>JAPQWN010000002.1:22996250-25660000 GCA_028538565.1 Umbellularia californica
CAACACAAATTTATAGAAATTCAAGCTATACCCACTCAAAACCAAGCTCTAAGCAAAAACCCCCAAAATGGAACCTCAACCAAGCTCCTACAATGGTGAAACTTGAAGAAAGAACTACAAAATCAACAAGTATTCACTACTAAAAACCTTTAATCATTGCTTTGAACAATAAGGAGTGATTTGGGAAAAGTTTTGCTTACCTATAGAGTGGAATGGAAGAAGAAGAACAACAACAAATGAGAGCTTGAAGATGATGAAACTTGTAGAAAATGGGTTCTTGCTTGAGGAAGATGAATGAAAACACTCTTAAACCTCTCTATTTGGTGTTTCGTAGCAAGGAAAATGATAAAGAATGGGTAGGAAATGGAACCCTATGTGCCTCTTGCTAATGGAGATGGAATGAAATGAAAGAGATGGGGTTTATGGTTTTGGTTGCCTTTAATACCATGAAGTTCTAGTATTTGAAAGAAAGTCCAAAAATATAATGAAGATTTATAATATAGGGCTTTTGTCTTCTAAAGAGGTCTAAATGAGCTCAAATGAGTTGGGTCAAAATATAGAAATTGAAAAATGACTCATGAACTATGAGATGCACCCAAAATCCTTGGAAAAATAGAAAACACACACGTGGGACCCAATAAACCCAAAATACCCAATAATCATAATGCTAGCTAGTCAATGGTCAAACCCCATTCTAATCTACCTAATCAAGTCCAAATACATTCAAAATATACATTAGGCATCTAATTAAGATTAAGTAGACACTAAACATGACCAGAGTGGGATCAAGATATTCCAAACAATCCAGCGAATGGTGAATAATGGTTTTAAATTGGGACGAGTGGCAATTCTACTGTGTAGGTGTATTGGAGAGTTTCGATTGATCATTAGGTTTTACCCACTTTAAGACTATATTTTAAACAACGTTGCTCCTGTGCAGATGTCTCGTACCATGCGAGACAGTCGATACGCCCACCTGGGTCTCCTATGATCAATCGAACGAGTTACCGACTACCACCTCCTTTGAATGTCATGGATCCCATGATTAATGTCGTCAATTTGATCCAGATCAGGTTAGATTTAAATTTTCCCTTTTTTCCACTCATACCGCAAAATGCAGTGAATTCCATCATCTGACTTAAGGGGATCTTTTTTATCTACCAGCGGAATAGCGGAATGTATACTCTTTACATGGAATCCAGCTTATGAGGCCAACTTAGATTCATATTTATCAATGAGGGTAGTGGGCATCGGATGAGGGTTAGGCCAAAAAAATGTGAGTAGAGTTTAGATGAGAGACAAAATGGTCCTGGTGCCAGATCATGGAGGCGTGGGGGCTAAGTCTTAATGGAGCAACTGATCAAAGGTTGGCTTAGGTGAGCGCATAGAGCTCATCTCAAAGTGAATGAGCCCAAAAACTCATTGATGTTATTATTTTAGTGGTATAAAGTAGGTCAAGTGAGGGAGGTAGTAGTGGATTTGGATCCTTTTAGAAAATGAAAAAGGATGTGGTAGTTTATAACTATTAGAAAGTACAAGTGGTTGCGTGCAAAATTGTTATTAAATTTTTTTTTTCTAAGCCCTATTGGCCAATACCTTCTTGAAATGTGTGGGGAGCAGCTTGTGTGGGCCTTATACAGGCACCTTCAAATTCTGCCTCAAAATCATCATCCATCTGTGTTCATTTTGGTTGAAACTCTGCGTGGTTGACTTATAATCTGACTACACATTCCATTCACTATGGCATCGTTTCTATATGGATGTTGCTGTTTTGGGCTCTTTACATGCAGGTACAATTTGAATCTTGTAGGATTCCATTTCCACATGCATGAGGGCTGTAGTGTTCGACCCATTTATGGCTTTCTCTTGCGAGTTTAGGCAATTTTCAGATCTTTCTGGTGTAGATTTTTAGAATGTCTGGATCATGGTCTGGCCAACTTTGCTTGATGGGGCATTTCGCCAACTGGTTTATTTCCCATCTACCGCGTATTGGCTCAGACAATGCTCATTTTTTTCTCACCTGAGGGAGAGCCAGCTTAATATCTTGCTACAACTTTGGTTATGAAACTTTGTGGCACCAGCACCCCTTTTTTGAATCCTAGGCCACAACTACTTGGGCCTCTGCTCATTTCACTACAATTGTGGGCTTGGCAAACTAAATCAAAGTCCATGGACCATTTGTAAAGCAATTGAATAAGCAACATTTTGGGAACATTTTTCACAGCTTCTTACTATCACTTCATATGAGCTCTTTCTTCTGGAGCATTGCCATACCAAGTTAAAACAAAAGGAACAGTTTTGGGCTCACTGTGGTCGCAACTCTTCGCTTGTGCTTTGTGATGTGAGGCCTTAAAATTTTTCCATTTGGCTGGCAGAATTTTCAACCCGAAAAACATCATCCATTGTATACAAATGAATCTTTTTCTTCAACACTCGTGTAATATTAAATCCCATTGTTCTGATTATTATCGGGCATATGGTTTATCACTCTTAACAAGGTGATTCTGAATAATGATTTTCTTTAGCCGTCTCACCTTTGTAAAGCCATGTCGGATGAGGACAACCATATGCTCCTTTCAGGTCCTTTGGAAGAAAGATCAGTCGTGTACTGATCTCTCTATATCCAAACAAAGCACCGGGAACAGACGGTTTTAATGAAGGTTTTTTCTCCTCCTTTCCAGGAAGTCTGGACATCGGTCAAAATTGATTTGCTTAGATTTGACTGGAACTTCAATTCTTATAATGAGTTTGACCTCACTTTTAATTTCACCACAATGGTGCTTATTCCTAAAAAGGAGGAGGTTATTTTCTTCGTGGCTACACGTCCATTAGTCTATTTAATGTGTGGTTTAGAAATTTTAATTTAAATTATTGGTTAATTAGCTTAGACCCCTTTTACATAAGTTCATATCTCAATCCCAAGGGGCTTTTAAATTGAACATTGGAAAAGCTTATGATACTATTTCTATCCAGTGGCCTTTCATTGAATCATGCTTGGACAGCAACATGAAGTGTATTTCTTGGATCAAGTATCTTGTGCATGCTAATGGAAAACTTAACAGATATCTTTATTCTTATGAGGCAGCTTGGATATAATATGTGAGGAGGCTCTAGAGGGTTATGTTGCTCACTTTCCTACCCATAAGAAGAATAAAAAACCAAAAAGTACAACTGGTGAAAGGGGTCATCTTACAAGTTGCAGATGACCTGCTCTTTTTAATCAATAACAATGAGAAAGCCTTGACCATCACCAGCCTTCAAACTATCACGTCTAGATTTGAAGAAGAGGCAGATCAAAAGACTAAACAGTCCAAAAGCCTGTTGGTTTCTTGGCTGAGTAACCCTCCTTTGATTTTATATACTGTTTCAACCCATTTGTATAATTAGAGTGGTTCAGCCATTACCTTTGATCAACCATTAAGCTTAGTTGATGTACACGTGGGGTTTGGACCTACACTTCCAAAAGAATTCATAATTGCATTGCAGGATGGAGAGGTGGTCATTTGCCACTAGTAGGTAGGAAGGTTTTTGTAGGTTGTTTGATGTACAGACCCTAATTATATGCTTTCTCGTTAGGATTTGCTAACTAAGGTTCAAACTTGGATTCAACACACTCATTCAGCTTTCCTTTTTTGCCTTTTTTGAAGATGTGTTCGGTGTATCTGCACGTGGAGACTCCAACGTATGGTCGGAGACCTATATGCATTCCGCCGGTTGGGAAGCTCTGCGGATTTCTTTGCCTCTTGTCTTTCTTTTGGGATAGAGAATTGTTGGAAGTAGGTGAGCCTCGTGGATAGATTTTCAAAACTTTTTGGCCCACTTGACTCAGGAATCAAGTACCCATAAAGCTATACACTATGAATGTTAACAATAGATTTGTATTTGAATGACTTTTCTCTTCTTATCTTCTAAAGAGATAAGTTTATGTATTTATAATATTTTGAAGAGGTTACAATGATAACATAAAATCAGGAGATAAGATCACTACATGTTATTCTCTTTCATTTTTGAATTGTTGCTGAAACTGTCCTTGGATAGTGCAACAGACTTGACTGGATCAGTTCTGGGTCCCTGTGACTTGTCTTCAATATCTTCCCTCAAACTAGGATCGTGTGCTAGCCACAGGCCTAGTTTGGTGCAGAATTGACTAAATGCATCGCGAGCTAAAGGCTTAGTAAACACATCAGCTAGTTGATGGGAAGATGACACAAATTTCGTGACTAATGTTCCAACTGCCACCTTCTCCCCGAAAAAATGATAGTCCATCTCTAGATGCTTAGTCCAGACATGAAAGACTGGGTTGATAGTCATATATAATGCACTGACCAAACCAAACCAAACCAAACCAAGCCTTTTCCCACTAGGTGGGGTCGGCTATATGGATTTGACGACGCCAATCAAATCTGTTTAGGGCCATGTCCTCCGTTAGATCCATGTAGGCAAGGTCATGTTTAATAGTTTCTTTCCAACTTCTCTTGGGTCTCCCTCTCCCTCTCCTACTCCTGGCAATTTCTATGCCTTCACACCTTTTAACAGGTGCTTCCATTGGACGCCTTCTAACATGGCCAAACCATCTTAGTCGATTTTCTCTCATTTTATCTCCAATCGGTGCTATTCCTACTTTGCCCCTAATCTCCTCATTCCTAATCCTATCTCTCCTTGTGATCCCGCACATCCATCTTAGCATTCTCATCTCCGCAACTTCCATCTTCTTAACATGATTATGCTTTACTGCCCAACACTCTGATCCATATAACAATGCTGGTCTTACCGCCACCTTATAATACTTTCCTTTAACCTTGAGGGGGACTTTCCGATCACACAAGACCCCCGAAGCACTCCTCCATTTGGTCCACCCGGCCTGAATCCTGTGACTTACATCAGTATCAATCCCTCCATCCTGTTGCACCATCGATCCAAGGTACCTAAAGTTTTCTTTCTCTACAATCTTTTGTGTGCCTAAACTTACTTTTATATTACCAAGTGTCCTACTTTGGCTAAACTTGCACTCCATATATTCCGTCTTGCATCGACTTAGCCTAAACCCTTTTGTCTCTAACGTTTTCCGCCATACTTCTAGCTTAGCATTCACTCCTTCTCTCGTCTCATCTACTAAAACAATGTCATCTGCAAATAGCATACACCACGGCACCTCATCCTGAATATGTCTTGTAATCTCATCGATAGCTAGGGCAAATAAGTACGGGCTTAACGCTGAGCCTTGGTGTAGACCAATCGTGATAGGAAACTCCTTAGTCTCTCCGCCAGTCGTCCTTATAGATGTCACGGCTCTATCATACATATCCTTTATCGCCTCAATATATGCGACACACACTCTTTTCTTTTCCAGTACTCCCCATAGAATCTCCCTAGGAACCCGGTCATAGGCCTTCTCCAAGTCAATGAACACCATATGTAAATCTTTCTGGCCTTCTCTATACTGTTCCATTAACCTCCTCAGGAGAAAGATAGCCTCCATGGTTGATCTCCCAGGCATGAAACCAAATTGATTATCTGAAATGTTTGTTGTTCTTCTTAGTCTTCTCTCAATAACTCTCTCCCATAATTTCATCGTATGGCTCATCAATTTAATCCCGCGGTAGTTCGCACAGTTCTGAATATCTCCTTTGTTCTTGTATATGGGTATAAGAATACTTTTCCTCCATGCATCAGGCATCTTCTTGCTCTTTAGCACTACATTAAAAAGTTTTGTCAACCAATTTATGCCATTCTCCCCCAAGCACCTCCAGACCTCAATAGGGATACCATCTGGCCCAACCGCTTTCCCATTCTTCATCCTTTTCAATACTTCTTTAACTTCTTCCCTACTGATTCTCCTATAGAACATATGATTCGATTCTTCCCTAGAAATGGTAAGCTGTCCCAATTGTATGTCACTACTACTGCTTTCGTTAAATAACTTGTAGAAGTAGCTCTTCCAACGCTCCTTTATCTCATCGTCCTTTACTAATACCTTTTCATCCTCATCCTTAATGCATTTAACTTGGTTTAAGTCCTTGGTCCGCCTATCTCTGGCTTTAGCAAGCTTGAATATCTCTCTTTCGCCTTCCTTAGTGTCAAGTCGCCTATATAGCTCCTCAAATGCCTTTGCCTTGGCCTCACTAACTGCCTTTTTGGTTTCTCTTTTTGCTTCTTTATACTTTTCCAAGTTTGCTGCATTTCGATCCCTTTGCCAAGTTTTAAAACTCTCTCTTTTAACTCTTATCTTGTCTTGAATGGCCTTGCTCCACCACCATGCCTCCTTCTGTGCCGGAGCACCCCCTTTGGATTCTCCTAAGACTTCTTTCCCTACCCTCCTAATACACTCTGCTACCTTATCCCACATATTATTTGCACTCTCATTTATCGTCCAAACGTCTTCCTCTAGTACTCTATCCCTAAATGCTAGTTGCTTATCACCTTTCAAGTTCCACCATTTAGTCTTTGAGCATCTATACAAAATAAAGTAAGGGGCCTAGGAAGTGGAACGCCAATATCACGAAGAAGAAATGTTGTCCAAATAAGTTCAGCAGTGATGGAAGCCACTGCCCGATACTTAGACTCAGTACTAGACCTAGCAACTGTAGGCTGCTTCTTGGCACTTAAGAAAATACAATTCACACCCAGAAAAATACAATACCCAGCTGTGGACCGTCGGGTTAAGAGACACCCGGCCCAATCAGCATCTGAGAAACCATATAAATCAAGAGAACTATTTTGTAAAATACGAATGCCAGAATTGATTGTGCCCCGAACATATCTCAAAATGCGTTTGACTGCCTGAAAATGACTCATAGTAGGATGCTGCATAAACTGACATGCGAAATTAACAGAAAACGTCAAATCAGGCCTAGTCAATGTAAGATACTGAAGTACTCCCACTAGGCTGCGATAATGAGATGGGTCAGGATAAGGATCATCATCAGTCTTAAGAAGACGTTTGGTGCGAACTGCCATTGGAGTAGCAATGGTATTGCATGACTCTATTCCTGAATGACATAATAGATCTCTAGCATACTTGGATTAATTAAGATAAAGACCATCAGGACCAGGACGGGCTTCGATGCCAAGAAAATAGTGTAGAGGTCCAAGATCCTTCATTCGAAACTCGGTGCTTAAGACATCAATAAATGAAGTCAATAATTCAGAATTATCCCCAGCGAGAATAATATCATCCACATATAATACTAGGATGAGAATACCATCTGAGGCTTGTCGCACAAATAACGAAGATTCCGCAGTGCTGCAGAGAAATCCATGATGGAGCAAGAATATACTAAACCGGTCAAACCAAGGTCTTTGCTCTTGCTTGAGGCCATAGAGTGCCCGTTTGAGGTGACATACATGAGAGGATGGAGCTGTGTCTACGAAGCCCTGGAACGCGCTCCGAGGCGCCGTGGGGCGGCTACCGGGGTCGGCGGAACGTGGGAGTCCGTCGGGTCCGGCCCTTTCGCGCCCTGGCGGGCCTGAAGCGTGCATCAACGTTTTTTTGTGTGGGTGTGCCAGATTTTCTATTTTACTTGGAATTGCAAGTGGTAATCCGGAGATCAACCTTCGCAAGTAAAAAGGAAATCAACTTCTTTCAAGTTTTCCATTGCGCATATATTTAAGAAAAGAGACATTTTCTTGATTTGCCGTGAAAGGCGATTTTGTTTGGCATTTATAGCCGATTTTGGCGTTTATAGCCGATTTACAATTCTTATCAATAATGAAAAAGACAAGAGTTGTGATTTTTGTCTCTTTTAGAAAAATACAAACTACAATGAAAAGCAAGAAAAGGAAGATCTAACTTTTCAGGAGATTGTGGGGGACTCGTTCAGATTGACGGTCGCAAGCCATGTATGGGCTTCGCCATCATCCATGCAGATGAGAACAGAAGATGCTCTTGATTCGCTTGGTTTGGCTATAACCTCAGGTTTTTAAAGGACAAAGACCAAGAGAAGGTCCTATGTCCAATAAAAAGCTAAGTAGACGGGCTGAAAAGCCACGTCTAAGCCATTGGAGGCAGCAGGAGAAGGCAAGGACCTTGGGGGGGGGGTGCCCCCCAAGGGACTTTTGTCACCTTGTAGTGGTGGCCGGTGCAGAACTTCAGCAGAGTTTTTCTCTCTTTTTTCTTTTTCTGGATACGAGCTCTGGATTCTTTCCGATCGATCGATCTCGATTTTTTTTATCCCGATTTCAATGGAATGCTCTCCTATTTATAGGCTTTTGGTAGCCATTTAGGAGAGTTTATGGGCTTTAATGGCTTTAATGGGAGGAGTTACAAGATTTATTTCTTGATTTTGTAACTCCTTTTTCCTTGAATCTGATTGGCCGATGGAGATTAAGGGCTTTTAATCACCTTAATTACCATAATGGGAGGAGTTTCATGGTTTAAATGCCATGAATCAATTGACTTGTAACTCCCAAATGCTTGCTTCTGATTGGGCCGTCCAAAGAAATGAATTAATGACTGTAATAAAGCTAGTCAATTAACCACATTAATTGGTCGCCAAGCAGTCGAAGAGTCGCGGGCCGTGCCGTGTCTTCTGGAATTCTTCTGGCGATGATCATCGATGGATCTTCATACTGATCGACATCGGATGAACATGTAACTTCAGACATTGATAGCTAAGAGCGGGCCGGTGACATCTGTCTTGTCGATTTCTCGATCGGTTGGACAGAAAGAGCACTTTTTTTGGTCGACCGGTTGGCGATCTTGGAGCGATCAATGATGATTTTGTGCTTTTGGAGGTTGACCCGTGATTTTGACGGATGTCGGAGGATATGAGTCAATTTCAAGCACTAAAAATCACATTTTCAGGAAACCACAGGGGCCAAAGTGCGCGAAACGCGAAAAAAGACGGAAAAACGGGTCACCGGCGGAAAATCCGGTGACCCGGACTTCCATGGTCGCCGGCGACCATGGGCCATGGTCGCAGGGGCCTGCGACCTTGGGGGAATTTTTCCCTTCGGAGCCCGTTTTGCGGTCGTTTTGAGGTCTTTTTCGTCGCCGTTTTCTTCTGTATTTTTTCCTGACATTTCTTCTCATTTATTGGCTTGATTTCCCTGTAGAAAACCTGATGAGAATCCTTGCATTTTTAGAGTGCAAAGTTTCCAATTTTTCGGGAAAGCCGAAGACTTTGTCGCGTAGAGCTGCTGATTTTCCGCCAGAAGTTGAAACTTGGTCAAACGATGTCGGAATGACCTGAAATTTGAGGTGAAGCCTCCTGAGCAATAAATAAGACCAACCATAGGCTTTTGTTTGAGTTTTGAAGCCGTTTGGGGTCCCATCGATGCTTCACTTGATTTTGCTGCGGGGAAAATGCCGAGTTTTGATGTGCGGTCAAACGATGTCCGATTGACCTGAAATTTGACAGGGAACCTATTGGAGTCATTTTGAGATGATCCACAGGCTCTGTCTTGGATGTCATGGTCCCGGGTTGCTCCGCCGCCGGTAGGCTTGATTTTCTTTCGGAGCGTCGAAACCTGGTCAAACGTTGTCGGAATGACCTGAAATTCGACGTGCAGCCTTTTGGAAGCATGTTGAAGCGACTCATGCACTTGGTTTGATGAGCGAAGGCTTCGGTGGTTCCCGCCGCCGGGAGGCTTGATTTTGCTGCTCGAGCATTGATGGAGTGTCAAACGTTGTCGGTTTGACTTGAAATTTGGCATGGAGCCCTTTTGAGACATGCTGGAGTCATCTGTAGGCTCTGATCGAAGTTTTGACGTCTCCGATGATGTCGCCGCCGAGAGCTCCTGTTTAGCTGTCGGAGAAGTGAAGTTAGGCCAAATGTTGTCGAAATGGCCCGAAACTTCATGTGTACTCTTCTCTTGGCTATCTTGAAGGATCTTGCAGTTTTTGTTTGATTCTGACAAGATTTGAATTTTTGGAGAAGTTGCATTGCCTATTTATGGCAGGTTGCGACTTCATGTAGCTTTCTTGATGTTGAAGAGGCAAAGTGACATTTTTGGTGTCAACACGGAGGTTGCTCCATAAAAACTTGTTCTGTGAGAAACCCATTGAGAAAGGCATTTTTCACGTCTAACTGCCATATAGACCATTTCTTAACTGTTGCAATGGTTAAGATAATGCGAATATTGGTGGGCTTTATGACTGGGCTGAATGTTACAGAAAAATCAAGACCCTCTTGTTGGGTATAACCCTTGGCTACTAGTCGTGCTTTGAGTCTTTCAATCAAGCTATCAGCTTGTAATTTGGTCTTAAAAACCCATTTGCAGCCAATTATATTCATCCATGGAGAACGGGGAACAAGGACCCACGTTTGATTAGTATCTAGAGCATCAATTTCATCCAACATAACTGCATGCCAACCTGGATGTTTAAGTGCTGACTTAACTGATTTTGGCTCATTTGGTATATGTATATTAGATGTAGCCAGGGCATACTTAGGATTTGGTTTGGAAATCCCACTTTTACTTCTGGTGACCATGGAATGGTGAGGAAGTTGAGTGGAACTCAGGTCAATTGTCCCATCGTCAGTAGCAGGAGATCCATCTAGTAAACTTGATGGTGGCCCAACGTCAGCAATGGATTGCCCGATCATGGAACCTGACATGGGCTCAAGGTCAGCAGTGTGCCCAATTGGTGAGCCCACGGTAGGCCCACTAGAGGACCCAGTTGCAGCAGGGTGAGAGTCAACCGACATGGGACAAGTAGAACCTGATGATGCCAGAAGTGTAGACCCAATTTCATCATGTTGTTGGTCAATCCTAGTGGGGACAACAGATGGTGCATCGGCATCATGAAGAGCATTAGAAGCACATGGCATAATAGGAAGTTCTGATCCGGGAGCGGCCCTGTTACTGGAGCAGTGCTGGTTTGACCATGAAACATTTGAGAGATTTGGGCTGGGTTGAGAGAGAGATGTGAGGTGCTGTTATCATCATGTGGGCCAACCCAATCAGAAAAGGTGGACATTTCTCCATCTGCCTTTGCCAGGGCAAACAAATCAGAAGGCTGCTTGAATGGATACATAGACTCATAAAAAACCACATGTCGAGAAATGTAAACTCTCCCTGTTGGTGGATAAAGACACCTGTAGCCTTTGTGTCTATCACTGTAGCCAACAAACACACATGGAAGTGAGCGAAGATCAAATTTAATTGTCGCATCGGCCCGTAAATAGGGAAAACAATGACTACCAAATACTCGAAGAGATGAGTAAACGGGCTTTTTAGATATCAATTTTTCCAATGGGGAAATCATGTCCAAGCGTGGAGTAGGTAGCCTATTAATGAGAAAAATAGCTGTCCCAAAGGCATCAACCCAATATCGTTTGGGTACACTAGCATGATATAGCATAGCCAACCTAAGTCCGATAACATGTCGGTGTTTGCACTCTACCACACCATTTTGCTCAAGGGGTGAGGACAAGAGATTTGATGTAGAATTCCATGATCTGAAAGATGTTGAAGAAACTCTTTGCTAGAGAATTCGCCACCCCCATCAGATTGAAAAACCTTAATATGTCTATCAAATTGATTTTCCACAAGCTTTTGAAAGAGAGAAAAACATCGAAAAAAGTCCGATTTTTGCTTTAAAGGGTAGAACCAACTAAAGCGGGAAAAATCATCCACAAATAAAACATAGTACCTAAAAACTTGAATAGATTTAATGGGGGCAGGACCCCAAAGATCACAATGGATCTTATACAAAGGTTCACTGCAATCATTATTGGAAGCATAAAAAGGTAGCTTGACACTTTTGCTCATTGCACAACTGCTGCAAAGTTCAGAGGATTTGGACCGATGGAGGTTAATGAAACCATTATTCTGCATATACGTTATTATACGAGCATGAGGATGGCCAAGTCGCTGGTGCCACGTATCTGCTGTAGCATGTGTAAAATGATAAGAGAAGTTCGCTTCAGCAACTCGTCCTCCGTCAAGAGCATACAACCCATCATGCCGACTCCCCGCCGCTAGAACCCTTCTTGTCATCAAATCCTTTATAGCAAACTGAGATTTGTTAAATTCAAAATAGCAGGGATAATTAGAAGTCAACTGAGAGACAGACAACAAACTCTTTTTGATGTTGGGTACCAAGAGAACATTCTTTAATGGAATATTTATATCACCATTGGTAATGACCCCCTCTCCAACATGTGAAATATGTAGAAGATCCTCATTTCCAACCATAATAGAATCAGACCCGTGATAAGGACGTAGGTTGAATAGCTTACCAGGAGTATCGGTTATGTGAGTAGTGGCACCCGTGTCAGGAAGCCAACATTCAGCATCATGAGTGTCGGAGAGATGAATAGCAGCCAAGGCTTGTGGGATGTCACCAGATTGGTATGTGTGATTGAATTGATGCCAACATTTGAGGGCATCATGGCCCCTCTTGTGACAAATCTGACATAACAAAACAGACTTTCTAACTGTGTTGGGATGGTTAAAAAATGATTTTGTCCTTAGAGTCAGAACCTTGAGTTGGAGGTAGTGTTGCCTTTTGACTACTCTGAAGAAAACCTCTACCTTTAGATGTAAAGGTATGCTCTCCTCTTTTATTTCCTCCATGTTGTTTCTGACCATAAAAGGTCATGGAAGGGTTGCCCAAAATATTTTGATGTCTTCTGTTACGAAGCTCGTGACTTTGTAAAAGCGGAATAACAGCACCATAAGAAGGAACCGGTGGTTTGAGCATAGTCGTGGTGAAAGATTCATAGTTCAGTCCCAAGGCATTTGATAACTAGAATACCTTACTTTGACCAGGGACTGGTTTTCCAATACCATTCAACTCATCACAAATAGATTTAAAGTCACGAAGATATTTAGAGAGATGAGACATACCCTTCTTAAGGAGTTGTAATTTGAAGAGAAGTTCAAACTCATGAGCTTGAGAATTTTGAGCATAGGCTGCTACAAGAGCTTGCCAGACATCTGCAGAGTTTTCTAGACCCACAAAAAGGCTGAGAACATCTTCAGACAAAGTGCCTCTGATCCAGGCCTTCACTAATCTGTCAGTTCGAATCCATGACATAAAGTCTGGATTCTTCACCATTGATAACCCATCGTCAGTGGTGATTTCTTCTGGTGGAACCACCATTTTGCCACTGATAAAATCAGCGACGTCTTGACTTTCAAGTAACGACAAAACCTGAGTTTTCCAAAGGAGATAATTCGTCTGGGTGAGTTTCAATGAGACAAAGTTTGCCACGTTGATAGAGGATGGGCACATGTATTTTGAAGAGGAAGTCATCTGTTGTGAGGTGTCAACCTTCAAAAGCTTTGATACCACATGAATGTTAACAATATATTTATATTTGAATGACTTTTCTCTTCTTATCTTCTGAAGAGATAAGTTCATGTATTTATAATATTTTGAAGACGTTACAATGATAACATAAAATCAGAAGATAAGATCACTACACGTTATTCTCTTTCATTTTTGAATTGTTGTTGAAACTGTCCTTGAATAGTGCAACAGACTTGACTGGATCAGTTCTGGGTCCTGTGACTTGTCTTCAATATAAACCACATCCAAAATCTAATCCCTCAAACTCATAAACCATGTACAGTAATAAACTCTATCTAGAAGATAGAAACCAGCAACAATCAAGTAACAACAAAAACTACAACATACAAGGAAGTTGATTATACCTTTGGAGCTCGGTTGTGCTCTAATGGATAAAAAGAATTGCTAGATGAAGAACTCTTTCTTTGTAGCAAATTTAGAATCTTCAAGACCTCTTAGCCTTCCAGGCTATGTCTCGTATCAGATCTCTCCTTTAAAGGAGATGGGTAGGATCTCCTAAAAAAAACAACTAGAAGCTCTAAAGGAAACTAGAAGAGAACAGAAGAGAAAGAGAGGAGATATGCAATTCTCGCACTAGAGGGGCCTGGGCGTGAATTCCAAGGTGGATGTCCAACCCCCTTTGCTCCCTTATTTATAGTTTTTCAATCCTCTTCTTTACTAATTATAATAGAATTCCCACTTCCATTTAGAATTAATAATTTTCTCCTTTCTAATTATTATAGAAATCTCACTTCTACAACAATTAGTAACCTACTATTACCACTATTAGAAGTCTCACTTCAAATTGAAATTGTAACTTTCTAATTCCTTGCTTTAGAATTCAAGTATAATTAGTAACTACCCAAAAACTTGGGCTAGCATGGGGACTACTAAGAATTCCATAAAAAGCTAGCTCCAACTGGGATACCACGACCCCATATCTCATATGCAATCCGGGCCCACCGTTAATTGCAAATAACTCCACTAAATAAATGAAATTGCACTTCAGTATTAGGAATAAATGATAAAGAAGACCCTAAACTTCTCTATAACCACAAGTAGACCCCTCTATCAATATCTATGTATCAATTGGTCTTGTCCACCAAATTAGATCCATACTTATTATCCTTGAGACCCAATTAATCACAGTAATCATTAGTACTATCTAATTAACTCTTAATTGAGATGGGTACGCACTTACTAATGATAAATCCATTAATTGGTACAATGGGATAATATAGATAGATTCCATCTTAACCATTGAATGTTCTCACAGTCTTACTACCACGTACCCAAGACACCGAGGTGTTGACCTACAGTTAGCCTCACTCATTAGTGACTCAAAGCAAATAAATAGACATAAACTTGAGTTTATCAATGTCTCACGAATGAGAGCATATTGTTAGGGAATTATGAGAACAAACCTTAAATTAAAGATAATGTTTCATAAGGTACTTCTCATAGTCCTTCAATACATCTAATGTACCAGCACCATGATCCAAAATCTTACATTTTGGTGATCGAGACAAATCACACTATTTTATAGTGATCAAAGTGCTGCAACCTTATTAGATGAGATGCACAGTCTCATCATTGGTTGTGAAGATATTTCAGTATAAGATTTGTGACACATGTCTCCCATATGTGGATCTCATCTATATACATATATCACATCTAATATACTAATGGGACTCGGTTCATCTCATGAACCATCATGTCATATGTATTGGTTATGTGCATTAAGTAATAAAACACCATTCATCTCATGATATGAATCAATTTATTATATTATCTGATTGATTGAGACCATACAAACTGGGGGGCTATTTTATTTTATTTTTCTCCTTTTTAAATTTTAGGCTATTTAATACAATCAGATGTACAATGAGTCACTTTGCAAATAATTAACAGGTTAAATGGGTTGATAGTAGCGGGTTATGTGTGTTAACTGACATGGTCCGAAATGGACATGATTATTTAATGGATTACAAGGGTCGTGTCGTGTAATCCGTTAAATAATCGTGTCGTGTTCGTGTTTGATTTTTGGACCCATTTATTTAATGGGACATGTATGGAAGTTGAGGTGATTCTAATACGAATTTGTTAACCCGCAACACAAATTCGTTAACACGATACGGTTGATAGCCCTAAAAACAATAATCAATTTCAACATGCTTTATCCTATCATAAAGGATTGGATTGATGATCATATAAATAGCAAACAACAGAGACTGGCCAGGTTATTTAAATGACTTTGATATCTTAAAAAATAGTAGAGATCCATGCAAAAATTAGTAGCAGTGAAAAACAATGCACGGTGTTTTCTTCATTGCTAAAGTGAGCAATTGTGTTGTTTCTTGGCGCTCTAAGAGGTAATTAATACCAAGAAATATATAAAACCCTGTAGGACCATTGAGGGACAGAACATCCAACCCAATCGGTGTCGAAGAAGGAGATTTATATGAGTATGGTGTACTCCAATTCCCAAGCAAAATGAAGTGAGCACAAATATGTCATTGAAAATTCTTGATCCAAATTAGTCCAAGAGAGTTAGATTAATATTCCCAGTATGTAGTGAACATAAAAAATTAGAACAAGAAAACCATCTGAATGTCGACAAACAAATAGAGATGAATCGGATGTGTTGCAAAAGAATCCGAACCCAAGAAAAAAGTCGATAGATCACTCAAACCAGTCTCTTGGGTGATGTTTCAAACCATAGAGTGATGTGAGTTTACAAACACGTGTGGGCTCAGATGAATCAACAAGGCTAGGAGGTTGTTCAATATAAACCGGTTTACGAGGACAACCATGTAAAAATGCATTCTTGATATCAAGTTGTTGAATCAGCCGACCTTTCATAGATGTGATTATAAGAATAGTGTAAATACCTCATGGTTTAATGATGAGACTAACAATTTCAAGAAGCCAATTCCTTCCTTTTAGTGTAGCCCTTCTCCGCGTGGTGAGCTTTTAGACAATCTAGTCCACCATTAGATTTAACACTCGTTTAGAGAAAAACCCAACGACATCCGACAACATTCATGTTGGGAGAGCCAGCCACCAACTCCTAAGTCAATTTAGCAGCTAGTGCCTTCATTTCATAAAGGCATCGAGGCTTTCCTCCCATCAAGTTTCAAGACAATTTTGATGGTCTTTGGTTCATACGGTACCATTGTCATAGCAAGGTTAACATATTATGGGTTGGGTTTAAACACCCCAATTCTGTTTCCACCAGTCATTTGGTGTCGGTTAACAACGAGTGTTCAAAAAAAAAAAAGCAGTTTTGATGAAGGGACAGGAATTGGATAGATAGGGTTATAAGGACAAGATGACTATGATGAACTTTGCTTATTAGCTTGAGTGATTGTCTCAATATCTTGGAAATAAGATGAGCTGCCGGTGGTGGGTTTTATGAGTGAAGAACAAGGCTGATCAAGAGAGTTTGCAATATAGAGTAGAGAGTTTGCCAAGTTTGCAGCAAGTGGAGCCTGCTTGACCATAGTGTTGCTTAGATAAGTGACTAAAATTATTTAAATGAGCATTAGATATCTCCAAAATTTTAAGTTCAATTGCAAGATAAGGATTGAAGAGGAAACAATGTCTTTAGTTTTCACGAAAATATTCCATTTGGTTAGTTGGGGCTCATGTTGACTTGGCAATTTAAAGCGGCCAAAAAAAACCTTTGTGGCAAATTCAGAGTATATGTGCTGCTGTGGCACCCCGAGAACGGGAGTACTATCATCTTAATATATATAATGGGAACTAGGATGATTATGTAAATTGTAAGCATGTTCCGTTTGTATGGTATAAGTTTTTGTAAAGCTCCTTTTTATTTCAAGTTATGGTACCTAAATATTCATACGAGCCCAAAGTATCAGACCGATACGGCACTTGTATTTATACGTGATATATATTACACTGATACTTTTAAGAAACAAGTTTAATATATCTAATTTATAAAGTCCTTTATTTCATATAGTTCATTTAATGTTTTTACTTTTCACGATAAAAAAATACTAGAAAGGTATGAAAACAATGATAATTTCATTTATTCCAAAGTAATTTAAAGAAAAATTAAGACATCTGTGTCTATATCCGTGTTCTAGATTTTTAAAAGTGAGAAACCGTATCTCCAATTCCCTTATCAATGTTTATATCTATATCAATATCCGAGTATCATATATCTCATGTAATGAGGCCCTCCTTTTCAAACCAGTCCATTTATACTCATATTCCTCATGAACTTACAGCCTCTTCAAATTGTCAGCCTTTTAATCGATGCTCACTCATTAACTGAATTGAAAAATCAAATATGAAGTCAAAAGTAATTAAAAATTGTGTCTTATCATACTAATTATGGGATGAATTCGCTCTTGGGTGGTAATAGAGGCAATGTGAATAACATCTATTTTACTCCACTTGAACCTGAACCAAACCCATTCATTAATTAAGTTCAACTTAAACCGAACAGAAGTTTAAGACGTCAATCCAAGCACTTATTAACCAACTACGTATAAGTTTGGTTCGTATTAGGATGACAATATGTTAGGCTAAACCGGAACTAACCCTCTTTCAAACCTATCTTGCCCCGTACTCAAACCCTGATTGGTTAATCATTTGCAATGCCATTGATGGATGGATATGGGTTGAGTTTTTCCCGAGAACCTTTTTATTTTAATATATAATAACAAAATAATTATGTTATATATTCTTTCTTACATCTAAGTGGCTTTGAACCCAAAATTCTTCACTTTATCCTTTGCCCATTATACCACATACGATAGGCATATTACATTATACTATAACAAATATGTAAGCGCATGTTTCTTTATTGTAATTCATGGAATGTTTGTCTGGAGAGTTCTGAAATTTTCAGACCTGGTGGAATTCCCGAATGTTCCCTTGTACTTGAACATCCAGAAATCCTACAAAAACGCGAAGGGGTGAAATTTCTGAATTCCTAAGGGTCATTTGAGACCTTTTATGTGGCCGGGATTCTGAAATTCTTATGAAGAAACATGTCCATTATAAATGCCAAGAGACAAGATGTCGCGTAATGTCAGAAATTCTACCATAACAAATTCACAAAACCAACATAGCAAATTCCCGTAAGAAATCCTAGTAAAGAAACGTGCCCTAGTAGATGATTTAACTAGGAGACATAAGGTGGGGTGGCTAAAACTCGAACTCATCTCATCCCACAAGTCACAAGTTCTAAATTCTATACTCACCGTTTACCTAAAAAACCACCATCAAACTTGCCACTCATAGGAGCAGTGCCCCTACCATACTTAATTGGCAGGAGAATGTCCTCCTCCCAGGGGTTTGTCTCTATAGTCTAGCTCTATGGGGGCCCACTTATTCCTCCTACCTTTGATCAATTCCGCCCATTGGATCCTCTTCTCATCCTATGAAGATGGCATTATGACCAATTTCATACTCATTGAACCTTCATTCACCATTGGATTGAATCTAAAAAAATCGATATTTAAAATACCATTGAACTTTAAACCTTCTATATCACGTGCTAGGATAATCTTGTGGTACTGATTTTTTTGGCACCCCCTCCTCATCCTAAGGATAATATTCCATCTTCCCCACTCCCATTAATAGAAATGTATCTAAGTACATCTCATATACTAAAGATCAACATGCAGTATACTCATAGGAAAACATTTACCCTTAAAATGTCCACCTGGCCTAACCCAAAAATAGAGAGGGTCAAGACACAAAATTTGATTGCCTGGCTCGAATTGGGTTGTTGGGGATCCATCCACTAGTAGGTTTCCAAGTTCCAACCCTAAGGCCAGTTTGGCAACTCTACTAATAGAGTTAAGTGAAGTAAAGTTGATTTTAAAGAAAGAATAAAATATAAGTGGGTATGACCCACTGGTCTGTTGACCTTCAACAGATGTCGTCGACATTCATTTTACACATTTAAGGAACCAAAAGCTTCATTAGAATCTGCAAGAGGGCTGGATTTCAGTTGTGAAAAATCATGGGAATCGTAAAAATAAAGTTGACTGTATGTCAGTTCCGTCATCGTCCATTCCACCAGTTAAAGCGAAGCAAATAGCTACGATTGGGAACGAAATCAAGAAAGGAGTGGCAGATTCCTCCATAACCGGTGAGTCTAATTCAAGTGAATGGTTGAATTCTAAGATAATGATTTGTTGAAAAGTCGTGGGTGTTATGGTGGGAAACAATGAGACGGATTGGGCAAGAATGATTGAATTTGCTCAGGGGCATGACAGGATTAATACCATTACCAGAGAAGATGAGAGGTCTAAGAAAAGGGTTGTTAGAGAACTACAGAGTCTGGGGAGTTTGATAAATTATGAGAAGAGCACAGGCAGATCAGCAGTTGGAATGGGTTCCATTCAAAATATCCAGAGTTCAAAGGTGCAATGCAAAGGTCGCCGATGAAGATACTATCATTGAATCTTAAGGGTCTCGGCAACTCGGAGCAAAGAGCAATAGTCAAGCAGGTAATTCGCAACCAGAAAGCTGCTGTGGTGCTAATTCAGGAGGCTAAAATTAATTCAGGGGAGGAGAGAATAGTAAAGGACATTTGGGGAAGTAAATACATAAACTGGGCTACGATGAAGGTGGCAGGTGCCTCAAGGGGGCATTTTTCTGTTATGGGATACTTGTAAGGTTTATTCTAAAGATTAGTGGGTGGGAGTATTCTCTGTTTTAGATGTCTTTGAAGACCTGGAAAATAATAAAGAATGTATAATATCGGTTGTTTATGGTCCAAATGCTAATCAAAGAAGAACTGATTTCTGGAGAGAGTTAGACACAATTAGAGCCGAGTGGAATGGCCCATGGTGCATTGGGGGAGATTTCAATATTATCATATCGCCAGAAGAAAAATTGGGTGGATACTGGATATCATCAGAGATGATTGCTTTTTCAGATTGGACAAACAGCCATAGTCTGTCAGATTTGCAACTAAACGGGGCTTCTTTCACATTGTATAACCACCAAGTGCCGCCAACATCACGTGGTCTAACCACGTGGTCTAATCTCAGTTAGATATATTTCTGATCTTAGGGGAATGGGTCGACCTATATCCTCATTCAATTCAGGTGGCACTCCCAAAACCAACATCTGACCACTATCCCATTGTTTTAGACTCAAGGCTGGAGTACTGGGGACCAAGGCCGTTTCGTTTTGAATTGATGTGGCTTGAAGGAAAGGGGTTTTCTGATCTCATTTGCTCGTGTTGGTCTGATTTTCAGTTTCAAGGTTGGGCAGGGTTTAGGTTAGCATCAAAGCTTCGAAACCTTAAAGGCAATATCAAAGTTTGGGTAAAGAACAATGTTAAGATGATTGAAGCTATTATGGCTGATCTGTGGCATGGTATTAAGGAGATTGACTCTAAGGAAGAAATTGGACCTCTATCAGAGTTTTATCTTAATCTTCATCAGTAGCTTAAAGATGAATTCCAGTGTAAAGCAAGGGAAGAAGAAATTAAATGGAGGCAAAAATCCAGAGTTTTATGGTTAAAGGAGGGGGATATGAATACAAAAAATTTTCACAGTTTTGCCTCCCACTGGGAACGGACAAATAGAATCTCCACACTTCTGGATGGTAACAGAAGGTTAGAGAGCAAGACGAAATCTCTGGCCATGTGGTAGACTTTTGTACAGACCTCTTCACTAAAGAAGACTAGGATCGTCCCTCCTTAATAATTTGGATTCATACCACTAGAAGAAACTGATTCAGACTGGCTTGAAAAAGGCTTTTGATGAAGAGGATGTGAAGGCAACAGTTTTCAATATGAAGGGAGAGAAAGCACTTGGACCAGATGGTTTCCATTTAGCTTTCTTCCAGCGCTTTTGGGAGGACATAAAGGTGGATGTGATGGAGTTCATGACAGAGTTTCATGCGAGAGATAAACTTTCTAAGCACATTGGGGATTCTTTCATAGTTCTAATAGCTAAAAAGGTTGGTGCTGAAAGCATTAAAGATTTTAGACCCATAAGCCTCATCGACTCCATCTACAAAGTGTTGGCCAAGGTATTAGCTAGTAGGATGAAAAAGTTCTCCCCAAGATAATTTCCATGGCTCAAGGTGCTTTTGTGTATGGGAGGCAAATCCTTTATGGGGTCCTAATTGCTAATGAATGCATCTGCTCTAGAAAAAAGGAGAAGAGGCCTGGCCTCATTTGTAAACTAAATTTGGAGAAGGCCTATGATAGGGTGGATTGGGATTTTCTCCAATACTTAATGAGATGGATGGGTTTAGCAGTAAAATGGAGGGCATGGATTTTGGAATATTTGAGCTTAGCTACCTTTTCAATCCCTATCAATGGCTTTCCAACAGGTTTTTTTCTACATCTAGAGGTCTTCGTCAAGGGGATCCCCTTTCCCCCTTTTTATTTGTCATCATTGGAGAGGCCCTTAGTCGCATGTTGAATGCGGGAGTCAACGTAAACCTTTTCAAAGGCTTTCGGCCAGCCAATACCAATTTGGAGATTTCCCAACTTCAGTTTGCAGATGACACACTTCTTTTTTGCAATGCTGATAAAGACCGGCTCCGCAATGTCAAGGCTATTCTTTTCTGTTTTGAAGCTGTTTTAGGTCTTCGGGTGAATTTTTTCAAAAGTAAGTTGATTGGTATCAAGGTGAATGAGGACCATCTAAATAGGCTGGTTAACATCTTTGGATGCAAGGCTATAACTCTCCCATCCACTTATGTAGGCCTCCCTCTTTGTGGTGGAACATCCACTAATTCCCTTTGGTCTATGGTGCTAGAGAGGATAGAGAAGAAGCTCTCGCTTTGGAAAGCAAAATATTTGTCTCTTGGTGGGAGAGTTACTTTAATTAAAGCTGCCTTGACCAATCTGCCAATTTATTTCATGCACCTTTTTAAATGCTCGGTGGAAGTTATGAACCACATTCAGAAAATGCAACGTGACTTTCTATGGCATGGAAAGGAGAAGAAAAAATTCCACTTAATCAAGTGGTGTCAAGTGTGTAAGCCAAAAAAGGAAGGAGGATTGGGAAATAGAACTCTAAAGAAGCTAAATTTAGCTCTTCTTGGTAAATGGCTATGGAGGATAGGATATGAAACTGAGGGGCTATGGAAGGAAGTCATTTCCACTAAATATGACATCTCTAGAAATGGTTGGTTGGTTCAAGATCCTTTTACCTGTTCTTCGGGTTTGTGGAAAGGCATTGTTGCAGCAAAGGAGATGTATATGAAGCAGGTAAGGTTACGAGTGGGCAAGGGTGACAAAATTTATTTTTGGACTGGTCTATAGGTTGGCCGTTAAGGAGAACACACCGGCCTATGCCTTTCCAGAGTTGTTCAGCTGTGCTACTAACCTGGAAACTAAAGTTATCGAATGCATGAGAGAAAAGGTGATCAAATCAGCTGGGGGCCTACGTTCAAAAGAAATCTAAAAGAGGTGGAGGAGTCCTAATTTTGCTTTATGCTAGCTATCCTTGGGAGTGTCTTCATCCCCTAGGAGGGCAAAGACAGAAGCAGGGCCAGCTCTAGCATAAGGCCAATAAAGCCTTTGCTTTAAGCCCCAAAAAAATAAGGGCAAAAAAGAGGCCCCATAATAGCGGCTAGAATCTTTTGAAATTCCAAAAAATCAAACTTGTCAACTGCCATCCCTTTTTTTTTTCTCCCCAAAATATAAGGCCCCATAATAACTCTCTCTTAAGAAGGCCAATTTTTATGGGGCCTTAAAGTGTCATTTATGGCCTATTATATTTCCAAATCTACCCCTTATATTACTATTAGGGAATTCTGAACACACCATGACATTTGCTGTACACACCCACCCTTTAGTTTTTTTAATTACCAAAATGCCCACGTGAAATGACGAAATCACCCTTCACCATCAACCTCCTCTCCTCTTCCTTTGGTTCTCCTGGAGTGTATCTTGCCAATGTCTATACTCATCTCCTCCTCCTCCTCCTCTTCTTCTTCTTCTTCTTCTTCTTATTCTTCTTCATTATCCCTTTTACCACTATTTCGTCACTATTCCTCTGCACTCATTCATCCTCATTGATCTCCATCTCCTTCCTCATCATCTTCTCCAACTCTTGGAAGTATCCTCAAGTCTCCTCCATTTGTTTAACGATATTGGAGTTACTCATTTCCCTGCACCAAATTGTCTATTGGAAGTAGGCATTTTCAATATGGACAAGCAACTGACGATCTGCCGAGAGGAGGTATACATTTTGACTTCGTTTTCAGCCGTTTAATTAATTTTCTTGCTTCGTGCTCGGTATTCCAGAGCCGTGCAAATGAATATTGCACGGCAGAATACTATCTAACAATTAAATTTTGCACGGCATACTTATGTTGTGCAAAAATTTATTGTACAGCCAAAGTAAACCGAACATATTTAAGAAGAACAGCATATATATGATGTACAGTATTATATTGCACAGCTGTATAGGCTTGTGCATTGATGTACTAAGATTTAGCAATTATATTTTCAGGAGATTGAGTCAACCGGTGCCAGTGAGTGCCGTTTGGATTTTACTAATGTCTTTACCACTGACACTATATTCAGAAGCCGAGAGGACCTAATCCAATAGACAAGAGAAGTTGGAAAGAAACATGGCCTGGTAATTGTAATCAAAACATTAGATGCTGGTGGAGATGGTATGAAGCCGATAATAGTTTTTTCTTGTGAGAGAAGTTGAAGTTACAGGGTCAATCGAAGGTCTCCAGAAAGAGAGATCCTAATAAGGCAACGGGAACGAAGAAGTGTAATTGCCCTTTTACTTTGAAGGGCCGAAAGTTGGCAAATGACTATGATTGGATGTTAATAGTGGTTTGTGGAGTGCATAATCATCCAAACGCACAACATCTCGAGGGGCACTCGTTTGCTGGGAGGCTTTCTGATGAAGAAATCAAAGTTTTGATTGATATGTCTAAGAGTTTGGTGAAGTCGAGGAACATCCTTAGAACATTGCAGGAAAGGGACGTGCACAACACCATTATGATGAAGAGTATCTACAATGCTCGTCAGAAGTGGAGGGTGACTGAGATGGCCGGTCGATCACAGATGCAGCAACTCATGATGCATTTGGAGCAAAACAACTACATTGAGTATCACACTATTAACGAAACTACAGATGCTATGATGGACCTATTATGGGCACATCCATCATCTATTCAGTTGTTACGTGCATTTCCAGAAGTTTTGATTATGGATTCCACGTACAAGACTAATAGATATCGGCTTCCCTTGCTTGAGATTGTTGGTGCCACATCTACTCAACTGACTTTCTCCGTTGCTTTTGTGTACCTTCAATCAGAGAGAGAGGCCAATTATAAATGGGCTTTAGAAAGGCTTAAGAAATTAATGGATGGATACATTCTGCCCCGTGTGATTGTCACTGACAGAGAATTAAAATTGATCAATGCAATAAATGTTGTTTTTCCGAATGCAGCAAACTTATTATGCATGTGGCATATATCTAGGAACATCTTAGCAAATTGTAAGAAGTATTTTGAGACCAATGACAGATGGGATGCATTTATCTCTTGTTGGAACATGTTGGTAGTCTCTCCCACTGAAAATGACTACGTTCAACTTCTAAGTGCATTGGACCAGAATTACTGTGGGTATCCACACACTGTTGATTATGTGAAGAACTCGTGGTTGAATAATCACAAGGAACAATTTGTGGCTGCTTTGACGGATTGGCATATGCACTTTGGGAATGTTACTACGAACAGGGCTGAGAGCGCATATGCAAAATTGAAGAGAAACTTTGGCGCATCGAACTGTAACTTTGATGCGTCCTGGCAGGTTATCCATGCCTTGCTCGAGTTGCTCTTTATGGAGATAGAGGTTCCTTTTGAAAAGAGCATGAACACCGTGCAACATAAGTTCAAACCGGCATTGTTTCGTGAGTTGAGAAGATTTATATCGAGTGCTATGGATATAGTTCTGAATGAGTCGATAAGAGCTGGTGATATTGATCCCGATTCGGCAGCATGTGGGTTCGTAATTCGACGGACTGATGGGTTACCATGTGCACACGAAATTGCCGAATACATAAGGGAAGGCACTCAAATACTACTGAGTTGTGTCCATCACTACTGGAGGAAGCTCAATTTAGACTCCACTAAGGTGAATGAAGCCCCCGAGTTGACCACAACTTCTGAGTTCGAGTTGATCAATAGGAAATTTCAGAGTACCGATCAGCCTGGTAAGATACAAATATTGAAAAAACTTAGAGAATTGGAGAGTCCTTCGTCTACTTCTCTTTTTGAGCCGGATGTTAAATTGAATACTCGCAGTCGTTCATCCTCGAAAAAGAAAAAGTTGGATCAGTCTACGCGTGGGGAGCCATCTGCTTTCGAGTATATATGCACTCTCGATCGAAGATAGCGTTCCAACTAGATCCAACAGTCTAGATGTAACGAAAAAGAAGGAGAAACTGAGTGTCCGTCACACTCGATCATGCACGTTAGAGCATTTGCTTCCCAAGTCTTTAGGACCCTATATCGAGACTGTTAAGGATGTTGAAGCCGATGGTTACTATGGATTCAGAGCCATAGCTGGTCTTCTGAGCATCGGCGAGGATAGTTGGATGCAGGTTCGATTGGATTTGAGCAATAAACTGCAGACGTATCAAAATTATTATTCATTGGTATATGGAGGAGAGGATAGGGTTGGAGAGCTGTATTATGCCTTGTCGTACTATGATAGCAATCCTTCATTTGATCGTTGAATAACAATGCCAGACATGGGCCACCTGATATCTTTATATTATAACGTTATATTGGTCCACCTTTACGTGCAGCAGTGCCTTACTTTCCTGCCTTTGAGATCATCCTCGTTTCCACCAAGTTCTCGCAAAGTTATCGCGATTGGTTTCATCAAGGAAACCATTTTGTGCAAGTCTTCATGACACCCGGGGCTCTCTCCCATTGCTACAAATTGGCATAGACACCACCACCCTAATGCAGACGGATGGCAACTACCATATGCTAAGAGCATCGAGCGATTCAAAGAAATAATTGGAGACAGTGTCGCAACACAAGAGTCTGTTAATCTTGACAGCGATTAAATATTTGTACTCTCAACTTGATGTAAACAAATTTAATACTTGTTATTTAAACGAATGGCTGATGAAATGGAAGCAATCTTTTATGTTATTATGTTGTATGTTTATTTTTTAAGACCCCTGCTCGATTGCATACTGCACGACAAACAGGCACCAAGAAAAATGTATTGCACGGCACACAAGTACCGTGCAAAATAACTCTGCACTGCCAAGAATTTTTTAGCATAATAGATCTACTCAGCACATGTTGGCCGTGCATAATATATCTGCTTGGTATTTGTTGGCCGTGCATAATGGATATACGCAGAAAGTTTTGGCCGTGCAGTGTTGTAGGTTTGTGGACATGTCTCCCATTTTGAAAGAACTAGTATATGTTCATCATAAAAGTAAAGATATCAACCATTTCACATAAGAAGTTAAAAATCATAGAAGTTCATACAGAAGGACGAAATTCTTCAATTGACAAATAAAAGTTTGTAGTACACATAAATCCTTGGAATACACATGAGTCACAGAAAAAGATATTCCTTCATAAAAATTCTTATACATCTCATCAAAAAAATTAGTGTGACCCATCTAAAATCCCTCCTATCATCACTGCTGCGCACGTCGGCGGTACGTCACCGGCAAGCCATCCAAAATCTCGAAGGTAGCCCGCAATGCCCGATAATAGAAATCAGTTATCTGCTCCGTTCGCGCAAGCATGGCACGAATATGGTTTTTCGCTCAGAGGATCTATAAGAAACAATACAATGTGTCAATGTGTCGAAGATAGTTTGAAAGAATAGATGCATCAATGTGTGGAATAAGATAGTTTAAAATGCCCTCACCGTTCTTGGAGTCGGGTCATCTCTACCCTCATTAGGGTCATAATGGGAATGGCGGTCAGGGTTCTTCTGTACACGAAGGTATAAAATCCTAGTATACCACTCAAGGTAGTCCTGTGAACACTCCCAGGCATGCTGTGCTCGATGGCCGCGGTGCGCCAGAGATAATACATGGTCCTCCAAAGTAACCCAGTACTAGTCGAAAAACGAATAGGAGACCTTGTATTTACTAGCAGTAGTTCCCCCAGATGCACGGGTGGGGGCGAGAGGTGCGAGTGGGATGGTCTGTACGTAGCCAAACTGTAGAAAGAACCCTGTGTGGGTGGTAGGGTTCAATGACATCTAGGGATCTCAAGCAACCACAGAAGAAAGATATCTGCTGTAATGGATGCTGAGCCATGGCACTAGCATACGGATCTTAAGCAACCTGTCGCATGTAAATGAAGCAAGTCATTAACATAATAAAACGTATTCCTTGGCAAAAACGTAAAATATATGTCAAGAACTCTACTGGGTGCTCACCTCGCTCGGGTGTAGGGCATCCAACCCTCCCGCAGCAGCTGTATGTTTTCTTTCGCATTTCCTAAATCCTGACCAGAATTCCAGCGGCTTGCGAGAGACATCCCAACAGTGTATCCCCATTGTACAGAAGGACGGGCGAATGGGAAGTGCTCGTACACCCAAGACTGTAAATGACAAAAATTATTAATTATACAATCTAAAAGATCAATTATGATGGAACATATATATGTATTTATAAAATGTACTGGTCTTACCGTGAGCAGTGTTAGATATCCAGCAATCTGTCGCACATCTGCCTTCGTGGCGGTCTCCAACTACAGATACAGATACGCCAGTGCGGCAGCTCCCCATACATAATGACGGACCCGTGGCAGGTCCATCAGTAAAGATAGGTAGTAGACTGGGACTCGAGTCTCGGACTTAGTAGATCTACTTGCTCAGTAAATCCCATACTAGTCGATGCGTGGACAGGAAGTCCCGTAATCGGGATGCCGAGGAGAGTATTCACATCATCTAAGGTGATCGTCATCTCCCCAGATGACATGTGGAAGGTATTGGTCTAATGCTGCCATCTCTCTACAAAGCTCAAAACCAAGAGGCATGAGATATATTGGTAGCTAAAACGCCTCAAGTCTGCTAATCCAGACTCTTCTATAATAGCACAAAACCGAGGCACATGAAGATCAGCCCTATCTCCAGGCAGAGGTATGTACCAATCCTTCAGCTGGCGCCAATGACTGATACATTTGAACGGGCCACGTTCCTGCAAATTACAAATATAAATCTTCATTAACATCTGTTATTATAGACTATGAAACACCTTATTTGAAAAACTAATTACTTAAAACATTAAAATATTGAACATGTACCTCCCCGTCCCATATGGATATAGCCACGTGCATCCTAACACTCACAAGGACAAATAGGTCAGTTGGACCGCCGGGAATAGGACCTTCCCTTGCTGCCTCTGCAGGAGGACTGGATGGCTGTGCTTGCTCGTCTAAGGAATCATCATCCCCTGCTACCGCTGCAGGAGGACTGGATGGCTGTACCTGCTCGTCTAAGGGATCATCATCCCCTGCTACCGCCATAGGAGGACTAGACGGCTGTGGAGGACTAAACGGCCCTGCCTCATCCTCTGATGAATCATCCTCTTAAGAGCTCTCTATATGCTCGTCAACTGGCTCGAGCAGTGGATCCTGCTGCAATTTGCGTCTTCATTCAGACGCCGTTGGCCGTTGACGGCCAGCGATCGAAGTACTAGCATGCACACATCGGCGAGGAGGTCTAGCAACGCCAATCTTCGTCCGCACTCTCGATGGCTCACTGAAACTACTAGCACGTCCACCTGTCGGATGTGAGATGCCAACAATACGCTGAGCTAGTCTTCTCGACATTTCTTCCAATCTGTTAAAAATAAAATTCTATAAGAGGACAAAGCGTAACAGAAGAAATCATGTTTTCTTGTACTGCTCGGTTCAATTGTATTGTGCAAAATACTTCTGCACGGCACAAGTATACTGTGCACAAAAATTTATGCATGGCGCAAGCATACTATGCAAAAAATTTATGCATGGCAAAATTTTTCCATGCATATTTGATGTGCACAGCATATATGCACGGAAAAAATTTTCCATGCAGAAATTTTTTGCACAGTATACTTGCGCCGTGCAGAAATTCCATACACGGTTCTGCGATATTGAGCCAATCGGGAAAAATGAATGCATCGTTTTTTTTTTTTTCAAAATGCATAGGGATTATGCACTTCGGATGAGAAAAGGAAGAAGAAGAAGAAGAAGAAGAAATTACGACCCTAATGCAATCGTTTGTAATCTCTGAGTCGAAAAAATTATGACCTAAAAGGAATGTGAAAGTGATAAACATATGAACAAGAAGAAGAAGATAAAGAATAAGAAGAGTTCACCTTCTTTGAGCGTCGTATGAACAAGAAGAAGAAGAAGAAGAGGTGCTGTGCAGTGGAGAACTTTGGAGGGGAAGAAGAAGAAGAGGCGCTTGTGCACTGGAGGCGCTGCTGTCGGTTCCCAGATTCAAAACCGTTGATGAGAGGGAATTTTGGAGAAGAAGACCTGGGCTCTCCCGCATGGGTAGTTTGGGAAATATGGTGGGTGGGCTCAACAAATTCTTTTTTAAAAAAACATATGCTGTGGTAAGTTGAGCAAGTGGGTGTGCACAGCATTCCTTGTGGGTGCATATAGAATCACCCATTACTATTGGTAGGAGTCCAATTGATTTTAGCACTCTATTATATTTCTAGCAGGCCATATGTATCAAATCTCAACCATACATTCAGTCATGAATTTGCTTTACAAGCCTTTCTCATTCTTTTTGTGTATTCTATTTCAATAGGAGCCATTCAAATTTAATCCATGATTTGGTTGTACTAGATCCACAGCTTGGGATTTCAGACTTAATAATAGATCTTAAAATTTAAGATAAACAATAGGTCCCTGTCGGAATTTATTCACTTGTTCACAGTGCATACGAGCACCATGCATCTGGAACATCCAATACGTGGGGTAGAACTTTGAAGTCCATCTTAGACAATGTAGTCCTTTTTTTTTTTTTTTTAGTGTGTGTTTTGTGTGTGTGTGTGTGTGGGGGGGGGGGGGGGGGGGGTAGTTGGATTTTGTGACCCAAGATTTCCATGTGAGTTTTAGGGACGGGTCCAAAGTTTTCATATGGGTTTTGGAGGTGGCCTTAAGATAGATTAGCAAAACTTGAATATAAAAACTTAATTAGTAATTTTGCATCACAAGAAAGCAAGAAAAGTAAATTTTAAATAAAATATTTATAATAATGTTAACACATAGAAAATGCCTCATTTAGGATTGTCGCTTTGGGCCTCGAATTGTCTCGAGCCGGCCTTGGACAGAAGAATTTGAACGGTTTCCTCTAATGGCTGTTCGGACCCCAAGTGTAGGGTGCAACTGTAGTAATAATCCGGTGAGTCCAGGTTGATCCACATGGAGCAATGCCTTTTGAAAGAAACTTTCCAACTTTAACTTGTCCTAATTTAGAAACTAAATCTAACCTAATAAAGAAAATAACCAAATTACAAGAAAATTCCTAAAAACTGAAAATTAACAATTACAACTTTCTAAATAAAAAAATAAACATAAACTAAGTACAAAGACCTAGTTTATTTAACCCTATTCTAACTATAACTTGCAAAAGTAACAAACTCATCAAAACAACCAATTTAATATAAAATAGATCAAAACAAAATTTCCTAAATTAGATCCTAATTACTAAAATCACTTTTTATGCAAATATGAATGACCTATAATGCCTTAAATACTAACAATGCAATTTTATGCAAGTTTCTAAAAATCTGATGCATGCTGTAAAAAAGTCTAAGTATGGAAACTCTTGCACATGCCCAATTTCGCTGGATTGTACAACAGGCCTAAGATGATATGAACCTAAATCTAATGGCTGGAATCAACACTCTGATGATTCATGAGCAAAACAAAAAAAGAAGAATGGAAAAAAGATTTAAAACGAAAAAGATATGATCATCTAAAGATGCTTACTTGAATTGTTTTGTTGCTGAAATCTGAACGCAAGCTTTTCAACTACCCCTGTTTAAGCCTCTGGTTGACACGGTTCCCGACCTTTTTTTTTGGCTGAAATTCTGGGGTTTCAAAGTCCTATTATCATACTTTAAATTTGCTATTTTTCAAACCAAAACATTCACGTTTAACTGGTTTTCAAATCGAGCACTTTTGCAACACAGTTAGGCCAATTCTGCTGAAACTGTGCAGGATTTTTATTTAATCTCCTACCAAGTCCGAATTTAGTCTTTCTAATCAGTTGATAATCTTGTGATTTCAGCAAGAACAACTTGTTCTAATGCAATTTCAAAATATAATGCATGCACAAAGACACTTTCCAAACATAGATTATGCAAGTAGCAAAAATAGAAACTTTCTAAAAAATAGAAATATGCAAATTGGGTTTTTAATTCTAGAATTTGTAAATAAAAAAATATAAATTTAAATTTAAAAAATAAAAACAAAAGGGGTGGAAAAATAAAAAGCGGAAAAGATGTACCAAAGATCTAGAAATTAGACAATCTTACAAGTATTGACAATGCAATAATATGCAATCTTCTCTTCTCAGAGTAGGAAAAAAATAATGCAAGTGGTTACTTGATGTCTCTCGACTTTTGATCCATTTATTTTATTTTCAAACCCTAGATCTAATCATGTGAAATATTGTCTCCAATCAAAACATATAAAAGAACTAGAATGAGAAAATTTAACAAACTTGCATTAAGAATTCGCAGAATCAATCCAAGTAGTGTCTTTATTACTTGATCTTGAAGTACATAAAATTAAGATTCTTCTCTCTTCATCATTCTCTCAACATGATCTCTCAATCTATGTCTAAAGAATTAGAATGGAGAAGAAGAAGAAAGGGATTAGAGAGAAAGGATGGATGGGAGTGGAAAGGGAGAGAAAACTTCAAAGTTTTTCAACTACAAGGCATTGGACGTCCAGCCCTTCCATGAGTCTCTTTTATGTTTTTTGAAATTTTTTTTTTTAGTAAAGAATCTCTCATCTTTAGGGCTCTTGTTTCCTTATGTGTAGAGATTCTTGTTTAGGCTCCAAGCTCGCTTCTTTCTTTGGAAAGACTTTTAAATTTGAGAGATCTCCTTACCTTATTAGGTTTCTTGATGCATACACTTTCCTTGCACAATTCCAAGAATATCTCTAAAAATTGCAGGATGTTGTAAAGGAAAGAAACTTTCCAAATATTGAGATTTCTTGCAATTCCAGCCTAAAAGTGTAGCAAACAACTTCCCGAGGTCATATCTCCCTCTATATAGCTCTGATTTATGCAATCTTGGGCTCCACTGATATCTACTCGAAAAGAGCTTTCCAACGGTGGCTAGATTGCACTGATCCGACACTCGGTTTGAGAGTTATGGCCATTTTAAGTTGTTGCCCCTGAAAAATTCAGAAATAATTGTGCACAAATGGAAGCTTCTATGTTGGCATGCAATGGGGTGGATGGGACCCATGTTGATTTCTCCTACAAATTGAAAGAGGCAATTTTAACATTAATCATATGTAAGAAAATAATTATGAACCATGTATGGGATCCTACATGCCTAGTGATGCACCAAAATGACGAACTTTCCAAAGATAGCACATGGTGCCAAAAATAATAAGATATGCATTGATGAAACCAAAAGCCTAATTTTCGGGTGATAAATGAGATGAGAAAAAATTAATTTCACAAAAGTCATGCAATTCAATGAATTTTGACCAATTTTGACCATGTTTCCAAAAATATCCTCAAATGCATGTAATCATGAAATTAAATGCAATTCTATGCAATTAAACCTAATTAAGTCCACAAATGCTAATGAAATGATGACTTAATGACCTAATTTTGTGGACTTATCAATGGCCTTTTTCCGGTGTCTTCTTCTCTTCGATGTCGAATTGGTGGTAGAGAGACATTCCTTCTAGGGCAGTTTGTGGAACACAAAAGCACCACCTAGAGTAATAGCTTTTGGATGGATTGCATTGCTTGGTGGGATACTAACAATGGACAACTTACGTTGACGTAAAGTGATTATAGTTAATGCATGCTCGATGTGCCTCGTTAATGAGGAATCTATAGACCATTTGCTTCTTAATTGTCCCCTTGCCCAGTGCATTTGGAGATCTATTTTGTTTTGGTTCCATTTTTGTGGCCCTCTGCCAAATTCTATCCCTTCTTTGTTTCACTTTTAGAGATTAGGGGTGGGATCTGAAAAAGGAAGGGTCATGTGGAAGCTTTCGTTCTTAGCGGGAATTTGGTCCTTATGGAAAGAAAGAAATCTGCAGTGCTTTAAAGGAAAATCCTCAAATGCAACAAAGATAGTAGATAATGTCAAGCACCTGGTGGCTCTTTGGGTCTCCCCAACCTTTGTTCAAAGGAATCTCGATAAGCTCCATTATTCACGATTGGGAGGAAGTGGCCAGATCCAGCCCTATTGCTAGGCGCATCTTTCGCAGATGGCACCCACCTCCACATGGAGCTTTGAAGCTAAATTTTGATGGAAGCGCTATTGGTAATCCGGGTATGGCAGGTGTTGGTGGTGTTATCCATAATAAAGATGGGATAATTATTTTGTCTTTCTCCGGCCCAGCAGGTGTCTATTCAATCAACAAAGAAGAACTACTTGCCTTGCTCATTGGTCTTCGAGAAGCTTCCCGAATACAACCTCAACTGCTCCTTGTAGAAGGGGACTCTTCTTGTGTTGTACTGTGGGCGACTCGATCTTCTTCACCTCCGTGGCATCTGGCAGACATTATTGAAGAGGTGTTTCAGTGGTCAGGTGATTTGAACGTTTTGTTCAATCACATTATGAGATTAGCAAATGCGGAGGCGGATAAACTCGCAAAAGAGGGAGTTTAAAAACCTTCTTTGCTCATTTCTGGCTCTAATTAAGTTTCATTGCTTTTGTTGGCGCCCGATGTTTTTGGGTCCTTTTTTTTTTTTTTTTTTGTTTCAGCCTTCCCCATGTTTTTTGTAAGGGCTTTTTTTGTTGTTTTAGCCCTTTGATACTGTACAGTCTTTGTGCAATGTAAAATTTTTGGAGGCGTTACTTGACTTTTACTATGTTAGTAAAGTGCCAAACTAGCTTAGTCGTTTGGTAACAAAATTTGCGGAAAAAAAATTCTCTTTCCACTATTACATGCTATATCTAAGTTTGATAGACGCAAATTATCGCTGACTTTTTATACTTAAAATATGCTATTGATATAATTTTGGGATCCGATCTCCCTCCATCAAATATGTAAATCTTGCGTAAAAAAAAATAGATATAAAAACCAAAATCCCACCCTCATTTCCAACCCTCTCGACCTCTGTGTAAAATAATGAGACTTGGCCTAAAGCACTCTCCACCCATGTGCCGCATGCATTGTAGGATGTAGATTGGCCTAATCCACCCTCCGCCCATTTGACGTGCTGCCTGCATAGTAGAATGTAAATTAGGTAGAGTACCTCGCAGAGAGAGACGGGGTTGGTGTACGTTAAAAATTCGGAAGGGACGAAGAAAGAGAGGCATCATCTGGCAGATAGATCCCATCCCCACCTACCAATTTCTCACCTAACCCCACCCCAACACAATCCCACCTCCCATCAAGCAATAAAGACTATTCATTTTGTACTATTTGTCTCTTCTCTTCTCTTTGTTTCCCACCAACTTTGTGTGTAATTGATTTGCAGGCCTACCCATCACGCAATCAGCACCCATTAAGCATAATAAATTCTCCATTTCTTCCTTCTAAAGTCTCTTCTCTTCTTTTCCAACAACTTCCTGTAATAAACCCACTTCAATCTAAGCGTTCTTTCTCATTCATTCTCTCTCTCTCTCTCTCTCTCTCTCTCTCTCTCTGATTCTTCATATTGAAAAAAAAAATGGAGCTAAAGCTTGTAAATGGCTCTCCTGGGGTCTGTTCTACCCGAAAGCTTTTCAGATCTTCACAAGTCGACTCTATTTTTGGTGTTAGGATTGGGCAAGAGCGCAACTTTAGATCTACAGTCTCGATTCGTTCAGGAAAGGGCATACGAGCTGTTCTAAATTCTCCTGCATCTAGCCCCAGGTTTGGAATTTTTGGGTTTCTTTCTTTTGCAGTGATGATCTTTTTTTATTGATTGTTATCGCTTGATTGTGGCTGTTTTTGTTTTAGTTTTTGTGGGTTTTTGAGATATGGGTCTGATTTTCTCAAAAGGGTAATTCTTTTTTATGTTTACAAATACTGGGTTCCGGTTTGATTTCATGAATTGTCCTTTACCTTTTTCTTGTATCAAATTAGAAGCTGGTGACTTTTGATCTGGCTTTGGGCTTAGTAGTGGATGAAAATGTTTTTCTTCTTGTTGGGTTTTGATTTTTAGAGGTAGTTCTTAAAGAAGCCAGAAAGGAAAAGGGGGAATGGTTTGAATTTGAAAGTAGTTTAAGCACTAGTTTTGAAAGATGGATCTTTTTTTTTTTCCTCTCCCAAAAACATATAAAGGGTACATCAGTTCCATAAGAATTTGTAGATGGTTACTTGTCAAAATAAAAATGGGGTTTGTCAAGTTTTCTTTAGGGGGTGATACTGATTCATTTACATCTTGGTGCAGATGGAGGTTTTTCCTTTTGAGCACAAGCACAGGGTTATTTAATGAGAACTTTGTTCTATTGAAACTTGTACTTCAAGTCATTCTTTGAGTTTGAGCTTTCATGTAAAATTAATTGTATGGTCTCTGTATGTGAGTGACAGATTGGAGAGTATTAGGAGGGCTGTAATGGGGTTGTTTTTTAGAAAGTCTAATGAACAGAAATGGCTATTGATAAGCTGTTTTTCAGGGATGATCAGATGCCTATTAGGGCTAATTTTCAGAGAATATTTCCAACTTTATATTTAGGACAATGTTAGGGTTGAATAGGCTGAGATTTGGGCTTAAAAAAAAAAAAACTGGTTTTGGATGCAATTTGGCTGCAGGTTTTGGGCGCAGTGAATGTCAAACAGGACCAGATTCTAAATTGTATGATGAGTTGTGGGTAGGATTTACAAAAGGTTTGGTTGCAGGTTAGAGTTAGGGACAAAGTTGAATAGGACTGGTTTTGATGCTGGGTCTCTCAAAATTTCAGCAGAGATATGGTGGTAATAGGAGCTTTTGTGTTTGTAAAATGCAAAAAGAAGGGTTAGAGGGGAAACAAAATGAATGTAATCTTGATAACAAACAGGGATGAGTTCACAGTGGAATTGAATTCCTCTGATGCCAATTTTAGGCAGGGGAGGATCAGAGTTAGGATCTATAACTTCTTCTGCAGATTAGCCTTGCCTTTGATTCAGTTACGCCTTGAACAGGTTGTGGTATCAAAGCTCATCATTGCCTTTTATGTTTTAAAACTCTTGTGGCCCCAAAATTTTAATCCCAACCATTCAAATAACCTATTAAACCCCAAAATGTTTTTTATCATGTCTTAAATATTTATAGATTTTGAGATGTATGAAAATTCTACATATGTAAACTTAACCATGCAACGTTTTCTTATGTGAAAATAGTGCTTCCAAACAAACATGGTAATAGGTTTAACATGTGTAACTTTTACATAGGTAATTCACATGTGCATATTTTACATATGTAAATCCCATTTTCCTATCCCATGTGTAAAGGACAAACAAGTGAACAACCCTTTAGTTCGATAGGGTTTGGAAGCTATAAATATATTTTTAATATGTTTACCTCCTGATGCAAGACAAATCCGTGGTGTCCATGGGTTGACCAACCTTTGGGCCCAGCCCATCTTTTTTCTCTTTAGAGTCTTATTTATTTATTTATTTATATTTTAAGTTGTTTTTTATGTTGGATGTTTTAATCATGACCATCATATGTTTGGACGATCCATATTAGACCAAGGTTTAGTTTTCTCCTATTTAAAGCAATGTAATGCCTCTTTTGAGGTTTAGACAAGATTATGATTAATGAAATTGAAGCTTTTGGGATCTTCCCCGAGTGCACTTCGAGTTTTCTTCGAATTCTCTTTTTCCTCCTAGATTGGAGTTCGGTGTGAGGCCAGTTTTCCCCATATCTCTTCTATCTTCCCCTGCCCGCCCTGCAGTCTCTTTTCTGTTCTGCATTACCTCCTTTTACAAGTATTTCTAAAAGCATAAAAGGAAATATCTAACAAAAACTATTTAACAGCTACCAACTTGGAATAAAAACCAATTATTATATATTACAACAGAGGCCTTTCAATTAATTTTGACTGCATGCTTTCAGTTTTGACTCTCACCAAACGCCACATCACCTTGTTATTATATATTATAGTGGAAGGTTTTCAATTCTATTTTTTATGTTACATATATAATTTAGTGGATTTTGATTTTGGACCAATTCCTACTGAAGGGTGAAACCATTATGTGCTGAGTTTTAAATCCATGATAGAGGCCTTACATGCATGTTGTGATTTATCTGCTATGCTGCAGGGTTATTAGACCCATTGCCTGTTAGCCTTCTAACTTGCATTAGATCTGGTTTTAATAGACTTTCTTTTCATGCCTCTTTCACATGTAGATTGGAGAAGAAACGAGTGGACCAAAGTGAAAGCTTGACCCTGGAGAGTATACGACACTCTTTGATCCGACAAGAAGATAGCATTATATTTAGCCTTCTGGAAAGAGCACAATATTGTTATAATGCTGATACCTATGATCGTAATGTTTTCCCCATGGATGGATTCCATGGATCTTTGGTTGAATTTATGGTCTCAGAGACTGAAAAGCTTCATGCACGAGTAGGTCGAGCCTTCAGAATAAAAGAGATAGATCAAACTTCTGAATTAGTGACTAGCATTTTTCTTGTGAGCAGGTTGGCAGATTCAAAAGCCCTGATGAGCATCCTTTCTTCCCGAAGGATTTACCTGATCCATTGTTGCCACCCATGCAATACCCACAGGTGTGCTTTTGTAATGAGCTGGATATGCCAAGGCTAGAAAGTAGTTTCTCATTCTGTTTCATCTCTCTACTATCATCTGAAAGCCATCCATTTTAAAGAAAAAGGGGAAATAAAAAAATATATAGAAATCAGCGACAACAGTTGTTCTGTTTATACTAAAAAAATATAAAAAATGCTTGTATCTACAATTCACTGTTTTCATTTTTAAGTTGTCATTTTTTGTCAGTGTTGACAATGTATTGTTTAGGTGGTTGTGCAGTGCTGCACCAATGCCCTTTGACAGTAGGGACAATTTAGCAAATAATTTATTTCTATAAACACTTGTATACAGATGTTGTGAAACATAAAACAAATCATTGCAGTGTTGTGATTTGTGGCAATGTCTTCTGGTCTATTTTAGATTCCTATGGTATCTTAAATGAAGTTACAGGATGAATTGCTCTGATTTTATCGAATGTATCATGATACATATCATTAGTCTGTTAAGGTTGACACAATTCCTTTTAGTGTTTCTTTATAACAGTCTATAACTTCTTTGGGTTGGATTTAGCAATTAGCAAGAAAGATGGAAAAGTCATCATTTAACATTAACTGAATTAGGAGTTTGATAACCTTTGAATAATGTCTCTGCTTTTGGGTTAAGGACCCTCTTGTGGTGTTTTTTAATGTTTCTTTTGTTTTCTCTGTTTTGGTGGGTCCTAAAGCATGTTGATGTTGGTATAGTTCTCATGTATTGCTTGTTAAGTTGACCCATGACCCATGAAGGGGCCCAAGGCCCATCAGTCAATCCAGTCCAGCAACCTACATCTCACATGGTTTTGATTTGGTCAATGTTGAGATAGCTTTACGTATTTTAGTAATTGATTGCTTTCCTAACTTAGATTAGTGATTAATGTAATTACCTAGTTTCCTATGTAAGAGCCTTGATTAAGGCATGTATATTCTTCCTATATATTGGTGGTCGTTCTCCAAGAGAAGACACACAAATTAATACAATTGGTTTTCCAAGAACTCTCATTCAATTTTTGTATTTTGCAATTGTGAGAATGACATGGTATTAGAGCTATGTTCAAGAAAATCTTGTTTTTTGATCTTATATAGCATTAAGGCATTAAGGATAGAGAGAAATCAATCTCTCTTGTGAAGATCGACAGATCAAAGATCTGTTTCAAGGAGTCCAGACGCTGCTGCAGTCTCATCTTCATGGTGGCCCACCTCTGACCATCAAACCACCATCAGAAATCTATCCAGACATAGTCGCCTGGATTTTCTAGGAATATTGGAGATTTTTTTCAGATTTTTTCAGCAATCCCAGGTTGGTGATTTACACATTCTAGAGATTTTCTAGATTTTTAATATTGTTTTCATCTCGACCATCCAGAATCTTTGATCTGTGGTGGAATTGGATCATTCTTTTTTCAGTAGAAGCCAGATTATTGTGATTCCTCAGATCAGTGATCTGATCATTGTCTAGATCCATCAGTGGGGCCCACGTAGAGGATCAGCAGTCAAAATTCAGGCCGTCTGGGGTATATTTGGCCTTTTTTACTGTTCTGTGTTGCCTTTTCTCTTCACTGCTTGGTCGGATCTTGGCTATTGCACACCGCATAGTTTGTTATCCACATTGAGACTTCATATCTTCATTATTGCATTTTTTACTGCCTTTTCACTGTTTCACTCAGTTTTTTTTGCCAATCTCAATTAAAGATGAAAAAATCTGGGGTTACCTTGATCCGATTCAGGGGAAAAAATTACCCCGCTTGGTCGTTTCAGTTCCAAAAATACCTTGAAGCTAAGGAATTATGGGGCTATATTTCTGGATCTGACCCCGTGAAGGGGCCCAAGGCCCATCAGTCAATCCAGTCCAGCAAGCTACATCTCACGTGGTTTTGATTTGGTCAATGTTGAGATAGCTGTACATATTTTAGTAATTGATTGCTTTCCTAACTTAGATTAGTGATTAATGTAATTACCTAGTTTCCTATATAAGAGCCTTGATTAAGGCATGTATATTCCTAAAGTTAACAAAATGTTCATGAAGGAAAAAAAATAGTAGTAATGTAAGATGAAAACCATTCTTATAGTGGAATGCTTCGGTCACTTGCTTATTCCATATTTGTCTTTAAAACCTGACCAAAATAAGTAAAAGTAGTTAATATTATCCATTTCATTGTGGTTGTTCCAGCCAGATGAATCACCTAAATTATAAGATGCAAACAAGTATCAAATTGTAAGATCCACACCTAAATCCTAACTTTCACTTGCAAATGGGATTCATTGCATAAATTTGTATCTTTTCCCTTGGGATTCAAGACAAATTGTAGGATTAGGGATACAAATCCTAGGTTTCACAAGAACAAAGGATACCCAGAAGATATAGAAAGCATGCTCATAATTTTCACAGATAGATGAATAGTTAAGTTAATGTAGTTGACTCAGTCATGCATCTATGGCATCAACTGGGCTGGAGACAATTTCAGTCAGTTAAGTATCAAATTTCAATTCTTTGTTACTGCGATAGCTTAGATAATGCTATTTTATGAATGATATCAGATGGATATTGACATTAATAGGATCATTATTTGTTAGTTTTGATTAAAAAAAACCTGAGAGTGCGTAGTGATGTGTTTCCAATTCCCCAGATCATGGGGCATAACACAAGCATTCCTATTTTAATGAATAATTACATAAAATACAGAAGACGTTAATATAAATGGAATATTTTCAATTTGGCTGTTTATTGGGGCTCTCTTGAGTTTTCCATAGTTAGAACAGACTTAGGGCACGTTTGTGTACAGGCAATTTCCCTCAAAAGATCAAATTGCCACATCAGCAAAGTCGATGATTTTTAAATACCTCATAAAAGGTTTTCCGTGAAAGTTAGAAATTCATGTTTTTGGTGCAAAAAAAAAACTCCTCGATGAATTGGTGCTAATGTTCTTTGGTGCAACTGTGGATTCCTTATTGAAAACTAGAATTAAAGAGGGGAGAAGTTTTCTGCAGAAATGCCCCCCCCCCCCCCCCCCCCCCAAAAAAAAAAAAAAAAAAAAAAAGGAACTCTATTTCTAGGCTATTCAAGGAAACTGTTGATGTGCCGAAAAAGCATTTCCGCAGAAAATCATCACACCAAATGCATGAAAAAACAGTTTTCCGTAAAAAAAAAAAAAAAAAAGAAAAAGAAAAAAAAAAAAGAGTATCTTTTCTGCAGTAGTGGGTTACACAAACGTGCCCTTAAATAAAGAAATAAAAAACTTTTTTTCCATAGTTACAACAGACTTAAATAAAGAAAAAAAAATTATGTTGTTAAAATTACAAAGTAGCCCTCATTTTTTTCTTTCTTTCTTTTTTATTAATTGTAAAACACAAGATTGTTCTTTCTTGACCAACCATCCAGCATGCCTTTTTATTTTTCATTTGTAAAACATAAGATTTGTTAATAGGGCTTACATTTCCTGACAGCGCATCATTGAGGCTCACACTTCATGTAGAGCTTATGCCTCAAATCTGTCTCATGTGGTAAGGATTACAGTTACAACCCAAATACTAGCCACGCTTAAGACATCAACCACATAATTGGAAGCCTTGATATATAGATTGGGTTGTTGATTTTACATGGTTGTTTTGGTTTATGATCAATTTTTTGTTGGCACTTAATATCATCTATTTGAATAACTGAATATAAATTTTCTTGTACTTCTGATCTCAAATTAGGTGTTGCATCCTATTTCTGATTCTATCAATATAAACAAGAAAGTCTGGGATATGTATTTTCGTAATCTCCTTCCAAGATTGGTTGAAGAAGGAGATGATGGTAATTGTGGATCAAGTGCTGTTTGTGATACAATGTGCCTGCAGGTACACTATTTTAGTTTTTAATCAACTTTTTCATTAGGTTGCCTCTTTTTCTTTTGTCTTTCTTTTTTTTTCCGAGCAACAATGAAGGAATTATCTTTCAATTAGAAATGAAATCAGTAAATTAGTAACATATGTATCTAGTAAGTAATGCCCTACCGATTACTATAGGATTTTGACTTCACACAAGCACACAAAAGCTTATAGAAGCTTTGCCAACTCTCTCAACTGCTACTAAACAAAGGTAATATACAGGTAAATCTAGAAGGCTTATTTTCAGAATGCAGAAGAAACATGCCTTTGGAAAAAAAAAAAATTTACCATAAAATTATTAATGCCCTGAAGATCACTACAGAATTTTGCCAAGTGAGTAGTCTAGTTATGTTTCAGTTGTTGTGCCTGTGGATCTTATGAATTCAATTTTGTCGGTTGATAACTGTCCCAGGCCTTCTAACAAAAGAAATCTCATGAGAACTTCCCATTTTTCGTAACTGCTGCTGGCATAGAAAATAGAGAGATGATAAACAGTTAATTTAGAAGGCTAGCTTTGATGAGAGTAATTCCTTTGCCAAGTGATAAATTGTGCACCTCTTCCAAACAGGGAACCCTCTTCTGGAATTGTCGGCGAGTGGTTCCATACATGACTTTGTGATGGGCCGATGGCTACCATATACAATCCAAGATACTCAATGAGATGCTTTTTGAGCATATTACTCATTTTGCTAGACTATGCAAGAACTCTGCACTGTTATCTAACTACCACGCTTTTCTGATCATTGATGCTGGAAAGTTTTAGGAGATTTTCTTTCCACACACTGGATTATGTTATGCTTCCCAAAAGGGATGCTATCATGAGCAAATTGTGGAACCTAAAGCCTCCAATGAGCCCCCTCCCCTGTCCAAGCTGTTTCTGTCAACCTTTTTTTTTTTTAATGAAAGAGAACATCCATTAACTAAGAAAAAGCAACAGAACCGAAGGGGAACCCAAAGACCGCAATGAAGATGAAACTAAAGCATAGATGTGGTTCTAATGAACCTTCACTGATATCCAAATAGAATAATACCATCTTAATTTCCCAGTACTTGGTAGATCTTCATAATGCCACATTATTCAGCCCCAGTTTTCATGCATAAATGGCCTTTGGGTAGAAAATGCGTACCATAAATACACCACTACTCTATCTCTTGACTCAAAATCAGTATAATTGGTGGCCGTGCCATGGATATTCTTCATAGAATATACATTCTAAATATCAATAGGGTGATTCATAAACCAACATAACTTCTTTTTTTTTTTTAATGGCTACTTTCATCAATAGGACCGGCATAGCGCTATTGGTTGTTGATGGGCAAATGCCCATCCTAGCTATTGATTGCCCATTACCCAGGTCCACAACCCTTGTTCATTGCAGACCCAGGTGAGGAGGGATTTGGCAAAATACAGAACCCCTTAGCAGCTCTGTAAGAAGACTTTATAATTTTTTCCAAGAGATTATTTGAATTTGTATAATGCTTGTACAGGATCAAACCCCTCTAACGTGATTATCAATGAGTTTGTTAAATGAGAACGTGATTATCAATTAGTTTGTTAAATGCGAGAGAGAGAGAGAGAGAGAGAGATAACAAATATACCAGCTTAACTATTGCAAAACTCTGCTACCATCTAATTTAATGACCTCTATGCTGGTTTAATGTGAATTATTTATAACACGACAGTATAAACACAAACAAAAAGATTAACCAAAATAGGCAGGGCCACTATCGTGTGCAGTTTTCATAATCTCCCCTTTCACCCGTCCACACAGGCATATACATATACACCCTCCTTCCATCCTATAAGTCATTTTCCATCCATATCTACTCCATGCAGCTTATGATATGACGTGCAAATGCTTTGGAGAAAAGTTCGTAGGTTCCTTTGAAGCTGGTCTTGGGTTTAGGCATCAGCTTATCCAGCAGCGTAATGAAAGGTGCCCATTTGTTGCTGATTGTAGCCTAGCTTGATGGTTTAAACCTTTGGTTGAAATTATTGGATTATGGGCTCGAGATATGGCACCGAACGAAAAAATAAAGAAAATGAAAGAGAGAGTCCCATTGACCGATGTTATATATTGCAGGAAAAGAAATGCATTCTGTCGTTGTTTTACTCTTTCAGCCCCAGCTTCAACTTCTTTCATTAACAAAGCCAAGATCAAAGTCGTATGAATTTCAGTGTCTGATCGCTTGTGCCTGTGTCCTGCCCCTTTCCAAGTGAACTAATACGTTGAGCTCTTAATCCTCTTCATCATGCCTTTGAAATTTCTACTTAACCACTATTTTGTCTATGCATGTCATTTATTTCATTACTGACTCCCTAACTTCTGCATATTACATTTTTCTAACTAGATGCCGCTGCTTTGTTATCCTTGCAGGCGCTTTCGAAGAGAATCCACTATGGTAAATTTGTAGCCGAGGCCAAGTTTCAAGCCTCCCCCATTATTTATGAGGCTGCCATTAGAGCACAGGTATACTGCCATTTTCCTATCTTGGCCCTAATTTATTTATGACTCTCTCTCTCTCTCTCTCTCTCTCTCTCTCTCTCTCTCTCTCATTTTATTTGTTTCGGTTTTCAGGACAGGGCTCAATTGCTGCATTTGCTCACATATGAGACAGTGGAAGCAGCGATCAAGGACAGAGTAGAAATGAAGGCAAAGACCTATGGGCAGGAGATTAATGTCATTGGAGGTGGAAATGGAGATGCTCCTTTATACAAGATCAAGCCTAGTTTGTTTGCTGATCTTTATGGAGACTGGATCATGCCACTCACAAAAGAAGTTCAGATCGAATACTTGCTTAGAAGGTTGGACTAAAAGAATTATGCTGGTGTCATTGTGCCATTGCTCTTATCTGAAGTGAAAGCTTGATATAGGTAAGTGTAGAAGAGGGGTCATAAAAAGAAAAGCAATAAAAGAATCCATGTTACCCTCAGTTTGGAATTTGTAGGTTTGCTCATGATTCATATGTATAATGACCTGTGTTCTGTAATGAGATTATCGTTTGGTGTATCTCGATACACTGCGAATTGCATTTGTGATCCCAAAGAGATCTGCACTGTGGTGCCCACATTGTTCAAACACACAGCATTGGATGAATTCCTCTCAAAGTGGGGTTTGGATAATTCATCGTTGGATTGCTGATAAAAAGATGTTTAGATGATTGAGTTATTCATCTCATCTGCACTGTTTCAGTCCAATGCTGAATGTCTATGAGAGGCATGGTAATACACTTGAACATGTGAAACAGAGTTTGATCCAATGGTTTGAATTGAGGAAGTTGGCCTCCATAGTGTAGATCTCCCATATGGGCTTGTTGGTTTGCTTAATTCAGCTTTCATGGTGAAGGGGGTTTTATGGAAGAAGTATCCAAGATGTGACATGGGATTTTGTCTGCTAGAGCAATGGGTGAGTAATCATTTCTTACCAAAAGAGAAATTACCCTTGCAGCAGGTGTCTGATAAAATATAAAAGGCAGATTCATCATCATCATCAAAGCCTTGTTCAAATCATGTTGTGGTCGGATAAGAGGGTAGATTGTGGATTCATTATTTACTAGAAACTAAGTTCTTCTTGTAGTTTTACTAGTTGAATTTAAGGTGACATTGTCAGCCGTCGACAAAATTTTATTTTGGTTGTCAGTTTAGCAGTCATAGATCTTACTTAGCCACACAGTGCACTCGGACCCTATTTGTGGTGACCCAACGTGTGTTTAATGTGTTAGTCTAGACTTGGACCCAACTCGAGTCAAACTTTATTGTTTTCATTTTTCTACAGTAGGGACTAGAACATGGTAAAACTAGAAATCAAGCTTTTCTTAAGAAGGATCACTTTTATGAACATTTAAGAGGAGCATCAACAGGAGATAAATTAAGATAGACCTATTTGGGATAATTTGAGTTTGTCTCATACAGGCCGCGAAAGACATTTATAGTAAGTGATATAAACACCAAGTGTAGGGTTGTCACAAAGTAATAAATCTCTTGGGTTCCCTGAATAAAATTAATTACAAATAATTACACCCGAATTAAAAAAAAAATCCTAATCTAAAAACCCTAACACTCAATCTATAAAGATAGGTTGCTGCAGAATAAATTTATCAAACAAACCAATTTAAAGATAAAAAAACAGAAATAAAAAGAAATAAAAATAATAATGATAATTGATTTTTAAGGATCCAGGATTCAGTTTTCTTCCTAATGATTGGAGATTCGGGTAGTTCACATCATACTTTTTAGAATAGATTGTCAGTCTACTTTAGAAAATGATTTAAAGAAGATGTATTTTAGAAAAATGATTTCATAAATAATTAATTATCTTGAGCCTCAATAATCTCTTTTGCACATACCCACGGTGACTCTAAGCATGCAATAATTCTTGCAAAAATAAGAAATCAAGGTTCTAGCCAAGCATTCCATATATCTTAAGAAAGTAAAACATCAAAGATTATGCGGCACATTATGTTCATTGTCAATTATTTCTCTTCGTTGAATTGCCAAATACATCAACTATTAGTCATTTCTCCATGCAAAACCAATAAAATTTAAGAAAATCTTCATCCATCGCCTTAGAGGAATACCCTTCGCCTTCCATGGTCTTGATCTTCACAATCTCCATTTTGAACTCGTCACCGATCTTCATGAAGTGCGAGAAATCAAAGAAGCCAAGTATGAAGGGGGAGTGGGGCGTGTGAGAAGAGTGAAAAGAGGGAGTGTCGAGAGTTGTAATGTGGGATGGGTAGTGTGGCACGTCCCCTCCCCATATTTTATGGATTTTTTGAAAGAAAAGAAATTTGGCTTTGGGAGAAAGAATAGGAAAGGAAGGGAGAGAAAATAGAAAAAAGGAGGAAAATAAAGAGGAAAAGAGATAAGAAAGTGGTTTTTGAAGATTTCTTTCCAAAGTGGGTTCCTTTTAACCCCCTGGGTGATCCTATTTTCCCATCTCCATAGAAATCTCTACGCAATCTTGTCCGTCGATCTTCTCTTGATTAAGCCATCTTATTTTTAAATTCTTTACAATTCTGAAAACTCCACTTCTTTATAAAAATAGTCTTTTAATTGGATGGGAAGTTCCCTTCATGGAGTCTTCTCAATTTTGGAAGGTCTTCATCGCAAATACGAATTTAGATTTTTGCATATCTCATGGGCCCCACACCCATTAGGTGTGCTACCTTGGAATGCACGCCTAACGTGGGTCCCATCCCCAAGTGGGTTTCTTCTTCTCCACTCATATTTCTTGGATTTCCTTCCATAAGTAGGCCCCTTTTTTGTGAATTTCCTAAAAAAAAATCAAATAAATTAACAATAATGATTTTATATAAAAAAAAAAAAAAAAAAACTATCAAGCCACGTATGGGGCTCATATGGACACATCAACCCGGCTCATATGAAATTATAGAGGCCTTGCATGAATGGAAGGTAGTGGCAAACCTCTGTCGATCCCCTAAAGGCAGCCCTCTTTCACCAGCGAATTGGACGACTCCTCCCTTGGGCACTTACAAGCTCAGCAATTGATGGTTCCTTTAACCCGACCACAGGGATGGTGGGTATGGGGGGTATCCTAAGAGACTCCCAGGGCGATCTCATTCAAGCCTTCAAGACTCCTCCCTTGGGCACTTACAAACTCGCAAAAATAGGACCGCCTCTGGAAATGCTTTTCAATACTTCCCTACCAATTCACATATGGCATATTTACTTATCTGAGAAATGTGTGCTGGAGAATTGGGGTAATGCTTCATTAAGTCAGGAGCGATACCTTTTGCTGTGGAATTCTTCATGACTGATGAAATCCTCCTTTTGAAGTCGTCGTTTTTCATGTTTTTGAACATCCCACTTTACGTTCATGTAGAACAAATGATTGGCATATGGTCCCTTTTGTATTCAAGCTCTTCTTTTTAATATAACATCCCTTTTCCAGAAAAAAACAATGCAAGCAAATATACCTTCCGACTCAGTTTTCCATTTACAATCCAATGGTGTAAAGAAATTACATGACTTTACGTGTAGAATATCTAGAGATAATCAAGATGATAATTTAATAGTCCAAAAAGAATAATTTCGATAAAACCATGTAATTTCTAAGATTTAAATCGATTTTCTGATGAAATCAACCTTGGACAAGGTGATTCATGATTTTATCCTAAATAAATCTACTATTCTACATGAAATAATAAGATTACTGTGCAATTTTGTGGACCTATTAAGTAGTAATAAAGATATGTCTGAAAAGGTGCTATGAGGATTTGACTCTAATGATGGTTAAAGATTCAAACTCATACACGCGTCCCTAACTAGCGGAACCAAAGCTCCGGAATTATATATATAAATGTTAATGTAATATATGACTAAGGGCTTGTTATAGATATGATTTTGGGCAAGAATCCTCTCAATTATATGATCACAGCCATAGATATGAAGGCCTTAAATTTTAATAGTTTCTTTAGGGTTTTTTTTTTTTTTTTTGCGAAATTTAATCACATGTTCACTGTAGTTCAGATTGGGATAAGTTAAAGTGAGTGCCAATTCATGAATTTTTTAATTTTTTTTCCAAATCCCAGGAATTTAGTGACTGTCTGTGAGGGGGCCGGATTGATCATGGGCTTTCCACATGGTGTTAGAAAAGTTATCTCTTACCTCTCATACAATCCATCAGAGGTATGGAGGTACCTCTTAACTTAGTATATATTATCCACTTGAGTATTTGGGCCCAGACCCAACTGGACCCGAGTCGGACCTTATAATTAATAGGACCAGAAATATGGATTTAGTCTCAGGCCCAATCATTAAAATGGTCCAAAAGTGGGCCTATACTAGGCCTTTTCGGATCGGGTCAACCATGTAACAGGATCGGGTCATCATAAAACATGAAAGAAAACATTGCATCAGATTCGACAGATTTTCAGAAAACAATAATTAAACCCCAAAGCAATCGCTTTCAATTTAGATCTAACTTATGTAGATTTCAAGTCAATGGTTGATTAATTGTTGGATTAAACATTGTGAATACAATTCTGATTGGAATATGAAATCTTATGCACCTTTATTGCATGAAGTTACACATCTAATAGACAGTTTACACTACAATAAGGTGGTTGCTTGGGTGCTGCCATATTTTTTTTTATCGGTAATGGTAAAATATATTAAAGACTTAAGAAAGGTACAATAAAGAAGATGGAAAGAAAGAAACCTGCGTAGGTATTAGAGCTAAATACCAACACGTACAAAACAACAAATTACAAAGGAGCAAGCAAAGCTACCTCTCTTTCTACCTCCAACTTAGCCAAAGCATCCGCCATGCCATTCCCCGACCGAAGCACATGATGAAACTCAACATTCAAAGGTGATGACCAAGTCTTGATTTCATTGAAAAGAAATTAATTGAGATTTCCATGGACCATTCTCCAAACAAGACATCCAAGAAATAGCATTTAAGGAATCGCTTTCCACCACTATGCTATGAAAATTATTTAAGACACAAATCCTTAAAACTATCAATATAGCTAACACTTCTGCTTCATTAAAGTCTTTGATGCCTATATACTTTGAGAACATAAACTTTGGGTGCTGCCATATGAAAAGTAGAATTTTTAATAGATTATCATTAATTGTGTTTTTCAACTTTCAATTACTCCTTTTTTTTTGTGTGTGTGTGTGTTGGGGTGGAGTGCGGTCAGAGAGAGGCATCACCAGAATCATGTCCCGATCAACAACAACTAGCGAAATGCCCCGTGCTTAGCACAGGCAATGGAAGGGTAAGAGGCAAAGAGCGAGTACTAAATGATATTTTACTGAATTGAATTATATTAAATAAGATCATAAAATAATCAGGCCTTGAAATTGAAGATGGTCCTTGGATTAAAGTTGTGGGGGATGGTCAAAATCGATAGAAGCTGATTTCAATTTGAAATCTGTCTCTTTCATAAATAATATAATATATAATAATGGTTCCCTATAATTATGCAAATTCAGGTACAATGCCGAACTCAAATCGACCCAACTCAAATTGGATTGCATTAAGGTAAGAATATACAATTCAAGTTGGGCTTGGGTAGGCACATTCTTTCTCTTGAAAGGTGTAAAACAGTTGGTGCAGTTGAGATACATTTTTGAATTTTTTTAGTCTAAATCCATCCACAATTAGCCATATCAGCAAATGAAAGTAGGACCCAATTGATATATCTCAGCTTTGAATTAAAAAAATAACTACCTCATCTTGAAATGACTCATTGAACGGATGTATCTCTCCTTTCTCTCCATCTAACATCTTCTTTATGTCTCTTTTCTTTCTTAACCTCCTCTTCCTCTCTCTCCTATTTCTTTCTCTCCCTGTCTAATCTTCAATGCCCTCTCTGAATCTCAAATATTTGGTCTTATTTGTGATCTCTCATGTCAGCAAGTAAAAAAGCTGAAAGAGTTTAAACTCTGGAAGAACACTAATATTAAAATCTTAATGAGAATTAGTCTACATGTTAAATTTAAATAGAATATACATGAGAGCTGTTACAGCAGAGATTGCAGCAGATCCTATTTTATAGGAGATTTGAAAATATTCAAAAGTATACGATTCCATAACAGATTCAGTTATCCCTGATTTTCTACTTCAATTCCATAACAGATTCAGTCATTCCTGATTTTCTGCTTTTGATCCCTCGTTTGTTGATTTGCATAGCTGTACGTTATCACCCCCCTTCAAATTCAAGGGCCAGGATTGGACTTGCAATTTGTGTCTTAGAGTCTTGAACCGAGCCACACTTAAAGCTTTTTGTCATAATATCAGTAACTTGAGTCTCACTTGGGGTAAACAGAACCTGTAGTGTACCATCTTTCACTTGGTCCCTAACATAATGAACATCCACCTCTTTATGCCTTGTGCGAGCATGATAGAGTGGATTGATTGTAAGATAGGTAGCACCCAAATTGTCACAATATAATTTTGGTGTAGTGTGCATTGGAATGCCAAGTTCTTTCAAGAGATAAGTTAGCCATTTTACTTCAGATCCAGTATACGAGAGGGCCCCATATTCGGCTTCAGTGCTGGATTTAGACACAGTGGGCTGCTTCTTAGCAGTCCAAGAAATCAAGTTGGATCCAATGTAGATTGCAGAGCCTATGACTGAGCAGCGATCATCAGGATTTGAGGCCCAATCAGCATCAGAGAAGAAAGTAAGAGAGACGCGACTAGATTTGCAGAAATGCAATCCAAAAGTAATTGTCCCTTTGACATAGCGAATAATTTGCTTGACAGCCTCAAGATAAACAGCCCGTGGGGCATGAAGGAACTGACATACTTGGTTAATAGCAAAGGTTAAATTTGGCCTTGTCATTGTGAGGTATTGCAGAGAGCCAATCATGGAGCGATAGAGCGATCAGGAAGAAGGTCACCATCATGATTGGAAAGTCGACGCCCAGTAGCTATTGGAGTAAAAACAGGTTTGCAGCCTTCCATTTGAAATTTGGATAAGAGATCCATGGAGTATTTCAACTGATTGAGAAAAATAGTGTCTTTGGTGCGACAAACTTGCATCCCAAGGAAATATGACAACAGCCCCAGATTTTTCATGTCAAATTGGGATGTGAGAGCTTCAATAGTAGCCTTGATATCAATTGGATTATTGCCTGTGCGTATAATGTCGTCGACATAAACTAATAAAATGGTTTTGATGAACCCTTTGTTTCTCATAAACAGGGAATGATCAGCATGTGTGTTGTGGAAGCCTAACTTCTAGAGATGGGTACTTAGGCTTTGAAACCACGCCCGAGGGGCTTTCTTCAAACCATATATGGCTTTCTTCAATTTACAAACATAGTTGGGGAGTAAGGGGTTGGTGAAACCTTGTGGTTGGGACATGTACACATCCTCTTCTAAATGGCCATGTAAGAAAGCATTTTTTAACATCTAGTTGATAAAGCGGCCAGTTGAAAGTGTTGGCCAGAGAAAGGATGATATGAATGGTTTGTGGTTTCACAACGGGGCTGAAAGTTTCATGGTAGTCGATGCCTAGAAGTTGATGAAAACCTTTGGCCATGAGTTGGGCTTTGTAACGCTCAAGACTACCATCAGCTCTTTGTTTCACTTTATAAACCCATTTACATCCCACTATGTGTCCATGAGAGGGAGGCGGTACCAATGTCCAAGTACCTTGATTAAGAAGAGAGTTAAACTCATCAAACATGGCTTTTTGCCAATTGGGATCTTTGCAAGCTGTGGAGTAGCAAGAGGGTTCTGTGGGAAGGGTGGTATTGGTAAGAAGGAAGCACTGGAGAGATAGTGGGTGTTTGGTGACAGAATAAACTTTTGGCTTATGGATGCCATCTTTGGCTCTTGTGACCATAGGATGAACATTGGTTGATGGGTTATCACCAGCATGTGTCTCAATAGGTGGAGATGAATTAGCATCAGGATGTTGGATAGGTAGGGGGTCGGCTAGTGGTTGTCGGGGTGCTGATGGAGGTGGTGTTTGAAGAAGTGATGGAGAGGTAGGAATAGGAACAGGAGGTGTGATAAGAGTGGAGGTTTAATGGTAGTAACTGATGGTGGAGTTGGGGAAGGTGTAGAGGAAGCTAAGTAAAGGAAGCGAGATTCATCAAACTTCACATGTCTAGACACAAAAACTCGACCATCAGTCATGCGCATTCACCTGTATCCTTTGTGATTCGGACTATACCCCAGGAACACACACAAGGCCGATTTGGGAGAGAATTTGTTCATTCCATAGTCTCAGAGATAAGGAATGCAAGCGCACCCAAACACGCGCAAATAATCATACAAAGGTTGTTCTTGAAAGAGGAGAGAAAATGGGCTTTCCTTGTTGAGTAGCGGAGAAGGAAGTTGATTGATGAGATAAACACTAGTGAGGAAAGCATCAACCCAAAGATTATTGGGACAGCCACTGTTTAATAACATAGTGAGACCCATGTTTGTGATGTGATGATTTTTCCTTTCTAACACACCATTTTGTTCCAGTGTGTGGGGACAAGAGACATGCCGTATAATTCCACATTTTTGTAAATGAGTGAGAAAAGCTATAGAATTATATTCACCACCACCATCACTATGAAGTATTTTGATTTTGGCACTAAAATAATACTAGAAAAGGAAAGCGAGTCCGTTTTCCAAGTTCACAACTATCACAAACAAAAGAATTCCTAGGAACAGGAAAAACTAAGTTAGAAGCAGTAGCAGTCATGCGCAGAACTTCAGGCGAAGCATTCCCTAGACGTTGATGCCAGAGAGTAGTGGTTGATGTTGTGAGAGCCATGGGATTTTGAAGAAGGGTGTAGAGACCTCCATCATGGGTGCCCCTGATCAGCGTGTTCTTGGTGTCCAGATCCCTAACCACAAAGGAAGAAGGTGTAAATTCAACAGTCCAATTATTCTCATATGTTAATTAGCTAAGAGGTCGTTTGTTTACGGTCATTTACATATGTAAATGACTCACATGTGAAATAGTTATGCATCATCATGTTTGTTTACATTTATTTACACATGTCACATCCCCGAACCCGATTAGAGATTAAATCGGATCCAGGTGTGAAATTTAGGGCTAATTAAAAAAAATTGCCCTTAATGCCCAAGGATCGAAGTCCGCTATGAGGATCGTGTAGTTGAGCCTCATTAACAAATTAATCAATGAGACTTGTCCGGTAAATGCAACATTAACCTGTAGAAATATCAAAGCAAGTACGGTATTCATCCCATTATATATATTCAAATTTCAAAAGATAAGACATATAAAGTTTATAAACATCAGGATCATCCCCAAAAACCTAGGTCCTAGTACAAAAGATATACAGTATTAGAATAGACAAGTCCACAAAATCTAAGACCCAAAAAATGAAATGAGGTGGTACGATAGAAGATATCCCCGTATAACGCGCACTAGTGCCGGAAGTGATGACGCTAAAATACGTCATGGGCACCCCACTCTCGTACCTCGTCCTCCTCCCCCAATTGATGATCCTCTGGGATTGCCTCGGCATCCGAGTCGGTATAATAGAAAAAGGTGTCCTCTGCACACCATGGAATAAATGATTAACAATATGTTGGCAAGAAGATAAGCAATATACATTATTCATAGCATGTTTCAAAAGAGAATAAAGACAAATACATGATTATAAGATAGAAAAGTACAAGCTATACATAAGCATGAATAGTACGAGAGTTAAGTAACAATATAAATCCTAGCAAGACAAATAAGAATAACCATCCATGAAATGCAATGTCAAACAAGAGGAGACTCCGAGGATGTCTTAGCCATCTCACTGGGGTATAAGTGACGTCCAAGTCGACTACAAATACCCAAAGTCCAGCCCTAGGGGGATCCTAGCTCCCAGTCCTAGGAATAGCAACATGGTCCTAGCCCGCTCCCCGTTATTCACACCATGGACGCTGTCCAAAGCCGACTACCCACCCTAGTGTCCAGTATCCGGCCCACTTTATAATCCTCAGTCTGCAGCTGGCCATGAATGCAAGATGATGATGATGATGGTTTGCATACGACACAAGTTCCAAGACAAATACATGTGGATAGGTTCCCGAGTACAAGATAACAAATTGAGGGCTAATCCAAGTCAAGCAAAGATACAAGTCAAGTTCCAAGTTCCATGAGTAGTCCTCTTTCAAGTCTATCCACTCATGTTTATCAATACAAGACACGATACCTAAGGATACACTCTAAGTCCGGTCACATTCTGATTCTACAAGTTAAGTTAAAAAGGTATACAAGTGTACAAGATAGAATGCATAAGATGCGACAAGCTACGGATACAAGATTCAAGAGTGAAGAGTGAAGAACAAGCCAATCCTAAGTCAAGAGTTGTCCATCGTGTACCGAACGTATCCCCAACGGAGTACGTATGGAGGATGAGTCAATGGTGTCCTACTTTGGTGGGCCCATGGTGTACAGGAGTTATTGGGCACCAATTAACTCGATTCCACATGCATTCGGCCAAGTTACATTGATATACGGAAAATCCCGGACAACCGACGAAGCACACCAAGCCAAACATGCTCTGTAAAGTGATAAAGGGTTGGTTCATTGATCCAATACCAACTTCCTTTCCCAATCTCTGATGATCAAAATTAGTATACCATTGGATTCTACGTCTCAAGAGCTTTCCAACGATATATAAAACTTCAAATTCCGACGAGCGGGTCAAAAGTTATGGCTTCCGGAAGATAGTCATCTTGAGCCCGGACAGTTCGCTGGTCACAGAACCTCTTTGGCTCGAGCGAACGAAGGTCCGCTCGAGCCAAACTTCCCAGGGGCCACTTAGCGCGAGCGAACTGAAGGTTGACTCTAGCCAAGTGTCCATAATATGTAGAAAATGACTCATTTTTTAGTCTAAAACTTGGGGAATCAAATATCATCTCCTCCAAGACCATCCCTGTAAGAAAAAGAGCCTCCTGCTCTCTCCACATCCATTCCATTCCTCCCATCAACAAGCCCAACAATTCAATTAGGGTCCAATTCCATTAATGACCTAATCTAGCATGTGAAATCCAAATAAACATAGACAAGCTTGGCATTATGGGTTGCTAAACAATTGCATTGTCAATAGTGAAGATAATATACATGAATGAGCAATAGATAAAGCTAATCTACTTGCCTTCACCAAGAGAGTAAAATGGATGAAAATTGAGAGAGAAATGGAGGAGGGGAGCTCTCTACTCACACCCGAGCCAAACCAACCTTCCAAAGACCCTTCTCCTACACTCAAAGAGTACAATGGAAGAGAAAGAAATGAAATTTATCAACATACAACATCTCTACAACAATGAGGAAGGAAATTAGGGAAGAAGTGGTTGAAGGAAACTTACCAAATTTGTGTCTAGAAGTAGAGCAGGAAAAGAAGAAGAAGATGGTGAGCTTGGATTTTTGAAATCTCTCCCTTAGGTAGCACATGCAAGAAGAGAGATGAAGAGGAGGAAGAGAAGAAGAAGCCCCAGCAGCTGAAATAGAAGAAGGAACGAATGGAAGTGCTGGGTTGGGGCTTAAAATGAAGATGGGAGAGAAAATGACCAAAATGCCCTCTTTGAGTGAATTAAGAAAAAAGTGATTATTTAAGGGACTTCGAGGCGTCAAATTGCGACGAGTCAAGAACGAAAAATGACGAGCGCGCTGAGATCCTTCCAACAGACCCAAATTCGGCGAAAACGGAATTTTTCGGAAAAATATCCAATTTTCCTATTAATCACAACCTAGCCCCTATTAGGACTAATCGCACTTGGAATCAAACTAAACTTCGCAAATCACTTTCTAATGATAAAATAAACTCGCTTAGCCACTAAACCCGCCTAATTAGCTATAATCACAATTAATTAAGCTAATTGCCAATATTAAGAAATTAAACACCCTATTAAAGTCGGGGACCTTACAACACATGACATGTGTAAATTGCATATAAAAATGATGCGTAAACGAGCTCATTCTCGCACACAAATTTTCACACCTCATGTGATGGAAAAAGGTTACACACCTAAACTCCATACGAAAAGGATTCACATCAATTAGGTGGACGGCGCATCCCTTGTATTTCCGTCACAAAGAGAGAGATGGTTCGAAACACCACTCCCCCAATTCTTTACTTTTTTTCTCCATTGTTGCTCCAGACGGTTCGTCCCCTTCATTTCCGTCTCAAAGAGAATGTTGAAACCCTACTTTCACCTCCCAGATTTGAGCACGCATCACAGGTATGGCGCCCTTTCTCTCTGCTTCTCTAACTTTCTGTGTTCCCCCCTCTCTCTCCCCTCCCCCTCCTTCGATTTCTCTCTCTCTCTCTCTGAGTCAAACTTTATTTCTTTGTTTTTTTTCTTCTTCTAAAGATACTAATTTAGAGCCTTGTATTGGTTGCCACTTCTCTTTCACTGAACGTGTTTTTTTTTAAAGAAACTGATATTAGAGCCCTGAAGTTGGTTGTCGGCCGGTTCTTCCTCTTCTTCCATCTCAAACATAATAAGTCTCTCATCTTTACCATTTTTTCTCCTGTTCTGGTTTCCTCTATGGAAATCTGTTTGAAAAGAGAGGGGGAAAATCTTGGGTTCTTGAGCAGCTTCTGAGGGACCAAATTTTGGAGGTTTTCAGGCTTGGAGCCTTGGATTATTCTAACTTGTTTTTTTAAATTGCATATGTTTCATTAAAAGTGGGTAATGAAATGCCTAACAACGGGGGAAAATCTTGGGTTCTTGAGCAGCTTCTGAGGGATCAGATTTTGGGGGTTTTCAGGCTTGGAGCCTTGGATTATTCTAACTTGTTTTTTTAAATTGCATATGTTTCATTGAAAGTGGGTAATGAAATGCCTAAAAACAAACAAATGGTGGCTTTTGATGAATTGTTAGTTTTTAGAAATGAGCTTCATCTGGGTCTTAATTGTGAGAAATTTTGATTATGCCGGAAACACTTTGATGAATAATCAGAGGAATTTTTTTAAGAAAAGACAACAAATGCCTATGTATTAAGTTCTTATTTGTATTTTTACCAATCAAGCCATTTCAATTGGATCCATTTGAATGAGGCATATTACATGTTTTACATAATGATCTTTTTTTAAAGTATTCCAATTGAAGAAAATCTATTTCAAATAGATCTACATGTTGGGTTTCTTTCATTTGAGTTGTGACTGCCTTTCTATTTACTCTTTGGTTTGTGGGTTGGTTGCTGGTTCCTAGTTTCATTAGGTGAGATTTCATTTCATTGAATTGATGTGTCCGGTGGAAACACATGCAATTAGAGAATTTGATACAAATCTTAGATGCTTTCTTAGTAAAATAGTAAGAATTTCATCTTTTCTTTGTATAGGTGGTGGAACCAAGTGCACATTGCAGCAGCCATTTTTGATACAAGAACTCAACTCGTGAGTCTTAAACACTCTTGTTAGAGTCTCTTTATTTTTTTCTTTCCATTTACAAGCATGTTAATATAATGGTAGTTGATGAAATGGCTAATGAATGTGCTATATCTTGGGCATGATTAGGAAAAACAAGGTTATCTTGTCCAAGTATGACTATTTGTGATGTTTGTACTTCAATTCCTAGTAACCCTGTCTGCGTGTCTTTATCAAATTACCCATAAATACTAAAAGTAGAAGTATTACAGGTATGGTCTTCCTAAACAACCAAAATGCATCCCCATTAGTAGATGGTTGATTACATTTACTAAGTTGGATGTTTGACTATTTCACTTCTACCATTGATTTATATTCTAAAACAGAGTCAGAGTTCTACCATGGTGATTTACTGATGTGTGGGGTGTTTTCAAGGCACCAGGATTATGGTTAGCTTTGGTAAAAGTACCGACTAAGTTTGCCTTGATCCCGGCTTCGTCTAACTCGACAACTGTGCCAACTGGTACCGAGCCCGAGCTGGTCTCGGCAAGGGTGTCGACCACGCTCCTCTGGGCTTGGAGTTGCGCTTCTCGGCAGCAATGACCGAACTCGCGCACCCCCGACCTCGGTGACTTCTCCAGTTCGGCCCAATTGGCCGAGGTGAACACTGAGTCTAATCCTAATTATGTGATGGGACAGCTACGCTGCAGAGCGTACTGTCAGTTAGGGTGGCCGCCGGATATCGATAAGGAGTTATCCATATCCGTCAATCACATCCGCATTTATGTATGGGATTGAGGAGCGATTTGATGGGATAGTACCACCACCTAACTCCACTGAGGATACGAGGTGTAGGCTGATGGGACATTGCTCCCACCTAGAGGTGTAAATATGGGCGGGCGGCCCAGGCCCAGCACGGGCCCGGCACGAAAAAACCGTGCATGGGCCGTGCCTGGGCCCGTTGACTTGGTCAACGGGCCGGCCCGGCCCGGCCCGGAAGCCCTGATGGGCCGTGCTGGGCCCAAGTCCCCCAGGCCCGAGGCACGGCCCGGCACGGCACGGCTAAAATCCGTGCCGTGCTGGGCCAGTGCCCAGAGCCCGCGGGCGGCCCGGCCCGGCCCGAGGCACGGCCAGGCCCACGGGCGGCCCGGCCCGGGCACGGCCCGCAGAAGCCCAACGGCTATTTTTTTCAAAAAATCCCCCCCACTTCCCAAAAAAAACCACGGATAATGATGACAGCAGCACAGGATCACCTCTCTTTTAAAGAATATATACAACTTGATAAAAACTAGTCATTAAATTATAATAACCAAAACATTTAAGAGGAAGGAAGAATGGCAAATATTATAAGCTGAGCTTGGAATCATCATGAGTGGGCCCATTGCATGACATGTGCACAACCATGACTATTCACCAGGTGGGCCCAAGTTCCATTCTTAATTCGCTAAAACCACCACTCATGTTAAGATACTTCAAAAAATGGGCAATGTACTGTTTAATACTGCTTGATGCATCAGACATGTCGTTTTCAAATGAAAAATCAAAGCATAATGCAGTATATAAAAATCCAAAATCCTAACAGTGACATGTGCGGCCCAGTTATCTCCTATGGAGTATTCATTTGCTGGGCCCAACCAGGATGTAAGAAAATGGGCAGCATAGTAGGATAGTTTGTGGTTCATCTATGGTAGGGGCCATTAGATATCAATGGTCTGAACTGGGCTCCTTAGGTGTGGCCCACCAGTCAAATTTCAAGGAAATACAATTTATTTGATGTATTTTTTCAAAACATCATTAGTGTTATTCTACTTGTTATTTCTCTTAATTTCTTTATTTTAGTGAAATTGGTCCAAGACATATTTTTTAAAGAACCTAAAAAAAAGACATAAAGAACCTAAAAAAAAAAAAATTAAAAAAAAAATATTGTGGGCCGCCCATGGGCTGCACGGCCCAGGCCCGACTAGGGCCCGGCCCAGCACGGCACGACTAGAGTCGTGCCCTGGGCCGGGCTGGGCTGGCCCCTGAGCCCTTGGGCCAGGCACGGCACGGCCCGCGTAATTACGTGGGCCGTGCCGGCCCGGCCCGGGCCCGGGCCGGGCCCTCCTTCAGTGGGCCGTGCCGGCACGGCACGGCCCAGATTTACACCTCTACTCCCACCTACCTCCACTAAGGGAGCTTCCGATGGGACACCGGTCTGTATATATGCATGGGTAAGACCCATGAAGAGGTACGCATTACGCAATACACATTTCATATAGCACACTCCCTTCTCCCCCACTCACTCTCCCTTTGTTCAGTGATAGCACTAACTTAGGCATTAGAGTGCCTTCGGCTGACTGCAGCCAGGGGCTCTGACCTTTGTTCCTCCTTCCCCTTTCAAGTTTAGGGCATCTAATCCATCCAAAGCAGTTTGGCAGCAGCATTATGAGTTTCATACTCACCTAACCAAGTCCGTAATTTTTAGGCACTTACAACTAATACTCTCTCTCTCTCTCTCTCTCTCTCTCTCTCTCTCTCACACACACACACACACACACACACACAAAATAAAGTCACTTTTAAAAGACAGTAAAATTTGATCATCTTAAATGGGACAGGTTTTCTGGGACTTTTTAGTTGTTAATAGTTGCAGTTTTTAGAATATTTAGGTTTGCCATGCATTCTTCCTCTATTGAGAATTGTTTCATTCAGGTTGACTAAATTGAAATGAGAAATTGATACAAGCACACACAAGTATTTCTAAATAGATGGTTGAGTCCTAGAATCAGCCCACAAGTCTCCAAGTTGATTTTTGGTGTAGTAAGTTCTTGTTTGGATTTAAGGTCAATGTAGCTGTCTTGTTGTGAATATGAACTGATTACGATTTAAACCAGGCCAAGTATGGGCCTGACATTGGTAACCAAAATATGAATTCGATGCAGACATGTTATTAATCAATTGAAACTTTTATCAATGGATGTTTATCACCATTGGCTCCAAAAATCATCCACACCGAGCACTGTGCAATCCATGAACATATTTGTTTTCACCCAATTGTTTTGTCAAATGGAAGCATTTATGCAAGCATCTCATATGTGGTCATCACTATTAGTGTAGCATTACATTCCACAAGTCATAGAAAGATGATACCTTTCTTCCCACCTACATTTAAGCTGCAATTGTTATTTTTACTTGTTGTTATCAATGATGGCCATTTGCGGAATTTGAAATTTTTCTTTTTATATCATTGTTGACCATATCTTTTTACTCATCTAGTTTTTGTGGTATCAATTGAAACTGGTGACATGTGTTTTTTCATTTTTTTTATTATAGCAACACTTCATTTTTGCTTTTCCATGTTTTCATGGTTTGACAATCATCCAAATATTTATAGGAAAAAAAGGTGGTGACCATTTTTAGTGCTCTTAACTATTGCTCCTATCAATATAATTTACAAAAATAAAAATTTATCATTTTCAAATGTAGTTCAAACAAACCTGGTAAAATGATTCACATCCGTAAATGATATGAAAATGACAACAATAGACAAACGTTGTAAACTGAAACGCATGTGTAAAGCTTACATATGTGAAATTTACATATGGAGCATTTCCATATGTAAACTGCATTTACGCACCTCATGTGAAAAAGGAAAACGCCCCCGAACTGAAAGAAGATTTTTTTTTTAGAGATGGAACTACATCACTGAGAATAAGAGATTTTGAAGGGGTGTGAAGAGTATGATGCCTAGTATGGGTTATGGATAGAGGCCGACCATCTCCAACCATGAGAACATCATTCCCTGAGTGAAGGGTCAGGTTAGAAAGTTTACCTGAGTCATGAGTAGCATGTGTAGTGGCCCCAGTGTCAGCGATCCATGATTCAATCCCATGGTCATGCAGGGAAAGAGCAGCAAACGCTTGATTAGCTTCTTCGCTAGAAGATGATTTTTCTTGGTAAGACTCATCAAACCGATACCAGCACTTGAGGGTTGTGTGTCCTATTTTCCCACAAACTTGACAGGTTGGGCGAGAGGTCATGTTTTTGCCTCCAAATTGGAGCTGTTGATCTCGTTCACATCCATAGCTTCTGCTACCACGATGACTATTTGATCTGCCACGATTGTAAGGTGGGCGTCCTCCTCTTTGGGCAACAAAGGCAGTGGATGTGTGATCTGTTGGCAGAGCATCATAGGATTTGAGAAGTGTTTCTTGTGCTAAGAGCATGGGGGTAGTTTCTTTGAATGTCGGGTATTTGTCCCGAGTTTGAATGTTGGTTTGCACTGCATTGTAGTCACGATCCAGTCCTTTGAGAATCCAAGAAGCCTTATCTTCATCAATGAGAGGCTTCTGGATAGCATTCAATTCATCACATAACAACCTCAATTGTTGGATGTATGCAAACATGGACGTTGATCCTTTCTTGAAGGATTGAATTTTCTGTCGGAGCTCCAATTCTCGTAGTCGGCTGTGTTGCACAAACCGCTTGTGAAGGGCATCCCAGACCTCCTTGGCAGTTTGGAGGTTGACTACCTCAGGGAGTACTGCCTCCGTGATGGTAGAGAAGAGCCAGGAAATAATGAGTTCATCAATCTGTTTCCAGTTGGGGTTGGTGGTATCTTCCGTATGGGATCCATCAACAAAGCGAAGGAGATTATATCCTTTGAGTAAAGGCATAAATTGGAGATTCCAAAGGATGTAATTGGTTTCAATGAGTTTGATAGAGACCGGATTGACAAGAGTGGGCAATGCCTTAGTGAGGTTTTGAACCTCATCAGAGGATTGAGGGACAGAGGTTGTGGAAGAGGAGGTGGCCATGGAAGAGAAAGATGATATGAAGGGTAGGGAAAAGAATGAAGAAAAAAAAAAACCTTATTGTCTACACACCAGAACCGTCTGGTGCTCTGATACCATGAAAGAGTTTAAACTCTGGAAGAAAACCAATCTCAAAATCTTAATGAGAATTAGTCTACATGTTAAATTTAAATAGAATATACATGAGAGCTGTTACAGCAGAGATTACAGCATATCCTATTTTATAGGAGATTTGAAAATATTCAAAAGTATACAATCCCATAACAGATTTAGTCATCCCTGATTTTCTGCTTCAATTCCATAACAGATTCAGTCATTCCTGATTTTCTGCTTTTGATCCCTCATCTGTTGATTTGCATAGCTGTACGTTATCAAGAGCAACTAAATAGTTATGTGAGATTCAAATTTTTCTTCAAAGTTGAGAAATTATTATTACAAACCCACACCCAACTTGGCTCAGGCTTGGGTTAAGAAAAATACCTGACTCAAGCCACCCAAGTTGCACCAACCCCCTAGTTGTACATCAATTCTCAAATGGGCCCAAAAATTTGAGCCACACCCCATTGTTTGGGGGCGTCCTCGTGGGTTTTCATAGCCATAACCATCTTGGATCCTTGAAGGAAGATCTATTTGTTTTCAATGCTTACATAGGGAATACATGTTTGGTTCAGGATAGAGATTACATGTTTGGTTCAGTCTCCATCAAACACCAAACCCACAATAAGTCTTCTCTTTATCTTCAAGGATCAAATCTCATAGTCATAGCTATCAATGAAGTCGGAGAGAATGATCTGCAGATTTTCATCAGTAGAGAGAGACAAGGTATGTGGGCACAAGAGCTCCTCATATGGGAGTGCCATGTATACAGGACATGCTCCAATCACCCTAGTGTCCTTTAATAACGAAAATGGTCCCCTTCCTCACTATCAATGAATATTGCAATCTGTAAATCACAAGATGCAACTTTGTTTGGATTTTGATTCAACACACTCTATATTGTCCACAACTAAAATTTGGTATAGGGTTGCTATTATTTATTGCTGGTCCTTTGTTGTGATTATTGGTGCCGCGAATCTTGTTCTCTAGTTAATGTAGACCAATATATTCCTACCTCATCACTATCTATGAACAATAATGATGGTGATGGTGGTGATGATGATAATATATCAAATCTCTTGTTTAATTGAAAGGACCCTAAAAAATTTAAACCGAAAGTACCTTGATCTGCCAATGCACTCATAGCTGAGAAGTGTTGGCTCCTCATATTACACACATGTCCTTAGCTGGGGTAAGAAGAAAAAAACTTACTTGATGATGCAGGCTTCTTCCCTTCCCATGAGAACTTTACAAATTTGTAAGATTTCATAGTTATTTCATGATTGTTTAAAATGTTGTTCAATCATAGTTACGAATATATGCCATTTTCTATTCATATGATTAAAAGGGTTTTGGCGATGGATAATGAGATACCTCATATCAAAAGGGTTTTAGTGAGATAGGTAATCAGGGGCAGACTCAAGAATAGGGACATGGATGCAGTTGCACCCGTGAAACAACGGTGCACTTCCAAAACTTATATGAAAATTCAGGGTCTGCTTCTAAAAAAATCCAATAAAAATTATGGTTGGGATGTTCAAAATCCACATGTAGATCGGTTTGCCCCCAAAACCAAACTACCTATTAGGGTTTACACCCCTCAAATAAAAATTCTGGGACCGCCACAGTAGGTAATGGTATGTATATATACTCAACTTTACATTCTACTTTTCACCAAATGGGTAGTGAGATACCTCTCATCAGTTGGATGATAAAAGTCAAATGGGATTTCAACACTACACTTTAATAAATTGACTGATTTTTTTTCATAGAGAATAACATGGCTATTATTAAGAGTATAATAAAAATCTCTAACCTAGACAAGGAATCTAAATAAATATGAAGATATGTAAGATATGATGCGAAAGTTGCAACTTTGTGCATGTATGCCTGTTTTTCTAATAGAAAAAAAAAAAGTTATGTATTATTGAATGGCTGAAACAGAGTGAGAATTTAAAAGTTGTATTGGCGGGACAATTGAAGATGTCAAAGCTATGAGAATTGATGTTTAAATGGTGTGAATTATTGAATTGCTAAAACAGAGTGCAAAAGGTTCAAATAATCATGATAGCCCATATGAATCTCAGATATTCCTTGTGGCTGAATAAATTGGCTTTAAAATAGACTTTTTATGGTTTATTATTTATGAAGTCTATAAAGCTCTATTTTTTTTTAAATAAACAAGAACTTATTTTATTTTATTAGTTAAAAACTGTTAAGAAAATGTTATGAAATAATGAAAATATCTATTACTTGGATAGTAATATTCAGGTATGGACCCTGTTGTGCCTCATTCCCATCTCCATCTATTCTTAACATGTATTAAGCATCCAATGGGCCTCATAATCCCATGGGTTCATGTCACTTCTCATTATCTCAACTCAATCATAGTGTGTGAGAGTGTGTGTGTGTGTGTGAGAGAGAGAGAGAGATCGAAAACGGTTTTAAGAAAGAAAAGAAAAGAAAATTAGCAAATCCATCCATTGATTCCTATCACTAGCGCATGAAACGATCAACAAATCAGATCGCAATATTCTAAGAACAAGCAAGAAGGGCCATGCACAAGTTTAGGAACTAAAAGAAAATGAACCATCAAATAAAATGCGAGGAAGTGCAGATGTTGCTCATACATATTTGCACAAATGTTAAAACAATAATGCACATAAGTGGTCTTTTACCAAAAAAAAAAAAAAAAACAATGCACATAGTGGTCTGTTCTCACTTGGGGCTCGCCCATTTACAATCACTTATTCTGACCCATGTTGGTAACATTTGAATTTGACCCATTAGCTTGATCAAATTGCTGGCAGAAGAGTGCAACCATGTTATTGTACAAATCCATGTTCATTGTCTGCAAAACAGAAGCACAAATGCACAAAGAACACATGAATAATCCATAATAACTGAGGGGTCCCAATTGGACATAATTTCTAATAGGTCTACTTACTTGAGAGAGGAAAGGGGAAGTGGTTGGGTCTGGATTTGCATGTGTCGTGATATGAGGTGGTGGGATCATCTGGGGTAGCATGAAAGGTGGAACAAAAGCAGCAGCAGGAGTTGAAGGGGTGGGGTGGAGAATGGGAGGGATGTGTTGAGGAGTGGTTCTACCCATGGTGCTCATATCTAGCATTCCCATACCCATTCCTAGTCCCATGCCCATCCTCATGCGTCCCAAAAGAGACAATGGAACATGTTGCATCCCTAATGGCATCATCATTTGGGGCATGTTCCTCAACCTCAGCATCTGAAGTTGTGCTTGGAGCTGTTTTAAATACTCTATCACCTCATCGAGCATTGAAACTTTATCTGTCTATACAAGAAGAAGTTGATGGAGAAGATAAAAACTAACAATATTATTCAATCTAACACTCAATAGTCATGACTACAACAAAATTTTGCATTCATTCTTAAACTATCTCATGCACAATTTCTTTTAAATGAACATGTGATAGAAGCAGGCTTCATAAGTTCAAACAAGTTCTCTGTCTTCCAAGCCTCATATATAATGCCTAAAGAAACCTCACTCAATATCTAATACTTAGGCCCATTTGTTTCCTACCAATTTGTTCCTTGGAATTCAAAGAAATTCTTCCTTCCAAAGTTACTACGACTAAAGAATTAGCAAAAGTAAAGATCCACAAAGAACCATTAAATAATCTCTCCTTCTGTTGAAAATGAAAGTTCAGCCATCACACTAGCTAGCAAGTAAATCAAATTCCATGAAAATGAAGTCTGGTCTATATCTTTACCTTATATCCTTCACCCTCATCTCATCAATATTCTTCACTTGGAATCCATTTACCTTGATTTCCTAGAAATTGGATTCCATCTGAAAAAAAATATACCTTAAAATTATGACTAAAAACAAAATCATGCACTCGGAGCCAATGGATGTTACAAGGCAAAAACTCCCAAAAAAAAAAATTTCATGTTTGGAAACAAGTGGGCTTCACTTATATATGAACAATGAGGCTCATCTATATGATCAATCTATATATGGCCTTCATACGCTCATCTACCCCGCCATGATCCACCCATGAATTTGTATCTTAGATATTATAGTTTGAGGAAGGACTCCTGAAGTGGGTACTAAGTTGGGACTCCAATTTAATGGTCCCCAATAGAGCTCCAAATTAGAAGTGCTCTATCATTACTTAAAAGCTAATCCAAGCTTCTTGATCATCATTACTTTGCACATACTGAGGTCATTATATGGATTACTACGAGTTTGGATTGATAATAAATAGGTCTTATTGTATGAAATAAATATAAGTCGCCTTCTAAAACACAACTTTTTTAGTCTAACATTGTTAACTTTTTTCATTTTCGAGAAAGGGTCATCTCTATCTCCCTACTGTTTTTTTTTTTTTAGAGAGAGCGAGAGAGAGATCTCTACTGTTAAGAGTAAAATGTAAACATTATATTATCAATATCAGCTAACTTATCTAATAAATAAAGCATAAATATGCGATTATCTTTATCATCCATTATTATTTCTACAAAAAGAACCTTTTAAATATGGTCGATTTGGTCTTTTATTAAAAGATAGCATTTGATTTTGGTCAAACCAGACAAAATATGTTTGTTTGGCACATGGGCCTAGAAATTCTATGAGAATTTCATGAAAAGATAGTGGGTTTATGATAATTACGCAAAAGATATCTGGGAAGGTGTAGGTTTTGTAAGAAAACACTCTATAGTTGTCTCAAGAAAAGAGGTAAAAAGGCAATCGCCAACAAACTCTGGTTGAGTGGTGTTGCACCTAGTTTCACACACATGCCTCCATGAGTCCTCAAATTAAAGAATCACTCCCGGATCAGTAGCCCAAAGGAAAAAAAAGTTTGAAATAACAATCCAAATAATGAAAAAAAAGGGAAAATGAAAAGGATAATGTCTGAAGCACCAAAAGCAACAAATACATGGCCCCCTTTCCAGGAAACCATTTGCGTTTTCTTAAAAAATATATCAGTATCATAATTCATAGGCTCCTGTTTGTTTGCATGACATTAAATTCTTAGAAATTTATAGTAAAATGGGTCCAACAAAAGATTATGAAATAAGTGAAGTGTAAAGCAGGTAGGGATCCTAACTTTCCTAATTCCTAGGATTTCATTCTTTATGGGTATAGAACCCGCTACATCTTCACCTTATATCCACCCACATCTCCTTATCTCTTTTAGTAATCATTAGTTTGAACCCATTTCACTTTGGAGATGAGATACTTCTCATCTGCATCTCCACCTTATATACTTCACTCTTCATCTCCACCTTATATCATTCACTCTTTACCTCTCTATGGAGAACCCACGTTACTATGAAATCCTGGAATTCAATATAAAGTAGGCAAACGAGCTCAAAACATAAATGAATACAAACATTGCAATAAACAGCAGAAACAAATGATACATATTCTTACCTTACTTGAATTAGGTACCAGCTTCATTAATGCTTTCATCTTCTGATTGATTCTGTCTCTACGCCTCTAATTGCGTGCGTCACAAATGAAAAACTGGCATTGTTAGTATATGTGAATATGCATTATAATACTGTTCCATGCTTGAATTGGATGGAATTAGTTAGAATGAAACTTTCAAATAAACATATAAATGAAACACAGGAGCTAGTGGAGCCATTTACCCTCTCTGACTGGTTATGAACTGCAGCAGCTCTACTTCTCCTTGTTGAGGGGGATCTGCCAGTATCATTTTTATTTTCCATTTCTTCTTCTGGGTTACTCTAGTGAACAGATATTTTTGTTCAGTTCTGAGCACAATAAGAAGATTAAAGCAGGACCCATCTGGGTCTTTGTAATCCATGCGCAAATGAATGAGAGTTCATGCATTTGGATAAGTTGAGTAAGTGTCAGTGAAAGTTTTATTGGCACTAGAAGGGAAGTGATTAGATTTACAAATAACTTGAGTGCAGGGCAACTGAATTCCAAAGATCCAAATAGGCCCTTACCATTGCTTCACTTTGACCCAAAAACAACTCTACAGAATATTGGTCCCAAATCCAATTTCACCAATTTGTTTCTAGGGGCACATCCATGCAGCAGATTCTCCATAAAATTTTGTTTGATTTGATTGATTTAAGATGAGTGGTCCACCATGAAGAAGAAATCAAAATCCAATTTAGCAGAGGTAAAGATTATTATTTTCCTCCATGCAAAAAGTTATCATCCCCTTGCACAAATGTGCCCTTAGAATTTCAATGAGTAGGATGTTACTGGGCTGCGGTTATTACCGGTCCGCTAGGGCAATCCGAGCCCACTTCCTCATTGATCTTCATCGTCAAGCATCCAGGAGATTCAAATGAAGCCCAGGTCATCATAGTTGAGTCAACACTATTCCCCTGACTAAGCTCTCTTTTCCGTGGGCTCACTTCATGAAATCTGGCTCGTTTACTTGATGGGTCTTGACCCATGAGTTCCTCACAAGAATTCTCAGCCCATTTCCCCCCAGAAGATGCAATGATGGAGTCCACGTTTTCTTGATTAGGATCATAATCTATGGACCGTGAATTTCTCTTGTGGTGGGTGGCTTGATGGACCACAGACTCAAGGGTGCCACCCACCCGACGCCATATGGGCTTTTTAGGAGGAGAACATCCAAGGCCACAAAGCCCATGCATTGCAAGGCTTCCATTCTCCCATGAAAGTTCAGTAACTCCACAGTTTGGCCTGAAAAATGAAAGGAAATTGAAAACAATGTTAATAAGAAAGATGGTAGAAAAGTAGTGTAATTATAGACAGTACTATTTGGCCAATATCAGAACCGATACGTATCGGCTATTATTGTAGTTTGTGACTGAAATTTCGGTTTGTTTCAGTCTATCTACCTTTACAACTCAGCCAGTTTAAACCAAGACTAGCTAACTCCCACAGTATAATCCATAAAAGTCTATATCTAATTGGAATTAGACAAGAATCTCCCATGGGTTAAAAAAGCATGCTCTTAATAGTTAGAGAAGTATGAATGATAGAGAATAGAAATATTCAAATCAGAAATATCTACACGGCTCTTATGTATATAGTTCACTCTATTTTTCAGCCACCTAGTCCACCTATGTGAATTGTCATGAGTCCAAATTTGACACTCATCTAATCAAGGTTGACCCTTGAATTAAATTCTAAAAGAATAATGCCTCTACGGCTTAGATCAGAGATAAGAATAATCTAATGGGGCCCATACAACTCATTGACTTCATTCCATCTCTCACCTCCCCCATGATCGGCTTGTTGTCAGATGGCTCCATGAGTGAGTGAGCAAACTACTGCACCTGGACAGCTCTCACCCAAATGAAACTCAATAGAGAAACAAATTTAGAAATTGGTTTTGAGCTTACATGGGAATCGGTGGATGTTGGTGGTGCACCTGGGAGTATCTTTCTCCTTCATCATCGTCTTGTTCTTGTCCTTGGTATTGGAGATTCCAGCTGGGTACCACACACTGACTCATCCTTCTCTCTCTCTTTCTGTGATATGAGATGTTAGAGGATAGAAGAGCTTGAGTCTTTTATTCTCTTCCCATCAGTAGTTGCATTCATGACAGAGTTGGGAAAACATGTGGTGTCAAAGAAACTAGGAGCTGGATCTACTTGGCTAGCCACTCTCTCTATGTGACACAAATCAAAGGTATTAATATCAGTCCTTTCTTGGTTGGTACCAATCAGTGTTATTCTTTAACACATTCTGAAAAATATCCAATCAAGCATGTTGCACGTGGCATGTTGGGGACATCAGCTGAAGCTGCTGGACCCACAAACTATAAGGATTATTGTGGATTAAGGCTTTGTACCAAAAACTAGCTTCATCTAACATTAGTTGTCATTCTATTAAGCTAATGATTATTAGTTGCTAATTTATTTTATGACTTGATGGTCAATCTCAAAGGCAGAGATCTGAAGGTTATAGATGTAGGAGAATGCCGTTTTATTTATTTTTTCTGAGTTGGCCAAGTGGTAAGAGGAGATAGTTTAAACAACCCTGCCGGGGATAGATCCATAGTCCTTGGCAGGGGCTATAGGAGCGGGTGTTGCGGAGAATGCTGACTCTATGTAGACATTAATTTTCTTGTGCTTTGTAGGCGCAGTGGGCCTACAGGCTGTTTGCAATTGTCGGCAAATCCAAATTACAGCATTTAATTAGCTTCCTAACTTCCCAAGTTAGACTTGTGTGACTTCAATCTCTACCTTTGATGTTCTTCGCGGAAGTGATTAACCGTAGGATCACTTTGATTTCTGAATATAAATGTCCTTTTCATTTTAGTTAGACATTGCTATCCTTCTATTTGGTCATTACGTTGTTATCCGTACATTAAATATAGAGGTTCCTCACAGGGGTGCTCATGGGCGAGGCAGCTCAAGCCTGTCCCAACCTAAGATTCTCTTGGCAAGCTTTGGCATGGTCCATGAACACTGCTAAAACATTACAATTTTTTTTTTTTTTAAGTTAGTGTAGTGTTATTTTTGTGGCACATCGGCCATTAAACATTAAATTGGATGTTATCTGTTATCCAATGGAAAATCATGCAAAAAGAAGTTTCAATTAAACCATCCATTTCATACCATTATATGTGATGCCAGTGGAATATACATTTCCCTATTTTTGGTTGTGGGCCGATGAGTCCTAAAAACTTGCCACATACCCTCTGTTTAAAAAAGATGCTGCAGAGGAGCACACTTATAATTTAGGACTATTCTCACCATTCTCATGTAAGACTTTCATAGGTAAAGAAAAAGGCTCCATGCAAAGCCCTAGTGATTCCCACCATTTGAAGATAGACTTGGCTAGATAAAGAAATCTCTGAGTAAGAAATCATTTTGTGACATTTGATGGCAACTAGTTTTTCATCTTTGATTTAGGAATAGGGATAATGCTTGTTAGGGTTGATTGATCTAGTATTGTATTCATTTTATAGGTACCTCTAAGAAAGTTATGTTTTTGGGATTTTTACCAAAAAAAATATAAAGAAGTCCTTTATTTGGCAACTAATTACATAACTTAATAATTCTACAACACATTGGGGATTTTTTATTTTATTTTTTTTACAGAATTGTCAATAACTCGCAATATTTCGTGACCTATGTTTGACTTATAACTTGCTTGGATCCTCTATCTTTCCTCTTTTACCTCAAGGAACCCTGTTGAGCTAATTGTGAGCTTTTAGTTTTAACTACCCATGGAACTACAGCAAGATGCTCAATAAGTTATAACAAATCGGGCCAAGTTAATTGGTAAATCAGCTTCTGAAGAGCTGTATAAGGCCAAGGAGGGAGTGGTGCAGGTTAAAGCAGGAGCAAGGACCATGGAGATATAACAGAAAAGAGGGGAAAAAAATAAAAACTCTGCTTACTTGGTTTCCCTTTTCTAATTACTTTGTTTGTATGTAAACCATTTGCATTAAAAAGGGGCTTTCTATAATCTAATGAGACCAGGGATAAAAGGTGTCAATTCTGTTATTCTGAGTACATATACATTTAGTTTAGTACTATAAAATTTGGTTGCAGAAATAATACAAAAAACATGACAATAGAATATAAATCCAGAAATGTAAATCCACTTACAATATGTGGGCAGAAAACAAAGAACTGTAATCCGGCAATCTAAAAGTAGAACAGAGGTTGATCAAGGCTAGCATTTAACGCTATGTCCTTGAAACAAATTTCGCCCCCGCAGTGGTTCTTACGAGTTTTTGTAGCGTTTGTCTCCCGAGATACAATGATCTTCTTCATATAGTAGCATCATTATAGACTATGTAACCGGCGAACCAGAACTATAACAGAATCTATCTCTCGACTCCAACCAACAACCCATATACAATGCAAGTGCAGGGAATGAATAACCAAGAAGGCATGGACGAGATGAGTTTAATTAGGTTGCTTCAGGACTTCATCCATGGATTGCATTTGTTCAGTATAGTGATGGTTCATGGCGAATAGAGACATAGAACAACAATGTTTCTTTGTATACTCCCTTATCATAATTCGGACACACCTTTTTGGACTTCGGACACACCCCATTTTGGACAAGAAATTTTATCAAATAAAAATTTCTCCAAAAAATAGTAATGGGAAGTGGGCCGAGCCCACGCGTGTGGACCAAGCCCAAGCCGTCGGTTAATCATATATGTACTCAAATAATGTTTAGTTCCCAAGTAATGTGGGATGCAAGTTTTCTACATGCTTGTATTATTATGAACTACCATGTTCAAGTGGTGACGTTTGGAGTCAATGTCTCATTCATTCCTTAATGAATTAGAGCAACTCAATACATGTTCTTAATTAACTCATGGAGTACATTGCATTCTAATATAGTCCCACCTAAAAAAATAAGTGAGACGCACTTTTATTTTGACCAAAAACATAGGTGCACTATCCTTTTTCCAACAAATCCTTACCTTCCCAGGGTTCAAACATGGACAACCACTTTTCCTCGCCGGTGGGCTGTCCTACCTCACCCGAGGTCTTCTTCCCTCACCTAAAGTCCCTTACCTCACCTGACCCAATGAGCCTGGTAAGAAAAATAATAATCTAGTCAGATAAAATTCTTCGTCAAAATTTCTGGATGGAAAGCGATTGGAATCTATTTCTGACAGTACACCTTGAAAAACAATAGTGATTCCAAATCGCTTTCATTTATTTCTCCATGTTTTTGCTCCAAGTGCTATTTCTCTCCAATCTCATTCATCATGATCTACAACAACATCATTTCCTTTCGTGCACCCCCTTGCTTATAGTGAAATCCTCTCTCTCTCTCTCTCTCTCTCTCTCTCTCTCTCTCATGTTCATGTCAGATTAATAGTGTGAGTGTCTTGCTAAAATCGAAGATGAAGAAGAGGAAATCCTATCGGTTGTGATGTTCTTCTTGAAAATTAAAACCTTTTATTTAAGCATGTAATTAAAAGAGAAGTAAAGTAATTGATGAACATATCAATCTAAAATATAGATAATCCTAAGGGGTTTGCAGAGTGGTCAGGACCACGATTCGTACCTCTTCCAGAGCTACCCCGCTTCTCTCAGGGCCCGGAGGAATTAGTCTAGTCCAAAAAGGTTGATAACTAAAGTTAGCAAAAAAATAAATTTCTAAAATATACGTACATGCCATCTAAAGTTAGCAAATTGGTTCATAAAAATCAAGACTTTAGGCTCCTACGTAAAGGTCATTCTCCAAATTTCTAAAGATCATATCTCTAGATTCAGCTGTTGGATTTTTTAGGTCTATGTGCCTGGAAAGCATCTGACAAGTATATTAAATTAAAATACTGTTGAGTCCATTAAAATCTAGAAAAGTTGTTCACAAAAATCAAAACTTTGGGATTCAACATTCTGCATGCTCTCAGGGGGTCTCATGCAAACTAAACTTCTGGTGCTACAACTTTAGATCTAACCATTGGATTTTTAAAATTTATATTCCATTGGAAAGGATTGGATAATTAAAATAATCTATATAATATGGGGGATGGATCGAGGGTCAATTTTTCCTCTTTGATATAAAGTTATTAATCTTGTGGACCATGGATGAAGAAGTTAGAGATATTAGATTGACTTCAAATTTGATATTTAAGTTGACCCCACTTGGATCTTTCAACCCCCTTGTCCCATGACCAGTGGGGTCTCACGGTGGGCCCCAATAGGCGGTCTGCATGATAAACCGTAAGGACGGTCCTTAAAGGACCGCCTCCCTATATGTATTGGCATTATAAAGATATAAAATAATCTTCAAAGAATTAAGGATTCAATCTTCAATATTAGGCCAATAGGGATTCCACTGCACTTAACTTGCAGGAGTCAATTCATAATGCTAGATCTGGCCAATGTTAGAATCTTATATAGTAAACCAGGGCATGTTTTATTCAAATTTGACCACTTTCCTTCAATTTTAATTGTTTGATGGAGCCCCATTAAAATGCTAAAATATGTAACTTGTAAGGCTCCTGCTCATGGTCTCTCACATTTTAGAGATTTTCAAGAGTTACTTTAGCCACTACACCATATAAAATGTTTATGTAAAAATTTATTAAAAAGTATGAAAAGTAGTTATAGCAAGAGCATGGCTCCAAATGGAAGATGAAAAAAACGATTCACATCACCTGTTGCAGGGAAATATCCACCATTTACAAAATAAGAATATTTACGTGTATATTTCAAAGTCTCAATTTGTTGGATGGATGAGGGAGTTGCCGAGAGTAGAGAAAGAGAGCCGAGGGAGAGGGAAGGGAGAGGAAGAGGAAGAGGAAGCGATAGAGAGGAGGGTAACGGAGGGCAGAGAGGTGGAGAGGAAGGGAGAGAGACGGAAGAGGGCGGAGAGAGCAGGTGCAGTGTGTGCGGTGGGACAATAAAAATAATGATAAAAAGTAAATAAATAATGATAAAAATTAAATAAATAATTATTTTCAAGGATGATACCATTTGGGACAATGTAGCTGCATGTTTAGTCAGCATGCAGAACTCATGTATGTAATACAAAACCAATGGAACCCTAATTTGCGATATCCTATTTTCAGAATTTCGTACAATATATCATGGATATATTTTTCAATTGTTATTTCAATAAAACTTGTTCATTAAGTGTTGGATCACTTGACCGCAACATTATGTTAGTAGGGAAACCAAATCAGAGACGATCAGAGAGAGAGAGAGAGACAGACTAAATGGAGTAATTAATTTTACCTGTCTTGCCCTTGGAAGAAAGGCTGCAGAATGAATAATCCCCACTGGGAACAGACCCATGGGTTGAGTTTTCTTGGCTTGTTTTCCCACCACTAAATTGCGATGGCTTATCATCTTCACAATTCTCAATTGAGTCCTAAAGAAAGATAAAAACCGAAATTACTATGACCCCAAAATGGAAAAAAAAAATCAACAATTAAACCAAACAACAAAGAAATCACATATCAACCAACCCCTTGGTAGTCGTATGCCTCTTTCTGTGCAAATGTATAACATAATCTTAAAAAAAAAAATCACACACACACATAATCTCTCTCGTAGTAAAGAATTCCATGAAAAAAAAAAAAAAAACAGAGAAAGATAGATTACTTTCAGTTCTTCCAAAGCATGAGGAATACTATCAATACCTTGCCAAGAATACCGATTCTTCGCCTTCCTCGAAAGCACCTGAAACAATCAAAGCCGCCTTATAAAGAGAGGCGAAAAAAAAAAAAGATCCAACAAAAAAAAATGATTAAAAGATACTAAAATGAACATACCCCAACGCTTTCAAGTACATTCACAATATCACAGATCCGTCTCCGCTCAACACCTAAAAAAATCAGCAGCAATCCAGAACTCACAAAATCAAAATCAAAAAAACAAAAAATATGAAATTCAGTTAAGTGAAGACAGATCAGACATCCAAATGAGAACCTAATTAGTTAAAAGTTAAAAGACTATAGATACCTTATTAGCCAGCCATTTTATTATGCTAGTCGCATTGATCCTTTTAAGCTCCAAAGATTATCGATCTCAAGCTACAAAAGAAAGAAATATTAACAGAAGCCAAGTTTTCTATAAGGAGTGATAATAGAAGAATCCAAAATTGTAATACTATGCAACCTAATGTACCTATTTTTATACGGCATACTACAAAAGAACTTCAGGGTAAACAATATTGGTAGTGGAATCTGTTCCATCTTCGGCGAGAAGGACAATTATACGCTCAAAGGACGTGCACCTCAATAATGCCACATAGAATTGCCCATGACTAAAAACAGGTGTACGCAGATCGACCCCAACAAATTTCATAGACTGTCCTTGTGATTTGTTAATAGTCATGGCATATGCCAATCGAACTGGAAATTGATGCCTTGTCATATGAAAAGGAAAATCCAAAGATGACGGCGTTAAGGATATTCTGGGTATGAATGCCAATTTTCCAAACTTTTCTCCGGTTAGAATCTTAACTTCAATAATACGAGAGCGGCACCTGACAACCATCATCCTTGTGCCATTACAAAGTCCATCCTTTGGGACAATATTTCTCAATAATATTATAGGACAACTCACCTTCATCTCCAGTTTAAAGGCGGCAGCCCAGTAGGATCTAATGAGTTTAGATACTCATTGGGATACCGGTTAGTGATGGCTCTATCCATTCCGTCATCATCTGACATCTTGTCTGTAGCCAAATAAGTATAGATATTACCCGGAAAAATATCTAGTGCAGTACGATTTATAGCATTCACGTCATCATTTCGAGCTGATAAAATTGTGCATTCAAGTAAATATGTTGGCGTTGACGTATCTGCTACATCCAATTGGGGATATACTGTTGACAATAACTCATTCAGATCTCGACACTTATGTATTGTCGATGGAAGGCATACCACTTGTAATACTTGGGCAAGATTAGGCCCAGATTCGTCTGGCCATAAGACTATAGATTGGGTTGGGTTGTATTAGTTATTTTTAACCTGCCCCAACCCATTAGAGCCTTTTTTTTTTTTTTTTTGTGAGGTTGTTAGAACGATATTCCCCTGAGGAGGGGGATTTCCTTCGTAGAACCTGGGGATTGGCTCCAACGACTGGAATCTGGGGTTATCCCCAGATTTTTGTTACCTTCTCTTTATTAGTTCTTCTCATTTCTTCCGATGCTTTGATTGATTAAAGAAGAGGAGAGAACCGGAGTGGAGAGGATTTCCCTGGAGGATCAACAGAGACCTGTGAGATTCATGGGAGGATAGAAGAAGCCGGAAAGCCAGTGGATGCAGTACTCGAGATCCCACATCAACCGCGCCACGATTTGCTACACCAGGAGGTGAGTGATATTTCAATTATACAGAGAATTTTAATTATGATGTCTGGATTCTGTGTTTCCGTTGATCATAAACTAGAAAGAGGATCAAAGAAGATCTGATTATCGATAGATGTTGAATATAGTATGATAACATTATCAACAGATCTGGTCATCGACAGATCAGGTTATCTATGATCCCCTCATCAAAATAGTATTAGATTCTAATCATTTTTCTCTGTTGGATACTATAATTAGATCTCTTCTGCTTTATATATATCTTAATTGTGGAAGAAGGAATCAGATGAAGCCCAAGCTATAGTCTGGTTCCAAACCAAATCGACAGATACAAGATCTGTCGATTTGGGTTGTATAATCACATGGCCCATCTGATCAGGGATCAGAGAGCCCACCCTTGGGCGAACAAGGTGTAGTTGGCCTTTTTTTGAAACTGGGCCCCATCAGGCCCCAGTTGAATACAAACTGTTACTGTATCGTCAGATAGGTGGATTTTGGATTTTTAGTAAATCTGGATGTGGGACCAGGTGGGCCGCTTGATCCAACATCTGACCCAGGGATCTGGTAGCAGACCCCTGGGCGATCCTAGTGTAGGGGGACAGATGTAGAAGTGGGTCCCATCTGGCCCCATCTATTTACTTATTTGAAACAGACACTGTCCAGACACGTCAAATGGCAGTTTGGTCGACATCTACAATGGGGCCTACTAACTATGGCAATCATAGATTGGGACCCCACATTTCGAAGAGGGCCCAGTGACGATCTGGATGGTGTTGGTCCCATGAGACCTGGGCCACATTTGCCTAGTTATCCAGAAGCTTCAATTTTGTTAACCATAAGGGTTATATATGAATTTTATTGAGACCGTGGGACCCAATAAGGATGTTTTACGGTGAATCCAAACTACTAGTATGACAGCTTAGCCCTAGACGACCTTGTATATTAGGTCTGATCTTAAATCAGATTAGTGGGACCCACTGGATTTTATATCATTAGTTTGAGCATAAACAATACATGTACTGTTGTAACCTGTTGATCTGATCAAGGATCAGTACCAGCCATCATCTTGGTCCCTGTTGGGAGATCAAGATGGTCTGGACCCATGACGTTTAAACAACTAGGGACCCACAATCTCCTGTCATCCAAAATATGGGGCGTGAGACCCATTTTATAGAGATGACTGGACTGTTCTCTGTATACAAATTACACTGTTGAGCACTATTGATATGGAACAGTTTCTTCTTGGATCTTCCATAGGCTTCCTTTAAATTGATTATGTACAGAAATGTTTACCTGAATCATACATTATACTAGAAGATATAAACTAGTTAGTGTCTTGACTGATTTTATTATGGACTTAAATCTTAGTGTGAGGCCTGGCTGTATTACATAACTCATATATATATATATATATATGATGGGACCTATAGTGAAAGCATGGGACCCAATGTTGTAAAAGTAGTATCACAGAGATAGGTACCAAATGTTGAATTTAAGTGGGGCGTATGTAAACCCGATTATGTGGAACTAGTCTTATAACAATGTAATTAGTGTGTATAATTCTATAATAGTGCTACTAAATGCATAATGGATATAAAGGACAAACAACTTTGTAATGAGAATACTTTGATATGAACATCATATGAAATGTCAGTACGGATCCCTACTTTTGAATATTGGATTGATTAGTGAACCCCTTGTGGGCCAGGAGGAATAAGGTTAGACAGAGACTGAAATTTTGTTTTTGAAATTAATCTCCTTACAGGGAGTTTTGAAAGAACTATAGAAAGGACTTCCTTTTGGAAGGGATTGAAACTCTGAAAACTCTTACGGTAGAGTTCCATTGTATGATAAGAACCCGTAATTGGGATCACCGAACTTACCAAAACTAAGGACTGAATATGGAACCTCATTAAATAATAAGAAAACTCTAAATGAATCTGTCACCTCGTGAATTCTTCTGCGCTTCTGTTAATGTATTATACTAGTAATGACCTGTGTATTTGGAATATTATTCACCAGTTATCTGATGAGTGGTTTGCCCCACTTCAGGTGCGCAATGTTTGGGGGAGCTTGGCAACGATGGTAATCAGCCATTGGACTTCAATATGCGTGGCTGATGAGAGAGCGTATAATTGTGATGGAAGAATATTACTTAGAATTTTAGTGACTGTTTACTTCTTTAATGATGTTGAACTTGTTATTACTTCACTTCCGTTTAATTGATCTTTTAAATAAATTGAAATTAAATGCATTGCTCAGTTCCTTGGCATTACTTGATTTATGTGGCGATTATAATTTCCTTATAGTAAGGCCACGGGTCCTGATGAGCTCCGGGATTCGGGGTGTTACACCACTTCTTGAGGATTTGTTCCAACCTACAATATTAAATTGAAAATCAATGACCAAACGAAAGTGCTAAGTATGTTGTTTGATTAAACAAATGATTAATTAAAAAGAAATATATAATGCAATATTACCTCCATCAAGAATTCCGCAAAAGCAGTATCTCGAGGATTTGTTATGTTCAATCGCATGTTCAAATTCAATGTTAGGACACATATATCATCCCACAGATGGGAACGTCTAAGTGATGCGCTAACAATTTCCTCACGAACTCCTTTACAACTGGTAAAATTTGACAAAAATCACCCCCAAGAACTACGGTAGTGCCCCCGAATGGCTTAGGATTGCTATGAATGTCACGTAATGTACGATCAACTGCTTCGACACAATACCCATGTTGCATGGGTACTTCATCCCATCTTATCAGTTTTGCCTCTCTTAATAACTCTGCCTGTAAAGACTGCTTGGTAAACCCGCAAACAGAAGTTTCCAACACATCTAATGGGATGGCAAACATTGAATGTGCAGTGCGACCTCCTTCCAATAGCAGCGATGCAATTCCAGATGACGCACAGTAATCACTATATGACCGAGACTACGACACTTTTGTGCAATTGTGTTGTACAAAAACGTCTTTCCTGTACTAGCACCCCCATTCAAAAAGAACGTAGTTCCTTTATTTTCAAAGTTAGAACTAATAATGGCATCATAAGCATTGCGTTGTCCTCTATTAAGGCGACTAATATTAATATCTGTATCTGCCTGTTGTGCTTGGATTTGAAATTGTCGATGTTCTAAAATCAATCTATTACCAACAACATTGCTCCAATTTTCAATAGGCTGCGGCATAGGTGGGAAATCAAGTAATTTCTGACCTGTTTTTTGAAGCATCTGATTGAGAAGATATAGACCATAATCTTTGATTTGAGCATTAGTTGGATTAGGTATGGGAAATAATGTGCGGAGTTTGTGCGCTAGATCATCACATATATTTATAGAAAATCGTTCCCATAATTCTAATGGTTGCAATGGTGAGCATTATGTGAGAATAATACAAAATAATCTCCTCAACTGATATCCAGTCTTCATTATTGTAGCCTCTTCAAGACAATGAACCCACTCATCGTCATCTTCCAAAAGCCCTCTAGCAACGCATGCAAACTTGAAAGTATCATATACAACATTGTCCACTGTGAGTAAGCTTTCGTAGGAGTTTGGTCCTTTAACAACAATCAGTAGCAAACGGAGATAAATTTCTCACCACAATTAGGGCTGGCAAAGTACATTCTTCCAATTGCGTGTCCACTCTGCCTTGGGTTCCACATATTATTTCTCTTGTCCCAAACAAAGTATTGTGGAAATTCTTGATAAGTGTAAGGGGTAGAGTTTGGGTTTGAAGCATACCAAGAAAACAACCCAGTTAGAGTTAACCTCTCTAATGCAGCTCTAGCAATAATATCTTCTAAAGGCTCCGTGGGATTGAAATTAACACGATGCATTCCAGGTAAATGGAGAGCAAGTCGTACAACTACTGGCACCTCTTCATGCATATGATGATCGAATATTCGCCAAGCAGCTTCTGGCGGTCCAATATACCTTCCATCAAGATATTGTTTAATTTCATTTACCGATCCCAACACCATCGTTGCCCGATCATAACCATTGTAGATGTACTTGTGAATGTATTTTACACATCTTATTCCAGCACAAACTTCTACATTAATATAGCAATTGAATAGTTTTGACATATGAGCATTGTACGGCACAACATCCCTACTATCAACTTCTTGCCCCCTTACCATGTACACTTTCTCATCATTCCGACGGCGATATATGGGATATCCGTCTTCGTCCATGGTCGTTGAGCCTACAAAGTCCCGAGGGTACCTTTTAGTGCATTTTCCATTTTCCATGCAAGCTGCTTTGGGATTTCGAGCACCACATGGTCCATGTACCATACAAACCTTGATCGTATCAAAAAGTTCAGGATCATCTTCTGGAATTGGAAATTCAGCACAAACTAATTTGTCAACTTGAGCGCACGTATGAATTTTTTCTTAACCTTTAAGAAAGAACAGGGCATGCATATGTAGCAGACCACGTTTTTGAAATTCAATAGTGAACACATGGGCAACTTTGTGACCAAATACTTTGTTTTTTTCTATCTCTTTCATCAAAGCTTTTCTCTTTAACTCGAAAACACGGGCAACCAAATCAGGACGATCAACAACCGTTTGATGCGGCAATAGAGCTGAAGTAATTTCCGGCCATTTAGGATTTCCAGTCATGGTGAGAAAAATATCAGGGTGATGGTTGTATCTCGTGATAGCCATTGAATCTTGAAATATCTTAAACATATGTCTAGGGCTGCTAGTAAACGAAGATGGCAAAATAAACCTTTGACCAATTTGATTAGGGTTAAGTCATCAGGACCAATATCAGTTAAATCTTGGTATAGAGATGAACGAAGTTTTCCTTGATTGAACTTATAGTATGTCAATCGATTCTGCTCTGTTGCTGCCCAAGCATCCACCAAGAACTCTTGAAACAATTTTCCTTCTCTCAAAATCGTTGAATACTCCGTTGGTCGCTCAAATAAACGGTAACTATAGAAATCCATCTGAGTTAGTCGTTCAGCCGCAGGCCGACAATCTTGAACATCCGATTGCTTCATCTCAGGTTCCCATCCAAGTTCACCATGTGCGAAAAGTAAAACATAGTGTAACGGTAGATATGCTAGGTGACATTCGTTAATTTGCATTAACTGATTATCTCCTCTTAAATGTAAAATAATATCTCTCATGCCACTGACGATAGATCCATCACCTGGTATAATTACTGCAATTTCATCAGCTGTTGGTAAATTATATCGTCACCGATCTTTTGAAGAACTGTAGTGAAGATGGGCAGGTAAAGTTTGTCCGGACACATCCAGTTGATCAAGAATTGCATATGCCTGACGAAATTTATCCACAATTGGATTGACTTGCAACAAAGTTTGTTGAATCGTTTCAAGAACATCCCTTCTCAACTGCTTATTTCTACGATTACGAACTTCCAAAGCTGAAGCAGGATCATAAATATACAGCTGAGCATATGATGCATCCTTTCCTTGTTGCGGCAGCAGTGAACCTGCTCGATGTCGAAGTTCACCATGGATAGTGAAAGATGTAGGACCCCTTCCAGTAAGTACCCTTGGATCTAAGGTGGCACCAAGACTGGTGAAAGCATTGGTTGCATTGTACACTCGAGCATGTGTTCGAAATGACTTTGATTGATCATCATTCCCATCAAACAATGCTCGAAGTGGTGGAGGGGGTGTAATAAGCATAGGTAGCCTTATCTTTCCTTGTATACAGCAAGTGCCAAATAATGGACGACTTCTAGAAGATCTTGTCAATCTCTCATCCATCCAATGTAGGGCTGAACAATGAGGACATAGAATATCCATCCTACCAAGATAATGCCTTCCTAAACTTATGTAAGGTATTCCTGAACTTATAGGCTCTTCCAAATCATCACCCAATTCTTCGTCACAACATAGCTCCACTTGGTCGTTAAGAGTATGCCTTTCAAAATTGAGATAGATTTAGTTGAAAAAAATGTGTACATCTGAAATATAAAGTTTTGGGAGATGCAATTCATCCAACAAAAAAAAAAAAAAGTCTTACCAATTGGTTTGTGGAGGGGAAGATGTGCTTGGCAAGGCGGATAGAGACGTAGAAGTTTGTGCGACCCTTTGTCGCTTTTCCACAGATTGTATTATCCATGATCCCTGTCCGAAGTAATTTAGAGGACGACGACTGGGTGTTATAGAAGGAGAGCTCGCATGTGGTACCGATTGAACACATTTGTTAGTTCTCTCTACTTGCGATCGTTGTCTCGATTGATAAGCACTACCTTGCTTCAGATTTCTCTCTCGGTCTCGTCTCGCGCGTTGGGCCAATGTTGCTTTTGATATCATATTACCGTTGGTTACCTAGAACATCGACAACATTTATTCTTTATTTAATTTTTTTAAAATTAATCTTGATTGGAAAGGGTATCAAGGTTTGGTTAATACTTTCATGGTCTATATATAAAGAGTATGAAGTACCTCACAAATACAGATGGGAGTCACATTCTGCTCTTCGCGAATTACAACTCCAACATTTATATCTCGAAGTGGCTCAATCTATAAATGGAGAATTTTAAAGTAAATAAAGAAAGAGACAGACAATAATAGAAGGTAGAAAATCCATAAAATCCGTAGTTGTATCAGGGGTAATAAATAGGGTTTGTAGAAAATCCATAGAGCTTTGATAATAAACAAAGTATATTAGCACATGATTTTCTTTTTCCATAGCACATGTGGCTTTTCTTTTTCCCTTGTCTATAGAGATTGTCTTATGCCTAAATTGAGTAATTTTGTTTGATGTTCGTAAGTCCTTCTGAGTAATACATAATCAGAAGTGTATTAGAGAAATTAACAAAGCCGATCATTGTACAACCTTATGAAAGTAGATATAAGCACCTCATGCATATGGGTCGTATTATCATGGACAATCCCATTGTTTATTTCTTGTAGCGATTGTACCTATAAATAGTCTTCAAACTGCTAATAAGAATTTTTTTAATTGAAATTTGCATCAGCTTCTATACATATTTTTAGAAAAGTAATGGCATTGCTTTCTCTCCATTTTGCATGTAATATGTTTTTCCTGAAAAAGACTTCCATACATAATCAAAGAGTCTTACATTTGTATCCCTTGGCAAGTATTGATCTGATCGCACAGCACTGATTCTTACACCTGTATCCCTTAGAAGTCGTTCTCGTTCCCATCGTGCACATTGCGCTAGTGTTACTTTTGATATCTCTTTGCTAGCTTATGGCTAAAGTATCCATAGAAGAAAATCTTATGTCATTATTATGTTCGCAGTAGTAGTAATACTAAAGCAATAATTGCAAATACATAAAAATATTGGCATCAAGTTAGTCGACTCGCAGTATTTTTTGTTCAAATGAAAGATTGAATATAACTGTGAGTTTTCCTTTCCATTGCCTATATGCGTTGCCTTTCCTTTCCTAGCCATTGCTTTTACTACTACTGGCATTACCCATTAAAAATATATATATAATGTATTAGGAGTAATAAACAGGGTTTGTATAAATTTAGTAGTTGTATGGAGACTAACCTCGTGAATTTAACAGACCCATGTCCTGTCAGATATGATTCCCATAAATTTTGGGAAAATGATTATTATACAAATATATACATCCAGGTCGCATTGAATCTTAATCCTCTAAGACTAGCCCTGTAAATCCAGTTGCCCATCTATAAAATTTAAATTGCTCAAAATAATTTATTCTTTTTGTTAATGTTGATCCCAATTTCATTTCAAATGGTCAGTAGTGTAGAAATTGTCTTTCACCCAACCACCCCAACATCATTTTTAATCATTCTCACTATCTGTATAATAGGACAATCGATGAAGGATCAGATGGAGGACACATTGTAAAAAGTGTGAAAAAACATCATTAATTATTTCAATTTATTTTAATTTTTAATATATTTATGCTGTTTGTTTGGCTCTGGTGATGCTAACACATTAATCAACATTTAGATTCATTATATCAATATTGTTTAATATATAATTTTTTTGTTATGATATCTTTTTATTGTTTTTATTTTTATGAATAATGAGTATTTCATTTAGGGTTCTGCCTTTTTTTTAATATATTAATGTTGTTTGTTCGCTTTTGGTGATGCTAACATTATTCAACATTAAAAATCATTTTTTTAATATTGTGAAATTTTTATTTTTTTCAATTTTTTATGAAAAATAGTTATTTAATTTCCCTTTTTTTTAATACACCTATGATGTTTGATCACCTTTGGTTATCCTAACATATTAATCAACATTAAGATTAATTTTTGTGATTTTTTTTATTTTTTTATTGTGATATAATTGTTTTATTAATTTTTTTAAGAAAGATAATTATTTATTTAATTCCTTTTAATACATTTATGCTGGTTGTTTGTATTTGGTGATGATAACATATTAATCAACAGTAAGATTCATGTTGTCGATATTTATTTTACGAAAATTAATTATTTCATTTTGGTATTTGCCTTTTTTTTAATATATTTTTTATGTTTGTTTGCAATATTATGTCTTCTATTAGACCCAATATTTTGTCTGTTATTAGACACAAAATATGGCCTAAATGCCTTATTAAGTCCCAAGATATAGCTTTAATTATACCCAATATATGTGTCATTAATCACCTGAAACACTGTCCAATTTCAGTTTCAAAATAAAAATTAGTCTCATTATTATCATGCTTGGATCTCTAATTAATCAAAGGCCTGTAGTTAGACCCAATACCCAATTCAATCAGTCATTATATTTGCAAAGGCAATAAATCCTACCTCATATAATAAATTTTTTATATTTATTTAAACATAAGCATGAAATGGTAATTTAAGAAATTTACAGTAATAAAGATACAGCAAAGGATAGTATTGTATGAATTAAAAAAAAAAAAACAACGCATCAGTATTGTATGGAGTTGGAGAAAAGAATACCTCTGTCCAACTTCTAGTGCGAATTGTGAGGTCTTTTTTTCCTTAGACCTTTGCTGGTATGATGATAGTTAAAAGTAGAACTGCAAATTAAAAAAAAAAAAATTTCAATATCCTACCATTTCTCTACACATGTTATCTACTTCCGGATTTATATGAACGGTTCTTTGTCTTATATTAGTTAACCACATCCTAATCTTGAAAGCAGAGCTAATTGAAATCAAATGAACAAATAAATAGAAGTAAAATCTAGTAAAATTGCCAGAGCTAAATATTCAGAACTAAGAAATAAAGTGATATGTTGTTATTCATTTTTTGTTTAAATGGGGGATGGAAATGCACTCATAGATTATGATTTAGAGTTAAATGTGCCCCACCAGATTATCCAAACGTTACCGTTTTAGAAGCAATAATTTTCAAAGAAACTATTATCACTTGTGTACATTGTGTGTTATGATCCATCAAAATAAGTGGGCTGAGTGGTAACTAATTAGAGGGCAATTGGAAGATTGGATTGCTCACTGGTGGATTTAGTTGCTCATTTAATCTAAATTGATCTTCCCCACCAGATTATCTCAACCTTACCATTTAAGCTAGTGGTCAGAGAAATTAAATGGATTGGAAATAAATTTCCCTAAAATGGATTTCTTGTTTCTATATATATATATATATATATATATATATATATATATATTTAATATCCTAGCAAAAGGGTTCGTGTTTGGAAAAAAATCACTCTGTGCATTTTTTAAAAAACCCTAAACGAATACTAATGCGCCCTAGAATAATTACTCTTTATTTAATTTTTTGCTCGGGGCTAATGCGCAGCCGAATGAGATGGAGTTCAAGAAAATATCCCTGACAGGGATCTGTTGTTATTTTAAATAGTTAATACCCTAGCAGAATGCATTGCTCTTTTGGAAAAAGACATCCCTGACATGGTCTGTGCATAGGACATTGCTCTTTTGGAAAAAGCCAACATTGTCTACTGTTTGGTAAAGGTCATCCCTGTCTATTTTACTACATCGCCATGGGGGAAGGCACAACACAACAACAGATTTCATGACCTCATTACACATCTAACTATCAGCCCTTGGTCTGATATAACATTTAAATTGGACGGTCATCATCAACTTTAATCTAGCGGGCCATGGCCCACAAAAACTCCACTTGGCGTCGGGTGCCCTTTTAGAACGCACAACAGAATACAACAAACGGATGAAATTTTAAAATATGGCTTCTTCCTTGCGTGGAGGGAAATATCTAACTACATCATCTGTGATTCCCTCTCTCACCAAATCTCCTCCTTCACCTTAACAACCAGAGATAGGTTTTATGTGACCAAGCAATGATTGCTCAGATGGTGGGCCCTCCATGGTCCAACTAACATGGGACCTGGTCCACTTTGGTAACCTATCAGGGTCCAATTTGATGCCTGGTCCTGATCTCTATCATGTGAATCAGCGGGTCCCACAACCCAATCTACCAAAAACCCAAAAATTCCCAAAAGTGTTGATACCGAGTTTTTTTTATTCCAGATGAGGGTCAAATGGGGCCTAGTCCAAATGTGTCCATCTCCACTATGGTCGCCCAAGGGTTTGCTTTCAGATCACTGGGACATATGCATGATCGAGTGGACCACTTGGTCTCACCATCCCAGTAGATAAAATATTTTTCTGTTGACTCTGTTAGAAAATTCCATATTTATGGCTTGGATCTCCATCAAACTATCTTCTCTGGTATGGAAATAACAACCAGAGACATGTTTCATTTGCCCAAGCAATGAGTGCTCAGATGGTGGGTCATTCATGGTCAAACTCATCTAAAATGCATAGATAATCATTGAATAATGATATAGAAATCCTTAACATATAATTTGGAAATTAATGAAAATAAGGAAAAAGGTAATCAGTTAATACCTTTAAATAAATTTGTGAGAAACTAACATGACATCAGTTGTTTGGAGATGGTGGGATCTCCTTATCTTCTCTTCCCCATTCTATATCTCTATTTCTTTCTCCTCCTCTGGTTTGATTTTTTTTTCCTACTGTGTATTTGGATTAGGAGATTAGAGAGAGAGCAGTTCCAAATAGGGTAGTGGAGAGAGACAATAGTGGAGAGAGATATTGGAGAGAGGGGTTATATATCTTAATCTCAGCCCTTGGATTTATGTACATAAATCCAAGGGCTCAAAATGTCCTAGGATTCAAATACTGCTCTCCCATATTATATAGATATTTTTTTTATAACTTTTTCTGACATTTTTTTAAAATTAGTTATTATATAAGAATTATATGCAATGTAATGGTTAGAGTAGAGATGTCAAATGGGCCGGGCCGGTCGGCCCGGTCAACGGCACGACCTGTGCCATGGTTTGTGCTGGGCCAAGGGAACTACAATTGTCAGACCGTTTTGGCACAGCACGCTACAGGCAAACCCATCCATAACGGTTGGCCTGCTAGGCCCATCACAAAAAAAAAAAAAGTACTAAAAAAAACACGACACAGATCAAACATTTACATATAAGAGATGATGATGGAGAGATCAAATCAAAGCAGAAGAAAATAATACCTCACTCGGTTTCAAAGAAGAGAAGAGATTCCTAATCACTCAGTTTCAGAGAAAAGAAGAGATTCCTAGGGTTTGGGAGAGAAGAAATGGGGAAGAAGTATTATTAATACAATAAGAAAAAGGCCAAAGAGAGATAGAGGAGAAAAATGAGCTAAGTCAAAAGCAAGTGATAGGTTTTCCGCAAAAGGAAAGTTCTAAACCCTCCGTCCTCTACACGGTTGGAGAAGACGGCCTACCGTGACCCCATGGGGCCCACACAGAAATCCTTTTTGATCAGACGGTTCCTTTTTCTTTTTTTTAGTTTCTTGGAGGATAATGGATATTTAGTCCAATTTATTGACCAGATACGATGGGAGTTATAAGTTATAACAACCATGGGCTCCACTTCAGATGGGTGGGCCCAACATAAGGGAGTAGGTAAGATGTTGATCTTTTTTTTTCGTATACTTTTTTAATGTAATGATTGCCCATGTAATAACGAAAAGACAAAAAAAAAAATTAAAGAGGCATGCTGAGCACACTCGGCACGGCATGACCTGTCGTGCACAGTATCGTGCCAGGAAAAATTCTTGGTGGGCTGCGCTGCCGGGCCTGTGGCCCATGCGGGCCCATTTGACATGCATAGGCTAGAGTATGTTTTCAAAAACTTCAAGAACTATATAAGAGCTTGCAAGCTCGGCCTCATAATTAAATAACGAGAGGTCCTAGGTTCAGGTCCAACTACATATTTTAAAATCAATTTAATATAAATTTTATTATTATAATATTAAAAAGTATTTGGCTATGCAAGTTGATGGCTCACCAAGGGGAATTGGATGGAGTTAGTAAAAGTAGATTTAAAGAAGTGTAACTTATTTGATAATTGACTTAGAATATGTACGAATGGAGAAACAAAATTTATATAGCCCTAGTTGGGACAAGGCTTTGATGATGATGATGATGAATATTGAAAAAGGTGGTCCACCTATGCTCCATCCAAAGGCTATTAATTTAACTTCATCTGCTACCTTTTATACTTTGGCTCTCCACAAACTCCATATCAACCTACCTTAATATATTATAGGATTATAGGAGAAGTTGTTGACTGCTATTTTTCAACTCTGACTTCACATAGACACCTCATTTTGGCACCCTAAACATGGGTAAAAGGTATTTAAACTATTAATGTCGTAGTTTTAATCAATATCACCAAATTTCAAGTGCATACCTAAAATAGGGTTCGAAGCCCATCTCACATAAGCTCATGCATTCCAACAATGGCGCCTAAAACTTTAAATCTTGAAAACCTACTTTCTATAATTAGATAATCAAGACTTCATATTTTTTCTTTTACTTGATATAATCTTTACAACAATATATAGAACTCCAAATTCCGACGGTAAAATATAACATTATGACCACACAGAAAGTTTAAGTCCACATGGGACCCAAGAATTCAGCCCAACATTGAAGATTGAAAATGTTATATTTTTTGAAAACTATTTCATATCTTTAATTTTTAGCCCGGTCCAGATTTTGAAGCCCAAATCCAACCTAACCTGTTTCCATACATCCCTCTCTCTTCCAGATTTTGAAGGTTTCAAGGTCTCTCTCCTCTCCGGTCAGTCCCCGAGAGGTACGTCTCTATGTCTCTCATTCTCTCTATATTCTCCACTTCGAACACTTTAGGGTTTTCCATTTCCTCCTTACTCGTTGATAATAAGAACCCTAGATCCCCTCTTCAGTTATGTGTGGAGCTCTTCATGCCAAAAAGAGGAAAGTTTTTGACCTAATTTTCCTCTACTGTGTGGAAAACTGCCATTTTTTTCACTTTCTTTTGTTAGATTTGGATGGAGCAAGGAATTCTAGAACAAGCCCTAAGATATTGTAATATTCTGCATAGAGTTGGGTGGCCAGGCCAGCCATTGATATGAAAATGTTGCAGATTAGTTGCTATGCAGGAAATGGGAATTTCGGTTTCAGTTTTTATGATTTGTGGGTGTAGTGAATGGTTTTCTAACTTTCTGGGTCTGAATCTGCTTCCCATCGTTCATTTTTGGAACTTTGGAAGATGTTAGAATGGAATACTGGAAATTCGTTTTCACTCTGAAATCATTTTCATGTAGGCGGAAAAATAAATCCATTGCTTATACATTGTGAGGTTGAAATAGTGTGTGGTTAGGGCAACAGTGGGGCATCTCCCACGATAGGAGCATGTTTTGGGTTCGAATAATTCGAGAGTGTGTAGAGTTTTTGATCTTTCCTGGATTTTGTACTGTGATTTGGGATACTCTACTTACCAAAAGAATGGGCAATGTGTGAAAACAGAGAAATTGATATTGAACCAGTTGGCATTAAATTCCTTGTATTTCACATAAAATGTGCCACAATGTGTCCGCAATTTTGTAAAGTTTTGAAGGCTAGATCGCATTCTCAAGTACAATAGTAGTGTTAGCAACAGCAGCAGTTTGTGCACCAATGGGCCAGACGCCTGCAGCAGATGTTCTGGAACTCTGGATTGTTGTAACACATTCATGATGTCACTGGGGCTGGGCATACCTACCTGCAATTCAGCCTGGGCTTGGGATAGGTTGATAACCGATTTATCCTGCCTGGGTTGCATCCTTAGGCCCCCATTAACCTTGATTTGTGATTTCATGGAGAGTGGGCATTGTTTCCAGCTTTTTGCCCCCTTCTTTGCCTCGTTATTATTATTCTTTCTCTGTCTTTGAGATTTTTTCTTTTACATTCTCTCTCTGCTTCTCTCTCTCTTTCATAAAATATTAGGTTTCTAAAGTAGTTTTCTTCTTTTTTTATTCGCACGTTCACATTTCATGTTTGTAACTTGTATATGTAGTTATTTATTTATTTATTTTGGTAGAAGTAGTTATTGTTAATGTGTTGCTGTTTTTAATTTTCTTTATATCTTATTGTGTGTATTTGGTTTCTTTTTTCTCTATTAAGTTTTCTGCCTTCTATGTTGTTTAATTAAAAAAGAAAAGAAAAAATGTCTTTTGATTTTTGGTTTCTCATTTTCCCTATATTTCTTTCTAGAGAGATCTTGAATTGCCAGTAGCTACATCGTTATAAATGGAGTCAGTAGAGCCTCAGTCATTGAAGAAGCTGAGCTTCAAATCTCTGAAACGGGGTCTCGATCTCTTCTCTCCAATTCATGGACACTATGCCCCTCCTGACCCCCAAAGGTATGCATTTCCTTTTTTTTTTTTTTTTTTACCTTTTCTTAATCCTTGATTCTCTTTCTCTACTCTTCATTTCCACTGTTTGGTTTGATTCAACACCACAAGGTGCAACATATGCCAAAACAGTGATTTCATTTGTGGTTTGGGATACAATTACGTACACCCATGGCAACTGATTTAATTCAAATCCTGATCTTGTGTTTTTTTCTTTTTAACTTTTGCAGTAAGCAGATGAGGATTAACTATAAGGTTAGTGCCTGTTTTTATAATTCTTCCATATCCTTCCTTTATATATTATTACATATTAGTAGCGATTATTTATTTATTTTTGTATGAAACATCAGATAGCCAGTGTGTAGATAAATATTGATTGTTCTTTTACTCTTATGCTAAAATGGCAGACTCAAATTTCCCTCATGTATAATCAAACTCACTTGATATGTCAAGCATTCAGTTGCTATGCTCTCTATTGATCAATTTTTCAGACCAATTGTTTATTTTATATTTATTTATTTTGCATATTTGAGATAAATCATATAAGTGTCTACCATCTTTTTCATGGTATCGTTGGCAGGTTGCTTTTTTTTCCATATAATGTTTCAGATGCTGATCTATTGAGTGGAACTGTGCATTTCATATGACTAGGAATGTGATAGGTGAACTCTTTTTTTATAATCTATGCCTTTCATCTTGTGGGCCGATTGTCGATGAGCCATACCCTGGTATTTCACTTTTTCAATTTGTATACCCTTCTGCCTGATTACTGGCAATGGACAACTGTGATAATCATTCTTCATTTAGTGAGGATAAATTATGTGGTGGCGATCATTTGGTGGCGGAGATTTATACAGCATCTCCTATCTACAAGGGGGCTGATTGTACGTATGGTTTGCATAACCAATTAACTATAGGTGATGGGCATGTAGAGTTTTTAGAAGTCTGCAGACAAAAGCCCCCAGTGTGATTGGAAGGTTCTCAATGTCACAACCACAAGGTTGCAAATTCAAAAGAAAGAAAGAAAAAAGTACCAGTTACGATTTAAGGAGTATTGCATGTTTTCTCTGCCTGATATTAATATTTTTTATTCCATTTCAAAAAGGGTAAAAAGGCTTGAATTACTGCCATTATCATGATTTCTGATGTTTTGGGTGATTCTTTTCAAAGATTCATGCAGAATATGGGGCTTTAAGAAAATTGTCCGATGAAGGTGCTCGTGATAGTTCTGCTTCAGATCCACAAGATCAACCTGACAAGGCTGCAACTTCATCAGACGCATTAGCTCTGCCTGGTATTTTGGATGCCCTCTTTTATTGTATGTATTTAAATTTATAATGTGGTTTATTTAGTATGAAAGTGGTCATGGTTTCTTCTGTTTTTTGTTGTTAAACGTGTTTGCCTAATTACTTTTAACAGTCTACCAGCTTTTTCTTATTCTTATAATTTCTTTGCTTTTATAAAACAAAGAAATAATACTTTCACAATATTTTTTTTACAAGATATTGCTCTCTGTACTGTTTATTTTCTAAGTATACATTTTATAATAGACAAGTTGATCAATTTGTGTTTGCAAAAGTAATTTTTAAAGAGAGAAAAAAAAGGTAAGGTTTGCTAATAGCATGTACTGATCTCACACATGTCTACATGGCAATGAGTGGTCAATCAAGGCATGCATAAGAGCAGATGTCCATGTAGATCACCTTGCATAAAATGTTTCTTTCGCCTCTCAAGGCCTGACAAATAAGTTCTTTATGTGCTTGATGTTTAACACTCAACATTCTGGGATCATGTTTGAGATCATCTATTCAAATTGACCAGGCAACAAAATAACTCAGACTCACTTTTCAAAAGCAAACCTCTTGTGACTGTTTTGGATTGAAGTGGATTTCGTATTTTGTCAAAGCTGAGGTGGTGGTTTAGAACCCAAGAATATGCACAAAACAAACACATTTACCCCTTCAGTGGGACCAGAAAGGAGTTGGGTGCCGATGAAGAACTTTAATTGGGGCTTTACTTTCATGGTCACGATGGTAACCAATCAATAAGATATATTGTGGTTAAAATGAATTCTCGACAAGTTTTTTGTGGAACTTTCATAACAGATGATAGAGTTCTTGAGATCTCAAGGAGATGTCGATTTTCTTTGCCTATCTCATCTATTTGAGGAACTATAGTTGCAAGTTGTTTGGAACTCAATTCATTTCTCATACACATTATTGCAAAGCTCATGTGAAAGAGATTAAGATTCTTACCCCCATTACTAGATTGTATTGCACAATGAAAGTTTCTGAGATATTCATGAAATGTTGTTTTTAGAACATTAGAAACCTTTCTTTTGACTTCGTAAGATAAACAATTAGCCAATCTCCTGTACTCGTCAATGAATTTTTTTTTAACAGCGTACTCGTCAATGAATGAAACAAAATATTTATAGCTAAATGTATAAATTTCAGAGGGTGGACCCCATGCATCAAAATAAGCAATGGAATATGGAATGATGCAATGGTAGCCTGAGTTGACATGGTACTGATCAGTGATCAGTACTGGATGATGCATAGAACAGGATCCTGAAGTAGTCCCAGCTCGGGCTAGGTAGGGTATAGCACAAACTGGCATAGACTGGCATGAGACCAATGCGGGCTGAGTCATGCAGTGACTTGACCAAAACTATATATAGGAACTCTTTTTTTTTTTTCACTTTTCTCCTTCAAGTTTGAAGCAAAAGGGGCAATATCATTTTCTGATACCAATTCCCAACAATATGAGGTAGCTACTACCTTAAAATCTGGAGCCTTATTATAGTATATGGGGCGAGCCTAGTTTTTCATTTCTTCTTCATTTCATTTGCTTCTTCAATTCTCTCTTGTTTCCTTTTCTTTTTAGATATTAGATCTTGCAAAAGTTTGTTCTTAAATGCAATAAATTAAGGTCTTCTGGGTCTAAAGGTAGCCTCTTCTAAGCTCTTCTCTCTTTTTATTTTTCATTTTCTTTCTTCCTCTCTTTGTTTCCTCTCATTAGGGGCTTTTCGGGTCTAGATTGACCTAATCTTGATGATTTTATTCTTGGAAACGAGATTCGGGATTAGAGGTTGTGCTACTTGAGTTCCCAATGAAGGAATTTGGGACCTTTTTAAATGGGTAATTTTTTTAAGGGTTAATGGAAGTTAATACCATAATTAATCATGGAATAGGTATTAGGTTTCATTTTACACATGAAGTCATGAGCATCAGTAAACACTGCATCTCTATACTTGAGAGTTGAGATGCGACTAAATCAACATATTTATACACATCAATCTTCTCCATTATTTCTTATTTTTCTTGATTTTTTTAAAGTTTTTATTATGTTTTAATTCCAACATGGACTGGCATGAAGCATTGCACCAAGATTTAAAACCTTGAATTGTGCTCTTATTATTTATTATTAATGTTATATTGAAACGAATATCTAAGGGATGGATGTGGATCTAGGAGATTACTGTCATATGATAACTTTTTTTTCGTTGAATGGTAACTTTCATTAAGAGTAAGCCGTACAAGAGAATTATACTGACAAGCTTACACAGCAACACCAAAAGAACTCAACCGAAAAAAAAAAAAAAAAAAAAAAAAAAAAGAAGCAACAACACAAGCAAAACCAAAGACACTGAACAGAAACAAAGCTACACAGAAGACAAGACATTAATGCCCATAACAGAAGCAGGCCACTTCCTTCCAATTCCTCATAATTTGGTCTCAAGAAGAGCCTTTGAAAGAGCTACTAATCAGCACCCAGGAAGCAACAGTGGACTTGGTTCTTTCCAACAATGTACTCCCATCTGCAGCCACCCCTCAAAATACGTTGAATTTATTTCCTTCCAAATAATCCAAATTTTCTCTCTCATACAATTTGATATGATACTATCTAAGCTAGAAGATAATGAAGAACAAGAAAAAATCTTGGCTGTGTCTGCGAGGCCCACCTTCTGCATCCTAATCACGGGGTTGGGATGGGATTGATGTGTTTAAGGCATGTAGAAGATCAGGAAAATCCGATGATTAGGACCATCTATTTAAAGGTGGCTACATATAATGGTCATCTAGACACTTGTAAAACGATTAAGATTTGTAGCACTTAGATGGATGGTTACTATCATCAGACCGTACTGATATCTGACCCTCCTTTAATCTACATAAGATGCTTCTAATCTTAACTTTAACCTGTTGTGGCGAGCAACAAGGTGGGCCACACAGAAGGGTTTGTAAGTTTTTCCATTTGCAATTCATGAAGTTTCAATGATGCTGCATCCTGCTAGCCTGTTGGTAACTATTCCGCATGGAAGTTTGATAGTCAATACTGGACCAGTGTTATGTTGAAACTTTCTAATTATTTATTCCATGCATTCCATAATGTATTACTTTATTTAATGCCATATATTGGTTATTTTTCACTTTGGCCTTACTAGTTGGAAGGTTTATTTGTCGTTATTTTTATTTATTTTGAAATAAGGGGTCTATTTCCCATTAGGTGTTCTTTTGAATGATTTACTTTTGGAAAACTTTAAAGCATTATCTATTTATTCTTATTATTTATAGGTAGCCAAGATTCAAGAGATTCACGAGGAGGGGGTCAAAGTGCTATTGTAGTTGCGCCTTCTGTGCAAACAAAAGGATTGTATGTGATCTTTTCTCTTCTAGTTGTGTTATTTTATTTGTTTGGACCATATAAAGTACATCCTTTTCCATGAAAAATCTGGTTATAGAATTGGCATGTTTTCTAAAAGGATATATTTTTGTCAGAAATGATGCAGGTGTTCCAAGTATAAGAACTACTGGGGCTATGGTCACTGTTCCTGGGTCATCTGAAAGGTATTTACTTTGTTTCTAAGATATTTCCATAAGATTTTGTTAACATGATACTTTTGAAATTGTCATCTGACTATTTGTTTGTATAAGCTTGCTTCTACCTACTTGCATATGTTCATTGTTGCTAGTGTCATTCATTTTGTAAACTTATCACATCACATCCTTCGTGGATATACTGTTGCTTTACTTTATCTTACTTTATTCTACTATTTTCCTAATCTTCTCTACTTATGTGGCCTACAGGTGCTTCTTTTATTTTCCTTTTTATAACTAGTCCTTTTTTATATGAAAAAATGGGATGAAAAAGAAAACATGTCCATTTTATTTTATTTTTTAATGAAATGTTGTTATTGGTAATCATTGAGTAAAGAACCAGTTCAGCGTGCAAAGAATAGACTGTAAATAAGTTCTGGAGGTCCTTCATTAATATATTTTTTTACCAGTATCCCTCATCAATATTTTTGCCAATTGATCTTCATATTTTGTGTATGGCGTGACAATTTCCTTTATTAAAATTCTCCCGTTCAAAATGGCAGTTGACTTCAATGTGCATAGCAGACCCATTGATGTAGTCCATTTAGAAAAATTGGACTCTCCAACAAAAGCCAAACAATAAATCCGCTTGATTTGGAAAACCCCAAACAAAGATCAACTCTACCCAGAAAAACTAGAAGCAAAGTAGAAGATAGCTTATCCCAACTCACTAATCCATTGGTCTTCAATCTTTTGGGAGAATTCACTCAAACCAATGTAGAAGAGAGAAGTGCATAAACATGCAACTTTTATTGAAGAGGTAATATAACAATGCCAACATGGGGTTGGACATGCATAGAATGTGCTTAATGTTTCCAACAAAAAAGCAGGCCCTAATCTTTACTAAATCGTAGCAATTTTATCTAATCTAACTAATTAAGAAAAGTTGTTAAATAAATTGCTAAAAAGAAGGAATTAAAGAAATTGGAAAGTTTCTAAGCAATTCAAATTTGATTGGATGCCCCATATGGATAAGTTCTCTCTTCCTGCCTCTTTGAAACCTCCCCCGCTCGAATTGCTCCTTGATTTTAAAAAGTCTTCCCTCTCTTGGACTCTTCATTTGGAAAGTTTCTAATTTTCAACTTGTTTGCATTAGGGATTATTGGAAGTCCCACTTTAAATGGGTTATGGATCCACTTCTTGACTATGTAGAGCCAAGTAGTGAGTGCACACGTGGGCTGACCATACATGTCCATTATGGGCTCTGTTAGGATTCAGTTGGGTTTGCTTTGGATCCACATTAAATTCAGTTATTTTGTTTTCTAATTTGAAACCCAAATTATGCCAATTCTGTTTTACATTTGAGCCATTGTGCTTGATTGGCACCAATTGAGATGGATCAGAAGCCCTTTTGACCGATCAAATCGATCCAAATAATCCAGGGCTTGATCAAATATAGGATCCATGCAATCTGGACCATCTTCTCCTGCATCACATATGATATAGACTAAGTGGAGATGTGTTTGAATCACTGGTCATCACAGATCATAACTAGGAATAGTTGAACATCAGATCCAAGATCAAGAAGCACTTTTAGCCTTGTCAACTATTAATTCTGTTTATGAATGTGTAACTCCTTTTATAATTCACATATGACAAAGGTATTAATTTAATTACCTTTGATCTCTTTGAAGATGTTTTTCTTCTCTTGCCAATCTTCGTTGATAAATATGCAAGGTTTTTCCCTGATCCACTTCCAGAAGCCTCACGTCCCAAATAACTTCTCAATATCCACTGGGGGGTGGTTAGGAATGGAAGTGATCGGTCCTTGCATGCACACCCCTTGTTTTCCATGCAGTGGACTTAATTTTAATTGAATTGTATGGTGTGGCATTTTAACCTCTTTTTTGTCTTTTCAAAATGCCCTATATTCAGATCCAACTGTTGATATTCAATGAAAGGAAGATTTAACAAATTCAGTTTTTAGAGAAACATTTATCCTTTGAAAAGCAAGAACAAAGAATTCGAACCATTCAGTAGAAATTTCCTCCATTGTGGGGTAAGGGCAAAAGTTTTGGCTAAAGATTTTTGGAAAGCATGTTTGTTTGAACCCCTTTAGAAATCATTTTTGTTTGATCAGCTTACCAACAAGGCTAAAGGAAAAATCTTATAAGACGACAATTAGACCAACTATGACCTAATGTTGACCAGTCAAGAAGCAACGCATGCACAAAATGAGTGTAGCAAAGATGAGAATGTTGAGATGGATGTGTGGTAAAAGTAGGAAAGATAGAATTGGAAATGAGCACTTTTAGGAGCATTTAGGGGTAACATTAATGGTAATAAATGAAGAGAAACTCGTTTGAAATCGTTTGGACATGTCCAATGCAAGCCAACAATGGGTCATTGAGGAAAGTTTTTTCTATGTAGGTGGATGGCCCACCAAGGAGAAGAGGGGAGAGGACATGGGTGGAAGTAGTAAGAATAGATCTAAATAAGTGCAAGAAACAGAATTAATGTGGTTAACCCCAGCATAGTTGGGGCAAGGCTTTGACGACGATTTTGTTGGGTATTTATTGGAGTTTCAAAAGTCCAAAATAGAATCTTATCACCCATGTAAATTTTTTAATGGATTATCATCCATGTAGCTTTGAAGGTGCTCACTATTGTAATATGAGGTTGCGGGTTCAATTCATGCTACTAGTCAAAAAGAGCGAAAAAACATCCGTGCAAGTTCTTGGCAACTTGTAAATCTCATGTCGAATTCATTTCAGGCTCCAACATGTACCTGAATACTTGACCTAGATTTGACCGTAACTAAAAATAAGAGACTCTTCTATGCTGATCTGCTTCTAATAAATTTGCGTTACCATTAAAAAAAAAAATCGGAGACTCTGACTTGCCTCTATACGTGGCTATAAATGAAGATAAAATCTGCAATTTTGCATAAAGCTTACCTCAATTGTTGCTGAGCTGATGAAGGAAGTATCTATTGCATCAATTGTTTCTTAAAGAAATTTTGCGTTCCCTCCTTATTTGAATTTTTTGCAATAAGAAAGAGATAAGAAAAATAGAGATGAGATACAAGTAAAATAAAGTAAAACCAAAATAAAAGTACTAATTGAAATTTGTTTTGCTACAGAGGATTTGTTTTGCTACTTCAATTGGTCCCGATGGCTTGATTAAAGCTGTTTATATACTGGTTGGCCAAAGTTATTACACAGTCCATGCATTCTTGTTCCACATCAGGTTTACTGTATTGCTGTCCGAAGAATATGTTATTGTTGCAGTTGTGAACATGGACAAGTCAGTTCCTATTAAGAATGGCCACTTTTGATAAAGTTGAAGAAAAGAAATTCGATATTTTTGCTATTACAGAGTTTGGCATCTTGCTTTCTTGGGAGTGAATTTTATCTTCAATTTCAAGCTTCTAGTGAAAAAATCCTCAAGAACCATTTGATAGTATTATTACTCCAAAATGGGAAGGAGCTATACACTGCCCAAATTCATTTAGATAGTGGCTGATCATGGTCTGCTTGGATTACTTGGTTGAATCATCCTACCGAATAGAGTGCACATTTTACACCAACAAAGATTCAAGGTTTTTTTTTTTTTTTTTTTTTTTTGTAAAAAGAGATTTAAGGTTTATTCAGTTACAATTGTTCACTCTTCTGAAGAAATCGGTGATGAAAATAGATCTTATTGGTCAAGGAAGTGTTAGTGTTATGGACGGGTTTGGGTTGTGTCTGTAGTGCCCCTGGGCCCCAAGATTTGTATTATGGACCCATAATCAACTGGGATCCAGATTAGAGGAACTGTGCCAAAATTTAAATTAAAAATCCTAACTAAATCTACAGGCACATAGAGGCCCTGGATGGGGCCCAAATTGAGGCCCTGTTACTAACAATATAATTAGTATTCTTAGTACAAAAATACATTTATAATGTATGGTTGTCACATTGGGTATTCGGGTCCCTGGGTATGAAAACCATGGACCTAAACCTGAATTATATCTGGGTTCAAATATTGGACCCATAACTAGTTTTTCCAGTTCAGGTCCTCCTGGTATTTGGGTATTTTGGGGACCCATTTCATCCCTAGCTACTGTTGTTTTTACTGATGTGTGCTGATGTGCTCATTTTCTGTTTCGTGCTCTTTATTTTACTTGATAAGCATTTAAACTTGGGTTTATCTTCTCGTGCATGGATAGTGTGGTTATTGTTTCCTTATAGTTGTAACTGAAACTTTATGTGCAAGTTTAACCTTCATTATTTTATTAATTATCAATGGGATTAGGCTAAAAATTTGCTGGCAACGTTCATTTGTCACCCAAATTCCAGGTATCACTCAACTTCTGCTCTTATAGAAAGGATTCCAAGCAAATGGCCTCGTCCAGTGTGGCATCCTCCATGGAAGAACTACAGAGTAAGCCATCTTTTCTTTTTATTGATCTCTCTCACAAAGTTCAATTGCCACAGCCGACAAATAGGTGGAGCAACGATCTGATCTTTTAACCTATTTTGTGGCTGCATTTGTGCATATGATTTTCTGATGACTTCAGATTTTAGCTTTATAACTCAATTATTGGACACATGATTTGAACCAATGCCTTGGTTTACCATGTTTTGTTAGTTTGTTAAGATGGGTATTAGATTTTACAGTAACCTCTTCATGTATCATCTGTTGGCGTCAATATCTTTTCTCTTCTTAAAAAGTGTCAACTGATTTTTATTAATTATTTTTTGTCAGGTTATCAGTGGACATTTGGGGTGGGTGAGGTCCATTGCATTTGATCCCAGCAATGCATGGTTCTGTACTGGATCTGCTGACCGCACAATAAAGGTTTACAAGTCCACATCCTATGACCATTGACTAGTGGACTAGGTTTATGTCAATATTATTTTCTTCATTAAAGATTTTGATATATGTGGTTCTGTATTCTAGTGTTCTTTAATTTAGTTCTTCTTGGTTAAACCTATAATGAAAGTTGTGAAGGTTTATTATTCTTTCACGTCTGAGATTACACATGGTAAGCAGACAATGCTGCTGTCATGTAAAAACAAACCAGATTTGGTTAATTTTGTGAAGAGGACACTGCCAAATTATTTGCATGTAAGAACCACCTTACTAATACTCTATTAGTACATATTGTTGCCCAAGTGAGGAACACCATACAGCATATATGTATGGTTTACTTTGTTGTACTACATTCTTCCCAATATTGATATGCTGATCCCCTTATTAAGTATTCTTAAGGGGCATTTATGTAAGATTACTGATATTTGTATCAGTTAACCCAAAAACAGAATGCATTTTTTATGAGATTTTGAGCTGAAGAATTGAGTTTCAAGCTGGAGAGAGAGAGAGAGAGACTTTGTATCAGTTAACCCAAAAACAGAATGCATTTTTTATGAGATTTTGAGCTGAAGAATTGAGTTTCAAGCTGGAGAGAGAGAGAGAGAGAGAGAGAGAGAGAGGGGAAGCTGCTTGGAATGCAGGCAGGAGGCAGTCTCACAAGGTGCCTCTTCCACGAGATTAGGAAGATCAGGCAGGAAACCCACTCAGTCTTTGTATCAAATATCCCTCAACAGATTTCCAAAGCTGAGATTGAAGGCAGTCTCACAAGGTGCCTAGGAGGCAGTCTCAAAAGGTGCCTCTTCCACAAGAGATTAGGAAGATCAGGGAGGAAACCCACTCAGTCTTTGTATCAAATATCCCTCAACAGATTTCCAAAGCTGAGATTGAAGCTATCTTCTGGAGAGCAGGGAGAATAAAGGATGTCTTCATACCTAAAGATAAGAGGGACAATGGCAATAGGGGTTTTGCATTTGTTAGATTTGCAACCCTAACAGAGGCAGAGAGAGCAGTTGCAATGGCAGAAGGCAGAGTTTGGGGAGGTATGAGGCTACAGGCCAACTTGGCTCAGTTCTGCCCCATTACCAGAAAGAGCAGGGGTGAGGAAACCTCCAAGAGGGAATGGAAGGCATTCAGGCAGTCCTCTTTCTGGCCTGGGGAGCACCACACAGAAGATGCCCAAGATCAGAGCAGCAAGAAAGGGGAAGGAGAAAAGGGTGGTAGATCAGGTACAGGAGTTGCTGGCTGGATAGTGGAAGAAGACACTAGTAAAGGGGTGAGGGTAGCACAGTGGGTAGTCAAGCAGCAGAAGAGATCTCTTGTCAACAGCCTGGTGGGATTTTTTAAAGAAAAATCACTCAGCACTGAACAGATATAATCCTGGATCCAAGACCGCTGTGGCCAGTTACATATCAAGTTGCTAAAGCTAGATGAACAGGCGGTATGGCTGCAGCTATCTTCTTCTAGTGATGTTGATGAGTTCCTCCTCAAAATAACAGCAACAGGAGGCTCATCATCTCCATTCTCAATGATCGAGAGATGGATGGAAGGTCTGGGTACACCACGGAACCCTATATGGGTTGAAGTTAAAGGAGTCCCACTTCAAGCTTGGCATGAAGGTGTGTTCAAGCTAATAGGTGACTGCGCTGGCAAGACTGTGGAGGTGGATGTGAGAACCAGAGACAAAGAGGTTCTCAAGGAGGGGAGGGTGCAGGTAATGCTCAACAGTACAACCATTATACCTCTGCTGGTACCAGTATGGGTGGATGACTTGAAATTCATGGTCACAGTGGAAAGGGAGGAGGAGGTAGGAAAACTGGTGGGGGAAGAAGAAAGAAATGGGCTTAGAACGAAGGAGAAGGAGAGGGCAAGAAGATGCAGATGCAGAATTCAACAGGGACAGAGGAAGGAAGATGATGACGCAAGCAGCCCCATTTCAAATTTCAAATTGGCCGCCCAATTAGTGAATAGAAATGGGTCAGCGTCAAATTTGGATATTATGGGTCTAGACAGCCGCCTAGGCTGGAGTTTACATAAAGCCTGCAGTTTATGTCGTATTGGGCCTGGAGGATCCGACTCGATAGAGAAATGTTTTAAAGGGCTAGGGCTTCTCTCAAAGCCTTATGTCGAAGAAGAAGAGGAAAGACAGAGCAAAGGCAAAGATGGGGAGCTGGAGCCCCTGCGAAACACTGCGAAAGCCCTCCCGGAGCCAGCAAGCGACCTAGAAGAGGATATCTTCTCTCACGCAGAGGAGGACAGCAGCAGGGGAAGCTCTGCTGAGGGCGACAATGGTAAGCAGGAAGAAAGGGACACTGGGGAAAGGGAAGATGCAGTTAAATGTTCGCTGGAGGAAGGCATAGACACCTGGCTTTTCTTTCGAGGAAGGAGAAGTAGAAAAGGACGACAGAGACGAAGCAATTGGAGAAGGAAAAGAGAAGGGAGACTACAAGAGGAGTTGTCGATATGGAGAAGAAACGATAGGAATGGGAAAAGGCTACAGCGACGAGGAAAGGGGATCTCGAGGAAAGGGAGTGGCTACAATGACTCCAATGAAAGTGGATGGCAATAGCGCACGTGTCAGAACACCTACGAGAGATCCAGAGGGATGGACTTCTATTCAACAGAAACGCAAAGGCCACCAGCCATCTCTTGCAAAGTGGGGTTCTAGATCAGCTCCTCCAGTGGGTCCAAAAGGAACAAAGCTTTAGTAATGCAACAGTTTAGGGGGAGAGGATAGGATGCCTACCTTCAGACAAGAGAAGTGGCACGCTGATGCAATGGGCCCAGGTACGAAAGGTTTTGAAAATTTCTTTGGGAAAGGGGATGATCATTATTTCCACGAGGGGAGCTCCAATGGAGAAGAGGAGGCTGACAACAGGCTTTGGTCACCTCAGAGAATTGCTCATTGCGCTAAGGCCATTGGAGAAACAGTAGAGGGGACAAAAGATGGATGTGATCCATTAGTGAAGTTCGTTCGAAGTAGGGACAGCCAGAACAGACTAGAAAGGAAGGGCAACAAATCCATAAGGAAAGGGGTTAGGGAACTGAATAATCTAAACTGCTCAATTAATTATGAGAAAACCAAATCAAAGGAAACAGAGGAGAATACTGTCCAGAACAAAGATGGGAAGAGTCAGGGAGGTATTCTAAATTTTAAATGAAGGTGCTCTCATGGAATGTTCGGGGACTGGCGCACAGGCTGGTGGTGAAAGAGATGATTAGGAATCAAAGGGCTCAAATAGTAATCCTACAAGAATCAAAATTGAAAGAAGTCTCCGAAAGCGTGGTGAAAGAGGTCTGGGGAAGAAGACATGTCAAGTGGGTTGCAGTAGAAGCAGTAGGAAGTGCAGGTCGGCTACTGACTCTATGGGACACAAGAACAATTTCAGTGGAGCGAAGCTGGGTGGATGTCTTCTCCCTCTCAGTGTTGGTGGAAGACCTTCAAAACAATAAAAAATGGCTCCTTACTTCAGTTTATGGTCCTAGTAATAGTCAAAGTAGAGAATAGTTCTGGAAAGAGTTGGACATGATAAGGGGAAGATGGAGTGGGCCATGGTGTATCGGTGGGGACTGGAATATCATTAGATTTCCAAGTGAAAAACTGAGAAGCAACAACATTACAGGAGAAATGAGGCTCCTCTGATTGGATCAATTCTCATTCTTTGGTGGACTTGCAAATGGGGGGAGCTTCTTATACTTGGTCTAACCATCAGAGTAACCCCACTATGTCTAGGTTGGATAGGTTCTTGGTCTCTTCAGATTGGCTGAAAACCTACCCAGAGGTTAACCAGTCTGTTCTGCCTAAGCCAGTTTCAGACATTGCCCGATTCTGCTAGACTCGGAGTGTGAAAGATGGGGACCTTCGCCTTTTCTTTTCAAACTTATGTGACTTAAGGAAGAAAACTTCACTCAGGTGGTATAGGAGTGGTGGGGGGGGGGGGGGGGGGGGGGGGGGGGATAAGGGTGGATGGATGGGCGGGTCATAGGCTGGCCACAAAACTGAAATTGCTGAAAATCAAATTAAAGGAGTGGGCAAAGGAGCACTTTGGGGAAGTGAAGCACCAAAATTCTAAAATTCTAGCAGAAATCCAATCTTTAGATGGCAAGGAGGAGACTGATCGGCTATCTCGGGATGAAGAAAAGAAGAGGCTGGACTTGAAAGGAGAGTTACAAAGAAATTTGAGAAAGTAGGAAATTAAGTGGAAACAAAGATTGAGATGCAATTGACTAAAAGAAGGGGATAAAAATAAAAAGTTTTTCCATGGCATGGCATCTTTGAAAAGAAGGGCTAACAGGATAGTGAGCATAATGGATGGGAGGAAAAGGTTGGAGAAAAAAGAGGAGATCATATCTCACATATTAGAATTTTTTCAGTCACTCTACACTGATGAGGGTTGGGAAAGACCTCTTTTGGGAAATATAGATTTCGAGGTTATTGGTGAACAGGAGGCAAAGTGGCTGGAGAGGAACTTTGAAGAGGAGGAAGTTCATAAGGCGGTCTTTGATTTAGCAGGAGATAAGGCTCCAGGCCTAGACGGCTTCCCGATGGCCTTCTTTCAACTCTTTTGGAAAATGGTGAAAAAGGATGTCATGGATTTTATAGAGGAATTCTCTCGAAAGGGTAAATTGTCCAAAGGATTGGGGGCCTCTTTTATCGCGTTAATCCCAAAGAAGACAGGAGACCTTGGCATCAAAGATTACAGACCCATTAGTCTTCTGGGAAGCTTCTATAAAACCCTAACCAAAGTACTACCAGGGATAATTCAAAAGGTTCTACAAAAGATTATCTCCAGTGAGCAGGGGGCTTTTGTAGAGAGAAGGCAAATCTTAGATGATTTGGGGGATCCGACAAGAGGACCCCCTCTCCCCTTTTCTCTTCCTAATTATAGTAGAAGTGCTGGGAAGAATGATTAAAAAGGCGGTGAATGCAGGAATGCTCGAAGGCTTCAGAGTGGTTAGAAATTCCCCTAATTTCAGCCATTTACAGTATGCTGATGATTCTCTCATCTTCTATGGAGCAAAGGAAGCTCATATTAGAAATTTTAAAGCCACCATCCTCTGCTTTGAAGCAGTGTTAGGGCTAAAAGTCAATTTCTTCAATAGTGAGGTGATTGGCCTAAGTACAGAGAAGCCCTTTCTCCTTAAAGTTTCAGGTATAATGGGCTGCAAGATGGGGGATCTTCCTGTTTCTTACTTAGGAATGCCTCTGTGCTCGAGGCGGGTTACAAAATCTCTTTGGAACCCAGTTGTGGAAAGGGTAGAGAGGAAGCTGTCTAATTGGAAAGCAAATTACCTATCAATAGGTGGAAGGGTAACCCTCATCAAATCTGTCCTTTCCAACTTGCCAGCCTATTACTTCTCCATCTTTAGATGCCTGACCTCAATAATAAAGAGGCTGGAAAGAAAGCAGAGAGGTTTCTTATGGCATGGCACGAACTCTAAGAAGAAGATTCACCTGGTAGATTGGGAATCCATATGTAAGCCGAAGGAAGAAGGAGGCCTGGGAATTAGACCCCTAAAGAAGATGAATCAAGCCCTTCTGGGCAAATGGCTGTAGAGGATTGGATTCAAAAGGTCTTTGGAGACAGGTGTTGGAATGGAAATACAAACTTCCAAGACATGGGTGGGATGTCTAGGATCTCCCTTGGAATTCATCTGCTATATGGAAAGGTATTCTTTCGGTTAAGGGACTTTTCATGGAGAACATCAGGTACCAAATTGGATTGGGGGAGAGGATCCTGTTTTGGAAAGATATGTGGGTAGGTGAGAAGGAGTTCTGTGTTCAATTCCCATACCTGTTTAGGTGTGCTCAAGACAAGGAAGCAACGGTTAGCTCTTATATGAGTACTACGAGAGGCCAAAGAGCAACAAAGAATCCAAGTTCTTTGATCTCCTGAATTCCCTGAACAGTTTTACCATACAAGATAGCAGAACGGATGATAGGGTGTGGATTGCTTCTAAGAATGGTTCCTTTTCAGTGTCTTCTTTCTTTAAGACAATCCTAAACAATCCAAGGGATGCAAGCGGGGTGTTTGGCATTTGGAAGATGAAAGCTCCTCCTAAGGTGATTGTTTTTGGGTGGCTTGCCCTTAGGAAAAGGATCCCTACAATGGACCTTCTAAGGAATAGAGGGATGATCATAGTGAATGGATGCCCGATGTGCTTGAAGGACGAAGAGTCTGTGGACCATATATTGCTAAACTGTAAATCAGCTCAGACTATTTGGATGGCTTTAATAGGAGGGTTTGGGTGTTGATGGGCTCTTCCTCATTCTCTCACTGAGCTTTTCCAAGCTTGGAAGGCTCCAATTGGGGACCCTAGAGGCAAAACGATGTGGCGGTTGTCTTTCCTAGCGGTGATCTGGACGATCTGGAAGGAAAGAAACTCAAGATGTTTTGAAGGAATTGCAGTTAGTGAAAGCATTTTGGTGGAGAAATTGAAGTTTTTGGTAGCTTATTGGGTGTCTATTCTCCCTTCTTTTAAGGAATACTCTTTAGATCAAATTGTGTATCATTGGAAAGAGGTTGCCTTCCTATGACGGCATTAGTTTGTCTTGTTTTGTGTTCTTTTGCTTTCAGTACTTTTCTCTTGTATTGTTTGCCCCTTTTAATGAAAGTAACCATTCAAAAAAAAAAAAAAAAATTATGTAAGATTACTCGCGCTCTCCAATCTTGAAATTGACAAGGAAAACTAGTGTAATCAATCCAACCTAAGAGGTTAGATCTCATGCACAAACACACCGTACACAATAGGGAATTAAGGAGAAGAAGCAAAGAGGAAAGATAACGAGAATTCTCAATACCTTTTATTCAACTAAAAACTCACAGCTGACTGAAGAGACCCAGCCATACACGGTGTTCTATATATATGACACACAAGACAATGATAAAACCCTACTTTAATTGAAACCACACATCCTACTTCTAAATTAGTGGGTCCCTAATGCATAGGAAACTTTTAATGGAAAAAGAAAAAAACAAACTAATAAAATAACCAAATAAAGGAGGACTGCTTGCTGGTCACTTCCAGAACACTTCAAACTTAGGCTGCTGTGGGGCCCACATGGTTGGCCATTTGAAGCATTGAATACCACCAGCTTGTACTACACTCATGGGCGACCTTGTCGCGTGGAATCCGGTTGAAGTTGGGCTGGCTTTGGGCCTTAATTGAATGGGCCAAGGCTTCTATGGTTGCTGGAACTATTGCTCAGAATTTACTGTATATTTACACACAAATCCTGAATTTTCTGTTTTCTCCAAAACAGCCCCTGTAATCTTCCAAATTATCAAAATGTCCCCGATTTTGCATTTTAGCAAGTATGTGAGACTGTTTGACCCCACATTTCGAATAAATCTTGTTGATGCAAATTGATCTGCATGGGATGTTTTCTGTCTTTTGGGGTTATCAAAACGTCCCCCATTTTGCATTTTAGCAAGTATGTGGGACTGTTTGACCCCGCATTTCGAATAAATCTTGTTGATGCAAATTGATCTGCATGGGATGTTTTCTGTCTTTTTGGACACGTCCATTCCTATTCTTGTAGTCACCAACACACAGTATTTTATCTTCCCTGTTTTAGTCTCAATGCCTTTTTCGATAGAAAATGATATTTCCTCTATCTGGCCGAGGAATAGCTTTTTGACCTTGTTTGATTTCTTGACCAAGATATGGGATGTTGCAACCGGAAGACTGAAGCTTACATTAACAGGGCATATTGAACAGATACGTGGTTAGTTCCTCCTAATAATAATCATTGTAATGTCTTATATTTGAGCATCATGAAGCCATGAATCGGGCACAGCATTGATGTTAACATGTGCTTCCTTTGTAGGCCTTGCTGTGAGCCAACGCCACACCTATATGTTTTCTGCTGGGGATGACAAACAAGTTAAATGTTGGGACCTTGAACAGAACAAGGTTGGCTACTTTGAGGACAAATGAATACACCCAATGCATCAATTTTATGTGAACTTTTTTTTTTGCTTTTCTTAATGAACAGAGTCAGTGCATCAAGGTTGATGTTTTTTTCATTTTTATAAAAAAAAATTGATTTTTTTCATTATTAACCATTTTTTCTACAGGTTATCCGGTCATATCATGGACATCTAAGTGGTGTTTACTGCTTAGCTCTTCATCCTACAATTGACGTTTTACTTACTGGGGGGCGTGACTCCGTATGCCGGGTATGTAATTAATCAGAATCAACTGAAATTGTTCTATGTGTACCTCTTATTTAGTTTCTAGAGAAGAGTTTCTGTGTAACTAGGAAATACTCTGCTCGGGCATGGATATAGTTTCACACTCAATGTTGATTTCTATGCATTGGCTTTTCAGGTGTGGGACGTCCGTAGCAAAACCCAAGTTTTTGCTTTATCTGGGCATGACAATACAGTGTGCTCAGTTTTTACTCGACCAACGGTATGCAACTCTTTCCAATGACGAAACTTTTGTTTTAAGTTTGTATACTCTCTCTCTCTCTCTCTCTCTCTCTCTCTCTTGCGCGCACGCGCAAAAAAAAAAAAAAAAACCATTTAGTTTCCAAAGCGCCTATGTTGTTCTTCTCCACTTTTAGTTTTCTTTATTCTCATGTGTACTCTTTATCTTCTCATCTGTACTCTTATCTTCCCTTTTAATATAAGTTTTCTTTACCAATAAAAAAAGAATAAAAGAAAGAAAGAGCACTATATGTTGTACTTCGTCTCTCAAGTATATTGGATTCCTTCACTGATTCACCCATCTGCTTGAATTGGCCTTAGTCGGCCCATTTGTTGGATTGGGGTTCAATTATTTTGATAGTACAAGGCTGACATTTGAATCAACTTTTTGTGCATACAATTTTGTGCTGTCATATTTTAGTCAATATTGACTAATAAGTAAATGCAAAGCAATACTGGAAAAAAAAATGAACATCCTAAATTCACTTGCTTTGTTACATTTTTGTGTTGCCTTTTTGGAGATTTGATAGAAGGAAGAAATGGACCGTGGCAAAGAAAGTTCACAAACCTGATAAGAGCTTGTGGCACAGTGGAAAGTCTCATTATTAAAATCTTCAGGTTGTGGGTTCGAGTCATGTTACCAATCCCAAAAAGAAAAAAAAATAAGAAAAAAGAAAAACTAAAGGAGGTCTGTAAACCTGCTACGTATTGCTACTCCCTCCTCAAGTATATGTAACAAAATTGGGAAGAGCTTCTCTAGCATCCAAATGGTACTGTGGATGATCTTGGAACTCTACATGACATAGTTTTCTACTTCCATAATGAACTAGTGAAGATTGTTCTCCTATGAGGCATATTCCTAATATACAGTCCAACTCATGGGGCCCAGTTAGATGCGTGTTTATTAATGGGAGGTGGGCAGATGGAAGGTCTCCTTACAGAAAAGGGGGAGCCTAAATATCAGCCCCAACAGATTATCCTAGCCCTTGGTTTAATAGCCTTAAAGTTTAATGGTGTCATAACTGTAGTGCTTTCTCTATCTCTTTTTTTTTTTTTCTTTTTGAGTTTCAATCCAATGATGAATGAAGGCTCAATGAATGTAAACTTGATCCTGATGTCAGATCAAGGGATGACGAGAGTATCAAAGGGGCTGCACTGATCAAAGGTGGCCTCCATAGAGTTGGACTGCACATGTGGTCCACTTGTAGGAGAACATTCTCCATCAACTAGCACATCCAATAAAAATAATCAACTAGCATGGGCCTAAGTTGCAGTTCGCAAACCTCTATATGTCCTCTCTGACATTTCCACTTTTTTGATGCTACTGCTTGATGTGGGGTCAGCTGATGGGCCAAACTGCCATGGATCAACTCAAGACCCACTGGGCCCAACCATGGACTAGCCTGAGGTTTGTTGGGCCCATTTATATACCACAGCAGGGCCAAGTCTCATTAACCAAGCACAGGTTCAGCCCATGCTTGCACATTGCTATGGGGCCCTTTTCACTTAGAGGTTGTCTGTTTGCAACATTTTACATATAATCATTGCTCATGTGAAACTCACGTAATCATTGCTCGTAAAAAAAAAAAGGTGTATCCTAGTTTCATAGATTTACATACGGAAAATGATGGCCTGCAAAAGGGGCCATCTTCATCTAGAGTTTTTCACACCCACCACCCACACCTCATCTTAAAATGATTTACCTTTGTAAATGACGCAAATCCATGATACACCCACAAAAGGCACCAAGTTAGCACTGAATGCAGGTTCTGTCCAACTGGTCTGGGGATCAAATCCTGCTAGCTTGGGTTTTATGCTTATGAAAAAAACAAATAGACTAGCTCATTTTTCTTCTTTTTTTTATTATATTTTTGACAATCATGTGGACCCTGAACCTTAGAACATTATTGAACTAATAAACCCCAAGGTGTAGTGTTTCATATTTTACATCCTCATGGACTTTGAGAAATACGTGAAAAACATGAAAACAACCACATCCTACTTTTCATAATTTTCTACACATGGGCCCTCAATTCATGATCCACACCGTTCAATATTCTCATGGAAATAATAAATCCCAAGGTGTGACGTTTCAGGTCTTTTGAATTTTGAGGAACATATGAAAATCACAAAAAACAATTAATACTCACTTTCTGAGTTTTCTTCAATTTTGTGACCCTCCAATTTATGATCTGAATGGTTCAATATTCTCAGAGAATGGAAAACCCAATGCATGCAGTTTCATACCCACCCCCCACCCAAAAAAATAATAATAATAATTTATTGATACACACACACACACAGAGATCTGCTTAAAACAAATGTGGTAAATTGAATCTTCATAGGTGAAACTGACATGTAATAAGACTTACATATCTCAGGTGAAGGCAGAGGGGTTTTGGTGAGTAGGAGTTGGTGCAAGGTCTGGATCGGTGGGTTCTAGGTTATGGGTTTTACAATGGCTGTGATGGATTGGATTATAGTTCTTGGATGGGTGATGGGTGGCTGGTGACAAGATGGTGATGTAAGAGAGTATCCGGGAATGATGATTGTCTTCCTAGCGATCAGAATTCGGCTTTGATACCAAATTGGTTCAGCTATGGATCGCGGATCGACGAATAGATCAATCTCCCAAAGGATTGATCGAATCCAATGATGGATTCCAGCCCCAAGGCACACTCACAACGATAAAACACACCATAATTGAAGAAAACTCAATTAACGCTTTGATTAATTTGAATGAGCATGATTTACAATGAGGAAGTCCACCCATATATATAGAGTATGATCAGCCTTCTATAACTTGGACATCAAGACTTTCCTAAACAATAAAGGAATCACTAAACTTGCCTAATAATCCAAATTAAATAAAACTCCTAATTTTAAGTACTGCTAAATAAATTAACTCTCTAAATAAGATTCCTCATTAAGTGGATGTCCCGTTGGGCCTATGGACTGGGCCCAATGGGTTGGATGACCCATGGTCTGGCCGGCATCAGAATGTTATTGAAAGAGTCCGATAATAGTAGTTTGAGTCATTAGCTAAAGATTGAGGTAAAAGATTAGGCTAATCATGTGATGGGATTTGCCAGTCCAGATTCCATGTAACATGTCCTCTAGGGTTGCATAGCCACTTAGTCTTTATAATTGCCTCTGTATTTTTCTCTCAAGAAACTTAATAAAATATCTTGAAGTCTCTCTTTGTTTGGTGTTGAATCAAGTCTGTTTGCATGGAAACCTCAAGCTTAGGCTATTCTGTCTCTCCTTCCTGTGTTACTATCTATTTCCTAGAATACTACTATGATACTTTACTCTTTATTGAACAGTATTGAGGACTCACATTTACAGGTGAATGTAGCTTCTAGTTTGGAGACCTAACTAGACATCAAGCAAGACAAAATTTGAAAACTTAATGATCCTAGAACTGTACTGTACATTGTCACTAAAAGGTTTTAGGCTGTGCTGCATGTGTAAACATTATTGAAGTGAATTCAGAATGAGAAGGTGCTACATTTATTTCATCGTGGTAAACCCTGTGCTGTTTTGCATGGAAAATGTTTTTGCAGCTATATTTTTATCATGGTTCAAATTTGTTTCCTCCCTTTCTGTTTGTGGAAGTCCTTTTTTGTATTCCCCACCCAAGGCTTTTCTAATATTCTCCTTATCATTAGGTTGGTGTTATTATATTTTTAACAATTTCAAGAGATGTACTGTGCTTAGGCAGTAAAACTAGTAGTGTGCCGTTAACTATCTTTGTTCTAAGTCACACATGCACGAGTGTGAAATGTTAGAGCTGTCCTTATTTGTCATGCTTTTGAAATCTATTTTTTCCCCCTTTTCCAGGATCCACAGGTTGTGACTGGCTCACATGACACAACCATCAAGTTTTGGGACCTTAGAAATGGTGGGTATTTATTCTAAAAGTTGGGTCTGCTTTCATATTTTTTGTTCTCTAAGACAACCATCACACATTCAGGGAAATCAATGGTAACTCTCACACATCACAAAAAATCCGTTCGAGCTATGGCACAGCATCCTACAGAGTATGCAACTTAACTTGTCATTTGGCCATTTATATATGTCTATGCAGTATGCAGCTGTTTATAAGCCTTGTAATTCTTCTTATTGCCTTTTCTTTTAAAGTTTATACCTGAAATTTATGTTATCCATGTTTTGAACAGACAAAATTTTGCATCTGCATCAGCAGACAACATAAAAAAGTTCAATCTTCCAAAAGGAGAATTTTTACATAATATGCTGTAAGTGTTTCATCCAACTTTTGATGAATTTAGAAATGATGCATATTTTAGCACCATATTGGCATATACTGTTTGAATTCAATAAATGTTGATTATTCCCCAATTAGATTGAATTGTCTGAATCTGTCCATATTTTTTTGTGTGGAAGTGAGGTAGGTAGATGCATACGTAGACTGATGTAACATAAATGTCACAATGACATAAATAAGACATACTTTCAAGGAAGAAAAAGGACTTAGAATCACTTTTGATAAGCAATTTATATTAGGGATAAGCAACACAAATGGGGCTGCCTGTCTTTCCAAACCAATTGGGGGCAATGGTTTCTTAAGTTAGCTTTGCATGTTTCCACGTTGGGAGACTGTCTGATGCAGGACTGACACATGACCCAATGGGTTGACCAGTTTAGTGGGCCCCTGGCGCAGCTCCGAACCTTCGATTGAGTAGACCAACCTCTCAGATGAGGTTGATCGAATCCAACAAAAGGATTCCACACAAAATAGTACTCAAAACTATACACTCCATAATAACTCATGATAGTTTTATAGATTGAATAAGCATGATAAAAACAATAGGTCTCTTATGTTTATATAGAACATTCTGTTTCTAAACTAATCAGGATATTGGAAATAGTAACATACCTATTCCTAATCAAATTAGAATTTTAGAAAGCAGTTCCTATTAAGCAACTAATTGATATTACTAATTTGGATAGATATGGATCTCTGATTGAATCAGGGATCATGTGGACCCCATTAGATGGTCCATCAAGGGGGCCTGCGGGCCCTAGTCTTCTGTCAGGCTGCATCAATTCTCCCCGTCTTGAAAGAACTCGACTCCAGCGAGTTAATCGCCTGATAGCGCTCATAAAGATCTGGATTCAAGTGTCAAAAATGTGTTGCAGTGATCCATGTAGCATCGGAGAGAGGACGATTCTTCCAGCGGACATAGAACTTTTGAAGACCTCCTTGACGAGTGGAAACAATCTGATCATCAAGCACGTCGACAATCTCGTCAACAGGTGGAAGATTCGAAGGGAGAGCAATAGCTTGCTCTTCAATTTCACCATCATTGTCATGATCACGGTAGAGTGTAAGATCATCTACGTTGAAGGTAGAATTGACACCTAAATCGGATGGTAGATCAAGCACATAAGCATTGGAGCCGATCTTTTTGAGCATCTTGTATGGACCATCATTCTGTGGATGTAACTTTTATAAGCGCCTGGAGGCATACGTTTTGGACGGATATGGACCGTGACCATATCTCCTTCAGCAAATTCAATAAATCGACGATGCTTGTCTGCTTGCTGTTTATAAGTGGCATTACTGACAGATATATGGCAGCGGACTTCATTGTACACTTGTTGCATGTGGTGAAAGAAACTTTCAGCATAGGCACTTACCCGGGCATCTACCGGCAAAGGGATAAAATCAACAGGTAGCCGTGGTCGAACCCCTGTAACAACTTCAAATGGAGAAGTACCAGTAGACCGATTGACTGAATTATTGTAGGCAAATTGATGTGAAGATCTACCTTTCCACATGAAAGTATGGGTGTTTGTGTCATTATCTATGATAACCTTCAACTTCTTTAGCCATGGGCGACCAAAGAGTATGTGTGTGACTTTCATTGGTATAACATCACACTTGATTGTATCTTCGTAAGAACCCAGTTTGAAAGGAACTATGCACTGCTTGTCAGCCGGGATAGTTGAATCATTTACCCAAGCGATTTTGTATAGCCTTGGATGCTTTGTAGTAGGTAGCTTTAGTTTTTCCACAGCATCTTTAGCAATAACATTCATAGCACTACCGCCATCAATAATCATATTGCAAGTTTTGCCCATGTAGTAAACTCAAGAGCAAAAAATAGGTGCATGATTATAATCTTGTTCCTCCTGTTGATCTTCAGTGATCAGAAGATGGCGCTCCAGATATACAAGTGGTAAACCATCAGCAAGAAATTCTTCAAGACAAACGCTCTGAGTGTCTGTCGGCCTTTCCATTTCAATGTGCTCATCAAACTCTTCGTTGTCATCGGCTTCATCTTCGACATAGAGATTCCGATGAGGACATTCTCTAGCACAATGCCCTTTTTGCTGGCAGATATGGCAGATCACTTTCCTTTCGTCAGCACGTCCTCGCGTACGAGGATCATTTGGTGGAGCCTGTTGCCGTTGATTTTGGGGAAGAGGTGGCCGTTGTACACCTTGAAGTGGCTTTTGCAATGTCTGCGGTGGCCTCGATCGATTAACCGACTGTTGGGCGGTGGTGGGATTTGGAGACTGTCCCTCGAGTGGAAAACTCCCCGGCTTGGGATCTTTCCTGCCTCCTCAATTGGATTTCATGCTGTGCTTTGCGGGCTTTATAGTAGGCTTCATTAATATCATTGAAATCAAACATAGAACTCCGTTGCCGAATATCAGGACGTAAGCCTTCTGTATATTTATTGATAACGAGTCCATCATTCGCCCGCAAATTGCGGCGCACAATATAGTCCCGAAATAGATTGGTATATTCATCCAACGAATAGGCACCTTGTTGCAGACTAAGATATCCTTTATGCAGAGAATCAATATAGTCAGAAGGAAGGAAATTTTGCTTGAGTCGCCGCTTCATATCTTCCCATTGGAAAATTGGATGCCCAAAGGCAAGCTCACTATTTTCAACACTTTGCCACCAAATGCATGCATGCCCCTTGAGCTTAACTTTTGTGAAAGCTATCTTCTGGGCATCATTCATGTTGTACCAGGCAAAATAGTCATCAAGAGAATTGAGCCAATCGACGAAGGCCTTGGGATGAAGATCTCCTAAAAAATCACTGATTTCCAGTCTCTCTTTTGATAATGTCATCTCTATGTGGTGCACCGCGTGGTTCATGATCACCATGTTCAATGAAAAGACGCTGTACCATGTCAGACATGGTTTCACGGTGCTGATACTGAGGACCAGATGTGACTGGATTTATTGGGGCCACTGTTCAGGGTGAATGGGGAGCGGGGTTAACCGGATTGACCTGAGGTCCAATCCCGGATGTTTGTGGATCCCGCTCTGTGAGAACAGATTCAGTTATACCTGTGGCCCGATGTCCTTGAAGTTCATTAAGAGCAGCTTTAACAATTTCCAGTCGCTCAATCACAGTGTCCATGTCAGATCCCATCTTTGTCAATAGTTCATCCCGCTGATAATTGGTGAAATACCTGTGGTATTGGCGTCCTCGGGTAGCCATGAAATTTCAACTGTAGTTTTTTTTTTTTTTTATTGATGTAAGTGGGCTGGGCCAGTTGGACCTGAATTCAGATCAGGCCCAACTTACAGAACTCAGCACGTGGTGGCCCTGTCTGGGTATTTGCGCAGGAAGAAAAATAAGAGGGTGAGCCTCTTACTTGACGCAATTTGAAGAAGAAAAACGAAGCCGATGGTTGCAGTGTCGTAGGAGGCGATGGACAACAACCGGAGAGGATGTCGATAGTGCTGGAGAAGAAAACGGAGGAAAAGGCGCTGGCGACGTTGCTGCGAGGCGATTGCAGGGTGCAGTTGAAACAGCAGCTGGCGACAACGATGGGGCACTGTTGCTGGATGCTGGTTACTGGCCGGAGAGGATAGAGCGGTGGAGATGAGGCTCGACGGTTCCAGGTATGTCCGCAACTCAGTCTCATGCTCTTCTACTATCTTCTTCGTCTGTTTCTTCCTTCTCTTCTTTCTTTGTTTTATCTTTCTTCTTCTGGGATTTGGGAATGGATCATCAGTGAGGAGAAAAGGCTGGACAAAGGGGTTGGAAGGTGTGCGATGGATGGTTGTTAGGTCCGATTGGCTAGGTTAGGTTCTGATTTGGGAGTTTTATGATTGGGAGAATTAAGGTTTAGGGTTTGTAGGTCTTGGATTTGGTTGGATGGTGGAGTCGGGGACAGAGATTGGATCTGGGTGAGATTGGAGATGGCTCTATGAGTCTGGGCGAGGGATTTAGGTGAAGGAGATGACGGACGTTGGGTTGCAGTGGAGGGTTGGAATTGGTTGCAGCGGTGAGTTCTGTGGTTCAGATAGGGTTAGGGTTTGGTGATTTGGGTTTGCAGTGAGGTTGGCTGTGATGGGAAGGTTGGGGATGATGAGTGAAGATGACAATAGGTGAGGATGGTAATGGCTGGATAGTAAATGGGAAGATGGGATACGGTTGACGAAATACCTCGGATCGACGATCGAACCGGAGATGGATCGTCAGCTCTGATACCAATTGATGTGAAGATCTACAACTCCAACGGTGAGATCGAGTCCTGGGACTCAAAAACCCTAATATCCTTAGGAAGAAAACTCACGCTTGAGAATAACTAAATTATTATTAAAATTATGGCATGAATATTACAATAGGGAATTCCTCTATATATAGAGTAGGATTAATTCTAAATAGGAAACAACTAATCCTATATGAAATAGAAAAGAAAACCAATTAAGCAACCTACTAATTTAGAAATTATCTAAACAAAGGATAGGGATCCCAAATTAGAGATCATGTGGATCCCATTAAGCGGGTCATCCGGTCTTGCGGGTCTTGGCCTTTGATCGGCCTGCATCACAAACTCAGCCATAGGTAGATTGCCTTGCTAGAGAGTAAGATACTCTTGGTGCAGTGTGTCAATGTAATAAGAAGGAAGGAAATTGCTCTTGAGCCTTTCTTTCATGTTAAACCGTCTGGGAATGGGCTGTCCCAAAACAAGTTCATTATTTTCAACACCATACCACCAGATTCTAGTAGGACCCTTAAGTTTAACCTTCGTAAAGGCTATCCGCTACTCATCATTCATGTTATACCAAGCAAAATAGTCTTCCAGGGAATTAAGCCAATCAACAAAAACTTTCGGACCGACATCTCCAGAGAAATCTGCCACATCAATTTTAACTTTCTTTGTGATATCATCAATGCGGAGTGCAACCATGGAACCCTGGGTGTCTCGTTCAGCAATGAGATGCTATACAAAGTCACGCATGGATTCATGTTGCTAAAACCTTTCTGTTTGGATGGGTGTAACTAGTTATGCGGTAGTGGAAGACCCTTCCTTTGCAACCAACTGTGTACTTTGCAATTCAACAAGTGCAGTCTCTACTATGCGTAGACGATCCATTACTTCATCTATATCTTGGCCCAATTTGAACAATTGTTCATAACGTTCCTTATCCGTGAGCCAATGACTGAGATTGTCACCTCTTCTAGGCATGGCTTCTTTTTTTTTGAATGGGGGCTGGTTCGGGTCTGGACTCAAATCGGGCCCAGACTACAGGTCAAGCCCAAAATTTCTTCTCCCAGACAAATGCGTGTGAACGAATGGAGGAGAAAAATCTCTTCTCCTCGGGCTCTATGCGCAAAGAAAAATAAAGAGGATGGATGCTTCTTACCTTTGATTTGCAAGAAGGAAAACAAACGGAGGCAACGAAGGAAAACCAATTCAGCTTGACGATTGACGATGGTGATGGGAGGTGGAAGAAGATGACGACAGTAGACGAAGTGACTGGCTACTGGTCACTGCTTGTGGAGGTGAAGGGTTGCTTCCCGAACATCGACGACCGACGGTGTTGTTGCCTTCTGATCTCAAGCCCTCTTTCTCTCTTCATTTCTAATCTGCTTCTCTCTCTCTCTCTCTCTCTCTCTCTCTCTCTCTCTCTCTCTCTTGTTTCTCTAGTGTGGGGGATTCCGACGAAGGGTCTGGGCGACTACTGGGTGAGGTTTGGTAGCAGGAGCTGGCTGGAAGAGTTTTTTGGGTGTGGGGCCGTGGTGTGCTGTTGTTGGGAGTTTTGGATTAGGGAATTAGGGTTCAGGATTTTGGGGATTTGGTTTTCGGTAGGGGTGGACGATGGATTAGGGTTTAGGAAGGTGGGATTGGGTTTCGGTATTGCTAGGAGGTGGTGGAAGGGGGCAGGATTTTCCAGAAGATGGGGTTAACGGAATTAAAGCTTTGATGTGTTATTGATGGGGTTTCGGTGGACTGTTTGGGTGGTTTAGGGTTTAGCAAGAGGGTTGGTACAGAGAGGAGATGGAGAAGGAAAAGGGACGGGTAGACGATGACGAACCAAAGAAGATGATCGTTTCTCTGGCGACCGAAACCTATCGATCGAGTAGACCAACCTCTCAGATGAGGTTGATCAAATCCAACAAAGGGATTCCACACAAAATAGTACTCAAAACCATACACTCCAGAATAACTCACGATAGTTTTATTGATTGAATAAGCATGATAAAAACAATAGGTCTCTTTTGTTTATATAGACATTCTGTTTCTAAACTGATCAGGATATTGGAAATAGTAACATACCTATTCCTAATAAATTAGAATTTTAGAAAGCAGTTCCTATTAAGCAACTAATTGATATTACTAACTTAGATAGATATGGACTTCTAATTGAATCAAGGATCATGTGGACCCCATTAGATGGTCCATCAAGGGGGCCTGCGGGCCCTAGTCTTTTGTCGGGCTGCATCAACCCCCAGCCCGTATGCAATTTTTTTATTATTTTGAGTTGTTATTTAATGAGTTATGTTTTAAGTGTGGATGTTTTAATCTCAACCGTAGAGATGTTTAGATGGTTAAGATTAGTTCTCGGGTTTTTATTTCTCTATTTTAATTAAGCATTGTAAAGCTTCTTGGCTTTGATATACTTTGATTAATGAAAAGAAAACTTACAATGTTTTTTGCTCTCTTCCCTTTTGTTGTGAAAGATATGGTGTGAGGTATGACCTATCCCCTCCATCTTCCATCTTCATCACTACCCACCCCGCATCTCGATTCGTCATCCACATCATTTGGTATCAGAGTTAAAGATCAATCCACCTGAATGCGATAATCGGCACTCAATCTCTGCTTAACTACCACCATCATTGCACTCGGTAGCCCCAACAACCCTCTCCAGATCCATTCCCCACATCATCCCATCTCTCTAACTGCACCATCGTCCCCTTTCACAAAACAGACCCTGTTTTGCAAAATCATTCCGCCGAACCTGTGATAACCTACCCTACAAAAAACCCCTTATCACAAAATCCTAAAACCCTAATCCCCAAAATTCTCCATAATCTTCCAAAACACTAATAGCCAACTTTACCCAAAATCCCTAAATCACTTTCAATCCAAAATCCCCAAAAATCTCCTTGGATTTCGAAACCCCAAACCAAATCCTTATAACGCCCCACCACCGAACAATCCAATTCCAAAACCCTAAGCTTAATCGAACCAAATCACGACCCCATCATGGGCCACACCCACAACTAACTGGCCGAACCCCTCCTTTGCCTAGATCTAGCCTAACCAAACAACATCTGGACCTCATCCCTTGGAGCCAACCCCCAAGACCAGATCCAGTATAACCCGAGCCCATTCGGACATTTTAAACTCAGTCAAAACCCCATCACCCCTTGAACCTAACAAAGTCCATCTTCACCCCAACCCTCAACCCATTGATCCTCTTCGTTGGACAAATCAACACCTCTTCTTCCCAATCCCATAAAAAATAAAAAATAAATAAATAAAAACAAAGAAAAAATAGATAGGCATACCTGGCTTCAGATCCATTGCCGACCACGACATCAGCATCGCCACCGCCCACCGGGCCTCGCCAACACCAGCCACCAAGCAGGATCATCAGTCATTGTCAACTTCCCTCTCCTCTTCAAAGAAGTTGACTTCATCTTCTCCACTATCGTCACTTCGCCTCACTTCCAAAGCTCGCAGTCGTTTGAAGAGAGAAACAACCCCACCATTTCTCATCTCTCGTTGCCATCTCCATCGTAATCGGCATCGTTGCTCATCATCGGCTCCACCTTCTCCCTCTCTGGTCGAAGTCCCAACTACGGTCACCTAAGAAACAAAGTCGAAAAGGGGTTTTGACACCCTCTTCTTTTTTAGCCTCTTTAGCGCTGTGACCAAGACAAGAAGGAAGAGGACTCTTGTGTCATAGCCCCGCCCAACTCAGCATAAAATTGTCTGCTTTGGCTCACATGCTCGCGCAAGGACTTCCCGACTTCAACTCAACATAAAATTGTCTGTTTTGGCTCACATGCGCGCACAAGGACTTCCTGACTTCCTAAGAGGTCACCCATCCTAGTACTGCTCCCGCCCGAGCACGCTTAACTCCAAAGTTCTTACGGTTTCCAGGGCTACATGGTTTTAAAAGGCCTCATGTTGAGTTAATACGTGGTTTGACTTATAAGCCTAGGGTCATGACTTAGGATATTTCCGATGCGGGCTAGCAGAGACTCACTGTTCCAAGCTCGTGGTTGACACGCTACGCCCTGTGGTTAAGGGTGCCCCCCGAACCAAGTTCTCACACCTTGCACATGGGCCCATTCAGCAACAACAGCTGGGCCTGAGTTCAGTTTGGGTTAGACCCAAACCAAAGAGCAAAAAAAATAAAAAAACTATTGTATAGATACATCACTAAAGGCTAACCAGTAAACAAAATTGCTGACATCAGCAACCAGTCCACGTTTGACATAAGCAAAGCTGACCAATCAAGACCCACATTCAAGTGGATTTCAGCCATTGATCTTCAAACGGTGACATGAAAGTCATCTGAGGCCTGATAGTCTATCTGTCTTTGCCTGCAAATTCCAAAAACTTGGATCTTCACAGACGATTAATCCAAATTTTCATATGGTACTGTATTAGAAGTCCTCAATTCAAATCACACATGCAAGTCAATATGAAGTTGCAAACCAGTGAATTCGACAATGTACTTTATAGAATTATGTATATATTTTTCTATAGAAAATGGTATGAAGAGAATGAAGTCTACTTTGACTAGTTTCTTAATTTGAAACAAGGAGATTTGATAGTTGAAGAATATTCTGATCAATTTTCAAGGTTGCAAGAATTATGTGGATTAAAGGAGAGTGTGATACATGATATGAACACCTTTATTAGAGGTTTGAGACCGGATATATTGGAGAGTTCAGAAGACTGCGAGACCATTCATGAAGCATATTAGGAAGCAGCCTGTGTTGAGCACATGCTTAAATGGTCTCGCCGAAAATCAAAGTCTCAGCAAACAATAAAAGCACATGTTGTGGAACAACCCATGGCTGTAAATATCAAATAGGAAATTAAAATGCAAGAACATAACTGGAAGAAAAAGGGACCAACACCGTTGATCAGCAAATGCAAGCAGCAAAGGAAGAAGACGCGCACATCAACGACTTGGATCATCTTATGGATATCATTGTCAGCCGATTTCCTAGAAAGCTGATGGGAACATCTGATGACAATACTATCGATAATGAGGCTGTGAAAGAAGTTCAATTCATAGAGGTTTCCCACATTGATTTCATTTTTGGGGATAAACTATCATTCTCAGAAGATTGTGATCCACTAGTACAAATTCAAGGATTGAAGCATCAATTCATTCAATCATGCATCCAATCAAGATCTGGACATCAAATGAAGCAAAGCCTAAAGTCTTCTTTGGGTAAAAGATTGTCAAGTTTTGATTCAACGTGCGGAGTATGAAGATTGACAGAAACATTGAAGATTTGTATTTTGGATTTTTGATCCTGGAGGACATCTACCGAACTCAAGGTCGAGTTCTCTCCAAAATTGGGAGAATTGATGTAGGACAGACCCATGACACACTGGGTTGACCAGTTTAGTGGGCCCAGCCCATATGCAATTTTATTTTTTTTTATTTAGAGTTGTTATTTAATGAGTTATGTTTTAAGTATGGATGTTTTAATCTCGACCATAGAGATGTTTAAATGGTTGAGATTAGCTCTAGATTTTTTATTTCTCAATTTGAAGCATTTTAAAGCCTCTTGGCTTCAATATTCTTTGATTAATGAAAAGAAAATTTTGAGTGTTTTCTGCTCTCTCTTCCTTTTCTTGTGAAAGGTATGGCATGAGGCCTACTCAATTCAGGCATGAGGTCTGACCTATCCTCTCCATCTGCATCTTCATCACTACCCACCCCGCATCTCAATCCGCCATCCGCATCACTGTCATACACAAACTCCCACTTGATCAAGGACATATACCCGAATCAGCCAGGCCAGATTCATTTCCAGAGGGAAAGGGCCGAATGGATTGCTAGTTTTGAGATTTTTTGTTACAAGGGAAAAAGAAGAAAACAAATTATAGACTCATTTCCTCGTACTTAACCCTGACCGCTTCAGACTAAATGGTTGTCCCTTGTGAAGTTAGTCCTACTGATTTTACAAGCAATATATTGGGAAACTTAAAGCTAGCAAATCCAAACGGCTTCATTCGGATGGAATCATATCTATCTCTTTTGGGTGTCAATCCAGAGTTATATATAGCCGGGCATCAGACTTCCTTGGTCTTGTACATTTCTCATAAGGACAGCATCCAAAGTCCTAACTACTCGTGTTGACTGTAACTGGACATTGCAAGGGCTCATGTGTGAATGACCAGCAGCAGTGGTGGAGCCGGGATTTTCTTGTAGGAGGGGCAAGCAGTAGTTGATGAATAATATCAGCTTGCCACGCTTTTAATTTATTGACTGTGACAAAAGAAAAGAGAATCTTACAATGGGCCCAAAATTGCTTTGGAATGAAATTTCTTGAAGAAAGTTTGCATTTCTCTTTGTGGTGCACCGATTATATCAAGGCCCATTGATGTTATTTACGTGTAAATACACAAAAAATATATATCTGCAATGAGAGAGAAAAAATCATAGAAGAACCCCATGATAATTTTTTGAGGCCATTCCATGGGCCCACCTATGAAAAATCTAAATCAATGAAAAAATGACCCCTTCCTGTAGTGTATAGTCCTCATCGGATATCACTCTAATATTTCTCTGTTAGAGCGGAACTTTTAGACATTTAAACAAAATGTTATAAAAATTCAAATATTTCATATCTAATGTGATATGCTCAATCTTAGGGCAGGGCCATATCCTATTAGAGCAAAATTTGGTAAAATTCCACTAAACAGGAGAGTTTTCATTTTGAGCAGTTCGGATTTTCAAGAAGTGGGCCCCATCATGGAGATTCATTCCTTTTGCTCACATTGGCTGTGAGAGGATAAGGACTGCAGAAAGCGGTGATAGAGACATGAGTTCTTTCCTATCTTTAGATAATAAGTAAAAGATAAAAGTGCCATCACTACTTAGTAAATTTCTCTTTTGTAATAAAATGAGGAGAAAAATGAGGGGCAAAAGCAAAGAAATAAAAATGTCCTTTTCACTTTTTAGATTTCCTCCCCTCAAGGATGTAAAAGAAAGAAAGTTAAGTGGGTGCAATTGCCCCCACTTGACCCCTCTTCCCTCTGCCACTGGCCAAGAGGGTATATGACCACAAACTCGCCCTCAGGCCAACCCATCAACATGTTAGGAGTGCCTTCTATTGAACTGTTTGGTTTCCATATGAATGACCTCTGTGATCATAATTTAGCTGTCCAACACCCAAATGTCACTGAAACTTAAGCTTAACTATGTATAAGTTTAGGTAAAAGAGATCTTGGTTTACATCATCATAGATTCTAGGTCTGTCTTGGAAAAAGTTGTGGAGATTTTTTGGAACTGGGGAGATTATGGGGGGTTTCTGTTATCAAAAAAGAGGATGTTCTTTGGGGAATGGTTAGCCAATTTGTTAAAGAGAGTGAAGGGTATGATGATCGCCTTTTAATATAATGAACAGAACAAGGTTAAGGATAATAATATCAAATTGGTACCATTCCAATAATAATAATAATAATATCAAATCCAGATGGTTGATAAGATGGTGAATATTGATCAAGCAATTCGTGTTTCCTTTGGAAAATGGAGGATGATAATACCATCATTTGTTAAGGGGATTCTTTGATGCTGAATAGAAGCCCAAAAGGAAAGGACAGCAATAATTACAAAGTCCCCATTATTCAATCAAATCATCATAGTTGCCTAATGTAGTAGTAGTAGTTGCCATTAGAGGGTAAGGAGAAAGATCCAGTAGTAGTTGCCTAATGTAGCATTTTTTAAAGACTATTCAGTAAAAAAAACTTTAAAAGAAAACGGATCTTGGTTTTGGGGTAAAATGTCCATCTCATGAATGAGATTAGGCACTTTTTATAGCTTGTTCTATAAAAGTTTTCGTCAGATACAACTTATCCACATAGAGAGCAATGAAAAATAATGCACAGTGGAAGGGGCCAATTTTCACATCACACAGTTGCAAGTTTGAGTCAGGTCACCATTAAAAAAATAAAAATAATCGAAAAAAATAATGCACAACATTTTGTAAACTAAGATGGTGCTGGTGAGTAACTATATCATAGAAAAGGCCTTTTTTCTTATCCTCCTCTCTGTGTGGCATTTGAAGAGAGAACTAATTGTGTAAACATATTAAGTTAGATATCTTAAGAGATTAAACGTAATGACGAAATAAGTATAGATAATTTATAATTAGATGTACAGTCTTGTAGTTGGCCAAGGGCAGGTTACTGTTGATATAATCTTTGGAGATTAAATGTGATCAAGGACTAAGTAGCTGACTGATCTTGTAATTGGCCCAAAATCAAGTGCAGATTTGTGTTGATATATAATCTAATATATAAAGGAAACTCTTGACAATCTGACACTTGATTTAATTAAATGTTTGAGAGAATACTCTTACAGTGATTAAAAAAAGTCGGGACCTCTAAATTTGTATGGGTGTCAAAAGGCTCAAAGCTTCAAGCTCTAGAGTACCATCGTAGAACCCAGACATATTTAAGGTAAATGAAGCTTGGGTTGCATATAGAGCACATGACCAAGGCATGTTTAAGGTCTGGACCCCATACAAGGCTCAGTTTAGTTACTTTTGTCCCATTGACACATTATTTTTTAGAATGAGAGAGAGAGAGGGGGGGGGGGGGGGGGGGGGGGTGTTGCATTGTAACTTTAAGAACTTAAAATCTCTCTTAAGAAAAACATAAATTTAAGTTGTATTTAGACCTAACTTTATTCAGCCATAGTTAACTAATTCAAAGGTTGAAAATTAGCCAAACTACCAATATCTTTATTTTTGTTAATGTTTTTTTTCTTAATATAATTATTTACTTATTAAAGTCTTCATTTGTTTCAATGCGTAGGAGAATTAGGGAGGATTTGGTTAACAAGGCTCTTCAATAAGATATCAATGACAAAGAAACGCTGGATGAACGGAGAAGAAGTGTTGTAATACTTATATATAAGAACAAGGGCGATATACAAAACTATATCAACTATCGTGGGATTAAACTTATAGGTCATATTATGAAGCTATGGAAGAAAGTAATGAGGCAAAGACTTAGACAGAAGAACAAGATATCTAAAAATCAATTTGGTTTTATGGCAAGGAAGTCAACTATAGAAGCTATCTTCTCACTTCTGCAATTAATGAAAAAATATCGAGCGACGAGGAAAAATTTGCATATGGTCTTCATTTCATTGATCTATAAAAAGCTTACGACAAGGAACCTAAAGATTTAATTTGGTGGGTTTTAAATAAAAGGAATGTTCCAAGAGGTTATATATATATATTGGTGAAGAAAAAGAATGTTCCAAGAGCTTATATCGAAATTATTAAAGACATGTATGAAGGAGCGGTAACGAGTGTGAGAATTACCTATAGAGAGACAGGTGAGTTTCCAGTGACCTTAGATTTGCATCAGGGGTCAACTCTAAGCCCTTATTTTTTTGCATTGATTATGGATGAGTTAACTGCTTATATTTAATAAGAGGTACCTTGGTGTATGTTGTTTGTAGATGATATAGTGTTAGTGGATGAATCAAGAGACAATGTGAATGCAAAACTCAAGAGATGGTAAGAGGCTTTGCTTGAGGAAGTCCAAAGGTGATAGAAAGTGAGAAGAAAACAGGCCTATGGGTGTGAACAAAATGAAAAGGGGACTTAGAGTCGTGTGCAAGCCAGTCCCCATCAGGATTTGTGCGCACAATTCGTTGCCCTCCATTTTGTTGCAAATCCCTCTACTAATTAAGCCATCACACCTGTAATACCACACATGGAGCCCATTCTTTAAACATAAACCAATTCCTTACGTCACAAATTGTGGGCCTAATTCTAACACGTAGAACAATTCTTCTGGGCTTATTCCCATGGGCCCCACAAATTTTATAATACTTTAAAATGATCCCTGAAAATATTCTAATAACTCACATAGCCCACTAATGCCTTAAAATGATCCCTGAAAATATTCTAATAACTTAAAAAAAAAATCATCATTCATATTTGAGAAATAATTTAAATGGACAATTTCCAAACTGGCCCAAAATAAAATTAGACCCCTCACTTATTAGGTCAGGGATATTACAATAGGATTGAGCTTGATCCCTCTATCTGAGCATCTCCTTGGGCAGTTTATGAAATTCCTGTTTGTGCAGTATGTTGGTATTTCAATTTCTAACTTTCTTCGTTCGTATGCCTGACCAAACATTTGCACTTGATTTCCTTCTTTTTTATCCCCAAGATGTAATTATCTTCTTAAATTCTTTGTTGTTGTCACCGTCCTTATGACTAACATCTAAAGTGTTTTGCATGCAGATCACAGCAGAAAACAATCATAAATGCCATGGCAGTCAATGAAGATGGTGTGATGGCAACTGCGGGTATTTTGCGTACATTTTATATATCATATAGAGTGACATTTTTTTGTAATCAGTATTCCTACTTCCTAGTTCTCACATTCTGACAAGATGAGAAGGTTTTCTCCTTCGATTTTATTCTGTCTCTTGTGTGTGTGGTTTGGTGTGTGTTTGGGGTGGGGTGCTGGTTTGTAAATTTTTAGTTTAGATGGTTTATTACTATATGCAGTGACTGAAAATTGTGACCTGCCCATCACTATCTTGGTATATTCAACCTAAAAGCCAGTGTCTACCAATGGACTTTCTGTGGATGGCACAAGAATGGCATAACCATTTAATCTGCCGCAAATGGATAAAGGACCTTGTTTTAAATGTCCGTTCAAAAACTACTGTTTTGCATGGTTATCCAGTAAAGTCAATTGTACTCCATGGTTCACTGATTGATAATATGTGCTTTTTGGTCTATGTGAAAGTTTTGTGAATCTATTTATCGGTAAAGAATAAGAAGAAAAAGAAAACGAGGGGAAAAAAAACCAACATCTGTACAACTAAGCTTGCTATCTGCTTATTTGAATATGTTTTCTTTGAAGGTGACAATGGGAGCCTGTGGTTTTGGGATTGGAAGAGTGGCCACAACTTTCAGCAGTCCCAGACTATTGTGCAACCTGGTATGATTCACTGTTAACAAATGTTTTCCTCTGTAGTCATGATAAGCTAGAACTGCACACATGATGTTCTGTGATTCCTTTCAGGATCCTTGGACAGTGAAGCTGGAATATATGCTCTCTCCTATGATGTTACTGGTTCAAGGCTTGTGACATGTGAAGCTGACAAGACCATCAAGATGTGGAAGCAAGATGAGACGGCTACTCCAGAAACCCATCCCCTCAATTTCAAACCCCCTAAAGATATTCGGCGATTCTAGTGAAGGGTGGATAGTGAGAAGGTAAAATGACCATTAGTCCATATTCGGTATCCAAATTGATGTGCCTGATGGGTGGTCCGTCATCATTTCTTTTGGGGTAGGCATTCCTCTGTGAATCTACATAATGAATGGTACTAGTGCATTGGGGGCACCGTCGGCACGTTCTATGAAGAAACCTATGTCAGAAATTTCATTTCTAGGATTATTTGGTTGTCATCGAAGACGTTGGGATACATTCAATTTTGGCTCATCTTGACATCTGGAAAATGTCCCAGTTTTTTTTTATTATTTAAAACTGTAAATTTTCTGATCTTTAAAAGAAAGATTAGGACATAATCATATTGAATATCCCTGTTAGCCACATCCAAATATATCCTCTTTCATACATTCCTGGTTTGTCATGCATCCAAGTGGGCCTCATGAAGAGGGACTCGCGGTGGAGTGGTGTTTTCTATATCCATCCAGCTTACTTGGACCGCCCTTCATAAACACAAATCACTGGAGATCACAGTTTCCTCATGTTGGCGCTGGCCACCCTATAAAATGCTCATCCGTGGAACACAGGATTGAACACAATGGGAATAAAAGTAGCAGCGTGTTCCTACACTCGATCAGCCAGAGAGGAAACCATGATTTCAAGCTATTGGATTTATGAGACTCTTTTCATCCCCTTTTCATTGCTCTCCGTTTCGGAAGAATTTCACCCACGCCGCTCTTGCACGGTTGCCGTGCTAGATTTTGGATCCCACTTTCCTGGATGGTGATCACTGATCAGGATTCAAAACCATGCACTGCCAATGCGCGGGGCTTCTGTAGGTGAAAAAAACACATTTCACTCCTGTTAAATTGGATGAGAATGATCCTGTCAGGTTGATGAATTTGATTAAAAAAAAACTCAGCTATTAGAGCAAATATTTAAAGCAAAGGATTTAGATTGATGGTGCTCTAGTACCCATATAAAATCAGCAACTTAAGTATTCAAAAATACTCTCTTTCATTGATTGTGTGATTACACGTCTTATAGTTACTTATATTTATAATACAATCTTATGGTTACAATGGATATCTATGGTAGCTATATGATTATTGTAGATAAAGATAGGATGCTAGAAGATGAGAGAATGACTTTTCCTTCCTCTTTTTTTGAAAACCAAGTGTATGTATTTCCAAAAGAGTGTACAATGCACAAAGAATATGGGAAATCTCACGGCCAGCTCAGGAGAAAAGGGCAGTGGGCATGCAAAGGCCAAAATAACCACCACAACATCACTCCTTTCACTTGCATTGGCTTTCTTTTCGCCTGTGAGGGCTCCTTTTCCATTGATGTGGGCCTTTTTTTAATTTGTGCGGGGCTGTTTTCCCATGTGTTCGGGCTCTCTCTTGGGTCCCAGCCCCTTGGCTGGGTTATAAAAAATATATATAAATAACGCTCCTCATTAATGAGAAGCAACAAAACTAAAGAAAACCGCCTGCCAGGTATCAAGACAGAATATGAAAAACAGAGGCGAGGTAGATAGAACGATATTTATGGGCTGCGAGTTTCCTGTTATTGAATTCCTAGGTCATGTAATTGAATTCATAGGGATTCTAAAACTTTAGGTTTTTAAAAGTGGTTAAAAATAAAGAATCAAAGGTGAATATTTAAAAACGACATCAAATAACCTCTCTTTTCATGGAAATTGAATCAAGGGAAGGTGCAAAATGAATACTAAACCATCACCTGATTAATTCAAATTCTAGGAAAGTGGGGTCCCTTCTGCAGTACTACATTAAAGAACCCACCTCTTATCACATATCCTTCACCCCTTTACTCTTTAATAATCCACTAGTACAATGACCCATACTAAGCACAGGTGCCTATCAATAATGTTTATGTAAAAAAGAAATTGAAAGTATAAACAAAGGTTATTTTAAGTTAAATTTTCATATATTAAAAGACTATAAAATTATATAATTAAACCAGAAGTAAATGACAACTACAAGATAAGTACAATTAATAATTCTCAATATATTAAAACACAATTAGTAAATGACAACTACAACGACACATAAACATGAGAAAAATATAAGTAATTAGAAAAAAAAAAAGTAATATTTGTAGGGTCAAAATTCTAAAAGTAAAATTAATTTTATAAATATATCGTACACAAAAGTCTAACGGGCGTCAATGTATAAAAAGAAGTTATAGGACCCCATGTGACCAGAGGGAGTAGGGGTTAGGTTAGGTTCTTTAGAAGGCAAGAGGTGATGAGTGTAAATTTCGAAAGCTATATATTTTATATACCATTTTACCATTGCTCCATAAAAAGTCAAAATTGAAGGAATCTGGTGAAAATTCAATAAAGAAAAGCACATGTTTAATATATTATAACTAGCTTGACCACCCGTGCTTCAAGAATGAACTTGTATAAGCAAAGAATAAAAATCAGTCAGACTAATATTACCAAAGTAAAAGTTTTCTTTATACATTTAACAATAGGTTAAAAAAATAAAAAGGATAAAAGATTTAAGAGAATTTCACAGGAAAAAACCCCTTATGTCTTCTCGCCAATTGCACGAAAAAGGACCTGATAGTTCCAACTGCATAGAAAATGCCTTCATGCCAATTTTAATTTCCTTTTTGGCCTTCTTGGCCCTTTTGACCAAGTGATGATATCATCAATCGTTTCACAGTTGAGCAACGATATCATCATACATGTTTTCTTTCTCTTCTTTCTTTCTTTTCTCCCTCTTCTTTCACAGTGATGATATCTTCGCTCGTGTCACAGTTGAGCAACGATATCGTCATACATGTCTTATTTCTCTTCTTTCTTTTCTCCCTCCTCTTTCTCCATCTCCCCCCACTCCGTTTCTTGCCCAACGGCCGGAGGTGGGCGGCGAGCGGAGAAAGGGAAGGAGAGGGAGAGGGGTAGTTTGGGGATTTCCCACAAGAGTGCCAAGCTTTTGAAAAAAAAAAGTGACGTGGAATGAGCAAGTGAAGCTATGTCAATAGCAGCTCCCTTATTATTTCCGTTGCTATTTTACTAGAGACTTCTATTAGTTAGGATTTTCATTAATGCAAAGTTTGGATGAGTTGCTTGGATTTTTTATTTTTTTATTTTTTTGGCAAAGGATGAGTTGTTTGGATTAAACATGGGTTCTATGTTTGCCTTTAAGCTGAACAACGCACTTCACTTCGAGGTGTTCAATAAATTTTAGTTGTTTCAATTCGTCTCCTTGGATCAACTTTTTCCATTCAAATGAAAATATTCAGCAGCCTATTCAACAATTTTAATGATTAGTTCTTGCTTCTCTACTTGTTTTCTTCTTCTCTTTGCCGTAGTGTTTTGGTTTTGGGACTTGCCATCTACTTCTAACAGGAGTTTATTCCATGAGAATGACACCATGAGCCACCTTGTTGACAGTAAGCTCAACAAATTGTTGGATATTATCCAGCTTCTTTGGTGTCAAAAGGGCATGGTCAAAGGTGCATTCTGTAACTGCATCCACAATGAGGTGATGCTTTTGATCCTTAACTGTTAATCTGGTGCTAAAAAACTTAAGCGCCATGGGTTTCATCTTCCTTTGGTGCCTATCAAGAAAATAAGCGTTTCCAAATCACTAGGGATCTACCACCATCCTCTTAAATAACATTTACAACTCCTTCCAGATCTTCCTCATCAAATTTTGGCTCATTATCATCAGATAGCATAATAGGCTCACCTGGGTGGCTGGGTCGTCTTCTTTTTCTATGATGTGCACTTCCCTTTCTGAAACACCGAAAAAAGAAAGCCCATGTTGTTGTATTTATAGCATTGCATCATTGCCTTTCCCTCGCCTTGATCATCAGGATCTGCAGCACCTCAAACCGTCTGAGTAGGTTGTAAGTATATCTGGTACCAACCCTGTCATCTCTAGATCGCAGCATGGTTCAAAATAACATCCGCTACGTAGCGTAGCGCCCGCATTATCGGCTGTAGCGGTTGAGACCGCTACACTATTTTGAAATTAACGGCGCTACGGTCTAAAACCTAGTAAAGCCAAGTAATTTTAGTTCTAAATACTATTTTTGCTATTTCTTCTCCTCAATATCCTTTCTTAAAGTTGTCTCTGCCCTTATATGATTTCAAATCACTAAAAATACACAATCTTGGTTGCTATACAAGATTCAAAAAACTTAGATCATTTAAGAAATTCATACCGCTACACCGCTAAGTATCACCGCAACCGCTACGTATTGCCCGCTACGTAGTGTTTTGGCCACTGACCGCTACGCCTGCCGCAGTCGCTATTTTGATCCTTGGATCGCAGCACAAAACTATTTAGTCAACCACTCGACCCTCATCCTAGATGTAGAACAAATGGTTTATGTGATCAATGATCTCGATCATGCGAAGTGTTACTTCTATGACTTGCCAATTGCCCTGGCATGCTGATATGCCTCAAGCATACAGTAGAGTGGATGAATGGATAATGCCTTCTGTAGAGCTGGATTCATTCTGCTCAAGTAGCAAGCCACCAACTACTTGTCATCTTCCATCACACTACTACAGGCGCACAAGTAATGGAACTCCTCTATATAGTCATTGGAGGATGTAGAGACTGCAATTGAAGAAATGATGACTGCTTGTAGTTGGGAGGAAGGAAATAACCTTTCAGATACTTAACTTCATCTTCACAAATGAAGTGATCAATGACTTTCCCATGGGTGAATGAGATTTCAGTAAGTGATCCAACCAAGCATCAACATGTCCTTCAAGCTTGATTGCCACAAGCTTTACCATCTTATGATCGGCCAGCTCGTTCGATGCGATAATATTCTCTGCAATACTTAGGCAATCAACTCTTCGCCTTTCATGCTTCCATTATATTCGGGGATCTGTAGCTTCATATATAATTCCCTTTCTGCATGATCATGCACAACTCTCTCCACGATACAAGGTCATCTCAGTGGAGACTGATTGTGAAAGGCATTAAAGAATTCTTCTCCTTCCGAATCGACATTAAGATCATCACAATGATTTGTCCTTTCATACACTTTAAGCACTGAGGAAAGAATTCTGCTTTTCTTATTAATTGATGTTTTGGAGTCAAATAGACAACCCAATAGGAAAAATATCCTCATGAAAATAATGCAATTGAATTTTCATAAACCTCTTAAACTCCAAAACATTGCTTCGACAAGTGCACTTGAATGTCCAAATAAATCCCTAATTCTCACAAAAACCCTAGATTTTAACCTATCCAACCATTGGTTCCATAAACAACAGAAACTGTAATTCATGCCATAAGTGGTTAAAAATGAAGATGAAAGGTGAATATACAAAAATGATCATCAAATAACCTTTCATTTTCGAAAGCGAATAAGGGAAGATGGGAAATGAATACCCAGCCATCGCCCTAGTAATTCAAATATTAGGAAAGTCAAGGTCCCACTGATACCTAATATCATTCACCCCTCAACTCATCATTCACACTTCATCTCTTCAAGAGGCCTTCGATGGAACTCATTTGACCTTGAATTCCTATGTATTCTAATACAAACAAACAGATCCTAAAAAAAAAAACTAATTGAAACATGGAACTCCCAACTTTGCTTGCAAGTTCTGAATGATCTTCATGTTATAGCTTGAGGCAAATTTGTGAATCATGTGGGATCAGGTAGATGCTAGTTGTTGTATGCAAGTACTGGGCAACCAAGATGGCAACAGTCCCTGCAGATTGGGCCCAGTTCCGTTGGCCTCAAGCTGGCTGACCTTCTGTCGATGGATCTGGGTCTGTGAAACAAATTTGGGCCTAATTCTAGGTCCAAGCTGGTTGGGCATAGACCCATCCGGGCCTACATCATTTACCCTGGTTGTAAAAGAGCTAGACCTATGCGATTCCAGTTCCATAGAATCCATATGAAGAGCACCATATTCGATGGATTCTCCTCAAACATCTTAGCTCTTCCGAGTAGGACATCTCCAGCAGCTATCAGCACTATATCGCATCACACTTTCTCCTTATGGTCATTGACAAAAAGAAAGTTAACTCGACACTAATGTGGAATTTGCACTTCATCGCGTTCCATCAACCATCAAATAACATAAGATCCAGGATATTTTGAACCCTTAGTAGTACGCGATCCACAAGAGCTTGCGACATAATATTGTCTGAGCTTCCACCATCAATCACTAGTACCGCACGGATTAGGACCTTTACACGGGTGTAGAATGGAAGATGTTATTCCATAACCATCTCTTCTCATCAATTGGTGTAGGTACAGTTAGCATTACACTTTGATTCATCAAAAATTCAGAATTGGAGTCACCATAAAGATGGGCTTGTTCTCTTCTTTTGATTTTATGGTCAATTCACAATTGTTCTATAGGTTCAGGTCCATCACCCTTATCAATTTCTTGTTCCTCCACCATTTGTACAGGAGCCAGTGGCCGGTTGCGGGCATTGGAACAATAAGTAACCCCATCCCTGACATTAGTAACACAGACAAGTTACTCTTTTCCTTCTTTGGTTCACTATTTGGGAACAACGATGATTAGCCAATTGCTTTAGTCAATGTGAACTTGCAATCTTGATAAATGACTATCTCCTCTACTTTCAATGCATGTTGTACTGCTTCATCTTCTATATCAAAGTCCTGAAAATCCAAGATGTGTCATTCATCTAGCCTAAAGACCAGGAATCTTCCAACTCGTCTATGTCACGCCTTAGTTGGACTAGAACAAATTCTTCTGTGTATTCGACAACTAATGGATTTCCTTGTTTTCAGTCCTGATGTTTGGAGAATAAGTCAGTTTGATAACTGATTAGTAGGAAACTTATGCTTCATCATGTTTCCAGTGGATCCATGTCCAGGCGACTAGGCCAGGTGCTAGATGCAGTATTCAAGGACTGAGCGAAAGCTAGATGAAATCCGCTGCGGATTGGGCATGATTAGTCCCAATTCTGTTGGACTGGAGTTGGGTGGAGTTGTTTACAAGGATCTGGCACAAGTCTAGGTCCAAGGTGTCTAGGACTGAACTCATCTCGGCCTGCATAATTAACTTTTGAACTTTGGGCACATCTCTAGGATTTGGATTGTTCACAGCCTCATTTTCAACCTACTGCGTACAATCACATGCTCTTTGGGTAGGCTAGATGATGGGAAAGCGTCTACGAGCTATGCAAACACAGGGACTAATTGCTTTGATACCAACTGACACAATACAGGTAAAGAACTATAACTGCCTGCCATCAGCCAATTCACCAAAACCAAGAGCAACAGCAAATGGAAAAAGGAAACAAGTAGATAGGCAAGGATTACTCACAACATTTGTTGAATAATATGTTGAATACCTTCAATTCAATCGAGAAGAATCGATCCAAGGAGAACAGTTTGAAAGAAATAATTTTATTGAAGTTTCTCAAGTAAACTGTAGCTGGATGTCCCCTATAATGAGTATATATAGTGTTCAAACAGCATAGAGCCCTAGATTACATTCAAACCACTGATCCAATCATTAAAGCAATGAAAACCCTAAGAAATATTAGTTCAAATTTAAGTTAAACTCTAAAAATAATTGGTTATCTCCTGCAGGGACACCTGGATAAGAGTGGGATGTGAGGGCGTGTGGCCCACCACCTGGATAAATTGTACCCACCAATTTCAAGTTCACCCTTGGGCGACCCTAAGGATTGGGTCAGTTTGGTGGTTCAGGACCATTATTTGCCTGCATTGTGAAGCCCACTTAATCTGAGTCATTTTCTAGATTAATTTTAATAGATGCTGGGCCACAGCTTCCACTTCAATCCAAACGTCTAATTTTTATAATTGTTTCACAAAGAACAGGGCCCTCAAAATCTCTGTTCTAAAAGAATCTGGTCTATGCAACTGTCTCTAACACAGTTTTTACAATAAAAAAGTTGATCAGAGCTGACATTACTGCCTTCAATATCCAATGCCGTTTTTTTTTTTTTTTTGTCTTTAGGCCCAACTACTTGTTAAGACTACCATGAAAAGACAGTGCCCAAGCTTGCAAGTTGGAACTCAAGTTTGAAAGGCAGCTAATAAAACCACAGACAGGTTATCCTAATCCAAGTTCATTAACAGGTATCAGGAATTGCAAAGAATAGTGTCATTCTTTTTCCCTTCTTAATAGATCCTACAGAAACTGTTAAATGAGTTTCAAATGCTGATTCAATTAAGACTGATTCTCACCAGATGATTTGAAAGGTAGAAATAGATCTACATATTGAAATGTTAACAAGTTTAATACCATCTTTTTCATTTTTACATAACAAATAGATGTAATAAAAGATTTTATTATTCGTTAACGAAGCTTCCTCGCAAAATGATTGGCCAAGAATGCACTAATTCAGAACACACAAGACGAAAGCAAGCTCTGATATTTGTTGTTCCTAACTTCCATGCTCTGATATAATAAGAAGCCTAATTTGCAGCAGCCAGGAAAAATCTGTTACATATCAAGACATGGGCTAAATTATTTCAGGAAAATTAAGTTATTATGAACCATGACACAAAAATACTTAATCATCGGTATAACTCAGGCTTCAAAATCCCAATATAAGGCAAGTTCCGGTAGAGTTCAGCAAAATCCATGCCATAGCCTACAACAAAGTAGTCCGGACACTGGAGAATGAGATAGAACACATGAAAATATCATGTCAGCCAGAACCCAAGAATATTAAATCAAAATAAGATGAAAAAATGGAAAGAATTAACATAGCTGTAACATGCATGTGCAGATGGATGGTACAAACCTAAGAAAATTTGAGATGATACGAGAATAAGTAATACAGGAGTAATTGGCATTAAACGAACTGTCATTTAAAAGTATTATATTATATAACATGCAAGAAGCCCTGATTCACACCGCATATAAATGATCTAAAGGTAATATCATTAACTATAATAACAGCAGCACAGGATGATGAATGGTTTAACAAGCATAAAGTTGTCTCATGAAAATGGTTTAACAAGCATAAAGTTGTCTCTCGCGATTCTAATATCATGTTAAAATTTCTTAAAATTTAGCCTCTTTACACTTACGGTTTCAGATTATGTCCGGAGGAAGCAAAGATACTATATATGTAAATTATTAAATTTTTTGCTCGTTTTAAAAATTGTCAAATATTTGAGTGGCAGCATTCCCTTAGGACTATATAGGCTGAGTCACCAGCAGTACACAGCATTATATCTAAGTAAAATTCCTGCAAGTTTCATGGTGTCTAATCAATGACGAAATTTTCTTTTTATTGAAAAATGGGGAGTTAGAAGCACCACAGACAAGGCAATCATAATCCAGGTAAGTGAAATTCTTTTAGTTTGCCACACTCAGATGGGACCGGAATGCAATGCTTATTACACTAGCCAAGAAATGCTAATCAAGCTATTGGTTTTCAGTTCCATGATCAGAAACACCAGACTAGGTGTCCAGTGGTACCAGTCAGTTGTTAGATCCCAAGTTAATGTGTCAATAACTAAGCTCTACCTATTTCCAAGGCAATTTCCTTCAGCCCTTGCTTTCACTTGAAATTTTCAACGAGCATTAGTGGATATCAGTAAAACCTCAAGAGTGTAGCTTAATATATTAGATGGAGAAATGATCATATGCTGATGATGACAGTGTTGGAGTTTCAAGTTTCAATGCTGATTGTTGACCCACATGAAACCCATATTTACCTTGATCCAAGTCATTCATGTCAAACAAACATTTATTGAATGGGTCTATAGCTGAAAATACAGTTCAAGCAGCACAATATGTACAATCAGATGTATCGAGCTTGTTGGGAGAATTATAGAAGACTAACAAGTTCTTCAGGAATTCTTTAGAAGAGGTCAAACGCACTACATAAGAATTTAAGTTTCATTAGTCATGACCTTGATTCGTATGATGGAAGGGGCAGTATAGACCACAAAGTATAGCTTGATAAGCTTGGTGAGAAGTCCCCTGCCAGATAACTTCAAAAGGTTCTAGCAAATAGAATGAAAGACAGAATGCCTAAAATCACTGGGGCATTTCAAGGAGCTTTTGACCAAGGAAATCATTCGAGCTTGCTTTCATTAGTCATTACCTTGATTCGTATGATGGAAGGAGCAGTATAGATTGCAAAGTGAAATCATGGGGCATTTCAAGGAGCTTTTGACCAAGGAAACCACCCAAGCTTATATGACAGCAAGACCAGAATTTATTTATTAATCCTTTAAGTAGTATTCCGTACAAATTAATTGGCCGTATTATGTGATTAGTTGCATAGAGATACTTTCTCATATTTCATGAATTGATGTAGTACAATATTTTTAGTATCACTACATATTTTCGTAAATATGTGGACACAACAGGTTTATAGATCCTCCATGATTAACAGCCTGGTCTATCCCACACTGACACATATCCCTATTTATTTCATAGGAAACGAATTCCATAAACTAATTACAACCTTGTATGCTTGACATGGAAAAATCTTGCCAGTTTATAGGAAATGAACTCCATAAACTATTTATTTCATAGGAAACGAACTCCATTAACTTTCTCAATTTTAAATAGAATAAAAAATCTTGCCTCAAACCCTCGATAAAATTTTCCTTCTCCGACTAGCTCAAAATGAGATTTCCGTCTTGCAGGCTTGTCGAGAAAGGCGCAAACTGATACAGAAAGTGCTCCTTTTGATTGCATGTGTGATATGACACAGGACAACGTATTACCTGTGTCTACAATGTCTTCAACCTGAGAGAGAAAAGTATAACATGATGACACAAACATAAAGCAATCGATGTACACTTGTGGAGTAAAAATATTTAATAATTATGCAGATAAAAGAAAAGAACATAACTAAATTGACACATGAAAAGTATCTTATCTTGCACATATATTTGCATGAAACATATCTTTGCATAATCTAGATAGTCTAAGGAAACGAGGAATCCTAACTCTAGATGATCTAAGGAAACGAGGAAAGATTGTTGTTAACGGTTGTCAAATGTGTTTGGAGGATGAGGAAACAGTAGAACATCTTCTCTTAAGGTGCAGCTATGCAATGAAAATTTGGAACTCTGTTATAAATTGGTTCGAATGCAAATGGGCTATACCGAAGACGCTTCAACACCTTTTTGAGGAGTGGAGATCTACGATTGGGTCTAAGAAAGGAGAGGAGTTATGGAAGCTTTATTTTTTAGCAGTCATTTCGCATATATGGAAGGAGAGAAACGCGAGATGTTTTGAAGGAAAGACATGTTCGGAGGAAATCTTATGTAAAAGATTAAATTCTCAGTAGCACAATCCTACTTTCAAAGACTATCCCATTGATCAAATTATGTTCAATTGGAAGGAGCTAGTTTTCTCGTAATAGGGGTTAGGGTAGTCCTAGTATCCTTGGTCTTCTGGTTCCCTTGTAGCTGAGTAGTTTGTTTTGTTTGGGGTTTCAAAGGTTGTACTTTGCTTGTTTTTTCCTTTCTCCAGATCAGTATAATCATTTTGTACTGATTTGTTTTCTGTTTTAATAAAAATTACCATTCAAAAAAAAAAAAAAAAAAACATATCTTTGCATAAATGCAAAGCATTTTGTCTTATATAATATATAAAAAGTGTTTATTACATGTACTTCTACATGAAATATCAGGTGTTTGACTCCTTTTTTTTCTGAATTATAAGTCATTAGATTGTATTATAGAGAAGAAATGTACAGCATATAACTAACAATGACAAAAGGAAGCGAATAGTCCAGGCTTAAGAACTTGCCCAGTAGCCCACCAGCAGTCAAAGTGTCAAACCAAAAACCAAAACTTACAATTCAAAGTTGGAAACGGTGAGCCACTTAGATATAGGGATGTCAACGGTCAAATTAGGACGAATTAGTGTTCTGTATACCTAGACCAAGACTACACGTCGAATGTATCAAGCGCAGATCCAACAGTAGACCTGGCTTAAGTAGATGTTATTATTATATATTATATTATTAGTTATACGTTCTAATAATATTACATACAATAATGTTAATCTAATATTATATAATAATGTTTTGGTTTTCAGGTTTAGCTTTACCTCTGCTTTACATTTTTCAAAACACTAAAAAGCTTGAGATTTCTGAGATATTAGATATACGTAGTTATAATGAAAATAATCATCAATGGGTAATTCTCCAAAACACTCCACTTTAAAACGCCCCTCTTTTTTTCGGTCCTGGGGCCCACCTTGAGTCAATCTAATCTTTCATACACTACCCACATGAATAGTCACAGGTCCAAATCTGACACAAATCCAACTTTTCGTCATCATTGGATTGAAATCATAAGAAAATGATGCCTCTAAAACCATTAAATTTTAGAGCCATGGATCAAAGGGTTAGGATCATCTTATGGAGTCAAAATTCTGCATATAGCTAGGTCTCATATGGATCTTTCCATCCCATGGACTTCCATGATCATCATGCATCCCAGTGGGCTCAACTAGGAGGGCTATATTTAAAATTGGGGAATATCAACGAAGCCTATTTATTAGCTCATCCATAACATGAATTAGAGCCCAGTTACTCTATTTCATCTAGAATGTAACAAGATTCCTTGAATATTTGGAGTCGTAGAAGTGAAGATTAGTTTCTTATCATTCAATGAGCATCTTGTATTTCATAGAAATTGGGGGAAATATAATCCTTACGTAGGGGCCATCCACCCAACTTTCGGGCATCAAGATACGTCTCAGGCGTGGATGATTTTCATAAAAGATCCCCAACATATCATAAGATTCCTGTTCTTGAAAATCAGCATCCGTTTTTCTTATAAAAAATGCACGGGCATAGTCTAGCGCTGCCCATCATCAATAAATGTAACGAAAAGCGGAAATCACTTCTTGCCCTAACACTCAATGGTCCACATACATTGGTTTGCATTATTTGTAATGGACTTTGAGTTCTGTGCTTTTGGGAAAGGTTATTCACATCAGCAAATCTACCTATGTCAATTTACTTGTAGTAAAAACCTAAGGGTTTATATGGGTATTTTACTTTTATGTCTTTCTTAGGCTATAATGTAATTTCATTAATATGGAGGATCCTATATGCAATATTGACAAACAATGTTAATAACATAAAACGGGATATAGTCAACCTACCTTAGGTACGACGAAAATCTCTCTCTCTCTTCTCTTCTTTCTTCTTCTCATTTCTATTTTTCTCTTCTCCTCTCTTCTCGTTTTTTTCATCTAAATCCAAATCCACTCAACTAATCGCATTGAGAAACACAAATTGGTATTAGAGCGGTGGGCCGAGTGTTCAAATCCTAGGAGTGGTTGTTCCCTTTGTGCCTTGTACTCTTCCATGGAGGGTGTTGTGTGTATGCTCCTATGCAAAGCCCGCACGCGCCGGGCTAATCTCATCATCCTTTCTCTACTAATATGCTTAAACATGCATGCCATTTCATAGATTCATAAATCACTTGGGTGTCACTAATCCCACAAAAGATGAAATTATATTGCATTGTAAAAATTTGTTTGCAATTTCCAATTTAAATATATCTTGTATCATATTTCCACAACCAGCTATTACATTTTTCTTCCTTATAGACACTCTTTGATTAGAAAATCTTATTTCAAAATCCTCTTTGATAAGACATGAAACTGATACAACGTTTATCCACCGGGCATTCCAAGTATCATAAAGATCCAGCAAACGACCAGTGCTCATATGAAGGCGATATGTTCCAACTCCTATAACATCTTCAGCTATATTATTCCCCATATAGATTCTATGACTGCCCACTGGGACCATGTTAAAGTTTACAAAACCTTCCCTCTCCTTGGTTATGTGCTCAGTGGCACCTGGATCAATAATCCTTCAGGTATAGGCCTATCAACAATAAGAACTTCATAACAAACATTGATAGAGGGTGAACAAAGTATTCCCGTTTGTCTATTTGGGCACTGTCTTGCCCGATGTCCAAGCTGGTGCTCTGCTATTGTTGTTGTCTACCCGTACCCACTCTCCAAGGTGGAACAAAATTTCGGCAAGCAGGTCTATTCTGACGAGGGAGAACTGGTCTTGGTTTACAATAATGCCTCATAGGGCCTATTCCAACTATAGTATTCAGAAAAGGAAAGAAAAAAGGCCTATTATGATTACTACACCTTCTTCTCTTAAGACCATGGATCTTTAAACTTACCACTTTCAGCAACCACAGCCACAGTACCAGTTTTATTTAATGTATTTATTTATTCACCTGGTGAATGAGGTGGCTTTCATATTCATCAAAAGTCTTTAGAGTATCACTGTGGTCCAAAATCAGCTTCAAGTTAGACCAGGAATCGGGCAGGGCATCAAATAGCGCTATCAACTTCTGATTTTCCGTCAATGTGCATCCCATTTGATGCAGTTCACTTATCACATGTTCGATTTTTTCTGTTATGATCGGTGATTGGGCATCCGAGGCATTTTGTAATGATGAAATTCTCCCTTCATTCCCTGGTTCTCACATCTGATTTCAATGCATATTTATGTGCAACTGCTAGAGCATCCCACAACTCTTTTGCTGTATCATATACACTTCAGAAATGCGTCTCAACTCTTTATGTAGACGACATGAGATGACATTGCAGGCAATTCTATTATGCTTAGTACCAAGTTGCTATTTGTGTTCCTTCACCTATAGTGTTTATTGTATATAACACATCTTCTTCTAAGAGGGTTCTTAGATATCTATGTTAGTCATCATAATTATAGGCATTCAATTTTTCAACATTTAATAACTCAACAACAACATATTTTGAAGACATCCTAAATTAATACAAGAAAAAAGAAAGGCTATCAAGAATTATGTCCTGATTCCTTGAATTCAATTGTGCACAACTCACATAAGTAGTTCTCATATCCTATACTTAAAACTCATGCTATTAAAACAATCCAAGCATTAGTGGGTTGGCCCAAAAATCCCACTCACTCAAATGTGTAGTAGCAAAAATATTTAAAGTCAAGAACCTCTCATAGGAGGCTATTTTAATGCCATTCAATTCAAGTAAATAATAGCTCCCACTATAATTTTAAAAAAAAAAGAATAGCATTATAAGAATAGAACATGCTAGCAATAAATGTAAGAAAGTAAATAATTCAAGCTAACATTAAATGGATCAAAATGAAACAAGGTGATCTTAGCCATTGATCGAATGAAATTGGTCCAGGATGGGGGCCATCAATGACCCACTCTGATGCCATTGTTGGAATATTGTTATTTAATTGGATATTTGTATTTAACAAACAGATATTGTTATGTTACTGTTATGGTCCAACAATTTGGATCCATCAGGAAGCCCAATATCTTATGGATCATCACGTCTAATTGGTGAACCACACATCTTCAAATCGACCAATAGAGAACAAGAACAAGATCCAAGTGATCTGGCGATACAATCATAGAATGGACAGATTGCACAAAATCAGGCATTGTGATTTAACAGCTTGGATGATCACCGTGACAAAACATTGATCGATCAAAGGTGGGCCAATATCATACAATATCATCATCATCATCATCAAAGCCTTGTCCCAACTATGTTAGGGTCGACTATACAAATTCTATTTCTCCATTCCAATCTGTCTTAAGTCAAACGTTTAGATAAGTTGCACTTCTACACATCCACTTTCACTACCTCCATCCACGTCCGCTTTGACCTTTCCCTTGGTGGACCATCAACCTTCGTAGCCAAACTTTTCCTTACCGGCCAGCATTGGAATATAAAATAAAATACCTGGAATCTTGATGGCATGATGATGAATGATAATACGATGATTCCAATAGATGAAGTTGATGGAGATGGGCTTGATCGATCGACAATTAAGTGGGCCATGAGATTACATGAAGAGAACGGAGAGATTGGTTTCTAATATATCCATATATGCTCAAACCTTATTCTAAGTGTATATATTAACAAGACGGCAAAAACAAACCGAGTGCTACTATCCTTGAAGTGAAGTGCCACAATGCATGGTCACTTGTTAATTGTCATGCTCAGCCTTATCGATGCATGAAAGGATGAAGTGGATATGGGGATGCAGTGCAGAATACTTGTCATGCTTGCATGTAAGCAGGGCAAAAAGGAGGATTCCAATAAGGCCCAAGTCCAACACAAACCACTACCACATGTATCATTTCCACTCCAAGCAGGTCGGATGAAACCATAAACATTCTATCAACACATTGAAACGAATTACCATCTGGGGCACATCCAAACAGCAAGAAATACATTCTACCAGCCTATTGAAACGAAATTACCATCTGGGGCACATCCAAACACCACTAAATCAGATGATGAAACTTAAAAAACACTTACCACAATAACATGCTTTCCTCTGATATCGACCTTAACATCGCTAGAAATCTTGGGAGAGCCACTGGACTCTGTTCCAGACCCGTAGGACTCGACCCGAATCAAATCGACCACGACGGGCAACTTGATCTTCTTCGCGAGATCGGCCAAAAACAGGAAGGCGCCTGTGGCGACACCCACAACCACAACGGGAGATGGGAACTCCTTGAAATCGATTGAAATCTGAGAACCGAGCTCGGAGACTCGGATAGAGATTTCATCCTCTGTCCACAGAATCCGTTCTATGTGGTCCTCCAATGCCATGGAGAAATGAAGATATAGAGAAAGAAGAAGCCCTAGATTGTTGGAAAGAGGAGGGATGGGATCGTTTTTGAGTGGATCTCGGTGTTGTCAAACGCGGAGGAGAACGTAACGGATACCACAGGAGTGGGTGGTATGGTAAAAAAACAGAAAGGGGGACGTATATCAAGAACAAAAATAGAAGGTGTGAAATTTTTCAAGACGGGATTCATTGGTGGATTTTATGGGTCATTATTGTTTGGGAAATTCTACATGCACCCCTTAGTTTTAGTTTTGATGATCACACTCACCTTTAAAAAAAAGGGTAAATTAGCCAAAAGTCCTTGAGCACGGTCTTCTAAGGCATCAAGGACAACTACTTTTTCTCTAATTTCTATAGTCCAGACAGCTGGAGATACTTTAGTGAGAGGTCCCTAATATGCCACGTCATATATTTTCATGATTAATTTGCCCCATTCAACTGTGGCAGAAAACTCCTTCCTTCTTCTTCTCTCATTTTCCATTTTCCATTCCTTTCCATAGTTGCAGAATATCGTTGCAGAGCACCTTCCGTCGCCACCATGACTTCCGATTCTCTCTCTTTCATTTATTCAAAGATAGACATAGATTTACTTTATTTTGCTCTTTCATCTGAAGTTTCTTCCAAATCTCTCTCTCTCTACAACTGATTTGAAAGAGAGCATTTTGCATTTTTTTCTTGTTTCCTCCCTCTCTTTTCTCGATTGGATTGTGGTCATCAAGTGTTTATGTTTTGGATTTCGATTTTTATTAGAGTCTGATTTTCCGTATTCTAACTTTTGGTGTCGCCGAGCTCAGATAAATTTCCCAGAATCTCTGATAAACTGGACAGAAATTCAGATAAATTTGTCGAAGTTCTGCCAGAAACTCAGATAAATTTGCCAAATTTATCTGAGTTTTGACAAATTTATCTGAGTTTCTGGCACAACTCAGATAAATTTATCTGAGTTTCTGACAGAACTCAACAAATTTATCTGAGTTTTGAAGAACTTTTCTTAATTTCAAACAAATAGCTATGTGAAGTGGTGCCATCCGACGACCCACATCCATCTCTCCTTTCTTATTGCAGTGGTTGTGATTTATTATTCGCGTTTTCTTTCTCTACCAGTAGACAGAAGGAGAAGGAGCAGGAGCAGGGAACTATGGGAGAAACCAAACATGTTCTGATTGTTGTATTCACAAGGTATCCTGTGTCCTAATTTCAAGAAAGCCCAAGTCAATCAATCTGTAAGTGATTTTAACATGTGAAAGGATGGTTCAGGACCACAGTCTACAGGCTACATATTTGATCATAACCATGGTTTAAACAGTGAGAAGACTGCCTTAGAAGACTGATAAATTTATCTGAGTTTTATCTGAGTTTTCAAAACTCAGATAAATTTGTTTGAGTTTTACTTTTGTTGACATGTACAAGGGCGTTTTTGTCCTTTTCAGTTACAAGAGGACTGTTGTCAGTATGATAAAGTATTGTGGACCGCTTGCAATAAAAATCACAGTTAAGGGACCTCCGCCCAAATGCCCCTAAAAAAAAATACACATGAGGAAGGAATATGGGTCTCCTCAACAAAATAGGTGGGTGCATATAGAATTTCCTTTTGTAGTGGTCTAATTGGGTAAAGTGCCCCTTGGCGAGGGATGCATTTGCCTATTTTGGTGTCATGAAAGATTGGAATGGAGAAACTTTTTTTTTTTCCTTAAATCAAGCAATTGACATATATTTGGCATTACCAACCAAGGAATTCGAGTTAGTAGGGTCAACAAAGACTTATTTTCTACAAATCGAATAAATTTGTTTTCTCCTTTTTCAACATCTGCCATCTACTTTCAATAATTCGAAAAATATAATATAAAATTTTCAAATAATATATGTTCGACAATTCGACAAAGATAACATTAAATTCTCAAACAAAAATAAACATAAATTTTAGTACATTGTTACTAATATAATTCTTAATCCAAAAAGAAAATCCAAATACATAATCTCCTACAGCTGCCCTCGATGGGTTTTCATATTTTGAAATCGCTGTATAATAGCTTCATTATCAACACTAGAAAACACATCCTTTTCAATATATGTGATCAAGTTTAGAAGAAAATAAATCAATGGATGTACGATATCCTTCTTTTGTCTCCACTAATTTTCTAACAATGTCACCTATTCCTTTAAGTTCTAAAAACTCGTTGCTAGAGCGCATATCCGCAATGTAGTTTTGAAGTTGTTGGTCGAGTGTCACGAGGTCTATTGTAGAAAAATCAGCAATGCCATCCTTTTGAACAAGTTATATTAAATGAAGAGTTAATAACAGAATGTCTAAAAAATAAAATTTTCTTTAAAAAACAAAAGTTGGACCCATTATTTTTTTTTTTATTTTGGTAGACAAATGGCCCATTAACTTTGGTATTGAGTGGAGTCAAAATCTTCCTATAAGTTCTATTCATTAAAGAATTCTTTTTATTTTTAATAATTTTTAAGATCTCTGGGGGTCAATTACCATGTTGCGCCACCCATGCTACCAACTATGGATGAAACAAGGCATGGGACTAAAAAATAATGTAATTTTATTTGTCGGTCTATACATAGTTTAGTGCAAACGCAATGGATCATATATAATGGAGGATTTTACCAGAAAATCAAGTCAGATGCGAACTAAACCAAAAAGGCCCTCCTAATTTTCCTCACACAAAAATGATCACTGTGACCAATTCTTTTTTTTTTTTTTTAATAAAATTTGTGTCGATAACGACTCTCACTGACAGCATGCAAAAAAAATTAATCTTTGACATCTACGCCCTACTTTTTTTTCCAAACTCAAGAGGAAGGCAAAATGAAAATATGAAATAGGGTTTTGTAGCCTAATCTTCTCCAATTTAATCTAACTTGGAATATCGACCCCTCTTTTATTTAGAAGACGGTTAAGGGAGAGTCAATATCGGACACATATCTCATTTCACATAAAATTAGAAAAAGAAGATCCTAGGGACCACTTCCGTGCGAGGAAAACTGAAAGGACTTTTTTGGTATAGTCTGCATAGGTGATTTTTTCAGTAAAATCCTCTATATATAATACGAAGGGAAACGAATTATTGTTTGAAAAAAAAAAAAATTCTTCTCTTTAGGCATTGACGAGCCTAGGCAATGGAAACCTTCATGTTCTATGGCCCACCCAGGGCCCAACCCACACATGTTGAGCGTAGGTTAAGGATGGTGTAAATGTAGTCTTTGAAAGAAATTCGCTAGTGTGATTGGTACTCCTTTATATATGGTTTATGCTACTACCAAAGGAACAAGGTTAGCCTTTGCTCGGGTGTGTGTTGAGGTCAATGTGAATTCTCCATTGCCAATGGTTTTGAGCTTGAAGTATGAAGATTCATTTTTTTCAGCATGTTGAATATGCAAGGAGACCATCGCCTTGTCCAAAGTGTCATACTTTCAGCCACTCTTGAGAAAATCTTGGCCCATTATGCGTCAAATTAAACAGGTGTGGGTTCCCAAACATAAAGATGGAACTTGTGATGAGCATGTAATCAAGCTGTACATGATGAAGATGCAATTATTCGTGGTGATCATGATAAACAACCTGTACAGAATGAAGTTGATTCTAGCTTTGGTAATCAACAAATATAAGAGAGATCATTGCAAAGTCAATTTTTGTGTGATCTGAAGACGGAGAGGTCGGCTCGACCTGTTGATGTTACGTCAATCTTCCTTCTTCTCTCCCACGATATTCTCTGGGTCGGTCCCCTGTTTTAAAATCAAGCACAGTGAAAGCTCGATCGTGTAGTCCAACCGTGGTCTCTCCGATGTCTAAGTCAACGATGGATATTAAGGAAATTTTGAATATGAAAGAATTCCAGCTGTACCTCTCTTATCAAATCCCCATTTACTTTTATTCGATCCCCGCCTGGATTTTAGATACCTGTTAGCACATGTTCTCAATCTCCACATCATGGTGACTGGATGACGATCGGGGCTCAGCATCATAGGGCATCCCCCCGCCCCCAGTCCCGGTCTTCCCTGTCTTTCTTCTGCCAGCTGTCCTAGTCTCCTTTGAATCAATCCCACCTTTCAGGTTGGGATGGTCTCGATCCGAACCCAGCCCAAGACAATTTTGAAATTTCCCCCCACAATTACTAATAGTGAGGCTACTAATAACCCGAGTAATAATCTTATTATAATTACTGCTAGAGTAGAGCCAAGTATTTCTAGTCCAAATTGATTTATGCACTTTCGGATCTTGATGGTGACTCCAAGGTTGATCGAGAAGTTATGGACCATATGTGTCCATGAAACTAATATTGTTCTAAAGGAAAATGACTATATATCCAAACTAGGTGGAAAGGTGGGGAAGGTTGATGTCACTGTGAAAGGTGTCGGTTCTACTTCTAGTTCTCAAGCAAAATCTAAAGTATCTAAAAAATCAAAGCTTTCTTCTAAGGTTATTATCATTCATGAAGGTCTAATCTTGCAATCAAAACCTTGATATGTCGATTGTGGGATGGAATATTAGGGAGCTAAATCGGCCTGCTATGCAATCAGAAGTTCAGAATAAAATCCAGGAATTCAACTTCTCTAGAATTGGATTACTTGAAACTAGACTAAAGCAATAATCCTTGACTATACTAAGAGTTGTGTTCCTAGAGGCTGGGCTATTTCTAATATTTCCTCTTGCTCTTCTATTCATATTTGGCTAATGTAGAACCCATAAGTGGCTTCAATTCATATTCTAGTGAAGGGTGCACAATTTTTACATTTTCAGGTTTCTCTAGAGACCATTACTTTTATGATTACATTATGTTATGCTTTTAATGATTATTTTCAAAGGTGAGACTTGTGGAAGATAGTTAGTGACTACTCTCTTCAAATTTCTACTGTCCCTTGGATGGTGTTTGGGGATTTTAACGGCCAAGTTTGATGGTCATCTGAGAAGTTGGGTGGAGCATTGCCTCAAATTTCTAATATGGCAGAACATACTGAGAGCATTGTAGCACCAGGGTTAAAAGATTTGCCACTTGGATGTTTGCAATAAACATGGTCTAATTCTAGCATTTTAATAGCATTGAATGTAAACTACATAGGGCATTTGTGAATGGGCCTTTTTTTTCATAGTGATATTTATAAGCCCTATTGGGTTAAACGAAAGGCACAAACCCCATCGTTGGACAAATTGAGGTTTGATCCCTAACAATGGATGAAAAAAAAGTATGCCAAGCAAAAACTAATAAAAAGCCAAATCGAGGATTGATCCCTAACGATGGATTAAAAAAAATAGGCCAAGCAAAAACTAATAAAAACTACAAGCACTAGACCCTGGATTTTTTAGTGGGTCTCTAAAAGCTACTATTGCCACATCACTCGAAGTCAAGTATACCCATATGTGAATTTACGAAAATGGATATAAGCAACACTTTCAGGGCTCATCCAATTTCTCTGTACACCTCCCACAGTTTTGGTTTTCCCTCCAATTTCCTGCAACTCACTGTTGATACAAAAAATATCACTTTGCCTCTTCATACCCTTTCAAACATCAAGAAACTACATAAAGCTACATCCGACCACAACAAGCAATGGTGCTTCAAGCATCAAATCTTGTCAGAGTAATTAAAAAATACAAGATCCTTCAAAACAACCATAAGAAGAGTACACATGAAGTTTCGGGCTATTCCGACATTATTTGGCCTAACTTCACTCTTCCAATAGCTGAACGGGAGCTTATGACGGTGTGAAGTTGGAGACCTTGATTCACAAAACAAAGCACACAGTTGGCCTCAAAATGCCAGTTGAAAGCTTTACATCAAATTATAGGCATACAGCTGCAGCAAAGTCAGCTCTCCTAATGGCGACAGCATCGAATACATCAGATCTTTAATAAGAGCCTATGGATAGTCTTAAAATACTTTCAAGAGGCTCTATGTCAATTTCAGGTCAAACCGATAACGTTTGACCAAACATCAACCATCAAATGACAAAACCAAGCCTCTCGGCGGTGGAAATCACTGAGGCCATCACTCATCAAACAAAGCACATTGATGGTCTCGAAATACTTCAAAGGGGCTACATGTCAAATTTCAGGTCATTTCGATAATATTTGACCAGACTTTGACCTCAAGGAAGCTAAATCAAACCTCCCTACGGCGGAGCCCCTTCAAAATCGGAGCTAATGTGTTATCTTAAAATGACTCCAAGAGGCTCGCTGCCAAATTTTAGGTCAATCGGACATCGTTTGACCGTACATCAAAGCGCTGCATATTCCTCGTGATAAAATCAAGTCTACTGGCGACAGGACTCTACACGGCTTCAAAACTCAAACGAAAGCCTGTGGCGTCTTATTTATTGCCTAGGAGCTTTACCTCAAATTTTAGGTCATTTCAACACCATTTGTCCTAGTTTTGGCTTCTGATGGCAAATCAGCAACTTTGCGCGACAAAGTCTTCGGTTTTCCCGGAAAATCAAAAACTTTGCCCTCTGATCTGCACAGCTTCTCATCAAGTTTTCTATAGGAAAATCATGCCAAAATATGTGCAAAAATGCCAAGAAAAATGTCAAAGAAGGAAAAAAAAAAAAAAAACGAAAAAAAGACTAGAAGACGACCGAAAAACAACGACCAAAAGGGGCAAAAGGCCCCATGGTCGCCGAGTTACCAGATTTTCACCAAAAACCCATTTTGGGTGTCTTTTCGCGTTCCGAGCTATTTGGCCTCTGTGATTTTTCAAAAATCTAATTTTCGACGCATGAAATCTATCTATCTTCGACAACATCTCGGATTCGCCGTCGAAATCATGGGTTCGTCATCGACCAAAAAAGCACACTTTCGGCCTGACCGATCGAGAAATCGATGGGACAGATAGTACCGACTCAATGGTATCAATTAATGTTTGAGATTGCATGATCATCCGACAACAATCGGCATGAGAAATCCACCGACGATCAATGCTTCCCACGTCGCGGGTTGAATTCCAAACGACACGGCACGGCCCGCGGCTCTTCAAGTACTTTGGCGGCCACTTAATACGGTTAATGACCCATTTTATGACAAATTAATGTGGTTGATTACTCATTATTATGGACGGCCTAATCAGAAGCCAAGGAATGAGAGTTACAAGTCAAACACAATCATGGCATTAAACTATGTAACTTATCCCATCATGGTTTAAATGCAACTAAATGCCCATTATTCTCCAACGGCCAATCAAAATCCAAGAAAAAAGGGGTTACAAAAATACAAATTTAAAAACTTTTAACTCCTCCCATCGTGGAGCATTAATACATTTAAAGCCCATAAACTTCCTTCATGGCCACCAAAAGTCTATAAAAGGAGGCCATTTCCACCATTCCAGGGAAAAAGAACGAAAAAACGATGGAAAAAACTCCGCAAAGTTGCTACGATGCTCCAACGACGACTTTTCCTTCGTTGAAAAGTTCTCCAGCGACCACTACTACAAGGTAACTAAAGTCCCTTGGGGGGCAACCCCCCTCCGAAGGCCTTCTTTTTCTGTCTCCATGGCTAAGACGTGGCATTTTAGCCCGTCTTACTTAGATTTTTATTGGATATAGGACCTCCTCTTGGTCCTTATTCTCTAAAAATATGAGGTTCACCAAGCCAAAAGAATTGAAAGCATCCTCTATTATTATTTGAAAGATGATGAAGAAGTACAAACATGACTTTGCAACCGTCAATCTAAATAAGTCCCCGTAATCTCCTGAGAATTTAGATCCCTCTTTCTTCATTTTCATTGTATTTTTTTATTTTTAAAGAAACATAAAAAATCACGACTCTTGTCTTCTCTTTTTTATAAGAATTGTAAATTGCCTTTCACGGTAAAAAAAAAAAAAAAAACTCTTTTCATGGCAAAAGCATTGCCTTTTATGGCAAACAAATGAAAATTGCATTTCACGGCATTCAAATCTAAATCATGTTTCCTTTCTTAATACATGTGCAATGAAAGTTAGAATAAAGTTAATTTTCTTTTCTACTTGTGAAGGTGGATCCATGGACCACCAATTGTTAATTCCAAGAAGAGTAGAAAATTTGGCATATTCTTACAAAAAAAGTTGATGTTCGCTTTGTCTTTTGTCACACAAGGGTTGGACCATACGAATTCTCACATCTGCTGGTCCCGGTTGACAGGCAAGCGAATAAGCGAGCTGATCACTCACTTTCTTCCTCAAAACCTTCAAACCCTACTTCTCTTTCTCCATTCTCTCTCATACTTTTTTGCACCCATTTCAAACATCATCCAGACTACCTATCACTCACATTTCCATTATCCTCTCACTCTCTCTTCATCTTCATACATATACCTCTCAAGCGGTTTTGATTCATCAATCTTGATCAATGGACAAGCAAATCATGATATCTGATCGCTATAGCAACAACAAGGTATGCGACCTATCGTTTTTGTGTTTTTTTTTTTTTTTGTTTATGGAACCTACTGCAAGGTTGCCGTTGCAATCCGTTCGGCCACTCAAGGCCGAACATAATGTATTTGTTAAATCAGAGTGTATGGTGGACTATAGTAGCGAATTTATCTCGCAAGAGGTAATAGATGTAGTTGAATGAGTTCTAATGTTCACGTTGCCACTTTGTAACATTCTAATTTTAATGGTTTTATGTCTAAATATTCAAGAGCCGAGCAGACTCAACCAAGTGGGCTCGTGATGTTGGCAGAAGAAGTGATTTTGTTATTGTGACAAAGACATCAACTTCAGGTGGACCTGGCAATAAAAAACCTCAACTTACACTTGGATGTGAGAGAATTGAGTGTTATAGAAGGAGGAAGAAGACATGTGAGGTTACAGATAAGAAGTCGAAGGCGACAGGTTTAAAGAAATGCGGATGTGCTTTTACACTAAAGGAAAGAGATGTTGGATATAAATGACGAATGGATGTTGCATGGAGTATGTGGTGTGCACAATCACCCAGCTGCATACCACTTAGAGGGACACTCTTATGTAGCGAGATTAATAGAGGAGGAAAATTCATTGTTGATTGACTTGTCAAAAAATATGGTTAGACCAAAGGAGATACAATCTTTTAGTGTCATTTTAGATGTAGCCACGTGTGAGATGATCGAGCTGGATTGACGCTTATCAGAAATTCATATGTTGGAGCCTCCTAGGATCGACCTATCATATTTTAATGTTTATCTTGGTTGTAATGATTGTTACAATTGTTCATGTATCCATTAACGATGTGTTGGTCACTGTTGTTTGAGACATCACTATCACTTTTGATAATGCAATTATAGTTACTCTCTCTAGGCTGTTAATATTTTCCTGGATCATTTCATATTTTATGCAATACACACGTATCCAACCAATGCAAATCCATATAAGACAGGTATCAAACCAATAGAAATCCACCAAACAGGTCTATATGAAATTAAAACGCAATACATCCAACAAATCCATCTAACATAGCCAACTAATACGAATCATTCAAAACCCGACTCCAACCTACATTTTAATCAAAATCAAACATGAACACATCATATCTCCCTCATTCGGTTGAGGGTGTCCGTCCTTGTGGGGGTAAGAGGCATTGACCGTTTGACATCATCTAGAAAAGCTCCAAGAAACACTATGGGCCTGCTCAATAGCCTCGTATAGTTCACTTAGGGTGCTCAATTAATATCCCCTCCTAACAATCGGTAGGAGTATGCTTTGAGTGTGTGCGATACACTGTATTTGTAAAACATAATTGTCTGGATCGTCTAGTTCTTCATGGACATCTACAGCTTCCTTAACATTCTTAGCCGATTGAATGTCCGCTGGGTTGATATGGGGGGCTCTAGTGCATCATATTATATTCAATGATGTAGTCCTAACTCTTGAATTACTATCCGCGTCCATGTCCGAGTCAAGAAAAATCGAAAGGAATTAGCCACACAAAATAATAATAAGTTCGACCTTGACATGCCGAACAATAATGAAAATTGTTTGGTTGGGTACTGCCGAACAATTTCATTACTATTCGGATTTCACGAAAAAAAAAAAAAAAAAAAAAACTTCGACATTGAACGATTGAACGAGGGAGGAATGATTCGTCCTCTGTCTGGCCCCTTTAGATATTTTGGGGCCAACATTCCTCTCTGATATGCATCGAAAACCAAAATGAAATGAGATGGAGAGATGGAAAGGGAGAGAAAACGTACCTTACTACTCACTGTGAGAAGAGAGGAGGAAGAACTGGAAGTGAAGAAGACGATCACTGATTGGAGTTTGAAGGATTCTCTGAGGGCATTGTCCAACTGAAATGCTCCAAGTAATGAGGAGAATGGAAAGCAAGGGAGACGGTGGGGTTTTCCTGTTCCAAGGGATGGGCGTTTGAATCATATGTGAGGGAGGGAAGGAGGGCTGTGCAAAGAGAAATCCTTTGTGTGGTGTTAGGGCATTTTGGGAAGAAATAGCTATGCAATGAATTATTTTTTTCCAGAAAGTTGGATGTGTACATAGAAGGGATGTACAAGGAGCAACTATGGTTGTGGCAATGGCAGCCATATGTTACTGTCCTATTGTGAAAATTTACACATGCATTTTCATTTGCTCTCTCTCTCTCTCTCTATATATATATATATTGATTTACCAGCAAGAATTTCCATGTCCACGTGAGAATCATTTACACAAGTTAATGACCTAAAATGTTTGTATGTTAGCAAAAGGAACATGTCAATCCAATAGCTCAATTGGTGAGGCACTACTTTCCATTTAAACAACTAGAGATTGGCCCTTCTAAAAAAAAAGGAGATTGACAAGGGATGATCCGTGCCGAGTGAGTTTGTCTTTACCTTTAAAAAAGGGTATACGTGGCACAAATTTCTTTTTGCTGTGAGTAGTGATGATGCACAAAAATGGATTTGCACACCACCGGTCAAGTATGAGTAATAAATGTGGAAATAAATGAGAGAGAGATTTATAGTGGTTCGGTCAGTGACCTACGTCCACTTTTGGAAAGGCAGAGGTTGCCGGATATGTCATTTCTCAAGTGTCCAGAGATTACAAATGTAGGAGAAGAGAGATGAAGGGAGAATATTGCTTGCCTCGGTATTTGTCTCATCCCCTCCAAGTGCTGGTGGGGCTTACAATTTATAGTCGCTCCCCTAACAGATGGGGACGACTTTACAGCGCCGTTTACGAGGAGCCTTCGAGGTGTCCTCGACTGGGGAGGCAGTTGTGATATTCTCCGCACGACTTGGTAAAAGCGGGACGTGGCCTGCCTGCTTCCGAAGCGACCCGGACTGCTGTGACGTGGCCAGGCATCGCGGGTTTGGGCTCGGACTCCATTGGACCCAACGGATCTTTCATTAATTTAAGCCTTGGCTCATCACAGACTGGGCCACTTGGGCCTGACTCATCATTTGCCCCTCAATGCCCTGTGTCCAATGGAACTTGGAGAGGAGGGCATTCGATTGAATTTTCGGCTGAGTTCGCAACTGCAAAAACTTCGGGAGGCCAAAACATCTGTCTCGAGGCCTTTTTTGGACTTCTGACAACATCAGTCACGGCCATAGGCGGTGAGTTTTGTAGGGCTCGCCGAGAGCTTCGATTTGATATATAATACGCCTCATTCGGATTTATGGACCAAAACTTACGGTGAAAATAGCAAGCAGGCGCGCTGGGCACGGTTCTGGGCAAGCAGAGGGGCCGGCGCCTGTGCTGGGCGCTTCTGAGGAGGTCTGGGCGCCCCTGAGGGAGTGCTGGGCGGCCATGCTGGGCGCCTGGGAGGCCTGGGCGCCCATGGGAGTGCTGGGCGCCCATGCTGGGCGCCTGGGAGGCCTGGGCGCCCATGGGAGTGCTGGGCGCCCATGGTGGCTGGGCGCCCAGGGTCTGGGCGCCCATGGTCTGGGCGCCCATGGTGGTTGGGCGCCCATGGGGCCTGGTCAGGGCGCCGGGCGCAGCACGCGCAGGGCGACGGGCGCTGGCGAGGCGGGTAACGCAGCGGTGTCGGCGCCCGTTCATCCACAAAATATATTTTTTTTTTTTTTAGTCCAAGCACTGGGCGCCCATAGGGTCTGGGCGCCCATGGGAAGTGCTGGGCGCCCATGGGTTGGGCGCCTGGGAGTCCTGGGCGCCCCCAGGGATGCCTGGGCGCCTGGGATGTCTGGGCGCCTGATGGTGTCTGGGCGCCTGATGGTGTGGGGTTAGCTGCTGCGTCCGTGGACTTCTCTGCTGTTGCTGGCGTGAGCTTCGCTGCTGAGGGGCTAGCCACTGTCCGCGTGGGCGAGCAGCTCGTGTGCTGTCCAGACATTTGATTTGGACAGCCGGGCAACTGGTCCGGTGATTTGTAGTAGTCCCGTAGGCTGTAGATAACCTACCTTTTGACATCGAGCTTTTGGCGACCCGCGAGAGGGTAGCTAAGCTGGAGATAGGCTGCCTGCTTGAGAGCAGTGCAGAGTCCAAGCTTTTTGGCGACCCGCGAGAGGGTAGCTAAGCTGGAGATAGCTGCCTGCTTGAGAGCAGTGCAGAGTCCAAGCTTTCTGGCGACCCGCGAGAGGGTAGCTAAGCTGGAGATAGGCTGCCTGCTTGAGAGCAGTGCAGAGTCCAAGCTTTCTGGCGACCCGCGAGAGGGTAGCTAAGCTGGAGATAGGCTGCCTGCCTGAGAGCAGTGCAGAGTCCAAGCCTCTCGGCGACCCGCGAGAGGGTAGCTAAGCTGGAGATAGGCTGCCTGTTTGAGAACAGTGCAGAGGCGGGTCAAGCTTTTGGCGATCCGTGAGATGATTCACCTCGCCGCCTGGACCTGTTGATTTCCTCAGCATTCATATATTTTTGAGCTTTTGCCAATAGTTCTGGCATGCTCTTTGGCTGGCGCTTCATCACTGAGAAGAGGAAACTTGATGACCGGAGGCCTCCTACGAAGGCGGTCATGCTGACCTTATCATCGGGCTCCTCGACCTGAAGGACCTCCTCGTTAAAACGAGTGAGGTAGCTCCTTAGGCTCTCGCCTCGATCCTGTTTTACGTTGAGCAGGTGGGTGGCAGGCTTTGGTTGGCGGCGTCCCCCAATAAACTGTGCCACAAATGATCTGCTTAGTTCGGCAAAGGAGCCTATGGAGGCCGGGGTGAGATTGGCAAACCACTGTCGGGCGGAACCCTTCAGCGTGGTTGGAAACGCCCTGCACATAATCTCGTCCGGGATACTGTGCAGCTGCATTATTGTTTTGTAAGTCTCCAGGTGATCCAGCGGATCCTTCGCTCCATCAAAGGTTTCCACGGATGGCATCTTGAACTTACAAGGGAGTGGATAGTTCACCACGTCAGGCTTGAACGGCGTGTCCGTTCGCCTGACTAGGTAATCCACTGTCTCTGGTGCGTGTGCCTTCATGGCGTTGAAAACATCGCCCAGTTGATCTTGCATCTCTCTGAGCTTCTCGTCCCATTGGTTGGGGGCTGCTCTGCTTGAATCATAGAAGTAGCTCGCGCCTTCCAGCTCCTGATTCTCACTTTCCCCTTCTTGAAAATGAGGATCCTCCCCATCAGAAGCGGAGGGAGGATGTGAAATTCTCCGTGATTTGACCCTCCCGGAGGTGGGGGTCCTCCCAACTGGGCCCCACGGGGGGCGCCCTGGGAACGGGCGCCAGGGTGTACACGATGGGCGCCGCCAGGGTGTACACCATGGGCGCCCAGTGCCTGGGCGCCCTGTGCATGGGCGCCCGGGGCATGGGCGCCAGGAGCATGGGCGCCCGGGGCCTGGGCGCCTAGGTGGGGAGCTCCTCGCCGTCGTGGAGCTCTTTGATGCCCCGGGCGTGTTCCTCCTTGCGGTACTCCTCCGACCCCTCCTTGCCCTGAGAGCATGAGTTGTAGTATTTGATGGTTTTGGGCCACCATCTGTTGCATAGTCTCCAACATTAGTTGAGGAGTGGGAGCAGGAGCATTCAGGCCAGGATTAGTCAGTGGAGGACCATCCTCGCCCTCTTCGCGTCTTGTCGATCTGGTGGTCACCATAATTTGAAAAGAGGAAGGATACTGACGTGAGAACTTTAGTCGTTCCCACAGACGGCGCCAAACTGATGATGCACAAAAATGGATTTGCACACCACCGGTCAAGTATGAGTAATAAATGTGGAAATAAATGAGAGAGAGATTTATAGTGGTTCGGTCAGTGACCTACGTCCACTTTTGGACAGGCAGAGGTTGCCGGATATGTCATTTCTCAAGTGTCCAGAGATTACAAATGTAGGAGAAGAGAGATGAAGGGAGAATATTGCTTGCCTCGGTATTTGTCTCATCCCCTCCAAGTGCTGGTGGGGCTTACAATTTATAGTCGCTCCCCTAACAGATGGGGACGACTTTACAGCGCCGTTTACGAGGAGCCTTCGAGGTGTCCTCGACTGGGGAGGCAGTTGTGATATTCTCCGCACGACTTGGTAAAAGCGGGACGTGGCCTGCCTGCTTCCGAAGCGACCCGGACTGCTGTGACGTGGCCAGGCATCGCGGGTTTGGGCTCGGACTCCATTGGACCCAACGGATCTTTCATTAATTTAAGCCTTGGCTCATCACAGACTGGGCCACTTGGGCCTGACTCATCAAGTAGTTTACCTTTAAAAAAAGGTACATGTGGCACAACGTTGTTTTTGCTAACCCTATGGCCCGCACCTCATTTTTTATGCATCTTAGTAAGGCTTGTTTTCACTTTCATGGGCCTCTATTTTGCAATCATCCTCACGTCCAATTCATAATCCAATTAGTTATCATTCTCATAGAAATGATAAAAATGAAGTTTCACATCTTAAATCCTTATGCATGTTGAGAAGGAAGCTTCTATTAGCACCACACTTTTTTATTTGCCCGCCACACAAAATTTTCCCCTAAACTACACCCCCTCCTCTCTCTCTCTCTCCACCCTCTTCCCTCATCCTCCCCCCGCTCGTCTCTAGCGGGGAGGGAGAATAACCGGCAACCCTGGCCAGACCCCCCCTCTCTCTCTCCCTCCCTCTTTCTTACTCCCTTTCGCTCTATTTTCCTTTCCCTCTCCCTCTCTCCCTCTCTCCCTTGCTCTTCCTCCCCCTCCCAGTCGTTGGCGGGGAGGGGGAGGGAGATCAGGCGGCGAAAATAGAGGGGGAGGGAGGCTGGTAGCCTGTGGCCGTTTGGGGCGAGGAAGATGAGGGGCGGGGGGGTGTGCGCGATGAGGAGGAGGGGAAGATGAGAAGTTTATGATTATTATTATTATTATTATTATTTTTGGTCTTACAGCGCGAAGGACAAACCCTGGTGCCAATAGAAGCTCTCTTTTGAGAAACATGCAAAAACACATAACAACAATTAAATCCCACTTTCTAATTTTCAAGACAGCGTAGAAGTGCAGTGGTAGGGCATAATAATCCAAAGCAGACCCAACCCTTTTCCATCTCATCAAAACTCCTTTCCGACGTCATCAAAACCACTTTCCATATACTAAGCCAAAGCTTTTGTGGCTATTTTAGAAAAGTTTCACCCTTCCCGCCCTTTCCCTTTTATCCCTTTCATCCCACTTGCAATCAAAAGTACCCCCACACATGAGAGAACTTCAGAAACACTTCTTCCCAATTCCTTCCCTCCTAATCCTCCTTCAAAACCCTAATCTCAACTCACACGTTCCTCGTCGGTTCGAACGATTCTCCTCTCCTTCAATCTCCGCATGAATTCATCATCATGGAAATCACTGAAGAGCAGAGGAAGAGATCCGAAGCGAACAGGCTCGCAGCTCTTGCGAAGCTGAATCGCGCTGCTGAGGCCGCCAAGAAAGACGTGTGGAAGCTCTTCAAATGCCAGAAGGTCTCACCAGGAAGGAATGCTGCCCCCCCGCCTCCTCCTCCGAAGATGGAAAATCCGCAGGCGGTTAGATTCCGTGTTGTTTTTGAGATATGCGCTCCCGATGCCTTCTCCATTACGCCTCAGCCAGTGAAGGACTCTCCCTTTCCTGGACGAGATGAGTGCCTGCAGATGATCGATCCTTTCCTATCGTCTGTGAGATTACACTTCAAATCTTTTTTAGGTTTTCGTGGTTGGTATGATTTTCATTTAGGCCTGTCCGTTTCATGTAATTGAAGTCCTAGGAATTTTAGGACTTGTATTTATGAAAGTGGTTAACAATGAAGAAGGAAAAAAAAAGTGAGGGATACCCATGACCATCAAATTATTTCCATTTGATATAAATTGAATTTGGGGCGATGGGAAATGAATACCCTGCAACCCGTCGCCCTAGTAATTCAAATCCTAGGAAACTAAAGTTCCAATCTATATTGTCACCCTATATCTTTCACCCCTCACCTTTTTTAATAATAATCATTTGTTGAAGTCCATTGGTCCATGAATTCATATGTATTCAATTCCATGGAATCAACCGTGCCCTTTATGGCTGAATGCTTTTCATTTCGGGGATGTTTTTAGGATAGAATGTGCAGGAAAGTAAAATAGGATGATTCATACCAAGTGCAGATAGGTGGAGAAATTGAAAAGAGGAGAAAGAGTGATGGCGAGCGTATTTTCTCTATTTGGAGAGGAAACTTGACTAGTTAGGAATCAATAAAGGGGAGTGCTGTGTCAAACAAGTCCCTCACCTGTTCCCTTTTTATTGAGTATTCAAAATAATTGGATCGCAGAAAAGGAATTGTAAATCTAGAGAACTTCTAACTCCTAATCCTAAATGGATTCCTTTCTTTATCCCCCTATGGTCTCTTACGCAATAAAAGGCAGAACCATTTACATTAAATTCCCAATATAGACACTAGGATCTATATCAGGTTGGGTTAAGGTTCCAGTCAGGGCAAACAAAATAGTTATTTTCTAGTAACATGGAGAGAGTGAAGGCCTGACGGCCTTTTCTAAGTTCTTCTCTCTTCGTTTACGTCGCTTCTTACTGCATCTCATATATGATGGTTTCTTGTTGCTGTTTTAGTTTTGGGTTTACGTTTTTTTATGGTAAAATTTGAATTCCATTTTGTGAACCGTTAGTTATTTTCTTGCCTTAAAAAAGAGGATAAAGTCATCATAGCATGACATGGTTGATTTTGATTTACTGCTTTGTGCTTGTAGAATTACTTGTTTATGACATTTGAACATCTATTAGGCTCTTCCATCTTCCAAAAGTCAGTCTGGCTGTTATAAGCTCAAGGATTATGATGCGGTGTTAAAGTGTCTAAAAAGCTTTTCTGGAGTTCTATTACAAGAGATTCCTTGGAAAACACTTGCAGTTGTCAAAAAATTTTCACATTCATTTATTGGAAATCATTGGATACCTTGCATGCCAAACCACTTGTCGGACGATGAAGTTGATGCATTGTTGGGAAAGCTACCAAAAATATTACGAGAGGCGCTTTTACCATTTCAGCTAGATGGCGTGAAATTTGGTCTACGTAGGGGTGGCCGTTGCCTTATCGCAGATGAAATGGGACTGGGAAAAACTATCCAGGTAATGATCATCATAATTTGAACAAATATGTACTAAATATTTGATGACTTGAGTTATATGACATTATACTTTTTTTGTTTTCTATAATTTTTTTGGCATTGTGATTGTTTCAAATCTTCATGATTCGTGTTGTTTTACTTGTCTGATGATGTTTTTTTTACTATTACATGTCTTTACATTTGAAATTTGTGGACATATTTCTACTTCTTGGGATGATTTAACTATCTTTTTTTTGTCAATATCGTATTTTGGTAGGCCACTTTAGTTTATAATATTAAGAAGGAAGAAGCATAAAGAGCAAAGATCTCACTTGAAAGATGGTGTGAATGCGAAACTTGAGAGATGGCTTGAATGTGAAACTTGAGAGATAACAAGAGGCTTTAAGATCCGATGGTTTTAAAATAAATCGTACAAAGATGGAATATACGAATTGTAACTTCAGTGGGGATGTGCAGATTGCTATAACTATCATGCCCTGAAACCTAAGATTATTAGGATCCTTGGATCTCGATGCACGAACGATTCCCATTCGCATAATCATGGTCAAATCATCGCAGTGGAAACATGCAAACACATACATAATGGGTAGCATGATAAAAGAGTCAAATAAATCTAATAAATTTAACCAGATATGTAATAAAGACTCAATTCTTCCACAAAACCAGATAAAAATTATTACAAAACTGATTGTCTAAAAAATCTTAATTAACTGAATAACTAACTGTCCAATAGTGTAAAACTCCTCAAATAATGATTTGCCTCTCAAGTATGGAACTCTTCCTGCAAAGCAAGCAATTATTCCTTGTTAACAGCTTCAACCTCAATATCTGAAAAGAAACAAGCAACATAAACAAACAAATGAACACTAAAGTTCCACAAGTAAACATACGATAAAACCAGAGCAAACATGTATATCAGCCAATTGTTGGGAACATGAGTTCAACGCATGCAAATGAATATGGATATATCTCATGCATGCAAATAATGATCAACCGAGGAATGTGGCAAGTAATTAGACTCATGTGTCATGAGGCTGACAACATTAATATAGCATAACATGGTCACAGGGGTATAGATTGAATCATCCCTAAATACACTCTAAGAAAGGCATATTGTCTGTACACATAGCACGTAAATTGCACTTGCCAGGAGTAGCCTAGCCAAGCACAATATCATCCCTTTTATTATCCACATGTAATTGGCAAAAGCCAGCTTCACTCACTAGCTATAGCCCAGCCACATAAGCAGGCTAGCTACAGACTAGTATTTTGGCACAATAGGATTCCCAATTCCTATGTCCGTCTCATGAGGGATAAATACCGCATATGGGTGTCCTAAAGGTGCATTGCCCGTACTTTAAATGCCTTAGAAGTCAAGGATACACACACAATAATACACAACTAATTACATAGGTTCTCAAAGCATGACATGCACAAAATGGTTGGGCACAATAACACACACATAAAAGATCTTATCCTAACACAATCCAGGTTCCAACCAATATATTCAATTGCTAAACATATGGGACAATTTCCAACAAACTTTTAGATCAAAGGAATTACATGTAGGCCATCGAAAAACAAGACACAAGCATTTGAACACATTCAACAAATTCTGTGGTTTTCCCACGCACTGAGGTGGATTTGCAAAAATCACAACAAACTCAATATAGCTGCAAATCAGGTGATTCCAAGTTCTGTTGAAAGCTATAGAAGTCTAGTATTTTACAGAATTTAACCATGGTCAGATTCAGTCTGTAAACTGGTTTTACTTTATAGTAAAGTGAAATTTGGATCCCTGCAGTTGGACAGTTTTGGCCTTGTAACTTGTTTAGGTCATCAGTCGGTCATCTGAACTCATAATTATGTGATCTTTATGATGATTTTGCAGTACTCGACGAGACGAACATAATGGTATAGTTAGATGCAGGTTTCGAATTTGTTTGACCTCTATAAAAGGGTCTGCTACATGAGAGGAAAGCCTATTGGGATCGCCTCGCCTTCTATGTGGGTCAATGGGAGGAGTAATCTGCATTAAGGGTTTGGGTGCAAATAATGCAATGATGCGCCCAAGGCATGTAAGAGAAAGGGGAGTCGCAAGAAGTCACATGGGAGAAGTGACGAGGTGGATGCACAGTCCACATAGCGGGAGGATCACATATAGGAATACTATGTCGATATGCAAAGAGTGCATATGCATATTCTTTGGTGGAGAGTTGTCACATGCTCTTTGTTGGGAAGTCCCACATCCCACATCGCCTAAGTAATAGGCTCGACATGTCTTAATATATTTGTATGGGTCTTCCACCTATGAGCTTAAGCTTTTGGGTTGGTATATGATTTCTTACATGGTATCAGAGACCCTTACCTTGGAAAAGAGAAAATAACGACTGCTAATGGTGATCAACTACTCATGTCGGGAGTTTGTACCATTACTTTATCTAGTGTTTTTGGCCAGTCCATCACCCTTCTCAATATTTACTTTGTTCCCAAATTATCAGCCAATCTTATTTCTGTAGGACAACTTATTGATGATGGCTATCTTGTTCACTTTTCTTCCTTTGGTTGCGTTATACAGAGGTGACAAACTGGGAAGGTGATCGCGACGGGAGTAAACATGGGTGCTTATTCTTGCTCGACATTGGACATCATTCTTTCTTTGCTTTTTCTAATTTCAGTAAATTGTGGACTGTTTGGCATAAACGTCTTGGTCATGTGAACAATGCACATTTGCTTTCCTTGTTTAAATTTGGTTCGTTGGATTCTACTATTGATAATAAAATGATGTCTTCTTTATCTCAATCAAAGTGTGAAACTTGTTGCTTAAGTAAAAGTCACATTTTGCCTTTTTTTGTTCATAATTCTCGTGCTTTGGCATCATTTGACATTATTCATTTAGATGTTTGGGGAATTGCTCCTACCTTGAGTAGGACAGGCTTTAAATACTATGTGACCTTTATCGATGACCACTCTTGTCATACTTGGATTTACTTTATGCGCATGAAATCTGAAGTCTTCTCCATTTTTCAAAATTTTTATAACATGGTCCAAACCCAATTTCAAAAAGCAATCAAAATTCTTAGATCAGATTCTGGTGGAGAATATATGTTTTATAAATTCTCTGCCTTCCTTTTTGATAAAGGAATTCTTCACAAAAAAATTTGTCCGCATATTCCTCAGCAAAATGGGATTGCAGAAAGAAAGAACATACATATTCTTGAAACTGTTCTTACTCTGTTAATTGCATCCCCCTCTCAAATTTTGGTGTGATGCTGCATATACTGCTGTGTACCTTATCAACCATCTTCCTAGCATTGTTCTAGGAAAGACTACTCCTTATGGAGTTCTGTTTGGTAAAACCCTCTCATACTCTCACTTACGTGTTTTTGGCTGCTTGTGTTTTGTTCATCTTCCTTCTACTGAGCGCACTAAGTTATCACCACAGGCTGCTAAATGTGTCTTTTTGGGTTACAGTAATGAACACAAAGGGTTTTTGTGTTATGATCAATTCTCGTAATGTGATTTTCTTGGAACAAATTCCCGTTTTTTTCTGTATGTTTGGATAGTCATCCTATTGCTGTATCCTATCTGCCTCAATTCACAGAGTCTTCCTCTCCTTCACCTCTTCTCAAAGTCTTTGTCCGGCGGAACACGGTCCCTCCTCTGGCGACTCCCTCTCCTGATCCTCTCCTAGAGCCGCCTACTGAATCTTCAGGTAATAAAACTTCTTCTGATAGCACCATTTCTTTGTGACGCTCTAGCCGTTCTTCTGTTGCCCCTGATCGCTATGGATTTCTTGCTATTCTTACCTCCTTGGATAGTGCTCCTATACCCACCTCATATTCACAAGCCTCAAAGATTGCTTACTGGCAGGATGCTATGATTGAGGAATTAGTTGCTCTTGAAGCAAATCAAACATGGGACATGGTACCGGCCCCGGATGGAGCCTTTGTGTTGGCAGCAAATGGATATACTCCGTTAAAGTACACTCTAATGGGAGTCTTGATCGCTGCAAAGCCATATTGGTTGCACAAGGTTATCGGCAGGAATATGGAATTGACTATGAGGAAACATTTGCACCGGTGGCGAAAATGACCACTGTTCGTATTCTTCTGTGTTGCGGCAGCCCGCAACTGGCCTCTATGGCAAATGGACGTCAAGAATGCTTTTCTACATGGGGACTTGAGAGAGATCGTCTATTTAAAACCTCCTCCAGGCTTGTCCTCCAAAACATGTGTGCAAATTGAGGAAAGCTCTTTATGGACTTAAACAAGCTCCTAGCGCTTGGTTCGATAAGTTCTGGGCAGCAATCCTTCAGGCTGGATTTCGTCAAAGTCACTCTGATAGTTCCCTCTTTCTGCGATGGACATCGAAGGGCTACACATTCCTCTTAGTCTATGTTGATGATATGATTCTTAGTGGCAATGATACTGCCGGCATTACGGATCTTAAACACCACCTTACTCGCCGCTTCAGAATGAAGGATCTTAGTCCTCTCGCCTACTTTCTGGGGCTTGAGTTTGTGCGTAACAAATTAGGCATTAGGGTCCTTCAGCGTAAATATGCGACAAATTTGATCATGTCGGCCAGGTTTGATGATGCTCACACTTTTGATACGCCTTTGGAATTGAACAACAAAATCAGTTCCAATGATGGCACTCCCTTGGATGATCCATCTGTTTTCTAGCGGATAGTTGGTAGTTTGCTCTACTTAACTATGACTCGGCCGGATATTTCTTATGTAGTTTATACGATTAGCCAGTTTGTTAGCAATTCCTACAAACCGCACCTTGCTATTGCGTTACGCATCCTCCGCTATGGTAAATGAAGTCTTTATCATGGTCTCTTCTTCCCTTCTGATACTTCTTTGTAATTATGGGCTTATGCGGATGCTGATTGGGTTGGCTGTTCGTACTTTCGGAGATCTATCACTGGCTGGTGTATGTTTCTTGGGAAATCTTTGATTTCATGGAAATGCAAGAAGCAAAACTGAAATTATCTGGCTCCGCCGTCTTCTATGTGAATTAGGTGTTCTTGTTGGACGTTCCACACCTCTCCATGGGGACAATACCAGTGCTACCAGAATTGCTAAAAACCCGGTCTTCCATGAAAGAACGAAGCACATTGAGATTGACTGTCACTTCATCCGTCAACATGTTGTTACTGAGAAGATATCTCTGCCTCATGTCTCTTCGTTTAACCAGTTGGCGGATATCTTCACCAAAGCTCTTCCTAAACCGCATCATCATGATCTAACTAGTAAATTGATGTTTTCAACCTTACCACATCAATTTGAAGGGGAGTGTAGAAGATAACAGGCCTTTAAGTTAGGCCCAGGCCCATCCAGGCCCATGTATAATCCCTCACGTGGGATATTGTTTAGATTGTATCAATTCCTATTTTCTCTCCCCGTATAGATATTTTCTTTCCTATTCTTTCCTTGTATAGATTAGGAGATATTCTTTGATAATTCTAATTTGTATACTTAGCATGTTTAGAGCCTTGATTAAGGTATAATCTAATTATAAATACAAACAGTCGGTCCTCCATTGAGGCACAACCTTCTCCCACCATTATTATTCTTCTTCCTCTCCTTCTTCACATAATATTATATGGTATCAGAGCAGGTTTCGATTCCGTTGTTCTTGTGTAGCCCATGTGACAGGCCCCATCCATGAAATTTGTTGGGTCTGCACGTGAGGGGGAGTGTTGGGAAGTCCCACATCCCACATCGCCTAAGTAATAGGCTTGACATGTCTTATTATATGGTATCAGAGTGGGTTTCGATCCCGTTGTTCTCGTGTAGCCCACGTGATAGGCCCGTCCATAAAATATGTTGGGTCTACATGTGAGGGGGAGTGTTGGGAAGTCCCACATCCCACATCGCCTAAGTAATAGGCTTGACATGTCTTAATATATCTGTATGGGCCTTCCACCTATGAGCTTAAGCTTTTGGGTTATATGGTTTCTTACATGGTAATAATGGTGGGAGAAGTCGTGCCTCAATGGAGGATCGACTGTTTGTATTTATAATTAGATTATGCCTTAATCAAGGCTCTAAACATGCTAAGTATACAAATTAGAATAATCAAAGAATATCTCCTAATCTATACAAGGAAAGAAGAGGAAAGAAAACATCTATACAGGGAGAGAAAATAGGAACTAATACAATCTAAACAATATCCCACGTGAGGGATTATACATGGGCCTGGGCCTATCTTAAAGGCCTGCTATCTTCTACACTCTTGACTTAAGATGTGCAATGGCACGGTCCGAGGCTTCTTGGAGCATATCTTCCAAGTGGTGGATGCGTATGTGATCGAAGGGTGGACGGATCTTTAGGCACCGATGGAGATCTTGAACGGTCAGGAAGAGTTTAGAAGACTATAGGATAGTCTTGAGTAGTATAGTTTTATTTAGAGAATTCTTATATATTATGGAATGTGTAGAAATGTATGGAGTATTCTAGAAGAGTAGGGATAAGAGTAGGATTTGGATCGGGTCGAAGTGCTCTCTTCTTGGCATCTGAGTGTGCAAGCCTTGGTGTGAGTCTTGGTACAAGGTGTAGATGCCCTGACCAACACTGTGAAATCTAACTTTTTTTTTTTGGTTAAAAGTTGTGAAGGTTGACTTGGTTACACTGAGGGTGAATTGTCTGCCGTACTAGCTTGAATTGGGGTGATTTGCCCTGTTTGTGACAAGATGCTTTGGCAAAGCATGAACTACAAAAGGAGTTCATGGAGATTATTAATATTTCTTTTTTATTGATACTTTGAGATGTTTCTATATTGTTTTTGGAATGGTTATTAACTTTTTCTCGGCCTTTGAGCCTTAGGGGTGATTTGTTCATTCATGAACTGTAACGTCCTGGAACTCGGGGCCCTTTGAATTCCGCATCAAGACTTATAAAAGTATCACATCCATATATGTGTCAAATCCACTTGCATAATAAAATTCTAGGCGTTTACCTAATTAATAAGAACTCTTTACTTGAGATTTAAAAATCTGAATAACTGTGTCAATCTGAACATAATAAAATTAGAAGGAAAAAAAAAAACCTACAAAGCTTTTGAAAAATTCTATTTGTAACAAACTAAATAAAATAATAAAACTAGTCCTTAATCTCTTATCTTCTATGTGAATCCGTCGCTCAGGAATGCTTGTCGATGCCCATCTCTTGCTTATCATGGTAAATCCTTAGACTCTAAAACCTGGTTACCTGGATTGGGGCAACAAAACAACAATCAGTAAAACTGAGTGAATAGAACTTCAATCTACATGGGTGCACAATTTTATGCTAAACTGGAATAATAATACTGCAATAATAATAAAAGTGCATTTATTAAGGTCAGGTCAAGGTTTCCTAAACTAACCTTCAGACAATCCCCTCACCACTTGACAGCACCACCCCACAAATACCTCATGGATGCCTCATATCATGTACAAAGGGCTGACCTACAGTCAGTGATAATAGCTGACCTGTAGTAAAATAATTAACATAACTGACCTGGGTGTCAGGGAATACATTTGACCTATGAGTCAGGGAATAACATATTTGACCTATGAGTCAGGGAATTAGGTATATCTGACCTATGAGTCAGGACAAAACATCTATGCCATGGCCTTGGTATGTGCTAGTGGTCTAGGGGAGGTCCAATGGGTCAGTCCTTGTTAATCATGTTATATAAAGACATTTTATTCCTGAAAATCATATAAACATGGTTCATACTAGAATAAAATTCTTTACAATTCTCAATATTTACATCGAGGTAGTTTGAGATCGACCCCTTACAGCATCCAGATTTATTATGCCCCGCTCCACGTCATTACTGGTATCTGATGGTGTAGGGGCAACTGCATAACCCTCCCTTCTATAGGTTTGAGATGTTTCATCACTAGAGACATCTTTATTCGGCATAATTCATAATATGCAGACATATTTGAATCATATTGCATAATTTAACAACAAAATTGAGCCTAATATGGATTCCTCTGTTCACTTGATGAATTTGTCATCAATAGTTATGTGTCAAAAATAATTCAACCATCTATTATGTCAATTCAATAATCAGTAAAATTTTAAAGCATTCAGTAAGCCCTACTTAAAAGGTTCTTAAAGAAACAAGTCATAAAATATTTAGTTGTAATTATTATAAAATATCAGGGCTTAATTAAAATTCTCAGAACTCTTATAGCATTGTAAAAGACGGGGCTGGTGTGAAATTCCTGAACCCATAAGGTGCTCATATGTATAACAATAAGTTCAGGCCTCATATTCATATATTGATAGTCATAAGGATGGCCTCACGCCTACTGGATTAAGGTCTGTTGGATGATATACCAGGGTCCACTCCTTATGGATCCTGCATTCCTTGGGTCGCGCAAGGGTGCTCCTCTGAATGAATGAATCAGATCATCCATCTAGTGGGACACGCAGGCCCCACAACAGAATTGAAAAATTGCACTAAGACGACTGGAATTCTGTATATCTCAGTTTTTGCCATGATTTTTAACTATTCCTTGGTCAACTTGAGTTGGTATAGCAGCCTAGTACTCTTGTCTACATGAAAGAATGGATAGGTAAACTGCTTGTGATGGAATTTAGGATTTCCAGCATCACATAAATAAAAAGGAATGTCGTTATAGTGTGGAAATTTCTGTAATAGGTATACAAAACTTATAAAATCGGTCTCAATCCTCATCATCCTCACAAACTTCACCATAAAACCACCGCATAGTAATGGAATACAGAAGCAGAAATTTGGATTTGAGATCAAACACTAGTAGATAGAAATTTCTACTCACCTTGCTAGGCTGTAGTTGCTGATTTGCTTCTTCTCCAAGTTCCTCTAGGGTTAGGGCTTTCGGAGAGTGATATGAGCAAGAGAAAGTGAAGTAAGAGAGACGTGACATGGGTTCTCTCCATGCGTCTTCCATATATAGCCTGGCATCTCTCCCCTTTTCTCCATTGACTTCTTATTTTGAGTAAAATTCTACTTCCCAAATCATGAGACAATCCTTCTAGTAGGCATGCATAAGTCTCCTTATGGCTTTGAGGGCCGATCACACTAAAATGACTCAAAAAGGTTGGGTCCCATCTAGGGTACTAAAAGTCATCTAATGTGATTCGCAGGTCCCATAATTCTAACAACTAAAAGACTCACATTAAAAGAAAGTGGCTTTATCAAAACAAATAGTGGTCCCCACACAGTTACATAATAAAATAAATCATCACAGTATAATAAAAGGACAAAAAAAGGATAAGGATAACAATTATTAAATCCATTGAAAATTCCTAGCCCCTCTACTGAGACTTAGGGATATTACATCATTTACATGAACTATACATCTTATATTCTCTTCTTTCCACTTTTGCAATTTGTAATTTTCTATTTTTTAATTAAAATCATTCTTACTGATAGAAAAAATCAAGTTATGGAAATCCAGGACTGAAATCTCGGTTAAGGGAATACATTGTTTTCCTTGAGCAACTTTGGATTTTGCATAAGTTATTTTAAACCATTTGCTCTAGTTTTAGGGCTAATATATAATATTGTTTTTTTATATGTTCTACTAAATTAAATGTAGTTGGCCCCTATTATCCTTTTTTGGTTTGTATTTTCATTTTAGGTTCTCTGATTTTTTAATAAATTTACATACATGAAATGATTCTTGCCTAATCTTTCTATTTGTTTATACTTATGCATGGAGTTAAGCTGTTGTCGATTTTCATTAAGTTTGTTGCGAACTGTTATTTATATTTTTAGTCCCTCTGTTTCCAGGCAATTGCAATTGCAAGCTGTTTTATGGATGAAAATCCTATACTTGTTGTCTGTCCCGCGATTTTGCGGTTTTCATGGGCAGAAGAACTAGAGAGATGGCTTCCCTTTTGCTTACCAACAGACATACATCTTGGTATTATGCTTTGTTTTTATTGATACTTTTATTTAGAGTGACATTGAGGCTTTTACTCCTGTTCTTGCATGGTCTATCCTCAATTGTTCTGACTGTCTTTCCCTCCTTTTGTGAAAAAGCTTATTGCCCTGGTGACACTTGAGAGGGATAAAAGTGATTATTTTGAAATTGTGCAGCCTGCGAGGTCACTGGTTTCTTTTAATGATAAGTAACAAAAAGCATTCTTTGGTGAAAATGATATATAAATATAGTTTAGTGGATCAATACAGTCAAAATACATAAAAAGGATGCATAAAGAAAGAGAACACTATAAATCCCACCACTAGCACCCAGCCACCCACAGAAGAAAGTCTTGTCTTCTGAAACGTGCCAATTTCAGAGTCTGAGCAAAGTAACTTTTTTCACTTCCCGAATCATTTGTTGCTTCATTTGTACTGTAAAAAATATGCACAAATGACTTTGTCACTGCTTTTGGAAGATCCCATACCTCCCTCACAGCTGAATCCGAATCTATACTTGTAAGCCTCTCGTTTTAGCCTGAATTGATTGGTTGCCCTGAGAAAGGAAGTAGATTTTTACTGGCTCGGGCGAGCCATGAGAAGCCACATCAAATGGAGCTAAATGCTCCCTTGACTAGGAGTATTCCTTGATACTTGGAGATTCTTCGATTTGCTACACTTGGCATCGATTTACGACACTAACCAATCCAAGAATTCATCTGGCTTCAATTTTCCATCATATTCTGGAATCACAAGTTTAATGCCCAAATCACGATCAACATTGAAGGCATGTGGATCTCGTTGATTCCGAATATGTCCTCCATCATCCCGATGGTTATCTTCATGCCGATTAGTTTCCAAATTTGTTAATCGGGTTTCAATCCTATCAAGAGTCGCTTGCATTTGAACTTGCATTTGAGCCACCGTTGCGGATAATTGATTAACAGTTACTGATAATTGCGCAATGGATTCCCTCAAATCATCATCATTGTGAGAGGAAGACTCCTTGTCAACCTGCCTTTTGGGAGGCATCTTTGGTTAATGCAAATTAAAAGTTTGTGATTGACCTGATGTGTAGATCTGACTTCCACGATCACGTGGGTGAAAATTGATCTGAAATTGGATGGTGGATGAGCCCAATATGGTCAGAAGAAAACTCAACTGTTGATCTTCGTCAAATTTGCTATTGAGCAGAGTCGGTGATGCAGTGATGATGTCAGCAGAATCTGTTGGGCCTCAAGAAGGGTTGGACTGACTAAACTTTAACCCAGATATGAACCTGACCCAACCGGTTTTGATTGGATTCGGTTGTGGCTGGGAGGAATCTGTGGTGGGTTGGATGTCAAGTGCGGTATGGTTGCAGGGTTCGGGTATGGTGGTGGGTTTTCGGCAGTGGGTTGTGTTGTGGGAAGTGGGCAGAAGATGGGGCGGGAGGGCCGGGAAGTGCGGAAGATGGTCAGGGACTCTCAGAGGGCGATGGGAGGGTTAGTGGACCGATGGATGGCCGGGAAGACAGTGGGTGGATCGGTGGGGATGGATGATCGATAGAGGTAATCACGCCGACAATCGGAGATCGTTTGGCTCTGATACCAATTGATGCAGGCCCTATGGTTAGGATGCAAGTGCCGGGACACAATTAGGGTTCCAAAGAACAATCACTCGAAGAAGAAACGGTCTCCAACGAAAAATCCACATAGGGAATTCTATTAATCAATTCTAATAGTTGAGATGACCAATCTCTACAATGTTATATTTTTAAGAAAAGAAACTAAAGCTCTAAGAAAGCTTTCCTAATCAAACTAGGAAACCAAATAATAATCCTACCCAAATTAGAAACCTAATTCTAATTACACTCTTTGCTAAAAATAAAACTAATAATAATTAAAAATCAGGATTTCATGGGTCCCACATGTGGCCCACGATTCTTGTTGCCATGACATATTATTGCTGCTGCATCATGAGGCTACTCACATTGCCAAGACCTTTGAATTCTTTCCCTGTTGCTGTACAGAAAGCTAATGCAGCCTTGAAGGAGTCTGACTTATATGATGAATAGATGTCAAGATTGCTTCTCCCCAAAATATTTTGGGAACATTGTAGTAAAGCTCATGTAGTGTGAGTTATGTATGTGTTTTCTTTTAGCTATGCTAATTGGTCAAGAGTATGGACATGATAATCGAGGTTGTGTTCCTTCTGCAAAAAGAGAACTACGAAATTGAGATGAAATATATTCTCCCCCAGATCAGATTGAAAGGCTTTAATTTTAACCAAGAGTTGGGTTTCTACCGTATTTACAAATGACTCAAATTTTATAACATTTAGATATGTTCCATCTCATAAATCAATGTATAGTGCGAGCAGTCATCTGCTTGAAGCCTTGAACAACCGTTGGTGGGTTAAGAAGTAATTCCCCATTTGTGATAATGAATCTAATCAATTGGTGGTCTAGTCGTAATCTCTGTACTCTTGCTAAATGGTGAAGGAGTTGGTCTGGTGAATCTACATCTCAAGCAATCTGAAATGTCCACAGCTTTATTTTACTGAGAACAAAGAAAGAAATGAACTATCATGCCATCTTATTTCTATTATTAAAAATTGCAGTCTTTAGAAATTTTATGTCCTAAAATAGAATAGCAAAAATTATAGGGGAGAGTTTATTTTTGGTGAGATAAAGGGGAGAGTTATACGATGAAACTGAAGCAATAATGTGAGAATTCCCATGAAGGTGTTTCAGAAAATACAATCCTCCTGAGTTATGGTCTGTCCCAATTTGCTTTGTGGTATGTTAATCTCTCTCTCTCTCCCTCTTTTTTTTTTTGAAAAATACCCAGTTAGTGGTGGCCTCAGAAACCTTTATATAGCCTGCCATTTAGTGGTGGCCTCAGAAACTTTTTTATAGCCTTTGTCATGAGTTTCTGGTGTTTCCATGCGTTTCTCAGTTCAAAATAGAAAAATTCTACATTTTGGGTGTTTCTGGCACTTTCTTGCTCATGAGTGGGTGCCTTGGACATTGCTGATGCTACAGTATCAGCACCACAGTATGCTGCCACAGTAGTATGCTACTGTAACATATCCATTTTCATTGGAGTCATGACCAAGTGCGACAGATAAAGAGTATTTCTTTTTGTTTGCAATTCCCTGTTGTGAAAGGACCTTGTATTGTTTCCTTACAGATCAGAGGGCAAAGCTATTGAAATCGGGACCAGACCTAGGCCATAGTTTGAAACTTGATGCTTATGAGAATCATATGCTAGTTCTCCCATCTCCTATCTATATGGAGCCCTACAGAACCCATTCATAGCTTGAATGTTAGGCTCCCATGTGGGCCTGACAAAGTGTCATCTCACCATCTCGTTATATCATCAGTTCACTCAATGCTTATGTTTGTTCAGGTTATTATTATTTTATTATTATTATTGTTGTAAAACTGCACACGCATGCTTATGTTACTTTGTTTGTTCAGTTTTTGGCCATCAAAATAATCTCAAATATTTGACAAGATCTCCAAAAGTAGTGGTTATTTCGTACAAAATGCTTCATCGTTTGCGGAAAAGTATGCTGGAGCAAGAGTGGGCACTTATGATTGTTGATGAATGTCACAATATCCGATGTACTAAGAAAATGATGGAATCGGAAGAGGTATGCAGTTAACTCATTTTTTAGGGACTACCACTGGGTTTCTTCTCTAGGCATTTGAAGCCTAGATTATTTTGTGGATGCTACCTTTTCAATGTTATTTTCATACCAAATGCACACATCCCATAATTAGTTATCTATATTGGGGGCCCAGGCACATGCCTAGGCTCCTCAAGGTTTGTGTGGGTCTTTCATCTGTGGTTAAGTAGAGGCCCCTCATGATCTTCTAGGGTTTTGTCAATGTAAAAGAGAGGAAAGGAGGGAAAGGGATGAATAGAGATGGAAAGTGCTTTTCACATTCTCCTTTCTATTACTTCTTCCTTTGTAGTTGAATATCTCTCTCTCTCTCCCGCCTATTCACTTATGTGTCTCTTCCTTGTGTGTTTAGTCAACTAAACTCTTGAAATTATACTTGAGTTATGCATGTAGACTACTGGGTATGTTTGTTTGAAACATAGTTATGTATTTAGACTATTGAGCATGTTTGTTTGAAACATGATTTTAATTTATGAATTATGAGTTTGGCAATATGGTTTCATTCCTTTTCTCATTCTGTTATACTCCACATTTCTAGTTTAATAAGCTTATACATGGACAATGTAGAATATGAAATAGGCCAAATGAGTGAATGACTCGATTTAGTTAACAATGGTGGGGCATTTATATAACCTAAAAAGTATATCTTGATTATTGATTAACAAAATTTGTCTCTTGCCTCATGCTCCAATAGGGCTTTGCGCTTAGCTTGCCTTGTGCATTGACTGCATATATATATATATATATATGTATGTATGTAATTGTGTATTTGAGAAATGGTCCTATCTTGGTCGTGGTTTGCACTGAGTCGACTTGGTGCTTGTACTGACCAGTGTGAGTCTCGACTGGCATCCCAAAAATTCCCTGACTCAACTGAGTCAGGCTGGCATGAGATCGGCACCAACTGGCTTGAATTGGTACGGCTAACATTGGGCTTGCATGGACTCGTATGAGACTATTACGGACCAAGTCATAATAACTTAACCAAAACCATATTTAAGAAATCTCTCTCTCTGTTTTTTTTTTTGTTCTTTCATTTACCACTGAATTTGAAGTTTGAAGTGAAAGGGACAGCTATCTGTATGGTACCCAAACAAATGTATTCATCAATATGGATAGTGGGGCCTATAGGTAGTATTAGTACGGCGATGAACAGTGCAAGATGATGATCATTAGTTCAATACTATGAGAGAATTATTAGTATGAAGATGGAGCTGAAGTTGTTTGATACTATTGCATATCTAATCTATTGAGTTTCCACAATCATCGAATAAGAAAGGTTATGGTAATGAAAAGAACATCGGCTCAAGCCAGCTTGAAACTGAATGTGGTATCAAAAAATTGGTTGCCCCACCCCAAGCACCCACCCTTAGTTAATCTTATGGCTCATGGTTATGTTAATGTTACTACGAGTATTAAATGAATGATTTTTTATTTTGGTAATTTGGAAATCTGTACGTGTTAAATGATCCTTCCATTAGCTATATGAAGTGATGAACATCGTGTTAAACTGAAGTGAACCTGAAGTAATACTAAATATCTCTGTAATTTATTAAAGACACAAACATGTTTTCCTATACCAACTTAAATTCATTATTAATAACTTAAACTTATGACTTTAGATTCACAAAACTATATTTTCTATTTTTTTTAGATTTTTCTTCTTTTTTCATATATATATATATTAGATTTATTGGGCTTAAGGGTGTGGCTCAGTCGGACTTGGCTGAATCGACTCGGGGGGGAGCTATTGCTGCCAGAGTCCGACTTTTTAAACCTTGGATCTAAAAGCATACTTGGGAAGGAATTTGAAATAAAGGACTGGAATTTTTATAACATTTCATAAAAATTGAAGTTGTCAGGTCAAAGAAAGATATTGTAATTTCTCAGTGCAAGTATACTCTAGATTAGCTCCAGGAAATAGGAAAAATGGGTAAAAGACCTGTGGATATGTCTATAGAGCAGAATCATACCCTTGCTCCAGAAATTAGTGAGTTTTGCATGACTCTAATACGTATCAGAGGTCGTTGGGAAATTAATTATCTAACCATAATGTGTCCTGATATATCATACACTGTCAGTGTGGTCAGTCAGTTTATGCATGTTCCATGAATCAAAGATCTAAATCCAATTAATCGAACTTTAAAATATTTGAAGGGTTATCCAGGACGTGGTTTTCTCTATGCGTGCCATGGTCACTCAAAAACATAGATGTTTACAGATGTAGACAAGGCAGGGTCATAAGTCGATAGGAAGTCTACTCTATGTTATGCTTAGGTTGAAAATTCAGAGTACGATGAACTGCATTCTATATCATGTCATGGCTCATGGGACATGTGAGCTGCTATTATTGGAAATTCTACTCAGGGAGTTGGGTTTTTTCAGGTACCAGTCATATGATTCTACACTGTGATAACACAACCACTGGTCACTTTATTTGTGAATAATTGACAACGAAATACAACTAGAGTATCTGTTTGTTCAAGCAAAACATTTATTTGATGTTTTATCCAATCTAAGAAAAATAGATTTTCAGGTTCCAGCTTGAGGGGGGAGTGTTGAGAGACAGCCAGGGATTGATTTCTAATTTTGCAAAAAAATTAGGAACTATGTATTAATTTTACAAAAGCACAGTGGTTATTTTGTAAAGAATATATATATATATATATATAAAGTACACAGCCCTGGTTGCCCAACCTAAGGTACAACTGTGCTTCTCTCTTTCTAGAACTTCTCCAAAGTCTCTCTTCTAAAACTACTTCTCTTTCTTCCTCAAATCCATCTTCTACTTCTTTAGTTTTGATTTTACATTAGTTTAGCGATTTCGAATGTAGTTTTTTTATCTTAAATGATAGAGATGGCTTCATCTTGGTGTGTATCCCTACCATTTCCCTCATTCTTTTTTTGAAAGATTTTGTTAAATAGAGGTGGCTGTCATCTTGTTTAACATCTCTAACATTTTTTTTTATTGATTAAGATCTCTAGCACTTGTCATCTCACGTTCGTCTTTCCCATTCTCTCACTTACTTCTTTCCTTTTCTCCTTTTTTTTTCTTCTCATTCTATAGCTTTCACATTCTGTATTTTATTTTATTTTTTATGGAATGCTTATTTTACAAGCATTTAACATTTCAAAAATGTTTATTTATTACTCTATGTTAATGCTAAATTATTTACTTTTGATCGCAGAAGTTAGTGTTCTAAACCCATCATGCACCCTTTATCTTTTCTGTCTGTCCATATACTTTTGTTTATTTTTTCATTTATTTTTCAGAATTCCTTTTTGATTGAAAGTATGTATTTATATTTTCTGTAACAGACTCAAGCTGTCCTGGACATGGCTATCAAGGTCAAGCGTATCATTTTACTCTCCGGAACACCTTCTTTGTCAAGGTTGTATGGGACTTGTCCCTTTAAAAATAGTGATTGTGGTGTTCATTGTAATTTTGACTTGAGCTAAGATTCGCGACGGCCCTAAGTTGTCAATTACATATTAAATGATCGTCGGATGTCTTACCAATCTTCTGATATATACAGGATTTGTTCTAGTGCAAACTGTTCGCAAAACTCACTGTGCGAACTTTCTGTGGGGGCCACTGTGGGCCCTAACTGGGAATGGCACCAGGGAGATGGAAAGTTCTTGATGGGCCCTATCTACATACCAAATTTGGGACCCATCCGATCATCTGGGCCCACAAGTTAATGGGTGTACAGTCCATTCGGATTGTGCACGATTGATCTGTGGGCCCAGTCCATTTGGATGGGTGTAAAACCCAAGGAACCCGTGTAATATAGGGGGTCCCGGTTTTTGGTCCATTTGGGTGGACCCAACAGTGGGCCCTACCAATACTTCACATGGAATGAACCTTGTGAAGTAGTTCGCACCCAAATATTTCCGTATATATATCTGTAGTGTTATTCAGCATGCTTTAAATTTTTTGTTATCTTTATTTTTTCTCTTACACGTGGCATTAATCAAAGTCGGTTGTGAATTCTAATACCTTTGGGTTTTCTCTTAGGTGACCATAGGCCTTATGACATTTTTCATCAGATTAATATGCTATGGCAAGTTTTCTTTACTCAGTAGTATTTAAGTTGCCTTTTCCCTTGAGGTCAAAAATCAAAAGAAGACTGATTTATACATAATTGTCTCTATTTGTTACTGTTTTGATGATGCATTCTCTCTTTAGGTCTGGTTTATTGGGGAAGGACAAATATGAATTCGCAAGCAACTATTGTTCCATAAAATTTGCTCGGGGCTTGCGGGGGAAGATATTCAAGGTATCTATGAAATTTTCCTCATACTTGGAATTAGTTTCTCCAATTTTTTCTTCATTGTCATGTGTGAGAACTGAGAAGCATGCTGAGGTCATGTCCAACCTCTGTTATTTTTGAATTTTAATGTCATATACTTTAGTGGGTTTATCATACATTCCAAGTGGTACTTTGTTGTGAATAATTCAATGTTGTGTGTGTGTGGCTGTGTTTTTATTTTTTCATTTTCATTTTCATTTTATTTTTTAATTGGAAATTTGACTTGAATGCTCAACTCAAGGCTAGAATAATAAGCACCTTCCACTGTGCCACGGGCTCTTGTCATTTGTTTGGAGTGTTAAGCTTTTATTTTATTTATTTTATTTCCTAAATGCTTCTCAATATTGAATGATAATATATCTTTATGCAACTTGGAATGATATTCTCTTTCTTATCATTTTGCTTGTGACAAGAAATTTCTTGGTGCAACTGGTGAATTCTCTTAAGATTATGTTGGTCAGAATATTACTCATGGTTGTTACCTATAGATAAAAAAATTCTCTGTAATAATCATTAGTTCCATAAAATTAATTGTGGTAAAACAAATAAAATACCAGAAAGTGGAAAGCAGCTCCTAAAATTGATGCTAGAGAATCAACTAGCAGCAATTTGTTTACAAAGAATTAATGTTTGTTTTTGTACCAACAGTTAATGCTGGTCACTGCATAAAGCCTTCTTGAAACTGTTAGGTAGTCTGTGAAAGTACAAATTTTTTGTGTGTGTGTGTGTGTGTGTGTGTGTGTGTGTGTGGGTGGGTGGGTGGGTGGGTGGGGTTGTTTGAATAGGACTATTTGAAAATTATGACTAATTAAAAATGCAAGTCCTAATTCAAACAACAATCACTCAATTTGAACTACAAGATATACCTATGTTTGGAACCAATTAAGTTGTCAAATGTGCTAATACAACTTGATAAATATGAACTACTAGAAAGCTCAATCACTAAGAAATAAGAGTATGCCAATGAGTTCGTAATGAATTTAGCTAGCACATGTATTCCATAACATAAATGTAAAACAACAAAGCACAATAGAGATGGAGGCACACAACGATTTATAGTTGTTCGGTCCTTGAAGTCCGCCAGTTTTTTTTTTTTTTTTGCCGGTCCCAAGCTTGGGTAAAGGAGGAGCGTTGCGTTAGGTAGGTTGACAGCCAGCGTAATTGTCACAAACCAAACATGAACTCAAGATAGATCGGAATGGAGAAACAGAATTCGTGTAGTCGACCCCAACATAGTTGGGACAAGGCCTTGATGATGATGATGGTCCTTGATCTACGTCCATTCCTAACACAACCACACACTAGTGGTCTTTTGGCTTTCACTATAAGAGGTTTTCAATAGGTGCACCTCACAAACCTTTACAATTATACTTTTGATATAGTGGTTCGATCACTAAGGTTTGCTCCACCTATAGTTGTCAATTCTGTTCTGGACAGAATTGGCTGGAACGTTCTGGAATTAGCATTGGGTGGAACGGAATGGCCCCCCTAAAAGTTTCCCATCCCAATTCCGGTCCGTTCCGGTCGTTCCGGTCCCAATTTCAGCTCCAATTCCAGACCAATTCTGCCCCATTCCTGCCAAGATTTCATACTTCCATTCATATGCAATGAAAACTAGAAAATGGTCAATTGTAGAGTGTACTTTAATTTGAGTGATGTAAGTATGCACTTTTAGTATTATTTTAGCATTCAACTATTTTTTCCAATTTTAAAGATTCTTTTCCGGAACGGAACACTGGAAGCCCAAACGTTCCACTACGGAGTCAAACTGGAATGGCAACCGGAACGGAATTGACAACTATGGCTCCACCAACTCCAATTTTTTGATAGGGTGGTTCCACTCTATTTTTTATAGTGAGTCGATCACACAGGTCTAATCCACTTTACAATGATGTAATGCATAGAAATACAACAAGAATGCTTGCCTCTTTGTAGATGACTCTAACTTGTTGCGCCTTCTTTGAAGCTTGAACTTGAACTCCAACCTTTGGCTCCTTGCTTAGCTCCTTGGTGATGAAGATGCTCCAATTGTGCTGAATCAAGTGAGGGAGGAGGTCTAGGTTTAGGGTGACTAAGATATTCATAGGTTAGTCCAATCCTTAGTAATGGAAGTTTCCACAAGACACTCTTTGATGAGCTTTGAATGCTCCAAGATATACCTATGAGGATCTTAAGAGTGTGCGGAAATTGGTCTTGAAGGTCTAAGGAGATTTTGCATATAGGGAGCAATCAAACTTCAAAACACTAGATCCAAATTTCTCTAATTACTCTCTCTTTGCCCTTAAATGCTCTTAAATCTAACAATCAAATCCTAGGAGAGTGAGTGGAAGAGGATTTTGAGGTTTCAAAAGGTGTTTATCTGAGGGTTAGTTCTTGGTTAAAGAGGGCTCTCAAAATAACATTAATTACAGTCATTGAAAGGAGCTCAGGTATATATAAAGATATTCTCAACAACTAGTTTACAGTTAGCCGAGAACTGCTCACGGCTAGCCGTAAATCCCAACGGCTAGTTTGACTTAACAGTCAAAATTGGCTGTTGTTCTACCGCTAGCCTTACGGCTTGCCGTGGGATGACCTATGACTAGCCTTAAGCTTACTGTAGAGTAAAATGCTCCAAATTGGCTTACTGGAAAAGCTTGCCGATTTGTACTTACGGTGAGCCTTCTGGGTACCTACGGTTAGCCGTAGCCCTGTTATGGCTTGCCGTAAGTCCACATAACTGAGCACCTGATTTGCTTAGAAAAGCCATGTTAACCCCATACTTTAACTACATGGTATTAGGGTTTTAGGGGCCTATTCTTGGTTTGCCTAAGGTTCAATTTACCTGAATAGGTTGGCACAAATCAGAGGATTTAACTTGATGATTCATGGCCTTCCAGGACTTGATCTTCTGGATATGAAATTGATCTTCCTTTCTGAAACTTCTAGAGGCAAGGTCTTGGACATAAACATGGAATTGACAACCTAGGGAAGTGCATATTTGACTATGGTACTAGCAGTTTGGAGATGGGAAGCCACGTGGGAGAATAATAATAGCATTGTTAGTGGCTTCACAAATAGAATAAAAATCAAGGATAAAAAGTGGTTTCTGTATGTGTTTTGGCTGCCCCTTTAAACTCTGTTTCTGTGGTACATATTGGTTATCAACTTATCGGCATGAATACAAAATGAGGTTAAAAAAAACCTGTAAAGTTATCCAAAAAAATTCAGAACATTGGAAAATGCTATAATTTGATTATTTTTTATTAGTAACCAAGATGAGTAAGAGAATTGGACCCCCCATTGTCATACAGGTCCTGTTTTACTGTATAACTTTTAAATAATAATACTTATGTATTTGTATACTTACATTCATGTCAGTTATATTAAGTTCAAACCTAATAAAATGTCAATGGTGAAGTAATTTAATCATTTAATCAATATTATGCATTTCTGAATTCAGATAAGTAATTTACCTCTTAATACAATAGTTCATCAATAATTGCGATTTCAATCAATGATCAATGAATAAAAAAAATAGATCGTGATATCAGACCTATAGTTTCAATAAAATAAACTTAAACATCAGCCATCCTTCATGGATGGATCAATCGATTTGTCAAGAATTTTATTTGTCAACCTACCTATCGATAACAAGGGGAGTGTCTAATAGATGTATCTGAAGTAGAGCAGTTAGTGAAATTGTAAGAGAAATTGAAGAAGACAGTGTACCTATATCAAAGTGGTTGACTGTGTTTATATAGGGTTCCTTTGGAATCCCAGTAACTATAATGAGGTTACAATGAGAGAGATTACAGTGATTTACAGCAAAGCATGTAATTTGTTCCTATCTGTGACATGGTTGGTCCTTATCTATTTAACAGGTAGTCGACGCTGTTTCTAGTTCACATGTGTTACTTCACACATGTGACATTGAGCCTGTTGGGCCTTGACTGTAATGTGCCTTACAGTCTCTACACTCCCCACCTCAAATTGATGTGAAGTAGAGAAGAGCATCAATTTGGAAGCAAGGAATTCATGATGAGCTTTGGTCATAGCTTTGATGAATAGGTCTGAAAATTGATATTGAGAAGAGGCATATGGGAGATGTAGTGTTTTGGACATGATATTGATGCGGATAGCGGATTGAGATGCGGGGCACGTATTTCATTAATCATTAATCTTCAACTGAATAGCCAAGGAGGCTTTACATCACTTAACATAGGAGAAGACATAAACCTAGACCTAATTGGACCATCCAGACACATTGATGGCCTGGATTAAAACATCTACTATAAAAACAACTTAAAATATAAACAAAAACTCTAAATATGATAGAATATGAGGGCCGGGCCCAAAATGATGAGTCGAGTGGATGGACTGGTCCATTGGCTGGTCGACCCATGGGGACCATGGGTCTGTCCTGCATCATATGCTCCTTGATAAAGTGACAATCCACTTTGATGTGCTTTGTCCGTTCATGGAACACGGACTGTTGACAATTTGGGTGGCACTAGAGTTATTAGCAAAAAGAGGCGTAGGTCTGAGAGAGAAGACTCCAAATTCCCACAGAAGATGACGAAGCCAAATAACCTCACTGGAAGTTGAAGACATGGCCCTGTATTTGGCTTTGGCAGAAGATTACAAATAGTCATCTATTTTTTTTACATTTCCAAGAAAGAGTTGAAGAACATACACCAGCCAGTAGTCAAACGACGAGTATGAGGCCCGGTCTTTATTAGCATAGGCACAGCCACACAATGGAGAAGTTGATAAATAGATGAGTCCTTTATCAATAGTTCTGTGAATATATCGATGACTATGATGAATAGCTATGAGGTGATTCTTGTGAGGGTAGGCAACAAAGTGACTCCACTTGAACAACATATGCAATATCAAGGCAACGCATCGTGAGATAGATTAGACTACCCACAAGTCGTCTACACATCATATAATCGTAAAACTCAAACCTATTCAAGCTTAAAACTCAAACTCATTTCCAAACATCTCTTTCCTCTCCTATTATTGTACCTAATAACCTAACACCCTTTTGCAATTGCATGGTCCTTTCCATGAAAGGATCAAGTGATCGGTGGATAAGGCTAAGATGACTATGATGATTTTGAAACATAAAATCAACCTCTATGAAACTACTGACTTAAAAAAAAAATGACTCACATTGGTTGAAGCGAAAGGGCTAGAGATGGTGGGCAGGGCTAGGAGGATTCTACAAAGCACTTTATGGAATTTCGGTTGAAAGCTGGGTGGTAGGAGTATGCTTTGAGATTCATCCACGTATGGATTGGGGTTTAAAGGCTGCAGTTGCACAAGAGAAAATGCTGACACATTTTGATCATTGAACCTAGATGATCAGATATTGGGAGAAACTCAAATTTCCAACTCGGCAGGATTTGGTTAATTTTGCCCAGTTCTAGGAGTTTGTAGACACCCCCACCCTTAATTGCATTGCTGGGGATCACGTTTCTTAAGGCATTTAATTGTTGGATTTTGCGGTCAATTCTAAATATTTCTAATTCATGCCTACTTTCTTACATTAACTATTGTTGAATCATTTTCATCTATAATTTTAAATGAAAGTATGGTTATACTTGCATATATTTTGTTCAAGATTACATTTCAAATAGGAAATGTCACTGTCATTATAGAGGAATGCATTTTGTTGGAATGTTTCATAATCATGATATAGCATTCTAGTTTGGAGGAATATGTGGAATGTCCAAAGTTTCTAATTTTAGTTAGGTCACCTATTCGTCACGATCCTTGCATGCTTGTTCGTATTATGTTGGATGGAAAATTGAAATAATTTATGGTTCTTTCATCATTGCAGGACTTCTCAAATGGAATTCGCTTGGAGGAGTTAAATGTGTTACTCAAGCAAACTGTGATGGTCTGTCTTTTCTTATTCCATAGTAGGTTTGGTTATCCATAGTATTGATTAAGGTATCAAGTAGCAGCCTATGTTGGTTACTTCTTGTCTGAATTCTTGCTATCAAACTTGAAATGGGCGACTTCATTTATAATTGTCATGCGTGCTGGTCGTCATACTTTGGTCATCACCCCTGCACACTTTTTAACTTTTGATGTTGGACGATGTCTGCGTCCAAGTCCTGCCAGAATGTGATAAATTCTGGTGCATTTTTTTTTTTTGATCGGTAACATGACTTGAACCCACAACTTCCATGTTGCAATAGTGATAAATTCTGGTGTTATTTAACAATATAAATCAAATCACCTAGGCTATACAAGGAAGTATTATGAGACAAATTAGCATAATCATCTGGGACTATATACAGGCTGATGGGCTGGGCCTAAACCTTGTTTTACAGGGCCCATTATCTTCTACATAAACTCTAACATGCCAAATATCAACTAAAGAACAAATGGTTTTCTTCTCAACTTGCCTCAACATAATTGTAAAAGAGGCATCTGAAAGATATCCTGATAAGAAGGAAAATATAAAATCGACATTAAAATATATGTCTCATGAAAATTATGAACTTATCATTATGTTTTTTTAATAAGTTGTATTTGCGTAACAGTGCATTATGCCGTCCCCTGTTTTATCTGACAGATAAGACGCTTGAAGGAGAATTTGTTGCGACAGTTACCACCCAAACGTAGACAAGTCATGAGGTTGATGCTGAAAGGTCCTGATATTGCCTTAGCAACAGCTGCTTGTAGGGAGGGCAATATGATTTTCAGGGAAGGCAGACTCAAGAGGAAATCAGTAATGAATAATTGTACTTACAAAAATGATGTTGATGGAGATGAGGAACTATCTGATTTTCATGAGACCAATGGTAATGTCTAGATACACAATGCGTAATATAGAATCTTGATAGTGTATTGTTGAGAATGCATTCATGTGTTTTATATATAAGGATTCCATTTTCTGTTACTTGAGATAATTCTGTCTTTGGCTGGCCACTTTGAATGTGATATTATGTATTGCATAGTTAGCATATGCCTCTTTACTCTCTCACAATGTGCTCTATTGTTTTCAAATGATTGTGTTGTTGATAGACCTTCGAAGTAAGTAGTTGATGTTACATGAATCTGACATTAGTTTTCTTTTCTTTTCATTTCCTTTTTCTTCTTCTTCTTCTTCTTCTTATTGTTGTTGTTGTTGTAGAAGAATTTGACATTAGTTGTAGAAACCTTTTATTCAACGTTGTACTCCCTGCTTTTGAACCTTGCCCTCTTGTTCTAGGTATTCACATTCCTTACTGTGAGAACTGTTTTTTGCCACTCCTGTACCCACCTTATTATTTCTCCTTAAATACCTTGTGAAAAAGCCTTCTGATTTATGCATGTAGGGAATCTTTTAGAAGTACTGTAATTAGTTATTTCCCCCTTCTTTCAGATACCAATAGTTTCCGTGGAGCGGCAAGACAACTTTCTTTTCAAGAACTTGGTATTGCGAAGCTTTCTGGATTTCGTGAGTGGCTGTTGAACCACTTCATTGTTTCACAATCAGAGGGTGCAAGGAATTTGGACTTGTGCAGCTCCCAGAAAATAATAATTTTTGCTCATCACCTAAAGGTTCTTGATGGAGTACAGGTATTTATCTATTTATATTCATTGTTATTTTCTCCTACTTTAGGTGGATCTTCAATATCTATATTGTGTATGTACACAGTGAAACAATAGAAAAGACTGCGACATTTGTCCTCATCTGGGAAAAATATATATTTCTTTAATTCTCTTTAAATACATGAAAATTTCTACATCAAACTCTTATATCTATTTTTGTCATCTTCCATCAAATTTTATTCACTCCTTTTTATCAGTGGTCACTTGTCTATGACTCTTTTTTAATCCTTTTCATTTATGCAACTCCTTCTATTATTACTCTTCAGTTCTCTGTGTGTGTGTAAGAACCTGACCCCAAATATATAGTATTTAATAATATTTAATTGAATTAACGAATTAAATAATGAAATTAATTAAAAGAGGGGAATTGTGCACTTTGGGATTAGGGCACAATTAGGGTTTTGAATTTGGGAGTGATTAGGCATAATTAAGGTAATTAATTAAAGAAATTTGGAAGACTAATTAAGAAATTATTAAATAATTAAATAAGACTGGATGGGCCCCCCCTGGGGACCCATCTGAGTCTGACGACCAACTCTATTAAAGACTTAGGTCTTATAAAAGTAACCGGTTAGCTCTTTATTAAGCTGAAAGCAATAACTAACACTCGGCCAAGTTGGGTCTCGATTAGATAGCACTTGGCCCCGATTACAAAGGACTTAGCCGAGTCCTAAATGACTCGGGCAGGTCATACAGGACTCAATTGAGTCTCATGTGACTCAGGCGAGTTGGTCCAGGACTATATCCAGTCCCGACGCTTGTTGTTTAGGTAATATGTAGTCTAGTAGTTTTCATGATTGATTTTTAGTCTTGATTAACTGTAGCTCTTAATAATGTTGATTGTTGATACTTGATAAGTGATAATACCCAAGTAACAAAATAAGGAGGAAACTTAAATAATCAATTGAGTCACAAAATGCAATCAAATCATGACATAGTCCTGATTAACAAAATTGGACTATCTGAATCGGGTATATTTGACCTGTGAGTCAGGGAATAACATATCTGTCACGGCCTTGGTATGTTCTCGTGGTCTATAGGTGTCCAATGGGTCGGTTCCGATTACTCAGGTTTATACAAAAGACACCCTACTCTTGAATATCACAGTCATAATTAAAATTAGAATATTTTCCTTGGTTGGTCTCATCACCTACAACATTGGTAGTTTGAGATCGGCCTCTTACACAAGCTCCGTATTTGTTATGCTATGCACCATTTCATTACAGGTATCCTGCTGTGTAAGAGCCATCTCCTAACTACCCGTTTATAGGTATGAGATGTACTATGATGACAGAGAGTGTTAACAAATTCATCACAAACAAAATATGTTACGCAAAAATCAATTATCATATGTTGTCCAAATTAGAACCAGGAAGAAGTCATAGACAGTCAAGTGACAACATATATTTGGATACTCAGCATCACGACCATAGAATTTAGGTTCTACACTTATAGCATTACTATTCATAAAGAATCTGTTAAGTGTAAATTGCTTAACAGACATATATCAAGGATAAACCATTAAAGAACCTTAACACCGCAAGCTACATATCAATCGTATCACACAAGCCACAAAAATCAATTCCTAAGGTCATATGTGAAGTCTGGTCATCATGGGAAAACTAACAGGGGCTTTGGTGCAAATTTCCAGAATTTCTAAGATGCCAAACATGTTTCAGATCAGCAGGGTATTATACATGTGCTGGGTTTTTGGGCCTGCTGGATGATGGGCCAAACTGGGCCCAATTCGCATGGGCTCTAGATCCCTAGGGTCACCCATGGGTCTACTATCAGATCCATGAATCTGATCATTTGATCAGATGGGCCACATGGCCACACAAGCCATACTGACCAAACTATGCATTGACGATGTGTGGTTGAAATTCAATTCTGACTTGGAACTCCTTCCTGAAACTCAGTCTTTTGATATCGTAATAATCATCTAAGATACATATTTACCACAGGAAATCAAATTCTCAAATCCTGAAATTGAGATATTAGCATCTAACCCCCTGACTGGGTTGTTGACATGGGGGTTATGGCACTGTAGAGTCAGGTCCATACATTCTCCCCTACTTAAAATAAATTTGATCATCCAAATTCACTTTAGATTGGTACCAAGACCTTATATTCTCCCCCATTTAAGGGAATTCGGTCCACCAAATTCAATAAAAAATTAGGGAAAACAGATGGGAGATACAATTTAGTGTTATTAGAACCTACTGATGCGAATGAAGACAAGTTATATTCTAACTGGTTGTAATAAACCCCCTTCTTAGAACTTCACGGAGAATTAAATTAATTAATATTGAGAGAGAACAATGAGAGAAACTAAGATTTAGGCTCAAATTCACTAGATCTAAAAAAGGCCCAAATATTTTAAAACAAAATACTAGATCTAAGAGAAAGTAAGAGTCTACAAGCATATCTAGCTCAATGTGATGCCTTGATTGCATTTGAGTTCACTTTTTTTTGATAAAATAATCATAAATTGGGTAAAAATCATGAAAGATTTGGAAAGATAATAAAAATGTGCTCAAATCATTGAAGGTTTGCTCCTAAACTCTAGATACAACATGCTTCCATCATTTTAAAGCTGTTTTCTAAGAAGCACGGACACGGACATAGGATACGAACACGACACGACACGGACACGCCGACACGGCATTCTTAAAAAAAGTAGGACACGGACATGTCGGGGACACGTTAATAATTAAAAATAATAATAATATATATAATATATATAATCATATACTAAAAGATACTATTTCCACAGCCAAGTAATATTTCCCCCTCCTTCATTAATTTTCTCAAACTTGGTTACATATTTCCACAGAGGCTTATTTATATCTTCTTCATTGGAGGGGTGTAAACTCATATTCCTAAATTCCAAATTGTCATGCAGAGGTGAAGAAGCAGAGCTGATAAATAAAAAAAATTATTTGATATAAAGAATAGATTTGATATATAAACAACAAAAACAGATTTTCTAGATTCATGTAAACAGCAAAAACCCATCGCCCGGCCTCCTCAGGGCAGCGGAAGGATAGCCCCTTTGCTTTTAAGTTATGAACTTTTACAAAAAGCCCCCTTTGCTATTCTTGTTTTTTTACTCTAATTTTATTTTTTCTCCAATTAAAAGAGGCAAACGTGTCCGACACGTGTCCCCAGCGTGTCCGAAATATAAAGCATTAAAAAATAAACAAGATACTCTTTTTTGCGTGTCTGACACATGTCGGAGCGTGTCCGAAGCGTGTCCGTGTCCGACACGTGTTGGACATCGACACTTCGGCCCCAGAGAGGTGTCCGTGCTTCCCAGGCTGTTTTGAGGAAGAAATTTGTAAAAAAAAGAATATGTAAAATAGGCCCAAAATGTTTTGCTAAAATCATTTGGTCGAGTTATTTGGTTTTGTTGAGATGAAATGCACTAAAATCTTAAGATTTTGATGAGAAATGCTGAAAAGAAGGCTGATTGAGCTTGGGGTGTAAGAGAACGGAGGAAAAGAAGGAAAGGAAGGGGTTTTAGTGTTTGTTGGCTGATATTTTGAAGATATCGGCCCTGATATTGGCATCAACTGATATTTTCTAACTGTCAGCCGAGACATACTGATATATTGGGGATATTTTGCCCTTGTTACAAAACTGATATGCATGAGAATATTGGTTCAGTAGGGGCCGGTACACATCGGTCGTTACGTACCGTTATCGGCCAATATTTTAAACCATTGCTTCTCCCCAGAAGCTTCATTGAGCAAATTTATAAAATAACTAGCACAATAACTCGTGCGAAGCACATGCATATTCACCAACAATTGCAAAATATATGTTATGATTCATTAAAAAAATTAGATCATGCAAAATCATCCTCAAACACTTACTGACAGTGATTTGGTTTAGATAGAGCTTCAAATTTTAAAAATAAAAATAAAAGAAGAAAAGATTACGAGTACCTCTTTTCTCAATCCAAGAGTCCATAGAGTATAAATGGGCTACGAGAAGTGGAGTAGGAAGAAAAGAGGGGAATTAGATTTGGGATGGAATGAAGTTGTTGCGGAGAGGGAAGAGTGAGAAGAAGACTTGAGTGGTTACAATACAATTGCATGTTGAAAGTAGGAGGAGAAAGTGAGTTAGTTGTAGAACATGGGTAACTTCCGGTCAAAATCAGCAATTGCAATCAAAATTAACTTCAAAACCCTTTGCTTTAATATAGTGTAATTAGAAAATTATTTGGAAGTTGTGGGGGGTGAAATCTTTTATTCCTACCTAATAGCTTGGATGGTTCTTTGCATGCCTCTCTTTAAAGGAGGTATGGGTGTAATGTCCTGACAAGACCGACCAAAATCCAATTTGCCTGATGAGACAATGCTGGGAATTTATCCACAGGGAAAGATCCAATGCGATAGCTTGGGCTAGAGCAAGATACATAAAAAACTCTTCATATATGGATGTGAATTGTCATGCTTATGCTTCTTTGGGATGGAGGAGCATCCTTAAATTGAGAGATTGAACTTGAATATTTCCTCTTTTTGACTTTATATGTATAATTGGCAATTGGCATAGTGATGTGTTATTTTTTTTTATTTGTCTATATATGTTTGTTTCTATGTATAAATTACATATATTTTGACATATCAATGACAAAGAAATTTATCTAATGCGGAATTTTCTCACTTCTTAAATACTTAGGAGTTTGCATGTGAGAAAGGAATCGAGTTTATCCGTATTGATGGGAGCACACTTCCTAAAGATAGGCAAGCAGCCGTCTTAGCTTTCCAATCTTCAGCAGAGGTTACATATTGTTTTAACTCCAAGTCTTCATTTTACTAGTTTTGTACAATGGTGTTTTAAATGATTGTCAAAAGGCTTTTATGAAAAGCATTTAGCTAAATCCATTTTCGTAACGGTATATAAGTTTTGATGGATTGGAACTAAAATGTCCCATCTTAAAAGTGCATTTGTTTCTTTGTTAAATGTTATTGTTTGGCATGATTATGCTGATTAACTCTTAATTTCAGGTGAGGCTTGCAATTATTGGAATAACAGTTGGTGGTGTTGGATTAGACTTAACAGCAGCCCAAAATGTTGTGTTTTTAGAGCTTCCAAAATCTGCATCTGAAATGCTTCAGGTGTATTTCCTTCGTTTTATAGCTTTTTAAGTGAAATCTGATATTTTACATTTTAATTTAAGTCATCTGGTCTTGGTTGATTATTTTTCTTTTTGTGAGTTGACTGCTAAATTTTTCCTGGGAGTATTAACCAGCTTGGGAATATTCTTATTCATGCTACCATACTGTGCCATAGGTTTTACATATCCTAGACATTTTCTAGTTTGCAATTATATTTTTATTCCTAAAATTAAGTGCTATAGATTGATACAATTCCTATTTGCATATATTAAGATTTCTCACTATGGAGGACACTCAATTCATTCATCCCATATTTCTTCATGGTGATATGGTATTCAAGCAAGGTTGCTTCTGATTTGACCTACTTTCAATCTTTCAGTTGTGAACAGTATCTACTTTCAATCCCTTTTCTTTGAATATTAACATTCTAAAGATGAAAAGACTTGACAGTGCAGGAGAGGCATATCGAAAAGCATCAACTTTCAATCTTTCAGTTGTGCAATAGTCAGTCTTCGCTGTCTTTGTGAATGATGTGATCTTTTGGTGGGGCCATCTCGGAGTAATTTTTCTCGAGTAACAGAAAGAAATTTTTACAATTTCTTTTGGATTTTTCTGACCTTTCTTTCTCCAATATTTTTGGCCCCACTTAGTAGTTTCCTTGATCTACTATTTCCTTTTTTCCTTCGCAGACTTTACATATCAATCAAATATTTCTTGTTATTTAAAGCTGACGATGAGCTTCAGAGAGCTATTGCCCCTTTTTGGACTTTATCAACATTTAATTTGTGAAATGTGGAAAAGATTGATTTCTGTGGGGTATTTAGAATTTTGGATAGTCCCAGGTGAGGACATCTGGATTGATTTTTGGCTTAAGGCTATGCATATTGCCTTTGCATACAACAATGAGATTCAGTTATTTTGTTTCTAAGCGAAAAGCTTTTGATCAATGAAGGTTAATTTCTTCTCCATTGTAAATGTTGCTACTGTTAGCTTTGTGGGACTTTTGAGCAAAAATACTGTCATCAATAGCCACTAAGTCTGTTGGCTAATTGTACTTGACTAGAGTGGCAAAACTTGACCCAATTTGAGAGCTTGGCCTTACCTGCGTAGCCTAATCTGAAGCTGACCTGCATGGATTAAGGATGTGCCCAAAAGCATCCTACTTAGGTTATCAGCTCTATGATTTAGTGCCTTGGTAACTAATAGCGAATTATTATGCTAAAAATGTAGTTTTTGAATCCAACATTTAGTGTTAATTCTTATTAGCATATAACCTTGGACGTGTCTATTAAATGTGTGCGCGTTGACGTGGAATATCGATGACTGCTGCAACTGTGTAGTGTTTTCTAAATCACCTTACCTTCCTACTTGATTAACTATAATGGCAACCATATTAAACAATTACTTATGCTGTTATTTGGATTTTCTATAACTATGTTGATTCATTCTTTCAATAAGTGTCAATTCGATATAACATTTTGTGTTCAGACATTTTATTCTGAAATATGGAAAAGCAGCATGTTACTGAATATGCAATACAAGTGATCTACCTCAGTTCATTTGTTTTTCCACCTTAATTCTACTATTTTCCTAAACCTTCTTTTTTATGTGGTTGCCACTCTCTCCATAGGCTGAAGATAGAGCGCATAGACGAGGTCAAACTAATGCAGTCAATATATATTTCTTTTGTGCAAAGGTTCTTGGCTCCTATCTAAATGTTTTTATAGTAACTTTTGTTATTTAACATTTTGGTTACTTATATGTTACTGAAACATCATTCTGGCTGTGTTATAGGATACTTTAGATGAATCACATTGGCGATATTTAAACAGGAGTTTGTGTCGCATTTCATCGATGATGAATGGTCAAGATGATGCTATACAAGAGATTAAGGTGATGCCCAGAATCTTGTTGTTTTGCTGTCTAATTTTGAGTCTGCGCAGTCTGCATTAGTATATGCTTCCGTATTCAGATGTTCATGGCTTGAATACAAATTCCGTCTTGGTGACTTTTTGACTCTTTTTTTTTTTTTTTGTGGGGGGGTAAAGGAAAGACATCTTAAAATTCTTGCAGACTGCATTTAGATGACTTGTCCATGGTGCATGCATGACCAGACCTAGCTGACAACAGGGACCACATGATATGTCCGACCGAGTTATTGTCAGATGCATCAGTTTTCCAACTAATGTTTGATAAGATGTTATATCAGAAAATCACAAAATGATTTTGCCCTATCGAAGTATTTACTGGTTTTGCACCTAGCATTCCAGTTTCTTCCAGTGGATATAATTTATACTTCAGTTGGATAATCACAATCCTACTTTTTGACCTTGCAACTTTTGTTCCAAGAAAAAAACTTTAATTCTCTTGGAACTTTAATTTTAACTCTGTACCACAATACTTCTTTAGACTTTCTATTACTGTATCATTGCTGGTAACAACAATGTCATCAAAACAAACATTAAAATAGTAATTACATGCCTCTTCTTTTCAAAAGCAATGTGCGATCTGCTCTGCTTGACATCTTTTTATATCCAGTTTTTAACGTGGCTTGCTAGGTTTGTGGAGACTGTTTGAGACCATGTAGTGCATTTCTCTAACAACTAACTTCCTGCATTTTCAGTTCTAGGAGGCAACTCCATATACACTTCTTGAAGACGCCATGAAGAAATGTGCATTTTTAACATCTAATGGATATAAAGGCCAAGCAAAATTTGCACCAACGGGGAGTATTACCCTTTCTAAATTAAACTTTGCGATTGGAGAAAATTTCATAGTAGTCCAGGGCCATGCCATTGGATTGAGTAAATCCTTTTGCCACTAACCTTGCCTTGCACCGTTGGATAATATCTCCTGGGCTGTATTTCAACAGATAGAGCCATTTTATCTCACGGAATGCTTCCCTATCAAGAGCTTACATTTCTTCTCACATAGCTGATTTCTATTTTGGCTTCTTCAATGCTTCGCCAACATGTGAAGGTATACATTGAGTAGACAACTTGATGCAGCAGCAATACCATGTCATTGCAACAAGACTCGTGGGCCACATGTGGGACCCATGAAATTCTAATTTTAATTGTTATTAGTTTTATTTTTAGCAAGAGTATAATTAGGATTAGTTTCTAATTTTTATTGTGTTTCCTAGTTTGATTAGGATTGTTTTTAGGGTAAGTATTTTATTATATAAACAAAACATTGTAGAGATCAATGATCTCAGATTAGAATTGAGTTAATAGAAGGTTTATCGTTGAAGATTGTTTCTTCCTCATGTGATTTTTACCTGGGAACCCTAATTGTGCCCCGGCACTTGCATCCTAAACCTAGGACAGCATCAATTGGTATCAGAGCCTGGTTGAAGTCTAGTCAATCTGACCCTTCTTGAGGTCCAACAAATTCTGCTGACATCATCATCGCCTCACAGAATCTGCTCAAAGTCAAACTTGACGCGATCAATGGTTCAGAATTCTTTTTACGATATCGGGCTCATTCACAGTCGGATTTCAGATCCGTTTTCGCCACCGTGATCGTGGAAAGCAAATCTACACATCAGGTTAGTCAAAAAAATTTTAAATTTGTTTTAAACAAAAATGCCTCCCAAAAAGCATGTAGAAATGGAGTCTTCCTCCAATAATGATGATTTGAGGGAACCGTTGCGGAATTATCGATGACTGTTAATCAACTATCCGCAGCGATGGTTCAAATGCAAACTCAAATGCAAGAGACTCTTGAAAGGATTAAAACCCGATTAACCAATTTGGAAACTAATTGGCGTGAGGAAAATCATTGAAATGATGGAAGACATTCAGAATCAAAGAGATCCACGTGCAGTAAATGTTGATCGAGATTTGGGTATTAAATTTGTGATTCCCGAATATGATGGGAAATTGAAGCCAGATGAATTCATGGATTGATTAGTGTGTGTTGAAAATATTTTTGTACACAAGCCAATGACGGATGGTCATAAGATTACACTAGTGGCAACTCGATTTCGCAATTATGCTGGATATGGTGGGCCGAGTTGCAAAGGAAGAGAAGAAACCAACAAATTGACCCCATTGACACGTGGACCAAGATGAAAAATCTGTTGAAGCAAAAATTCCTTCCTATCAATTACTCCAGAGATCTGCGTTCAAGTTTTCAATATTTGAAACAAGGATCTAAGATAGTTGTTGAGTATTCTAAGGAGTTTATGACCATGCAAGCTCGTTGTGGTTTGAATGAAGATGAAGATGTATTAGTTGACAGATATTTTAATGGGCTTACACTTGACATACAAGATATTCACACATTCTAGCACTTGGATAATGTTGATTAGATTTATAGAAAGGACTTACACACATTCTGTCTTGTGGAAGGTCTTGTGGATCGATTACAGCTGAAAGTTCGGAAGCATTTCCAGTATGGTTAATGACGGAGATTAATTTCAAGTGTAAGTCCTTTCTATAATTCATTCAAAACTCCCCAAAGGAGATTAATTTCAAAAACAGTCTTTCAGTCCTTGTCCAACCTTATTCCTCCTGGCCAACAAGGGGTTCACTAATCAATCCAATATCCAAAAGTAGGGATCCTTACTGACATTTCATATGATGTTCATATCAAAGTGCTCTCATTACAAGTTCTTTAGTTCCTTTATATCCATTATGCATTCGGTAGCACTATTATAGAATTATACACGCTAATTATGTTATATTAAGACTAGTTCCACATAATCGGGTTTATATACGCCCCACTTAAATTCAACATTTGGTACCCATCTCTGTGGTACTACTCGTATAATCTTAGATCATATATTCTCACAACATGTCCCATTATGTACATAAGAATTGCTATTAAAACTAAGATTTTCCCATTTACTGGGAAATTCATTTCATAAGTCAACAACATGCTTCTGAACTACCAAATGTATGTTAAGAATAAGATATTTTAACTTTGAACTATACCATCTAAATAGGGCCCATACTAAGATATAAGACCATGATAGGATCAGTATGGGTAATAGATACATGGTTCAGATAGACAATCTGTATATAAAACAATTATAGGAGGATCCTTTGGAGGGTTCAGGAAAGCAACAGGTTCATTTAAATAGTAACCATCACAGTATTTATAATGATGAAGCACAGATCATCACTTTCATCAAATGGATCTCACGCTCGAAGCTTTGGGTGACAAGAGATAGTGGGTCCCTAGTGGTCTAACCCACATGGGTAAAGGATCATCCTGGACGCCCATCAAAGAAGATGTATGGTCTCGATCATCCATCAGATCAACAGGTTACATTTATACTTCATGCAGTACATGTACTGTTTCTACCTAAACATAATGGTATAAAGATCCAGTGGGTCCCACTAATCTGATCTAAGATCAGCCCTAACATACAAGGTCGCCTAGGGCTAAGCTGTCATACTAATGGTTTGGATTTACCGTCAAACATCCTTATTGGGCCCCACAGTCTCAACAAAATTCATGAATAACCATTACAGTTAACAAAATTGAAGCTTCTGGATAACTGGGCAAATGTGGCCCAGTCCTCATGGAACCACCACCATCCAAATCGTCCCTGGGCCCTCTTCGAACTGTGGGGTCTTAATATCTGATTGACTTAGTTAGTGGGCCCCAAGGTAGATGTCGACCAAACTACTCTGTTTTCGTATGATGATGTCTCTATTGCAAACAATTAAATAGATGGGGGCCAGATGGGACCCACTTCCAAATGGGTCCCCCTACACTAGGATCGCCCAAGGGTCTGCTACCAAATCCCTGGGTCAAATGTTGGATCAAGCGGCCCACCTGGTCCCACCACCAGATCTACTAAAAATCCAAAATCCTCCAAATTAACGATGTAGTAACGGTTTGGACTGAACTGGGGCCTGATGGGGCCCAATTTCAAAAAAAGGCCAAGTACACCTTGGTCGCCCAAGGGTGGGCTCTCAGATCCCTGGGAGTGATCCCTGATTAGATGGGCCATGTGATCATACAACTCAAATCGATAGATCTTGTATCTGTTGATTTGGTTTGGAACCAGACTATAGCTTGGGCTTCATCTGATTCTTCTTCCACAATTAGGATATATAAATATAAAAATTCAATTATAATATCCATAGATAAAATAATTATAATCTATTACTATTTGATAATGAGATCACAGATCTTGGTCAAACCCCAGATTCTCATATAGAGGAGGAAATTTCAAGATCTGTAATAACTAGATCTTCATTCCTTGATCCTTTTTGGGTTATCATCATTGTAAGTGCCTAAAAATTACGGACTTGGTTTAGTCGAGCATAAAACTCTTGATGTTGCTGTTAAGCTTCTTTGGGGAGACAATGCCTGAGAACCTGAAAGGGAATGAAGAAAACGAAGGTCAGAGGCCCTGGCTGCAGCCAGCCGAAGGCACTCCGATGCCTATGTTAGTGCTGTCACTGAACAAAGGATGAAGTAATGGAGAAGAAGGGAGCCTGAGCATGTGTTTATGCGTAATGCCTGTGCAAGTGCCCTTTTTTTTCTTTTGGATTTACCTCTTTGTATATATAGGCTGAAGAGTTGACTTTTGGACGTTCTGTCCCATCGGACACTTCTTGAGTGGAGGTAGGTGGAGGTACTGTCCCATCGGACCTTATCCTGACGCCTCGAGAGTTGTGGATGTGACCTTCGGATAAAGATAACTCCTTATCTCTATCCGGCGCCCGTCCCATCTGTCAGCACGTTCTGCAACGTGGCCGTACTTTCACATGGGCGCGCTCTGGCACTGTTGCTGAGGTGAGATGCCTAGCTGATACTGTTACCGAGCTGAGGGGCCGAGATGCCAAGCTGCCTAGCTGGTGCTGTAACCGAGCTGAGGGGCTGAGATGCCTAGCTGCCTAGCTGGTGCTGTCACCTAGCTGAGGGGCTGAGATGCCAAGCTGCCTAGCTGGTGCTGTCACCGAACTGAGGGGCTGAGATGCCAAGCTGCCTAGCTGGTGCTGTCATCGAGCTGAGGGGCGGAGATGCGTAGCTGCCTAGTTGGTGCTGTTGTCACAGTCCCCCAACCTGCAGCTTGACAGTCTGTGTCTCTATAGCACACAGACATGCTAGAATACTCAAGAAGGTTCCGGAAGCATGTGGAAAGTCCTTCGGGTCCAGAACATTCTAGAGAACCCCGGAACACCCCAAAGAATTCTTGAGCATACACTAGAGCTTTCTAGAGACTTAGTGTGTAGATCACCTAGGAAGTCTCTAGACCATTGTATTTTCTAGAAGGCTAATAATAGCCACACACTTGTACACAATTGTAGCCACAAGTTGTAAGGGCCTTGCCCTATATAAAGGGGTCATCACCCCTCATTTGTACACAAGCCAAACTTGAGCAATACAAAGCATTCTTAGCATTCTCTCAAACTCTCTTGCTTCCTTTGTGTTCTAGTCTTGCTAGTTGTGTCCCAAACCCTTGGTGAGCAAGGTTCAAGGCTAACTTAGGCATACAAGAGTGAAGTCTCTAGCCTAAGGCCGCACGGTGTGTGCACTAAAGCTTACAGCCCGCGACAGTTGGTATCAGAGCCAGGTTGGTTCGACTACGCTCAAGGCAAGACATGACATCCACTTCTGACGTTTGCAACCCTGGTGCGGAAGGACTGGAGGCCCGTGGGAAGGGCAAGAAGGGCGGATCGAGGGACGTGATGTTCAGCATGGAGGCCCGTTTGGCTAAGGTCGAGTTAGCCATTGGGGGAATGCGAGATCAGTTCGAGGACACCGACTCACGCATTGAAGAGCTGGCCTCAATGGGTGAGGAGCTCAAGGGGGAGATGCAAGGTGCCCTCAATGAGAGCTTGGATACTCTCAACCAAAAGGATGCTACCCTAGAGGCCATGGTGGTGGCCTTAAGAGAAGAGATGGCTGAACTCAAGAAGGAGCTCAATACTTGCAAAGCAGCCATTAGTGGTGGTGTGCTTGCTACTGTACCTACGCATCGGGTGGACGTGCCGAAGCCGAAAGAGTTCAAGGGCACGAGGTCGGCCAAGGACATCGACAACTTCTTGTGGGGAATGGAACAATACTTCCGGGTGATGGGCATAGTGGAGGACGCCACTAAGGTAAGCACTGTCTCAATGTATTTAGTTGATGTTGCTTTGCTATGGTGGCGACGCAGGTGCAACGACCCAAAGCTTGGCGGTGCTGCCATCACCATGTGGGAAGAGTTCCAAAAAGAGTTCCGGCAACAGTTCTACCCCGAGTATGCAGAAGATGAAGCTCGAGCGAAGCTACCTAGGCTCTCACAACGTGGTGAGGTGCGGGAGTATGTGCAGGAGTTTTCCGAGCTCATGCTCCAGATTTCGGATTTAGGAGAAAAGGAGGCATTCTTCTCCTTCATGGATGGTCTAAAGCCATGGGTCAAGATGGAGTTGCAACGTAGGGGCGTCCAAGACCTCACACGAGCCATGACCGTGGCCGAGTCCCTTGTTGAGTTCAAGAAGACGGAGACGCCCGACTCCTCCAAGAACAAGGGCAAAGGTGGGGGAGACAAGGATCGGGACAAGGAACGGGATAGGGGCAGGGACCGAGACAGACCATCCAAGAGTGGCAGTGGGAAGCCGCCATTCCAAAAGTGGAAGTCCTCCAAGGATGGGGAAAAGAAAGACCGAGAGCCACAAGCATGCTTCCTATGTGATGGGCCACACCGGATGCGTGACTGCCCAAAGCGAGGTAAGCTCACAGCTATTGCTGAAAAGGATGAGACAGAAAAGGAGACCCTCAAGCTCGGCTCCATCATGCTTAGCTCCATCAAGACCAAGAAGTCGGCTAGGCAGAAGGGATTGATATTTGTAGACATCATGGTGGCGGGCAACAAGATGAACGCCCTCGTGGACACTGGAGCTTCCGATCTCTTTATGTCTAAGACAGCTGCCAAGAAGCTTGGACTACGGATAGAGAAAGGCAACGGGTGGATCAAAACCGTTAACTCCAAAGAGGTCCCGACCATGGGTAGGGTACAAGGAGCAGAAATACAGCTTGGACAGTGGACGGGCAAGGAAGCAGTCGAGGTAATCCCACTTGATGACTATGAGCTTGTTGTGGGTTTAGATTTCCTTGACCGTATAAATGCTCTTCTTGTACCTTTTGCCAATTGTTTGTGCATTCTCGACCATCGTTGCCAATGTATTGTGCCGGTACGACGGGAATCCGGCCAACCTGCCAAGGTGCTGTCAGCAATTCAGCTAGCCAAGGGCATGTCAAAGAACGAAGACACCTACTTGGCAGCGTTAAAGTTTGATGAGGCCCTGGAGCCCAGAGGCGAGACTCCACCAAAGGTGCTAGATATGCTGGAGTCCTTTAAGGATGTGATGCCCCCAGAGCTGCCTAAGTGATTACCACCCAAGAGGGAGGTGGATCACAAGATAGAGCTGGTGCCTAATGCTCAACCGCCAGCAAGAGCCCCGTATCGGATGTCACCCCCGGAGTTAGAAGAGTTACGCAAACAGCTCAAGGAGCTAATAGAGGCAGGGTTCATCTGACCATCAAAGGCGCCCTACGGTGCACCAGTGCTGTTCCAACGCAAGCATGACGGGTCATTGCGATTGTGCATCGACTACCGGGCGCTCAACAAGCTGACGGTCAAGAACAAATACCCGATCCCACTCATCGCAGACTTGTTCGACCAGCTTGGTGGTGCTAGATGGTTTACCAAGCTAGACTTAAGATCGGGATATTACCAGGTGCGCATAGCAGAAGGGGACCAGCCCAAGACAGCTTGTGTCACACGGTATGGGTCGTATGAGTTCTTGGTGACGCCCTTCGGACTCACCAACGCGCCAGCCACATTCTACACTCTCATGAACAAGGTACTACAACCTTTCCTTGATCGTTTTGTGGTTGTTTACCTTGATGATATTGTGGTCTATAGCCAATCACTTGATGAGCATGTGGAACACTTAAGACAAGTGTTCCAGGTCTTGAGGGAGAATCAACTTTATGTCAAGAAGGAGAAGTGCTCCTTTGCCTTGCATGAGATACCATTCCTAGGCCACATTGTGGGGGGTGGCCAGATCCGAATGGATGGGAGTAAGGTGCAGGCTATTGTCAATTGGGAGCCACCAACCAAGGTCACAGAGTTGCGATCATTCCTTGGGTTTGTGAACTATTACCGGCGCTTTATCAAAGGCTACTCCAACATCACCACACCATTGACAGACATGCTCAAGGGAAGAGTATGGGAGTGGAGTATGGGGTGCCAGCAGGCCTTTGATCAACTAAAGCGTACCATCACGGAAGAGCCTGTCTTAGCCTTGCCAGATTTCTCCAAGCCATATGAGGTGCATACAGACGCATCTGACTTTGCCATTGGTGGGGTGCTAATGCAAGATGGTCACCCTATAGCATTTGAAAGCCGGAAGCTCAATGATACCGAGAGGCGATACACGGTGCAAGAAAAGGAGATGACCGCCGTAGTTCATTGCCTGCGCACATGGAGGCACTATCTATTAGGCTCCAGATTTGTGGTGAAAACTGATAATGTGGCCACAAGCTATTTCCAGTCCCAGAAAAAGCTCTCTCCTAAGCAAGCCCGATGGCAAGACTTTCTTGCAGAGTTTGACTATATCATGGAGTACAAGCCGGGGAAGGTAAATCTTGTGGCCGACGCACTAAGCCGGAAGACGGAACTTGCTGCGATCAGCCGACCACAAGGACCCTTGGTAGCACGCATCAAGGAGGGACTGCCTCACGACCAGACCGCGAAAAGTTTGATCGAGTATGCCAAGGAAGGCAAGACCAGGAGGTTCTGGTTTGAGGATGACTTGCTATACACCAAGGGGAACCGGCTTTATGTGCCACAGTACGGGAAGCTACGCAAGGAGGTCATGCAGGAGTGTCACGACTCCAAGTGGGCTGGGCACCCGGGTATGCAACGCTCCCTTGCGCTTATGGAAGAATGCTACTACTGGCCACATATGAGGGATGACATCGAAGTTTATGTTAAAATTTGCCTCGTGTGCCAACAAGACAAGGTCGAGCACAAGCTGCCAGCAGGTCTCTTGGAACCACTGCCAATCCCGGAACGCCCGTGGGAAAGCGTCTCCTTAGACTTCATGATGGGGTTACCCAAGTCAGAAGGATATGGGAGCATCATGGTGGTGGTGGACAGATTCTCAAAATATGCCACCTTCATTCCGGCAACTAAGGAATGCCCAGCAGAGGAAGCGGCACGGTTGTTTCTCAAGCATGTGGTAAAGTATTGGGGCATACCACAGTCCATCATTAGTGATCGGGATGGACGATTCACGGGGCGGTTTTGGACGGAGCTCTTCAAGCTGCTCGGGACAGATTTAAGGTTTTCTACGAGTCTCCACCCGCAGACTGATGGGCAAACCGAGAGGGTAAATGCCTTGTTGGAGTCTTATCTAAGGCATTATGTGAGCGCCTCACAAAAAGACTGGCCAAAACTACTAGATGTGGCTCAATTCTCATACAATTTGCACAGGAGTGAGGCCACGAACCAGAGCCCCTTTGAGATGGTGATGGGGCAACAACCGCTCACACCCGGTACCATTGCTGCAGGATATACGGGACCAACCCCGGCAGCATACAAGTTCGCCAAGGGATGGCAGGAGCAGGCGGACTTAGCCCGAGCTTGTCTACACAAAGCAGCCAAGCGCAACAAGAAGTGGGCAGACCGGAAGAGGCGGGACGTGCAGTTCCAGGTTGGGGACTTGGTGATGGTGAAGCTGCACTTGGTGTTGCGCCACAAGGGGATCCATAAAGGGCTGGTACGTAGATATGAGGGCCCTTTCAGAGTTCTTCAGCGGATAGGCAAGGTGGCCTACAAGCTTGAACTACCGCCCAAGCTCAAGGTTCATCCAGTCTTCCACGTGAGTATGCTGAAGCCCTTCCATCAAGACCAGGATGATCCAGACAGAGGCGATTCCACACGAGCTCCCGTGGGAGTTAAGACCTCTTATGACAAAGAGGTCGAGAGCATCCTTGCTGATCGGGTGGTTAGGCGAAAGAACTACAGACCAAGGCATGAATACTTGGTGCATTGGAAGGGGCTACCCGAGAGCGAAAGAAGTTGGGAACCGGCGGAAGCACTATGGCAATTCCAAGATAAGATTGGCCGGTACCACGACGAAGACGCGACGAGGACGTCGCGAGATTAGGTGGGGGAGAGTGTCACAGTCCCCCAACCTGCAGCTTGACAGTCTGTGTCTCTATAGTCCCCCAACCTGCAGCTTGACAGTCTGTGTCTCTATAGCACACAGACATGCTAGAATACTCAAGAAGGTTCCGGAAGCATGTGGAAAGTCCTTCGGGTCCAGAACATTCTAGAGAACCCCGGAACACCCCAAAGAATTCTTGAGCATACACTAGAGCTTTCTAGAGACTTAGTGTGTAGATCACCTAGGAAGTCTCTAGACCATTGTATTTTCTAGAAGGCTAATAATAGCCACACACTTGTACACAATTGTAGCCACAAGTTGTAAGGGCCTTGCCCTATATAAAGGGGTCATCACCCCTCATTTGTACACAAGCCAAACTTGAGCAATACAAAGCATTCTTAGCATTCTCTCAAACTCTCTTGCTTCCTTTGTGTTCTAGTCTTGCTAGTTGTGTCCAGAACCCTTGGTGAGCAAGGTTCAAGGCTAACTTAGGCATACAAGAGTGAAGTCTCTACCCTAAGGCCGCACGGTGTGTGCACTAAAGCTTGCAGCTCGTGACACTGTCACCTAGCTGAGGGGCTGAGATGCCTAGCTGCCTAGCTGGTGCTGTCACCTAGCTGAGGGGCTGAGATGCCAAGCTGCCTAGCTGGTGCTGTCACCTAGCTGAGGGGCTGAGATGCCAAGCTGCCCAGCTGGTACTGTCACCTAGCTGAGGGGCTGAGATGCCAAGCTGCCTAGCTGGTGCTGTCACCGAGCTGAGGGGTTGAGCTGCCTAGCTGGTGCTGTCACCGAGCTGAGGGGATGAGATGCCTAGCTGCCTAGCTGGTGCTGTCACCTAGCTGAGGGGCTGAGATGCCAAGCTGCCTAGCTGGTGCTGTCACTTAGCTGAGGGGCTGAGATGCCTAGCTGCCTAGCTGGTGTTGTCACCAAGCTGAGGGGCTGAGATGCCTAGCTGCCTAGCTGGTGCTGTCACCTAGCTGAGGGGCTGAGATGCCTAGCTGCCTAGCTGGTGCTGTCACCTAGCTGAGGGCCTGAGATGCGTAGCTGCCTAGCTGGTGCTGTCACCTAGCTGAGGGCCTGAGATGCGTAGCTGCCTAGCTGGTGCTGTCACCTAGCTGAGGGGCTGAGATGCCAAGCTGCCTGTGGTGCTGTCACCGAGCTGAGGGGCTGAGATGCCAAGTTGCCTAGCTGGTGCTGTCACCGAGCCGAGGGGCTGAGATGCCTAGCTGCCTAGCTGGTGCTGTCACCTAGCCGAGGGGCTGAGATGCCAAGCTGCCTAGCTGGTGCTGTCACTGAGCTGAGGGGTTGAGATGCGTAGCTACCTAGCTGGTGCTGTCACCGAGCTGAGGGGTTAAGATGCGTAGCTGCCTAGTTGGTGCTGTCACCTAGCTGAGGGGCTGAGATACCTAGCTGCCTAGCTGGTGCTGTCACCTAGCTGAGGGGCCGAGATGCCTAGCTGCCTAGCTGATGCTGTCACCTAGCTGAGGGGTTGAGATGCCAAGCTGCCAAGCTGGTGCTGTCACCGAACTGAGGGGCTGAGATGCCAAGTTGCCTAGCTGGTGCTGTCACCTAGCTGAGGGGCTGAGATGCCTAGCTGGTGCTGTGACCGAAACTAGGACAATCTCAGTAGTATGAAAATATCCCCACACAATTACCCCTAGCTTCCGACTTCTTAGAGTTCTCAAACTCTTTGAGGTCGGGAGCTAAGTATTATGATGGGAGAACCTTCTGATCATTGAGCTTGAAGCTTGTATTGTGTTGTATCTCGGTGTCGGTTGTTGACATCTGATCTCTATCACCATGTCGCTTCTGGTGTCGAAGTAGAGGTTCAAAAGGAGCGGGCGGCAGAGCTTGAAGCCACACTGAAGAAGCAAAGTCTTAGCTCCTTGTTGTGAGGGATCAAGTGTGGGAGCTCGAGAGGCTGGCCGCGCTGAAAAACGTGTGAGTCCCCGAGGACCATCCTGCCTACAACAACCCTCACAAGTACCCGAGCTCGGAGCAGATGCTTGGCTGGAACTCTTACCGAGCTCGAGACATGCCTGCTGGTACTCTTACCGAACTGGCGTTGTCTCGACCGAACTGACACTATTGCCGATTTTTAGAACTTGGCGAGAATTGAAGGCAGCACCTTAGGAGGGAGCTGCTTTGCATGAGCTAGGTAGGCCGCCATCCTTTCGCGCTGAGCTTGATGGTCTTCGTTCAATTGGCTCGTCACCAATTGGGAGTCACCGAAGACCACCAACTGCTGTGCTCCCAGGATTTTAGCGCTGTTTGAGAGACCTACCGAGTTCCAACTTGGTGTTTCGTCTGCGCCTTAACTATTTAAGGCTTGTCTTCATTGCCCCCCAATTCGGTTTCGACCTTTTTCGAAACTTCTCTGTCCCCCGAGGTGGAGGCCGAGACCACTACCGAGCTCGAAGATGCCCTTCTTCAATCCATCTCTTCGGCAAAGGAACATTTTGCTGGGGGCGCTCCAGTAGAGGAGTATCTTGTTGGGGAAGTTCCAGCAGAGGAACGTTTTGCTGAGTAAGCTCTTGTAGAGGTACATTTTGCTGGGTAGGGGCTGTCAGAAGGTTATCTTGCCGGGGAGGTGCTGTCACCCCTTTTGAAGATGAACAAGACTGAGTTACAGGCCCTTCTACACTCGCTGCACCAGATCTTCCCCCGGATCTCCTCTGGCGAGGGACCGGCAGCTGTAATACCGGTGGCTGTGCCGAGGCTCTGGAAGATCCTTCGCCGTTCCTGGTCTTTGGAGGCATGATGTTTGAGAATCCGATTTGATCGGTTCCCACAGACGGCGCCAATTGTAAGTGCCTAAAAATTACGGACTTGGTTTAGTCGAGCATAAAGCTCTTGATGTTGCTGTTAAGCTTCTTTGGGAAGACAATGCCTGAGAACCTGAAAGGGAATGAAGAAAACGAAGGTCAGAGGCCCTGGATGCAGCCAGCCGAAGGCACTCCGATGCCTATGTTAGTGCTGTCACTGAACAAAGGATGAAGTAATGGAGAAGAAGGGAGCCTGAGCATTTGTTTATGCATAATGCCTATGCAAGTGCCCTTTTTTTTTTTCTTTTGGATTTACCTCTTTGTATATATAGGCTGAAGAGTTGACTTTTGGACGTTCTGTCCCATCAGACCCTTCTTGAGTGGAGGTAGGTGGAGGTACTGTCCCATCGGACCCTTCTTGAGTGGAGGTAGGTGGAGGTACTGTCCCAAATATCCATAGTTTTATGTATACTTGAAAATATCACTCACCTCCTAGTGTAGCAGATCGTGGCGCGGTTGATGTGGGATCTCGAGTACTGCATCCTCTGGGTCCTCTTGTCCTCTTGCTTCTTCCTCCCTGAGATCCCTCTCTGCTGCTTCCAAGGAAAGTCCTTCTGTACTTTTTCTTCTCCTCTCCTCTTTAACCCAAAATGGAACGGAAAACAATGTAAAAGGCAACGAGAGTTCTTAAATTATTTTTGGGGATAAGATTCGATCTCTACTGCTCCCTGGGTATCAGAACGGAAACCTCCTCTCAAGGAGATATCGTTCTAACAATCTAACCATAACAAAGGGCTTGAATGGGTTGGAAGCAGGTTAAGAAAACCAATTCTACAACCCAACCCAACCTAGTATCTTATGGGCCAGACGAATCTGGGCCTGATCTGGCCCAGGGATCTAATACCTTATGGGCCAGGCTAATCTGGGCCTAATCTGGCCCAGGTTATCACACAAGTCACACTCCGTCCTATGAAGCTGACACCACCTTAGCAATGGTCAAGTTCTCATCTCACCAAGGAAGCGCTTCATGTGCACACTATGTACAAAAGCAACATCAAGAAGAAGAGCCGAGTTCGAGGACGAACTCTTTTCCAACCTGGGGAGAATGATGCAGCAGCAATAGCACGTCATTGCAACAAGACTTGTGGGCCACATGTGGGACCCATGAAATTCTAATTTTAATTGTTATTAGTTTTATTTTTGGCAAGAGTATAATTAAGATTAGTTTCTAATTTTTATTGTGTTTCCTAGTTTGATTTGGATTGTCTTTAGGGTAAGTATTTTATTATAAATAGAGCATTGTAGAGACCAATGAACTCATATTAGAATTGAGTTAATAGAAGGTTTATCATTGAAGACTGTTTCTTCCTCGTGGGATTGTTCCTTGGGAACCCTAATTGTGCCTCGGCACTTGCATCCTAAACCTAGGACTGCATCACAGCTTTAATGTAGAAGCATGATATAGAGGCAGCAGATGATGGTATGACATGCAATTTCGGTTTGGATGATATGTAACACAAGATTGCTTCCCATCAGCAAGGCAACGTGCAGATTAAGTTATGTATCAATACCAAAAGAAGCCCCTGATGGTCCTGATGAGAGCAACGATAGTTCTCTCTCTCTCCTTTGAGAAGTTGCTTGGAGAGGTTGCTTTCCTGGAATCCTTTGAGGAGACTTTTCTGCTTGATCATCACCTGTAACTACCTATTCTTAATGAGTGGATAATGTGAATGAAGACTTGACTAAAGAAAGTTACACGGTATGATAAGCTGCAAATCTTGGAGGCTTATACTTGGGTGTGTGGGATCCGCACTCTTTTTAGGAGGCCAGGGAAATATGCAGACCCCAAAGCGGTTCCAATGTATATTAATAAATTGACTATGAGTGACTGTTTTGTTAAAACAGTACCAAGTAGTTTTTTTTTTATTTTTTTTGGTGCAATACTCAGCACACTTATAGGTCTTTGCCTGACCCGATCTAACATGATCCAGCCCATCGAAAAATTTCTTTGACCTGGTCTAACCCAGAAAACAATTGTATTTGAAATCAAATTTAAATAATGACTTTTGAATTCAAATTCAAATGAGGATGTTGAATTCAAATAGAATTTTCTCAAACATAAATTTGATAGGATTGGCTGTGAGGGAAATTAGGGGGTTTGTTGTGGTCTTTCTTGTATTTAAGGAGGTTTGTATGCTTGTATCCGAGAGGACCCAGACCTTGCTATCACACATGTTTTTTACCCATTGTTCAAGGGCACTGTTGCGGTTGTCATTGCAGTTGACCCGGAAAAACTATACGATGCGGCATCGTGTCGCAATCCATCGTGTGGCGAATTTTTTTACGGCCCCAAAAAAATCTAAAAATATCATAAAACTCTTTACATGGGAAACGTTGATTCAAAGTACGATATCCTGGCCCAGGATTCCCTAGTTCTCTATGCTCCGCGATGCTTCAAAAGGGCCAAGTTAATATTCTAAAGCTTCTCATGTATAACAGTGGTGTGCTTCATGTTACAAATCCTGAAGGTGGGTTCTGAGATTTGGAAAGGAAACATTCTTTTTCAGTCTGGCCAGAAGCTCTTAAGTCTACTAGTTTAATGAGGAACTGGTGTTGCTTAGTCATATCATGGATAATTTGCACAATATCAAGGAAGCAATTTTTTCTATTAAGGGTACTCATGGAAGAGTTTTATAGAAGCGGAAAATTTTATATATGACAGTTCTAGACTTATGTTGCTTAGAAGCATCTGAATTATCTTCTTAGATTGAAATGTTGTTATTTGTTGTCTCTTTGAATTCCCTGATGACTGTTTTCAGTACTTGTTTTTCTACTATATATTTTTTTTTGGAAAAAACCAGAAGTTCTTGTTCATTCATTTTCTTTAAGCTCTGTTTGTTGTGATTGACAGGTGGATAGGATTTGTGATCTGGATCTGACCCAGGGTTTTGGTCGGTTTGGTAATTCAGAAAGAACTGCTACTGAAGGTTTTGAACTAGAAACTTCAGGTCCTGATGTTGATAATCATACTCGTGAAGATGGGTTGTTGGATACTGTATCTGATACAGTTTCAGAAGCAATGCCAACTGCTGCATTGAATGCTTCTGTAGATTGCATTATGGATGCTGCCAAAAGGCACAATGGGATGTCTAAAGAAAGTGATAAAATTTTGGGGGAGCAGATTGAAGCTGATACAGTTAACTTGATCCAAGCTGATGCAATCCAGTTAGAGGTTGAATTCAAAATTTAAAATATTGCCTGTTTCTGTCTAGCACTGAGTTCAATATTGTTCTTGCTTCACCTGTTCCTTCCATGGGTGCTCTTTTTATTTATTTATAATATTTTCATTAGATTCTATAGTCATTTCCTTTTGCTTATTTTCTTTAGATGCCATGCTTTCACAGGTTGACAAGGCTTATGTTCCAGAGATGGTGGATCCTGCGCCAACACAAACATCGGAAAACAAGGGTAATGAAGCAGTAGAAGTTAAAATTCTCTGCTCCGACTATGCACGTGAAGTTGATAATGGGAATGACAAGAATTATTCAGAAAATATAACAAACGAAGCTAGTTCTTTCTTGAATGCAAAGCTGGCAATTTCTCAAAATGCTTCAGTAAATTTGAGTGGACAGACCCATAAGTGGTGTACTGTAATGACCAAAGAATTTGAATGTGGATCTGCCATGTTGGATCATTCTGACACGAGCAGTTCCATCCAATCAGATTCACTGCGTTTTGAGGTATAACCTTAGCATTTAAATACGTTTTTCCTTGATACTTTTGTGCGCACATTTATTTGTACTTCTTATCCATTTGCTCCATAATCAGCAAGCTATTATGACAATACTGTTATTAAATCACTTCCACCTCCGTAATGTTTTTTATATTACTTTCTTTGGTGGCTGTGCAATTGGATTACCAATATCTTTTGGGTTCTTTTAACCATGTCTCACACCTAGAAATGCATTGTGTTTATATTCTAGTTTGATGATATCTATCCTAAATCTGTCTCAACAGACCATGATAGCAAGTCACTGAACTAAATCTGCTTATGCAGGTCAGCCATTATACTGGGCGCATTCACTTGTACGCTTGCATTCCAGGCAAGGATTCACGACCAAGACCATTGTTTGAGAATTTCCGACCTGAGGAATTGGATTCATTGATTTCTTCTGCCATTGACATGGACAATGAAATATCTACAAAACTGATAAAGAAAAATCCAGCATACCATAGTGTTTTTCTGACATTTGTGAATGAGTGGAATGATCTAAGGCCCATTGAACGAAATAAATTGCTCGGCAAGCCTTTGCAACTACCCTTGAGCCTTGAACTCTACTATTTGAAGGAATCTGTCAACCATGAATATGGGGTACATATCTTAGCCTGGCTTCTCTAAACAGTCTTGTTCTCTAATATCATCTACTCACATACTATTTCTTTTTTATAACTCCAACGTGTCAATTGGAGGACATAATTGTGTGTTTTTTTTTTTTTTTTTTGTGATTAATTATTTAATTCTCACAAAGTTAATGTTCCCCACTTATCTTGTAAGGCTTGCCTTTCAGTTGCATACATATACACGGGGGTATCTGACATGAGAAAAAGTTTTAATATGCCAATACATCTATACAGATTTATAGTTCCTGGTGATGGGCAACTTATTGACAGATATCGACGATGCATTTCTGTGAATGCTGTCTGCAAATGATGTGCTACTAAATAATCAGAGAAGACAACAAGTTAATGGTAAATTAGAACTTTGGATAAAGCGTTTGGGCCAAATAGGTTTTGAATGACTAAATAAAAAACATGATATATGGAGAATGCAAGTCTAGTGATCCAATAATAGAGTATCTGAGAAATCAAAATTTAAAGACCCTAACACTAGAAGGTGGTACATTTTGGTACCTAGGAACTATCATAGAAAAAAAGAAAAGAATTTGAGTTAAGTATGGTAGATAGGATTAATATTGCATGGAGAAAGTGGAGACATGCTAGTTGAGTGTTATGCGATTGTCGAGTGTCATTCCGATAACCAAGGGACATTTGAAATTTTTATAAGATGATAGTTAAATTGGGTTTTTAATCAAAGCTACTTGGATTTTAATGTACCAAGTTTTGAAAAAAAAAAAAAAACTATTGAAATTTATGGAGGGAGAGTATAAATGTAATTTTTCAGAATTACAAAAAATCCAGTCTTTATTATATTTAGAAATCAGTTCTAGACTGTTCTTTAGTTTCATAAAAGTCTTTGTTGCCTTACAAACTCCCGCTCAAGCTGTTGCACATTTTCACTATTCTATTCCTAGCTTCGACAAAACATCACACAACTATTTCTTGGTGACGGCTTTTGTGAGAAAATCAGCAACTTGATCTTCTATACTAGTGTAGCCCAATTGTATTTCTTTCTTTTTCTTTCTTTATGATCTTCTCTTTAGTGAAGTAATCTCTGACCTTATGCACTCATGATACACTGGATTGTTAGCAATAAACTATCATTTTAGAGAGATGGAAAGAATTCTGAAGAGATGTGCCGAATGCAGTGACCTTCTTGGTCGACTGTTCTTCTCATTATAAAGGGGATGAAATCCCTGATTACATGTAAGTATCACTAATCAGATCCTAAAAAAACTCTTTTACAAACTAAGAAGCTTTGACTAAGTAATACATGAAGTCTGGGCCCTGGGCCCAGAATCGGCCTGGGCTTGCTTGGGCTTGGATTGACACCCCCCCTCAAATTGATGATGGGGAGTCATAAAGCAGCAATTTGGAAACAAGAAATTGATGTCGAGGCCGAGGAAGTCCCTTTGTGAAGATATCTGCAAACTGAAATTCGGTAGGGACATGAGGTAGACTAATGACATCTCGCTTAAATTCATCCCGAATAAAGTGGCAGTTAACTTCAATATGCTTGGTGCGTTCTTGGAATACTGGATTTTCAGTGATTCGGATAGCCCCAGTATTGTCGGCATGCAATGGAGTAGGAGAGGTTGGAGTGAACCTAAGTTCCGAAAGAAGGCCCCGTAGCCATAAGACTTCAGAACAAGTAGAAGACATCGCCCTATATTCAGCTTCCGTGGAAGATCTGGACACACGTGCTTGTTTCTTGCATTTCCAAGAAATGAGCGAATTGCCAAGGTACATGCACCAACCAGTAGTAGAACGATGCGTGTCTTGACAGCCTGCCCAGTCAGCATCCGCATAAGCAGTTAGATGAAGAGGATTATCCTTTGGATAATATAAACCACGAGGGGCAGTTCTTAGCAGATAACGGATAATGCGCTTCACAGCTGTCAAATGAAGGTGTCGAGGAGCAGTCATGAACTGGCTCACAAGATTAACAGCAAAGGATATGTCAGGTCTAGTGATAGTGAGATAGACAAGACTGCCCACCAGGCGCCGGTATGTATGAGGATTAGGAAGAAGGTCTCCATCATCTTTACTCAGCTTGAGATTTACCTCGACGGGTGTATCAACAGGCGAAGAATCATGGAGGTCAGCCAACTCGATAAGGTCTGATGTGTATTTGTGTTGATTAACAAAAAGACCTTTGGGAGATTGATGCACCTCTAAGCCCAAGAAATAATGCAAAGGACCCAAATCCTTCATATGAAAGTAAGTCCGGAGGGAAGCTTGGAGAGATTTGATCATACCATCATCCGTGCCAGTGATAATAATATCGTCAACATACACCAGAAGTACAGTAACCCCTGTAGATGTGTGGCAAAGAAAGAGAGATGGATCATAAGAGCTCTGAGTAAACCCAGTTTTGCATAATCGACCCCTGAAGGTTTCGAACCATGCCCGAGGAGCTTGCTTTAGACCATAAAGTGATTTTCGCAGCCAACAGACAGACCTCTTGGAGGGAGAGGGGACGCCTTGTGGTAAACGCATATAGACTTCTTCCTGCAAATCCCCATGGAGAAATGCATTTTTGACATCCATTTGGTATAATGGCCAAGACTAAGATGCAGCAATGGCGAGAAGTAACCTAACAGAGGTCATCTTTGCCACAGGTGCAAATGTCTCCTCATAGTCAATGCCATACTCTTGTCTGTTTCTGAGTGCCACAAGTCTAGCTCTGTGTCTATCCAAGGACCCATCAGATTTAAGTTTGATTGAGTAGATCCATTTGCAACCAATGGGCTTAACCGCTGAAGTACACTCCACAATATCCCATGTGTGATTCAGATCCAATGCGTCTAATTCCTCCTTCATGGCCTGGTTCCAGCAATCTTGTTGGACAACCTGCAAATAAGAACTTGGGATAGAGATAGAAGAGAGAGTGGTCATCAAAGAAGTATGGGTAAAGCCATACCGCTCAGGCGGTCTAGAATTTCTGGAGGAGCGACGTAAAGCAGGAGTAGGCGTGGAACCAGTTGTCGGTGGAGGATTAGGGGGAGGGCCATCTGCAATGGGAGGTTTATCTCGTCGGTGGTATACAAAAGTAGGATTAAACCTAGTAACAGAGGTTTGATCCAAAAAACCTGGTAAGAGAGCTGGTGAAGAGGGGTGAGGACAATCTATGTGAGTTTGGAAGAAATATTGATTTTCAAAGAAAATAACATTTCGAGAAATCCTGATACGACGACCAATGGGATCATAACAAACAAAACCTTTTTGATTAGTGGCATAACCCAAAAAGACACACCTGCGAGATTGTGCTGTTAGTTTCGTTCTTTCTGTGGGAGGTAGATGAACGAAGCAAACACAGCCAAATGTATGTAGGTGATCAAACACAGGATGATGACCAAACAATTTAAAATGAGGCGTTAAATGAGCAATGGTAGGTGAAGGAAGGCGGTTAATGAGATAGACAACCGTGGTGAGAGCTTCAGTCCAAAAACGAGGGGGGACTGATGATTCAATCAGAAGAGTCCTAGTTACATCAAGAAGATGTCTGTTTTTCCGTTCCGCGACCCCATTTTGTTGTGGAGTATACGGACAGGTACGTTGAGAAATGATTCCTTTATTGTCTAAAAATGATTGAAAATCTTTGGAAACATACTCCCCCCCTGAGTCGGAGCGCAAAGTTTTAATGCATGTAGAGAATTGGTTTTCAACATAGTTAACAAAAAATCTAAATGCATTAAGAACATCAGACTTCGAATGTAATAAATATATCGAAGTAAATCTGCTGTAGTCATCAATGAAGGTGACAAAGTATTTGAAATGACTATGGGAAAGGGTCGGAGCAATGCCCCAAACATCACTGTGAATTAAGTCAAAACATGCAGTGCTCCGTGTGTTAGAGTTTGAAAAAGGTAAAGTTTTACTCTTTCCTAATTTACAAGCATCACATTCAAAAGAAGCAGAATCAATAGGTTTATTTATTAATCCAAATTGAAATAAAGTAGACATGGTAGAAACATTTGGATGACCAAGTCTATTATGCCACAAACGAGAATTATGTTGAATGAAAAAACAAAATAACTGATGTAAAGCTTGATCATGAATAAATGAAGACACTGGTAAGGAAAAAAGTCTGCCACGCTTAGGCCCCCTCGCGATCAATTCCCCCGACTCTCGGTCCTGCACAACACAACCAGAAGAAGAAAAGGAGACATTGTAATTATTTTCAACAAGTTGACCCACAGAAACCAAATTGGTAGCAAGAGGAGGAGAAACGAAAACATTGGTTAAGGGTAAGGGCCCAGGGGTATCACCAACAGAGGTGATGGGAAGATGATCTCCGTTGGCAGCTTGAACAGTAAGACGACCAGTGTAAGGAACGACATTTTGTAATTTTACGGGTGAGGAGGTCATATGGTTACTTGCACCAGAATCTAAGTACCAGGTATTAGAAAGAGAAGACTCAGTACCTGCGATGTTCATGGAGGCTAAGGCATTGATAATCATTTGGTTGACCATCTCAGTGGTGAGAGGAGCTGGGGATGCAAATTGCGTGGAGGAACCAGGTTGGGAGGAAGAATCATATGGCATAGCACTGAATTCAGAGGATGCATATCGAGGAGTGGTGACTGTGTAAGCACTGGGAGCTGATGGCACTGTGTAAGGACCAGAGGCTGACGACACATAGTTGCGGGAAGTAGAATTGCGACCCTTCTTCCGGCATTCATTAATGACATGACCAGTGGCCTTACAATATCGGTAGATCTTGGCCTTGCATTGATTTGCATAGTGACCATATTTCTTGCAGTTATGGCACTAAACTTTACTGATATCCCGGGGAGATGATCTGGGATGATCTAGGATGATCGGAGATGCACTGAGTGCTTCCAGACGTGGAAGATGTCTTGAATGATCTAGATATCAAGGCTCTGATACCATATCATTTTAGAGAGATGGAAAGAATTCTGAAGAGATGTGTCGAATGCAGTGACCTTCTCGGTCGACTGTTCTTCTCATTATAAAGGGGATGAAATCCCTGATTACATGTAAGTATCACTAATCGGATCCTAAAAAAACTCTTTTACAAACTAAGAAGCTTTGACTAAGTAATACATGAAGTCTGGGCCCTGGGCCCAGAATGGGCCTGGGCTTGCTTGGGCTTGGATTGACATAAACAATGTTGATGTACTGTTGCAATGTAAAGTAATTGGTACCCTCTGTTCAAACTTCAAACCCCATCTCTTGTAATGATATCTTTAGCCATAATGTTTCATGACATCCACGGACCATAGCTCGATATTCATCCTACTGATGGAATTTGATCTGGCAATAACTTGTTGCTTCTTGCTTTTCCATGAGATCAAATTTTCACTAACAAGTTAAAAATTATAAAAATTCCGAATTCAAGTTTGTAGTTTTTTTGTGTGACCATTATAGTGTATGATACCCGGATACCTGTACAAGCCGAACATATCTGTATCGAACCAATACAACACTTGTCTTGGTACCTGATACTACACCGGTACTTCTAGGGTACACGGTATCATATCCTACTTACCAAAATTCATTATTTTATGTATTTCTTCTATTTTCTTCTCAACAGAAAAAATGTTGGAATGGAATGTAAACAATGATAATGTCATTAATTCAAAAGTGATCTAAAGTAAAAATTCCAACATCCATATCCGTATCATAGATTTCCAAAAATGCAGACTGCAGAGTCGTATCTCTGACCCCCATATCCTTGCCCGTACCCGATTCCGTACCTGGACATCATAGATGATAACTTTGTAATGCTCAGTAGACCCATCAGACTTTATTTTGGATTTTTAACCCCATTTACATCTGGTGGTATGCTTTCCGTGCGGAAGAGAAACCTATTCTGAAGTTTGTCTTTTTTCATGCTGGTAGTTGTGCAGTTCGTACCCTGTGGGAAATAGAGGGGGCTACTTTATGGGATTCTGGTGCTGAATAAGAATGAACTACTGTAAGAAATGACTTGTAATTGGATGAAAAATGATTACATAAGAAAACCATTATGAGTAGCATGAACTCATTTTTCGAAAGGATACCTATGAGTTTTGAAGGAGCAACATCCGAAGCAGGTGTGGGATTAGTATTAACTAATAAGGGACTGCATATTTAAGACCAGTGTGTTGCCATCGATGTTGATAAACCTGTAGAGGACGGTCTTTAATTGAAAGCAAGGGTGCACACCAAACATCCTTATGTGTTAACAAGAAAGGAACTTCATTTCTTTTTTTCAGTAATGCATACAGGATAAGAACTTTTGCATTTCTTTGGTAGTTGACTAACTTCATAATCAATGTTCTTTACATTACTACTGTTGAGGAGCAAATAAAAACTCTTTGGGCTCCAAATGGGGAAGTGCACTAAGCACCTTTCTATTTCATGATGTCTTCTGTATTAACCGATGGTCGATAGGTTGACTAATAGAGGCCATTGCACTCTCGGCCACGACTAATTGTTTGTATATCTTCAAATATTGGAAAGTATAGTATGATGGATAAAATGTAACACTACAATTATGAAATCTAGTTAACGAACTAACTGAAACCAGATTGTGGTACATGTAACACAGATGGTAATGATAGATTAGGGGAAACATTAACTAATCCTTTGCCCAGAACTTAAATATGCTTCCCATCAACAACGCAGATACTTTTGTGAACGAGAGGCCTGTGGAACCCAAATCCTGACCATTTACTTGTCATGTAAAACATCGCCCTTTGATGAATTACCCAAGCAGAGCTTTTTGCCATAGAATTGCGATGTGGAGCAGATAATAATCTTGTATGTGTACCTACACTGGTAGTGGATAATGAAACATCACCTTAAGTACTTATAGCCTTCGGCAAAATGCTTAAATCTCATTAAAGATATTCATAATTTTTTTGGCATTACAATAACGTTCTCCAATGATGAAATTTCTCCCATGTTAGATTCCTTTAGTAACCTTAAGCTTTATTTGATAATAATATCCTGTAATGAGAAAATAGCACCCTTTTTTAATCTCTAACTACTCAAACAGGAATGAATACTTGTTTACTTTATCAAACTCTAAAAGGATGGATTCTCATCCACAAAACTCCGAGAAATGGCCTTTTTTTTCCCATTTCTCTAACTTAACTACAACCCATCAAGGAAAGTAAACAAAATTAGAAAACTAATGAAAAGTTATAAATTACAAATAAAATCTTTAGGCTTCTTTAAAATGAAATCCTTAGACTTTATTGTCTCCCACACGTGTGCTATGGGCCTGTCTGCAACAGTTCTCTGGCTTTGCATCATATGACTCTTATCAAAATCAATCCTGAGCAGAATCAAAGTCCACCAATGTGAAGTTTTGAGAAAAACAACCAGAATGGTCGAGGTCTGTAGATGAAATTCTGAAAAATCTCAAGATCCAATGACTGAGGTAGAAACCAATCTTTATTTCTAATAGTTTGTATTTCAAAATCTCGATTCATCTTTTGAGACAAATGTAATATAAAACAGATTTGAAAATCACAAATTGTCATGGCGGATGATCATATCAGCAGGTTGTAGATTAAAAATTGGATCTTTTAGGAAAGCTTCATTATATTTCTCTGCTACGATGTTAGATCTAGAAGAGATAAAGTCTTGTATAAAACCCCAGAAAGAAACAACTAATGAAATCACTTGTGCTGGTGAACTTATATGTTATTAGTGATAGATTACTCATTGAAGAAATACTCTTAATATGTGCACAATTACATTTATTTACTCCTTATTTTTTCTATCATGGCAGGGCCTGCTGAAAGGTGGGAGCAAGCGGCGGGTTACACCATTGAGTGATATAAGCAACCCCCGTCCGCCTAATGCGGTGTGGAAAAAGATATTGCTACGTCGTGGTGGTGCTAAGAAAGAGAAAGAGTACTCCCAAGCTTGGTCAATAACAGATGAACCTCTCTGTAAACTCTGCCAAACACCCTGCATGTAAGTCTCTGTATAAAGATTTCTTGAAACCATTTTGTGGAGATAATATTAATGTACTTTTTGGACAGGGGCAAGCTGGCAAAGGAACCTGAATTCTTTGAGGATCTGTTCTGTGATTTGAGTTGTTTTCAAGAATATCGGATAAGAACGAGTCAAAGGTCACTGCGTATGGTGTGCACATGAATCTCGTTTATATTGCTAATTTTATGGTTCATAAGAACTTATTTAAATAATTTCAATTAAATTCTTTCCACCTGATAACTGGCCATCATGGGCAATGTTCTCCTGCAAGCAGACTGCAATAACTTATATGCAGTCCAGCTCGTGGGGCCTACTTAGATGCAAATTTAGGAATGGGAGTAGGACAGATGGATAGGTCTTATGGGCAAGGGGAGCGAAAAATAAACTCCACCAGGTTATCCTAGCCCTCGCTTTAATAGCCTTAAAGTTAATGTTAATGGCATCTTAATCGTAGATTTGCTTGAGATTCAATCCAACTCTGGGCCTGATGCTAGATCATCTCAGACGAAAAAAGTATCAAAGGGACTGGACTGATGAAAGGTGGGCTCAAGTGGGCCCCACAGTGCTGGACTGCACTTGGAGTTACTCGTAGGAAAATTTTTTCCCTGCCATCATACCAGCACTATTGCACTGGATCCCATCAGAACTCCTCAGTCTAAACTTGAACTTTTTCTTACTTGTTATTGACCTTGTTCATCACCGACTATAACACTGTTTATGTTTCAGGCACTATTCCAAATAGAACATGGTGTTTGTACTCAATGCAGACTAGACTGCCATAAACTTGTAGAATGCATAAAACCCTTACCTGCTTTAAGGCGACGGGAGATCATCGAAAAGCAAGCTCCAAAGGTGGCAAATAAAATGAATCTGTAAGTCACGCACTTGATGTTTTATATTTTCAATCTGAAGTGCTACTAAGTTTCTATTTAAAATGTGCAGGTTTTCTTTCTCCAGCATAATATCATAAGATGCATTCTAAAAATGTGGATTTAGTCAGCAGTATCTTTACCAGATCAATCACAAAGGATTGCAATTAAAATCATAGTTTTCTTATCCGGCGGGTCAACCATAAATCTGTCTGAGTTGGCTTGATCTGTCTGGTTAATGTTGAACAAGGTTTAGACAAGTTTTGGCTGAAACCTTGATGTGGTCAAGGAAGCCAAGTCTGATTGTTTGTGAACCGAAACCTGCCTTAATCAACAGAAAATACAATGTAATCACAAGGAGAATAAAAAGAAGGCGCGCTTGCTGATCAGTGATCCAGTCCACTGTTTCATCTTTGACCTGATGGGAGCTTGCTCAAACCAAGGATAAGAAAAGATAAACAAGCATGACAACAGCCTTTTATTGAAATAAATTAAATAATAGAAGTCCAAGAGCTGAATGTCCCTTTTACAAGGTTTAAAAGTGTAAAACAACTTAAAACCCTACAATAAATCTCTACACATATCAAATCATGATCTATTAAGAGTCCTAATATCCCCAAATAATGGAAAGAATACAGCTCACTGTTAAAAGAAAGAAATCGTGTTGAAAACCGCCTCCAACTTGGACATCCCTTATTTGTAGGGATATGATGCAGAGCACAGTCAATCATCTGACTGTATCAGCCTAGCCCATTGTTGGGTCGTTTACCTTATTTAATTTTCATCTTCATTTGTGTTATGCTTATGTAGCCCATTTGTCGAGGGCAATGTAGACTTTTGTTGTCTTGTTTTGTCAATGGCCTAGATTAGATCTCATGCCTTATCTCAATGCCTGAGTTGAGTTTTAGGTATTTTCGTGGATACTATTTAAAATATGAAAAGAAGAAGAATGAAATCCTTTTGGAGATTTGAAGGAAAAAAAAATCAGTAAACCTGTAAACAGGTTGGTTTTGTTGCAACAGATTTGCCTCGTGCAATCTGATTTGCACCTATTGGTATCAGAGCCCAAATGGTCACCCAAGATCATTGATGCCGGAGGAAGTTGTTGCATATGGATCTGGACTTGGTGCTGTTGCAAACTAGGGAGAGATACGACCTTTGATCCAGGAAGGCAGAGAGAGTTCTATTCTATCACCACCTGTTGCAGCCCACCTGTTGCAGCAACATCGTTGTCGTTGTCGAAGAAGATGACTCCTGCTTTCTGGAAAGTAGAGAAACAGAGACTTGTCGCAGCAGAGGGAGAATCGTAGAATGGGTTTCTGTATTTTTCTTAGAAAGGGCAGAGGCACTATCGAAGATCTGATTTGATTTGCCTAGATCTGATCGTAGGTGGGTCTCAATCAGGGATCTGCTGCCTGGAGCCTTGGTTTGGTTTTTGTAGAAGCAAAAGAGTGACAGTTGTCTCTCTTATGTCTGGCATCAACCCAGGCTGTCCGACCGCTGTAGCATAGCCTGCTGCCGTTCTGCAAGAAGTTGAGAGAGACGGTTTTGCCATCTTCTGTTGCAGATTTGGAAAGAAAAAATGGTTTCACTGGGGTTTGTTTCTGAGAGAGAGAGAGAGAGAGAGAGAGAGAGAGAGGCATTTTGTAGAGTCTCCATTTGCAGAAGGTCGGAGAAGAAAATCCAGCACAGCGCTGCTGGTTGTTGCAGAACCAGTGCACTCGACTCGGAAAGGGCCGAGTGCAATTCGACTAGGCCGATTCAAGTCAGCTTGGACTTGGCTATTTTCGAGTAAGCTCGGACTCAGCTGATACTATAATCGTTTTTCACATCACTCTTCCTAATGGCGAGTTCTTTTGTCGCTTTATGTCGATTATAGGATTGCTACTGGTGATAATTACAACCTAAGTGCCAAGAGCAGGGGCAGGGTGGGAGAAGGAGCGGGAGCGCCGAAGCGCTTAATTTTAAAATAATTATATGTCCGGAGCGCCTATACAAACATAGTGCTTGTGGGTTTATAAACAATTAAATATATCTTTTCCATATATTCAAGTACCAAAAATGGAGAAAAATTTTTTAACTTTGCAATTTGATCACATAAAATAGTCAATAATTAGTAAGTCAGAAGAAGTTTCTTCATTCAAAAGATAAATGTCAAGCTTACAGAAAAAGAAAATGCACATAATCCAAAGATTCTACACAGTTTGCTCCATATTCGGTCAATCCGCGCTCCAAAGAGGGTCGAGCTGCTCTCAGAAAACGATTGGACCATGCTATGAGGACGGTTCTGCTCCGAAAACGTCGATCTGCATTTTTGGAGCAGGATCGAGAAGGCTGAGGGGCAGTTTCGGGTACTAAGATTTCAACGATATTGTAGTTAAGTCATATCGTCATCGATAGTCAGAAATGAAAGACTCGTGCATCTTCTATATTTTCTTGCCAACCAAGTCGCCTAATCACTTGCCAATATCTTTAGTCTCTCTCAGATGAGATTTTATCAATTATATATATTTATAGGGAGATGCTCTTATGAGAGGATCTCTCACCTTACTATGAGAGAGAGTGGGGGCCCTCACATTTAAGTTGTTGCCATTGGATATGGATGTGAGGCCCCCCACTCTATCTTTCATAGTAAGGTGTGAGATGCTCTCATAGGAGCACCTCCCATATATATATATATATAAAATATATACCCAAAAAGTGGATCCCACTCTAATAGCTTTGAATAAATTAAATACATGCATTAAGATACGAAGGCTTCTTATTCCACAACAACCAAAGCATTTTTTCATTCTTTCATATACTAGGGGATTTCACTTGGAAAAGAAAATGTTCCATACTAACAGATTCGGGTCCTTAACCATGGGTTCCAATGCACAAGATCTTGTAGCACTTACCATTGAGGCCCTATCAATTAGTATTACACAGAAGATATATATATATATATATATATATATGGGAGGTGCTCCTATGTGAGCATCTCTCACCTTACTATGAGAGATAGAGTGGGGGCCCTCACATCCATATCCAATGGCAACAACTTGAAATGTGAGGGCCCCCTCTCTATCTCTCATTGTAAGGTGAGAGATCCTCTCATAGGAGCATCTCCCTATATATATATTTTAATGGTATCAATTATATTTTTAAGCGAGCTTTTTAGATGGCAGGTTTGTTGAAACTTCGCTTAAATTAATAATCAAACATTCTCTTACTGATGGGAGTTGCTGCTTGATCCAGCACGATATCGACAAATTGTTGGCAGTCTTATCTACCTCTCTACGGTAGCTCAACCTTAAATTATTTTTGGTAGTTCTTGTTGTGAGCCAATTTGCTGCTGCTCCAACTTCTCTTCACTGGTCTGCTGTTCTGCAAAATTTCCAATATCTTTGTCGCACTATAAAAAAGGAAGTGCCCGATTTCTTTCCTCCATAGTCCCCTGACTCCAAGATTATTCCTATTCTGACTGGGTTGATGTTAATGCTTGAAGATTCTCCACTGGTTACTGCATGTTTCTTGGTTCCTCTCGTATCTTGGAAGAGTAAAAGCAATTTACTGTTTCTCATTCCTCTATTGAAGCAAAGAATCATGCTCTACTTCTTGCTGCCTATGAATTAGTTTGGTTATGATTGTTGCTAATGTAGCTTTCACATTTATAGTCCTATTCTTCTCTATTGTGATAATAAGTGTTGTCCTCATTGCATATAATGAAGCATTCCATGAACATCCCAAAGCATGTTGAAACTGATTATAATTTTGTATAATAGAACCTTTGGAAGAGCATTAATGCACTCGATTTAGACTACCGATCAATCGACTCACTCGATCAGACTCTACTCAATTTAACCTGCCACTATATTTCATCAACTACCTGGGAATATCTCAATGCTTTGATACCTGAATAACTGTGTAAATCATGTGGACCTGTGACTTACATTCTATAATTTATCTCCAGAATATCGCATCATTATCCTAGGTGATTTGATGGACATCTTGTATCAATCCTTTGATATTAGATAGTAATCTTACCATTCATGTAATTTATATTTCTTGGTATCACTGAACTTCATATAAAAGATGCATGATTGACCACTTTCATCAATTCCTACAAAAAACTTACAAAGTTTCAACAGTGTACTTACTCAGGAAAGGAAAACTCAAGTTGACCTGACTAAACCATTCAGTTTCTATTGGGAGGTTCCCTAGAGTTTATAGGCTGTAAAAGGGATACAGCTTCCTTCATAATACATGGTCAAGTTGAGTTTGCTGTTCATGTGGGTGGTGGGGATGGACGAAATCTCAATACACAATTGAAAGATAGTTTTCTGCTTTTTTTTATTACTGAGATTTTGATTTCATTTCATAGTAAATTAATGTCAGTGGTAACAACTATGTTTCAAGCAAAAAGACAATAACACCCACCTTAATTGTCCTGTTTCCTAGGTTAATTCAATCATCGTTTAAAAAATCGTCATAGTCCGAGTCGACTCGGACTCGGCACATACCGAGTCGGGTCGCTGAGCCTCGGCCATGGCCGAGTTGGGTCCCGAGTCCGATTTTTTAAACCTTGAATTCAATGATTAAATGAGGGTCCTAAACTTAAAGAAACAAACTGAAATATCAGAGATTTTTTTTTTTCAGTTGCTGAAATATCAGACTGAACCTTGAAAGTCTGAAGCAACTGTTAACTAAGGGTTCCTTTCAACTGTCCTTTTATTTTGCAAGAGTATTACTTGACGATGTTTAATACACGGACACCATATTCTTACATCAATGACGTGACACAGATCGGAAGGGACTAGTAAACCAAACTGGTCTCCACATTGCCATCATGCATGTACCAAGGTGACGTCCATGTCTAAGTAATGGGCATTCTTATAGTTTCCCTGACGTGGACATCACTGGGCACATAATGAGTATATGTTAAAGCATTTTATTTCAAAGGTAGAGGATATGCATACCATATGCAGCAAACATGGAGGCGAGGTTGGTTTTCATTCCTTCCAAACAAATGTTATTAAGAACTCTAATTTATTTAGATTGTAGGTGATACCTCCAGTTGATAGTTTTCCGGACTTACAACAGCCATACTAAAACTATTGATAAATCTTGCAGGCTTGATAAACTTGTTAATGAACCAATTGAGGGTAATGCATGGCATGCAGACCATATTGTACCAGTCTACAAGGGAGGAGGTATTAAAGCAATCATCTTTTAATCGCTGCTTAAGACTTAAACTTGTCTTGATGTTAGTCATTTTCTTTTTCATGTTTGACTTGGCGTAGATAAAAACACTTCTCTATTCCAAGCTTAATTATGTATGGAAAATTCCAGAAAACCCTTTTCACACGCTTGTGTGTGCTGATATGCTCCACTTTTTTCAGAATTTATACATCATAGGTCCCACTATTCATAAATCTGATTTGCTTATATCAAATAACCATGCATTTATAGAAAGCATGATATATTCACTTAAATGGGAGTAAGAACCATATATCAAACATTTGGATAAGCCTGGTTTCTGTAGTGTAATCTGGTCCCTCTTCATGGGGGCGGGAGGATCGTTTCTTATATAGCTGAAGTTATATAAATCAAGCCCTTGATTTATGAGAGTTACATTATGCATAGTGCTGGAGTGTTATCCAATGCCTCTTCATGGGGGGAGGTTCGTTTCCTATATAGCTGAAGTTCCATATATCAAGCCCTTGATTTATGGGAGTTGCAATCAATTAAGGATATTTACAAGTAGCTAAAAAATAATTTACATCCACAAGGGATAATTTACTTTCTCTGGCACAACCTACATAGAGTACTCTTTTTTCATTGTGGACCGTGTGATTTCTTTTCCCCCTCCCCCTCAAATTGATTCTAGACAATGCAACAAGTACAATTTATATACAAGAAGCTGATGGCAGTGTCCAGTCATGGACATGGTGAATATGTCAACAACCCTGAAGATTTATAGGCATATGAGGAAGGACTCTCATATTGGCACCCTACCTAAAAATACGTTGTGGTTCGTAAGAGATCTGGTTGACCCCTTTCTAAATTGCACTAGCATTATCTGCATAAAGAGAGTGGGTTGTCTCAGATCACATAATGTAAGACCTTGACCCCTGATCTCTACAACTCGTGCTAATTAAGTGCATGGTTAGTTTAATAACTTGAATTAGAGGCTAATTGTCTTGCTTTGAGGATTAGAGTAGATTTCGAATAGCTTTGGGAAGTTTTGAGAGCCCTTAACTTAGTTGGAGGCCTATAGGGTCTTATTTGTAATTTCCCAAAAGATTGGTGGGCTAATTGTAAATTTTGGAAAATTTTGTTCTTGAGCCCATTAGATAGAGGACATCGTTGCCAACAACTTTCATGTTCACTTCGTATCCTTTCGATGCCCCGAAATCCCTCATTTTATGATTTCAGCGCAAGTAGGGGCAAAACAGTCTTTTCCACTAAAATCTTAGTTAAAATCTCAAAGTCCCCAAAATATGTCATTCTTGTGCTCGTTAGAAAGTAGATTTAATTTCCCACGCTTTTGTCTCTTGTGTCGCGTTCGTCTGAGGTCTAGATCCCACATTATTGAACGATCATTAAGGACGCTGCTGCAACCACGAAGCGGGCGCTATGTAGCGTAGCGGGGCTACATATCGGCGTAGCAGTGTGATTTGAAATACTTGCAAAAAAAATCTGAAAAAATTCTAGAAGATCCAGAAAATTGTAAAATGAAAGAAAATGTGGTTCTTTTGCAAAAGTAAGTAAGAAAAGGGGGTGTAGCGGTGCCCTTAATACATGAGGTCCTGTATCGCTATATAAATAGAAAATAATAGTAATGATTAGTTTTTTCACCTGTATTCATGTTTCTTAGTCATGCTAACTTAGAAAGTAATGAAATGCTTAAAAAAAAAAAAAAAAAACTAGAACATGAAACTGTCACGAATAAGCAAGAAGGGTCTTAGTACAGACGAGACTTAATGGAATTGGATATCCTGTCATGAGGATCCATCACTGTATTTATAATTCAGAGATGCCCAATTTGGGCTACAATTATAATCTATCAAATCTCCTAAATATAGTATGTATTGCTGTACAAATCTGACTAGTATCCATCTATGTTTAGTATGTATTGCTGTACAAGTATATAATAAGATGGGCTGCTGAGCAGATGGGTCATGGATGGGCCAAACTGATATTATAATGGGCCTTTGTTAACACACCCCCCCCCCCCCCCCCCCCCCCCCCCCTTTCAAATTGATGATGTGGAATCAGTAAGCATCAATTTGCTGGATAAGAATTGATGATGTGGGCGAGGAAGTCCCTTCGTGAAGATGTCCGCAATCTGGAGGCCAGAGGAAATGAACGGTAAGGGAATGACATCCCGTAGATATTCATCACGAATGAAATGACAATCAACTTCGATGTGCTTGGTCCGTTCATGAAAGACTGGATTTTCTGTAATACGAATAGCACTAGTGTTGTTAGCATGGATAGGTATAGGTGAGCTTTGAGGTAAACCGAGATCGGAGAGTAGCCCATGGAGCCAAAGTATTTCAGAACAAGTAGCAAACATGGCTCGATATTCTGCTTCAGTGGAAGATATGGAAACCTTATCTTGTTTCTTACATTTCCATGATATCAATGCATCGCCAAAATACATACACCACCCAGTTGTGGAGTGACGGGTGTCAGGATAACCCGCCCAGTCAGCATCGGAATAAGCAATGAGATTTAGTGGAGAGCCTGTAGGGAAGAATAGACCACGAGTAGTCGTACCAAGAAGGTAACGAATAATTCCTCGTGCAGCCGCCAAATGAAGATGCCTCGGTTGAGTCATAAATCGGCTGACAAGATTAACAGCAAAGGAAATGTTGGGGCCGGTATGAGTCAAGTAGATCAAGCTACCAACCAATTGGCGATAGAGCGTGGCATCGGGAAGAAGATCCCCACTATCCTTGGAAAGCTTCAAGTTCACTTCATGAGGAGTATCAACTGGAGTTGAGTGCTGGAGTCCTACGAGTTCAATTAGGTCTAGAGCATATTTGTGTTGGTGCAAGATGATGCCTTTGTCTGTTTGTTGAACTTCAAGACCTAAGAAGTAGGTTAATGGACCCAAGTCTTTCATATGGAATGATTGATGCAATGAGGATTGAAGCTTAGATATCATTGCCGAATCAGTTCCAGTAATAATGATGTTATCAACATAAACAAGAAGGATAGTGATACCGCTTGGAGACTTATGTAAAAACAACGATGGATCATGCGGACTTTGCTGGAAGTCCAACAGAAGCAAGGCGTCCCGAAATTTTTCAAACCAAGCGCGAGGAGCCTGTTTAAGGCCATAGAGGGAACGCTTTAGTTTAGCCACAGCTGAACTACTGGAAGGGGAATACCCATGAGGAAGGCGCATATAAACCTCTTCTTTAAGATCACCATGAAGAAAGGCATTCTTTACATCGAACTGAAGAATGGGCCAAGCTTGAGATGCTGCAATGGCAATAATCATCCGGACAGTAGTCATCTTTGCAACCGGAGCAAATGTTTCATCATAGTCAATGCCATATTCTTGACGATTACCAAGAGCGACCAGGCTAGCCTTGTATCGGTCGAGAGAGCCATCAGACTTCAGTTTGACCGAGTAAACCCATTTACACCCAATAGGTCGAATTGTAGGTGGGCAGGTAACCACATCCCATGTATGACTAGTCTGTAGAGCTTCTAATTCCTCGGACATAGCTTTCTGCCGACATTCGTGTTTCACAGCTTGAGAGTAGGAAGTGGGAATGTTAACAGAAGCGAGAGTGGCAAGAAAAGTTGAATGAGAATACCCATATCTATCAGGAGGCCGAGAAACACGCGTGGTGCGTCTAAGAGTTGGCATGATAGCTTGTTCTGATGTAGTGGCTAGGGGAGTTGGATCAGGTGGGTCTGGAATGGGCTGTATTGTAGCAGTGATTGGTTCCGTGCGTCGCCGATATACAATTCCAGGTTTGAACCTTTCAACAGAAGATGAAGAAGAATCGGATGAAAAAGATGGTAAGATAGCCATGGGAAGTGAAGTGAAAGAATCAGTTGTGTGAGAAAAAAAAATATAAATTTTCAAAAAACACAACATTTCGAGAAACACGAATTCTTTTTAGAGATGGATCATAACAAACAAATCCTTTTTGTTGAGTTGTGTACCCAAGAAAAACGCATCTGGTAGCTTGCGCAGACAATTTCGTCCTTTCAGAAGGAGGAAGATGAACAAAACAAACACATCCAAAAGGACGAAGATGTGTATATGTAGGATGAGAGTTAAAGAGGCGGAAATATGGAGTCTGATTTTGAAGTTTGGAAGAGGGAAGCCGATTAATAAGATGAACGGAAGTGGATAGAGCTTCCGGCCAAAATCTAGGGGGAACAGATGATTCAAGGAGCAAGCAACGAACCATATCAAGCAAATGGCGATTCTTCCGTTCAGCAATGTGATTTTGCTGTGGAGTATGAGGACATTTTCGTTGAGAAATAATCCCCTTAGATTGGAGGAATTCTTGAAAACTGTGTGACACATATTCTCCTCCTGAATCAGATCTGAGAATCTTTATGCAGGTGGAGAATTGTGTCTCAACATAGGCCAGGAATTTTTTAAAAACCTCAAACACCTCTGATTTAGCCCTTAAAAAATAAACCCAAGTGAATCTGCTATGATCATCGATGAATGTGACAAAGTATTTAAAGTGAGAATGAGAAATAACAGGTGTTATACCCCAAACGTCACTATGAATCTAATCAAAACATTTTTCTGATATAGAGGTATGCATAGAAAATGGAAGGGCTTTACTTTTTCCTAATTTGCAAACAGAACAATCAATATTAACATCAGAAGTAGAAAATTGCATTTTATTAATCAAACCAGAATTTTTCAAAGATAACAATATGTTCGAATTAGGATGTCCTAATTTTTTGTGCCACAGATGCACATTATTTTGAAGAACACATGAAAAAACGGAAGTAGATTCATCCCTAGGTTGCATAGGCAGACTAAGCGGAAACAACCGGTCACACTTAGGCCCCTTCGCGATCACCTGTCCCGTCCCCTGATCCTGTACAACACAACCAGAAGAAGAGAATGACACATTACAATGATTATCTACGAGTTGTCCAACAGATAACAAATTTGTAGAGAGGCCAGGTGAAAGAAAAACATGATTAAAAGGCAATTTGTGTGGAATATATCCTATGGCAGTGATAGGTAAATGACCCCCATTGGCAGTTTGAACTTGGAGATTCCCATCATATGATTGAATATTAGTCATGAGTTTGGAAGAGAAAGTCATATGATTTGATGCTCCATAATCAAAATACCACGTGGAAGGAGATGGAAAGGTTTTACTTGAGAGGCCCAAGGTGGAGAATTCTTGAAGAATCATTTGTTGAATCATTTCAGGGTTGATAGGGGGACTGGGTGCGAATTGCTGTGAAGACATAGATGAAGACGGAGAAGCAGGTGCCACAGAGTGAGAATCTGAAGAAGCAATAGCAGAATAAGCACACGAATTTCGATTTTCTGGTCGTTTCCTGCATTCAGAAATGATATGCTCGCTAGCTTTGCAGTAGTTACAAACTTTTCTCTTGCACTGAGAAGAATAATGTCCATACTCCTTACAAGTGAAGCATTGAATTTTGCTCAAATCCTGAGTCGAATTGTCATGTCAGGGAGGTTTCCCTTTTGCCACATAAGCAACTTCAGCCGGACCAGTGGATGATTGTTGGGATAGTTGATGCTGAGTGACTATCTGTTGTTCTTCGCGGAGCACTTCATTGAGACATGTATCCAAAGAGGGAGATGGATGTCGACTCATAAGATTGGAGCGAATGTTTTCAAATTCAGGCCGAAGTTTCATTAAGAATTAATCTCGCTGAGTAATTTTATGAACTTCCTGAACCCAGATAGAGTGTCTCCGGTGATAGTAGCATAGGCAATATCCGTGTATTCAATCCAAAGGGCAAAGAAGCCGGAGTAATACTCTTGGACAGTCATCTGTCCTTGAGAATATTGAGCAATTTCATGTTCTAATTGGAACCGACGGGTGGAATTCTCTTGGTGATATATGCGTTTCAGATATCCCCACATATCTTGAGCAGTTTTATAGGGCTTAAGATGTAAAAAAAATTGAGGTTCCACTGCGCCCAACATCCAGCTCATAATTTGTGCTTCTTTGGTTTCCTAATCATCCAATTTTGCAATATCTGTTGGCTTCTTCATAGAACCAGAAATGTGTCCCCATAATTTTTTGCCTTTCAAATATAACTCAAACTGATAGGCCCAAGCAGAATAGTTTTTCCCATTAAATTGGATCAATTGCATTTCATTCTTGTCCATTTCCAACCCACAGAGGTTAATAGTAATAGACAGACAACAGTAAAAAATCACGAACAAGAAGAGTAGTAACCAGACAGCAACCAAACAGCCCAGAGAAACTCTAGATCATACATAAATTGTTGATGAAACAGAGGTAGCAATACCAGAGAACCAAGGAACAGCCCAAGCAACAGATCTCAACAGATCTCAGATCTGTATATAAAAAAAACCACAATTTTGGTCCAGGCGACCAAAATTTTCTGCAAAATACAGTAGGTGGGGCCCACTGATGATTCAATCTATCATATTAGAATGATCAGATAGATACTTCACAAAAATATCGAACCAATCCAGCAGAGATTGCAACAATCGGATAGTTGTGCTAAAAGATGGACGGATCTGATGAAATTATATTGCAGAAACAGGAAAAAGCAACGTTTGATCAAAGGCCCTACCTCTGATTCTTCAAAAAATCTGAAAAAATAGCCACTGATTGAGTCAGGCTACCAGCATAGATAGAGTTGGTGAAGGTGTCTTGATCATCGCAGGTGGGCCACTGATTGATTGGAGTGAATATGCCTGATGACAGTGCTTTTCTTCTTCTCGATTGGCTGAGAATTTCTAGAAATAGAGATCAATTATTGTAGTGATCTCTATTGAGTGGCTGAGATGCAGATGAAGTAGCATGAAGAAGCAGAAGAAGAAAAGGCAGCAGCAAACAATGTCGCAGGCTCTGATACCATGTCACGAATAAGCAAGAAGGGTCTTAGTACAGACGAGACTTAATGGAATTGGATATCCTGTCATGAGGATCCATCACTGTATTTATAATTCAGAGATGCCCAATTTGGGCTATAATTACAATCTATCAAATCTCCTAAATATAGTATGTATTGCTGTACAAATCTAACTAGTATCCATCTATGTTTAGTATGTATTGCTGTACAAGTATATAATAAGATGGGCTGCTGAGCAGATGGGTCGTGGATGGGCCAAACTGATATTCTAATGGGCCTTTGTTAACAGAAACAAAGGCATAAGACTTGAGAGTTAGGTCATTATTGAACATTGAACAATCAAATGATCAATACTTCAAGTCTCAAGGTTCAAACTTCAAATTCAATCAAGTGAATGAAGTGATCAACAATTCAACACTCAACAGTCAACAATTCAACACCAATTTAGAAATGACAAATAGTAGAGAGTTGGTGAAGGAAATAGGAATACCTTGGTCACCATCAAAAGGAATGTCTACCAAGATTCAAGGCATGGTTATCCTCATCATCCCCATCAGTGTTATCATTTCTATTTGCATCATATTGCATTTAATATTGATGAGCATAGGGATCCACAAATACAAAGACGGCAGCCGCATCATCGTAACTTGGGGAAGGAGGAGGTGGATATCTATTATATTGCGTTCCACCATAGTCACCATATGAGTAGGATCCTGAAACAGAAGACCGTTCTTCTCCTTGTTGTGTTTGACCATATGGAAAATAGTCAAACTACTGTGAGGGTCCTTATCCACTGTAACTAGGGTGTCACAAATCAGCTCATGATGTCTCTTGTTGTCCTCCAACACCTCCATCCATAATTCCATGTTCATTACTACCTCCAGGAGTAGGTGGTGAGACTCTCCGACGCCGTTGATAACCACGGTTTCCTTCTTCTTTCCAGAAAGTCATGTACCTTCTCTACAGGAATGACATCTTCCTGATCATGTTGGTAGTATTCATTAGTAGCACCTGTCCCACTAGTGTCTCCTGCTCCATCTCCCCTATCTCCTCCATCCACCATGGCTACTCGAAGAGACGGTGGTACTCGTCCTCTCAGAAGATGACATAACATGAGCAGGTTCTTTCCCTTTAGGTTGTGGGTGTGGCTGTGCACTTGAGCCTTCTCCTCCAAGTGGGGCACCCACTGCCTCGTCCATATCTTCATTAAGCAAATCTCTAACCTCCTCCTGAAAGCCCAGATCTGAATCTAGCAATGGATCATCTATCTCGGCTATCCATGGGAGCAAGGGATCATACTCTCTGAATATGTGATCCAAACTAATAGGACAATAGCTCGGATCATCCCTTGCCTCCTTTTCTCTTGTTCTGTTTCTCAACTTCAAATTGTAATGGCAATATACAAGCTTGTTGAGTTTTTGCATGGTAAGCCGATTTCTGGACTTTGTGTGGATCAAGGATAAAGTGCTCCAATTCCTTTCATAGTTTGATGAAGTTGTAACTTGATTGAGGATGCGAACAGCCGCTCTCCTTAGATTTGGAGTATCCTCTCCAAAATTCATCCACCAATCAGCTGAAATTCAATGTAAACAAATAAAATTAGATATTCCTTAAGTCCTTCCAAGTTCCAATCAATTGAGAGATAAATAACAAAAGCCTAATAGGTTGGGTGATTGGGTCTTTTGTAAGTTTGTTCATACTAGGTGGCATCTTTCCAATCGCTCTCATTGCAAGAGGGTCAGCAAAGCCTCTTCTCCTTTCTGTGTATATAGATATCTATAATGTGAAAATTAGGAATAAATCAATAAACCATACATGTTTAACGGACCTATCTCAAGCATATACATATGTCATCTCAAATCTCAATCACTAACTCACCTCTTGGATGGCTTGGATTTGATCAACTCCCAACAATTTATTCAACACTTGCCTTAATCCTACCCTCAACTCCGTTTCTATTGTATCGTTGTGGTGTTGGGCATTGGGATAGTAGAATTCGGGATAAAGGAAATAACCTACATCGAAAACAAGTTGAAATGCAAAATATAAGCATCAATCAAAGAGAGCTAGCTTGCTTTAAAAGCATCAAATAGTGATATTGTTATTGAGTACCTGCACTATGCAATGGATGGTGCAGCTAGTCGTTCCACCGGGCATCAATAATCTTTATATACTCATCATGATATCTAACATTTTCCATGATAGCTTGCTTAGCATGATCCATTGCTTCATATATATATATATATATATATATATCCCATTATTGGCTTGTCATCACCATCTACAAGCCGCAACACTCTAACTAAAGGCTCATAAACTTTTAATAAATTAGACACTTTCTTCCAAAATTTATTGTCCCTCATCAAGTTAGGGATCTCAAATTCCGATCTACTTGTTGCATTGCCCCATTTCGAACGAAGCCATTATTCTTATGCAAATATCTAAATCAGCTCTGTTCTAAATCTTACAAGGCTTTCCATCGCAATTAAATGTGTAGCAAACCTAGTTGATCCCGGACGTATCAAGGCATGGTTATTGGTGAATCTTTTCATCAAGCTCAAAAGCCATGAATGATCATAAATAAATTTGGTAATGCCTCTACATGCCTTGATAACTTCAGCAATATTTTTTTTCTTTCCAATCTCTTCCATAATGAGATCTATATAGTGTGCTGCACATGGAGTCCAAAACAGATGAGGCCTTTTCTTTTCCAACATCTAACCGGCTGCCTTGAAATTGGCGCCATTATTTGTAACAATCTGTACAATATGCTCATCTCCCATACTCTTTTCTTCAACCTTATTCATAAGAGTGTATATATATTTAGCTGTCCGTCTATATTCAGATGCATCCACGGACTTCACAAAGACACACCTAGCGACTGATTGTACCAAAAAGTTTATTAATTGTGTTTGCGTGCTGCTGGTCCACCCATCACACATAATGGTGACCCCATTTTGTTGCCACATGGGCCTAAAGGTCTCCATCCATGTCTTTATTTCTTTATATTCTTCTTCGAGATATTTAATGTCCACATCATAAATAGAGGGCGATTGTATTCCCCGGCTAGCTTCAGCAGCAACATCAAGAATTGTTTGGAAATAGAGGGAATCTATTGCTGTAAGTGGTATGTTCTTATGAATTAGCCATTTTGCTGTAGCTTTGGCTAACCTATCTTTTACACCCTTCATCACTCCTTTCATAACACTTGATATATTTGGTTGTTTAGCCCCCTCTTTTCTATGTGCTAGAGGATCAACAGGAGGAGGAACTGCTCTTCTAGTAGAAATAATTTCTACATCAACATCCTGTTCCCGGGTGCTAAATGCCCTACGCATGGCCCCCGCAATGCCCTTGCCCTTGCTTGGCACAGCGGATGAGCCCCGTGCATCATAATATTTGCTGCTTCCAACAAATGTACGTCGTTCATATTCTTGGTGACTCATGATGGACTCTCGGCATGTAGCCTCCATCTGTGCATCTTCATCATCAAAACCTTCATCCCCAAATACATCATAACGAGCAGCATCAACATCTTGCTGCCTCTTTTATTTTATCTCTACTTTTCTAGCTTTATTTTGGCCAACCAAAGCTTTCATTTGTTCCCTGACTTCCCTTGGTACTTCGGTACAGCCAACAACATTGCCAGAAATGTGGTCCAAGTGGTGCTTGAATCTTGTACCCCATTGGTCACTTTCCCACAAAACTTGCATTTGATTTTCAACCTGTTATTCTCAACTGCCTCACCAAAGCTCCATACGGGATCAATATCACGAGGTATTTTAACTTATCAATTGGCAAATACAAATGCACAATAGAAGACTGAATACCTATAAATATGAACAATTAATATGTTAAAAATTAAAAAAACAAAAAAACATGTCAGAGGAAACATATATCTGACACTTATGAATCATTCTCTTGACATTTAATTAGTATTTCATTACTTAAAGTACAATTTTTTTTCAAAAATTTAAAAAATCCGAAAATAAGAAAATAAAATAAAATTAGGAACAGACAAATATATGTTGGATTGATCTATGCCAAACATAAATATAACATTTAGGGGCCTTATTCAAAACAATATAATGGGTAATGAATTAGTTAAAGCATTTTTTCCTTTAAAAAATAAATAAATCCGAAGATAAAAAGAAAAAAAAATGGAAAAACAAGAAATGTTGGATTGATCTATGCCAAACATATTCAAAACATTTAGGAGCATTTTTCAATACATTTTATTGGCATTCCATTACTAAAAATATTTTTTTTTACAAAAAAATCCAAAAATAAAAAAAAGGGAAAAAAATGAAAAACAAGCAATATATGTTGGAATGATCTATGGGAAACATAGATCTAAAATCTAAGAGCCCTTTCCAAGACATTTGATTGGCATTCAATTACTAAAAATACTTTTTTTACAAAAATAAAATAATCAGAAAATAAAAAAAGGAAAAAAATTGAAAAACAAGCAATATATGTTGGAATGATCAGTGGGAAACATAGATCTAACAATATGAAGCTATTTTCAAGTTGTTTCATGAGTTTTCCATAAGTGATAATTTTTTTTAATAACATAAATCCGAAAATAAAAATAACAGTATATATAAAAAAAAAAAACAAAAGATATGCATGCAAGATCAAAAGGAAGCATGGATCTACAATAAAACAAGACAATGATGCCATTATGTTGTGATTCATAGTAGTTAGAGAGTAATAATCTCAAAAGTTGAAAAAAAATCACATACCTAGATGAAGAATCTTGTTTAGAATCTTTAGATTCCTTTGAATACTTGAATGTTGGTGATTTGGTGGCAAGAAATCTTGAAGAAATGGACTTGGGAGTCACTTGGGACCACAAGGAGGAAGAAACAATAGAAAGAGAGGGGAAGAGAGGGTTTGTTAACCCTAAAGTCGTCAAAAGAGGTTTTTTTATAACCCGCCGATATGAATCGGCCGCCACGGCCGATATATGGGCCGTAGCATGGCGGCTATATAGCATGGCGGCCGTTTTTTTCATCCTTGACGATCATACCCTTTAAGCATTGGGCCTCACCAAAACCCCACATTTATAAGGCTTCTACCTTCCTCCTCCCATTTCACTCCTCACCGTTCCAGCACCTGCAAGTCCTTTCCCCTCCATTTTTCTCCCCTGGAAACACACCAAATCGGTTTCCAACACGAAATCTGATGCCGCCATCAACTCTATCACTCTCATCTTCCTCTAGACACCATTTTCGTGCAATACCATGTTTTGACGCCCATCTCTTCAATGTTTTCTCGCTGGTTCGACCACTTGGAGGTATGGGATCATCCCAATCTCCTAGATTATTCTTAGATAGGTCCTAATGATCCTATTCCTAGACATGCAAAACCTAATTCGTTCTTCCTAATTTTCAAATTTCAAGGTATTCCAAAATTTTAAACTCACGTTTTTTTATCAACCTTCCCACTCTTTTCCTCTGCATCTCGTTGTAGAGATTTTTTTCCTATTTATCATGTTATGTTGATGCAAGGATAATAGTTTATATATATATATATAAGGGGGGTCTTCATATGCATCCATCCCTCACCAAAAATGGTGAGGGACACCCCAAAAGAGGAAGTTTCAAGTACAAAAGTGATGAAGTACAAAGGTGTACTTCCTCACTTTTGTACTTGAAACACCCCCAAAAGGGGTGTCCCTCACCAAAAATGGTGAGGGATAGATGCATATGAACATTTCCCATATATATATATATATATATATCAATCTATAAGTGGCCCATATATCAAATCTAAACCCTTCAAAATTTGTATTCCATAGTGACATGGTATTGGGTCAAATTACTTAAAATCTGAGAAGATTGGCCACCATTCAGTTGATCAAATATTGAGCCCATACTTTCATCCATTTGTTTTTTATTTGGAGTTTGAAATTTGATTTATTTTTCATTGGTAATTAAATGTGTGAACTTTATTACTTTATGATAAAATTGGTTATAAAGAATCATATTTCTTAAATTATTTAAAGTTCTAGTGAAATGCTTAAATATATATATATATATATAAATATATAATTCTACCTTAAAATCATCTTGAATTATATCAAAATTATATGCTAGAATTAGTACACCGAATTGATCAAACTCGAACCACGAATCAAGTGAATTGAAAAATGAATTAAATGAACATACTCCATCGAATTTTCGAATGGAAGTAACCATTGAACTGCAAAGTACAAACTCAAATACGAATTAGTCGAATTGCGAATCAGGTAACTGTGGTTGCCGTAACACCATGACTTACATGGCACCACTAAGTGTTTGTTGCAGGAGCATATGGCCCAAATCCAATGGATTATGTGATTGATCAGGACCTTGCTGATTTGGATCGACTTGATCAACTACAAGAATTTTTGGATCCATCTCAATCGTGGCCTAATCGAGAAAAAGATTCAAATCAAACTTTGGATGGAAAAGTGCATGGTCAAGATCGGAGTGAAATAAATGTCATAATTAATTCTAATTATTCTGAATTAATTGGGGAATCAAGTCAGATCAATCCCTGCCCATCTGGATCGGTCCAATAGGTCAATCCAGTGCCAATTAGGCCCAACACTACTATTGAAGAGCAGCTTACGCAGTCCAGCTGGGGCAGCCATCAAATAGGTGTCATGAATTTCGAGAGCAGCTTCCATCATCCAGCAGGTCCCACCAGCCCTCACATGGGGCCCACCAAATCGAAACAACACGTCATTGTTGAAGGACCTGTGCTAAGTTCAAGTGGATATAATCTTTTGCATTTCTATATTTTACCTCTTTTGAACTGTCAAGAGATTCTTTAGAAAGAGGTTGTTAATATAAGGATTGAGATTTCTCCAAAAGTCAACATACGGGGCTAACAAAGATTTCATGCCAAAACAGTCTTTGTAATGAGTTTGCATACAAGAACTTGGAGATCCGAATTATTTTGAGGGGATTCTTTCTTTCTTTTACTTTTATTAGTTTCTTTTATTTTTATTATGACTACTATTATTAGGATTTTACATTACTTTTGACTTCTTGATGAATGGTGAAGATCTAAGCTAAGATTATTATGGTTTCATGGTTTTAAACAATATATATTTGCATGCAGTAGGGTCAGCGGTCTCTATCTTGAAAATTTTTATGTGCTCTTTTATATATTTTTCCTTCTCCTTGGTTTGTGCATCTCCTATTGGATTGAAGGTGTTGACGGTGGATTTTTGCTATCAATGGTAAGCAAATCTACTTTTCTCCTTGTTTAAGTTGATTTTTTGTCTGATTGAAGATCGGGTGCCGTGGGTTCACCATCAATAGGGATTTGTGCTTCCTTGACTATGTCAGTTGGTATCAGAGCAAATTGATCCATATGATCTGTTTATTAATCCGTCTCGTAAATCATGTCTCTCCAACAAGCACGAGGTTGTAGGCAATTGGTTGAGACTGATGTGGTAATTGAACTCAACCCATAAGATCTGGAAATTAAGAATCTATGTAGACAAGTTGAGAGCTTGACCCAGATCTGTCAGTTGATGAGCTAGCCAATGGAAGTGGTGTTGATATTTTTTGGTTTACGGTGATAGAACGGGTGATGATATTGGTGATTTTGAGGATCCAATTTATGATGATGAGTCGGATGTAGATCATGGTGAATGTTTATGAAGATGATGATGCTCCCCTTGATCAGATCTTTGATATATCTCAAGATCAAGATTTTAATAATAAAATTATCTTTGATGAGTATCAAAATTATGAGTAAAAAACTCCATATGCCATTTTCAAGCTCATTCTGATACATTCTTATCTTATTAGTAGTAGGGTCATTTAAGTAAGCTTTCTTATTAATCATGATGTAAGATCAATGGCTTAGATTTATTTTAGGGCTTTAAACATTGTCTTATTTAAAGCTTGATCTATGGACATACTACAGTAGTTTTTATTTTATCTTTCATGTGTTTTTAATAGAAGTTGCTTTGAGCACTTTCTTATTTCATTTCCCATTGGATCGAAGATTTATACAGTGGATATTCGTGGTCAACAGTAAGAGTATCTCTATCTTTCTCCTCGTGTGTGTATTTTCTATTTGATTGAAGATTGGATATCGTGGGTTCACCATTAGGGATTTTTGCTTCCATGACTGTCAATGTTCATAGCCCAATGCAGTAGGGATGCCTACTATGTTGGTTTTTCGGAAAGCTGATTGTACCATTATTTTGAAACTCGTGACAATCTGGAGTCATTACTGACGCAGTCCGATTTGACTCAATCAGACTCACGAGGGCCCAAGAATACCAAAACCAGAAACTATTCCAGCAACTACACTAATTGCAACGAATAGTAGAAATTCCAGAACTGAAAATATGCAAGGAACAACACAAAAGAACACCAAACACACCTTGTAAGAGCCTTCTCAACCTCCTAGCATCCACGTGATATGAGAGAGGAAGAATAAAGCAAAAACAGTGCTTTATTGAATACTTTAAAACTGCCGAACATGAACTAGTGCAGCGGTTGACCATATGACTGCTTGTATAATGCTTAAAAGTCACACAACCCTCGTGTTCTTTGCCTAATCGATTCCTATAGCAATTACAAGTCTTAAATAAAGTTTCTAAATAAATTTCTATAAAAAAAATGCTAAGAAAAGAGTCCGGGAAACAGGGAGATATTGTTTCATCCAATCCACATTCACCACCTATACAAAATCTTATCCTTGATTTTTTCATTCAAAGGAAGCATTTGAAAAGATGCATTAGCTGGTATAAGATTTTGTATAGGTGGTGATTGTGGATTGGATGAAACAGTATCTCCCTATTTCGTAGAAACATGGGATCCAGACTCTTGGAAAAATAAAAGAAATTGGAAATTTCCAAAGCTGGAGTCATCTGTGACACTTCTTACAAGAATGGCTGTGGGCCCCACATGGCCCATTCTTTGATCAATCAAACCCAACATTCTTGGAAGGGAGACCTGGGCGACCCTAGTGATGCCTTCTTTGGGTTGGGTCAGTTTTGACCCATCTCTACCTTGTACCGAAAAATCCAACACGTGAATGGCCTGCTTCCTGTTATGAGTTTCTGGAAAATTTGCATAACAGACCCTATACTTCTGTATATTCCTAAAACAGCCCCTGAATTCAAAATTGAGCACAATTCCTGGCTGTTGGGCCCGAGTTTTCCATCAAAACTTGGCAGACCCTTGCGGTGGGGTGATCCAATTGTGCCATATAGGATTCAGCTAGCACAATAATATCACCATCATCATCAAATTCTACATCAATTACTCTCTCTCTCTCTCTCTCTCTCTCTCTCTCTCTCTCTCTCTCTCTCTCTCCACGCTAGGCTAAGCAGCAAATGTTTCAAGTTTTTTTTAATGGTAATTATGATTTGAACCAACAACCTCAAGTTGAAAATGTTTTAATCTGTTTGAACCTTTTCGAACCATGGAATTTTGCAGTTGTTATTGTTTTGTCTAATGACTGATTCCATTTATTTATTTATTATTTATAGGGGAGTGCAGATTAGAGAACATGAGGACTCTCTGCGTGGCTTGTCATTATGAGGTTACTGCTGCTCAACGGGAGGAAAGGAGATCAATGAAAATCAAGGCTAAAGAACAATTAAAAGCCCTCATGGAGGCACTCAAATATGATGGTGGGGTGGAACAGGTTGGGACTAAATTAGAGGTATGACTATAGTTGTAGAGGTTTAGTAGTTACCACCCTCTTATATTTGTAGCTTGCCTGGACCTACACCTGGAAGATTGAGCCTTACCTCAGTTACTGGAACCATTCATCTGTTGGACCACATTTGCTTCCAAATGACTAGTTACATCAACACTCTGTCTAGTTCCAACCTTCCATTTTAAGATATTGGTGGATTCTGCAGTATTGTCCGACTTAGTAATTAATTTTTCTTGGGCACTTCATACTTGTGGCCCATCATTTAGTAAGCATTTTTTGATTGTTGTGACTGTATCACTGTACCCTGCATGGAGAGGATCGGCATCAGTGTGCATGTCTTAATTAATAACACGTCTTCGAACAAGAACTTCCCAATCATAGGCTGAGTTCTTCTTTCTTGTACCAAGGTTTCATAAACACAATTCAGGTTTACTGAAGGTTATGCTTGCTTCAACGTAAATTGGACTTGCGAGTTTAAAATTAGCTTTCGCAGTAATCTGATATTTCTAGTTCTTTTAGTAATTAGATTCTTCCTGGTTTTGGCCAACCATTTGTAAAAACGAATCCTTTCCTGTTACTCGTTGGACAAATCCTATTTTACCTTTATCTACCCATTTGCAAGCCACAGACGATCAGTCATGTATGTCTAGCATGTCACGGATGTCTATGATTGGTGGGGGTTCAGGCTGATTGGTGTACCATGTTTTGTGTGCATGGTCAACACCATCTGCCGAAACATCATTTGAAATGTTTAAGCATTTTATAGTTTTAACAAGTGATCTGTACTTTATGTTCAGGAGCATGCATGTTTAGCAACAGGAGAAAGTGCAGATGAGCTGCTGATCAGGATCCCTGGCAGTGCATACTCAAGCGCGGAGAAAACAATTTCTGAAGCTAAACCAAACGGGGATTCCCCTGACCAAGAATGAGGCAGAGTGCTTGCTGTGGTACAACTTTTCAAGGGTATCATTGATAACGTTAATTCAAAGGGTGGTCATGCAGATATCAGAAATGTACTCTTGCAATGTATCTTATGTACAATATCTTGTTTTGATATGATGTAATCTTCTTCACCTCTTAAGTAGCCCAAATATAGGGCATGAATAGCCATCAGGCTATGAAAAGATCCAACTTTTGATGCCGTGGGCTATGCTAAAAGTTGTGAAACCTGCCAAAATGACCATATAATTCTTTTGGGGGTGTTAACCGCCTCACAGTAGGTTAATATCTGTTTTTATTGTCTTCCAAGTGTCCAGCAATGATAATCTTTTGGTCCTCTTGTAACTCATGACTGGCCCTAGGAAGACCTGCTAATCATCTGTTTCATTTTCCTAAGGTTTGTTAACATAAGGGACACCCAACACGCCATCTGACGTACATCAAATTCCAAGTGGAGCTTGCCAGAGGTAATCCCACCAAATAACTCTCTTAAATGTTCCCATCACACCAAAGTCTTGTTCCGAGTCTCATGGAGAGATTTTAAAGTGTATACTGCTTAAGTATGATGTCTCAAGTAGTTTGATTTTCTTTCTCCCACTGCTACTAATCGATGACACATGATGCACTAGTGTGCATCACAATTATCTATTGAGTCAGGTTCTTAAAATGTTCCTAGGCAAATGATCTTTTATGTTATGAGAAGGAATTAACTAGGCCTATTAGTTACACAAGAAACTAGTTTTAAACGGCCTCAGAATAGGCCCAATAAATAACCTTCTAACTGGTTTACAAAAGGCCCAAAGATCATCTGAATTCAGGCGCCCAAAGTAGGCCCTAAAGATTGTGCTGAATAGGCCTATATCAGCCCTAATACGGGCACAGATTAGGTCCAATAACTGATAGTGGAAAGGCCTATAAGGCATGTCCATTTCAGGCTGTATAGTTTGAGTTGTGGGCCCTGAAAATAGATCCAAAGATTAGCCTGTTTAGGTCGTGTAAATACTACTGAAGTGACCTCCTTTCTGATGAGAAAACAAGCCCAAGATGAGGGCTTGCAGAATCAGGTTCTAATTTGGGTTGAAATCAGATCTAATTTTTTTTTTTCAAAAGTGGACTTAAAAGAAAAAAAAAAAAAAAAAAAACCCTTCATATTACATTATTCAAGGATATGTTGTATAAAATAATCTTTAATAAATCTTTTTTAACTACAAATTGAGAGTTTGAGTAACACCATAGGAGAGTTCACGAGAAACCATTAATTATAATGATCTATTATAAGTTTTAACATTTATAGATTCCACTATTAGATTGGCCCCGTAGTGCTTACAAATTTAATGTGTTGTCCTATAGCTATATCATGACTACGTAGCCCTTGTTAATAATCAATATTAAGTGGGTCATACAAATGTTATGCTTGGGGCTTTCATTATAATTACCAACATTAGGTGGGTAACATACTACCAAAATTAGTTGGGTCCCATGATTATCAAGATTGAATGAATTGTGTGATTATTATTATCAGTTTTTCATCATTATGATAGCTCTCCAATCGTTAATATGACTACCAACATCAAATGGGTCCCACAACGATTTCTCATAAAAAAAAAAAACTAGATATGGTCATTTGTGATAATCACCATTAGATGTATTATAGTATAGTTACCAACGTTTGGTAGACCCACCTTAATTAAACAACATTACTTGGATCTCATGATTTAAATTTAATCTTATATTTCTTTTTCCAATAGATGGGTCCTACCATGATTATTAACACCCGTGATTACTAATTAGTGGGTCCTGTGTTGGGTTAATTGATTATATTCTCTCCATTTCTTATTTAGTACATCATCTTGTGAGTTTTTTTATAAGGGTAAATTAGCGAGAGATTCTTGAGTATTGTGTTATAAAGTCTCTAGTACATAGTATTATCGTTTAATGCCTAGAGTCACTTGCACATGGGATTAATACAGGCAGAGGTCCCTTAGTATGTGACATCAACCGTTCTCATGACTCATTTGTCCTTTCAACCGTTTAGGCATAAATTTTAAAATTTAAAATTTCAAGTCTTCCATTCCCCCTCAATTTTAGGGTAAGGTTCTCCCTCATTTCTCTCATTTTCTATTTGCAGAAGATCGAAGTGCAGGAGGTTCTTGGTTTCTCGGTTTTGCCGGACCGAATCCATGTCGATCGCTGCAGTCGTAGCCGGTGTTGCTTCATCATTGATAAGAGAGGAAGACAGCAGACTGTCGTCTCTTGGTTACTCTTACGAAACCAGAGTAGAGGAGGTCTAGGGCTATGCTACGGTGCATTGTCTCTAATGAGGAAGAAGCACTGAGTTTGCGAAAAAGACGACCGGAAGTTACAGAGAAAGTCGGAGTTGCGGCAGAGGCAGTGAAGATCTGAGAAGATTTCTGGTTTCGTTCACCGTTGCCGGAGAAAGAGGCAGAGACTGCCGCTTATCTGAGTTATCCAAAATTTATTTGAGTTTTTTTGTGAAGTTTATCTGAGTTTTGTTAAATTTATCTGAGTTTTTGTTAAATTTATCTAAGTTTTTTTTTTTAAACTTCTTAGGCGAGCGTGCTAGCAGCCTTCTCCGATGGGACGATTGCGATTCCGAGTGGATGGAGTTGCAACTTCTCTTCTTCTTTCAATTGATCCGATCCGGCGTGGGCCCTCTTTGATCACCGAGATTTGTTCGAATTCTCTTATTCAAGTTTCTTCTGCAACTTCAGAGAATCCTCTGCAAATTTTGAATTTTTGAATTTCAAATCTTCCAAAAAGATCCGAATTCAAAATTTTGAAAATTTGAAATCTATTTGTGTTTTTGGATTTTATTTGTCTTTTGAAATGGTAGTTGACCATTATTAATGGCATATCCCACCAATCATAGGATATGATTTGACTTTAAATAAATAAGAAATTTTAAAGAAAAGGTAACTTGGACATTTTAGATATTTAAATTTGGAAAAAGGACCTACCAGACCGTGAAAAAAGAATGTAGATCTATGCCAAGAAAGTGACATGTTTAGAGACTTGTTGCCAAATGCCCTTTTTTATAAATTGTCAAACACTCTAAATGTATATTAAAATCTGTGAAGATTGCCAAACAGCATAAGTGACACAATATAATAATATGACACTATTTTATTTTATGATAATGAAATCTTACAATATTTGAACTTGTGAATATTATATCATGCACTTATCCAAACACCCCGTCAACCGTGAGGATCCAGAATAAATTCTGGATGATTACATTTGCATTTGCATTTTAAGAATATATTTAACAGGACATGATCGAAAACCAGCATAGTTACTTTACCACATCTTCCAAATGTTGGAAAGTAAGAATTTAAAGCGTTGGGGTACCATTTTCCTTTGTTTTACTTTATTAGTTAAATTCCCAAATAAGCAAATAGCCCCGTTGAGGCTGTCTGTTTGCAAAGTGAAAGTGAAGCAAAATTGGCCCCAACAGTGTGAGATTCTTTTTCTTCATGTGTTCGCTCATGTGGATTCATCTTTTATTCTACTTCACTCTATTGAGAGTTACTCCCATAATATATAATAAAGTATCTTTTACTGCATCCTCTTCATTTAAAAACCTATTTATTATTTTATTTTATACCAACCATTCAAACACATGCAAAGTAACCTAGTATTCGCTTTATTTAAATCTATTCCACTTTAACTTTATGCATAATCTAACACTGAATCCACTCTAATTCTACCCTATGCCAAGTGGGGTTCTTGATGTTTGAATGAAAGTTTAACATCAGCGGCTTCACAGATTTCTTCAATGAAGACAGGTTTAGGTAGAGGGGCGGTCATCAAGCTGTAGATCCAAGAGAACCTTATCGAATGGCTAGATTAACCGGCAGTGGCCAATTTCAACATGGGTTAGAGCCTTATCGAATTTGTTGATCCAAGAGTACCATCCAAACTATGAGAGATAAAGAGGAGTTTGTAGTGGGATCCTTTTTTTTTTTTTGCTTTCTTTAAGCTATGAAGACAAAAGGGACAATAAGGAAAGCACTGAGGTTGCTCACAAGATCTGTGGTTGCAGTGATGTTGGATTGACAAAGAAGACTGGACATGGTCCTTTACAACACACCCTTTTGCTGCCATTGTTCAAAGTAGGGATATGGTGACGAAAGAAAGGGGTCAAAGGTAACATGAGCTCCTTAGACAAAAACATGGCCAGTAGATTGCAGTGTCTCTGGCCAGCTCTGTACCTTTTTGTGATTTTATTAAGAATAGGCATTGCCTTTTACAAGAATGCAATAGTAGAGTCAAAATCAGAAGCTTTATCTGACTCAAAATAGGAACCTAATCACATTCCAAACAGAAAACAATCACATAATGATTTGAAATTATATCACTGTCTTCGCTCCTTGATTTGTTATAAAATAGGAAACCTAATAATATTATAATAACGCTAGCCTAATATAATCCAAATACAATCTAATTTGATCTGAGATAAACCCCTTGGTTCCATATCCAGCCTTCTCTAAAATATTCTCTAATAAGTTACACCTGGTCCTCGTCCACAATCAAAACTTTATGTCCGTTTATACGTCTGTTTAATTAACACTCTTATAGCTAATCTCCAATCATTACCTATTGCAACATGTAGTTATGTAGTTGGATTTTTCAACATAAAAGAGAGTTTGGCAGACTAGATATCTCTGCATCAGCCACATAGAACATTTATTTCCATTCGATGAAGGAGACTATTTCAAACCATTTGCTTGCTGCTACTGTCCAATTTCATTTCCTTAGATCAGATGACTTGCAATTGTCACGAAGCATACTTCTCAACAGGTACAATATCGTGACGTAAATCTCATCATGCAAATAGAGTCATCAATTAACAAGGACTAATTAGCATTTGACCTCCTTATTTACTGTTTATATGAGAGGGAGGACAAAAAAAAAAAAAAAAAGCAGTGGCATTGTTACAAATTTGAGGATTATTTTGGATACAAAGGAGGACAAGCCAGTGTCTTGAGTCTTGACTTGTAGTCTACCAGATGAAATCAAGCTGAGAGGAAGCATTGGAGTCATCAACATCATGCCAAGGAGAGTGGATGTGTCTCCCTTCATAGGTTGTGATTACCATTCGTGGATCCTCTGCCAAACGCTCCACTCTCTTCTTCACCCGGCAGTTGTCTTGGGTGCACCGATAGTAACTCCTGGACATCAATAAAAACAGAGGACTATAATCATGGGTTTCTTCATAAGCCAAACAAGAACTGAAATAGAACGGAGGACTAAGCTAATGATGTATAATACGCATATATAAATATTCAGGTGAGAACAATATGCATGGAAGAATCTTGCTGTCATCTCAATCATTCAGGCAGCTCTGCCCCATTCATGATCAAGTTATCATGCACACAATTAAATCAATTAACCTTCTCCATTAGCCGTTGTTTGCATTAGTCAAGTGTTCTAAGAAACCATTGCATTAAAGAAAGGAAGGGAGAAACTGTTATTGAGATCCAATCCATTCATCCGTTAGATCAGAGTCACCAGACATTCATCTAGAAGCCTGTGGACAATAGGGAGTGACTTGAGTGAGAGGAATTTCTAGTAAATCTCCTATGGCCTCTTAACAAAAATCTAATCTCATCCTTCATGTGGATCGGTCTCTTGTATTGTAGCGGAATCGTGGCACTTGACCCAAAGCTTCCGTGACAATCTCCGACTAACACTTTCAAGATCCTTGACTTTCATTTTTTCTAAAATATTCCTGAGAACGCCCTTGATTGTTCCTCGGAGAAAGAAACTCTAAAACTAGCTTAATCCAAGCCACAAAGTTATTAAGGGCATGTTTGTTTGCATGAATAAATTCATATGCAACTCATCCTCAAATGGGCTTTAACAAAGATTCTAAAGAGGTGAGAGGTGAACGATATAAGGTGGAGGATGCAACCCTCACTTTCCTAGGACTTCAATTACAAGGGTGATGGATGGTATTCATTTCCCATTTTTCCTTGATTCATTTTCCATCCAAAAGTTGATTATTTGATGTCATTTTTGGATATTTTTGTTTCTTCGATTTTAATAAACTTTTAAAAAAACAAGTCTTACAATTCCTCTATATTCAATTATAAGAAACAAACCTGCCTTAAAAAGCGTTAGTAATCAAAACAATATAGAAAGTACAGATTTTGAGTTGAAAACAATAAGAACAAGGGAAAGAAAACAAAGAGAATTGACCTTTCCTAAGTTTCCAGCCATTGCAAGCAGCCAGCCCCACAATTATTGCCTTTCCTCTCTAGTTGGCCCAGGCCTATATGTTTGTTGGTGATATTAAGTTTCCTTAGTTAAACATCTATACCAAAACCTTGAGGTTGGTGATATTAACTTTCCATCAAGTGGAACTCTGTCAGTGCACATTTCGTGACATGTACATTTTTTCCGGTGTCAAGATGTTCCTCATGGGATACGAACTCACGATTGGTTGGATCTAATACCATATTAAGTTTTCTTAGCTAACCAGTCCTACTAAAACCTCAAGGCGTTAGTAGAGGGAGCATCAATACTTTCCAATAGGGCGACTGATGACTAGGCCAAGTTATTGCCAGGCTTGTCTAATCAGGCTTTTTATTGGGGGTTAGTCAGTTGGGCCTATAAAGGCCATCAAGCCTGTAGCCTGGTCTCAACAAGCTATCTATTTTCGTTTTATTTTCTCTCTCCTTATAAGAGACTAGAACTTGTGAACCCACAAGCTACGTTATGTCCCTAAGCAGCCAAGCAATGGTAGGACAATAGCCATGCAGTTTAGCAATACTAGAAAAATATCATTTCATTGTGTCTAAATCATCCTACAACACTTAGAAGGAACTCAAACTTGAGTTCATTTTAGTTGTTTCGTCCTACATATCTGCTTCTTTATAGCAACTAGGTTTGCTATATTAAACATATTGGAATGTTCATCGCCATTTATTTCTCCACTTGACAGGCAATGTCATTTCGGTAGAATATCGTATGAACCTCTCTTTCTTTATTTGAAGAATTCTTCTTTTCTATTATGAATGTAAACTCAAATGAGATCTCTTACCCTAAAGATCATGTTGTGTCAATGCTTATAGGCGTCTTGTTTATGTGCATGGTCTCCTCAGCCTATCATTAAACTTAAGGACCGAGTCGGCTCGACCTATATTGAGCCAAAATGGACCATCCAACTCATCCAAGACCAACTCATCTAAAGGAGTTTGAAGCTTATTACACCTCCAAATCATAGTATTTCCACGGAGTTTTCCAAAGGAGATCAGTTCATGGAGCCATAGAACACTAGAACATCCAACTATATGTATAAATACATCTTATCTTCCCTTGTTATGTACTTATGAGAATCTTCCCAAATAATAGCGAAATATACTTCGAAACTCAATATTTTTCTTATGTGATTTCTTTATAATGATTCTTAGACAAATTATACGCAAACTTTACTAGGGTCGCAGCATTGTCCCACCAGCATGATGGTGAAAGAATCTATTGGTCCCAGATGGGTGTCGGAACTGAACTCGCCGAGAACCTACCTTGTGCGTTCCGGTGTGAGGCAAGCTTGCGAACTCGCTGCGAATCCTCTCAGATCTACTGGATGATCAGAAGCAAGGGTTCTCACCTCTCTTAAATAGAGCAATTCCTAGGAGTTACAACTCAATCCGAACTCTACCTCTCTTGGAATCCCATATCTCTTCACCAGCGTGGGAAATCTGCCAAACCGGGAGTCTGAACTTGATCCAAACTCTACCACCAAGAGTTTGATCCTTATTTGACACAACCAGAACAAGACTTATTGGGAGTTCATCCGTAGCAAACTGTCGGGCTTGATCTAACGTGGGCCACATGGTAGTCGGGCCACACAATTTTCCAAAAGATGGTATTTCACCAACTCCTAAATTGTTCTCGAGGCTTTAGTTCACCATCTAATTATACTATTAAGATTCGTCATAAATTTTTTCTTCTTAGTGTATTAATTGTTAGCTTCAAATGGGGTCAACGTCGTCTCTTTTCTAACATCTTTGTTCTAGATCGAAGGTTGTGATCGCAAGAATCTCCTATGAGCTCTATGGATTTGCTTTTGAAACTAGGGTTCCCATCTCCCTTTAAATAGCAATATGAAGGAGACTCCTTGTTGTAGCTAGCACCCCACTAGATACTCTACATTAACATCACCAACTAGGATTGCGTGTGATACTTTAACCATTAACGGAGTAGGATCTCATCCAAACTCTCTTGAGGATTAGGAATAAGACCTTGATGGGAGAAGGAATAAGACTTTGACTAGGAGACTTTCTTTCTTTCTTTCTTTCTTTTTTTTGCTGTGGTTGCTGCTTAATCTAGATGTGGGCCTATGACATGAGAGTGCCAAACACTTTCTAACATTCTTCCACTTGGATTGAATGCTATGTAAACATAACATTTTATATGTAGCCTTTACAATTCAATTTACACTCCATCTATGAAGGATAAGAACAAGTAAATGAAGTTGCGACTATTTGAGTATGTCCTTAAATAGAGATTAAACTCAAGGGATTCAATTGAGAATAGACCCCAATCTTTGACAAGTCACCCTTTGATTGGCTAATAAACCCCGTTAATCAAATCTTGATGAAATGTTAGTGACATGAAGCTTGGATTATAGAAAGTGGAAAAGTGCAGAAGTGAGACATGTTGCAAATATTTCTATTGCATTATTATCGAAAAGTATTTATGATGCTTCTACAGATGCCTCAAGGCTTTAATAGGAATGGTTAGCTAACAAAACTTAATATGGTATACATTTGCCAGGCTATGGTCAAAGATTTTGGCTACCCATCTCACTTGACCAATGGAACAAAAATAAAACCAAATCCATCTTACATCATAACTGAGATTATATCCAACTCATCAAGATTGGATATGCATGGAGAATTAAGGAGAAACAGGATGACACATGTGATGGATAGGATTGTAAATAACTGGAAACACCAAAAGCTCGAGTATTAGTGAACGACACAACAATGTATATCAACACCCCCTTGAATGGAAGGCTGTTCGAATTCGAAACCCAACATACAAACATAACAGAATAAACTAGATAGACAAATGGAGGTAACCATGCCTCCCAGGGGTTTCAAACTCGTGACCTTTGGCTTTGATACCATGCAAATAACCGGTAACACCAAAAGCTCGAATGGCGCAACAATGTATCTCAACAATGATGACACGTATGTGATAGCTTGGACGGTCATGCATCATCCATAAAAATCTAGGATCCATCTTGCAAAATTTTATTCATTGAAATATTGAGAAAATCTATAAATATTAGGGGTGCACAAATAATCCGTCGATCCGTAAATCCAATCCGATCCGATCCGCAAATTTTTATCCGATCTGAAAGTAAACTGATTGGTGATGGATTGAAAATTTTGTAATCCGTTAGCAACGGATCGGTGGCAGATTTCACCCTCAATTTGTGGATTCAATCCGATCTGATCCTTTGACATTAAATATAAATATAAAAACATAAGGGGTTTAAATATAAATTAAGATGTCTAAATATAAAATAAATCTTTTTAAGGGGGCAAAATGTAATTCCCTACGAACCTTTATCCCCAAAACCCTATCCCCATTCGTGGCTTCATCTCCCAAACCCATGTTCTTGCACTATTTTGTTCCATGTTCTTACAATATTTTGTTCCATGTTCTTGCACTATTTTGTTGATTAGATTTCTTTTGGTTGTAATATAGATAAAAACAACTCTTTGTATTGATCAATTGGGAATTTGTATTTTTTTTGTGGATTGTTAGCTTGTATGCTGAATTTTTTTACAACATATTTGATATATTTTTTTAACATTAGACTGAACGGATTGAACAGATTAATCCGATCTAATCCTCCATGGATCGGATCGGATCGGATTTTAACAGCCACGGATTGGTGACGGATTTGGCCCAATCCGCACCAATCCTATCCTTGTACACCCCCAATAAATATAGTGGAAGTAAACATGGGTTGTGAAAGTTGGTGACGGACCCACTAGAATTGATGCTATTCTAATTAATCAAATCAATGCATCGGATGTAACCAATCAAACAAGATAGAACTAGCAAATAAATCTACTAGGCAATCACCACAAGAAGGCAGACACAAATTTAACGTGGATACCCTTTCCAAGGAAAAAAACCACGATCCAAAAATCAAGAACTCGTGAACAGTTACAAGATATACTCACAGCTCCTTTACCTCAGTCTGTATCTCGACCTAAGGACTATAATTGTTCTTGCACAACTTCCACTGACATGACTTCCATCGTGCAGAGTTCTCCTTATTTGATCTCCCCACATATTGTCAGTGAAGATGAACTATCTTCTACAAGAGAGTAAAAGTAACAATAACCTTCTAGAGCAGCCCTTCGGAACAATCTCTCAATGGCTCTAGAAAAAGAAGGAAAATCTCTCTTAGGGTATTCTAACCTCAGATCAAGAGAGAGAATTAAATTCTTGTATTGTGTCTTTGGGTTGAGAGAAACACCTAATATATAGCCCCAAATCCGTGCATAAGAGTAAGACTCCTTGTAAAAATACAATCAAAATATGAAGTCTTTTCAAACTCTAATAAAAAGTTTGGATTGGGTCAGACTGGGCTTGGTCCGCCTTGCTATAGTGAGCCATCATTCTGACTTTTGTGTCTGATAGTCTTCTGCCAAGCTTTTTGACACTTACAGGTTGACACCCTGACATTTGCTAAGGTGCACGACTACAGATTCACAAAATCAAAATCTCGTCTTTTGAATATTTTAAACATAGAATTATAAAGTTCTAAATGGTATCAAAGTCAACCGGTTGTGAGTTCGAATCCCATGAGGAACATCTTGAAGCTGGAAAAATAACGAGTTGTTGTGCACTGGCCGGGTTCCACCCAATGGGGAAGATTGAAAGTATTTATCCTACCTCTACGGAGGAATGGTCGGCAGAGGTAGTTCTATAATTATACATGGAGGCAACATTACTGAAGATTGAGAACTCTTGGGTAAGTTTGAGTGAGTAATGTGTGGAGTGGTGATTACAATGTTATGTTGCAAAGAGAGAGACGCGTTGTTAGTATCTGAGATAGAAGAAGATATACATACTAAAAGACTAAAAATAAAGATCGTATAATACGAGCAATCCTAAGTAGCTTTGATACCATGTAGCATTTTATATTTCCTCAATCACTACCAATACATAAAAGGAGATGTATTTATGGGTAGCCTTCACAATTCAATTTACACCCAGCCCCAAAGGACAGGAACAAATAAAGCAAGTTGTAATTGAATGAATATGTGATCAGATAGAGATTCAACTTTAGGGATTCCAATGAGATTAGACTCAATCTTTGATGAGTCACCCTTAAGATTGGGTAAGGGCACATCAAACCATCCTCAACCCACGCTCATCACACTCCTTTCAAAAGTTTCGCTAGCCTAAGACTTTGTGAAGGGATTGGATCAGCCACTCTTCAGAAGATGAAATATGCGAGACTTCTGGGCTTTAAATCAAACCATCCTCATTCTTCACTCAATTCTGAAATCCCTTGAAGTAGCCACAAGATGGCTCCATTCAGAACTAGACAATTTAAGAAGTCCACAGATGACGTGTCACATCCCGGACCCGAGAATCCCTTGATTAGGGTGGTTCCCAATGTGTGACACGCGTACTCCCGTTAACTTGCATCTATTCCGGACCAAGTCTAAATTCATGAAGGAGAAAATTCCACAGTTCACTTGTGAGGATTACTCACTGACACAAGTTTGTGAATTTTATGAGATAGGGGCAGCATCTAGATTGACTTGTAAACATTGTCAAAAACATGAAGAAAACTGCCAAATTCGCATCCATATAGACTTCTGGAATAAATTTGAAACCTTCCAGAAGATGAATTTCCAATCTCGTATTGAAATAATGATGGACAACACGCTGCTCAAGTACGATAAAATTAAAATGCAACTGAATGAGAAAAAAACATTCATAGTTGAATATCTCATTTTTCATGTGGTGTATAGAAATGGCTTTCAATTTAGGATGTTTGGTGATGTACTTGTGTGTACCGGACCAGCAAAGCAGACACATCTAACCTGACCCGCAACTTATACTGGATGTGGATGTTAAGAATGGCTCCTTACCCGAGTGGTAAGGAGCGTCGGTTCTTACCTGGCTGCCCGTGTTTCAAACCCTGGGCACATTACCTCTTCCCGCCTATGCGGGCTCCTTTCTCACTTGTGTGGGCTTTCTTTTTGTTTGTGCGGGCCTCCTTCCCACTTGAGTGGGCTACTTTCTCATATGTATGCGAGCTCTCTCTTGGTCCCAGCTCGAATATCAAAAAAAAAAAAAAAAAACTTATATTGGATGTCTATCACAAGTTGGGTTTCACCCATAAAATAAATGGGTCGGATATGGGTTGGATCTGAACATGTAGGCTTCATAATCCAACTGGATCTATTTCCCACTAGAAGTGGCAAAACTTCATTGGCCCTTGTATGCAATCTCATTCATCCCATCTATCCCGACCCACATCTAACCACAGCTTAAATGGGTCAGATGTGTGTCAGGAAATCCTTCTTCAATGGGTGTGGGTCGGGTCAGATTTGACCCTTTCAATAACGGATCAATATGGGTAAGATATCAACCCACAAAATCTCTCCCTCAACCTAACCCTTTTTTTTTACCAATGTGACCCGTTCATACCCCTAAAGAGAAACGAACAAGGATGAAGCCAAAACTTGGATGACCCATTTATTTAAAGATACCTCGATGGCATACACCAAGCAATGGAAAGGGTGAAAAGGCATGGGGAAAAGTTTATAATAAGAGGCCATTGGATTTGAAGATATAACTTTTAGAGAAATAAAGAGGATGGCCTTATAGTTTAGGATCACAACCTTTGAGACTGTATAACAGATTTTGAATTTAAACATTTGAATAGACAATGTTTTGAGTTTAAACATTTGAAAACACAAGAATAACATATGATCAAGCTACAAATTAAGGATAGCTGCATGGAATAGCATGCATGTAATGATTTCCAGAGGGCCTTGCATGAGATGGACACTAGAACTCAACTACTCAGATAACCATTTATAATGATCATGAGATCATGCTAGATAGGTGAAGTCTCCCTCTCTTATTTATATACCCACCCTTTACTAAGCTAACAAATTGTGCCTCCTTTCATAGACCATGCTCCAGACCTTACATTGAACTCATGAAAAGAGCTAACTAATGTAATAGGTAACCCTAATAAAGTTACAATCATTCCTAATGTTTGATTTTTGAGGTTTTATTAGTTGGCATAATTTTTAATTTCAAAAAGTAGTGCCAAGTGAGCGTTATAATTTTACTCTGCACACTTTCTTACAGAATGTCACAACAGGAAGGTATACAATAAGCATATTTTGTCCTTTATATGTGTCTTACTCATGACACAAATCTGTGGAGCAGTTAACCCACATTCACCTACACAAGATTATGATGGCTTATTGTTTTCATATTACTTAAAGCATCTCTACTGAGTAGGGACTCACTTCCTTTTAGGGTAATATTCATGATTTACAACTTTGGGTTGGGAGCCAGAATATCACTTCAAGATATATGATTTGTTCTTCATTTATTACTTTTAAAGATAACTTTATTAAGGGTTCTATCACATGAAAGTTTTAAAATATAATACATTCTATGTAATACATTTCCTTTTTATCACGTGAGTATATAGAAAATATGTATTTATTTTTTGATGTAAGTTGTGTTTTGGGCCGATACATTGGCAGTAACGGCAGCCGTGATTACTGAAATTGATACATAATGGTTGAAATTAATAAGTAACAGAAGATAATTTGCAACATGATTTGATCATTAGGAGTTAATTAGAGATAACCAGTGACTTGTTGTGTAAAGTTGTTAATTTAGGAGTGAATTTAGATTCAATCATGGGAAGTGAACTAGGCTTCTCTTTACAAAGAAGAGACAAAATCACAGAAAAGAAGAAAGAAAAGCACAGATAAAGAGAAATACTGAAATGATGAATTTGCTAACAATTCAAGGAAGGGAATGATGAAATAGCATGATGTACCTTGGATGCTGAGTATTCTTCACCACCTTCTGGCCGTACTTCCTCCATTTGTATCCATCATCCAAAACATCCACATCACTCATGGTCTTGAAACAAAATCTGGGCTCTCTCACCTTCCTCCTTGCCTTCACCTTCTTCATCTTCATGGCTGCAATTGCCAGATTATTCTCTCCTGTCTGTCTCTTGCTCCCCAGGCCCTCCCCCATTTCCCCCCATGGCCTATTCACCACAATTCAACCAAACTCATGAGAGAGAGAGAGAGAGAGAGAGAGAGAGAGATGTCCTTAAATAAAACACCTCAATAGGTTTATAAGACTTGCATGAGATCAATATCATAATATGCATTTGAGCCCATTTCCCTTCACGGCCTATACACCACAATGAAAGCCAGAGAGAGAGAGAGAGAGAGAGAGAGAGAGAGTAACAAGAATTCCTTAAATAGGCTGACAGGACTTGTATGAGATTAATATTGACAACGTGCATGTTGTAACGCTCTTCCATTTCACCCTCCCAATAGCCTATTAACCATAATTAAACCCAGGAGAGAGAGAGAGAGAGAGAGAGAGAGAGAGAGAGAGAGTTCTCATAAAAATTCCCAAAATAGTTTGATGGGTTGCATGAGATGAATACAGTATTTATGTCGAGCCTCTCCCTTTCCCCTTCATGGCCTTCAATTTTCACAACTCAAACCTAACTCAGTGATTAGAGAAAAACATAAACTTATATTTCTCATGAATACTCTCATGAAATAAACATGATAGCATACATGTTCATACAAGAGATTTTATCAACTGAGTTTGTTAATTTCTTAATTGGGTAGTTTTTGCATGAGACCCATACAAGGAAATAAAAGGAAATTACGTGAAATTAGAAACAGGTGTTTCAAATGATTTTTCTTTCTTCACTTGCAAATGAGAAAATTTTGGCAAGCGGATCTTTAAGGAGGTATTACCATAAAATAGCACTTGTTCTTTGGATTGAAGAAGTTCCAAGCTGGCTCCCATTCAAATGACAAGCAAGATCTTCCCCCATTGAAGATGGGTTGTTGAGGCTTTTCAGTTGCTGAAAAGCTAATTGAGGATGAGTCCAGCCACAAGAAAAGTTGTTGGTGTGAAATCCCACGTTAGATGTCACCATGCCCTCTTGATCCTCCAACAGGCTCTGGTTATACATCCCTGCTAAAGATCAACTCTCACTCTCTCTCTCTCTCACACACACACACTCGAACAGAAATATCTATTGTACAAGAGAATGGAAGGGAGACGGCCTAATAAAGAGGGAGCCATTATAAAAAGGCATCATAACAAACTAACGAAAAAGGCCGAATGAACCATTTGTCTCTCTGAAAATGGCTAGCTTTTTGTTATGTAATGCATTGGGAATAGATCGACTCATGCCTGGAATCAAATAAATACCTATTCCGGGCCTGTAAATCTATCACTTAGCCCCGCCTCACTGGCGAACCGGGGGCTGGGTGCTTGTAAGGATTACAAAAGGCGTAGGGGACAAATCATAAATACAGTCAAAGAAGATGGGGGTTAAAGTAAAAAAGCACCGTACCATAAAATGTATTCCTCCCTACTTTATTGTAGGTGCAGATAGAATACAACGAAGTGTGAAAATTTGAGGTAAAGCCCCTACTGTATATCAAATTGAAACTTTACTATCTCCTCTCCATTTTTCATCCAAACACCAATAGATTAAACTTCCTTTTTAGCGACCTAGAGGAGGGACTATGAAACCCACCCACGCCCCCTTTTTACTCCTCCTGTACTCTACTTCCTACTAAATAAAGAAGGCAATCTCAAAATAATGTTTTCTTTTTATGATGATATGCTATTGGCCAATTAAGTTTATTTTTAATAGGTAGAATTTCAAAAAAAGGCCTTCAGTTTCGGATTTAATTCAAAAAAATTACACAAGTTTGAAAACTTTTCAAATTAGTTCTTAATTTTTTCAGGAAGTTTTTAATTAAGGACATCCATCTATTTAAAGTTATTTTTCGGAATTTTTTTTATTTTTTTTAATACCAAAATTACCCTTCATTGTAATAGAACTCTCATTCACTTATTCTACATTCTTCTCATTTTTCTCGCCGGTGTCCTCACGGTGATCAAGGACACCCAGTATTCCTATAGCGATTGGCTGCATGTAGTGGCTGCCAAAATCATGTCGTAACTTTAAATGAAGGGTAATTTGGGTGTTTTCAAAATACTGAGGGAAAAAGTCACCAGAAAATACCTTTAAATGGCCGGATGTCCTAAATTGAAATTTTACAGGAAAGCTGAGGGACTAATTTGAAAAGTTTCAAAACTTGTGTCCTTTTTTGAAATAAGCAAAAACTTAAGACCATATTTGAAAATTTTCCATTTTAATATTCAATCCCTCTCAAGTAGGATGGAGGTGCCAATATTTCAAGCTGATATAAAATTAGATAAATAGTCTTTGGCAAAACTTGTGCAACAATATCAAGGAAATAAATTGAATAATAAGATAATGAGATGTCAATTATTCATGAACAAAATAGAATATGAGAATTCAACTTGCTACTTGGAATATAAGAACTTTGATAGGTAAGAGCAAGAAGTTGGTCGATGCAGTAAAAAAAAAAAAAGAAGAAGAGTTAGATATATGCATGGCCTACCTACATGACCCAGTGAAAATGGGATAAAGCAAAAGAGCTTACTAATAGCTATAAAGTTTACTTGCAGGAAACAACAATACCAAAAATGGACTAGGTATAACAATAGATAAGATTTGAAAGAATAGATTGTCGGAATAATGAGATTTGGTGAAAGAATTATAGCAATTAAACTAGAGTTAGAGGAAGATATAATCCATGTCATTAGTGCCTATGCATACCAATCAAGATTATATAAAAGTGTTAAGAGATAATTCTTGGAGGAGATGAATGATTTAATATAAGAAACTCCAACAAGTGAAAAGCCATTCCCTATAGGTGACTTAAATTAGCATGTAAGAAAGGACAATAGAAGATATAAGAGATCATATAGATGACAAGGATTTGAATAAAAAAAAAGGAATGGATTAAGAGAAAGTATCTTGAGATTTACGCTTGCATTTGACTTTATAATATCGAACACATACTTTAACAATAGAGAGGTGTTGTGCGTTGGCTTTCTATAAAATCCTTATTTGCAGGGGTGGACCTAAGAATTCTTCCCTGGAGGGGTCACGATGTGGAAAAAGAATTATTTGGAGGGCCACGTAGAAAAAACACAAATAGTTTTCAAAATATATAAGAGCATTTCTGAAATTTGGGGGAGGGGGCCCTCGTATGTAAAAAAATTATAAAAATTTATAAGCTTTTAAAGGGATTTTCTAGAATTTGGGAAGGGGGGGCTTTCTGCCCTTGCTTATTTGTAGTAAAGCCAAGTTTCTTTCTAAATTAGAATTCTATGTCTAAGTTGTATATTGCATTGAAGATCCTAAATTTGCAGATCTCACCGATGGAACTCTATTTATTATAAAGAACCCTAAGAACAATAATAATGCTCTTGAAGTTCTAGAGGTTTTATATGTGTGAGTGCTAGTGCCATGCCTGTGAGAGGAGCGAAATCTCTTATGATATCCTCCTTTGATCAGTGAAGAAGAAAAACTTGGATTACTCCCATGAACGTAGGCTACGAGCCGAACCACGTAATATCTGTCTCTCTCTTGACTTATTTTCTTTCCTTTGCTATTTATTTTATATCTTGTGCGTGTCTGCTACAAAGATTTTAGTGGATTTTTTAAACAAGATGAGCATTTAATAACTTAGCACAGTGGAGCTAACAGCCTAACATGAGTCAGATAGACTTTTTTCAAGTTAGAAAACATAATCAATTAGTTTGTAAAGACTGTAAGGTTATTACAAAGGAGAGTTCGACTACACTACATAGGATAGTAATTTTAGATATTTATATTATAAGAAGAAAGAGAGGGATTAAAAATAGCTGCAAAAGAGGTGTTTAGAGAGTTGAAAGGGAAAAAACATCGTGATAAAAACAAAACCGATGGTGAAATGCATAGGCTCAAGAAGTTGTTTGAGAGAAAAGACGTCGTTACAACATTTGGCAAAGGAATAAAAATATGAAAAAAGTTATAAAATGTATAAGAAAGCAAAGAAAGAAAACAAGAAAGCAGTAAGCTATACAAAATTCAAAGCATATGATGACCCATATAATGAGTTCAGAACAAAAAACTGGGAAAAAAATATTTTCAAACTTGCGAAAAATAAGAGAAAGGAGAAGTAGGGACTTAAATCATGCCAAATGTGTAAAGAGGGACGACCAAAAGGCTTTTGTAAAGAATAATGATATTAAAGAAAAGTGGTGAGATTATTTTAATAAACTTTTAAATGAAGATTCTATAGGACGTATAAGAATGAGAGAGGATACGGGATTAGCCAGGTATACCCTTTACCAAGAATAGGGTTATAGAAGTGAAGAAAGCATTGATATAAATGAAGAAATGAAATGTTATGTGGTCATATGAAGTTTTGATAGAGGCTTGAAAATGGTTACAAAAATATGGATGGATGTGGTTAATCAGGTTCTTCAATAAGATATTAATGACAAGAGAATGTTAGATGGATTGAAATGAAGTGTTGCAATACCTATATACAAGAGTAAAGGAGGTGTACAAAGCTATACCAGTTATCGTGAGACTAAATTAACTTATGATTGATACTATAAAACTATGGGGTAAAGTAATGGAGTAAAAACTTAGATAAAAGACCAAGATGTCTTAAAATTAATTTAGTTTCATGCCATGAAGGTCCACTATAAAAGTATCTTCTCACTTAGGTAATTCATGGAAAAATACTAAAAATCCTCATATGGTCTTCATCAACCTAAAGAAAGCCTACGAAAGATTACTTAGAGATTCAATTCAGTGGATTTAATATAAAAGGCATGTCCAATGAGGTTATAATAAAATCAATAAAGACATATATGAGAAAGGGGTAACAAGTGTGAGAGTTACTTGGGAAGGGATAGGTGAGTTGGTAGTGAACATAGATTTGCATCAAGGTTCATGATTAAGCCCTTATCTCTTTATTACGATTACGAATGAGTAAGTTGCTCCTATTTAAGACGAGGTACCTCAGTATATGTTGTTTGCATATGATTTAATGTTAGTGAATGAATTAAGAGATTATGTGAATGCAAAGAGATGGTAGAGGATTCATTAATTCAAGGACTTTAAAATAAGTTTTGCGATGACAAAATAGATAGATTACAACTTCAATGGGGATGTACAAAGAGCTAAAATTACTGTAAGAATTAAAGCTTAAGAGATACCACGAAGATAGTCATTTTGATACCTTGGCTCGATAATTAGTGAGGATGGAGCAATTAAGGAAAATATTGAACATAAGATAAGAGTTGGATGGTTGAAATGGAAAGTTATTTCACGGGTGCTTTGTAATTGACGCATAACAATAATATTGCAGAAAAAACTTTACAAGACAATATTAGAACAACAATGACCTCTACAACAAGATGTTGGCTAATCAAGAGAATATGTGAAGGAATTGAGTGTAGAAGAAATGAGAATGTTGAAATAGATGTGTGGTAAAACTAAGAAAGACAAAATTAGAAATGTGTTCTGTCAAGAGCATTTAGGGGCATCATTAATAGGTAGCAAAACAAAAGATCTGTTTGAGATGGTTTGGACGTGTCTAGTGCAATCTAGCAATAGTGTCAGTTAGGAAAAAGTTATTATATATATACATATATAGGTTGAAGGCTTACCAAAGAGAAGGAGCAGGCGAAGAGAATGTGGATGGAGATAATAACAATAGATCTAAAGAAGTGCAACTTATTTGAGGATTTAGCTCCGACTTGAGTGGAATGAAGAAATAAAATTCATATAGCAACCCAACATGGATAAGACAATGCTTTGATGATGGCAATGACACTCAGGGCATGTTTATTTACTGGAATTCTAGGAATTCCTATCTGGGGAATTCCTAAATTCCCAAGCATAGTGGAATTCCTAAATTCATCCAGGAATTCCACAAAAATACAAAGGAAGTAGAATTCTTGGATTCTCAAAGGTCAACAAAGAACTTTCAAGTGGCTAGAATCCAGAAAAGTTACTGAAGAAATATGGGATTCAAAAATTCCAAGGGACAATATGTCACATCATGTCCAGAAATTCCTGGACATGGTGAATTCCTGGCAAAAATTCTACTAAAGAAATAGGGCCTCCAATCTAGTAGGCCGCCGTAGGAATCTATCTTACCTTATAGGACCTTTAATGACTACTTTTTTGCACTATGGTTCCCTTCTTTTGTGTGTGTGTGTGTGGGGTAAGATGGATTGGAAATGAAAAGGCAAACCAAAGGCCCAAAGAGCCCCAAAAGCAGAATACATTGAAAGAAAACACAGCAGAATAGCCAAAATGTACTTGTATATCAAAAAGACAGTGGATGGGTTTTGAGATTTTTATTAATGAGAATGGTTGGACAACAAGAACGATTCAATATTAATCACATTATGATTAAAGTTTCAAGTTGATTCCATGATCATACTTCTTGAGTTAAAATGAACAATTACACTAAATTGTTCTAATCATTTATTATAAAGGTCCCTTCCCAACAATCTTTCTGAGGTGCCTTTTATCCATCTATTATGCATATTGGTGAAGTCTGGGGCACACAAGGTGAGTGGGACTATTACAACTCAATCCATAACACCTGCCATTTATCAACATATATTATCTTTGATGACTGTAATCTCAATTGCTTTTGAGTATTTTGAGGGGGAAGACAGGGGGAATGTGTGTGTGATGATTTGAGTGATTCAGATGAGTACATAATAATGGAAAAGACATATCCCTCTCTAGGGTTTCTTTTAGACAGCCTAAATATCACGCAATGATGATGAATCTTGTGTGCAATCTCTCCTGTCTCTCCTTGTGAATCGGCGGTGAAGATATCATGGTGTGGAGGAGCGCTTGTTGACTTTTGCTTAGAAAAGCTCAAAAAGCCATTCACCTTTTACTCCCCCACTCCATGACACCAAACTATCATAAGTCTTCTCCTTTTGCGATTTCCACACAACTCTAATTATTCATGTTTGTTTTTTCTCTCTTTGTCAAAATTTAAAATTTGCTTTGCTTTAATCTTTTGTAACAAAGTCGGAAATGTACCTTTTCTGGATGTTGCTTTTAAATATGAGAATGTCTATTTCTTCCGGATGAAATCCCGGGATAAATTTCAATTTCCATATGAGAGGGGTAAAAAGGTCATTTGCTGGTGCCCCTCCCACGTGGAATCGGGACTTGTCCCGGGATTTCATCCGGGACAAGTAGCATGGTTCTTTAAATATACAACATCTAAGAGGGTAAGTAAATGTGGTCCAATATATTGGCCTTGCTCTTTTTTTTTTTTCTTGTCATTTGGGGGTTTCCAACCCTTTGAAAAAGCCAGATAAACTCCCCTGTAGCCCCAGTGTGGTAGTGTAGTCTCAAACCTACAACCTCCGGGTACAAACCATGATCCTAGGCCAACTGAGCTACCCCTTGGGATTTATAATGGCATTGTTGGTTGCTACATTTACAAGAGAATACGAGGATTAGTCATCTCAAGATCCTTTGGATGTTGTCAGATGTTTTAACATAGCTTATGTAAGGCAATTAAATAGATGGTCAGCATAGTTTTTTCAAAATTTTATTTTGGTATATTTTTTTAAATTAGCCAGGTGACAAGTATATGGTGCATTTGTGTAGTGAAAATTGGGAAATTTTACATTCCTACTCCTCACGTACAAAATTGAAATCCTTTCAAGAAATGAACAGATTTCATTTCTTGACTTTCCTATAGGAAAATGAGTTGCACTAAACAGTCAAATGAGCGTTTGGGAGACGAGAGGAATCCACCGTAGGAACTTGTCTTGATTTTTTTTAGCAGCCCTTCTTTGACTGTTTATGTGCTTGACCTTTTCTTCTATTAAAATACCACTAATCCTTGAAGACCTCTGGAATCCAATGAGTACTGTTAAGCTACAGATTGTTTATTTGTCTTTCTACTCTTAAATTTCGAATCTTGCACTGTCGATCATCAGTTGTATTTGGCGATCTAGTACGTGAACCTGTCCTTTGTCCTGTCAAAAGCTCCGTGAAGTTTGCAATACTAGGGCCACTTTGGTAACTCTACTAATATAGTCAAGTCAAGTAAAGTTGATTTTGAAAAAAAATAAAATATAAGTGGGTTATGATGGTATTTTATTTTTAATTGTTTGTTATGAAATCTTTTTGACTTTTTGCATGGAAAAGTGAAGTTTTTTTTTTTTTTATTTTAGTGGATAAAGGTAGTTGTTTTTTTACTTATTGTATGAAAAAGATGAAAGTACTTTTAAATAAAGTGTATTTGATGTGACATCTTGTCTGGAAAATGGAGACTTTACTTGACTTTAATTGTATTAGTGAAGTGCCAAACGTGCCCTAAAGGGATTAGGCACTTGGACAATTGTAGATGGCGTCAAATTTAGCTTCCAAAATGGTCTGACGGCTCAAAGATTTTGGTCAAACACACACCTTGCCCTCCTGATTTGAGCTTGCTAAATGTTTCAAGAGGGCCAAGTCCATCCTATGCCCACAAGCCCAGTATAGTTATATGAATCTGGTAGGGTCCATAAGTGTTGGATCTTAAAATTTGAGTCAAGTTCTAAGGTTTTGATCAATGAATTAGACTTTTAGTAACAGCTCTAATTAACAGTATTAGACCCTATGTAACTAGACTTATCATTTTAACTGAAAAATCAAATACCATAATTTGATTTCGTAGTTTATATAAAACCTAAGGGGTAGCTTAGTTGGCCTAGAACCATGGTTTGCATCCGGAGGTTGTAGGTTCGAAACTGCACTACCACACTCGGGCCAAAGGAAATGGCCCTGATACACGATAGGTCCACACTGTGAGAGCTGGATTGCATATATTGTTGTTGATGGGAGAACATTTCTCAGGTATGTTTGGGCCAGGTTTCGGTATGCACTGGTCGGTCTTAGTTGAGCCAACATCCAACTTTCACCCCCAAAGTGTGTTTGATGTGTGTTCGATGCAATATTTAAAACCATGGCCTGTAACCTCACCCATTGGGCATGTCCACTAAAGTACAATCACTCTAACCAAAAATCCATTGACAGCATTGTTGGCAATATCGTTTGGGACCTATTTTACTCTGGCCTACAAAATGAAAAGTTTCAGCCAATTTGGAATTTCGGTGAAACTTTTCGTAATTACATCTAGGAAAAAATATAATATAATGTATACATATATATATATGTAAAAAAATAAAAAAAAAGTAATAAATATAGATTTACACCATTCTAGTGAATTTTTTGGAATTATATTTTGGTAAAATATAAGAAATACAAAGTATATATGTGTAAAAAAAATAATTATGTAAAATACCATTTTGGCCGAAATAAGCTGAAATCTTGAATTTCGACCGAAATTGACCGAAATTTAAATTGAAAAGTTTTGACTGAGATTTCGTTTTGGCCATTTAATTGAAACAAAAAATCTCGGCGATTTCGGCTCAAACAGTATGAAATTAGTAACTATGATTGACAATCATATTGTATGTGTTGCTTGTTTCCAAGAATATTATCCTTCACCAGGTAACAAAGGAAGTAGAAATTACCTAAAAGAGAATGACTTCAAAAACTCTTATATATTTCTGTTGGAATGTCGATCTTCAAAAATTTATAGCGGAGTTCTTTTTTTTTTTTTTGAGTACCCCACCCAAGGGACTGGCACCAAAGATAGCCCACAAAGTGGGAAGGAGAGCCCACACAAGTGGGAGGAATGGCATACTTAGGGATTAATCCATAGGTAGCCAGGTGTCAGGTGACAAACCGGTTACATTAGAGTTAAACTATCACATTGAACACTTCTTGTTTGTCAAGTCTTACCTATTTGAAATATAATTATTTAAATTACACATTCTTAGAAATATATGGTTTGGTAGTGTGATTCAATTAGAAAGAACTAAATTTGTCATACTATAAAAATTATATTGTCAAAGTTGTCTTATATTAATGTAGTATAGGCAGATTTGTCATAAAGTAAAAGGTAGAATAGGAAGACTTGTCATATTATAAAAGTTATATGAATGAACTTATAAAAAAAAGATGAAAATCATTTATTACTTTTTAAACACGAGGCAAAATGTCCCAATGCTGATTGAATCAGACATCTACAGGTGCATCATAGGATGCAATGCCCTTGCTAAACACATGGTTGGGGGCCGAACTTTTGAAAATCCAATATGTATACCATCTCTACGAATCATTATATTCTTTGTAATTTTTTTTTTTTTCGCTTTAAGGGCAATTGTATTAAAAGAAAAAAAAAAGGAGGAAAAGAGCTCAAAGAGCCCCCACAAAGAAGGATCCAGAGGACCGAAGAAGGCCAAAGAAGACAGATTACATGAGAGGGAGAGAAAAAAGAAAGAAAGGAAAATCAAGTTATATTAGTATGAACAGTGATACCCAAAAATTGGAGAGAAAAAAGTTGATCACCTTTGGGGCTTTTTGTTACTTTACTGAGAGAGTGGAGAAGGTAGTGGTGCAGCTGATCCGTGATGTGCCTTGAAGAAACTTTAACTTCCTTGATTGTAGCTTCATTTCTCGTTGTCCAGAGGGATATTCTTTGTATCTAAATATCCAAAAGTAAAATCCCACTGAGCCAACCCTTTGATTCTTATCTAGATTTACACAAGGGATGCCTTCCCTTTCTACCCTAAAGAAGTAAAAGAAAGCTGATCACATGTTCGAGATTTAGTCAATCCAACGGTGGCCATCTTAGTGATTTGAGTAATGATATATATATATATATATATATATTGATAACTGTGATGGGTGGGAGTATATTGAAGCGGTTTTTATTTTTGGAAGGTGGGCCACAATCATGTGTTTAACAAGGTCGGTGGGTCCTACTATGCTGCATTGCAGTACTGCCTCCACATTAACTCTACCAAATACTCCAAACCTTGACAAGTTTTGCTTGTTTTTAAAAAACAATCAAAATGTAACTTTTTCAAATAGACACTAATATCGAAAATAATTATGGACTTTTTTTCATGTTTACCCATATATATTTACTACTTTTACTCTACATACTAATTTATCTTTGCTGTTTTTATTATATGATAATTCTATCTATGGAACTTTTAAAATATAATAGATTTACTTTTCTTAGTTGAATCCGCCGTTCCAAACAGCCGATTTTAAAATGATTTAATTAAAAGGCTCTATTTAAGATATATAAGACTTGCCAAACAAGCCCGAAAAATCAAATAAGCAGGAAAAGTAGACTTTTCAAACTCCACATTAGGCAAACATAAATAATATTAACTCTAGCATAAGATTATATCAAGATAATTGAACAAAAGAAACATTTTGTCTAAAAGTCAATATATAAAAAGAGCTAAAATATAAATAATCTTTTGTCTGTGGAATGATGGCCACCCATAAAACATGACAAAAGAAATGATGGCCTTTGCGCACCAGTTTATATATGTATACTTTTATGGGCCACTGTTGCTTTTGTGTTATATATAAATGAATATGGCAAATAAGTAGATAAAAAGCAATATCATTCCATACAGCATTCATTCTGTCCGTACCTGCATCGAGTGACGCTTTCCTTACATAAGCCCTACGCAAGGGTCACCTTAAAGGCCTCAACTTTTGAGCTAAAAGGCTGGGTGGGGCTGAATTAGACCCAACCCACTAACCTGATCCAGCTTACTCGCATCATTATTCATTAGGTCAGTTGGGATAGTGATTATCTATCATAATTCAAAAGGTAGGGATGGCAATGGGTGGGTCATATGGGTGACTCTCGTTGTAGGGGGGAGCAAATAAACAGTTCTGATACTGATTTACTTACATGACCTGTAGAGTGGGGATGTCAAACATGTTGGGTTTAAATAGGTGACCCGCTTATATTCGGGGCGAGTTTGGTAATGTTTTAATTGATTTGGGGCGGATATGAATTTGTAGATTTTAACGGAAGTAAGGTTTGGGGTCTTCTCACAAATAAGAGGTGTCGTGGGCAAAAGCAAAGCCCAAAGAGCTAGAAAAATGCTAGTGAAACATGTTAGAAGTCCACAAGCCAAGCCAGCTAAAAATGAGAAATACAAAGTAAATACTAGGGCTCAATATAGGCGATTCGGATCGGTTTGGCACTAAAACCAATTACCAAACCGAACCTATCAGTTTTTTAATTAGCCAATCAAATCCAACCGATGGAGATGGGATTCGGTTCGGTCGGTTAAACCGTTTATTTATTTTTATTTTATTTTATTGAAAATCAGAAATTAAAAATTTTAAAATGATGACACTCCCATCCTTTGCATTTATTCTAGTGTTTAGGGCAAGGATAAAAATCCATATTGATTGTCATGAAACCCTAAAATCTAATTATTGAAATTACACAATGTACTAGTTGGTTCAGTTCAGGCGGTGAATTAAGGGTTTAAACTTATAACCGACCGATCTAAGAGATTTCTACGATCTTCAAACTGTAGACCGAACCGATCCAAACTGTCCTGTTTGGTCGGTTCGGTACGGTTTATCTGTGATAACGGATTTTCTATGCAGCCCTAGTAAATGCATTCGACTAAGAACCTGAATTACATGGTAAAATAACAGGACAGGCAGCAGTCTAAACCAACTGCAGCATTTGGATCAAACCAGGCTGACCCAAAGATTAAAAAAACACACACTCTAGAGAGGAGAGAGAACACAAGAAACACCAAACAACCTATAGTAAACTAGAACACAGGCACCTATGTCAATGGCTTTCTCAAAGTGTTCCACAAAAAAAAAAAAAAAAAAAAAAAAAAAAAAAAAACCTCAAAGAAATGGTAACAGAAAAGGCAGGGGTACTCTTAACTACACAGCACCCACTGACCACTCGGAACGAGAACAAAGGAGCAGGCAGTGGTGGTCCTGGTGGAGCCACCTCAACTTCTTCATCTCCTTTAAAATAGGAGAAGAATATGTAAAAATTAGAAGGGACATTTTTTTGTCTTATCCACTTTGTCCCTTCTCAACTTTCATTCTTTTCATTTTTGTCACGCATCAAATTTTTTTTTTACTTTTGGTAAATGGTAAAACTTTAGAGTACTACTATGGCCAGTTATGTCATTTACTTTTATTAATAAGAGAACTCATCAAACCACTCTTCGCATTGTTTCACCATATCTCCCAAATATGTTTCTTCTTACTTACCTTTTCATCTCTTTCTACTAGACAAATTCAAGTAAATGTTATTCCTCTCTTACTATAGCGTTCTTTTCATACTTCTTGTTTTTTTTTTTTTTTTTTTTCTTTGTATTTAACCTATAATCCAGAGCGTCTCAAGTTTGGCACTCATAATTTTGCACATTTTGAATATTTGTCTGTTTAAATTGTCATCAAATTTTGAATTTTTAAAACTTAAATTTAAAATCTGAGTTCAATTAGATCTACCTTAATTCCTAAGTAAGAAATTCCATACGGCTATAACTGTAGATGCTTAAGGGTTCTCTACACTAATTATTTACGCAAAGGTTCTATCATCCTTAGCATCTTCTGTCCAATGACTGAAGGATTTGAGCTCTGAACAATGGGCCAAAGATCAAAACTTTTTTTTCTTTTTTTTTTTTTTATGAAGATCAGCCCCATAATATGTGGTTCAAGAAAATAAGTAAATTATTTTTTAAAGTCATGCAGTTTCTAATTCTTCTCTAATCTTCTGGGTCCATTTCTGAATGTTGTTGAATGTAGAGAGCAATACAAATTTACCATTCTTAATCATTTTTTAGAACCAACCTAATAACTATTCATTGGTTAAATTGGATTGAACACATGATATCAAAAACTAAACACAACCGAAAAGAAAAACTGAAAAATTACAACCTGTGTTGTTCAAATTTTTATCACATTATTTTAAAATAAGAAAGTTTAATATCAAGTACAGGCCCATATGTGCCCTTTTGCAGGTAGGTTTAGAATCACAAAGAGAATTTTATTGGAAAAATTTCGAAATTTGGCCATTTATCGCAAAGGATCCCCGCAGATTGTGTAGCACAAACGGAGTCCGTCAGGACCTCTTCAAGTTTTTTTTTTTATTTTTATTTTATTTTATTTTTATTTTTATTTATTTTTATTTTTTTTTGTAATTCTAAGGGGAGCGATGGTGTCTGACAAGGGCAACGCTAGCGTCCCACTGTGCGATTTTCTTAAAATATATGAGTCCCTTTGTTTCTTCTTCCTCTTATTTCTTCCTCTTCTCCTACCTATTTCTTTATCTCCCTCACTCCATTTTCTCCTAATCATCTTGGGAAAACAATATCACATCTTTTTTCTTGAGGATGATGGAAATCGGCATCGTATGTAGAGGTACAGTTTGTAAAGGTGACGTCTGTAGAGGTATTCAAGTACATATACATACATAGGTTATCAGGGTCGTTTGTAGAGGTGACGTTAGAAATAACAACGGGGGGGTGGGGGGGGTGAGAAGCGACTGTTAGGTAACATCTTCTTGAGGATGATGAAAGTACTGTAGGTGGTTGGTTGGGCGAGAAATGGAATGGGGGTTATGGAGAAATAAGGAGACGAGGAAAAAGAAGAAGCGAGGAGCGGTGCTAGCGTTGCCTAAATTTTTGTGGGCGACGCTATCGTTGCTTAGAAAAAGGTACAAAAAAATAAAAAAAAGTGGTGGGGAGACCGAGTTTGTACTGTACAATCTGCATGGACCATTTGCGAAGAATGGCCAAATTCTAAGATTTTTCCAATAAAATCCTCAATAAAATAACTCATCAAATTCACATCCAAGAAGCCAAGAAAATTTTTCATTTTGTTAATAAAGCCCCCTCCTCAATATAGAAGTTCTTTACAAATACTTACTAGCAATATTAAAGCCCATGCGACGGTTCTCATGCAAATTTAATAGTAAATTAAAGTTAAATATTAATTCATAAAAAACAGTTGATTGATTCAAAACAATGATATAATTGAGAGAATATTAGACAGTTTACTGATTGTGCCATTTCTAAGAATCGATCTATACTAATATGAATTTAGTAGTGTTATATGATCGTTCAAGCGATCATGACTCTTGGTTTTATACATGAATGTTCTTCATACAAATAAAAGCAAAGAGATAAGAATAAATCAAGAAAAAAAAAAAAAAAACTGACAGACATAAAACCTAATTTTTTTAAATGCAATTAATAAATAAAAGAGGGCCACTGGAAATTAACTCATAAATTGATTGGGTTCTACTGTTCTAGTAAACTTAAAACCCTCAACTAGATGAAAACTAAAATTTGAGAACTTTGAATTCAATGAAAGTTAAAAAATGACTAATTGCATTGCAGTAACTCAAGATCCAAGTGATCCACACCCTAATTCAATGAAACTAATTCTTTTTAAAATAAAGTGGATTTTACGGGAAAATTCCCCGTAAATGGCCATTGCATGAAAAGGTTCCCAGTAGTTGAGCATTACGAAAAAATTCCTTCATCTCAAATTTTTTTTTTTTAACTTTGAGAGGAGTGACTCTAGTGTCACTCATTTCTGACTTAGGCGACGCTAGCGTTGCTCCTCATCTCTTACAGAGAGGATATGAAATTTGCTTATAAAGGTGTGTTGGAGGATAAAGCTCCGACGGAGCGATGCAGATCTTCGCGACCATGGCCGAGAAGACATTTTAGTTTCTGGACCTGCGCTTACACCTAACACCCCCGCCCACACCCAAGAAACATATGATGCCAACATAATGGCAATAGAAAAGTGCAACACACTTACACTGCTAGGTATATCCGGCAAGCAACAGCCTCAGGTCATAATTGCAGTTAGATCACTCAAAAGAGCTTGAGCTTTGGTAATTGACCTCCAAACTCACAAAGACTCACTTGTCTTCCTTTAAGAACTCCCACTATATTCCAGATGCAATTACCTTGGGGCATACAACTGATTCAACTTGGAATCCTGTTACACCCCGACCCAAACTAATCATGATTAAGGCTAATTAATTGGGATTAGTGCTAATAAAGCACGAATAATTGGGTTAATAAAGGCTAAAGACCGAAGAGAGAAAAATTAGTCTCAAATGATGCATTAAGCATAGTGGAATGAATTTGAATGGGATTGAGTTGGTTAAAAAGAGTGTAGACTCAAACAGGTAGGTTAAGGACTTTTTTTATAAATACGAGTTTTCACGTATTTCGTCGAATATGGAAGTTCTTGATGCCAACGTGTGTATATCGAATAGTACTTTAACTTTCATAATAAACGCGATTCCATTTGACCTCAAATGGACCAAATGAGGATTCATTTGACTCAAAATGTAATAATGGTTAATGAGAGGGGGTTTTAGTATGAAAGAGCCTTATATTAGAATGAGATGGATCTCAATCATTCATTTCACCTCAACCAAACCTTAGGTTCATTTTCTTGTTTTCTCTTCCATTCCCCTTCATCAAGAGAGAGGCTAAGAGTGATTTAAGGGGTTTTTTGAAGAGTGTGGTTTCAACTTCATCTTCTTCCTCAATTCATTTTCCCCCATTGTTTAAAGGTAGAGCTTGAAGAAGATCTCAAGATTTCTCCCATTGAACTACAAGTACTTGGGACTTTTAATGAGTTTACAAGTCATAATGAGTGCTTAGGCATTATTTCTAGCGTAAATGGCTCATAGGAGTTCATTTGCATGTTTTATGGATTAGGGTTTGAGTTTGGGGGAGACATTGTGCCAAACCAAGCTAAGGAAAAGGGGGTTTTTGCCACTAAACTTCAAGAGAGGCAAGTATAAACATTACTTGTGATTAGTGTTAATCATTGTAAAAGTGCATAGAGTTTTCATGACTTTTGTGCATTTTCCATTCGATTTTGGAATTGTTTATGGGTTGATTGAGGTGATTAATGGATGATTAGAAGTATTACTTGTGAATGGATGATGTACGAGGAGGGAACAGGAGGTTCCAATTTTATTACAGGTTGTGGAAGTTTAATGGAGAAATGAGAATAGAAGCAGAGAGAGAGCATCAGAATTTCGGTTTGAAATTCTGATGGGTTCGCTCGAGCGAACAGTAAATTTGCTCGGGCGAACACCTTTCTGTTTCGGCCGCTCGAGTGAACATTATGTCCACTCGAGCGAACCTAATACCGGCCAACGTGTTAATTGTGAGTGAAAATTTGGCTAATCGATCGGACCTAACGGTTGGATTTTGGATTTTTGCATGGACTTTGAGTACTCCTTGTGAGTATAAATGCTCTCTAATTTAGCTTTAAGACTAATTATGGGGTAAAGTGAGATTGATAAGAATTATGGATAACGCAGGAAGAATCTCGTGGTTGATTAATTGTGGACTAAACTTCCATGGATGTTAATTGCGGGGACCATAATGCACACATAAAATACATAATTGTGATGTCTATTGAGAATAATACGTGCATTTGGTAACCAAAGATTACACCTAAATGGTTGTTTAAATTTGAGATAGAATTGAGTAAGACCACGAGGGATTAGTAATTCCCTCATTGTGTCGTTATGTTCTAATTTAATGAGATTTGTGTTGTTGTTATTCCTTTCCTTGTTATGAAGGGAATTATTAAATTGAATCTAATCCAGAAATGGATTGCTTACTGAAAAGTATTGACCTTTGAGTCTGACATTACCTAGCTATTGTATTTAGAACTCTAAATGAATTCAATGAATTAATAAATGAAACAAATGACTAATCCTACTGCAATGATGGATTTGGGGGCGTTCCGGAGATCCGTGGTGATGCCAGTTGTCCCTGGCCCTGACACTGGTAAGTCTCACAATTTTCGATCATATCTATAGGTATTGATTGATGCCTTCCATTTGGAAGATGAATCCTTCCTTTGAGGGAAGATGGTAAATGAAATGAAATAAAATGAAAATGAATGCTATGGTAGTGACCACCTTATACATGTCCACATGATTGATTTTTATGTTTACATATTGCTATTGTAGAAATTTTCTAGACTTGTCTAGAATTGAAATTGTTACTGATAGATTGAATGGGTTTAGTTTATTGTTAACACATGTTATTACAAGATATGTTTATACATTATTGAACCGTCGTGTTTACTAGTGTTATTGATGGCATTACAGGCCCGATTGCCTTTACCGGTCCAGCAGCGCCCCCGGCAGCAGCGGATGAGACCGCTCTAGTTCCTCCAAGAGGACTAAACAAATGGAATGGTCGGGATACCATTTGATATAAGTATTCGAGTGCGAAAAGGATTATAATATTTTTAGAAACGTTTTGAGAAATTATTTTTGTGTAATCATTTTGAGGTGTAATTAATTACTGTCTGCATTGTGTTATGGATATGTAGTGATTGACAAGTAAATGATGGAAATGATACATGTATAAAGAACATTATTTTGTATACATGTAAATCGTAAATTGATATTGTCAAAATATAAATGTTTCCGCAAATTTGTGTATTTAACAGATAATTTGAGAATGTTATCCCTTGTGGATTCTGTTTTAACTTCGGTTAATTCGGGATTTATGAGAATAAATATGGGCTCACGGCCCAGGATTACCGGACCTCGGGCCCGGGTCGTGACAAATCCCCTTGCATCTCTTCCTGCTATTTGTTAATTAACATGGAAACCTTCAATAGCCCATGCAATCCCACTAGTAGAAAACATAGTTGTAGAACGTAAGAGTGGAAAGGCATTGATCGGAGTGCTGGAGCAGCGTGGTTCTGAAAAATCCATAGCTTCTAGTGATGGGAGTCAGAATGCAAACTAAACTGTGAGTTGAAGACATAATTAGAATGTCTGTCATATATTATTATAGCTGTCTTCTCCGGCAAGGCCATGGACGTGAAGATTTGCATTGCTCCGTCCGAGCATTATCCTCCAACACACATTTATAAACAATTCCATATCCTCTCCGTAAGAAACGATGAGCGACGCTGGCATCTCTGACTTAAGCGACGCTAGTGTCACTCCTCTCAAAGTTTTAAAAAATAAAAATGGGATGACGGAACCCCTTTATAAGGCCCCAACTGAGGGGAATCTTTTTGTGCAACAGCCGTATACGGGAAATTTTCCCGTAAAATTCTCTAAAATAAAACTTTCAATTCAATTAATTCAAGAATTGAGTGTAGTACAAAAACTAAGATTCTACCACACCTCTAAAAAGTGAAAACTCACAAACCTAATCCTAAAGTTGGCATACAACCTGGCGGGCATTCAAAGAGAGAGCGAGGACTTCCTGTGAGAAACTATCCTGTCCAAGAAGCAATCAAAACAAAAAATCTTTCAAAACCTCCCAAAAAGTAGAATCTTCAGTGACTTAAAAGGGAAAAGAAACTTACAAGAAATAAAGGCAAAAATGGTAAAATTTATAACCAATAAAAAAAATAAACATGCAATAAATTGTATCTTAATTGATTAATTCAAAAGCTAAATGAAGAACCTAGGAATCAAATAATAATAATAATAATGGAAGGAAACTCTCTGAGTTGACTCTTGACTCTCCTAAGTCATCTCATGTTGACAAAGGACCGAGTCAAATATAGAGGAGATTTGGCCGATCACCTCATTTCAATAAGTTATTTGCATTATGAATCATTTGATAGGTATATCTAATTTGAAACAACTAATGTCTGTTTTTAAGTAATTATGCACATGGTTTGGAGTAAGATATTTAAAAATGATGAATAAAATATAATTTAAAACTTATAGTTGATCTTTTACATTCAATATTTAGATAAGAAAATTATAGAGGCTTTTGCAGGGAAAATCCCATAATTTGGTCATTCCTCACGAAGGGTCCTCGCAAATTGTACAACACAAACTCGGTCTTCTCGCCACTTTTTTATTTATTTTTTGTACTTTTTTCTAAGCGATGATAGCGTGTCTCCTCACATCTTCTTCCTTGCATCCCGTTCCTATTTCTTAATAGCCCCCACTCATATCTCACCCAACCCTACAGGTCTTCCATTGTTTATATAAGCAGAAAAACTATGAATACAAGTTTCTCACTATTCATTCTGGTGCTAAAAAGCTACGAATACAGGTATTCCACTATTCATATTGGTGGAAAAATGTGGATAGAGTGGAAAAGTTGTGAATACAAGTGTTCCAATATTGATATTGGTGGAAAAGTTGGAAAAGCTACAAATACCGGTTTTCCATTATTCATATCAGTGGAAAAGCTACGAATATAGGTTTACCACTATTCATATCAGTGGAAAAGCTGAGCTTTACTCTCTCGTTTTCTCATGGATGGGTTCATGGGTTAAAGGTAAACTCCACATGATAATATAAGAGTATAAGATTGTTATTGGAACCATTCTTCCATATTATGTTTGCCATTTTTTTCTTTCCCTCTTTCACTTTTCAAGATAAATCTTGATAATATGAAAGGAATAAATAAAGAAATTGTATGTCGGTCAATAGTAATATTTTCATAAAGCATGTGATACTGTTTTTCGAAGATGAATGGGAGAAAAATGGACCGAGCGAGATAGAGAAATAGGTGGGAAAAGAGGGAAAAATAAGAAGAAGAAGAAATAAAATGAGTTCTATGTTTTAAAAAAATCGCGTAGAGTGACGCTAGCGTTGCTCTTATCAAACACGAGTGATGCTAGCGCCGCACCCTTCATCATTAAAAAAAAAAAACAAACAAACAGAAGAGGTCTTGATGGACCTCGTTTGTACTGTAAATATGCGGGGACCCTTTCTCGAGGAATGATCAAATTAAGAAATTTTTTCCATGAAATCCTCAAAATTATATAATAAGCAATATCTTTTTTCTTTTATTTTCCTTATTGGAATGAAAGGAAATTGAGGAAGGGACATTTATCTTACCTAGGAGTTTATGATTTGAATTAATGAGAGGAAACATTTAAAGGGAAGGAAATTTATAAGAGTTTTTCCCTTCCTGATTTATTGGAGATTAAGAGTAAATGGAGAGGTTTTGGGAAGAGGCGCTTTAAGAATTTACGATGGTTTCGTATCTTGAGATGGGATGATCAAAATAAATCGGGATCAATTGTTGCTGATTTCTCAATTGAAGTTAGTCGACGTAGCCTGATCGTCCTTGCTTAAAGCAAGGACATGTAAATGCATAAAAAAAATCAAGATAGTTGTATTGTTTAGGGGTTTCATTTTAGACATATTAATTAATTATAATTATAATTCTATTAGTGTCAATGTTTAAAAAATAAAAAGTGATAAGACTATCAAATTTATAAGTAGTAAAAAATTAATACAATTTTATGTCATATTGAGTATTATTTACTGCACATCAAGTATTTTGTTTTTTTTTTAATTTATATAAGATATTTTTAAAATGGTGATCTTATGAACGTCTCTAATTTACAGTGGAGTGATATAATTGAGTTTATTGGATGTGACAATAAATGTAAACCCCATTTACAAATAATAAAAATAAATTGTGAAAGTTCATAATTCTTATGATTATTTTGGAAAAATAATATGGTTATATAATCATAGAGACATGGCTTTTTTAATCAAGAAAGTAGACCTTTTTGTTTAGATTCATTTTGATCAATGGGATAAGAAAACAAATAAGGTAATTATCTTAACTATATTTAATTAATATAAATGGCTAAATTTACCCTTAAATAACAGAAATTTTTGAATAAAAAACAGAGTAATAATATAAATTTACAATTTAGAAGTCAAGATTGAAATTGGTTTGGTCACATTCAAAAACTTTTATATTAATATAATAGTGGTTGAGAAAGAAATGATCAAAATCATTCGGGCTTATAAATAAACTTTAAAAATATATTAATTCGAAGGTCAGGATTATCCAATTTGGGATATTGTTTATGTATGGTCAATCTAGTAGTAATAAATGTATCAAATAAAAAAAATAAAGTTTAAATACAGTTGGGTCAATTGCAATAGATTAGGTTAAAGCCGATTTCATCAGGACCTAATAAACAACTGTTATAAGATTACTACAAACTTATAAAAACAAAATAAAATTGGGTCAATGACAACAAGTTAAGTTTAGGTCAGGTGTAGGTCACCTTCCAATCAAACTAAAGTGAGAGAATTTCACAAACTCTTTTAAGTTAAGATAATTAATAAGAAGTTTACACAAGGTCATTGATAAAATAATTGTAATCCCTTAATTGGATGAAGTTTTAAAATATATTAACAGTAATAGCAACTTTGACCCAATTGACCACCTAACTTGAACCCTATTTAGTTATTCAAAGTTATAGTCGGTCTTGTTTTCTTGTAGATTTGAGTTAACAATTTTAACCTAATTAATCAATAGATTGGATTAATTAGAGTTAAGTCAATACATGATATTTAACCTTCCAACCTAACTTAAACTTGCCTTTTTATTAACTTATGTACATACACTAACAAAATAATATATTGTTTAATACATATGTACTAATATAAAAGAGATTTTTTTTATGAATTATTTCTTGTCCTTTTTAACTAATTTAGTTAGCTGCGTATTTTAGATTTAAATCAAAGTGTATTAATTTTCTTAAAACAAGAGGGCCTCAGGCTTCTCCATTTCTAAAATAAGTAAATCAAAAGTTAAATAAGAATACAAATGTGGCCTGAATTTACCTTCTTGATGGAATATATTTTGGGAAACGAATGAAAAATGTTTAAATGATTTTTAGATATGAAGAATTATTTGACTATATTTTTATTTATTTTTTTTGTTTATTCTTATTCTTAATTTACACTGATACTATTTCAAGTTTTTACCTTGTGCTTGTCAATAATCTCAATAACTATGATGAATTAATTTTGAAATAAATTATAAAATTATTTTTGACTTTACTTTTCTCAATTGCAGACATGATGTCTTTATCAAGAATGAGTGGCACAAAAAACGGCATGGTAATTTCTTTATTTAAAGATTACATACTAACTTAATCTAACCTGATTTTTTAATTTTTTATTACTTATTTAGTAAATATTAATTTTATATCATCAGTTTTAAAAGTAATTTAAAGTTTAAGGAATAGAAGAGAAATCTCTACAATAATAAACAAAGAAGAAGAAATTGAAAGGACATCGAAAGAAATTAAAATTAATCATGAATGAGACTTGGAAGTTAAAAATGAAGTAAGAAAGGTTGCTACCAAATAAGGCTTAAAGTAATCCAAATCGTGCAGTACACTTAGATTGTGCCGAACTTTCTTATTTTAGAAGATAAACTTAAAATTTAGTCAAAACTAGGAGTTCAATTGAGCAATTAATTTCCAAATTCAACGTCAATTTTCAAATCAAATCGCCCGAAAAATCATATATATATATATATATATATATAAAACATTCAAGGTGAAAGTTGCCAAAAAAATAAATAAATAATAATCTTGGACTTGGACTAAGGTCCATTGATTATATTGATTCTCAATGGATCGGGTCAAATATAACTTAACTAATAAGCTAATAGTCCAGACTAATGATATAGCTCCTATGGACATCGAACTCCATCCAAAATAATCAACCTTAGGTTTCCATTACAACTTTTCATAAGTGGGTCTCCAAAATTTCTTAAATCCTTTTCTAAGTGATAAATCCTATTAATGTAGCCCATTAAATTTGTTGCGCCCCACATGGGGTAGCCCTCTCCATAAAGGACTACACAAGTTTAACCGTTGACAAAATTTTAAATGAAAGGTTGATAATATGGGTGTTCATGGCCTGTGTTAGGGTGGGCTGTGCAATATCCATGCCTGGTCCATTTTTTAGATCATTGACCTAATCTCGGCCCTAGCCCGACTCGGGACATAAGTGCTTAACTGAAACTCGGCCAATCTTAAAATGGCTAAGCCTAAGCCCAGGTGGATCATGTTTTTGTTATAAAACAAAAGCCTTTTACTTACTATCTAGAGTTGTACCTTAACTGATTGAGTTTTGTGTTTATGTCTAAAAGGGTCTAATTTTTGCTTAAATTGTGTATCTTATTCGGACGAGACTGGGTTCAGGCTATTAATCACTAAAGCTAAGCCCAACAAATTAAGTCTCTAGGTATACCGTGGGCCTTCTCTAGATCGATGAAGAATTAGCCCTATGATCTTAACGAAATGGATAGCCTGATTTGCGGCTGAAGATTTTAGATTAAATTCAACTCTTACGATTTTTGTGCATGATGACTTTTAAATGTGAATCTAATTCTAAATCCTAGGTTCCATTGATGTTGAGATCAAGTATTGAGAACTTCAATAGATCCACCCTGTATGTCTTGATTGAGTTGTAATTGACATTCCATCAGTGGGCAATCTTAATGTCATAATAATCTATTCCTAAGTAGAATCAATGATATGATTGAATCAAGATCCAAATCAAGAAACCGATAGCTGCATCATGGACCTTATCTTGGCTCGAAACTATATGTCACTATGATTTTCTCATCACCATGAGATTATGAGATTCCATATGATAATTCCACAAATACTCTTGACACATTTGAAATATAATATCTTTAGGGATTGAGACAAAACTATGTGAGATGATTGATATGCTAAGGCTATTCTTATTACTTGAGTTATTATCCAATTGTAAACAGTTGTTGGAATCTCTTTATTTATACTTAGGTAAAACTTCAAATTAGTCCTTAAGTTTTTGCCTTATTTCAAAAAAGGACACAAGTTTTAAAACTTTTTAAATTAGTCCCTAAGTTTTTCATGAAGTTTTTAATTAAGGACATTCATCCATTTAAAGCTATTTTCCAATAACTTTTTTCTTTAATTTTTTTAAACTATACCCAAATTATCTTTCAATGAAATAAAACCCCCTTCACTTCCTCTATATTTTCTTAAAAGTTTTTTTCACTGGCAGCCTTATAGTGATCGAGAAAAACTAACATTTCCACATAAATCGGCTAAATGCAATGGCTGTCAGAACCATGATATGGTCTTAAATGAAAGTGCTCTGGGTATTTTTAAAAAATTGAGAGAAAATACCATAAAAAATACCTTTATATGACCAGAAGGCCTTAATTGAAGTTTTATTGAAAAACTTAGGGACTAATTTGAAAAGTTTTGAAACTTGTGTCCTTTTTTTAATAAGACAAAAACCTATGGCCTTATTTGAAAATTTCCCTTTATACTTAATGATGTGAATGTTTAGACTTAGGCAGTCAGAGCCACGGGAGGGCCTATGCTTAAGATATGACTACTTACATGATTACTTAATAATAATTAATGGTTTTATTTTTATATGATCCTTTATTTAGACATATTACTCTTCCAAACTGAGTCATTTACACTTATTATGTGGACTTAGATCTTACCATTATTTAATTGAATTTAGTCATTCATTTTCACTCGTCGCCCCCAAGTCATGTTAGACTGCTTGTTGATCAGCTGTGGTAGCTCATTCCATTAAAAACAATTCAGATGAGGTGGCATAGGTGCATGATGTAAGGGAGAAAAAAGAAGGGATGACATATGCCAAAAGGAGTTGGTTGATAATTTTTTATTGCAATAAATTACTTTTTATTGAAGTTTTGTAATAATTGGACTTAGTTATTGTAAAAAAAGATCTTTTAGTTGGATTGAACAATAACTATTCAATGGATGTCATAACTTCTTTGGCACATCAAGTATGATGGCATTTACCCCACATATTTGAGACACTCGGATTTTTGGATGTGACATTGGACTTTATCATTTTTTAAAATAACTTATTAAAATAAAATTTTGAAAAATGAAATAAGGGTATTTTTTTTCGTTTTTCAAACTTTTATCATGGGGAGGACTTGATTGAAAGAAAATGATTTTACAGGAAAAATTTTGAAATTTGGCCATTCTTGCCGAAGGGTCCTTGCAGATTATGCAACACAAACTCGGTTTTCCCGCCACTTATTTATTTATTTTTTATACTTTTTTTCTTAGCGGCAATAACGTCGCCTAAAAAATTTTGGACGATACTAGCGTCACTCTTCACGTTTCTTATTTCTTGTCTCCTTCTTATTTCTCTATATCCCACTCTCCATTTCTCACCCAACCCACCACCCACAATACTTACATCATCTAAAAGTGTGAGAAGATGATGATTATCACCTCTCAATTTTCTATCCAAATATCCCAGAATCTCTTAGGTAACATATTTGGGTTATGTACACATTAGTGGAAAAACCTACAAATCCAAGTTTCAGACTGTTCATACAGGTGGAAAAGCTGCGAATACAAGTCAAGTTCTTCATTGTTCACACCGGTGGAAAAGCTGCAAGTACAAGTTTCGCACTGTTCATACTAGTGGAAGAGCTGCGAATACATGTTTTCCAAGCCTGCAAAGACCTTTCTCTCTCTCGTTTTCTCATGGATGGGATCGTGGGTTGAGGGTAAGCTCTACAAGATAATGTACGAGCATAAAATTGTTATCGAAATCTTCCATGTTATCTCTGTCATTTTTTTTTCTTTCCCGTCGTTTTCATTTTCCATGATAAATCTTGAGAATATGAAAAGAAGAAAGATAGAAATGAAAATGGAGTGGAGGAGATAGAAAAATAGGTGGGAGAAGAGGAAGAATAAACAAAAGTGTTCTATGTTTTAAGAAAATCACATAGAGCGACACTAGCGTTGCTCCTATCAGATACAAGCGACGCTAGTGTTGCTCCCCTCAACATTAATAAAAAAATGGAAGAGGTCCTGACCGACCCCGTTTGTGCTGCACAATTTGTGGAGACCCTTTGTAAGGATTGGCCAAATTCCGGGACTTTTCCCGTAAAATCCTCTTGAAAGAAATATGAAAAGCTTTTATACTCTTTTTTGAGATATTTTAGTTTTCATGTACTTTTTTGAAAATGTGGCAAAAGTTTATACCTTTCTGAGTTTTACTTTTTTCCTCTTGATGAGGATAATGTTCTTTTGCTCTATGGTGATTGTCTGGGGCGGACCTAGGCACAACCATGAGGGTGCAGTCGCACTCATTAAACCATAGTGCACTTTTTAAATGTCCAATAAATTGTAGGTCCACCCTCAAAATTCACAGGAAAGTCCTCAGTTTACCCCCAAAACCAAACTACCTATTAAGGTTCGCATCTCTCAAATAAAAATCTTGCATCCACCACTGGTGATTGTGATTGTGATTGTGTGTACTTTGCCTGCAATCACAACACGAACAAGTATATACAGATGCGGACACAAATACATCCATGTGGGTGCGGTCGCACCCATAAAACCTTGGTCCACTTATAAAACCATAATGAAAATCTTGACTTTGCTTTGAAAATTCACATAAAATTCTTGCATTCGCCCCCAAAATAGACATGAAAATCTTCAATTTGTTCCCAAAACCCAATTGCATGTTTGGGTCTACACCCCTCAAACCAAAAATCCGGGGTCCGCCGCTGAATACTTATGGAAATGTTCTCGAGTAAAATTGGACTATGGTGGAAGAAGATTTTAATCTTTAGTTGATTTAGCAGTTTAGATGAAACGGTTACTACTGTTTGTGAAGATAACTATAATAGAGCTGATTTGGGATTCTAAATCATCTGCTTTGAATGAAGCAGGAAAGCAAGGAGTGGATCACCTAGCTTGCTCATGTGGCTCATCTGATCCTACCTGATAAATGTTTTTTTTTTTTTTTTCAAGTTGGGTAAGTGGTACAACACACATATGGGGCATAGACTCCTTTCTTGTGTTTCTCGATAAATGGGTAATTTTAGATTAGATATTTAGGAATGTATTTATGGTAAATTTACCTTCAAGTCAAAGGAAGAGGAGTGATGCTATTACCATATTGGCATTTAATGAACTTGAGCATTTCCCTTTGTTAAGCCAGTACAAGAAAAAGTTCGTACCTTTCCATTTCAATTGAAAATTTCCCATCACATCCTCTTCTTTTCATTTGCTGCTGCCCCACACTATCTCTATCACATCATCATCTCCTCCCTGTCTGCACAAAGTTATTTGCAGTTCTGAATCCCCAACATTATACTGACAACAATCCCTTGAGCAAGGAAATTAATGGTCTGAGAATTTGTGGAGCCGTGGGATGAGAATGACAGTTAGAAACTAATAAATTGAATTGCTTCATGGGTTGAGAATCAGTTGAGTTGTGGGTGAGAATAACAGTCAAAGTTCCTAATTAATTGAATTACTAATTCAAGGGAGTTTATTGTATTAGTTGAGGTTTAAATATAAGAATAAAGAAACCTTTGCTGATGTGGCTAGAGAGGTTTTCAATTGCTGATGTGGCTTATAGTGCTGACGTGGCTTAAGCACAATAGCATTTGTTATACATTCACCGTGAATGGACCAATAACACTCCGACACGTCATCCAAGAATTTAGGTGATTTTAAAGTTAAAAATTTTTAAATAAGATGAAAGGGAATCACCTAAATTCTTGAATGACGTGTCGGAGTGTTATTGGTCCACTCACGGTGTAGATATAAAACAAATGCAATAGGTGATCCGAACTCAAGCACAATAGAGAACAGGCCCTTTTTCTTCAGTGAGGGTTCCACTTTCAAGTATAAGAATTTGTTTAAAAGAAGCCCTAATATTAAATCAACCCGACCATTCATTTATTTGTTTTTTTTTTTTCTTTGAATAACGGGGGATGTCCCAGCCCTTCGGACCAGACTAATCCCTACGGGCCCAAAGGGAGCCCTAAAACAAATTAAATGAATCTTATATAGCAATAAAGAGAAGTAAGCAGAAGAGAAAATAAAACTACTAACTCATGAGAATCATCCATTGCTTAAGTGGGTCAAGCCTAGACTAGTACCTTAGGCCTCAATTGCCAAGTGGGTTAGGTCCTTGAAAGGTCATGGGCCATAGACTTTCTCACACACACCATGGGGCTTCATCATTCCCCTTGTCCTCAAAAAAGTTTGACCTCCAACTTGGTGACCGGATGCTTTGGCTCTCATCCACACCCTTCGCACTTGAAGCGACTCATTCTTTTACCTGGTTTATGATCTACGGCCCACTTAATGTTTCATTGTAAATAACTTGATGTGAAGACCATCTTTCTTGAATGTACATGTGTTGGCATTTGTGTGATGTATCATATCATGATCAAAGAGTGAAGTGAACCAATTCTCGACTGGGCCCCCATTGCTAATTCTCGTTTGGATCCGACTAAATTAATTTTGATTTTTTTTTTTTTTTTTTGGCTATTGGAGGGTTCCCAACCTTTTAGGCTGGACTAATCCCTCCGGCCCAGAGGAAAGCCGGTAAACTCCCCTATAGCCTCAGTGTGGTAGTGCAGTTTCAAACGCAATTAGTTATTGTGCAGTCCATGGTTGTGGGAAATCAATTGATTATATTTAAATTAATGGACTTAATTGGGATTAATTAAACTAAACTCATCTCAAAAGAGTTTCTTTATTGTAAATGGCATTAGTTAAACTAAATTCATCTCTTAAGAGTTTTTTAAATTGCATTAATTACATTAAATTCATTTCTTAAACATTTTTTTTCTTTTGATGATTAATTGCATGCAGTTAGTAATGGGAAAGCCTTCACATTACAAATAGGGGGCTGTAGGAATCCCCCCATTTGCATACCATCTTCTCTCCCTAATTCTCACTAAGGAGACCAAGCCAAGGATTTTTTAGCATCTTCTTCAACTGAATCTATGTAGGTTCTTCAAACACATCTAAATCCTAGTGTTTGCTTGCTTGATTTCTATTGTTTAAGTCTATATAGTGATCAATGATCTGGTGATTCTTCCCGTTAAAGCATGATTTACTCTTATGCATATTAGATCGATCTGCCTATAGTATTATATTTTGTGCAAAATGTATGAAAGGTATTGGGTTTGCTTGTATATACAATTGAATGGAATCAACTTATCATTACTTTACTGGGCCATCATCTAAACAGATGTATAATTTATTTACTAGAATTTCAAGTTGATGGGATAACTTTCGGAGAAGTTGATAGATGAGAATTGAATTCTTGTAAAGAAACAGGTCCCAAACTTATTTAGTGTCTGCGCATTCGGCTAATAGTCTTCACGGCCCACTTGATAAGTGATGAAGTTAGAATGTGATTTGAACAAACTTGTTGGGAAGGAAATATGGATCCACTTAGCTAATGCATGGACCGCTTGATGGCGATGGCCTAAGGAACCTGCAAAGTGCAAATGCATGGCTCTGTGGCCTGTGCAGTTGCCGTGCAGAACATGCAATACTACTGCCATCTTTCTCTTTTGCTTTAATTTTCCGAGACTTCCACAATTCGAAAAGTTCAGAGAACGATATCCATGAGACACTCCGACACAATTCTCATGTCGTAGGTCCCAAAAACAAAAACAGTGCACAGAGCACAGAGCACAGAGCAAAGAGACATGCCATTCTATATTGGATAGATCCTTTAATAGAAAGGTCCCCCAAATTCTGGAAGGAGCAGTATCCACCACTGTTGGTGACTGTATTCAGCTCTTGGAGATCTAATTTCAGTTGGGTTAGGCCCTGTTTCAAAAAGTGCAGTTTGAAATAGATGATTTACAATGAGACAATTTAGTCTATAAACCGCTTCCTTCCTTCTCTTTCTCTTTCTAATGGTTTTGTTTAAATCTTGGTGGGATAAAATGATTAACCCAGATTTTCATTGCTGAGAAAGTGTATATTTGTTGATGCATTTCTCTCTTCTATGCGTTTAATAAAGGCCAACTTAGTCATTGTTACAGCATTTAGATAATAGTGTTCCTGTATTGGTTGCATTTGATCATTTAATGGGCTAAAAATACACGCAATAGGCATGGATGGTTGAGAAAGCAGCATTTAAAGTCATTCACCAATTTGTGAAAAGATAACTCCTGAGGTGTAAATGGTATTCATATCCTTTAATTATCCCACTCGGCACTCACACGTCCTATCAGGGGTGTGGAATGAACCACGTATTTTGAATATCCGAACCTGTCAAAATAAGATCCCTCATTTTAAATAAAAATGTACTAAATTTTACTTCTTTAAGAGTTGGTCTCACCATAAGAATTAGTATTTTTTTTTTATCAATAATGTTATATGTTCAATCTTATAATAGGATCAACTTCTATCGGAGTAAAATTTGAAGTCGGACCACTTAAGGAAATGAACTTCCTTTATAACGGTTTGGATTTCAATAGGTGACAAGATAGAGTTTCACTTACCCTCATTATTGTTTGAATAATGTATAAAACCTCAAAGTTCACCCCTGCTCCCTCTTGATAGACACTCTTGTAAAAGAAGTCTTTTGGTAATTGTTATTGATGAAAAAATGAGGAATATTGGTTGAGCTGATTCGAGAACATCTGGATGTCATTATGCAGAGTAAATATGAGCATGGATGTAAAAATAATAATAATAAAAGATTTAAAAAAAAAAAATGAAGGAGGAAGTTGAGCAGAAGAATAAAATTCACAAAGGCAACCCTTACCATAGAGTTTTACTATGCTTGAGTATGGCATTATCATTTTAACAGGCAGTGACAATTACTCACTCTTTTCACGGGAGAGGGAGAGGGAGAGGGAGAGGGAGAGGGAGAGGGAGACACCTTACCTTATGAGCAATTTTCATTTATGAGAGTTCATAAAACTGTCGTAACCTACTCCAAATTGATGGGATGAGAAATTATGCATATGCTTAAAAAAGATTTTAGGTGCACACCTATTTTTGGTGTACAGCGTACCTCCTAGTGGTCCCACTTGTCATCCATTTGAATGTGTGATGGACCCACATACAAGGACTCCCCACCATGATAGTGACCATTCTCATTTTTTTTTATGCCCATCCAAATGTACTGCACCGTTGGATCGATAGTCTATCTTGTTTAAGGCGTGAAACCTTATGGGCCACTAATCAAGGGGTTAGGATGATCATGCGGGCCTCATACTCTATATGCAGGTAGGCCCCAACCAGATCTTTCGATTCCTCCAACCACAACCTCCAGTGGGCTCCTATAGCAAGGTGTGAATCAACCTTCCCATACACACCACCTTAAGTCAATCTAGTTTTTTCACACACACTACCCCCCAAAAATAGTCACGAGTTTAAGTTTGATACTCATCCAGCTTTTTTCTCCATTGGATTGAAATCATAATCAAGCAATGCCTCTAAACTATTAAATTTTAGGGCCATGGATCAAAAGGCCAGAATGAGCCTCTGGAGTTAAACTTTTGCATATAGGTAGCTCTCATGTGGATCTTTCCATCCAATGGGCTTCCATGGTCATCATGCATCCTAACGGGCCCAACTACAAGGGGTGTTTATATATATAACCTAAATAGAAGAACAAGGGAGATATACGAAACTATATCAACTATCATGGGATTAAACTTATTAGTCATGCTATAAAGTTATGTGTGTGTGTGTGTGTGTGAGAGAGAGAGAGAGAGAGAGAGAGAGTAATGAAGTAAAGACTTAGTCAAAAGACCAAAATATCTGAAAATTAATTTAGTTTTATATCAGGGAGGTCAACGATGGAAGCTATCTTCTCACTTAGATAATTAATTGAAAAATATCGAGCGAATAGGAAAAATCTGCGTATATTCTTCATCGATCTAGAAAAGGCCTATGACAAGATACCCAGATACTTAATTTGTTGGTTTTAAATAAAAGGAATGTTTGAAGATGTTATATTGTAATTATTAAAGACATGAATGAAGGAGAGATAACGAGTGTGAGAACGAACTACTTGTGAAGAAACATGTGAGTTTTCAGTGACCATAGGTTTACATCAGGGGTCGGCCTTAAACCCTTATCCCTTTGCACTAATTATGGATGGGTTAATTACTCATTTTTAAGAAGAGATATCTTGGTGTATGTTATTTGCAGATGATATAATGTTTATAGATTGACAGCCAGCGTAAAGGAGGAGGGTTGCGTTAGGTAGGTTGACAGCCAGCGTAAAAGTTTGTCATTGCCCAAACATGAATTATGAGATTATAACATTCCGAGATCATGCTACGGCATTCCCCTCGTTAAGTGACGTATTGCAGCATCGCCCTGTTGCAGTGGGAAGTGGACAAGGGCTACCGCATCATTTGGACAAGTGAGGCTAAAGAAGTTAATCCAACAACAGAAAAAGAGGAGGATTAGACTTACTACTTGGAATATAGGAACATTGACAAGCAATAGCATGAGTTAGTCGAAGTAATGAAAAGAAGAAGAGTAAGTGTAGACAAAATGGAAGGGGGATAGAGCTAAGGAGCTCGGTGATGGCTATAAACTTTTTTATACAGGAAAGAACAACACAAGAGATGGAGTGGATATAGTTGTAGATAATGATATGAAAGAGAAAATTGTAGGGGTAAAGAGATTGGAGGATAGAATTATAGCAATTAAACTAGTGTTAGAGGAAGACATAATTCATATCATAAGTGCATACGCTCCCCAAGCTAGATTAGATGAAAGTGTCAAGAGCTAATTTTGGGAGGAGATGGATGGTTTACATCAAGAAATTCCAACTAGTGAAAAGATTTTTCTAGGATGGGACTTAAATGGGCATGTAGGAAAGGATAATAGAGGTTATGAGAGAGTGCATGGAGGATAAGGATTTGAAGAAAAGAATGAGTTAGGAGACACTATCTTAGACTTTGCGTTAGCATTTGACGTTGTAATAGCAAACACGTGCTTTAAAAAGAGAGTGAGCATTTAATTACTTATAAAAGTGGACTAGTAGGAGCTAGATAAACTTTTTTCTAGTTAGAAAACATGACCGATTGGATAGTAAAGATTGTAAGGTTTTCTCAAGAGAGAGTTTGACCACGCAACATAGGCTAGTAGTTTTAGATATTTGCATTAGAAGTAGAAAGAGAAAAATAGTAAATAAAATGTGCCCTAAAACAAGGTAGAGGGATTTGAAAGGACAAAGAGGGATGATATTTAAGGACAAAGTGATAGATAAGGGATAATAGAATCTTGAAGGAGAAACTACAGCGATGTGAAATTAAATGGCTAACTGTATTAGGAAGAGACACGATAATAGAGAAACCTAGTGGAAGAGTGTAGAGGTTCAGAAAGTTGTTTGCGAGAAGAGATGACGTTACAAAGTTTGGGAGGGTATTAGAAATATGGAAAACTATGAGATATACAAGAAGGCAAAGAAAGAAGCCAAGAAAATAGTAAGTAATGCAAAGTGCAAAGTGTATGATGACCTATATAATAGGTTGGGAACAAGAAAATGAGAGAAGGGTATTTTTAAGCTTGCAAAAATAAGAGAGAGGAAAAGTAGGGACTTAAATCATGTCAAATGTATTAAGAGCAATGATCAAAAGGTTCTAGTGAGGACAACGATATCAAAGAAAGGTGGAGAGAATATTTAGTATTCTTTTAAATGAAGACTATATATGAGACATAAGAACAAAAGAGGATATTTTAGTAGCAAAGCACACTTTTTTCGTAGAATAGGGTGGTGGAAGTGAGGAAAGCATTAAAACAAGTGAAGACATGCTATAGGCCCCAGATGACATCACGATTGAGGCTTGAAAATGCTTGGGAGAAGTTGGGGAGATTTGGCTAGCTTAACATTTCAATAAGATATTACTGACAAAGAAAATGTCAAATGAATGGAGAAGAAGTGTTATAGTAGTTATATATAAAAACAAGGGAGATATACAAAACGGTACCAACTATCGTGGGATTAAACTTATGCGTCATACTATGAAGATATGGGAGAGTGTAATGAAGCAAAGACTTAGACAAAAGATCAAGATATCTGAAATTAATTTGGTTTTATGCCACGGAGGTCAACGATGGAAGCTATCTTCCCATTTAGGCAATTAATGAAAAAACATCTAGCAAAGAGGAAAAATCCGCATATAGTCTTCATCAATATAGAAAAAGCTTACGACAAGGTGCCTTGAGATTTAATTTGGTGGTTTTAAATAAAAGGAACGTTCCAAGATGTTATATAGAAATTATTAAAACATGTAGGAAGGAGCAGTAATGAGTGTGGGAACTACTTGTGAAAAAATAAGGTAGCGTTTGGTTCGCGTGAACGGAGGTCGGAATGGAATGGTCATTCCAACGGAATGACCATTCCAGCGTTTGGTTCACCAAAAAGGGGCGGAATGGCCATTACCTCCGGAATCTCATTCCTTTATGTGAGGGAATCACCATTCCATCCAAAAACGGAAGGAATCACCATTCCATTCCTTTCGAACTTTTTGTTGAGACCAAAATACCCTCGCTTGTAATATTATTATTATATCATAATAATAATAATATAATATCTTTTTCACCCAACCATTGTGGGGCCCACCCAAAATATTATAATAAAATATAATAATATATTATTATATCATAATAATAATAATAATAATATAATATAATATCTTTTTCACCCAACCATTGTGAGGCCCACCCAAAATATTATAATAAAATATAATAATATATTATTATATCATAATAATAATAATATAATATCTTTTTCACCCAACCATGGTGGGGCCCACCCAAAATATTATATCTATCTATCTATCTACTATTATAAAAGAGGCTATGTTGCATGGTTTTTTCAACCAACCATTGTGGGGCCCACCCCCAAATATTATAATATAATATAAGAATATATTATTTTGAGAAATTACAAAATTTTTCACTACACCTTTGTGGGGCCCACCCCAAAATATTATAATGCAAACTTTTTCACTACACATTGTGGGGCCCACCCCCAAATAGTATAATATGATATAATAATATATTATTATGAGAAATTACAAACTTTTTCACTACACCTTTATGGGGCCCACCCTCAAATCATCCACCACAAACAATGCAAATGTGACAGTAGAATCTAACAAGGGTATTTTGGTCAATCTTATGTAAATTTGATTTCATTCCAGGCAGCATTCCAGCGTACCAAATGCAGGAATAGGAATCAGAATTTCATTACTGGGTTGATTCCTCAGCGTACCAAACGCTGGAATGGAATTGACTATTCCTGCCTCATTCCATTCCATTGTCATTCCGGTCTCCATTCCATTCCTGCCTATAACCATTCCAGCGAACCAAACGCTACCTAAGGGAGTTCCTAGTGACCATAGGTTTGCGTCAGGGGTCAGCCTTAAGCCTTATCTCTTTGCACTAATTATGGATGAGTTAAATGCTCATATTCAAGAATAGGCACCTTGGTGCATGTTATTTGTCAATGACATTGGGTTGGTAGATGAATCAAGAGATCGTATGAATGCAAAACTCGAGAGATGGCGTGATGCTTTAAAATCAAAGGGCTTTAAAATAAGCCATACAAGAACAGAATATATGGTTTGTAACTTTGGTGGACATATAGAAAGAGCTAAAACTATTGTGAGAATTGAAGGCCATGAGATACCACAAAGTGATTCTTTCCTCTATCTTGGCTCTATCATTAGTAATGATGGGGAGATGGATAAAGATGTCGAACATAGAATAAAAACGGCATGATTGAATTGGGGACTTACTTCTAGAGTTCTTTGTGACTAAAGAATGCCAACAAGATTGAATGGAGAATTTTACAAGACAACAAATTAGACCAACTATGACCTATGGAGCAAAATGTTGACCAATCAAGAAGCAGCATATACACAAAATGGATGTAGTAGAGAAGAGAATATTGAGGTAAATGTGTGGTAAAACTAGGAAAGATAAAATTAAGAATGAGCACTTTCGAGAGCATTTAGGGGTAGCAATAATATGGGATAAAATTAAAGAAACCCATTTGAGATGGTTTGGGCATGTCCAACGTAGGTCGGTAACGGCGTCGGTAAAGAAAAGTTTAGCCATAAAGGTTGATGGCCCACCTAGGGGGAGAGGTAGGCGAATGAGGACGTGGATGGAGGTGGTAAAAATAGATATGCGGAAGTATAGCTTATCTAAGAATTTGGTTTAAGATAGATCGGAATAGAGAAACATAATTCGTGTAGCCGACCCCAACATAGTTGGGACATGCTTTGATGATGATGATAGTATTGGTAAATGAATCAAGAGATAGTGTGAATGCAAAAGTCAAGAGATGGTGAGAGACTTTAGAATCCAAATGCTTTAAAAATAAGATGTACAAAGAAAGAATATATGAATTGTAACTTCAGTGAGCATATAGAAAGGGTTGAAGCTACTGTGAGAATTGAAGATCATGGATACGACAAAGAGATGCTTTAGGTTACCCTATCTTTATAATTGGTAAGGATGGGGAGATTGATGAAGATGTCAAACATAAGGTAAAAAGTAGGATGATTGAAGTGAAGACTTACTTCTGGAGTACTTTGTGATCAACGAATACCAAAAAGATCAAAGGAAAAAAATTGACATGATAGAAATTAGATTAGCTATGACCTATGGAGTAGAATGTTAGCCAGTCAAGAAATAACATATGCACAAAATGGATATAACAGAAAAGAGAATATTGAGGTGGATGAAATTTGTATATGAAGGTTAATGGCCCACCAAGGGGAAGGGGTAGGTCAAAGAGGACGTGGATTAAGGAAGTAAAAATATATATGAAGAAGTGCAACTTGTGTGCGGATTGGCTCAAGACAGATCGAAACATAATTCATGTAGCCAACCTCAACATAGTCAGGACAAGGCTTTAATGACACACACACACACACACACACACACATGGCTTTTTTTAAGTGAGAACAGTTCTCACAGACTTCCTGTGGGCCAACTGTGGGTCCCATCTGGGGATGAGACCATGTGGGATGGAAAGGTCTATGTGGAACCACCCCTACATATCAAGTTTCGCCCCAAGCCATACCCCTAACCGCTTCATCTGTGGCCCACAAGTTTAATGGCTTCATATTTAAAAAATCAACCATTCATCCAACGGTCTAGTTTATTTGGATGGGTGCCAAAACTTGGGATCAGTGACTATCAGGGGGCATCCATTTTTGTGCACATTTTGGATGGGTTGCTAGATGGGCCCACCAATAGCTCTTATGGAAGCATGGCGATTGCTAGTTCTCACATGAATATTATCCATATATATATATATTAGAAAATTATGAAAAACGCATCACCTTTTGTCATGGGGCCCATGTTGAGTCAATATAGCCTTTAATTTCACCCACACTACTCCCTCATGAATATTCACAAGTCCAAGTTTGACGGTCATTCAACTTCTACTCACTATTGGATTGAAATCATAATAAAATGATGTTTCTAAGCCATTAAATTTCAAGGCCATGGATCAAAAGGTTAGGATGATCTTATGGACTCAAGATTTTGCATACAGGTAGGCCTCATATGAATCTTTCCACCTAATGGAGTTCCATGATTATCACGCATGATAGTGGGCCCATCTAGGAGGGACGTTTTCTCCTAAAAAACATGCCTAGGCGCTGTGTAGCACCCCCCAAGTGGGCCTCACAACCAAGCACACCAGCATCCTGTGAGTAACACGCGCACTAAATAGCTACTATAATATATATATATATATATATATATATATATATATTCTTTGTGACTTTCTTTAATTTGTGAAGTGTGGCACAAAGGAAGATTTAAAGCCTATATTAATTTTCACCAGTGTAACACAATTTTATGATATATTAATCTTTATTTGTCTTGGGTTTCTCTCCGCATTTCTTCTTGCTTTCTTCACTCAAGAAAGATTGCTCTAATTTTCTTTTTCCTAATTTCTCCTCTACCAAATGCCCACTTAAAGCCCGAAATTAGAGCACATTTTTTTTTTTTTTTTGTTGAGAAAAATTGAATTCGGTCTCTTTTCCCATTAGAAATCTCAATATTTTATGCTTCAATTCTCCAAAAAACAAAGAAAGAAAAAAGCTCTTTAGATTCTGTATAAGAAAAAAAATCTTCTCTGCATTTTTATATTGCTACTCTTAATATTTCTACTAATATCTTACATGTATTATAAGAAAAACCATATTTTGGAGCAATATATTAGTTTAAATAAAATCTTTTCTACATGTTGCTCACAAACACCAAGGCCTACAAAATTCCCCCAAAACAAATGGCTTTAAACTCTAAATGTTCATAAAAGCATACTCTAATTCATCTCCTTCAACCTCACTCAAAGCCACTGCCAAATCAAGAGAAAATCCTCATTTAGGCATTTCACCGAAAACCTCACACTCCAAATTCGTACTCTTCCAAAGCATGCAAAGTGGGGCAACAAATGTGAGAAACTAAGCATGGGACCCACACGCCTAATGATGATTGCCGAGACCACTTAAGGAAGACCATTGAGACACAAAATGCAACGATTTTCATAACCTTTCCATCATTAGGCAAAAGAAGAAAGAGAAGATTATCGTTTTTTCACAATGAAAGTTGATGATGTAGTCAAGCAATTAATGATATCGTCAACTAGGTTGATGATATCGTCAACTAAGGTGATTTCATCCGAAAAAATATACGAACAATTATCTCGTCATTTTATGGTTTTTCTTCATAAAATCGTTTAATTAATTTTTAAGATTACTTTTCTCATAAAAATCCCAATTTTTTATGTTCAATATCGAAACATCAAAGATCATTTATACTTATTTTTTCTCTGTAATGGCAAAGTATGTAGAAAAAACTGTTCAAAACAAGTAGAAATCGAGATCTCTAGATATTGTGTACAGATCACTGCGGAAATAATTATGGAAGACTATGATTAAAATCATACCTGCAAGATCTCACTGATTTGATCTTGGTCTCACAGCAAGTCGAAGATCTCAAGATCTTTTATTGTATTCCTATATGCTCGAACTCGGACCAGGGAGTGGGTCTCTTCTACAAATTCTCTTCTGCTCTAAAATTGAGATTTCTCTCTTCTTATTAGATGTGTTAACCTAGAGAGAAATAGCGCATATTTATAGGCTACAATAGGGACCTTAAGAAGGAAATAAGAATAGGCTTTTTATAGAAGCCGAATACCCTAATTCGACCCAAATTAGAATCCTAGTTCCATAAATTACAATTCAATCCACTAAAGAATTGTAATTGCAATCCTATCCTTATTCTCAAAATAATATTTCGAACTTCTTGTTATTCAATGCTTATTAATCTCCCCACGTTAAGATTTCAGATATCCATTGATTAAATAATTACTGACATCTATATTTAATCGATATCTTTATAATTCATTGAGACCTTACACTTAACTTATTTGATATGTCGGACCAAAGTCTATCTGCAAGGTTTGACATAATCAAAACTTAAAAGCTTCATCAAGGGTTATCATCAATCCCTATTACAGGACGTAGGTTCTGCCAATAAACTAATATCCACCATACACGTAGTGTAGTCATCTAATTTATTGAGATTATTGACCCATAAAAGATCTCACTTCTTCGTAAATCAAAATGCCAAACACTAAATGTATGCGTCTATTATTTATGTCAGGATTAAGAGTATAAGCACTCATAATAACCATTTGGATGTTCATCATCTTATATAGTCAGTATAAAGACAATAAACCCAAAAACACGGTCCTTTTCAATATACACAAAGTGTACTAGCATAATGAGTCGAAACTATACCATTTCCCGCAGCCAAGATATGCCTGCTGAAACATCATGCTACAATCGTACCGATGGTGTGTCCAAATCCATCTAGATTGTGAACAACAATTTATATTCTATAAAAACTGAAAAATAAGTCTTCCGTGTGTAAGTAGAACTACACACGAACTTGTCTACTTTATAGAATAAAGGACACTCATATGCATAATAATTAATAATGCAACCATTTTCCCATACAAAATTTGAATTAAATGAGAAGACAAAATATACTAAAAATGAACCAGTCAAAGACAAATACATAAAAGTATGTTTTTAGTATAAATTCCCAACAATAACAGCCCCCAGAATACACAAGATAAGACTCTTAAATAGGTTACAAATCACAATACAACAATAATGAAAAAACAGAAGAAAACTATATATACTTACATAGGAGTACCAACTCCCAAAAAATTGGAGAATCAACAGAAGAGAAAGGCCTGAGAACGGTTTGGGAGATGGTGCTAAGAGGAAGCAAAAAATGTTCCTTGAACAGTCTAATGGAGTTCAACAGAACACTGGCCATGGATGCTTTTATTGTTAGAAAAGACCCAATCTTTTCTTGGTGCTAGCGCTGGTTTTACTTCTTAATATGTTTTAAGGGAACAAAAATAGTTTTTTATAGGTGAAAGAAATAACAAATCTTCAACATAATTACACTTTATTATTCGGTAATAGATCAAATTATACTGTCTTGTGATAGAAACTACTTCCATCTTTTCTCTCTTCTAATTTCTCATAGTTTTGTGTTTTTTTGGATTGATAAATGTTGGAAGTAGGTGGGCCTCGTGGATAAGTATTCCAAAACTTTTGATTAACTTGAAGCAGGGATCAAATATCCATAAGGTCAAGAACCCAACTCCAAGATCTAAAACCCTAGTTCATGCATCAAGATTAAGGATCCATCAAGAAGACAGATCAAGAAAAAAACAACACAAGTATAGAACATCTATTAAAACCAACTAGAAGTAGATCTATGCCTGAGGAGCTTGGCTATGCTCTAATAGAGAACTTGAAAGACCTGATCTCACGGAATTTTCTTTTCACAGATTTTAATCTCATTTGCCATAGTGTTCTTCCACACTATGACCCTCTTAGAGAACTTTCCAAGGAGAATGGCGGGATCTCTAAGTAGAAGAAAAATCATAGCACTTTAGTAGGAAACCAGAAAAGAGAGAGGAGGAAGAGAGAGAGTAACTTGACATTATTGTGTGTGTAGAGATCTCTAACTCTCACCTCTCATTTATAGTTTATGGAACATCTCCTCTTAGACCAAAATTAGAAGTCTCACTTCTATTCTTAGTATGTGTCATACTCTTCCCAGTTCCAAATAGGATTAGTAACCTTCTCTTATTCGGGCTAGTATGGGGACCACTAGGGATTCCTTAGAATCTGGCTCCAACTATGAATCTGGAATCCACATCTCATGTGAATTCTGAACCCACAGTTAATTGCAAATAAGTCCACTAAATAAATGCAATTGCACTCCAGTCCTAAGAATAATTACAATAAGACCCTAAACTTTCCAATATTAGTACAAGTACGCTCCTATATCAATTATATCCATGGATCAATTGGATTAAGTCTGTCCAACCTAATTTCATCGATCTCTTTTTATCCTTGTGACCCCAATTAATTACAATAATCATCAATACCATCCAATTAACTCTTACTTGAGATAGGTGCGCACTCACTAATGATAAAATCCATTAATTGACATATGGGGATATCTTGAGAATTATATGTGCTCACAGCCTCACTACCACGTACCCAAGACATTAAAGTGTTGACCTACAATTGGCCTCACTCATTGATGACTCAAAGTAAATGCATAGTAAAAACTTGAGTTTATTAATATCTCAAGATTAAGAGCCTATTGCTTGGGAATTATGTGAGCAGTCCTTAAATCAAAAATAGATTTCCATAAGGTGCTACTTGGGTCCTTCAGTACATCCAATGATCCAGAGTTTTACACTCTGATGATCGAGAGATATCACGTTATCTCATATTGATCACAATGCTGCAACCTTATCAGATGAGATGCTCAACCTCATCATTGGTTGTGAATCAGTTTAAATATAAGATTTGTGATCTATGTCTCCTGTATGTGGATCCCATCGACACACATGGATTACATCAAATATACTTGTGGGCTCCAGTTCATCTCATGAACCATCATGTCACTTTGTATTGGTTATGTGCAATCATAGAATAAAATACCACTCATAAAGCATGAAAATATAAATTAATTAATGATATAAATCAATTTATTTGGGTCATCCACTGGATTGAGGGCATACAATCTAACAATAAATAATTTCATAACTTGAGCTTTCTTATCAATAGAATTTGTTTCTTATTGGTTCTCTCATAAAGGGAAGAACAACCATAACAAATTTCCAACTTACCTTATTTTCATTTTTATTGCCAAAGCAAATTATGTCGTGCCTATATATGGATGTTATTTGCAATTCAAATTAGATTAGCTTTATTTGGTTCTTGGCTATTGGCCTATTAAATCTAACTTACTTGTCCAATCTTTTATTTTAACATTTGAAGTTTCTTTTTATCAAGTTACTTACGTGTTGTCTGGTGAACAGGGAGATGTGCTTTTGGGTTTTCTTGCTTTTCATTCTGTGTTCTTGTCCTAAGATTTTAGCTCAAGATCTTGTAAATGCGACCATTGTAGTTAACGGGACTTACACAGTAGCAGAGACTGATGATAATTTTGTATGTGTTACTCTTGATTGGTGGCCTCCTGAAAAGTGTAACTATTACCAATGCCCATGGGGAAATTCTTCTGCTCTTAATCTGGTAAAAGTTCAAACATCCTTTTGAATTTCTGCTATTGTTAAATTTGGTTCGTTACTATGAAAAATGAAGCTACTCACACCTGGAAATACTATTTGAATAATATGTTTCGTGTTGTTCAATCAGGACTTACACCATCCTATTCTTGCCAAGGCCATTAGAGGTAAGCTATCTTGACTTGTGAGTTTGGTTCTTCCTCAAATTCATTTGGGTCTACCAAGTTCTTCCCGTCTCATTATATGATACCGGCATTAATCTGTTATAGGGAACCGGTCCTATGAAGACAGTCCTAACTAGGAGTGTATACGAATCGGATTGGTGCGGATTGGGCCAAATCCGTCACCAATCTGTTACCTATGGATTGACGGATTTGGAATCCGTCACCAACCCGTGGCTGTTAAAATCCGATCCGATCCGATCCGTGGAGGACCGAATCGGATCGGATTAATCCGTTCAATCTAAAGTTAAAAGAAAAATATTAAACATGTTAGTAAAAAAAATTACATTTTGACCCCTTAAATTTTTTTTCTTATTTTAAATTTAGACATCTTAATTTATATTAAAACTCCTTATATATATTTTTTATTAATATTTAATGTCAACGAATCGGATTTGATTGAATCCACGGATTGAGGGTGAAATCCGCCACTGATCCGTTGCTAACGGATTACAAAATTTTCAATCCGTCACCAATCCGTTTACCCTCGGATCGGATAAAAATTCGCAGATCAGATTGGATCGGATCAGATTTACAAATCGACGGATTTTTTGTGCACCCTTAGTCTTAACAGTCTTACAGTAAGGACCACCTAGTGGATCCCAGTGATCATGGGACGGGGGGGGGGTGTCGAAAGATCCAAGTGGGGTCTTTGAAGTCAATCTAATACCTCTAACCCCTTCATCTGTCAGCCATAAGTTAACAGCTTTATATCAAATAACAAAAATTGATCATCAATACAACGATTCAGTTCATTTGAATATGTGCGAATCCATAGGATTCGGTGACTATATGGGGTTGTGTATATGTGGTCCATCTGGAAGGGTCATAAGGTGGGCCTCCCAGGCGTTCCTCACCACATATATATTCTTGGATATTCAATGACCTGGGGTTTTGGTACTAGGTTGATACTGAAGTTAATGATACGATTGTTGAGTTTCACTATTATTGATTCAGTGGGATGCTAATTGCAACATAAGTTTTGGTTTCTCAATATAATTTTCAAATCTTAACTATAGTAATATTTTTTTTGTTGAGTATGAGCCATTGTTACTGTTGTCGTATTTCACTTATCCATTATGAATGAACTTACAATTTAACATCTATCTTGTGATTCTTAAGGTTTTCTCCGTAAAGGTGAAAAAAAAATCCCTTGGAATATGAAAAGTAGAAGAAATAGAGAAGAGAGGAGGGTGATTTTAATCCAACAAAGAATAGAGAGAGTGGTCCCTGTTTGACACTTTACTAGATTAGTAAAAGTCAAGTAAAGCATCTATTTTACATATAAGGGGTCACATCAATAGCACTTTAATTCAAGATTTCCTCTTACTTTTTCAAAAAAAGTAAAAAATCAACCTCCTTACCCTACTAAAAGACAAAAAAGCTCTACTTTCCTATACAAAAAGTCAAAAAGATTCAATACAAAAAAATTAAAAAAAAAAAAAAAAAAAACACCGTCATAACCCCATTATATTTTATTCTCTCTTGATTTGATGCTTTACTATACTTTATTTTACATGTAAGATTACCAAATAATCTCGGATTAGGTGACACCTTCAAAATATAATTTTCTATATTTTTTGTATTCAAAAGAGAAACCCCAATGTTTTGTGTATTTACAAAATATCCACCAATATCTTAATAATCACAAGTCCTTCATATAATTCTTAACACGCTTTCTCAAGTTGGCGCATAAATACCTACTATACCTAGCTTGGGCAATGCATATGATAACTTCCTCTCGGAACAAATTTCGTAAGGAAAGTTGCTAATTGTTAGTCAGTGTGTACATACTTCAATTTTTTTGTTTTTTGTTTTATTTCTTTTGTAGAACACACTTCACTTTAATATCTTTGCATTCGATCTTTTCCATAAGTGGACAATAACCTCAAAATGTTTTATACATTCATGGAAGACTGGATTTATAACAATATGCAACGCTCAAGTGCTAGATTGTTTAACTATTACAGTACCCTGATTGTTGTTTGTAAGATATCCCATGCTTGTTTAGCAGACACACAAGCAAAAATCATATGAAACACGGATGGTGAGACACCATTAAAGATAGCATTGATGGCCTTACTATTGTAGTTGGCAGCCCGCTTTTCATATTTTGTCCATTGTTCCCTTAACTTTGGATGACTTTCCATCATATTGGACAACGGGTCTAGAATACCTGAATTCAACAGAATTCCAAACATCCTCATTAATGGATTGAAGGAAGGCAAGCAGTCATGCGAGCTTTCCGGTATTCGTAATTCGTACCAGCCAACAGGGGTGGCTTGGTAGAAGTGCCTTCCTTATTGAATTCCATAGTAGAAATCTAATGAGTTCGCACGTCAAAAGAACTAAAAAGCCAAATTCTTTGTGTGATCTTGCTCTGATACCACTTGATAGGACAGCTAGAGTTCAAGGTCCCAAAGATTTCTAGTATGAGATTATATGCAAACAATAGATAGATCTAACCAATCAACAAACACAACAGAAGACACAGAATTTCTCAATTTGGAAAAACCAAAACAGGAAAAACCACGAGACATTTTCACCCAGCCCAAGGGAAAATCAGGCACTAATAATTTTTGAACAGTTATAAGATATAGTCATAGATCATTCTCCAATTGAACTCAACCTAAGAACTGTAGTTCTTCTTGTCGTTGACTCGTTGTTCACCTGTGCTTTAATCAGCAACTCACCTTGATGCCTCTCTAGGTGCTTCAATCAACATCCCAAAAGTAGAAGAAGGTCTTCTTGAACCAACAGCTTTGAACAGTATTTGAACTCTCAAGAAATCTCCTATCGATGCTCTAGGTTTAGGATGAAGGGGAAGTATTCTTTAGAGCTACTCAAGAAGTCTTTTTATAGCTTTTGATTCGTGCAAGAGGTTTCCAAAATAGATTAGAACTCAAATAGGCAGGAGAGGAAAAATAGGTAGAATTCCGGACTGAATGGGCAAACTGTCGCAAAGTAGGGTCGACTTGGATTTCAGTTAGGTTGACCGAACTGAGATTTTCTCTCAAAAACCCTGAGACAATGGGAATTCTCACTCGACCCAAGTTTGGGTTCGGTCGACCGAGATAAGGTTATGTCCCCGTCTTCTCTGCTTGACAGTGTAGCTTGAGATTGTGCAATCTTCTTTCTCCAATCAACGTGTTGATCAACGCTACAGTCCAAAACTAAGAAATAGAAAATTACAACTCTATTTGGACTTGAGTTTTGTCTAAAACCCAAAAATTGCCAAGAAAAATCCCAAAATTGTTTTTTGTTTTTCCAATACAATAGGTTTCCACCTACCATTGTAGAATAGCTGGTTGTAGATATTCTGTCTATCTTTAAACTTGCTTAGTTTGCATTAACATAGGCTTCACTACTAAATGACCAAGTCTTGAGTATGGAATCTGTTGGGTTTATGTCTTGTATTCCGGGTTTATCGAATTGGTCCATTGGGTTAGCCATGGACCGGGTTCAAGGTCAATGGTATTTTGGTCATTGTACAGGGGCTTTCTTAGGGGATAAAAAGGCAGATATCATATATAGTATATAATCTGTAACCCTAGACTCTAAAGAGAGTCAAGATGTGAATCAGTGCTCTCTTGTCGTAGATGTAAGTGCAATGCCGAACCACGTATAATCCTTGTCTCTCTCTTGTGTGGCATGATTGTTCGATCGCAAGTTTCGCGCTTCCGCACGCACGAGCCCAACAAAATCCTTTGTAAACAATTGAATTAAAGGAAGCTCTCTTACTTGAATGTTTCTGCACTGATGTATATTTATATTGTCACGCCATCAAACTGAACCTCCAAGAATTTCTCCAAATTTTGGGGAACGACTAGTGCGGGTTCTATAAGGATGACAGTTTTCTGCACCTGTGTTTCCCACAAGACTCCACATGTGAGGATATGTACAAGTTTCTATTACATTTTATTTATATTTCAACGAAAGCAACAATAATCAATGGTATCAAGCAAAATAGCATATAAGCATCGATGTAAGGTAATAAGATGTTGTGTCATCAGAGCATAAACAAGTCCATATCAAATTAAAATAGTGGGGAAGCATAAAAGGTTAAACCACCGACCATAAATGTCCTATCTTGGTTCGATACAGTTAGGATGAGAAAAAAGAGGGCATAATAGGAAAGAGAGAAAAGCAGTGGAAAATTTTGGAATAAGTATCTATTATATTCTTTGGGGAGAATCCTCCAACTCTTTCTTGGACAGAGCAAACACAGAATCAGCATCCTTACATGGTTTTACAATCACCTTCATCTCGGGCAGTTTGGAAACTCTACTGATAAAGTCAAGTGAAGTAAAGTTGATTTTGAAGAAAAAATAAAATATAAGTGAGTTATGATGGTACTTTGTTTTTAGTTGTTTGTTATGAAATATTTTTGACTTTTTGTATGAGAAAGTGGAGGGATTTTTTTTTTTTTTTTTTTGTATTTTAGTAGATAAAAGTGGTTGCTTTTTTACTTTTTTAAAAAAAGATGGAATGATTTTTGAATTAAAGTGCTTTTGATGCGACATCTTATCTAAAAAATGAAGTCTTTACTTAACTTTTACTATGTTAATAAAGTGCCAAACTCGACCAAGTATTTAACAGAATTATGAGGACCATTTTAACAAACTTGGTTCAATTAAAGCATGGGAACTCTTTATCTTGTCAATATCAATGCCATCAGTCTTTTGTTACGGTAAGAATCTCAGAATGTCAGCATTGATTTGCCATTTTCTTATTTGCTGAGTTGTAGCTTTGAATCCTTTGAGAATAAGAGTTGGTGGTTCTCTCCAAGACCAACTTGTGTATGATGTGGGCAATTTGGGTTTTCCTTGCCATCCATTTCGAAAGATGAAGGATGGGATGTGGAAATTCTCCCAAGGCTGCTTGGGTATGGACAGGTGGGATGAACTCAACCAGTTATTCAATAAAACAGGGTAAGATAGTGATTTTGGAGTTTCCATTTCTTATTTCCTCAGATATTTTATTCCCTTGTTTCAATTCTATGACATGTTTTTTTTTTTTTTTTGGTTAGAAACTCTATGACATGTTATGCATATGCATCAAGAGAGGGCTTATCCAGTGCACACAGTGTGCATGGAAGCTTCAATGTGCACCTCGATGTGGGGTACATCTGGGGCCCTACTTTGGGATGGGATAGGGGTGATATCTTCATCTAGTTGGATCCTACCTATGTACAAAATATGTGCCCCATCTGATTATTTAAATGCCTTCATCAATGGCCAACAAGTTTGACCCTTAAAAAATTGACCCGTCAATCCAACGATGCACTTCATTTGGATGGGTGTAAAAACACTAAAACAGGGACCAGTATAGTTAAGGGGTTCCTGTGTATCTAATCCATTTAGATGGGTCATCAAGTGGGCCCTACCCTGCAGTGTGCACTGAAACACCATGCACATCATGTGCATAATTTCTCTGCATCGAGATATGTACACTTAAAGTACAAATCATATATCTCTTCTGCAAATTGTTGAGATCCTTCACTGAACATGGATGTTCCCATCATCCCAGAGAGCAGAACACTGATAACAATTATCATCTGTTAGCTTTTTATCGTCAGAAATCCATCCCGAGCTTAGTGCACTAGTTTCCTTATTCTTCTGCACTGCACTTAAATTGGACAAATAGGCCAATGGTCCAATCATTCATTGGGCAGGTCCCACCAGTTGGTTATGTACAAATGGATTTCAGCGGTCACTAATCAGACATGCATAAGCTGAGAATGTTGGCAATGATATTTGAAGATTTTAGTCCATCCACTATAGTACATTCCTAATGAATAACTATTTGTGCAACTGACTAGAGCCAAGTGACATGGGAAAACAGCAAAATAGACATGGAAATGGATGCACTGTGCTCAGTTCATGTTTCCCCTTAAATCTGCTGGTCTTTGGTCCTACTGTGGTCATTTTCTGTTCTCTCATGACCACTTTTGTTTGTAGGCCAATGATGACGGGTTAAGTTCTCGAACCCATTGTGTGATGGGATGCATTATTATGTATATAAACAATGGTTTGGGTAAAGGATCATGTGTGCAGAAGTGGTCTCTGAGAAATTAGAACAATCAAGAAAGGCTCCGCGTCTGTACTCTTACCTGGCTGCCCGGGGTTTGAACCCCGGCTACGTCACCTCTTCCCTCTTATGCGGGCTCATTTCCCACTTGTGTGGGCTTTTTTTCTGAGTGTGAAGGCTTCCTTCCCACTTGAGTGGGCTGTTTTCCCGTTTGTATGCGAGCTCTCTCTTGGGTCCCATCCCCCTTGGTAGGAGTACCCAAAAAAAAAAAAAGAAGAGAAATTAGAACAATCAAAACAGTTTACATGACTGCTATTTAAATTTTATGCTTGCAGAGTGATAGTGACATTTGGTCTTAATGCACTCTATGGGAGGCATAAAATCGGCAAAGGTGTTTATGGAGATGTTTATGGAGGTGCTTGGAACTCTAGCAACACTCGCAGTTTCATAAACTACACCATTTCCAAGGGATATCGAGTAGATTCATGGGAACTTGGTACCATCAATGAAACCTTCATTCCTTCTGCTTGGGAAACCCAAGCCATGTCTTGTTACCTCAATTGCATCCTTTGCCTTGTTCTAGGAAATGAGTTGAGTAATGGCTTTGGAGCAAGTGTTGATGGTGGTGCTGAGCAGTATGGAAAAGATCTAATTACCCTTAAAGCTATCCTCAGAGACTTATATAAGGGCTCCCACCAGCAGCCATTACTGTTAGCACCGGGTGGATTCTATGATCAGAAGTGGTATAATAAGCTTCTCCAAGTTTCAGGGACGAATGTTGCTGACGTCCTGACACATCATATATATAATCTTGGTGCAGGTGTGTAGACTGGTGCATGATATATTTAAGAAGAATATTCCCAGTATTTAACATTATTTTTGCTTTATCAGATGCATGTTTGGATGACTATTTAGAAAAAGTTAGTCAATGAATCTTTAACTGTTTGTTTTATGCTTAGGCGTTAGCATCATTTATACATGGATTATACTGCAATACCTGCCACTTTATATTCCTTAATTTGTCAATAAGCTATTTTGCACATGAAGAACATGTTTGAGTTCATAGTTTGCCAAACCTATTTTGTACAAATGGAAAATCTTAAAAAGTATCATTTTTTTTTTGTAGTTATATATATTTTTTTGCAGTTATTGTTACATTTTAATAAAATAAAAAAGTGTGTAATACCACAAGGATAATGAGAGTGAGGGCACACAAGCATTATACACAGAACCCCAACAAAACAACTATACATAATTGGTGCACACAAAGGGACCATTTCTAGAAATTCTTTGCTTAGCCAACACATCTTGCAAAACCATTCGTAGACCACATTGATCGAAAAAGACAATTATTTAAGGAAATGCTAGGGAGACAAAAGTGGGCGTTAAACAAAGAAAGAACTGTATTGGCTGTTTTGCTCCTTTCCAAGATAAGACTGGGAGAGTTTGTCTGGGAGATTTAAAAAGATTATCTTCCAAAATTCCCCTTACTTCTATCTGAGATAGACTTGGAGAGTTTGTCATCTTCCAAAATTCCCCTTACTTTTATCTCTTTCTAGAATTGCCCATTTTGTCTCTCTTCCTAACAAATTAAATTGAGATTAGTAAAACTGTATGGTGGGCAATACTGACTTTTATGACATAACCAGATTTTGTTCTAAAATAAATTGGCTCCACCATTAAATTAAGCTAATAAAGAAATAGATGCACACAATATAAAGTTCACGTGTTTCACAATAAAGCATTGACTCAAATATGTATATATGTTGTAATCAACTTCAATCTAAAGCATTGAAACCATTATGGAGTATGAATCTTTAGAGACTAAAAAAAACATAGATGTTGCACTTGCACTGCATCACCTGTTGTTAGCCATCGGGCAAAATAGGGAGACAATGCTTTCTAACTTTCAACTTCAAGCAATCCACAAAAGCTTGAGATTTGATATTTTCACGACTTCCTCCATCGATTACAACTGTGCAAGTTTGCCTATGCACCATACCTATTAAATGAAAAATATTTTTCTGCAATCACTTCTTCTCAATAGTTGGTGGTCTCTTTGGAGACTATGAGTACTTCAAGAGAGCAACATCTTAATGATAGCCAGCTGCAGTTGAGTTGAGAAAAGCTCAAGGGTACCTCAGCTTTCAACAAGATACTCTAGTTTAGAATATCTTGTGTTAACTGATAGTGGTGACCCAGAAAGCTAGTTAGAACCTATAAAAAAGAGTTGAAGAAAGCTATGCAACAGGACAGTTGCATTGCATGAGAATAAAACCTATGATTTGGTGGAAAGGCCAAAGAGTAAAGCGTATTTGAAGATAAAATGGGTTTACAGGTTGAAACATTAAGAAAATGGCAACTTCATTACAAGGCAGAGGTTGTTTAAAAGGCTACAGGCAGGAAAAGGGAATTGACTTTGATGAAATCTTTTCTCCCTAGTTAAAATGTCGTCAATCTGCATGGTATTGGGTTGTGTAGTAAGCTTGAATCTATAGTTAGAACAACTAGATGTCAAGATGACATTCCTCCATGGTGACTTCAAGGAAAATATCTGCATGGGGCAATAAGATGGCTTCAAGGTGAGAGGAAAATAGTACATGTTTTGCAAATTGAAAAAAAGTTTGTATGGGTTGAAGCAAGCACCGAGGTTATGGTACAAAAAAATTGACTCATTCATGCTACAACATAGCTACCGTAGATCAAAGGCAGATCATTGTGTCTATACTAAGAAGTTTTTCGAAGATAAAGTCATCATCCTATGTCTGTATGTGAATGTATGCTAATTGTTAGACAAAACATGCATATGACTGACCAATTAAAGAGGAATTTAAGCAAGTCTTGCAATGGAACTATGGAAGTCGTAGAACAAACCAAGAAAATTTTAGAAATGCAAATCTCTTGAGACAGAGTGGCTACAAAGCTTTGGTTATCATAAGAGAATTATATTGGGAAAGTATTAAATCGGCTTTGACATGAAAAATGCAAAGCCAGTAGGAACACCTCTTGCAGGACATTTCAAGTTGAGTACTACTCAAAGCCTTTCGAGTGAGAGGGAGAAGAAGGAAACGATGAAAACTCCATGTGCGTTGGTAGTGGGAAGCATGATGTATGTTATGATGTGTATAAGGCCAAACATAACATATACAGCTGGTGTTGTGAGCAGATTTCTTGTCAATCATGGCAAAGAGCATTGGGCTGCAGTGAAGTGGATTCTTAGGTATCTTAGAAATACTTCCAACATATGCATAAGTTTTGAAAATGATAAACCAAAGATCAAAGGGTTCAAAGATGCAGATTTGGGAGGAGATATGGACTCAAGAAAGTCCACCTTAGGCTCTATGTTCATATTTATAGGAAGAGCAGTTTCATGACAACCTAAGTTGCAAAAATGTGTTGTGCTATCTACTACCGAGGCCGAGTACATTGCAACTATTAAAGCATGTGAGGAAATTTTATGGATGAAGAACATCATAAAAATTTGGGCATCAAGCAAAAAGAGTTTGCCGTCAATTATGTATATTTAGAAAAGAATCCAAGAACTCACTCTAGAAAAAGCACATTGATTTGCAGTATCACTGGATATGAGATGTATTAGAGTCAGAGTTATTACAGTTGAAGAAAATTCACACAAAAAGAAATCTGTCAAATATGATGATTAAGGCCTTACCAAAGGACGAGTTGGAGTTATACTTATGCTTGGTGGGGTTTGATGATTCATGAGCTTCAGAGTTGTTAAGCCATTCGCTGTGCAAGATGGGTGCCATCCTCATGAGAAGACCCATGTTAGGTTTAACTTTTCACATGTGTGAGTGTACAGAGAGTTAAAAACCCATCTCTTCTCTTATTCATTCACAATTCATGACAGTCAAGAAGAAAGATGCAGAGACAGTTGAAGAAAAACCCAGAAATCCAAGGTGAGTTCCTCTTGCTTAAAAGTGAGAAAGAGAGAGATTGTTTTCTTTTCTTTTTCATCAATAGAGTGAAAGGGGGATTATTATACATGAGAAGGTGATCCTCAACTTAGTAGCTTGGGAAGTAGAAGCTTGTAGTGGATTTGATCTCGTGGCTCCATAGTTTTTCCCTTTTATATTAGAAGGTTTTCCATGTAAATTTGGTGTGTGATTTCTTTGCACTTGCTCTCTTTATTTTTCTTCCATAGTACTTCTTGTGGTTTTTTGGATTGTATCGTGCACCATTTGCATTTGTTGAATTTCTTAAGTGACTCATCACATAGAGGGGAAGATTTCCGCACCTCTCCAACAAAATCCCACATTATGAATCGAAAAATTATAGGATTTTCTTCGACAATAATCCACCGTAAAAGAAGTTTTAAAATGATTATCTTAGTCAATATTTGAGGAATAAACAAGAAAATATTTAAATCTCGCTGCTAGGGATGATGCCTATCCATAACCCAACCGCCTAATGGCCTAGAAGATCATTTCTTGGTGCTTCACCACTATTTCTTAAAATTCTCGTGGAGATTTAATACTCTCCTCGTCTCTTTATCTTCCTGGCTGTGTGTAGAACAACCAGACAACCCTTCATTTTTACGGAGACTTCTATTTTGTTAAACAGACCTATTAGGGAGTCTTTTTTTGGAGAGGACTGCTTGAGTGAAGAACAACAGTAATCCGTTGTTGATTATGTGTCAGAGTGACAAAGCCACTCATAAAGTAGAAAACTCCATCAATAGTTTGTATTTTCAGTGTGAAGGGATAACTGTATGAATGTAGTTTGATCTCCTAGGTCCCTTTTTTCATGTTCGACTAGCACATGTGCGCATGTTGAGTTTAATCCACATCATATAATATTGTAACCTTGGTCTTCTGATCATGACGTTCCTATGAATAGATGGTCGTGTATTATATCTATTTCTTTTTCAGGTGATGATCCCCATGTTAAGAGTAAGATCTTGGATCCCCACTACTTGAGCCAAATATCAGAAATATACAAAGAACTCCAACTCACTATACAAAGATATGGCCCATGGGCTACTGCATGGGTTGGAGAATCGGGGGGTGCATACAACAGTGGAGGCCGCCTGGTGGCTAACCACTTTGTATATAGTTTTTGGTAAGTTTGATTAATTACTTCCTCCAAAACTTGTTCACTGACTGCTTGTGTACATGAATCAATGCAAATTATGTGCATGTGCATGTAATGCAAAGTAGGTACTTAGATCAGCTTGGAATGGCGTCCAAGTATGGAACAAAGGTTTATTGTAGACAGAGTTTAATTGGTGGAAACTACGGCCTCCTCAACACCACAACATTCAAACCTAATCCCGATTATTACAGGCAAGAAACGTTTTAAACGAGCTAAGAACTTTGATTATCCATATTTGAGACTTTTGTATCTTAATACTGCTTCTATTGACCTGCTCGAGCAGCACACTTCTGTGGCATCGATTGATGGGGAAAGGTGTTCTCGGTACTAATTTCAGTGGTTCTTCATGTTTACGTACCTATGCCCATTGCTCAAAAGGAAAGGTATCACTGATCTCATCACATCAGGATTTCTTTTTGATGTCTAGAAATTTCAATTTTGTTGTAAGATAGGCTTTAATCCTATGTTGCATTAATGCTTTGATTTATACGATGTACATATCAGATGCCTCGTGGGCACAGAACCTTGCTAGACTCTCCACTGAATCTTTTGTTACTAATTTACGCATTGTTTTCTAGTTGATAAATAGTATCAACATGCTTTCCTCTTCTTCTTTTTTTTTTTTCAAATCCAACTAGAACATTGAAATATTTATTACTTGTTATTTAGAGTAAAGTTTGCTCATAATTTTGTGTTATTTTTTCATATTAGTATTTTTAAAATGATCACAGTTATATTTACTTGGATATTTATCTGTCACCAACCAGAGGGGGTGAGGAGAGTTACAATTTATAGTGGAATATAACAAATGATTTACAACTATATGATGCGAAAAAGATAGAGAGATAAGCCACTGTAGGATAGTGACTAGTCTTGTTACTTATGTGGGTTCACTATTCTTAACATTGGGATTTCCCTGAATCAGACACCTGCATTGGTATTAGACTCAGAGGATACACATACCCGTACTCAATCAAGGTAGCTCCTATTACATCATTGTTAATCTTCCTAATTATTCTTGAAATATCAGTTTGTTGTAAGATTGGCCTATTTGAAGGTGTAAAGTCTCAACGCTATACCAGAGTCTCGTACTGGTCCTTAGTCAGCTCAAATATGTCAAGGGAAGAGTAATCTTGAGTGTATTTTCCAGTTCTTTTTATGTGCCGGACTTTCACAATTGTGAACTAGTTTTCCAAATTCCAAATTCTGTATAAGGTTGTTCTTTTTCTTTTTTTAAAATTTTCAATTTGAAAATAAGTTATAGATCTTACTTGAATTGAGTCAACCCCAGTGAGTATTGACACCAATGAATATGCAATTTCTACCTGAATTTTGCATTGTATGCTTGATTCTTGAGTTTCTATTATATTCATGTTTCAATGTTTGGATAATTGATCAGTTGAGGCACAAGGTGGATACTACATGACACTCCTATACAAAAATACCATTGACCATCAACAGACTCAAAATTAACAGTAGAAGTATATTAACATATTATCAATTGCCATTCAATTGTAAAAATAAATATTCATCTGTTGGATGAGTTATTTTGAGATAGTTTTGTTCATTTTTCCTGCAAGTCAATGGCCTGGGTTTCCAAACTATGACCCCAATGTAAGAAGTCAAGGAAGTACAATACTTCCTGAAATTTCAACCCAGTGGTCATAGAGTTCCTGTGCCGATCGCTTGAGTTTCTGAAGTGTCTGTCACTGGACTAGTTTTTTTGTTACTTTACACTAAATGAGATGCATAGAGAGGCACAATCATAGATTTTTGAGATGCCATGATCAGAAGTGTATTACATTTTGTGGACATGTCCTGAATTGGAGACAGTTTGAATCAGGAGAACTATCAAATATGGCTCCATTTTTTCCAATGTATAAGTGCCCAAAGTTCTGATGATGCATTTTATATAAATCATAATTCAACCCAAATATCAAAAATCAAGTTGGAACATTCATCAAGTTCGGACTCAATTTACTGATCAAATGGATGGTTGAAAAAACTTCAGTCAAATGGTTTTCTCATGAACCTATGGTGTCTAGCATGAAAAAAGGAATAGCCGGTTTTTTTAGGCTAGGTGATACACAAGGTGGGCAGTCCCACCCAACTCATGGGTTGTTGATCATATGGGTAATGTTATCAAGTAAATAAAAAAAAAAATTTTGATATAGTCCTTGTGTAGGCTATTAGTACTTATTAGCAGTGATGAGGACTGGGAAGACCCTACTATCGATAGGGTCCATGTTTCTCCTCTTGGTATCAAAGCCAGGTTGTTCTGTGTGGCAGATGTTAGTAGTAGAGCCAGTTTTCTCTAAGATGGCATAAATTATTGTAGTTTCTCACTGTCCCCCTTTCATTGCAGGCGGGCATTACTTTGCTGTTGATCAATCTAAGCAACACCACCATGTTCCACGTCACTATCCAAAATGGCATGAACATCAACCTGCACAAAGGAGAGGCCAACCACAGAGAAGGTTCCCCCAAGGACATTCTTAAGAAGTTTGTTACATGGATCGGAAAGAGAGCATCATCAGATGGGTCAGTGAAGAGACAAGAGTACCATTTGACCCCAAAGGATGGGAACCTTCTAAGCCGAACCATGGTCCTCAATGGAAACCCATTGGTGCTCACTGAGAATGGAAATATCCCTGCATTGGATCCTGTTCTGGTCGATGCAAATTTGCCTACGTCTTTGGCTCCCTATTCCATCGCCTTCGTTACCCTCCCCAACTTCAAGGCTCCTGCCTGTGCATGATTTTTATGTGTATCCCTCCCCCTAATCTGCTCGCCTTGTTTTATATTAGAACTCGGCAGATGTCCATTAGCTATCTCATGAGGGAAGAATAAGTTCCTTGTTATTGTATTCTAGCATCTAAGTATACGTATATGTAGGCACGCAAGTGTTTTTTTATACATGCAAGTATCCATCTTTGTATGTCTACATGCTATTGAATGCAAAGGGATTCAAATTTCAGTATGAAGAATATCTTGTTTTCTGTTAGTTATCATTCAAAGAAGAAAGACTTTGTCTTTAGTTGTCATTAATGTCCTTGACTATTTTTTGACACTTCGCCTCTTTAAAATACTTTTGAGGATGACAAAGCCATTGAGACATCCAATTCCAATCTATAATGCAGCATCCCCTATACAAAGGACAATTCCAGTCTAGCTTTTGGTTATCAGAAAAAAAAGTTACTATAGCCTTAACACTAGAGATAATAAATAAATAAATAAAATAACAACAACAGATACAGCTACCAGACACTTCTGAGCAAACCAAACTTTAACAACAGCTTGAAAGCAGATGCTAAAGAAAGGCATCTATAGCTGCCCAAAACTCTATTTAAATCCATGCTGTATAAGTCGAAATCAGCCTATATCTTTCGTCACTTTATTATATTTAACTCCATGTTGTATACAGTGCAAGAAAAGTCACTTGTAGCGGCAGTACACAAAAAACTGCCACTAAAGGTTTTAGAGGCAGAAATGGGTTTCTGTGAAATTCTCAAAAACATGAAGGGATTTGCTATGGAAGTTCTTGATTTATAACACCAGTTTTGCATAAACCCAGCTGGGCTTTCCTATTTTCTGAATCTCTGAAATGGTTTCTTGAGATATTCTCAAAAGCTTAACAGTTTGTGTGAAAATTCAATAAAAACATGACAAAAGAAAATTGATAAATGAAGTACAACTAAAGGTCTTGGCAGAATTTGAACTGGGTTTCAAGCATTGCTCAAGATTTATATAAACAGATGGAAATAGCCTCCAGGACCAAAATTAGAAGCCATATACTTCAGAAAATGCAGAAGAGAGCTTACCACAGGGACAGATTCTACATATTTACTTCATAAGCTATATACTTCAAGGTGGAAATGTGATCATTTCTCAAAATTTTACTCATGTTTAAAAAAGAAGTAAGATTTTCACACTAAGACAAGACACAAACCTTGAAATTCTTGCACAAGTCTCAGATGCACATGCAATAGTATTCAGCCTCCCACCACTGTTCTACACCAAGTAATAGCACTGGTCACAAATGTGAAAAATAAAATCAGTCAGTGTTTTCAGGTCATGTTTGAGCCTTTGGAAACTATGCGTAGAGACCTATTTTAGTCTTAGGCTTTTGCACAGTGAAAATAGTAAGTTTTTACATGCAAACAAAATGTGAATCACCTGAATTAGAGTTAAATTGAAGTAGTGAATTTTTAAAAGTGACTACCTGACAGAAGAAATTCTGCTATATCAGAATTTTCAGTTCTAAGTTGCAAGCTTAGAAAGTGGGTTCAATGGTTCTCATGTGCCATCCCTACTCAATCAGCATTATCAGTCAGTGTGAATGTGGTCAAAGTGCAAAGCCCACACCGTCCGGGAAATTATGTCTGGTGTTTTTCAAATTCCAATGGCAGTTACAGAACTGGGAATGGGTTAATATGCAGTCTAAATTTTGTACTGTGTAGTTTTGCCCTACACCTGCCAATTTTCAACCTGCTTAGTGTCCATCAGATTTTTACTAGGTTGAAGACCTAAACTCTGTTTCTTCACTAAACCAATAGTAACCTCTATATATCCTTCAGCCCTCTCTCTTAAATAATCCTTTGTTCACGCCATTTTACCATGAATTCAATTCCATTCAAACAAACAGGCCCTTAAAAGTATTAGTTCTGGCACTGCTAATGAATTGCCAAAGCTGTGTTTTAGAAACCATGATAAACAATCTCCACATTCATTTTGGAGGTAAACAATTAACTATTATTCTCTGATGGAGAAGATTTTCACATGACTGGCCACCTTGTTGAGTCCCAAAGCATTCTATGTTGTTTGATTATATAAACTCCATTGAAGCTTCAATATGAGTGGCTCTAAAACATGATGTGCTACTAAAATAAATGGCTGCAATGAACCATCATGTTGGTTTATGTCTTGTATTCTGGTTTACCGGATTGGTCAATTGGTACCAATGACCGGGTTCAGGGTCAAGGGTATTTTAGTCATTGTACCGGAGCTTTCTTTGGGGCTAAGAAAGCGGAGATTATATAAATGATGTAATCCGTAACCCTAGACTCGGAAGAGAATCAAGATGTGAGTGATTGCTCTCTTGTCGTGGACGTAGGTGGTTTTGCCGAACTACTTAAAATCCTCGTCTCTCAATCTTGTGTGGTATGGTTGATAGATAGGGGTGGAAAAAGGATTTAGGAATTTGGGGGGGGTGGGCGCGGCATGGCCCCTGCCAGCCCCCCTCTAGTTCCGCCCCCGTTGATAGATCACAGGTTTCGCGCTTCCGCACACACATGCACAACACATCATCATCAACAAAGCCTTATTTTTAAACAGTAGCGACTAAGGTAGTAATTTCGATAACTTGGTTAGGTTAAAAATGGTTGTCCAGGGATTTGATATTACCTCAGCCATAAATAACCCCTCTGCATTTATCGCTTCTTTCTCCAGAGTTGTCTTCAAGCTCTGCTCTGCTTCTTTAACTCTGTGAAGAACAACAAGCAACTTCAGTAAACATGAAATAGATCAAGAGAAAAACCAAAAATAAAGATCCGAAAGCACAGTCCCTCTCGATCCATCTGCTTCTTCCTCCTTTGAGATCGAGATCTTTCTCTCCTCTATTATTGAGCACCGTTCCTATTCACTGATTTATTTTTTCTTGAGCACCGTTCATATATTTATAAACATTCTACATATATAAACTATGCATGTACTATGTTTGGTTATAAGTATAGAGTATGACACCCCAATCATTTCTGAATACAGTTATTTTAGCTTTTAATTAAATCTTAGGACAAACTAACTCAATCCTTGAAACAATACATATAGGCATCCTTACAAACCAAAAAGATTGGCGAGTAACCTCTTTTGAATGGGTCATGGGCAGAAAATTGATCTAACCAAATGATTTTATCCAATAAACAGAGATTTTCAAGACATATAGCTAGTTGGGAGAAGTGTAACCAACACACCAATGGACCCATCAGAATAAGTTAACTACTTCAATGTCCAACATTTGAAAACTAACAACCTCAAAGACAGATAGTTCCCTGTGCTCATGTTAAAATGCACACAAATCCACGTAGTGCAAAATGTGGGCACAAAGCACCAATAGAAAGTGAATTCACACTAGTTAGATAACCATTCAATTCACTTGCCATGAAATGGGTAGTTAGTAGTTAAAGGGTATGTTCAAGATCTCTTAATCTAAATATATTATGTGTCCTTTTCAATCTTCACAGCAGCAAGAGCCAATGGGTCACAATTTAGACTGGATTAGCTTTATGTGTATATATAATGCTAGCAATAGATAAACAGATTATAATGTTACTAATAGATAATGATAACAGATAATTCTGTAAAAAAGATGGCAATAGATTAAATTCAGCAATCTATTGATGAGAGAGAGAAAGAGAACTTGATTCTGAGTGCAGGCTGTGATGATGTGGATTATTCAGATAGCTCTTTGTTTCACCTTGTTTTTCTCATCTTCCTCTCCTTGTCGTCGAACTCTGGGGTTGGTAACTCGTGGGGTGCTCTCTCTCCCTGCTCGCGGTCGACCTACGAATTGAAGAACGTTATACAGAATATTCTGGGAACTGTTTCGCCATCTTTTCCGCCCTCTTCTTCCATCTTCGTTTTGCTGATTTTTACGTTCTCTCATTCTTTTTGGATCTCTTGTGAGCATGTACAGTAAGCATTTTGGTGGCAAATTGCCCTTCTTAATCCAAAAATCTTGCCCTTCAACCAAAAATTACATCCCTACCAAAATAAAATAAAGAGGATTTTACAAAAAAAAAAAAAAAAAAAAAAAAAACACTTTTGGTGACTAGTGGGCCTAAAAGAACACTTTAACCAACCCGGCACCAAATCAGTCATTTTGCCTAAAAAGGGATTTTTTTTTTACGACTTTCAACTAGCGTCCCTAGGGACCTTAGTTTTATGAAAATAAGGGTCCCTAGGGACCCTGTGGTGGACGCAAATTAGAACGAAAAAGGCTTTTTCTTCGTATTTCGCTGTTAGAGCTTCCATTTGCACATACGCCCATTTCTCTCTCGAATTGGTGTGGTCCCCTCCAACATCCGCGTCGGCTGCTGCTCATGCTGCTCGCCCTCCTACCAACTGTGGTCCCCTTCCACACATCTTTGTCGAAGGTTTCTAGCTTTTTCTGAATCGTCTGGGCTGGATTGTCGTCTAGGTTGGGCTCCATAGGTCATTCTCACCTCTTGAAGACCATTAAAGCCACATGACTTTATTTGGTGGAGAACATTAAAGTGCATGTGATACTCCGTTTGGGGCAGAGCAATGGAAAGGTGAAGTTTGTATTTTGCCCTAAAACATGATTTTCTTCAACCTGTTTCACCTTTAGGAAAAAATACAAACTTCACCTTTCCATTACTCTGCGCCAAACGGAGTATCACATGCACTTTAATGTTCTCCACCAAACAAAGTCATGTGGCTTTAATGGTCTTCAAGAGGTAGGACTGACCTATGGAGCCCAACCTAGACGCCAATCCAGCCCAGACGACTCAGAAAAAGCCAAAAACCTTCGACAAAGACGTGTGGGAGGGGACCACAGTTGGTAGGAGGGCGAGGAGCATGAGCAACAACCGAAGCGAATGTTGGAGGGGACCACACCAGTTCGAGGGAGAAATGGGCGTATGTGCAAATGGAAGCCTTGACAGCGAAACACGAAGAAAAAGCATCTTTTGTTCTAATTTGCATCCACCGCAGGGTCCCTAGGGACCCTTATCTTCATAAAACTAAGGTCCCTAGGGACGCTATTTGAAAGTCCTAAAAAAAAAAAACCTTTTCAAGCAAAATGACTGATTTAGTGCCGGGTCGGTTAAAGTGTTCTTTTAGGCCTACTAGTCACCTAAAGTGTTTTTTTTTTTTTTTTGTAAAATCCTCTAAAATAAATAGGGGTTTTTACAAAAAAGCATCTTCAAATATCAGTGTACCTCCATGAGCATACTTAAATACAAGTAATACCGAAAAACATCTTATACGGCATACTTTGATTTTGAAGAGACCAAATGGCCCCTCCAACCCCTTTTTCATGACATCGAGATTTGATTTTGCGACATGGAGACTTAATTTGGTACATTGAAGTATTTCAATGCTAGTTTAGCCTCTTTCCCGCAATATTGAGACTTGATTTGGCAAGGCATATTGAAGTATTTCGAGGCTGGTCCAACCTTTTTTCTTGTGACATCGAGACTTGATTTGGCATAGCACATTGAAGTATTTGAAGGTTAGTTCAACCCCTTTCTCACGACATTGAGACTTGATTTCATGACATTGAGACTTGATTTGAGGCTCGTTCAACTACTTTCTCACGACATCGAGACTTTATTTGGCGCATTGATGTATATCTAAGCTAGGTTTTTTTTTTTTTTTTTATTTCGATTCTCGAACTCGCCAGTTGATTTTTCTCTTTTCTCATTAGTCCTTAAATCTGCGCTTCGAAAGTCTGTAATTTGAAGATCGGGAGATCTAAATGCTAACGAGAAAAGGGAAGAATCAACTAGAGAGTTCAAGAATTGGAAAAAAAAAAAAAAAAAACTAGCCTAGAAATACTACAATGTGCCAAATCAAGTCTCGATATCGCGAGAAAGAAGTTGAACTAGCCTCGAAATACTTCAAAATGCCTGCCAAATAAAATCTTGATGTCGCGGGAAAGGAGTTGAGCTAATCTCGAAATACTTTAATGTACCAAATCAAGTCTTGATGTCGCGAGAAATGGGTTTGAGTGGCAATTTGGTCCCAAAAAAAAATTACAGTATGCCGTATAAGATACTTTTGGGCATTATATGTATTTAAGGATGCTTTTAGAGGTATAGGGATATTTGATGATACTTTTGGTAAAAACCCCAAAAATATATCCTTACAAAAAAAAACCATATATATATATAAGGAGCTGCTCTCATGGGAGCATATATATATAAATTCTCAAAACCGCCCCATTTCAAAAAGGGCGTTTTTGCCCTTTTTGCCTTGTCCAGTTAGAAGATGCCACGTCATATTACAAAGTAACTACAAGATTAGATCTACATAAATGCATTCAAATATGCTAAAAACAAGCGAAGAAACAAATTTCTCTCCATTGGTTTCCCTCAAAACCGAAAAACAAGAATCATCTAAATGAGACCCATGTATGATTAGTTAATATAAACCAACCACGTTAAATGACATTATTTTTTACATTGTTAATCTAACGGTCGGGCCAACTCATATTTGAATTAAATTTCTTGACAACCCAAAAAGGGTGGGGGTGGGGGTGATTGGTTTCGATTTTTCGTAAATAGGCCCCACCAATGATGGCTGCCAAACCACTCATATATAAGTAAAATAATTGATTTGCATGATCTCCTCATTTGCTAAAAAATAGGAAGAAAAATGATTTTGTCTATCTTGAGATAAGAAGCATGCCTTTTAAGAAAGAGGAAAAATAGGGAAGGAGATCTAAAACATTTAAATAAGGAGAAAATGTAGGAAGTAAACATCATTAGGATAACCGTCTCCACCTCAGCAACCTAATAAATTTCTCATTCGTTGGAACAAAGGGCGTTTTGTGTGTCTGTGTGCATATTTATATATATATATATATATATATATATATAAGAGATGCTCCTATTATCTCTCACCTTATATGAGAGATAGGGGTGGGGTCCTCACATCCATATCCAATGCCAATAACTTAAATATAAGGGCCCCCACCCACATCTCTTATATAAAGTGAGAGATATCTCTCAGAAGAGCATCTCACACACACACACATATATATATATATATATATATATATATATATATATATATATATATATAAGGAGAGGTGCTCATGTGAGAACATCTCTCACCTTACTAGGAGAGATAAGGTGGAGACCCTCACATTTAAGTTATTGACATTGAATATGGATGTGATGGCCCCCACCTTATCTTTCATAGTAAGGTGAGAGCATCTCATATATATATATATATGTGCGGAAACACCCCTCGAATCTCCCCCAAATAAAGACGGTTAACTGAATGATGTAGCAAATGGCGGACCCAGGATTTTCATTTGAGTGGTACGGGATTAAAAGTCAAATAGAAAGATAAAATCTTTTAAGGTATTTTTAAAGGAGTTTCTCAAATTTATCGGGTCTTAGGACATAGGTTTGCCATGCAATTATAATATAATAAAGCCGAAGGTGGGTCAAGAAATTTGAACTCCTCTAGCTTTTTAAATAAATCCAATCTAACCACTATTGACCTCTAGCAGTCTAGCCCCTTTTTTGTAATTTCTTATAATAAAAAAAATATTAAAAGTAGGTAGATGGAATGGGGCCCTAGTCACATAGGTCATGCCCGTGTTTAGCATGGATTATGTTTAGCATGGATTATTCTACTTGTATTATAGTTAAGATTAAGAAAATAAAAATAAATGAGAAAATAAATGTATAGATGGAAAGTAAAAATAATAAAATGGTGAAACAGTGAAATCATTCAAAAATGTTTGCTTTATTTGCCATATATGTATTATTGTGTGAAACCCAGGTATCAATATAGTATGACTAGAGAGTCAGCATCACAAGATGAGAAGCATGTGGACTAGAGAGTCAGCATCACAAGATGAGAAGCATGTGGACCGTTGGGAAGTTTAATTAAGTTATATATATTTTCCCCAAAGAGTACTCTGTATATATCCGACTGGGTGTTGGGTGAGTAGTACAAGGAGTGGGTTTGCTCCCCACGTCATGTGTTCAAATCACACCCCAAACTTGCCCAGTGCTCGTGTGTATGGGTTTTGTGTGTGATGCCCAGGGGATTACTTCTTTCTTGTTAAATACCGTGTTAAATACCATAGGGAACCCTTGTCATAAAAATAAAAAGCATTTTGTATATACAACGCTTATCATATATAGAATTTGTAAATATGCCCTTGTATTTTGAGTATTTAGTGATAGATCCATTCTTTTTCATTTTAATACCTTCCATGTCCTCAAAATCAATAGTCCTAATGAGAATGGGCTAATACCATGCAGTTTGTGTTAATTTTTTTTAAAAATAATAGCTTTGCCCTTACATCCATTAAACAAAAATAAGTCTGGTGTTAGTTAAAAGGTATCATTATTTTAACCCAAGTTTTAATAGTCTCTCTCTCTCCGTAACCCAAGTTCTAATAATGTATTTTGAACCTTTCATAAGTCCAAAGGTGGGTTGTGTATAGATTGAGTCAATTATAACCAATTATAAGTACAAGCGTTGATTGTCATCATACGTACAAATTATCTAACCGCCAACTTCCTTTTGCTGTGAAGAGAGAGGAGGCGTGGTGGAGAGATAGAGGCGCTCTTAGGTGGAGGTGACGGGAGAGTAAAAGAAGGGGAAACATCAGAAGAAGGGCAAGAGCAAGTTTCTGAGGAGTAGAAACTCGAAACACTTGTGAGAGGTGGGACTAGGAGTGACAACGGCTTTAGAAGTTATGTTAGGGTGAAACTGGAAAGTGGAAACGCCCGTTGGAGGTGGGTTTGGGAATGGAACGGTTTAGAAAATTATATTTGGATCAAAATAATTGAGCACTGTCAAAATTAATTGAAATAGACGGCTGATTTTTCAATTGAAATCAGCGGCTTTCATATATAAGAATTTGTATTTATTGAAATGGGCACCATATAGATAAAATTTGATTTATGTAATGTTACTCTCTCCCACTAAACATACTATTCTAACCATCAATGTTATAAACTTTAAAGGAAAATGAGAGCAAGATTTTGAAGTCATTTATTTAGGGATAAAGAGATGGGCTAAAGTATCATCTCACTCTAAAATCTTCCGATAGTTACGAGACTATTATTATGGAGAAATGAAAGGTATCAAAATAAAATAGTAAGGATGTATTAGTAAATAATGAAATCATAAATATTTACAAATCCTAAAACCCTTATGGAGGTATTTTAAAAAAATTCTTTTTAAAATGGCAGCGCATATCATACATATATCAACAAAGGAAACATTTGTCCCACCAATAACGGGATGTCCTTCAAATTTCTTACAAACATTATAAGCGACATAAATCAAACAAATTAGAAGACATGATCAAGATTATAAAAACAAACTGAAACTTTCTTGAGTATGTATTTGAAGTCACAAATAAATAAATTTACTATTACATTAACATCCTTTTGCAGATTAGTTTGAAAAAAAAAAAAAAGGCATAGCCGTCAGCTTTTAAATCCCCATATTACATTTATAAAAATCTAAAGTAAATGACAAAGTGAATTCTATGATCCCATAATAACAACATTTTTCTTAATTTGATTGACAAGAGCACAAGCATACGCAAAGTTAATGTCATCAAGGCTTCATTGTGCAAACTCAAATGCATTTTTAGAAAAAATAGAGATAATATTTTTGTTAAGTAGAATTTCGATTGCAGCTCGATCCATAGCTTCTCTTCTTTGCAAGGTAACAAATAATAAAAATTGCGCGACAAGCAGAGGGCTTATAAATATGCAATTGAGTCTTGACTCGTGAATGTTGGAGTGGTGGCTTGCCAAATGCGTAGCTTTTCTAAATTCAGGGAGAGCATGATCATTTTGTAGATGTTAATTCTCTTTCCAAAATGATTATGATTGTCAATTTTTATTTTTATTTTGCTAACGAAGGGTTTCCAGCCCTAAAGGGCTGGACTAATTCCTCTGGGGCCATAGAGAAGCCAGGTAAAACCCCTGTGGCCCACAGGTAGTAGCATTAATAGACTCAACATTCGGTTCCTTAATAGAGGGGAACCAGGAATCGTTCCGAAGACTTCTAGCTCCAGACAGAAATTATGACTATACATTCAAGTCCTACATTTGACGTAAAAAGTTTCCCATATTGTGGTGACAACCCTAAACTAGTGGTCCTAAAACTTGTCAGCTTTTTCTCTAAAACAGCCAACCTTACTACCAATCAAATTGCTTCATTACTTCATTTTACAGCAGCCTATGTCTCCTTTAGCATTTCCATTGCTATAATTGAAAGGGTTTACAATAAATATCACTTTATGAGAAAGGATTTCTACAAATCCACAAGAAACCAAAGACCTTATATGCAAAAAGATTAAAAAAGACACGAAAACAGAGCTCCGGGGTGGGTGACGGATTACCTACTCAATCTGACAAATGTGGAATGAGAAGTGTCAAAAAAATATCGCGATACTTCGAAAGCGTGGCAATCATTCATGAGAACTTGCACTTCTCAAAATATTATCCACAATGTCATAGGCAAATTCTTGATAACTCATAGATTTTTTTTTTTTTTTCGTTTTCTACAATACAAAGGAACTAAAATCTATCAAAGGCCTTTCAGAAACAATAAAACTCCTTGGCAGTGCAAGTAGTTTGATGCTGACTTGAACATAGATAATTTTTTTTTTTTTCACAATAAGTTTTGATCAGTGTATTAGAGAGCTTATAGTCATAGGCTGGAATTCTTTGATCTTGTTGATATCACCATGCTTTTAATTAATCTCCTATATCTATCCATCATTGTCTCCCTTTTTTTTTATATATATATATTTTTCGAGCTCCTTGTGTGGTGAACATACATAACATATGACATAGTATTAGATTAATTATTTCTGAAAAAACTAGTATGATAAAATGATCTTAACCACCCAACTAAGAAAATTTTAAAGTGGGCAATAAAGTAAATATAAAAGGCGTGGTTCCTCAGTTGTCCAGCTAGTCACGGAGTAGGGACGTGGGTGTGTGGGTTTGAGACCTAGATGCAACAAAATGTATATATGAGCAAGGCTCTCTTAAGCTCAAGCTTAAGAGAAAATTTCGTAAGCTCATGCTTGTGGGGCACACCTTTAGTCCATCCAAATAGATCAAACACATGACCCCCCTAAATTGCATATGTTCACCAACTTTCAATCAGATCTAAATTTACTGGACCGTTGGATCCACTATATATCGATCCGATTGGATTGTTGCCCATTAGACTGTTGGGCCCAAATGGAGATAATAGAAATCATGGTTGAGCGGATTTTTTGCAGAGATGAGGATTCCAAAGAGTCCTTGAAATCCCCTCCCATCCCCATCCCCATGTGAGCCCCACCACACACTTGAGCTTATCTTATTATAAGCTTGAGCTTAGGAGAGCTGGTCCAGATATATACATATATATAGGGATATGTTTTGCTAAGAAATATCTCACATATTTGTATGAGAGATAACCATTTTACCATCGCTTGAGACACGCCATAACAAATTTAGGATTTCTATGACACCTATTTTCGTTCTGGGTAAGTAGGAGTTCTTGGCCCCTTTCAAGGCAGAAAATTCAAAGCAAAACTCCTTTTCCTCCTTCAAATTTCCTCCTTCAAATCATCACCACACCAAACAAATACAAGGAAAAGCGCCAGAAATTCTGGCGCCTTATCTCATTGCATTCCATTTCCACGACAAAGGGCATTACATAAACGCCTCCTCAATCCCTCGTACTCGCTAATCTCTATAATAATTATCACCCTGTAATTAAATCGTAAATAATGATAATGATTTTCAACTCTGCCTACCTTTATCTATAAGAAGCTTATTAGATGTAACGCCTCACCTTTACATGCATGAGTGATATTGTCCGTTTTTACCGGCCTTACGGTTTTATTTCTGATGGGACTTCAACCGATCAAAAGGCTTCATGCAAGGTAAGTGTGTAAGCTCTATACATAACTCCATTCACTTTCCTCTCTATAGTCGATTTGGGATTCTGGGGAATGTGACGCCCTAGAGTCCTATATTGATTATAAAGATGAAAGTAAATGTGATTATATGTAGAGCTTATATCCTTACGTTGCATGAGACATTTTGATGGGTTGAGACTCATTAAATACAAAACCGTGAAGCCCGTGAACCAAAGCGGATAAGTGGGCGGGCCAAATGGGCTAGCATGGCAGGCTACAAAATTAGCCCGCTATTGGGGTGGAATGTGACGCCCCGAGTGAATGTGAGTGCGGGGTGGGGCCTTACATTAGATCTTCTGTTACTTCTTTCTCTTTTTCCCGAGACTCTCACGAGTCACGAGCCGAAAAATTACGAGAACGAGATATCCGTGACGCCACTCCGACACGAGTCTCATTTCGTGGGTCCGAAAAACAGACCAGCAAGGGAGAAAAAGACGCAAGTCATTCAATTATAGATAGAAATTTTTTATCAGAAAAGGTACCTCCAATTCCGGAAAGCATCCACCACTGTCGGTGCGTTTCGTCAGCTCTTGGAGATCTGATTTCTGCTGGGTTAGTCTTAAAACCGCTCCATTCTCTCTCAGTCTTTTTAGTCCTTCTTTCTTTGATTGATTTTGTAAGAATGTTCATGGGATATAGTGAAGAACCCAGATTTTCATTGCTGAAAAAGAGCAGATTTGTTGAAGCATTCTGTGTCTTTATTGATGGTACCGTTCGTTTTACGCTTTGTATTTGTATAGATTTATGAAGAATGATGAAACCCAGGGTTTTATTGTTGAGAAAAAGGACTTTTAGCTGTCAAGAATTCCTTTTCTGCTCTCTCTCCCTGTTTGATTTTTCATCTTCTTATGACCCATTCACATTGGGCTCATTTGTGTTTGTAAGACTGTGTCCCCAAGTTTCAGTCCAATTGGAGTGATTTATGCCGTTGGATTTAGATGTGTAGATTATGGAGCTTCTGTCTTCTATACAGGTTCAAATTCAACAATATTTATCACTTGGGTTGAACTGAAATTTGGGTCTGTTGCTATGTAGATGGGGACATGTGGTATATGTGTATACATGTGCATGGAAAAGAAGGCTTTTGGTACCTGGAATTGATGAGAAAACCCAAGAACATGGTTTGAGATGAGTCGAGAACATGTGGATGTCATTATGCAATGTACCTGAGAGCATGGGTTTTTAAAAAGGTTGAGCAGAAGAATTAAACTCCTAAAAAGGCAACCCATAGCAATTAGCACAAGAGTCTCACAGTGTTGAAGATGAATAGGTGTATCTGTAGTCGGCGGTAACAGTATATAGGTAGTGATAATTTCTCACTTGGAGAGAGAGAGAGAGAGAGAGAGAGAGAGAGAGAGAGAGAGAGAGAGGCCATACTTCTTGAGACATTAAAATATGACTTTTCTTTCCTTCATAAGAGAAATAATAAGAAGAAAACATCATTGAAATGAAAGCTCAAGTTATGGAGGTAGTTATCAATAATAAAAAAATGAAAAGAAGAAGAAGAAGAAGAAGAAGAAAAAAAAAATCAAAGAAATAAACCATAGAAGTAGTTTCTACCAATTTGAAGTCAGCTACAACAGCTTTACTCTGGAACTTCTATAAATGAAAATTACAACCAAGTTAAGCCCAAAAAACCCACTTATAAACTATGAACAATAGCATAAGGTCCCCCTGTGTGTGTACGGACAAATTTCCAACTTATCTTATCTTCAAACTTTTTTGCCAAAAGCGAATTATGAGGTGACTATGTATGGCTATTATTTGCAACTCAAACTAGATTCGTTTTATTTTGCTCTTCACTATTAGCCTATTAAATTTATCTTTACTATGCTGATTTTTTATTTCAACTTTTGAAGTTTCTTTCATCAAGTTGCATTGGTGTTGTGTGGCGAACAGGGAAATGAGCTTCCTGGTTTTCTTGCTTTTCGTTGTTTGTTCTTGTCCTAAGATTTTGGCCCAAGGTCCTCCCGTACATGAAACCATTGTAGTTAAGGGGGCCTCTACAATAGCAGAGACTGATGATAATTTTGTATGTGCTACTCTTGATTGGTGGCCTTCTGAAAAGTGTAACTATGACCAGTGTCCATGGGGACAATCTTCTGTTCTTAATCTGGTAAGAGTTCAAACATTCTGTTGATGTTCTGTTATTGTTAGATTTAGTTTGTTACTAGGAAAAATGAAGCCACGCACACTTGGAAATACTGTTTGAATAATATGTTTCTTGTGGTTTTATCAGGACTTGCATCATCCCTTTCTTACCAAGGCCATTAGAGGTAATGTATCTTGACTTGTGAGTTTGACTCTTCTTCCTCAAATTCATTTGGTGTACAAAGTTCTTCCTCATTGTCATAATATCCATACATCACCGTAATCTCATGACATGATACCAGCATTTCTCTTTAAATGATATATATTTTCTTGGATATTCAATGAACTGGGGCTTTGGTACTTGTTTGATATAGTAATACTATTGTTGATCCACCTTTATTGATTCAGTGGGATGCCAATAGCAACATAGGTTTTGGTTTCTCACTATAATTTTCAGTTCTTTACTATGGAGCATTTGGCATCTTTTTAGCGTGCGCTTTAGTCGTATTTAATTTATCCTCTACTGACTAACAATTTAAGATCCATGGTTTATGTTAAAACAATAGATCTTGTGATTTCTAGGGTTTTCTCCTCAAGGACAGAAAACCCTAGAAATATGCAAACAAGAAGAAACAAAGAAGAAAGTCTGATTTGAATCAAATGAAGAATACAGAGGGGTTGCTTAGGGCTGTGTGACACCTTCAATATATAATTTTCTATATTTTGAGTATTTTCAAAAAACTTCCCAGTGTTTAAGGCTATTTACAAAATAGCCCACAATATCATTATTATGAGGACCATTTCAATAAACATTGTTCATTAAAAGATGGGACTCTTTATCATGTCAGTAGTAGCATTGTATCATTCTTTTGTCAAGTAGGAATCTTTAGAATGTCAACATTGATTTGCCATTTTGTTATTTGCGGAGTTGTAGCTTTCAATACTTTGAGAATAAGAGTTGGTGGCTCTCTCCAAGACCAAGTTGTGTATGATGTGGGCGATTTGGGGTTTCCTTGCCATCCATTTCGAAAGATGGTGGATGGGCTGTTCGGATTCTCCAAAGGCTGCTTGGGTATGGACAGGTGGGATGAACTCAACCTGTTATTCAATAAAACAGGGTAAGGACATTGGTTTTGGAGTTTCCATTTCTTTTTTCATCAGTTGTTTTGATTCCTTGTTTCAATTCTATAACATGTTATGCATGCAATTGTTCAAAAAAAAAAAATAATAATAAAAATAAAAAAATGTTATGCATGCATCAAGGTATGTACACTTAAAAAGAGAAATTTACAGAAGAGGTAAATGATTTCTGTGTGTGAGACAGTATGGAGGTAGTTTGGAGTTGTCAAAATTGATGGAGCTTTCTTGTAACCTGTTGATATCCTCCACTGAAAATGTATGGTTCTCATCATCCCAGACAGCAGAACATTGATATAACAATTATTAACTAGCAATTTTTTTATTGGAAGAAATCTGTACTGAGTTTAGCGCACTAATTTCCTTATTCTGCTACACTGCACTTAAATTAGACATATGGGCCAATGGTCCAATCATTCATTGGGCAGGTCTTACCAATTGGTCATCTACAAATGGATTTCAGCAGTCACCAACAGACATGCATACGCTGAATGTTGGCAATGTACAGTACTGTATTTGTAATGACCATCATGGAAAGGTTAGACTGTCCAGTCATATTTGAAGTCTAGTCCATCCTCTGCAGTACATGCCTAATGAATAGCTATTTGGGCCTTCAACCGGAGCCAAGTGACAAATGAATATGGCAAAATAGACGTGGAAATGGATGCACTGTGCTCAGTTTAGGTTCCCCCTTAAATCTGCTGGTCTTTGGTCCTCCTGTAACCATTTTTCTTTGTAGGCCAATGATGAAGGGTCAAGTTCTCCAACCCATTATGTGATGGGATGCATTTCTGTATATGAACAATGGTTTGACTAAAGGATCATGTGGATAAAAGTAGTCTCTGCAGCACAGACCCCATAATTCTCTGGGAATTAACAATCAAAACAGTTTTTTTTTTTGGCTGGACATGATTACATGGCTTATAGTTAATTTTATGCTTGCAGAGTGATAGTGACATTTGGTCTTAATGCACTCTATGGGAGACATAAAATCAGAAAAGGAGTTTGGGGAGGTGCTTGGAACTCTAGCAATGCTCATAGTTTCATAAAATACACCATTTCCAAGGGATATCGAGTAGATTCATGGGAATTTGGTACTACCAATAAGACCTTCACTCCTTTTGCTTGGAAAACCCAGTTCAAGTCTTCTTACCTCAGTTGCATCCTTTGCCTTGTTCCAGGGAATGAGTTGAGTGGAAGTGGCATTGGGGCAAGTGTTGGTGCTGAGCAGTATGGAAAAGATCTCATTAGCCTTAAAGCTATCCTCAGCGACTTATATAAGGGCTCCCGCCGGCATCCATTACTGTTGGCACCGGGTGGATTCTTCGATCAGAAGTGGTATACTCAGCTTCTCCAAGTTTCAGGGTCAAATGTTGTCGACGTCATGACACATCATATATATAATCTTGGTGCAGGTGAGTGAGTTGGTGCATGATATATTTAAGAAGAAAATGATTTGTTTTTTGTTAGATACATCTCAGGATGACTATTTAGAAAATGCTAGTCAATGTATCTTTAACTCTTGGTTTTATGCTTTAGGCTTTAGCTTCATTTATACATCAATTCGACTACAAGACCTGCCAGGCTGCCACTTTATATTCCTTAATTTGTCAATAAGCTATTTTGCACACATAGAACATGTTTGAGTTGGTAATTTACCTGACCTATTTTGTACAAGTGGAAAATGTACCAAATGTTTTTTTTATTTTTGAATGGTTATTGGTAAGTTTAATTAAAACACAAAAGTACACAACGCAACCAAGGATGATAAGAAGAGAGTAATGTTACACGAGCATTATACCCAACAGGGCAACACTGCAACAAAATGAAAGTAGATAATTGGTGCACACAGAGATGACTCTAAAAACCCTTTTCTTAACCAACAAATCTGCCAAACCATTCGCCAACTGACCCACATGCCGGAAAAACACATTGATTGAAGAACCAATGCTTTAATCTCCCTTATGTAAAAAGTGAAATTTCATGGGTCCCACATCTGAAAAAGAGACCCAAGTAACAACATTTAGAATAATCACTTTCTACCATAAGTTTGCCTTAAAACGAACGGGAGAAAACCCGAAGAGCTTCCAAAATAGTTATCACCTTTGTGTCATTAGATTCTTTAATGCCTAGAGAATAAGAATAACATCTCTCCTTTACTATTCGAAGCACACCATCCCTGCCTCTTGCTGCTCCATCAACATTAAATTTGAATAAACCGAGACAACACCACTGCTTAATGGCCTTCTCCTTTAAAGGGCCACACCTCATTGAATCTTCCTAATTTTGAGTTATTATTTAATGACATTTTACAAATTCCTTCCTAATTGTTATCTACTTTGCTTGCCTCAACATCGTCGCCTTTTAGGATCACTTGAGGAGACAATCGTGCTCCTCTAAATATAATTTCATTTCTTTCTTTCCAAACTGACCAAAGAATGAGAAAGTAATGATCTTCCATAACAGCAAACCAGAACCATGAAATGGAGCAAGCTTCCATGCCTCTGTATTAAGCCCCCTAGCGAATCCTGGAATCACCAATTCAAGCCCCACACTTCCGAAGAAAACTATACCGAAGAAATGAGAAGAAATTACAATATAAGAATAAGTGCTTCATCTACTCCCTTTGTTTCTGCATTGAGAGCACATGTAAGAAATGTTTTCCTTTATAAAGCCCTTTGTTCTTAGATCATCCAGTGTAGATATTTTTCTCGCGAACGCCAACCAACATAAAGCCCCCACCCAAGGAGCTGAAAGATAATTGCCAATTTCCGTTCGGTTAGGCCGAAATGGCCGAACAATTTCAGTTTCAGTCCATTTGAAGTTCGGCCATTTCAGGCAAAGTGAATCACACATCTGAAAACTTCTCCCTCAATTTCAACCTATTTGGTCTATTTAAGCATTTGGTTTCATTTAGGTCTGTTTCAGCTGGTAGTTTTATGTTTGTTTTCCCAAAAAAAGTTTTATGTTTGTTTTCCCAAAAAAAAAAAAAAAAGAGTAAATATCAGAGGTCTTTTTGTAATTTTTTTTTTTTTATAAAACATATGCAAAGCCCCCAACTATATGCAAAATATAAAATAAATGCATGTAATATTATGAGTCAAGATTCAAGAATACATATCTAATTTGACATTGTCATGTACACATAGCTCATTGATTATTCATTTGGCATGTAGAAATGACATACTGCATTGTTGATTGAGTAGAATAAATTAAATGTATATAATTTATTTGTTATTTTGAAATTTTATTATTGATATTTATATATATTTGGTATTTTTTCGAAATGAAACTCCAAAATGTATTACAAAAATTCTGAGTTGGCCAAAACAATTTCAGTTTGGAGCCAAACTGAATCGAGGTCTGAAAAGAAAGATAACTATGAGCCAAGCCCAGCCATGTAGACACCCAAGGAGGATGGTCCACAATCGCTCCGCTGGACGCCAAATAAAAAGATCTAGTTGAGAAGTATCCAAAGTTTGGATTTCAAAAGGAGTTGACTTCCAAATATGAATATCAGCTTCATTCTTGCTTATTAAGTGACTATAAACACGTTCAATAGCAATCTCAAAAGGGACTCAGACTCCTCAGATTGATGGAGGTCTAATGAAATGAAATAGACCAACACAAGTTATTCCCTCTAAAGGTATAACCCTCTTTCACAGATGACTATATTAGAGACCACCCTAAACAACCAAGGAAATAAGTAAAATGAAGGGCCCATCCTAACCCAGCCATCAAACCAAAACCGGACACTTTCCTCTTTCCCAACTTCAAAACCACCCTATACCTTAAGAGTCCTCCCCAAACACAAACCGGACACGTGCCCCCCAACAGAAAACCCCACACACACTCAACAATTAAGGAAAAAAAAAGTTGAAAGATTTTTCATGATGGTTTATCTTTTCAATAAAGAAACAGGCAGTTTTTAAGAAACTAAAGGTTCCTCTCATTTTTTAAAGAGAGTCTCTGTGCATGAGTTCTGTTCAACCTGGTTCATGCTTCAATGTTTTAGCTTTATCCAGTGTTATCATAAACTTAGATGCATAGAATATTTTCGTATGGTCCTAGCTAACACACAGTGGTGACATCTTTAGGCAATCCAAATTGATATAGTGGGACCTGTTCTGATAGACATTTAAACAAAAATCTAGCCCATTGAACAATTCCAACTTCCAATTGGTGGACTAGGAAGGCCTTTTGTCTGCATTTTCTTTTTAACCCATATTTTATACTGTGAAAAACAGTGACTATCTTGTGGGGTCATGAACTTCATCTGCACAAAATTCTTTACACAGATGAAAATTGTCAATATGTTCTAAACTAATACATAATACATCTTACGCAGGGATGTGTTTTCTTTGGACACTAAATCTTTATGTTTAGTTATTTTGGATGGCAACATTCCTCAAATGCATGACCTTATGGTTGTGATAATTTAGTTTGTAAAACTTATGCAATATTTGTCGGGGAGAACAACCCTTTTCTATCTGTGTGAATTAAAAAAAAAAAGGGTCATTACACACTGCGGGTCCTGCCAAAGCAGGGTCTTAGGAGGGTCTAGACTGGAGACAAACCTAACCTGTGGCAATTTTGTACGAAGTGGCTGCTCGCAAGTCTTGAACCTGCATTATCTATGCGAATCTAAAGTAAAATAAAATATCAAGAGAATGCAATAATCACAAACCACAATAGTGAGAGTTTTTACATGGAAAAACCTTCAATGTGAAAGAAGAGATCACGGGAAGAACTCCATTAATAAGAACTGCAAAAGAAGTTTCTCAAGAATTCTTCTCAAAATTACTGCTAGGAATACACATTTAAAATATTTGGATCTCATTGTTAGGATGGATCATGGATGTCTACTTTTCAACTGATGCAATGGCCTTGAAGGTTGTCTCTTTCTTGGTGCTATACTACTTTCTGTTGGTAAAGTAATGCCTCACATCCCACATCACCTAAGTTATGCCTTTGGCAAGGCTTTATATATACTTAGGCAGGCCCGTCCATGAAATCTGTCAGGCATACACGTGAGGGGAAGTGTTTGTAAAGTAAAGCGCCATATCCCACATCGCCTGAGTAATGCCTTTGGCAAGGCTTCATATATACCCGTTTGGGCCTTCCACCTATGAGCTTAAGCTTTTGGGTAGGTATATAGTTTCTTAGATGGTATCAAAGCGGCACGTGAGGGGAAGTGTTGGTAAAGTAAAGCCCCACATCCCTCATCGCCTAAGTAATGCCTTTGGCAAGGCTTCATATATACCTGTTTGGGCCTTCCACCTATGAGCTTAAGCTTTTGGGTTGGTATATGGTTTCTTACATGGTATCAGAGTGGGTTTCGATTTCATCGTTCTTGTGTAGCCCACGTGGCAGGCCCGTCTATGAAATATGTTGGGCAACTACGTGAGGGGAAGTGTTGGTAAAGTAAAGCCCCACATCCCACGTCGCCTAAGTAATGCCTTTGGCAAGGCTTTATATATACCTGTTTAGGCCTTCTACCTATGAGCTTAAGCTTTTGGGTTGGTATATGCTCTCTCTCTCTCTCTCTTCCTCTTTTTTCTTTCCTCATCCTCATGTGCATAAAACCACCCTTTTTATTTTTTTTTTAATTTAATCTTTTATATTTTTGAGAATTTCTTTCCTTCGGAGTATCAGAGACATTCTTAGGTAGCCAAGAGTAGTATATTCTCAATTACATGTGGGATCCACTCGTGAGGTGGAAAACTCCAACTATTCCCCTCCCAACTCATTAAAATGATTAAAGGCAGGTTACATGCCCTCTATACTTGTCAAAGTGTATACAACAAAACTCACACGTCTATTTTGGCACTGTCTTGGTCATCGTATTTGACAGACTTTTGTCAGTACAGATTTTCGCTAATTTCATGTACTTATTGTCAATCACATTTCACATCAGATGATACCTTGTGTTTGGTTCTAGAGTGTATTGTTGCATTATTACTCAAATCAATGGTGCTTTATTGTCTCATCTGGAAAACATGGTCGTTTTGCTACGAACCCAATTCTCTCATGAATCCTTTTAACCAATCCTCTCTTTAAACAGGCAGCAATTAATTCAATTCAGTGATAGACAATGCAACTCATTTCTGTAGCTTTGACTCCCGTGAGATGATGCTTCCTACAATAGTAAATAGATAACCAGGCATAGACTTATTCATGTTGATATAACCTGCCACTTTAGTATCTGTAAAGCCTTCCCACCTTAAGTGGTGACCTTTTAAAGCTCAAGCGCACTCTTAATGTAGCTTAAGTACCTTAAAATGCACTCAACAACTTCCTGGTGTTTCTCCCCAGAATTCGCAAGTATCTACCCTGTCATGTATAAATGTGGCATATATCAAACTCGGTAAAACTGATGCGTAGGCATTCTTCTTCATCTCACTCCCTCGACAGACACTGTCGCACTTAACTTGAAGTGATTTGCAGGTGATGATTCAGATTAAATATATCAAGTACTTTTTCAATGTACTTTTCTTCTGATAGTCATACAGCTTATTCTTCCTAAGATGCTTGGCTGTCATGCACAAATTCTGTTTTGCAACCCCTAAGTCCATGTCAAAGGTCACTTGGTTCTTTCTTTTTTTTTTTTTTTTTTTGACCTGTCAATCAAGTTAGCATCTTGATCAGTGATAAACATGTCATCAACATGCAATTGGAGAATAATCAATGAGCTTTCAGAAAGTTTTCCAAAATAGACAATGATCTGCAGTCGTCCTTGTGTAAACATGACTATAAATGAGTGGATTTCTTGTACCATTCCTTGGGCCTATTTCAATTCACATAGGCTCAACTTGCTTACCTACCATGTGTTCCTTTGCCTTCGTTTATGTTTGAAATCTTCTAGCTGCTCCATCTAAATCTCATCCTTCAAGGCACCATCTAGGAAGGTTGTCATAACACCAACTTGGTCAACTTCAAGGTCCATAGTAGCTGTTACATCCAAGATGAGCACAAAATAAAGGATATCTGCACAATGATAGGAAAGATCTCATCAAGATCAATGTCTTTTTAATAAAATTTAGTTATCATTAAAAAAAAAAAAAAAAGTCAATGCTCTTTTCTGCCCAAAGACTTCTACAACCAGCCTTAACTTGTATTTGGAACTCCGAAATCTTATTTTCATCTTGATTCCTTTAACTTGTACACCCATTTACTTGAAGTTTTTTAGCCTTTGTTCAGCACAACTAGCCCAGACATATGGTTGTTATACAATAAATGAACTCTTGTTGCATGGTTGCAACCCACTAATCGTAGTGTATACACACCTGAACTGCTTGAAAGCTTTCTGGTTCACCGCTTTCAATAAGTAGGATCTACTCAGATGAATAGTACCTTGTCAAAAGGTGTGATGGTGTTTCGACCCTCTCAACTAATGCAGGCTTGATGGATGATATTGATGAAATAGCGCTGGAGCACATGGCCCATTTAGACAAGGCCAAGGGTCCATAGGCCCTTAAGTAATCAAAGAGCTCACCTGTGGAGGGCTGATTTGACATCCAAGCCCACTACCAAACTTGATTAGCAAGCAGGGGCCTAAGAGGCCAGCCATTGATCACCTGGCTCACATATGGGCCTGCATTCAACCGCCAAGCACACCATGGGTGTAGGCCCATGAAAAAGAGATCCAAAACGCTGTGGAACAACTGCTTATTGTGCTCAGCCTACCGCAAGTCAGTCCCAAGCTGGGCACAGGGCTGTCCCAATGTCTCCTGTCCTGTTTTCCTGTCCGTTTTTTTTAGTTTCCAATTCAGAAACTCTAATTTCTGATGACTTAGATTGCTTGTACCTGTGGTTTGGAGTAATTAGGTTTTTAGGGCTTCTTTCTTTTGAGGCTCATATGGATAATAGCATTAAAACAACCTGCTCATCTTTTGGCTGTGTTTATGAATCAACTCTTTGCAACAATCCATTTCTGAGGATTTTTGCTGGATCTGTCTGTTGGGCATGTTATTCCTCTCTATTGGTGAGTGATTATACGTGAATTGCATTGATTTTCCTTTGATATTGCTTTGCATTTGCTGTTTTCTGTGAATTGCATCCTAATTCCTACAAGTTGCCTTGATCTTGAAACAGCCTCTCTTGCAAGTGTTCATCCTGTGTTTACTGCTTTTGGTTTTAGGTCCAGCATCTTCCACCAATGGATATAAAGTTTTTTTTAGGTTTTTCTCTATAACATTGATTGGTAGTGTAGAGATCTTTAAAATGAAGGTGGTCCTCCATCTTGACTTTCCAAATTAACCAGTTGTTTCTATTCAAACTTAAGCTTATCATCCTGCTTGATGTATTAGCATCCACTCTTCATTCACATGAAAATCTCAATCCTTTTCTGATACTACTACTGGGAAAACAAGTTTTTCTGTTCTCTATGTGAATCCAGGGTACAATAAAGTATCAAGTGAAAGAAAGAATTATGCTCTGCAAAAGAGAGAATTTTTATGTGGAAAATCCTCCATTCTGAAGCAAAAAACTATTGGATGCTCTTCGACAATTAGCCACCATAAAAGAAGTTTATTGTCTCAGATTCATATTCGAGGAATAAACATGAAAATATTTAAATCTCGCTGCTAGGGATGATGCCTACATAACTGCTTCAATCGCCTTGAAGGTTTTGTCTTGGCGGTGCACCACTTTCTCTTAAGAACTTGTTGAATATCTAATGCTCTCCTCTTTCCTTTTCTTTTCCTCTTTTCTCTTTATCTTCCCTGCTGCGAAGTAGAACAACCAGACAACCCTTCTTTTTTATGGAGACTTATTTTTTGTTAAGTAGACCTATTAGAGTCTCTTTTGGAGGGAGGATTTCTTGACCCAAAAACAATAGTAATCTGTTCTTGATTATGTATCAGACCTACTCATAAGGTGGAAAACTCCATCAATAGTTTGTTTTCTAGTTTGAAGGGATAACTGTATGAATGTATTTGCTGTCCTGGGTCCTTTTGTTTTTCATGTTTGAGTCTAGCACATATGCACGTGTTGAGTATAATCCACATCATATTAGATTCTAACCATGGTCAGTTCCTATGAATAGATGGTCATCTATTTTATCTATTTCTTTGTCAGGTGCTGATCCCCATCTTTTGAGTAAGATCTTGGATCCCCACTACTTAAGCCGAATATCGAAAGCATTCAAAGACCTCCAATTCACTATACAAAGACATGGCCCGTGGTCTTCTGCATGGGTTGGTGAATCTGGTGGCGCATACAACAGTGGAGGCCGCCTGGTGTCCAACACCTTTGTAAATAGTTTTTGGTAAGTTTGATTAATTGCTTCCTCCAAAACTTGTTCGCTGACTGCTTGTGTACATTAATCAATGCAAATTATCTGCATGTGCATGTAATGCAAGGTAGGTACTTAGATCAGCTTGCAATGGCGTCCAAGTATGGAACAAAGGTTTATTGTAGACAGAGTTTAATTGGTGGAAACTATGGCCTCCTCAACGTGACAACATTCATACCCAATCCTGATTATTACAGGCAAGAAACATTTTAAGTGAGCTAAGAACTTTGATTATCCATATTTGAAACATTTATATCTAAATACTGCTTCTATTGGCCTGATCAAGCAGTGCATTGCTATGGCACCGACTGATGGGGAAAGGTGTTCTCAGCATTGATTTCAGTGGTTCTCCATTTTTACGTGCCTATGCTCATTGTTCAAAAGGAAAGGTATCACAGATTTCATCACGTTATGGTTTATTTTTGATGTCTTGAAACATCGCCTCTTGGGCTCGGAACCTTGCTAGACTCTCCATAGATTCTTTTATTACTAATTTGAGAATTGTTTTCTAGTTGATAAATATTATGAACATGTTTTCCTTTTGTTAAATCTAACTAGAACATTGAAATATTTATTACTTGGTATTTAGGGTAGGATTTGCTCATAATTTTGTGTGTTATTTTTGCATATTAGTTTGTTTAAAATGCCACATCACATTTATATTTACTTGAATATATTTCTGACGACAACCAGAGGGTGTGGAGAGTTACAATTTGTAGTGGCATGTAACAAATGGTTTACAACTAAATGATAAGAAAGAAATAGGAGAGATAAAGCGCCATTGGATAGAGGTTTGTCTTGTTAATTATGTGGGTTCACTATTCTTAACATTGGGTATACACATACGTGTACTCATTCAAGTTAGCTGCTATCACATCATGGTCCGTCTTCCTAATTATCCTTGAAATATCAGTTTGTAGCAAGATTGGCCTATTTCAACGTGTAAAATCTCTAGACTGATTCTCTGATAATGGTTCTGAGTTAACTCAATCATATCAAGTGAAGAGTAATCTTGAGCTTATTTTCCAGTTCTTTTATGTGTCTGACTTTCTGAATTGTGAACCAGTTTTCCACATTCTGGCGAAGGTTTTTCTTTTTCTTTTTTAATTTTTCGAATGGTAATTTTTTGGGTAAGTTGAAATCAATTTATAGATCTTACTTGAATTGATCCAACCCTAGTGAATATTGGCACCGATCGTCGTTGTCATCATCATCATAGCTTTGTCCCAATTATGTTGGGTTGGCTACATGAATTTTGTTTCTCCATTTCATCATCATCAAAGCCTTGTCCCAACTATGTTGGGTTGGCTGCATGAATTTTGTTTTTCCATTTCATCATCATTATCATTATCATCAAAGCCTTGCCCCAACTATGCTGGGTTGGCTACATGAATTTTGTTTCTCCATTTTGATCTATCCTGCACCAAATCCTTAGATAAGTTGCACTTCTTCAAATATATTTTTACTACCTCCAATCCACATTCTCTTCGGCCTGCCCCTTCCCTTGGTGGGGCCATCAACTTGCAGAGCCAAACTTTTCTTAACTGATAGCGTTGCTTGCCTGTGTTGGACATGCCCAAACCATGTCAAATGGGTTTTTCTAATTTTATACCCTATTGATGCTACCTCTAAATGCTTTCGAAATTGCTCATTTCTAATTTTATTGGCGCCACTGAATACGCAATTTCTACTTGAGTTCTGCACCGTATCCTTGGTTCTTGAGTTTTTATTATATTTGTGGGCTCATGTTTCAGTGTTCAGATAATTGATCAGATGAGGCACAAGGTGGATAGTACATGACACTCCTATCCAAAATACCATTGACCATCAATAGACTCAAAATTAACACTAAAATTAGGAATGCATCATCAATTGCTGTCCAATTGTAAAAATAAGTGTTCACTGTTTGATGAGTTATTTTGATATAGTTCTATCCATTTTCCTGAAAGTCGATTGTGGTTTCTCACTGTCCCCCTTATTGCAGGCGGGCATTACTTTGCTGTTGATCAATCTAAGCAACTCCACCAAATTCCACATCACCATCCGAAACGGCATGAACGTCAAGCTGCACGAAGGAGAGGCCACCCATGGAGAAGGTTCCTTCATGGAAAACTTTAAGAAGTCAGTCACATGGATTGGAAAGAAAGCGTCAGATGGGGCAGTGCAGAGACAAGAGTACCATTTGACACCAAAGGATGGGAACCTTCGAAGCCGAACCATGGTCCTCAATGGAAATCCATTGAAGCTCGCTGAGGATGGAACTATCCCTGCTTTGGATCCTGTTCTGGTTGATGTGAATTTGCCTACATCTTTGGCTCCCTTATCCATCGCCTTCGTCACCCTCCCCAAGTTTGAGGCTCCTGCTTGTGCATGATTTGTATGTGCATCCCTCCCCACTTTGCTCCCCTTTTTTGATATTAGAACTTGGAATCTGTCCATTAGCTAATCTCATGCAGGAAGAATAATTTCCTTGTCGTATTCTAGCATCTTAGTGTACGTATATGTTGGCATTCAAGTGTATATTTATACATGCATGTATCCATCTTTGTACGTCTAAAAGTTTTTTAATGCAAAAGGGATTCAAATTTCAGTATGAATAAAATTTGTTTTGGGTTAGTTATCTATCAAAGAGGAAAGAGTAATTTTTGTCTTGTCGGTTGTGATTTGTAATGATGCCTAATGAACAATGAACTTATGGCATGCATGATATTACTTACATTCTGTGGGTAGACGTAGCCACTTCCGGAAATCAGTTCCCCAAGTGCGCAATTGGGGTCCACCATTTATGATTGCATGCCTTTAGGTGGAATCAGAAATTTTCATTTGGAGGGGCCAAAGTAAGTTGCATTGACCAAAATTAGGGGACCTTTATAAGAAGCTTAAAAAGATTGTATTTAAGTTGTACTCCATCTTCTTGCATAGAACTAACCAAGAAAAATTAAAGTTAAATAATTGATGAAAGATATGTTATTTCACAGAAATTTAAGGTTGTCGTTATCATAATCATCAAAGCCTTGCCCCAATTATGTTGGGGTCGGCTATATGGATTGTGTTTCTCCATTCTTTCCTAATCCTTGGATGGTTTGTACTTTGAATTTATTTTTACTACTTCCATCCACATCCTCTTCAACCTGTCCCTTCTCATTGGTGTGGGCCATCAATCTGCATAGAAATTTAAGGTATAGAAATATACTATGAATTACATTACCAATTGACTTATCACTCTTTTAGTACTCAATATGTAGGAGTCAAATTCAGCTTCAATGTTAGTGGGGTATAATGTCATATTTAGTTTTTGCAATGATCTGAGTCTTATAATTGTGAAGAGGGGGCATGTTGTACTTGTCATATTTAAAAATTAAATATGCCTTTATCATATATTTTTCTGACGTATAAACTATGCTTGTATGCTATGTATGTGAAAAAGCTACTGGAATGGATGATAGTTCCAAAAATCAATGCACCGGAATAAAAGCAAAGCAAACTAGCTAATCAATTTACCAATCACACACCACAAGAAGGCGGACACAAATTTTATGTGGAAATCCTATCCACGGAGAAAAACCATGATAAAAAAAATCAATCACTATTAAACGGTTACAAGATATACTTACAGCTCTCTTTCCTTGTCATCACTTCGACCTAAAAACTTTAGTTTAACTTGCACAACTCCTCACTGCCATGACTAATCACCGCGCACCGCCTTCCATGCTTGATCCTCCAATAACACCTTGAGAATCAAGATGCTCATATCTTCTACAATGAAGTAGAAGCTTCAAACCTTCTAGAAAAGATCTTCAGCCCAATTGCTCAATGATAGCTCTAGAGAATAAGGAATCTCTCTTAGGATTTTCTCATCTCAAAACAAGAGAGAACTACTTCTTGTCATACTTAGGGTTGAGCGAATCACCCTTTTTATATAGCACAAAACTCGTGCAAGAGTTTTCTAATAATGATCCAATCATAATAGCAATCAGTCTTAAGTTCTAAATGAGAATTCGGATCAAACTGGGCTTTCCGTCCACGCTCGCTATAGCGAGCGCCTTCTCTGTCTCGGACTCTGCTCTACGAAATGAAGCTTCGCTATACCTAACATGTGTTCTAGAATTTCTCTCTTGGCTCTAAACACTCCAGTCTTCACTTCAGGTTTTCCGGTGACTCAACCACAATCCATTCTAAAATTAAATAAAAAATTACAACTCAAATGGACCCAGAGTTTTGTCCAACCCATGATTAGCCAACACAATGAAATTCCTATCAGTATGGATATGAGTATAGAGTATGGTGCTATAAAACCAATTATTTCATAACAGCCAATTGAGCTTTTAATTCAATATTAGCACCAATCCTTAAAACAACACAAAGGCATCCAGATGAACCAAAGGATTGGCGAGTCACCTCCTCTGAAATGGGTCATAGGCAGAAAACTGCTTTAACCAAATCCTCTTTCCAATCAACAGAGACTTTTAGACGAATCGGAGCAGTGGAATCAACGCACAAATGCACGCATTGGAATCAAGTTAGGCGAACATTTGAGAACTACCATCTCAAAGACAGTAGTTCCTCGGTTTTTTTTATTTTAATGCACAGTGTGGGCACAAAACACCAATTTTTTTTTTTTTTATTAACTCAAGGTATCTCCCGCCCAGCTCAGTCAAGGAGCCTTTAGCCCTAAGCTCGAGGGACACTTGGTTCTGGACAATCTGAGAACCAATCCCTAGGAGCACATATAAATCCTCTTATCCACATATACCGGGTAAAATTATGGGAGGTGGCCAAGGAAGATAGGTGTCGAACACAAGACCTCTCCGCTTCCTTAGCCAACTGCATGCACAAAGCACCAATTGAAAGTACAATTTGAAGCTACAGTAGTTAGATAACCATTCAATCGACTTGCCTTGGAATGGCTGGTCACTGGCAAAAAGATAAGGTCAGGATCTCTTAATCTATACATATTGTGTGTTCTTTTCAATCTCAACAGCAGCAAGAGTTAATCGGTCACAAGTTGGACTGAGTTAGCTTCATGTGTATATAATGCTAGCAATAGATAAACAGATTATAATGCTTCTAATAGATAATGATGGCAGATAAATTTACAAAAAAATTGCAATAGATGAGAGAGAGAGAGAGAGAGAGAGAGAGAGAGAGAGATGCCTTTATGTAGATGTGGATCATTCAAATAGCTTTTCCTTTCTCCTTGTTTTCTTATCGTCCTCTCCTTATCGAACTCTTCTTTCACCCTTTTTTTTCAACAACTTGTTTTATGTCTCTCTTTTTGTTAAGAAATGATATTTCTGCAAGACGGTTGACTGCTAGCACCCTTTAGCAGATTGGGCAAAAACAAGGAAACCAATGTCTTACATTAATATTTTATTAACAATTGACAGCTAGTTTATTATGAGAAGGGAAAATCTCAAAATGGGGCTCAAGTTTTGCCCAAATTTCGAATCAGGACAACAAAAAGGTTTACATTTTAAGATAGGGCATAAGTTTTTCATATTTCTTTCAAATCAGGACATCCGGCCACATTTGGGATTTTCCGGTGACTCTTTTTTTAAATACCCACAATGCCCTTCAACCCTTTCTTCATGCGACTATCTTCCAATCTTTCTCCTTCCTGCCAACCGTCACCCACTCTACTCCACCACTGATCACCCGTTGCATTGTCAGCATTATGCATTTCATGATTGGATTGTTCTTCATGGTTGGATCAAATGCCATGTTAATAACTATTTCAATTTACATGTTTGTAGCTTCGTCCTCCTCAATCCCAACCCTCCTCTCAATCTCTTCCCACTCGAGATCCTCAGCTTCCATCTCCCAATCGAAGACCCTCATCCCCTGAACCCGGCACCTCACCACCTTCATAACTCAAATCAATTGGAACAACCCGCCCAAAGAAAGTGGGGGGAAGAGAAGAAAGTAGCCGGAAAACCCTAAATGTGGCTGAATGTCCTGATTTGAAAGGAATGTGGAAATTTTAAGCCCTATCTTGGAATGTAACATTTTTTTGTCCTAATTTTAAATCTGGGCAAAACTTGAACCCCATTGTGAAATTTCCCCTTATGAGAACTGTTCATACATTAATTCTGCAAGAACTTGTGAGTCCCACAAGTTTCAACCTTGATGAATCTACCACCCTCCCACTCACTAACAGCCTCTGAATTACGAATCACCCACCCAATTTCACATTCATCCAATTGTTATTCACACTTGAATTAAAAAGCCTACTTTTTTTTTTTACATATGCTTTCACCATATATCTTTAGATCCTTAAAATTTGATTTGTCTTTAATAATATGATTCACTGCCTAGTATCGATTACACTATTTGGCTGTTAAGATTGAAGCATTAAGGTGGCACGATTCAACCAACCAAAGAGGGTTAGTTAAGTGAGTGGTGTTAGCATGTTGGTCCACATGCAAGTAGAACTCCACATGCAATCATATAGTTCTGATTAGGCAAATAGCAATAAATAAGTAGACGGATGCATACATGGAAAGAAAAAAGAATAAAATGGCAATACAGTAAAATGATAAAATGATGGATATATAACATAGTGGGCACCCAGATCATATGGGGTAGAGGGGGGATGGAAAGATCCATGTGTATAGGGCCTACAAATCAAATTTACATTTACTAATTTAACTAAATGATAAATATGGAGGATCAAAGAAACAATAGAATCGGCAAATCAAGATGTTGGACCAAGTAATAGATAGTCTTTCAAGCACTGGCGGACTCAGGATTTTCGTTTGATGGGTGCGAAACGATGGCAATTGAAAAAGTCCAAAAATATTATTTTGTGATACTTTCTTCACATTAATAATGACAAAAGAGAAAATGTATTACATTTAAATGATTACAAAATATTCAAGTGTATCAACTACATTTTCTCATCAAAAGTCATATATCAACTATACAAAAAAGCTTTTACAATTGCCCTCGACGGTTCTTCATGTTTTGAAAGCGTTGCATGATTGTCTCATCGTCGATGCTATTAAAAATGTCCCTTTCTATATATTAAAGTAAACAATCATTCATCCACTCATCTTCCATTCGATTGCGTAGTCGACTCTTCACAATTTTCATAGCAGAAAATACCCTCTCAACAGTAGCAGTAGCAATTTGGAGAGTTAGCGCCAATCTCAAAAGCAAGAAAACCGAAGGATATAGGAAGTCCTTTTTGTTTCAACCATCTTCTGAGCAAGGCTACTAATTCCTTTCACTTCTAAGAACTTGCTATTGGTCCGCATGTCAATAATGTAAATCTCCAGTTCATTATCAAGTATCAGTCGATTTGAGTATGAAAAATCATCTGGATAGAATTGAGAAAGGTTGATCAATTTTTCCTTGTTGAAAGCAGAGAATGAATCACTTAGATTGAAAGCATGCCATACAAAGAAGCAACTCAGTGGTCACCTCACTGAAACGATCGTTGAACTCTTTAAGTTGCATGTCAATAGTAGTATAGAATATTTCAACGCGGTAAAAATGTAGATTTGTCACTTCAGCTTTGCGTCGCGATCGCTTTCGATCAACAAACAAATCATCCATATTCGGAATGGGGATTTCATATTTATCACAAAATAAATGAACTTCAGAAAGGAGAGAATCCCACCCATCATCTCTCATCATTTGCAATTTTTGTTTTGATATTCTTACCATTTCCATGGCATTGACAATATCTTGATCTTTTTGCTGCAATGCATTTGATAAAACATTCGTGATCCCCAAAATATTTGTCATCAAATGCATTTTAAATGCGAAAACAAAAGATTCCAATTGAAGCAATGAGTGAGCCGCACTACCCACATTTTCATTTGTATCATCTTTTACAATAATCTCAAGCACATCAATCACAGAGGAGAACATGTGGATCAAGTTAATCAATGTACCATAATGCGAGCCCCATCGTGTATCTCCCGGCCGTTTGAGACTAGTCTTTTGATTCAAACCTTGTCCACTTTCAAGTTCACCAGTATTGAGTGCATCAACAACTTTAGCAGCTTGTATATTTTGGAGCAAGTCATGGCGTTTGCAAGAGCTTCCAACGACATTCAATGTATAGCAGACCGATTCGAAGAACATGGCAATTGGTACATGTTTTTTTGCGACAACAATGAGTGCCAATTGAAGCTGATGTGCAAAACAATGAACGTAAAATGCAGTAGGATTCTCATTTTGAATAAGTGTTTTGAGACCATTAAGATGACCCCGCATATTACTAGCTCCATCATACCCTTGCCCGCGCAAACTTGTTATGCTCAATTCATGTTTGGAAAATATTGCATCGATTGCCGCTTTAAGTGATTGAGCAGTAGTGTTTGTAACATGTTCTACTAGCAAAAAGCGCTCAATCACACATCCCCGCTCATCCACATAGCATAAAACAACGGCCATTTGCTCTTTCATAGAGATGTCACGAGATTCATCCACCTAAAGAGCAGATGGTACATCTCCAAGTTCAGAAATGATAGCCGAGTGGTCTCCATAGAAGCCGCATTTACAATATCTTTTTGAATCTTAGGCGAGGTAAGTTTCAAATTTTCAGGAGCATTTTCCAAAATGACTCTCTTAATAGCTTCATTTTGATTGGCAATTACTTGCAAAAGGTGAAGGAAGTTACCCATGTTATTTGAATCCTTAGATTCATCATGACCATGAAAAGGCAACCCTTGGCATAGAAGAAAGCGAATGGCATCAAGCGTTGCCTTTAAGCGGATTCGACACTCAATCCGAGCTTGATCCGATTGCTTGACAATAATTGTCTAAATGTGTTGCTTTTGATTTAATAAATTTTGGCACTTCTCATATGCTTGATTGTGAGCACTCTTCGGGCCTCCCACGTGATCTCCAAATCTTTCTTTTTTCCTCCAATTTCTGAATCCTTGAGTTACAAAGGCATCATGACGTGCATGCTCTCCAAAAAGATAACAACATAAGCAAAATGCAGCATCTTTTTTTATGTTGTATTCCAACCAACTACCATAATCCTTAAACCAAGCCGGATTAAATCGCCTCCTATCTTGTGCAGACTTTGTAAAAAGAAATTTATAATCACGAGGCTGACAAGGACCCTTTTGTAGATACGCTCTTTGGATTTGGTCTCGATCCATAGGATGATACTCAAGATTGGATTTCGTAACCCAGGATCTACAGGAAGATCTGCCAAGTTAACTTCTACACGACATTTCTTTAAAGCTGATGACACTTGATCATTGTTATCATTCTCTAAAGTTGGACATGATAGGCTAGGAGTTGATTTTCTTTTGAAATAGTTTTCCATATCTGATTCAAAGATAAAGAAAATTTCATCAAAATCAACGCCTGCCTTAAAACACTTAACTTAGTAGAAACGCATAACTTGATTGGAACAGAACGTAGTTCGAGCACATTAACTTAATTGATTATTTGCAAGGTTGGAGCACAAACATATGGACATATGAAAGTACTCAAGACACAAATCAGTAATGACTACACATATGTAAACCACATCCATCAAATTAAAAAATATCATAGAAATATGAACATTTGTACATCAAATTGCCAGTATAGAGTTAAAAGCATAAAGCTCTAAATCAAATCCACAATTTATTTAATTTGACTATGATATACAAATTAAAAAAAAAATCGAGAGAGAGGGAGAATACCTGCACTACGCTGCCAGAGAGAGAGCCTACCAAAGTTGTAGAGCTATTAGATGATGCACCTCCAATCAATAGCTAGACAGCTCTCCTGTGTATAATGAAAAAATAAATCCATGTATATAAAAAGTTTATTGATTTCTAATCACATTTTTTTATTAGAGTCTATTGCAATAAAATTAGATATTGCCTTCAAAATTATGCACTTTCATACTTGTACATTTTAAATCTAACAGCTACCATCAATCGGATCAAATTAATTTTTTTACCATTTAGTGTAAATAAACATACAAGTTATCTGACCAATTTAGATTAATAAGAGAAAAGAAAAGGTAGCACCACAAGGTTTCGATGAGGTAGATTTTCAGCATGTTCATCCACCACATATCATTCCCCCACCACATATCCATACCTAAATATGGCTAAGAAATTCCCCCACCACATATCATGTTCATCCACCACATATTCATACCCAAATCTGCACAAGAGTCCAAATTTCTGGACTCAGCATAGCACCAAATTGGTTTCCTCTTTAGTTAAAAACTGGGCCCTCCACCAATATTCCATTTCCAAAATGCCTCTTTCTATCAGTATCTCTAATTCACAAACTGCTACACCTAATTAAAGCACATTGTTAGCATACAATTCCTAATCGGGAAGAGGATGGGGAACCAAGAGGTTTCATGCCAACATTAGAGCTTGAAAAAAGCATAAGTTAAAGCAGAGTTGACCATTAAAGGTGGGGAGATGTGTACTGAGGGGCCATTGCCCGTATGGAGTTTTTCCATTTCCACTAGGGGCGGATGCACCCAGTGCCCAACACATGGGTCCGCCCCTGCCTGGGACCCTTTCTAGATCCTCCTAATCCAGTTGACCTACACCCAATTTGCCTATAAATCTAATCACCAATAACTCTGTTCACTGTTACTTAGTCATGGAAAAAACAAAATCAAATCTCACAACTTATCTAATTATTACCTATAAGGCTATAACTCTGTTTGCCGTAACTCGATCATGGCAAAAGCAACAAATTAACTCACTTACAACTTACAAGTAACTCTGATCATCCAACTCAAGTCACAAATACCCAAACGGACTCCAGAGTTAATGCAAACATAAAAATTGACACTTGATAAGCCAAGTTCTAATATCATGCTCAATCATCTTATTTCTTAATAGGCACCCAACCTATTATACTCATATGAATAAGTAAGAACTATGTCCAAACATCCCAAAAAATCCCTGCACCTTTTCTCCAATCGCTTAAACCAAACCAAACAGTATTAGGACTTAGGAGAAAATCGCTTCTAAAGTTCTCTACAAAGAAATAAGGAAAACTAAACCATAACGAGCCATCAATATCAAATTACCCAAAACAGATTCCAACCCAAAATCAACAAGATCAAGATGGAATATCAGAAGAACATCATCTGAATTAGATTTAGAGGAATAATAGAAAGAGGAGAAGTGGAAAGGAAAGGAAACCTCTTCAGCTGATCAACTCTTCTTCGATGTCTTCGATTTTCTACATGACGGTCGCCAATCGCCATCGTCGGCGTCGCCTTTGCTGGACGGACCTGGACCTGGGTGGCTGGCGGCTGGGTGCGATGATGATGTGGAGAGGGAGAAGGGTTGGAGTCTTGGAGAATGGAGAGATACATGGGTTTCAATAGATTTGGGGGAACGGAGAGGGTTTCTCATTTTATGTGGGTGGGTCATAGGTGCATTTAACAATATTGGGCTTTTAAATGGGGGTGTAGGATGCACTGTTTAACTAGGGCAGGGGTCCATGACCCATATCCATTTAAGAATACTTTCAAAATTTACTGGGTGCAGGTGCACCCAGACACACATGTGCGTCCGCCCTTGCTTTCAAGCAAGAACAGTTTTTATAAATTAATTCACACTTCGTGCCATCAACAATTCAAATTGATTGTTCTTTTATATGTTTGTTTCTTCATCGTATATTATATTATTCATAATTACTTTTCAACTTTTCCATTTTTTTACCCATTATTATATGTAATTGAGTCATTCTTTCAATATCATGTATTAGATAATTCAATTAGATTATTTTACTTATTTTTATTTAAACCTTTAATTATAAAAGTTTAGTTTTTTAATTATATTTGTATTATGAGTTAAATGTTAATATTCATTAATAATTTATTTAAATATTTATAAATAAGGGGATTTACCAAAAAAAATCGCCTTAAAGATGGAATCCTCAACTGAGGACCCAAAAAATCTCTAATATCGGTGAAGGATCTCCCACCCAAATTTCAACTTTCATTTCCCGTTTTTCCCCTAAATTTGTTGATGTCAACAAAAACTTAACAAAACCCGTTGCCGTTGCTCGAATCGACTAAAAAAAGAGAAAAAGAAACGAAGAAAGAGAAGAGAATTGATCGGCCAAGGAACCTTCCCCATCATTTTCGGTCCGGTCTGTTGCCCCCTTATCCCCATTCTGTCATCTCCAACTCCACAATGATGCCATCACGCAATTTGCATCCATTGCCCACATTGATCGCCCAAGTCTCCTTTTCTCTTCGTTGCTCTTCCACCTTTTTCCATTAATATATCTCATTCTAGCCAAAAGATAGAAGACATGCATGGGAACTTGCACATCTCAATTCTCAAGAAACAATAGGGCTAAGAACAAGCACATCCTCCACAGCCAAGGTGATTGATGAGAGCTTAAATGTACCATTTAAATTCCTCAATAATGACTTTGTTACACATCAGAATGGTAAGTATAAGACCTTATTTATGTTATTTTAATGTTTACAGGTGTTTTAGGCAAAATGAAAAATCCAGAGCTAAATTGGAAGAAAATGGTAAAAATCTAGATGAGCCGGAGACTTTGCCCCCAGACGTCCGGATGCCAGGCCCCAACAAAAGAAGCCTAGACACTGGCCATGGTGTCCAACTGGCGTCTATAATCCAAAACCTGCGCAACCCTCTTTTAGACTCAGCTTTTTGGCGTCCGGATGCCAAACACCGGTAAAGTTCGCCTCCCTCCGTGTTGTGAAGGGTTTTTGAAGAAAAACTTATAAAAAGAAAAAGCCCATAACTTATTTTTAGGGCATTCCAGTTTGGAGAGAAGAACTGGACCTAGTTTTGTGTTTATGGTGATGTATAGGTTCTAGGGTTTTACTTTAAATGCTTTGATTATATGACATGAATGCTATCCATGTATTGAATTTGGTTATTAATGCAATATCTAATTTTGGTATTTTATTCTTGTAGTTTGAAATACCAATCATATAACGGTGCTTGAATGTGTGTGGAGTTAAATCTAAGATAATTTATGCCCCCAGATCTAAACCAACACAATTTATTTGGTGACTCTGTAGAAATTTGTAACAAAAACGAGTATTTAAAGTATTGATAGTGAAACCCTAGGTCTATATTCGCCTTTGCACGAGGCTGGGGGTAGATTCGTACCCTCAGATCTTTCTTTAATTGGATCAAACATTGTCTTTAATTTGCTAATTTAGGAATCAAATCCATCAAATCAACACTTCGTTTTCTAGGAGGATTAGTTTAGGAATTTGAGAACCAACACAACTTAGCCTTTTTATCCCAGTGTATACGACACTCGGTTGGCATCTTTACACTCACGAGTAAAGATATAGTTAAGGAATAAATTATTTTTGCAAACCCTGTTTTGGGACGATCAGCGATCCACATAGATGGAAAACTCCATGAGTTTAAGCATCTAATTAAAGCCCATCACATCATCTCACAAAACTCCAGTTTCTTCCTCTGCAGCTTCGAGTCTATGCTTCCCAGACTTGGTCGTGCCTTAGATGAAGGAGGATGAAGGGCCAAAGCTTGGCCAAATTTATTTCTTGATGCCCCTCAAATTCTCCCAAAGTCCCTTCTTTTTCTTTGACCTTTGCGCCCTTGCGATCAAAGTCAATGCGCTCTCTTCTTCACTTCCCCACCAATCCCAGCCTTCTTGGACTGGGTGTAATATTTTGTTGCCTTTTGATGCTCTTGGACCCAGCATATCAAGGCATCATCCATTTCCATTTGTAAAGTAATGAATGTGTGTAAGCCTCTTGAAGAAGTTGAATTAAACTAGATGGAATGATTTTTTTCTCTTCTAGGTAAAGATATGGGACGAATGTTGATTGTATAATAATAGCTTGACCCTAACCTGCAATTGCAGAGCTGGTAATAGAGAGACTATAGAGGAAATGTCTTTGAGATAATGGAAAATGAAGGGGAAAATGAGGGACATAATGTCTTTAATATGATGGAAAGTGAAGGTGTGTACACGCCTTCCATGTGCTTGTTGAAATGCTTAAGTGATATTTTCTTTAAACTTTTTTTTGTAGAGAGTGGCTTTTTTCATTGACTTTAAAGTTGAAGTGGGATAAGATGAATTGAGTTTTCTTTTAAAGTTGATCTTCGGCCTTATGATAGATAAAACAGGAGTGCAAACTTTGTAGATTGTTAATAATGCAATGAAAGATCTAAAGATGATAAAAAAAGGAGGGAGGTAATATCTTTGAGATGATGGAAAGTGAAGGTGTGTTTCCTTCAACGTGCTTGTTAAAATGCTTAAGTGATATTTTCTTAAACTTTTTTTGTAGAGAGTACCATTTTTTATTGACTTTTTAAGTTGAAGTGGGGTAAGATGAATTGAGTTTTTAATTGTATTTTGAATACTGGATGGGTTGTTAATGTGGAACACTCCTTGATGGTTTAATTTTATTCATGTCTATGATTAGAATGTTGTGATGGTTGTTAAGTTGTTGCAATATGTTTTTGTTAATGTATATGATTTAGAATGCTCTATTTAGATTGAAAGTAAATTTTTTTTTGTAAGAATGAAGAAAATTGCCAAACAGGTTGGTAATGAGAAACATAATGTTATTGTGGCACAGGTTCAACAAATGCGGTTTTATAAAGTTGATAGTCGATCTTCAGAGCTTGTAGTGTGGTTGATGTTGAGAAAAATGGATGTTGATGTAGTGTGAATGTTTTTGGAACAGGAGGATGATCAACATTAGGGGTGTAAAAAAAACCGAAAAACCGTCTAACCGAACCGCGATTAATAACCGTATTTCAATGTTCGATTACGGTTACAGTTAATGAAATCCAAAAACCAAACGGTTCAGTTCGGTTACGATTTTCTATAATAATTCACGGTTATTAACCGAACTGAACCGTATGATACGGTTCGGTTAATCGTATGCAGTTAACCGTATTGTTTACAAATAAAAGAAAAAATAAGGAGCCGTAACCGTACGGTTAACCGTATAATAAAGATTACCAATCAATGAGATTTTTATTCAATTGCTCCTTATGTGTCATTTTACCTTCAATCATTCACATTTATCCCCTTAAGTGAGGAAGGCATTCCACGGTTATTAACCGTAACTGAACCGTTTAATACGGTTAACCGCAGTTATAGTTTTCCACGGTTTTTGTGGATACGGTTACGGTTTTAAAAGATAGAAAACCGCGGTTACGGTTCGGTTAACGGTTTTCCCAAATTGACCGGTTAACTGAACCGTTACACCCCTAATCAACATGAAGGGGTATTTTGGAGTTGTAAATGTAGGTGGTGCAAGTTTAAAACCATTTAGAGAGATGGTCAATGTGGTTTCATGGAATTGATTGTGTATCTCCAATACTTATAATGTGTAATTAATGTTAACAAAAATGGATGTTGATGTTGGTGCGAATGTTTTTGGAACAATGTAAATGGGTATTTTGAAGTTGTAAATGTGGGTGATGCAAGTCTAAAACCATTCACGAAGATGGTTAATGTGGTTTTTATGAAATTGATTGTGGATCTCCAGAAGTTGAAATATGTGGTTGGTGTTGACAAAAATGGATGTTGATGTTGGTGCAAATGTTTTTTGAACATGAGAATGGTCAATGTGAATGGGTATTTTGGAGTTGTAAATGTGGGTGATGCAAGTCTAAAAGCATTCAGAAAAATGGTTAATGTGGTCTTTATGAAATTTATTGTGGATCTCCGGAGCTTGTAATGTGTAGTTGGTGTTGATGTGAAGGGATATTGATGTTGCACTGAATGTTTTTGGAACAAGAGGATGGTCAATGTGAATAGGTATTTTGGAGCTGTAAATGTAGGTGGTACAAGTTTAAAATCAAACGGGTTCATGTTAAATGTGGTTGTTCAATGCCAATGGGTATTTTGGAGCTCAAACTAGGTTCTTGTACAGAAGGAAAATTAAACTCTCAACTAAATGTTTATGTCGACGTCGATATATGTTTGTGTTGATGTCGACAAACTTTTTATCGATGTTGTCATAAAATGTGTTTTACAAAAAGACTTGTATTCTGTATAGAGTGCAAATTAAACTCCTAACGGGACATTTATATCAACTCAATCTATGTTTATGCTGATGTCGATAAATTTTTTGTCAACGCCCACTAAAAAATGTGTTTACCGAATGACACGTACTCTGCACATAGTACAAATTAAACTCCTACCTGGATATTTATGTCGATGTCGATATATGTTATTTTAGGATTTTGTTGACATCACCAAACTCAGGGGCAAAAGAGGAATGAAATAATGAAATTTGACTGGAAGGTCCTTGGCTGGCTGATGTTATAAACACTTGGGATCCTCACTCCTCAGCTGTGGTTATCTTATTTAGGAGAACTTCTTTGGTAAATATCCCTTATATAAATATTTCTTATTAACATTCTACACTCGTAGTTAATCAAGCCTGTATCCAGACTCGACGGCAACAAGCCACGTGTCATCTTTTCGCACAGATCCGTAGATTCGTCCCGTGCAAGTGCTCTCTACAAGCTGCATCCAGAGCATCTTCACATTCCTTCGTTCACACTTGTTCCCGAACAGCTGAGCTGAGCTGAGCTGATCGAGAAAGATAGCAGTGGCTGCGGATTTTACCTAAATACCCCTCTCATCTTCTTTCGGTAATTCGTGGAAAACTCATGCCGGCCATTTCCAGAAATCCTCTTTCTCTGCTTTCTCATTTCCTGGATTTTCATATCTGCTGACCCAAGAAACCCTGATTCCATTTTTTTTTTCCCTCTCTGGCAGAAATCTTGCCAGATGTTTGAAGAGTCTATTCTCTTTTTGCAAAGGAATTGATAGGGAGAGAAAGCTTCGTCGTCTCAGGTCAGACGTCTTTCTTAGGGTTTCCATTCCTTGTAATTTTTTCTATGTTTGTTTGCTTGAATTTGCCTTTTGATTGGGCGTTTTTAGTTTTCTTATGGTACTTGTAGGAGATGTGCTGCCATCTATTCCCATTTGGAGTCCCCAAATTTGATGAGTGCCAAGTAGTAACCTCGTTCCGTTTGTCTCTCTTGGAATACAAACATACCTCCCTATACCACTACTATGGACCTTTTGAGGAGATGGATGACGATAGTAAATGGATGCCCGATGTGCTTGAAGGATGAAGAATCCGTGGACCATCTCTTGCTAAATTGTAAATCACCTCAGACTATATGGATGGCTTTAATAGGAGGGTTTGGTTGCTGCTGGACTCTTCCTCATTCTCTCCCCTAGCTTGGAAGGCTCCAATTGGGGACCCTAGAGAAAAAATGATGTGGAGGTTGTCTTTCCCAGCGGTGATCTGGACGATTTGGAAGAAAAGAAACTCAAGATGTTTTGAAGGAGTTGCAGTTAGTCAAAGCATTTTGGTGGAAAAATCAAAGTTTTTGGGTGTCTATTCTCCCTTTTTAAAAGAGATAAGAGATACTCTTTTGATCAAATTGTGCATCATTGGAAAGAGGTAGCCTTTCCTATGAAAGGCCCTTAGTTTGTCTTGTGTTATGGTCTTTTCCTTTCAGTATTTTTTTCTTGTACTGTTTGCTCCTTTTAATGAAAGTAACCATTAAAAAAGAAACTATAATATGTTTAGGGAACAAAATTGGCACTAGACCTAAAGAGGTTACTGCTCTGTAGGTCAGTTTTCTAAAGTTTGTTTTGACAAATCTTTTACCTTACATTGCTGAAGATGATTCTAAATGTGTGATTGAATGGGCATCACATTAGGTGCCTGCCTTAATAATCCATGGATAGTCACAAATGCTATTAAAAGAAAATCATGATTTTCCTTGTAGTTTTGCACTGTCTCTTCCACGTGTACATGCTTGGTTGCAAACTAAGATGTTGTGCAATAAAGGGCATGTATCCAACTCAAGCCACAGTTTGTATGTAGTAATCTATTTGCATATGTAGCATGGAGTTCATTGTTTGTTTTCAACCACAGTTCTTTTCTGTCTGTGTTCCTTCGTTGCCTTTGCTATCTTCATCTGGTATCAGAATTGTTTTTCTTACTAAACTTGTGTGGGACTCTTGCACTTTGACTGCAATCTGCTGTGTTTACAATTTCCCTATTTGAGAAATTCACCATACTGATTATTGTTTTTTGCTTATATGTTGCAGTAACGACAGTCCCCCTCACATAGTTGTAATTTATATCTCTTGACAGAGAAAATAATGTTGGTAAAACAGTACCGTTGTATGCACTCGGCAACATGTATATGCACAAAGAGGGGTCATCTGAGCGAGGATGCAATTTTCCTAGTCTTTCAACATTTGAATTGGAACCCAAGGTTGATTGCAGCCCTTTCTTGTGTTTGCAAATGGTTTGATGACATTGCCAAACGCATCTTATGGAAGGAGTTTTGCCGAACCCGAGCACCAAAGATGATGCTTGATCTGCAGTCTAGTGGAAGTCACAGTGTTGATGGTAACTGGAAAGCACTTGGAAAGATGCTTATTCACTGTTCGGGTTGTAGTAAAGGTGGCCTCTTTAACAGCATTCAAATCCCTGGTCATTTTGTTCATAGAACAAGATTTTCAAGGACATCAGGGAAGAGTTTTCTTGTACCTCAATGCAGAACAGATGTATTGTATGTATCAGATCCCTGTGAGCATCTTGATCAGGGGGAAGAGGGTGACATCGGGTTTTTTCGTGGAGTATTCAAGTCGTTTTCAATGTCAAGGGTTCGTAAGATGTTGATTGACCGGGAGGCGAAGCTCCACCCTACGGAGGTGTGCCCTTATTGCAAGGCAAAACTATGGAGCATGCTACAGGCAAAGTTGATACCGAGGAGTGCCTGCAACCGGTTGGGAGCTTATGAAGATTGTGTTGAGTATTATGTGTGTCTCAATGGACATATGATCGGAATTTGCACTCTGTTACCCCTCTCTGATTCGGAGGAGGCATCTGAGTTCGAGTGATACTCAGATCAGATTCAGGTGCTCTTTCAGTATCTCTTGGTTCTCTATGTGCAATTTATCCAGTGTAGAGAAAGTAGTTCCTTGTTATTTTTTGGTAATGATGTCCATTTATAAATACTTAAAAGATCACAAACCACATGGCAGTGTCATATTTCATGTTCTTATACCTAGTAGAACTAAGGTTTAGGTACATCAAGTTATTGATCTACTATTTGAGAAGTTCACAACAAAACCAAATGTTTGAACTCCTTAAAGAGTATGCTGAATCTTCGTACGCATAATCCTGGTCATAGAGTTTGTTGATCTGCTTCCACTAACCTGTTAATGATTCTGGGTAAAATTTGAGCTCCACGAGTAAGAGCATGTTGAAGATACATGACCACAATCCTGATCATAGAGTTCATCAATCTCCTTCCACTATCCTGCTTGGCCTTTGTGGGAGTTTGTTATGTATCTGAAAGGTTGAATACTTGGAACTACTCATGCTAGCTAGACAACCGGCTGCCCTCTGCCACCCTGTTTGAACTGAATATGAACGCTCTGAAATTGATTCTTCTTGTGTTGTTGAATCTGCCTTTATATGCTCATAGCCTTCCCATAGACATGTTGTCTTGCTTCGCTCTGTTCCTGTACACTTGCAAAAGATCGTATCCTTCATCATCCATGGATGGATATTCCCCAAATATGGCACCAATTCATATAAGCTTAAGCACTACACTTGGATGACTTCTAGTGGTGAGTGGCGACATCATATTCGATTCTTCTGTGTTGAACCTTCCTCTATATGCTCATAGCCTCTGACAGACAGGTTCTCTTACTTCATTCTGATCCTTTACATATGCAAAAGATCATATCCTTCATCATCTATGGACAGATATTCCCTAAATATGGCACCAGTTTATATAATCTTGAGCACAGCACTTGGATAACTTCTAGTGCTGACGTCATAGTTGTAAGTTATCGTTGGGCTAAAATGGCCTTAATTTTTTTTTTTTATCACCAATCCAAATGAAGCAGGCTTATTAACTTTCCCTTGCGAATTTCAATTCATCAGATGAAAGTTGGGGTTTCGATTTTGTCTGAAATTGCACATAGACGAAGTCATTAGACCGCTTTTTCATTTTTTTAAAACCTAAAATAACCTCTAAGTTAGGAGGCATAATCATCTTGTATCATCCAATAAAAAAGAAGGGGTTTTATAAGCTGTCGTTTAAAGGTTTGAGGAGAGTTTCTTGTTCTCTTGAAACTCATTCTGTGCGTCGAAACATTAAAAAATCTTTTTTTTTAATTGTTTGAAGTATTTGATTTTAGGGCTGAGATCCAATGGTTCGCTTCCATTATTTTGTGTAGTTGATGGGTCTTATTTCTTTGAATTTTATTTGTTTTTTGGGGGAAATAAGAGGATGAGTGATTCACAAACTTTTCTTGTTGACGTCAATTTCCAACAACTTTAAGGGGACTTAAACAACAATTCCTCTTGGAATTCTCACTGCATTAGATAAAGAGTTTCTTTTAGTTCTTGCTTCTTGTCTGTATTTGATTTTTAATATCTTTTAGGGTTTTCACATTGTGATTTATTTGTCATTAATTATTATTTGTGGCGACTTTTATCAAGTTTCGACATAAATTCAGGGGCTACTACCTACTGGCTCTTTAGTTTTGCATGCTATGTTATCCATTTCTTTTTACATTGATTTTTTTTTTTGGGTAAAATTAATATTACTATATTGTTACTTTTTTTTTATTTTTATACTCCTATATTGTTACAATTTTGTGTACTGACTTAATGACTTTTGAATTTGTATTGATGATAATATGGATTTGATCATTTTATGATATATGACATATGAGGCTTTGACATTGACGATTGAGAATCCATGTCATAATGACGTTGCAGCATATTGTTATGACTTATTAGATATTTATTTGACCTGTGGAAATAACATATTGCATTGTAGATGCAGACATAGATTGTTTTATTACTATTTTTTTCAGTTTTTTCCTAGTTTTTCTATATTTTTTGTTAATCCTTTTAAAATTTTTGGAAGTGGAACTTCAAAAGTGGTACCTATCGAGTTCAGTCACCACTGAAGTCGACTTTGGCAGATTCCTATTAGAAAAATGCCAAAAGTACTACTTCTCCCCTATTTTCTTGTTTTGAGATGATGTAAAAGGCTTTTAAGTCCTTTTGCACAAATTTTGGAGGATCAAAACTACATTTTCTGTAAGATTTAAAGTTGGTGATATTGTTCATCCCACAAAATAAAAACCAAATGTGCCAACCTTTTATTACTTAAATTCATTCTAAAGAAATAAAAACAATGAGATTTAAATTCATAGGACATCATTTCTCTATCTTTAAGATTTTTTAATCATTACTTGCACTATTTTTTAGGTTTTGGCGGCTCTAGGGTGCTACTTGGTCCAACTCTCCCTAGTCGCATGGGACTCAGATCGATTTGACCCGACTTAGAGGTGACAGAGTCGCCCCCGAGTCCGAGTTAAAACCTTGTTTGGTTGTTCGGTCAAGAGGCAACACACATGATGATGAATTGGTAACTGTGGTTTAAATATGGATGGTTGAGGAAATGAGAACAATTGATCAATAAGATAGCTAAAGTTTGCAAGAAGGATCATCAGACCTTTGTAATCTTTGGGGATGACCCATCCACATTGAGGCGAGTTGTTGGATCGTGTAATCTACATCTTTCAGGCCTCATGCTTGCATTTATGAAGATTGACAACTTAGATGCTATCTAAGTTACATGTGTACCAGTTACTGAGCATCTGTCAAATACAAGAAGCTCCAAATATTGGCATCCACCAATCTGGAAGAGATTTAATGAATATAAAGGGTGTCTGTGTGATGGATTACATAGTTGTTAATTTCAATTTCGATATGTCTGAACTGGCCAAAACCTTTTGTTTTGATTAGGTTAACCCAAATTGATGATGATGATGAAGGGTCATTGCTTTGGTGCAAGGGTAAAAGTCTCGGTGGTTCGAGACCTGCAAGCAGCCACTTTGTGCAAAATTGCCAAAGGTTAGGTATGTCTCCAGTTTGAACCCTTCCAAGACCTTGCTTCGGGACTGCACTGGGTAATGACCCTTTTTTTTTTTTTTTTTACGATGGTGAGGTTAACCCAAACAGATACCTGATTCAGATGATTCTGGCTCATCATTTCGGATAGAATCTTGTTCAATTCAGATGAAATGGAAGAGATCAGTCCATTTTCCAATTGAACTTGTTGAAAATATGTGGTTTTTTCATCATATTTTTATTGCATAAGTATCTTTTTTCTATATATATCCAATAAGGGGCTTGTCATTTTACCCTAAATTAAATGGGGAGGCTATTATGTTAGTCTTTATAGGGTTTAGGTTCTCTCCCAAACCAATGTTGATGAGTGGTTTCCAAATCCTCAAAAAGATTTTTTTTTTTTCTATCTATAGATTGAATTGCAATCCATTATGTCACTGAAGGTGGCTATTTTTCCATCTCTTTTTTTTTCTGCATTTGGAGACTGGTAGCTCCTTTAGATATTTTCAGTCTTTTTTTTTTGGTTATTTTAGGGGGAGTTGAAGCAAGAATTTTTTTTTTTTTTTTTTTCAATTGGATCCTTTTCTTTTTTGTTGTTGACAATGGTTTTTAACAACTTTATATCTCCTATATTTCTCCTCACATTTCTTGCAAGGTAATTCTTTTTCTCCATCATACTTGCCATTTATCATTTCTTTAAGATAAAAGTAAAACAATGATTTATATATCATTATTCATGGCCAGTGATGGGTTTGAAAGTCCATCATCCAGCTGTCCAGCTCCTTGGGTGTCTCTTTTTTTTTTTTTTTTTTATTTCATTTGGTTGAAAGTGAGAATCTTTGTTCTTTGTTAGTGATACTTTGTGAATTTTTTTTTTTATAATTTTGGAAAATTGGTGCATTATAAGCAGAAATTTTTTTTTTCCTTAATCATTCATCTGTCTTTTTATATAATTAGAGACAACATATTCATCTGTAGGTTATTTAGAATGACTTGAATATCTAATTTACTGATAAAAAACAATGTGTAGTTTTTAGGTTAATTTTGCTTATAGTTGTCACTACTTTTTTTTTTTTTTTTTGCATTTTCCACTAATTATGTATCCATTGAATTTTTCCTAAAGACAACACTAGAGTGGAATGCCAAAATAGTTGAAATCTTTTAGTCTGTAGGCATTACGAAAGTAATTTGCATCACTTCGCTTCTGCAATTGGCCTAGACAATTGAGCAATATGTTCCATTTGTTTTATATATATATATATGGAAATATTCATGTGCATCCACACACACACACACACACACACACACACACATATGAGGATTTTATGGGAAAATTCCCGGTAGGTGGCCGTTGTACAAAAAAGTTCCTCATAGCTTGGGCAGCACAAACGGGGCCTGACTGGTTCTTTTTTTGAAAATGAGTGGAGCGACGCTATTCTCATCCGAGTTCTCCATTACCGTCTTCTCCATATGGGCTGCTTTGCTGCCGTGATGGAGAAGATAGTAATGAAGGACTTGGACGAGGAAGAGATGGGGAGTGACACTAGCGACGCTCCTCTTAAGATTTAAAAAAAAAAAACGAGAATGGGCTGACGGGGCCTTTTTTCGTGCAACGGCCACCTACCGGGAATTTTCCCATAAAATCCTCTCTCTCTCTCTCTCTCTATATATATATATATATACATATATATATATATATATGAGAGGTGCTCTTGTGAGAGACACTCTCACCTTACTATGAGAAATAAAGGTGGGGGCCCTCACACTTAAGTTGTTGACGTTGAATATGGATGTGAGAGCCCCCACCTTATCTCTCATAGTAAGGTGAGAGTATCTCTCACAGGAGCACCCCCCTATATATATATATATATAATCTCTTAGAGATCAGGGCAAGAAATATTTTTTTCCCTTTCATTTTGAAATGAGGATAAGGGAGCAGTTCAGTTAATTTGGAAGAGGAAATATATAGTTTTTGTCATATTTTAAAGCAACTAGGATAATAAGCAACAAACAATATTTAGCATCAATGTTCAAGGAACTAGGAAAAGGAAAGATTATGTTGTAGTGAGGATGACATGATGGATTGTAGAGTTATCAAAAGCATGGCTGGAAATAGTATTGAGTTGAAAAGTAGAACTGAGAAAGGCAAATCCCAAATGGATGGGATAAGGCTTGGATGTTGTTGATGATGATGATAAAAGAACATCTAGATTTTAGAATTCAGGCAGACCAAAGTAATTGAGTGCAAACATCACCACTTCTACAAACTGTCGTCAAAACAATAAAAAGAAATTGTAGGAAGTTCTCTTGAATGGCACTGATTGCTATGTTCACTCGCATTCCTGAAATTGCTCCAAAGCATTAAAAGAGACTTGACTGTTCCCAGTCATGATGTGTCATCTGTGAGTTCGCGAGGTGCACATTCACTTCCTCTCTGTTTTAGAGAACCCATGTAGTATAAGATGCAATGATAGCACTGGTTTCTTATCCTAGAAGGAGACCACTCAAAAGCCGTTCTATCTGAAACAAATGAGTCCAACCTAGAGATTAGTCCTTTCTGGTAGGTATTGCCATTTGCCTCTCAAACTCAAGACTGAACGACAATGCCATAATATCTAATAATCCAATTATCTGTTACGTTTTTACAAAAAAAAAAATTCATCTGTTACATGCATTTTATTTTCTGCGTTATTATTTAACACTTACTTTCGTCTTTTTAACACAGGTCATTGAGTTTTAATGCTTTGAAATCCTCTTGATCCCACTGTGATTCTTGTTGGTATTGGTGTGAGACGGGAGTGCAGCAGGGAGATTCGTAGGTCCTCTGTTCTGTCAGGGCATGGGAATCCAGTTTTTCAAGGTTTATACAGGAATCTCTCGTTGGACATGCAAGTATTCAGTGAGCTACTTTTCAATCTTCCCTCAATCTAGTGATGTTTTTTCACAATGGATGAAATACATATACAGCATCATGCGTATGCATGTATATCGTAGTGCTTGTATATGTAGTCAGATTTCATTTAACATCTGCATTGATATGGATCTGAATCTACAGTTATCTTATTTTTCTGTTAAGAACCTATGGTTTATGTATGTTAGATTTAAGGTTGAGAGAGAGAGAGAGAGAGAGAGAGCTCCATGCACAAACAGTTGCTCACTTTTTTTTAGTCTAACAAATTTTGAAGAGTTTTCCGAGGAAAAAAAAAAACCCTTTGATTTTAGCATAATTCCAGAAAACCCCTAGCATGTATATAAATATACTATGTTTCCCCAACATTCCCCTCAAGCTGAGACAGAGATATCAATCATGCCTAGCTTGGACATGACTGACTCAACTGATCTCTGTGAACTGTAAGGCCCTTGGTGAAGACATGTGCAAGCTGCTCTTTCTGTTGAAGTGATATGCGGCGGCCTCTGTAAGTTTCATGCGTCTATGAAAGACTCAATTTGAAGCAATGTCAATGGCCGTGTGTGTGACACTGTGCATTGGTATAGACTTGAGAGACTGGGAAAACAAGAGATGAGAAGGTTAAGGCCTCAAGGCATGTGACCAACAAAACCAAGAAAATAATAGTAGACACAGCCATCTTCCACTCGACAGCTCAGATGTCTTGTACAGGCTTTCCGTGATTTCATCTCATATATTTTCTCTTGCATGTGGGAAGTTTTGAACTTGCAGGCCTTCAAATCTTCAAAAATGTTCTCTATCCTCTGTATTATACAAGATGTGTGTGTCAGTCTTTCTTTTTAATCATTCAAAGCCCATTCAAATATATGCTTAGTAGTTATAAAGTGGGGAAATCCAAACCTAACGTGTAAATCTCTGCCTGCTCGTTCCTGAGAGGTAAAACAAAAGTAAACTATCAAAATTCAAAACAACCTTTAATAAGAGGTCAGGGAGAGTCTTTTTTCTTTCTTTTTTTAATTTTTATTTTTTGGTTGCCATCTCAAGTTCCATATAACACCAATGTGCATTGCATTTTTTTTATTTCATTTTATTTTGTTTTTATCGCTTTCAAAGGCTTGAACGGATGCACTCTATCCCCTTAAGGTTGGTGTTTGGTGTCCCTAAGCGGTTGAGCTAAAGCCTCGGTTATATCAGTGTGTTATATCTCATATATATTTTCTTTGATCCTGTTTAGGTGTCGTCTGTCTTTGTGGAGTTACATTCCTTAGAATTCATGGTAAAATGTGTTGCAACAAATGATTATCAAAGAGGTGAGGGGTGAAGGAGATAAGGTGGAGTTGTGGAGGTGTAGATGAGACTCTAGCTCTTCTAGGATCTGATTTATTAGGATTATGGTTTGGTATTTATTTACTACACCCCTTAATTCATTTTCCATTGAAGGGGGGATTATTTGATGCCATTTGTGGATCTTCAGCTTGTTTCTTCAATTTTGACCTCTTCTTGGAAAATGTCTCTTAGAAATCCTATTCCTAGGAATTCAATCCCTTGCAAACAAACAGACTCTAAGAAATTTTTTTCGAGTTATTTATGGATATTGGTCATCAAAAATATACTTGGGAGCAAGAGGTTTAATGTATGCCATCTAGACTTGGTACTGAATGATCTTGGATATCATTTTCGGCCCATACATGCATTAAATGACTATGAGTGAAGGATCAACGGTGGACATATAAGAGAAATCTATTACTTTTACAATATCTTCATCTTATAGTTATATTCATAAAATATCAAATTGGAGAAGGGTTTAGGCGTATCCATTTCATGCTTGAACATGATTTGATTGCATCGCAGGATGATGGGTTGATCCTATTTGCTTAGTGTTGTTTTTTTTTTTTTTTAGGTATAATCCTATTTTGCTTAGTTGAGAAAGCTATAATGGACAAATTAACCATGTTTATACTAATGCTTTAAGGTTTCCTAAACAACCATTGTTATCAGAGATGTAGGTGATACTTTACTTTCATGAGTTTTAGTCTTATTTGAAAACTCGCTCTAAGTTAAAATCTGAATAAACTTAAATTTCAATTTTTCTTAAACAAGAGAATCCAGCTTACATTGTCTCTCACTTGGTTTAATGATCACAACTTTAAGAGTTTATTTTGAAATTTTGTTTATTTTGGGAAAACGCTTATTTAACCAATGATTCTCTTTGATTCTATGGACACTTTGGAAAAATCCCCATGACTTCACACCCTAGCATTAGAATACCTTGGCTTAACAAAATTTCTTAATCCTAACTCATGTTACTTGTCAAATGAATCTACAATGCATGGATTCTGATAGTTAATGCACCACTAATCAGCATAAGATGTATCCGTAATTACAGTATTTTTAGGTCCCTATATGACTCTTCAAGCGTTAGAGATGGCTTATTTGAGAAATGATCCAGCGAAATGGTGTGGTATGTCGTATGTGAGCTGAATTTACAGGGCCTGCCTGAATGTGGGCCAACGATGAAGGGCAAGATGGAGGTGAGGTATATGTAAAAAATCAACTCCATAATTGGTGCAGCGTGAAATTGAGAGCACTTAGGTAAAATCTTGCAAGACCACATCTTTTGGAAGATCTATGCGATTTTGTCCTTCGCATTCAAGAAATATCTTTTTTTGCAAACTAGTCCCCCAAATTGCATTTCCTAGTTCTGCCGCCACTAATAACAGACCTCAAGTGGCCAATTGTAGGGATGATTTTAGAGCTGAGAGTAATTTTTTTTTTTTTTTGGTACTCCAGCGAAAGGGGCCGGACCCAGGAGAGAGCCCATACACACGAGAAGATAGCCCACTCACATAAAAAAGGAGCCTTCACATGTGGAAGGAAAATTTATATGAGTGGGAAGAGAGCCCACGTATGTGGGAAGAGGCGGCATGCCTAGGGTAGGCAGGTGAGAACCACCATTCCTTACCACTCGGGTAAGGAGCCACTCTCTTTACAGTTGAGAGTTGAAGAGAATGGAATCAGTGTTTGGAACAATATGTGTGTGGGGTTATCAAAATGTAAAAGCTTCTTAGGGGTCATTTGTTTATAACCATTTACATATGTAAATGGGTTACATGTAGATTATGTAAATGGTTTACATGTATAATATTTATGCACATTTATATTTGTTTGGTGTCATTTATGCATGAGGTGTAAAAATGGTACGAAAATGGTTTCACACCTCATAAGATAGTTATTCATTATGGCACTACTATAATGAATTTGCCTTAAAAAAAGGGTGGGCCATTTTTTTAACAACTTCACACATTTGTGTGCTCCGAAATGCCAATTTGAACCATCCAAACTCTTCTAAAGGGTCAAAACAGCTATATGACCAATTTTTAGCCATTGATTCATCATAACTTTTGAGATATTTGCAAAAATGCCCATACCATTAGATGTACCGTTTTGCACTTCTATGGGACCCTTTTCCATAATTTGAATTGTCAAAGTTCTTCAGAAGGTCCAAAGTGGCTATGGAACCAAATTTCATGCATTGATTCTTCTTGGATCTCAAGAAAATCGTGAAAAACACTGACCATTAAATCACTCACCCATTTTATGGATACTATTGCGGTGTCCTTGAACGCAGTCCGGCTTTTTGATTATTTTTCTATTTATCTGAGCTCCTAAATCATGATCTGAACCGTTGTTCTTCTTTAAAATGACCAAAATGACAATGGGACCAAATTTCAAGTCAAAATTCATCATGGATTTCTAGGTATCTGCAGAGAAGTCCAGAATAGAAAATCTTTAATTCTGAATTTTGTGTGCCCCACTTTCACAATCCGAACCATCCAAACTCTTTAGAATGCCGATTTTAGCTAGAGGGTCAAGTCTCATTTCTTCATTCATCATATATTTAATGATATTTGTGAAAATCTGTAAGTTTTTTTGTGAAAAAGGGTGAGCGATTGGATTCATTCATATTCACATGTGGAGAGGTGTGAAAATGGCAAACAACTTAATTTGTTTCACATGCGACTCATTTGCATATGAAAATATGCAAGGCATTTACATATGTAAGCCATTTTCATCTCATATGTGAAATTGACAAACGACCCCTTAAATAATGTTAGAAATCCAGTTATGGTGACCCCCTTTTATAATGCTTTAGTTTCTTGATAGTTAGAATTTTCTTTTGTGGACGATTCTTATTCAAAATGCTTCAAATCTGTTTTAATTTCAGTTGTGTAGTGGGGCAGTTGTTATGAGATTTCACCTCTTATAAAGCAACTATTATCGATAAGAATTTGAAAGAGGTCAAAATTAGATTTTGGAGGGGTGGTTAAAATTGAAATTCAGAATCACTTGCTAAATATAACATAATATGTTTGAGATTAAACCCTTTTTGGGGCAATAATAAAGAGTTTCAAAGACCCACAGTTGTTACTTAGGTGCTGAATATTTAGTGGAAGGAATATTTATCGAATAGTCAAAAGAAAAAATAGACCAAAGTTAACCGACTCTGCTGTCATTTTGAGGTCATGTCATAATCTCATAGAATCCAAGTTTAATAGGGATTATATCCTAAAGGCCCATCTGTCTAAAATTAAACCCTTTCAGTGACTCTAATAAAGAGTTCTAAAGATCCATATGTACAAGTTATTGCTTAGGTGCTGAATATTTAGTGGAAGAAATGTTGATTCAGTTATGTTTCAAGGCATCCACGCTTAAAAACAAGACCCACATAATTTTAGGTCCGAAGGCAGAATTCTTCAACAAAAAAAATTCCATGACCTCATAGCATGCTGGCGTAATATGTAATGAAACAAGGTGACTCTGACCTTAGGTACTCCATATGGGAAGGAAAAATGTATCAGAAGTTTTTATTTTAGGAAAAACGTAAGAAAGAGAAGCTTATTCTCTTTTTTTGTTAAGTTGGACAACTGGCCGTGAATTAATACTTCGAATTTGAAGATCTAGGGTTTGATTCTAGGTCATGTGCGTATTACTAACGTGCCAAAACCGCCCATAGAAAAGCGGTTGGCAAGAGAAGATTATTTTCTTTTCTACCAATAATTGGAAGATTCTTTTTCTGGGCTCTGATGTCATAGGAAGAAATTTACAGTAAAAAAATTCTTTGATTGCATGGGTACTGACCGTTATGCACCCCACTGGTCTCAGACTGTATAGAAGCTACCATTCTAAATAGGGGATTTGACCGTACGGGTTAGAAAATACCCTGTATTTTCTAAAATGGTGTTGACTGAAAGGTTATACCAAATATGGGTATTGTACGGTGGTCTCTATCTTTTTTTCCAGTTTTGTCCCTTGAATGTGAAAGGTAAACCCTACCCTTGTAAAAACATTCGAACCTTCTTTACCCCCTTTCAGAAACGAAAACCCTCTTTCCCCCTGTTACAAACGAAAACACAGTGCCATCTTCGTGGGTCCATCTACCGTGAGACTGATCGATTCCATCTCGATATCGCAAAGGGGGCGTTCGTCTTCAACCTTCCTGCAGCGTTTCTCATCTCTATTTTGTGAGTCTTCTTTCTTGTTCTATTGGTTTCCCTGTCTATAGCAAGGAAGTGCAACATGTATTTGTCTTTCTTCTCTCCTATTTTCCTTCACATCATGATATAACGTACCTGTACATACGTTGGAGTTGAGTGAGGTCATCCAAATGCTTGAATATTGCATACTGTTTGCTCCTGTGTCTTGACCTTGTCTTCTTTTCCTGAAGTATAGATACCATGTAGATCTGATTGCAATGTACTTTGTTCTTAATGAAATATTTTTGAGGTGCTATGTACGAGAATCACCATGTCTATATTGTTCTAGTAACTTTGGCATATTTAAAATGCTCAAGCCGTAGTTCTTGTTTGGAGATGGAAGTTTGACAACACTTCGGAATTTCTTAGTGCATGGGGAAGAATTGTTGTGATGGAGCCTCCATGAATTGAGAGGAAGATAAAGAACTCATCGACTGACCTTTCTCAAGAATTGCTTTTAGTCAATCAGTCTGCAGTAGCTAGATTGTGAAGTTTTCTTAATTTTCTCCATTGTTGTTAAAGGTAACTAGATTATGAGTGGGGAGGTAATTTTTTTTTTTTTTTATGTTACTCAGCCAAGGCTTTATATGATTTAATCTTGATTTCAGTAAGATTCAGCAGGCTTCAGATTTTCACAGGTGTTACAAAGTCTGTGAACCTCTGCTGCTGTTGCCAAATTTCTTTCATTTCTTTTTTGTTTCTTCTCTCTTTTTTTTCAAAGTCATTCTTAAAATGCTTGAATGTTCAAATGTATTTCAATTGTTTTGAGGAAAATTGCACTATATTACATTTGTGCATTTGCCTCATAACTAAATATATTTATGGTATCAGAATACAGGTTACAGGGGCTCTATAGAAACGAGGAAACCTATTGAACAAACAAGACAAGGCCCTAAAAATTAGTCTTCAGGGGATCGAAATAATGCTTGGAGAGGAGGAGGCTTTACTCGTAACACTTCACGTGGTATTGCAATCATACCATTGGCCAAATTTAATTGTTGAGATGCAATAAATTGATGATACGGAAATGCTGTGTTCTTGTCATTTATTAGCCATAGGTTATTCATGGAAGGATCAGTACATGTTAGCAAAAGATTAAGCAAAATGTGGTTGATACTTTGGGGTTGGGAGAACCAACAGCTCAATTAGGACATCACTATGTTCAGGTGGTGCCACCCTTGAGCGATCATGTTTATTTGTTTAAATGTTGTGGATGGGCACTTCTATGAAGACAACTTGCCAGACAATCTTATCAATCTGGCAATTGGCTTGCAAATGGAACATTTGAAATAAAAGCATAACCAATGGTCTATATTTAACTGAAAAGGGGGAACCAATTAAACAACCATGATGGTTCACAGGTGGATGCCGTGATATTTCCCACATAAACTGGGCCACAATAGATGAAACGCCTGGATATTTGAAAGACTTTTCATACCTTTCCAATAGTTTGCTTAATGAATAGTACTCTCTAGTTGGTGTTGAGTATTAATATATACTTGACACTGTTGTAGACAAGATGAGATTAATTTACCATGTTTTTGTGTGGGAAATTTAAATGGTTATTAATTTGCCTCTTGATCGGGACTAAATTCGTTTTTAGCTAGCAGCTAATCGATGTGCTGGAGAATAAGGTCAAATTCAATATATGAATTTCGTACTCAATTTACCCTTTTCACACTAAAATATTAATTCTAAACTTGGCAAGTAGGCCAAGTATTAATCCCTTAAGCAAAAAAAATTTAATACAAGTAAAATTAAGTTTGGACAGTGGTTTAGAATGCATTTTGGGTAACACACTGTTTTATGGATGTGTGCATTGATTGGATAATGTGTGACCAAGTGCTGGAGTCAGCCAAGAATTCTTTGTTGTGAGAGACAACAGAGCTACTCAAAATTCTAGTGGGCATTCAAAGTCAGCATCACTTGAATGTACAACTTCAGCCAATGAATAAGCAATTTCTGATGTTTCGCTGAAGAGGGGTATGGTTCTCTTCTCTTTTCTTTTTAATGTGATAATTGTGTAATAAGACCCTTCTCTTCTGGTTGTTGGCGGTGGAGTGGTTGCAGTTTGCAGCTTATTGTAATGCAGTACTTCAATATTTCCACCTTTTTTACCTTAATATTCAGACTGCTTGCAGTTTGGAGCATACAAAAAAGGATCCTTAAACTTCTACTTGTGTTTCCTACTGTTGCAAGTTGCTATATGTTTTTTTTTTTTTCTCTGTTACTCTTCTGTCGTGTCTATCGCGAGCGACTCTACTTGTGCTCGTACAACTTAGGTTACATATATTGGTAGGTCACACTGAGGGCATGTAGAAGTCTTCTGTGAAGCAGCCTCATCCTGCTGTTGACATTCTGTCACATTTTAGACTGGATGGTAAAAGATAATGAAGACTAGTCCCATAGTTCAAAATATCTATTAGATATTTTTGTACATGCTCATCTGTTATTTTTCTTCATGTAGCTCTCTGAAAACTCTAACTATGACATTCGGTCACATTTATGTACAGGTACCATAAATATATCTTTCATAATCACTATGATGTATTTTGTTCAACCAAATTTCTCATTGTCATTGCAACCCATCTTTCCCTTCTATTAATAATTATAATATACTTGGGCCTTCTATCATTTAAGGCAGGGACAACATCCCTAGTTGTCTAATCAGTTTTTTCAAAAAATATGATCATCTAACATGGGGCCCCAGTTTTCAATATTCTTTATCATAGATCTATTGCACTAATATTTGCACACTAAAGCCTCAATGTATCATTCCCATGTTATATTTATTCAAGAAAGAAATATATAAAGACAGCTATGAACATTTCCTTTCTTACTAAGTAATATATTTATTTAATAGTTTGGTGCAGCTCTATACTAAGTAACAAAGATGCAAGATTTAATTCCTGGTCCCGAAGACAAATCTATATTGTTTGAACAGGAGAACCACATTTCGAAGGAAGTATGGGATGGAAAGGTGAATATCCTATTTTATTTGATTACTCAATGTTTAATAATATTTCTTTAACTTTTAATTGTTGTATATTTCTTTTTCTTTTTTTTTCCTTGTATTTCATAGGAGCCAGAAATTGCACGTTGCATTCCTTGGGATCCTAAGAATGACTCTTGGACATTAAATACAAGAATGCGACAATATATAAGAAGAACAGGTTTACATCATTTATCTGAGATCGAAAAAATGAAGATAGACCATGCACTAATCAGTGGGCTTATCGAAAGATGGAGACCGGAAACAAACACGTTCCACTTTCTTGGGGGTGAAGCTACGGTCACATTGGAGGATGTGGCCTATATATATGGCCTTCCCATAGATGGGCCTGCTGTTACAGGCCGTGTTTGGTCCCATTGGATGATCCTGGAGGAAAAATTTCTTGACCTATTGGGTGTTGCCCCCGATCCGTCTGAATTCCAAGGGGGACAAATAAATTTTAAATGGTTCCATGACAACTTCAAAGACCTACCGAAGAGACCGTCTCAAGCAGTTGAGATCAGGCACACACGTGCATATCTGTTTCATCTTATTTCGTCTCAGATTTGTACAAACACTTCTAGCTCTAGGGGTAATGCTTACTTAATCGAGCTTTTCGAAGATTTCAAACCATATGCTTGGGGTCCTGCTTGCCTAGCAAATCTATATAGGAGCTTGACCCGGGCATCGAGAATCAAAGATCGAGTAAAGACAATCACAGGGCCGCTTCAACTATTACAGGTAACTAAACAGATTTCCTAATCATTGCATTATATCGATATATGTTCTTGAGTTGTTGTCACTTTCCTTTTAAATATATCCTTTTTTCATCACAGATATGGGCATACTTGAGGATGTCGATCGGACGCTCAATTTCAAAAAACATTGAGGACATTCAACTAGACTTCCCATTGTTCAAGATGTGGGAAGAAAGATTAAAGGATCATCACATTCTCACAAATGTGGGAGAGGTTCGGCGGCAACTCGACACGCAAGATGTTGACAGCGTAAGTTAGTTCTTTCTCAAGATTGTTTATTGTTCGATCTTGTACATATAATTTATCTAACCTTCATTAAATGTTCTTTATAACTTACAGTTTGATTGGCAGCCGTATGACCGGTACGACGATGAGTTGGAATCTTGTGTAAATGAAGTGGATAGATCCCTCTTTCGATCTGCAGTGACAATGATAAATTATATGGTCGTCGAGAGGCATAATGTTGATCGTGTGCTTAAACAATTTGGATTAAAGCAAGATGTCCCTCCTCCATTTCATCCAATTGTGAGGGTGGAGAAAAAACCATCCAAAAGGGCTATAAACTATGAGAGAAAATATGCACAACATATAGCAGATTGGAACAATCGGGCCTTGAATGTCATAAATGCAGAAAAGGATGAAGTTAATGGCTGCCACCGGGATCAATACCTTGAATGGTATAGAAGAATTACAAGAAACCAAATCGGTCGGCCGTTGGAAAGAGTACATTTGGATCATGACAGCTCCACCAAACATAAGGTATGATGAGTAGGCTTTAATTTTGTTGTTAGTATTGGTGAACACCATGGTCATGATTGGATTCATTAATTGTGTCCATAGGTTGACAGATTCCTCGATTGGCAGCTCGATAGTTTTGAGGAGTTGGAGAAGATGGCAGACCCCTCTCAGATGAATCACTTCGTCAAGAGTATGCAGAGGAAGGTCGAAATGTTTAAAAAAGCATGGTCATCAAGTTTTGTTAGTTTTAATGTAGAAAATTGCATCAACTCTACTTTTGATGAGGAAGGAAAGGCGGTTAGTATGTCGTTGTGTGTGATAGACAAAATGTTTCCGTTTATTTTCATGTCTATTGGATAAAGATTGTTTATGATTTTCTTATAGGATGTGAGAAGCCCATCACCTAAAACCCCCGTTGGATCACGCGATCGCGCTTATGGATTATCACCATACCCGCGAACATCAACTCATGTCAACACACCTGATAGTGCTCGGAGCAAGATCCCAGTTAATTTAAGCACCCCCCAAAGTGTCAGTAAAGATTTCATTGTTCTAGGTGGACCCGATGAGTCAAGTGGTCAAAGATTGGGGAAAAATAAGATGGGATCTATTGTTGGTCGGATGAAGGCCAATCCTAGGAAGGCCAGTTGTATTCCACTACTAAAATCCCCGTACTATGTACCGAAGAATAAGAAGAAGAATGTCAACCGCCCGAATCCGAAGTACTGCCTTAATCATGCCGAGAAATCGTGTTTGGAAGAATTCTGGATACGTTTGTATTCAAAGCAAGTTCTTCTACTTAAACTTCAATCACCAATTTCTTTTTCTTATGATAAGTGACTCCTAATATAAACATATATATATATATATATATTTCAATTTGCAGCAATCCAATCCTGGAAGATATATGCTCGACTATTCTTAAAGAAGAACTGCACAAAACGTTAAAAAAGTCATGGATGGATACACTTGTAAGTGCATATTAGTTAGAAATATTTTTGTTTTATTTATAATAAAATTTACTTTAGATGACTTGTGATGTAGATTATGGACTATTGGCTGTTCATAGTTGGAGAACATTGCGTAGACACGTTGTTTTTTCCTAGCACTCTTGCGGTACAGCAATGCTTTTATTTAAATTTCTAATATGTCTATGTTTTTTATATGTCTATTGGAGGTTTGTTGCTATTTATTATTTGAACTAACGTGTTAATATTGTTTTACCAAACAGCACTTTGAAGTTGAACAAAAGACTGCAGAGATTGATCTAATGTTTACATGTAACAAAAATCGTGATTTTTGGACGTTTGAGACTATTGTATTCCCCATATGGTTCAAGCATCACTTCTTTGTTATAATTGGATATCCAAAAGAACGGAAATTTGTCTACTACAATAGCATGATGGGATGTACAAGTTACGATGATTATGCACATCATTTTGTAAGTAGTCTCATATAGCTTGAATAATTCCATCACATTGCTCTTATATCTACTTAATACTGTTACTTTTTGTTTGGTTGAATTCCTCCGAAAGAAGTTTCTTGATATTGGATGGTGTGATCCCGTGTTTTATAACTTTCAGATAGGAGATCCAAATCCCCAGCAAGAAAACAGGTGAAAGCCCTATCTTACTTGTAAACGTCGATTCCTTATTATCCATCATTTTTTGTAATGTTTATATTATTATTTGTTATGTGCAGTTGTGATTGCGGTATTTTTACGATGGCTAATGCGGAACACGTTGCATATCGACGAGCCATTGAATACACGCAAGCTGATATATGGTTTTATCGACAGAAGATTGTGACAGACATCTACCAAAAACAGAAGCAATTATATTCATATTTCTTCGAGACCCAAAATATTTCTTGAGAAGACTACATGTTGACCACAGAATGGTCCATTTTGTGTTTTATTCTAGTTTATTTTGGAATTGTTGCCAAAAGTGGTTGTTGGATTGGGTTCTGAAATGTATAGTTTGACATGTTAACATTCATGTAAAAATGCACTGTATATATTATGATATTTGCCCCAGGTTTTTTGTGTTGTTTAATAATAAAAATCTGTCATTGTAGATGGTTGTCTGGTACTTCACCAAAAATATAGTGAGAAGCTTTTTGGAACTCCACTATTTGTATAAGTGGCCAAGTGACAGTGTAATATTGCACAAAATGTCCAGAATTACGGTCCCATGTTTGCGGTGGATTTTACTTGCTCCATATCAGGTCTAATTACATGTCCAGAATACTTTGTAAAAGAAGATTTGGGCTGCTTAAAAAATTGATTACAGTCTCAACTAGAGTCACAAAATTAAAGTGAGGAATTCTGGAACTTCAGTGTTTAAGTAAGTGGCCAAGTAACTGTGCGATATTGCATAAAAAGCATTGAATTACAGTCCCATGTTTAATGTGGATTTTACTTGCTCCATATAAGGTCTAACTGCATGGCTTCCTACCTTGCAAAGGAAGATTTCGGCTGCTTAAAAATTCGATTATACTCCCAACCACAGTCACAAAAAAAAAAAAAAAAACAGTGAAGCATTCTGTAACTTCATTTTTTGTGTTATTGGCCAAGTGATTGTGCAATATCGCACAAATTGCACTGAATTACATTCCCATTTTTTGCTGTACTTGCTCCATATGAGGTCACAAAATGTTTTCTACTTCGTAAGAGAAGATCTGCGCTGCTTAAAAACTCGATTATAGCTCCCAACCACAGTCACCAAAATAAAACAGTAAAGCATTCTGTAACTTCATTTTTTGTGCAATTGGCCAAGTGATTGTGCAATATCGCACAATTTGCACTGAATTACATCCCAATTTTTTGCTGTACTTGCTCCATATGAGGTCACATAATGTTTTCTACTTCGTAAGAGAAGGTCTGAGCTGCTTAAAAACTCGATTATAGCTCCCAACCACAGTCACCAAAAAAACAGTGAAGCATTCTGTAACTTCATTTTTTGTGTAATTGGCCAAGTGATTGTGCAATATCGTACAATTTGCACTGAATTACATCCCCATTTTTTGCTGTAATTGCTCCATATGAGGTCACATAATGAGGTCACACCATAATGTACAACAAATTGGCTTTTTTGCGACGCGAAAAGAGCGTCGCAGATAACATAAAAAGCGTTGCAATAAGTAATCGCGACGCAAAAAACTAAGCATCACAAAGGGGTCGCAAATTATGGGGTCGCAGAAAGATTAGCAACACTAAAGACTGCAGCGTGGCAAATGGAGAGAGTATTTGTGACGGTTTCAAAGCGTTGCTAATTACGCATCAATTGCTAAGAATTATAAGCGTCGCAAATAATGATTTATTTGCAACGGCAAAATTGCATCACCAATAATTTATATTTGCGACGATTCAAAAAAGTCGTTAATAAATTATTAAGGGTGACGCTCTTATATAGTTGCAAATAATTTTTTTTTTGCAACGCTTTTGTGGTGTCGTAAATAATCTTCAGCTTGTTACATTTGATTATTTGCTACATAATAAAAGCGCCGCAAATAATATTTTTTAATAAAAAATACATGAAATTTAATAATTTTATAAAATATATAACTAATAGTATTGATCTTACCAACGCTATGTGTCTCTGGCTCAATCGTTGAATCAAATATTAAAGCATCCCGTTCCTGTGCACTCATTTGCATCCTTCCTATTGTCATAACTAGAAACAAAAGTACATAGAAATATTTCCAATGAAAATAGCAAAAGCCCCAACTTTTGAAAGATTATGAGTTTCTTTCTTTTATAATTTAAAATGAAAAAAAATCAGTGGCAATATTCATAATGTACGAAGACAATAAAAGAAACAAAGATTTGGAGGGCACACAAGATCTACAAGTGAATCTCTCCCCACAAGTGCCACCTTGAAGATATTCCACATGTTATAGTCAACATGAAATGGCACATGAACAAAAGAAAGATTAGCAGCTTATCAATCTGATATAGATATATGTAATATGTTATGCCTTTACCTTGTGTTTTATAGGATTTCATGCCGGTATCCAGGACACAACCTCATGTTCAAGGTCCATGAGAACAGCAAGTTTCCAGACTACATAGCCATCATCATCTTGTACCAATCTGGCAAAAAGGACGTCACAGCCATGGAACTGTGGCGCAGGTATTGGATTCACTAGTCCTCTTTTTCTTTTTTAACAGGGCCTAATGAACCTAACCAGTTGCTTCTGTCTCTGTTTTTTATGAATTTGAAGAGCAACCTGATGAGAAAGATTCTTTCGGGTCTAAATAACGCCCCCGGAAGATGCAAGTCTTGTCAGTTGGGTTTTATGTTTAGTAGATAAGCGCATAGCACTGAACCTTAGAATGTACCAAACAGAACATTGGATTTGCCATGAATAGGATGTCTGATGCAGACCACACTCAGAATATGAACTACAAAGAAATGGGATGTATGATGTGTCTCACCAAAATACAGATTTAAATCACTCTAGGAATGCGCCGGGCCTATGGAGGGGTGTGGGACATGGTTTTACTAATGTATGACTACAACAGAATTTCAAGGACTAGACATTGCTGAGTTCAATAAAATCTCATGTTGTTTAAGTATTGTCAGCACCTGTGTTATTATGAGGTGTACTGCTTTTTTCTTTTTTTCTTTTTTTTTTGCTTATGTAGGCATATGTGAGTTTTGGCTATACCAAGTGAAATCTTAAAACTGTCCTTATTTATCCAATGTTATGACTTGTGCATATGCTTTGAGATTTACTTTACAGTATTGAATTAGATCAGGTGAGCTTCACTCATCACTTCTATGAGCAAAATTAGCCATGAACATGATCTGAAATTTTCTTTTTCAATTGAAGATGGTATTTTGTGAACATCTGATTATAGTCTCAAGCATGTCAAGGATTAGCTAGTGACCTCTGTAATGCAAAGATCTTCTTTAAGTACATCTATTTGAAGGATTAGATAGTGATAAACATAATGACACAGTAATTAAGACTAGTGCTATTGGCTAAAACACTATTCAATACAACCTCATTCAGATAACACCACTCAAATTCCATCTTAATTCTAATTTTTATGGTCTATGCAAGCATCGTGGTTCGGCACCTTTATTGTTCCCTGTTTCATGGATTTCGTCCTTGTGTTCTAATATATAAGCTCTCGTCCATAATGGTATCGAAACGAAGGTGCAAACTCTCGAACAGATGTCTTAAAAATTTATCACATTTTGGAAAATGACCATGCATGCCCAGAAAGGCCAATTCGCCTGTCCCGGAAGTTTCAATCGCAATTCAATCATTTATTCTGTCGCAATTCAATCATTTATTCTGTCCCGGAACAGATGTCTTTTACATCATTTGAGTTAGTTTTCCTTTTCTTTCTAGTTTTGTGAAGACCAGATTTTGGGTTGGTGGATCAATACCACAAAATGGTCAACGGCATTCGATAAAATATGATGCCCCAGTTAAGATATAGATATGACAATGACACAAATTGTACAGAAATGATCATACAATTGCATATCACGAAAGCTGTGCATAAAACTGTCCCAAGATCATTCGACAAAGGGGTTTAACATAAAACAAATTCAAACCCCCAGCTAAAGTTTTACAACGGCTAAGTCAATCAAATACTAAGAAACAAATGTCTTTTCCATAGGTGGTGCTATGGTAGCACTTGGAGAAAACAAGATCATCATGCAGATCGAAATCAGCCGCGGTGCAAACGATTGAGGATCTCGGCAAAACTCTGTCGCATCTCAGCGAACCCTTCTTCCACTCGCACTTCCAAACGCCCGATATGATGGTTCAACGCCTGGATCGTCTGCTCATCTAATTGTTCATCTCCTGCTTCCTCTGCATCCGAATCCACCGCTACGGACTGGCGAACCCCCGGAGGAGCAGATCCGGAGGGACCTGCTATATCTCCCTCATCATCTTCATCCAGCTCAACAGATGGGATGTGGGACTTGGACTTCTCAAGGGTGAATCTATCAATCTTCTGCTTCGGAATTATAATGTCTTCATTGGTTTCAGCCAACTGACCCATGTCCTGTAGTATCTTGGAGATGATTCCGGGGAAAGGAAGAGCAGTATTATGAGGTGCAGTGTGTACCTTTGCCATTCCACGATACACCGCCAATGGAATGTCGACCTTCCTTTGAGTCCCGATGCAGTATAGGAGATACCCATCCTCTTTTGTGACTCTCTTGCTGACTTTGGGGCTGACATTGTGACGACTGAAAAAATTCAGCAAGCGATAAGAATCACTCAATTTGTGGTGGGATATGTCACTGCTGGTCCAAGCGACAGGCCTGTCGGTCAGTTCTTTGGCCACCAGATTGTAATTAATCCGGCGGTTGGCCTCAATTGGGAAGTGTGCGCCGTCGACGCGAGGAATTTCTAGCACTTGGGACAGTAGATCAGGTGTTATTTCTAACTCATGTCCCCAAACAAATGTCCTGAACGAGGTGTTCCATACTTCATGCATGTTAGAGTAGAACTCTCTGACCCAATTGACCACTATCTGGTAGCCAATATCATACAGTGTAACCCATGGTCTCTCGCGCATCCATGAAGAAAAATCCTGATCATCTAGCTCATTGTACATGACAATCCTCTCGGGTACAACTGAACGATGCTGGAACTTGTTCATAAATGAAATTTGGCCATCCTCGCTTAAAAACCGAGACCGATCGTACGAAGGGCGGTGACATGTTCTCTTCTTCTTAGGTGCCATCCCTGTACCTCCGAACCTGCAAGAAAGCCCATGATGAGATGCTACTCAATGGCTAGTCATTCGTATCCTTTGGGATTGGGGTTGGATGTGTTGAAAGAATACCTTTCGCTTTTTATTTAAAAAAGCCTCTGTAAAATATCTCTTAACAGTAGAAAAAAGGAAAGCATCAGATTACTAATCCAAACACACAAATGATACAAGTCGTTACAATACCTGAAAAGCCTCAAATTATTGATCCAACAAATTATGGAGCCAAGTTAATTGGAATGTTTTAGTATCAAGGACATCTATTTTCTACGGGGCAAAGCTGCATGTATCCAGCAGGTCAGTTGGCAGGCTTGCAACTTGCATTGGATCCTGATGTACGGATAAGAGTGCAAATAATGAAAAACAGGGCTTCTTGACCACGACTGACATATCACACTAGTTCATATACTAAACAAGAGCGCAAGATTTATGTTTAAAAAACAAACCCAGAATCAACGCAGGTAATCAAGAGAATGGTCTCTGATTTTTATTTTTAATATTTTTTTGTTTTGGCTTCCTGTGTATCTAAAACAGTAAGGAGATTAGGCCATTCCTTTTTGTTAAGTCTATTTGAGAAAAAAGTTAGTAGGCCATGATCAATAAGGAATGAGGTGTGGTGAATTAGGAACTAGTCAGTACTTTAGTGTGTCACAAAATTATCACACTCATTCATATATATTAAACATGAACACAATACAAAACAGAGGGGTGAACAGAAGCAGAAAAATACCTCGAAAAATTGGTATTGCAATGTAGAGAACCAGGGTACAAAAGGCATATAGCATCATAATCATAGCCCTAAAAAGAAAAAAACAATTTAAAAAAAAAAATGAAAACTGCAAAAAGATAGAATCCTAACTTCTTTATGTAAGTGCGAAAGGAATGTATGGAATCGTCATTCATATGAGGTGGGAGAGGGTGGAGCGCGCGATGGGAGAGGGGTGACAATGCCATGAGGTTCAATCATTTATTCTGTCACAGAAACGCATGGGGGGGAGGGAGATGGAGGCGATAGAGAGGGTGAGGTGAAATAGTTACCTGGAACGGAAGAACGAGTCAGGGAAACGGAGTTGCAAGATAAAAAGGAGTTATTCGATCACTCGAGTGAGAGGAAGAACGCAAAAAAGGCCGAGGGGCTGGCTGAGTTCGAAAGGGGTTTCACAGAAGTAGGGCTTTATTTCATCCGTGTTTCATGAGATGGGGCGACGTATTATATACACTTGGATCGTGAGCATTCATTGATGTACTGGTATATAAACAGTGGCCCATATATACCTTGGCCCAGGGAAGGCAGAATATGAAGGATCGAACTATCGATATGATGGTTCGAACCTGTGTTCTCTCTGGAAAATGGCCCACAGAGGGCAAAATATGAAGGTTCGAACCCTTGCCATCAGGGTTCGAACCTTGATCATCTCTGGAAAATGGGCTGGGGATCCCTTATTTCAAGGGTTCGGACCAACAATGAGATGGTTCGAACCCTTTCGTCCTCTGGAAAATGGCCCGGAGATCCCTGATTTCAAGTGTTCGAACCAACAATGAGATGGTTCGAACCCTTGAGTCCTCTGGAAAATGGCCTTGGGCTCCCTGTTTTAAAGGGTTCGAACCAACAATGAGATGGTTCGAACCCTTCATTCCTCTGGAAAATGGCCCGAGATCCCTGATTTCAAGGGTTCGAACCAACAATGAGATGGTTCGAACCCTTGAGTCCTCTGGAAAATGGCCTTGGGCTCCCTGTTTTAAAGGGTTCGAACCAACAATGAGATGGTTCGAACCCTTCATTCCTCTGGAAAATGGCCCGAGAGGTGCACATTTCAATGGTTTGAACCCTTCACTTCAGGGTTCGAACCCTTCATTGATCAGCTTACATTGGCCAGTGAATGATGCAGTATCAGGGTGGTTCGACCCCTTCATCCAACTGGAAAATGGCCCAATGAGGGGATCCAGCATTTGGCCCGTGGAAGCCATAAATGATGCTCTACTGCAAAATGACATGGGTCCTTTATTATATAGGTTTACAATCCCCATCCAACCTTCTATGTGGGCTGAATATGGCAGGTGTGCCTGATGTAATGAGTTGGTTTATGCATATCTACCAAGATTTATTATTATTCCGGGTTAGTTTACTAGTATACTAATCCTGGTAACATGACATAGATCCCATAACACCTCAAACTCAGGGTTATCTAACCTCCTTGCACATTCTTGTATTATTTTTGGATTTTTCGAAGTCCAAGTAAAGCGATCGGATTTCTTTTCTTTGTCGTTCTTCATGTATGAAAAAAAGTAGAGAGAAAAGTGCAGCAAAGCACTTAACTGATATTATCAGTAGATCACGTGCCCTCCACAAGAAAATCCTTGCCCAAGCACTGTTTATGCCCCGCCCGTATTCCATGGCAGAAGGCAAGAACACAGAATCTAAAGGCCCAACCACTGTTTATGGCCATATTCCATAAACAGTGAGCAAGAACACATAATCTAAAGTGGCCTCTTATTTATCAGATGGTGCAAAGTTTTGTGTCCGAGAATGCTGTCAAACTCCATGGGAGTTTGAATTTGCTTTGCACTTGGATAATTTGATCAAAACCCATTCATATACTACACTGATTTGGGGCCTTTTCAGTATATTTGTGGTTCATACACCCCATTTGCAACTCTTTCAAGTATGGCAATTTAGGGGCTCACTTGACATCATTCTGGAAATGTTTCATTAATGAAGGAAAACTTGCTTCGTAGTCATCACACTCTAATTAGCTGAAATGATCCATAAGTTAGTCCACGGTACTAAAAAAAAAAAAGTGTCATGAGTTACTATATCCTTCTTTCCATTTTCGTTGATCCTGCATAAACTATGGTCTGATGCTTTGCAGAATCTCAGGAAACTCTTTCCCGGCCATTCACTGACCATTCACTTCCTCTTCTTAACAGGTGGCTGGGGCACCTCATCACTAACCATGAAGGTTCGAACCCTTAGCACGTGGCTGGGCCACTTCATCGTCCTCTTCCTCATCCTCGTCCTCATCTTCACCATCATCACCACCCTCGTCATCATCCTCATCGTCTTCGTCGTCACTTCCGCCTTCACCATTTGCATTGACCTCACCGCTACGGATCATCATCGTCCCCCTCATTATGTCCTTCATCACCTGAGAAAATCATCCTTGCCCCCATCATCATCTTGCTACTCTACATCGTCGTTGTCATCATTGCTATCATCCGTCTAACGTCCAGTCCCTATTATCAGGAGCAGTTCTAGCTGTACTTCTACTGAGGATTGCTAAAGTATCCCTGCAAACAATATACACTATAGTTAAAGATGGGATGCAAGATCAATTACTTTTGATATTGATAGGCACTAAAGAAGGAAAACTGAGGCATACAAAAAGTAAAATTGCGGTTTTACTTTAATGACTTAGTTCTTTTTTTCTGTTAATTTTCTAAACTCATTCAAATTCTGTGTCAAATAGTACGGACGCCCTTTATATGGAGATGTTTTTGGGGTCATACTACAAGACCAACCGAACTATGAGGTATTTGCATTTTATTTCACGTGGTTGTTTTGAATGAATGTAGATACACCGTAACTGAATGGTAACTCGGATTTTTTCCATGTGCTTTGTTATGTAATTGATTGTGTGGGTTTTAGAGGGTTTTTTGGGTTTTCTATCTTCTCCCATAATCATTATTTTATTCTGTTTTGTTTCTTTCTTTCAGGAAGAACCTGTTGATAGAAGCAAGCATCCTATGTGATCTGGAGGAAGAGGAGGAAGAGGAAGTAGAGGAAGAACAGTCTCTGGAGAAGGAATTGGAAGCAGGCATTCAATCTGTAGACAGCCTATCAAGGTATACAGCAGTTTGACACTCAGTTTGGTTGTTTTCATGAATATATCATAATACTAACATTGAAATCGTTGTTTTTTACTCAGCACCCCCACTAGTGTGGAGACACCCGATGTTATTGACCTCCGAAACCAACAGCGGAAAGAGCCTGAGAAAACTCTATAACAAGTGAGTGCAGCATTTGTAATTTTACGTATGTGGGTTCCTTGCAGTTTTTTTTTTATATTTTAACATGTCTAATTGGTACTGAATTGGCTACTGACGTTTCTCAACATTTGTAGGTCCTTGAAGAGAAAGAAGAAAAGATTGCTCCACGGACCTTGCTTGGAACTACACACACGTTTGTATTAATTAAAATCTGATATCAACGATATTGACTCCTTCATTTATTTTTTTTTTATTGTTAGAGTGATACATTGTCAGTGTAATCGGATTTTGAAATTCCATAACTATCGAGTAAGAAAGACCTAATATTTCTTATGTATACAGCTATGTGGTTGGGAATGGCACACAAGACAACGAGGCTGCGAAAAGGGTAGGCTAAATGACTCAATGCCTTTGGCTCTACAGTCACTGTTACCATTATAACAATATTTTACCATTTGCTTGCTTTGACAATGGCGAAACCAAAAACATCTTGAGATCCAACCAAGAACCAACACAAGGGCCTCTCCAGCCAAGAACCAATACCAGGGTCTCTCCAACCTGACAAATGCATTACTAGGTCAACCAGAACCCTATCAGCCCAACACCATACCATTGACCAGCTACTTACTGATACGGTAATGATAAGAATATCTGATTGATGGGTGGGTGGTATAGAGCATCCTTGGTCAACTAAATGGGATGGTATTACTGTTGCAAGCAGACATGGTACCACCTCAACATAGTACATTTGTCACCTACTATAGAAATGGCTGTCTAATCATTTCTCTCCCAAGACAATTGTTTTCTGGATTTTCTAGATTTATGTCTGTTATGTAGGACACTTTGGGAAGAGAAAGTCATGCTGAAAATAGAACTTCCTGAAATGCTTTCCATCAATGGAGTTCACAACACTCTTTCGAGTACTTAATAACTGCCTATTGGGCTATCAAAGATGGGAGTGGGGAAACACAGTATTATAAGTCTAATCCATTAATCATCATTGTTATGATTGAGGAATTACTTATGAACTCATACCTGACCCCCTTAACAAAATTTTTGTGGAATTTTTTATGAACTCTTTGATGACCCCTATAAAGGACTATTTTTTTACTATTATCTGCATTGATAATATATTCTCTCTCAGGTTGATATGCTTCGGGGACACAAAGCAGACAAAGTGGATGTCACCCTACAACCAGAGGAGTTGGAAGTTTTGGACAATGTTTTGGATGCCAAGTAAGTGGAACTGTGATAAGTATTATTGTCAATTACTTTATCATCTTGATGAAAAATAACTTTGTTTTTAGTTGGATCACAGGTACGAGGAAGCAAGGGAGGAAGAGAAGCTGCGTAACCAACGGGAAGATTTCAGCGAAGTGGTTGCAGAGGTGAGCTTTTGGTCTGACATCTTGCATCTTGCTTATTTGCTTGTTTATTGGTTCAACCGTTCTAATGAGATGGATCCGGTGCAGGCTGAGAACAAGAGGAAGCGCAAGATGCAAGAAAAAGAAGGGAAGTCAAAGAAGAAAGATTTTAAATTTTAGATCTTATAATTGTGTTTTAGTTTCGGGAGTAGCAACCCAGTCACAGTTGGATTTGCTGCTTACTGGAGATCTTATAATTGTCTGAGGTGCACTTCAGAATATTCTGTGCTTTTCTTTTCAGAATGTCTAAGGTATATATATCATTGTTAAACCATTGTTAATTCTGAATGGCATCTAAGAAATGTCTTCAAGGTTAAACCATTGTTAATTGTTATCTTTTAAGAATTATTCTGAGGTGCACTTCATGGTTTTTTTTTTTCTGGTAGTAAAATTGCTAAGAATCTCAATATTTTGTTAAGGCTTTCGTCAACTTATTTTTGAAGTGAAGTGCATGTCCAACCACGCTGCTTACATCTCTGAAATTTTGTAATGATGTGCTTTCTCCTATTTGGCATAGACATCATTGTTTTGTGAACTACTGCATCACCACTATTGTGATTGAGTGTCCTCAATCTAAGAGTTTTTTTGTTGTATATAATACATTAGAATTAAATGTATAGAAATTCATCATCATAGTGGTAAATGGAACTTCAACTATGTAACAAAGGAAGGCTGTTATGTGTTTATATCATGTTTTGTGAGAATCTAATTTTTTTTAAAAATTTCTTTGAATATTAGATGACATCTATTGATGAAAAGATAAGTCAGTTGTAGTCCATGCAAAATGGAGTTATACAGATGAGAAATTTCTAGTAGGACTAATGGTTGATCAAGTTAAGAAAGGAAACAAGCTGACTATGACTTTCTCAACCAAGGCATGGCATGAGATAATGAGTGAGTTTCATAAAAAGACAGGCAATAAATATGAGAGGCAACAATTCAAGACCAAATTTAATAAGATGAGGGGAGTATATAGGGACTTTAAGAAGCTTCGTGATATTCCAACTGGGTTTGGTTGGGACCCTAATACAAAAACCGTCATAGCTCCATATGATGTTTGGGATGATTATATAAAGGTACTGAAACAAGGAATGGGATGTCTGCTGCAGCAAAGACGACTGAGGACAGCACACAGCAAAAAGGAAAACCAAAGCACAGGCCTGAAACAAGGGCTGAATGCAGCAAGCAGCAGAGCAGCACACTGCAACCACCAGGCCACTAGGCCACAACAGCAGGACTAGCAACACAGCACACAACAAACCAGGCCACAACAGCAGGACTTTCAACACAGCTCTCAGCCAGAAACCAAAACACAAACTAGAAGCAGGAGCTGAAGGCAGCAAGCAGCAGAGCAGCAGAGAGAAGCAAAACCAATGCCAAAACAACAGAGCTTGCAGCACAGCACACTAGAAGAAAAACCAAAACGCTGTAGCCACAACCACAGCACCCACCAGAAGCTCAGCAGATAGACAAAATTGACCACAGAGAAAGCACCCAGCAGAAGCTCAGCAGATAGACACCAGCAGGGACACTCTGAACCGGTTTCTAACAGCAATGACAATTAAAGGTGTCCTGTCTAGAGCTGGACGACCAGCTTTTGGTCTTGGCCTGATTTATGATTGTGTTTCACTTGAATTTAGGATCTGCTATGGTGTTTGAATGCTGATAATTCATGATCAGCTCATTTCCTTTCTTTGGATTTCAATTAGGAATGATAATGTTTTGCTGTTAGGAGGGTTTTTTCTTTTTTTCTCCTTGAAACACATTAAAATGATCGATAAACTTTAAATATTGCCTGTCAAGTTTGATAGTAGAAACTCTTTCCTTTAGACTACTTGTTCAAGAGAAAGAAGCTATGGGACATTCATGAATCTGAAGAGCAAAATATTTTTCAAGATAGGGAACTATGGGACATTCTTGAATTTGAAGAGCAACCTGATGAGAAAGATTCTTTTCTTCTAATTGCATACTACTATTTTTCAAGATATTGTTCTTCTAATTGCATACTACTATTTGGAAAAGAGGTTTTGGTCAAACAAATAGCTTTGGACAAAAAGAAGAAAACCATCTCTTCTGTCAAAATTCAGTATTTATGAATTCTGAAGTTTGTCACCAAGCTTGTAAGATTAACATCAAAGAACCACTTTAACGAAATGTGAATTTAAAAGTGGGAAGAAGAAACACCTCTAGATTCAAGTTATTCTGAACAAGATCAACAGTACTTTGTAGGATTTCCATTCCCTGCAGAAAATACATGCGTTAGAAAATTGCAACTATGACTCATCTGTCCAATAAATATGCGATACACAGAACACGGGCACATTCACCATCAGGATTCGGCTCTATGAGCTTAACTTCACTCATTATAGATAAGTACATTACGTAGACCAAATCTGTGATACTGTAACTTCATCTTACTTGAAGTGTTATCAGCTCTGCAAGTAGCTTTGCATAAAATCTTTTCCACCCAAATGTTTTGGACATGTACACACACACCCCCCTTTCTTTCTAGCTTGTGTAGCATTAGAATAGCAGATCTGTGTACTATTCTATTGTAAATAATAGAAAGGAGTATCAGAAAAAATGGGAGCAACAAACATAATATTGTAATACTACTATGTTTTGACTGTATCATCACACTTCAAGTGATAGTTGTCATCTAAATGATAATGGGTTACCTTAGGTAGAAGTCCGGTTGTTTTACAAGATGGTAAACTGGGAATTGACCCATCAGGAGATTTTTGAACAGTTGTGAAGCAAATATTGTACTCCTGCACAACACGAGAAAAACAGGGTCAGAGAGACATCTATGAGCTATTACAATGTTATGTGAATGGATATGAGAACGTCAATCATATGAAGGGATTTTTTGAGACAGAAAAAAATAATCAAAGAAGTAAAATGAAAGGCCAAGAGAGGAGACATTGGAACCCAGGAATTGCAAACTGTTCTTTTGCTAAGGACTTGGCCCCTTGCTGTTCTAACAGTGGCAGCAGAGTCATGAAATCTACAAAAAAAAAAAAAAGAGTCACAATCCACAAGGGCTTTGGAAAGACAGACACCACAGGAGCAGCAAGGGAAGTTAATAATCCTACCTGATTCGCTCGATGAGCTTCTCAAAATAGGCAGTAAGTCATCTTGTCTCTCATAAATATTTGATTTACATATGAAAGGTCCAATTAAGGAACTATCACTAGTCTAATGTGTTAAAGCTGGTTCTTTAACAACCAAGTAAAACAAGAAAAAGAAACAAGCTTAAAATGTAATCCACAACCTCAAGGTTTCAAAACTCAGCACCTTCCATGTGTGCCACCGGCCTTGGTCATATAATGAACATACAGAGAAGTAGCAGTAAAACATTAAAGCTTGAAAAATGTATGAAAGAATTCATTTCTGAATACACCAGCCTTTGCAAGCCAGTCCACTTCTAGATTCCATTTTGTTGGGATATGGGTGAAAGTCCTTGAACCAGCAGTGTTCCCGGCCTCCAAGGCAGCGATCTCCTTCTCAAGATCAGAGATGATCTTCTGGGTCTTAGACCGCGACTGCTGCAGAGAAACCAGTCTTCTGATTGCCTCACACTCCTCCTTGTGTTGCCTTTCAATCTCACTCTCTTGAAGCTGCTTCTTCATATCCTTTATGTCTGCCTGCGCCTGGGTGATTTGACTACGTATTTCCTCTTGTAGCTCGTTCAAATTCTCCTTCTCCCGGAGGTTGGCATCAATAACTGCCTTGGTCTTGAGGAGGGGCAACTCGAAAGTGGTCATCTCCTGCAAAATCTTGTCTCCATATGGGGTCTAACTAGCAGTTTGGGCTATGTAACAAAACGTTGAAAGTGCCAGTTGTTGTGACCAAGTTTACATGTCTTGTTCTTGACATTATGATTTGTTATATAGTCGTAGTTATTATGACTAACTGTACCTGTATTGTTATTTACATTAACTCAAAATAACTCATGGTATGATTTGTTATAAAGCCACAATAAAAATGCATTTTAAGAACGTTTCATATCTTTTGTTCATCTAATACAACCAAACAAAAAAATTGAAAATATATTCCAAAGTATCTCCATGACCATAAGTTTTTGGTGTCTCAATGCCCAACCATTTTTAGCATAACATTTGACAGAGTATACAAAAATTTCCAAACATGTCCAAATATTGTCTAAGAAGAATCATCTGAATGCTCCAAGGAGTTACAACACAAACTAGTACAGAAACTCAATGGAGCATACAAAGCCAAAAGAACTATGTTTACAAAATATCTCACCATCATAAACGTTGTGAACAAAATATCACACAAAAAAAATGCCGTGGGCATAAAATGTTTACGAGCCATTTGGATCAAACTCAATCTTGTATAGGTGGATTGCGACATGTTTGACGATTATGGCCCTTCTGCTTACACAGGGAGCAAGTGACTTTGTTCCTCCCACGATCCTATGTACGTATTCTATTCTTCTTGGGTCTACCAGCTTGTCTCTTTCCATGAGGAGGAAGCACATGTGAACCGGTTCGCACATCCCATTGGTTCATATCTCTCGCACCATGTATAACAAAGTTGTAAGTCCTTCGATACATATCAGAGCTAAACCACTCCTCACAATTGTCATATGGATCGAGACCTCTCATCTTAAGTGCCGCTACAGCATGTGAGCAAGGAATTCCAAGCAATTCCCACCGACGACAGGTACAATATCGACGGTCCAAGTGAACAATGTCTACATACTCACTGGAGTGCACCTCGATTTCAGTTGGACTGGCTGCACGAACACCCAGTCTACGAGCATGTTCACTCTCTTTACTCAACATAGACTCAGCATAACGAGTTAACTTGGAATTAAGAACATGAGACTTTTGCCGACGAAGTTCAAAAAATTCCATGAGTTTGGAACGAATTGCCTCGACCATTTTAGTTATGGGCAATTCTCTCGCCCCCTTGAGCAAACTGTTTGTAGCCTCGGCACAATTTGTCGTGAGCATGTCATATCGTTTGCCCAATATAAAAGCATTGGCCCAATGCTGCTTTCCAATATCTTCAATATATTTATATGCCCCCTCGTTAACTGTTCTAATGTCATTCATATGACGTTCATACTCACATGGTCTAAACGCATGAGCTGCATTCCAAAACTTGCGACAAATACCATCATCTTTGAATCTTTTATGAATGTTCTCTGAAATATGACGCACACAGTAACAATGGTTGGCATCTGGAAACCGTTCCACAACAGCCCTTGTGAGTCCTTTCATTCGATCAGACACAATTGTTAGGTTTTGGGGCGGCCGCAATGCTACTGAGAAGGCGGCCAAGAACCACTCCCAAGTTTTGAAATTCTCAATCTCCGCGATACCGAAGGCTATTGGAAATATCCCATGATCTCCGTCATGAGTCACAGCAATGAGTAGCACGCCAGGATATTTTCCACGCAGGTGTGTCCCATCAACTGCAATTAATGGCCTCAACGTGGAACGAAATGATTCTATACTTGATCCTAAAGAAAAGAAAAATCTGCAGAATGTTGAATCCTCTTCTTGGATCACATGCGTCACAGTGCCAGGATTAGTCCTTCTCAATTCATGGCAATAATTTGGTAATATGCTGAATGATTGTTCATATGAACCCCGTATCTCATTGAGTGCTATCTCTCTCGCCTTCCAAGCCTTCTTGTAGCTAAGTTGAACACCAAACTCCTTTGAAAAGTCAGTTATAATTTCTTTGGGTGTGTATGACTCATGGATACGTAGTCTGTCTATGATCCACCTTGCAATGAATCTAGATGTTGCTTCTCCATGTCCAAACCCCATCATTGGCTTCGAACAAGTATGAGCACCATTGTATGTCCTAACCTGAAATTCTGGGCCAGAGTTAACAATTGTTGCATGGATACGCCAAGGACAATTACTTTCACTGCACCGTGCTGTAACTTCTATTGGAGACGTTCTCAAGCGTTTAATTGCAAAATTATCATACATTGCAGCTTTTGCAAGTGCTTCTCTAAAAGAATCGCAGTTTGAAAATTTTCTTCCCTTCCACATCTCATGCATGGAGTTAATATTTTTATCATCTCCTAGAACAAGGGGATCGGGTACCAATGTGTCTACTAGATTCAAATTTAGAGTTGCATTACATGGCTCTCCAATAATCTCTTGTTGAACAGAAGCTATCGGTGGTTGTTGAGGAAGATGCATATTCATATTCAAGCCAATCAAGTTAAATGGATCACTGTGACTAGCTTCTTGAAAAATTGACTCAAGACCATCACCATAAGAAAATGTTTGTGCTCCATCACCATTTATGCATGTGGTTTCATTTTGATGATCATCAAATGGTGATGATCTATTCAAATCTATCTGAATCGATGGCGTCGCTGGAAGATTATTCCTGCATAATTAATTGAGCAATAAGATCGCCTTCTTATAAAAAAAATATTTCGAAATAGAATAGATTTCAATGGTGTTAGCCATAGCATACCCATGGGAACAAACCGTTGCTTCAGGAGCAACTCTTTTGTTGCCAACTTCCGTAAATATTCTGCAACTTGTGCGTGCCCTCGAAGATGTGCGACTTGAACAACTTCGAAATGAACAATAGGAAGAAGTTCATAAATAAGAGGAAATTTAGAATTCATTAAGAAAAATTTATAAAACAAATAAATACGTACTGTGTAGTGGGCTTCTTAGTTCTTTCTAAAATTTCTGAACTTCTATAGAGATACAACAATATGGGGTCAGTTCGTTCACGATTTAATCTAAGCATACTCCGCATATCTCCATCGCCTTTTAGATCGACCAATGTGAATGTCCGATTGATATGACACATATATCGTATCAGTGGATACTCATCTTCTTCATCCCAGTTCGTCTCTGTAATTATTTGTTCAACTACTGCATTATAACTTATGTTGTTATCCACGAATATGATTCTCTGCTCGCCACCCATGTATATCGGATTTAGATGATCAATATCCAAATCCCCATTAAAGTGCAATATCAAACATATTTCATTTTCGGACATCCTGCAATAACAAAGAAGTTCAAAATTGGATCAAATGTTAAAAAATTGATGAGCAGAATTCTAAGACTTTTCTGATAGAATTGGAGTTCACCACATATATGTTATAACTCACACGTGCACGCACAAACGGATATATATATATATGCCTCTTGTATCGCAAAGGAGATAAATTAAATGCTACCGATGAGATGAGACTCAATAGGGAAAAGATGGCTGATGTCACCATAATTGAGAAGATTCTTCGATCGATGACCTTGAAGTTTGATTATGTGGTGTGTTCGATTGAGGAGTCAAAAGATCTTGACACACTCTTAATCGCTGAATTGATGAGTTCATTAATGGTTCACGAGCAACGGATTAATCAGCATGTAGCAGTAGAACAAGTATTGCTATCACAACTCTCTTTCAGCACCCAATTTTCAAAAAAGAAAGGATTTAGTTGAGGAAGGGGAAGCAGCAACAACGATGATCAATTCATACAGAATAATCAAGCTCTTGATCCCAAAGGCAGAGGCAGAGGACGAGATAATCAACATGCAGGAGACTAAGAATCAAACCCATTTGATAAGTCAAAAGTTAAATGGTATCTATATAACAGGTATGGTCATTATCGTTCCGAATGTCGGACAAAATTATATAAAGAAAATGGTGGAAAATCAAATTTTGTAGAGAAAGAAGATGAAGTTACACTTCTTATGGTTTGCAATGTAACGGAAGAAACCCATCAGAGCATGTGGTACTTGGACACAAGATCAAGCAACCATATGTGTGGAAACAAGTCCATATTATCTGATGTGGATGATTCTTTCCGAACCTCTGTAAAATTTGGAGATAATTCCACAATTTCTGTTATGGGGAAGGGCAACATTAAAATCCGGACATCCCAAAATTCACAGCAAACCAGTTCAAATGTGTTTTATGTTCTGGGTTTGAAAAATAATTTGCCGAGTGTGGGTCAACTTTTTAAATCTATTGAAGATTCATGGCTTGTTGTAAAACATTCAGATTTTACACTTTTTAATGTTCGATCATTAATGGTTTGCTGTAAAACATTCTTGTTTTATATAAACCAGGAATCTATTGAATTAATGGTTTTACAGCAAACCATGAATTAAAATCTAGACGTTCACAGCAAACCATGAATGATTTTATGTAAACCAGGAATCTATTGAATTAAAATCTAGACGTTCACACACTTTTTTATGTTCGATCATTCATGGTTTGCTGTAAAACATTCTTGTTTTATGTTCCGGGTTTGAAACCTAAACCGTTCCACAACAGCCCTTGAAAAATCATTCTTGGTTCTATCTCTTGTTCCAAGCTAAATTCATTACAGCAAAAGAGTAAACAAATGGAAGAGAAAAATGAAGAGCAGTAATAGAGAAACCTTCATATGCTTTTGAAGAAATGAAAGAGCGATCGCTTAATACTCTTGAGATCCTCCCTCTAACGATGGAGACAGCCACAGAAAAACAATGAAGGAAAACGACATGCTCTCTGGTGCGAACGGAGGAAAAAAGGGAGGGAAAACGAGTAGTATATATAGTGACTGTTTAGTTTGTGCAATTTCGCAAATATCTGCGATATGGCACAAAAAGGGTAAACTTAGAAAAAAAAAAAAAGAGGCACTCTGTACGATCCCCATATTTGGGATAACTTTTTAGTCAACGCCGTTTCAAAGAATACAGGGTATTACATAACCTGTACGGTCAAAATCCCTTCTAAATATAACATATATACATCAGTTATATGGCTGGGCCTGGGTCTTTGTCTTGCCAGCCTCGTTTTATCCAATCTTGAGGCAGGCCAATTACAGGATTGGCTCACCTTGTCCAAGTTTCAGCACTATAATATGATATAGTTTTGTCTTGTCAAGGAAAAAGAAAGGTGAACATTCCACGACCTCCCAACCCAATTTGAAGCTGACCTAGCAGCGCAAGCTTTTGGGCTGGACAACTTTTCATTTCCTGATGACATTCAAGTAGGGTTTTTTTCTTTTTTTGTTTTTTTTTTTTTTTAAGAATATAGAATGCCTTTGTGGATAGGACCTTTCACGTACAGGTAGTTTTAGATAGTGTCACCTGGCCACTAGGGCAGGAAAAAAAAAAAAAAAACGAAAGATTACATTTTTGAACCACTTGTTTTATTTTATTTTATTTTTTAATTTGGTACTGTTAGATTATTAGTTGGCAATTCAATGGATTTCAGAATAAAAATCAAATTCAAATGGGGTTTTAATTTTATTTTTTTAGATAAGACTACAATGATGCTTCATCTTGAAGTTTGAAGGAAAAAAACGAAGAAAGTCAAATGTTTCTGTCGTGCAGTCAAGCCCTCAGACAGAACCAAGGTTCGCTCGAGTGACCATCCTCCTGGCTCGAGCTAGTTAAGCAGCCCTATTGAACTTTAGGACAGGATGCGGTCTCACTTGAGCAAGCCCATCTCTGCTCGAGCGACCTTCGCGAATCTTTCCTATATGAATTAGAAACCTATTCCTATTTTCTCTGCACTTGCTATCTATGTCCTATCCAAATTGAGAACCCTTGCACTACCCAAAAGCTAATGTATAGAAACTCTTGCTACCCTAGAACTTACCTCTCTCCCATCCAAAGAATTGAGAATTCCTTGAGAGATCCTTTGTGAGTTCTGTGTTGAGTTGTTGTGCAAAAGTTCTGCACTAAAGCCGATTCTGTTCTTCTTGCTCATTGAAGCACCTTGAGAGGCATCAATGTGGTTTGTGTTTCAAGCACGGTGAAGGTGTACTGTGAGTCGTCGGCAAGACCATCGCAGTCCTTAGGTTGAGTTGTAATTGGGAAAGGTTCTGTGAATTATTGTAACCTTTATTTTATGTAGTATTGTTGTTTGTGGTCTAGACGAAAAGACCTGTGGTTTTTCCCGAGTAGGGTTTTCCACATAAAAAATCGTGTCTCTCTCTTGTGGTTGATTGCTTCTCTACTTAGGTTAACTATTTCTAGTCTTAATTAATTGAAATTGAAATTCATAAAGAAATCTGAGTTAGGACCTTAGCCTGTGTTAAGGCTTAAATTCTTTCACGTGGTATCAAAGCGGGATACACTAAATTATTGTGTGATAAAATCAGATTTTCCTTGTGGAACTCAATAGGGAAGGCACGTCGACCACCAAGCCCTCGTTGCTTGATAGAAGCGATTATGCCTACTAGAAGGTTAGGATGATTGCCTTCTTATAGTCGATTGATGATGATGTTTGAGACAGCGTGGAAGAAGGTTATTCAAGACCCACTGTAGACACTGACGGAAAAACTATTCCCAAACCTAAAGCACACTGGACACTAGGTGAAAAACGTCTTGCAAATTATGACAACAGGGTAATTAATGCCATTTACAATGGTGCTACTACCTTTGAATTTCCACATGCACATTTGCAAAAGAAGCTTGGGGCATCCTGCAGACTATGCATGAGGGCACAAATACTGTAAAACATACCAAAATACAGAATTTAAACTACGCTTTTGAAACTCTGCATATGAAAGAAACAGAGACATTTGATGAATTCTATGCGAAATTGAGAGACATCGTCACCTCTAGTTTCAATTTCGGTGAGCCGATCTCTGAGAACAAAATTGTTAAGAAAATCCTTCGATCTCTATCCAAGAGGTTTCATGCAAAAGTAGTTGCTATTGAAGAATATACAAATCTAAACACCCTTATAGTTGAAGAATTGGTTGGCAATTTGCAAACTTTTGAGGCTAACCATTGTTCAGTTAAGAAGTCTAAAGGAATTTCCCTCATATCCTCTATGTCTGTAAAGGGATGTTCCAATGTTGAATCAGATTGCAATTCGGATGATGCTGATTTTAAAGCCATATTTGTGAAAAAGTTCAAAAGATTTTTGAAAAGAAAAAAAGGCACTTTGAGAAAAGATTTTCAGAAAGATAAGGCACCCAACAAATCTAAATTTGTGCCTAAGTCTAATAAATATTGCTAAGGGTTCCTCCAAGCCTATCCACTACTTTGAATGTTAAGGTTACGGTCACACTGCTTCTAAGTGTGTCAATCGGAAAGAGAAAAGTAAAGGAAAGGGTCTGAACGTCTCTTAGGATGACAATTCAGCGGAAGAAAGTAGTGAGTTTGACTCTTCTATTCATGAGCTTGATTCTAGTAATTTCGTTGCTTTCATGACTAGAACTAACTCCCTTATGTGCACGGCTCATTTGACAAGGTTTTCAAGTCAGATGAGGAACTAGATCTTCATGAGTTTTCTGATGATGAATAGGATCTAGAAACTATATGCAAGAAAGTACTAAAAGATTCCATGCGCTTGTCTCGGATCAATGTAAGATGTCTCACAAGCTAAAAGTCATGGAATCTTAGAATTCATCTCTGACATCTGAACTAGAAGATGCACATGCCAAGGTAAGCCAATTAGAATCACAACGTGTATTATTGTCTAATAATCTAATAGATGTAGGGAAGAAGAATGAGTGGTTGACTGCACAGAATCCGAAAATTGCAAAGGCATGGAGGCCTTGCAAACTAAACTGAAAACTTGCAAAGTTGAAAAGGATGACCTAAATGGCAAGTTGAAGATGGTACTCATGGAGCTGGAATCTGGCTAGTCCTTAATAAAGCGTATGAATGCAAGCTAAATAACTCTAGATGAAATTCTAAAGAGTCAGAAGAATGATTCATTGAAAGCGGGTCTAGGTTACTGATGGACCCGGCCTTCGTCCTCTCCTTCCGCCCAGGGGCTGCCGGGGTCCGGCGGAGGAGAAAATCGGGTATTAACATTTTTTGTACGGGTATGCCAGATTTTCTATTCTACTTGGAATTTGAAGTGATGATGATCCGGAGATTCACCTTCACAAGTAGAAAGGAAATCAATCCTTTTTTCTAACTTTTCAAATTACATAAATATTTAAGAAAAAGAGACAAGATTTTTGAATGCTGTAGGAGGCGATTTTTTGTTTGTTTGCCGTGAAAGGCCATTTTGCCGTAAAAGGCAATTTTTGCCGTGAAAGGCGATTTACAAATCTCATCAATAATGAAAGACAATAATTGTGATTTTTTTGTCTCTTTAAAAAATACAAAATACAATAGAAAAGGAAAAAAAAAGGGACCTAACTTCTTAGGAGATTGTGGGGACTCGTTCAGATCGACGGTCGCAAGTCATGTATGGACTTCGCCATCGTCCTTCAGATGAGAACTCTTGATGCTTTGATTCTTTGGCTTGGCTTAGACCTCATTTTTTTTAGAGGATAAAGACCAAGGGGAGGTCATATATCCCATAAAAAACCAAATAAACGGGCCTAAAAACCGCGTTTAGGCCATGTTGGATAGAAAAAAATGACATTGGGGCGTGGCCCCCCAAGGGACTTCGATCACCTTGTGGTGTTTCTTGCAGCAGAGTAGCAGGACTTCATCAGAATTTCTCTGGGATATCTCTCTCTCTAGGTGTGAATTTCTCTTGAATTTTCCAGCTTCTGGGGATCCTTTCTTCTTGGAATGACCCCTCTTTTATAGCCTTTTGGTGGCCATAAGGTGGGTTTATGAGCATTGATGGCATTGATGCTCTATGATGAGAGGAGTTACATGTTTTTATTTCTTGATTTTGTAACTCTTTTTTCTTGGCTTGTGATTAGCCGATGGAGAATGATGGGCATTTAATCGCCTTTAATCTCCATGATGAGGGAAGTTTCATGGCTTTAATGCCATGATTACTTTGGACTTGTAACTCCCATTTGTTTGCTTCTGATTGTGCCGTTCAAAATAATGGGTTAATGACCGCATTAAGTTGTCATAAAATAGGTCAATTAACAGCATTAAGTGGTCGCCGGGGCATTTAAAAGGTGCAGGCCACGCTGCGTCTTTTGGAATTCTTCTTATGATCATCGCCGATGGATCCACATATTGTTTGATGTCGGATTGTGATGCAATTTCAGACATTGATTGATGTTAGTAAGCCGGTGACATCTGTCTTGTCGATTTTTCGGTCGGTCGGACAGAAGTGTACTTTCTTGGTCAGCCGATTGGCGATCTTGGAACGATCAGTGATGACTTCATGCTTTTGACAGCGGATCCGAGATGTTGGCGAAGATCAGTCGTTTCCAAGCATCAAAATTGGATTTTTGGAAAATCACAGGGGCTGGAACTCTCGAAACACGGAAAAGATCAGAAAATGGCGACCATGGGGGTTTTGTCCCCTTTGGTCGCCGCTTCGTTTTTCGACCGTTTCTTCTTCTTTTTTGTTCCTTTTTTCTTCTGTATTTTTCTTGACATTTTCCCTCAATTATCGACTTGATTTTCTTGGAGAAAACTTGACAAGAACCCGCGCAAAACGGAAGCACAAAATTTCCCATTTTTTGGAAAAGTCGAATCCTTTGTAGCCGATTTCCGTCAAGAGTCAAAACTAGGTCAAACGATATCGGAATGGCCCGAAATTTGAGGTGAAGCCTCTTGAGCAGTGGATAGGACCAACTAAGGGCTTTCATTTGGTTTTTGGAGCCATTTGGGGTCCCGTCACTGCTATACTTGATTTTGCCGCAAAAAAGATGTCGAGCTTTGATATACGGTCAACCGATGTCTGATTGACCTGAAATTTGACAGGGAGCCTATTGGAGTCATTTTGAGATGATCCATTAGCTCTGATTTGGATGTCACGGTCCCGGGGTGCTCCGCCGCCGGTAGGCTTGATTTTATTTCGGAGCGTCGAAGTCTGGTCAAACGTTGTCGGAATGACCTGAAATTTGACGTGCAGCCCATTGGAAGCATGTTGAAGCTACTCATGTACTTTGTTTGATGAGTGATGGCCTCTGTGGTTCTCGCCGCCGAAAGACTTGATTGTACTACTCGAGGGTTGATGGAGGGTCAAATGTTGTCGGTTTGACTTGAAATTTGACAAGGAACCTTTTGGAGGTATTTTGGAACCATCCGTAGGCTCTGATCGAAGTTTTGATGTCTTCGACACTGTCGCCATCGGAAGCGCATGTTTAGCTGTCGGATGAGTGAAGTTAGGCCAAATAATGTCGAAATGACCCGAAACTTCAAGATTACCCCTCTTTTGGCTGTCTTAAAGGATCTTGTAGTTTTTATTTGATTCTGACAAGATCTGATGCTTAAAGTAGCATTGCCTGTTTATAGTAGGATGCGGCTTCTTGATGTTGATGAGGCAAAGTGACTGTTTTAGTGTCAACAATTACAAACAAGAAGCTCCGACTTCCAAGAACACAAGTAACTCTGTATTTGTTTGAGGCCCCACTTTACACTCGATGACTCCCACCTCCATAAACACTGCACATGTGAACACAATTAATAAAAGGAATGTACCAAAGCCTAGATTTGTTCCCATTTGTCACTTTTATGGGATCAAAGGACACATCCGACTACACAATGACAAATCGAGAAATAACTTGAGAAACTAGCGAAGGAAGAAGCATTATTCTCCTAAATAGGTCAAGACAAAGTCTGTCTGTGTTCGTAAGTCTGATCGTCACTTGTAATGTGCTCCACATTGCACTAACAAAGCCTCTTAAGCTTCCCAAGTTTAATTCGCTCCGTAAGTCCCTCGGCGTTGGCCTACAACCCTAAATTCTTTCCTCAATTCTGTTTTGATGAACACATACATGTTTTTTTGGGTTGATTTTATGATTATCTGGCATGTGATACACTTTGATTTGCTTATTTTTAAATTGAATTTCTTGGTACTCTATTTCAGGTTTTCGAACATGTCTTTTAGTACACGATGACTCACTTGGACACTTACTTAGGGTTAACGTGACACTAGGATTGATAGGATTTACGATCTTAGTGGATTTACACTCTTTCAGAGCATCGGTCTTGATTTTTCTTGATTCCCCAATGCTCTATTTATGATGTTTATTAAAACAAAAAAAATGAAAAAAAAATATAGTATATATATTTATTTGACCCAAATTAGACTGTCTATAGAGATTTTTATAGGGAGTATGTGCGGAAATGAATAATGACTATGTATGCTTCCTAAGTCTTAACTTTGCTTATATCGTATGAACTCGGAAATTCCTACATCGGAAAAAGTGCGCAAGTGAAAAAGTTAATATTTGGGTATGCTCCCTTGATTTTAACTTTTCTTATATCATTTGAATTTGAAAAATTTTCATTTCAAGAAAAATTGTATTTGGGTCATTGATGGTTTCATAAAAATAAACGAAAATTTAGTGTGACATTACGGGGGAGCTTCATACATCATTAATGATCGGATCGTCTGTTTATGAGAAGTATGAGTTTGTCTTTGTACTTGATGAATGTTGATTTATGGCCGATCACTGACTTCTTCGTATTTTTTCATTTTATATTATCCCTCACACACAATTTACACATATGTCAAGTTCCTAAATATTGTGTTGCCTCGTTTATTGGCCTCTTAAATTTTGTAAGCTATCGTGTTTCATCATCGGGGATTTTCATATTTGGCCCGATTGAGCTTTTGCATTTTGTGCTTTTTATTCGTATTTTTTAGGTTAAAATTCTTTCCATATGTTATACCCTATTGTGTCTATACTTTATCAAATCCTAAACAAAAAGGGGGAGTAGAAATTTAGCAATGTTTAGTTTATTACTTAAATTATTTTCTGTGATTTATATGAGATCTTTGTCAAGTATGTCGTGCAGGTTGCAGTGGTTGGAGAATTAAAGATAGCATGTCTAGCATGTTTGCAAGGTTTCTATTTTCATTTTCTTTCAAGAATGATTCCAATAGCAACTTAGTTTTGAATGTAATTAGGGAGTTTTATTCATTAATTGCCAGATGGGGAGATTGTTATATTATTGGTTGGCACTTCAATGGGTTTCAGAACAAAACTAAAGTCCAAATCAAGTTGTAATTTTACATTTTTAGATATGGACGGTGATGATGCTTCATCTTGAAGATTAAAGGAATAAAAATGAAGAAAGTCAAATGTTTCTATCTTGCAGTCAAGCCCTCAGACAGAACCAAGGTTCGCTTAAGCGACTATTCTCCTGGCTTGAGGGAGTTCTGCAGCCCTATCAAACTTCAAGATAGAATGCGGTCTCGCTCGAGCAGCCCATCCTTAGCTTGAGCGACCTTCGCGAATCTTTTTTACGCGAATTTGAAACTTATTCCTATTTTATCTCCACTTGCTATCTATGTCCTATTCGAATTGAGAAGCCCTTGCACTACCAAAAGCTTATATATACAAACTCTTGCTACCCTAGAACTTGCTTCTCTCTCATCCAAATAATTGAGAATCCCTTGAGAGATCCTTTGTGAGTTCTGTGCTGAATTGTTGTGCAAGAGTTCTGCATTGAAGCTAATTCTGTTCTTCTTGCTCATTGAAGCACCTTGAGAGGCATCAAGGTAGTTTGTGTTTCAAGCACGGTGAAGGTATACGGTGAGTAAAGATCTGTAGTCCCAACATATTGACTTTGTCGGTTGTCAACCCACTTGCATCTAACTGTCTTCATACCATCAGGACATAAAACCATCTCTCATGTGTCATGCCCCATCAAGGCTACAATCTTCTCACGCATTGTGTCTTGCCACTCCTTGATCTCTTGTGTGATATCAGTTTTGCACCTGCGTGAGTCTCTGAAATGTTGTAGGAAATGGCTTCCGCAATAGTTTCATCAACCATCTCTTGTGAATTTGATCCAGTCCTAAACTGATTATGCTCCACTTCTTCCGATTCATTTTCCTTGAAACATCTTGGCACATGATCTTCAACCCCGTAATTTGGCACCGCTTGAGGACTTGATTTAATTCCTGATTGACCAACCTCCTCCATTGTTGATTCCTCTTCCTTGATCTGATTTTGTACTTGATTTACAAGCTCCAAAGAATCTGAAGACACTACATCATCAACATCAAAGATTCTTTATGTAAATGCATAGTCACATATTTTGACGGTCTCGACGATGTCGTGAAATTCGCCTCTAGGTCACCACCATCCGCATTAATGGTTCTCACACGCTTATTGGCTTCCCCTTGCATTGAGTCCTCCATGGTTAAATTTCCCTTAACAACTACCACTGTCACTTTACAATCCTTGCATTGTGCCTCAGTTTACCACATTGGTAAATCGATTTCGGCTTTTTGGCAAACATGTTTGCATAGATGTCCCTCGCTTTCTTCGGAGTCTTTTCCTCCATTTGATACTCAAGCATGTCATCATCCATTGACACCTTGATTGCAAATAATGCCCTTGCTCATCTCATGGTCCACTATTTTTGTGTGGATGCCTCTTTTGGTGGTGTTGTGTCTCCCCCGCATGTGATCTCCCATAAGTCCCAATCTACCAAAAAAGATTCCATATGCTTCCTCCACGAGTCATAGTTTGCCAGCTCTTGGTACCACTGGGAAAGACAGGAAGAAGTCGTCAATGCCGAAATCCACCTATATTGATCTAGTTTGATCTGCCTCAACACATATACCACCATGTAGATATCGTCGCCACTAGCGCGTAGGATCAAGCAAATCTCAAATCCGACTTCGGATGACCCCAATATCGCGAAAACAAATCATGTGCGTCCAATTTGGTCAAACCCTGACTGTAATGCTAGGTTGCAGACTGTTCTTGTTGTGGGTCAAGCAGAATCTGCCCCAGACCCAACCCGGATTTAACCTAGCCCAAGACCAGAACTCTTGGCCTTCACTACTGTCTTCTTCTCCTGTCTTTTTTATTCTATTGTCAGAGACCAAGATCGCCTTCTCCAGCATGTAGGTGATCGGCGATGGAGTGGTGTAGTCATCTGCAATTGCCCGACCCTCTTCCTCCAACCACGATGATGGCTAAGCGAGGCAATAATGGAACCCTTCTACGTTTCTGTCATCGATCCAACCCCCTTTTCTTCTCCAAGTTCAGCGACAAAGTTAGGCGGCGTCTAGTCGGCTCCTTCTACGACACGGGAGTTTTCTGTGATGCTGGTGTATTGAACAAGCCCTACACCTGTGTACTATTCCTTCGGTTTCGATGACGGCAAAGGATGATGCTTCGGTCCCTTGCATAGTGAACACCTGGTAATCGAACTGAAACAACTCTGTCGATACGGCTTTAGCCAAAATCAAATCGACCCTTGCAGATCGATCTCACAACCCAGCCTACCTCTGAGCTGCACTGTAAATTAGAACTCAGAACCTACCTTTATTCTTCGGCTCTTTGCAATTGCCTGGCTATTACAATCTGAAAGTTTTTCTTCTATGCATAGCCCTCATGATAGTGGCTCACCTTTAATCTTAGCCAAACAAAGATCAATCCTATTCTTCGAATCACCGAACGGAACCTCGGTTTTCTACAAACTGAATTAGAACCCTCTGGTCAAGCCTGACGACCCGGAACCCCTCAATCCGAATCAAACCTTTTCTCCTCTCTCTCCCACTCACAAGATGATGTATGTCTATCCGACCACGATGATTACGCCCCCATGTCCCTGCTAATCTGCACACAACAAGATCCACCAAATGTGACAAACTAGTCACGACCATTGCCCTATTAATTCGGAGGGGTAGCTCAGTTGGCCTAGGACCACAGTTTGCTCCCGGAGGTTGGGTGGTTCAAAACTGCGCTACCACACTAGGACTATAGAGGATTTAACCGGCTCTCCCAGGGCCTGTACGGGTTAGTTCGGCCCAAAGGGGTAGGACACCCTCCATTATTAAAAAAAAAAAAAAACGATCATCGTCCTTGGATGTACTGATTTTTTGACTTGCTCTAATAACATTTGTTGAGGAAGAAAAGATGAACACACTATAAAAATAACTCAGTATTATTATATTCTAAGTAAATCTCAATATATCCACTAATATATATAGAAAGCCTGGGTGTGTTTGGCACTTAACTAGTTAAAGTGAAGTAAAGTGAATCCAGACAAGAAATTACAAGGGGTCATATAAAAAATACACAATTTCAAAATTCCCTTCGAATTAAAAAAAAAAAAAAGAGCAAAAAAAGCAACATCATTTCTCCACTAAAAGATAAAAAAAACTCAACTTTTCTATAAAAAAGTAAAAAAGATTCCATACCAAACAACTAAAAATAAAACACCATCATAACACTTTATATTTTATTCTCTCTTGATTTGATGTTTCACCTCACCGTACTTCAATTCACCATACATCTAAATAGGCCCTAAGATAATTTGCTAGGGAATCCACTTTTAATCAAGCAACCCACTCTAAGTCAAATTACTTCAATAACATGACCCACCAACCTCATTGGAAACCTAAAATTATTAAAGAGTTAGGAGTTTGGGTTGACCATCTAAACTTAATAAGCCAGGTTCTCAAATGGAAATCTTCTCTTGCACCATACACGTAACCTACCTACAAAACCCAACCCGACCCGCGCGGCCCCTTTTAACATTTCCTAAATTCTCGCATTGGCAGCTGAGTAGCAGAAAGAAACGCCTCATCTACTCCAACTTCGATGTTTGGTGGGGCCCACACCTCGGTCCGGTTCCTATAATATCACCTTTTTCTGACTTTCTACCATCCCCTCCTAAAACTTCTTCATTCGGAAGCGAAAAATACACGTTTGATTGGACGCTCTCTCTCTTTCGATCGAATCAAATACGATTTTTTCTTGGTAAATACGAGGGGAAAGGAGACCCATCTGTCTTCTCCTCATTCTCATCGTCCTTGAGCTATGTTGGGCAAAATCTTTCACCCAAAGGCCCCGGCTAAGGTATTCTCAATCTAATATTCAATCCCATTCAAGAATTCAAACTTGTTGGGATTTCTCAGCTTTCCAATTTATTTCTTCTACTAGTGATTTCCAAATGGAGCAAGTACGAAAAATCCCTGTTTGTATGTATTTCCTCTTTCATGGATTTGTGTTTCTTACCCATTTCTGATCCGCCCTTTCCCCCTTGTCTTAGTTTCTGATGTTAGTATCAGAGAGAGACCCAAAGTTTTGTTTCTTTTCTCTTTTGATGAGAAATAAAAGAACCCCAGAAGTCCATTTTCTTCTCTCTTTGGGTATATATGATAGTCTTGAGAAATTCTGGTAGAGATGAATACAGTGGCTGTAAATTGTTATATCTTTGATGATGAACAAAAGTCTGCAACATTTTGCATTTTGATATGGGAAGTTGTGAAATGGCAATTTTGTACTAGTACCCTTCTCCTATAAACAGGAAAGAAAGCAGAGAATCTATGGGTTTGGAGCTCAGTGTGGACCCAATAAAATCTATGGGTCTGTTAGGACTTTGGATGCGGATAAAAGGGTGAAGAGAATGGAGGTGGGGAAGAACTATACATGGTTCAAAATCGCAGTGTGGGCAGCTTTCTCCACATCCAAGCGAGCGCAACTGGTTACACGATTAATTTGCTTAACTATTATAAATAGTAAAAGGGGTTGTTGTTTCAGATGGCTGCAATGAAATGCTTAATTTCTTGGTATGTTTAGCTAGAACAATGTTGCTGAAGAAATGACTGATCTCAGAGCCCGATGGAAATGCTTTTCTGTGAACTTGGCAACAAACAGTGGGTATTTAGGGCTGTCAAAATTGATCCATCAGGCGTGGATCTTGTACTAGCTCAGCTAGCTTTTGAGGTTGGCCAATTTGAGAATTAAGTTTTGCTTGTCCATGCTTTGGCTTATTGACAGCACTGGAGGGATTGGAGGATCATTCCTTTCTGGTTGCCCATCGTTTACTTTATTTTATTTTATTTTATTTCGGCGGTCTATCTCTTTTTCCACTACAGTACAATATTCTGTTTGGGCTTGGTTCTCTTTTATAACCGGATCTTCATTAGGAGACACGATAATTTATTGAGCGCTTTTTAAAATTTCATATGCTATCGTTATTCACATTAAAGAACTGTCTCCTTTTTTTTCTCTAAGCAGCATAATGCGCAACCTGGAGGTATGGCCTCAACTGAGTTGGATGTACGCATTGGTCTCCATTATGGCATTCCATCTACTGCATCAATTATGGCTTTTGATCCCATCCAGCGCCTCTTGGCCATTGGGACATTGTGAGTTGGAAAATGTTCTTTTGGTGCCTTTTTTTTTATATATTGGATTGAATCTTGAATATTTAACGACTTAATAATGAATAAGAGTGCTCGCCTTTTGTTTATTTCTCCTGTTTTTGTTTCATTTTAGTTTGATCAGGAATTTAAAGTCTCAAGACTGCAACCTAACAGCTGGATATTTAGATATTAGACATAAATTGTCATTTCATGCCTATCTAAACCAGGTCTAACCAGACCGAAACTATTGGTGTTGGTGTTATTAATTCCATCATACTTATTATCAGGAAGAATGGTCAAGCCCTCACTGGATATATTGATTTTTCAGTTATTGGTAGATTTGCCTTATAGTTTGGCTTTCTGTCAAGTATATCCTTCTGTACATTGGAAAAAGATGATCTCTCTCCATGATGTGATGTTAGGGTAATGACAATAGTGTTTAGCTAATACTTATTCCTTTGGCATAATAATCTGGGTTATCGGAAAAAGGATATGGATTAGATTAAAATAGGGTCTAGAGGATCTTTATTTAGCTTTGATACTTTTGGCGTTGATTATATGTACTATGTATTTGTGTTGTATAATCTCTTATCAGGATGATATAAGTCTCGATCATTCTTTTAAAATCTAACATGGTATTAGGGCCTTTAGACAATCTCAGCCATTATTTTTGTTTAGATTAGTCATCTTAATTGTTAAGAGTCAACCAATTTAACGGATACTCGTGAGACCGAATGTGAGGAACTGGAAGGAAGTAGCTCTCTCTATGCCTCATCAACAGAAGCTGCTAGTCTCTTTTGTGTTTTGTGGTTTTAGTCCTTTTTGTTGTTTCTTGTCTCCTTTGTAGTCTGTAGTTCTCCTCTAGTGTGGTGTCCTTTTTTTGGGTTTCTTCGTGGCTGTTAGCTTGCCGGTATAGCCCCCTTGCACTGCTTGCTTTTTTTCTTCTAATAAAAGTTTCCATTGAAAAAAGAAAAAAGAAAAAAAAAAAAAAAAGAGTCAACCAATCAGTTTATCTTAGCCTCTTGATTAGCCCTTGATTGGGGGGCTTGGCATTGGTCTAACTTCTTAAGAGGGATGTTAATGTGTTGGGTTTGTTATGACTTATGGGTCAAGGTAAATCCATATCTTACCCAATTGACATGTTGTCTAGCTCATACTTGATGTCCCTATGTTGCAAGAAAACACATTGATTTTACTATTCTGTAAATGACATTAAAAGAAATATATATATATATATAAATGACATTTTCATTGGACATAACAACTCTTTCATCTCTAGTGTTTTTTTTTGGAAAGGAAAAAGGAAGGGGGGGGGGGGGGGGGGGGGGGGGTGGGTGGATAAGTATATATTCAAAGAGAAAATAGGTACGTCAAACAATGATGGGAAAATAGGTACGTCAAACAATGATGGGCAGAAAGAATTAGGAAACCTCCAGAGCCGTGGCCAATCCCCAGCAAAGAAGGAGAGACAAAGGCAAAGGAGCTGAGCCACAAAAGCGAGAAAACAAATCCTCTCAAAACAAAAGAAGAAAGAAGCCAAAATACCCCAAGATAGGGGCTGCCAAACCAAAGGGAGAGGAAAAAATCCCCACTGCCCAGGGCATGCAAACAAAAAAAAGTTAGGGACCTGTAATTTTCTTGTAATTATGAGTTAATTTGTACAATGTGATGAGGATAAGTTTGTCTCCGAAGATTAGGATCTGATTAGATTTGTTTTATTGTTAGAGCTATATCAGGTTAGAGTTGTAATGTAATTAAGTTTCCTATTATGATATGATTAGGTTTCCTAGTTTAAAAATAATATCTTGATTATATTTTATGAATAATTATCACTATTTTTGATGAAATAATACATAATTTTGTCAAGATGTAGACCCTAAATTTTGCTTGGTATCAGAGCAGGAAGCGCAACTTTGTTCCCTTTCCTCTTTTTTTCTTCTAATTTTTCTTGCTTCTTAAGTTGCACTTTGGTCCAATAGACAAAAATGAAGAAGGCCTTTGGTCAGCTTTGTCATTCTTGCTCCTTTCTCCATTACTGTTTGAGCACAAGAAGGTTAACTAAGGGTTTTGTAGGAGGAAAATGCAATTCTTCTTCGAACTCCTCTTTGAAATAAAAAAGCCTTCGCTTGTAGTCAAAAGCCTCTTAGGATTGTTCGCCTGTGTTTGTGCAATTGAAGGATGAGCCAAGAGTATTTAGGAATGATCTATCGTTTGATCAACAAAGACTAGTTGCATGACTGGCATAACCCAACTAGGGGATTCGTGAGTCCTTGTAGACGATTTCAACCACATAGGAAAGGGTGAGAGACCCTATCAAGGGATTCACGGGCCCATTGCAGAGAAGTGGATAAAGAGGAATCTACAACTGTTTGTGAGAAAGAGAGGTAGAAGAACTAAGGAACGCCATTGGGAGTGGAGGGTTAGGTCGTGTGTTCTACTCCCATCAACTATAATTTTTCACCATTCTATTCTGATGTGCTTCTGATGGTTCAACTTTGGTGAGTAGCTACTTTTATTGGATGTGAAGCAAGTTTCATAAAGTCCAAAAGGCGAGGCATAAGAAAAATTTTAAAATCTATGAAATGAAGTGGAAATCAAATTGACAAAAAGATTATAATCTTAAGGTCTACAGAGGTGGAGAGAATTTTCCTTTTCTAAACAGGTTATACATGTAATACAATGGAAGAAAGGGACTGTAATTAATGTTGCTGAACAGTTGTGTACTACCCCACTTGTACTAGGGTGAAACCATCCTAACAGCTTGCCAAATCCTTAATGGGATCCTATTAGAGAAATATCTTAAAAAAGCGGTAAATAAATGTGTTTGAGTTTCATGAACTCTTAAAACTGAGTATATCTGAAGAAATTTGGCTACATCGCGAATTCTCATGTGCAAGCAAACATGTTTATTGCGGTAGCCATTGTAGAAAGAAATCCCTACTTGGCCTCGCAGCCCATATACTACAACACATCGATGGGAATTTTATTTTTTGAGAAGTTGGGGTTTATAATTTTGGATGAGTGGATCTACTTGTAATTATGAGATTGGATTAGTTTCCTAAATTAGGAATATATTAAATTTGATTTATTTTAGCCAAGAGTTATAATGGGATTAGGATTAGGTTTCCTATAATTAGTGGGTTGACATCTTTCATTGTACTCTATAAATAGTCATTGGGTATTCATGATCGAACAATTACATCAAGATATAGAAATTCAAAATCCCACATTTTCGTAAATTCAACCATAATATTACATTAATGGAAATTTATAGAAAATTTAAAGGCTACATTAAATTCAACCATAATATATATATTTTTTAATGGTTACTTTCATTAATAGAAGGAAGTAGTACAAGAGATGCATATTGACAAGCTAAAAGAAAACAAAAGCCCCTGAAAGATACAAGATAGGGCCCCTAACAGAAACTAAGGTGGCCCTGCAGATGAAAAAGACAGCTCCTGCCAGTGCAACATAATCTGATCTATAGTGTATCCTTGAAAGGACGGACTGATGGACACCGAAAGTGCAACTAAGAGCTTTACTTTCTCTGCCAGACAGTTGTCATTGGTTGCAATCCCTTCAAAGCATCTTGGATTCCTTTCTTTCCAAAACGTATAGAGAACTGCTAGAAAGGATAGTCTCCAAAGTTCCTTGCCTCTTGGGGCCCCGATTGGAGTCTTCCATGCTTGGAAAAGCTCTAGGAGGGACTTTGGGAACACCCAGCTGCAATTAAACCATTTAACTACCGAGCACCAAATATACTAAACAGATTTACAGGTTAGTATCAGGTGGTCCACCGACTCCTCATCTCGAAGGCACATGGGACAACCGTTAACCACTGTCCTCCCCCTCCTCCTTAGGTTGTCCAAAGTTAGGATTCTCTTTCGAATGGCCATTCATACGAAGATAACCACCCTTGGAGGGGCCTTAATCTTCCAAATGCTTCATATCGCATTCCTCTCCACTGGCTTATTATGAATATCAGAGAAAAAAGAAGTGACTGAGAATAACCCATCTTTAGAGGCAGACCATACCCTAGAATCCTCCCCTCCCTCAGGGATATGCATGCCATTAAATTCAACAATAATATTACAGTAATAGAAATATCTCCTATTTATATGAGAGCGAATAAGATGAAATTGAATCATTAATCTATCAAGAACTAATTCAAACCTATCCAATTCAAATTTATGTTGAATTCTAATTCAAACTGTTTAAACACATCTTATCATCTAACACCCTCTCGCAATTGTATGGGCCTTTCAAGCGGATCGTGCAGTTGGTTATGTGAGAGAAAAAAAAAAATACAAACCCTTGTTCCCTGAAATCAATGGTTGATATCTTTTGTAAATAACCATCGTGCTTGTGATTTATAAATTGTGACTGTCATTTGTCTACAGGATCCATCACCATCACATCCCGCTCTTTTGGGCTTGTTTGTCCTAGTGGCACTAGATAATATCTGTCATGATTTCTTTAGGATGCATTGGATCGCGTGACTTGATGAAAATGATGAGGTCTTGAGGGAGGGAGTTTGATTTTATTCAAGATAAAAGACAACTAAGACAGCTGCAGAAGTGTATGAGTTGGGACCGTGGCTGGCTTGATCACGAGATCGCTATTGGCCCATAGATCTAATGCCGTGAAGAGATTTGAGTAACTACATTTTCATAGAATTCACTCTATTACATCAATGGAAATATCCTCTATTTATAGGACAGCAAATAATATAAAATTGAATCATTAATCTTATCAAAAAGTAATTCGAGCCTATCAGATTTTAATTTATTTGTGACACAAATTCAAATTGTTCAAACAAATCTTATCATCTAACAAAATTCAATGTGCAATGCCCTTGAAGCCTTTTTTTTTTTTTGAATGGTAATGCCTCTGAAGCCTCCAATGCCAGAATAAAAACATCACACATTTATTATCAAGTTTTGAAAATACTTCACACGTCCCCATTTAGTCATAGGAATATTTCACAATGTGGTTATTTCATGCTTTAACTCTCCTGTTATACTGTAATAATTTGTTTACTATTGTTTTCCATATGGTGACAGAGATGGTAGAATAAAAGTGATTGGTGGTGATAATATCGAAGCTCTTTTTATATCCCCAAAACAGTCACCACACAAATGTTTAGAGGTTTGTGATTTTTTTTTTGTCCAAAAGTTCTATAAATTACGAGTTCTGTTCTGTGACATACTTTTCAATTCCAGATATATGTTATTGTTAGCTAACCACCTTATTACTATGTTTTCTCTAGTTTGCAAAATAAAATGTTAAAAAAAATGATATGATGCAAGCTTCAGATAACGAATTACATAATGCATACTGATCTTTCGATTATTAGCCTGAAATTTGGAGTTCATATCTGAATTTACAAGTATGAAATTTGGAGTAACATCATCAATTATGAATCTAAAAAGCGGACAACTATAAATCTTTCCTCATATACATGTCTTTTTTATATTAACTAGCAAATAAACCGGTAACTGCTAGTTTTGGATGGATATCTGAAACTTGACTGTAGAAAAATGTAAATTTGTTGGATGGGGCTTTCATACAATCTGGAATTTTTTACACATATATATATATTTTGTATCAGTTGATCACAAATTTTACTATAAGCAAAAAAAAAAAAAAATGGAAGCGGATTGATATGGAGGTACTTAAAAACCTTCTTGTATGATGATCCAATTTTTTCCCATAGGATCATGTGGCAAAGTAGCCAAAAAGATTGGCCAACAAGTTGCGTGCCTTGATAATATTCCTAGCCTCTACTTTCATTGAGTCCACCTCCCGACAATTGTCTTGAAATTCTGCCCTGGATCTTCTAGGTTCCCTTAAGTTGCTGTCATGCCTCTTCCATATCTCTCTTGAAATGAGGGAACCTTAGTGTGTCGTCGAATCTTCTATCTTGGTGTTGTTGGGTCCTTTTTCACAGTGTGTTTTATTGCTCGGGAAGATCACTAGGTCCAATAGGTATCTGAGGTGTTCTTTGCAACAACAAAGTTCATGCTAGGGAGTTGGATATTCTAATGCAGCTGAGGTGTTGGCTATTCTGGAAGCCCTTCGGATTTATTAAGTTGCATTTCATGATATGTTAATTATAGAGAGCGGTCATCTGTTGCTATTAGTGGGCAACCTCCATTGCTTTGAGGCCTTGGAAACTTCAGTTTTAGTTATATCATATGAGTTGATTGGCTAATGGCACAGTGGATTCTCTTTTTCCAATTTTCACATTATTTGATCCAAAGAGTATTCTTTAAAATGAAGATTAATGATTACCCAAGAGGCAACCCAGAACTTAATTTTTTCCAAAAAGGATCCGCAATTCTCTGACCTCCCCTCAAAGCACCTTGAGTTTCTTTCCTTCCAACTTTGGAATTATCTGCCCATGGGACCCAACTTTGGAATTAAAACATGGACCCACTTTTAGGGATTAGATCATGGGCCAACCTTTATAGGAATTAAAATGTGGGCCCCACATTTTGTAATTGTGAACATGAAACCCACCTTTAAAAATGACAGCGCAGGCCCACCTTTATAAATTTTTGTACATAATTCCACCTTTAGAAACACTCATGGAAAAGATAACATTTCCTTTCCAGTGCTGTTGAATTTGTTTTTTGATTCTTGTTCCGTAAAGCAGCAGCCCGCACTCACTTGAATGAAAGAGTTTTAGACCAATTCCTGCTTCCGGGCAGGAGGGAAGAAGGTGACTTCTAGCAGTTAGTGCTTCGGGCAAGGGTCACAGAGAGCAGAGAGAGGAGGTTTAGGAATTAGAGCATAATATGGGACCCATTCCTATAGAAGTTAGAACATGAGGCATACCTTTTGAATTACAATAGGGACCCACCTATTGGAATTGCATCTCACGTAGAATTTTGTTGTACATGGGACCCATCTTCAGAAATCACAATGTGAGACCCACCTTTATAAACACAAAAACACATACCCCAATTCTCAGTTAAAAAAACACAAATAAAACTTACTTTTTAATATTAAAACCAATTTATCATGAAATAATATGAAAACTTATAAAACAATAATCAAGCATAAAACCAAGTAAAATCAAGAGAGAGATCGAAAAAGGGAACATATGGGCATTTATAGTGCATCAATAATCAAGCGTATATGATTTACCAAAAAAAAAGCATCAAGCATATATAGATTATAGACGAAAGATGAAGGACGAAGAGAGTGGGAAATTGGTAGAGGGGAGAGAGTGGGAAATTGGCAGAGGGATATGAGAGAGAGAGAGAGAGAGAGAGAGAGAGAGAGAGAGAGAGAGAGAGAGAGAGCTTCCATGGTTTCCAGCGAGCCGTCTTTTAAAAAGAAACTTTTTTCATTTCGTAAATCTTGATCCCGTGGGCTACATTTCTACCGATTGTTCCGTGAAAAACAGATTTGGAACGATGGATATAGATGTCCAAATGCGTTTCTACGTACTTTGTCTCGTGGGAACCAAGGAACAACTCAAGGGCACAATGGCAAACGGGCCCCTAACATTTCGGTCTGAATTTCCAAAACTCATCCGAATCAGACCGAATTCAGGAACGAAATTTTATAGGTGTGGTGTTAGTTTTGGTAGAGGGGCCGAACTGAAGCTATTTGGAAAATTCGGACGCAGCAAACTGAATTTCATAACACTGTTTTACACCCCTTTAGTATCCTTGATCATCATATAATGATGATCACCCCACTTTAACATCTAGACATGTATCATTGAATGTAAGGTTCTTATATATTCAAAACCCTGAAATCCACAACTAGAACTACAAATTTACAAGTAGAATTGAATATCTACTCACCTCGAATATGAAATCGTCACCGTTTGAATTGAGGAACGCTATAGGTCATTAACTACACTTGAATCTTGTAGGTCCTCTTCGTTTTCCCCTTGATCTTCATTTTTCTCTAGATCTCATTTGTCTTCGATATCTAGGAACTAGGGTTAGGGTCTTTAATGAAGAAAGAGTTGATGGAAAAGAGCAAGAGAGGGGAGAATCAGTTTCTAGGGCTGGTTGACTGAATATCTTCAAACGAGTGGTGCTCATAGGCTTTGATAGACCTTGGGATGCATGCGGCATTCACAATTCCATTGGGATTTGTGTGCTACCCCTTATTCCTACTGAAAGTCAAATTTCTCCTGTTCTCTTATTAGTCTAAGTCAGTTCTAATGGGTCCTACTAAGATCTCTTCAACGCCAAATTTAAAAGCCTATTAATAAAAAGACAAGTATACAAAGGGTCCCATTCCAAAGGTGGTCCTCAAAGTAAAATTTTCACATGGGCCTGTAGTTGTCATTTTCATTTCGACCCCAAAGTTGAAAACATTTCGGCCAATTCGGCATTTTGGATTTTAAATTCGGAATTTAATTTTGAAAACATATAAAACATTATATTTATATGTTTAGAATATATGAAAAAGAGTAGTTATCCAGTGTGCACCTTTTTTTTTTCACACCATGTACACCCCATAGTGGGGCGCACTTGATGACCCATCCGAATGGACCACACACGCAGGACACCCTTGAATTACACCGATCCCATTTTTCACACATCTGAATGGTCTGTACTGTTGGATCGATGGGTCAATTTTTAAAAGGGCTGAAACTTATTGGCAGTTGATGAAGTGGTTAGAACGATTAGATGGGGCCCATATTTTATACATAGGTAGGCCCCAACCAGATGAAGAGAACCCCCTTGGTCCCATCCCCAAATGGGGTCCCAGGTGGGCTCCAGCTTAAATGCACACTGTGCGCACTAGATAACTACCTTATGAAAATGCCAAAAATGTGAAATAACATATATTTAATTCATTTTAGTTGTCATGAATGCCATATGGTCTGTTGTAACACCATGAGTAGGAACAACATGTGGGCTCGAAGACACCTTCCAACAATTGAAGCCTCTTACAGGGGGTTATGAGAAGTGCTCGCATCACCAATGTTCTTAGCCCCAGTTGAATATATACTAGCATTTTTATTTGGTCTGCCAACAAGATCCCGACAAGTCCCTCAGGTTAGCTATATCTTCGACAATGTGTTTAGTAGAACCAAGGATTATAACTTGGACTCAAGAGGTGACTGGTCCCCCTTGAGTTGAGACAGCTGAGTTGCATCTGAGTTTTAATGTCATGTCTGGTCAAAGCTGTAAAAGGAAGTCAAAGGAGAAAGAAAGAAGAGAATAGAGGTGAGAAGAGGAGACAAGAGAGCTTCTCACACCAAGATCATACCAGCGATGAGGATTGAAAGCAAGGTGCCCAACAGTTAAATTGAAACTGGGTTCCAGTGCCTACTTGTATGAGAGATTAACACGAACATCTCCATCCTTTCAATGGAGCTGGACACTACTTCTAGTGATCAATAGTTGAGACATGTATGGCCTTGAAGCTTCTTCCCATGTATCTACACTGTCTTTTTAGGAGGGTCAATTGAGGAAGAAGGCATTCATTGTGACTGGGATAAATACTGCACTTAGCAAAAAGATGAGGGACTCTGTGAGAGAACGTGGTTGACACTACTTCTAGTGATCAATACTTGAGACATGTATGGCCTTGAAGCTTCTTCCCATGTATCTACAGTGTCTTTTTAGGAGGGTCAATTGAGGAAGAAGGCATTCATTGTGATTGGGATAAATACTGCATTTAGCAAAAAGATGAGGGACTCTGTGAGAGAACGTGGTTGGCCTCCTCCACCAAAATCTAGCCCCTCCTCTGTGTTGTTAACGGCCCAATTTGGTCAGGACCAAGTCCGAGTCAAGTCGCCCAAGTCAACTCAGATTCAGCCAAGTTTTAATAGCTTGAGTAGACCTTCATTCTTATTTGTTGTGGATGTCCCACCATGACAATGTCCACCACCACCACCTCGTCACCACGACCACAACCTTGTCTCGAACCTCCTACACATCCTTCATTAACACTACTAGTCAAAGTTGACTGGTCAGGAACCTCAGTGATTTTTTCAGGAATTAACAAAACATTTCGACTATTTTTTCCCTTTGAAGTAAGGCAAATAGAGTTCCTAATGCTGGAAGATCTTGGCTCAAGATCTGTGCTCCGGTTGACTCATACTTTGAGTTGAATTTTCCTGTTAATTTATAAACAAGCTTTCTGATTCTCATGTGTCTTCTTTTTCTGTAACTGAAAAATGCAAGTATCATTCTTTTTATGTGCCGTCTCCAGTGGATACAGAATCCTAAAACTACTTTTGCAGTATTATAATATAAAAAAGTAGCAGCCAATGTGTTATCATGGAGTTGAGAATCCAAATCATCATAAGCTTATTCTAAACTTCCCAGTCACGTATTTAGGATCATCCATAAGAGGTTCTTTTACTCTACCATTTATGTATCCTAGTCTTTGAAATCCCAATGCCCGCCTTTGCCTAATATAAGCATTCTATATAAATCTTGACCATTGAATAAATTCATGGTGCTGCCAGCTTGTTGCCAGTCCCAAGCTTGCCGCGGGGGGTTGGGGTTTGTTGCTTCAGGTTGACGGCTGGCGTAAAATGAATTCTAAAACACTTTCCTTGATCTTAATGATGATTAAGAACTTCCACTCTAGTCATCTGAGACATCTGGAAAGAATTTTTCTCCTTTCGATTCCATATGGAACTATTTTTTCGTACAACCTTCAAATGTACTCAAATTCTAGAATCCACTTAACTACGGTTTCCACCACATCATAAACAAACTTGCCTCACCAGTCACCATACACTTCAATAGAACTATAAATTCATCCATAGTTATCAGAATCCTATGATTCTTATCCCGAATCTTAAGGAAAACAATTCGTATCTATGCAACGAATCCCATTTATAGATGAATCTTAGAATTCAGATGTGAATCTTACGATTTGATACTTGTTTCGTCGAATCTTACGATTTAAGCGATTCGGCTGAGCGAGAATAGCTACAACCACTAACTTAATTTTAACAATCTTTTACATTTTTTTGTTCTTTATTCTTTCTTTCTTTTAGCCTTTTTACTTTTATTTAGTAGTTAATAAAACCTCTTAAGAATATTCATGGGTCTGGGGAGGTTTTAGAGATAAATAAAGAACAACAATTAATTAAAGTGTTCGCTGTACATATGATGCTTGTCTATATCTTCTTCTTTTTATAAATCTTTTTTGTTTTTTTCCTTCATAAACACTCGTTTAACTTCAGGAGATATCCTACTACGTAAGATTGATGGTTTAGATTTAATTTGCACTTTTATATTTCTATTTAAAGATAACAAGAAATAAATATATATTTATACCTTAAACTTATTAATCTATTTACACATATCATTTATTATGTATTAATATATGTTGTGATGTTCTTGATATGATTGTATGATCGTTGTACTTATAATCCTATAAATGGGAAATTGGAAGGTTATGAATAACTGCTCTTTTTCTTTTTTTAATTTGCAATTATTTTTCAATTTATTAGAAAAATAAATAAAAATTCCTATGATTTGTGATACGATTCACGATTCGATTCGATTCATGGGTATGAACAATTCGCGATACGATTCTGATTTTCAAAACTGTGAATACATCAATACATTGAACACTTCTAAAAAATCTCTTACCTCCATGGTAGAAAATCACAACCAACTCATAAACATACTCTTCTGTCTGTTACTTTACACAACATGAGTTTTTAAAGGTCAGTCCTTCCAAAGTTCTCTTTATAATCCACGAAGCTTAGGATAATAGTCTCCTAAAAACTGATCACCTTGTCTAACTTGTGCAATATCTCTACAAGTTGATGAATATGACCATTGTACTTTTTATCTGTATACACAGGAAACAGAATCTTATAGCATTTTTTCTGTTTCACAGCACCGAGAAAATAATAGCCAATGTATCTTCCATAGAATTGAGAATCCAATTCATCACCAATATATATTTATTCTCCCAGTAGCCAAACTTCGGATCATTCGTTGGTGGTTCTTCTATGCTACCATCTATGAACAAAGCCTTTTTGTTTCAAAGCCCAACGGCCATCTTTGCCGAATGTGATAACTTTGTATTGTTTGTTCCTTTAAAAGGATTCACGTTAATACTATTGTTAGGGTTAATTAAACCTACTCAGTCCAGACCTCTTAAATGTTGCAAAGGAAATACCTCCCTCTGTTCCTCACTAATTCTTTTTTAGGTGTTTATTGTTTTCCGTTCAGGTATTTTCTTGAACTTGTATCCCCCAATACTTTGTACGGGGACTGTTATTTATTTTCTATATGTATGTGCCTGCTGTGTATACCATATCTAATGACATTATTTAATTTCCTCTTCATTATCGCTGCTTGTAAATTGCCTCTTTCATGCTTATCTTTGTTCTTTTCTTTCTTGTAACCAATCCATCTCGAGCATAGATATTGCAGCCTTTCCCCTTTTTTTTGTCTCTTCTGTGAGGGTTTTCTAGCCCCATCCTATCTTAATACTTTCCAAGTTTGTGTCGAATGTCAGGTGTGGGATATTTTGCCAATTGCCTTTATGGCTAGTTTTCTTTTCTTGTTCCATCCAACTTAGGTACTTGAATACAAAATTTATATAAAACCGGTTTGACATAATGTTGTATGGTTCTCTAATGAGAGAGAGAGAGAGAGAGAGAGAGAGAGAGAGAGAGAGAGAGAGAGAGAGAGCAATGTTTCATGGCTGAATAAAGTTGGCTACGGATTGTCCACATCTTTGAAATATGCTAATTCTTTTGTGGGCCCACCTTGACGCTTTCGAATCACGGTGATAAAGTAAAACTAGAAGTTTTTTATATAGGTAGATGGGCTAGATATCAGTAAGTTATAATGATGCAAGTTATAACGATCAAAAGTTTAATGAAAGTGCCTATGTAACTGTTACATTTTGGGGTCTTCAAATAAATAATTGGAATCATCAAATTATGCCAATTTTTGTATCTACTGCTAATTCAAATTAAAATTTTCCAATCCCACTCTAATCCCATGGTTGATATGCCTACAAAATGGTTTGCATTTTTCGAACTTGCAGATTGGTTGTTAGTGGAATGCTCCTAAATTGTGAGACTCCATACATGCGAATGTAAAAATTATTATGTGCCCTGTCTAGCTTGGTAACCTAGTGGAACACTCTTTGAATGTCTACAATTAATTTAATCATATCCTAAAAAGTGTTTATTTCATCCTAATTAAAGCCTTGTCCCAACTATGTTGGGGTTAGCTTCACAAATTATGTTTTTCCATTCGCGTCCATCCTAGGTTTCTTACAATTCTTTAATGGCTTGACCATTACATTCAGGGACGGTGAAAGGGCACAGGTTAGGGTCAATTCAATCTAGTGACTAGTCTAACTCACACCTGCCCTGACCTGACCCATGATGGTTTATGCCATACTAAACCCACCCTGGGACAGGTTGGCATCAGGTTGGACTTGATAATGGTTTATGTTTTATGCTTTATGTTTTTTTAAGATACCAAAATATGAAAAATTATTTTACGTATATCTCTTGCAGCAGATAGAGTTTGGACTTGCAAACTTGCAATCTCTATTCCCTACTTCTCAAATGCCCAATATGAAATGCGCCAAGTAGACTCTCTTTATTATATTTTAGGTGAAATCTCAAAAAAGTAAAAAACTTCGCTCATTTTCAAAAAATACACGAGGGTTTGAATATTTCAAAAAAGTTAAAAAGTTCTTGATATTTCTTTCACTCAAGTCTTCTCCTTAATTTTTAAAAATGAAAAAAAAATACCCTTATGACAACTTTTGTCTTTCCTTAACCTTTTTTCATCCCTAAAAATTACTTTATGTCTCTTATTGATCACATGTTGATGGTGGGCTGCCTTCTTTTGATGGTTTAGTCACCTAGGAGAATGCCAGAATTAGTCTTTCTATGGATTCTCATGTATCCCAAGTTTCAACTTGATTTTGATGATCATAACCATTTAATTGAAGTTAAATTTTCAGTCATTTGGAATCCCTATAAACCCTTCTTTTTTAACCCTCACTAGGTTGCTTGGGTTGGACTTGGTCATTTCTCTCAAATGATTTCTTAAAGGGAAATTTTGAAAAAAATGACATAAGGTTATTTTTGTCATTAATTTTTTTTTAAAAGTGAGGACTTGACTGAAAGAAATATGGAAAACTTTTTAACTATTTTGAAAATTTGGAATCTTCATTTACCTTTTTTTAAATGAGCGAAAAGTTTTATACCATTTTGAAAATTTCCCTATATTTTATTAACACATTTGTAATTGGCTTATATATGGCGTGGAGCGGGGTCGGTCCAGCCAAAACCTAAATCTGCCTGAACCTGACTTGGGTCAAAATATGTAAACCCATACCCACCCTAAACCCGACAAAACTGCTACCAAACCCTCCCTTGATAGGGCTGGAACACCCGCTTAACCAACCCATTGCCATTCACATTCCTTTGCTTCTTCTTTAGAATAAAAACTAATTTTTGATGGTTTGTTACTGTTTTGTTTTCTGCAGTTCCTACACAACGAAGGATATCTTATTAGTGTCTCAAATGAAAATGATATTGAGGTATGCAATTTTTTTTTTTTTTTTTTGCCTTGATTGTTTTTTCTTCCAATGCATATTTGCTCCAACATTATGATGTCCTTTTTCATTAATGTGAAAATGCTGTATCATAAGCTTTTTTTGATGTGCACACTCTTATTGCAATTCACAAATAATTGAGATTTATGGTAAAAACTTATGATTCACAGGTACTAGTAATGCTACATATGTAGATATTGATGATGGAGATGGCATCTCAGTTCTCAAAGTCTAGGACTTAGAAATAATAGTTTAAGATGTGTGCATTAGAAGTGGGAAGAGGGGCCTGGGGGTGGGTTTGTGGAATTTAACAGGCAATGGAATTTAAGCATAAAGCAATCGAGGTGGGAGAATGGAATTTGGAAGGAGAAACTATGATAATGAGGAACCAAATGGCTGGTTGTATTAGAAAAGTTAGGAAAGAGGTGCTTGGATAGTCGAAAGGGAAAAGACAGTTTGATAAAGAAACCTGTGGTGGATTGTAGAAGCAATCGAGGTGGGAGAATGGAATTTGGAAGGAGAAACTATGATAATGGGAACCAAATGGCTGGTTGTATTAGAAAAATTATGAAAGAGGTGCTTAGATAGTCGAAAGGGAAAAGACAGTTTGATAAAGAAAGCTGTGGTGGATTGTAGAGGTTTAGAAAGCTGATTGAGAGAAAAGTATGTTGCTACAAAGTTTGGCAAGTTACTAAGGATACCGGAAATTATGAAATGTGTTAGAAGAAAAAGAAAGAAGTTTAGAAAGTAGTCTAAATCATATGAAATAAGTTGCAAACAAGAGGAGGAAAGAGATATTCTCAAGGTTGCAAGAATCATATTCTCATGGTACTTTACAATTTTGATGATATTTTGAAAATTTCATGATATTGGGAAAAATACATTTCTAGATAAATATCATGATACTTTCGAAATCTGGCCCATACTTATGATTACGATATCATTGACATATATTACTAGTGCTCTATTCCCTTTTACTCATTTGGTAAAGAGAGTGTGATCAACTGAAAACTCCTCCTTAAATGTAGGAGGTGCATGCATATATTAGACAACCAAAGTAAACCATCAAAGAGATGTAACAAGCAAAAGGGAAACACTCACTTGTTTTATAGTATTTTTTTTCTCACAAGATCCTCAATAACTTGCCTCAAATGGTCCTTTAAAATCCCAAAAAGTAATCAATATCCTTGTTAGGTACAACTTCTCTGTTAGTATATGTCGTCTTGCATCTACAATATTACAACCCAAGGTTATACATGGATGCTGATACTAGGCCTAGATTTCATGCAGTATAGTTCCTTTGATCAAATGCTTTGGGGGTCGTTTGGCTTTTACGCATGTCATGGGAAAATGATTCACATGTGCAAATGATGCACGTCTTTCATTTCAGTATGCGATTGAGTCCCATCAAAACAATTCCCAGTGTTGGTCATTTTTACATGTGAATCTTAAAGGAGCAAACAGTTTACCACTTTCCTCAATTTTCTCAAAATCTATGTTGAACCAAGACATGACATTTGGGCCCCAAGCTGTTTTTAGCCTTCAAAAGAATATGAATTTGTCAGATCGTGATTTGGGGGCCCACAAAATTATAAAATACCTTGATTTACTAGTCTAGTGTTTTTCGCAGTTTTCTCAAAATTTTGATGAATCAATTCAACAGCTCAAATTTGACAAAATACACCCCCCCCCCCCCCCCCCACACACACACAAAACCCCCCACCCCACCCCAACCCAACCGGGTCCCACGCCAAGTTGTTTTTTAGCTTTTAAGAGAGGATGAATGGTTTGGATCATGAAATAGGGGCCCACAATAGTAACAAATTGAAAGAAAGGGAATAAAAGTTGACCGCCTCAAATCCATGTTGAAAAAGGGCCATTTTCTTCCAACAATTTGCTGTTTTTCTCAAATTTCTCAAACTCTGATGATTGAAACCTAAAATTTGACGCCTAATTGTTGTTGGCCTTCCAAAGAGGATGAACAGTTTGGATTGTGAAAAAGGGGTCTACAGAAGTCCAATTTTGCAGATCTATTTTTTGCAATCTTCTCAAAATATATGATGAATGAACGGCTGAAATTTGATGCCATAGCCATTCTCGGCCATTACTCAAATATCAACTAAATTATGACTTGAAAAAATGTTTCAACTTACAAGGTACAACGATGAACTTCATAGAAAACCACATAATGTTAATATTAAGAGGCTGCAATGAGAGAAACTATATCTAAGAAAAAGTAAGATTTAGGCTAAAATTCACGAGATCTAAAATACCCTAAATTATGAAAACCAGAATTTTCAATATTCCAGATGTTTATATTTTTTCAAGACTTTTTTGGCTCAAATTAAGATTCATGCTGCAATGGGCCGAGAGCAGTTGCTTATTGCTGCAATGTATTTATTTTCCAGGCCCACCACATTGAATCTGCTGTCATGATTATAAACCATAATTTATTTGAAGTGTAGTGTAAAGTTGGAAACATAAGTACTGTGAAATGATTTCATTATGGTACTCATAAAAATTATGAAATATGGAAGCTATCACAGTTACCTCAAACAATGTGTCAGCACAGCTACTGTTAGTGTTGGCTGCATTAACACATATCTTTTATCTGTCTGATAAAGAAAACATATTTTTAACGAAAAGCTGTCTGACATTGTTTAGTCATTTGCTCAGAAGAACAAGAAGTGGTACAGGGTACTACTATAAAAGCAACGTGATAGGTCTTGTTGTGGCTAAGAACTTAGATCGATGATGCAATAAGTGGAGAAGTAGAACTTAGAAAGACAAATACAGATAGGATAAGTGTTTGATGGTGATGATCTGCATGTACATCTACAAACATATGGTCCTATGCAACCAATTCTGTCAGTGAACATGCATTTTACTTGGAAGAGAAAATAACCCAAAACGATTTGAATTGCCAACTAGTTAGGAAACAATCATTGCTTTGTTATGATAAAAGTAGGCCGCATTTGATAAGTTTGCTTTATTGGCAGCTTCCTCTACGGATCTATGAATATTTATGTTATAGTTTGTATAATGATGTTTATGGTGATGATGCCTAATCCTGGGCTGAATACTTCTTATTTTATCCAGGTTTGGGATTTGGAGCTCAGGCGTATGGCATATTCTCTACAGTGGGATGCTAACATTACCGCTTTTTCAATAATACAGGGCACTCATTTCATGTATGTAATTTAAGTGTAAAATTGAGCTTGATTCATATCTGGTTCAAGAGGAACTGGCTATCTGAAAGCGGAAAGGGCTTGGTTGCCACATGCCTTGTTAACACCAATCTCTTGGCATATAGGTATATAGGCGATGAGCATGGGTTGATGTCTGTGGTGAAGTATGATACTGAAGAAAGAACGCTTTTGAGGTTGCCTTACCACACTACTGCAAATACTGTAACCGGTAGTTCTTTCTTATTTGATGTACTTCCAATTGATTGTTACTATGGTTGTGTTTGAATACTTGAGACTTTTTTTTTTTAGCTAGTTTATCCAGATTTTTTTATTTTCTACTCTTTGGTGACAACTAAGACTTTTCTTTAGTGAAGTAATTTTATTTGGCAACTTTTATCTGATGGCATTCTATTTATTATTTATTTATTCTGTGCGCGTCCCTAAAACAATGGGGTTTGCCTGTTTACATGTAGGTAGATAGCACCATTCAACAGTACGGGGATTCATTTTTCTAGTATTTTTTCCTTCCGAAATTCTAGTTTTTTTTTTTTAAGTATATTGTTGGCTTTACGATTCTTTTATTCAAGCCCTGAGTGGTTGCAAATAAGATCGATTTTTGTTTCCTAGATTTTTACTCTCCTGAAATGGTTATTAGTGAGGGTGCATTGATTTGACATTTAAAGTGTCAACTAACCAGAACAAAAATATATTTAGAGGAATAAAGTTTCGTAGTGGACCAGATAAAAAAATTAATAATAGGAAGATGCATGATCAAATGATTTTGGATGATCTATTCGCATGAAGTGATTCGTTTTTTTGTGTTTTCATTTATAAAATAGAAATCACTTCTAATCTGGCCTTCTCTCTTTGCTAGAAACTTTTTCCCCTTGTTTCACAATATTTTTATAATTTTTTGAAACTATGTTTTTACTTATAAAAAACTAGGTAGGCTTGTTTAACCTTGTAATAAAAGGAAGATGCATGATCGAATGATTTTAGATGATCTATTTGCATGGAGTGATTCATTTTTCTTATTTTCATTTGTATAATAAGAAAACACTTGGAGGGAATAATAATGAGGCCTTTTCTCTTTGCTAGCAACTTTTTCCCCCTTTCTCGTTCCACAGTATTTTTATAATGTTTTGAAACTATGTGTTTTACTTATAAAAAACTAGGCAGGCATGGAATAATCTGACATTCCATGATATCTTGGAATATTTTTATAATTTTTTGAAACTAAGTTTTTACTTATAAAAAAACTAGGTAGGCTTGTTTAACCTAGCCACAGAAACCATTTACGCAACTCTTTTTCTTCTTCTGTTTCATTCTCTTCCTGTATATTCTTCCTCCCTTCTTTCTTCTGTGTTCTATTATTGAAACTTAGAATATGTCCCTTCTTGTCATGACCTGAAATCTGGGGCCCTCAAATCCTGTGTCATGATTGAACAAGTATTGCATTCACTCTTCATATATCAAATTAAAGTAAAATAAGAATTCAGGTATTTACCTACTTAAAACAAGTTCTTTATTTAAAACTCTAATCCAACAATAAAGAATAAGTCCATTAAATGAACTCAACATATTTAACTAGGAGTTTTGATGTTCCAAATAAATAAAACAATTAATACCAATTAATGCTAAACTTTTAATAGGCTATACGATGCAGAATGGGGGATCGACGCCGGGCGGGCAGGGGATGATGGAAGAAGATATGGGATAGGCTGCAAAAGGGAAAAGAAAGCAGCAAGCACTCAAAATTTTCTTTCATTAATTTAAGTCTAATGAAGCCAAGGGCTTTACAATGCTTTATATTAGAAAAAAGAATAAACCGTAGATCTAATGTGGACCATCCAAACATGTTGATGTCACAATTAAAACATCCAATAAAACATAAGTCATAAATTGAACAAAATAACTCTAAATGAAATAAAATAAAATATAAACTAAATGGATTGGGCCCAAAAGATTGGGTCAACCCATGGGGTCATGGGTCTGTCGTACATCAACTCTTCCCTTCTAGGAGAGAACTCGACCTTGATGCCCTTCTAGGTCAAATATCCAGCATACAAATCTTCAATGTTCATGTCGATCTTCATACTCTTTGGGTTGGCTCATAACTTGACAGTCTTTTCCTCCACTTAGAAGTAAATTGGAGGTGCCTCCTCTTCTGATGTCTGACTTTGGCTTGGATGTGGGATCTAACCATTAACTGCTTCAATTGTTGACGTATCTACATCTGCACACATTCTCCTAATATCAATGGTCGATCTCCGAGGATGAAATCAATATGGGGAACTTTGATGATGTGATCTTCTTTTGCAACCTCCTAAGCAATGACATTTTCTTCTGATGATTCATTCGGCTCTTCTGGAAGTGGGCTTCCGATGTGATACCTTAGATGATCAGTCTCCATGCTAACCATATCAAACTCTTCAATTTTCTTTACTGCTTTCATCTGTTGATCACCATTGTCAAAGGAGGAAAATTCAGTACTCTTTTCTTGTAATTCTTTCAAAATCCAAAGTATGATTTGCTGCATGAATTGTGCATGTTACTTCATCTGATGCTGTCATAGAATTTTTTGCTTATAGTTCTGGCTTAATGTCAGTTTGGATATTCTCTGCCACCGATTCCATAACAGGTGCTTCTATTATTTTCTGAGATGTTCCTTCTTAAAGCTTAGATGTCTTCATGTTAGACCATTTAAGCCTGTACTCAACTCAAAAGGCTTCCCTATATGCTTCAAAAGTATCTTTGCAATCTTTTCTATTCTCTAATATGTCCGTTTGTAAACCTCTGAGAAAGCGATTAAAATCACGTTTCTTGCTCTTCAGCTTGCATAAACATTACAGTTGAGAATTCGACGGTATTCATTAACAGTCAAGTCTCCTTGTCTCAAACTAAGGGACTGTTCAAAGTAGACATCATTCTTGTAATACCATTTTCCAAATTCAAGTTGGTATCATTCTTTGAAGTTGATTGGAGAATTCACTGATTTGAAATTTCATATTAATGGCTTCTAATATATTATTTTCTGAAAAATTGACTGACCTTCTGCATAAATCTTATTGTCTGGAGTATGCACACGAAGATGGATCGTCAATCGGACTTCAGATGGTTCCAAATTCTCCAAAACAATTCTGGGTGTTGGATTGGTCAAATTCCTTTGACCGTGCCTTCTAGACTGATTCCAGGCTTCTGGATCCGGTTGAATGGGAGGTAGTCCAACCTGCAAACTTGTCTGGGGATTTCAATCAGGTCAAGTCTGACCTGTGACGGTTAATTCTACAACAGTTATGATTGGATTGGGTGGGGCTCATCTGACTCAATTGGAGAATGGCTCAAAATTCTGTCTGTCTTTTTTTCTTTCTGTTCTCTTCTCGTTTTGAGTGACTGCAAGAACAAACAAAGGGGCCGAAGAAGCCCTTTCAAACTCCTTATGAAGCTCTTCGAATCTCCTCAAACTTTTCTACGACGGAGAGTAACACGATGGTGATGGCAGAATTTGATGACGATGATGGAGTCTAAGCTCTGGCGATTTTGATGGCTGGTGGGCTCAATGACACTGTTGTGGAGCTAGGCGAGGTGCTGCCGATGATGCCGATGAAGAAGGCGCTGGAGATCGAGGTGCGGCAACAAGTACGCACAGTTTCTTTTTCTTTTTATTTCTTTGATTCTTCTTTCTTCTCGATCTCTGTCTCTTTGTTTTTTTGCCCTTTTTTTTCCAACTGGAGAAAGAGAACGAGGATTGGGTTCTGGTGGATTTTGGGGCTGATGGTGTTCGTCTGATGTAATGAAGGGCTAGGGTGGGGCTATTGGGGTTTTGATTAGGGTTTTGAGGGTATTTGGGAGCAATTGGTCGTCCAGTTAGGGTTTAGGGTTGCAAAAATTGAGGGAAATTCTGGGATTGGGGTTTAGGGGTCTGGGATGTGGGGCTTTAGGGTCTCAGCAGTTGGGGATCTTTGGGGATTTTGGCGATTGGAGTGAGGATCATAGAGGGGTTTGTAGTGCTTAGGCAGTCGGTCACTTGGATATGTGTTTTGGGATTGATCAGAGGGATTAATTTGGAAGAAAAATGGTTCGGTGATGAGATGGTGGTCTGAGACGGGTTTTAGGGCTTAAGAGGGATGGGAAGATGGGAATGAAATAGAAACATATAGAAATCAATGCAAAGGGAAGAACTGATTACCTGATCGATTTTGATTGATCTTTGGCTCTGATACCAATTAATGTGGAATGGGGGATTGATGTGGGTAGGCAGGGGAAGATGGAAGAAGATGGGGGATTGATCAGACCTCATGCCTGAAGTGAATAGGCCTTGTGCCATACCTTTCACAGGAAAGGGAAAAGAGAGCAGGCACTCGAAATCTTCTTTCATTAATCAAAGTCTAATGAAGCCAAGGGCTTTACGATGCTTTATATAAGAAAAGAGTAAATCCTAGATCTAATTTGGACCATCCAAACATGTTGATAGTCAAGATTAAAAATCCAATAAAACATAAACTCTAAAATAAACTAAAACAACTCTAAATGAAATAAAATAAAACACAAACTAAATGGACTGGGACCAGTAGACTGGGTCGACCCGGGGGGGTCTTGGGTCTGTCCTGCATCACTATAGCTCTTTCATCCGTCGCTTAGCTGCAGATATCGAACCCGATCACTTGATCATCCCGTTCCTCATTGACATTGACACTGGATATTATTATTATTATTTTTTAATATTAACGTTCAATAAAGAAGCAAGACAGTACAAGAGAAATATACTATGAAGCTAACAAAAAGAAAACCAACAAAGCAAAGGAAAAACAAACAAACAAAAAGGAGCACAAGCAAAGCCCTAGCAGAGACCACAAGAGAGCTTGTCTCCCTTGACACACTCTCCCGAAAAACCCCAGAAAAGCACCAACAAAAATCAACCTCCCAAATGCCAAATGCTACCTCCCTCTAGCTATTCACAATTAAATAGAAGCACCCTCCCTCTATTCGAGCAAAGCGCCAAATGCCAAGACTCAAAGTGCCCATGGATATTGTGAGGAAGAACCCAGCTACACCCAAACCAATTAGAGACTGCCGACCACAACCCTTGAACAACTTTACAATTTAGAAGAAGTTGACCCACAATTTCCTCCTTTGCCAAACACATAGGGCAAGCATTAACAATGACCACCTTCCTATGATGGAGGCTATCCATGGTTAATATCCCACTTTGCTGGGCCAACAAACAAAAAGCTATAACTCTTGGGGGAGCCTTCATTTTCCACAATTTATGTAGAGGGTTGTAATAGGAAAGGTCCCCTAAAATAGCCAAGAAGTCCTCATCATTCTTGGAGGCTTTGATTACCTGGACTAGGGCAATCCAATAATCAATATGAACCGAGTGGAAAGATTTCCTAACCTAGTATGCACATGTACAACAATCCACACATAATTACAGAAAATTAACATAAATAAACATAAGCATACAATATTCACATAATCACATCAAATCTGAATTTTTATTTATATAAGGTCAAATTAGTCCTTTCCCATGGACAACCACTTAGTCGCTTCGAGCACATGCCAACAAGGCTCTTTCCCCATAGTGTGGAAGACATAAAAAGGAGTACCATTTATAATCAATGTGCACATGATGTGAAGATCTACACCTCCAGTGGTGAGATCGAGTCCTAAGACTCAAACCCTAAACTCACTTAGGAAAAATACCCAAACTTACGAGAGCAACTTCTTCAATTGTAGTAGAATATGGTCTACTGATTACAATAAAAAGCTTCTCTATATATAGACTAGCATTAATCCTAAATAAGCAATAAAAGAAATAGCTAATCCTAATTAGCATATGAAATAGAAAGGAAATCTTCCTAAACAATTAAGCAACCTACTAATCTAGAAATTATCTAAACTAATGATAAGGATCTCAATTTAGAGATCAGGTGGACCCCATAAGCGGGTCCATCAGGGCTTGCGGGCCTTGGCCTTTGATCGGCCTGCATCAACTCTCCCCGGCTTGGAAAAACTTGACTCCGGCGAGTAAATGGCCTGATATCTCTCATAAAGATCGGGATTAAGACGTTGGAAATCTATAGCTGTAATCCACGTGGCATCAGAGGGGACGATTCTTCTAGCGAACAAGAAACTTCTTACATCCTCCTTGTCGAGTTGAAACAAGCTGATCATCAAGCACATCAACGATTGTATCCATAAGAGCTGGGGAAAGTGGTAGATGAATCTCATCTGCTTTCGACGGACTGTCATGGTCATGGCCCTTGTAGAGTGTGAGATCTTCAACGTTGAAAGTAGCATGCAAGCCAAGATCTGCGGGCAAATCCAACACATGCATGAGGACCAATTTGCTTGAGAATCTTGAACGGGCCGGAGTTGCGAGGATGAAGCTTTTTATTGGCTCCCAGTGGAAGGCGCTCTGGACGATTACGAAGCATAACCATATTTCCCTCCGCAAACTAAACGAAACGACGGCGCTTATCTGCATGTTCTTTATAAGAATCATTGCTTGCTGAAATATGGCACTGAACTTCATCATGAACTTGCTGCATATGGCGAATAAAACTGTCTGCATTAGCACTAGTTCTAGCTTCGATTTGAAGGGCAACAAGATCAACTGGGAGACGCGGTGTGGTGCCAGTGACTGCTTCAAAAGGAGAAATTCCTATGGACCGGATGACTGAGTTATTATAGGCGAACTCAGCCATAGGCAGAACCTAATCCCATGTGGTAAGATGGTCGCGCACTAAACAACGTAGCAGATTTCCCAGGCTACGGTTGACGACTTCAGTCTGACCATCAGTTTGTGGATGATAGGCAGTAGAAAATTGCAACGTTGTCTTGGACATGCTCCACAATGTCTTTCAGAAGTAGCTAACGAACTTTGTATCCCTGTCGAACACAATGGTCTTTGGAAGTCCATGCAGACATACGACTTCCTTGAAGAAGAGTTGTGCAACTTTGTAGGCATCTGCCGTGTTGGAACTAGGAATAAAATGAGCCATTTTCGAGAAACGATCCACAACCACAAAGATAGAGTCTACTTTTCAGCGGCTCAGAGGCAACCCAAGTACAAAATCCATGCTAATATCCTCCCAGGGGCCCTGGGGAACTGGCAACGACTGATACAATCCCGCATTCTTCTTGCTTCCTTTGGCCAACTGGCAAATATGACACCGCTCACAGATACGAGAAACATAGGGTGTCGTGTGGCCAATAATATCTATCTCCGACAAGCGCGAATGTCTTATCACGCCCCAAATGTCAGCTGCAGCCGTCGGAATGAAGTTCCCTGATAACATGCTTGCGGATAGAAGTATTTGGCAAACAGAGGCGACTGCCATAGAATAAATATCCATCGTGAATGCTAAAGTATGGATGCTTGAGATGCTTACCCTGAAGGATCTCTTTATAGATGGTACCGAAGTCTTTGTCAGTCGCATATTCCTCCTTGATTTGCTCAAAACCCGATACAGAAATTGCCATGGTGGGCAGCAGATGTTTCCGACGAATGGGAGCATCTGCTATCACATTTTCCTTGCCAGATTTATGGTGGATGGTAAAGGTAAACTCCTGAATACAAGCACTCCATTTGGCAAAATTAGCGCTCATTTTATGTTGTGAATGAAGGTGCTTGAGAGACTCATGATCTGAGTAAAGCACAAATTCTCTACCTATCAGGTAATGCCTCCAATGGCGAAGTGACTGAACAAGAGCATAGAACTCAAAGGCATAAGGAGAGTACTTGCGCTTTGAATCTGAAAGTTTCTCAATGTGGAAAGCAATTGGATGTCCCTCTTGGCTAAGGACACTTCTTTCTCTTTCTTTTGTTCTTTTTTTTTTCTTCCTCTTTTCGGTTGACTTCATGAGAGTCTTGAGAAAAGGATGTCTTTTAAGTTTTCGATAATAGAGAGAATTTTTACCAAAAGAAAAAAAGCAAAATTGAAAAGAAGAGAAACTCTCAAGTAAGGGTGCTATTGAAGCAGGATTGGGTCTGAGGTGGGATTCAACAAAAAATATAAAATGGCTGGGTAGGATTGGGTCTCGGCTGGCATTGGGTCATATTTTGTTAAATTGGCCAGGCCTTATGCTTGGGTCAGGTTTTCATAAAATTAGATTAGGGCCTTAGGTAAATTTTATAAATGGGCAGGACTTGGGGCAAGGGCAAGCTTTACTTTATAAATTTCTAACTATATTTATTTTTTTATTTTTTCTACATATTTTATTTTTCATAAATATAATTTTAAATATATCTTTAAGTGATGCCGTATCCGTGTCCTAACTTTTTGAAGTTGCTGTGTCGAATCCCGTTCCCCGTATTCATGTTTGTGTCCGTGTCTGTGCATCATAGGTCCTCACTTATGTGGTGTTGCAATGAAGGATGCTCAAGGGTATTTTTTTGAAAACTAATAAAAAGACACCAATTATTCCAAGGACCCTAGGCTAACATAAACCAGACTCAAGGTCCTAGCCTCCAACACTTCCTAAATTACAAACACCCCCTACACTATTCTATAATTACAATTAACCCCCTAAAATAAAACAAAGAAAGTCTAAAACAACCCCTAACTCTAAAAATCAAGCACCTAACCCCTCTAATAGCCCAAAAAATCACACAAGCATGCATAATTAACTTAAATAAAGTTGGAAAAAGGTCGGGGCCTCACACCTAACCCCATTCCTCCTAAATCTTTCCAAACCCCTGTGCAAACCCTGCCAAATCCAAAACACCTTTGACCGAACCCAAACCCCAAAATTTCATCACCCCGAAGCTCTACCTCTGCAATCCATTTGAACCTATTCCCACAGAAAAAAAAAAAGAAAGAGAGAGAGAAGAAGAAAAGGAGAGGGAGAACGCGAGAAGAATAAAAGAGGAAGGAAAGCTTGCTAAATACTTTTATAAATCTCTATATTTTGACTACTACTAAACATAGGCTAGCATAATCTTTTGAAATTAGGCATGATCAGAAATCTCTATTAAAACGTTTGGGTTTGTGGGCTGGGCTCAATGGGCCTAGCCTGCATCAGTTTTACAAAAGGTCAACAAAGTCACATGGTCTAATGGTTCCGTCATTCGTGTGACCACAAATGCTTGGTATCTTTCAAGATTGATGGTTATGAAGATAAAATTTGGTGTGATGTAATCCCTATGAATATCTAAGAAGCACGGACACGGACATGAACATGACATGACACGGACATGCTGACACGGCATTTCTAAAAAAAGTAGGACACAAGACACGTCGGGGACATGTTAATAATTAATAATAATAATATATCTAATCATATACTAAAAGGTGTCAATCCAAGCCCAGGCCCATTTTGGGCCCAGTCTTCATATGTTACCCATTTTGGGCCCAGTCTTCAAAGCCATCTGTACACTCTTCGTTTGTAATACAGTTTTAGGCTTTAGATAAGACATACTTGCTGTAGATAAGGGATACTTGCATGTAATCGGGGCATTAAGCCCCTTTATAATGGAAGAATAGTCAACCCTAATGGGCACTGTGTTTTAGACATTCAAATCAAATCATTGTATTCTCTCTCTAAATGTCATGGTATCAGAGCAAGGTCGACCATCTTTGATCTTCTCCTAACTCCTCTTCCAAACATTGGGAGCCGATCTATGATCATCTGTGATCATCCTCTTCAGCCAGATCATCTCTGATCTTCCCTGATCATCTCAGATCAGACGTGGTCCACCTATGATCATCACCAACACATTAGCGGAATATTACCATCTTGGTCGCCTGGAGCTTCTGGGATTTCTGAAGATTTTTTCCTGATTTTTTGATCATCAGAGGTAGGTTTTCTACCACTTGTGAAAATTCATTCTTTTCCAATAGTTTTCATCTCGGCCATCCAAAATCCTGGATCTAGATTTTTTCTTCATGGGACCACGTCCGGTAGTTGCATAAATATCCTCTTTTCATCCCCACACTCTGATCTGTGTCCAGATCACCAAGTGGGGCCCACGTGTGAATTTCCCCACTGATGACAGGGACGTTTCATACTTGTGCCTGTGCCTGTTTGCGATTGATGCTGTTGCCCTCTTTTTTTATCAACTGCTGATGACTACTTTGATCCCTGCTGTTAATTCCTGCTGCTTATTGGTGGATTTCTATTGTTTGTTTTTGCTTTTGTCTACTGGGAACCGATCTGGATTTCCTGATATGGATTTCTACTGCTATTGTGTGCTGATTGCTATCTGTTATTATCAATTGTGGTTGTGGTCTATTTCCAATTGGACTATAACGATGCTGCTGCCCTAGGACTAATTTGTGTATACTTCTTCCTAGTCTTTAGTAATGGAAAACCATGAGATAGCCCTAATTCGCTTTGATGGAACAAATTATACCTCATGGGCCTTCCAATTTCAAATTTACTTGGAAGGAAAAGAACTATGGTCACACATTGATGGATCTGAACCTCAACCTGCGGAAGATGATAAAAAGATTTTAGCTTGGAAAATGAAGGATGCTAAAATCAAAACCTGGTTGCTGGACTCTGTTGAGTCACATTTTATTCTCAACCTCAAACCTTGCAAAACTGCCTGTGAAATGTGGGACTGTCTTCAGAAAGTTTATCAACAAGGCAATGCTGCCGCCAGTTTCAATTGGAACTTGAAATCTCTCAATTCACTCAAGGTACCCAGTCTATTCAGGAGTACTACAATGGCTTCCGCAGTCTGTGGTCCGAATATGATGAGATTAAGTTTGCCTCGGTATCTGCAGCACTTTTACCGGAATTACTTCCATTACAGCAAAGTAGTCATCGGGATCAGCTTCTCATGAAACTTCGTCCGGAGTTTGAGACAGTTAGATCGAACTTGATGAGCAGGGTTCCTCTTCCCCACTTGGATGCCCGTCTTCAGGAACTTCTGCGGGAAGAACAGCGTCTCGCTACTAAAACTACTCTGGAACAACAAAGATCTGCTGAGGCTTCATTTGCCTATGTTGTAACAACTAGACAACCTCCTCGGGACAGCAGTAAAGTTCAGTGCCATAATTGCAAAAAATATGGTCACTATGCAAATCAATGCAAGGCAAAAATTTGCAGATATTGTAAGGCCACTGGGCATGTTATTGAAGAATGTCGGAAGAAGGCTCACATTTCTACTTCCCGCAATTGTGCAGTCAAGCCCTGGTACTTCCACCGTGTCGTCAGCTCCTACTTCTTACACCGTGACCACTCCACAATATGCATCATCTAACTTCAGTGGTTCTCTGTAGTATGATTCATTCTCATGGCCTGGTTCCTCTCAATCTGCGTCTCCAACTTCTCTCACCCCTGAGATGGTTAACCAAATGATCATCAATACCTTAGCATCCATGAACATCGCAGGTACTGATTCCTCTCTTTCCAATACATGGTACTTAGATTCTGGTGCAAGTAACCATATGACCTCTTCACCCATAACATTACAAAATGTCGTCATTTACACTGGTCCTCTAACTGTTCAAGCTGCCAACGGAGATCATCTCCCCATCACCTCTGTTGGTGATACCCTTGGCCCCTTACCCTTAACCAATTTTTTCGTTTCTCCTCATCTTGCTACTAATTTGGTTTCTGTAGGTCAACTTGTTGAAAATAATTACAATGTCTCATTTTCTTCTTCTAGATGTGTTGTGCAGGACCAGGAGTCGGGGGAAGTGATCGCGAGGGGGCCTAAGCATGGCCGACTTTTTCCCTTACCAATGTCTTCCGTTATTGAGAATAAAACTTTACATCAGTTATTTTGTTTTTTTATTCGGAATAATTCTCGATTGTGGCATAATAGACTTGGTCATCCAAATGCCTCTACTTTGTCTACTTTATTTCAATCTGGATTATTGAATAAACCTATTGACTCTTCTTCTTTTGAATGTGATGCTTGCAAATTAGGAACGAGTAAAACTTTACCTCTTTGTTAATCAACACAAATACACATCAGACTTTATCGAGTTGGCTGACCTCCATGATTCTTCGCCTGTTGATACACCTATCGAGGTAAATCTCAAGTTGAGTAAAGATGATGGCGATCTTCTTCCTGATCCTCATACATACAGGCGCCTGGTGGCCAGTCTTGTCTATCTCACCATCACTCGACCTAATATATCCTATGCTGTTCATCTTGTGAGTCAGTTTATGACCGCTTCTCGACATCTTTATTTGACAGCTGTCAAGCGCATTATCCGTTACCTGCTCCGAACGGTCCCTCGAGGTTTATATTATCCAAAGGATAATCCTCTTCATCTAAGTGCTTATGCGGATGCTGACTCGGCAGGCTGTCAGGACACACGTCGTTCTACTACTGGTTGGTGCATGTACCTTGGAAATTCACTCATTTCTTGGAAATGCAAGAAACAAGAACGTGTGTCCAGATCTTCCACAGAAGCTAAATATAGGGCAATGTCTTTTGCTTGTTCTGAGATCTTATGGCTACGGGGCCTTCTTTCGGAACTTGGATTCACTCAAACCTCTCCTACTCCTTTGCATGCCGATAATACTAGGGCTATCTGAATCACTGAAAATCCCGTCTTCCTTGAATGTACTAAAGATATCGAAGTTGACTGTCACTTTATTCGAGATGAATATAAACGGGATGTCATTAATCTATCTCATGTTCTTACAAAGTTTCAGTTTGCAGATATCAACACAAAGGGACTTCCTCCGCCTCGACATCAATTTCTTGTGTCCAAATTGCTGCTTTATGACTCCCCAGCATCAATTTGAGGGGGGGGGGGTCAATCCAAGCCCAGGCCCATTTTGGGCCCAGTCTTCAAAGCCATCTATACACTCTTCGTTTGTAATACAATTTTAGGCTTTAGATAAGATATACTTGCTATAGATAAGGGATACTTGCATGTAATCAGGGCATTAAGCCCCTTTATAATGGAAGAACAGTCGACCCTAATGGGCACTGTGTTTTAGACATTCAAATCAAATCATTGTATTCTCTCTCTAAATGTCAAAAGGTACTATTTCCACAGCCAAGTACCCCCTCCTTCATTAATTTTCTTAAACTTGGTCACATATTTCCACAGAGGCTTATTTATATCTTCTTCATTGGAGGGGTGTAAACTCATATTCCTAAATTCCAAATTGTAACGCAGAGGTGAAGAAGCAGAGCTGATATATATATAAATAATATAAAGAACATATTTGATATATAAACAGCAAAAACAGATTTTCTAGATTTTCTAGATTCATGTAAACAGCAAAAACCCATCGCCCAGTCTCCTTAGGGCAGCGGAAGGATGGCCCCTTTGCTTTTAAGTTATGAACTTTTACAAAAAGCCCCCTTTGCTTTTCTTTTTTTATTCTAATTTTATTTTTTTCCAATTAAAAGAGTCAAACGTATCCGGCATGTGTCCAGAAAGTGTCCCCAGCGTGTCCGAAATATAAAACATTAAAAAATAAACACGACACTCTTTTTTGCGTGTCCGACACGTGTCGGAGCGTGTCCGTGTCCGACACATGTCAGACACTGATACTTCGGCCCCGGAGAGGTGTCCGTGCTTCCCAGATGAATATCACTCATATTCTTTTGGGATAACCATGGATTTTTTTATCAGGAAGTGCAACATGACAAATTAAAGAACATATATTGGAAGAAACAAGCTCCACTATATTTTGGAAGAAACGGAACACAAAGGGGCCTATAGCATTGATCAAAAGAGAGTAGAGGTAAAGAAAGAAGAATAAAGAAAAGCAAACAATGAAGACATGGATCTAATGAAAAACAAGCCAAATCGTCCATTAGATCTATTGATTTTTCCAAAAGCACCCTACAAATCATCAAAAGACAATCACATTGTTCAATTGGATTCGAAAGAAGATCAAGTTGTTGAGGTTCCCCACATTGATTTCATCTTTGGGAATCAACCATTGATATTCGAAGATTGTAATCTATTGGTACAAAATAAAAAACCGAAGCATCTCATGGTCAGTCAAATCACACATCCGAGCTAAATGCAAAATCAGAAGAAGCGACACCTCCAATCTATTTTTAAGTGGAGGAAAATATTGAATCAATTTTCCAAGCCATGTGAATAGCATGAAGGTCAACAAGAGAATCAGAAGTTTGTGCGATTGGTTTTTGACCTAGGAAAACAATTACTGAACTTGAGGTCAATTTCTCTCCAAGAAAGGGAGAAGTGAGAACTGATTTATGCTAGACCTAAAGTCATCCAACCCATTAGACCCTGCCCACAAGCCCAAAAGTTTTAACAAATAGAAATTTTAGATTGTGCCTGATTTCAAAAGATTATGCTAGCATGTTTTTAGTAGTAGCTAAAATATAGAAATTTATGCAAGTATTTAGCAAGCTCTCTTTATTTGTAGAATTCTATTTGCTTTAGAGTTTTATTAGATTTAGAAATTGGCTTTTATTGAAATTCTTTCCATAGTAGATTAGAGTATGAATCTATATAAAGGATTGTAATCCCTCTTTATGGGCAAGTTCAGTGATTAATAAAATTTCTCCTTGAGTTCTCTCGGTTGTGTATGTGGTGTGAGACGAAGACGATTTCGATCCTTATAGATCCCTATCCTTAAGCCTTGCCTTGGAGAATAACCTAGTGGTTATTCTTTAGTACCCGTGTTGTGTCACATAATCATCAGCCAATTAGAGATTTCAAAACCAAAGCATGAAAACCCTATGATCTAGCATGCCATATAACATACAATCATAAAAGGGAGCTTCTATTGGCACAGCAAAAAATGCTCTTCCCACACACATAATTTTCCTTTTTTTAAAAAATGCCTGAACTACCCTCGTCCCCTTCCCTCATCCACCCTTTCTCCCCTCTCCTCTCCCTCTCCTAGTCACCGGCTAGGAGGGAGACTAGCTGGCAGCCCCAGCTGGCCGGCTCCCTCCCCCCCACCCCCCCTCCCTCCCTCCCTCCCTCCCTCCCTCTCCTTTTCTCTCCATTCCTCTTTTTCTCTCCCTCCCACCGGTTCCCTCCCCCTGCCAAGTGCTAAAGTGGAGTACAAATCTGAAGGAGGGCTACATGATCACTGCACTCGGATTTGTGCAGTTACAGAGGGCTCTTGAGTTCGGATTTTTAGGACTTGGTTTGGAGTCGATACGGGCACGGTGCACGAAACATAGAAAACCAAGGATTTCGTTTGGCTTCTGTGGGTACAAACAAAAGTGCCAAGCTCTGTTCTGTTGCGAAGTATTGGGATTGACAGGGGGGAGAGGGAACCGATGGGAGGGTGGGAGGGAGGGAGAGAAAAAGAGGAAGGGAGAGGGAGAGGGAAAGAAAATAGAGGAGGGAGGAAGGGGAAGGAGGGGTGTGGGGGTGCTCCCCGCCGGCGACTGGGAGCGGGGAGGAGGGAGGGGAGAGTAAATTCTTGTGTGCCAATAGAACCTCCCATCATAAAATCCTAAGTTACATGATTCGATCATCATGGAAAACCATGAAAAGGGCCCAAATTCGGTTTACAAGGAGGTCTAAACTGCAAATAGGGGTTTGACCAAGGTCAATATCCCATGTATGGGGTTCTAATACCCCATAAATCCAAAACCCAAAATTCGGCCAGCCCTTGAACTAGGGTTTGGTTCGGCTGATAAGGGGTCTCATATTCCTTTGGGTTTTCTTCAATCAACACCAAATCGAGTGACCTCCAGTACAAATCATTTGTCTTAGGGTTTCTATGATCCAAAAGTTGAAGAATAAATCATGATGTGTAACTAGAAAATCCACTTACCTTGTATATGCTAGGGTTGCTTTATTGACTTGAGGGAAGAGAGAGGACATCCATTAAAGCCCCAACTACAGGTTCTCTTCTTATTCTCCTTGATTTCTAGTTCTATTCTATCCTAGGGCTAGGGTCTTCTTTTCTTGGTGAGGTATTCCTAAGAGGGGTAGAGATGTTCATAGGTGAGAACTAGGGTTTCGAGTGTCTTAAAAAGGCTAAGATCCTGCGGCATGAAGTGGAATCCTATTGGGTTTCTTGCACAACTTGCAAGTGCCTCAGGATTTGCGCGCACGACCCTTCTCACTGTCGAATCCCACTGTTCCTCTTATTTCCTCCTTCCTGTAAAACTTGGGTCCCATCTCTATGGTATCTTATAACCATTCCTATTAGTTGAAAACCAATGGGGCCTACCAAGATCCATTCAAAACTAATCCTAAGCCATTAATACTCCCTCAGATAAACAAATTTTAAATAAAAGGGTCTCTCGGGTTCCCATTCATATTTGTAAATATATGGGTTAGGACATGGGGTCCCAGCCCAGAGGTGGTACCCACTGAACAATTCTTACTTTTGTCAGTTGCCCTACTGGTTCCCTTGGGCCTACCCCCAAATGAGAACCAGAATATTGATAATAATATCAATCATTCTAATAATTAATATTTTATATAATCACAAAGTAGATTATTTATATAGCCAAAATATATTTAATATCCAATAAATACAAGAAATCAAGGAAATTAAATATATACATTATAATTAATTACTCTTAGCCCCTATAGCAGGGTCTGGGGTATTACACTTATTCATAGCCGTGACCTGTTTAGTCATCTCCACAAATATGTGAAGCTTCACTAAAATCAAACTCCAGAACTACTCAGCCACCATAGTTCTAGAATATCATTAGCTTTCCAATTGTTGTAAGACAGGTCACCAGGAGAATGATTCTCCCTGTCTATTGTTAAAGTTTATAGAGGCTTTGCGGACTCAACAGATTAAACCCATGAACATAATCTAACTCTACGAGGTAAGTGCGGAACTTTCAGTCATCCAATGATGTATATGTGTTTCTTATATTAATTAGTTGGGTTCCTGCATGCCTCAAAGACGAGGCACCACCTCTATAGGATCCTAGTAAAGGAAAATGATTTCAAGGCTCCTCCTTAGAAGACCAAGAGCACTGAACAACTTCTTTAGATCCGAACTTGCAATCTCCACTCTTAACAATCCGAAGCATTCAATTAGAATTCCAAACATCTATTAATATGTATCCTGAAAGAGCCCCAAACAATCACTACTAATTATCCTCAAACACATTTTCTGGAACCACCTCTTAAGAGTTATAATCTCAAGAGTTCAGGAAAGAGTGAAATCCATACATTATTTTGACTCAGACTACCAGATCCTTCCTCTCATTATGAACATGACAGCAAATGGGTGTAACCATTTGAGACCTCTTTATCATTCGTCTCTTAAACACACTTGAGGAAGGGAAAGGAAAATTTTGTCCTTTCGTTGAGCCAATTAAGGAAAAAAATGATCAGAGATCACACTAGATACACTCCACCCCTCTTCTGTTGTCTTCTGCAAATACCAATCCTTTTGTGTTTGTGTTTTTTCTTTACAAGGGACCTGACCAACCGTGGGTGACTATTAACAAGCCTTTTAAATATCAAGATATGATTGAGGAAAGGAAGATAACAACTCAAACTATGTTTTTGTTTTTCCACCAAAAATCATAGGATCATTAAAACATGAAATTGATCTAGCAAATTCTACTGAAACAAGTAGGACACTCACCAAGTAGGTTTTCCCCTACCAGAGGATTCTGACTATATCATTCTTGAACTGATCTAAAAAACCCTAGCCTGTATAGTGGTTGATTTCAGCTTTATGGGTGATGACTGCAATGTGTCTCCCAATTGAACATATTTTCAACTGCTTGATTCTAGAATCCTTCACCGCTTTGTACCACATTACATTTGAATGTACCATTGTGCTATATCACCTCAGTAAATAAAGTATAAATTGATGCAGAAAGTATAGAATGTCCCAGATACTAACAGGAAAAAGGAAGCAATTGTCATGTTACAATGTTAGCACTGGCTTTTGGAACTATGAACTTGTAAAATTTTTTTTCCTGGTTTGACTTTAATCTCGCTGGCATATTGTAGTCTGAATATGGTTATTGCTCTTAGATTTCTCCTTTTTAATTGCTTAACTAGTTGTTTTGCATGTATTTGTTCTTGTTATTTTGCAGAAGCAGCTGGCATTTCATTGTCCTGTCATCAGCCTATTGTGGGAATTCTTCCACAACCTCATACTTATGGGAATAAGTAAGTTACAATAGTACTTAGTTTCTTAGTTTCTTTTATCCTTTAAGATGTTCTTTTAATTGAGATCTTAACAATGCAGAAATTTGGGGCATAGGAATATTTTTATAATCTTGAAATATAATGATGGAATTTGTATATTTTTGTTCAAAAAATATAAATGTTTAGATTTTACCTTAAAGTAACTTCTTGATGATAGTTTTCTTTCTAAGAAGTTGGAGATAGTCAATGATTTACTTTGGGACTTGATTGTGCTATAACTTTCATTTTTCATTTGTCTTCAAGCTAAGTATTTTGAGGCTTATGACTTTCTACTTAACAATTTATGAAGTAAAAGAATCAGAAAGTTGCCCAAGGTTGACATGTGTCATCTGTGTGGTGAAATTGTAATATTAACTACATACATACATACATGGAGCATGCATGCATGTACATCATACATACATACAGATACGGTCGTTATCCCATGTGTGAGGTGCGCATGAAGCTTTCCATGTGCACCTTTCTGTGGGGCCCACATGTTGTGCCGCGGGAGTGGGTGGGTTTGTTTTCTGTGCACAAAAAAATCAGCTCCATGGCGACTATCCAACCCACAAGTCCAATACATTCGCATTGGTGTACAATCAATCCAATGGTCCGGTCCATTCGCAATGGTGCAAACCAAGGGGGTGTGTGAATTGTTGTGGGTGGGGTGTTTGTGTGGTCCACTTGGATGGACCATCGGGTGGGTTCCACTATGGGTGTGCACTGACATACGGTACCCAATACACATAAAACAGAAATTGTAGAATAATTGGATGCCGTGACTGGGTCAATCCTCCTCTCTATTTATAATGTTTAGATGCCTTGAATAAGGCTCTAATTACAATCAATCTTAGTTGTCAAACTTGACAAAAGAGGAAAGAAAATCTATGTACAGTTGTCCTATTGACTAACTATTCTTTCACATGGTTTTAATGTATACTGGGCCAAGGCCCATTTAAGATACAAGTGTGTCTAACAATATTAATACGCATGATATGCACAATACACACTTTGTGCATATGATAATAGTTTTCTTACATAATATATCGAGTAATGGTCCTGTAAGGATGGTTCTTATTGTCTTATGGTACATACCACCAAGTGGGGCCCAATTGGGACCCCATAAATCATTGTAGCGGGGGGTGTTTCAAAAGATCTAAGTGTGGCCAACGTAGATATCAAATTTGAAGTCAATCTAATACCTTTAACCCATTCATCTTTGGTCCACAACTTTAACGGCTTTATATAAGCCAACAAACACTATCTATCTCTGAAAGTCTTCTTTTTTGGTAAAATGTAAGAGGCAGCTAGTAATGTCCCTTCATTGAGAGAGCAACTCTTTTTATATCATTCTTTTAGTAACACTGGATTTGGTTCTAATGGAAAATATGCATATGGTGTACAAAAGGTGTATTGGATTTGAATGTCTACGTTAAGTATGACAGCCTGCAAGAGTATCTTAATACCCTTCTCGAATTGATGCTGATGAAGAATTGTTTCTTAGTCAGCGCCGGAGTATATAAATTTAACTCTTTGGTATTGATTAGGCATTTCCTCCCCATAGAGAAGGTGCCTTCAAGCTCCCAACTGCTTCTGTAATAACCTTAACTTACTCGTGCCTGCACGGTGGCTAACCTATAGTAGAATTATTTGTAAATAATTCACTTATTGGCTACAAGCTTTAACTTAATAATAGTAATATTTGCGAATATAAAAAACTGAGTTATTTGGGAAAAATTGTAACTAAAAATTACTTATTTTTATCAAAGTATTCGTAATTGAGACAATAAATTTCAGAATCCCAAACACCAATCCGGATTTCAGGCCGCAACCTGTGGAGACTACCACATTGCACTGTAATCTGCAGTAAAATCCCCACGCCAAGTTCACCCACAGGTTTCCGCGTCTGAGAACGTTCAAGTTCATGATCTCTCAAATGATTGCATATCAGTATTTCAGCGGAAGCTTGTGTGAGGGATTGACTGCGTACATATTTCGATCATAAGAGAGACAAATATCAGAGTGTGGAAATATTCAAAAGGATTCCCATTTACAATGAACATTTTTAGAAGAAAAGTAGTTTAATTACAATTTTCCAGAACGAAACAGGCCAAGAAAGACCTTTACAAAATAAACCCAAAAAGTTGTTGTGAAATGTGATATACATTGTTACACCCTTCTCAATGAGCTTAAGCTTTAGAGTAAGTGGTTGTTAACATGGTATCAGAGCGGGAGGTTGGGTTTTTGAGTCCCTGGGATTGTTGTGCCTTGTATTCTCCCACGGAGGGTGTGATTTCTGTGCGGAGCCCCTGTATTCTCCCACAGAGGTTGTTGTGTGTTTGTTGCCATGTGGAGCCCGTACATGTAGGGCGGGTGTTGTGAATTGTGGTATACATTGTTATACCGTTCTCTATTAGCTTAAGCTTTTAAAGTAAGTGGTTGTCAACAAAAGTATCTCTCGCAAGATATGATGCCTAGAATACATCATCTACACTCAACTTAGTCAAGCCCTTGGATTCCTCAGGCGCCTCCTCCTCTAGGGGAGGGGCTACAACACCAAGGTGTAGTATTAGACTACAAATAGCCTAGCAAGTGAACAATGTAAATAACACTTCCATGTTGTAGCAAAATAGAATAAAGACATGTAATTAAATAGAATTTCAAGAAAGTCTAACTAAGGAGATCATGCAGGAATAGTACTGGGAATGCATAAATAATCAAATAAAATACAATGCTAACATCAGGTTATATCTAGCAAATAGTGCAATGAAATGATTCCTAGCCTCATAGAGGTGCTGATGGGTTGTGGCAGGTAGGAGATCTCATGAAGGTATCGCTGGGCTGTGTCAGGCAGGCAGTGCGGTGCAAATCCCCAGACACATGTTAGCTTTGCGGTGTGGCCATGATCAAGCAAAACCCAACGAATCCTACTCACATGGTAGCTCTGCGGCGTGGCCGTGGAAAGGTGTGCAATCCAATGCAAAACATGATGCAATAGTGTTCCACTGGCTAACTCAGAAAAGGATCAGGCAAAACTTGCCTAGATTGACAAACCTGCAAGGTATATCGTACATGACCGGTCAAGATCGGATAAAACACACCTTACTAGCCTAGACAGATTGACTGAATTGGGATAATCGTGACAATTAAATTCACACAAATAAATGGGGCAGCATTTTGGTGAGAAATGGGTAGCCCCGAAGTGAGGAAGGCAGGCCAAGGCGGATCCGGGTGACTCAGACGGTAGCAATGTGACAAAGGCAAGCATACCAACCAAATACCACACAACCATGGATCTTGTCGGTCCACTCTAGGGAGAAAGCAGGGCAACTAAACGTGCGCTTTGTCCCATGGATTGACTTCTGTAACTTAAACAGTTCTCTAAGGCAGGTAAGTCAAAAGGTACGGCAAAACAATACAATTATACACATAAAAAGGTGTCTGCGCAATGCACATAAATTGAACGAGCACAACAAGTGCAGATCGATTCCAAATCAGCAACATTCAAGGAACCATTACAATTTACATTCCTAGGTCTTGGATTGCCATTGAGAGGCTAACACACTTCCGTTTAGCTCTGTGTCCTAGGGTCCCACTGTTGGGTTTAAGGATCCCCTTGGTGCTCAGACAGTAATTGACAGTCCAAACCCTAAGTCTGCACACCCAGGACATGGTCATGTGCTAAATAGGCCTCTGGACAAGTCCCGAAAGTGAAAGTCAGCTCAAACTATCACTTCCCCTTAGTTTCAAGTCAAGGTGTGGGGTGAGTCTAAGTTCCAGGTCAAATTTTTTACTTATGGTCCATGGTTTCTTCAAAGGGATTGGAGTTTGATTCCACTAATTGGTCAATTAGATAGGCAAACAATGGCCCACAAACTCCTCAAGAAGGTACCAAAGGTTTACAAGAAATGAAGGAAAAGAATCAGGCCAAAAGAGGTCAAATAGTGGTCAATTGGACATTAGGCACCAATGGAGTCGGATGTTTGGACTGGATTTGTTCTCTCAGTTGTTTCTCTCGGCTGTTTGGCCTAATAGGTCAACAGCCTACTGGACACCACTCCGCTGTTTTCCTGTCAAACCAACTACCGAGTTACCTGGGTTTGGCAACCTGGGAGGCGAACTTTGGGAATGCTTTTGGGGGTCTTTTAGCCATTGATTTGGTGGCCCATTATGATCATTTTTAGCCTATTGCACTAAGCAAATCACCCATCAAAAGGGGAAACACAAAATTGAGCTAAAAATGTGGTTTTAGCATATTTTTTGAAAATACTATTAAAAAAGCATATTTTTTGAAAATTGAAGTGAATCAAACACAAATTGAGCATGCATGTCGTAATTCACATTATGAACTTGCCTTGGGTCTTTTGAGCTCCTAAAAACTTGGAAAACACTAAGCTATCACAAATCCCCAATTTCCTACAAAAAAACTCAACCTGAAAATCAAAATCAAAGAAAGACTTCGCGGAGTGATTTGACATTTGAGATTTGTAGATAAACGGAGTTCCCTAGCAGAAATCTAAGACATGAGAGCAAGAGCTTACCTCTAGAAGCTCTAATGAACAAGAAAACAATGGGGAGAGGAGATGCCATGCATGGAAATGCGAGAAAAGAGACTGGGAGAGTGCTCGGAGAGAGGACTGCGATGGCAGAGTCCTATTGTGAAGTGGCGATTGATTTGGACGTATTCATAGGAGAAATTAGGGAGGAAGAGAGGGATGTTCAGCTGGGTCATTAACAGCAGAGAGGAAACATGGGGGAGAAGGAAGACAAAGGAAAAAGGGGTCTTGGGGCTTATGTAAGTGAAATCTTTGAAATAACTCTACTTCTGAACTAAATCTAGACGGGCCAAGAGTGAAAGTTTCTCGAAATTATGTTCTCTTCCCAATCAGCCCGAGAACGACATTTTTCGAGGTTCCAATTGAAAAAATAACTTTTCTGAAAATGACGACTATGACCCCGGAAACACTAAACTTGGTCCAATGTCCGCTAAATTGAACCGTTCTCTTCTCCAACATGTAAAACCCATCAAACACTATATAAGCCAAAATTTGGCTTTTTTTTTAAATTCCCAAATTACCCTTGACTTTTTCCAAAATTCCAAAATAAGTCCTCTAGTCTAAGATACTGAATTGGGCCCGAAGGCTCTCAAGACTTCCTGAAACTCCTCGAACACTATTCTAACACATAAACTTAGTGAATTAACATCTAAACATGCTTAGGAATTATTAAACATAATAAATTAACATTAAGTGCAGTAATTAGGGGTTGGGGTCTTACAATAAACAACAATTTAGTCTTATTTCAAATAGCTGTGTTGGTACAGTAGGGACGGGAAAACATTGAAAAGAAAAGTTAGTTTAGAAGCCATATCATCCGATACAAACAAAAAAAAAAAAAAAAAAAATTCTGTGGAAAATTTTATTTTAAGTATTAACAGAAAATGTGGGTACAGTATTTAGGTTTTTTTTTATTTTATTTTATATCTTTCTCTTCTTATGCTTCTGTTTCACATATATATATATATTTCTGGAAAGTTAAGTATGTTGATTGCTTGCTCTGTGTGTCTTGCCTTGTGTGATCTGCTGTGTGCGCGAGTGTTTGACCGGCACTCCATTTTGCTTTTCCAGATCTGAATACATTTCCAGTTGAGTGAAAGTTTGTAATTATGAAGACTGGTTTTCATACTGTCAATGTGGTCTTACTCAATTACATTTTTAATGTGATTTATTCTTGAACAGAGTACTAATTGCATATGAAAATGGGCTGATCATCCTCTGGGATGTTTCTGTGAACCGGGCTGTTGTTGTAAGAGGTTATACGAGTCTTCAACTGAAAGATGAGAAGATTATTGGTTCATCTACTGAAGCTGGTAATGAAATTCCAGGATATTCATCTGACTCAGAACATGAGGAAAAAGTTATATGCTCTCTCTGCTGGGCATCAACCTGTGGCTCTATTCTTGCCGTTGGTTACATTGATGGGGATATACTGTTATGGAACATGTCATCTTCACAGCCTGCAAAAGGTCAACAAACAGGAGTATCATCCAATAATGTAGTCAAGCTACAACTTTCTTCTGCAGATCGAAGGCTCCCCATCATTGTCTTACACTGGTCTCCAAGTTCTGGACCACATAATAACCGAGGAGGGCAACTTTTTATTTATGGTGGTGCTGAAGTAGGATCAGAAGAAGTTTTGACTGTATGTTCTTAACTGGACTGATTTGTTTCACATCTTAGCTAACTCTTTCTATCCGTTAATAGTAGTATAAAAAAACAATCGTATGCAATGATGAAGTCTAATTGTGCGATGAAATCTTCCGCTCTCTCCTCTCATTTTGCATTTTTTTCATGTCCGCCTCTCACTGACAAGATGCTTGAGTGAAACAAGTAGGATTCCAAAGTGGGACCCAGATTCTGAAAATCTACATTGCTCAAAATGGACACCATCGTCTTGTATGAGATGCGGCAAGACCTTACTCCAGAAGGAGTTGTTCCACCGTAAGATTTGTAAAAAATATTTTTTTATATATTATCAATCATATCCGCAATCTTACAGTGTGACCAACTCATATTGGAACACAAATTTTCCACATCCCATTCAAGAGGATGGCATTCATTTTGTTTAGATCCAGCATCTCTTGAGTGTGAGTCTCAACTCTCAAGGATCTAGACTCTTAAGAGAGGACTGATATTTCCTCTTACCTCCTCCATCTCCTTCTCTCTCCACTTTTCTCCTTTAAATATGGAACACTAATAGACGATATGCAGCCCATGCAGCAACTTATATGGTAATGATCCACATGTAAACTATAACAGTTTTTAATAGGTTGGCCACTGATGGACAGCCGTCCACACACATCGTATCATGTACTAATACAGTATTGGCCAATTTAAATATAGCCTACATGATGGAAGATCAAAATGATCCAGCCATGTAACCACATATATGGTGATGATATTCACGTAACCAAAACTAGAATTTTATAAGTGGGTCCATTGATCGAACGAGCTACACATAAATGATATCATGTGATCTTTGAGACTACCGGTCATTTAAAAATAACTACATTCGGAAAATCAAAATCTTTTTTGGTCATTTTGCATGGCTAGACCCATGGTCCCGATGGGCTGACTTGCCAATGGGCCCAGCCCATCTGTCTTGACCAAGCCTTTGGGCCCAGACCATTCATTTTATGTTATTTTCATATTATTTAGGGCATTTAATTATGTCTAAGTTGTTTTTGTAGGATATTTTAATCCTGGCCATCGAAGTGTTTGGATCAAGGTTTTAAATCCTGGACTCAAGACTGGACTTGTGTCAGCCCGAGTCCAAATCGACTTGGCCGAGTCGGCCTGAGTCCCCTGAAAATGGCCAGAAAAAAAGGAAAAAATGTCTAAAAAATAGTGAAAGTGGATTGGCATTGCCTAATAGTCCCTCCATCCATGTAGATAGTTTTACTCTTTTTATTCTTCTATGTTAACGATAGATTTGCCATTTTTTTGGAATAATTCAATAAGACAAGCCATTTAATAATTCAATTGCAATTAAAACTTAAAAGTAGAAAAGAAAATGCATGTTCCAATTTTCAAATCAATTATCAACCAGTAAGATGTAACTAAGTTTCAATTATATCATATAAAAATGTAAAACCATAACTTAGCTCTTTCTTTTTAAAATTTAAATTCTAATTCCATGTTGATGACTTTGACGATAGTATTGAGCAATGTCAAAATGAATGAACCCTTGCTCGCTTTTGGAGTTATAGGACCTTGTCCATAGTTCGATGATGGAGCCATAACTTGAAGTTGAGGATATGCATATGGTGGTGGTTGCTGCACTCGCCGGCATAGTTTTCAAAATCGGAATCGTATCGCAAATCGTATCATGAATTGTAGGTTTTTTTTATTTTTCTAATGAAAAAGAAATATAATTAAAAATTAAAAGAAAAAGAAAAAAGTAATTACTCATAACCATCCATTTTTCCATTTCTAGTAGCATAAATATAATAACTAGTAAGTCTATCATACAATAATATCAAGAACATCATGACATTTATTATTATTATATATACGAAATAAATGATGTGTAAATAGTTAAATAAGTTTCAAGTTTCAATATATATTTTTTATTATCTTTAAATCAAAATATAAAAATAAAATAAAATCCAAACCATTAATCTTAAATGGTAGTATATCTCTTAAAGTTAAGAAAGTGTTCATGAAGAAAAAAAACCAATATAGATTAAAAAAAGAAGATATAAACAAGCCCCATACGTACGGTCAAATGCTTTAGTTAAATGCGTGTTCTTTATTCATCTTTAAAACCTTATCAAAGCCTTAAAAAATGCTTACGAGGTTTCGTTAACTACTAAATAACCTTTTAAAAATACAACCGATAAAAGAAAGAGAGAATAAAGAAAGAAAAAAGGTTAAAATTATTAATATTAGCTTATTGGCTATAGCCATTCTCGCTTAGTCGAATCGCTTGAATCGTAAGATTTAATGAAACGAGTATTGAATCATATAGGATTCACACCTGAATCCTAAGATTCATTTGTAAATGGGATTCATTACATAGATATGAATCGTTTTCCTTAAGATTCGGGATACGAATCGTAGGATTTTGATACCTATGTTTGCGGGGGTACCACTAAGATTCCATATTGTTGTTACCCATACCCATGCGAAGGATTAGTGTACCCACCATACTGTTGCGGCTGCCCATACTCATACGAAGGATCATGGTGTGAGTGTCCATAATGTTGCCTATACCTGTATGAACTATCAGAACTTGTGATCCAAGGACTTGATGCCATTTGCTGCGGCTGAGGATATTCATCTGATGGCTCGTTTCCTTCACCTCAGCCCCACCCACCAGCAGGCTCACTTGGACCGCCATGTAACGACATATACATTAATGTTGTCATCTCCATCACCACCACCATCACCACCTTCGTATGCCTCCTCGTTCTGGCCCTGGTCACCTCCTTCCGGTGAGCCACTCTTGCTGGAAGATGATGTTTTGCGGCGTTGTTCTTCTTCATGAGTGGCCAACCTTTGGCTTTGACTTTGAGTCTTTGCATGGGTGCTCTTATCCTTTGACTTTCACCTGTAGTGGAAAGTTGGGTCTTTAATCCATTGTTTGGCTTTAGAGATGGGGCCACTTGAACCAGTTGAACGTGATGTTGATCTATATGCATATAGATTCAAGAAAACATACCTCAAAGTTGACAAATCAAAAAACCCTCTTTGATGTGAATAGTGGAGTGATTCTTTGGTGAGCTAGATCTTTTAAAATAGATGGATTTGAGGAGGTTAGTTGCAAGAGAAGTGTTTTGGAAGCTGTTTTCCATTATCTCCCACAACTTGGAACAAAAGAAATGAGGTTTTCTAAGGTTTTCGTAACTTAAAAGGAGGGGGAGCCCAATCTTCCCTATCTCCATATCTATCCATCCACCCCGCATCTTTCTCTCTGCTGTCCGCATCATTTGGTATTAGAGCTTAGGATTGCTTAAGGAGTCATCTAAGTTGGTTCATCCTATAGATTATTATTGCATTGCATCATTAGGGTAGTTCATTCTAGTTTTGTTTCCCTTGCATGCCCGCACGGAGTGGTAGGGATATCCAGCCCGCTCCGCACTTGGCTACCCAGCGTTTACCGTGTAACTTAACGCATCAGGCGGCGAAAGAATCATCATATGCCCCGGAGAACACCTAAAAATGACAGGATCTCCCAAACCACTTCGAACTTAGAGCAAATGGTCAAAAACCTGCAGGAAGTGACGAACGAGAACATGGAAGAGTTTAGAGCGCAGATGACTGCTATGAAGCAACAATCACAAGAGCAAACAAATGACCTCAAGGCATGCCTTGAGAACATTGAGAGGCCCCATCGCAATGATAATGGAAATCGTCATGATCGTCATAGGAACAATGGTAGGAATAGGGGGCGTGATTGAAATCATAGGGGGAATGAGCGTGATAATGAGACCGACCTCAAGTTTGAGGCCGGGCATGACCATAGGGCTCACAGTAGAGTACGCAACCTTGAAGACTAGGTTTTAAAAACTGTTAAGGTAGAAGCCCCATGTTTTCATGGTCGGAACGACCCAAAGGCCTATTCCGATTGGGAATCTGATATGGACCACTATTTTGGGTGGTATGAAATGTCTGAGGAGAGGACAGTCCGATTCGCCAAAATGAAGTTGGTGAGTCAAGCGCGGTTGTATTGGATAGACGTTGAGCGCGGGTTGCAGCACTGATTTGAGGAACCCATTACATGTTGAGAACTAAGTACCTACCCCAATCCTACCAGGATAGGCTCTTAGATCAAAGGTCCAACCTCCGACAAGGAAGCATGTCTATGAGTGAGTACATCAATAAGTTTGAGGAACTTAACCTCCGATGTAAAGCTGTGGACGACCTTCCGGCATGAATTTCTAAATTCAGAACAGGTCTTCACCAGAAGTTCCAAAGGAAATTAATCACTGTTAAGATAGCTAGCCTAGAAGACATATATGAGGTAGCGCTCAACCTTGAGATTGCCATGAAAATCAAACAGGCCAAGCGCTGTGGTTACCGTGGGTCAAATTTGAGGCCTAACCCCTCGAGCGGTAAACCAAATTTTGGGAACCAATCTTTTAAGAATCCCACAAATGTGCCGCCTGTGTTCAAGGATAACAAAGGCAAAGGAATCGCTGGTGAGGGTTCCAAATGGAACAACTCCGTTGCCTGTCACAATTGTCATGGACGTGCACTTCGCCCATGATTGTCCATCCCGAAACCTTTGCATCGAGGATGTGGAGGATGAGAGTGACCCAATAGTTGATGCCTTTCTCCCGGACTTTGAGCCTAGTGATGATGAGTGTGGAGACCCGGAAGATTGAGTTTCTTTTCTTAGATTTGCTCCCTCATATCAAGGAGGGGAAGATGCACCAGACAAATTAGAAAGTCAACTACCTCGTATGATGGTAGTAAGGTGTGCATAACACTCCAGGAAAATGAGGATTGGCGTAGAACAGCCATTTTCCACACCTACGTCAAGTGCAATGACAAGTTTCAAGGTCATTATTGGTAGTGGAAGTTGTACCAACGCGGTCTCTGCGAACAATCTGTCCCGTTTAGGCTTGACTCTAATATCCCATCCCAAGCCTTATCGCATGTCCTGGGTGGATTGTACATCTATTCCAGTCACCCCGCGTTGCCTAGTCCCACTTCAAATGTCTTCTTACTAAGACCAGTTGTGGTGTGATGTGGTCCCTATGGACGTGGGACATCATCTTAGGGAGGCCCTAGATCTATGACTTGGATGTCACCAACTTTGGGCGCACAAACATTTGCGTCTTTAATTTCAAGGATAAGAAGGTGAATGTGACGCCCCCGGAGTCCCACATCGACTATAGAGAGGAAAGTGAATGGGGTTATGTGTAAAGCTTACACCCTTATCTTGCATGAGGCCTTTTGATGGGTTGAGGCCCATCAGAAGCAAAACCGTGAGGCCGGTGGGCCAAAGCGGACAATATCATATTAACGCCTCACCTCTACACGCATGCATGATATTGTCTGCTTTGGCCCACCGGCCTCACGGTTTTGCTTCTAATTGGCCTCAACCCATCAAAAGGCCTCATGCAAGGTAAGGGTGTAAGCTCTACACATAACCCTATTCACTTTCCTCTCTATAGTCGATGTGGGACTCCGGGGCGTCACATTCCACCCCCCTTAGGGCTGCACGTCCCTGTGCAGTAGCCTGCCAGTCCTCTTGGCCCGCCCACTTGCACCAGGCCACGGTAGGGGACCCACACTCGAACTAGTCGAGAGTCTGCTCTGATACCATTTGTAACGCCCCATCCCTACACGCATGCATGATATTGTCCGCTTTGACCCACCGGCCTCACGGTTTTGCTTCTGATGAGCCTCAACCAATCATAAGGCCTCATGCAAGGTAAGGGTGTAAGCTTTACACATAACCCCATTCACTTTCCTCTCTATAGTCGATGTGGGACTCCGGGGCGTCACAGTGTAGTTGCATCCACTGCCTCCTAAGGAAAAGGATATCAAGAAAGAGAGTGAGGACAAAAGTAAATACATGGAGAGGAGAGAGAGGAAGAGGGATTCTTGGTCCTCTCTTGGAGTCTGGATTTTGAGGCTATCAGCTCACCCAATGGTGAGAAAACTGGAACTCGACTGTGGTGCTCACCTTTTGAAAATCTAAACCTCCCACATTGAACACTGTCCTCTTGGACAAACTGGGCTGTGGGGCCCACATGGCCCATCCTTTGATGAACTGTCACCCATTCCCTTTTTGGGGACTGTTGAGAGACCGGTGTGGTAGTGTTTTTGTCTCAGTTTGGGTCCATTAGGGGTATGAAAATCCATCTGAAACAGACCACATGCTTGCTGTTTCCAGGATGCGGGAGTTTACTGTTAATTGCATATTTCCCCCTGATGTACCCTGATTTAAGAACACAGCCCTTCACATTGTAAATGATTGCATATTTGGGGGCTGTTTGGGTCCAATATTCAATCTGAGCCATTACACATGGGTGCAGACCCCATATACTCGATCAAATGCCTCCATGTACTCCAAGGCCTACCCTAGTAAGAGTCCTTCCTGTTCTCCATCACCATTATTTTGTTATTTGCATCAGCTACTTACCATTATTTTTTTATTATTTTTTTTTCCCGTTTTACCTTTCATGTGAATGGTAATTTAGTCAATCTGTTAAAAATTAGAAATAAAGATTTTCACCTAATCGTGTGAGGGTGAGCTCGCTGCAAGTTCTTTAGTCTCTCCTTTTCACAATAAGATCTGTTCAAGTACGTTGACATTTTAAATTAACTACTCAAGTCACGAACAGTTTCCAGTATTTTAAACCAAGTTGACAAAAAGAAGAATGGAATTGGGTTTTAGGCAACTTAAGCAATTTTTGATATGCTACTGCCACTCAGCCATTCTTTTCTATGGTGAATTCTACTTCTTTTTGTCCATTCTACTATCTTCATTGTAGATGCAATGCTCTTTCTCTTCATTCCGTGGAATCACTTAATAACTATACAGGTTGCTCTTGCAAAATAGCCATCATCAAAATATTCCATCTATCTTCAACTATTTAGTTTCTTTCTTTCCCTACAGCTTTTACTATATGGTTATCCACAACTTTACTGAATCATTACCATCACTGTTGTAAATATTACTATTATTATTATTATTATTGAATTTTCAGTTTGGCAAAAGCATATTGGGGCATTAAGTGTTTGTATTCTACTTTTTATTCCTCTGTTTGTTTTATTTATTTTTTTAATTTCATTTCCTGTCTGATGTTAGTTACGCCTGTTATGAGGGGTTATTGATAATCTATCTGATGGGCAGGTATTGAGCATTGAATGGTCATCAGGAATAGAGACTCTAAAATGCATTGCTCGTGTAGACCTTTCACTTAATGGATCATTTGCGGACATGATCTTGATACCAAATGCTGGGGCGTCAGAGAATAATCCCACTGCTGCTCTCTTTATATTGACAAACCCTGGTCAATTACATGTATATGACGGTGCCAACTTATCTAATGTAACATCGGAACTGGAAAAGGCTCAACAATTTCCTGTGCTAGTACCTATTATCGATCCATCTATGACTATCTCAAAAATCAGCTTGGTACCCTCTGATGGAAACCATTGCAAGGCATTGTTAGAGGTAACCCTTACTCGCCCTAATTTGACATTTATTTGAATGATGAACTCACTGTCGGCTTGAATTTGATAAAAAATATAACTTAAAAAACCGTTAATTTTGAGGCCCTTAAATCAATGGTTGTGATGATCCACTTGGGAATTTTTTCCCAAAGATCTAATGCAATATGCATGGTTCAGTGTGTTTTTCTTGAAAGCTCAACATTTTTTCCACCTCACTGCTCATTTTTTTGCTTATGTTCACGCAGATAGCCTCTTCCATGAAGAATAGAGTAGCACCTACCCTTTCTGCAGGTTCAAAGTGGCCTTTAACCGGTGGTGTTCCCAGCCCATTATCCTTCGATGAAAATATTGGGGTTGAAAGAATATATATCGCTGGATATCGCGATGGTTCTATTAGAATATGGGATGCTACATATCCAGTTCTGTCACCAGTGTGTGTCTTAGAAGGGGAGGTTAGAGTCTCATCAGAGAGAATTTAGAAACTCTTATCCTTAAATGATTAGGTACCATCTGAAGATGTGATTTGTAAGCAATGCGCTTATGATTGGCAGGTACCAGGTATCAATGTGGCTGGTATAAGTGCTGCAGTTTCAGCTTTGGACTTTTGTTCAATCACCATGAGTTTGGCAGTTGGCAATGAATGTGGTCTGGTCAGAAACATTCTTTTCTTTGGATATTTTATTTTGTTATTGGGATGACTTGAAGGTTTGAAGCATACACCATCGGTTCTTCTCTTTGATTTGTTTCCTTTTTCTTCGTTTTTTTGTTTGTAGGTGCGTGTCTATAAGCTTTGTAGGAGTTCTGATGAAAGGAGTTTTCACTCCGTGAGTGCTACTGAACGTGAAGGTGATTATAGTAACTCATGTTTGGGTTGCGATTTTAGTAATTATTACTAATAAATGAAAACTTGGCAACTTTGTTTGATAATGGGCAACATAGGAAGAGCAGCCATACTAAATGGGACAAATACTTTACTGGCTTTTTTTATAAAATGACAACTACCCAATTGATTCTCAGCTAACAAGAAAAAAAAAAAAAAAAAAAAAAAAAAAAAAAAAAAAAAACCACATCAGCATTGCTTGTTTGGACTCCATACTTACTAATTAGATTTCATGTACCTAGGCATTATAACTTTTTGAGAGTAAGACTCATCCACACTAATCCTCAAGCCTCAAATGTCTCAGAAAACACGAATGCCCGAAGCATTGATTTCTCCATGGAGTGAAGATGTGACGCAGGGGCAGCCTAGTTGGATCAATTTGATTGGTCGAATGAGGCCTTAATCCACTCTACCAGTGGTTCATTTAAGAAAATCAGGGGGGATACATACAATGGATGGTCAAGATGGGCCAAAACACCAGGTAGTTGGTATCACGATCCGGAACTCGAGGCCCTTCGAATTCCGTATCGCGACTTAAAAAATTAATCTAATCCATCTTATAGATGAATCTGTCACTCAAGAACAAATGCTGAAGCCTATCTCTTGGTCACCATGGTAGTCCTCAGACTCTAGTAAAATTTGGTTACCTAGAACCAAACCAAACCAAACCAAACCAAACCAAGCCTTTTCCCACTAGGTGGGGTCGGCTATATGGATTTGACGACGCCAATCAAATCTGTTTAGGGCCATGTCCTCCGTTAGATCCATGTAGGCAAGGTCATGTTTAATAGTTTCTTTCCAACTTCTCTTGGGTCTCCCTCTCCCTCTCCTACTCCTGGCAATCTCTATGCCTTCACACCTTTTAACAGGTGCTTCCATTGGACGCCTTCTAACATGGCCAAACCATCTTAGTCGATTTTCTCTCATTTTATCTCCAATCGGTGCTATTCCTACTTTGCCCCTAATCTCCTCATTCCTAATCCTATCTCTCCTTGTGATCCCGCACATCCATCTTAGCATTCTCATCTCCGCAACTTCCATCTTCTTAACATGATTATGCTTTACTGCCCAACACTCTGATCCATATAACAATGCTGGTCTTACCGCCACCTTATAATACTTTCCTTTAACCTTGAGGGGGACTTTCCGATCACACAAGACCCCCGAAGCACTCCTCCATTTGGTCCACCCGGCCTGAATCCTGTGACTTACATCAGTATCAATCCCTCCATCCTGTTGCACCATCGATCCAAGGTACCTAAAGTTTTCTTTCTCTACAATCTTTTGTGTGCCTAAACTTACTTTTATGTTACCAAGTGTCCTACTTTGGCTAAACTTGCACTCCATATATTCCGTCTTGCATCGACTTAGCCTAAACCCTTTTGTCTCTAACGTTTTCCGCCATACTTCTAGCTTAGCATTCACTCCTTCTCTCGTCTCATCTACTAAAACAATGTCATCTGCAAATAGCATACACCACGGCACCTCATCCTGAATATGTCTTGTAATCTCATCGATAACTAGGGCAAATAAGTACGGGCTTAACGCTGAGCCTTGGTGTAGACCAATCGTGATAGGAAACTCCTTAGTCTCTCCGCCAGTCGTCCTTATAGATGTCACGGCTCTATCATACATATCCTTTATCGCCTCAATATATGCGACACACACTCTTTTCTTTTCCAGTACTCCCCATAGAATCTCCCTAGGAACCCGGTCATAGGCCTTCTCCAAGTCAATGAACACCATATGTAAATCTTTCTGGCCTTCTCTATACTGTTCCATTAACCTCCTCAGGAGAAAGATAGCCTCCATGGTTGATCTCCCAGGCATGAAACCAAATTGATTATCTGAAATGTTTGTTGTTCTTCTTAGTCTTCTCTCAATAACTCTCTCCCATAATTTCATCGTATGGCTCATCAATTTAATCCCGCGGTAGTTCGCACAGTTCTGAATATCTCCTTTGTTCTTGTATATGGGTATAAGAATACTTTTCCTCCATGCATCAGGCATCTTCTTGCTCTTTAGCACTACATTAAAAAGTTTTGTCAACCAATTTATGCCATTCTCCCCCAAGCACCTCCAGACCTCAATAGGGATACCATCTGGCCCAACCGCTTTCCCATTCTTCATCCTTTTCAATACTTCTTTAACTCCTTCCCTACTGATTCTCCTATAGAACATATGATTCGATTCTTCCCTAGAAATGGTAAGCTGTCCCAATTGTATGTCACTACTACTGCTTTCGTTAAATAACTTGTAGAAGTAGCTCTTCCAACGCTCCTTTATCTCATCGTCCTTTACTAATACCTTTTCATCCTCATCCTTAATGCATTTAACTTGGTTTAAGTCCTTGGTCCGCCTATCTCTGGCTTTAGCAAGCTTGAATATCTCTCTTTCGCCTTCCTTAGTGTCAAGTCGCCTATATAGCTCCTCAAATGCCTTTGCCTTGGCCTCACTAACTGCCTTTTTGGTTTCTCTTTTTGCTTCTTTATACTTTTCCAAGTTTGCTGCATTTCGATCCCTTTGCCAAGTTTTAAAACTCTCTCTTTTAACTCTTATCTTGTCTTGAATGGCCTTGCTCCACCACCATGCCTCCTTCTGTGCCGGAGCACCCCCTTTGGATTCTCCTAAGACTTCTTTCCCTACCCTCCTAATACACTCTGCTACCTTATCCCACATATTATTTGCACTCTCATTTATCGCCCAAACGTCTTCCTCTAGTGCTCTATCCCTAAATGCTAGTTGCTTATCACCTTTCAAGTTCCACCATTTAGTCTTTGAGCATCTATACAACTTCTTTTTTGTAGTCCACCTTTGTAGCTGCACATCTATGATCAACAACCTATGTTGGGAAGTCAAGCTCTCCCCCGGTATCACCTTGCAATCTTTACAAGCTAAGCGGTCTCTTTTCCTAATTAAGAAGAAGTCAATCTGTGTCCTTGAGGAGCCACTCTTATAAGTCACCAAATGCTCCTCTCTCTTCCTAAAAAAGGTGTTAGTCACCATGAGATCATAAGCCACTGAAAAGTCCAAAATATCCTTCCCTTCTTCATTTCTATTACCGTATCCAAGTCCCCCATGTACTCCTATATATCCATCTACGTCGCGTCCTACATGGCCATTCAAATCTCCTCCTATGAAGACCATCTCGCCTTGGGGTATCTCTAGTAGCACTCCTTCCAAATCTTCCCAAAACTTCTCCTTATGTCCATCTCCTAAGCCCACCTGGGGGGCATAAGCACTAATTACGTTCACTATCTCTTCTCCTAACACTAACTTAATTGCAATAATCCTATCTCCACAACGCTTTACATTAACTATATCTTCCTAGATCGGGGAAAATCCACGAATCAGTATAAACTAAGTAAATGGATTTCCAAATCTATTTATGTACGCAAACAAACGTCATCATCATCATCAAAACCTTGCCCAACTATGTTGTGGTCGGCTACATGAATTCTTTTTCTCCATTCCAATCTATCTTGAGCCAAATCCTTAGATAAGTTATACTTCTTCATATCTATTTTTACTACCTCCATCTACATCCTATTTGGTCTACCCCTTCCCTTGGTGGGCCATCAATCTTCATAGCCAAACTTTTCCTTACTGGCACTGTTACCGGCTTGCGTTGGACATGTCCAAATCACATCCAACAGGTTTATCTAATTTTATCCCATATTGTTGCTACCCCTAAATGCTCTCGAGAGTGCTCATTTCTAATTTTATCATTCCTAGTTTTACCACACATTCACCTCAACATTCTCATATTTGCTACATCCATTTTATGCATATGTTGCTTCTTGATTGGCCAACATTTTGCTCCATAGGTCATAGTTGGTCTAATCGTTGTCCTGTAAAATTTTCCCTTCAATCTTGTTGGCGTTCATTGGTCACAAAGCACTCTAGAAGTGAGTCTCCACTTGAACCATCCCACTTTTATCCTATGTTTGACATCTTCATCAATCTCCTCATCCTTACTAATTATAGAGCATGTTCACAAACAAACAATTAAATAAAATTATTCAGAAATTTAAAGTACATTCAATGGTCTGATTCATGCGCAGGGCAAGGTGAATCGAGTCAAATCCAACGACAACGTCCTAACCACTTGGTAGCATAGGCCAAAGCTCAAGCACCTCAAGGATGCCAAATATAACAAAATGATAACTTCCAAAATAATCTTTTTGTGCACATTACAAAATGATCAATGAGGATCTAAACAAAATTTCAAGGTCCAAAATCATTAAAATTGACAAACTCACGATGGGAAAGAGTTTTGGAATGCTCTTTAGATTGTATTATTTCTGTGTATCTTTCTATGGAGATTATACATCTATATATATAGGTATTTGCATGCTTTTAATCCAGGCTCTAAGAAAGGAAACCTATCTAATTACATCAATTAGTAATCTAAGTTAAGAAGGAAACTAATTACAGCAATTGTTATTCTAAGCAAAGAAGGCTACTGCTGTCTTCATGTTTGACCCAAATTCTAGTCCACGGGAGATATAACAATGGGTTGATTTCTGATGGGCTTTGGGCCTATTTAACACCCCCCCTCAAATTGATGCGGGAGAATCAACAAGCATCAATTTGTCAACCAAGAACTGATGGCGTGGTCGAGGAAGCCCTTTGGTGAGAATATCAGCAATTTGAAGTTCAATGGAGACATGTGGGAGACTGATGACATCACGTTTAAGCTCATCACGGATGAAGTGACAATCAACCTCGATATGTTTAGTGCGTTCATGAAAAATCAGATTTTCAGTAATCCGAATTGCACTTGTATTATCCGCATAGAGTGGGGTAGGTCCTTCTGCCGGAAAACCAATGTCAGAGAGCAGACCGCGGAGCCAAAGAATTTTGGAATGCTCTTTAGATTGTATTATTTCTGTGTATCTTTCTATGGAGTCTGTTGAGCAATATGAGCCGAGGACGTAAGGCGCCGTTCTTCACGTAAGAGCTCATTCAAGCAGACATCTAATGAAGGTAGGGGCGTCCGATTCATCAAAGCAGATCGGACACTTTCATATTCATTCCGCAGTTTCATCAAAAATTGATCTCGCTGACTAGAGGCCTGAAGGTCTTGAATTACTGCCAACACATTGTCAGCCACATCCGCATACTTAATACTATCGTATTCCGACAAGAGTGTACGGAAACCTGAATAGTAGTCTTGTGCGGACAAAGTCCCTTGTGTATACTCAGCAATGGCACATTCAAGATGGAATTGTCGGGCAGAGTTATCTTGATGGTATACTTTCTTCAAATATCCCCACATGGTTTTTGAAGTGGGGTAAGGCTTGAGATTCATTATCAGATGAGGCTCAACGGATCCCAGAATCCAGGATTTGATTTTGGCATCTTTAGTATGCCAAGAGGAGATCTTCTTCTCATCCTCAGTGGGTTTAGGGTCCGTGCCAGAAACAAATCCCCATAATTCCTTTGCTTCGAGATATATTTGAAATTGGAAAGACCAGGCGGGGTAGTTCTGTCCCGTGAACTTGATCAAAGTAACCTCAGATTTGTCCATCTTAATGGTTGATATTGGTAATAAATCAATGTAATCAGCTAAAAAACAAACAAAAAACAAGAGAAAATATATAGAATGTCTGTCCTGTGGAAGAAAACTCAATCCAACCAAGCAGGAAGAAAAATAGAGCAACACAGCCAAAAAATTGTGCAAAGAACAGTCCCAGACGTCCTTGATAGTGGCTGAAAATCCACCACGTGGGCCCCACTGATGATGCTGGTCAAAGATCGAGGGATAGATCTGAGAAACCCCTCTAATCTGGCTTCTACTGAACCCAGTATGATCTGAATCTACTGAATATCGAAAATTCTGGACGGTCTTGATGAAAACAATGTGAAACTTTGGAAAATCTTGAGAATGAGTAAAAAACCAACCTGGAGTCTTTGTAAAATTCTGAAAAAATCACCAATAGTCTTAGGAATACCAGTCGACCAGTGTGGGATGGTTTCTGGAAGATGATTTGATGATCTGTGGTGGGCCACGCAGAGGATGGATCTGTTGATGTCGCTGGAATTTTCTTGAATAGATCCTGGATCTATCTTCTGCACGAGAGAGACTTAGTTCTCTCATTTCATATTGCCTTGATGCTATGGAAGATTTCTAAGATCAGATTGCCCTGAACCTGAGCTCTGATACCATGACAAACTCACGATGGGAAAGAGTTTTGGAATGCTCTTTAGATTGTATTATTTCTGTGTATCTTTCTATGGAGATTATACATCTATATATATAGGTATTTACATGCCTTCAATCCAGGCTCTAAGAAAGGAAACCTATTTAATTACATCAATTAGTAATCTAAGTTAAGAAGGAAACTAATTACAGCAATTGTTATTCTAAGCAAAGAAGGCTACTGCTGTCTTCATGTTTGACCCAAATTCTAGTCCACGTGAGATATAACAATGGGTTGATTTCTGATGGGCTTTGGGCCTATTTAACAAAAATGGTACCAATGAATCGAATTATTGAAGTCTCTCAAAACTGCCCGAAGTCAAGAAATCTCCCAAAGCTAGCCATTTGTATGGGGATGTCATCCCATACAACGCTAGCAATCTAGTGGTGTCCAAAGGGTTCCTTCGACCGAGTCATCTTAGCCCCTCAGGGCCTCAAGTTTTCTAAATTCAGATGATAAATATCTTTTTTAAAATCTGTTATGCAAGATGTCCTAACACCTGTAATGGGTAAGTTTTATAACCAATCCCTCTCACATTATGTGAGTTTAATTTACCCGTATCCGAATCAAAATAGGTATCCCACGTGTGAGGAGTCAGTAATATAACCAACCTTTTACATATTTGAGGGAAATATTCAATTACAAAGTTAATCTCAACAGATACACATACAAATCACATAATCTGTCAAAGGAATACACGTGTGGAATCCCTAGATAACAAAGATGTGTAATATGTATTTTAATCCACAAGCATATTTCAAATCAGCATTAGTCAAGTAATATGATCCTAAGTGAAATTCTGAGAAGTCAAGAACTACATAAAAGAACTCAAAACACTTTGCAAATATAATAACAATGAATAACATGTCCTTGTTTGAAATCTTTAAAAACTTAGAATGCAAAGAAATAGGAAGAGAACAGGTTCAACATATACATTCGGAGATTACCGGGGGTCTATTTGAAATTTCAGGAAGTCTGAAACTAAAGAAATATGTTAAAAATAGTTTCAGATACAATAATAGGAAATAACAGGCCCTTATATGAAATTTTCTGTATTCTAAAACTCAAGTCATAAAAGGTCCAGTTGTAATTATTATTAGTATTAGGGATTAAATTTAAAGTTCCAAACACTTGTAGAACTCAAGGAGGTAAAAGAGAGGGGCTTTCATGTAATTATTAAAACATATTGTACTCAGTTGTAAACAAGAAAGTCGGGCATTAGGCGAAGTTCCATAATCGACACTCAAAGAAAAGGGGTTCGCATCGTTGGTTTTTGGATCAGTTGGATGGTGGGCCCAATCCAGTAAGGCCTACACCACATGGGACGCCCAAGAGTCTATTTTCCATCCATTGGTTTTTATTTCTGATTAGGTGGGCCCTCGGGTCCCAAAGCCCGAGTCGACAACTTGCACAAAAACAACCTGATGTTTGAAAAATCCAATTTCAGATCAGTTTTTTCACAAACTTATGTGGGATTTGAGTTGAGAATAGTACTTAACAATCCCATAACCAATAATACATGGATTTGCAAGATTTCTAAGCATTAAAAAGAGGATTTCAAACTCAATCAATGGATTCTATGGTCGAAAATCACTGTAGCATCATACAAAAGCTTGGAAAAATCATTGGATCAATCATCTATATCATAATTGTTACGCCTGGAATCCGAGGTCCAGTCAGATTTCGTATCGTGTTTGATAAGTAGCATAACACCATCATAAGTCAAATCAACATAAGCATAATAAATCAAGCATTTACCTAATTAATTCAATCTTCACTTAAAATTGATAAATTCAAATATCAATGTTACAGAATAACCCATCATGAGAAATGAAAATATACAAATCACCACGATACAGTTCTTGCAGCTCAAAGTGAATTAAACTCAACCATCTAAACTTAGCCTCTAATTTGATCTGTGAGCACTGCTTTGTCGGGATCCTCCTGTCTTTCTATGTTCGGATACCTAGGTTTGGGCTGAAAATACACAAATCAGTTAACACTGAGTGAATAGATATCTAAGTCCACATGTAGGTGTGTAGGCAACAATATAATAAATGAAAATATTCAACATAGCATGTGACAACGTTGAGGTTTACTTGTTAAGTCCGGTTAAGGTTTCTAATTCTACCCTTAGGACCACCGCCTAGCCACTGTATGTACAGGCTTTCAATTTACATATCTCAAGACTGCCTCCTATAACATCATGAGGGTTGAGCTATAGCCGGTAAAGCAACACAACCGACCTAGAAGTCAAAGAATTTATGCGGATGTCCTAAAAGCCACAACCAACCTAGAAGTCAAAGAAATTATGCGGATGGCCTAAGAGAACTAAACCCACTCATCACATACAAATTCAAGTAGAAATTATGCACAAAGAACTCGTTGCCCCATATAGGAATTCTATAAAATACCTAAAGGGCATCACAAAGGCCTTAGTTACATATAAACTGGTCACGACCTGAAACCAGATTACCAAAACTATCTGATCTCGGGGCGCAAGTTAATGAATAAAGAAATGAGTACGGTTCTCCACAGGATTGGCATGTGCGAGGATAAGAAAGTTCCATCACAAGCATGAACATTTTGTGGAAGCTTTTGTGGTCTTACGATCCGAAGTTTGTGGCCCTCAAATTCCGTGTTGCAGCCCAACGCTTGGCACATGCTCACCGGATATAATATATTATGAGGCTGGAAATTTACATACCACCAGATATAGAGCAAAGCAATGACCAGGATATTACATTAACCAACATGTTGAAGTTACAATATAAAAAGTATATTAATTACAACCCAATAAATAAAAAGCCAACAGAGGCCAGTACGACTGAACCGCACTAAACTATAAAAGATACCACCAATGTTACAGTCACTCCAAGCGAGATGGGGAAGAAGGGATTCACGTTAAGAGGGACATGAGGGTCGACGTCGACTGTTAAAAAAAAGGGTGTTTGGACAGGAAGGCTGGTATGGTGTGGGTTTGGCTAAAGTGGCCTTTTTGGTCCACCGGCCACCTAAAGTTTTTTATTTATTTTTGGATAAAATCCTCTTGAGCCAAATTGCATATTTTGCTATTGATTAATTCTTCTCGTTGGTTGAGCATCTCCTAGTGGATTGAAGACATCTACCGTGGGTTTTTGCGATCAAAGGTAAGCAAATCTATACCTTTCTTCTTGCGTGTGGATTTTCTGTTTAATTGAAGATCAGGTTTCGTGGGCTCACCGTCAACAGGGACATGTGCATCCCCGACTGCATCAAGACATTGCAAGAGTATCATTTGGTATTTTGCATCCCAATCACCACATTCTTTATCATGCCTTTAGGAACGTGAACTCCAAGATTTTATATCTCCCAACTGATTTCTTCCTCCAAATCTTCGTCCTCCATGCACTTTCTCATACCCTTTACTATCATTTCCCACATGCTCATTAAGTCCTGATGTAGAATTGGTTGTAGATTACAATTTCTAGTTGGCCGAAACCTTGATGGAGTAGTTTGAGCATCACAAGAAGGCTCACAGGGGTTTTATCAAGAATTGATTGAGATTCAGGCCCCAGAAAGTCCTATATTTTAAATAAAATTAGCGATAGGGACTGCTTTGGAGAAATAGGAAAAGACCTGGCAATTTGCTAAAGAATCCAACATTCCGAACATGAAAGAGGCTAGACATGCTGCATCTTTAAGCTGCAGTTCGGTGGGCCAAATTGAGCCCAATCATGAAAGGAATGCACCAAGAGGGTTGGCCGGAAGTCCCCTTCCAAGTAGTTGCACTTCTTATGATATCATGGGCCATGTGCAGTCCACAATCAATCTTCATCAGTGGGTCTGGGACGTCCAGAGTACAAAAAATTCTGATTTGAATCTAGGCCTTCGCACATAATTAAATTGCAAATAGTCCAAAGTAGTATAAATACTCCATAACTCGAGAATCAAAACGAACTGCAATAAACTAGATAAGATGTATTAGAAAGTTAAAAGCTTGACTGCATGGATTGTCCGATAAATGGGATGCCCAACAGTTCAACATTGAGAAGCATGTGACCATGTGGCCCCATGTGGGGACCAAGTGGAGCGACCATTATTTGACATGGCATATTCCTTGTACCAGGATAGCATTGTTGTTTCTGACCCCTGGCAAGTTGTCAACCATTTTTTTCCACCTATTTTCTCAGCATTTTGAATGATATGTTAATATAGCAGTTATCATCCCAACTTGCTTTGCAGTTCACACCATGGCTTGCAGAGAAGGATTTTGTTGCATAGCAGTCTTTTCTGTCATGAATTCACCTGTTCGAACTCTCCAGTTTGTAAATTCTGGAGCCAAACTTACTGCAGGCTTTGAGTGTGGTCAAGTTTGTATCATTTATCCTGTTTCTCTTTTAACTTTATGCCTTGCTTCCTACTGTTAGTTCACTGTTAGAACATGTTTGTCAAAATGCCTGATCAGGTCTACCATTTCATTGTCATCGATGCAGGTGGCAATGTTTGATTTGGGTTCACTGTCAGCCGTGTTCCAAACTGACTGTGTTCCTGGCTCAAGTTCTCCTGTTATTAGTGTTGCCATGAAAGTCCTGAAACAAATTAGTAACATCGTAAATAGTCCGAACCACCAACAACCAAAAAATCCAAGCAACTCTGCTGAGGGTGTTCTGTTCATTTTGACCAGAAATGCACATGTTGTTGTCATCGACAGTGTCACTGGCAATAGGATTGGCTCCCAACCTTTCCACCCTAAGAAGGAGACAACTGCAATTTCCATGTATGTCATAGGCAAGTAAATTTTACTATTAGGCGACATACCGCCTTATTTTCTGAAGGGTGCCAACTAATTTCATCTTGTACTCATTTACCAGGAACTTTTTTTTTCTTCCCTCCAGATGGCACCAGCTCTGTATCTGAAGTGAGGACTGATAAACTTCCACAGAAGATGTCTCAGGACAATGACAACCAAAATGGATGTGATCAAAGTCATGCTAAAAGTCCTGATGGAACTAAACCACAAGAACTTGAACAAGACTGTCCAAATGAAACTTTACATGCTGCAGAGGAATTATCTGATTCACTTATTTTACTTTGTTGTGAGGATGCGTTACGTTTATACACCTTAAAATCTATCATACAGGTGCTTTATTTTTTTAGCTTCTTTTTAAATGTTTAATGGTGTTGTACATTCCCTTTGAAAACTATTGTAATTTCTTTCTGGTGAAGGGGGAAAGCAAATCTATTCGAAAGGTGAATCTCGAAAAACATTGTTGTTGGTCGACAACATTCAAGAGAGACGATGGCAAAGCAAGTGGGCTGATTTTGCTGTACCAGACAGGAGCTTTGGAAATCAGGTAATTTTCTGTTGCACTGATTTTCAGTCAACTTCCAAACTGTTATTGGGATGATGAAACAACTGATAAAGAGCTGACCAGTCGTTGATCGATTTTATCAACAAATAATGCAATCAATATCTGTATTAGAATTTCTGATTCTTAAATACGGTAATGTTTGCCGATTATGATTTTTCTTGATCTCCTCTCTTGAACAGGTCTTTGCCAGATTTGGAAGTTGTAGGAGAAGTTTCTTTAATGTCAACTCTAAGATGGAGTTTCAAGACAAACATGGACAAGACAATAAGTTCTAACAATGGGCTGATTGCTTTGGTGATTACCTTTTTTTTAAACGTTGAATATTGCCTGACAAATTTTTAATTAATATGCTAGTTACCATTTTGGTATCTTTGTTTGGTTATGTGAATTTTCATTTTACAAATTCACGAATTGAAATTCTTTGTTGAGGTTCTCGAAATATCAAAGAATTAGTCATAACTTGCTGGTGGAAGCAGTGTTTTATTTACATTTTTTCAGTTTCTTCCTGTCATATCTAGCCAATCTGCTAATTTATATCTTGAGACACTGTTGGTTTTTTCTTTTTTTCTTTTTTTCAAAAAGACCCCTACATTTTCCCATAACTTTAAAAAATGCCCCATAATACCTTAGCATAAACTTTAAAAGGAAAAGGCCCCATGATAGAACAAGTGGTGAGGACTTCTGATGAAGGGCGTGAATCGGATGACATTGATTATGATGACAACAGTGGAAGAGGGGTCATAGGAGATGGAGTGGAGACTTTGGTGATCGATAAGGAGCTTGATGACACAAAGAAGCCAAAAGGGTGAGCCTGAAAGAACATGAAGTCCTTGAAAAATTGATTGAAAAGGGTATGTTAGGGAGAGCATAGTGCATGTGTAGTACCAGCCCTATTAGTTCCAAAGAAGGATGGCTCTTGGCGTATGTACATTGATAGCTGAGTCATTAATAAAACTACAATTAAATACCTTTTTTCCAATTTCATGTCGATGATATGTTGGATATGCTTGTGGGCGCTAAGGTCTTTTTCAAAATTAACCTATAGAGCAGTTGCCATCAGATTAGGGTCCTCCTAGAGGATGAATGGAAAATGGTGTTTAAGAGGTTTTATCCTTTTTCTGAAAAGGTGTTGTGGGGGTAAGGCATTCTATTGTATCTGAGGTGTTGTCCATTCTATTTAGCCTTGAGAACCTTCAATTGGTCCTTTCATGGGAGCTTGTATGTGGAGAGTGACTCTTCTAATCCTATTTCATGGGTCTATCTAGGCAAGAGTTAGCTGTGGAAGCTTTAATTTTACTCTAAAGAGATAAAGGATTTGGCTTCTAATTTTAATGTGATTTTTCGCCTCGAAGTTAGGTCCGCCAATGGTCTAGTGGATGATTTAGCTAAACAGGGAGTTACTAGGACTTCTCTTTGGGAGGTGTATATTTAGCTTTCTTGTGTTGTAGGGTATAAGGCCTTCCACCCATCCCCCTTTGAGGGGTTTTGTTACAACCCGAAATCTGGGGCCCTCGAATCGTGCATCGTGAGCAACAAGTATCTCATTCACATTCATAAATCAAATAAAATACTCATAAAAACTTCAGGGCATTTCATCATTAAATGAGTCAAAAATCTATAAGGTTTATAAACTAAATCCCGTGAACAATAAATGAGCAAAGGAACTTAACGAAGTCCAAAACATAACAAACTAAAAGTCTTGATCCTCAGAATAATCAGTAAACTAATATCAAACTCAGACTAATCCCTTAATAACTATTGAGTCTTTGCGCCACTGAACCACATATGTTGAAGCCTATCTCTTGATCACCGCGCTTTCCTTCTACTTATATATTCTGGTTACCTGGATTGGGGTAATCCAAAAGTCAGTTTAAACTGAGTGAATATATTTCCTAATCTAGGGTGCACATGTATAACACTCCACCTAAATCCACAAAATAACATAAAGCAATAAGCAACACATAAGATTCACACAATTCCATCAAATCTGAATTTCCAATTATGCAAGGTAGAATTAGTCCTGTCCGATGGACAACCACCTAATTGCTTAGCACCATTGACTCTTGCCCCAAAAAGGGTGCAAGATATAGCAAGTAGTACCCTTATAATCTTTGTGCACATCACATGGTGACCAACAAGGGTTTGAGTTCCTCAAGGCGGTGCCTGGAGAATTTTCTCCCAGACCTGACTTATAAAATCACCTCTTAAGGCCCTAGTACGGGGACATCATCACCGTACCATGCTAGCAGTTTAAGTGTTATAAAGTCCAGTTACACTCATCAAGGTCCTTCCTTATTCTCATATTCAAGAAGATCGTGCATTCTCAAATCTTAATCCGCATAATCTTAAATTGTCCTCAACACGTATGATTAGTTAGCTTGCAAACAGACCCTTACACAAAACCAGATTTTTATTTGCCGCACTCCGATTCACTAATGGTATCCGGTTGTGTAAAGGCAATTGCATAACCAGCCCCTTGTAGGTTTGAGGCTTTTTCACAATCACAGAACGACTTAACAATTCATCATATGTTACACAATTCACAATGTCAATCTAATTGTGAAACACATAATATACGACGTGCTACATGTTAAATGGGTCACTGGACCTAGGTCAGTGGGTCACAGCCCATGACAACTAAAGCCCAAACTTGTTGGTCAAAACAAGCCTTGTGTGTACAGCTATGTAATATTATTCTCTTGCCTTATGTAGAGATATGATTTAGATTGTAATTAGATTAGAATTACTGTAATCTAGAGATTTGCTTCAATCACTGTAACTAAATATAGCAACATTATATTTATATAATGAAGATCGTGACCTTGAAGAGGATCATGCAATTTACAAAACGATTGTTTCTTCTTCCCTCTTCTGGTTTTGACATGGTATCAGAGCCCTGAGTGAAATTAAACTCTATACAGAGTTTCAGAGTGAATCTTCTTCATCTTCCAAGCATTGGAAGACATCATAGTGTCGGCGTGACTTTTCCTGATATTCCAAGCGTTGGAACTCGTCAGATCAGGGTGTGATCACACGTGGCCCACCACAGATCCAAATCATCAAGCCTGGAAACTACAACCATCTTGGTCGCCTGTTTTTTCTGGTGATTCTGGATATTTTTTTAAGGATTTTTTGCATCTCAGAGGTAGGATTTCTATCTCTTCTTGTGAAATCACAGTTTCTGCAGTATCTTTTCATCGCAGCCGTCCAATTCTCTGGATCTTGCTCCTTTCTTCCTGTAATCTGGTTTGTTGGGTGCGAATTTGTATTCTTCATCAGTCTATGTTGGCTGATTGATCATTCAGATCAGATTTCTGCTGCTGGACTCCATCCAGCCTGAAATTTTTGGGTCGCCTGGCAGTTTTTTTTTGGGGAAATTTGTTTTCTTGCAGTATTTTCAATACTGAGTGCTACGTTGGAACGTTTGGAAGTCTTTTCCTATTTGTCTTGCTTTCTTTCTCAGTTCCTTTAGCACAGTGACCACTTCCTCTACAGTGTGATACTTCTACTGCAATGGAAAAACAGGACATTGCCCTGATAAAATTTAATGGAAAGAATTACACTTCCTGGTCATTCCAATTTCAAGTATATCTTGAAGGAAAGGAAATGTGGGGACTTGTTTCCGGGTTGGATCCACGTCCTACGGAAGATGAGAAAAAAATACTATCTTGGAATACAAAGGATGGCCAAGATCAAGACATGGATTCTTGGTTCTGTCGAACCATAATATATTCTGAATCTCAAACCTTACAAGACCTCCAAGGAGATGTGGGAATATCTGAAACAGGTATATCACCAAGGGAATTCTGCCCGTCAATACCAACTTGAACTGGAAATTGCTCAGTATTCCCAAGGCACCTCTTCCATCCAAGATTATTATACAGGTTTTCTTAATTTGTGGGCAGAGTATGATGAAATTAAATACCTCAATGTATCTGAGGCCACTCTTTCTGAGCTTCAGAAGTTACAAGCCACATCTCACAGAGACCAGTTCCTCATGAAATTGAGATCTGAATATGAGATCATTCGATCCAATCTGATGAGCAGGGTTCCATCTCCATCCCTGAATGAGTGTCTCAATGAACTCTTGCGAGAAGAACAAAGTCAGCTCACTCACCATTCTCTAAAGCAGCAGTCCTCTGGAAACTTTCCTGATGTAGCATATGCTGCTCCTGCCACCCCTGGTGTCTCTCACAGTCTGGGAGGGCTCGTTCATCATCATACTTCAGCTGCTAAAGGACAAACCCCAGCAAAAGATCTCAGCAAAATCCAGTGCTTTGGCTGCAAGAGTTATGGACACTATGCCTCCCAATGTAAGACCAAGTTTTGTAATTACTGCAAATCAAATGGTCATGTTATTACAGATTGCAGAAGGCGACCACAAAATCGTACTCCACGAGCATATCATGTCCACACTGGAGATGCTACTACTTCTAGTGAAAGTCCTTCAGCATCAGTTATGCCTTCACCACCTCCTGTCTCCAATACTGCTCCTCAGATCACCCCTGAGCTTATTCAACAAATGATCATAAATGCCTTCTCTGCACTTGGCATTTCAGGTACTCCTCCATCCTCTTCCTCCATTTGGTTTATTGATTCTGGAGCTTCCAATCACATGACTTCCTCCACCACTCATCTCTCCAACCTGCAACCTTACAATGGAAATTTGCAAGTCCATACTGCTGATGGTCAAAAGATTCATGTTACAGTTACTGGTGATATTATTCATTCATTGCCTCTCACAAATGTCTCTCTCTCCCCATCTAACTACAAACCTTTTGTCTGTTGGCCAACTGGTTGATGATAATTGTAATGTTTCCTTTTCTCGATCTGGTTGTGTTGTGCAGGATCAAGTGTCGGGGACGGTGATCGCGAAGGGGCCTAAGTGTGGACGCCTGTTTCCTTTTGTTATGCCTATCTCTCCTAATAACCATATCTCTGCTTTTTCTTGTTTTTCTCCTCAAGATGTTTGGAGGCTCTGGCATAATAGATTAGGCCATCCTCATTCCAAATTGTTATCTTTAATGTTAAACACTGGTCGCATTAATGAAAATAAACTTTCTTTTTGTCACATTTCTGATGAGTGTTCTATTTGCAAACTTGGCAAAAGCAAAGTCCTTCCATTTTCTTCCAAATCTACTATGCTTCAAATTGCTTTGACATTATTCATAGTGATGTCTGGGGGATTACTCCAGTAATCTCTCACACGCATTTCAAATATTTTGTAACCTTTATTGATGATCATAGTAGATTCACATGGGTATATTTCTTGCATTCTAAATCTGAAGTGTTTGATGCTTTTCAAAAATTTATGGCTTATGTTGAAAATCAGTTTTCTACTCGCATAAAAATTCTCCGGTCTGACTCCGGAGGGGAATATATGTCTCACCAGTTTCAAATTTTTTTGCAAACACAGGATTTTATCGCAGTGATCGTGCCCTTGCACTCCTCAACAGAATGGAGTCGCTGGACGAAAAAACAGACATCTCCTGGATACTGTTCACTCTCTTCTCTTAGAATCATTCGTTCCGGCAAAATTTTGGCCGGAACCATTAGCCACTGCGGTTCACTTAATCAATCGCTTATCATCTCATCGCCTCACCAATCAAACACCATACTTTCGTCTCTTTCATAAAGATCCTATTTATACCCACCTGCGTATTTTTGGATGTGTGTGCTTCGTTCATCTTCCTCCTACTGAACGAACAAAATTAACAGCACAATCTGCTCAATGTGCATTCCTTGGCTATGCATCTCACCAAAAAGGGTATATCTGCTATGATCCTGTGCTCAACCGTCTTCGCATCTCCCGCAATGTTACTTCTTTTGAAAATCAACGTTTTTTTTCTACCCATTCATCATCTTTACCTTCTTTTTCTCATCTACCTGCTTTTTCTGACACCATTTCGTCTCCACTTATTGTTTATGAACGGCGTCGTCAAAAGGATGTTCCATTACTGCCTCCCCCTCTCGCTCCCTTGCCGGCACCGGATCTTGCCCCTACTACATCACCTAGTGCTTCATCTCCAGTTCAGCTTCGATGTTCTACTCGTCACTCCAAGCCTCCGGACAGATATGGGTTCACTCACACATCCTTAATTGCTACCCTCTCCTCCATTGCTATTCCTACTTCTTACTCACAGGCGGTGAAACATGACTGTTGGCAAAAGGCTATGCACGAAGAATTAGCTGCACTTCAGGATAATCATACCTGGGATATTGTTCCATGTCCCTCATGACAGATTTTATGAACACAGAACCTTGTTGAATCAATACAGAATGTATTGTTGTGTTTATTGAAGAGACGGCATCACTATATATATATATTACAGCAATATCTATTCTAGTTCAAATAAAACCACAATTCCTCTAGAGATAGGAAAGCAATTACTCAACTATCTAAGACAGGAAAGCTACTAAATAAAAGTAACATGTACATTTGTCAACCATCTCCACAATTTCAACGTGAGAAATAACTAGGTAAGTCTTCCATGGGCCTTGGGCCTTGGGCCTTGTTTAACACCCCCCCCTCAAATTGATGCGGGAGAATCAACAAGCATCAATTTGCGAACCAAGAACTGGTGACGTGGTCGGGGAAGGCCTTTAGTAAGAATATCAGAAAGTTGAAGCTCAGTGGAGACATGGGGAAGACTAATAACACCGCGCTTGAGTTCATCACGGATGAAGTGACAATCAACCTTGATGTGCTTAGTGCGTTCATGAAAAATCGGATTTTCAGTAATCCGAATAGCACTTGTATTATCCGCAGAGAGGGGGGTAGCACCTTCCGCAGGAAAATCAATGTCGGAAAGGAGTCCGCGTAGCCAAAGAATTTCGGAACATGCAGCAGACATGGCTCGGTACTCAGCCTCAGTAGAAGATTTGGAAACTTTGTCATGTTTCTTGCATTTCCAAGAAATCAGACTATCTCCCAAAAACATGCACCATCCTGTTGTCGATCTGCGAGTATCCGGACACCCAGCCCAATCAGCATCGGAATAAGCTCTGAGAGATAGATGATTGTTTGATGAAAAAAACAACCCGCGAGTTGGTGTCCGAATAAGGTACCGAATGATGCGGCGAACAGCAGCCATATGTAGATGACGAGGAGTAGTCATGAACTGACTCATGAGGTTGACCGCATAGGAAATATCCGGGCGAGTGATCGTGAGGTAGATCAAGCTACCAACTAACTGGCGATATGTGGTAGGATCTGGAAGAAGGTCACCCTCCGCTTTACTGAGTTTGACATTCAGTTCGACTGGTGTTTCTACTGGAGCGGAAGCAGTAAGACCAGCCAAGGCAATGAGATCAACAGTGTATTTGTGCTGATTGAGAATGATACCTTGAGGCGATTGATGAACTTCAAGACGATTGATGAACTTCAAGACCGAGGAAATAGTGTAGGGGGCCGAGATCCTTCATGTGAAATGTCTCCCGAAGAGACGCTTGGAGCTTCTGAATCATATTGGCATTAGGACTAGTAATGACAATGTCATCAACATAGACAAGAAGTACAGTGATCCCAGATGGAGCATGATGTAAAAACATAGAAGGATCATACGGGCTTGGATGAAAATCCAAGTGGAGAAGAGCAGCTTGAAATTTCTCAAACCAGGCACGAGGAGCTTGTTTCAGACCATAGAGGGAGCGACGAAGTTTGGCAACCATACCGTTTCTGGATGAGCAGCCCTGAGGCAAACGCATATAAACATCTTCTTTGAGATCACCATGGAGAAACGCATTTTTGACATCCATTTGATAGAGAGGCCAAGACTGAGAGGCAGCAACAGCAAGAATGGTGCGGACGGTGGTCATCTTGGCAACCGGAGCAAAAGTTTCATCATAATCAATGCCATATTCTTGCCGATTTCCAAGAGCGACAAGACGCGCCTTATATCGATCCAACGTGCCATCAGATTTTAACTTGAGAGAAAAAACCCACTTACAGCCAATAGGTTTGACACCCACAGGAGATGGGACAATATCCCACGTATGATTTTGTGCTAAAGCATCCAACTCATCTTGCATAGCCTTGTTCCAACATGGATCATGCACAGCCTGAGAATAGGATTGGGGAATGGAAGAGGAAGACAATGTGGCCATTAAGGAAGTATGGGAGAACCCATAACGGGCGGGTGGGACCGAAATGCGAGTGGAGCGACGCAGTGAAGGATGTCCAGAAGGATCAGGTGCCGGAGGAAGATCAGGAGGGGGATCCCTGGTAGGTGCTATGCTGTTCCGTCTGTGATACACAAATTTAGGGTTAAATCGAACAACTGACGAGTCGTCAGAAAAGCCAGGTAAGGACACAAAAGAGGAGACGTTAGGAGGATCAATATGTTTTTCAAAAAAATACTGATGTTCAAAGAAAACGACATTTCTAGAGGTACGTAAACGACGAATGTGAGGATCATAACAAAGGAACCCTTTCTGGAAGGGTGCATAACCTAAAAACACACATTGAGCTGATTGTGCCGTTAGTTTTGTCCTTTCAGAGGGAGGCAAGTGCACGAAACAAACGGAGCCAAAACTTGCAGATCATCATAGGATGGAGAGGTCTTGTACAATCGGTAATATGGGCTTTGATTCTCAATGGAGGTTGAGGGTAGACGATTGATAAGATGGGCTGCCATAGCCAGTGCCTCAACCCAAAAACGAGTAGGAACTGAGGATTCCAGAAGAAGGGAACGAGTGACATCAAGGAGATGTCTATTTTTCCGTTCAGCGATTCCATTCTGCTGGGGAGTATAAGGACAAGTGCGTTGAGAGATAATGCCTTTGTTTTGCAAAAACCGTTGAAAATCGGAGGACATATTCCCCACCAGAATCAGATCTCAAGATTTTAATGCAGGTAGAAAATTGATTCTCAACATAAGCTAAAAAGATTTTAAAAGCAGTGAAAACATCAGATTTTGAATGCAGCAAGTAAACCCATGTGAACCGACTAAAGTCATCAATAAAAGTCACGAAATATTTATAGTGAGCGTGGGAAAGAGCTGGAGCAATTCCCCATACATCACTGTGAACTAAATCAAAACACTGAGAGGTTTGTGAAGTGGAATGAGGAAACGGAAGAGTTTTGCTCTTTCCCATTTTACAAGTAGCACAATCAAAAGGCACACAAGAAGATAAACCAAGAGATTTATTTAAGAAACTAGAATTTAACATAAGGGACAAAGCCTTGGAATTAGGATGTCCGAGTCTATTGTGCCACAACCGGCAATTATCTCTAAGAGAAAAACAAAACACATTATTATCAAATTAATTCCTAGAAATTTTAGAAAAATCCAGCGGAAACAAGCGTCCACACTTAGGCCCCCTCGCAATCTCCTTTCCGGACATCTGGTCCTGCACAACACAACCAGAAGAAGAAAAGGAGATGTTATAATTATTTTCAACAAGTTGCCCGACTGACAATAGGTTGGAAGTTAAATTAGGACATAGATAAACGTTTTTCAATGGGATGGGACCAGGGATATCTTCGATAGCAGTAATGGGAACATGTCCGCCGTCAGCGGTTTGTATTTGAAAATGACCATTGTAACTTGTCATATTGGAGAGAGGGGTGTGGGAATACGTCATATGATTAGACGCCCCTGAATCAAGGAACCAAGTAGAAGATGAAGGGGACTTACCTGAGAGACCAAAGGCAGATAGGGCATTGATAATCATTTGTTGAACCAATTCAGGAGTGAGAGATGATGAGGGCCCAGGCTGTGGGGGTGCAGCGGTAAGAACAGGCATAACCGAGGAAGCCACATATGCATGCGGAGTCTGAGACTGTGGATTCTGATACTGCGGAGCCGGATACTGGGGAGTCTGATACTGCGTCGACGAACGTGGTGGACGGCGGCGACATTCAGAGATGATATGTCCCGACTTATACTGTAACTGCAGACTTTCTATTTACATTGAGATGCAAGATGCCCAAATTTCTGACAACTGTAGCATTGGGTTTTGCTCAAGTCTCGAGGCTGAGGCTGAGGCTGAGAAGTTTTATTGGCCGAGAACGCGACTGAATAGGTTTCAGTCTTTTGTTGAGCAATATGAGCCGAGGTCGTAAGGCGCTGTTCTTCATGTAAGAGTTCATTCAAGCAGACAGCCAAGGAAGGTAGAGGCGTCCGATTCATCAGGGCAGATCGGATACTTTCATATTCAGTCCGTAATTTCATCAAAAATTGATCCCGCTGACTAGAAGCCTGAAGATCGCGAATGACGATCAAAACATTTGCAGCCACGCCTGCATACTTAATACTATCGTATTCCGACCATAGTGTCTGGAATCCTGAATAGTAGTCTTGGATCGATATGGTCCCTTGTGCATATTCAGCAATCGCACATTCAAGGTGAAATTGACATGCGGAATTATCTTGATGGTACACTTGCTGCAGATACCCCCACATGTCTTTAGAAGTGGGGTAGGGTTTGAGGTTCATGATCAGATGAGGCTCAACGGATCCCAGAATCCAAGTTTTGATTTTGGCATCTTTAGTATGCCAAGAGGAGATCTTCTTCTCATCCTCGGTGGGTATAGGGTCCGAACCAGAAATATATCCCCATAATTCTTTAGCTTCGAGGTATATTTGGAACTGAAAAAACCAAGCAGGGTAGTTTTTTCCCGTGAATCGAATCAAGGTAACCTCAGATTTTTCCATTACAAAAGATGTTGACCAAAAGAGATGATTTAATACTGATAAGACTGAGCAATCAGTGAAGAGAAACTATGTAAAACCAAAAAACAGCACAAAACTTGTGCACAGCAGGCCCTGTCAAGAGAAACAAACAGCAGGAGTGGCACGTACGTAACACAACAGCAAGTAGTAATGTAGTAAGCAGCAGAAATCCAGCCAGGAAGCAGAAAGCAAGTCAGAAATAGAACCAGGAACTGTTCCCAGAACAGTTGTGTGAGGCAGCAAACAGAACCAGCCCAGAACAAGGCCAAACGAACCTGCCGAGAGGATGGGTTTTGATCGTGGGCCCCACCAGATGATCTTAGGACAGATCAAAGGTAAGGGATGAGATGAGATGTAAATTTCGCAACTGATGGAAAAAGAAATCCTAAAAAAGGATCAAGATCTGAGAATCTAGACGGCTGAGATTGAAACTTGTGGAGAAAATTGAAAAACCCTAGAATTGAGTAGATGGCCTACCTCTGATGTTCATAAAATCTTGAAAAAATCACCAGAAAATTGGATAATTCCAGTCGACCAAGATGGAAGGGATTTGCAGAGGTGCTGATGACGATCTGAAGTGGGCCACGTCTTGATCTGAGAGGATCTGTGATGATCAGGGATGATCAACGATGATCTCTTATTGCCTTGATACTATGTCAAATCAAAAACAAGATTTCCTTGAACTTTGCTCTGATACCATGACAGATTTTATGAACACAGAACCTTGTTGAATCAATACAGAATGTATTGTTGTGTTTATTGAAGAGAAGGCATCACTATATATATATATTACAGCAATATCTATTCTAGTTCAAATAAAACCACAATTCCTCTAGAGATAGGAAAGCAATTACTCAACTATCTAAGACAGGAAAGCTACTAAATAAAAGTAACATGTACATCTGTCAACCATCTCCACAATCTCAACGTGAGAAATAACTAGGTAAGTCTTCCATGGGCCTTGGGCCTTGTTTAACACCTCATCTGCAAAACCTATTGGCTACAAATGGGTTTTCTCAGTCAAACTCAAGGCTGATGGATCGTTGGATCGCTATAAAGCACGGTTAGTGGCATTGGGTAACCGACAGGAATATGGCATCGATTATGAAGAAACATTTGCTCCGGTTGCAAAAATGACAACAATTCGTACTGTTCTGGCCATTGCGGCTTCTCACTCATGGCCTCTTTACCAATTTGATGTCAAGAATGCCTTCCTACATGGTTATCTCAAGGAAGAAGTCTACATGCGACTTCCCCAAGGACTTATGGGGGCCTCGGCAGGAGATTGTGTGCGCTTACGACGATCTCTATATAGTCTTAAGCAAGCTCCGCACGCTTGGTTTGAAAAATTTAGGGATGCTCTCCTTCGTCTTCAGTTCTCTCAAAGTGCATCTGATCCTTCTATGTTCCTTCATCGCTCCTCAAGTGGGATTACTGTTCTCTTGGTTTACGTGGATGATATCATCTCAGGAACAGATTCTGGCATGATCACCCATCTACAAGCATCCTTACATGAATCCTTTCATATGAAAGATTTAGGGCCACTCACGTACTTCTTAGGCCTTGAGGTTCATCAGTCAGAGGTCTCATCCTCGATCAACACAAATATGCTATGGACCTCATTGAGACGGCTGGTCTTCAAAATTCGACTCCTGTCGATACACCTGTTGAGGCCAATCTTCAGCTCACACACGATACGGGTGATCTTCTTCCTGATGCCACAATGTATCGTCGGTTAGTCGGCAGTTTGATCTACTTGACTATCACTCGGCCCGATATCTCATATGCGGTGAACTTGGTTAGTCAATTCATGACTCAACCACGCCATCTCCATCTCGTTGCTGTTCGACGCATTCTTCGGTATGTTCTTCATACACCATCTCGTGGCCTTTTCTTTCCCGTGGGCAACTCGACTTCCCTCATTGCTTACTCAAATTCTGACTGGGCCGATTGCCCTAATAGTCGATGGTCTACCACGGGCTGGTGCATGTTCTTAGGGGATTCATTGATTTCCTGGAAGTGTAAGAAACAAGATAAAGTCTCCAAATCATCCACAGAAGCAGAATATCGCGCTATGTCTGCCGCCACCTCTGAAATTGTTTGGCTTAGGGGACTTCTTTCCGAGCTTGGATTTCCTCCATCTGGTCCTACCCCTCTATATGCCGACAACACCAGTGCCATCAGGATTACTGAAAATCCTGTATTTCATGAACGCACCAAACATATTGAAGTGACTTGTCATTACATTCGTGATGAATTTGTGCGTAACGCTATTACTCTCCCTCATGTTCCTACCGGACTTCAACTTGCAGACATATTTACCAAGGGCCTTCCTCGGCCACGGCACCAATTCTTAGTTGGCAAATTGACGCTGGTTGATTCACCCGCATCAATTTGAGGGGGGGGGGGGGGGGGGGGTGTTAAATGGGTCACTGGACCTAGGTCAGTGGGTCACAGCCCATGACAACTAAAGCCCAAACTTGTTGGTCAAAACAAGCCTTGTGTGTACAGCTATGTAATATTATTCTCTTGCCTTATGTAGAGATATGATTTAGATTGTAATTAGATTAGAATTACTGTAATCTAGAGATTTGCTTCAATCACTGTAACTAAATATAGCAACATTATATTTATATAATGAAGATCGTGACCTTGAAGAGGATCATGCAATTTACAAAACGATTGTTTCTTCTTCCCTCTTCTGGTTTTGACACTACATGTGAAATCAAATAAAGCTCATTAGCCATACAAGAATCATACATCAGATCACAATTAAACAAGTAATATAGGGATTCAACATGGTTTTTCATTATCGATCATGGCTATGGCCACAGACGAGGGTTCGGCCATGCACTAAGAAGTAAGAACTCAATCTAGGGTTCCACCAAGCTTAGGTGCAAAGGGTTCTATAACTATTCCAAGCCTAATGCACTCACATAGTCTGCATTACTACCTTAAAACTCAGAATTTGGACTCCATATCAGATTCTAGATTTGACCGTCAATAACTAGAATTGTCAAGGAAGAAGAATATGACACAAGAAACCCTTACCTACAATGTAGAACATCTGTAGAAACACTAATTAAATGGTTCGCCAAACCCTAGATCTCCTAATTTGAGTTCAGCCAATGTCATCCTCTTTCCCTTGACTCAATTACATGGAACCCAATTTAAACAGGTGAAATTTATCATCATTTATGGGTTTCTCTTGTCACATTCAACATAGGATTACAATTAAAACTCTACAATACCTTAAGAAGATAACATTGAATCACCAACAAACAGAAGATGGCTGCATAGATAAAAACCCTAAAGATCCATCATATGCTTTAATTGAAGGAATCACAAGACACCATTCATCATGTTTCCGTCATCATGTAAATCCATGATAGGGATGCCTACATAGCTCACCCAGGACCTAAACCCCAAATATGGGGTTTGACCAATTCATAAACCCCAAATGAAACATGTGGTCCTCCCCAAAACTAGGGTTTGGGTTTGGCTGAGGGGATTCTCTATCCCCTTGAGTTCTCTATACATATCATCAAAACTACTACCCACTTCAAGGATTCCATTACATATCTATGCATGCAAAGTGGGTAGCCTATCTTAAAGAATTTACTTTCACAATACAACATCAGGCCGGGACTCATGACAAGGTCAGATGCTTTTAGTCGGAAAATAGTCTTGTTGTCTACCTTTCAAGTGCAGGTGACTGGCTTTGATACCTTCACAGATCTCTATGTTAGGGATAGGGATTTTGGACTTATTTGGACCGGAATAGAGACATGTCAGCCTAGAGAGTACAACTATGCAATCTAGAATGTTCTTTTTGAGTGAAGCTTATTGTAGTGCATGCAAATGCAGGTTCTTGTGCAAAACTCGTGTTAGAGATAAAACAATTGCTTTGCTTGAGGAGAAGTATTAGTGGCTGAGGTTGCGACCAGATGTAGCTCATTACATGGCTTGATCTAAGATGTCAGATGGAAAAAGGGAATACAAAATAGTAGCTTGCACATGCGCTTTCCCATACCACATGCACCTTGGGAGGATGTGAGTAATGGAGTATTGGGTTTATTTGATGCAGGATAGACCTCAAAGGCCACATGTGTTGGGCTCAGGATGGTTTAGGGATTTTCATATTTTGTTTAATTAATTGTCATCAGTTACTATTTTTTATTTTATTTTAATGAGTCCTAATTAGGATAGGATTCTAGGTTATTTAGTTTTCTAGTTTAATTAGGTTTCTTAGGCCCTAAGCTATGTTTTTATTATTTATATGGCATTGTAGATAATAGATTCTCAAAGTTGATTAATTGAATTAGTTTACCCATTGAGGTGTATCCTTGTTATTGACTTATTGTCTCAACGGAGACGTGTTGAAGTGTCTATGGACATGTACTTCGGCACTTTCCATGCAAGCCCTAACCCTAGGGCCTGCACCAACCGGTATCAGAGTGAAGATCCGCACCGCTCCGATCTCTGATCCATTGTCGATTTGAAAATATCCATCCCATCTCCATTCAATCACCCATCTTTACCGACAACATCCTTGCCTTGTCGATCCCTAATCCCATCACAAACCCCACCAAACCACTGTCCTGAACCCAATCTCAAACAGTAGCCGCATCCCTACATTCCTTCAGAATCCATCATCCCTAACCAGTCGACCCCGGCCAACCCCTAACCAAATCCCCTTCGGCCAAGCCTTGAAACCCCTCACTACCACATTCTGAAGATTAAAAAAAAAAAACCAATCGACCCAAATTGCAAACCCTAATCCCACATCCCAAGACCGACCCCATATCCAACCTTCAAAATCCCCTTTCTCAAAATCTCATCGCTAGTCGAAACTCACGCCACCTAGCAGTAGTCACCCATTCTGAAGAGTCCCAAAACCTATCTATACTGCCAAAAAAAACCCCATTGAACTCCAGCCGAACCAAAACAGAGAGAGAGAGAGAGAGAGAGAGCGTAGTACCTAACCCCATATTCTTACTCCATCTCTAGCACCACCGCGTGTTGCGCTCTATCAGCATCTCCAATGCCTTACTCATCTTCATATTTGTTGTAGCAATGAACACATCGAGCACCATCAAAAACCTCACGGTCGCCTTCTCCACCATCATCGAATCGCCATCGCCAAGCACCGTAACGTCATCGTAGCCAACAACAATCACGACCGAATCAGCATCGCCATCATCTTGTCGTCATCGTCAGAAAGAGAAAGTCGACCAAGCAAAAAGGAGAAAAAATGGGGAACTGTCAACCCCTTTTTTTTTTCTTTCTCCAGCACGAAGGTCGAGAGGAAGCAGCACGTCCTAGTCGTGACACGTGCCATGCCAAATTTGATTATTGTGCGTGGTTTCCAGATCTGGGTTGGGTTAGGTTAGTTCCGACCCGATTGCACAGAAGAACCCAACCGGGATTACTTCTGACATTAGCAGTAAAAAGGGGCAGATTTGACTGGACTTGAAAGTTGAGAAATTTTTTTTTTCTTTTTTTCTTTTTTTTTTGCATTTTCTTGGTTCATCTGAGCACGGATTTTAGATCTATTTCTACCAACACAATTATGGTGAGCATATCTATAGAACAGGCCTGTCCATTATTACATCCAAGTCAATATGAAATTGCATATCAGTAAATTCTACAATGCACTTCAAAGAGCCAAATATGCAGTTAAATATGGAATATGGTATGCTGAGAATGAAGACCATTTTCGGCAGTTTCTTGATTTGAAACAAGAAGAGTTGTTCGTTCTTGAATACTCTGACCAATTTTCAAGGCTCCAAGATTCATGTGGATTAGAGGATGATGAGAAACACGATTTAATTAGCTTTTTGAGAGGCTTGAGACTGGATATAGTGGAGAGAATGAATGATTGCAAGACCATTCATGAGGCATGTGGGGAAGCAAAACTTGTGGAGCGCATCCTTAAACGATCTCATCTGGGGAAAGTTACGCCTTAAGAAGAAAAGTTACCTCAAATAACAGCAGACCACCATGTTGAGGAACCAATGGCAGAGGAATTGCAGTTTGAGATGCCAGAGCAAGACACAAAAGATTCCACAACTAAAGTTGGCCTTGAATTTCCTCCTATGGGTAATGGTGACCAAAATATACAGGTAGCAAGGAACCAACACCAATTGTTGAAATTGCCCACATTGACTTCATCTTTGGAGATGGATGGCAGATAGTCAGAGTTTGTGATTTGAAGGTGCAAGTTTACACATGATGTATCCAACGGTGCAATTGCACGTCCACATAAAATCTGACCATCAAAAGCAGTTCTACATGAAGTTGTACACAGAAGCTAAAGATTATTCACTGACTTGGAAGTTCATCCGATTGATCTTCAACCTAGGTGGACATTTACTGAACTCAAGGTCAAGTTCTCTCCAAGCAGGGGAGAATGATGCAGGATAGACCTCAAAGGCCACATGTGTAGGGCTCACAATAGTTTAGCGACTTTCATATTTTGTTTAATTAATTGTCATTAGTTACTTTTTTTTTTTTTTATAATGAGTCCTAATTAGGATAGGATTCTAGTTTACTTAGTTTCTTAGTTTAATTAGGTTTCTTAGGCCCTAAGTTATGTTTTTATTATTTATATGGCATTGTAGAGAAGAGATTATCATAGAGTGGATTAATTGAATTGGTTTTCCCATTGACATGGTCTCTGCAGAGACATGTTGAAGTGTCTACAAACACGTGCTTCGGCACTTTCCACGCAAGCCCTAACCCTAGGGTCTGCACCATTATTACATTCTGATGTCTGGTGTGCTCCTCTTCCATGCATGGATGGACATTGTTACTTTGTAACCTTGATTGATGATGCTACTAGGTGTATGTGGGTGAGTCTCATGAAACTAAAGGAGGAAACGCTACCTCTGTTCAAAACCTATCATAAAGTAGTTGAATCCAAATCTGTATACAGATTCGAAAATCTCTAGGATTCATCGGGATGAGGGATTTTGTACTTGAGCCATGGCCATCTATTTGTGAAGGCATATACTGATGCAGTTTAGGCAATGTACAATGTGGGTGGTAATCTTGTGTCATGGAAGAGTAAGAAGCAGCCAGTCGTGGCAAGATCAAGTGCTGAATATTATGCAATGGCACATGGACGTGTGAATTATTGTGTTGAGAATTTTACTTTAGGAGTTAGGGTTATGCATGCATGGACCCAGTGGTGCTACGTTACAATAGTACATCAACACAATATGTTTCACTGACCCATATACCATGAAGAGAACGAAGCATATTGAAGTCGACTATCATTTCAATTCGTGAGAAGTAAACAGTAAGGGATTAAACCGGAGTATACACACGCAGAAGAACAGTTACTGAATTGCTTATGAAAGCTATGATCGAAGAGACAATTGTTATTTTTATTCCAAACTAGGGATGGTAGATATCTACACACAGCTTGAAGGGGAGTGTTAAGAAACATAATAGAGGACCAGTCTGTAATATTCTAGAAAGCTAGGACTTTTTTGGAAATAGGAGAAGATACAGGGTCTTTTATAATTTTGGAAAATTATATTAATGTAAATAGTTAGAGATGGTCGCACAACCCTATTTGAGACGACCATCTCTCTTTTTCCCTCTTATTCTTTTTATTTCTCTTTGTTTCCTTTGTATTCTTCTCAATTTCACTCAAATTTCTGGCTTGTGCCAGAAATAATTTAAGATCTAGGCAGAACCTGTAGCACAGTTTGAAAAAAAAGATTCGAGTCATGTTGCCATTAAAAGAAATAAATTAAATTAAAAAGATCTACTACTCTCACGTATACTGAATTGTCTACTTTTCTTTCAACATTAGAATGTATCTTGTCAATTATATAATGTATCAATAAGAGATTTTGATCCTTCAAATTTGGGGCTTAGATCATGTCAACTTATTTTATCGAAACCAACTTCTCACAGTGAGTCGCTGCTTCCGTTGTGTATCATGCTTCCATATCTTTGTTATCATGCCAGTGCCCATGCTTTCACACTGACATCGCAGTACCTTCGCTGTCCCTCCCTACACTAGAATCTCCTCCGCTTCCACTTTGTAGGCATAGAAGTGAGAAGTTTTACATTTTCTTTTTTGTTGTAAGCTCAAACAATCCTGTTATGATTCTCAATCAATTTATTAAAACCATGTGTTTCGTGCAGCTCACTTTATTTTGTAGACGCATGTAAATGCATGCACACTAAAATAGATTTCTGGGTTGGTTTATTCGGTTCATAGGTACAATAATAGCTTCATTGCTGAATATCTGAAAGTGCTTTATTGTTAAATGTCTGACATCTATTGGAGTCTTAACAGGTAAATGGGAATGAATTAGCTTTCATTTCACTTTTGGCTTGTGAAAATGACTTCAGGTATATTCCTAAATCCCATTCTCAAGTGAGCATGCTCTCACTAGTTTACTTTCATGCTTGATCTGTAAACTCTTAGTCAACATCATGGATTTTTTAGGATTCCAGATTCGTTGCCCTGCCTACATGATAAAGTTTTAGCGGCCGCTGCTGATGCTGCTGCTACTGCCTGTTCTTATCAGAGGAAAAAGCAGGTTTATTCTGCTATGTTTTCTGGTTTTCACATTATGATATTTTATTATTATTTTAGGAGTTCAATTTATCTTTACTCTTTTTCATGCAGGGTACTGTCCCCGGGATTTTTGGTGGCATCATCAAGGGCTTTAAAGGGGGAAAGATGGGCCACCCCATGGATCATAGTGAAAGTTACCCTATATCTACAATTATTGAGAAACTAGATGACATATTCTCAAGGTTCCCATTCTCAGATCCCTCAACTAGTACCGTTGATCAAGATGTTGTTGAACTTAGCATAGGTAAGTTTTTTTTTTTTTTATCATGTTCTTGATGTGTCTACATCTGAGTTTCATTTAGGTGTCCCTCCCACCAATTTATATGTACCCATATACATCTGCATGCATGATATATTTATTTTCATTACCTTTTGTTCATCTCCAATCTTTTTAACTACATAGTTTTGTGTAGATGACATTGAAATTGAGGATAGCTCACACTTTGCATCCACATCGTCTGATAAAGGAAAACATGATAGAAGAGGTATGCTAGACACTTCCATTTTCCTTTTATGTATTCTTCCACTCCAGATTTAACTGGTTTGGTATTCTTTGTTTATGCCATAGATGAGGAAATGGAGAGGGAAAAGTTGTTCCATGGAGCAACTAGTGACGTGAAGCCGAGACTGAGAACAGCTGAAGAAATAAGGGCCCAATATAGAAAAACTGGGGTAATCAGTGTTATGCAAATCATTCATTTAATTTCCTCATGCATTGTCTAACTTGACATTTAATTACAGGATGTCTCTGCTGTTGCGACTGATGCAAGGGATAAGCTCGCACAACGAGGGGAGAAGCTTGAGGTAGTATATAATCCTGGTGAAAGTTTTATTCTATTTTCTAGTACAAATGGTGTGTGTTAAGTGTGGCAGGAAACATAGGTTAGTGGGATTTCCTGAATTACCAATTTACCATATATGTACATGCTGGTTGGACAATACTAAATGTGTCTGAGTTATTCGTGTATCTGGTAAGTAGAGCAAAATGTTTTGAGTCCTAAAGTAGGGGATTTCCATGCTAATTAGAGTGTTGGCTGTTGTGTTTGATTTGGAGTTTAATAACTCTAGTTTTAACATTATAAAAGTTTGGTTCAACTGGAAGCATTATTTGGATTGATTAGACTTAATCTATGATGCACAGATACTTCAAAATGGGCAACGCATCATATCCGATACTTCACTTTTTATGTGTAAAATCCGTGTCTATGGTGTGTCCTTGCCATATCCATGACGAATCTGTGCATCATAGGGCTTAATCCCACAAGATTTAGTTAACAAATCCTTTAAGTAAAGTTTATTTGAGAGACTCGAGTAATGTCTTTTCCTTAGCATGTAACCTTCTTTAAAGGGCCAATGGCATGATATAAATATTAAAGCCGAAAAAATACACATTTGAGCTCTTTCATTATTTGTGAAAAACCCACAAGCCCACTATACCACTCTCTTCTTTTAAGAATCAAAACTTAATCCCACTGAATCCATAGATTGAACTGTAGTAGTTGGTGAACTATATATAATCTGACTGTAGAGTCCATCGGAAATAAGATCTAATATCTACTTCATTCATCCATCAGATGATCATCAAATTCCTTAATGATGTCACCTATAAGAAACTCATTTGGGATTTTTTTTTTCTTTAACCATTATCTGCTAATTTGGATGTAACACTCATTGATCTGGTTCAACACCTTCTGATCTGGGGTCTTCCCCTTCTAGTTTTTTCTGTATCAGCAGGATATGTGATGAAACTTGAACAAGTCAGCTCAAAGCCAGATCTTGAAACCACATTTGCAATAGGTTCATTAGTCAGATTTTCTTCGTGCAGATCTTCCATTATGGAATGGACAATTTGGATTTTCTTTCACTTTTTTATTTTTCTGAATTTCTACTGTAAAGAACAATTGTCCAAGTTAAGGCAACCAAGCCGTCGATGCCATGATGAGCTTAAGTTCTTTTTAGCAATCTTTTTAAATTAGTCCTTTTAAATTGAAATATTTTGTGTCTATCTCATGGCTGTCAATTTTGTTCCGTTTCGGCTAGAAAGGCCAAAAAATTTTATTTCAGTAAAGTGGCCAAAACGAAATTGGAGTTAACTTTTCGGTTCAAATTTTGGCCGAAATTCAGGATTCCGGCCGAAATGTTGACATAATTCATATTTTATTTTTTATTTTTTCATTTTTCTGCATAAATGTGCTTTGTATTTCTTATATTTCCCCAAAATGAAATTCCAAAAAGGTTTGCTAGAATGGATTAAATCCATAATTATTGTTTTAATTTTTATTTTCCTAAATATATATATTTAGTTTTTTATATTTCCCCAAAATGTAATTCCGAAAAGTTTCTCCGAAATTCCAAATCGGCCGAAACTTTTCATTTTGGAGGCCAGACCGAAATGGGGTCCGAAATGATATTGATATCCATCTTCAAATGCCCAGCGGCAGTTGTCAATTGCATGGTGGGATTGCAGCTTGGCATCATGGGGCAGGGTAGGGAACCAATGAAGACATATCAGTTGGTTGATTGGGCTTCTGTTTTCAAACCAAAGAATGAAGGTGGATTGGGTTTTAGGCCCCTAGAACGAAAGAATAAAGGTGGATTGGGTTTTAGGCCCCTAAAACAAATGAATCTGCCTCTCATGGGCAAATGGTTGTGGAGATTGGGGAAGGCTCACAAAGCCTTTGGTTCTATATCAAATTCTAAAGGACAAGTATGGTTTGTCAAGAAATGGTTGTGTTTGGAAAATAAGTTATCGCTATTCAGGCATGTGGAGAATCGTTCTAGAATCGGGCTTTCGAAAAAAAATATATTAGATATTGTGTTGGGTTAGACTAAAAGATTTTCTTCTGGCTAGATACTTGGGTTGAAGATATGCCACATGGCAACCCACACTAGATGCTGTTAAGATTGTCAGGTGAAGGTGGTGGTCCCATTTCTTAGATTCCATGAATTTTTCATAATTCAATACCAAGTACGCAAAAGGACCCATAGGGATTTTGGCGAAAAAGCTTGAATTTGGAAGCAGAGTCCGGATGAGGTGATGGCTTTGTTATAATATATGGAAGAAGAGAAAGAAGAAGAAGAAGAGAGTTGGAGAGAAGGTCGTGCTATTACAGAGCATCGACTATCATATTTATATTAATGTAATGCCTTAATCAAGGCTCTAATTTAGTAAGGATTACAAATCAGATACAAATTAGAATCACAAAGAAAGGAAAGAATCAATCATATCCTATAAATAGAAGGAGAGAAAAGTTAGGAACTAAATCCTATCCTATCTGTATATCCCACGTATGGGCTTGCGGGCCTGCTGGGCCTGCTATCTTCTACACTCCCCCTCAAATTGATGAGGTAAGATTGAAAACATCAATTTGCGAGTGAGATCATGATGGCGCTGTCGAGGAAGGGCTTTGGTGAAGATATCTGCTAACTGGTTAAAAGAAGAGACATGAGGCAGAGTTATCTTCTCAGTAACGAGATGTTGACGGATGAAGTGACAGTCAATCTCAATGTGTTTTGTTCTTTCATGGAAGACCGGGTTGTTGGCAATTCTAGTAGCACTGGTATTGTCCCCATGGAGAGGTGTAGAGCTACCAACAAGAACACCCAATTCACACAGAAGGCGGCGGAGCCAGATAATTTCAGCACTAGCAGAGGACATCGCCCGATATTCTGCCTCAGCAGAAGACTTTGAGACAGTGGTCTGTTTCTTGCACTTCCATGAAATGAGAGATTTTCCAAGAAACATACACCAGCCAGTGGTAGACCGCCGAGAGTCCGGACAGCCAGCCCAGTCAGCATCCGCATAAGCTGATAATTGCAGAGAAGTATCAGAAGGGAAGAAGAGACCATGATGAAGTGTTCCTTTAACATAGCGGAGGATGCGTAACGCAGCAGCAAGGTGTGGTTTGTGAGGATTGCTAACAAACTGACTGACCGTATGAACGGCATGTGAAATATCCGGCCGAGTCATAGTTAAGTAGAGCAAACTACCAACTATTCGCCGGAAAACAGAGGGATCATCCAGGGGAGTGCCATCATCGCAACTAATTTTGCTGTTCAATTCCAGAGGCGTATCAAAAGTGGGAGCATCATCAAGCCTGGCTGATGTGATCAAGTCTGTCGCATATTTGAGCTGAAGGACCCGAATGCCGGATTTGGTACGCACAAACTCCAGCCCCAGAAAATAGGTGAGAGGACCAAGATCCTTCATCCGGAAGTGGCGAGTAAGGTGGTGTTTGAGATCCGTAATGCCGGCAGTATCATTTCCACTGATAATCATATCATCAACATAGACCAAGAGGAATGTGTAGCCCTTCGATGTCCATCTGAGGAAGAGGGAACTATCAGAGTGACTCTGACGAAACCCTGCTTGAAGGATTGCTGCCCGGAATTTATCAAACCAAGCGCGGGGAGCTTGTTTAAGCCCATAAAGAGCTTTCCTCAATTTGCACACATGCTTTGGAGGACAAGCATATCCTGGTGGAGGTTTTAAATAAACAGTCTCGCGCAAGTCCCCATGTAGAAAAGCATTTTTGACGTCCATCTGCCATAGAGGCCAGTTGCGAGCTGCAGCGACACAAAGGAGAGTGCGAACAGTGGTCATTTTAGCCACAGGTGCGAAGGTCTCCTCATAGTCAATCCCATACTCCTGCTTATAACTCTGTGCGACTAATCTGGCTTTATAACGGTCAAGACTCCCATCAGAGTGAACTTTTATGGAATAGACCCATTTACTGCCAATAACAGATGCATCAGCTGGGGTCGGTACCAATTCCCATGTGTCGTTTGCTTCAAGAGCAAGCAACTCCTCAGTCATAGCATCCTGCCAGTAGGCAATCTTCGAAGCCTATGAATAAGAGGTGGGTATAGGAGCACTATCCAAAGAAGTGAAAAGAGCAGGAAAGCCATATCTGTCAGGAGCAACAGAAGGGCGACTAGAGCGTCGCAAGGGTATGACATTATCAGTAGAGGAAGGAGTAATACCTGAGGGAGCAGGAGGCAGCATAGGGATAGGATCAGGAGAAGGAGGCCCCACAGGTGGAACCGTAGTACGCCGGACATAGACATTAGTAATAGGTGGTGGGGGAGAAGTAGTGGGAGGGAATTGTGGCAGATAAGACACAGCAACAGGATGAGTGTCTAAACGCAAGGAAAAAAATGGAATGTGTTCCAGGAAGATCACATTGCGAGATATTCGCATGCGTTTCTCGGATGGGGCATAACACAGAAATCCCTTGTGTTCAGTACTGTAACCGAGGAAAAGACATTTGGCAGCCTGAGGTGACAACTTAGTGCGCTCTGTAGGTGGAAGATGGACAAAGCATAAACAACCAAAAACACGCAAGTGAGAATAGGAAGGGGTATGACCAAAGAGAGCTTCATATGGAGTAGTCTTTCCTAGAATGGAGCTAGGATGACGATTGAGAAGATGTACAGCCGTCTGTGCAGCATCGCACCAAAAATTTGGAGGGACTAAGGATGCAAGTAGGAGAGTACGAACAGTTTCAAGGAGATGCCTGTTTTTCCTCTCCGCAACACCATTTTGCTGTGGAGTATGTGGGCAGGATTTTTGGTGTAGAATGCCTTTATCAGATAGGAAGGCAGAAAAATCATGGGACATGTATTCTCCGCCGGAGTCAGACCTAAGAATTTTTATATCCTTCTGAAATTGTGTGTGAACCATATTGTAAAACTTTTGGAAATGAGAAAAGACTTCAGATTTGAAGCGCATGAAATAAATCCACGTGAATCGAGAATGATCATCAATAAAAGTCACATAATACTTAAACCCTGTCCTACTCAAAGTGGGTGCAATTCCCCAAACATCAGTGTGAATGATATTAAAAGATGATAATGCACGAGAACGGTGTATAGGAAATGGCAAAATATGACTCTTACTCAAACAACATGTTTCACACTTTGATTGAAGTAAGGAGGCCATCATTTTATTATCAACAGTGGGTTCTAAACAACCAATTTTAAACAGAGAAAGTAAAGAAGCATTGTTCACATGACCAAGACGACTATGCCAAATGGTCCACAATTTATTGAAACTAGAAGAAGAAGAAAATAGAGAATGATGTCCAATGTCCAGCAGAAACAGTCGACCATGTTTACTCCCCTTCGCGATCACCTTCCCAGTTTGCCGCTCCTGTATGACACAGCCAGTGGAAGAAAAGTTAATATGATACCCATCATCAATAAGTTGGCCGACAGAAAGTAAATTGGCTGATAATTTGGGAACAAAGTAGACATTGGATAGGTGGAGGGACTGGCCCGAAACACTAGAGAGAGTAATGGCACCAACTCCAGAGATGAGTAATTGGTCTCCATTAGCAGTGGTGATTTTATCTTTACCAAGGTAAGGGTGTGAGGCTGTAAAGCTGGTTTCCACAGAAGTCATGTGGTTTGATGCTCCGGAATCTAAAAACCAGGTAGAGGGGGTGATGAAGGAAGACAGAGAGACTGAAGAATGAAAAGCAGGAAATGCTAAAGGAGAATGAGTTTGATACCGACCACCATTGAAACCCATGGAAGCATATGCGGAGGTCACCGTGTTCTGAATCAGTTCTTGAATCTGGGCTGGAGTCATGGAGACAACTCCAAAAGAAGTGCTTTCCGTATCGGGGAGATGGGCCTGAACTTGGAACGCAGCTGGAGTATTTTGTCTGGGCATGGTGGAGGAATGTTGCTTTTGCTGAGGTCCATTCTTTCGCTGTAAGCTACGACAGTCATCAATAATATGACCAGAGCGTTTGCAATATCTGCAAACCAATTTCTTCCGACAATTCTTGGCCAGATGACCGAAGCCTTTGCACTCATAGCATTGAGTAGGCTTGGGATTGGGGGCTGCCAGAAGAGCAGACTCAGTCTGAAGAGGAGCGAGATAGGCCTTTGGTTCTTCAAGAATGCTACGCTGAGAATTGAGGCGAAGTTCTTCTCGAAGGACTTCTTGGAAGCATGTATCCAGGTTCGCTGTGACTTCTCTATTCATGAGTGCCGACCGAACAGATTCGAATTCGGGTCTGAGATTCATAAGGAACTGGCTGATGTGGGTTTCCTCTTGTAATTTAAGAGCCTCAGATAGAAACCCAGCAGACACAGACTGAATAATCATAGCATCCCTCTCAGTCCATAAGGTGAGAAATCCATTGAAGTACGCCTGTACAGATTTATCACCTTGACTGAATTTTGCAATCTCACTATCGAGTTGGAATTTGCGGGCTTTATTTGTTTGATGATAAACATTTTTGAGATGACCCCACATATCAGATGCAGTAGTATATGCTTGAAGAGCAATGGCAAGAGAAGGGTCGATGGAGTTAAGAATCCAAGTGATGACCTTAGCATTTTCTTTAGACCAGTTGGCTAATGCTTTTGTGTCAGTAGTTGCAGTAGGTTTAGCTATCGAACCATCAAGATAACCAAACAGTCCTTGGCCTTCGACAAAATTCCTCAGATGAAAAGACCAAGCCATATAATTATTTCCATTAAATTTAACAGGAATAACATCATATTTGTCCATAACCGGAGCTAATCAGTAATTAATCCGTAAAAAGTAGCTTCCACAGCATATACCAGCAATCAGAATGATCAATAGAAGAAGAAGAGAGAAGAAAACAGCAGAACAGTGTAATTTTTGTGTAAAACAGAGCCAGACGAACTGAAAAGTGGACCTGGATTTGTGCGTGGGCCCCACGGTGTTGTCTAATCACAGATCAAGTTTGATCTCTGTAAAGTGGATCAAATTCACTTCCTGCAGTCCAAATCTGATGAGATTTGGAGAAAGATCCACAAATCTGGACGGTGGTGATGAAAACCTTCGGAGAAAACCGTCAGATGATGAAGAGGTTGGAAACTACCTCAAAGGTGATGGAAAAAATCCAGAAAAATCACCATAATTCCCAGAAAATCCAGTCGACCATTCCTGTATGGAGGGATGGAGGCTTCTTGATGGTCGTCAGTAGTCCACAGTTGCACAGCATGACGCAGACGACCTCAGACGACCCTGTCGTCAGTGGATCGAATTCCACGTGGGGTCCTTTAGAGGATCAGTGACCAGATCTGAGGTTGGGGATGAAAGGACAAAGTATTTTCGCAACTCCAGGCCAAAGTCTTACTCAAAACGGATCAAAATCCACAAATTTGAACGGCTGTGATGAAAATTGTTGCACAAAACTGAAAAAACACAAAATCAGGTGGATATCCTACCTCTGATGATCCAAAAATCTTGAAAAAATATTCATAAATAAGAGGAGAACCAGTCGATCAACATGGGCTGCTTCCCCTGCTATGATGATGATGATCGCTGGCGGGCCACTTTTGTTATGAGATGATCAGGCTCTATTAGAGAGAAAAGTTTCACTCCGGGAAGAAGATCCAAGCCAGGATTAATGATTGGATCAATGAGAGAAGATTTTCCGTGTCTCTGATACCATGTTATAATATATGGAAGAAGAGAAAGAAGAAGAAGAAGAGAGTTGGAGAGAAGGTCGTGCTATTACAGAGCATCGACTATCATATTTATATTAATGTAATGCCTTAATCAAGGCTCTAATTTAGTAAGGATTACAAATCAGATACAAATTAGAATCACAAAGAAAGGAAAGAATCAATCATATCCTATACATAGAAGGAGAGAAAAGTTAGGAACTAAATCCTATCCTATCTGTATATCCCACGTATGGGCTTGCGGGCCTGCTGGGCCTGCTATCTTCTACAGGCTTCCTCTCAAGCTGAAGTAGAGCTCCCTGGTACTTGAGGCTGTCAATTGGTCTCAGATTCTCTTGCACTTGTGGTTGGAAGGTAGTCAATAATGTAGCCAAAGATTTAGCACAGGGAAGAGAAAGCCATCATAGTGGGAATCATCTCAGTATCAAATCTGAATGTTATGTATGTATATATACATATAGATATACATATACATATAAAGTGAATCCTGTGCAGGTCTTGTTTTCTTTGAAATAAACTTTTATTGTTGCTTGGGAAAAAATGAACATCCTGTTGACACTTTTTCTTGTACCATCTGCCAGAGGATCAGCAGACGTACTGAAGAGCTGCAAAGTGGGGCAGAAAGCTTTGCATCAATGGCAAACGAGCTTGCCAAGAGAATGGAAGCACGAAAATGGTGGCAGATATAATACGGCTCTTATCATTTGTGAATTCTGGGTTCTGTACTATTTTTCAATTGTGTCTACAGGGGTGGCATTCTTTCCTCATAATGTAACATGCAGAGGAGATCGCAATGAATATTTTTCGTAAAACTCTCGAGTAAGATGCATCCAAGCACAGGAGTGTTTCAAGGCTTGAAATGGGAACTCCAAATTCAATTGAATTCCATTTTGGCCGGTGTCTTTCTCAGCTAATGTAAATTGTAAAATGTAATGTGATAAACCATCTTTTTGTTTGATTGGTGAAACAAGATAAATATAGAAACCATAGAATCACTCTTTGTTCTTCTGAATTGAATGGTTCATTTACAACAGTCATTTAAATTAGTCTTTGTAATTAATCATTTCTAAAGGAGGTTAGGGTAGGAAAATCTGTTTTGAAAGGATCCTTTCTAATAATGATTCTTGAAGGATCCTTGTGCTTTGCTAACCCTTAAGTAGATCCAAACCATCATAGCTTGCCGCCCGATTTGAGATACACTATTGGATTGAATGATAATAAATGTTGCATTGGTTGAACGATGGAACATTTAAATCAGTGGTTGGGATCATCATCTATAAGTAGGAGTATTTATGTTTGTGAGTGAACAATTTTATATGATATAATATCACAGATTGTTGAAAGACTTTTGGAGTTTCACTATTGCCTCCAAATTCCATGCATAATTACTTATTAGTAAATTTTAATTGTTTAAGATTAGATTTGCCTGTTAAATGGTTGGGAATGCAAATAATTTATTAAAATGAGACGATTCGGCTGAGTCTCCGCTTGTTTTGACTTGTTCATTTATCAAAATGACATGACTCGGGAGAGTCAAGAGTCAACTTGGAGAGTTTTCCAACCATGATATCTAGGCCCATAAAATGCATGATTTCCTATGAGGTTATTATCTTTGCTAGCTTCTTTTGGTAATAAATTGTTGTCATCATCTTTTTGGCAATAAAGAGAATTGATGTTCATTTTTTTTTTGGGGATAACCCAGTCAAGCAGGGTTGGGACCTAATTGAGAGTTTGTACACACATAGGAAGACATTCCGCTCAAGCAGGAAAAGAGCCCGCACATTCAGAAAGAGGTGGCGTACACAGGGTTCGAACCCTAGATGGTTAGGTGAAAACGATAACTCCTTACCACTCGGGTAAGAAGCCGTTCTTGAATTGATCTCCATTTAATTAGGATATTTTCTAGGGAGATTAATAGTAGAATACTCCCAGGGAGACCAGCCTCATTTGAAATGAAGAAACCAACCGATGTAACATGCCTAGTATCTTTCTTTTCCAAGATAAGATTGAGAGCTTTTTGGGGAAACTAGACAAGAAGGTGCCCTTTCTTCTTTCAAACTCTTTCCAACTTTCTACTGATGGGCTTCACCGAAAATCTTTAACTTCTCAGATGCACGTCCTTACAGGGGACTTTGACCGAATTTTACTTCATCAGTCTCGACACTAAGATTACACTCATACAAAAAGTGTAAATGAAATGTCAAAAAATATATATATATATATATATATGTGTATTTCATATATGAGGGACTACTTACTCAGTAATACACATGAATAAAATATGTACATGGGGCTACTTTCTCAGATAGTAAATGCCATTTCGATCCAAAACATTAGAATCGCAGATATTAGATTTTTAGGGATTGAAAAGTCACGAACAAATAGAAGTACTCTTTTTTTTCAAAAAAAATCTTTTATATTTTCATTTACAAAATATGAGAAATTTCTCTTACACCCTAGCAATTAAACAACTTTCTTCTGCTCTGGGACTTTTGTCTAGATTGATGCAATGAATCTATAAACCCAAACTAATATTCAAACTTAGTTTTCACTTAAATTCAAGCTTGGTTTATTTAAATTCATTAAGTAAAAACTCAAATTAAAATGGGACAAAATATGTCTGAGAAAATTGGATCCTGATGTAAAAAGATATTTTTTATATCTTATTTATGTATTTTATACAAACTCAATCTCATAATGGGGCCAACTCATGATGGAATGAGTCTCATCTTGTAAAAGAGGTCATGAATTAGAGGTCAGATTTTCAATAGGTGGGTCCACTCTTAGGACGTTTGGTAAAAGAGTAATAAGAAAGGACAGCTTTGAAAAAGGAAAAAAAAAAAAAAACGTTCCATGTCTCAATCTCATCGTGGTATCTTGGGAAAGAGGATTATTTATTTATTTATTTATTTATTTTTATTTTTAGAAGAGAAAGATTAATGTTAAACAACCTATAACATTGATTGGATCCTTTCATTTCAAATTAGGCTTTGTCTCTTTAGCATTTTCCTTAATAATATTAGGAAGATTTTATTTAATTAGTTGCAAAGAAATCTTGTTAAATTGACAAATCTATCCACCTCCAGTATTTTAATGTAATGTTGAACTATCAATAAAGAAGTTGAATAATCCTCTCCAAAGTCCCCACCAAAGCAAGAGGCAGCCCTTACTCTCTTTTCTTTGGGCAAGGTAAGGCCCCAGCAGATCCCATCAATTAGTATCAAAGCCGCCCTTCTTAAGGTATCCCAAGGAGGGAAAAGAAGTGACAATCCGAGTCACAAATCTAATCGAGTAATGCATGGAAAACTTGGAATTGGCTTGTGATCTGTGGAGCAACTAGCTCGATAGTTGATATGAATATTAGGGATGTCAAACGGGCTGGGCGGCGGGCCGGGCCGCCAGGGAAAAACCCTGGCCCACCACGGCCTGCTGGCATGGCCCACCACGGGCCGGGCTGGAGCGGGCCGGGCCGTGCTGGGCCAGCGGGCCAGGCGGGCCTGCTCTTTTTTTTTTCCCTTTTTTTTTCAGTATTTAAAAAAAAAAAAAAGAATAGAACACGCTTCCATCTATTTCACGTGGGACACATGCACGAATCTCCAAGTCTGTAATCGTTTCATGCTACTAGCCGTTGGATCTATAATCCTCCACATGGACCATCAAAAGTGGGGGAAAAAAACGGAAGCTTCCTTCCAGAAGGAGGTAATTTGCAATATTGACTTGTGAGCATCACCTTTTGCAGAATCCAGACCGTATAAATAGTGGATAAGTATGCTTCTATTGAAGCATCCAAACTCCCATGTCTAAACTACTTAGGAGCCTGAACTACTTAGGAGCCTACAGATGGTTGATGAGAGTAAGATAAACCATTGGTTCATATTTAACTGAGAAAGGTCCATTTATCTTTGATATATGAAAATTGAATATCCAACTAATACCCTAATAATTCAAATGGAATTTAAATCAATGAAAAATGAAAATTGTATATCCAACTAATACCCTAATAATTCAAATGTAAAAAATTTACGGCTCATCTATATCTCCATCTTATATATTTTACTGCTTAGTTACCATTTTTAATATTCATTTACGCGAGCCTTTTATATCATGAGTTCTTGTTACTTGGTTTCATACAAACAAATGACTATTAAAAATAAATGATTTTGACTATTTATTTTTATATAATAGCTAGTTCATAAGAAAGAAGCATGTATATAACATGAAGGGAGCCTACTCATTACAAAAGAAGCTAAGATATGAAACCAATAAGAAATTGGGAGCCAACCAACTGAGCTACCCCTTGTTCTCAACATTAAGAACATGTTTGTAGATGGACTTTTGCTCTTTGTAAATCTCACTTTTCTATTAGACTGAAATTTTCATTTTTTTATATTCTATAATAAGCAGTTGAAATCCTCACTACCAAAGAAAATGACTCCATTTTCTTCTTCCTGTAATGTAAGATATTGTATCAAACATTGAAAGAAAGGGTGAAAAAAAAGGGTCAAATCTCATCCTTTGTATATATATATATATATATATACATATATATATTTTGGTAAATAAAACTTTGACTAAAAGAAAAAGAATAGAAGGGTTAGAGTATTAATAGACTTTGTAAAATTGAAAAAGGACACAAAATACCCATTATATGACCGTTTTATGGCTGTTGGGAGGTTAAAATGAAGAATTTTGTAAAAAAAAAAAAATTCATTTTTGGGCGGCCAGTGGGCCGTGCCTAGCGGGCCATGTGGGCCGATCCCAGCGGGTTGCAGCCCCCAGCCCACATGCCGGGCTGGGCCGGCCCATTTGACATCCCTAGATATGATCCAACAAACATTGGAGTGTCTCGTCTTTTGATTTCCACTCGACAACAATGCCATATAACATGGATGTTGAAATCCAATGTTGAAAATCCAAACAAGGAAGGGGATGGAAAAATCCAGCTGCAATTTGCTTAGGTGATGGTTACGATCTATTGGAGTTTATGTACAAATCCAAGTAAAATTTTCCACTACCATCAAATGGCTTTTAATGAGAACGCTTTCCTTGCCTCATACCACATGGATGGTAGTACTCTTTTTTTCTTTTTATCCCTTTGACGGCGTGGTATCTCTGAGGTCTTTGACCCAACATGGATGGTGATGTAACATGGTTTCAATAGTAAAGTCTTATCAACCCCAATCTTACATGGAAGAAGATGACAGAAACAAAGCTGGTCGGTTTCCAACCAACAGCTACAAGGAACTAAAAACGTGCAAAGTTACGTCTAAGTTCACAAATGCGACACTATTATCTCTCATTATAATTCGGTAATAAATCTTTTTCGTCATCTTTTGCTAAAAAAGGGTGATTTTATTGGATTATGTTGGACATAAAGCTACAAAATTATCAACCCAAAAAATAATAATAACAAAGCTATAAAATTTGGGGCTGCTGTCAAATAAATTAATATATGGAATGATAATGCCCCATGCACGAATTCTTAAGCCGTGTTGACATGGCTAGAAATGGAAGAGCGATAGTGTCAATCAGTGGTCAGTCCAGGCACGTATGACGACGCTCTCTTTAGGACGAGTTTCATCGGTGCTTGAAACCTAACATAAATGTTCTCACCACAACTACTCCCATGATACAACAACCTTATTGTAGCATTTCGATTGCTCGCGCTCAGAGTCTGAATGATGGATTCCAATTGATGCGCGCTCCGATAGACGGATAAGAAAGTAGTTGGATTTTAAAAGAAGAAAACCACTCTCACCAGAGAATGTAATCAATAGAAAGAATTATCGCCAAGAGGTAGCCGCCGCAGCCGATCCTTTTATATTGGATAACAACCAGACACTTTTGATCATGTGCCCCGCAGTGGATGGAGTGATCTGATACAATCTCCAAGGCCTAAAGATGATTCCGTATGAATTCAATTTCTTGCAAAGAAGAGGGTCCTTAAATCTGTTTATTAAAAATTTATGAGGTGTCGACCATTTCTTGTTTCATCTAATACTTTTTGTACTAGTTTTCACACTCTGCTTCTTACATTGCGTTTTGAATCATTTCCCACTTTGGTAACTTGCACAGTGCTAGCTATATGATTCATATTCATCCCCATTCCAAGAAATGAAGATGAGACTCGCTGAAAGCAACAGAAACACTCCAAAGTTAAAAAGCAAAAGAGAAAAAGTGAAAAAAGCGTGTCTTATTTCCCGGTCTTGATATTAATCTCTTGAAACAAATCTAGTGGCTGCTTGAGCACCATGGGTCAATTCTGCCAAACCAGACAGACACTCCACCAGGTAAAGAGGGTCACTGTTTAGCCATCTATCAAAAAAAATCAGATCCATTAGATCTAACTACAATGTAAACTTTAAATGAAGACCATAACCATAATTATGTAATGTTACTTAATTTTGACGAGAGCTCAAAGGTCAGTGGAAGGTGCTCAGTATTGCTATGGATTTTTCCTGAAATGGTTATACTCGAATCTTCAGAATATGGCAATTTCAGGCCGTGGGATTGGCTTGTAGGAGTGAATATAGTAATAAGATGAGGGCCCATTAATCTGTGGGTTTGTGAATTCAATGAATGCTACTCATGGGATAGATGCCATTCACCTCCTGGGTGTAGATTATGACGTGGTGGCATCCATCCTCAGCTGCTTTAGTTGACTTTCGCTTTGGATGACACTGTTCCGATGACGGTGGCACCTAGGGCACTTGCTAACAAGGTTAACATAAATAGAGAGAATGCAAGAGAATTTTAGGAGTAAATTCTGTGTCCTCCTCTGGAGGACCCCTCGCTATGTACTTGATCAATGTACAATAATGGAATGTTTACAGGTCATGAATTCCCTGATTGGGGTAATTAAATCAATTACAGGCAATGTACAAATCAATCTAAAGTCAACACCCATGGGATGACCAAAGAAGATTTGGGCCCAAAGTATGAGCCCAAGCTCAAGGCTCGTTAACATCCCCCCTCGAATTGATGGTGGTGTCAACAAAGAATCTATGGTTAACCCGAGGAAGAGATTTTGTGAATATGTCAGCAATTTGGAGATCATTAGTAACATGTGGTAATGTAATTGTCTTGGCTTCAAAGGCTTCCCGAATATAATGACAATCAACTTCAATATACTTCGTCCGTTCATGAAAAACAGGATTTTCTGCAATCTGAATAGTGCTTGTATTATCTGCATGAAGTGGGGTGGGAGAATGTTGAGGAAAACCAAGTTCTTTGAGTAGCCCTCGTAACCAAATAATTTTAGAACAAGTAGATGACATTGATCTGTATTTAGCTTCTGTGGACGATTTATAAGAAACTCTATTCTGTTTTTGGCATTCCCACGAGATTAGAGCATTACCTAGATATAGTCACCACCCAGTAGTTGAACGACAAGTATCCGGACAACCTGCCCAGTCAGCATCATAGTAAGCAGATAGAATCAAATTGAAGTTAGATGGAAAAATTATGCCACGCTCACATGTTCCAAGGAGATATCGTATAATGCACTTGACAGCAGCGAAATGAAGATAGGTGGGTTGAGTCGTGAATTGACTCACAATGTTTACTGCATGAGATATGTCAGGTCGAGTTATTGTCCAGTAGACAAGACTTCCAACCAGTTTGCGGTAGATTGATGGATTCGAGAGTGGAGTCCCATCATCTTTCCTGTATTTGACATTTAATTCTAATGGAGTGTCTACTGGGGTTGTGTTTTCTAAACGAGCTTGAGCAATGAGTTCCTTTGTATATTTGTGTTGATTGAGAAAAAGACCTTTGCCTGATTTGTGAATTTCTAACCTCAGAGAATAGGTTAGTGGACCTAGATCCTTCATATGAAACGATGCATGAAGATTCTGTTGTAGCCATAAGATGTTATTAGGATCAATGCCATTGATAATGATATCGTCCACATATACGAGCAATATGGTAATACCGTAAGAGGTATGCTGAAGAAATAAGGATGGATCAAACTTGCTTTGAGCAAAGTTGGCAGCTTGAAGGGTGGCCTTAAATTTCTCGAACCAAACTCTTGGGGCTTGTTATAGACCATATAGAGACCGTCTTAATCAACATACATGAGTTATAAAAGGAATAATGAGACCAGGAGGAACCCGCATGTACACCTGTTCTTTGAGATCACCATGAAGAAAAACATTATTCACAGCCGTTTGAAATAGTGGCCATGACTGAGAAGCTGCAAGAGCCAATATGGTTCGTACGGTAGTCATTTTGCCACATGAGCGAAGGTTTCATCATAATCAACCCCATATTTCTGCCTGTTACCTAAAGCCACAAGACGGGCTTTGTAACGATCCAATGAGCCATCCGCCTTGAGTTTGATGGAGTAAATACATTTACATCCAATTGGCTTAACATGCACTGGACACTGCACAATGTCCCATGTATTGTTTTGTTGAAGAGCATTAAGTTCCTCATTCATTGCCCGTTGCCAAAAATCATGCTGGACAGCCTACGAATAAGTGTTAGGTATAAATGACAGTAGAGAGGGAAGCAAGAAGGGAAGAAGAAAAGAGACCATAGCGAATAGGTGGGCAAACGGTACGAGTAGATCTTCGAAGCACAGGAGGATCTGGATCAGTTCCCAAGTTAAGGTCAAGGGGAAGAGGCCCAATTGCATCCGTCTCTTGATTTGTCCGACGCACATATACAACCCCAGGTTTAAATCTAGTTACATTGGCAGAGTCAGAAAAATTTGGGAGAATGGAGATGGTTTGTTGCGAGCCAGAGTCAAATTGGTGCTGAAAAAAATATTGATTTTCAAAAAAGACCACATTACAAGAAACCCTTATACGATTAATATCAGGACCATAACAAAGATAACCCTTTTGATTAGTTGCATAGCCAAGAAAAGCACATTGAGCTGATGGAGCCGACAACTTATTTCTCTCGTGTGATGGTGGATGAACAAAACATATGCATCCAAAAGGATGAAGTTGCCTGTACGAAGGTTGTTTAGACGAAAATAAGGTGAGTTGTTATAAAGTTTTGGGGATGGCAAGAGATTTATAAGATGAACGGCTGTTGAGAGAGATTCTACCCAAAAACGAGAAGGGGTGGATGATTCTAAGAGCAATGTTCGAACAACATCAAGCAAGTGCCTATTTTTTCTTTCAGCAATACCATTTTGTTAGGGTGTATAAGGACAAGTTCACTAAGAAATAATCCCTTTAGACTGCAAAAAAATATTGGAATTCATACGAGACATACTCCCCTCCTGAATCCGATCTAAGAATTTTAATGCTTTTAGCAAATTGGTTCTCAATTAATGCAAGAAATTTTTTAAAAGCATTATAGACATCAGCCTTGGCATTCAAAAAATAAACTCAGGTAAAACGACTGTAATCGTCTATGAAGGTGACAAAGTATTTATGGTGAGAATGAGAAATGTAAGGAGCAAAACCCTAAACATATGTGAATCAAATCAAAACATTCTATAGTAATTTCTTGATGCTGAGGAAAAGGCAATGTCTTACTCTTTCCCATCTTACAACTTGAACAATCAAATAACACATCTTAAAAGGAAACATGAGATTTATTCATAAACATTTTTAAACATAAATAACAATTTTTGAGCATGAGGATGACCAAGACGTTTATGCCACAGGTGGCATTTATTATTGAAATCAGATTTGCAAAATAAAGCAAAGTTTCTTCCCTAGGTGGTACTGAAATGTGAATTGAAAAAAGCCGTCCGCACTTAGGCCCCCTCCCCATTACCTTCCCTGATTCCTGATCCTCCATAAGACAACCAGATGGAGAGAATAATACAGTGCATTTATTTTCAACAAATTGACCTACTGAGAGGAGATTAGTGGCCAGTTTAGGAGAAACTTGAGAGAGAGGTAAAGAATGTGGAACATTACCAACCGCAGCAATCGGAAGCCTATCACCACTAGCAGTTTGAATTCCAAATTTCCATCATATTTTTTAGTATGAGCAAGATGCTTAACTGAGAAAGTCATATGATTGGATGCCCCATAATCAACATACCAAACAGAGGATTTAGATTTGTTACTTGTACGTCCAAGAGCAAATAAAGAAGAATGGATCATTTGTTGAACCATTTTTGGAGTGAGAGTCAACTGAGCTAGGGTTGGTGGTATCTATGGAGGCATGACATAGGCAAGGGTTTGTGGAGGCATGACATTGGCAGGGGCCTGAAGAGAATTTAGCACTTGAGGTTAACAGAAATAGAGAGAATGCAAGAGAATTTTAGGAGTAAATTCTGTGTCTCCTCCTTTGGAGTACTTCTCACTATATACTTGATCAATGTACAAAAATGGAACGTTTACAGGTCATGAATTCCTTGATTGGGGTACTTAAATCAATTATAGACAATGTACAAATCAATCTAAAGTCAACACCCATGGGATGACCAAAGAAGATTTGGGCCCAAAGTATGATGAGCCCAAGCTCAAGGCTCGTTAACACTTGCCCACGGGCACAATAATGATCTCCAACTCCTCCAGCCACTGAATGAACGAGGACAGTGACCAGGTTCAACCTGCATTTGTTAATAAGTCAGCACTTTATTATATCCATCATGTTTGACGACAGACGCAAACACAAATCACAAGGTGAATCCATGTGCAAGAGCATAATGTATCTGCAGGAACATTTGCCTGTATATATTTCATATGAGATTATTTAGTACTTCAAATCAATTCCATAAACCATTTCTGTACATATACAACTGTATGGAGTATCCACCAGTAGAATCTAAAGTAGAGTTGGCAATGGGGCAGGGCTCACTATCTAAAGTAGAGATGACAATTATATGCTTTAGAGGGTGTGCCACATCACCACCCCCAGCATGCCTCACAAACTCAGAAAGAGAGTGGAAGCTGTCATGGCACACACATACTATCCTCACCTCCTCTCCTTTCCTACTCATATAAAGAAACCCTCTATCCTCCTCCCATTGGGTCCATCTCCCTTTGTTGACAGACATGGCATTTCATCCATCACATTCCTTTCCATCTCTCTTACCCCATTCTCCATCTGAGCTTTCTTGTTTGCATTTCCTGCCGCCAATCGTGCTTCTCCTCCATTGCCGGTTGTGGTGTTGCAGTAGTGATGACCACCTTCTGCTCAATATGGTCGGGCAATGACTGGATGCTGGCTGGGCTCTTTGCCTCCATGCAATTACTCGACCCTACCAAGGTGAACACCCATTAAATAATTAAAATGAAATAGAAACATACGTCAAATTTAAATATAAAAGCTATTGGTTCATAATGGCAGCAAAGGGTTGAACTTGTAGGCATGGAATGCAATGTTAATACAACCTTAAACTTTGCAATGATTCTTTTTGTTTTAAAATTTAATTCTCAATCATCATTAGTGCATACCACCATTTTACATGTGCACATATAAAGTTTGCCGCACCTTTTAATGGATGGATAGTCAGAATCTGATTAGGATAATCAGATCAGCGTCATAGTTCACACTAAGACCATACAAACCCACCCTACACAGGTTTGGCATGCATTCAAGTGAAGATTATAAATTGGTTAAATTGGTTCTCAACTTTCAAATTTGACGCCAATTTTGATTTGAACATCAGCTGCATAATTCACACAAGGACCACCTTCCAAGCCCACCCTCCACGGGAGTGGCATGCCTTCCAAGTAAACCGTATAAATTGGTTCTAACCAAGTTTTTAAATTTAATTCAAAATTTTCAATTCACTGGTAGCTCAGTGGTGAGGCATCTCCCTATCCACAAAAATGGCCAGGAATTGATCCCTTACTCTGTTGGTTAGGGACATTTCCAGCGGTGTGTGCACTTTGCAAGAACATGTGTATGACCTGCATTCAACTTAGTCCTGTATCTCATAGAACCATCCAAATGAGCCATAGGCTAGAACCAGAGACATGATTTCAACATCAAATCTTTATAAATAATTTTTTTTTTAAAACCTGACTCACAATTCACCCAAGTAGACTGTATCTGATTCCATCTAGAGAAAAAGACTTAATGGTCCGAGTCAAGCAAAGCACTGTGGTAGCACTGTTCTGCCGATTAGATCTCAAATGTAGTTGGTGCAGTCATCTCTAAAGCAATGGAGCAGTCTTGGGTTGGGTCCGTCTATCCCAATAACTATTCCCCGTTTGAAAGAGAAGAAAGTGGGGATGAAAAACATTTTCAAAATCCGACCTCTGCTGACCTCCAGTACAGAAATAGAGCAATGGTAAAAGAAATAAATAATAAGGGAAACAAAAAACAGATTACAGCGAGAAGTTGCTCATTGAAACTACAAGACTTTGCAACATTGACTTTGGCATACTTTTCAATGCACTAGATTTGACTGATATAAGAACCCACCAGATCCATCATCATTGATTGATCGAAACCATGAAAATAAGTGCAGTTTTTTCGGCAGCAGACAATCCCAATTCTAAAGAATCCTCTTTACTTTTTCAAAATTATTACCATGAAACAATTGGCACCTGAATATTTAGAATGTGACTAACCTTAAAAGCATCGTCGGACTAAGAACATTGCCGTCATACCCTTGCGCATAATAGATGCTGCAACAATAGGATCAATTGAGGGCGGAACAGGCACTGCAGCACTTGCAGGAAGGATCTGTTCTTCAGTGCGAGAACCCAATGGATGGCCAGCATAAGCAACAACATCTCCTGCTTTCCTGCCAGTCAATCCAGGACCTACAGCTGTCACCACTCCAACTGCCTCGTCACCTGCAAATGAAAGACCATGGCATTTGAAGGAAGATGTATCAACAGAAGTAAGTTTTTGGTCATACCACAAAGCAGAACTCAGCTAGATAACTCAATCCAAAAATCAAAATGAGGGGGGTTAGGTTGGGTTGTGGAGACCAACATATGTTTGGCATGCAGACAAAATTGTCAAATAAAAGGAATCCTTTTCAACAGGGAGAGTCCTAGTTGCATAGTTGGGCACACTGTAATAATAAGGGCAAGGTAAATGAAGAAATCCCAGTTATCCTTTCAACAAAAAGCACTAACTTTTAAATTGCTAAGGTTTATACCACCATAAGTGATGTTTACACACAGAGAGACCCAAAACATGACAGCACTAACACTCGACTAGTATAACTGCTAAGCACTACAGCACTAACATACAACTAGCTATTCAAAAGTACCCATGCAGTCAAAGAACGTTCTACTTCATAAATCCAATCAAGAAAATCCTCAATATGTAGCTGGCCATTGAATGATGGAAGGTCTACCTTAAGTCAGCAGTCCCATTCTTGCTGTGTTTGTGGATTCTCTTGCTGGAGGATGAGATGTTCTGGCTCTTCTTCATTGGAATCTTGCTCATGGGTTGTCTATGGTTATGATTGCCTCTTGGATCACGACCAAGTTGACCATAATCTTCATTTTTGGATCCGGAGTTGATTTATAGCAGCGGCCAATAGGGTAATTGATGCTTGCATCGGCTGTATTCACTGGAACATCTAAGAATTGATAGGGAAAAAATCCAAAAACCAATCAGAGACGAAGAAAACACAAGTGCAAAAATATATATATTAGCATTTAAATTGCATAGTTAAACTAGAAATTAAAAAAAAAAAAAAAAAACCCTCATTAGCCCCTCGTCGGAAACATAAACCCCTTTCCTGTGAGCCAAGTCATCCCACACAGTTCCTTCATACCTTCACAACATGAAACAATATGAGCATTAGCAACATAAGCACATTCATTCTGTTTAAATAATAAAATCCTAAAAGAACATGTTAGAGATAGAGATAGAGAGAGATATAATCATTTTTCCATTACAACCCCAAAAGCCCCAAATCAATTCCAGTTCTAGTAGTAAATCCAAACACTATAAAACCCATGAAAGATAAGATTTCATTTAAAACCAAAAAAAAAATAAAAAAGCAAAAGCAGCAGCAACAACAACAAAAACAGCACTCACAAGCTCCCATCAGTGAAAATGTAGCAAACCCATTGCAGAAACTCCTCAATCTGATCCATCTCCTCAACCACCACCTTGGGTGTCGTGATATCGAAATGATTATCAGGAATCGCAGGAAAATGCTTCCTGTAAACAACACTTTCAAGGACGCATGATAGATCCTTTTGTAGTGGTTATAAACAGCCACAGAAAGAACCTGCGATGTGTTATGAAAGTATAAAACGTGCAACTCTGATACACATAGAAAGATCTTGTAAACCATCCAAGGAAAGGAAAACAAAAGTAAAGGCAAGGGGAGCTTAGTACTGATATTATTTGATGGGTACTGATATTTTAGACCTTCAACAAGCCATTAATGTATTACCTTCAACCATCACGCTGGATGTCATTAGGAGTAGCACCGAAAACCTAGTAAAAAAAAAGTCATTTGAGTATGAATTTTAAAAGGATTTAAATCCAAATATAACTAATTTTTAAATCTATGGTGATGAAGACAACGATGGGCCACTCCCCGCGAAGCTCTACATCCATGTCATCACTTGGTTCAATTGGGTTCTCATCTAGACAACTTCTTCTTGCAAGGCTATCCTCTGAGCTCTCTCCATCTCTGCTATCCTCGCTGAATCAACATCTGCAGCTCATGCTTCAGCAATTGAAGCTCATGGGCCATAGATATCAGAGGGGGTGCCACCTAACCCAAATGTGCAAACCCGGCCACGTCTATCTTCTCCCTTCACTTGGCTGAAGATGTTATCTCATGTTGTGTTGTTCTGTGAGCTTTCCGGCTGTTGGCTAAGTCTTTCATTGAGCTGTCTCTACAATTCATAATCAAATACAAGCGGTTAGTCAAATAATAACTCAAATTAAATGTTTCCAGTCATGCTGCTCTATTGGCTGGCTTAGCTATGATAGGAAGATCATGTCACCTTGGGAGTGAGGTTCACACCCCATAGTAAGTTGAGGTGCAACTGAAATGAGTTATGGTACTCACATCCTTTGATCCATAACCTTTGCCAAAGGAAATTTCACCTTGTATTTGTGAAAAACTTAAGGTCACACCCCAAGAGCTGAACCATTGCACATGTAACATGCTTCTAAGGTAACAGACTTTTCCCTGTCAATAAAAGAACCAAGCTCTTGCACAAAGAATTGACTCACTCCTCTTTCCAAACTGATCCTAAATAACCTTCTGTGTGTTGCCACTTCACATCTCTTGAGTTCTGCTAATCCCACTCATGCCTTTGCAGTTTTTTTTTTTTTTTTTTTTAAATACATGTAGGACTGACTACCTATCAATCCAAGCCCAGGCCCATTCTGGGCCCAGACTTCATATATTACTTAGTCAAAGCTTCCATAGTTGTCAATCCAAGCCCAAGCAAGCCCAGGCCCATTCTGGGCCCAGACTTCATGTATTACTTAGTCAAAGCTTCTTAGTTTGTAAAAGAGTTTTTTTAGGATCTGATTAGTGATACTTACATGTAATCAGGGATTTCATCCCCTTTATAATGAGAAGAACAGTCGACCAAGAAGGTCACTGCATTTAGCACATCTCTTCAGAATTCTTTCCATCTCTCTAAAATGATACTACCTACCCACTAGGATGGATCCCTGGGTGGCTGTGTGGGACAAAGACATCCCTTCTCACCCAGGCACCTTGAGTTTCTTCCTTCACAGGGATTTTTTCTGCTACTGGGACTCTCATATTAGCGTTTTGTGCAATTCTGGATCGAAGCGACTCAAGGACAATTGTATTCAATAAGAAAATCAAAATATCATGAGACAACTGTCCTCGACTTTGATTCAAAATTTACCAAAACTCTAATGCAGGAGCCTTGTAGAAGAAACTTCATTGGCATCCTTAATCTGATTGCACAATAAAATTATCATCAGAATGTATGAAAGTTAGAATGCACCTAAAGTTAATTAATTTAAGCTTTCCAAACAATGGTCAATCGGATTTAGTTAATAATTGATCAACACCTGTTTCAAATCATACCCCACAACAAATTCTTAATTATCAGGCATCTATGTGGGATTTTCAACAGTAATGATTGGTTTTCTCAATGGCAATTGACTGTGCAATTGATTTTGCAATGTAAATAACTGTGTTGAAATGTTGAAGAAAGCAATGGTTGTGCAAGGATATGGAACTTGAACAAAGAAAAGCAGTGGGTACTCAACCACCATGAAATGGGTTAGAAGAAAAAGGGATGATGCAGCAGCACTATCAAGCTGTTGGAGCAAGACTCTGGTTGGGACATCTTTTGGGCCCTATATGGAATTTTTAGCATGTTCAACAAGGGTTAAACATACCAACACGTCCTCTGATGCTTGATCCACGAGCAGTCCATCTTGCGTTTATGAGTCATTCAGAACACTTCTATCCGGTCCGGCGCCTGCCCATCGGGATTTCGTTCCCACTATAAACATTTAAAATAGTTAGATTAAAAACAATGAGATGGATATCCAAATTATTATATTAACAACAATGACTTAATTAAATAAGAAATTACTGCTTCCTCACGTATTCGGGCGAAACTTTTTGTTCCTGCCGTATGATTCATCGTCTGTGCCTCGCGATTTCTTGAATTTCTTCTACTTCGCGCCTATTTATGATAATGCAAACATTAGTTTTGCGAAGAAGATAAACAAAAGTAAAAGAAAAATTAGAACATTCGGCTTAGAAGTCATAAAGTTCTTCTTCATTTTATACCACCCCCTCCTGAGACCCCCAAAATGTAACTAGCGATGCCCATTGGTCCGGATTCACTCTAGTGGGACAATGCTGCAGCTGCTCCCAAATAGTATGATATGGGTTATAATATTTGTTTTTCAATGTGGTTTTCCAATTCCTTCAGCTCCGGCTTATCCCACTGTAAACCCATCTCTTCGAATTCTTGTTATTGCCCAAATCAAATTTTACCTGCAAGACATGCACGAAAAACTCGACATTAATACAAATAAAACACATGCTATCATCATAATTGAATCAATTACATTAATACCTGTATAGCCTGCCACATATCTGTTTTCCGCTCTGCATGCATTCTCCTCCAATTAGAATAAGTGGGGAGCTTTCTGCCCATCTCTTGTGATGATGCTAATATACAAAGACAAAAGTCTCTCACTCCTTCCAATGGGCTGCCCATATTCATTACATCCTACCACGATGAGCTGTCGTTGATTAGTGAGGGAAATGCATCGATTTGGGCCTCTTGTCCTCCTTGCTTCAGTCCCTGTTTAAAACACAATTCAAAAATTAAAGGGAAATGAAGGTCAATCATTTCAAACAATATCAATAGATTTTGAAAGTGAAAAAGAATTTCATACTCTGAAACTGAACCTAACTAATATCAGCAAAGACTAGATTTGACAAACTTGCGAAAAAGAATTTCACATTCATATGCCCAGGTGGTTATACAAGATGTCTTCATTTTCGCTCCAGCCCTAAAATTGTACAGAGGATGGCCCACCAGTGTCCAAAAGAAATGCTATAAATGCCACTACAACACAGATGGTTGAAAGAAAAAAAAAAAAAAATACATTGGATAACAATCCATAATGCACAGAACAGGCTATTTTTAAGGTCAGTGACTTAAAACACTCAGCGCCCAAGCATAGGACACTATGGTCTATGGGCCATTATTGTTTTATGGGCCTTTTTGCAATGTCCTAAGTCTAATTACCTATATTCTAAATAAACCAAATGCATAACCATGGGTCTATGGATTTGGGTAATCTTAATCACCTTTTAAGTCATAGCTACAAGTAAATAGAGAGAAAACTAATTAGATTCTCAAGTGAACTTTGTACAGGCCAACTGATTTACAATGATCCAAATGGAGACCATAGTGTTCCATATTCAAAAATAGGAAGCGCCAAACATCGGACATTGCAGAGGCCAGTCCCTTGCAGTGAAACTATTTTTTAATACAGTTGAAATATACACTGATTTTCCAGCTTATAACTGGAATAAAACTTGCCCCCAAGCATGCAAGTCATATACCAAAAAAGTAACACCATACACTTTATTCCAGAATGAAAATTACTGAAGAGAACAGTTGCACATAAGAAAAAAGAAGCAAGAAAAAAAAAAAAAGAAAAGAAGAAAAGGCCAAAGTTGTAAAGATTTTTCATAAATATTTTATTACATAACAACTTAAAACAGAGCCAATACTGATTGGTTTCCTGCAATAAGAAAATACTGAATGCTTTCCTGCAAATATGATATATAATCCATATGCAATTCGTAAAAATACACTGGACAGAGGCAATGCACAGTGCCATGTGCAATTTCCATCCAAAAACCTTGATGTCATGTGCATAAAAAAATATCCTGATTCATGCCTTCCAGTGCTACACTTTAACTTCAAACAACAAAAGACAATTTTGAGCAGTGGAGCCCACATGGAAGGCCTTCTTGCCAAATCCAGGGCATTGATACTGGATCCTATCATTACCCAGTCCATTGCAGATGCAAGTGCGCATGAGCCAAGCATCAAAATTGACTGTCTTTTCCCTAACCAAACCACCATGAATAGTGTTTTGGTGGAGAACACTAATCCCTCTTTCTCATTAGGATGTGCCAAATGTCGGAGATTACAGAGGCCAATCCCTTGCTATGAAACTATTTTTTAATACAGTGATTTAAGTCAAATGATTCCAAAATACATTGGATAACAATGAGTGTTGAATACAGAAATAATTAGCAAAAGAAGAGAAGATTATTAAACCTAAACTTGCTATGAAATTATTTTTGAATATATGTAATTACTTGAAGTAGATGCCTGGGTCTCCATCTGTGCTAGCCGGTCCCCTGCTTGTGATGAAGATGACATATCTAACATGTGCACCAATGAGCTTCTATTCAATAATAGTCACTTAGTAAATTCAAGGATTTTTTAAACACAAAAGAAATACTTGTAATTAACACACGCACACATACAAAAGAAAGATGCAAGGACTTGGGAATTCAATTACATGTTACAAAAGTGGAGTCATTTATTTACGTTGACATCCCATTTCAAAAATCCGAAATTGTGTCAGAATCCACAAACTCATTGTCATCAAATTTAAAATCATCTCCTTGGTCCTCTCTTCTCCATCGTCGCTTGGGTGCCTAGAGATGTGTCAATAGTTGTCCCAAGCATATCTGCCCTTACTTCACTAATATTATCAGCATCAATACAAATGTCTTCTAATCGTTGAGAATCATATGGCTGACTTCCAAGTATGTCACCTCTTCATTTGCATTAAATGAATCCCCATGCATGTCAAAAAAAAACCCTAGGTTTTGTCATAATAGCAACGTGCCAATCCATTTCTACCGGGTCTTCCACATAGAACACTTGCAAGGCTTGAGAGGCGAGCACAAACGGTTCATTAGTGCTTAATAATTGCTTCAAATTTACAAGCTCAAACCCCAACCCATCTAGCTTGACAACCCTGCCTTGGGATGTGACGTCAACCCAATCACATTTGAATAAGACCATCTTTCGCTCTTCATTGTAATCTAATTGTATGATACCAGTCAAAACACCATAGTAGGTAATGTCTCCACGGTTCCAATAGTTTTCAGACAATATTTTCAACATGGTTTGGTGTCCTAAAATTCGCTAAATGGTCAGGGGAATGGCAGAGAAAATATCTAAAAAGAGGCTACATAATGCATATTAAAAAAAGAGAACTTTCGAAAGTCAGTTGCAGCCATATAATGGAAAACCTTAAAATTAAACCAGCAACAAACCGGTTCTGTCTTTAGTTCAGTCAAGCATCTTGATAGACTCTACAGTCAGTGCATATGCCTACCTTAGTCTAGGATTTAACAAAAAGTGACTCAACAATTATATAACTATTCTCTTTCAAAGCAATCAAGAACTTGTTGAGTCATAAAGTAGATATTAATTTTATGAAATAAAGCTACTTGTTCAACAATTGACAAGAAGAACATCAATTAGGCTAAGCAATATAAAACAATGGCAAGTGTTTGTCTAACCAGCTCTTTGGTAAGTTGTGCTTTAATCCTCTTTTGGTTGATGATATAACTTTTATTTTGAAATTGGATTTTGATCATAAGCTCATCTATCATTCTGTTTAGGGCCTATTTGGATGTACCACAAATTTTCTACTGAACTAGTTTCTTGTTTCCCTTTCAAGAAGGGATTAACCTTTTGTATATGCTGTTGAAGGAGTAGGAATACCCTGAACATGTGTTGGAAGGAAATGATCATTGCCCACTCCATTTGATGCTGAAAATGTATCTTTCTACAGAGAGTTGTTTGTACCTACTACCCAATGTCCATTGGTCTTGTAGAGGGTCTGAAACCATTATTCCTGAGATAGTTTCTTTTTGGTTTATCAATGGTTTTTATGCAAGGGGGTGATAGATTTGGAAGTTAGAATGCTTTTCTTTCTGTAAACTGATGGCAGGCTATGCAAATAGAAAGATGACTGCAGGCTAAACCATTAGTTTCTGTAATATGATTTGTTTTATATGCATATTATTCATTTGGAGCTTTTGCAATTCCATTCATGTAATTTGATACAAGTTGCTAGGCCAATGTACTGATTCCTTAGTGGCACAGGCATACCACTCTAAGGGGGATGACCTGGGGACAATCTCCAGCTCACATTCGGAGCTCTGTTCTTGTGTCAGTGAAGCACCAACAAAAGAAAAATAAGTAAAGAAAGAAAAGACAAAATATGGGTCCCTAGGCAATAGACATGATCAAACAACTTCAGGAGACATGATTCGTGTTCTAAAATCATTTTGCTTTAATAATATACTCAGCATGCTTCTGGTTCTGAGATGCTTGCAATATGTGTCAATACTCAACAGGCTTACCTGCAGCACATTTTACTTATGTAAAGAATATTGAACCTGGCCTGCCATTGTTCTTATTCAACTATAGTGATAGAAAGCTACATGGCATTTTTTAATCTGCTAGCAAGGGGCAGATGTTAATCAACCCATATGGCTGGACTGAAAATAGTACAGAGAGATCCGTATCCTGCGCAGGTATTTATCATAAACTGTTTTTCTTCACTTGTTACAGCTACTTAAGTTTCGTATATAGAGTTATTATCTTAACGATCAAGGGAAGGCTTCCCTTTTCTGATTCTGTGGTATTTGCTTTTGCGAGGATTCATATATGTGTCCCAGTGTCAATCATTGCAGGAAAAGCAGTCTGGCCCAATCATTCGTGACAACTTCTATACTACCAACCACTTTTGGTTCGTGCTCGATCACTCTCAAGTTGATTGTCTACGATTGTTGTTCACCTCAACATCCAATGGAGGCTTAAGAAAGATACAATCAAACCCAGATCGTAGAATATTGAAAAGATGTATATCTATGGAGAATAATGGAGATACAGAGTGTTGTGTGCATATGAACATCTTCCATCAAGCTAAATCTACAGCATTTCTCATCAAAGATACAAAGAAAGAGAGGGACATGTCACGATGCATGAGTTTTGCAAAGACATTATAAAAGCATTACTTCATTGAAAAGAGAAATTTATAATAGAATTTCTTACAAGGTGAGAGACTAGTGTGTCCCATAATAGCATACTTGACACCAAAATCCCAAAAATCTAAAATTAAGAAAAACTCCCTCAAATTATCCTAAATTGCACTCAAGTCCCCAACTATGGTCTAACAAACTCAAATCTCAACAAAACTTCACACGCATTTCTAATGTTAATCTGAACTTATTTGGCTCTTAAACTAACTTAACTGACTAGCAATGCAATTATGGTGTAAATTGGATGTTTCCCTATGGGAAGAGAAATTAAAATAGTAAATAGTCATTGAAAAGCTTTATTGATGAAATAAAATTGTTTTTGGAAATATGAATATGTAAGCAATTAAAAATTAATTCCATTGATTCGTCCAAGCCGTGGGCTTTCTATGAATTCAAAATTTATTGGTTTGTCATTAATTAATGGATGAATTCCCTTGCCTACGGAAAATGGTTGTATTTTTAATAAAAAAGGAGTTCCTAGGATGACATCATTTGTCAATACTTTTGTTACAGCGAATGAAGTTTGAATGCATTTTCCACTTTCGCAGACATACGCACTTGGAATTTTATAATTGACTATTATATTTTTTCCTTTTGCAGTGCCAATTGTATAACTTTTTATTTTTTCAAAATCTTTCGTAGGAACTAATCCATCTCTTATACAAATTACATCTACTCCACTGTCAATTAAACAATCAACAAATAGATTAAAGTCATTGATTTTTAGAGTTATAGTCGTATACCATTTATGATATTGATATTTAGTGATGGAATTTACAAATTTTTGAATTTCATCATCAAGTTCCTTTTCTAGATTAGTTTCTTCATGATTGGTTGTACAGATTTCTTTTCCTAATTCAAGGATTTTAATTCTTGTTCTTAGGATTTCAATTCTTGTTCTTAATTTAGCAATTTCTTGAGTTGCTGCCTCTTTTAATTGAGCAATTTTATGTTTTGTTTCAGTTACTTCATTTTGAAGGTTTGGAATGATTAAAGATTTTTGAGAGAATATCTTTCAAAATCTTTATTTTTCTTAGAAAGTTTTTCTATAATATTTTCTTATTTCTTCTTCAGATGAAATGTTTTCTATTAATTCTAGAATTAATTCATCTTGAGCATTTAACATATTTATTGAGAAATATGAGGATGGGGATGAGGAATAATAGGGACTTTCATCGCTTTCGCCACATACACATATATCCTTATCATCTTCTGAATTATGAGAATGATATTCTAATTCATTCATTTTCCTTTTTGGATCTTTACCAAAACAATTATTTGCAAAATGTCCTCCTTTCCCACATTTGTAACATGTATAATCAAATTTATTAGTTTTATTTTTTGAAGAAGAGTTCGATCTTCTTTTCTTATAATCACTTTGTTCATTTTTTTCATCTCTTATGATATTTTTATGTGATTTATATGGTGTTTTTATTATTAAAATACTTTTTCTTTTTAGAGTGATGATATGTTTAATGAATTCTATGACATGAATTTTGTAAGGGTTCATAGCCAAATTGATAGCAAAAATCCCCTAATTATTGTTTACCAATTTTCTTCTGTTTATGTAAATCTACTTTAATTTTCATATCACTAAATGACGACATACCAACACGAGATATTTTTTGAATTAATCTCCATAAATCTTCCATTATTTTGTTCTCTTAGAACATTTTTCTACTTTTTCAGAAAAATGAGTTGGAATGGTTGAAATAAATTTTTCTTTTCAAAATTCTTCATTATAAACATGTGCAAAACAAGATCTTTATTTACTTAATCGTTACATTTGCAAAACGTGACACTACATGTCATATTCCATGTCATCATCTTCCTGACTATGAACATCATTTTCTTCTTCATCTTCGTACTCTACCAGTGTTCGTCCTCGTCTTCGCCATCCTCGTCTGCTAACTCATCATTGAGAACGATCTCAAGATCTATATCATCCCTAAGGGCCTGTTTAGTAATTTTACTTATAAAGTCAAGTAAAGTCGATTTAAACATCCCATCAAAAGCACCTATTACAAAAATTCCCTCCATCTTTTTCCAAAAAAGTCAAAAAACAACTACCTTCACTAACTAAGAGACACAAATACTCCACTTTTCCATACAAAAAGTCAAAAACATTCCATAACAACTAGAAACAAAATACCATCATAACCCACTTATACTTTATTCTTTCTTCAAAATCAACTTTACTTCACTTGACTCAATTAGTAAAGTTACCAAACGGGCCCTAAAGTATTGGACACTAGTACCACCGACTAGGACTAGGACAACAAATGTCGTTTTGTCCTGCTGAAATGCATCATTAGGCACGTCGTCGTCGTCGTCGCCACTTAGTAGGTACATCCCATACTCCCCGAGGCTTGACCCGTTCTACCACTCTCCAATTTTTTCCTCTGCTGGTGTCATTGACGTAGAAGACTTGTGTCACTTGACTTGGTAGGACAAATAGATCATCTGTACACCACCGACCCATGATATCAATGCTTGTTATATGGTCTTCGATGCTTATCTTGTGCTTAGTACTAGTGTTGTACCATTCACATTCAAATAAGACCACCTTACCCCCGTGCCGATAGGACAATTCCCAGACTTTGCAAATGTAGCCATAGTAGTCATGTTTCTCTCCTTCGTATTCCCCTTCCACAACCAAGCCGTTACTCTGGCTCCTATGGCATTTCTCATGGTCTATAGTGTGGTATCGGACGCAATTGCAATCACACCCCTGGTAAAAATTCACTAAGGATCTACGGCCATTTCCTAATGACCATATATCATCAAAAGCTTCTGGTGACCCTAGAGTTCGCAATTGATTCATCTACATAAACAGATTAAGACAAATATATTAGACTAATGTTATTTGAAGTATAATACAATAATATCTAGCAATTAAAATGATAGTATTTATGTCTTACACGTTGTTTGAACCATTTTGCAAATTCTTTTCGTTGTATCTGCCCAACATCTCCACCTCTTTGATCTTGCACTAAATTCTTATGTTCCCTACTCAAGATAGCTTTTAATGAATAAGTAAAAGTAGAATGAATAAAGGAGTTAAAAAGCAATGCATAAATATGGCTAGATTGAAACACATACTGTAGATACGGCTCCACCTCGGGGCAATTATTCAGTACAAACCAATGAGCCATGTCACACTCTCTTTGAGAAGGAACATGTGCCCTTGGCATCGGTCCGATGGGACGAACAGTTTGTGTGAAGACCGACATCCCCGGGCCACGTTCACCACCATCATCATAACACTCTACTCGATCAGTTTGCCCTAAATACATTGAGCAAAAAGTGAGACTCTTTGACAATGCTTTCTTAAACATCAATCTGGATTTGTGCCAATTGTGAAATTTATTATTTTTTCAAAATATTTTGTAGGAATTAATTCTTCTCTTATACAATTTACATCTGCTCCACTGTCAATTAAACAATCAACAGATAGATTAAATTCTTTAATTTTTAGAGTTATAGTTGTACACCATTTATGATAATGATATTTAGTGATAGAATTTTACAAATTCTTGAATTTCATCATCAAATTCTTTTTCTAGATTAATGTCTTCTTGGTTATTTGTGCCGATTTCTTTTCCTAATTCAACGATTTCAATTCTTCTTCTTAATTTGAAGGTCTTAAATGGTTTAAAGGTTTTAAAGAGTTTATTTCCTTTAGAGAGAATATCTTTCATTGAAATTGGTTTAAAATCTATCGTTATATTAAAATGTTTTTCTGAGAATTTAAAATGTTTTTCTGAGAATTTATCTTCAAGCATTTTTCTATAATATTTTCTTTTTTCTTCTTCAGATGAAATATTTTCTATTAATTCTAGAATCAATTCATATTGAGCATTTAATACATTTATTGAGAAATTGAGGATGGGGGTGAGGAATCTTAGGGACTTTCGTCACTTTCTCAACAAACACATATCTTTACCATCTTCTGAACTATGAGAATGATATTTTAATTCATTTATTTTCTTTCTTAAATCTTTATCAAAACAATTATTTGAAAAATGCCCTTCTTTTCCACATTTATAACATGTATAATGAGAATTATTAGTTTTATTTTTTTAAGAGCCTGATTTTCTTTTCTTATAATCACAGCGTTCAATTTTTCTTTTCTTATAATATTTTTTTATGTAATTTATATGATATTCCATTAATAAAATACTTTTTCTTTTTAGAGTGATGATATGTTTTATGAATTCTACCAGATGGATTTTGTAGGGGTTCATAACCAAATTGATAACAAAAATCTCCTTTAATTTTCAACGAAAAACGCTACTATGGTCTAACGAACTCAAATCTCAACGAAACTTCACACATGTTTCTAGTGTTAATTCGAACTTATTTGGCTCTTAAACTAACTTAACTGACTAACAATGCAATTAACGAGGCAAATTACAGAGAAAAAAAATTGTTTTGTAAAATCGTCCAAATTTATAATAGAAAATGATGACTTTTTGGGGGTATTGTACTAGACTAAAAATACTAACCATTTTATTTCTTTTCATTGGCAAAAGCAACAATAAAAACAATATTCAAAAAATAAAACAACAAACATCTTGTTGTAGAAAAGAAATGTGGATTACACAATGAGCTCCTACCATATCCAAGAGGTAAACCCTGATGCCATGTTCAAAGGATAATCATATACTGTAAAGTAATTTATAGCAATTTCACTGAACTAAAAAAATAGTAATATTTAAGCTAACGTTTATAAGAATTGCAATATTTTAACCAACCAACATTCATAAAAATAGTAGCACGGAAGAACTAAAAATAAAGTAAATTACCTTCTTTCCTATACCACCTAATCCTTAGCCATGAACCAGTTGCAATGTCAAAATGAAAATCTCTTGTTTTAAAGCCTTCCATGCCTTCCATCTGCTTCCTATTTACACAAATAAGAACTAAAAACTGAATTCTATGATAACTAAGTAATCATGAGAAAACGAAAAAATATAAAGAAATCAGTAATTCAAACAAAAGCTCCATTTCTAAAGTCGAAAGAGCTGATTTAGAAGTCATAGACGAATCCAAGATATGTAGCTGATACAGGGATCGATCCGGAACTTGCTGGGTATGTCAGTATCATACATAGTCAAAAATAAATGGCAGAAATGATTCCCAGAAATTGTAGCAACTGGCTCATATTCCATCAAAAATCCAAAAAGAAAAATGTTACTGACAGTCCTACATGTACTCCAAAAACAAAAATGAAAAAGACGAAACTAGTGGAAGCATGTTTCCTTTATAAATCATTTACTAATATAATGAGAAGGATTAAATAGCAAAAACAAGACCAATAAATGTTCAAAATTCCGCTTTACACCATTAAAACTCCTCACATCCAATCTTTAACATCAGAAAAGGGGGGAAAATAACGTCCAGGGGAAAAATATGAAGCATCAAAAGCAGAAAAGAAGCAAGAAAACCATAACAGGGCCCGAAGAAGATGCACCCGACTACCCGAGATTAAGAGCTCCGAAATGAGAGAATGCAAGACCAAAACGGATGGAACAATAATTAAGTAATCGGACTCACATGTTGAGTGACTTGACTCTTTAAGTCCAAGAGAAAACAAGAAGAAAACAATAGCAGAGGAAGATTAAAAAAAAGGGAGAGGCCTGTCTCTCTTTCTATAGAGGCTTTTCCTTAACCTTACGTCCGACAAACCCGGGGTAAGAAGTAACCGTGCAGCGGAGTTTGGGTTTGACTAAAATGTTAACAATCAAGATGGCCCGATTACTTTCAAATGTTTTCCATGCGATATCTCCACGACCTGCTCCCTTCTGCCATTTGCTTTTCTGTCGTGATTTTCAGATGGCGGAACGTCTTATCAGTGGGGACAGACGCGTTGAAATAGCTGTGTAGCCTTGTCTTTTCAGTACCCACCGCTTTCACAGTAGCCACCGCTTTCACTTAAAAAAAAAAAAAAAAAAGAAAGGGACAATTACCTCAGTCTCATGAAATCACAAGGATATTACATAATTATTTGAACCGTATAATTTTTTTTTTTCCTTCAGGACCACCAAACCACTGTTGAAACTATTGAATAGCTGTATAAGTATAAGAACTAATATCGTACCAAATTTGAACCGTTGATCTAATATGGTTATCAAAAAATTTACAAAAAAAGACATAATTTATTCTCATAATTTTCAAAATAATGTGACTTTTTTGCAAATTTCTCGATAATCGCAATAGATCTACGGTTTAAATTTGGTGCGATATTAATTCTTACACTCATATAGCTATCCAACAGTTTGGATAGTAGTTTGGTGATCCCATAGTCAAGGAAAAAACGGACTGTTCAAGTCTCCCCGCTTCTGATTATGAGATATCCTACATCCCTAGGATATCACAGCTTACGATATCCTACAGATCGAACAATTCTACGGTAAAAATGTATTTTCCAGTTGTCAGTTTTAACACGTTCTGTACGGTAATTGTTTCAACTAGAAGACCAAATTTCATCATAGTGGACGTAGTTCAAAAATCGGATTTGAAATCTCCCCCAATTTAGTTTGGTTTAAAATTGCGATCATGTCATCAAGTCGCATCGCGGTTCATTGCTGTCACGCCGCACTTCATGGTTTTCATGGTAAATCCTAGTGTAAATTTTATTTGATTTTAAAATTTTATTTGATTTTAAAAACTTTGGAAAAAAAATTATTTATCTTTTTTCAATTTCTATTTTTGTATATTCTTATTCAAGTACAGTGACCTTTGAGCTCCTCCTTCTTTTCAATGATTCAACTTTTTTGAAGGAAATTATCATTTCTTAAATAAAGGTCCTGGATTTAAATTATTTGTTTTTGCTTCTTTGATTAATCTACATTCATTTCTTCTTGATGTCTTGTGTATTTTTTTTATCAAATACAAACAGTTTTTGATGTTATTTATTTTTCTTGATTTCATGTGATGAGATTTTTGTTCTTGATATCATATTATCATGTTATTTAAATGAGGATTAAAAAAAAAAAGAATTTTAAGTGGTGACTGCACCAAACAGGGAACTATAGCCAATAGTGCACAAAACAGGGAATCCGTACAGAAAAAGTAACTTTTTTCACTATTTTTTTTTTCGCATTCGACCATCATTTTTTGTGTTGAGGGTCGACTGCGACCCTCGTTATAACAAGTGAGGGTCACATTCGACCCTGAGTAGGATAACCTCTTCATCTTCTTTCTTCTTCCTCGAGTGTTCGTGTTTTCGATTATAAGAAGATCTGTCACTTAAAGTTACTTTTTTGGTAAATTTCTCATAGAGGATCATTCCGGAAAAAGGCTCTTGCAATTTCAAACATAAATTTCTAATATGCTATGGTTTTGTGCAACATCACGTGAAACAGATACCACTATCTGATAAAAGATTAGGGCCAACTGCTTGAACCAGTCAAGAGCTATCCCGTCCTAAGTTAGGACGAACAGCCCCTATTACGTGTGATGCTACTGTTTCCTCCTCAACGCAATGCAGGCTGCAGAGCCATCGAAACTATTCGAGCAGGGATATTCTGTAAATATTCTACACCGACCAACTTTCGGATCTGCCCGTGCTGTCTCCCCATCATTTGCTAGTAACATAACAAACCTCCCCAAAGAATCTACAATGCAGCAACTTCCATAACGGCTCAGCACTGCATGTCACAAGCATCCGTCGATCCAGTGACAACTTACGACAAGACCACCATTTTTCCCAGACACTGAACCCGAGAACTCTGGAATAGCCAATTAGACTTCCTGCTTTGTAACGTGATTGTATGCTTGCCACTATTCAATGACTCCCGATTGGCAGAAAGGCATCAGTTGGTGATAATAAATTCGGTCATTGTGGTCGGACTCTATTATGGATCTGACCACATTCTCTGCCATACGGCCCTCTTTTCTTATCCTTCTCTGAGCTAGGATTATGGAAGAAGTTACTAAGAAGGAGGTATCAGCAACAACTGATTTTATTACAGGACAGCTCATGATGTTCATATTGATCTATTATGCGCCTCTGCATCTAGCATTGGGTAGACCTCATACAATAACTATCCTAGTTCTACCGTGTCTTTTGTTTCATTTCATATCAGTCTATTATGCACCTTTGCATCTAGCATTGGATAGACCTCATACAATAATTGCCCTAAAATGGAAGAATGGATTGAAGGAACAATTCAAAAGCTAAGATCCACGCTCATTTGTGCTAAGGGCCATAAAAATCATGTCCATACAAGAAAATACCAATGGCCTAAAATAAAAGATGCTATGAATAAGAAAACCAAAGATGAGGAAGAGAACAAGGCGCCAGCAGTTCACATGATGCACAACCAATCGACAACATTTATTAGGGACCGAACCTTTCTTAAATTGACCAACCCACTAACAACATTTTTTTGGCCGACTGGCAATTTAATAAGTTAGATCTTTCAGCCTTCTATTCCTTTAATCGAAAACTCGAACACTCGAGGAAAAAAGAAGAAGATAAAGAGGTTATGTTTGCTCAAAGGTCGAATGCGACCCTCACTTGCTATAGCGAGGGTCGCAGTTGACCATCAACACAAAAAATGAAGGTCGAATTCGACCGCAAAAAAAAAATGATGAAAAAGTTACTTTTTCTGCACGGATTTTCTATTTGGTGTACTACTAGCTAAAGTTCCTTGTTTTGTACAGTAGCCACTTAAAGTTATTTTTTGGGTAAAATCCCCTATTTAAATTGTATCAAAAATTTTCGTTTGGATTGGATTAAATTGTAAGTAAACAATCGTTATAGAATGACATACGTACGTTAACTTGATCTAAAATATAAGAAAGGAATTCATGTCTCAACATTCTAGATCATGTTAACTTAGTTTTCCTACATGTGAAGTTCAGTCTTTAAATCTAGACTTTTCTATGTTTAGGTCCAGCTCAATGAGAACATAGACTCACAGATTTTCTTTTTAGTTTGTTTTATCTATAATGGTTGAAATCGTCCATTAGCCTATTGTATTATTAATGGGCTGAAACCAATACTCATGTTGATTAGGTACTCAAAATATGGGTGCAATAAAGTTTTGTTAGTTTATCTTATTTTTCTTTCAAGCACATAATTTTGTTATTAGTACTTTTTTTCATTTTGAAATTAAATGCAAGATGTTATGTCTTTTGAGGATATGATAATTAATTGGCGATTGAGTTTGGACGACTCATTTAATTAATTTGGTATATAAAATTTTAAGTTGATTTTAATAATATATCTCCTTCATTCTTTAAATTTTTTTTTATTCTCACTATGATTCAAGAAGCCCGAAGTTATTTACAATACATTACAACACGACACAGCTCTTTCTATAACGAGAAAGAAGCGTTGTGACCTTACGTCGGCTAACTCTGGTTAAAAAATATAAATTTGTTCAGTCTGCTGCAACACTCTTTTCCATAAACCTACCTCCGGCCCCGCTCCAATCTACCGTAATGTGATTTCTGTCAGATAAATAAAGTAAGGGGCCTTTATTCGTGGTTGTCATGTCATGATGACAGATGTCAGTTCTTTATATCCACAGCCACGTCGTCACGTTGTAATACAATGGCTAGTTAAATCACCAGGTAGCTATTTTTTTTTTTTAAGAAAATTTCCATATAAGCAATTAAATTTTCACCTTATTTAAAAAGTAGATTTTAAGGCCCTTTAAATTAGGGCTTAAGTTTTCTAGTAGGTTTTCAATTAGGGCCCATTTGGCACTTTACTAGTTTAGTAAAATTCAAATCAAGCATTTATTTCTCAGACAACGGGTCACAATAAAAGTACACTTTTTTCAAGATTTCATCTTTTTTTTTAAAATAAAAAAACAACTTCATTTCTCCACTAAAAGACAAAAGAATTCAATTTTTTTTGATAAAAAGATTTTAAAAAAAAATTCATACCAAACAACTAAAAATAAAATATCATTATAACCCACTTGTATTTTATTGGGACAATTACCTTACGAATGGCACTAAACCCGACATTTGCCTAATAAAAGTTGAAAAAGTGAAAATTGCCTTATAACTGTTTGTATAGAAAAGGACGCCGAATTGTAGCGATTTTACCCTTTACTATGCGATGTCCTAAGGTTGTAGGATATCTCAGGATTCAATATACTATGGTTGTAGGATATCTCACCATTACTCTCACACAAATGGAAAGTACATATTTTCATCACGAACTAAAGAACTCTGTTTCATCTTCTCTATTTTTATTTGTGGGTTCCTATGAGATTTTACCATTCTATCTTGACCCACATCCTAAGGTATATGGGCCCATATCATTTCTGAATGCGTTTAAAAAAAAAAAAAAAACTCATATGTGGTACTGATAAACAGTTTTTCTGTTTTGATTCTTTTAGTGGAAACTCTAAAAACAGTATTTTTCAATCTAGAATATTGAATACCGGGATATCCTACAGCTCTAAGATATCACACTCATGGTAAAGGGTCAAATTGTTTATTTATCTCACAGAAATCACATTACGGTAGATTACGGTAATTTCCACTTTTTCATCTTTTATAGGGAAAATGTCGGGTTTAGTGCCATCCGTACAGTAATTTTCCCTATTTTATTCTCTCCATATTTGATACATTAATTTATCTTTATTTTACGGTAAAATTACCAAACGGGCTGTCCATTTAAAGTTGTCTTCTAACAACTTTTTCACCCAATTTTTTAAAAGTACCAAAATCACTCTCATTGAAAAAAAAACCCTCTTTCACTTCTTCAATCTCCTCCTACTTTTCTTCCCAACGTCCTCATGATAATTAATGGCAACCAGTGTCCCAAAAGAAATCGGCAACATTCAATAGCTACAGGAAGCATGTCATGGCTTTAAATGAAGGGTGATTTGAGTATTTCAAAAAAAAAAAAAAAAAGACAAAAAGCGCAGAAAAATAGCATTAAATCGTTGGACGTCCTTAATTAAAAACTTAATAGAAATTTAGGCCCTAGTTTGAAAAATCTTAAAGCTCATGTACTTTTTTATGGCCTTTATCAAAATTTTCTAGAAATAAATTCCAAATGGGTCCACTTCAATGATAAATGATCTGTTTGGTTAGTCATTTTTTACAAGGAATTGAGCTTGTTGGGGATTTATAATATGATATGACATCTTATCCCCTCATTCTAAATATTATGTTTTTGCAAGAATTCAGAATTCCAAACCATATGAAAAAGAAGTTTTAGCCTTATGAATTCCCTAAGTTCCAACGTTCTAAATGCTAGAGAGGGGTTGAGTGTTTGGAATCCTAATTCTACTTTTAGCACCCCCTCCCACCCCGCCCCCCCAACCCCCCCCCCCCCCCCCCCCCCCCCCCCCCCACCCTCCCAAAAAAAAAAAAAAAAAAAAGAGTAGAATTCCAAACGCTCAACCCCCTCTAGCATTTGGAATTATGGATTATTTCTGCGAATTCATAAGGCTAAAAATGTCTTTTCATGTGGTTTGGAATCCCAAGTTCTTGCAACAGAGCGTTTGTAATGCACGGGGGACAAGATATCATATAATATCATAAATTCCCAACAAGCTCAATTCCTTGTCAGAATTGCCTCGAACCAAACAGGCTCAAAAGTTACTACTAACAGTTTGAGTTCTCAAATTGTTGGATTTTGAGTGCTAGATTGAGCATAAGCATTTGAAAATTCCACTTAAGAGACTGCATTGAGAGAACTCCAAATCTTTCCATATGAGAATTTTCGAAATTCCCGTAAACAAACAGGCCTTACATTACATCCATACATATTACAACTTTGAGCATCTGGATTTCAACCCATATGCCAGTTGTTGCTAATGAGAACTGGAATATAGTTTTTAACCCACCCTCCATGATTTGGATGCATCTAAGGGGGCCTACAAAATTATTCTTGTATAAAATATGTGAATATATTATCGCATGAAATATACACGGCATTATATATTAAATAATATGAGAAATTACAATGTAAGGAATGGCAGTCGACACAATTGTATATTGCCTGTGATGGAGAACATGCTTTATATACAGAAGTGATTGATATAGAAAAATCAATCCAAGATTGGACAATACCTAAAGTTTCTTTAAAAGAAATCTATAAAGAAGGATCTTTCATACAAAAATCAAATTATGTAATAAAGACGGTTGATGAAACCCTTTCAATTCAGCAAAATGAAGAAAATTTATATGTAATTCCTGCAGAAAAAATTGAAATATATAAAACAAAATATAAATATATGTATATAGCACTTGTTTAAGTTGCAATAAAGCCATTAACCAAACTTAGTTTAAATACATCCTGTCTCTCTTATGTACGAGATCGAAGACATGCTTCATTCAGAGATTCCCTTATAGGGATCGTCGAAGCCAGTCTTCATGATGGCCGTGCCTTTTCAATTGTTTTCCCAATTTCACCGTATCACTTGGTGATCCTGATGCCCATAAAGCCATCACTCTAGGAATACATACCCAAGGCTTTAACATGGAGCCTCAATCACAAAATGTTGCCTTAGTATACAGAATTTATTATAAAGCTATGAATATAATTGTCCCTGAAACCGCTTATTTATCACAAATCAAAGGAGCAACAACCTTATTCCTTACCAATTTCAGAAATAAGGTGACCACATCCAAACTCATAACCTGGGACGATGTGAATCTTTCAGGTAAATGGGAGCTTGACGAAGCTCAACCAAAAACCCCTCTAATTCAAGATGAAGTTGAATTAATAACTGAACATCCTAATGGAAAAGTAACAATTAATTTCTCCAATAATACACAAAGATCATATTTTTCATCTACAAAAAGATCAATCCCTTTAGAAGCTGGATCTTATAAATCAGCCTCTTCAACTCTTCATAATCAATCAATTCCAAAATCTCCTTTCACTCAACTTATAGGAATAGCTTTTCCTGTTTATTTAGAAGCAAAAGATGAACATATACAATCAGTTAAACTATCTGAATTTGATTTTAATGCCTCAATAAATACAATTTCACTAATTCATGAAACCAATGAAGCAATAAAAAATTTCAAAATTGATAAACAATTCATTCAACAAGATCTATTAAAACATCCAAAGACAAAATGGTTTTTCATAAAATTTTATAAATTTTGAAAGATCTCAAGTAAAAGAATTATGGTATGAACAAATAAATCAAGAACGTAGATATATCTCTTTCTTTAATTGGCTCTTGTCCAAAATAAATAAAAAAGGAACAATAAGAATGACAATTAATAAATCTACACGAACATGGGAAATCGAAAAAGGTAAAGTTGAATCTATTCATCCTCCTTTAGAAACTATAAAACATAAAGATATCAAAGCTACTTCACTTAAGTTGGTACCTCAGAAAGCAACTTCCACTTTAACAAATAACGACTTACAAGCCACTCCATTAAATGCAATACCTTTAACTAAATGTTTAAAGGGAAGTGCTCCTATGAGAGACACTCTCACCAACTTGGTGAGAGATGGGTGGGGCCCCTTGCATTTAAATTGGTGAGAGTGGATATGGAAGTGAGGGCCCCCACCCATCTCTAATAAAGTTGGTGAGAGTCTCTCTCATAGGAGCACTTCCCATGTTTAAATACTTCCTTATTCAATACTTTAGACATTAGGACAACTGACAATGAACAAGCATGTTATACAAGAAATATTACCTCCCAACCATCACTATTATGCTCTTCTAATATAAAAATCTCTAGACCAAAATTAACCAACAAATGCTCTAACCAAACAGAAGAAAATAACTATACCCCTTTATTTTCATCTATAAATCTATTAAGTATTCAAGACAAATTTGATATAGCATCTAAGAACAAACTAATAAAATATTTACTAGATAAATCCTCTGAAAAAACTTCAAATCTTAAGTTTAAACCTGCTTCTAAATTATCAAATCTTGGAAAACTAAATCAAATTAACTTATATCCCAAAAAGAAAAATATACAGAAAATCTGAAAAATGATATTAATCTTTGTCTAATTGAAGATTAATTAAACTCAAAAGAATTTGAATCTAAAGTGAATTATTTATTAAACTTCCTTAATACAAGAATGTTGTTTAGAAATACCTTTTGCCTTTTGGCATCCAAAGAAGCATATCTAGTATTTTTACCATACATTCCTACATTCAATGAAAGAGATATCCCTACCAAAGCCAGATCATCTCAAATGAGTCCTAGACTTTTAGAATATTATGTGACAAAGAAATTAAAAATTTACTCCAAAAGAAATTAATTAGCAAATCACACTCTCCTTGGAGTTGTGCAGCTTTCTATGTTGAAAATGCTCTTGAAAAGGAACGAGGAGCTCCATGCCTCGTCATCAATTATAAACCATTAAATAAAGTTATCCAATCAATTAGATATCCAATTCCAAATTAATAGGATCTTATCACTCGCTTATATGAAGCTTTTATTTTTTTCAAAATTTGATGTTAAGTCAGGATTTTGGCAAATACAAGTAGAATAAAAAGATCGCTATAAAATTGCATTTACTATCCCTTTCGGACACTATGAATGGAATGTCGTGCCCTTTGAGTTAGAAAATGCTCATTCAGCCTTTCAAGAAATGATGAATGACATCTTCCATCCTCATAAAAGTTTATCAATTGTTTATATTGATGATATTTTAATATTTTCCCGATCTATTGATGACCATTGGAAACATTTAAAAACTTTCAAATGGATTATACAGAAAAGTGGCTTAGTCCTTTCTCAACGCAAAATAAAGCCTTTTCAAACGGAAATGCAACTTCTTGGTTATAAAATATCAAATAAAACGATAGCTCCTGTAGAAAGAGTAATCAAGTTTGCTGACAATTTTCCAAATCGAAATAACCGATAAAAAACAATTACAAAGATTTTTAGGATGTCGAAATTATGTATCTAATTTTTATCAAAACCTCTCTAAAAAAAGAAATCTTTTACAAAAACGCTTAAAAAATTCAGCAAAACAATGGACTCCGCAATATACAAAAGCAATTCGAAAGATAAAACAAAAAAGTTAAATCATACAGACAGATGCGTCTGAGATAGGATTTGGCGGAATTCTATTGCAAAGAACCGCTCAAGGAAAAGAACAAATCGTTCGATTCTATTCTGGCACATGGAATACAACTCAACAAAATTACTCTACAATAAAGAAAGAAGTCCTTGCCATAGTTTCATGCATACTCAAATTTCAAAGTGACATTTTGAATAAAAAATTCCTTTTAAGAATTGATTACAAATCTGCAAAAGTAGTTTTGGAAAATGATGTTAAAAGTCTTGCATCAAAACAAATTTTTGCTAGATGGCAAGCTTTACTTGCTATTTTTATTTTGATATTGAATTTATAAAAGGTTCTCAAAATTCTCTTCCTGATTTTTTTATCTCTTCAACATTTACAGGGTAGAAACAAGGTGAGAAAAAAATCCAGTCATTGATTCCATCAATATTCTGTCCCATAATAAATTCAATGCCTTAGCCTCTCCAATGCTTCAAGCACCCTATCAATCTACTCTGTACAAAAAATCTCAATACATTAAGAATTTTTAATATGCCATTTTCTTTCTTGATGAAAAAATTCATGCCGATCTCACAATTGAACAAATTGTCTCCAAACTTTTAAGAAAAAATCATCATTTTGTACCTAAAGCACCAAATGTCTCTCATAAATACTATGAAGCCATTATGATTCAGTCAAAAAGTGCCATCATCACTCATGAAGACCGTGATGGAGAACATGCTTTTTCAAAAATGAAAATTATGCATATTCAACCTCCTGAATGGGCTAACAACTTATTCTCACAAAAAGTCGCGATCAATCCCAATGGGAGTTCTTAGCCCTATAATTATTATGACTAAGAAATAATTGAAAGGCACATTCAAGAGAGTGCGGACGACACGTCAATGGCCAAATGTTAGCTAAGAAGATCATCCGTTTAGGTTCTTATTGGTCATCCTTAGAGTCAGATTCAGTCCATTATGTTAGGAGATGCAAAGAGTGTCAGCTGTATGCTGACCTAATTCATGCCCCTGCATCATCCCTTCACCCTACCACAGCTCCATAGCCTTTCTCGACCTGGGCTTTTGATACAATAAGACCCTTAGCCCCTACTCTAGAAAACACACAAAATAAGGCATTCATATTGACAGCCACAGAATATTACACTAAATGGGCAGAAGCAGAAGCAGATGTTAATATTAAGGCTACCTCCGTGGTCAAATTCATTAAAAAGAATATAATACCCATGTTTGGCATCCTTAAGGTATTCATAACAGACAATAGACCTCAGTTTATATCCCAACAAATGAATGAGTTGTGCACAAAATATGACATTGAACTACATCACTCAACCCCATATTACCCCCAAGCAAATGGTCAAGCCGAAGCAACCAACAAGACTTTATTGAAGATCATCAAGAAGACTGTGCAAACCACCAACGGTAGTGATTGGCCAGACCGTTTGGTTGAAGTGTTGTGGGCGTACCGAACTTCCATAAGAACTCCTACAGGAGAAACCCCATACTCTTTGACCTACGGAATGGAAGCAGTCCTTCCCCTCGAAGTCCTTCACCCGTCACTGCGCATCCAGCTAGATGAAGATATGACAGAAGACTAGAGGAGAGAAGCATTGCTACTTCAGCTACACCTACTCGACGCGAAAAGAATGAAGGCAGCAGAACATGCACAAGTATAAGAGGATCGCCAGAGCTTACGACAAACATGTCAAAGAACGAAAACTCAAAGTTGACGACTTCGTCCTGAAACGCATCGCTCCATCCCAGCTTCCGCATCCCAGAGGTAAGTTACGACCCAATTGGGAAGGCCCTTATGTAATTAAAAAAGCATATTCTGGTAATGTATATAGACTAGTAAATACAGAAGGGGAAGAGCTCCCCGATCCATGGAACGCTATGTACTTGAAAAGATACACAGTATGACCATCCCTTACTTCCCACAGAGTATGACCCTCCTTGCTCCTTAGCGTGGTTGTAGAAATCCCGTAGGAGGACCGAGGAGATGCACTCTAATCAAACTTGGAACTCGAACACACACCAGTACCCGAAAATACACAAAATGGCGAGTCTACCCCACACAGATTCAGCACGGTTAAAGCCACCCAATGTGAAGGTTTGTAGGTGAGATTGCCCATGTCACAAAAGCTTCTCAACCGTTTCCAAACAAAAAAAAGGGAATAAAGCCTTGTGACTAGTCTGGGTCCGTAGCCTTTTCAACTTGAATTCAGTAAGCCCATAGGGGTATTTAAATACCTAGTGCCCTAAAGCCACCTGGTTTGGGAGTCACTGGCCAAATGCTCGTTATATGGGTTAATTAGAAAGTTTAAGGGATCCGGGCATTGCACGGTCATATGTTAAAAAAAAAGTCCAGTTAGGAGTCTTGAAAACAATAAAGGTTTTGTGACTAGCTCGGATTTGTAGCCTTTTTAGCCCAAGCCAGTAAGCCCGTATGGGTATTTACATATCTAGTACCCTAAAGCCACCTAGTTTGGGAGTCATTGGCCGAATGCTCGTTACATGGGTTAATTAAAAAGCTTAAGGGACCCGAGCATTACACAGTCACATGTCAAAAAAAAATATCTTAGGCTTGCTGGACTGACATGGGTGCTTATCAGGCGAACTGAACAGAAGGTAGTTGAAAACCTCGACACTAAGGTAGCAAGGTGACTCACTACCTCACACACAAACATTACACACAAATGAGCCCCGGATGCAGTTAAGTGCTCTCCAAAGTTCAACCGAAAAGACTAAGCCACTACAAAAGGGGCCCGTGAGGGCTCGACCTCCAAAGGACAATTAAGGAAGACCGCGTTGCCACTTAGGTGATAATCATGGATCGAGAAGCTAATCTCCTTTCACACCCTCACCCACAGCCAGAATAGACACTATTCTTATGCTAGGGCATTTTTTTATACACATGAATAAATGTTTATCTCACACGGCTTCCCAACTTAGGTCCTCATCGAATACACAACTACCATGAGCACTCACAAGGTTACACACACTCACCTCATGCACGCTTTTACTACTAATGACTTTTAGTCGGATGCAGGAAAAAATATATCCCCTAAGGTATGAATTCAATCTTGTTATTCTCCAAGCTTGAATGCCAAAATGGCCCCCTAACATTTTTACTGAGAAAGAAATCCAACCTTAGCCAAACTATGCAGGGAGCCTAAAAATATTAAACTAACAAGTTTGTTTTGAGACCTTGTAGGGAAACCAACCCTGATTACATTCTTAACATCCCACAGGCTGGGGCAATTGTTTATTATTTATGGGTACTATTTTGTGCACAATTCCTCATAACTTGAAAAGATCAAAGTTATGATAACCGAACTTGGAAAATATGAGTTGTCTGTTATGTTATCCAATGATGAATTTGATTATAGAAGTATGCTATGCACACCCTTTATGACATCACATATGATTGTAATATTGAAAGTGCAATTATCTTGAACTCCTGTCTTTATACTTATTGCTGACAATACGGATGCCTTAAAACATAGAATTGTTTAGGTCACAAATGTCACACCCCCAGGCACTCCCCAATGTTTGAGAACCCTAAATCTACATTATGTCTCCAACTTGGAATTGATGTGAGATTATATTCATTTAGTCCATTATGTGGATTTCATTTTGGCCGCCCATGATCACTAATGATCCTTCCTACGAGATCCATGCTCAGAGCACAAATTTCGAGATTTTCTAGAAAGATTTCCACAACACTCCCCCTTGTTTTTTTGGACCCCGGAGAATTTTTGGATACACAAGGATCCGTTACTTGTGAAAGAACACTTCGTATATTCCCCAGGCACCCCACAATGACTCCTTATCAATCAACCACATTCCCATAGCACTTCTAAGACATCAAACACACTATCTCAACTATACATACATAATATACATGTGAACAACATACACATCAAGTCAAATACATACAAGCTCCCACCATGAGCCAAAGATGGGGTGTAACAGCATAAATACATGACCAACACATATGAATACAATATAGAACAGGGATACACAAGGGATGCATCCCTAGGAGATCAATCAAAGAACGATAACCCTATAGAGCAGCTCTATTGTGACGAGCCGGCGAAGCAAATGAGGACGGACCAGGGGTGTGTTGAGAAGGGGCTCGGATCGAGTCCGAAAACTCATAACCCCTCTTCCGTCCTTTGGCAATATCGATCGAGTTGCCTCCGTAAATCAGCAACCACCTCCTCGTGACAATGCGCCGCACGATCCATGCGCTGAGCATACTGGTCATGAATAAGGGCCTTCTCCTCGCCAAAGCTGAGAGGCGAGGGAGCAAAAGCAACGATAGCACCGTTTTGCAAGACGACATTTTAAGGAAACATTACATTCAACAAACCTTGCATCTGTGAACGCAGAATCTAAAAGGGGAGGAAAGACCTCACCTGCATAGAGGCCTCATGGCTCCTAAGCTTGGCACACAGCTCGTCAACCTGCAAACCACAGGATTACAAACCATATCAACAATGGACGAGGAATCAAGATTGAAACATCACATGAGTAAGCCTCATACCTATGCCTCTGAAGCCTCTCTTTTAGCAAGCGCCTTGTCGCACTCACTATGAGCCTCCGCCTGGAAAATCACAAAAACAAACGATCAGGGATCAATCATTATACAAAAGAAGAACGCAATAAAGTCTAAGCCTCACTAACCTGCAACTGGTCCATCTCAGCTTGCAATGTCTGGAGGTTGCCCTCCAATCTGATCCTTTTAGCCTCAGATGCGGCCAAGTCCCTGTCCCTCTGCACAACAACCAGATGCCATAAACATCAACTCAAAATGAACAACCAAGTTAGTGACCTTGTACCTCAGATGTGTCCGCTAGCGCATCAATGACAGCATCACGTTGTTTTAGCTCCTCCTGCAAGATCTCATCGGATAAGATAAAAGAAACTGTTAGGTTCAAAAGGCTACTTCTACAATGAATGGGGAATATCGATTTCCATACCTCTTTAGCTGTCAACGAAGCCTATAGCGGAGATGCAGGGCTAAGAGCGGATGTGCGTGAGATGATGGGTTGGATCCAGAGAGGGATGGATCGTGAGGGGTTGAGATGGGAGGTCGTTGGGGTGCCTGGAGAGATGGGAGGATCGTGAGAGAGATGGGATTATGGATGAGGGGTTATCAGAGATCTCCTAGGATTGGGATTATCCGAGTTTGAGATAGAGAGGAAGAGGGAGATCGTTGGGGGAGGGGAGAGTCTAGATCTCGTGGATTCTCCTCTCCCGTGCGGCTGATGGGCCCCGAGGAAGAGATGGATGGATGATCAGATGATGCATGAGGTAGATGGGCCCGATCTCTGCGTGGATAGAGATCGATCTATCAAGATGGGAGAGATGAGAGGAGAGGACGATCGTCTCTGGAGGGGGATAAGGATGAGGGAGTTATCGGAGATCTCATAGGATTAGGATGATCAGAGTTTGTGATAGAGGGGAAGAGGGAGATCGTTGGGGGAGGGGAGAGTCCAGATCTCGTGGACTCTCCTCTCCCATGCAGCTAATGGGCCACACGGGCCGGGTCGAGTATGGGTCAAGTATGGGTCGGGCTTGGATCCATCCTGAAATAATGGGCTTAAGTTGGTTTGGGCTAGAGCTTGATGGACAAGGTGAGTTGGAACTTGATGGGCCAGGCCTAGTGGGTCCGGGTTTAGTTTAAAAGAAATTGATTTGGGCCTGGAAGGTAGGGTCCGGAGGAAATCGGTCGGGTTATTATTAATGGGGCCAGGCTTTGTAGATTTCAATCCGCCCGTCAGATTTCGACATTCTACACATCGTTGGAAAGCACTCAGCGAGTAGGCCACGATGAACCGACTTTTAGAACGGTCAGACGTCTAGAAATAGTAGGTGGTTTTGTGTGTAGGTGCTTTTGGAGTGTGGGGCCCGCTACCTTGACTTTCGATCCGCCCGACCGATCTTGGAGTTCTACATATGGATGGAAAGCTCTTGAAGAGCAAATCGCAATGAGCCAACTTTCGGGGTTATCAGGGGTCCATAAATGATATCATTAAATAGGGCATACTAGATTACCCCTCATAGGGTGCCGAAATGAGGTGTCTACAGTCCCATCAGATCAGAACCACCACATTCTATTTATCACCATCATACCACCCCTATATATATATTGAGCCAAATCACATTCTAATCTATATCCCCTGTGGATTCGCCACACACAAAAAAAAAAAAGGGAATCAAAACAGAAGAAAGCAGCACAGAACATAAATAAAATGAGTGAGCCAACAAACAACAAAATATACTAAACGACCAAGACCAACGAGATATGCCGCAAAATTACCAAAAAAAAGGGGGCAAAACGAGAGACAAAAATGTATTGGTCACTAAAAATCACCCCACTTCATCCCAATTAACCGAGACAACCAATGGGTTCGGCCCCACCAACTGATCTTTTCAAGCCTCACCCACTCGCATGGAACCTCCGAACCTCACTCGCAGTACCCAAATTCATCGCCAGGTTAATTACTGAACAACCACTTGTGGAGGGACTAAGAATTAGGATCTTCATTCCACAGCCAAGACAAGCCCCATCCACCATTTCAAATTCAAAACACCACTGCAATCCGCATTCACCACTTCTACAGGACACCCATGTCCAAAACCAAGCCCAGAACCCCATTCTGCAACCAGCATTAAAAAAAAAAAAAAAACAGAAAGAAAGAAAGACGAACCTGAGAAAAAAAAAAGAGAAAAAAAAAGAAGGGGGGGGGGGGGGGGGGGGGTGTGGGGTGGAGATCAAACCTAACATTAATTTAAACATCAATAAGGATGAAGTTAAAACATAACTCGCCCACAAATTAAGTTAAAGTCAATCGTTAATAATAACTACAATCCAACCTTAACAAAATTTGACTTAACTTGATTACCAACCTCGACACTAGACGAAGTTTGAAATTATCAGCGGCACATCAATGGTCCATTTCTATCTACGAAGAAGAACAGTACAAATAACATGCAAAGGTCGGTTGATTCGGTTCGAAATACCTTATGGATTCACCACAGGTATCATACATTGATGGTTCATACATTTATGGATTCACCACTGTAGATGCGCCCAAGTCACCCCAGACACCTGGGCGCCCACACAAGTGCACCCATCTCCTTGGTTCTATCCCGGGACACACTCCGGTTGCATTTCAATCCCCGAACTTAAACCATTATCACACTTAGGGTCCAGAGACTCCAAACCAGTCCGGGATATAAATTTATTAACATAGAACACCTAAAATTCCAAATTCAAGCTGACGAATCTTTAAAAGAATCAAAACCCACGAACCAGCCACTTGGGCGCCACCACAGGTGCACCCAAGTCACCTTAGAGACTTAGGCTCCACTACAGGTGCGCCCAAGTCCCATTTTAGCCCCCGGGACCACCGAATCCCTATTCACATCCAATCTCGATCCCAATCATCACCCCATAACCATCACAGAGCCAATAACAATCCTGTAATCGGAAATTTAATCAACTTAAACCCATCCGAAATCTCGAACCGAAGTCGGACGACTAAAGAGCATCTAATCATCACTTGGGCGCCACTGCTGATGCACCTAAGTGCATAGAATAACTTAGGCGCCCACACAGGTGAGCCAAAGTCCTTTGTCCGGCCCAAGTTGTAAATCCTGATTGTGTTTCGAATTTCGAACTTAAATCATTAAAATAAAATCAATCCAGACCTAAAACATCAGAATAAAGAATTACATCAAATAGAAACCCCACGAACTCCGAAAATCAAGTCGATCCATCACCACTAGCCAAACCACTCAGAATAGCCACTTGGCGCCAAAGTCACCAGCGTGACCTAGGTGCCACTGTGTGTGCGCCCCAATCGTCCGCTAACCCTGTTTCGCTAATTTCTATATCTTCTCACCTCTCGAATCAAAACCTGAAACTCTAAGATCTTAATATATTTTAAAAAAAATACTAATTACAACCCGAAAACATCCTTAAATTAGTCTTAATCAATTCATAACTTAAAATAAACCAAACAGACATAAATCATACTTAACGAGTCACTTAGGTGCTGAAACCATCAAACTTAGGCTATTTCCACCCTAGGATTAGATCGGACTTCCATATTAGGTAGGTTAGAGCATTAGGCTTTGTCCCATCACTTTTCCTATTCCATTGGGGAATTGGAAGAGCTGATGTGGGCGGTCTACGACCTTAGGTTAGGGTTAATCCGATGATCAGAAATAAGGTATTAATCACGTGAATCTAAGTAATATCCCCTAGTTAGGCCCTACTAGCCCAATATAAAAAATTCATAAAAATTATAAAACCAAGAAAATAAACCCAAAAAGATTTTTCCTTTATTTCTTCCTCCACCTCAAGTGCCAGATATTTAATCGAACTTAATGATAAAAGGGAATGAAGAACTGACTTTTAAAATTAAATAAATGAGAATGACGAGATGAGATGAGTGATTTCGCACACACTTCTAAACAATCACGGCCCATCGGCCTCCCTAAAACAAACACCGGCCCATCGGCCACCTCCAATCAATTACAGCCCATCGGCCTTTCACCTTTATCACTCGTGTATTACACACGAAAAACATGGAAATCACAAGTCAAAGCTCATTTGCATCATCATTTTGGTTTGCAAAGTCAGCCTTTAAACCATATTTTGCCAGGGGATTTGAAAGGGGTACCCGGGAACGGGGCCGATCCTCTCTTTAAATATTTGGCACTCCCCCTTTTATTTTCTTTATTTTAATTATTTTATTTCACTTTGATACACTATGATTTTGCTATGTGGGGATTAACCTTATTTGGACTTTAACTCATGTATTGACCCTATATTAAAAAGACCCAAATCAATGTGATAGGACAACCGTTATGTATTACCGGCAACACATTAGACAAGAGGAAGAACTCACCCATTTATTTTCTCCCATTTTTCTTCAGCTTTCGTCGAAGAACAGTGTTATGGCCGATACCGTAGCTGGCGATCATGATTTGTCGAATTTGAGGGTAGTCGGAATCCTCATGTTCGATATAAAATTTAAATAGCATATATTGATGAATGGAGATTTCCCAAGCCATGGGCACGGGGCTCGAAATTCACATCCAATAGGTAGTCGGAATCCCCATTTTCGATGTAAAACTTAAATAGCATATATAGATTAATGAAGATTTCCCCAAGCCAAATGTCCTTCCTAGGCAGGGGTCAAAATTCACATATGACAGCACCTACCCTGTTTTTAGTCCCAACTTGAGAATTTAGACCACTTCTCAAATTTCAGATTAAGTTCACTTAAATTAGAATTGTCCAGAACTTAAAATAAACCTAAAACAATAACATAATTCAACAAAAGCCAATCGAGACTCTGAATTATAGTCGAATTGTTGACAAGTACTAAAAACATTATAACAGTCAGGATAGGCTCCACCAGGCTCCACCCCCTGGGCGCCTATCCCTGTCTTGACACTGTAGCGCAACTTCTGACTGTTTTCTGGAATTCTGATTTAAATTAAAAACAAAAAAATCCTAAATTATTTAAAAACAAATTAATCAGAATCCTAAAACATCCCCTTGATCAAAACTACAACTCAAAACAAACCAAATCAATCAAAACCTTACCCAACAAGTTGCTTAGGCAAAGCAACTATCAAACTTAGGCTATTTACACCTTCGGAATAAATTGGATTACCTTATTAGACAGCTTAGAGCATTATGCTTCGCCCCATCACTCTTCCTGTTCCATTAGGGAATCGGGAGAGCTGATGTGGGCGGTCTAGGACCATAGGTTAGGATTAATCCGATGATCAGTAATAAAGCACTAATAACGTAAATTCAAGTAAAATCCCCTAGTTACGCCATTCTAGCCTCATTATAAAAAATCCATAAAAAAAACTATAAAACCAACAAAATTAACCCAAAAAGATTTCTCTTATTTTTTCCTCCACCTCCGGTGCCAGATACTTAATCTAGCTTAATGATAAAAGGAAATAAAGAACTGATTTCTAAAATTGAATAAATAAGAATGATGAGATGAGATGAGTGATTTCGCACACTTTTATTTCGACCCATTGGCCACCCTCAAACAAACACTGGCCCATCGGTCACCTTTAAATCAATCCCAGCCCATCGGCCACCTTCAATCAATTACGGCAAATCAGCCTTTCACTTTTATCACTCATGTATCGCAAAAAAAAAAAAAAAAAAAACACAGAAATCATCAGCCAAATCTCATTTGCATCATCATTTTGGTTTGAAAAATCAACCTGTAAACCATATTTTGTCAAGGGATCAGAAGAGGGTACCCAGGAACGGCGCCAATCCTCTTCTTAAATATTTGGCACCTCCTCCCTTTTATCTTCTTTAATTTAGTTACTTTATTTTACTTGGATCTACTATAATTAAGCTGTGTAAAGATTAACCCCTATTTCGACTTTAACTCATAACCCTGAATTGACCCAACATCAAAGATACCCAAATCAATATGACAGGACAACCGTCGTGTGTTGCGAGCAGCACATTAAACAAGAGGAAGAACCCACCTTATTTTTTTTCTCCCCATTTTTCTTTGACTTTCGTCGAAGAACGGTGTTGCGATGTTACCGTAGCTGGCGATCGTAATCCATCAATTTTGATAGTAGTCGGAATCCTTATTTCAATGTAAAATTTAAATAGCATATATAAATGAATGCAGATTTCCAAAGCCATGTCGCTCCCTTGGGAGTCAAAATTCACATCCGACAAGTGTGCTGGAAAAATTACATTGTGAAAAATAAGAGTAAATAAATTACCTTCTTTCCTATACCACCGACTCCTTAGGCATGTTGTAGTTGCAATGTCAAAAGGAAAATTACATGTTTTATAACCTCGCATGTCCTTCCTATTCAAACAAATAAGATATAAAAACTTAAGTATATGATAAATGCAGAAAGACAAAATGGAAAATAAGAAACAATAATGTATAAAAACTCCATATAAAAAATATAAAGAACAAAAGATTGGATCAAAGAAAATCATAGTAGTAATACAAATAAGAGAGCCTGGGAGCGAAGGGGTAAGATTGCACTAACTAGGATGACCATAAGCTTCTGGGAGAACACAATAACTACCAAGAAGAAAATTTCATGCAAGGCCTATGCCGTTTTGGTCATCATTTTAAGTCCATGAGTTCAGGTGGGCCACTTATTTTTAAAGTTTGTAAACCAAGTTTACCCTCAAAGTTTAAGGGCAAGGTAGGACTGATAGCAGCATGTAAAAGTGAATTAATCAAGAACATGAAAAAAAAAAAGACATTATATAAGTGGAAAATTGCATGATCTAACTCCAAGCTTGCTATTTTTAACTTCCATTTATCAAATCTAATACCAATCTTAGAATCCAATAAAGAGTGGCATTATTGAAGTGGAGAGGGCTTGAGGTTTAGATATTAGGAAGATTTCATATATATAAATATATAAATATATATATATATATATGAGTAACGCTACAAAACTCTCAGGGCATTTTTCACAAAAAAAAAGCCCCTCTTTTAGCTAATGAAAGCGTGACACGTGTCATCAATGGTACACTTATCCATTCTCTCCCCTAAGTATTTTCCTAAAACTGTGGATATTTTATAGATTCTTTTAAATCATTGGCTAATAGATAGGGGCAAAAACTCCCCTTTTGAGATAGGGGAGTTTTTGTGAATTTCCATATATATATATATATATATATATGAAGATGCTCCTATGAGACATGCTCTCACCTTACGATGAGAGATAAGGCAGGGGCCCTCACATCCATATCCAATGCCAACAACTTAAATGTGAGAGCCCCACCCATATCTATCATACCAAGGTGAGAGACTCTCACAGGAGCACCTCCTATATATATATGTACCACGCACACTGGTTATCAGGTCGCCGAGTGCGCATCTTGTGCACCTGGGATAGGGCCCACCTAATGGTCCATGTGAATGGACCACGCACACCTTGAATTTCACATGGGGCCACCTTTAAGCCCATTTGATGTATTGTATGTCGTTGGATTGAATGCACACCCATCTAAATGGACTGAGCAACATGAAACTTGTGGGACCCAGATGGAGATGATAGAAGTCAGGGGGTTTTGTCCCAGTCCTACGTGAGGCCCCAGGTTAAGGTGCAGACACTAATTCAGTACACAAGTCAGTGCTACACACACATACATACATATATGCAGCTCTCATCAAGCTGTGACTTAGGATAAGATAAGCTAAGGTAAGCTTAAGTGTGGTGGGGCCCACCTGGGGTCCCACACAGGGGTGGAGATGGGAGGGATTTCAAGGACTCCCTGAGACCCTCCTCTTTACAAGAAATAAGCCCCAGTAGTGGTTTTTATAATCTCTATCAGGGCCCCAAAAGTTTAATGGTTAACAATTCATTCGGATCAGTACACAGTCGATCCAACGGTCCAACAAATTCGGATCTGACTAAAAGTTTGTAGGCATGTGAGGACCGTCCTCGTAAGATCACTTCCCTATAACTTTTGGCTTATTTTCAAAAAATTACAAGATATTGAATATTTCAGAGGCTTTAATGATGATGATGACGACGACGACATATACATACGTACACTCATCCTGTATATAGCGGGGCCAGTTGCCCAACATACACTTATGGGGTGCTCATGGGCCGGCCCTGCCAGAGCCCGCTTTGGGCCGGGCTTGGATATGTAATTGGGTCATGCTTGGATTAAGTGATAGAAAGCCCATAACCCAACTCGGCCCGACTTTTGTAAGAAATGCATGTAACTTAATTTAATTAGTGCTCCAATGCCTACAAAAGTGATGAAAAGCCTGGTTCAGCCCAGCCCTATTGATTAAATAGGCAAATTTGGGCTTAACTTTTATGGCCCGTGTCGGGCCAGGCCAGGCCTGGATATACCTTAGCCCGGGCCATGAACACCCCTACATACATTGCCACCTTTTTTTTTTTTTCTTTAAAAAATTACAATTAGGAATCTTTACTTATTCTTGTTTAAAAAAACAAGAAGGAATCTTTGCCCATAAGTTCCAAGGATCTATGCCTATAACTACCAAATCCGTAAATATAGAGGACAACAAAAAAATAAAGAGTAATGTTCCAAAAACTTGATAACAATTAGTATTGACATTTAAACCTATTTCAAGGCTCATTGAGCTTCATTGCAGCACAACCTTTGAACGCGCGCACGAGTGGAGGAAAATCCAAACCGTTGATATACCTCTAATACCCATTGTAATAAGCAACATAGAAAATATTCCAATCGATGATTTAACCACAGTTGGACTGACTGCATCTTGAGCACATGATCAATCAATTTACTTCCTTCCCTTCCCTTTCTTTTTTTTTTTTTCTTTTTTTTTTAATAAAAACGAATGGAGTCATCATGTGCAAAATCGATGGTAAAATCTAACGATTGGTCATGGTCACCAAAATTGGTTTTAGTAACCTAAAGACAGTTAATACAATGGGTGCAAGGAATAAATCATCGGTTCAGATTTCCGAAAGTTCAGGAGAAGAAACGTCATATATAACAACAACAACAGTAGATATATCAGTATAAGATATAGTGAAAAAATAAAAGATAGAAAAGATTTACCAGAAATTGCAACCAAACAACGATGTTCCATCAACAAATCATAATTGAAAAATGTCATCGAAACTAGTTTGAAACATTCTTCTTAATTTATATAGCATTAGCTGAATCAATATCATCATAAAGATTGAAATCACAAAAAAAGAGGAAAATAAATGTTTCCAAAAGCGATTTATACCTGAGATTGAGAGCACTGAAACAAGATGAAGCGAACCCAGAACGAATTATAGGGAGAGAGCTGTGAAAAGAAGAGTTTGAGCCTTTGAGGTGTTGAGTACAGAGATACGCTAGACTTGGGTGTGAGTGTGTTGCCTTATACGCGCTAAGTCAGGTTGAAAAATGCACATTTGTTCGGTTTTCATCTCTCTTTTCCATAAACCAACTCCGGTTCGCTCCATTCTCCTACGTGGTTATGTCATAAATAAGATAAAGTAAGAGGCCTTGTCTTGTCACGAGGACAGTTGTCTGTTCTTTATAGCTACAGCCATGTGATCACGTCTGTAACAATGCATGACTAGTTAAATCACCACGTAGATATTTTCTTAAAAAAGAAAAATTTTCAAATAAGCACTTAAATTTTTACTTATTATATATTAATAAATTTTAAAGCTTTTTAAATTACAGCTTAAGTTTTTGATTAAATTTTTAATTAAAGACAATCGTTCATTTAAGGTTGTCTTCTCGCAACTTTTTCACTTATTTATTTTCAAATAACAAAATCACGTTTCATTGAAACAAAAGTCTCTTTCACTTCCCTAATCTCATCCTACTTTCCTTCACATCATCCTCACTATAATTAATGGCAACAAGTGTACCCATAGCAATCGGAGGCATGTGGTGGCTACCGGAAGCATGGCACGACTTTAAATGTAGGTATTTCAAAAAATTTGAGACAAAAAGTGTAAAAATTTACCATTAAATGTTTGGATGTCCTTCATCGAAAATTTACTCAGAATTTAGGCTTTAATTTGAAAAGTTTTGAAACTTATATCTTTTTTTTAAATAAGACCAAATCTCAAGGCCTTTTTTTAAAAATTCAAAAAGTAATTACCACGTAGATGAAGCCAAAAAAACAAGCCTCTGGCCTCTTGCACCCAAAAGTAAATAAAAAAAATATAAGCAAAAGTGAAATCAGGTTTCAACAATATTTATGGAAATTGTGAGTTCTCAAGATTTTGACAATTTTTTTTACATTCATGTCAATATATGTTTCCTTTTTACTATTTGGTCGGAAGCATTTGGAGACATGCTATACTAGAGGATTTGGAAATTTTCAAATGTTATTCCTCAAAAACCGAAAGGACAAAATGCTCATTGCAAAAGAACATTTTGAATTTTAGAACTCAGCAAATTCAATTGGTGCAAGTGACTTTTTTACTTCTTAGCTTATCGTTAATGTGCAACAAGTTTTTTATGAAAGCAAGACGTTTATTTCCTTTGCATATCATATAAGTCGTTAGTCTGTGCAATTCAAACATATGAAAAAACATGCTTACGTGTAGAAAACCCCCTCCCACAATTCTGTTGAAGAGAAATGCAAGTTTCCCCTTCCGCGACTTTATACAAATAAGGAATTATAAACTCTCAGGTCCAACCTTTATTTTATTTTATTTTTAATCAAAGATTCCCAACAAAAGGAATTCATATAAAAAATGCTCTTAATTCTCAAATCTTGTATTTGATTGCTAATTGTGGCAAAGGCAGGATTCTTTTCCAATGGGAGCAACTGGTAGTTAACAACAATTTAAAAAAAAAATGAAAAGCTTATAAAGGACTAGATCATGTTGGACTGAAATTTCTGGAAAAAAAAGAGGGGGGGGGGGCATTTGTAGCGTGGCCTACTAATAAATCCAAGGCCCTCTACAGAGTGGATACATCAAGAAAAGAAATAAAGAGTGACATGATAGTTTTCGATAATTTTGGAGGCCACTTATTGGGCCCACCTATGAAAAATCTTAATAGATGAAAAAATGGCCTGCTCTTGTAGGGTATAATAATCATGAGATTTTATTAAAACGACCCATTGTGGTTGATAGCTTTTCAAAATGCTCAAATAAAATAACTAAAAAAATTAAATAGTTCATATAGATATATATTTGATGGCAGGTCCTGATCATATTAAAGTTTAGTTTTTAATAGAAAGTGATATATTTCTTTTGCCGGATTTAGATTTTTCTTGCCATTTTCATTTTTCTCAGTGCGCCCACCTACGAGCATAAGGAATTTCTCATGATTAAATCGTAGATGATCTTGATTTCGGATAACTTCTATTTTTCTTACGCACGCCCCACTCAAGGATTTCCACCAAATTCTGTCTAAGAGCCCTAGAGGATCTATATGTCAAATTCCATAAAAGGGAACCATATGCTTATACAGAGAAAAATCAACCCTTATCCTGTTGAAGTTGAGTGTTTCACTAGGCTTCTCATCGAGTGGAACTCCATGGTCAAGACCACGTAAAAAATTCTAACCATTCAAAATGAAATCATTTCCCTTCAATAGGATGTATACAAATATAACTTCATTAGTTGTTGGTCCCACACTAACATTGAGTATAGATTAACGGTATGATTAACACAATCTTATGTATTATTACATATATAAATAAATCATGTGCAACCAACTCATGTTGAAGTAGAATTTGGGAAAGTTTCACAAAAAGGGATGGTGTTCATTTTTAGTAGTTTAGGTTTTCAACAGGAGTTGTCCACCATAGAGTTCCATTCACTTCATTCACTTTCCTTTTTTGGGTACCATCCTCACTAAGGATTTCTTGATGGTTTTTCTCACTATTGAGGAAAACCCATCTTTGGGAGACAACTAGGACAAGGAAAGAGTTAAGACAAAATCCATGTTTAACCCAAATTAATCAGTGACTCCTCCCTTCCCCAATACCACCTCGCCCCACCCCACCACCAATCAGAGCCCACTTTTCCACACCATTGTAGAAATGCAATGCTACAATTTAAAGGACTTTTGTTTTCAATATTTTGGTATTTTTTACCATTAATCAAGATTTAATCCATTCATCATGTTTAAAAAGGCACAAAATGGTTGGGATGTGATATTTATAAAAAAAGTCTAGACCAATAGATGACCATTTGTGGACTTCTGTGTTCCTCATTTACATAATCCGAATTGTTCATCATCTTCAAGCTAGTCATGTATTCAAATTTTCCAACTTGATTTATTGTGGATCATGAGAAGATTGTGAGAAACTCTAAATTGTTGATCTACCATAATGGTTTTTTGTTTTTTTTTTTTTTAATTCTTAAATTCTTTACTCCTTTGGCCCCTAAATCACATTCCAAATCATTCAACATCTCTGAAAGGGACAAATTTCAGCCATAGATTGCAACCGAAAAAAAAAAAGACATTAGAAACTAAATATTTTTTTATTCATGTGCGCCTCTTTTTCGTGATCCAACCCGTTCATGATCTTTTAAATGGACAAAAACAACCAAGGTTGACATTTTAGGTCTTCACTCAACTTGGATCGTGAGAATTTTTTTAGAAAAGTATAGAATCTTTGGATGAAATAGAGTGAAGATAGCTTCATAGGAGAAAGCCTCATTATAGGGATCAAATAAATCCTCTAAATAGATCATTCCTATCTTATTACCAAACATGCCCTTTATAAAGGGTGGATTTGGACATGTGAGAGTAGGTAAGAACATGTGTTAATTCATATCTTTATAAAGAAAAGTAAAAGACCCATATTATCTTTCAAAGGAGAAGAAAAAAACAGGAGGAAAAAAAAGTAGAAAACAAAAACACCCTTATTAACTTTCAAATTTCAATCTCTTTATCTATATTAAAAAGAGAAAGTCGAGGAGGGGCAAACCCTCATTGGCTCCACCCCTTTGATTGAAATCCCAAATGGGTCCACTTCAAAGACAAAAGTTGCGTTAAACGTTTAGAGTTCTCAGAATGTTGTATTCTGAATACTAGATTGAGCATGAGCATTTTGAAATATCACTTGAGGGACTGCATTGAGAGAATTCCAAGTCCTCCCATATGAAAATTTTCGGAATTCCTGAAAACAAACAGGCTTTACAACTTTGAATGCATCTAAAGGGCACTACAAAATTATTCTTGTATAAAATATGTGAATATTTTATCGCATGAAATATACACTGGCGTTATATATAAAAATGATATGAGAAATTACAGCGTAAGAAATGTCAGCTGACACTTGATTCATCGCGTGGATCACATTTTTTTCCTAGGCTTCATGAGAGAGAGCCTTACAACAACTATATTTATTTGTGTACTTCCAGTGGAAGCATTTTTGAATATTTCACTTTCTGGCCTTAGATCCACATTCTTTTCGCATAATGTAGTATGTCATTTTTCCAAATTTGAAGACCTAAAATATCCAAGTTACCCTTTCTTTAGATCATATCCCATAATTAGTGGGATATGCCATTAATAATAGTTAACTACCATTTAATTGGCTACGATTAATGAAATCCCATTAATGAGATTTTCAAATAAAATTAAAAAAAAACCAAATAAATTTAAAAAGAACACAAATAAACTTAAAAAACGCAATAAATTTAAAAAAAATCCAATAAATTTAACAAAAAGGCAATAAATTTAAAAAAAAAACACAGATAAATTTAAAAAGACGCAAAAAAACTTCAAAAGATCCAAATAAAGTTAAAAAAAAATGTAAATAAATTTCAAAAGACACAAATAAATTTCAAAAGATCCAAATAAAATTCAAAAAATCTAAATAAAATTTAAAAGACGCAAATAAATTTCAAAAGACGTAAATAAAATTAAAAAACACAAAGAAATTTCAAAAAAAGCAAATACATTTGCCAAAACTAAGATAAACCAATTTTCCAAATTTCATAAAAAAATTGACAAAAACTCAAGTATTTTTACTAAAACTCAGTTAAATTTATCTCAAAAATGAAAAATAAATTTGATAAGATGCAAATGAATTTCGAAAGACACAAATAAAATTAAAAAAATACATAGATTCCAGAAAACACAATTTTTTTCCAAAAACCTTTTATTTTTCAAAAACTTAGATAATATTTTTTAAAAGTTAGAAAAATTTGCTAAAAACACAAAGATTTGTTCAAAACTCAATTAAAAATTTTAAAATGAAGATAAAATTGTCAAAAACTCAAATAGATTTGCCAAAGATTTAGATAAATTTGTAAAAAAATAAGATAAATTTATCCGTAACTCAAATATATTTGCCTGAAACTCGGATCCTTTGTCGTAGGGTTGGGCTGCATGATTCAATCAGATTTTGTGATAGGGCTGCAGATCATGCAAATCTGCGTGGTCTTTTCGTTCCGTCTGTTATGCAATGATTCAGTGATTGATCGGTAGAGATCGGACGGACCAGATCTCGAGATCTGGTTGGGATTTAGAGGAGGAGAAACCTGCATCATCAGGTAGGCAATCGCCGTGCCCAAGCTTCCTGTTTGGAGAAGAACCCATCGAAGTCAATCTCTGTCGAGAAGGGGGTCGTTACCCCTTCACCGTCTGTCACCAGTGATGATCACTGCATTGTTGTTTACGGTAGAGGAAAAGACCGTGACCTCTGTCGGTTTGCAAAGGCAGGGAAGAGAGAGAGAGAGATCAGATTCTTCGATCTCTGGTGGGCCACACAAATCCAGCTGATCGGTGCACGTTGCTGTTGACCGGAACTTGAAGACTGGAGAAGAGATGCAGTGGGACTGCTTTACTGCAGTTGGTCCTCTGTCGGTTTGCAAAGAACAGGGAAGAGAGAAAGAGATCGGATTCTTCGATCTCTGGTGGGCCACACAAATCCGGTTGATCACTGCACGTTGCTGTTGACCGGAGAAGAGATGCAGCGAGATTGCTTTTGGCCACACAAATCCGGTCTTCCGTAAGACGAATATCTGGACTGCTCTGCCCGTCGCCAGAGCCCAGACGGCGATTGCTCTTCGATTATGAATTATGGAACGGGAATTGTAAGACCGCCCTGCTGCCTTTCTTCTCCGATGGAGGTGGCCGTTCGAACTGCTGTTTGGCGACGTGCGAAGCATTCCGACTCTAGTCTTCCTTCTCCGGTTCTGGCATCGAACGACGAGGAATTCGGCGCGGTGCGGCCTCTATGATTTCCGGATCTGGATCCGCTCAGGCGAGGATCAGACGATCTTCTTCTTCCCAAAGACGGTTCTCAGGGGCAATAGTGAATGAGAGAGAACAAACGAGGGAGAACAGAATATTTGAAAGTTTAAAATTCAAAAATTTATGCATAAGCAGGTAAAAGACTTATGTCCAACTGTGGCTAATTATCCCTTTTTTTATACCCAGCTTAGGGGCGCCACTGTGCCACGAACCCAGCCCAATCGAAAGACTTATCCTCTGGTATTAGAGTACATCCCATATGTTTGTAGAGAAACAAATACGACTACAAAATACACACGTTTCAATGGACCTCTTAAGTTATGGCATAGTCGCATAGACCATCCTACCAAATTGGACAAGGAAATTTGGAAACACCCTAGCTCTAACAATGGCTTTAGTGAAGATGTCCATCAATTGATCATTTTATTTCATGTGTACATCGGATAGGATTAGCCACCACTTTGTCCCAAACAAGATGACAATTAACAGAAAAATGCAAATTTATTTCATGTGATGTCCAAGTCATATAATTTCTTTTTTATTTTGAGTTTAATGAGTGCTTGTTATTTCTTTATTTCTTAAGATGCTTTGAGGAATTCTCAACTCTTGCTTTCAACTTTGAATATTCGTGATAACCACGCCGCATGTGTAAATATCATAATCACAGTATGCTTAGATATACTTAGATGATTTTTGTGTTAAATACATCAGCCACAACCAATTTACAAAATGCATGGATACATAAACGTTATGAGTAATAACTTAATATATGCACTGGTCCCACATGACATAAATCTAAACCTTCAATTTAACATTCTCAATCCAGGTCGATTAAAATCAGATAAACCATGGAGAAATAATGCACTCAGGTATGACTTTGGGAGGAGTAAAGTTTGGATCCTATACGTTGGACTTATGTCGGCCTTGGGTGCACCACCAGGATTTATTGGAACGAATCCTATGAAATTCCAATCGATTACGGAGTCCCAGTCTAGTTTGCTACATACTACATACCCAATACTTGTGTACACTACATAAAAAAAATATTCATATTATATAAAATAAATATCATATTAGTATTATTATACATAATGACTGATAAATTTATGCATTTTATATATTTTACTATTATATATATTTGAGTTGGGTTTTGAAGTGTTAGCATTTACATTATTTGGCTTCTTATCTCTTCTAATAATGAATAAATCTCCCCCTTTATCTTTATCGACATTTCTGTTTTTCTGATACCATATGCGTATATAGACAATGCTTCACTTCTTACGCTATATGACAATTGGATATATTACACAAGAACAACGGAAACAGGATAGGAGCCACGTGGACTACACAAGAACAATGGGATCAAAATCCGCTTTGAAATTATGTAAGATGGTATTTACCAACTCAAAAGCTTAAGCTGATAGGTGGAAAGCCCAAACGGATATACGAAGCCATGTCCAACTTAGGACTTAGGTGATGTGGAATGTGGGACTTCCCAGGTTCAAAGCTTCCGATAACATGATGGAGGATGGCGTGGAAAAAACAAAACATTCAGATTGGGTTTGTCCAAACAAGAAATGAGTGGTGGTTCCGTTCCATACCTGCTTTTTGCCTAGAAAATTGATAATGGCGCTCTTGGAATTCTTACAGGATTACATAAAAGGCTAGTACGTACAAGCTAACCAATTATATATATATATATATATGAAGCAAAGTGGAAATCAATTCCAATTCGCTTCAATTGATTTTGATTCATCAATTTAATTTAGTTTGACCCTAGCAAAATGACATGATAAAAATTAATTATGGTATGTGCTGAGACTCGAACTCAGAACAATATGAATTTTAAAGGAACAACCCTACCACTACGCCACAGAGCATCTTTTTGTTAATAATTGTCAACAAAAACTTAAAATTAGTTAATGCCACTACGCCACAGAGCATCTTTTTGTTAATAATTGTCAACAAAAACTTAAAATTAGCTAATGAAGAAGGGACCCAGCCCCACTTTGGATTATTGACCGGGAGTTGAAATTTATTTACTATATATTTATAAAAATAACTATATTTTTAGAATATTGACCCCTATAAATACTATTGTTATTATTTTCATACTTATGCATTGTACTTTAAGCATAGATGATCAAACTTTTGAAATAACTATTTTATATGATGTCCTATATAGTCTTTAATTTTCTATGACAACCATTTTACAACTTTAATTTTCTACGACAACCATTTTACAATAAAACTAAACTCAAATGAATATATAATATATGGAATTGATCAACAAAAATAATAAGTTTCATACTAATAAGAAAATGACAATATTATCGAAAAAAGAAAAGGTCCCTACAACAATGTGGAGCTAAAGAGGAGGCAGAAAACTTTCCATGTAACTGATGTGCTACCATGCAAGCTTGCCGAGGGAGAAAGTGTGAAGTTTGTTTTTTTTTTTTTTTTCTTTTTTATGTGTGTAGCTTTAATTTTTATCAATCGTGATGTAAATGGAGTGGAACACTACGATATACCCTATCTATTAAAAATCACAATCATTAAGACAAACATTCTTACTATTTATGGGATACCTCAAATTTTCATCTCATTCCGAGTTATTTCCACGGTCAAATTGATTTTCTGGTAAAAAAAATACAAAATACTAGAGTTTTTCAAATGAAGTTTTTTCTGTGATTTGGACTCGACATCATGCCTTTTGTCTATTAAGAAACTCCCAATATAATCCTATTTCTATCAAAGCAATAGCATTTGAGTGTTAATAGGTCACAGTATCTAAGTGTCACTAATCTAAGGAATTTCATGTATTTTAGTTTGTTCTGATTATATAAATTTTTTCCTTTTTTTTTTTTAAGAATGTGAAATGATAATTTCTGGGTTGTCTGGTTTATTTAATCATTAGTCTTTTTTATTTAATCCACTTTTGGTTCTGGGTTGTTTGGTTTTTTTTTTTTATCTATTGATTTTGATTGTACACTTTTTTTTAAGAATGCGGAACTAATGGTAAAAAGAATCTCCAATAATATTGGTCCATCTAAATGAAGAATTAAGCCCATTCTTGTTATCATCATTTTCTACTTTTTCCAGTATAATTCTATTTCTCTATGTCAACAAGAGAACTTTCATTTTTTCCATTCATTTGCTTTTAAGTTCATTGTATTTTATTAAAGAAACTTCAATAATTTTTTTGTTTATTTGTATCTCCTTTTAGTATAGTCTCATGTCTCATTTGCATGCTTAGTTTAGATCAGTGTCCAACCCATTTTAAAATGTGAGCATCTTGAGACAATTGATGCAATAATTAAAAGTTTCAATTTGAGAGGTAAATCTTTTTTAATTCATTTACTTTTGAGTTCATCATATTTTATTTGAGCAATTTTAATTATGTCATTTTAATATGATTTATACAAAAGAATCATCATTTTAAAATTTCTATAGATTTGCAATATTTTTATGGTTTGTATTTGTATGGTTTTCATAGATTGTGATTTTCTTTTTTCCCCTTTTTTGTTTCAAATTTTGGGTCCTAGGTTCTCCTTGGTTTTTTTTTTCTTTCTTTTAAATCACTTTTTATAATGAGATTTTTTGTAAATTCTCATTTGTCTGTTGTATTTTTTATTTTTTTATGCTTAATATGTGTTAATTATTTATTTTACTTTCATTGGGTTCTTTAAGTTCTCTTTGTGAAATCTTTTTATGGATCGAGAATCCACTTTTGTTAACCTTCTTTAGGTGAATTTAAAATTTTAAAATATCAATTATGGCCTGAAGATTAAAGAGTTTGGATGATGCAAGTGTTATTGAGAGTTTTTTTTTTTTTTTTACAAGTTTTGGGTATGGTTTGCTTTCTTCAAATTCGAAGCTATTCCTTCATCTACAGTGAGATCTACCTAATCCGGCCCCACACCTTGTCAGAGATATGATGTAGACTGCGACATCGTGCCTTCTTATACATTTTAATTTTGATTGTGATTTTTACCATCTCAATATAATCTAAATTAAATATTATTTAAAAATTATATTCTTTTTAATATTATAAATTACATTGCCCGTGCTAAACGCGGGCATGTTTTGCTAGTAGATTATGAATAGGTCTCCTATTAGTATGTCATTTATTATTAGGGATGTGAAAATCTGAATTCTCTAATTTTCCTACATAATAACCATACACATATTTTCGTACAGTTGTGTATGAGCCAAAAAAAAAAAAAAGGGTGGGCCATAAAAGCTTCTTCTTCCCTTACCGGTCCAATAAATGTACAGCCACTTCCTTTGAAACCTAAACAAGTGGGGGCCCATCGGATGGGGATCTCGACCATTCATCCCAAAAAACAGGTGGGCCCTAAAAGGTTCTTCTTCCATTACCGGTCCCAATAAATATACAGCCACTTCCTTTGGAACCTAAACAAGTGGGGCCCATTGAATGGGGACCACACGGTAAAGATTTGATAAAGATGTACCCAATTTTAGGACTCACTTCACACGGCCCTTTGACACCACACGACCCTTTCTATTTTATAAATTTCCTACAAAATAGGTTCTGAAATATCTCCAATTTTATAGAGTCTCTTCGATCTCAACTGGAGCAACCCTCTTCTTCCCCTCGCTATTTTTTTCTCACTCTCTATCTCTCACATGGTCCTCTCTGATAGCGCCTATTAGCAGCGTGAATCGAGCGCGCATGGCTTCTGGTTGTGTCCGCTCTAGCGCGTGTTTGTCCGCTCGAGCGCACTTGACACATGAATTTTGTGTCAACTTCCAACGGCCATATCTTTTTAACCGTACGTCCGTTTTGGGAGGTTCACATACCGTTGGAAAGCTCTTGAAGAGTAGAATCCAATGGTCCATACATATATTTGATTTGAAATTTGGGGAAGAAGTGGATATTGGATTTTATCTTTAGATATGCTAACCGGATGGTACCGCGAGCCAAATGTTGAATTGTAGCATGTTTAGCTTAATTCGCCTAATAGTTGGACCCTAAGGATGGATACCTTGACCATTTTATCATGACCAATGGATTTGTATATTATGTGGATGCGGTTTGAGCAACCGTGAACTCACAAGAGACCTCGTTTTCTTCGAAATTGAGAACCGAACCAAATGTGTTATACTAAGGGATTCGGTGCCCAAATTAAGTAACGCCAAGAGTTCTTTTGTAGGCCACCCACACCGAAATCCTTAGTACTACACCGAGTTGGACGGCGAAGACCTCGAGCATTCCCAAGACCATAGGATTGGCTTGTTTTAAATCTTTATTCCGTATATGATTTATGTACATGCATTGCATTCCGTTTCCAGTACTCTCGTATGACTTGATCATACTTCTGTCTAGTTACGTATATCTTGCTTATATACCTGTTTATATTATCTTTGTTTCCATTTTTTGTCAGTTAAACCTTGATAAGTTCTGAATTATGATATGATATGTTCTGTATATATTCTGTTAATTTGTCTTTTTGTTCCGTGAGTCGGCACCACTTGGCTTTACCCTACCTAAGTCGGACCCGGCTAAGTGTGGGTTTAGTAATATTCTGGCCCTCTGTAGATGGGATTATATTTTGAGGGTTGACCGGCACCCTAGGTCCACAATGGAGAGTTTTGGGCCCTCTGTCTCCTAGTGGCACCACCTTGTTCTGTTCTGCTCTCACTTTATATACATGTTTACATGGTTAATTTGAGATAATTTAGCTAATGTGGATGTGCCATTTAGTTCGGTTATTATGTATACCTGTAAATTATGATTCGTACGTCTCATGTTTATTCATGCTCAGATTTGCCTAGTAATTGTACTTTGACCTCATATGAATTACATCTGTTTAACAATTCATTTGTCACATGTTATATGATTTATATCTGTTTACCTTGCTTAGCTTAGTCTAATGGTACTACACTTAGCGTTACAGGTGAGTACTTCAATGCCATTGCCCCGGAGATCAACGAGGAGGAGGAATCTCCCCGTCATGTAGCTGAATGGACCTCTGATGATGTCTTCTAGACATCCACTCGTTGAGATTTGGACGAAAATGACCCATGGACCGTGGTTTAGATTACCACATCTTTTGTTATAGTTTATAACTTGTTTAAGATTTGGATTGTAAACCTTAACTAACTTACTTCTCTCTCTCTCTCTCTCTCTCTCTCTCTCTCTCTATATATATATATATATATATCTTCAATTCTTAAACTTAAACTATTAATCTATGCTCACAAACCTTATGCTCTATATCTTGAGGCATTTGATGTTGTTGGATTACGATTTGATATTTATATATTTAACAGAATTACACAGGTGGAAATACAGGTAAATGGAAAATTTGAAACCTCACACGTGAAATCATGTGGTGAATTCCGTTCGTGGGGACAGTGGTTAATGAGTTTGACTTGAATCCCCATGCGGGCGTTTGTCGCGCCTCGAGATGGGTGCATTCTCGGGCTCGGGGTGTGACATCCATGGAATGGGTGATATGTACATTCCAACCCCTCCCCTCGCAATACCAATTAATCAGAGGATTTAACATGGAATTAGCTAAACATCACTATGGTAGCACAGTTAAGTACGTTTAATAATTTGAGTTTATAGAGTCAAAGTTTGGTGGTGTTGTTAACTATAGTTCAAGGAGAAATGATTTGATTTTTTTATTAATATTATAATGAAAGTCTACAGGTGGATCATCTCCCAAAAAACAAGAGGTCAACGGCTCGAGAATGGAGAGCAGGGACAACAGTTGTTGTCTCAATGTTCCATCCCCTCAGCCCACTTGTAGTCGTAAGGTGATTTGGAGGCATCATTTTTTGGTGGCCCATCATCAAGGTATGAATTGAATAATTTTTTCTTTTAATGAACTCATATAACTATGAATTTTTTAATAAACTCATATGAACATGAATGGTTTTGATCACACATATGCCATGCAGAAGGCATCACTTTTCTATGACCCATCATCAAGATTTGAATTGAATGAATTTTTTTTTTAACGAAAGGAAACCAGTAAGAATCATGATGTATTTAAACAGAAGGAAGCTGGAGAGAGAGAGAGAGAGAGAGAGAGAGAGAGAGAGAGAGATGATCAAATGAAGAATGGTTAAAAGATAAAAAGTCAATATAGCAAGGGTGGCAATAATTGAATCAAAAAATCAATTCTAACTTCAGCCTTTTTATGTACAGTAATTGGATTTGTAGATTGATTTATATCAGATAGGAAAAAATAGAGTAAAGTACTGAATTTAAATGCACCCTGATAGTTTAATTTTTCAACCCTTCCCTTCTCGAATCAATTTGTCCTAATAGATGAAGTATTATTGTCGGTCACGTGTATCTTCCTTTATATTCCCATTTTAAACTTGTAACAATCACATATTAATCCCTTTTGTTTCGCATGATACAAGGAACAAACATCTTCCTCTCTTATCTTTAATTAAAAATGGAATATCAAGAAGATATGAATTCTTTCAAGATTGCAAAATAACGTCAAACTCAACTGTTACGGATGAAAAGACTACGTTAAAATGAAAAACAATAACATCTACAGGTGAAAACCTATTCAATAAATATTATTTTAATTTTATATTAAATAAAACTAGTTTATTGATAATTGTTATAAGTCGTTCTATGGAAATTTGTCATTAAACATATAAGTGAATATCAACTTTAAAAAATGAGAAGAATGGCATAAACACGGTACCATAAAGAACACGGTAAGTTTGACTCGAACATGATTTAATGTTTTGCTTTTGAGATTGATTTAGATTTATATATAAGATTCTTTTAAAATATTTGCCTTTATATATATATATATATATATATATATATATATAGAGGGAGGTGTTCTAATGAGACACTCTCATATGCATTTTGACCAACAATTACTTCCTATTTATATTTAAATTTACTTTCAACTAAACTATCTCTATCAAATATCTACGCCCTATGGATGGGAAGGCATAAAGGTATATGGGGTTCTCCAAAAGATTGGGTTATCAGTTTCTACTTTCAATTTAAATTGAGTTTTCCTTCCATGAATTAAAGGCTCGCGTTGGGCGCGGGCCTTGAAGCGCTAGTTTGTAGTGATCCAAATTGGAGTAGTGGAACTTGTATATTGTCCATCGCTGAAGTCTAGGAACCAAATCCAACAATATATCAGCATTAGGAAAAGAATAGGCCATCTATATTATCAAAAGACCAACGGGGCTTGTTTGGTATCTCTCTTCTTTTTTTAGACCCATCAAAATAGTCATTAAAAAAAAATTAAATGAAGTCTTTGGTAATGAAAGCATTTACTTTAAATAGACTTTTTAAATAATTAAAAAAAGAGTCATAAAAAAAAAAGGATAGAATCAAATGGAGTCTTTGGTAATGAAAATATCTACTTTAAATAGACTTTTTTAAAACAGCAGTTAAAAAATTTTCACAAGTTTCTCGAGATCCATAAGGTATCAAGCCTTAAAAGTTAACCCGTAACCCTTTTTAGTCTTCCAAAGAGATCTAACGGTTTGGGTTTTGTATTGAGGGCCCACAATATCTAGAAAATATCATAATCCTAAACCCTAAACCCCAGACCCTATTATGGTTTGTTAAGCTATGCGCTAGTAGCCTTTTCAATAACTACTAATTTCTGAGAGAGATCTTGGATCTCTTTAGACATTTCTTCCATTTGGAGGATTAGTTTGTTTAGGTTTTCTTTGGAATCGAGTGAGGCTTCATATAATAACACGAAGGTTTCTCCAAAGTTAACTGGCGTTTGTTCATCTACTGTAGTTAAGGGTTTAGGGTTTAGGACGGTGTTGTCGTCCTGTTCTCCTATGATGTCACCACGTTCAACATTGGGCTCTGAAAGTCCATTCTTTTTCTTTGTGAAAAGGGGTAAGGTTATTGGCTTGGCTCCTTTTATACTTAAGATTAGTTTTGTTACCACGTTCAACATTGGGCTCTGAAAGTCCATCCTTTTTCTTTGTGAAAAGGGGTAAGGTTATTGGCTTGGTTCCTTTTATACTTAAGATTAGTTTTGGCTCTGGGTGCAATTTTATAGTGTAATTGTCAAAATCTTCCAGGAAGTCCATTCCTAGTATAGCTTCACTTACATTTATATTTCCTATTTCTAGAAAATGGATATTATGTAAGGTGTTTTGAGATTTGGACAAGCAAGGATCGAGTTTCTCTTTTTATGAAGAACTCATTTGCATTTGCTCCACTTGCTGCTAGAGGTTCATCTAGTATGTGTTGGGTTTATGGGTTTTGGCTCGTTTTGTAGGCCAATTCTTTTGTATTAGGGTTGAGGGGTAATTTGGTCTTGTTAAATCTATATATTATCTCTCTTGGTTGTAACCCTATTATGGGAAAAAACTCTGATTAGTGGAGAAGAAGGAGACGAGCTTTTGGGTGTGGACGTAGGTGTGAAATCACCGAACCACGTAAATTTGTGTTTCCTTTTGTGTGGCTTGATTTGATTGCTTGTTAATCGCACGCTTCCGCACACACGATCACAACAAATTGGTATCGAGCCAAGTTGTGGTACGTGATCAACAAGATCAAGGTGGGACACAGATTATTGTGGATTGGCTGTCGCTGCGCAGAGGAGAACAAGGTTTCTCCGTTTGGACTAGTTTCGTACTCGTTGCAGATCGTCGGAGACTTTGGAACGGTGAGAACTTTTGGCTACAAGTTACAAGGCCACTGTTTCTCTTTACGGAAGTAAAGAAGATTAAAGTTGTATTGACTTTTGGTTTTTTGGCTTGACAAGTGGAGAGATTAAAAAAAAAAAAAAAATTGAAGTTCTGTTTCAGTTTTGGAAAGTTGCAGAACACTGTCCTTGTCGTTCGCCGCCGGACTCCGGAACCGTGTAGAACAGATTCGAAAAAGAAGGAAGAAGACAGCAGGAACAGGTTTTTTTGGTTTTTTTGTTTGTTTTTCCGGCTGGGCCCCACCCCGCCGTGACAACTTCATCGGAATCATCGCCGCCGTTGCCGTTGCGTGTCGCCGGAGCACGTGCTGTTGTCGTCCTATGGCCGGAGGAGACACTGCGTGCGCCTCTGTTCCTTGCAGGTTCTGGTTCTGAACCAGAACAGAAGTTGGGTAGGAGAAGACTTTTTTTTTGGGTCGGTTTGTTTCCGAGTTGGGCCCAGGTCAACCTGACCCGTTTGCAGAAGAAGCCCAGTACAAGCAGTTCAGTTTTGGGTCAGGTTCAACCCGACCCACTAAGAAGCCCAGTTCAGCAGAAAAAGAACCACATCAGCCACTGACGTCATCTGCCCGGTCAAGACCGATTTGACCAATTGGATGGCCAGAATTGATTTGTGTTTTCCGGAGCCATCCGGACTCAGAATTGAGCTCCGTTTTTTTTTTTTTTTTTTGTTAGATTCGTATCGACGAGATCTACAATCTGAACGAAGTAGATTGATAGTTTGGCAAACAGAAAATAATGGTGAGCTCATCATCGACAAAGACAACTATCTCGAGTGCAAAATTTGAAGTCGAGAAATTTGATGGTACCAATAACTTTGGTATGTGGCAATGTGAGGTTAGAGATGTTTTAAGCCAACAAGAGTTGGAAATTGCATTGGAGGATAAACCCTCAGATATGGAAGATAAGGAATGGCAAAAGATCAATCGTCAGGCATATAGCACCATCTAATTATGTCTCGCGAAAGATCAGAAATACTCAGTAATGAGAGAAACCTCTACAAAAGTGTTGTGGCAGAAATTGGAGGAAAAGTATATGACCAAAAACTTGGAGAATCGGATCTATTTGAAGAAGAAACTTTTCCGCTTCGAGTATCGTCAAGGTATTTCTATGACTGAACATCTCGATGATTTTAATAAAATTATTGCTGATTTAATGAACATTGATGTGAAAGTTGATGATGAAGATAAGGCATTACTTCTTCTGAATTCACTTTCCGATAGTTATGATCATTTTACTCACACTTTGATCAACGGGAAGACCGAGGTTAAATATGATGTTGTGTCTGCTGCTTTGATGAATAATGAATATCGGAAAAAGGACAAACAGGCTTATAGGGATTCATCATCTGATGCATTGACAGTAAGAGGCATATCAGATGATAGGACATCTGGTAATAACTCTCATTCTAAATCGAGAGGAAAATCAAAGCCACCTGCAAAAGATGAATGTGCCTTTTGTCACAAAAGGGGGCATTGGAAAAAGGATTGTCCAAAGTTGAAAAACAAGGACAAAGATAAATCTGATGCAAGCATTGGACACAATGGGGATGATGATTCTGAATTTAATTTGACTGTTTCTTCATTGGTATGTCATTCTGATGAGTGGATTTTAGACTCGGGTTGTACCTATCATATGTGTCCCAACATGAAATGATTTTCCAGGTTTCAAGAGTTGGATGGTGGAACAGTTTTGATGGGCAATAATAGTGCCTGCAAAACAAAAGGGATAGGAAAAATCCGTTTGAAAATGCATGATGGAGCAGTTAGAGTTTTGACAGATGTTCGGTATGTACCGGATTTGAAAAAAAATCTCATCTCATTGGGTGCTTTAGACTCCAAAGACTTTAAGATTACCATGGAAGGTGGAGTTCTAAAAGTTGTTTATGGTGCACTTGTGTTGATGAAGGGTGCCCGAAGAGGTGATTTATATTTCTTGCAAGGGAGTACAGTTGTAGGTGGAGCAGCACCAATATCTGATAGCTCAAATGAGACAGTTACAGACACTACCAGATTGTGGCACATGCGTCTAGGGCATGCTGGGGAGAGAGCATTGCAAGGTTTGGTTAAGCAAGGCTTGTTGCAAGGTGTAAAGACTTACAAGTTGGGATTTTGTGAACATTGTGTTTTTGGCAAGCAAACAAAAGTAAAGTTTGGGACTGCGATCCATCGCACTCAAGGCACACTAGACTATGTTCATTCGGATGTATGGGGTCCTACCAAAGTGGCATCTTTGAGAGGTATGCATTACTTTGTTACATTCGTTGATGACTTCTCCAGAAGAGTATGGGTGTACATCATGAAGCACAAGGATGAAGTCTTGAATGTGTTCTTGAAGTAGAAGAAAATGATTGAAACACAAACCGGCAAAAAAATAAAAAGGCTCAGGTCAGATAATGGGGGTGAGTACAAGTCTGATCCGTTCTTACAAGTATGTCAGGATGAAGAGATTGTGAGGCATTTTACAGTCAGTGGGACTCCGCAACAGAATGGGGTGGCAGAACGCATGAACCGCACTATATTGGAGAAAGTTCGGTGTATGTTGTCTAACTCTGGATTAGGCAAAGCGTTTTGGGGTGAGGCAGCTGCTTATGCATGTCATCTCATCAACAGGTTACCTTCTGCTGCAATTGATGGAAAAACACCCATTGAGGTATGGTCTGGAAAACCCGCTACTGATTATGATAAATTGCATATATTTGGTTGTCCTGCTTATTTCCATGTCACAGAGAATAAGTTGGATCCAAGGGCCAAGAAAGCTATATTCTTGGGTTTCAGCAGTGGTGTGAAAGGATACCGGTTATGGTGTCCAGCTTCAAAGAAACTTGTTCTGAGTAGAGATGTGACTTTTGATGAAACTGCCATGTGGAAAAAGAATAAGCAAAATGGCTCTCAAGAGGAGAGAAAGGCCAATCGTAAATTGAAGCAGGTGGAGTTTGATGTCATCCCAGTTGAGTTAGAGGGTGATGACATAGATGAGGAGAAGACTCCAGCCCAAGAGCCTCCACAAGAGCATGCGGATTCTATTGCAGTCAGTAGACAAAAAAGGAATATTCGAAAACCTAAACGGTTCACTGACATGTTAGCATATGCACTTCCAATGGTTGAAGAATCTGTTCCTACCACCTACAAAGAAGAAAAGAGGCATTCGGAAAACGCAGATATGCTGACTAAGGTGATGACTGGGGTCAAGTTTAAGCATTGCTTGGACTTGATCAACATTCTGCGATTTTGAGCACCTTCGGGTGTATGGCACCTTCGGGTGTATGGCGCCTACAGGCGCATTTGGAGGCGTGTGATTGCATGCCAAGGTGGAAAATGTTTGACCTGCAAATCTCGCCAAGGTGGAGATTTGTTGGGTTTATGGGTTTTGGCTGGTTTTGTAGGCCCATTCTTGGTTATTAGGGTTGAGGGGTAATTTGGTCTTGTTAAATCTATATATTATCTCTCTTGGTTGTAACCCTATTATGGCAAAAAACTCTAATTAGTGGAGAAGAAGGAGATGAGTTTTTGTCCGTGGACGTAGGTGTGAAATCACCGAACTACGTAAATTTGTGTTTCCTTTTGTGTGGCTTGATTTGATTGCTTGTTGATCGCACGCTTCCGCACACACGATCACAACAGTATGGTCATGTGGGCATCTAGGAGTATTTCTTTTTGAGGCATTATATCATCGATTACGAAGAAACATGCTAATGATAATCAACATAATATGGAATTTATGAAAATATGATCCAACTATATGGCCTATTTTCTGTCCTTCTTTTCGATCATCTGTCTTTATCTTCGACTGCTTCAAAACGTCATCTTCAGTCTCGAAACAATATCCTCTTCAATCATGACGTACCAGTTACTGATCTCCTCCATTATTACATTGAATTTTTACTTACGCAGGAGTTTATACATAATTGAAAATTCAAAACTTAAATAAATCACGATCAAACAGTCGTGCCCAAATAAAAAAAATTGCGGAATAACATAAATATAAACCATTCATGCAGGCCATAATAGTTGGATCGATAAATTGCTGCAAAACAGAGTCAGAACGGATCTATATTTGCCGATTATGGCGATGCATAGTTATCCTAATTAATGGACAATCATGTGTTCTAAAACCATGCTCTGATACCACATGTTATACTATTATTAACATGAACCCTAAGATCGTGAACAGCATGATAATCACGTGTAGGATTTAATCTTAAATAAATTAAAGAGTACCTCCAGACATCTTGATGCAGAGGGCTTTCTGATCCTGCAGTCTGGTGCTGTTGCTGATTGATGCTGTGATCCGTCGAGAAAGAGACTATGTGAATGGTTTCGGTTTCTCTTTCCTTGCCCATAAAACCTTAATGTGTTGATTTTCGTGAATGCCTTTGTGATGGACGAAATGCTTTGTTTTATAGGTGAAAAGAGGACCGAATTTCCAATCAGGGTTTCCATAGACTTAATCTCAACCATCCATCAAGGTAGAGTTTGTTATGGAATACATCTCATTAAGAAACCTTTTTGTGTAAGGAATAGCATGTATCCTAAGAAAACAGATTTCCTATAATGACCACAATTCGGGAAAGGAAAGGACTTCTAGTCCAAGTAATGGACTTAAAGATAATTTCCTTACATGACAAGCTTAGTAAAAAGGAGCTCTCCACGATGGTGAGCGTTGAGCTGCATATCTGAGCTGTTTTTGCTAATCTCCTTTTGTTTTATGTTAGTAATAGAGTCGTCCTGAGCAAGGTTAATATGTTCATATACTTCTTCGTCCGAATCTTCAGGAAGAGTAGATGTTCTGGTAGTATTAGCTTGTTTTGCTAATTTTATCTGCTTCTGGATTGAAGAATTTTGTTTTCTTCAAGAGCCTTGTCTCCGGATTTTCTTCCTGTATTTTCATCGAGTGTGATGAGGAAGCAAGTTTTGTGGAAGTGTTAAGTTATATATTTTGCTGACAAAAAATATATCTTCTTCCTTTTGTACTGTAGTGGTGGAATATCCGCAATGCTCACACAGGTGTGATTCTTCTGAGATCATGGCTTCAAATTTTATGGGTATTCTATCAGGAGGTGGATTCTCCCTGAATTTCCATTCTTTGACAGTCCAGTCGTCACAAGTCTATTCAGCATTTTGGTTTTCAAATTTGTTGTTTGGATGTCTGGGTTTAGCAGGTTCACCTTCTTCTTTGACATAGACCATATTGAGTCTAATATCTTCTTCAGAGTTGTCTTCTGATTCAGAGAGAGAAGAAAGTTCTTCACTGTCGGTGATAGCTGTGAGAATTGACTCTTCATCAAGTTCTTTTAGCTCTGAGGTATATATAATATCCAAGTCGTAAGAGCCTGCATAAGGCATTATGGATTCCACCATATTTACTCTAACTTCCTTTCTGTTCTTTATGGGATAGTCTGGAGTAAAGTGTCTAGTTTCTCCACATGTCTAACACTTCCATCTGTTTTTTCCATTGGTTAAGAGCCTTTTTTATGTCTCTTACGCCGTGTCTATGTTTAATTTCATTCCTACTGGGTTTATGGGTTTTTCTGCCACATATAAGTTTTCCCTTCAAAGAGATTGCTCTTTTTTTGGGAAGTACTTTCTTTATGAGAGAAGACTGGTGTTTTGTAAGTTGTCTTACCACCATGTTGGGTGTCTTCCTCATCATCTTTTAACCTAGCCCTATTTAGCTGGATTTTCAAAGGTTCCGTTACCCTTGTATCATTGCTTCTAGTTCACTAAAGTCCTTGGCTTCTTCAAGATTTAGGATTAGTACTAGAAGTAGAAGCTGACCTTTGTAATTTTACAATAGGCTTCTTGCTACTTTGTGGTGTTCCACTAGTTCTGGCTGAGTAGCTTTTACGAGCTGGAGATCTTTTGAAGATGAGCTCAGGTTTTCTGAATTCCTTTTCTAGATCTTGGTTTGCATCATGGTACACCAAGCTGGGTTGTGAAAATTTCAAGGAAACTGAGTTTTCCTCTTGATGTACAAAATCTAAGAGATTGTACTTCTTTTTTATTGGTTGAATCTGTGGGAAGTTCCACATTGTCAAATTTGCACCTGTGATCATACCTTGTGTAGGTATGCGCTGGAAAGTATAGTCAGCCATATCTCTTGAAGTTCTGACTAGAATCTCTTCATTCAGTCTTCCTCGTTGGATATGGTTTAACAATCCATCCTGAGGGTAATGAGTAAACATCAACCGACTTTGGTTCTGAACTGATAGGATACCTTCTGTGATGATATATTTTTCATAATTCAATGATCTGCCATTCACTATCTCCAAACTCATTCCAATTCATTTGGGTTTTTTTTTTTTTTAAGATACTTGGTCTTGAGATTTTTCCCAAATTTCAGGACTTGGATCATGTTTAGGCTCAACATTCCTATTGGTGGATTAGGAGGTTTTAGTTGAGGAGTCTGAGTTTTTATGTTTGGTTGTCTTTCTTGATTTTTGGAAAGACTTGAGAGAATGTTTTCATTCCTTTTTGTTTGTTCAATAAGAATGTTAATTTTCTCTGTCTGAGTTACGGCAGTTTGGTACTTTGTTTGGAAATCCTTTAGGTTGTCAAAGGCTTCCATGAAATAGCCATGGGGTTTTTCCCATATGACTTTTCAAGATATTTCCATAATAACATTTTGTTATATGCATTTATGTTTTTTTATTGTGAAGAGAGTAGAACATACTCTAATTTTCCTATTTTCCATATATATGGAATAAAGGTCTGGGTTTGAAATTTTTTATAATTCTTCTAGGCTGTGGTTATTTATTCCAGATTCTATTATTTCTAGAATATTTAACATGTATTCTGAGGTCCACTGGTTAACAGGGAATTTTCCCTTAGAATTCTGAATATCTTTTAGATAATATTTAGAATTATAAAAACTGGGCGAGGTAAACACTACAAATTTTCTGCAGTCCATACTGAGTTCTGCTACAAACTATGCAAGTTTATAGTTAGAAGGCATGGGAATTTGGTTATACATATGTAAGATATGATATAAATGAGGTTGGAACCAAATTTCTTTGGTTAGCATATGTTACTGTGCTTCTTGGAAAGCAGCTTCTTATTCTGGGTTGAATTCCATGAATTCATTGTAAAGAGTGTAGTAATCTTCTAGGAGGGTTTCTCGTAATTCTCTGACTCTTTGCATTTTAGATATGTATTTTTTTACATTTTTTATCCTATTAATTTTGTAAATGAGGGATTTCCTGTGCTTGATGAAGATAAGATCTAAGTCCAATCTTCTTTGCTGTGAGTGAAGGATGTCTTCTAGTAAGAGTTGTAATGCCCTAATTCCGAATACCGAGAAAACCGTCAAGGTACCCGAATTTGGAGGGCTACTTCCCGAAAAATCCGAGAACTTCCAAGATCGTAGGTCCATAGTGAGGTCCAATTTAAAACATTTTGACCGACATATAATCAATGGTTAAAATTTGCGGAAGTGTAAAGAGTAAAGTGGAAGCATAAGGTATCATAGAGATATATCAAGTGTAGCAGGGCTAAAGTCCAACCTCTCAAAGTATAATTAAGAACATATTTATAAACATATCAGTCTAACTCCCTACTCATCACATAAGAAAACACACAAACCCAAAAAGATAATCACTCAATCCCCTGGTACAGGCGCTCCATCCTCCAACTTGACCCCCCGGTCGGCCGGTCCCCATCCATAGTCTCCGGCTATGGGCGCCTCAACGAGCGAGTCGTCCTCATAATCGGGGTCATCACTTAAGCACCAAGAATGGGTCAGATCCAAGGATCTGGCAAGTTACAGTAAGAATGATTACTAAGTTAGGAATGCTAGCCAACTCCTGAAGATATGTCAGTCAATACCTAAGTCCTGCTGTGTATGTGTGTGTGTATTTAGCCAATAATCATGCAATCTTCAAGTCGAAGCTCACACAACCTTAATCCCCTTCGGAATACATTTCGTCTTGACTACAACCTTACAGGTCATACTCTCAACAATAGAAGCACACAGATTTTACTGACTAACTCTCAGTATGTGAGTTTGAACAAGGTTAAGGACTCACATAATTGATGAGGAACGGAGCTTATGTATAGAAGGATTAATCTCAAAGAATAAGATATAACCAATAGAATGTGGAAATGCTCACTCAACTTCTCACTTATTCAACACCTAACCTTTCCAAGGATCCAATAGGTCTTTCATAGGTTGTAATGGGGTTAGGGTTAATAGGTAGGATAAGGGTTAAATATGGCTGAGGTTTTTTTTTAGAAGGTAAGGGTCTTCAAGTCTTCATAGGAAGGTCTTCCACTGTCTTCACTTCTTCCTTTTGCTTTGTGTTCTTTATTCCACTCTATCTCTTTTTGGTGCTTGCTTTTCTTTGGTTTCCCATATCTTTTTTTTTTCCTTTGGTTCTCATTTCTATTTTTTCTCATTTCTTTTTATTTCGACTTTTCTCTTTGATTCAACTTTCAAATTCCTTTATTCCTTTGTCATCCCTTCGTAGGATATCTATCTTTTGATAGCCCATGTGAAGTCTTCATCGCTACTGCTCAAGTCCTTCTTCTCTTCATGTATCCTTACCCTTCTAAAAAACAATAGGTCCAAAAGGATATATGTGGTTGATGAGGCTTGGGACAATGAATGAAGGTTTCTTGTAAAATAGGCTCAAGAGGGCTACTAATGGTATAAAATGTAATAGGTGGATTCAAAATTTCGCCATTGGTTCTTTCTTTTTAGAATGCCTATCATCTTCCCCTTAGTTCGGAAAAATGCATCATAAGCTACAAGTTAAGGTTTTTTCGCATTTTGATGTCACCTCTATGGTTAGAACAATGAATAGCACTTATGAGATCGGAAGTGCTAGACTAAAAAGCTCTAAGAGTAGCTCTTCATTCTACTCAGAAATAGCGTAGAAGAGTTCTCATCCAAACGGATATAGATAGGCTCAATCGCTCAATGGGTCTAGTCTCCACTAGTGATTCTTCCGGGTCTCTCAGAAGTGATTTTCTCTTCTCTTTGACTACACTCATGTGGCTAAATGTGTAAAAAGGTTATAGGACTTGTATCTATGACAACTCTTCAAGCTAAAATCCATGGACGATTTTTGAAAATTTTCAAATTTTTAGTGATTTTGGAATTTTCAATTTTTTAGGGTTTTTGGTATAAATAGAAAGCAAAACAACTTATATACATATATAATACAATGAAATGCAATGCCTTACCCCCAAACCTATCCTAAACATTGTCCTCAATATTTATGCAGAACATAAATAAAATATAAAAAGGAAGATAAATTGAAATTTCTCACCATGGGGTGCCGACAAACGTGTATATTGGGTTGCCTCCCAAGAAGCGCCAAGTTTAACGTCTTCAGCCAGACACAACTATCATGGTATGAGGCTAGTTTATCCAGGATCCACAAGAAGGACCTCCTCAATACTGAGAATGCTTCTTGACAGAGTACATGAGTTTGTAAGGTGTAAGGATACTCTTTGACCGCTCTTTTGAGTATCCTGGATATTTCTGCCAAGAGAATAGATATATCTTTTTCCGTTGCTATTTCGATATATCTGACGAAACCTATGCTGAAGAGTATTTTTTTCTCTTTTTCTCTGAGAATACTGCTAAGGGAGCTAGTCAGTATTATTTCCGGGATGTAGCTATAGCTACTTGGGAGGAGATTTATTCCAGTTTTTTCATCTCCTTGGACAAGCTGTGTCATTAAGCAGCAGCTCTAGTTCTGATGCTGATGGTATCAATGTCCACTGTGCATTCTTCAGTTGACACCATTAGGATAACTGAAAATCTGAGCCTCCTATGTTTAGGAGATTGGAGTCCTCCAGTCATTTCTGAGCAGGAGATGATCCCTGTGCTGTTAATCAGATGTCTGGCATACTAATTAACTTATTGTTTTTCCTGTGCAATGAGAGCTCTTTGTTCTCTCAAGAATCTGAGCACTGAGATTATGGATTGCTTGATTTCGATTTTCATGTTACAGGTAAAAGCTCTCCATAAATTGTTTCAGATGAGTAGCTCTTGTCTAAGGTTTCCTATCTGGAATTGCTCAGAGTAATGGCAGCTCCTTAGGAAACTTTTCCCACTATGTTTTTTGGGGAGTGTTTTCCTTTTGAAAAACCCTGGGGATATAGGATTTGGTCTATATCTTCCATGATTTTGAGCACATCCTTCCTTTTTTGGTTGGAGGATGTATGATATTTCCCTCTTACCTCTTTCCACTCTGCTTCTGTTTCTTCCTCAATTTTGGTCATTTTTTTTGGAGGGTTTGCGTCGCTAGATTCTGCTTCCCTTCTATCTGAGAGGTTGAGCTGGCTCATTCTCTGGTATTCCAAGAATTGTTGGTATTGAGCAGAGTTCATGTTGGATTGGGTAGTCTGTCCTCTTCCCCTTTAGGGAAGCCTTCCTTTGCCTCTTGCATGCATCTGTATCATAAAACACTGAGTTAGTTCCTTTTTTATGGGTTGGTTGAGCAAACATACCTTCCCTTGATATTATGTCAGCAAGCTCATTGCTTTTCCCTGAGACATGTCTTCATAATCAAATTCATTAAGAAAATGATGCCAATTTATAAGTCCTTTTTGGGAAAATTTGGCTAATGGGGCATTCCTAAAGAACAGGACAAATTTAGAATATGTCTCTATTAGGAATTTCTTAGGTCTAAGGAATAGGGCATATTTTTCAATCTCTAATACTACTACCAGCAACTCCTTTTCTTGAGCATGGTAGTTGCACTGTGCGGTGTTGAATGCTCCTGATTTGTAGCAGCATATTTTTCTTCTTTTTTCTTTATCTTTTGGTTTTGTAGTCATGTAGACTACTCCCCATTGTTTATTTGAAGCATCACTTTTCAGGATGAATGAGTCTCCAATGCTGGGCAGAGCTAAGGGTGGAATAGTTTTTACTATTTCCCTTATTTCTAAAATAATCTGTTTATCCCTTTGAGTCCAAGGGAAAAAGATTAGTTTCTTCTGTCTTCTTTAGTTTTGTAGACAGACTGCTTCTGTATTTTGCTAAGTCCTTTATAAAGTCATTAGCACAATTTAATATCCCTACATAGCTTTGGAGTTGCTTCCTGCTAGTTATGGGATCTGGGAATTCAAGGATTTTCTTTACAATGTGATCTTGTAAAGCAACTTCTCCTTGTTTTATATGTACTCCTAAGAAGTCTATTTCCTTCTTGTAGAGTTCATATTTGGTTTCTGAGATAACTATCCCATGTTTAGTGAATTCACTAAGGATAGCTTTGACATGTTTAAAGTGTTCATTCTCTGTATGAGAAGCCACTAGTATGTCATCCATTCTTCTTTGGAAAACCTGAGGGGCTATGCTTAGGCCAAAGGGCATAACAAGCCATTCATATTTTCCTCTGGGCACACTAAATGCTGTCCAAAGTATTGAATACTTGTGCATTTGTATTCGCCAGAATCCTGATTTGCAGTCGAATTTACTGAACCAGGTTCTTTAGTCTATAAGTTGGATAAGATTATTTTTATCAGAGATCTTATAAGCATCTGGGATGAGGTTGTTGTTTAAGGCTCTATAGTCAACGACCATTCTAGCCTTTCCTCTTTTTTGTTCTGCATGTTTGTAAACAAAGAATGCAGGACTATTATGGGGACTATTTGAAGGCCTCATTAGGTTTTGCTCAAATAGTTCCTTAATCTGGGTAGAGAATTCCTTTATCTCTTGGGCACTGGCCGGGTAGGTTTTGCCATTAATTGCCCTTTCTGGGTCTTTTTAGGTTAAGTATGCATTCATATCCTTAACCCATTGTGCTATTGGGTTTTTCCCTAGCTAGGGCTCTGCGAGCTTTTGTAATGCTTGTTTTACATTACTGGGCTTTTGTAATGCTTGTTTATCTGGGCATTATCATCCTTGTGGCATTTGCAAGGATTTTATGTTTGGGGCTTAGGACGTTGTTGTCGTCCTCTACTGGGATGTCACCACCTTTCGCAGTGTGGCTGGGCTCTAGGAGTCCATTTTTTTTTCTTAGTGAAAAGGGGCAAGGTGATTGGCTTGGCTCCTTTTATTTCTAAGATTAATTTTGGTTCTGGATGCAACTTTATGGTAAAGTTGTCAAAGTCTTCTAGGAAATCCATTCCTAGAATGGCTTCACTTACATTTATATTTTCTATTTCTAGAAAATGTATTTCATGTAAGGTGGCTGAGATTTGGACAAGCAAGGATCGAGTTTCTCTTTTTATAGAGAACTCATTTGCATTTGCACCACTTGCTACTAGAGGTTCATCTAGTACAATCATGTCGGCATCTCGGAGTATTCCTTTTTTGATGAAAGAAGTAGTAGAGCCTGTATCCAGTAAGGCCTCTATTTCTTTCCCTCCTAAGTTTTCTATGGCAAGCTTAGTGAAAAGGAGCTCTCCTTGATGGCGAGCATTGATTTTTTTTTCTGAGCTGTTTGTGCTAACTTCTTTTTGTTTGATGTTAGCAACAGTGTCATCCTGAGCAAGGTTAATATGTTCATCTACTTCATCAGAATCTTCTGGGGGAGTTGATGTTCTAGCAGCGTTAGCTTGTTCAGCTAATTTTATCTGCTTTTGAGCTTGAAGAATTCTATTTTCTTCAATCTCCTTCCAATATTCTCCAATCATTTGGAGAGCCTTGTCTCTGGATTTCCTTCCCCTATTATCATCAAGGGTGATGAGGAAGCAGGTCCTGTGGAAGTGTAGGTTATATTTTTTGGCAACAAAAAATATATCTTCTTCCTTTTGTCCTATGGTAGTGGAATATCCGCATTCCTCACATAGGTGTGGTTCCTCTGAGATCATGGCTTCAAACTTTATGGATATTTTATCAGGAGGTGGATTCTCCCTAAATTTCCATTTTTTGATAGTCCATTCTTCACAAGTCAATTCAGCAGTTTGGTTTTCGAATTTGCTGTATGTCTCTTTGGGTTTAGAAGGTTCCCCTTCTTCTTTGACATAGACCGTGTTAAGTCTAATATCATTATCAGAATCATATTCTGATTCAAAGAGGGAAGAAGTTTCTTCTTCACCATCTGTGATAGCTGAGGGAACTGATTCTTCATCCAGTTCTTTTAGCTCTGAGGGATATATTATATCCAGGTCGTAAGAGTCTGCATAAGGCATTACGGTTTCCACCATATTTACTCTTACTTGCTTTCTGTCCTTTTTGGGACAGTATGTGGGAAAGTGTCCAGTTTCTCCACATGTCCAACACTCCTTATTAGTAGTGTCTGTGCTTTTCCTGTAATTAGGAACTCTTTTATTGGTAGAATTATTTTTCTTCCAATATCTTCTTTCCTTAAATTTTTTATATCTTTTTTCTGGGCTTCTGAAAGTTTTTGACTTTCTGAATATAAACTGCCTTTTCCTGTGTGGATAAAAGTCTACATCTTTTCGGTGTTTGAATTTTCTTTTATCCTTTCTTTTTTTCTGTTTATTTTCTGAGCATCCCCATTGGATGGGAATATCATTATCCCTTTCATCCTTGAAAAAGATATCTGAGAAGGCTGATTCAATTAGCCTTTGCTCCTTGAAAGCAGCTTCATATTCTGGGAGGAATTCCATGAATTCATTGTAAAGAGTGTAGTAATCTTCTAGGAGGGTTTCTCCTAATTCACTGACTCTTTGCATTTTAGATATGAATTTTTTCATATTTTTTATCCTATTCATTATGTAAATGAGGGATTTTCTGTGCTTGATGAAGATAAGATCTAAGTCTAATCTTCTTTGCTGTGAGTGAAGGATGTCTTTTAGTAAGAGGTTCCTTCTTCTGTGCTCTGCTATATCTAAAATGACATTAGCATTGGGAAATGGGAATCCTAAGGGTTGGTCCTGGATTATTGCTCTGCGGTTCTGTATATGCCAATCAAGGTGATTGATATAGATATCAGAACGTTTTCCCAAGTATATTATATATACTGGATTCTGAGTAGAGTCAGGGTTATCTGGAGGTTCCGGAGGACTGGGATTATACATCTTTATACTGAGCTGTGCCAAGTTCGAATGGCTTCGATACCAACGTGAGGGGGTGTGTGAGATTCTGTGAAAATCTTTAAAACTTAAAACAAAGAACAGATAATAAAGAAGTAGAGTAATCATCAGGGTTTAGCACACTCCTAACAATAGCTCATAAATGTAAACACTATATGATAAAATGAAATAACATGTGGGTTATGGTCCACCTATGCTTCCGGTCATTCTGGTTCTTCTCCAGTAATTCTAGTTCTTCTCTGTGGTAAGGTTTAATAACCTTCAGTGCAAACAGTAATTTACTGTTTTGTCAATATGGTAACAGGACTCATCTTCTAGCCACCTAAGGTACTCGAACAGCAGGACAAAATGCCTCAACGCCTCCATGGCTAACGGCAACAGTCCACAGGGTCATACCAAGGTATCAGCTATCACTATGGCCTAACCACATTCTGAGATTTGCAGAGAAAGAAGTAAGCAGACAGAAGCATAATAGTAGAAAATAACATACATGTTATTACAGATTAACAACACTGTTTACAAACACAAACTATTTCAAGAGAGGCCTTGCCCATCCGGCTACTCCGGAAGAAGCCTTAGCCTGTCATACCTTAATAGAGTCGTATTTCCTTCTCCTCTCTCAACTCCCATCTCTAGATTACAAACAACAAGTCCTTATATACGCACAGATGCCGGACTTCGAAACAAAGGTCAAGCAAAGAAAATTAAAAGATAGGATGCTCTTCGCCGGGCCCCCGCTTTTTTGCTTTTCTTCTAGGATGAAGAGATATGGAAACCTCGCCGAAATCAGGGGGTTGTTGTCTCCTGCTTTTCTCTATTCCTTTTGGGAAGCTGCGTCTGCTTTTCTTCTAGGATGAAGAGATATGGAATCCTCGCCGAAAGCAGGGGGTTGTCTCCTGCTTTTCTCTATTCCTTTTGGGAAGCAGTGCTGCAACTGCTGGTGTTGTCGGCAGTCGGGCCGGACCTCGGGCCTGGTCCTTCTAGCGGTCCTGGGGCAATCCGATAGGCTTCTTCTTGGATTCTTGGGTCAGCGAGTCCAAGCGCTGTTACTTCGATTGGTGATGGACGCCAAAATTGGTCATGGTCACCAAAATTGGTTTTAGTAATTTAGAGACAGTCAATATAACAGGTGCAAGAAATAAATCATCAGTTCAGATTTTCGGAAGTTCAGGAGAAGAAACATTACATATAATAACTTCACCGAGACTTTTAGTTGTGGATCCACAACAACCACAACAGTAGATATATTAATGTAAGATATTGGGAAGAAATAAAAGGCAGAAAAGATTTACCAGAAATTGTAGTCAAACAACGATGTTCCATCAACAAATCCTAATTGAAAAATGTTACTGAAACTAGTTTGAAACATTCTTTCCTTAATTTACATAGCATTTGCTGAATCAATATCATCATAAAGACTGAAATCATGAAAAGGGGAGGAAATTACATGTTTCCAAAAGCAATTTTTATCTGAGATTGAGAGCACTGAAACGAGATGAAGCGAACCGAAAACGAATTCTAGGGTGAAAAGAAGAGTTTGAGGTGTTACTAAAGAGATACGCCAAACTTGGGTGTGAGTGTGTTGCCTTATATGGGCTAACTCAAGTTGAAAAATGGACATTTGGTCCATCTCTCTTTTCCATAAACCAACTCCGGTTTCCTCCATTCGCCTATGTGGTTTCTGTCATATACAAGAATAAGTAAGAGGCTTTGTCTTGTCAGTAGTAAAGATATTCCATCAACAAATCCTAACTGAAAAGTGTTACCGTAACTAGTTGAAACATTCTTTCCTTAATTTATACAGCATTTGCTGAATCAATATTGTGAGTGCCTAAATAATACCTTGATTAGGCGAGTGTGAAACTCGTAATGTTGATTGTTTTAGATGGATTGAATGCCTTGAACCTAAAAAGGGAAGAAGGAAGCAAAGATCAGAGCCCCTGGCTGCAGTCAGCCGAAGGCACTCTGATGCCTAAGTTAGTGCAGTCACTGAACAGAGGGAGAGTGAGTGAGGAAGAAGAGAGTGTAGTGTATGTAAAGCGTATATTGCATACCTCCACAGGGATCTTACCCATGCATATATATATATATATATAGACGAGTGTCCTATCAGAAGCTCTCTTAGTGAAGGTAAGTGGAGTTATAGTCCCATCAGTCCATACCTCGGATCCTCAGTGGAGGTAGGTAAGAGTACCGTCCCATCGGATCGCTCCCCAATCTTGAACATAAATGCGAACACGACAGTTGAATAGGGATAACCCCTTATCGATATGCGGCGGCCACCCTATCTGACAGTACTTCTGCAACGTAGCTGTTTCATCACATAATTGGGATTTGACGTTCAGTGTTCACATCGATTAATAGAGTCGAACTGGAGAAATCACCGAGGTCGGGGGTGAGAGTTCGGACACCGCTGCCGAGATGCGCAAGGCCGAGCTCAGAGAAGCGTGGTCGGTACCCTTACTGAAGCCAGCTCGAGCTCGGTGCCAGCTGGCACAATTGCGAGCTGGATAAAATGAGATCGAGAAAACCCTAATCGGTACTTTTACCTATATTAGGGGTAATCTCGGTATTATGAAGACACCCCACACAAATATCATCATAAAGATTGCAATCACGAAAAAGGGAGGAAATTGCATGTTTCCAAAAGCGATTTATACATGAGATTGAGATCACTGAAACAAGAAGAAGCGAACCCAAAACGAATTCCAGGGTGAAAAGGAGAGTTTGAGGTGCTGAGTAAAGAGATACGCCAAACTTAGGTGTGAGTGTGTCACCTTATACGGGCTGACTCAGGTTAAAAAATTGGACATTTCGGCCATCTCTCCTTTCCATAAACCAACTCCAGTTGCTCCATTCTCCTATGTGGTTTCTGTCATAGATAAATAAGATTAAGTAAGAGGACTTATCTTGTCACAAGTACAGTTGTCGGTTCTTTATAGCAACAGCAATGTGATCATGTCTATAACACTGTATGACTAGTTAAATCACCACGCAATTGTTTTCTAAAAAAATAGAAATTTTCAAATAAGCACTTATAATTTTACCTTATTTTAAAATTAATAAATTATAAAGCTTTTTAAATTAGGATTTTAATTTCTAGTAAATTTTCAATTAACTAGTAGATTTTCAATTAAAGACAATCGTTTATTTAAGGTGGTATTCTCGCAACTTTTTCACTTAGCCTTCTTTCAAATATTGAAATTATTTTTCATTGAAACAAAACTCTCTTTCACTTCCTCAATGTCCTCCTACTTTCCTTCACATCAACCTCACGATAATTAATCGCAACTAGTGTTCCCACAGTAATCAAAGGCATGTAGTAGCTACCCGAAAGCGTGTTATGACTTTAAATTAAGGGTAATTTCAGTATTTCAAAAAAATTAAGATAAAACATGCAAAGAAATACCAGTAAATAGCTGGATGTCCTTAATTGAGAATTTACTAAGAATTTAGGCCTTAGTTTGAATAGTTTTGAAACTTATATCCTTTTTTTAAATAAGATAAAACTTAAGGCTTTGTTTTAAAAAAGAATAAAAAATAAATTACCACATAGATAAAGCCAAAAAACAAGCCTCCTACCTCTTGCACCCAAAAATAATTAAATAAAAAAATGGAAGCGAAAATGAAATCGGGTTTGAGCAATATTTATGGAAATTGTGGATTCTCAAGATTTTGACAAAATATATTTTACGTTTATGTCAATATATGTACCTTTTTTACTATTTGGTCGGAAGCATTTGGAGATATATTACACTAGAGGATTTGAGAATTTCCAATTGTTATTCCTCAAAAACCGAAAAGACAAAATGCTAATTGCAAAAGAACATCCTGAATTTTAGAATTCAGCAAATTCAATTGGCGAAAAGTGACTCTTTTACTTCCTAACTCAACTTTTAGGTGCAACAAGGTTTTTTTATGAAAGCAAGACGCTTGTTTCCTCTGCATATCATAAGTCGTTTTTTTGTGCAATTCAAGCATACAAAAAAAAAAAAAAAAAAAAAAGGCCTGTCTTGGCTATGTTTTCTTTGCAACACGTAGAAACACAAGTCTAAACACCCCAAAACACCCCCCAAATTTCCTTTGAAGAGAAATGCAAGTTTTCCCGTCCGCGACTTTATACAAATAAGGAATTGTTAACTCTCGGGTCCAACCTTCGTTTTTTTTATGAAAGACTCCCAACAAAAGGAATCCATATAAAAAATGCTCTTAATTCTCAAATCTTGTATTTGATTGCTAATTGTGGCAAAGGCAGGATTATTTTCCAATGGGAGCAGCTAGTAGTTAACAACAATTTAAAAAAAGAAAAGAAATGAAAAGCTTATAATGGACTAGATCACGATGGACTGAAATTTCTGACTGAAACATGAGCATTTGTAGTGTGGTCTACTAATAAATCCAAGGCCCTCTACATAGTCGACACATCAAGAAAAGAAGTAAAGAGAGAAAATAAAGTGTGACATAACAGTTTTTGATAATTTCGGAGGCCACTTAGTGGCCCCACCTATGAAGAATCTAAGTTGATGGAAAAATGGCCAGCTCCTGTAGAGTATAGTAATCAGGAGATTTTACTAAAATGACCCATCGTGATTGATAACTTTTCAAAATGCTCAAATAAAATAACTAAAAAATTAAATAATTCATATACATATATTTGATGGCGGGTCCGATCATATTAAAGTTCAGTCTTTCATAGAAAGTGATATATTTCTTTTGCAGCATTTAGATTTTTCTTGCCATTTTCATTTTTCTCAATGTGCGCTCCTAGGAGCATAAGGAATTTTTCATGATTAAATCGTAGATGATCTTGATTTAGGGCTAACTTTTATTTTTCTTGCGCACGCGCCACCCAAGGATTTCCACTAGATTCTTCATCTAAGAGGCCTAGAGGATCTCCAAATTCCATAAAAAAGGAGGATATGCTTACAAAGAGAAAAATCAACCGTATCCTGTTGAGGTTGAGTGTTTCACTGCCCAGTGGAACTCCATGGTCATGCCCACGTAGAAAATCATAACTATTCAAAATGAAATCATTTCCCCTCAATCGGATGTATACAAATATCACTTTGGTCCCACACTAACATTGAGTATCGATTAACGATATGATTAACAAAATCTTATGTATTATTACATATATAAATTAATCATGTGCTTAATCTTAGAGTGCAACCAACTCATGTTGAAGTAGAATTTAGGAAAGTTTCACAAAAAGGGATGGTGTTCATTTTTAGTAGTTTAGTTTTTCAACAGGAGTCGCCCACCATAGAGTTCCATTCACTTCATTGACTCTCCTTTTTTGGGACCGTCCTCACCAAGGATTTCTTGACGGTTTTTCTCACTATCGAGGAAAACCCATATTTGGGAGACAACTAGGACAAGGAAAGAGGAAAGACAAAATTCATATTTAACCCAAATTAATCAGTGACTCCTCGCTTCCCCAATACCACCTCGCCCCACCCCACCACCAATCAGAGCCCACTTTTCCACACCCTTGTCGAAACGCAATGCTACAATTTAAAGGACTTTTGTTTTCAATATTTTGGTATTCTTTACCATTAATCAAACATTTGAACCATTCATCATGTTTAAAAAGGCACAAAATGGTTGGGATGTCAAATGTCAACCATTGATTCATCAAGTATAATAAGATATTTATAAAAAAATGTCTAGACCAATAGATGACCATTTGTGGACTTTTGTGTCCCTTATTTACATAATCCGAATTGTTTATCATCTTCAAGCTAGTCATGTATTCAAATTTTCCAACTTGATTTATTATGGATCATGAGAAGATTGTGAGAAACTCTAAATTGTTGATCTACCATAATGGTATTTTTTTTTTTTTTTTTTTTGCATTCTTAAATTCCTTACTCCTTTGGCCCCTAAATGACATTCCAAACCATTCAACATCTCTGAAAGGGTAAAATTTCAGCTATAGATTCAACACTGGTTTGAGATATTTGCACAAAAAAAAAAAAAAAAAAAAAAAAAAAGAAAGACATTAAATACTATTTTTTTTATTCATGTGGGCCCCCTTTTCGTGATCCAACCCATTCATGATCTTTTAAATTGACAAAAACGACCAGGGTTGACATTTTAGGTCTTCACTCAATTTGGATCATGAGAAATTTTTTTAGAAAAGTATAGATAGAATCTTTGGATGAAATAGAGTGAAGATAGCATCATTCTAAGGGAACGAATGAATCCTCTAAATAGATCATTCCTATCTTACTACCAAACATCCCCTTTATAAAGAGTGGATTTGGACATGTGAAAGTGGATAAGAACATGTGTTAATTCAAATCTTTATAAAGAGAAGTAACATACCAAAATGACCTTTTCACCTTTCAAGTTTCACTTTCAAAGGAGAAGAAAAAAGGGTAAATTAGCCAACGGTCCCTGAGCATGGTCTTCTAAGGCATCCAGTCCAACAACTTTTTCTCTAATGTCTATAGTCCAGACAGCTAGAGATATTTTGGTGAGAGGCTTCTAATACGCCACGTCATATATTTTCATGACTAATTTGCCCCTTTCAACCTCCATTCATAGGCCAAGTTCTCTCTTGTTCTCTGTTGTCCCGGAGAACTCCTTCCATCTTCTTTTTTCTCATTTTTAGTTTTTCGTTCCTTTCCGTGGTTTTGGAGTATCATTGTAGAACACCTTCCATCACCACCATGACTTTTGATTCTCTCTCTTTTGGTGTCTCCGAGCTCAAATTAATTGACAGCAAACACATATTAATTAGCATAAAAGACAGATAAATTCAAATAAATATAGAGATAACTTCAATTTAAAGTCAGATAACTTCATGCCAAAATTAGATAACATATATAAAAACTCAGATAAATTAACAGTAAACTCTGAAAAACAATAAATTTATCTCAGTTTTCGGCAAACTTATCTGAATTTCTGGCAAAACTCAGAAAAATTTATGTGAGTTTCGAACAACTTTTCTAGGTTTCAAATAAATTTATCTGAGTTTGGACCAAAACAAATTTATTCGAGCAATAAATTAACAGCAAACTCTGAAAAACAACAAATTTATCTGAGTTTCCTGAAAACTTATCTTAACTTTTGTCAAAACTCAAACAAATTTATCTGAGTTTTGAACAACTTTTCTGAGTTGCAAACAAATTTATATGAGTTTGGACCAACGCAAGTTTATCCGAGCAGAAAAATTAACAGCAAACTCAGAAAAATAGAAAATTTATCTGAGTTTTCTGAAAACTTATCTTAACTTCTGGCAAAACTCAGACAAATTTATCTAAGTTTTGAACAACTTTTGCTCATCAGCTACCTCTAACCTCTCTCCAAACCCATCAGAAAGAGACACTCTAAGCTAGAGAGTGTCTCCAAATGGGCGGCTCTCTTTGAAAGCAGCTTGAAATATCATCAGGTCTAGAGTTTGCAAACCGGACTGGCCTACTATGATCTAGAATGGTATCTCTCTCCACAAAATCAGCTGCTTTGGGTGCCGTTTGATGCATAAAAAAGCTCCAACTGAAATTCGCTTGAAGCGCCTGGGGTTTTCCTTAACCTCCAGATGTAACTTCTGCTACCAAGAGGAAGACTCAGCAACTCATCTTTTCTCCTGCGAGCAAGACAAATCACTTTGACTTTGGTTATTCAAATCTGTAAGTCTCCAGCCTCCCTTCATTCTCATTTCACATCATTACAAAAAGCAACACAAATTTATCCAAATAGAAAAATTAACAGTAAACTAAAAAAAACAGAAAATTTATCTGAGTTTTCTAAACACTTATGTTAACTTCTGGTAAAACTCATTTGGCAAATTTATCTGAGTTTTATTTGAGTTTCGCCAAAACTCAGATAAATTTGTCTGAGTTCTGCTTTTGCTGACGTATACATGGGCTTTTTTGTCTTTTTCACTGTATCATTTTTACGAAAGGACTGCCGTCAGTACGATAAAATATCGTGGACCTTAAGCTTTGAAAGCAAATGATGAGGGACCCACCGCCAAAAGCCCCAAGAAAAAAAGAGAAGGAAAAAACAGTAGAAAACAAAAACACCCTTATCAAATTTCAATCTCCTTAACTATATAAAAAAGAGAAAGTCGAGGAGGGGCAAACCCTCCTTGGCTCTACCCCTTTGATTGAAATTCCAAATGGGTCCACTTCAAAGACCAAACACGGATAAATTTATAAAGAAGTCTGGTAAATTTATCAGAAACTCAAATATATTTGCCCAAAGCTGAGATCGTTGGTCCCAGGGTTGGGCTGGATGGCTCAATCTAGGGCTGCGGATCATGCAGATATGCGTGGTCTTTTCATTCCGTCTGTTATGCAGTGACTCAGTGATTGATCGGTGGAGATCAGACAGACCAAATCGCGAGATCTGGTGGGGATTTCGAGAAGGAGAAACCTACATCATTAGGTACGCCATCGCCGTGCCCAGTCTTCTGTTTGGAGAAGAACCCATTGAAGTCGATCTCTGACAAGAAGGGGGTCGTTAGCCCTTCACCGTCGTCACTAGCGATGATCACTGCATCGTTGTTTACAGTAGAGTAAAAGACCGTGACCTCTGTCAGTTTGCAAAGACAGGGAAGAGAGAAAGAGATTGGATTCTTCGATCTCTGGTGGGCCACACAAATCCGGCTGATCGCTTCATGTTGCTGTTGACCGGAACTTGAAGACCGGAGAAGAGATGCAGGGAGACTGCTTTACTGCAGTCGGTCTTCCAGAAGACGAAGATCTTGACTGCTTCACCCGTTGCCGGAGCCCATACAATGATTGCTCTTCGATTTTGAGTTCTGGAGCAGGAATTGTAAGAACGCCCTGCTGCCTTTCTTCTCTGATGGAGGTGGCCGCCCAAGCTACTGTTCAGCGACGTGCGAAGCAGTTTGGCCCTAGTCTTCCTTCTCCAATTCCGCCATAGAACGGTGAGGAATCTGGGGCGGCGAGGCTTCTGCGATTTCCGGATCTGGATCCGCTCAGACGAGGATCAAGCGATCTTCTTCTTCGGAAGATGGTTCTCAGAGAGAACCAACGAGGGAGAATAGAATATTTGAAATTTTAAAATTCAAAATTTCATGCATAAACAAGTAAAAGGGAAATAATGAAAATGTCGCATATTTACGTACCTCTCACCGAAACATGTGCACTTGTATAGATTGAAAAAAGAAAAAAAGTTATTATACTGGACTCGTTACAAGATCGTGATATCTTTTTTTTTTTTTTTTTTTTTTTTTTTTTTTTTTTTTTTTTTTTCACCCAGCTTAGGGGTGCTACTGTACCAGGAACCCAGCCCAATGGAAAAACTTATCCTCTGGTATTAGAGTACATCGCATATGTTTGTAGAGAAACAAATACGACTACAAAATACACATGTTTCAATGGACCTCTTAAGTTATGGCATTGACCATCCTACCAAATTGGACAAGGACATTCGGAAACACCCTCTAACAATGGCCTTAGTGAAGATGTCCATCAATTGATCGTTTTATTTCATGTGTACATCGTATAGGATTAGCCACCTCTTTGTCCCAAACAAGATGACAATTAACAGAAAAATGCAAATTTATTTCATGTGATGTCCAAGTCATATAATTTCTTTTTTATTTCGAGTTTAATGAGTGCTTGTTATTTCTTAAGATGCTTGGAGGAATTCTCCACTCTTGCTTTCAACTTTGAATATTCGTGATAACCACACTGCATGTGTAAATATCATAATCACAGAATCACAGTATGCTTATTATTTTATTTTATTTTTATTCTCGCTAAGAAGACCTTCACCACTATTTTTTAGGAATTGGGACCCACATAAAACTAAATTTCCTCAGCGACATGCATTTCTCACCGTCACAGAAAGGGCGGTCTCTCTGCGGCTTATCATTGCCCTTACATGTCATAAGAATTACAAGGGTACCCAATCTAGAAAAGTAATATTTCCCGGGCTTGTTTGGATAATTCACTTGTAAAAGGATCTTTGTTTGGAAGAATTATGAGAACTTTTATATGGGAGAGTTCTTCCAAAGTAAAATTTCAAATGCTCAATTTCCTTGGTATTTGAAATGCTGAAATTCTAAGAATTTACAAGGCAAAAAGTGTCTTTTCATGTGGTCTAAAATTCTAAATTCTTGCATTAAACAGAACATTTAGAATGCTTAGTGGACAATATGTGTAAATATCATAATCACAGTATCACAGTATCTAATAAAATATTAACCCACTATCAGATTGATCAATTGAAAACATAAAGGCGTTGGTTTCAACAGGCCTTAAATAAATTCTACTCAAGTAAGAGTTAAGCCTACTTTCATATTAATAAAATACTAAATATGTCAAGTGTACTTTATCCAACAATGGGCTCAGTCATAGTGGAGTGCTCGTAGATAGGACTGCACATGGTGGTTCAGATCGGATTAACACTAAAATCAATCACCAAATCGAACCTATCAATTTTTTAATTATCCAATCTGATCCAACTGATGGAAAGGGCTTTCACTGAACCGAACCAAAGTAAAACCATTTATTTTTCGTCTTTTTAAAAACTAAAAATTGAAAATTTCAAAATGATGACACTTCCATCATTTGCATTCATTCCAATGTTTAAGGCAAACATAAAAATCCAACATTCTAGTGATCCACCAAAAAGAGAGTTTACAAATGGCACCATATTGGACTAAACACAAGCGCACAATCATATTATAGAATAGAAATTCTACAATCCAACCAAGAAATGAAAATCTCATAAGCTAAAAATAAAACGGGAACAAAATGACATAGAAATCATCAAAATACCTACAAATAGTAGTAGCACAAGTACTCACTGAGCCTCAACCAAACAACCAAACAGAAATATTTAAAGTCATTACATCCCAAAGCAAATCCAACATAAAACATAATAAATATTTAAAGTCGTTACAACCTAAAGCAAATTAAAGCAGATAACCCAAAAAGCAGCAACTTTACTCCCAATTACCAGCACTCCAACAGCAACTCCATAAGCCATAGCACTTCAAATGGATTGCATGTTTGGACAACAAACAAATTGGATTACTACCTAAATTTTAGTCCACAACAACAAAATTAACAAGAATAACAATGATTACCAAATGCATCCACCTCAACCATCCCAAAGCTCGAGTCATAGCACTTCAGTCACAATGAATAATAGGCTACATTGAACATTACGCATTAATATAGCCCTAAAATCAAGATTCAAGACAAAATTAAGCTTGTAAACAAATAAACATGAAGTATGTAATTAACTGATTAACTACCTCGAACTCAATAGCTTCAATTTCATCCATATCATCCTCCATTAAAGAAGACTGTTGAATCACGCAACCAATCTTGTGTACAAATCAAGGCTTCCACAAGCTTAGGATAAGAGAACTACGGAATTTATCTAGAACAAGACCTTTTGAACCAAATGCAAACTCAGAAGCAGCTGTTGAGACAATAATTGCCAATACATCAAGGGCAACTTGAGAAAGGACCCTATACCTTAGGGGATTCACCTCCACCAATTCAAAATATCAAAACTTGTATTTGGCTCTATCTTTTCAACTGTCTCCTCCAAATATTTGCCGACTTCAGACTTCCCTTCATTACTAACAACTTCATTCAAATATTTTTGAAACTTTGAAATATGACTAGGAGCACTTACACTTGTATTTGTGGTAGCACTTGAACTACTGCCATCCACATCAACAACAAAGCTTTCTAAAGATGAAGTAAATGACTCAGATTCAAACTTTTGATACTCACTAAAGACGATTCAATGCATCTCTTACTCTTTTTGTGAGCTCTTTCGCCGCATTAGATGTAAGAATTTTAGAATAAGAGAATTTCACATAGTCTAATTTCAAACGAGGATCAAGCACAACTGCAACCACTAACATCATATTCACTTTCTCAATCCTTCCCCAGTACTTTTCAAATTTAACCTTCGTTTTCTTAGCCATGTTACTCAAAGACTCTACCAAACTCAATGACATTTTAGATAAGAAACTTCCAATAGAATAAATTTTAGTAAAGTCCAAATGAGTGGTCACATACAAAGAGCTAGACAAACAAATGGTTGCATCATAAAATCATTTCAAAAATTGTGATTAGAAATGAGCTCCTTTCCCAATCCTTAAGGGAAGGGGGTCCACCATAATTAGCAACTTCACTAACAAATAGTGGATCATCCTCTTCTAATCTCTCAAATGCTTTTTGATACTTCATTGCAATGTCTAGCATGAGATATGTTGAGTTCCATCTAGTTGGTTCATCCAATTTCACACTTTTACTACATGCTAACCCCTCCATTTCCACACACTTCTTCATGCGTTGTTCTCTTTGTGGAGAACCCCTAACATATTTCACTGCAGCACGAATTTAAGCAAAATGAGGTTTCAATTCACTTAAGCCTTCCTTCACAATCAAGTGAACAATGTGTGAACAACATCTCAAATGAAAGCATTCACCGCCTAAAATAAAAGTCGCAGGTTTCTTAGAAAACTTTCTTTTCAGATATCCAGTAGCAACATCATTTACATATGCATTATCTACAGTAAGAGTGCATACTTTATTTATACCCCAATCGACCAAACATGCCTCCAATTCCTTACCTAATGCCTCACCTTTGTGACTGACTTTGGCAATTCATCCATCGCAATTCACAACCATATCAACAAGTGCATCTCTACAAAAATCTTGGTTAAATTTCCACATACCAAGGCTATTCTCACCCAATTTTGTTTGAGATGATGTCAAAACCTTTTGTTGTCTCTTTTTCTCTTGATTATTTTGGGGATTGTTGGGACAAACTCTGAAATGACTTTTCAAAGTGCTAGTACCATTCTTACTTTTATAAGAATACTTATGATGACAATATTTACATTGTGCACCATCCACTACATTCGAGTCTTTCTTATAATTTTTTGTAAAATGCTCCCATACATCAGATTCCTTACCCCTTCTTTTAGGACTGCATGCTTCAGAAACAGGACTAGGATCACCGCTTGTTTCAACAGAGCTAGAGCATACCTTCAGCCCAGAGTTCTCGGTGTCATTAGTAGTTTTCGACTGCAGCTTCTGCTGAGAAGGCTAAATTGCACTAGAACCACATTCAGCTGCATCTCCAGTATGTTCCATCTACTACCTGAAATTCAAATATAGCACATGATTAGTTGCTAAAGTTCACAATCTCCTCCAAAGCACAATGCAAATGTATTACAAAAAAATAAAAGGCGAAAACAAGCATATTGGCCACCAACGAAGAAAAAAGAACTCATAAGCCGGGCTAGCTAAAAAAGAAAAAAGAACAGCCAACAACCACCAGAGAGGAACGGCAACCAGGGATGAAAGAACTCCTTTAAATCACCTTTAGGACTCCTGTGTGAAGGGGGTTTCAGTATTATATATATTAGCAACTTGGTCAATATTATCTAACGAGAAATGCATACAATTAGGTGAAATTCCTGAGGGCCTGTCAAGGGGAAGAACGGTAAGACTGCAAACCTTCTAATAGCTGCAAGAACAAAGTGAGAGAGAGAGAGAGAGAGAGAGAGAGAGAGAGAGAGAGAGAGAATCGGAGGAGATTTGATCACTACTGAAATATATTAGTCTGTCCAAGCAAGCCCGACCCAATTGTGCAAAAAATGGGAAAAAGAAAAGTTAAATTGAATTGTAACCCATGTTCGTTGGTTCCGAATTTACAGCCAATACTCCATTAGCTAAAAGTGAAGATAACAGAAAACTTCCATTTAATTGCATATTGAAGAATCAAAAGAAAGGCACGCTTGCACATTTAATCCAACTGAGACTCATCAGAAAACAAATTGAACCTCAAATGCCTATATACAAACAATGGACTTGTGATATTAACAAACTGAATCACAACAACTAAAACCACGATGGACAGAAATGCAAAAAGATTGTTAATATCTATATTTTCATAAACCAGACATATTTAGCGAAAGCAAACAAAATTTATTTTGACAAGAAAACAGGACATTAATTGGAAGATATCATTAGATTAAATGGTGCTTTTAAAAGTCCATTACATCAACATCACATGCAATGGGGAAGGGCATCAACTCACTACACCACTGCAAATAAACACTATAAATAGAGGCATGACAGCGCACCATATCAACACATAAATGGGAAAAACTATCAAATTGGCATAGGTTGTTTGTCACAGTACTTTCATCACCATTGCTTCAGCCAAGTCCCCAAATTGACTCATGTACTCCCTCAGCTTATGATATCTGCTCAATCCCATAATGTGTTTAAGAGACCAAATTCGTGGGTCCGATCCACATCTCATATAACAATTAATCTCAGACAGTGTCTCTGCAATTTTACTAACGAGTAAGGAACACTTTATTTTTTTAAGTGTGATCGGTGTAAAACACAGGAGACAGAGGATGAACTCTTTCCATCCATCATCCGGTCGCATGATTGAATGAATGACCAGGCCTAACTCCTAATGCACCCCATTTCAGAAATTTCAATAAAAAATTATCATTACATGTTAAATCAAAATTTTCATCACATTTCAAGATTTAAAAAAAAAAAAAAATGAATGCATGACCATTAAAGAGGGGAAGGATAATATATTTCAACAAGAATAATCAATCACCTGCAATTAGCTTCGTCCTTGTTGTCAAGAGGGGAAGGATTCACACAGAGCTAAAAAGAGCCTGGGATTAGCATCATCCTCGTTGTTAGTTTTGTTGCCAGGAGCCAACGAGAGGAGCAAGGGCCCTGAAGAAGACGTTTCAGATCTTCATTTCTCTGTGCTGCTGAGTCACCAGAGAAATGCAGACAGGATCGGGTCTCTGGTTTCTTGAGATAGAGAAATGGAGAAGACGCAGACAGGATCAAGTCGAGATCGAAGAGAGGGTTTTGTTTCGTCTGTTTTGTCGGTGTAGGAGAAGATCGAATAAAGGGACTGCAGCCTCTCTTTCTGCGGTGTCAGTGGTGTTCTCCAGAGACGATCGCAGTATGGTCGTGAGCAGGTAGAACTGATAACCCTAAAACCGCAGTATGTCTAAGCACGAGTTCATTGAGTTGTGAGTTGTCGAAACGGGCTTTCTTCCTAAGCATAGATTTGCAAAGGTCCTTGTTCCTTCATGAAGTAGATGAAAAGGGCTTTTTCTCTGCCTCTCTTGTTCTCTCTCTTATTCTCTCATATTTTCTTTCTTTGAAATCCCATTTAGCTGGAATCTGGATATTTTCAAGCTCTCACCACTTCTATGGCCCTTCAATCTCAACCTTCCAGTAGTATGTCATCTTCAAAGAGTTTGTGAGGCCTTCTCTGACTTCTCCACCTTTTTCACCTTTCGCCTATGCCAAATCCTGAACATCCATCAAGGGGGCCGAGACACCAGATGGGAGAGAGCCATGCGCCTTTTCAATCAAGAGTTTATGCCCCATCAACGCCCAAATCTCTCTCCCTCTCTCCTCTCTCTGATTTTCTTCTTTTCCTAGACGTTTCTGACCCATGTGAAAATAGATGTCTAGTGTGTTAGTTAGGCCATGTTTGGTATCTGTAATCTTCTTCTGACAGACCCACTCAAAATAGCGCCGTTCAAAAAAGAGCCATATAAAGAAGAGGCTAAAATAAGAAAACATGTTTGGTAAGACCCATGCTCCATTTGAGTCGCCACTTTTCAAAGTGGCCCCAGCAAGCTCGGCTGTAAACTGATTTTTCGTATGGACCATCTCTTTTCTAGAGGGTCCATTTTGTTGAATCTGGCCCATAAGAGGAGCCCCTATATCTGATTACCCAAACATCACCCATCACAACCAATGCCCTGGATCCATTCAGGTTACCTTAGTTTATCTATACAGGACTTTAACTGATTTTTCAGGGCTCTCCTGAATTCTCAGAATTATGTTATCTGCAGGGAAAGGTGATGAGAGAACTTGTTTGGTTTTTAGGTCAAGTCTCCTGTCGCAGGTACACTTGATGCATGCTTGGGCACCTGCATATGTTTACTGCAGCCCATACATCTGCCAAAAGCCTGAAGCCATGCAAAAGAACCTCATATCTTGAAGTGAAACATAGCAAGGGCTAATAAATCATATTATATATAATCTGAATGCCCACAAATGGGATCTAACCTAAATATCTCAACAATAAATTCCAGCCCTCTGATAGTTGTGCTGTGAACATATACATGGATTTTCCAATTTCAGAAACTCTGGGCATTCATTCTGGTCATTGGACAAGCACCATACAAAGCTGAAATTACTTTTCAACACAACAGGATTTTATTACCAATACAAGACACACTACAAATGATTCCAAAGTACACACTACAATCCATGCCCCATTTCTGTGTGTCCCTGCCTGAAAAGCAACTGTGACCCTGCAGTACAGCCAATTTATCTCCAACATTTGTTCCCCTTCATATATATACACAAAACTACATAATTCTGTTAACTACATAATTTGTAAGCATTCTCATTTATTTCCAATCGAAACACTAAAAAACAACAACAAAAAAACCAAAAACAAAGCCAAAAAAAAAAAAGGGGGCCTTCAGATGTCATAAAATTGGGTTTTCGAGCAAAACATCACCACCACTACCACCATCATCATCATAGCCTTAACTCTAGGGTTGGCATAACGAGTTCTACTAGTAACATCAAAGACAAATTGTTTAGAACTCATAACATAGTGTCGCAAGTTCTTACAGCTGATCTGACCCTCCACCGTCTGGACTTAAATACTTTGGCATCCGTTGTGATATCTTCAGGCACGCCATCCATTGTTGGAGCCCATTATCATCCCCTCTCGCTGAAGTGCCATCAAATAAGGCAGCCATCTCTTTAGGAAAAGGAAGGGGCTTGGACTTAAGTACTTTGGCATCTCTATGGGTCTGCAATAAAGTTTAATGATAAATGTCAAAGGCTTTTACCTATCCTAAAAATACCAAAACAACTACAAAACACATATACCTTCAGGTATTACGGCCATCGGTCATGTTCCATCTCCACACATCTTGTATGCGGGTTGAAGCCTATACCAGTTTGGCTTGTCAAGTGCAACCAGGCATTGTAGAGTTTTTTTTTAGATTATCCAATTGATTCTTCAATTGTTTTTGTTTAAAACTATGTCCTGTCCTTTGAGTAAACTTCTCTATGATCATCTTCCATGCTTTTGAGCTAAATTGTATCCCCGGGTGACCTCCAGATTTTACTTGTTCCAAACAAATGTCAATGAGACTTTCTCATGCCATCGGACCATTGCGCATGATCTATGTCATCAGTTACTTTTGACTTTCCTTTATCCGTCATGATAACCACACCTAATTACACATAATTTGAATGAATGCACATTTGGCAAGGAAAATAAACAACATCCGCAAGTTTACATGAGTCCTAAAAAATGTGCGCATCAATAACTCAATATGAATTGTTAGCACATGTCCTATTACACTCCATATGATTAAATTTAGATCAAATTGTGAGGAGAGGTACAGCTTTTTATAAGGACCATATTGCTTTTGGGTTGAAACTTCAAGCTTAATGTAATCACTGGGCCACATCTTTTTCACTGAACAGGAATCACAAAATATCAAGGAAGATAAAGAAAATGCTATAGTTTCAAGACATGAAGTCACAACTTTACACTGTGGAATGCGGAGGCAGGATCCACTGCACCCTGGAGGACAAAAAAAATGTAGCCCCACATTTCTTGACATTTCTAACCACACATATAGTCCATGTGGACAAGATCCAAACCATCTATCCCATCTTTGATAAAAATCAATCAAGGACCATTCAATGGACTTCTCATGGCATGGAGGTGAAGCATTGTTAATGTTCATTTATTTGTCCAGAGATTAAAAATCTAGGATTGTGCAACTCTTGGTGCCGAGGAGACATCAGTACCATGTATAGATAGAAAAGTGAACATAAAGATGCCATACTTGAAAATCAAAACCTCTGGTTTTTATAAACATTAAACAAAAAATAGAAACACACACAAGTTTCTACCATCATGTATGAATGTATAACGAGTCCAGCATCACTATTTAAAGAGATTATATTAAACTGAATCAAAACCAACCTCCAACATCAACAAGATAACTAAACTAAACTAACATAAACAAACAAATTAGAATCGATAAAAAAAGCCTAAAACATGTATAAAGTTTAGATTCTAAATTTTGATGCAGATTTTAAAATTCAGGCCTTACATGTCCAATCAAAATTTCACTTCTATTTGGGTGGGCCATGCAGATGAAGTTTTGGGAACCAAATTACATCCCTAGCTAGTGAATAATAAGAAACATTTAAGCCACAAGAAAATATCAACTGAGCAATGAAAATTACTAGTGCTGCCCATGGACTGATGACCTAGGTTTAGAAATGTGGGTTGCATTCAAGTCCCAATTACAGTGCACTTTTGGGTCACAAATATCGTGAATGGAAAAATTCTAAATTACAGAAGGATATCAAACTACGAAGTGGGTATGGACTACTGTAGTTTACCAGTGCTCATGTTTGGTTCTTAATGTTAATGGCATCCCCATTCCATGCTTTTTTCTGATATCTCCAAAGCATATTCAGATTATTGAAAGAAAAAACGCTCTGAAGGTTTTGAGAGCAGGCACTTGATAGTATTAAAGACGGATAATTGGTAGCGTTTTTGAGAATTATACTCTGGTCAAGATACAAACCTAGGCCTGAACCCATCTTGAAGAATGGTTCAACCCGTCTGCAAACCACAGGTGCATATATAATCAAGGATTTAGACCACATGGGCCAGGTCTACTTCATTTAGCAATCCAAAGTTCCAAACTCCCAAAGCAGGGCATGCTACTCAAATTAAAAATGCTGGCCACATCTTTAGGTCAAGACAAGAAACCAAAGGGGGGCCAATGAACCATTTAATCAGACCATAACCATGTTAATCCAAGATGAGAAACGATTGAAGGGTTAATGAACCTCTGAACCTCTTCTTGAAAACCTGAAAACAGTTCCTTCTTGCAATGTCCATATACATGACTAGTCATCTCTGGGTATCACTCTGATGGCCCTGAACTGTTTGGGGTCCAAGTCGACTAGGATGTCTGAGGTATCGATTCTTATTTGTGTCATATGCCATCGATGCATTATTCTTATTTCATTCGAAACAATGGCTGTGAAGGATTCATATCCACAATAGCTAATAATAATTTAAAAAAAATAAAAAAATAAAAATAATAAAAAATAAAAAATAATAAAAAAACTGCACTAATCCGTAAAACCCCCACTCAATAGTATCCATAAAAGAAATGAAAGCCAGAAACATCAACATCCCAGAAATTCCAAACATAAAAACTTCCACAATAGAGCAACAGAAACCCAAAACTAAAAAACCCCCTTTCAAATAAATTGCACTTCTAGCAATTCAAAGGGGAAATAGAAAAATCCAATGAAATGAAAATCAAAACCCTACTTGGAAACAAAAGGGTAGAGAGAACTCACTGCTGGAGATGATCCAGCAAAGCGCGCGCACGGCTACCGAAGGGGGGACAGAGAGGCTTCCAACTGCGACGGCTAGGAATGAGAAGGAGAGGAAAGGGGAAAGAAGAAGGGTGAAATCGTGTTTGGGAGTCTCACAGCAACCATCGAAAGGTTTTTGTAGCAGGGATTTTCGGTGGAAATAAAATAGCGTCTGAGGGTATTTTAGTCTTAAAAAATGTCTCCGCCTCTATATTTTTAAGGGCCAATGCCTCTATTTTCCAAGTGCACCGATTTGGAGCATTCCAAAAGTATAAAAGCCTAAAGTTGGTAGAGGAAAAATTCCTATGCCAGACACCTCTAATTTTTCAATCCTCCAGCTGTTTTAGACATTTAGAGGAATAGAGGCTTGAAATAGACCTCCGAAACATGGGCTTAGACTAGTGTCTTTTTTCTAATCATCTTTCTGTCTGAGTTCTTGGAGTAGAATAGAAATGTAGTGTAAGATTTGTTGTTGTTGTTCTTGTTCCTGCCACTATGGAATTGGGTTTTTTTTTTTATTTGGGATTTTCTAGCCACATCCAAGACTCCAATTACCCACTCACAGTGTGATTTTATACTCAGTAGGAAATGGGGTTTTTTGTATTTCTTAATCTTCTTATTACATATGCTCTTTGTTCATTTTGGTGAAACCCCAGTTGACTAGTTGGGATTGTAATTTGGTTATCTTGGAATGAGAAAGTGGATAATTAAGAGAAGATTGAGAGATGACTTTGTTCTAGTGTTGAAGGATCCCAACATGTAATTGTAGTTATAAAATAATATGATAATGACTATGCTACTTCCTGTATGTCTAACCAAACATTCTTGCCTGCCTTTACAGTTAAAAAAGCAATTGTCCCAAAGTTTTTTTTTTAAATAAAGTATCAAAGTTGAGATTTCCAAAACAATGTATTCTCTTAAAAAAGTTACTTTGAAGAAGTAAGTTTTTAAAGTTACTTTTAGAAAAGCATGTTTGACCATAAAGAAGCCGAACCAAACACATCCTAAGCCACTTAACTAAATTTGAGCCCTAGCTCGTTGTGGCGGATGGTTTGGGAGGAAGATGATGATTGGGAGAAGAAAATCAAAGCCCCACAAAGGAAAAATCCAGCCTTGAAGCCGTGCACTTCGTCTTTGTCTGCTCTTCCTCCCCCTCTTGTTCCTCTTTTTCGTTCCTTTCCTTCTCTTCCTCTTTTTCTTCCTTCCTTTCTAGTTTCGCCTTTCTCACCCTTGATCCCTGTCTCAAATGACATTGAGACAAGAGATGGGTTCTCTTTTGGCTTGGGCAACCCACTTGATTTCTTCTCTTTCTTCATCTTTAGCCACACATCGTCATTATTATATATATCTTTTAACTATTGCTAATGGGTTCTAGTGTTGGGTGAAGAAATCAAATCGGGGATCTCAAGTGAGTCTCACTCGGGCCCTACTTGACGCTTTAATTATTTTTATTTTAATAAATCCTTGCTAAACATAAGAATTAGCATTTAATTCCACTTAAAATCCCTCCATTGATTTATTACACCAATCACAAATTATGTATGCTTATTTCTAATGAGAACTATAGTATTAGACTCTTCTATTTGTACATGAGCTCATTTCAATGGGCATAACTTTTTGGATTTAGACAGCCTTCTTCCATCTCCTTCCAGGCACCAAGTAAGATCATTTAGAGCACTCAAAACCCATTCCAATCACACTTAGATCCTCTGTAGGCAAATCCTAGAGCTTGCTTAGCTCAAGAAAAGTGTGATTTGAGGAAACCTCATCTAGGGAAAACCTTGAGCCTTCAAAGTGAAACCACTACATCCCTAGATCTAGACCTCACCCTCACTTGGTTGTGCACACTTTAAAAGATCTTCAACACCAAGGAGCATTGCAAGAGGTCAAAGCTTGGAGCTTTGGATTCAAGCATCAAGAGCACTCTCAAGACATTAATTTTCATCTAGACGCAAGTGTTCTAAGGTTAATTTCATTTCCATAACATTGTAAAGTGGTGAAGAAGAGGCGAAGTGGCTGGAACGGAACTTTGAAGAGGAGGAAGTTCGTCAGGTGGTCTTATCTTGGAGGAGATAAGGCTCCAGGCCCAGATGGCTTCCCAATGGCCTTCTTTCAACGATTCTGGAAGATGGTGAAGAAGGATGTTATGGACTTTATGGAGGAATTCTCTCAAAAGGGTAAATTGTCCAAAGGATTGGGGGCTTCTTTCATCGCGTTAATTCCAAAGAAGACAGGAGACCTTGGCATCAAAGACTACAGACCCATCAGCCTTCTGGGATGCATCTATAAAATCCTATCCAAAGTCCTAGCAGGGAGAATTCAAAAGGTTCTGCCAAAGATCATTTCTAATGAGCAAGGAGCTTTTGTAGAAGGAAGACAAATCTTAGATGACATCTTGGTGGCCAATGAATGTGTGCATTCAAGACTTAAGGAGAGGGCTCCGGGGATCATTTGCAAGCTAGATCTGGAGAAAGTTTATGACAGGGTGGACTGGAATTTTCTTTAATACATGCTAAGAAGGATGGGGTTTGGGGAAAAATGGCGGAGGTGGATTCAGGAGTGTGTCTCGTCGGCTTGGATCTCCATTTTGATGAATGGGTCTCCAAAGGGCTATTTCCAAGCCTGAAGGGGTTTAAGACAAGGGGACCCCCTATCCCCTTTTCTCTTCCTAATAGTAGCAGAAGCGCTGGGAAGAATGATAAAAAAGGCAACGAATGCAGGAATGTTCGAAGGTTTCAAAGTGGCTAGAAACTCCTCGGTTATCAATCACTTGCAGTATGCGGACGATACTCTCATATTTTGTGGACCAGAAGAAGGTCAGATAACAAATGTTAAAGCCACTATCCTATGCTTTGAAGCAATGTCAGGGCTTAAAGTCAATTTTTCCAAGAGCGAGGTGATTGGTCTACGAACAGAGAAGCCCCTTCTCATTAATTATTCAGAAATTATGGGTTGCAAGATTGGGATCTTCCTCTTTCGTACTTAGGAATGCCATTGTGCTCAGGGCGGGTTACTAAATCTCTTTGGAACCCAGTTGTGGAAAGGGTAGAGAGGAAGCTGTCTTTCTGGAAAGCTAATTACCTAATCTATAGGAGGAAGGGTTACCCTCATCAAATCTGTCATCTCCAACTTACCAGTCTATTACTTCTCCATCTTTAGATGCCCATCCTCTATTATTAAGAGACTCGAAAGATTGCAAAGAAAGTTCTTATGGCATGGCACAAGCTCTCAAAAGAAGATACACTTGGTAGACTGGGAATTCGTATGTAAACCGAAGGAAGAAGGAGGCCTGGGAATTAGACCCATAAAGAAGATGAATCAAGCCCTTCTGGGCAAATGGCTGTGGAGGATTGGAGACGGTTCAAAAGGACTTTGGAGACGGGTGTTAAAAAGGAAATACAATCTTCCAAGACATGGGTGGGATATCTAGGATCCCCTTCGGAATTCTTCTGCTATATGGAAGGGTATCCTCTCGGTTAAGAGTCTTTTCATGGAGAACATTAGGTACCAAATTGGATTGGGGGAAAGGATCCTTTTTTGGAAAGATAGCTAGATGGGTGAAAAGGTGCTGTGTGCTCAATTCCCTGACCTGTTTAGGTGTGCACAAGACAAGGAAGCAATGGTCAGCTCTTATATGAGTATTGCTGGAGGCCAGATTGTCGCGACCCCGGACCGAGACGGGGCCCGCGACGCAACGCATTATAATGATAAAACATACTGCCTGTCTTCCCCACAGATTTCCCCACAAAAGGAAGGCAACTTGCTCTAGCCAGATGCTCTAGCCAGAATTCACATTTATTCAACTTCGCATAGAGCTGGTGGTCTCTCAAAAGCTGTAACAACGTCCTCAAGTGTTCTTCATGCTCCTCCTTACTCTTAGAATACACAAGAACATCATCAATAAACACCACTGTAGAGTGATCTAAGAACTCTGCAAAAACCTTATTCATGAGAGCCATGAAGACTGCGGGTGCATTTGTCGAGCCAAAGGGCATCACTAAGAATTCATAATGCCCATATCTCGTTCGGAAAGCTGTCTTCGACACATCAGACTCTCTAACCCGCAACTGATGATACCCTGACCTCAAGTCTATCTTGGAAAAGTGTGTTGCTCCTTGCAATTGGTCAAATAATTCATCTATCCTTGGCAAGGGGTATTTGTTCTTGACGGTCACATGATTCAATCTTCTATAGTCGATGCACATTCTAAGACTACCATCCTTCTTCTTCACAAAAAGAACTAGCGCTCCCCAAGGTGGAACACTTGGCCTAATGAAGCCTTTGCTCAACAATTCTTGCACCTGAAGTTTCAATTCACCTAACTCTGCAGGAGCCATCCTATAAGGTGCGATTGAGATCGGTGCTGTCCCTAGAAGGAGTTCAATAGTAAACTCAACTTCTCTAACTGGTGGTAAACTCGGGATTTCTTCTGGAAAAACATCTGGAAATTCACACACTACGGGGATATCCTCCACCCTTTGGGACTGTTTATCTTCCGTGATAAACGCTATAAATGCCTCACAATCACTGCCCACCAATCTATTAGCTTTCAAAGCGGAGATGAAACTGCTAGAAGATTTCTTCTTATTGCCCTGAAACATCAACTCTGTCTGTGGCCCTTGCAATCTGAATGTGATGGTCTTACCAAAACAATCCATGGTAGCATGGTAGGTCTCTAACCAATCCATGCCTAATATATAATATCAAAATCATGCATGTTTAGAATGATGAGATTGGCCGGTAAACTGATATCTCCTAACAAAATCGAACTAGGGTAATAGGTGCTACAAACAACCTGTTTACCTACTGATGTAGTGACAGTCAAAATATAATCCAATTCTGCATGCTGTGCATCAATCTTCTTTGCAAATAAAGGGAATAGAAAGGAGTGTGTGGATCCTAGATCAAATAAGATCTGTGCTTCTACTCCACAAACAAGAAGTTTACCTTCTATAACATCACCTTCTGTTTCAGCATCAGCACAGTTGATATTGTACGTGCGTCCCTGCTGGTTTGGCCTATTCTGCTGCTGATTCTGCCTCCCTTGATTGTTCCTATTCTGAGGTGGACGAGCATTCTGATTCTATACTTGTCTGCCTTGCTGCTGCTGTTGCTGTGGTGGCCTCACTTGATTCTGAACTGGTGCCTGATTCTGTGGTGCTGCTTGCCTTTGCTGCTGATATCTGTTGCCCTGATTCTGAAGCTGTGGGCAATCCTTGATTGCATGGTCCATTCCTCCACATTTGAAGCAAGCACCCGTTGCCTTGCGGCATTCATGGGTAGGGTGATTCTTGCCACAATGATTGCAACCACTTTGCCTAACTTGGTTATGTTCTTGTCTTGGCTTCTTGCCACTTTGTTGCCTTTGGTTATGCTGTTGGTGTTGCTGCTTCCTATCCTGAATGATCTCATTGTTGAATTCTTCAAATTTATACGCCCGCTTAACCGCTTCATCAAATGTGGCTGGTGGAATCACTCCCGTAACATCCCTCTTGAGAATGGGATTTAACCCTTCCAAAAATTTGGTGATCTTCTTATGCTTCGTATCAATCAACTCGGTAGCATAGAGAGCAAGCCTCTCAAATTTGGTAACATACTCCAGAACTGTCATGCTCCCTTGTTTCAGCTGTTGAAATTCCACTGCCTTCTGCCTCTTGACATGTGAAGGGACATACTTGTCGGTAAAATGTGTCTTGAAAGTTGTCCAAGCAACCTCATCTGCCATGGCCTAGTATGGTTCTTTAACTGTCTACCACCAGGAGTCAGCAAACCCATAGAATAGAGAAGCTGTGAGGTTCACCCTCTCCCTGCCCGTGCAAGTAAAAACATCAAAAATCTTCACGGTGTTCGTGAGCCAGTCATCTGCAGTTAAAGGGTCCTCTTGGCCTGAGAACTCCTTGGGTGCTCTCTTCTTGAATCTCTCAAACATTAAATTAGGGTCATGATCCCTCTGGTTGATAACAAAATTCGGACCGGGAGGTTGCATAGGTGGAACTTGTTGCCTATTCTGCAAGACCTTTAGTAGTTGTCTCTGAACTTGTGCCATTTCTTCATCCTTCTTTGCCATCTGTTCCTGGAATTTTGTTTGAGTTTCATTAGCTTGTTTCTGTTGTTCTAGCATGGCCTGCATGAGTTCTTGAAACTGTGATGCAGTAGGTTCAGTGGCCGGGTCTGTGCCATTCTAATTACTACCCGAAGCATTGTGATTTGGAGCTTTTCTTGGAGGCATGATGCTGCAGAACAAAACGTTAGTACACAATAATATGGTCGGGGTTGGTCTCTAAATCCATACGAAAAGATCTAACGAGCTCACGGATCCTCGCCACGTCCCTAAGATTTTCTAGTTTCTCTTAAGTGCCTGAAACAAGTCCCGCTCTGATACCAATCCTGTCGCGACCCCGGACCGAGACCCGGGCCCGCGACGCAACGCATTATAATGATAAAACATACTGCCTGTCTTCCCCACAGGTTTCCGCGGTGAGGATCCCAAGACACGGGTCTAGCTCACACGAATAGGTATGCGGAAGCGTGTAGCAAAACGAATCATACAGATTTAATACAATAAGATGTAACATAAATAAGGTATCAAGGCATGGTATCGAAGAGGAGTGTCAACAAAGCAATCCTATCTTGATATAAAGTTCCATAGTTAGACAAAAATATATTAATTCAAAATACATATCCATGAGAGGCCAACAAAGGCCAATACAACAAAATAAGATCCCAAAAGATATCCCAAAACTAGGTGAACGAGAAATCAAGATCCCGCCCGGCGTCTAGATGACGTCGTCGGGCTGCCACTCATGTGCTGGGGGTGGCTCAATAGCCTCCTCCGGGCACTCCTCGTCAAACGCGATACCTCTTGCACCAGGACACCAAAATAAAATGCATCAAACACGACGGTTTGGCAAATAAACAATTTAGGCATGAATATGAAAAATAGTGCTAAAACAATTCAAGATTAAAGTACACGTTTCAAGTTTACGAAACTAGCATGAATACTTATAATATCATGAAAAGATAAATCCACATTGAGCTCATCCTTTCTCTATCACATAAATGACAAGAGCAAGCACGCACGAAACACGACACGCAAGACATGATCCCACGCTACACAAGGTAAACGGGGAGGCCGGCCGCGGAACCGGAAAGACACGCACGATGTGTAATATAATACACGACCAGTCTGCAGACAGTCCACATGTTTAAGGACCCCTAGGTAGTGGATCAAGCTAAAAGGGCAGTCCAAGCTCAGTGGTATTCACTTATATCATGAATGCACAGAACACGGCGATACACGTTCGAGAACACAACAAAACAAGAGGGAAATCATTTATCAAACACGACACGACAAGACTAGCAAAATAGCATAGTACAAATGCTCAATGAACTTAAGAAATGATTCCCTTTTTAATTCTTGAAACGAACTTGTACTTGGAAATCAAATGAGAACACGATGATGCATGAAGCATCAAAACAAGAGTTCAAACATAAATCTATCAAGCATAGGCTATGACCAATCTTTGACCCTTGTGGAATTGAAACCCAAATGTTAGAATTCTATATAGCTTGGTGCCCCCGAAGGTAAGATACATTTTGGAATTTCAAGTGCACAACGTCAAATGAAGGTCTAAGGCATAGTCTAGTTTTCATCCTCACGAAAATCCTTCAAAAAAAATGGAAAATGGAATTTTCAGCAAAATTCGGCTAGCTGGCGGTCACCTGGCGGCTAGCCACACTGGGGGTCTGACGGCTAGCCGCTAGCTGACCGCTGGGTCAAAACAGGGGAAACACATCTCTCAGAAAAAGTAGCCGAAATGGCTCACGGTTAGCTGGCGACCACGGCTAGCCGTGAGCTGACCGTGAGGTCACCGTAGACCTGGGCAGATTTTTGCAAGCTACTGGAAAAGTAACCGCCCAATGCGGTTGGCTGGCGGCTAGCCGCCGTGGAAAATGCAGTTAGCCGCTGGCTGACCGCTAGGCTCGGCTGGGCGAATTTCAAGTCAGAAATTGCATTTTCTTTCCTTCTTCACCTCCATACTTGAACCACCTGCACTCCCCAAGCCTACATGCTTTCCAAGGGATGATTTTCACACAAATATCCACTCACATTTCAATCAAAACTTCAAAATCACTAAACCATTCACATTCAAATCATGCATTTAATAACTTGTAAAGCATTCAATTGAAATACATGCTTCCATTCAAGACAAAACTTCTAGATTAGATGGAGTGATTAGTAACCATGCTTGTAAAGATTAAACAAACTAAAAGAGATTAGTAACATGAAAGAAATGATAAGCTTGATAATAAAATAACATTTCTCAAGGTAAAATACCCAAAACTTACAATGCACTATGAAGGACTAAAATGTTTACTTGCCTTAGTCCAATGTCAAGCAAAAACTCCACAAAATTCAACAAGGGGAGATCCACAAAATCTACACAAAACCCCCAAAATAGAGCACACAAAAATCACCATTTTGGTCATTACAAACCCCCATTTCGAAAATGGGTTTGAAAACATAGAAAACAAGCTCTAAATGAGCTAAAAGAACATCAAATGAAAGAATAAAGAAGAGTTCTAACCTTGAGCTAGCTGAACAAGAAGAAGAGAGCTTGAAGATGATGAATAGTAAAAGGGATTGGCTCCAAAAACATCCCAAATGAAGCTTGAGAAGAAAGAAAGAGATTGGTAGTCTTGGATCTTGATTTGGGACACTCTAGCTAGATGATTCAAGGAAGAAAAGGTCAAGAAGAAAGCTTCTTCACTCTTGCTCTAGGTCAAGAACGGTTGCAGGAAATGGGAAGGAGAATGGAGGAGAGAGAATAGGAGGGTTTATATAGAGTCTGGGAAGTGGGTCCCAATGCAGTTGAACTTGAAACGATTAAAACATGGTCTTGTGGACCCCGGATGGAATCGACGAAGAAGAACAAAACGATCGTCGAAAAATCTAGTTTCGGAAAAATATAATTTTGACATAATTTCACGACCTCGAAAAATGTGCCCAGATTTAGAATGAATAGTCAGATTTACCCTTTTGGCCAAAACTTGGGTTTCTGGGCCTCAAATACATGTAGGCTAAAAATGAAAGTTGTCACAAATAATAAAACCATTCAAGAGAAATAAAAATCACGATCAAACCAAAGATCTAGAACAAAAACCCATTCTTACACGTGTACTCAAGGCGTCCCTGAGCATGTCTGAATCATACTAAACGTCCTCAAAATTCCCAAAGCTATAATCCAAACTAAGTCTAATCACATTCTAACCCAGCTAGTACTAAGACTCACTTAAGACTAAACACTCACTTAATTAGTACTAATCGAGTTGGTCTGGGTCGGGGTCTAACACAGATGGTATGGTGCCCCACTTTTAGAAGGAATTTGAAGGATAACGAAGAATCACAGTTCATTGATCTTCTTAATTCCCTGACTAATATTACCATTCAAAACAACATAGCAAATGATGGGGTGTGGACTGCCTCTAAGAATGGATTCTTTTCAGTGTCTTCTTTCTTTAAGACAATCCTAAACAATCCTAGGGGTAGGAGTGGAGTGTATGGCATCTGGAAGATGAAAGCTCCTACCCGGGTGCTTGTTTTCGGGTAGCTCGCTCTGAGGAAAAGGATCCCTACTATAGACCTTTTGAGGAGGAGAGGGATGCAGATAGTGAATGGCTGCCCTATGTGCTTGAGGGATAAAGAAACCGTGGACCATCTCTTGCTAAACTGTAAATTAGGTCAGACCATATGGATGGCTATAATAAGAGGGCTTGGTAGCAGTTGGGCCCTTCCTCAGTCTCTCCCAGAGCTTTTCCAAGCTTGGAAGACCCCAATTGGGAACCCTAGAGGCAAAGTGATGTGGCGGCTATCTTTTCTAGCGGTGGTCTGGACGATTTGGAAGGAAAGAAACTCAAGATGTTTTGTAGGAAATGCTATTAATGAAAGCAGATTGGTGGAGAAATCGAAGTTCTTAGTAGCTTTTTGGGTGTCTATTCTCCCTTCTTTTAAGGGATACTCCTTAGATCATATTGTGTATCATTGGAAAGATGTGGCCCTTTCTATGACAGGGCCTTAGTTGGTTGCTGTTTAGGATCTTTAGTTGTTGTTATGTTTTGTTCTCTTCAGCTTTCAGTACTTTTCTCTTGTACTGTTTGCTCTTTTTTATTGAAAGTAACCATTCACAAAAAAAAAAAAAAAAAGTAAAGTGGATTAGACTTTCGTGATGAAACCACTATAAAAAATAGGTGTTGGTCGATTAGATGTTAGTGATCGAACCACCATATCAAAAAGTTAGGTGTAAAGTTTTTGAGACGAGCCTTTTGGAAAACCTCCTATAGTGGAACCCAAGGAACCATTGGTGCGTGGTTGGCTTGGGAGTGGATGTAGGTCACGGACCAACCACTATAAATAATTGTGTGCCTCTATCCATTTATGCTCTATTGTCTTACATGTATACATTGAGATACATGTGCTAGATAGGTGTTTATTTAATGTTTTGGTATACAGCACACGTGCTAGAATACCTTGACCAAATTGGCATATCATTGATTTGTTAGCACATATCACTTGTGGTGCACCTCACTATTGAACACTAGATTGTCTTATGACATTGATATAATTTATAGAGAAATTTAAGTGAAATTGTGGTTGATATTAATTGGACTAAAGTGGTTAATTAAGTTTAAATTTTTAATTAGTCCTATTCAACCCCCTCTAGGACTTGCGTAGGTCTAGCTTTCACTTTCCGTTATGACTGCTAACCGGACCACACCGAAAGACCATTTGATTGGGTAAAGAGACGGATAACTGGAATCTCTTGAGCAAATTCAACAAGATCGCCACACTATAACAAAAAGAAAGAAATAAAATAGAAACTTCCTTGCGATATCTTCGATCACTGTCACTGTCTCTTCATTATATCACCTAGATTTAATTTCTAATGAAAAAATAAGACAGTAGTATAATTATATGAGAGAGAGAGAGAGAGAGAGAGAGAGAGAGAGAGAGAGAGAGAGAGATTTGTTCTACTTCGTTCGTTTTATGCATAGCCATCATCAATCATGATGTGATATAGGTGAGAGGTGGATGCATATGAAAATTTCCCATATATTATCAATGGAGCAAGGAACTTAGGCAAATGCAAGGTGCCCACTGCATGGTTCTCAAGCAATGAGTATATGTGGCTAAACTATATCCAGCAGTGTTTTTTTTATTGTTCAATGGTGTGATTTTCACTTCCATTCTTGTCAATCAGAGAATGGATATGGTTACACCTGAAGTTCGCTTAGAATAAAGAAAATATAGCGTGATTTGAAGGTATCAAATGAATTGTGTCATGACGGAAGATGTGAAGGGCTGTTGATAACTCAAAATAAAATGAAAGATTACTTGAAACAGGCATATTCATCAAATCAGTGGTAGTGCTTGTGGATTATGAACTTTGGCCAATCAAGGAAAATTTGAGTCAGATGAAAGTTTAAAGCTTCACTAGTGTCAAAATTATCTCATTTGCCTATTGAAATGCTAGTACCAGTGTATAGGTTAGCGGTGAGGCACATCTATTCCATAGAAACAACGAAGGATCAATCCCTGGTTGTAAGTTTGATGGGGAAGTACTTGGGTGAGTGTGTTTGGATGTGAAGAAAAAAAAAACACGCATTCTAATATTAATCAGTGAAAACTACTAATAAATAAATTACCTTCTTTCCTATACCACTCAACCCTTAGGCATGTTGTAGTTGCAATGTGAAAATGACGTTTTCTTGTTTTATAGCCTTGCATATCCTTCCTATTTAAACAAATAAGAAACAAAAACTTAAGTGTATATATATATTTTTTAAATGGTGACTATATTACTCAAAAAGCTATACAGTACAAGAGTACTATACTGATCACAAAGAGGCCCCCAAAAAAAAAAAAAGAGCCGGAGGGATATAAACCCAAAAAGAGCCGGAGCCCCAAGTGGTAAAACAAATGAAAAATACATAACAGCTTAAGGAGGGATATAAATTATCAAAGAAAGCTTAATAACTCCCTCTTTGGCAATTAGCTCCGCCTCCACATTTGCTCATCTCATAATATGATAAATACAAAAAGAAAAAATGGAAAATAAAAACCAATAATAAAAAAATTCCATATAAAAAATAGAAAGAACAAATGATTGGGTCAAAGAAAACCATAGTAGTAATACACATCGGAGCACCTGGGAGTGAAAAGGTAAGATTGCACTAAGTAGGATGACCATAAACTTCTAGGACACCACAATAACCACCAAAAAGAAAAAAAAATTTGCGAGGTCTACGCTGTTTTGATCATCCTTTTAAGTCCATGACCTCAATTGGGCCATTTTTTTCTAAGTAAAAGATACCAGGTTTACCCTCTAAGTTTAAGGGCAAGGCAGAATTAGATATTATCACAGATTGTAACAGCTAAATTAATCAAGCACATGAAACATAAAAAGGGCATTATATAGGTGGTAAATTGCCCAATCTAACTCCACACTGGCTATTTTTAACTTTCATGCATCAAATCTAACACCAATCTTGAATCCAATCAAGAGTGGTATTATCGGAGTGGAGAGAGCTTGAGCTTTAGATATTAGGAATTAATTTGTGACCCATCTTGTATCTATTGGGGCCAGTGGCATAACATTCACTGCCACTTATTTTCTTTAGAAAACAAGATGAAATCTTTACCAGAAATTCCATTGATAAGTAAAAAAATCTGTAAATATATCAGACACCAAAATTTCAAAAACTTAATAATGACGATGCGGACAGACATTTAAACCCATTTCAAGGATCATTGAGCTTCATTGCAGCACTATCTTTAAAGGAACGAGAGGAGGAAAATCCAAACTGTTGATAACCACCTACATCTTCGAGCACAATCAATCAATCAACTTCCTTCACTTTACTCGTTCCTTTTTTGGAGCGATCATTTGTAAAACCTACTGCTCAATCTAACGGTTGGTCACTGAAATTGGTTTTAGTAATTTAGACACAGTCAACAAGAATGGGTGTAAGGAATAAACCATCAGTTAGATTTACTGAAGATGAGCCCCACTAGTTATCCAATGGGAGCTTTGGAGAAGAAAACGTTACATATAAAAACTTCAGAAACTTTTACTTGTGGATCCGCAACAACAACAGTAGATATATCAGTGTAAGAAAAAGTAAAGAAATAAGAGGCAGAAAAGATTTATCAGTTTATTGTAGCCAGACACCGATATTCCATCAACGAATCATAAACGAAAAAAGTTATGAGCAGTCCAACATAAAGAACAAGGAAAATGGACTGAAAATAGTAGAAACATTTTTTCCTTTATACGGCATTTGCTGAAGATTGAAATAGCAAAGAAAAAGAAATACGGAATATATGTTCCAAAACCTGGTTTGTAACATCAAAACGCATCAGACTTATACCTGAGATTGAGAGCTACAAAAGGAGGAGAAAAATGACTCGACAATGACATGTTGAGTCAGGGAAGGGGAAAAGGGGGGTTGTGGTTTCGCGGCGGGGCCGAGAGAGGAGAAGAGCAGTGAAGATGGGAGGAGAGACGTTAGGCTTCCTTTTCAATGCCCTAAGATAACTTGGGTTGGGTGTGACCTGATGTCAGCCAACTCTGGTTCAAAAAAGGAATTTAGTTATTAGGCCTTTTCAAATAATCCAGCCCCACGGGCACGTCATTGCTCCCGTTTGGCATTTTAATGTCAAAATAAAGTGGAGTGAAGTGAAATAAAAGGAGAGAATAAAAAATGTAAGTGGATTATTATGAAATTTTGTTTTTAGCTGTTTGGGATGGAATACATTTTACTTTTTGCACGGGGAAATGGAGTTTTTGTGTCTTTTAGTAAATTAAGGTAATTGCTTTTTTACTTTTTTGAAAAAAATGGAGGGAGTTTTAAATTAAAGTGCTTTGGATTTGATACTTTACTTGACTTTAGTTGATAAGTAAAATTACCAAACGGTAATAGATACAGCCACGTGGCATGTCACGCTAGCGCCCTGTCCTACTGATTTCCTCGAATTCCATAGCAGCACAAACGGCATGAGTAATTTTACCATAAAATAAAGGTAAAGTAAAGCATCAAATCAAGAGAGAATAGAATATAAGTGGATTATGATGATAATTTTGTTTTTAATTATTTGATATTTAATTCTTTTGACTTTCTATATAGAAAAGTATTTTTTATGTCTCTTAGTTGAGAAATAAGATTGCTTTTTTACTTCTTTCTAAAAAAGGGAATAAGAGAATTTTGAAAAAGTGTACTTTTGATGTGACCTCTTGTCTGAAAAATGGAGGCTCTACTAGACTTTTACTGATTTAATAAAACACCAAACAGGCCGGAATATCCTTAGGTTTGGGTGTCCTATATGAAATAAAACTCACGACTTAACATAAGTCATACACGTTTTATGAAAGAAAACTCCAAGGTTACAAGTATAATGCTGCCCTAGTGATCTCAAGCCCTTATTTGGACCTAATGGGAAAACGACCAGCTGGGTAATCCTTGGGCCCATTTGGCACTTTACTAGAATAGTAAAAGTCAAGTAAAGCCTCCATTTTTAAGAAAAGAGGCCACATCACAATCACTTTAATTCAAAATTCCCTTCATCTTTTTCAAAAAAAGTAAAAAAGCAACCACGTTTATCCACTAAAAGACAAAAAAAACTCCACTTTTATATACAAAAAGTCAAAAAGATTCTATACCAAACATCTAAAACTAAAATCCTAAATTTCCAAATGAGCAAACCACTTTAATTCAAAATTCCCTCTATCTTTTTCAAAAAAGAAGTAAAAAAAAGAACATCCTTTCTCCACTAAAAAAAAAAAAGCTTCACTTCTCTATACAAAAAGTCAAGAAGATTCCATACCAAACTAAAAACAAGATACCATCATAATCCCATTACATTTTATTCTCTCTTGATTTGATGCTTTACTTTACCTTTATTTTACGGTAAAATTACCAAACAGGCTGCATTGAAGTATGTACAAAACTAAAAGAAAGTGAAAAGCAGAAGGCTAAAAGAGAAGACTGTTCCTAAAATTTGGGTTGTGTGGGACAAGGGCTCACAATTCCTATTTATAGACAGTCATAGACTTAATTGCATTTGAAATCCACTATTGGATTCTACTGCACTGAAGTATGTATAATATCTAGATAAAATGTATATGTCATTTGTACTATATCATTTGATCATATAATTTGCATTATTGTAGCTGCTGCATGCGGTATTGATTTAGTTGTATGACTGTATACACAATTGTTGACTTTTGCATTGAAGTACTGGAGGTATGAATGCTTCATTTGAGGTGGCTGCATTTGATATGGACATGTGGCTTCATTTGACATGAGCATGGGGAGTATTATAAAAGAAGGAGCACCATAGTCTAATAAACTGGACTTTTGAGGCACCTTTTGCTTTTTTTTATGGTGTAGGAGTTCATACATACGAATGAAGGTCACTATTTTATAAAGGCATTTAAGACATACCAAGGACATGACTTATGGTCATAATTGTACTTATATGACTTATGTTATTCATTTTTGAAGGTTTTGATCAATTATTGATGTTGATGTGAGCAATTCTTTATGCATGGCATGGCAATTCTTCAGGGCACTTGGCACCATGAGGAGAGATTAGCTGACTGAGGGGTTGCATGGGGAACTACGGTATCTTGCATTCGGGACATCTGTATAACTAAAATTACTCTGTATTGGAATTTGAGTGAGAAATGCATTTGGCACTGCTGCTGTCGGCAAGCTTGATGATAATTGCTGCGTTTGCTAAATTTTTAGGGATCATCAATGATTTAGTGATGTGGATCTTCAAGACTAGGGGTCCATACATCATAATCAATTTCTCTTTGAAATAGCTGGATAGACTGTCTCTGTGTCCTTTCAGTAATATCAATAGACGATGCATCTTTGAATTTATCGAGGATGTCATCGAGAATTGTATGGCCCAATATAAGGGGATCATAATATACGAAAGTGTTGTCTGCAAAGTCTTCATCAAGACATATAACACGACGACCATCGCTTCAAATTCCCTTAAAAGTGCGGGCAAATTCGAGATGTCGTTTTAGATTGACGAATCTTTGATTTTGATCTGCTTGAATATTGTAGAATTGTAGACGCTCCAAGCTGTAGCTGAGGGTTGCAGTGTTTGAGGATTCAAACCATTCCCTATTCAAGTTTCTGTCTAGAAGATGTTCATAGTCATTGATAAGAATGATGTATTTTTTACAGAATAAATGTCCATCTTCATGATTCATGAGAGTCCATAATTGATATGGCTGATAAAATCTGAATTCATCTTTTTCGCCAAGAGTAGAAGAGATTGTTATGAGAATATATTTCGCTTGGGGATGCTGAGGCAACTGAGAGCATATTTGACAATTGCAGGCAACTGTCGAATTATTGCAAGATTATCTTTGTCGATAATAAATCAATGAATTATTGCAAGATTATCTCTGTTGATAATAAATCGATGAACTAGGCCTTGTTCAATATAAGAAATATCGAACAATTTCGCAGGTAAGAACATCTTTGGAAAACCAGTGGCCCAGCTGAGGCAGCATGCTTGATGCATTAAACGCTCCATTATTTGACAAGATAGAGTTTCATCTCTAATTCTTGCAGCTAAATTATTCGGAAGAAGGGTATTAACCTTTTCCAGGAGTTCTATTCTATATTCAATTGGAGGGATAGATGATGGTGCACATTGTTGTTGTAACATTTGAATCTTTGCTTCCAAATATTTGATATAATTGGCTAGATTGGAGAGGTGCCTTCACATTAGTGAATTACATTGGCCAGAAAAGACATGCACTCCAAATATTGTCAATAAGAATTTGAGAAGCTGTAGATGGGGGAGGATAAAATGATGGGAAAGGAAATTGAAAAGGAGGTTCTCCATTAGCAAGGACAGATACTTTATTGGACTCTATAGGCTGTTTGCCTTTATCCTTAGACATGGATGTTTCCCAATGAGAAGAGAAATAGTAAATAGTCATTGAAAAGCTTTATTGATGCAATAAAATTGTTTTTGGAAATATGAATATGTATGCAATTAAAAATTAATTCCATTGATTCTTCCAAGCTGTGGACTTTCTATGAATTCAAAATTTATTGGTTTGTCATCAATTAATGCATGAATTCTGTTTGTGTCTACGGAAAATGATTGAATTTTTAATAAAAAGGGAGTTCTTAGGATGGCATCATTTGTTAATAATTTTGTTACAGCGAATGAAGTCTGAATGCATTTTCCACTTTTGCACACATGTGTATTTGGAATTTTATCATTGACAATTTTTTTTTCCATTTGCAGTGCTAATTGTGTAATTTTTTATTTTTTCAAAATATTTTGTAGGAATTAATTATTCTCTTATACAATTTACATCGGCTCCACTCTCAATTAAACAATCAACAGATAGATTCAAAATTTTTGATTTTTGGAGTTTTAGTTGTATACCATTTATGATAATGATATTTAGTGATGGAACTTACAAATTCTTGCATTTCATCATCAAATTCTTTTTCTAGATTAGTGTCTTCTTGATTGTTTGTACCGATTTCTTTTCCTAATTCAAGGATTTCAATTCTTGTTCTTAATTTAGCAATTTCTTGAGTTGCTTCTTCTTTTAATAGAGCAATTTCATGTTTTGTTTCAATTACTTCATTTTGAAGGTCTTGAATGGTTCAAGGTTTTGAAGAGTTTAATTTTTTAAAGAGAATATCTTTCATTGAAATTGGTTTGAAATCTTTATTTTTCTTAGAAGGTTTTATCTATAATTGGTTTAAAATCTTTATTTTTCTTGAGGATTTATCTTCAAGCATTTGTCTATAATATTTTCATTTTTCTTCTTTAGATGAAATGTTTTGGATTAATTCTAGAAGTAATTCATCTTGAGCAATTAATACATTTATTAAGAAATATGAGGATGAGGATGAGGATGAGGAATCATAGGAACTTTCGTCGCTTTCGCAACGTACACATATATCTTTATCATCTTCTGAATTATGAGAATGATATTCTAATTCATTTATTTTCCTTTTTGAATCTTTATCAACAAAATTATTTTTAAAATGTCCTCCATTTCCACATTTATAACATGTATAATCAAATTTAGTAGTTTTATTTTTTGAAGAAGAGCTTCGTTTTCTTTTCTTATAATCACTTCGTTCATTTTTTCTTTTCTTAAAATATTTTTATGTGATTTATTTGGCTTGTCATTATGATAATACCTTTTCTTTTTAGAGTGATGATATGTTTTATTAATTCTATTAGATGGATTTTGTTGGGGTTCAAAGCCAAATTGATAGCAAAAATCCTCCAACTCTTGTTTACCAATTTTCTTTTGTTTATATAAATCTGCTTTAATTTTCATATCACTGCATAACGACATACCAACAGGAGAAATTTTTTGAATTAAATTTCCATATGTATAGTTGGCATAATTTAATCTTCCATTATTTTTTTCTCTTAGAACATTTTTTACTTTTTCGGCAAAATGAGTTGGAAGGCCTGAAATAAGCTTTTCTTTCAAAAATTCTTCATTAGAATTAAATAATTGAAAGACAAGAGAGAGAAAAGCATCTTTATATCATCTGAAATCAGATAAAGTTCTACAACGTAAATTAATCAATTTTTTCTGTATTTTTTTATTTGATCGCTAACAATAACAGAAAAATTGATAATAATGTTATGAATTAATGTTTCAACAGCATTAGAAATAGTTTAACCATTGGCATTAAGAAGAGGTGTAGATTTTCTTCATTTTATCAAGTTTGTCTGATCTTAGGGATATTTCATTTTTAAATTCAGGAGGGAATTTTAAAGGTTTTTTGGTCTAATGTTAATTTTGAGATGAAGTCTGAGCATAGTGCTGGAACTTCTCTTGATACTGTGAATTGAGCTGATGAACTGGATTCTTGTTAAGAGATTATATTTTCGATTCTTTGTGTTTGTGATCCAATGGTTTGTAAATAATAGTTTGTGAAATTGTTTTGTTATATTATAGGGGATAAATGTTCGATAGTGATGAGTTTGGATTCATTTGAACATTTTTTTAATGGAGTAGCATTTAAGGGAGTAGCATTTATATCTTTATGTTTGTAGAGAAAAGAGGGTGTACCGATTCAATTTTACCCTTTTCTGTTTCCATGATTGTGTGGATTTATTAATTTTCATAATAGTTCCTTTTTTTATTTATTTTTGACAAAAGCCAATCAAAGAAAGGAATAATTCTTCGTTCTTGATTCATTTGTTCATACCATAAGCCTTTTACTTGAGATCTTTCAAATTTAGAAAATTTTGTAAAAAACCATTTTGTCTTTGGATGTTTTAATAGATTTTGTTGAATGAATTGTTTATCTATTATGAAATTACTTACTTCTTCATTAGTTTCATGAATTGTAAGATATGACTTATGGTCTCAATTGTTGTTGCTAAAAGGAGTGGTTTGGGTTCGAGGCCTCTTGTTGCGTAGCGTTTGTTGCCCGTTAGCCAGGAGAGCGTTTAGGGCTTTTGTATGTTAACAGTTGACAGGCCATCAATCATTCCGATTAGTGATAATTATTAATTAACAATGTCTGAAATTTTTAGATCATTAAAAAGAAATTTATCTTCTGACACAGCTTCAACTTCTTCTGCATCATCATCCATCATGCCAACAATAAATAATTTTAAATAAGAAATTTAGAAGAAATAAGCTTTGATGATATAGAATAACCAATCCAAGATTGAACAATTCCTAAAGTCTCTTTAAGAGAAATCTATAAAAAAGGAACTTTCAAAATAAAATCAGATTATGTTATCAAGACGGTTGAAGAAACCCTCTCAATACAGCAAAATGAAGAAAATCTCACCTCTTCTTAATGCCAATGGTCAAACTATTTCTAATGCAGTTGAAACATTAGTTCATAACATTCTTTTTAATTTTTCTAGTAACGTTAGCGATCAAATAGAAAAATATAGAGAACAATTAATCAATCTACGTTGTAGAACTTTATTTGATTTCAGATGGTATAAAGATGCTTTTCTCTCTTTTGTCTTTCAATTATTTAATTCTAATGAAGAATTTTGGAAAGAAAAGTTTATTTTAGGCCTTCCAACTCATTTTGCCGAAAAAATAAAAATGTTCTAAGAGAACAAATAATGGAAGATTAAATTATGCCAACTATACTTATGGAGATTTAATTCAAAAAATTTCTCGTGTTGGTATGTCATTATGCAGTGATATGAAAATTAAAGCCGATTTACATAAACAAAAGAAAATTGGTAAACAAGAGTTAGGGGATTTTTGCTATCAACTTGACTATGAACCCCGACAAAATACATCTAATAGAATTCATAAAACATATAATCACTCTAAAAAGAAAAAGTATTATCATAATGTTAAGCCATATAAATCACATAAAAAATATTATAAGAAAAGAAAAAATGAATGAAGTGATTATAAGAAAAGAAAACCAAGCTCTTCTTCAAAAAATAAAACTAATAAATCTAATTATACATGTTATAAATATGGAAATGAAGGACATTTTGCAAATTTTTTGATAAAGATTCAAAAAGGAAAATAAATGAATTAGAATATCACTCTCATAATTCAGAAGATGATAAGGATATATGTATATGTTGCGAAAGCAACTCAACCTCATCATCATATTTCTCAATAAATGTATTAAATGCTCAAGATGAATTACTTCTAGAATTAACGGAAAACATTTCATCTGAAGAAGAAAAAAGAAAATCTTATCAAAAAATGCTTGAAGATAAATCCTCAGAAACACCTTCTAAGAAAAATAAAGATTTTAAACCAATTTCAACGAAACATATTCTCTTTAAAAAAATTAAACTCTTCAAAACCTTTAACCATTCAAGACCTTCAAATTGAAGTAACTAAAACAAAACATGAAATTGTTCAATTAAAAGAAGAAGCAACTCAAGAAATTGCTAAATTAAGAACAAGAATTGAAATCTTTGAATTAGGAAAACAAATTTGTACAACCAATCAAGAAGGAACTAATTTAGAAAAAGAATTTGATGATGAAATTCAAGAGTTTGTAAATTCCATCACTAAATATCATTATCATAAATGGTATACAACTATAACTCAAAAAATCAAAGAATTTAATCTATCTGTTGATCGTTTAATCGACAGTGGAGCCGATGTAAATTGTATAAGAGAAGGATTAGTTCCTACAAAATATTTTGAAAAAATAAAAAATCACACAATTGGCACTGCAAATGGAAAAAATATAATAGTCAATAATAAAATTTTAAATGCACATGCTTGCAAAAGTGGAAAATGCATTCAGACTTCATTCACTGTAACAAAAGTATTAACAAATGATGTCATCCTAGGAACTCCCTTTTTATTAAAAATTCAGCCATTTTCCATAGACACAAAAGGAATCCATGCATTAATTGATGACAAAACAATAAATTTTGAATTCATAAAAAGCCCACGGCTTGGAAGAATCAATGGAATTAATTTTTAATTGCATACATATTTATATTTCCAAAAACAATTTTATTGCATCAATAAAGCTTTTCAATGACTATTTACTGTTGTAATTTCTCTTCTCGTAGGGAAACATCCATGTCTAAAGATAAAGACAAACAGCCTATAGAGTCCAATAAAGTATTTGTCATTGCTAATGAAGACCCCCTCTGCAGCTTCTCAAATTCTTATTGGCAATATTTGGAGTGCATTTCTTTCTAGCCAATGTAATTCACTAATGCGAAAGCATCTCTCTGATCTGGCCAATCATATCAAATATATTTGGAAGCAAAGATTCAAATATTAGAACAACAATATGCACCGTCATCTATCCCTCCAATTGAATATAGAACATAACTCCTCAAAAAGGTTAATACTCTTCTTTTGGATGATTTAGCTGCAAGAATTAGAGATGAAACTCTATCTTGTCAGATAATGGAGCGTTTAACGCATCAAGCATGCTACCTTAGCTGGGCCACTGGTTTTCCAAAAATGTTCTTACCAGCTGAAGAGTTCGATATTTCTTATATTGAACAAGGCCTAGTTCATTGATTTTTTCTCGACAGAGATAATCTTGCAATAATTCGACAGTTGCCTGCAATTGTCAAATATGCTCTCAGTTGCATCGGCATCACCAAGCGAAATATTTTCATAACGATCTATTCTACTTTTGGCGAAAGAGATGAATTCAGATTTTATCAGCAATATCAATTATGGACCCTCATGAATTATGAAGATGAAGTTTTGTTCTGTAAAGAATACAGCATTCCTATCAATGACTTTGAACATCTTCCAGACAGAAACCGGAATGGAGAATGGTTTGAATCCTTAGACGCTGCAACCCTCAACTACAACTTAGAGCGTCTACAATTCTACAATATTCAAGCATACCAAAATCAAATATTCATCAATTTAAAAAGACATCTCAAATTTGCTCCCACTTTCAAGGGAATCTGGATCGATGGTCGTCGTGTTATATGTCTAGATGAAGACCTTGCAGACAACACTTTCGTATATTATGATCACCTTAGATCAAGCCATACAATTCTTGATGACATCCTCGATAAACTCAAATATGTATCGTCTCTTGATATTACAGAAAGAACGCAGAGACAGTTTATCCAGCTATTTCAAAGCTAAATTAATTATGGTGTATGGACCCCTAGTCCTCAAGACCCAGATCAATACCTCATCAATGATTCTTAAAACATCTAGCACATGCAACAATTATCATCAAGCTTGCCGACATGCAGCAATGCCAAATGCATCTTTCGTTCAAATTCCAATGCAGAGTTATTTCAGCTGTACAGATGTCTCGAATGCAGAATACCGCAGTTCCCCATGTATCCCCTCAGTCAGCTAATCTCTCCTCATGGTGCCAAGTGCCCCGAAGAATTGCCATGTCATGCATAATTAATTGTTCACATCAACTTCAATAATTGATCAAAGCCATAAAAAATGAATTTGTATAACAAAAAGTTATATGGTACAATTATGACCATGAGTCATGTCCTCGGAATGTCTTAAATTCCTTTATAACATAATCACCTTCATTCGTATGAATGAACTCCTACATCATAAAAAAATGCAAAGGTGCCTCAAAAGTCAACAACGTGGGCTAATGGTGCTCCTCACCTTATGATAGTCCCCATGATTATACAAAATGAAGCCACATGTCCATATCAAATGCAGCCACATCAAATGAAGCATTCATGCCTCCGGTACTTCAATGTAAAAGTCAACAATTGCGCCTACAGTCATGCAACTACAGTAATACCGCATGCGGCAGCTACAATGATGCAAATTATATCAAATGATACAGTACATATGACGTGTACATTTTATCTAAATACTGTATATACTTCAATGCAGTAGAATCCAATGGAGGATTTCAAATGTAATTAAGCCTGTAAATGTCTATAAAAAGGGATTGTGAGCCCTTGTCTCACACAACCAAAAAACAACCAAAAAATTTCAGTACAACCCAAAATTTAGGAACACTCTTCTCTTTTAGCCTTCCACATTTCACTTTCTTTTAGTTTTGTCTAGCTAGAGTCCTTTGGTCAATCTTGTTCGTAAATTGTTAATTCGTTTTGGAGTTGTGCAGCTTTTTATGTCGAAAATGCTCCTGAAAAGGAACGTAGGGCTCCCCGCCTCATAATCAATTATAAACCATTAAATAAAGTTCTTCAATCAATCAGATATCCAATTCCCAATAAACAAGATCTTACTACTCACTTATATGAAGCTTTTTATCTTTTCAAAATTTATTCTTAAGTTAGGTTTCTGGCAAATACAGGTTGAAGAAAAATATCGCTATAAAACTGCCTTCACTGTCCCTTTTGGACATTATGAATGGAATGTTATGCTTTTGGGGCTAAAAAATGCTCCTTCAGCTTTTCAAAAAAACTGATGAATGAAAATTTTCACCCCTATAAAAATTTCTCTATTGTATACATTGATGATATTTTAATCTTCTCTTAATCCATTGATGAACATTGGAAGTATTTAAAAACTTTCAAGTGGATCATTAAGAAAAATGATTTAGTTATTTATCAAAGAAAAATAAAGCTTTTTCAAACAGAAATACAATTTCTTGGATATAAAATAACAAATAAACAGTAACTCCTGTTAAAAGAGTAATCAAGTTTGTTGATAATTTTCCTGATGAAATAATAGATGAAAAATAATTACAAAGGTTTTTAGGATGTCTAAATTATGTATCTGATTTCTACCATAACTTCTCTAAAGAAAGAAAACTATTACAAAAATGCCTAAAAGATTCTGCAGATCAATGGACTCCTCAACATACAGAAGCAATTCAAAAGATAAAACAAAAAGTTAAATCCTTGCCATGTCAAAATATTCCAAATCCATATCTCTTTAAAATTATACAAACAAATGCCTCTGAAATAGGATTTGGTGGAATCCTATTTCAAAGAATGCCTAATCAAAGGAACAGATCGTTAGATTCTATTTTGACACTTGGAATATAACTCAACAAAATTGCTCCACAATAAAGAAAGAAGTCCTTGTCATAGTTTCATGCATACTCAATTTCAAAGTGATATTTTAAATAAAAAATCCCTTTTACGAGTTGATTGCAAATCTGCAAAAGAAATTTTAGAAAATGATAATAAAATCTTGTATGAATTTTTTTTTTCTAGATGGTAAGCTTTACTTGCTCTTTTTGATTTTGACATCTAATTTATAAAAGGTTCATCCAATTCCCTTCCCAATTTTCTATCTCCTGAGTTTTTACAGTGTAGAAAAAAGGTGAGCAGTGATGCCTTCAAAAGGAAAATGAAAAATCCAGTCATTGACACCATAAATATCCTGTCCAACAATAAATTCAAGGGACACTTACCGTACGGACGGTCTTAAAGCTGACAATTGCCCCAGAACAGTCGGAAAATATATATTTACCGTAGAGTTTTTTGATCCATAGGATATCGCAGGCTGCGATATCCTAGGGACATAGGATATCGCAGGCTGCAATATCTTAGGGATGTAGGATATCCCACAATCAGAAGTGGGAAGACTTAAATAGCCCTTTTTTTTCCCTTGATTATAGGACCACCAAACCACCATCCAAACCGTTAGAAAGCTATATGAGTGTAAGAACTAATATTGTACCAAATTTGAACCGTTGATCTATCACTGTTATCGATAAATTTGCAAGAAAGTCACATATCCAACGATTTGGATGGTAGTTTGGTGATCCCACAGTCAATGAAAAAAATAAATACTCGGACTGTTCAAGTGATTATGGGATATCCTACATTCTTAGGATATTGCAACTTGCAACATCCTACAGATCGAACAGCTCTGCGGTAAATATACATTTTTGACCTGTGTTAGGGCAATTGCCAGCTTTAAGATCGTCCGTACAGTAATTGTTCCTAAATTCAATGTGCCTTGAATGCCTCACCAATGCTCTGAATACCAGTTCCTTCTATTCCTTTCAAAAATTCTCAATACATTAAGAGCTTTGAATCTCCTATTTTCTTTCTTTGACGATAGAATTTATCAAGCCCTCACCATTGACCAAATCTTCACAAAAATATTCCATTCAAATAACCATTTTGCCCCCAAAGCTCCTAATATCTCCCAAAAATATTATGAAGCTATTTTGGATCAATCCAAAAGTGCAAGAGATGGTGAACATGCCTTTTTAAAAATGAAAATTCTACATATCCTTTCTCCCATTGAATGGGTCGACAATTTCTCCTCACCAAAGTATGTGGTTAGTCTCATAGGGAGTTATTGGCTCTGTGATTATTAGGATTATATGAATGCTTGGAAATACACTTTGTTGTATCAAAATTCTAAAAATTCTCATTCATGGTACATCAATTTTTCATCAAAATGCAATCAAACTATTCCCTGTTAGTTCTCGAAGAATTGGTGGATCCCTGTTGGACCACAATCCTGCATACTCCCAGAAACCCTATTAAGCAATTATCAATCATTTGAATCCCATATCAAATTTGAAATTCCTGATCTTTCATACTCTTTCTTTAAAATTATCTCTTCCTCCACTATCCCTTGGATTCTCCGCTGGGAATATGGTAAATCTCAAACAATAAAGCTAGCATGCCTTGCTCGCATTTCTTATATAAAATGGTGGGATATATTTGACATCTCTAGTTTTTTCAATAAATCTCATCATTCCTCCCCTCAAGCTTCTCTCATGATACAACCCCCTACTGCAAATCCTTAATCAATCCAAAAGGCAATAAGCTTTTAACGCAATTTTGCCAAAAAAGTTTTAAAGAAGTTTTTCATGGTAAATCATCGTCGCCAGATGCCCTTATCAATACTCAGCAACATAGAGATCTTCTTCAAGAAATGTAGCAATTGAAAGATGAAATCCAATTTCTCAGAGATCCTATCATAAAGAAATATGGCAGATTTATACAAGAAGCTTCTTCCTCTAATGGTTCCGTTAACAATAAAGACAATTCATATGCAACAATGCTTCCCTCTGAAGCAGCAAAAGCAATTTGACAATCAAGATAATGTTGATCATCAAGTCTAGAATATCCGGAAGTTTCCAAAAATTCAGTAAATGCAGCAATTATCATCAAGCTTGCCGACCTATAGCAATGCCAAATGCATCTCGCGCAAATTCCAATGCAGAGTAATTTCAGCTATACAGATGTCTCGAATGCAAAATACCGTAGTTCCCCATGCATCTGCTTAGTCAGCTAATCTCTCCTCAATCCTCACAGTGCCAAGTGCCCCAAAGAATTTCCATGCCATGCATAAATAATAACTGGATGAGATTGTATTTATAGTTTTCGACTGCTGCTTCTGCTGAGAAGGCTCAATTGCACTAGCACCACATTTAGCTGCATATTTAGTATGTTCCATCTACTAATTGAAATTAAAAAATAGCACATGATTAGTTGCTGAAGTTCATAATCTCATTCAAAGCACAATGCAAATGTATCACAAAAAATAAGGGATTTTTTTTGTACGATAACCCAAACTCATCGATTACTCCTCATTGTTACCAAACTAGGCAATTTTATCCATACGTTCTCCGTACCGTCCGTACCCCTGCACAGGTCAAAGGACGATTTTTTGTTTGCGATATCATAACAAATGTTGCGATATCACAATTTCTCTTGTGATACCGCGAGTTATTAAGTTTCAATACCATAATTTATGTCGTGATATCGCAAAAAGCATTACGTTAAAAGTCAACGAATGCATATCTGTTTATAATTTCTTTTTGTTCCGTTGCTTTCGTCTCTGGATTGGTTTCTTTGCTTCCATTCTCTGCAAGTTAAGCTTAGTCAATTGGCACATATAGCAAGTGATCTCCTGCCACATTCTCTGCAAGTCAACCTCAAGCCATTGTCATATATAGCAAGTGAATCTCCTGCCACATCTTTGTCTATGGTATTCATTCCATGTTTCCCACCTTGTATGTATCTCCTTCTTATTTATTGTATTATTTTTTTCTTCTTTTGTGTCTTTTGAAGGTGGTTAGGATACAAGGAATCCCACTTGTAGAAACATTTAAAACATTTTGTATAAATATTAATAATGACCTTAGGTGAGACTTGTAGAGCCTCACTTTTTGATGAACATCCGGTTGTTGATATATTAAAAAAAATCCCCTTGTTCTCATATCATGAATTACCAAATACTGGATTTGACTTGGACGTCCAGTTGCAAAAAATAATGTGGGATGTCTTGTTCATCCCATCCTATGGTGGGTCCCAGCACAAACTCAGAATGTCCACAAATTTTTTAACCTTTTCTTGTTATTGTGGCATTACAAACATCATTTTGATCATTATCTTAAATTGATATTGATTTTTTTAATGTTACATATTTGAAGCAAACAATTAAATGGTTTAGATTCTTTAATAATTATCAACGAATGGTGATATTCATTAGATGAATGGTTAATTAAGAACTTACAACTGTAGCATGCTCTATTGTTCCACAAAATTGGGATGCTCCTTTTTTTTTGTGTGTGTGTGTATCGGGGGGGGGGGGGGGGGGGGGGGGGGGGGGGTGGGTGGGGATTTCACAATTAAGGCCTGACTTTGCATCTTGCTTGGACAATAGTTAAAGACATTTGTGACCATCTAACATCAAAACCCCAAGGATATGGCACCAATTGACCAACCCCCATGTTGTCACTATTATTTTATTAAATGGGTGTTTTATGGTATATATACTTTTGTTAAATATAGAGAATTCGTACCAATGAGATGTAAAAAAAATTTGCTAAAATATCTAGGTGTAGAATTGATTAAGATAATGCATTTATTTATTTTTTTTAACAGATAATGTATTGTTATTTGGTTGTTAATGTTATAGAAATATTTAGCTTCATGCTATCCTAAATGTCAATGCTTAGATTTTAAACCTTTTAATTTTCTATGTACGCATAAAGTAGTTTTTTTCTTTTATATTTAACAAACTTCAATTCTTAGTAATTCCAAACATTCATCTTATTTACTAAAGAAATAATTTTTCCAATATTTATTTTCACATGTTAAATCTTCATGGATTATATGGATGTTTGTGAGTAACTTAAAAAATAATCAAAAGTAAATCTTATTATTCAAAATTTGTGTTCTCCTTGGTAGGATGGAAAATATTGAGATATGTATAATATGCCATTTTAATGGTATATTAGATGTAAGCATATAAATAATTTCTTTCCTCCTAACTTGATAATCTCTTGCTGCTGTTGACACGTGCTCGTCTCGAAGCAATGGTGGTTTCCATGTAGGAGGAACAGTTTGCCTCGGTCCAAACTGTTTCATGACTCTACATGCATTGTGATTTTTGAAGACCCCAAAAAAGATGAGCACAGTTTGTGACCCAAAGAGGGCTCTTTCTTTGTCTTCAAAATGTTCAAGTAGACGATCACCATATTGAATGTAGGGCTGCCATACAAACAAGGATGTTCAATGAAATAACTGAATTAGTATATATGAGGAAGTCAATTAATATCACCTATATGTATAAATGTTTAATTTACTTTGTATAGATCATAGTAACTCACATTATCTTTGTCCTCTTGCTTATCAAGTTGTCCGCGGACTGAAAAATGTCTTTGACAACAAATTAAAACCTTTCAACCTTTCATGCCACATCAGGCATAAAGGGAAAGCAAACTCAATCTGGTCCCAACACCGCTCAATCAGTCACCCTATCTTTATCCGAAAAAAGGCCCAAATCTGCACCACATGTAAAACCATTGTCTATTAATAAAAGTAGGTACATAATAAAACATGAATATCATCTTATCACAAACTACAGATATTACTTGTAATAATTGAAGTGGGCCGGTAAGTGTTCTGATCCCATCTTTCAATCTTGTTGCTCTGCCTAGAGTCCTATACAAATTTGCCAAACAGGCTGGCCCCCACGCATATCTTTCAAACATCCTAAAAAACTCAAGAAGGTATACGTCCCCCCTCGACTCAGAAGTATTGCTACAAATTTGTTGGGCAACTTAGTAGAATAGGTATGCACGGGTATGACGGTGTTCAACCTCTTCAAAGGCCCCCTCTGGACATATGCCAAAATGGAGACAAAACAAGGTGTACTTTATTTGTGCCCCCATGCAATCCATAGATTGGTTGGGAACTCTCCCTAATAATTCATGACATAATACTCTCGTCTCTTCTACCATCGAAATTGCACGGCCTATAACTAGCCTTCCATAGATGGGAAGGCCATAAATATAGGCAACATCCTCCAATGTTATTGTCGCCTCGCAGAAATTAAAATGGAAGGTATTAGTCTCGGGTCTCTATCGCTCCACCAACGCCCATATAATGCCATAGTGAATTTTTTCATTTTACCAATGGAGGCCACATTGTGTAGGCCGACCATACAAACAATTTCTTCTTGTCTTTCATTTAATTCCCAAAAATCATTTAAAGGGTCAGCTAGGATGCACTTCAGTGGGCCAAGTTCCTGCAATTAACAAATACATAACATCATAACAAAAGTCTTGGGAGGAACCATCTGAAACTAATAGAATTATCATAAAGTTTAGCAATGATAGTATTGACTCTACATGCCCTTCCTATATCACTATTGATATATGATTATCTTGATCAGTAAGGATCCGTTTATCCAAAGGACCAGGATCCATCTTTCAACTATCCAATCACAACAAGAATAAAAGTTAAAAATAAAAAATATGGCATCATTAGCAATTGGATACTGATGCATAGGAATAAAAAAGGATATAAATTGCTTTAATGTAATGATGTAGAATGAAAACATATACAGCTACTATTTATTAATAAAATGAATGTAATACAAACACTTAATAGCATGATTGATACATTGCTTGAAATGTTTGATTGGGTTAGATCTAAACAAGGGAAAGTTGTTACATAATGACACTATAGTTGAAAACTTTTTGGAAGGAACCTTGTATAGACAGCCAATGACACTATAGTTTGTAACTTTGGGTTTAGAATTTTTTGTTACCCAATATGTGATTATTTAGACATGATCTGTGCTTCTTTACATCGATAGTTGTAGTGCTAGTGAAATTCTTTATTTTGCAGCATTAAACGTTTGCACATTTTCATTTCTGTAATTTGGGAAACTTGATATCTTGCATTGCAATTACAGTTTCTATAATTACTTTATCATTTATGGCACTGTGCAGTATGAACATTGGTGAAACCTGTTCCATTGTATGTGGGCTCTTCAAATTGGGTGATCTCCTCATGTCTGGCACTTCCAAGTGTATTGCCCGACCTGAAAACTATGGCAGTAACTGGGAACACGGTCTATTCAAAATAAGATTATATTCAAATATTCCATTCAGAATTGTATTTGATTTAAAGGACAAAATTCTAAAGATCTCGGTGAGGAAAGCAATCAAATATGATAAGACTCCTAAAACATAGAATTAACTTAGGTTTTACTTATGTTTACACTGTCACTATAGACATATATCATCGTCAGAAGTTAGGTCCTACATGTGTTTTTCACCGTTCATATCGATTTTAACATTACAGATGAGGTCCTCCATGTTTTTTTTTTTTTTTGTTTGTATCGACAATGTGACATCATCGTCGGTTTATGTCAGCAGCAAATCCATCATGACTTCTATATAATTTTTTTTTTCAGGTGCAAACAGTTTCATTTTCCTCTTTTCTCATGCCTCAAACATCGCTCACAAAGGATCACAACTCCTTACAATAAGGGTGGCAATGGGCTGGATTTAAATGGGGAACCGACTTAATCTGCTCCTATTAAGAATGGGTTTGGTAAAAATATTTACCCCCCAAATAAGATAAGTGCACATCGGATCCTTTTCCCCGCGCACAATGTCATCTCATGTTGAGAGAGAGCTACCAGATAGAGAGAGATAGAGTTGTGGAAAATTTAAAGAACCTCATCCTGCATGGATGTCCATCCTAAGCCTCAGATCATCTAGTAGAAGATTTTTTTTACCCAATTTAGTGGGGCTGCCCAGGGTTTGAACTTTGGACAGCAAGGTAAGAATATTTGACACCTCTTACCACTGAGGTAAGGGCCATCCTTGTGTCCATAGAAATTGTTTGATCCCATCAGAGATGCAATATGATTGTTGTGTTCGCAGCAAGCTTGTTACACTAGCGATTTTCCCTATAATATAAATATCAACCTAGTAACAAAGATCTTTTCACGTAATTGGCTGTGTGATGGACAATTTTTGTCACTCACTTGAGTACTGCCATAACTAGTTTATAACTTTATATTCACATTGCTTGACTCTCTTATAAAATTAACTTATCAATTGACTAAAATTTCAAGAATCCATCTCATCCTAAGTGCAGGTAGGTTACCATGGCAAAGGAGATTTTTCTGAAGATGATCACACTAGACTCCAACAGCAGATGCTCGATCAAAACAATCAATATTTGATCATATCAGTTAGAAACCAGAAAATTTAGGGTTTTCTAAACCCACAAATAGAGATAAATAGAGAGAGAAGGACGTAAAGGAAAGAGAATACTAGATCTCGCTAAAAGAGAGGGAAGAAGGATTACCTGGTTTAGCAGGGGCAATTGCAATAACACCAAGCTCGGGAACGCCCAGATTGCAAAACAATGGTGGCCAAAATCCCTAGTCGATGGAGACAATGGAGACGATGATGCTTCTTCAACGTCGAACGGGCGTTGGGGGCCTTGCGTATATGCAAATAGGTTGGCGAGGGAAGAAGATGGTGAAATCAGCTAGGGGAAAGAATTACCGCAGGTGAAAATGAGGAATAGTCGAAACAGGGAGGGATAAAAGGATGAAGAGGGTTTTTCAAGTTGTGCTAGGTGTCAAAATCTCCAGCACGGCCCAATCTTGCCCCGGGCCGGGCCGTCACGGCCCATGATAAATTACGGGCCGTGCCGTGCCTGGCCCAAGGCCTCTGGGGTCAGCCCAGCACGGCCCAAGGCATAGCTCTGGCCGTGCCGTGCCGGGCCGGGCCCTAGTCGGGCCTGGGCCGTGCAGCCCGTGGGCGGCCCACATATGCCCCTCCCTTTTTAAATTTTTTTTTTTTTTTAAGTTCTTTTAAGCCTTAGAGACTAAGACATTTAGACTCTTCACTCTTGGTCTTGGACCAATTTCATTAAAATAAAGAAATTAAGAGATATAACAAGTAGAATAACACTAATGATGTTTTGAAAAAATACATCAAATAAATTGTATTTCCTTGAAATTTAAGTTACAAAAGTTAAAAAAATTTACAAGTTTGAACTTGGATCAATATATATAATGAAATTCAAACCTTCTGATAAATGAAAAAAGAATTACAACTTTAAAAACCTATGATACATTCTAAAAAATAAATTACAACTTTAGAAACCCATGATACATTCTAAAAAATAAATTACAACTTTGAAAACCTATGATACATTCTAAAAAATAAATTACAAGTTGAAAGCCTATTATACATTCTACAAAAAATTATACTATGATATATGTAACGCCGCTGGCTCGTCTTCTATCTCGATCTCATCATTATCGAGGTGTTGTTCCTTATCATGTGCTTGATATCAATCCCGTAAGCACATGCAGGTCTCAACGGTTTCTTCTGTAAGCATAGTCCTCCTGGGATCAATAAGGCGCCCACTTGCACTAAATGCCTGCTCTGATGCAACTGTAGACGCTGGTATTGTTAGTATATCACGGGCTATGGCGGAAAGCACGGGAAACTTAGTTTCGAATGATTTCCACCATGCTAAAAGATCAAAACCATCTTCTTCATCATCCAAGATTGCAATAGGATCGCTCCCCAGGTACATTGTTAATTCATTAAGGTTGTAAGATCCTCCGGAAAAAGAGGAGTTACTTCCTTGAGATTTTCTCATAATACTCCAAATAGCCTTCTATTTTCCTTTATGTACTTGAGGAGGGCTTGTTGGGACCGTGGGTGCTATGGATCTACCTAATCGGGTAGTATAATCCAAATAAAGTATTTCTAATTGTGTCTTAATTGTTGTCATATCATTTATATTAGTTGTATTCATATTAGAGTTTATTTCATCAAGAAGGGTTTCTACACCTTGTAATTTCAATCTAGGGTCTAATGCAGCAGCTATACAAAATGTTAAAGGAGCTGTTCTCCAATATGATGAAAACTTTGCCTCCATTTGTGCACACATGAGTTGAAAAATTGGAAAATCTCTATACTTTTTAAAAGTAAGACTTATTTCATAAAAATGAGCTAAAGCTTGATTTGATGTGGGATAATATACCCCGGAAAAAAACAATGTTGCATCATGAAAAACTTCTAGAAAATCTCTTATTATCTCAAGGAGGGTCCATTTATCATCACTTATAAAAATATCTTCATGCTCCAAATAAAGTTGACAATATTGATTTAGTGTCATTTTATAGGCACATGATTCTTTTAACATTTTATAGGTAAAATTCCATCTATGCTTTACATCATATGATATTTTCTTTGGTCTTAGATTTAAATTTACACATATGTCCCTCCACCATTGTTTTCGCGAGGGAGAACAAAAAATGTATCCTACAATCCATTTAACAGTCTCTAAATCATCTCTAATTAATTTCACCCCTACTTGTACGATAAGATTTATGATGTGGCATGCACATCTATTGTGAAATAGATCTCCATTTAAATCAAGTTGAATCGAATGTTTTAGTAACTTTACTGCGACATTGTTAGTGCTTGCATTATCTAAAGTTATAGAAATTATTTTATTTTCAATTTTATATTCTCTAAGTTTTTCAAGGATGGTGGACCCTATCCTAGCACCAGTGTGTGGAAATTCTAGCATAGAAAATGAAATAATTCTTTTCTGCATCACCCAATCACTATCAATATAATGTGATGTGATTGCAATGTACCCCAGATTTTGTTTGGAGGTCCATAAATATGAAGTTAAAGCCACTTTTCAAGGTAAATTTTCAAAAACATTTTTTAAATTCTCTTTTTCTTTTAAAAAAGTTTTTATTGCATCATTTCTAGCCGTAACTCTAGATATTTTTTGCCATGAAGGAACAAAGGCAGACTTCAAAAATCTTTCAAAACATTGGTCTTCGGAAAGTATAAATGGAAATTGGCGACAACTTAAAAACTTAATAAGTTGATATCTAGCATTAGTAGGGTCATAATGGAAAACTCCTAAACCCCCAGATGAATCTATTTAAGAAAGTTGTGTTTGAACCATCCCACCTCTTTCCCCATCGTTGGTAGTATTCGTGTGTTTGCGCATACACATTTTCATGTGTCTATTAAAGTGGCCAGTGCCACTTGATGATTTGCTACTGAGGAGATCTTTGCAAAAATTACATTGTGCCTTTTCCTCTGTTCCTCCCGTGGGACTTGGGACAGTAACTTTAGTAAAATGAGCCCATACAGGAGAAGTCAATCTTGATTTTCTCTTCTTTTTAGTTGTAGAAACCGAAAAATGCAGGATTTTGGGGACTATTACTATCGACTTCTATGCCCTGAGTTTGATCTAAATCAATAAATCCATGATCTTCTTCATTTACAGAGAAGTCAAGGTTGAAAGGTTGTGATGGTCCAGCCATTTTTCTAAATAAACGATAATTTTTTTTAATAAATAATTATGTATAGTGTGTTTTTTTTTATAATTTATATAAGAAAGGGGAGAAGATGAGACTTAATATATAATATTACTATGTATATTATTACTCAAAATTAAAGATAATAAATACCTTTATGAGAGAGGGAAAAATGAGACTTGATATATAATATTACTATGTATATTATTACTAAATAAAACTCAAAATTAAAGATAATAAATACCTTTATGAGAGAGGGAGAGCTAATGGACAAGTTCTTCTTAGTTGAATCCCCCACTTTAGAGAAGTCACCCTCACTCTTCACTTCTTAGAAAACTGTGTAGAGAGCTTAGACTTTAGAATGAGACTTAAGAGAGCTTAGAGCCTTAGAACTTTAGAGGGAGTGTGAGAAATGAGAGAGTAGATGAGTGTAGAGAAATGAGAGGAATGAGGGCTATTTATAGAATTCCTAAGTGATAAAATGACATAAAATACCCCCTCATATGACCGTTTTATAGCAGTTGGGGGGTTATAATGGTAAAAAATGATCAAAAGACACTATTACCCCGCCATTTGACAATTTATAGCTGTTTGGGGGGGGGGGGGGGGGGGGCTTAGAAAGGTAAAAAAACCCATTTAACCCTTTTTTGAGGAGGCATTGGGCTCTGGCCGGGCCGTGCCTCGGGCCTGGCAGCCCCTGGCCCAGCACGGCCTAGTGGGACTGCCAGGCCGGCCCGTTGACCAAGTCAACGGGCCCAGGCACGGCCCAGGCACGTTTTTTTCGTGTCGGGCCTATGCTGGGCCTGGGCCGCCCACACATATTTTCACCCCTAAGTCGTGCTATCGCAATATAAATTGTGATATCATAAAAATTGCAGTATCGCAACTTAATAAATTGTTGTATCACAACATTTGTTGTCATATCGCAAACAAAAAATCGCCTTTTGGCCCGCGCAGGGGTACGGACGGTACGGAGAACGTCTGGATAAAATTGCCCAGTTTGGTAACAAGGGGGAGTAATCGATGAGTTCGGGTTGCCGTACAAAAAAATTCCCAAAAAATAAAAGGTGAAAACAAGCATAATAGGCCACCAATTAAGAAAAAAGAACCCATAAGCCGGGCCAGCTAAAAAAGAAAAAAGAACGGCCAACAACCAGCAGAGAGGAACGGCAACCAGAGATGATAGAACTCCCTCAAATCACCTTTAGAACTCCTGAGTGAGAGGTTTCTGTATTATATATATTAGCAACTTTGTCAATATTATCTAACGAGAAATGCATACAATCTCGGCATTTCTACCCAAGGGGAAGAAAGGTAAGACTGCAAACCTTCTAATAAAAAAAAAAAAAAGAAGATATATATATATATATAGAGAGAGAGAGAGAAAACAAAATAATCGGAGAGGATTTGATCACTACTGAAATATATTAGTCTACTCAAGCAAGCCCAACCCAAGCATGCAAAAAATGGGAAAAAGAAAAGTTAAATTGAATCGTAACCATGTTCGTTGGTACCTAATTTACAGCCAATTCTCCATTAACTAAAAGTGAAGATAACAGAAAACTTCCATTTAATTGCATATTGAAGAATCAAAAGAAAGGCAAGCTTCTATCCAACTGAGACTCGTCAGAAAACAAATTGAACCTCAAATGCCTAGATAGACACAATTAACTTGTGATATTAACAAACTGAATCACAACAACTATTTCCACAATGGACAGAAATGCAAAAAGATTGTTAATATCTATATTTCCATAAACCATACATATTTAACGAAAGCAAACAGAATTTATTTTGACAAGAAAACAGGACATTAATTGGAAGATATCACTAGATTAAATGGTGCTTTTAAAAATCCATTTCATCAACAATCAAATGCAATGGGGAAGGGCATCAGCTCACTACACCACCGTAAATAAACACTATAAATAGAGGCATGAAAACGCATCATATCAACACATAAGTGGGAAAAACTATCAAATTGGCATAGGTTGTTTGTCACAATACTAACTTTCATCACCATTGCTTCAGCCAAGTCCCCAAATTGACTCATGTACTCCATCGGCTTATGATATCTTCTCAGTCCCATAATATGTTAAAGAGACCAAATTCGTGGGTCTAATCCACATCTCATGTAACAATTAATCTCAGACAGTGTCACTACAAGAAATAGGAGTTTTCCCAGCGAAAATTTTCACCGCCAAAAGTCCAAAAAACGCTGCTAAGATTCTTTGCTGGCGATAACTTACCCGCTGTAAATTCGCCGGTAGCAATCCTTCACTTCTAATTTAACGTAGCGAAAGCCAAAAGTCGCCGCAATAGGAAATTCTTTTGCAGCGTATTTTTTCGTCACTATTGTGCAACCAAAACGTCGTGAAATGGCTTCACGATTTCAGTTAAGAATCATTGCCAAAATGTATTTTCGGCGCCTAAAAAGACTATTAGCGGCGATATTGTTACGCCGCTAATAGTATGCTGCAGCGTCAGACCTACCGCCGCGGTTTTGTTTTGGGTTACCAAAACACAATTGCAGTGGCACTTATATCGTCGAAAAAGAATCTTAGCTAGCTAAAGAAGACAGCGCTGCGTTATCTTTTAGCCTGCAAATGTTAATTGCGGCGGGTAATATTTCACATTGGCAAAAGCTTAATTGCGGCGGCACTTATATCGCCGGAAAAAATTCTTTACCAGCGAGAGAAAACAGCGCCGGGTAGTATTTCATATTGCCAAAACTCAATCGTGACGCCCTTTTTTCGCCGCTATAGAGTGCTTTTGCAGATGTGTAAAAGCTAAAATTCGGGTTTTTTTTTTTTTTTTCCTATTTTGTTTCCTGAAATCCCATTCATTTCCAGATCTGCCAAACGCCATATAGTCACACATTTCTATTAACAAATGCCATTCATTGATCTCTTCAAACATCAATTCATCCAAAGTTATATGTATTTATACATTGAGGTGGTGCATTATACTCATGTCAAGTACAAACTGGGCTACCAAATAAATAAGTCACACATGACTATTATACCAGTTCTAAGGAGTCTACGATCACTAAGATAAGGCAGCAAAATCTTGGATTCAACTCACGTTCCAACAACTCAGGCCATATCTTGTCATGTCGCTAATCAAAAGCTCTTTTCTTTTGCATAAGCCACTGCATCCATGCTTCATATGCCTGACGTAAGAGTGAAATAGAAGAAAACTACAATGTGAGCAGTATAATGTAATTTTCCTAATTGTACTCATAAGAAAAAAAGAAAAAAAAGTTTGAGAACATGTTAAATATATTGGGTACCTCATCTGCTTACACCTTGTAGCTATTTAGATATAACTACAAGGTGTTTCCTTGTAGCTATTTTACTTATAAGCAGAATAAAAGGCACATGAGGACATAAGGATAGCTTTTTATTCTAATTATAAAAATTAGAATAATAGGCTATCCTTTGATAGTATTATACTACTACTACTTGATCCACTCACATTTGCAAAAGCACATAAGGATAAAGTTTGATTAACTTTGGCCAATAAAAATATAGAAGTCAGTATCCAACTTTATAACTATGGTTAAGAATTTCCTTCAATTTTAGCCATGACATCTTCTGCACAAGTAGGGTTCTCAACAAAACGTAATTTTTTATTTTTTGCATGCACCATTCATGATTTCCAATGAGATCAAAGGCATTTTTAGTGTGTGTGTGTGTGTGTGAGTGCATCCATTATGTTTTAAATAACCATTTTTTTTTCTGCAGAGGATAAGAAGGGTGAGAATCGGGTTAGCAGCAGCATTGAAAAGCTCCAGCATGTGCAGCAGCCACTAACATCCAGCAGACATCTCACACACGACATATATATATATATATACACACACACACACACATACATACACACACACTCAAAAGCTCCCCTTTGGCTCTTGGAAATGATACAAAATTGAGGAAAAAGTTCCTTTTCAGCAAATGGGATCGCAGTACATTATGGAACTCACTTATGATCAACAACATAGTATGAAACCATGAAAAACAAGAGAACAGATTTTGAGTTATAGTTATAATCGCCTTGCAAGTAGTATCAGACCCAAAAGTTGTAGGAACCTCTTTGCATTTCAGATCACCATCAATGGTCTTGAGGCTTCCAACTGAATACATCCACCAATATTTTCAAAACAAACAAATGCACGAACAGGTTAAGAACTAATGTTTTGATTAATTTCATTTACAAGATAGTTCTTTCATGCAATTAAATTCTGACGGTATGAATTCAACCCTATGCAACAAAACAATCGAATACACAAGGGGGAAAAACCGGAAATAGAAAATTCCAATACTGAACTTAACAGGCAGTTGTCTCGGATAATGGATTTCAAACAGGTTTGCATAAAGACAAATTAACCTGTTGGGCAATAATGCCCAAGCAATCAAATCCTAACTCGGGTACCCAAGCTTCAATTCTAGACAAAACTAACTCAACAGCTAGTGGTTTTGGGAAATCGAGTTCATATAGCATCCGAATAGATTTTTCTTTTCTTGAAATTAAATAAGGAATAATCAGATCTTGTCAGAGTGATGAAGGGATTGCTTACAAGCTAGTAAGGCAGATTCTGAACAGCCTGATGGAACAAATAATACAGAAAAACTTAACACATATATGATCGCAAATGCAAATATACCCACAACTAAAAACATTTTAAAAACTCATTTAAAAATCCTATTTAAAATCAAAAGTCATATTAATCCTGAGACTAAAAAGTCATCAACCTTTTATTCTTGCATTGCATGCTAATCGATTCACATTTTAAATATAACTACAAGGTGTTTCCTTGTAGCTATTCTGCTTACACCAACTACAATGCTAATCCTGAGACTAAAAACATTTTAAATATATGAACTTTTAAACATCTTAAACATTTTAAATATATTATGTTATGACTTTTACAAGGTCTTAAGCCATCAACTTCAAGTAATACATGATCAAATTATATTGGCCGCTTTGTTTGAGAACTAGTTCAGACGATGTTGCTAAAAAAATCAGTCGACTCTAGATTAGTCCCAATACCAGAGTAGCTAGGCCAGGTTTCAGCATTTCAGACTTTAGTAAAACACAATTGACTGCTTGAACATATGTACGTACGCCCCAAGAACAATGCAAACCCGATCACCTGAGCCGAGGATAAGGCCGAAGGAAAACAATGGAAGACGCCAAAAAGTGGAAGCACCCATCCCTCCAAGCTGGCCTGGAACAATGACAGGGAAGCCTAAGATATATATTGGACCAATAGAGAATAAGTCATCATATATATTACTAAACATGCTTATTAGAATATTATGAATATATTTTATTATATGTTAAGATGGATGTGTGGGATTACAAGGAGAGATAGGATTAGGAATGAGGAGATGAGGGGCAAAGTAGGAATAGCACCGATGGAAGATCAAATGAGAGAAAATCGACTAAGATGGTTCGGCCATGTTAGAAGGCGTCCAACGGAGGTACCTGTTAAAAGGTGTGAAAGCATGGAGATTGCCAGGAGTAGGAGAGGGAGAGGGAGACCCAAGAGAAGTTGGAAAGAAACTATTAAACATGACCTTGCCTGCATGGATCTAACGGAGGACATGGCCCTAAACAGATTTGATTGGCGTCGTCAAATCCATATAACCGACCCCACCTAGTGGGAAAAGGCTTGGTATGGTTTGGTTTGGTTTATAAGTATGGTAATATTCTAATAATAAAAATATATATGAATTATCCATCATATCCTAATTAGTGTCACTGGTGATTTAAGATCTTATATTTTATGACTAGAGGGACCATTAAGTACAAGTTGCATGTCTTTTTTATATTATATATTTAGTACTCTTCATACCTTTTGCGCATGAAACTGTCCACCCTTTATGATCAGCATTTGCTTAGTGGATATTTAATGATAAAGTAGTCTCCCAATTTGTCTGTTTATAGAGAGAAACATTACATAAATAGAGAGGTGGCTCCAATTAGCTATTATTGTCCTACATGAAATTCATCAAAAAGAAATTACAGTACAAGTTTGATGCATATAACTCCATGAATTCAAATCTAAAATCCCTTTAGTGAATTTGGATTTTAACATAATATCAGCAAGTTACAGACATCATAATAAGCCTCCTGGAGGAAAATTAGCTTAACATCAATTTAGAAATGAGTTCAAAAGGTCCTTCCCACAATGCCATAACCATTTTAACCTACATGATCCTATCGAATGATAGAGAGAGAAGGAGAGGGGGCGAGGGGAAGACTTGGAACCAGCTGCACGGCTTCCATGTGTAATTTTGACAGTAAAAAATACAAACCTTTTCTAGATAACTATCCACAACTTCATCAGCAATAGAAGAATCAACTGTGATTACAAACAGTTCCCGAATTGTCATAACAGCCACACCATGTTTTCTAAATAAATCCAACAACGCTGAAAGTCCCATTTACTTGAGCTATGCCTCTTTTCATTAACAAAATCCCTTCTTTACTGATTAGGAAAAACTCATATTACTGAAAATAAACGTTTCTCTTGTGCACTTTCATTGCAATAATCATCCATTCCATAATGCAGAAAATACTTTATCATTTAAACATGATAGCAGAATAATGGTTTTTTCCAAGTGCCAAAAGAAATTTATAGTAAAAGCATTTGCGACACCATCTGATCAAAACTAGAAACATCTAAAATAAACAAAAACCAAATAACCTTTTTCCATTACCTGTCAAGAGATAAAGCAGATCCTTAAGACGAGGTGCAGCCCAACTTGCTTTTCCTGTGCAAACATAAAGACCAAAATTTAACATGATCAAGCATATTAAAAATCTAAATGTGCCTCCATACTCACCAAATCCAACACAATTACAAAAAGGAGCTGCAAAATGATATTAACGTGAGAAAAGTCGCAAGATTCGAATCACTTGATAGCTGTGGAACCAATAAGATACCTATAATAACCATAGACCAAGGAAGTGTCAACAAATATTTAAATCGCTGGGTGAGAAAATTGAGTTTGATATATATAAAAAAAAAAAAAACCGTACCTTGTGATTTAGTTGTACTTCTTGCTCAAAAACAGCTCAAAAATAAGAAACCTGCCTTGTACCTCTCAGGTGTAGACATACACCCCTTCATATATATATATATATATATATATATATATATATATATATATATACATACATATTGATATTGCCCAGTTTTCATCTAACTAACCAAAAAGCACCCAAAATGTTACAAAAAATACGACCCCCCCTTAGGTATCGGATGAATTAGTCCAACCCTGAGTCTATTGGAATGACTCAGTGAATCCAAGCAAATCCCCAAGGATGAAAATAGCGGCTACGCCTGCCGCCAAAACGCTACGTAGCGGGCGCTACGTAGCGGGGCGATTTGGAAAAATCGTCAAAAAATATGAAAAAATTCTAGAAAATCTAGAATATTGGAAAATGAGAGAAAATGTAATTTTTTTTTTGCAAAGGTAACTAAAGGTAAGGGGGCGTAGCGGTCCCCTCACTGTATGAGGTCCTGTATCGTTGTATAAATAGAAAATAATACTAATGATCAGTTTTTTCACATGTGTTCATGTTGCTTACTTATGCTAACTTAGAAACTAATGAAAGGCTTATAAAAGAAAAAACTATGTCATGAAGTCAAGACTTAAGAGTACCTAGAGAAAAAAATACATCTACAAAGGGGGTGTCTAATAGGATGTACTTAGAGAAGGATCATTGAGAAGAACTCTCTGTATCGACTGTTCTTTCGCGAGATCATGTGTTTTTTGGTGTTCTTTTAAACATAAAAGGGTAGAAAAGTTGTGTAGAAATGTTATTTGGAGAGAAGAAAAGAAATAAGTCTTATTATGCATTTTAAAAAAATTTGGAAAGTAGGTGTGAAAAATTTAGAAATTTGGAAAGCGTAGCGTAGTGGTGGCGGCCGCTACGGCCGATATAGCAGCCGCTACGCGCTATTTTCATCCTTGCAAACCCCTCATTAAAGTCTGGAGCATCCGATTAGTCTGCATCTGCTGCTCCCTAAGATCCCGCATCTCACTCCTCATTTCTTCAAGTCGACTCTTGTATTGTTTAGCATCTTTCCTATATTGTTCAGCCTCGTGCTTTTGTCTCTCAATCTCCGCTAAATACTGTTGCATTTTAAGTTGGTCACGTTGTCTATCCAAGTCCCCGAGCATATCCAGGTCTATTTCCAAGAACCTCCCTAAAGACGGTTGCTGCTGCCTCATCAGTGCGCTGCTGCGGTTCTAGAACATCCAACCTACCTTGCATCCGCTTCTGCACATTGACAAAACACCGATTATTAAAAAACAAAAGATATATCTTGTGCCATATATGCATTTATCACATTCAGAGAAAAAAAGCATAGATCCTAGGGACTGTAATAGCACTACTCACATAAGTCTCTTCTGCAGCTTCTGTCACAAACATATTCTTCTTCTTCGACCAACACGTCGTCTTGTAGAATTCAACCATATTCTCACAGTTTTCCGCGCACTATACGTGTCAGCAATGTGTATAAGAATATATTTTTGATCGTTGGAAATTTTATTTAAAACAACACTAAAAAGCATATTCATAAAATAATAACATACTAAATATGAAATAGCCATCTATCGTAAGAAGCCTCATGCATTTTCAAAATTATTAACCCCTCCCTTACCCCACACTCCTAAACAGAAGTATAGTTTTAAACTTCTTCGGGCCTTTGATTTAATACATGATGCGTTATTATGTTACCTGTTGTTAGGATATGAGTTCAGATTTGGGACAAGTGTATCGATTAATTGCCTAAATTATTTGAAAACTTATACCTTCTGCGCAAGGATCCAAACAAATGATTTACGTCCTGATGTGTGATTAACCGTGAGCTTCTTTCGATTCTCCCGATTTTGAGCTGACATTTTTTGCCACGCAAATTCAACCTGTTAGCTATGATTTCCAAACAAATTTGCCACAACAATATTTAGACATATTAAATGGGTAGATATATGGTTTAATTTTGTAGACAATATATACCTTAAAGGCATCGTTGTCCCACCTCCCAAACAGCTTGACCCATACGAGTGGGTCCACCAAGCTAGTCCCATTAGCCAGCGCTTCTTCGTGGGTTCCATATGATAGATATATCTTGTGCAAGTCGTGGTGGAATGCGTTGAAGCATTTACGCAGTTGCTTGGTCACAGTCAATCGATGGTTTTGGCGTTCCCATTCGAACACAAAGTCGCTCTAAAATTAAGTGTCAGCATGTCATTTTGGCGGCGATTATACTACAACCACTTTCAAACAATCAACGTTGACTAACAAATGACTTACCTTAACACGATCAATGAGCTCCTCCTTCTGGGCTTGTGGGACATCAGACCATCGTGAACTCTCAGACGCAATTGTGCCAAGTATAGTGAGACATCACTGATAGAGCACCCAGTATTTTGATACACAGAAAAGAAAAACCATAAATCTGAAGACAAATATAAGTAACAGGCCATGTATCATGTTGGGCCCATTCCAATTGCGTGCAACTCTACATCCATTCACCATTTCAATGTTCCAAGACAAAAGTAGCATAAACAAAAGTACAAGCTTGAAGAACATGATACTAATCATTGTTTTCATATTGCACATCATTCAAGATAAAAATAAGCACTAACTACAACAACTTTTGTCAAACCAGGTAGAACCAATCTTAGTTAAGTTGATAACAGCAAAATGAGTTTCCAAGATAAACCTAATCTAACGCATTTTTCTTGTTAGCAAATGGGTTTACAAAAGGATCTAAGAGAATGATTGATAAACCTAATCCGTGAATATGGTAAAAACCACAGGCCATGTTACAAAAGATCCATTCCCGACCTCGCCTAAAGTCGACTGAAATCCATCTGGATAAGGCAATTCGACATCTCCTTTTTCAATGATGTCAACAGAAACATTATAGTAACCTGCGCGAAGAGATTTTGAGTGAATCTGTTGGAGCCCATTCCTGATAAGCTCTTCCAAGAGCGACCACCTCTTGACGCCAAGACATCATTTTGCACGGCCACAATGTCAATGGAGATTGATCGTTCCCTATTGTGTTGGAAACCACAACTGACTCTTGGTTCTTAAGTGGAAGTGTTGCACTTGCTTGTTATCCTAAAGGCATGCAATGCTACAATAATATTCCAATGCACGTGTTATTCTTTAGGTAAACGTAGAAAAAATAAATCTGATATTATGAAACCTTATATAAATTAAAAAAATTCCATAAAAGCATTGTTACCTCAATCAACTGTTTAAGACCCTTAAATTCTTCCATTAGGCCCTTTTGTTCTACCCTTATGCAGTCTGCTTGGGACTCAAAATTTTTAACCGTCAACGACTGCTCGATTGCTTCCTTATCCTTGACGGCTAATTTTTCTAGAGCTGGAGAGGACGATAGAATTTGAGATCTTGATACGATGTTCCCAACACCCCGAACACAACGCCTCTTATCAATGCCAAATACTTTAGTCAAAGGATCGTTTCGGATGTCTTGGGAATCAACTTCTTCTTGGCTAGAAAGTCAGTCTTTTACTTTTTCCTGTCAAATTAAATAATCATCACATAAATAAACTTGGTATGCTTTTTTTCTATCCCATTGACTCAACTATAAGATGATGAATTCACCATGTGTAAAGACACACTACTGGGGATAGAACCATCCTTTCTCTTATGTGCTTCGATCCACACTTCAGCCATAGTAATCAGGGGGTCATCTTATTTTTTAGGGCGATTCAGGTTTTGTGGAATAAAATAACCAAGCTTTTCATGTTACATAAAAATGACAATACTTACCATCTTCTCCTCTAGTCTCATGTGGCCATGCCTTCCACTCGTATGATAAATTTCCATTTTCTTCCTGATCTCCGTATTTTTTTACGTTGTTCTATAGTTTTTGGATCCACATTATGTTCGATAAACACCTCCCAATCTTCACGCCTAACTCCTAGAGGATGATTGTTCAGTTTATCTTCATGAGTTTTGTGGGGATCGAGGTATTGCACCCTCAATTTTGTCCTGTATTTCCTCATACTTTCGGCCATGCTTCTAAGGCATTTGTCTTTGTATGACTGAGGAACATCAAAATCTTCCTTTATAAAAAAAAAAATGGTTGTTTAGGCTCAACAACTAAATAGAGAACAAGTTAAATATTATGCCATTTCAAAGATATACAGGCTAAGAATTTCATACTAGGAGTAGTTTCCAGAGTTCATCTTTCTTGTCCTTTGGCACTGCAAGCCAATCCTTGTATGAAATAGGGACAATGGGGTGAACTAGTTTTCCACATCTAAATGACAACTTGGTTCAATAATCGCCCACTGGTAGGCCATAGGCATTAAACGTAATCACCTTTCTTTGTTTTGGCGGCATGGAAGATTCTAAAACAGAAAGTGCATGTTAAATAAAATTAATACCATTTAAAACTAGAGTACAAACTGTATAAGTAGTGATGAAATGAATTCTTTCTAACCTACATTCAAAGAACTTGTCCCTTGCTCAGCCATCAGAACACCTATGTCTCAAAGGACATAATGACACTTAGCACAAACAATTCACATGAATGCGTGAAATAAACCAAACCAAACCAAACCAAACCAAGCCTTTTCCCACTAGGTGGGGTCGGCTATATGGATTTGACGACGCCAATCAAATCTGTTTAGGGCCATGTCCTCCGTTAGATCCATGTAGGCAAGGTCGTGTTTAATAGTTTCTAATGCGTGAAATAAAATCAACAAAAAAAAAATGTAAATGAAGAATCAGAACACCTATGTCTCAAAGGACATAATGGCACTTAGCACAAACAATTCACATGAATGCATGAAATAAAATTAACAAAAAAAAATAACGTAAATGAAGAATGCAATATTTGAGCACAATCATAATAAAGGCACCATAAGCATAAGCATAAAGTGCATATTTCACATATTCAACTACTTGAAAATTCAACAACTGCAAGAATAGTTAAATCAAAGTAAACATGTCCAGTGCTACAATTCATAGTAAATTTCTTTTAGAACATTTTCTAAATTTTCAGCTGTGCTAACAAAGGAAGAAAAGAGACATGGATCTTCAAGTGCGTCTGCATCTTTTGTCAATCTCTTTCGGGCGAGTAGAACAACAGCCCATCTAGGTCTAGTTTGATCTTTGGAGTAAAAAAACTTGACTTGCTTGAGATGCTAATATGAATGGCTCATCTCCCTTTAATTTTTCAAAGTTCACCATTGTCAAATTTGTATCGGGATCAACAATGCACCCATTAGTCTTGTCCTCTACTTTGAACCACTCACAATAAAATACTGCTTGACGAAAATCAATGTAATCAAACTCAATTATCTGTTTCACAACTCCATAATAGGTGGTCTCAATTCTCAACTTCCTTATACTTTTTATCTTTAATGCTTGCCCTGTATAATGTGAACGCTTTCATTGAGACCCCACTATTTTGTGTTGATTTGTTAAGTCTCAATCAACTGGAGAGAATACATGCCAATTGACACAGTATTTGCTATAACATTTGGCCTTGAACATTGGCCAAACTGCTAGTCGTTTCAGAATCGGCTCTCCCTCAACATATTCGATCCGCACATTAAAAAGAAGGATTAAAGGGTACTCATCAATTATAATCATGTATATCATCCAATATTTAGAAGCAAATAAATAATTGTATAATTACCTCCTTTTGCAGCCAACTGATAAAATCGCGCTCAATGTTCTTAAACACATTGCCCTTCTTTTTTGGACCCGTGGGAGTGGTTGTACTTAAGTATTTTTAATACTCCTTATATCAATGAAAAACACATTACTTTTATTTATTGTGTATGTGTTATCGAATTAATGCACTTTACATGTTAATTTAGAAAATTTGTCAACTCACATATGCCATTCCGCAATTCGCCGATAGGAGTCCAAAACCCATCTACGTACTTGTTGATGTTGTATGTTAGTTAGGTACACATTTCGGCCTTTATCCAAAGTCTCCTCATCACACTTACCGTCATCATCCAAAAACCTTTGATGTGTTCTCTTGTGACTACCTCTATCACCATCTGGCATGTACTCCATACAATACAAAATAGATTCCTCTATAATGAAGCGCTTTACAATGCACCCTTCAGGGTGTGCTGTGTTCTTTACGTATCCTTTATAAGTCTTCATTAACCTATTAAGAAATCTCCAATCAGCACTATACTCTATTATACCAAACACAACTTTGAAGTTAGAAATTATCTAACCGGACCACAAGCTAATGCTTCATCAGCCAAATGCCCCATAAGGTGAATGCTAATAACAAAAAAAGGTGGAAAGAACTTCTCCAAAACACACATTGCCACAATTAGTTGTGTTTTACAGAAATGATATTATCTACACTAATTGTCTTTGAGCACTAGACATTAAAAAAGTACAAATTTCTTGAATAGCAACTTTCAATGGCTTATGCTCTGAGAATACGCGCTGTAACAAAACAGGTAATAACTATTGCATTATGACATTAATCGTGTGATTTCAGCCCCTTTATTTCAAGGGTTTGCATGTTCACAAGATGTTTAAATCTCGAACTATACCCCGTTGGAACCTTCAATTCATGCAAAGTATCACAGAATAATTCATTTTCCTTACGACTATGAACAAATGGTGCCTTCGGTTTAATAGTTCTCCCATCTGATTCTTGTAACCATAGTTCTTTCCTAATGTTCATTCTTTTCAAATCCTCGCGTGCACTTGTGCCATCCTTTGTTTTATATTTGACATCTAGGATCATTGACAAAAGGTGGTCACCAACATTCTTCACAATATGCATCACATCGAGGTTGTGTCGAACCGGCCAATCCTGTCAAAGCATTAAAATAAAGTAAATTTTTATTTGTCTGTTTATTAAAATACAAGAATATGGAATGTAGTAACAAATTGAGAAAACCACCTTTCAGTATGGTAGGTTGAAAAGAATCGATCTCTTGTACCAAGCAGTTATATTATCAACTGATTCATCATCATAACTTTTTCGTTTCTTTCCCTTCGATTTTCCAATATCCATCTGAATACTCGCTACCTTGTCTTCCCTTATATTATCTGAATACTGACGTCTGCCTGTACATCCAAAGACTCATCCTAGTCATCGAGACCTGGAACCATCCCTGGTCCTCCCTTTACAACATCTCTAGATTCCAGCACCCTTTCCCCATTCTCACCTACGACGCCACCAACCACTCAAAGCTGGACATCTCTGTTGACAAGACCGATCTCCATCGACTTTTGTGTGGCGCGGGTGCAGGGGAAGAAGGAGGCAGAGGAGGATGAGGGATTAGGGAGAATGGAGGGAACGAGCGGCGAATGGAGGGAAGGAGTGATTAGGGCGAGAGAGTGAATGGAATGGAGGGAAAAAACGTGGAAAGGAGGGAACGTTAATGAGGTGGGGTTTCAGTGGTACGGAGCCCCCTTTTTTTCCAGAACGGTTTCGTCACCCAAAACAAGTCAAAACCGCCCCATATTATGAACTGTCCTTAACCGCTCCAAACCATCGTCTCTGTTTTTTTATTTTGGGTGTAGTGGGAATCAACCCCTTTTTTCAAATTTTTAATGATTCAAGCACTTTGACATCAATAGAAATAAAATCCATGCGTATGATGCATTAATTTAATGGAATCCTAAACCTAGAATTAAGAACCTTAACTAGAGACTCAATGGTGCCTGCAAGGTCAACTACAAGTGAAAACAACACCCCACAAGTGATGGAAAACATGATCCTACTCAATAGAAGCACATAGCATTAAATCTAGGTTACCAAGTCAAGAGAAAAGACACTACTACAGCTTGGAATCAAAAAGAAAACTCAAAACATTGAATCTAGAGAGATTAAATTAGACATTATTGAGGAGGAGAGTAAGCCATTTAACTATAGTTAAGCCCTTGCTCACAGTGGAAGACGGTTTGGGACTTGGGAGGAAGATGATGCTTGAGGGCAGAAAGTCAAAGCCCCAATGGAAAAAGCCAACCTCCAAACTGGGCACTTAGTCCTCTTCTTTTACTCTCTCTTCCTTCTCTTCTTGTTCCTCTTTCTCCTTCCATTCCTACTCTTTCTCTTTTTTTTCCTTCCTTTCTACTTTCTCCTTTCTCACCCATGATCCTTGTCTCAAATGACTGCGACAAGAGATGGGTTCTCTTTTGGCTAGGGCAACAATCCTCTTAAGAGGATTGCACCCCACTTTATTTCTTCTCTTTCTTCATCTTTAGCCACACATCATCATCATCATCATCAATATTATTATTATATATATCTTTTAACTATTTCTAATGGGTCCTATTGTAGGGTGTGGAAATCCCATTGGGGATCTCAAGTGGGTCTCACACGGTTTAAAGCAAAATAACTCAAAATAAAATGCAAGATTATTATCAGCTGAATTATTTGAAACAAGCATATTCATCAATTCAGTTGTGGTACTTATGGATTATGAACTTTGGCCAATCAAGGAAAATTTGAGTCAGATGAAAGTTTAAAGCTTCACTAGTGCCAAAATTATCACATTTTCCTATTAAAATGCCAGTATCAGCGTACAGGTCAATGGTGAGGCACATCTATTCCATAGAAACAACCAAGGAACAATCCCTGGCTGTTACTTGGGTGAATGTGTTTGGGTGTGTAAAGGAAGAAAAAGACACGCATTCAAAAAATTAATATCAGTGAAAACTAAGAATAAATAAATTACCTTCTTTCCTATACCACTCAATCCTTAGGCATGTTGTAGTTGCAATGTGAAAATGAAGTTCTCTTGTTTTATAGCCTTGCATATCCTTCCTATTTAAACAAATAAGAAACAAAAACTTAAGTATGTATGTGTGTGTGTATATATATACACACTTTAAATGGTGACTAAAAGAGCCGGAGCCCCAAGTGGTAAAACAAACGAAAAGGACATAACAACTTAAGGACAGATAGAAATTATCAAAGAAGGCTGAATAACTCCCTCTTTGGCAATTAGCTCCGCCGCCGCATTTGCTGATCTCATAATATGATAAATACAAAAAGACAAAATAGAAAATAAACACCAATAAAAAAAATTCCATAACAAAAATAGAAAGAACAAATGATTGGGTCAAAGAAAACCACAGTAGTAATACACATCGGAGAACCTGGGAGTGAAAGGGTAAGATTGCACGAACTAAGATGACCAAAAGCTTCTAGGACATCACAACAACCACCAAGAAAAAAACTTTATGCGAGGTATGTGTGCCGTTTTGATCATCATTTTAAGTCCACGAGTTCAGTTGGGTCAATTGTTTTTAAAGTTAGTTAAAGATACCAGGTTTACCCTTTAAGTTTAAGGGCAAGGCAGAATTTGATAATATCGCAGCACATAAAACATAAAAAGGACATTTTAGAAGTGGAAAATTGCCCAATCTAACTCCACGCTGGCTATTTCTAACTTCCATGCAGCAAATCTAACACCAATCTTGAATCCAATCAAGAGTGGCATTATCAGAGAGGAGAGTGCTTGTGCTTTAGATATTAGGAACTAATTTGTGACCCATATCTTGTATATATTGGGGCCAGTGGCATAACATTCACTGCCACTTATTTTCTTTAAAAAACAAGAAGAAATCTTTGCCAGAAATTCCATTGATAACTAAAAAAATCTGTAAATATATCAGACACCAAAATTTCAAAAACTTAATGACGATGCGGACAGACATTTAAACCCATTTCAAGGATCATTGAGCTTCATTGCAGCACTATCTTTAAAGGAACGACTGGAGGAAAATCCAAACTGTTGATAACCACCTACATCTTTGAGCACGTGATCAATCAATCAATTTCCTTCCCTTTTCTCGTTCCTTTTGTGGAAAGATCATTTGTAAAACCTACTGCTCAATCTAACGGTTGGTCACTGAAATTGGTTTTAGTAATTTAGACCCACAGTCAACAACAATGGGTGTAAGGAATAAACCATCACTTTAGATTTTCTGAAGCTGAGCCCCACTAGTTATCCAATGGGAGTTTTGGAGAAGAAAACGTTACATATAAAAACTTCCGGAACTTTTAGTTGTGGATCCGCAACAACAGTAGATATATCAGTGTAAGAAACAGTAAAGAAAAAAATACGGAATATATGTTCCAAAACCCGATTTGTAACATCAAAACCCTCAGACTTATACCTGAGATTGAGAGCTACGAAAGGAGGAGAAAAATGACTCGACAATGACATGTTGAGTCAGGGAAGGGAAAAGGGGGGTGATGGTTTCGCGGCGGGGCCGAGTGGAGAAGATGGGAGGAAAGACGTCAGACCTCCTTTTCAATGCCCTAACATAACTTGGGTTGGGTGTGACCTGATATCAGCCAACTCAGGTTTAAAAATGGAATTTAGTCTAGCCTTTTCCATAATCCAGCCCCACGGTCACGTCAGTGCTTTATGGCGTGTTTGGATGTAAGGTGATGCGAAGAATTAAATCAAGAGATAATAAAATATCAGGTATTATGATAAATGTTTTTTTAGTTGTTTGGTATGTAATCTTTTTTACTTGTTTGTTTATAATAAAAGTAGAGTTTTTTTGTCTTTTAGTAAAGAAATTATGTTGCTTTTTTTATTTTATTTTTTTAAATTCGGAGGAAATTTTAAAATTGTGTACTTTTGATATGGCCCTTGTCATTTCTTATCCGGATTCACTTTACTTTTACTTTAACTTAACTAGTTAATTGCCAAACACGCCCAGGACATGTTTGGTAACCATCCTCAGGGAGGATTCCTCGCGATTTCTCGTCCACGTTTGGGAATGCAAAGAAAGCACGTCATGGATTCACTACATCAATGTTTTTTATTATATGATCAATCAGACCCTCCCGTCAGAAATGAAGAATCAATGGAATGATGGATATGCGGTGCTAAAGTGATTCACGTGGTAGTTTACGGGTCACTCTTCTTTTCAAGACTTTGGTTTTTATAGGCCCCACAATTGAGATCCAAACCAATAATCTTGTTTAAATGGCCCAAAATGGATGGGAAGTGAAATATCAGCCGTTGATTGTGAGATATTTTCAAAAGAGTCCAGACCATTGGATCTTAATTCGTGGACTTATATGGGACCCATTTGAACAATCTGAACCGTTAAAACTCTTCAAAATGCCCACAACTACTGTTATGTCAAACTTGGCAGCGTGATTCTTCATGGATCATAAGAGAATGTGAGAACATTTCTGACCATTGATCTCCCACAATGCAAAAAAGGGATAATGCAGCGTTCCGTGTTTTTCAAATTTTTTTATTTTTGTGGGCCCCAAAACAATGATCCAAACCGTTCATCATATCCAAAAGACCACATACGGCTAGGGCCTCAAATTCAGCCATTGATCTATTACGGATCTTGAGATATTTGTAAAAAGGTATGAGACTAAAAGTTATTTTTTTTATTCTTGTGGGCCCCATTTGCAAGATCTGAACCGCTCACATTCTCTAGAGATCCAAGAACAATTATGATGTAAAAATTCAGCCCTTGATATTACATGGATTGTATAAAAGATTTGCAAAAATCTATAATAGTTGGATCACTTATAATGCAAATGGTAGGATTCCTCTTTTTTTGCCAAACTTAGAAATGTCTTGAGAAATCCTCTAGCTAATCAAAGGAATCCTCTAGATAGAGGACTCCTCTCGAGTTTGCCAAACATGCCCTTTATAGATACGGCCACGTGGTCATGTCATGCCTGAAAATCTGGCGCCCTGTCCCGCAAATTTCCGCTGATTTCACAGCTGTACAATGGAATCAGGCATGTTTGGCACTCTAGTAAGGTGTTGTTTTGCAAGTCTTATTGGAGGGTCTATTATCACTTAATTATGATTCAAATAGGTATTAGACTATTTGGGAAACATAAAAGCTCACACATAATTGAATTAGAATTAAGATAAAAATTCTCAGTTTGAAAAGGGAGCACATGGGACAAAATTTCAAATAGAGTTTGGAGGTCTTTCGTGGGCAGAGATCATTCCGTCATTTGGTTACAAGTTCACCCATATTTATTTCAAGCAATGACACTCTTGCCAATGTATAGTGTATATAACCCAAGAACCTCTCCTTCCTACGAAAATCCCTAGCCATCTTCTCATCTTCCTGACAACCACGAAAGCGAGGAGATCGTCTTCTCTTTTTTAAACCTTCACCATTGACGTATCTCTCTCCCTCCCTCTCCTTGCGTGTTAGCAAAATTGTTGCTGGCTTTCTTTTGTTTTAGGCTAGTTACAACCAAGTGGGTTGTGTTTTTGTCTTTTGTTTTTTTATGTGGGAGTTGAGTGTTGTGGAGATGATGAGAGGTGTGGGACTGTGTTGTAGTGAAGTTTTCGAGTTGGGTTCAATGGTCTGGATGGGTGGTGCAACATATGGAGAGATGGGTGAGGGATAGCGGTCGGTGTATAGGTGCATGGGAGAGAAAGGCCCTTTGTGATCAAATTTTGGTATGTATATGTACTTGTGTGGTTTATAACGGTTATGTGAAATCAACAAGCAGACATACGTCAAAAAGGCCAAAAAATGACTGTCCACGTCAACCATTTTTCTTTAAAAAACAACTATTGAAGACAGTCATGTCTCTTTAAAAACGACCACTAAGGGCGATCGGACAAGCAGTCGGCAAAATTGCTGTCGCTTTAAAAACGACCGCCATTGGCGATCGACTACTTGTCACATTAACGACCGTCTAGGGTAGTCATTTTGTTAACGGCAGACCTTGACCGTCGAAAATATTTTCATTTATTTTTTAAAAACTATAGAAAAAAAGACTTATCATTCAACTGTTTGGAGCAGTCGTTTTATTAGATAAAAGGTTTTTAAAAAAATATATTTCATAATTAACTTTTAAATTATATATTTTTCTAATAAAAATCTTGTAATTCTCAAAATTGTAAATTGGCATCAACCATACAAACATCCATTATCCATCAAATAAATAACTTAAATAAGTTAATAAATCATCCATCCACTTAAAATTTAAACCATCAAAGTAGCTACAATAAATGGTAGAAAATTAACAAAAACCACATTCACGTTCAGTATTACTAATACCACGATCACACACATCAGAATAAATACTACAAATAAAGTCATTTACATAAATCGTGTGGGCTTTGAAACTAGCCAAACACGATTCTATATGTGGGCAATGAAATGATGTCACCCACGGTGAGATCCCCAAAAGTCCTTTCTCCACCCAACAACTCTATGTCAAACTTCAAGATCTCATCTACAACGATAGTATAGCATCCTTCCTCCTCAGTTGACAAATCGAGAATGCATCCAAGGGCTACGGTAATCTCTTTTCGCCCGTAATGCAATATCCTACACATACCCTGGCGTGTATTAGTGTTCGGTTGATTTGTACATGCCAGTTGAATCATCCTAAGCCTACAAACAATATTACAACTGCATTGTGTTAGTATTTCATCAATCAAGATAATTAATTTTTTTATCGAATCAATCGTGTAAGAAAATAAACATTGTACCTGAGATGAACTACCAATAAGTTGAAGGTCGCACTTGTGTCCCACCATGGGTAAGAGTTTGTTTCAGCTCATCCATTTCCCTCTCTAGGCCCATCTAATCCTCCTTTAACCTTTTCACCTTTGTTTGAAGATGTGTATTGCATTCATGCTCCTCCTCCAAGGCTCTTTTATAAGGAGCTGAATGTTTTATGGCCGCTTTTGAAACAATGCCTAAGTACGTGTTCTCGACTATCACGACCAAATACTTATGAAAAAAAAAAAAAAAAAAGAGTATACCATAAAACTCACAATATTAAAGATTACTAACATTAAAAGATATTATGATCAACAAGAAATAAAAACATACCTTTATAACTGCATCATGGTCTAAATCACCTTGCGCTACCGAGCTATCAGATTCATATGCAGTAATAACATCATCCTGCAATAACAAAAAAAGATGAATAAAAAGCATAAACACATTTTGGCAAACATTAATGTATACTTCATAAAAATGTTCCAAAGAAAAATTTCTCGAAATTTCGGCATAATCTCCCCTGTATGTGTGACATTTAATTCTTTTTTTTACAACCTGCTAAGTACATGAACATAACAATAAAAACTTCATATAAACAACCCAATGCCCCAACACACTACAAAGTCATTCACCACTATGTCATTAATCATTCAACCATAGCACTTCAATAATTTACTTCACATTTACACCACGAATATATTAAAAAAGTTTTTTTTTTTACAATCTGTTAGGGACCTATGGATAACAAAAAAAAAAAAAAAAAAAACTTCATATAAACACCCCACTAGTGCCCCTCCAAAGTACAACATTCACCACTCAACCATAGCACTTCAATGATTTACTTTACACATACACCACGAATATTAAATACAAGGGTTCTCAACTAGCAATTCAAATTAATAACCTATTCTCCAATTATAGTAAAATGGTTCTCACCACATGGGGGCTTGATGCTTATCCATCCTTCCTTTTATGAGTGGCCAAGAAGAGATCCGTGCGAGTTAATGGTTGATCCGGATATTTTTCTTTCTGTAAAAAAAATTGGGATATTTTAAAAAAATACTAGCACAAGTACCCGTGTTGAGCACAAGTCTGTCCATACAATCATGTAATTGGAAAATAATCATTGAAATTCCATGTATGACATCCCATTTTCAGTTATTCCATGTACAACATCCCATTTTCGATACTTGGAATTCTAAAGCTGCTAAAACGAGATAATGAACTTCAGGTAAAAGTTCTCTTTCAACGTAAACTTCTGTTCATTCATTTCTATATCCAACACCATGTCATTATTCCTAAACAATATTCTCATTACTGATACAAAACAATAAAAAGGGAAGTTGGTCTTGGCCTTTTTCAGAAGAATCAGAACCATGAGGAATTACTGATTCAAACAAAGATAATTCCAAAGCAGTAATGGAAGGTCAGAGATTAATTAATTTCAAGATAACATTCTCAATACTCATACAAATTGAAGCTTATCAGAAACAGCTCTTGCATATGGAATGTGATTGAAGGCTTTGCATATGGAATTATGGTACATATAACTAACACTGGGATCATTTCTATCTTTGTTCTTTATGTTCTTTTTCAAAATCTTTCTTGAGCACTACATCTACAAGACATCAATTATTTATGTTCTTTATCAGCTTGATTGTTTGCATAGTAATAAATTCCAGAGCAACACCTTTTTTCTATTAAAGGGCATTAAAATAAGAACAAACTGTACCTGAATCTATTGGTCTAAAACTACTTTAATATCCTCTTTTTTCATACTCAAATCTTTGTTTTTCATGTATCGTTAAATCCTCAATCTCAATAATGCTCAACTTACAATAAGGTACTTTTGCCCTTCAGTCTAATTCTTTGTGTCTTGTAATCAACCATCTATAAAAGAATATAGTATAATTGCAAAAAGAAGATATGTGCACAAATCTTACCAACTCTGCAGCCACTGTGGCCTGTCCCTTCCTGCTTGTTGTGTGCAGGTTCTTCAACTTTGACCTAGCAATCTTACCAGCCTCCCTGGCAGCTAAGGCCACCGACGTCGAGGATATGTCCACAAATTTTACCCAATCTTCTGGTTTCACGTACTTGGGCACATTGCTCTTCCTCTCTGCTCTATGAGGTATTTGTCTATTGTGAGGTATTTGTCTATTGCCTGATGACAAAGAACATACTTCCAACCTTTCCACGATATGTTTGCTTTCTTCATAACGAAATTTTTACTGATCTCCCTGATGCTATAGGTGTTCTGCAAAGATTATGAATGAGTTATGAATATAATGAAATGCTGATATAAAACTTTAAATTATATAAATGCAAAAGTACTCACAATCACACCATTCCAAATTTGCTCCTTAATCTCACTCGGCACATTTGTCCATGCCTCCTATATGGGGGACACATGTCCTCACCAGATTTCCTATCAACGAACTCAGTTGGGCAGCATCTGGTCCGATAGGTTGGTCATGCTCACCAAAAATGATTGACTTAGGCATGCCTGTTTCGAATTGACTACTGTGAGGATTAGTTTGTTAAGAAGAAATAAAATGAAAGTAAATACATATAATGATTGTTGGCAATATGTACTCTCGCGGGAACTACACCCCGACGGTGTAGTTGCTGACGCAGCAGAACTATGTGTTGTTGATTAATCATGTGACATATTGGCTGTAACAAAAAATGTGAAATTTGAATATTGTTGTCATAAAAAACATTGAGAAGTAAAAATAAGGAAGGAAACTAGATCGATGAAACATGAAATAAATTCCAATTTAATGAAACATGATATGTACAAATTGGTCCATTTAATGAAATAAATATGCAATGAGAAGAATATGGACATGAACTTGTCACCTTAAATGATATCAACATCTATAATATCATCATGTAATGCTCTGATATATGCGTTTTCATTCGTTCTTGCCTTAAAGACTAACAGATCTTCATAAGAGTCCGTGTCTTGATTAAGTCTTTTTGGAGCATCCAACACAACATGCCACTCATCCGTAGGACGACTTTGATCTTTGCAATAGAAGACTTGAGAAGCTTGAGAAGCAAGAATAAATGTCTCATTTGATTCTTTTGTAGTTCTCATTAACCTCTCCAAATTAACATATCTCAAGTTTGTTTCTAGATCAACTCTAATGCTGTTTGTGTTCTCTATACGCACCCAATTACAGTTGAATACTACTACTTTGAAGTCATGGTAATCTAACTCAAGAATTTGTTTGACAATGCCATAGTAAGGGACCTCCTCAGATACAAAATGAGTGTCGTTGACACTAGACCTGGACTTAGAGCTTTCATAGAGACCCCGTTGTTTTGTGTTGTTTTTGATATTTCCGAATCCGCTGTGCAAAAAACATATCCATTTATCGCATATGAGGTCTATGAAATAGCCTCAAATTTAGGTCCATCAACAAGCTTTTTCAAGACACTATTTTTCTATTTTGTAATTATTATCTAAGCCAAGGAATGAAATCCATTTCCTTTTCTGTTCGTATGATGCCTCTCCGATTCTAAACATTAGATACATGTTCCTGTTTGTATCTATCATAATTCTTGAAAATAAATTTATTTTAAAATTTAGATGCATTATACATGTAGAAAAATAGCTAAGAACAAAGAAATTAACCAAACTTCTCCTACTCTTTCCACGCGACATTCTCTACAAACGACTTCAATACCCATGTACGTGCTTGCTTGTACTACACAATCTCAAGATATTCGACCTTCCCCTTTTTATCGATAGGATAGGCACATAAACCATCATTGTCCATCCACTTCCCCCGTGCTTGCTTATGGCTTCCTTTTGTACCATTTGGTATATATTTCATCGCATACATCATTGCTTCATCCATGAGGAAGCACTCTGAAATAGAACGCTCTGGATAGGTATGATTCACCATATATCGTTTGAATGTTTTCATCATCCTACCACATGTCTCATTAACAAATCTCTACACTAAACATTATTAGGGCGAAAAAAGATATCTTTAGCTTTGAATTTGATTTACCTCTTAAAGGGATACATCCATCGATATCTAACAGGCCCGCAAATTTTTGCCTCATCCGCCAAGTGCACAACAAGGTGTATCATAGATACAAAAAAAAAGGGCAGAAAGTACTTTTCGAACGCACATAATGTTTACAATATGCTATCTTTCATCTTCATCAGCTCTTCACGGTTTATAATCTTCGAACACAAGACATTAAAAAAAATAGACAATTGTTAAATAGCAGCACGTAATGGCTTCTGTGATTCAAATGCGTACATCAACATCACCGGTAGTAGTTGTTGCATGAGAATGTGATAATCATGAGATTTAAGGTTTTTAAGCTCCAAATCATCCAAGTTTACATTATGTCTCCAGTTCCCACTATACCCAATGGGAACCTTCAAATGGTATAAGGTTTTACATATTAAATCTTTCTCCAACCGGGAAAGTGTGTAAGGAGCATGTGGATAGGTCAACTTGTCATTGTTTTCTACGGGCCATAATTTTTTCTTAATCTTCATCTCCTTTAGGTCTTGGCGGGCTTGAAGACCATCTTTCGTCTTATCATTTATATTCATAATTGTTCCAATTAGAATCTCTGTAACATTCTTCTCAATATGCATCACATCCAAATTATGACGAATGGGAAGATCCTATAAAATTTATAGATTCGTGTTAGCATGAAAATCTTTTATACCGCATTGCTTTAATTTTAAGATACATCAATGTAAAACGAACCTTCCAATATGGCAAGTAAGAAAGGATCGATCTTTTTGTCTATGGAGTGGAATTAGCTTCTTCTCGGGCAAACGTATAGCTCTTGGCTTTGCAGGGTTTACCAATCTCCATCTACTAAGCCCACATGTTGGAGAATTATCCTTTTTTTCGTGCTCTTTCCAGTAAAGTATGCAATTGTTGCGGCATGCATGTATAATTTTTCCTCCATACACAATGAATCAACAATCTTCTTGGCATTATAAGTTTTATCCGGGAAAGCATTGTGTTCTAGAAGGACCTTTTTGAAAAGTTGTAACAACTCGTTGAAACTCTTATTAGCACACTTATGTCTAGTCTTCTGCTCAATAACTCAACTGTGAGTGACAATTTCTTCTTCTTTTTTTGAATGGTTACTTTCATTACATGGAGCAAACAGTACAAGAGAAAAGTATTGAAAGCAAGAGAACACAGCATAGGACAAACTAAGGCCCTGTCATTGGAAAGGCTGCATCTTTCCAATGATACACAATTTGATCTAAAGAGTATCCCTTAAAAAAGGGAGAATAGACACCCAAAAAGTTACCAAAAACTTAGATTTCTCCACCAAAATGCTTTCACTAACTACAATTCCTTCGAAACATCTTGAGTTTCTCTCATTCCAAATCGTCAAGATCACTGCTGGGAAAGACAACTGCCACATCGTTTTGCCTCTAGGGTCCCCAATTGGAGCCTTCCAAGCTTGAAAAGGCTCGGTGAGAGAATAAGGAAGAGCCCATCAGCAACCAAACCCTCCTATTAAAGACATCCAAATAGTCTGAGCTGATTTATAGTTTAGCAAGAGATGCTCCATGGATTCTTCTTCCTTCAAGCACATCGGGCAGCCATTCACTATGGTCATCCCTCTCCTCCTCAAAAGGTCCATAGTAGGGATCCTTTTCCTAAGAGCAAGCCACCCAAATACTAGCATCCTAGGAGGAGCTTTCATCTTCCAAATGCCATGCACCCCGCTCACCTCCCTTGGATTGATTAGGATTGTCTAAAAGAAAGAAGACACTGAAAAGGAACCATTCTTAGAGGCAATCCACACCCTATCATCTAGTCTGCTGTCTTGAATGGTAAAACTGTTCAAGGAATTCAGGAAATCAAAGAACTGGGATTCTTCATTGTCCTTCAAGTTCCTTCTAAAGGTGGGACACCAAACTCTCTGGCCTCTAGAAGTATATCATCAATTCGACACGAGGGATATAAGGGTTGCATCACATCCTCCATCAACTTCTTATATTGGATACCCTCCGGTGAATTATCCTGAGCATGAACATCTTCTTCATGATTAGTTCCATCCATGCATCTTCAACCCCCTTCAAGTATTCATTAGACAACCTTGGTGCCATCATCCACTCTTTGTTCTTGGCTATATTATGAAAAATGACAATTAGCATAATTCCTCTTCTATGGAAACCAAAAACAAGGCATCAAATTACCGCATACACCTTATAATTTTTTTTAACAAAAACCCAACTGTTATCAAAAGCATCACCTGGGTCCGAACTTCTGGCCCACAATGAGGAAAAGGTTGACATGGATATAGAATATTTCAGTACTTATGCCACAATGGGGAGAAGCTTTTGTTTTTACCAATTATTAAAAGGAAAGGACAAAACAGCCTCAGTTCTAACTTCTAACCAAATTGGTTGTCAACTATATAACACTTGTCTGTCAATAATGAAAAGGAATTAGTGGAACATCCATTGAAATGTCTGATTAATGATTCTGAATGATGTTTGGAAAGCTTGAGTACTAAAAGCAAATAATTAAAATTAGTGCAGCATAATAGTGAATATAGCCTTGTATGAGTCAGGGGCCAGGCCAAAAAATCTTCTCTCTCTCACATGCTCGGTTTTACCATATTGTATTGCAATTAATTGCTATATGTTTGATTTTATAGTTATAATTTAATTTTTATATAAAAAATAACATTAACCATAAATGAATATATCAACAACAAAATGATATTTCTTACACAACATGACTCAAGAATTTGCTCAAGACATTTGGTTTTGTTTATGTTACTGAATTGTATCACTAATTTATGGATGATATTACTCGATTGTAACTAAGTGGGAAAAAAAGAAAATCTTGTTCTATCTTACAGATTCAATACTTTTGTTTGGGATCATTAAAACATTAAAAGGTTATGTTTGGGTTAACACCACAAAAGTGTGCATTAAAACATTAATAGAGATGGACAAGAAAAGAGAACTCCAATTCTCTTCTTTCTCTGCAAAAATGTTAAAGACATCTTGAAGACATGAATTCTTCTCACTCTGTAGTAAGCATTTCTTAAAAAGTAAAAATATAAGTGAAAATTGAAACATGTGTAAACGAAAAATAGTGCAAGCACAGGTCCTTGCCAAGGCAGCCTGCTCTGTCTTTTCTTGTTCATAATAGAACTGGAAATTTGAGTAAAATGTTTTGGAATGCAGTGGATGTTTCTCTATTGAAAGGCTTCAGTATAGGGGTTAGAAGAGTTAGATCAGAATGATTGGTAGGGAGTGGAACTTATAGAGGCTTCAGGGCATCTTTTCGTCATAACTTGTTTGGAGCTTTTGGTCCTCCTTTTTCAATTTTTTCCTTCCCAAACTTTTTCCATCTCTCCCTACCCTACATATCCTCCTTTCATAATGAATCCACCCTCTTAATCACAAAGCAAGAGCAATCATTTCAAACTAGCACTGAGAGGAAAAAAAAAAAAACCTCAACTATTGATATCGCATTCAATCAGAAGAACAAAAAATAAAATAAAATAAATCCAATAGCAAAAAATCACTAAAAAATAACAAGCCCTAAATAACTGTGAAGGAGATGGCAAAGAGACGGAGACAGTGGAGGAGGAAAGATGCTGCCGCCCACTAAGAAGATGCCGGAGGTTGACGTTGAAGGTGGAGAGGGCCAGTCGAGAAGTGAGAGACAGTTAGAGTATGCAGTGGAGGGAAAGAGAGAGGGAGGGTTGGGGGTGAGATGGGTGTTGCCCGAGAGAGGGAGAAAGAGATGGAGGGGGAGGGGAAAGTGGAGCGGCGCCAGCCGAGGGGAGAGATGGGGTAATCGGCGCTGTGGGGGAAGAGAGAGAGGAAAGAGTTAAGTCTGGGAATCGGGAATGAGTGATAAGAGAAGGGTTTTTAGTTTTATTTTTTATTTTTTTATTTCACAAAAACGACTGCCATGGGCGGGAACAAAAATTAAAAGTCAGTCAGGAAAATATGACTGCTCCAGGCAATTGGTTGTACAGGCAATTGGAACTCCTTAACCTAAATCTCATATTTCGAAAAAATGTGTCACATACTGCCACTTACTTATCAACGATGGCATTGGAAAGACAACCCGCAGTTGTACAGTCTAACTTTCAAAAAACAACAGAGTGGGATGTAATAATAGATGTGTGAAATAAAAAATCAACAAAATAATAGACTTATAATCAATAATTACCATCTTACCTTCTTCCACAACGTTTGTCGCTTCAGCCTCATCCTGAGCCATAGCATACACGCGTCTAATCATCTGTTGAACCGGTCTCTATTGAGTTGGCATTTGCAGGCCTTGAGTTGTAGTTTGGGGTTCTTGCACGGCAAGCATTGGCCTTCTGATTGACGGAGGTTGGAATCAAACTAACTCTGGCGGTTGTACGCTCATTCGAGCGGTTCGTCGAGGTGGCATCTTCTGTAATTCAGTTTGACTAAATACACAATACGATAAATAAGCCTAAACCAACCTTAGAAATAAAACTCCCAATGCCCTATCGTGCCCTCACCACGTTTCCTAGGGTTTCTAAGTCTTTTAGAAAAGACTTTTCATGCTCTGATACCATACTTACGTATGTCACATCCCGGACCCGAGAATCCCCTGATTAGGGTGGTTCCCAAGGTGTGAAACGCGTACTCCTGTGAACTCGCACCTATTCTGGACCAAGTCCGAATTCACGAAGTAGAAAATTCCACATTTCACGTGTGAGGACTGATGATTACTCACTGACACCTGTCAATCAACATTTAATTGCGGAAGCAAATACAACATTAATATCAAAGCCATGAGCAGTCCATAACCAAACTGTTACATAACAATTAGCCTATAACAAAGCTAATAGTTTAAACTTTCAATGCATACTTAAACTAAGTGCAAGATTAATTATCTAATCTCAAGTCATAATTACCACTTGTACGTACTTCGATGGTCAAAGCTAACCATTAACCTTACCGATCAAATCTCTAGTCTGAAGGGTTATTAGCTATTCTCTTCAGTATCCTGGATCCCTATGACACCAAGTGTAGCACCATGAATACAATGATTCAACTATATATATATATATATATGAAAAATTAAGATATATCACATATAATATCAGATTTGAATTATTGACAGAAGATTAAAAGATGTCAAATAATCGGAAACTAGGCACATTGTGCATATGAGTAATTCATGTTTTATTGAATCAAGATCAAATACATACTTCATTATAGTTAGCTACTACATAAGCTCATCCATCCTCTCTTTCAGAGAGAGGGAATCACGCTGGGATGTCACTAGGGGCCCGGCCAAAGGTCTCCCTGACTACCCAGTTTTTGAAGTTTCGGTGCTCCAGATTGTTTACTGCGCAACGATGTTCAATTCTAAACCAAGATTCAACCCCGTCGAGTATCATCCAGTTGAAGCTAAGTAGTGCCAACTCATTCGATTCAATCAAGTACGCTCACTTCTGTCTCACCTCCTCATGGTAGGATCTTGACTCGGGGTCTCACCTCCTTTGGGTAGGATCTTGACTTTGTGGGACGTTATAGTTTATCAAGTCCAGGCACGATACATTTATAAAACAATAGCAATACTACGAGAGAATACCATGAATACTTTATATAAATGATCTTTGAGATATCGGAGGGCAATAGTAAGTCAATAACAATATGCTGTGCAATTCAATTAATAGAATCAAGAAGATTTACTAGCCAAACCTACTCTAATTACCCGTCGTCTCTAACCATCCATTTCGATGTAGTTTTAGGTAATTCGATGCATGTGCAACATTCTATTGGTGTCACTTTGTGTGTGTACGTGATGCATCGAAATCCCTAAACCAACACCCATGGTAAAGTGCTAGACAACGGATAGGCACATGAGATAAACTTAGCCCAAGATTTCTCATGTGCTACAATTCCATTGGACAATGATAATCGGTGATGGGTACCATTCTATGGAGCTACAAGGTCAATCCTTTACAACCTAAAAAAAAAACTTATTGGTTTAGTGTTTATGTCACAGTCATCCTCAGGGATTGATTATGAAGAGTTTAGGCCTTTGAAGTGAGATTAACTCCTTTAATAGCCAATGGTTCCAACCTAGGAGTCCAACTAGATTTGAAGTCCTTTTTTCCAAAAGAGATAGAAGGACTTCTCCATTAGCTCTCCCTCTCTCGTAAAGGTATTTATTATCTTTAATTTTGAGTTTTATTTAGTAATAATGTACATAGTAATATTATATATTAAGTCCCATCTTCTCCCCTTTCTTATATAAATTATCACAAAAAACACATTATACATAATTATTTATGAGTGTTGCTATTGGCACACCAATTTTTACTTTTCAAACACAGCCAATTTATCATTTTTTTTATTACATTATTACCCCTTCATGAAATAACCAAAATATCCAAAATTCCACAAAAACTATTCTCTTTTCACACACAAGCTCTTCTTCTTCCTCTCTCAACCATTTCATTCTCCACTTCTCACTCTCCACTTCCTCCATCTTCCTTGGGCAACTCATCTTCACTCACAGATTAGCATTTTCTTCTCCTGGGCAACTCATCTCACTCTCCACTTCTCACTCTCTACTTCCTCCATCCTCTTGGGCAACTCATCTTCACTCACATTCCTCCATTTTCTAGTGCAATGAAGGAAGAAAACAACAATCAAATTATTCCTTTAAATCAAAGCAGCAGTGGAAATGTCAGTTCCTTTGTTTGTGTTTTTTTTTTTTTTTTTTTTTTTTGCCTCTTTTTCTATTTTTTTTCTCGCCTGGAATAAGTTGCAGAATCGCGATATGTACAATCTTTCAGGTCCGAACATATGGTATATGTTCGGATCTTTCATTCCGGACAGTGATATTCAATTTGTATTTTTGCAGGTCTCTACGCGGGAAAGTCAGGTTAGATCGGACTTTGTCATGGATTACACCAGTGAGTTTATAACTCAAAAGGTAAGTCCAACTATGAATTTATTACTCAAATTACAATTATTTTTTACTAAATTCGTATTAAATTTGTTAATTGTAGATATTTCGCAGTCACGATTCGTTGATCAATTGGTTTCGTGCTGTAGGAAGGAAAAATGGGTTTGTCATTGTTATAAAGGTTTCAAATGCTGCTCGGATAGGTGTCAAAGCTAGAGTACTGCATGCGAGAGAAGTGGACAATATAAGCATTAAGAGGGGCAAAAGCGAAAAAGGATCAAACAAACCAGTTCAAAAAAATGTGGATGCCCTTTCGTATTAAAGGGCATAAAGTTAGACTCAAATGATAATTGGATGTTGGAAGTCGTATGTGGCGTGCATAATCATTCGGCAGCAGAACATTTAGAAGGGCATTCATTTGCAAGTAGATTATCAACGGATGAAACGCAGTTGCTGGTTGATATGCCCAAGAGCATGGTTAGACCAAAAGAAATCTTGGTTACGTTTAAACAAAGAAGTGAATTAAACGTAACCACAATGAAAACAATATACAATGCACGTTACAGATATAAAGTTAATGAGCGGGGTGGAAGAAGTCAGATGCAACAATGTACGGCCCAATAGGTACAGAAGGTAAGCTCTTACTGCACAGTCAACCATGTCATCCCCATCGTCGTTAGATACACCGGCAAACCTTTCCCGTAACCACTCCAATCTAACAGATTGGCCCCATACTTGCATCAGCTCTTCATGTGCCTCAGTCGATTCTACTCCTAGTGCATCAACAAGGAGTGCTTAAGCTTCTTCATATGCCATTCTTTCAGTATAAGATATAGTCGGCCCCATCACTGAGATGCCTAGGATGGATGCAACATCATCTAACGTGATAGTCATTTCACCAAATGGCATGTGAAAGGTGTTAGTCTCAGATTGCCACCTTTCCACAAAACCCGATACAATAATCTTATTGACGGAGCGGTATGATGCAGTTACTAACGGAGCCAATCTGGACCTCGATACCAACTCTTTAAACCTATCAGACTCATTCAGTTGCCACAATGACACTTTCTGGCCATGGCTTAGACACTTCAATGTTCCTCGGTCCTGCATTCAACCATTGATACATTATTGAAGAAATTAACAAATAAATCAAACTTGATATGATACAAGTGAAACACACCTGTTGAATCCAAATGTACCCAGCTGTGTATCAAAGCTGGTTAATAAGGACCTATCTTGTGGCCCCGGAGCTGGTTGCTCTTCCATCTCAGGTTGTTCTTCAACTTCCTCCTCAGGGACCACTGGTTCTTCTACAATCTCTTCCACCCGGTGGTGTCGCCTCCTATTTGAAGCGGTAGGTCGCACCCTAGAAGAGCATGGTCGGTCCATATCTGAAATATAGAAATAAAGTTTTTAAAGAATAACAAAAAACTATGTTCTTAGAGTAGGCAAATAAAACCAGATGGATTAAAAAAAAAAAAAAAGCAAAAATAAAACTCAATAGAATTAGAACCTCTGGAATGTTCGGACCTGAAAGTCCGAACAAATCCATTTTGTTCGGACAGTCAGGTCCGAACAATCTCATTATGTTCGGACCTGAAAGTCCGAACAAATCGATTTTGTTCGGACTTTTAGGTAAAAGTCCGAACAAAGGAAGTGTGTTCTGTCACTCAGTGACCAAACAGATCGCGATGGTTGGGTTCGAAACCCTTGCGACGATGGACGGAATGCATTAAAAACACTCACATTGTTTCTAAAAACATACATTGAACTAGAATATATCCCCATAACAAGTTTTCATGGAAAGAAAGGTAATCTAAGATGGGAAAAGAGGTAAAAAAGAGATGGGGAAAAAGAATAAATGGTAATGTGTTTTAAGGATGCATTTACCTTTGAAAGAGGAGATGGTGGAGACGACGGGCAATGAAGAAGGAACGCTATAGAAACCGAGTCGCCGGTGATGTGGAGAGTCCGCTGATTTGTTTGTGAAAAGAAAGGGATGAGGATGTGTGTGGGAAGAAAGAGGGAAATGGAGGGATGGGTAGTTTAGGAAGTTTTAGTGTGTGTGAAAAGAAATAATGTAATTTTTAAAATTTTAAAATGTGTAGAGAAATTGTGTGGGAAAAGTGAAAATCTGTGTGCCAGTAGAATTTCCCTTATTTATTTAAGTTTTTTTTTTATCTTTTATTTAGAAAAATGGCTGGACCATCACAACCTTTCAACCTTGACTTCTCTCTAAATGAGGAAGATCTTGAATTTATTCATTTAGATCAAAGTCAGGGCATAGAAGTAGATAGTAATAGTCCCCAAAATCCTGCATGTTCGGTTTCTATAACTAAAAAGAAGAGAAAATCAAGATTGACTTCTCCTGTATGGTCTTATTTTGTTAAAGTTACTGTCCCATGTCCCAAGGGAGGAATAGAGGAAAAGGCACAATGTAAATATTGCAAAGATCTACTCAGTGCCAAATCATCAAGCGGCACTGGCCACCTTAATAGACACATGAATAAGTGTGCGCGCAAACACATGAATACCGCTAACGATGGGGAAAGAGGTGGGATGATTCAAACACAACTTTCTCAAACAGATTCATCTGGTGGTTTAGGAGTTTTCAACTATGAACCTACTAATGCTAGATATCAACTTATTAAGTTTATAATAATTCGCCAATTACCATTTATACTTGCCAAAGACCGATCCTTTGAAAGACTTTTTATGTTTGTCTTCGTTCCTTCATGGCAGAAAATATCTAGAGTTACTGCTAGAAATGATGCAATAAAAACTTTTTTGAAAGAAAAAGAGAATTTAAAACAGGTTTTTGAAAATATACCTGGAAAAGTGGCTTTAACTTCAGATTTATGGACCTCTAAACAAAATCTAGGGTACATTGGAATCACAGCACATTATATTGATAGTGATTGGGTGATGCAAAAAAGAATGATATCGTTTTCTATATTAGAGTTCCCACACACTGGTGCTAGGATAGGGTCCACCATCCTTGAAAAACTTAGAGAATTTAAAATTGAAAATAAAATAATTTCTATAACTTTAGAGAATGCAAGCACTAACAATGTCGCAGCATATTTACTAAAACCTGCGATTCAACTTGATTTAAATGGAGATCTATTTCATAATAGATGTGCATGCCACATTATAAATCTTATCGTACAAGTAGGAGTAAAATCTATTAGAGATGATTTAGAAATCATTAAATGGATTGTAGGATACATTTTTTGTTCTCCCTCACGAAGACAATGGTGGAGGGATATATGTGTAAATTTGGGTCTAAGACCAAAGAAAATATCACAAGATGCAAAGCATAGATGAAATTTTACCTATAAAATGTTAAAACAATCATGTGTCTATAAAATGGCACTAAATCAATATTGTCAACTTTATTTGGAGCATGAAAATATTTTTATAAGTGATGATAGATGGACACTTCTTGAGATAATAAGAGATTTTTTAGAAGTTTTTCATGATGCAACATTGTTTTTTTCCGAGGTATATTATCCCACATCAAATCAAGCTTTAGCCCATTTTTATGAAATAAGTCTTACTTTTATAAAGTATAGAGATTTTCCAATTTTTCAACTTATGTGTGTACAAATGGAGGCAAAGTTTTCACAATATTGGAGAATAGCTCCTTTAACATTTTGTATAGCTACTGCATTGGACCCTAGATTGAAATTAAAAGGTGTAGAAACCCTTCTTGATGAAATAAACTCTAACATGAATATAACTAATATAAATGACATGTTTACAGTTAAGACACAATTAGAAACACTTTATTTGGATTATGCTACCCGATTAAGTAGATCCATATCACCCACGGTCCCAACCATAGATGAAAATAGCGGCCGCTCGGCCGTGGCGGCCTGCATTTTTGAAAAAAGCGGGGTTCACATCGCTACGCGAATGTAGCGGCCGCTACGGAGCCGCTACGGGGTGAGAAAAATTCCTACTTTCCAATTTTTTTTAAAATGCATAATAAGACTTATTTCTTTTCTTCTTCTCTCCAAATAATATTTCTACACAACTCTTTTACCCTTTTATGTTTAAAAGAACACCAAAAAGCACATGATCTCGCCGAATTGTAGTCGATACAAAGAGTTCTTCTCAATGATTCTTCTCTAAGTACATCCTATTAGACACCCCCTTTGGTAGATGCATTTTTTTCTCTAGGTACTCTTAAGTCTTGACTTCATGACATAATTTTTTCTTTTATAAGCTTTTCATTAGTTTCTAAATTAGCATAACTAAGTAACATGAACACATGTAAAAAAAAATGATCATTACTATTATTTTCTATTTATACAGCGATACAGGACCTCATATAGTGAGGGGACCGCTACACCCCCTTACCTTAGTTACTTTTGCAAAAAAAAATACATTTTCTCTCATTTTCCAATATTCTAGATTTTCTAGAATTTTTTCATATTTTTTTGACGATTTTTTCAAATCGCACCGCTACACCACTACGTAGCGCCCGCTACATAGCGTTTTGGCGGCAGGCCGCTACGCCCGCCGCTACCGCTATTTTCATCCTTGGTCCCAACAGGCCCTCTTCAAGTACATAAAGGAAAAAAGAAGGCCATTTGGAGTATTATGAGGAAATCTTACGAAAGTAACTCCTCTTCTTCCAAAGGATTCTCTTACAACCTTAATGAATTAACAATGTACATGGAGAGCGATCCTATTTTAATCTCGGATGATGAAAAAGATGATTTTGATCTTTTGGCATGGTAAAAATCATTTGAAATTAAGTTTCCTGTACTTTCAGCGAAGGATGAAAATATCAGTAGCAGCGGGCGTAGCGGCCCGCCGCCAAACTGCTACGAAGCGGGCGATAAGTAGCGTACCGGGGATACGTAGAGGTATAGCGGTGCAATTTGAAAAAATTGCCAAAAAAATCTGAAAAAATTCTAGAAAATCCAGAAAATTATAAAATGAAGGAAAATGTGGTTCTTTTGCAAAAGTAAGAAAAGGGGGCATAGCGGTGCCCTCAATATATGAGGTCCTGTATCGCTGTATAAATAGAAAATAATAGTAATGATTAGTTTTTTCATATGTATTCATGATTTTATGTTTCTTAGTTATGCTAACTTAAAAAGTAATGGAAATCTTAAAAAAAAATAGAACATGAAATAAAGGCATAAGAATTAAGAAGACTTAAGAGTTAGGTCATTACTCAATACTCATTAGTGAATATTGAACAATCAAATATCAATACTTCAACATTCAATGTTCAAATTCAATCAAGTGAATGAACTATGAAGTGATCAACAATCAACATTCAACATCAATTCAGAAATGACAATGAGCAGAGAGTTAGTGAATGAAATAGGAATACCTTAATCACCACCAAAAGGAATGTCTACCAAGATTCAAGGCACTATGGTTATCCTCATCCCCATCAGTGTTATCATTTCTATTGGCACCATATTGAATTTGATATTGATGAGCATTGGGATTCACAAATCCAAAGAAGGCAGCCGCATCCGCATCATAGGAACTTGGAGGTGGAGGTGGATATCTACTATATTGCGTTTCACCATAGTCACCATATGAGTAGGACCCTGAAACTGAAGACTGTTTTTCTTCTTGTTGTACTTGACCATATGGAAAATAGTCAAAATATTGTGAGGGTCCTTGTTCACTATAACTAGGGTTCCACGAATCAGCCCATGATGTCGCTGCTTGTCCTCCAACACCTCCACCCATATTTTCTTGTTCATTACTACCTCTAGGAGCAAGTGGTGAGACTCTCCAACGCCGTTGATAACCACGGTTTCCTTCCATTCTTTCCGAAAAGTCCCGTACCTCCTCTACAGGAATGACATCTTCCTGATCATGTTGGTAGTATTCACTAGTAGCACCTGTCCCACTAATGTCTCCTGCTCCATCTCCCCCATCTCCTCCACCATGGCTACTCGAAGAGACGTGATACTCGTCCTCTCAGAAGATGACATAACATGAGCAGGTTCTTTCCCTTTAGGTTGTGGTTGCGGGCCTTGCGGCTGTGCGCTTGAGCCTTCTCCTCCAAGTGGGGCACCCTCTACCTTGTCCATAGCTTCATCAAGCAAATCTCTAACCTCCTCATGAAAGCCCGGATCTGAATCTAGCAGTGGATCCTCTATCTCGGCTATCCATGGGAGCAAGGGATCGTCCTCTCTGAATATGTGATCCAAACTAATAGGACAATAGCTCGGATCATCCCTTGCCTTCCTTGCTCTTGTTCTGTTTCTCAACTTCAAATTGTAATGGCAATATACAAGCTTGTTGAGTTTTTGCATGGTAAGTCGATTCCTAGACTTTGTGTAGATCAAGGAGAAAGTACTCCAATTCCTTTCACAGTTTAATGAAGTTGTAACTTGACTAAGGATGCGAACAGCTGCTTTCCTTAGAATTGGAGTATCCTCTCCAAAATTCATCCACCAATCAGCTGAAATTCAATGTAAACAAATAAAATTAGATATCCCTTAAGTCCTTCCTATGAAAGTATCTAGAACATAAACCAGAAGCATACAAGAGAAGGTTTGCAAGATAATGTTGTGTGCTCCTTGTCTTGACGATGGGTATTTGTAATACAATGTTGCCTAGTTTAACAGATCTAATTACATGATTACAGTAATGTTAAAGGAAACTAATATCTATTCTTAGTTGTACAATCACAAGACAACTCATATAAATCTTTGGACTAGTGGGCTGGCCCACTTCATGGGGTCGAGCTAACCTGTATCTTTACACCCCCTCTCAAGCTTTGGATGGGAGAATGAGACCATCGAAAGCTTGGAAACCAGCTTTGAAAAACGAGAGGTGGAGTGGCTTTTTGTGAAAAAATCTGCTACTTGAGCAGCTGATGAAATCTGGATGAGCTTTATAGTGCCACTCCGAACATGTTGACGAATAAAGTGACAGTCAACTTCAAGATGTTTGAATCATTCATGGAAGACATCATTTGTGGCTAGTTTCCGTGCACTTTCACTGTCCGTAAGAAGAGAGGTAGATTTAGGAACTAGAACGCCTAAATCCTGAAGTAACCAGTGAAGCCAAATAATTTCAGTAGTAGTGTGAGCTACAGCACGATATTCGGCTTCAGTGGATAATCGGGAGACATCATGTTTCTTGCTCTTCCAAGAGATGAGAGAAAAGCCTAGAAAAATTGCGAAACCGGTTGTGGAGCGCCGATCACTGACGTCTCCTGCCCAGTTAGAATCAGAAAAACTAAGCAAGGTAAGATTTTGACTCAATATGCGCAAGACAGCAGCCTAGTGAAGCTTTAGATTATGTTCAAGAGAAAAACTAAGCAAGCTTTAGATTTTGACGTCTCCTTGCAAGTATCTCAATATGCGCAAGACAGCAGCCTAGTGAAGATGAGTGGGTCGGGCAACAAACTGGCTTACCACATGTACGGCATAGGCAATATCTGGTCTGGTAATAGTAAGATAAACCAGGCTGCCGACCACCTCACGATAACGAGTGGGATCAGAAAGTAGTTCTCCATCAGTAGTACGAAGCTTTAGATTATGTTCAATTAGAGTAAAGACAAGTTTGTGATCCGTGAGTTCAGCTCTTTGGAGAACTTCATTGCAGTATTTTGTTTGCAACAAAAGATATCCTTTGGGAGAGTATGCAACCTCAATGCCTAGAAAATATCGCAGGTGACCCAAATCTTTCTTCTCAAACTGTTGATGAAGAAAACGCTTCAATGATAGAATACTAGGAGCATCATTGCCAGTGATAATCATATCATCAACATAAAGTAATAAGAAAACACATCCAGATTGCGAATAGCGAGTGAAGAGAGCGGAGTCATGAGCACTCTGAGAAAAACCGATGCTGATAATGCTGGTGCTAAACCGTTCAAACCAAGCACAAGGGGCTTGTTTGAGGCCATACAGAGCACGTTTGAGACGACAGACATAATGAGGTCTCGCGACACCTGGGGGGGGGGGGGGGGGGATGCATATAGATTTCTTCTTGAATGAATCCATTCAAAAATGCAATCTTGACATCAAGCTGATAAAGTGGCCAACGTCTAACAGCTGCAACTGAGATAAAAGTACGGACAGTTGTCATCTTAGCAACAGGAGCAAAGGTCTCCTCATAATCAACCCCATAATCTTGTGTAGCCTTTGGCAACCAAGCGAGCCTTGTAACGATCAACAGATCCATCAGATTTGGTTTTGATCTTAAATATCCATTTACAGCCAATAGCCCATTTCCCGGAGGGAAGAGGAACAAGGTCCCATGTTTGAGTTTTCTACAGAGCCGCAAGTTCTTCTGCTATGGCCGATCTCCAGTGCAGATGAGTAATTGCCTCCTTATATGATTGTGGTTCTGTCAAAGAATGAATTGCTGCAAGGAAGGACTTATATGATGGAGAAAAATAATCAGTACCGACAAAGCCAAATCTGGAGGGAGGGATTCTGGTGCACGATGGATACCATCGAGATGGAGGAGGATCCGGCACATCTGGAGCAGAGGAGAGGGGCCCAGGGTCAGGAGGTGGGGCTGCAGATTCCGAGCAGACGGGGTTTTGGGCCGGCGATGATAGACCTGTAGGGGTGGAGGAGAAGGGGTATCAGAGGAAAACAGGTTTGGAAAGGGATCAAGAGGATAGACGGTAGGTTGCTCAGGAGAAGAGGATGCAATGGGTAAAGTATAGAAAGGTATATGCTCCAAGAAGGTGACATTACGAGAGACCCGTAACTTATTGGTTTTAGGATCATAGCATCGATATCCTTTTTGTTCGATGCTATACCCTAAGAAAACACATACAGTGGATTTGGGTGCAAGTTTAGTTCTCTCATTATCATGCAACAGAACAAAACAGGTGTAGCCAAATACTTTAAGATGGGAAAAGTCAGGTTTGCAGGAGAACAATTTTTCATACGGAGATGTGCCTGACAAGACAGTAGATGGTGTTCTGTTAATCAAATAGGTGGCAGTCAAGACTGCTTCCCCCAGAATTGCAGAGGAACATGTGAGGAATAAATCATGGATCTAGCAGTTTCGAGTATATGCTTGTGTTTCCGCTCTGCCACTCTATTCTGCTGTGGTGTGGCAGGACAGGATAATTGTGCTAGAGTCCATTGACTGGTCAGGTAAGAACGAAATTTGTGGGACATGTATTCTCCCCTGGAGTCAGACTTGAATATTTTAATCCTCGTGTCAAATTGAGTGGAAACTATGGTAGAGAAAGCAGTGTAGATGTTATATAACTTAGAACGATTCTTCATCAAATACAACCATGTATATCTCGTGAAATCATCAATAAACAACACATAATAAATGGAACCGCCTTTCGTTGGCTGAGAGGCAGGTCCCCAGACATCAAAATGCACCAAGGCAAAAGGAGCATGAGTAACAGAAGTGCTTTTATTATAAGGAAATGCATGTTGTGTACCAAAGTGGCAACCAAAACAAGTAAAAATGTCTGATATAGAAATGTGTCCAAGAACACCACTATTAAATAAAAGCTTCATTTTATTTAAAGATAAATGGCCTAAACGAGAGTGCCAAAGAGCAAAAGGGGATGCAGAGGAAACATGGGCGACGGGAGATGCTTGAAGATGGAAGGTGAAGCGATCGAAGATAATAGAGTCCTCCTGTCCTAAGGTCGGTCCCAATCTGTCTCCCGGTGTGCAGATCCTATACAGAACAACTAGTGGAAGAAAATGAGACAAGAAATCCAGAAGAGGTCAGTTGACTAACAGAGATTAAATTGATGGAGAGGTGGGGAAAACACAAAACATTAGTGAGAGAGCAACTTATTTGAAACGGAGCCAATAAGGGAGACTGGTAGAGGAGTGGCATCTGCTGTATGGATGGTGATAGAGCTAGCAGGAGTATAACAATTATGAAGTTTGGAAACATCATTTGTCATATGATAGGAAGCACCAAAATAAAAAATCCATGTAGCATCATGTGTACCTGAAGGACTAGAAATGGTCAAGGCAGAACCAGATGCTGAGGGGGTAGTGGCCATCTGAGAAGCAGAACCAGTGGAGGAAGCCAGAAACAACTGTTGATTACGCTCATCAACCATAGCCTAGCTCTGAGATGTAAGATCCATTTGTGGAGGCACAAATTTATCATCTTCAGTGACATTGGCAACATAGGATCGCTGAGAATAAGATTGCATGGGACCACGATTGGGCTGATGACCAGATTGTTTGTTTTCTTTTTGTTTGACCTTTGAAGTCTGGTTGGGCAGTCCCGTTTCCAGTGTCCTTTCTTCTTACAATAATTGCAAAAGTCATTGGTAACAGGTGGAAAAGAGCGATCATTCTAAGGGGTACTAACATTTGCTGACAGGACATGTGTAGGTTCCACATGTTTCTTCTTTGTAAGAGAAAATTGAGTTTGTTCTTCTGCCAGTAGTTCCGAGAGTGCCGTATCTACAAAAGGCAATGGGGACAGATGTAATAATAAACCACGAACATGTTCAAAATCAGGGCGGAGAGCCATAAGAAACTGAACCAGGCGAGTCTGCTGTCTATATACCTCAAAGGTACGAGCGTCATCAGTTGTTGCAAAAGTGGGTTCCATTAGAGCCAGTTGATCCCATAGAGCAGTCATTTTGATAAAGAAATCATGAATGGAGTCATTTCCTTGGTCTGCATTTTTGATTTCCCATTCTAACTGATACTAGCGAGCAGCATTAGATTAAGTATATAATTTGGCTAAATAATTCCAAGCATCCTTAGGATAATTGAATTTAGCCAGTTGATTCCCAATAGATAGCGTGACTGAATTGGCAAGCCAAGAATTGATCTTCCCGACTGAAGCTTCCCATTCCTCAAATGTAGCATCCTTACTATCTGGTATAGGGATCTGCGTAGCAATATACTTCCAAAGTTTCTGTCATTTGAGGAAATTTTGCATTAGATGGGACCAATAGGGATAATTGGTTCCATCGAGTTGGACAGTAATGCCCGACACAGTGCGATCAAAAGACATGGATCAAACCAAAATTATCACAAACCGAAAATAGCAGAACAGATTTTGTTTTGTTTTTGTTTTTTTTTTTTTTTTTGGCAAACAGTAGCAACAGTGTCAACAGAACTCAGCAGACGACCCTGTCGTTAGTGGAAGGATTTCCACGTGGGTCCCAGATGATGATCAAAGGCCAGATCAAGGACTGCAGATGAAATGGTAGGCTATTTTCGCAACTACTGGAAGAAGTCTCACCCAAAACGGATCAAAATCCACCAGTTTGAACGGCTGTGATGAAAGTTGTTTGATAAAACTGAAATACCAAAGAATGTGATAGATGGCCTACCTCTCATGATCAATAATTGCTGGAAAAATCACTAGAAATAAGAGAAATATCAGGCGACCATAGAGTGGCTATTCCGCTGATGAACTGTGATGATTAAAGGTGGGACACCTGATCTAAGGTGATCAGGGATGATCAGAGATGATCCGTCTGAAAGTGATGATGACAGATGGGCTTCTAATGCTTGGAAGATGACCTAGGAGACGATCACTGCTGCACCGATCAAAAATAGATGGAGAAATCCAAAGAAAAGATCTAGGCGAGTGTGAATCTGAGCACAAATCTGATCTATCGGCCCCACTAGATGATCAGCTGGATGATCAGATCACATAGTGATCTCTGCTTCAAAAATCCGAAACTCCTCAAAGTGGAAGTTTGATTAAAACTTGTGTAATCAGAAATCTGAACGGCCGAGATGAAAACTATTTGTTCATATGAGATAACCACAAAACAGGTAGAATGGCCGACCTCAGATGATCAAAAAATCTGAAAAATTTTTGCAGAATTCTCAAGGGAGATGGATGACCAAGGTGTGAAGGTTTTCTAATGTCGGTTGATCAATCAGGTGGGCCACCTTTGATCACAGTTTGATCCAGTGCTTGATCAAACGAGCAGTGCTTGGTCGAGACTTCTTTCAGACTTGAATGCACAGACGATCAAAATACCAGAGCTCTGATACCATGTGAAAGTATCTAGAAAATAAACCAGAAGCATGCAAGAGAGAAGGTTTGCAAGAGAATGTTGTGTACTCCTTGTATTGACGATGGGTATTCGTAATACAATGTTGCCTAGTTTAATAGATCTAATTACATGATTACAGTAATGTTAAAGGAAACAAATATCTATTCTTAGTTGCACAATCACAAGATAACTCATATAATCTTTGGACTAGTGGGTTGGCCCACTTCATGGGTCGAGCTGACATGTATCTTTACACTTCCAAGTTTCAATAAATTGAGAGATAAATAACAAAAGCCTAATAGGTTGGGTGATTGGGTCTTTTGTTTATACCAGGTGGCATCTTCCCAATCACCCTTATTGCAAGAGAGTCGGCAAAGCCTCCTCTTCTTTGTGTGTATGTAGATATCTACAGTGTGAAAATTAGGAATAAATCAATAAACCATACATGTTTAAGACTTCTCTCAAGCATATACATATGTCATCTCAAATCTCAATCATTAACTCACCTCTTGGATGGCTTCGATTGAATCATCAACTCCCAACAATTTCTTCAACACTTGCCTTAATCATATCCTCAACTCCGTATCTATTGCATCGCTGTGTTGTTGGGCATTGGGGTAATAGAATTCAGGATTAAGGAAATAACCTACATTGAAAACCACTTGGGAGACACTCGGGACCACAAAGAGAAAGAAATAGCAGAAAGAGAGAAGAGAAGGACAAGAGCGTTAAAAAACCCTAAAATTGTCAAAGGGGGGTTTTTATAACCCCCTGACACGTATCATCCGCCACGGTTGCGACGGCCAATACATCGGTCGTAGCGGGCGATTACGTGGCGGCCGATATTTATATCCATGCTTTCCGCCATAGCCCGTATTATACTAACAATACCAGCGTCAACAGTTGCATCAGAGCAGGCATTTAGTGCAAGTGGGCACCTTATTGAACCCAGGAGAACCATGCTTACAGAAGAAACTGTTGAGACCTGCATGTGCTTACGGGATTGGTATCAAGCACAGGATAGGGAACAATACATCGATGATGAGTTTGAGATAGAAGACGAGCTAGCGGCGTTACATATATCACAGTATAATTTTTTTTAGAATGTATAATAAGCTTTCAACTTGTAATTTATTTTTTAGAATGTATCATAGGTTTTCAAAGTTGTAATTTATTTTTTAGAATGTATCATAGGTTTCTAAAGTTGTAATTCTTTTTTCATTTATCAAAAGGTTTGAATTTCGTTATATATATCTATATATTGATCCAAGTTCAAACTTGTAATTTTTTTGAACTTTTGTAACTTAAATTTTAAGGAAATACAATTTATTTGATGTATTTTTTCAAAACATCATTAGTGTTATTCTACTTATCTATTTCTCTTAATTTCTTTATTTTAATGAAATTGGTCCAAGACCAAGAGTCTAAGTCTCTAAGACTTTAAAAAATTAAAAAAAATAAAAAAAAAGGGGAGGGGGATCTGTGGGTTGCCCATGGGCTGCACGGCCCAGGCCCCACTAGGGCCCGGCCCAACACGGCACGATTGGAGCCATGCTGGGCTGACCCCAAAGGGTTGGGCCCGGCATGGAACAGCCCGCATATTAATCATGGGCCGTGCCGGCTCGGCCCGGGCACAAGTGGGCCCCGTCTTGAGTGGGCCATGCCGATTTTCATCCCTACATGCAACTCAATTGACTCCAAACCACTGCTTTTAATCTAGAAAACACATTAGAGGGAAGAATCTTACAAAGAAATAGTGTAAAGAGGAAATGATGAAGAAATAAGCTTGGGGATGAAGGAGATGGTGCACTTGGAAGCTGGTAATGTTTCCTTTCTCCTCAAATTAAAAAAATACAACATTCTATGGCTTCTGATCAGTCATCCATGGCAATAGAAAGATCATGTAAAGGGACATGGGTCCATCTAAGAATTGTGTGGAGAGAAGAAAAGATGAAGAAAAGCTGGTAGAGATGGTAGGAGATGAGGAAGAAGGTGAAATGGGCTGGGATTTCTCACATGCAATCACTCTCTAACCCTTGCTATGGGATTAGGAGAAAGAGGTGAAGAAGGAGACAAAAGTCTCTCATTTGAATGAATGAAGAGGGAAGTATGAAGAGGATCGATGGGCTGGTTCTTTAAGGAGAACTTTTGATGGTTTTGCATGTAGGCCCATTCATTTAAAGGAAATCTAAGAAAAGGGTCTCTTGTTAGAAATGGGCCTAGAAATGGGTCAAGATGAGTCCGAACGGGTCCAGTCCAAACACAAGGATCGATGTACTCGATATGGTCTATGCAATGCATATGAAGACTCGTCAAAATTGAAATTACACATGTGACCTAAAAATATTCAAAAGGTCATAAATTTGCCTGGCAAGGTCAGAATACCACTAATCTACCTAATCCATCATCAAAACCATCCAAAAATAATTATTAGGCACCTAATCAAGATTAATTAGGCGTAAAACAAACTTAGGTGGGTCGGGGTCTAATAGTAACCACTGCAAGGTTCTTAAGAAATGAGTATATGTGGCTAAACTACATCCAGGAGTGGTTTTTTACTGCTCAAAGGTGTGATTTTCACTTCCATTCTAGTCATTCACATAATAGATATAGTTACAGTTGAAGTTCGCTTAATAAAGAAAACATAGCGTGATTTGAAGGTTTCAAATGAATTGAGTCATGACGGAAGATGTGAAGGGTTGCTGATAACTCAAAATAAAATGCAAGATTACTATCAGCTGAATTATTTGAAACAAGCATATTCATCAATTCAGTTGTGGTACTTATGGATTATGAACTTTGGCCAATCAAGGACAATTTGAGTCAGATGAAAGATTAAAGCTTTGCTAGTGTCAAAATTATCACATTTCCTATTAAAATGCCAGTATCAGTGTATAGGTCAGTGGTGAGGCACATCTATTCCATAGAAACAACCAAGGAACAATCCTTGGCTGTTACTTGGGTGAATGTGTTTGGGTGTGTAAAGGAAAAAAAAGACATGCATTCATAAAATTAATATCAGTGAAAACTAAGAATAAATAAATTACCTTCTTTCCTATACCATTGAATCCTTAGGTATGTTGCAGTTGCAATGTGAAAATGAAGTTCTCTTGTTTTATAGGCTTGCATATCCTTCCTATTTAAACAAATAAGAAACAAAAACTTAAGATATATATATTTTAGATGGTGACTATATTACTTAAAAAAGCTATACAGTATAAGCGTACTACACTTATCACAAAGGTCCCAAAAAAAAAAACGGGGAGGGGAAAGCATCTAAATCTAAGAAGAGCCTGAGCCCCAAGTGGTAAAACAAACGAAAAGGACATAACAGCTTAAGTAGGGACACAAATTATCAAAGAAGGATTAATAACTCCCTCTTTGGCAATTAACTCCGCCTCCGCATTTGCTGATCTCATAATATGATAAATACAAAAAGACAAAATGGAAAATGGAAAATAAAAACCAATAATACAAAAAACTATATCTAAAAAATTGAAAGAACAAATGATTGGGACAAAGAAAACCATAGTAGTAATACACATCGGAGCACCTGGGAGTGAAAGGGTAAGATTGAACTAACTAGGATGACCAAAAAATTCTAGGATGCCAGAATAACCACCAAGAAGAAAATTTTATGCGAGGCCTGTGCCGTTTTGATCATCATTTTAAGTCCACGAGTTCAGTTGGGTCAATTGTTTTTAAAGTTAGTTAAAGATACCAGGTTTACCCCTTTAAGTTTAAGGGCAAGGCAGAATTTGATAATATCGCAGCACATAGAACATAAAAAGGACATTAAGAAGTGGAAAATTGCCCAATCTAACTCCACGCTGGCTATTTTTAACTTTCATGCATCAAATCACACCAATCTTGAATCCAATCAGGAGTGGCATTATCGGAGTGGAGAGAGCTTGATCTTTAGATATTAGGAATTAATTTGTGACCCATCTTGTATATATTGGGGGCAGTGGCATAACATTCACTGCCACTTATTTTCTTTAAAAGACAAGAAGAAATCTTTGCTAGAAATTTCATTGATAACTAAAAAAATCTGTAAATATATCAGACACCAAAATTTCAAGAACTTAATGACGATGCGGACAGACATTTAAACCCATTTCAAGGATCATTGAGCTTCATTGCAGCACTATCTGTTGATAACCAAACTTTAAAGGAACAAGTGGAGGAAAATCCAAACTGTTGATAACCACCTACATCTTTGAGCACGTGATCAATCAATCAATCAACTTCCTTCACTTTTCTCGTTCCTTTTTTGGAGCGATTAATTGTAAAACCTACCGCTCAATCTAACGGTTGGTCACTGAAACTGGTTTCAGTAATTTAGACACGGTCAACAAGAATGGGTGTAAGGAATAAACCATCAGTTTAAAATTTTCTGAAGCTGAGCCCCACTAGTTATCCAATGGGAGTTTTGGAGAAGAAAACGTTACATATAAAAACTTCAGAAACTTTTACTTGTGGATCCGCAACAACAACAGTAGATATATCAGTGTAACAAAATGTAAAGAAATAAGAGGCAGAAAAGATTTATCAGAAATTGTAGCCAAACACCGATATTCCATCAGCGAATCATAAACGAAAAAAGTTATGGGCAGTCCAACATAAAGAACAAGGAAAATGGACTGAAACTAGTAGAAACATTTTTTCCTTTATACGGCATTAGCTGAGTCAAACTATATACATATATATAGGATAATATTCAAGTGCATCCATGCCGACACCCCTTTTGGGGAAGTTTCAAGTACAAAAGGGAGGTACAAAGTACATATTTTGTACTTGAAATTTCTCCAAAAGGGGTGGTGAGGGATGGATGCACTTGAATGTCCCATATATTTGAAATGGTTATTTTCATTGAAGCAGCAAACAGTACAAAAGATAAATACTGACCGCTGAGTGAAGCTCATCACAAAGATTGAAATAGCAAAGAAAAAGAAACACAGAATACATGTTCCAGAACCCGATTTGTAACATCAAAACCCATCAGACTTATACCTGAGATTGAGAGCTACAAAAGGAGGAGAAAAATGACTCGACAATGACATGTTGAGTCAGGGAAGGGGAAAAGTGGGGGTGGTGGTTTCACGGCGGGGCCGAGAGGAGAAGATGGGAGGAGAAACGTCTGGCCTCCTTTTCAATGCCCTAACTAAACTTGGGTTGGGTGTGACCTGGTGTCAGCCAACTCAGGCTGAAAAACGGAATTTCGTTATTAAGCCTTTTCAATAATCCAGCCCCACGGCCACGTGGTCATGTCACGCCCGAAAATCTGCCGCCTTCCCGCCAAATTCTGCGGATTCTGTAGCGCTTTACGTTGGGCTGAGGCCTGTTTGGTACTCTACTATGGTAATGTTTGGATCGTCTGGGGCATCTTTGGATGCACAAGAAAACACAAGAAAACAATATTTTATAGAATATAATCTTTAATTTTCTAAAAAAATGAATCTTGTGTTTGGTAATCCAAAAAAAATTTAAAGAAAAGAATTTTTTCTTTCAAAAAGCTTAATATTTTCTCCTACAGCTCCATCTTGTAGAAAACAATCTACAAGATAAGAATCTTTCAAGATGATAATTAAAAAGTGGTAGAGTAAAGTAAAGACTTTAGTTCGCCAAATCCTTCATAATGTGTTTGTTTACATATATAATAAAGTAAACTAAAAGTAAATGTCACGGCATGGTAAAGTTGGGATAAAGTAAAGGTAGGATAAAATATTTGGTAAAGTATGAAGGAATGGTAAAATAGTTTCTTTCTATTAGATTTTACTTTATCACATTTTATCATAGTTTTATATGGTAAATAAAGAGTGATTTATTTATAGGTGTGGTAAAGTAAAATAAAGATTGATATCATATCATAGTAAATGTAAGGCAAAGTAAGGTGAGATGGAGTATGTGGTAAAGCAAAGTAAGAGAGAGAGTTGTAAAGTAGTTGTTTTTTTTTTATTGACTTGATTTTACTATACTTTACCATGATTTTATGTGATAAAAGAAAAGTAACTTAAGGTAAAAACATTGCAGTTTAACTTTATTTTACTACACTACTTTATTTTATCCAGATTTGGTAAATTATATTGAAATTAAAATATTTAATAAAAATAATAATTCTAATAATGTAATTTAATTTAATCATAGCATATTCCAAACAACTCAATTTAAAATCTATAAAATCCTTAAAAAATCGCCAAACAGCAAAAATATTGTAATATTATAATATTACATTATTCTATTCTATATTATCTTATTCTTGTAATATTTAAATCTGTAAATATTTTATTCTGTAAACATCCAAACGGGCCCTTAAGTTTGGATCTTAATGTCTTGTGTCTTAAGCGCTAAGATAAAAAAACTAAATAAGATTATTTGGTACGCTTAAGCGCTAAGACGTCTTGTTATTTAAGACGAAATTATCTTAATTCTAAGAGTTCAAAATCCAGCTCCTGGAATTAAGACCCCAACATCTTAAGCAGTAAGACATTTCAGGACTTTTCATTATTATATTAAGATATAATAATAATAATAATAATATAATATCTTTTTCACCCAACCATTGTGGGGCCCACCCAAAATATTATAATAAAATATCATAATAATAATAAAATATCTTTTTCACCCAACCATTGTGGGGCCCACCCAAAATATTATAATAAAATATAATAATATATTATTATTATATCATAATAATAATAATATAATATCTTTCTCACACAACCATTGTGGGGCCCACCCAAAATATTATATCTATCTGCCCACCCAAAATATTATATCTATCTATCTATCTTATACAAACTTTTTCACTACACCATTGTAGGGCCCATCCCCAAATATTATAATATAATATAAAAATATATTATTTTGAGAAATTGCAAAATTTTTCACTACACCTTTGTGAGGCCCACCCCAAAATATTATAATGTAAACTTTTTCACTACACCATTGTGGGGCCCACCCCCAAATATCTGCTATCTGCTATCTATTATCTACTATTTACTACTATTATAAAAGAGTGGAAAGTTGCAAACTTTTTTCACTATACTATTGTGGGGCCCACCCCCAAATATTATAATATAATATCATAATATATTATTATGAGAAATTGCAAACTTTTTCACCACACCTTTGTTGAGGCCAACCCTAAATATTATAATGGAAACTTTTTCACTACACCATTGTGGGGCCCACCCCCAAATAGTATCATATAATATAATAATATATTATTATGAGAAATTGTAAACTTTTTCACTACACCATTATGGGGCCCACCCCCAAATAGTATCATATAATATAATAATATATTATTATGAGAAATTGAAAACTTTTTCACTACACCATTGTGGGGTCCACCCCCATATATTATAATATAATATAATAATATATTATTCTGAAAAATTGTAAACTTTTTCACTACACCTTTGTGGGGCCCACCCTAAAATACTATAATGCAAACTTTTTCACTACACCATTGTGGGGCCCACCCTCAAATATTATAATATAATATAAAAATATATTATCATGAGAAATTGCAAAACTTTTCACTACACCTTTGTGGGGCCCACCCTAAAATATTATAATGTTATCTTTTTCACTACACCATTGTGGGGCCCACCCCCAAATATAATAATATGATATAATAATATATTATCATGAGAAATTGCAAACTTTTTCACCACACCTTTGGTGGGGCCAACCCTAAATATTATAATGCAAACTTTTTCACTACTCCTTTTTTTTTATCATTTTGGTGGTCGTTATAGTGATGTGTCTTTAGTCCTTTTATAAGCGAACTATTATTAAAGTTTATGTAATAATGTTGGTGATTATGACGTGGAACATGCATTGTGATAGTTAAAACATGATTTTTTTTTTAAGTTTAAAAAAATGAGTATAGAGTGTACTGGACATTGTTCGAGTCAAAAGAAACAAATTTATGTTACAGATGTTTTTCAGGCTTAAAACCATTTTTTTAAATGACAGAAATTACCCTTAACTTAAGACATAGATAAGATGCATTACCAAACAATCTTATTCAATTCAGATCTCATCACGTTCAGGTGTTGCCAAACGATTTTATTACAGAACAGCTAATCAGATCTTAAACTCGCAGCTCTAATGAGATCTTAAACTCACAGATCTTTTTCAGACAGATTAAGACGTCAAAACATTAAGACGATCCAAACAATGCCTAAGGTGTTCTTTGGCAGGTCTTATTGGAGGGTCTATTTCACTTATTATATTTCAAATAGATATTAGACTATTTGGGCAACATAAAAGCTCACACATAATTGAATTAGAATTAAGATAAATTTTCTCAGTTTTAAAAGGGATCACATGCGACAAAATTTCAAATAGAGTTTGGAGGTCTTTCGTGGGCGGAGATCATTCCGTCATTTGGTTACAAGTTCACCCATATTTATTTCACGTAATGACACTCTTACAAACATATAGAGTACATAACCCAAGAACCTCTCCTCTCTACGAAAATCCCTAGCCATCTTCTCATCTTCCCGGCAACCACGAAAGCGAGGAGGTCGTTTTCTCTTTTTTAAACCTTCACCGTTGAGGTATCTCTCTCCCTCTCCTTGCATGTTAGCATAATCGTTGCTGGCTTTCTTTTGTTTTAGGCTGGTTACAACCAAGTGGGGTTGTGTTTTTGGCCTTTTGTTTTAGTTTGTAGGTTTAAGTGGGTGTTGAATGTGGTGGAGATGATGAGAGGTGTGGGATTGTGTTGTAGTGAAGTTTTTGGGATGGGTTCAATAGTCTGGATGGGTGGTGCTACAAATGGAGAGATGGGTGATGGATAGCAGTCGGTGTATGGGTGCATGGGAGAGACGTTTGGGGTAGAGAAAGGAGAAGGTGGGCGATCAAAGAAGAAACCAACTGATTTGACCATGACGCTTGGAAGGGAGAGAGGAACTGAACAGGGTGTTGGGTGGGTTCCGAAGAGTCGTGACATGCGTCCCTTTCTCGTTCTCTCTCAGGCACGGGTTTTTGAAAAACCTTGTGAATCTTAACTCTCATGTCCGTGTGTTTTGCTCCGCAAGTTTTGAACAAGTGTAGGGAACATATAGTGGTCGGTGGGTGGATTGAGTGCAAGATGTTACTGTTTTTAAGAATAGCAGCGGCAGTGAAAACAGATTGCATTCAATGAACTAATGATGGAATGGGGAGAAAGAGATGTTGTGAATGAACTAATGGACTATGTTTCACACCAAATGATGTATCGAGAGATATCACTACACTATAACATGTCATCTTAATATGGTTCCAATGCATGCTTGTGTTGTCATTCTTCATGTAAAAAAACATAGTTTTCATCTTGTTTGTTTCATGTAGTTGAATTCTTATAAATTCCGAGACTAGTGTCAAATCAAAGGTGCATGTCCAAAATTTACCATTAAATAACCTCCTCTTCCACCCCTAACCTATTTTATACAATCCTTTGATGGATCTCAACTGATCATGAATTCCTATATATTCATTTACTATATATTCCATACAAACAAAAAGGCCCTTTGTGATCAAAATTTGGCATGTATATGTACAAGTGTGGTTTATAATGGTTATGTGAAATCAACAAGCATACATATCACTACGTTGAAGATAGTCATTTCTCTTAAAAAACGACTACTAAGGGTGGTCAGACGAGCAATCGAAAAATGACTGCCAACTTGTCACATTAGCGAATGTCTTGGGCAGTCATTTTATTAACGACAGACCTCGATAGTCGAAAATATTTTCAGTTATTTTTTAAAAACTATATGAAAAAACGAATTATCATTCAATTAACGACTGTTTGGAGCAGTCGTTTTATTAGATAAGGGGTTTTTTTTTAAAAAAAAAATTCATAATTAATTTTTAAAATTTATATTTTTTAATAAAAAACATGTAATTCTCAAAACTGTAAGTTAGTATCAACCATATAAACATCCATTATCCATCAAATAAATAACTCAAATAAGCTAATAAATCATACATCCACTTAAAATTTAAACCATCAAAGTAGCTACAGTAAATGGTAGAAAATTAACAAAAACCACGTTCACGTTTGGTATTACTAATACCACGATCACACACATTAGAGTAAATACTACAAATAAAGTCATTTACATAAATCATGTGTGCTTTGAAACTAGCTAAACACGGTTTTATATGTCGGCCATGAAAGGATGTCACCCACGGTGAGATCCCCAAAAGTCTTTTCTCTACTCAACAACTCTACGTCAAACTTCAAGATCTCATCTACAATGATCCTATAGCATCCTTCCCCCTCAGTTGACAAATCAAGAATGCGTCCAAGGGCAATGGTAATCTCTTTTCGCATGTAATGCAACAGCCTACACATACCGTGGCATGCATTAGTGTTCGGTTGATTTGTACATGCCAGTTGACATGAAGAATCATCATGAGCCTACAAACAATATTACAAATGCATTGTGTTAGTAATTCATCAATCAAGATAATTAATTAATTTATCGAATCAATGTAAGAAAAAAAAACATTGTACCTGAGATGAACTACCAATAAGTTGAAGGTCGCACTTGTGTCCCACCATAGGTAAGAGTTTGTTTCAGCTCATCCACTTCTCTTTGTATGCCCATCTGATCGTCCTTTAACCTTTTCACCTCAATTTGAAGATGTGTATTGCATTCATGCTCCTCCTCCAAGGCTCTTTTATAAGGAGCGGAATGTTCTATGGCCGTTTTTGAAACAATGCCTAAGCCATGTACGCGGCCTTGGCTATCACGACCAAAGACCTATCAAAAAAAAAAAAAAAAAAAAAAACGAGTACACCATAAATCTCACAATATTAAAGATTACTAACATTAAAAGATATTATGATCAACAAGTAATAAAAAGATACCTTTGTAACTGCATCATGGTCTAAATCACCTTGCGCCACCGAGCTGTCAGATTCATATGCAGTAATAACATCATCCTGCAGTAACAAAAAAAGATAAATAAGAAGCATAAACACATTTTGGCAAACATTAACATATACTTCATAAAAATGTTTCTAAGAAAAATTTCTAATGTAAAAGATTTCTCAAAATTTCGGCATAGTCTCCCCTGTACGTGTGACATTTAATTCTGTTTTTCACAACCTGCTAAGTACCTGAACATAACAAAAAAAAAAAAAAAAACCTTCATATAAACAACCCAATGCCCCAACACAGTACAAAGTCATTCACCACTACGTCATTAATCATTCACCATTCGACCATAGCACTTCAATAATTTACTTCACACTTACACCACGAATATTAAACAAGTTTGTTTTTTACAATTTGTTAGGGACCTCTGCATAACAAAAAAAAAACTTTATATAAACACCCCACTAGTGCCCCTCCAACTACAACATTCACCACTCAACCATAGCACTTCAATGATTTACTTCACACATACACTAAAAATATTAAATAAAAGGGTTCTCAACTAGCAATTCAAATTAATAACCTATTCACCAATTATAGCAAAATGATTCTCACCACATGGGGGCTCGATGCTGATCCATCCTTCCTTTTATGAGTGGCCAAGAAAAGATCCATGCGAGTTAATGGTTGATCCGGATATTTTTCTTTCTGTAAAAAAAAATTGGGATATTTTAAAAAAATACTAGCACAAGTACCCGTGTTGTGCACGAGTCTGTCCATACAATCATGTAATTGGAAAATAATCATTGAAATTCCATGTATGACATCCCATTTTCAGTTATTCCATGTACAACATCCCATTTTCGATACTTGGAATTCTAAAGCTGCTAAAACAAGATAATGAACTTCAGGTAAAAGTTCTCTTTCAACGTGAACTTCCGTTCATTCATTTCTATATCCAACACCATGTCATTATTCCTAAACAACATTCTCATTACTGATACAAAACAATAAAAATGGAAGTTGGTCTTGGCCTTTTTTAGAACCATGAGGAATTACTGATTCAAACAAAGATAATTCTAAAGTAGTAATGGAAGGTCAGAGATTAATTAATTTCAAAACAACATTCACAATACTTATACAAATTGAAGCTTATCAGAAACAGCTCTTGCATATGGAATGTGATTGAAGGCTTTGCATATGGAATTATGGTACGTATAACTAACACTGGGATCATTTCTATCTTTGTTCTTTATGTTCTTTTTCAAAATCTTTCTTGATCACTACATCTACAAGACTACAATTATTTATGTTCTTTATCGGCTTGATTGTTTGCATAGTAATAAATTCTTGAGCAACACCTTTCTATTAAAGGGCATTAAAATAAGAACAAACTGTACCTGAATCTATTGGTCTAAAACTACTTTAACATCCTCTTTTTTCATACTCAAATCTTTGTTTTTCGTGTATCGTTAAATCCTCAATCTCAATAATGCTCAACTTACCATAAGGTACTTTTGCCCTCCAGTCTAATTCTTTTTGTGTCTTGTAATCAACCATCTATAAAATAATATAGTATAATTGTAAAAAGAAGATATGTGCACAAATCTTACCAACTCTGCAGCCACTGTGGCCTGTCCCTTCCTGCTGGTTGTGTGCAGGTTCTTCAACTTTGACCTAGCAATCTTACCAACCTCCCTGGCAGCTAAGGCCGCCGATGTCGAGGATATGCCCACAAATTTTACCCAATCTTCCGGTTTCACGTACTTGGGCACATTGCTTTTCCTCACTGCATCTGTGAGGTATTTGTCTATTGCCTGATGACGAAGAACATACTTCCAACCTTTCCACGATATGTTTGCTTTCTTCATAACGAAATTTTTATGGATCTCCCTGATGCTGTAGGTGCTCTGCAAAGATTATGAATGAGTTATGAATATAATGAAATGCTCATATAAAACTTTAAATTATATAAATGCAAAAGTACTCACAATCACGCCGTTCCAAATTTTCTCCCTAATCTCACTCGGCACATTTGTCCATGCCTCATATATGGGGGACACATATGTCCTCACCAGATTTCCTATCAACGAACTCAGTTGGGCAGCATCTGGTCCGATAGGTTGGTCATGCTCGCCAAAAGTCATTGACTTAAGCACGCCTGTTTCGAATTGACTATTGTGGGGATTAGTTTGTTAAGAAGAAATAAAATAAAAGTGAATACATATAATGATTATTGGCACGGGAACTATACCCTGACGGTGAAGTTGCTGACGCATTAGAACTATGTGTTGTTGATTGATCATGTGACATAGTGGCTGTAACAAAAAATGTGAACTTCGAATATTGTTGTCATATAAAAAACATTGAGAAGTAAAAATAAGGAAGGACACTTGAACAATGAAACATGAAATAAATTCCAATTTAATGAAACATGATATGTACAAATTGGTCCATTTAATGAAATAAATATGCAATGAGAATAATATGGACATGAACTTGTCACCTCAAATGATAGCAACATCTATAATATCATCAAGTAATGCTTTCATATATGCGTTTTCATTCGTTCTTGTCTCAAAGACTAACGGATCTTCATAAGAGTCCATGTCTTGATTAAGTCTTTTTGGAGCATCCAACGCAACATGCCACTCATCCGTAGGACAACTTTGATCTTTGCAATAAAAGACTTGAGAAGCAAGAATAAATGGCTCATCTGATTCTTTTGTAGTTCTCATTAACCTCTCTAAATTAACATATCTCAAGTTGGTTTCTGGATCAACTCTAATATTGTTTGTGTTCTCTATACGCACCCAATCACAGTTGAATACTACTTTGAAGTCATGGTAATCTAACTCAAGAATCTGTTTGACAATGCCATAGTAAAGGCCCTCCTCAAATACAAAATAAGTGTCGTTGACACTAGATCTGAACTTAGTTAGAGCTTTCATAGAGACCCCGCTGTTTTGTGGTGTTTTCAATATTTCCGAATCCACTTTGCAAAAAACATACCCATTTATCGCATATGAGGTATATGAAATAGCCTCAAATTTAGGTCCATCAACAAGCCTTTTCAAGACACTATTTTCCTCATTTTGTAATTGTTGTCTAAGCCAAGGAATGTAATCCATCTCCTTTTTAGTTCGTATGGTGCCTCTTCAATTCTGAACATTAGATACGTGTTCCTGTTCGTATCTAACATAATTCCTGAAAATAATTTTATTTTAAAATTTAGATGCATTATACATGTAAAAAAATAGCTAAGAACAAGGAAATTAACCAAATTTCTCCTACTCTTTCCACGCGACATTCTCTACAAACGACTTCAATACCCATTTACGTGCTTGCTTGTACTGCACAATCTCAAGATATTCGACCTTCCCCTTTTTATCGATAGGATAGGCACATTAACTATCATCGTCCATCCACTTCCCCCATGCTTGCTTATGACTTCCTTTTGTACCATTTGGCGTACAATTCATGGCATACATCATCGCTTCATCCATGAGGAAGCACTCTAGAATAGAACCCTCTAGATAGGTATGATCGTTTGAATGTTTTCATCATCCTGCCACATGTCTATTAATAGAATCTCTACACTAAACATTATTAAGGGGAAAAAAGATATCTTTGAATTTGATTTACCTCTCAAAAGGATACATCCATTGATATCTAACAAGCCCGCAAATTTTTGCCTCATCCGCCACGTGCACAACAAGGTGTATCATAGATACCAAAAATTAGGGCGGAAAGTACTTTTCGAACACACATAATGTTTCTACAAAATGCTAACTTTCATCTCCATCAGCTCTTCAAGGTTTATAATCTTCAAACACAAGACATTGAAAAATATAGACAATTGTTGAATAGCCGCACGCAATGCCTATGTGATTCAAATGCGTACATCAACATCACTGGTAGTAATTATTGCATGAGAATGTGATAATCATGAGATTTAAGGTTTTTGAGCTCCAAATCATCCAAGTTTACATTATGTCTCCAGTTCCCACTATACCCAATGGGAACCTTCAAATGGTATAAGGTTTTACGTATTAAATCTTTCTCCAACTGGGACAGTGTGTATCTGGATAGGTCAACTTGCCATTCTTTTCTACGGGCCATAATTTTTTCTTAATCTTCATCTCCTTTAGGTCTTGGCGGGCTTGAAGACCATCTTTCGTCTTATCCTTTGTATTCAAAATTGTTCCAATTAAAATCTCTGTCACATTCTTCTCAATATGCATCGCATCCAAATTATGACGAATGGGAAGATCCTATAAAATTTATAGATTCGTGTTAGCATGTAAGTCTCTTATACTGCATTGCTTTAATTTTAAGATACATCAATGTAAATAGAACCTTCCAATATGGCAAGTAAAAAAAGAATGATCTCTTTGTCCATGGAGTGGAATTAAGCTCATCCACAGGCCTCTTCGTTTTCTTACTCTTTCCAAAATTGTTGAATATTATCTATTTTGCTTAATAGCTCGGAACAACTCAAACACCTTGGAGGCTTTCTATCTTCCTCTTTTCCATTAAATTGTGATTTTTTACTCCGGAAAGGATGTCTTGAATTTGGTAGGGATCTTCTATGCTCCATGTGAGTGCATTTCATTCCATGTTTTAGCCATAGTGAATGTGTCTCCTCCACACACAGGACATCCATACTTTCCCGCGGTCCTACAACCTGACAAATGACCATATGCCGGGAAATCATGTATAACCCATAGCAAAATTGCTTTCATTGTGAACCTATTTTTATTGTAAGAGTCATATGTTATGGTTCCGATGGACCACAATTCATTCAACTCTACGATCAATGGTTGCAAATAAATGTCAATATCATGCCTTGGAGCTTTTTTTCCTGGAATCAATAATGTTAGCATTGTGAACTCCTTGCGCATGCAAAGGGATGGGGGAAGATTATATGGAACAACCATAATAGGCCAGCAACTATATGCATTGCTCTTTATCCCGAAAGGATTGAATCCATCTGTTGCAAGTCCTAATCGAACATTACGTGCTGCGAAAGCGAATTGTGGATTTTTATGATCAACTTGATTCCAACAGGATGAATCCACTGGATGACGCATGATTGAGTCATTAGGTACTAAGCTTGCATTTAAATGCCATGTCATGCTCTCTGCAATCCATGGTATACTGTACATTCTTTGTAACCTTGGAGTAAATGTAATAGGAAAGTATCTTAGCTTCTTCCAGGGCAAACGTACAGCTCTTGGCTTTGCAGGGTTTACTGGTTTCCATCTACTAAGCCCGCATGTTGGACAATTATCCTTTTTTTCATGCTCTCTCTAGTAAAGTATGAAATCACTGCGGCATGCATGTATAATTTTTTCCTCAATATGCAACTAATCGACAATCTTCTTGGCATTGTAAGTATTATCCGGCAAAGCATTGTGCACTGGAAGGACCTTTTTGAATAGTTGTAACAACTCATTGAAACTCTTATTAGACCACTTATGCCTTTTTTTCATGCTCAATAAGTCAACTGTGACTGACAATTTCATATCATCAATTCGACTTGAAGGATATAAGGGTTGCATCGCATCTTCCATCAACTTCTTATATTGGATACCCTCGATGAATTATCTTGAGCATGAACATCTTCTTCATGATTAGTTTCATCCATGCATGTAGGCGCACTACCCCCCATATGATATTCAACACCATCCTCATTAGGGATACGTGCAAACACGTCATTCACCATATCAATCATTCTTGGGAATGCATCGTCATTGTTGTTAATGGTGCCAATGTTTACAGTACTAGTTGACTGAATTTCTCTATGATGGATCCATCTGGTATAAGATGTATCTACGCCATCAGATATATCAAATGTTCACGGATGTCTCTTAATGTCTTTTTCCCTCCTACTATATTAGGGCATTTGACACAAGGGCAACAATACCAATCATCACCCCCAGCTTTTGTCGATTAGCTCTTAAGAACTCTAAGAAATCTTCAACCCCCTTCAAGTATTCATTAGACAACCTTGGTGCCATCATCCACTCTTTATTCATGGCCATATTCTGAAAAATGACAATTAGCATAATTCCTCCTCTTTGGAAACCAAAAACAAGGCATCAAATTACCGCATACACCTTATAATTTTTTTTTTTACAAAAACTGTTATCAAAAGTATCACCTGGGTCCGAACTTTTGGCCCACAATGAGGAAAAGCTTGACATGGATATAGAATTTTTCAGTAATTATGCCACAAAGAGTAGAAGCTTTTGTTTTTACCAATTATTAAAAGAAAAGGACAAAACGGCCTCAGTTCTAACTTCTAACCAAATTGGTTGTCAACTATATAACACTTGTTTGTCAATAATGAAAAGGAATTAGTGGAATGTCCATTGAAATGTCTGATTAATGATTCTGAATGATGTTTGGAAAGCTTGAGTACTAAAAGCAAATAATTAAAATTAGTGCAGCATAACAGTGAATATAGAGGCCTTGTATGAGTCAGGGACCAGGCCAACAAATCTTCTCTCTCTCTCTCTCACATGCTCGGTTTTACCATATTGTATTGCAATTAATTGCTATATGTTTGATTTTATATTTATAATTTAATTTTTATATAAAACATAACACTAACCATAAATGAATATATCAACAACAAATTGATATTTCTTACACAACATGACTCAAGAATTTGTTCAAGACATTTGGTTTTGTTTACATTACTGAATTGTACCACTAATTTATGGATGATATACTCGATTGTAACTAAGTGGGAAAAAAAAAAGAAAAGAAAATCTTGTTCTATCTTACAGATTCCATACTTTTGTTTGGGATCATTAAAACATTAAAAGGTTATGTTTGGGTTAACACCACAAAAATTTGCATTAAAACATTAGTAGAGATGGACAAGAAAAGAGAACTCCAATTATCTTCTCTCTGCAAAAATGTTAAAGACATCTTGAAGACATGAATTCTTCTCACTCTGTAGTAAGCATTTCATAAAAAGTAAAAATATAACTGAAAATTGAAACGTGAGTGTAAGCCAAAAATAGTGCAAGCACAGGTCTTTGCCAAGGCAGCCCGCTGTGTCTTTTCTTGTTCATCATAGTACTGGAAATTTGAGTAAAATGTTTTGGAATGCACTGGATGTTTCTCTATTGAAAGGCTTCAGTATAGGGGTTAGAAGAGTTAGATCAGAATGATTGGTAGGGAGTGGAACTTATAGAGGCTTCAGGGCATCTTTTCGTCATAACTTGTTTGGAGCTTTTGGTCCTCTTTCTTTTTCAATTTTTTCCTTCCCAACCTTTTTCCATCTCTCCCTACCCTAAGCAAGAGCAATCATTTCAAACTAGCACCGAGACTCATTTCACACACACACACACACACACACACACACACACACACACACCCTAAGCAAGAGCAATCATTTCAAACTAGCACCGAGACTCATTTCACACACACACACACACACACACACACACACACACACTCCCTACCCTAAGCAAGAGCAATCATTTCAAACTAGCACCGAGACTCATTTCACACACACACACACACACACACACACACACACACCCCCTAAGCAAGAGACTAGCACCGAGACTCATTTCACACACACACACACACACACCCTAAGCAAGAGACTAGCACCGAGACTCATCACACACACACACCCCCTAAGCAAGAGACTAGCACCGAGACTCATTTCACACACACACACACACCCACCCTAAGCAAGAGACTAGCACCGAGACTCATCACTCACTCACACACACACACACCCCCTAAGCAAGAGACTAGCACCGAGACTCATTTCACACACACACACACACACCCTAAGCAAGAGACTAGCACCGAGACTCATCACACACACACACCCCCTAAGCAAGAGACTAGCACCGAGACTCATTTCACACACATCACACACACACACACACACACCCTAAGCAAGAGACTAGCACGCACGCACGCACGCACGCACGCGCACGCACGCGCACGCGCACGCGCACGCGCACGCGCACGCACACACACACACACATATCAGAATGATTGGTAGGGAGTGGAACTTATAGAGGCTTCAGGGCATCTTTTCGTCATAACTTGTTTGGAGCTTTTGGTCCTCTTTCTTTTTCAATTTTTTCCTTCCCAACCTTTTTCCATCTCTCCCTACCCTAAGCAAGAGCAATCATTTCAAACTAGCACCGAGACACACACACACACACCGAGACACCGAGACACACACACACACACACACAAAAAAAAAAAAAAAAACCCCAACTATTGATATCGCATTCAATCTGAAGAACAAAAAATAAAATAAAATAAAATAAATCCAATAGTAGAAAATCACTAAAAAATAACAAGCCCTAAATACCCTTGAAGGAGATGGCAAAGAGACGAAGAGAGTGGAGGAGGAAAGATGCTGCCGGCCACTGAGAAGATGCCGGAGGTCGACGTTGAAGGAGGAGGGCCGGTCGGGAAGCGAGAGACGGTTAGAGTATGTAGTGGAGGGGGAGAGGGAGAGGAGGGGGGAGAGATGGGTGTTGCCAGAGAGAGGGAGGGGGAGGGGAGAGTGGAGCGGCGCAAGTCGAGGGGAGAGATGGGGTGATCGGTGCTATGGGGGAAGAGAGAGAGGAAAGAGTTAGGGCTGGGAGTCAGGAATGAGTGATAAGAGAAGGTTTTTAGTTTTATTTTTTATTTTTTTATTTCACAAAAACGACTGCTATGGGCAGTAACAAAAATTAAAAGTCAGTCAGGAAAATATGACTGCTCCAGGCAGTTGGTAAAACCAACATGTAGGGGTAGTTTATTTGCCCTCATATTATCTGAATACGGACGTTTGCCTGTACATCCAAAGACTCATCCTAGTCATCGAGACCTGGAACCATCCCAGGTCCTCCCTTTACGACATCTCCGGATTCCGGCTACTCTTCCCCATTCTCGCCTACGACGCCACCAATCACTCAAAGCTGGACATCTCCGTTGACAAAAAACCGACCTCCATCGACTTTTGTGTGGCGCAGGTGCAGGGGAAGGAGGAGGCAGAGGGTGATGAGGGATTAGGGAGAATGGAGGGAACGAGTGATTAGGGCGAGAGAGTGAATGGAATGGAGGGAAAAAACGTGGAAAGGAGGGAACGTTAATGAGGTGGGGTTTCAATGGTACGGAGCCCCCTTTTTTCCCGAAATGGTTTCCTCACCCAAAACAGGTCAAAGCCGCCCCATACTACGAACTATCCTTAACAGCTCCAAACCATCGTCTCTATTTTTTATTTTGGGTGTAGTGGGAATCAACCCCTTTTTTCAGATTTTAAATGATTCAAGCACTTTGACATCAATAGAAATAAAATCCATGTGTGTATGATGCATTAATTTAATGGAATCCCAAACCTAGAATTAAGAACCCTTAACTAAAGACTCAATGGTGCCTGCAAGGTCAACTACAAGTGAAAACAACACCCCACAAGTGATGGAAAACATGATCCTACTCAATGGAAGCACATAGCATTAAATCTAGGTTACCAATTGAAGGTTTAAAACCCCTAAATCCTAAGGGTTTAAGGTCCTCAATCAGATCTATAAGATGCAATTCAAACACCACAAAACAACCAAAACTAAAACAACAAACGATCACCACACGAGACAACAATATACATGGAAAAACCTAAAAGGGAAAAAAACCACGGGTTCTAGAACTCGGTCCAGTAAAGAGATCAATCACTATTAATATGAAGATTACAAGAGAACTTGCAACCCTTCCCCAGTTGACCAACAACCTAAGGACTGAAGAACCTCATGTTGGTGCCTCGCCATTCATCTTCTCCCATGATTGACTCTTCATCTTCAAATCTCGAAGCCGCTTCAAGACCGCAATAAAGCAAGAATGATGGTGAAGAACCCAGAGATGGAATTCACAATCCATGAATGGAAGAGATATCTATAGAGTATGAATGGATGTCTCTCCAACAGCAAGTGTGCTCTATATGTTCAGAAGAGGTAATTAGGGCAAAAGACAACTTCCCTTAAATAGAGGAACCGCTAGGGTTTTCTTAAAAAGGAAGCCAGTTACAAACGTCCGAACTCTTAAGTGAAGAGTTCGAACTCTTCACTTAGTGGAAGAACTGGCTCAAAGCTTATGAAGACCATCGTTCGAACTTTTAAGTGAAGAGTTCGAACTCTTGTGCTTTCAGGTACCTTAGCTTGAAAGGCCTGTTTGACCAACGTTCGAACTCTTGTGCCAAGAGTTCGAACTCTTGAGCTCTCGGATATCTTGGCTTGAATGCACTGCTGAAGGAACGTTTGAACGAAGACAAGGGGCGTTCAAACGTTCTATGAAAAACATCACAACTGAGATGTCTGCAATCCGTTCTATGAAGAAATGAAAAATACAATGAATTAACCCAAGTTTTGTCCAAACCCATGAATTATGTCAACCCTCAAAATCTTACGCCGGGTCAAGAGAAAACACACTACTATAGCTTGGAATCAACAAGAAAACTCAAAACATTGAATCTAGAGAGATTAAGTTAGACATTATTTAGGAAGAGATTAAGCCATTTAACTATATTTAAGCCCTTGCGCACAATGGAAGATGGTTTGGGAGGAAGATGATGATTGAGAGAAGAAAGTCAAAGCCCCAATGGAAAAAGCCAACCTCCAAGCCGGCCACTTCGTCCTCTTCTTTTACTCTATTCCTCCTCTTCTCATTCCTTTCTCCTTCCATTCCTTCTCTTTCTCTTTTTCTTCCTTCCTTTCTACTTCTCCTTTCTCGCCCTTGATCCTTGTCTCAAATGACTGAGACAAGAGATGGGTTCTCTTTTGGCTTGGGCAACAATCCTCTTAAGAGGATTGCACCCAACTTTATTTTTTCTCTTTCTTCATCTTTAGCCACACATCATCATTATTATATATATATATATATATCTTTTAACTATTTCTAACGGGTCCTAGTGTAGGGGGGCGGAAATCCAATTGGAGATCTCAAGTGGATCTCACACGGTCCCTACTTGACCCTTTAATTATTTTATTTTAATAAATCCTCGATAAACTTAAGAATTAGCATTTAATTCCACTTAAAATCCCTCCATTGATTTATTACACTAATCACAAATTATGTATATTGTTACTATCATTATAATTCATTGGAGGATTTAAAAAAAAAAAAAAAAACCAGACTAGGTGACCAATGGACCGAAAAGATGATTTTAACTAACATTGCACTAGATCAGTCATTTTGCCCGAAAACGTTTTTTTTTTAGTGCTTTCTACTAGCGTCCCTATTGGCCTTTGTTTTATAACATTTATAAATGAACGGAACTAATCCTCATTCCCTCTTCTTGGTGAAAAATAAAAAAATATTGGAGAAGATTACCTGTAACTACGTCCAATTCATAGGCATTGCTTATCTGAGGTCCATGGCGAAAGGATTGGCCACTTATCCTCGTATTTGAAAAAGTCCCACCAACATTCAAATCAAAATAGTTTGTCCATGACACAGGCAATAACCATGTTGCAGAGTCGCCTGCAACACATCAATCCACAGCTGCTCTCCTCCAACATCTGCATAGTAATATGGATCTGGGATTGTAGAAACATTGATCCGGCTCGCACCCCCGCAATTCAATGAACTCGTCTGTATAATCACACCATCTAGGACCAGTGCTTGCTCATGGGTCGAGTGGGAATGACACCTAGCTGTGATTTTGAAGGGGGTAGGGGAGGACTAAGATGCTTATTCGAGAAGAGCAATGTCACTTACAGAGGAGTAGTAAAAATGCGGTAGGTAGGATTGCAATCTTATTCCACCAAAATATTGTATACGTCAAATCAAATCCCAGCCCAAAACTCTACCCATCTGATGTAATCCCCACTTTTTGTACTACCCCCAAAAGCATAAACTTGGAAATAAATACATAATACTCCATCTTCCCAACTAACCCAAAGCAGCAAAACATTTGCATTTCTTGAAACAACTACAGAAAAAGAACAAAAATACCCATTGGATATAAGTTTCCAGATTCAAATCCAAGACCCCAAATCTTTAATTCTTTAAAAAGGAAAAAAAAACTCTCCATTCTACGCCATTTTTTTCTGTGATTCCAGCAAACAGAGTTTTAGATCAAGCCAAGTCGAGTTTTAGATTAATGATCTTCAAGAGGTGGGAATGACCTATGGAGGGGAAGCAAGTCGAGTGTAATCGTTTTTTTTCACCAAGAACAGGGAATGAGGATCAAGAATGAAAATAGCGGTGGCGAGGGGAATGACCTATGGAGGGGAAGCAAGTCGGGTGTCATCGTTTATTCACCAAGAACAGGGAATGAGGATCAAGAATGAAAATAGCGGTGGCGGCAGGCCGCTACAAAGCGGGCGCTATGTAGCGGCGTAGTAGTGTGATTTGAAATACTCTCCAAAAAAATATGAAAAAATTCCAAAAAATCCAGAAATTGTAAAATGAAAGAAAATGTGATTCTTTTGCAAAAGTAAGAAAAGGAGGTGTAGCGGTGCCCTTAATATATGAGGTCCTGTATCGTTGTATAAATAGAAAATAATAGTAATGATTATTTTTTTCACCTGTATTCATGTTTCTTAGTCATGCTAACTTAGAAAGTAATGAAAAGCTCATAAAAAAAATTAGAACATGAAAAAAGTCAAAAGACTTAAGAGTTAGGTCATCAGTGAACACTAAACAATCAAATGATCAATACTTCAAGCCTCAAGGTTCAAGGTTCAACTTCAAGGTTCAAACTTCAAATTCAATCAAGTGAATGAAGTGATCAACAGTCAACACTCAACAGTTCAACACCAATTTAGAAATGACAAATAGTAGAGAGTTGGTGAAGGAAATAGGAATACCTTAGTCACCACCAAAAGGAATGTCTACCAAGATTCAAGGCATGGTTATCCTCATCATCCCCATCAGTGTTATCATTTCTGTTGGCACCATATTGCATTTGATATTAATGAGCATTGGGATCCACAAATCCAAAGAAGGCAGCCGCATCATCGTAACTTGGAGGAGGTGGAGGTGGATATCTATTATATTGTGTTTCACCATAGTCACCATATGAGCAGGACCCTGAAACAAAAGACTGTTCTTCTCCTTGTTGCATTTGACCATATGGAAAATATTGTGAGGGTCCTTGTCCACTGTAACCGGAAAGTCCTGTACCTCCTCTACAGGAATGAAATCTTCCTGATCATGTTGGTAGCATTCACTAGTAGCACCTGTCCCACTAGTCTCCTGCTCCATCTCCCCCATCTCCTCCACCATGGCTACTCGAAGAGACGGTGGTACTCGTCCTCTCAAAAGATAACACAACATGAGCAGGTTCTTTCCTATAGGTTGTGGGTGCGGCTGTGCACTTGAGCCTTCTCTCCTCGAAGTGGGTACCCTCTGCCTCGTTCATTTCTTCATCAATCAAATCTCTAACCCCCTCCTGAAAGCCCGGATCTGAATCTAGCAATGGATCCTCTATCTCGGCTATCCATGGGAGCAAGGGATTGTCCTCTCTGAATATGTGATCCAAACTAATAGGACAATAGCTCGAATCATCCCTTGCCTTCCTTTCTCACGTTCTATTTCTCAACTTCAAATTCTAATGGCAATACACAAGCTTGATGTGTTTTTGCATGGTAAGCCGATTCCTGGACTTTATGTGGATCAAGGAGAAAGTGCTCCAATTCCTTTCACAGTTTGATGAAGTTGTAACTTGACTAATGATGCGAACAGCCGCTCTCCTTAGATTTGGAGTATCCTCTCCAAAATTCATCCACCAATCAGCTGAAATTCAAAATAAACAAATAAAATTAGATATTCCTTAAGTCCTTCCAATCAATTGAGAGATAAATAACAAAAGCCTATTAGGTTGGGTGATTGGGTCTTTTGTTCATACCAGGTGGCATCTTTCCAATTGCCCTTATTACAAGAGGACCAGCAAAGCCTCCTCTCCTTTGTGTGTATGTAGATATCTACAATGTGAAAATTAAGAATAAATCAATAAACCACATATGTTTAACGGACCTATCTCAAGCATATACATATGTCATCTCAAATCTCAATCACTAACTCACCTTTTGGATGGCTTTGATTTGATCATCATCTCCCAACAATTTCTACAACACTTGCCTTAATCCTACCCTCAACTTAGTTTCTATTGCATCGTTGTGTTGTTGGGCATTGGGGGTAGTAGAATTCGAGATTAAGGAAATAACCTACATTGAAAACAAGTTGAAATGCAAAATGATTAAACATCAATAAAAGAGAGATAGCTTGCTTTAAAAGCATCAAATAGTGATATTATTATTGAGTACCTGCAGCATGCAATGGATGGTGCAGCTGGTCATTCCACCGGGCATCTATAATCTTTATATATTCTTCATGATATCTAACATTTTCCATGATAGCTTGCTTAGCCCGATCCATTGTTTCATATATATATATCCCATTGTTGGCTTGTCATCATCATCTACAAGACGCAACACTCTAACTAAAGGCTCATAAACCTTTAAAAAATTAGACAATTTCTTCCAAAATTTATTGTCCCTCATCAAGTTAGGGATCTCAAATTCCAGACCACTTATTGCATTGCCCCATTTTGAACGAAGCCATTCTTCATATGCAAACATCTAAAATAGCTCTGTTCTAAACCTTACAAGGCTCTCCATCGCAATGACATGTGTAACAAACCTAGTTGATCCCGGATGTATCAAGGCATGGTTATTTGTGAATCTTTTCATCAAGCTCAAAAGCCATGAATGATCATAAATAAATCTGGTAATGCCTCTACATGCCTTGATAGCTTCAACAATTTTCTTCTTCTTTCCAATATCTTCCATAATGAGATCTATACAGTGTGCTGCACATGAAGTCAAAAACAGATGAAGCCTTTTCTTCTCCAACATCTTACCGGCTGCCTTGAAATTGGCGCCATTATCTGTAATAATCTATACAATATGCTCCTCTTCCACTCTCTCTACAACCTTATCCATAAGAGTGAATATATATTTAGCAGTCCGTCTATGCTCAGATGCATCCACGGACTTTACAAAGACACACCCAGCAACTGATTGTACCAAAAAGTTTATTAATTGTGTTTGTGTGCCGTTGGTCCCCCATCACACATAATGGTGACTCCATTCCGTTGCCACATGAGCCTAAAGGTCTCCACCCATGCCTTTATTTCTTTATATTCTTCGAGATATTTAGTGCCCACATCATAAACAAAGGGCGACTGTATTCCCCGCCTAGCTTCGGTTGCAACATCAAGAATTGTTTGTAAATAGGGGGAATCTATTGCTGTAGGTGGCATGTTCTTGTGAATTAACCATTTTGCTGTAGCTTTGGCTAACCTATCTCTTGCACCCTTCATCAGCCCTTTCACAACACTTGATATATTTAGTTGTTTAGCCCCCTCTTTTCTATGTGCTAGAGGATCAACAGGGGGAGGAACTGCTCTTCTAGTATAAATAACTTCTACATCAACATCCCGTTCTCGGGTGCTAAATGCCTACGCATGGCCCCTGCAATGCCCTTGCCCCTGCTTAGCAAAGCAGACGAGCCCCCTGCATCATAATATTTACTTCCAGCAAATGCATGACGTTCATGTTCTTCTTGGTAACTCATGATGGACTCTGGGCGTGCAGCCTCCATCTGGGCATCTTCATTATCAAAACCTTCATCCCCAAATACATCATAACAGGCAGCATCAGCATCTTATTGCCTCTTTTCATTTATCGTTACTTTTCTATCTTTGTTTTGGCCAACCAAAGCTTTCATTTGTTCCGTGACTTCCCTTGGTGCTTCGGTACAGCCAGCAACATTGCTAGAAATGTGGCCCAAGTAGTGTTTGGATCTTGTAATGCCCCCATTGGTCACTTTCCTACAAAACTTGCATTTGATTTTCAACCTGTTATTCTCAACTGCCTCACCAAAGCTCCATGTGGGATCAATATCATGAGGCATAAGTTATCAATTGGCAAACACAAATACACAATAGTAGACTAAATACCTATAAATATGAACTAGTATGTTAAAAATCACTACAACAAAAATCAGTTTTCGTGATGCAAATATTTGTCGCAGAAAATCCGAAAATCGTCACCCAATATATTCTGCGACGAAACCATTTTTGTCGCCAGTTCTTCGCCTATTAGGGGTCAGTGACTTTTTTTGCCAACGATCACAGCTAATCGTTGCCAAATATCAAATTTTCTACAACAATAACTGAAATTTTCCGCAACACCACATTATCGTTGTCAAATATCAATTTTCTATGACGACGCGTTATGTCAGCCAAAAAGGATTTTCTATGACAATAACTGAAATTTTCTGCGACAACACATTATCGTCGCCAAATATCAATTTTCTACGACAACATGTTATGTCGGCAAAAAGGATTTTCTGCGACAGTAACTGAAAATTTTTGCGAAAACACATTATGGACGCCAAATATCAATTTTCTACCACAACACGTTGTGTCGGCAAAAAAGATATTTTTTGTCGCCAAATATCTATAATTCATTGCAAAAAAAAAGGATAAAAAATGGTGAAAAAGGAATTTGGCAACAAAATGTAGTCGTCACTGAGTTATATCTTTTACAGACAAAACTATATCAAAAATTAGTCTTACTTCGAGCTTTATGAGAAGCCAAACAGTTTTCCAGCATAAGAAAAAAAAAAAAAAAACAGCCAAACAGTTATTAGATTTTATGCATGCCATGGCTTAATCTTAATCACCAGATGGACACACAACTACAACATGCCACCTACACAACTTTCCATGTCAAGAAAGAACTGAGTAGCACACTTGCATGAAAAAATCAAACTAAAAACTATGCACCATATGTCCTATTTTTGAGTTCATAGGAGAAGACAACATTAACACTTTCACAAAATGTTTCATAATATATAAGTATTATAATGGACCATGCACTGCACAATTAGACTTGAAATCAAACTAAATTTCTATTAGAGTAGCACAACTAATCACATGCCATCTATTATCACGCTACCACCCTTAAGCTGTTCTAAACTTTTACCAACTTCTTTTCTAACTCAAATAAAACATTACTTTACCAAAAAAATAAAAAACCTCAAATAAAACATCAGAGATTATCGAAGTTTAGACTTTCTAACAAATCCATCAAAACCCTTGAATAGAAGAGAACATTTGATTACCATAGTATAAAACCCAAAAACCACTTTTCCAAAGAGAATAAATTGAAAACTTAACCATCCAAGAGGTTCATTAAAATATTCCTTTCTCAATAATTCAAAACATACAATCTATTAGAAGAAATGGACATTAATGATGAAAGTGGCTTCATTTCCTATCTCTATACGAACTTGATTCATACAATATAAATAGATTAATCACTTTCTAAATAAAATAGACCACAAGTAATACTTTTAATTGATTCCTAGCTAATTCAGCCACACTACTGAAAGGGAAAAAAGAAAATCATTTTACTTCAATTGTCCCCAGCTGTAGCTCATTGTTGGTAAGAAACATGGTGTGCACGTGCGAGTGCATGGGTTTAAATCCCTATATATATATATATATATATAACAAATTACAGATAAATCAGTGAAGAGTAGCTACCTTTCTAGGTAAGACCTAAAACTTCATCAATAGAACAAAACATAGCTCCATTGAACATAGTTCCATAAAAAAGGATCAAGCCTGAACTGAAAGAATACTTCATTCACATGCACATATTCTTATAAGAAATGTAGATAAATCCAAGCTAAATTCATCAGTGGAAATCACCTCAAATAATCATTCACTTTGATTTATTAAGATTTCAATTTGCTTAACAGGAAGAAGAAAATCACTTATGAACACATTATTAGCTGCGGTCCTGGAAGTAAAAGTAAATTACCATAAGATAAAACCTTTGAATCTCCACTATCTTAAAAGAGAGATGCAGATTATCACAAACTGAAAATTGCCATGAGTTGAATATAATTTATTTGCAATGATAGCATTGTTTAGAGAGTTTTAACAGAGATATCGCCGAGAATTTTGGTGGAAAGGGGAACAACTGCTACTCTGTTTTTTTTTTCCCTTGTTTTCTTGTTGGAGAGTTAAAAAAATTGGTTGGGTTGGGACTCACTATCATTGTTAAAATCAAAGCTATCAAAATTCTATGAAGTGGGTTCTACAGTTTGGGTCTTAATCAGTCAAAAGAGGGGCACATCACATCTTCTAGTGGGTTTTACTGCTGGGGGTTTTTGCTTGACCGTTACCGTTTGTTTGTGGTTAGATAAGAAAACAATGGGATTTTACTGGTGAGAAGGAAATGGAAAAGTATACTATGGGAGGTGGTGGTTTTTTTTAATGTGAAGATGAAACAAGAGAAAATAAGGCATTGGGGCTGAGGTTTTAATGGTGAGCTTTAAAGTCATGATTTTTTATCTAACTGAAAGGTTTTTACACCAACCTACTAGTATCTGTATTTAGACGGTGACTAATACCAGCACCCCCTGTTTAATTTAAATTTAGCGTTAACCATTCTCAAATGACCAGACAAGACATGATCATTTTCCAATTGAATTAGGATGCTTATTATCCTTGCCATTATTTTCTTGGAGTTTTCCAAGGATCAACAATAAGAAGCGTACATGGACCAAGTTTAAGGAATTTTAAGGACTTATCATTGTACTTACATGTATTTCCTGACATTTTTGGTCCATCCACTTGTCTTTCTTCTTACTGTAGTGCGATTCCCTATAAAAATCAATGATGTGGGGCTCCTCCCCTGTCTCGGGGTCCTCCTACTTGCATAAATTTCAATGTTAGTACATAATTAAGATTTCATGATAGGTGATAACAGATTCAGAATTACACAACCAAAAATTTAATAAACTATAAGTTAAAACACTTCACCAAGGCGTGCATTGCAGCTTGGAAAGACTTGAAACGCATGCAATGATTGTAAGGTAATCTCTTCCAACTTTTAATATTCTTCATTGAGCGCTCCTGTACACAAGGAATAACAAGTGAGCTATAAAGTTTTAGTTATTGTACGTGTTGACTAAATAGAAACACAACATATCAGAAGTATGGATTGAAAACAAAGTTGAAAAACATAGCCTGTTACATGGAATTTCTCATCCTCGTACACATTTTCTATCACCCACACCCAATCATCCTTGTCAACACTTCCAAAGGGTATGGTCTTTGGATCAATCTCCTTCTTCAAGCAATTACTGTAATGATTGTGCATTGAGCTGCGCCAATCCTTGTACCTAGCTTGAAACTTACGATCAACAGCTACCTACACATCATCACTAGTGTCATAATCCACGACCTCATACTTTGTCTGAAATTCAAATTAATACGATCATTTGAGGACCCTTTATACATCAAACAGTTGTCAAGTTGACTTACAAATACACGAGCCTTGATGACTTGTCTAACATCAGCTGGAATCTCTTTCCATCTCCTCACGCCCCTAATTGGGGCGACGTTCCTAACTTGCAACCCAATCTCACTCACAAAATCTGAGGCATTTATCCCTATTGGCACATTATTCTTGAACTGAACCAGTAGTTTGGCCCCGGTCTTGGCGCTTGCACGCTCCGAGCGAAACCCTTTAGTTGGCCCCGCCCCCGTCGGGATGTAGAACCTACAAATTTCACATAAAACCTGGTTAGTACAAACAATAAATGCATTAAAACATGAAGCTTACATGATTAGATTTGACATCTTACCAACACTGTTGTAGTCTGTATGAGAACTGGGAGTTGGTATGCATGGTGATGAAATCACATCAGTTGGTGGCAAAGCGGTGTCAGTAGATAGTCGTGCGGATGCCGGTGTAGATCGAGGGCAAAGTCGAGAAAAAGGTGCCACGTATGTGACCTGCTTAAAAAAAAAAAGTATCTAAAAACATAATAATTTAGTTACCTTACCATTATAGAAGAATAATTCATTATACAGTGAATTGTTATGTAATATTACCAATATCCATGTAAATAGAAAAGAAGGTCGAACAAAATAAGAATGATCTTAGCTATGATTATAGAGTAGTGATTCTTATACAAATAAACATTAGCTACAAATCAGATTCTGCATCAGAGTCATCTATACTATGTAAATCATTTTCCACTTCATCACAATACTCCTCCAATGTCTCATCTTTGTCATCGCAGATAAAGTCATCGTCAACCACCATATCTTCTCGACTATTTTCCTCCGAGAGTATTCCACTTGTAACAATCTCTGGATCAATATCAGACCTATCATACCGTGGTTGATCCATCCTATCTGGATTTTCAACGACGATGGGGACCGCATCAGTTGTTTTTTCCGGCTGGAACGCATCATCTTGAATAGAGGGTCCATCATCATTGGATTCTACATCATCCAACTCTGGTATATCCCATATTGCTCGATGTTGAATCCGCTGGACGATTTGCCAATGTGGGCCTAATTTGGGGTCATTCACATAAAAGACTTGTTGCACTTGACTAGGTAGGACAAAGGGGTCGTTCTAATACCATCGACCTCTTACATCGATTGATGTAAAATGTGCATCGGTTTGTACAGTTCGCCCACTACCAAGGTGTTTACTCACAACGGAACAAGACAACTCGATACCCAAAAATGTAAGTCATTTCCCAGACGTTACACAAGTAGCCGTAGAAGTCAATAGCTTTCCCGTCATGATCCCCGTTTACCACCAGCCCACTATTCTGACTTTTACGTCGGTTGTCACAGTCTTTAGAGTGAAATCGGACCCCATTACACATACAACCTGAGTAAAACTTCATTAACAGATTTGGACCATTTGTCAATGACCAAAGTTCATCTGTAGCTTCTGCTAATTGTTGACTTTGCAATTCATTCATCTGCATGACCAAAATATATAGAGTGAATCATAACATAATGAATGACTACAATTTAAGCTGATCATACATGAGGTAACTATATATATCTTACCCGTTTTTTAAACCACTTCGGAAACTCTCGTTGTTGTCACTGGTCGATATCATAACTGCTTTGCATCATTAATAGGTTCTTGTGCTCCCTAATTAGAAAACATGTCATTGGTAATTAATAAATTATAAGCATCAACACACACTATTACAAGTAATGCTCATGCGCAATAGATGATCACATACTCTAGATAAGGTGCCACCTCCGGGCTATTATGCAGTATAAACCACTGAGCCATATCATGTTCCTTCTACGACACCTCAGGTGCATTTCTTATTTGACCGAAAGGACGAACATTTTGTGAGAATACCACCAGCCCTGGCCCACCTTCACCACCATCATCATTTCATTCATCCTGATTGAATACAGTTTCTACCCCTTGTAGATACATTGATAAGAAAGTAAGCATTCCTTAACAATGTAAGCCTCAACAATCGAACCTTCAGGTCAAGCTCAATTGCGAAAACCATTTTAAAGTTCCTAGTTGCCTTAAAAAAAAGAGAATTTCATTTTTTTGTTAGCATGAAAATGCAGTAGAGCTAAACTTTTAATGTAAATGAAAGTTAGGCATTAATACCTTTCAATAGGGTACATCCATCGATATTGCACTGGCCCGGCAAGCATGGCCTCACGAAGCAAGTGAATGGCTAGATGGACCATAACATCGAAGAATGCTAGTGGAAAAATCTTTTCCATCTTGCATAGTATAAAAACTAGTCGGTCCTGTAATGCCTCTAAGTCCTTCAATCTTAATCTCTTCGAGCACAACTGCTCGAAGAAATTGCCTAGCTCAAACAATGTGGTACATATGTCCTTAGGAAGATACCCACGTACTCCTATCGGCAAAAGTCTTTGTAAAATTACATGGCAGTCATGACTTTTTAGTCCTGATACCTTACCATCCTTGATGTTTATACACCTCGAAATGTTTGCTGCATAACCATCAGGAAACCTGACCGATTTCAAGAAATCACAGAAAGCCTGTCTTTCCTTTAGGGACAATGTGTAGATCGCGGGGGGCTTTTCAAAGGACCCATCAGCACGCTTGCGTAGGTGTAATTCTTTCCTAATTTTCATACCCTCCAAATCCATACAAGCCTTTTCCGTGTCCTTATTTTTCCCATCTATGCCCATCACTGTTCTAAGAGTGTTGTCACATATATTCTTCTCCACATGCATGACATCAAGGTTGTGTCGGAGTTTTAGTTTCTTCCAATAAGGTAGCTCAAATAAAATGCTTTTCTTTGTCCAGTTCAGTTCCTCCGGCAAGCGCTTTCTTTTCATGTTCAGTGGATGCTTCCCAAACTTGACATTCGTCAAGCAATCCAATTGCTCTAATATTTGTTCCCCCGACAATTCCACCGGAATCATTCGGTTCTCTGACTTACCATTAAAGAGCTTACTCCTTCGCCATGTATGGTTCTCAGGTAAGTAACGGCGAGCGCCCGTGTACCCTATCTTAGCTTTCAACCTTTGGATGATGGATCCTTGTTACAAGTGGGGCACGCCATATAACCTTTAGTACTCCGTCCCGACAAGTTACCATATGCTGGAAAGTCGTTTATGGTCCACATAAGAGCCGTATGCATTCGGAAAGTCTCTCCTCTGGATGCATCATAAGTTAATACACCATCTTTCCAAAGCTCTTTTAACTCATCTATTAATGGCTGCATGTAGACGTCAATCTCTTTTCCTGGTGCCTGCGGGCCGCGGTCCAGGAATAAGCAAAGACATCCTACAAAATGGTTCTTTCATACAATTCCAAGGTGGCAAGTTATAAGGCATGAGTATCACAAGCCACATACTATAGGAGTTGCTCATATTACCGAAGGAGTTGAACCCATCAGTAGCCAGCCATAACCTAACATTGTGGGACTCCTGGTCAAATGCAGGATACTGCCGATCAAAATCCTTCCACTCTATACGGTCGGTGGGCGTCGAGAATTCCCCATCATCCACAAGCTTCTCCTTGTGCCACCGCATATCTATCACTGTCTTCCTTGACAAAAATAATCTCAGTAACCTTGGTATCAGTGGGAGGTGTCGCACCACCTTGGCTAGAATTATTTTTACCCATGTCATCTTGGCGATTATATCGAAACTCCCCGCATTCTGGACAATTTTTAAGATTCTCATTTTCTTTCTTGAAAAGCATGCAATCATTCTTACAAGCGTGAATGGATTTGTATCCCAACCCCAGTTCACATAAGAATTTCTTTGCTTCATAAAGGGAACCCGGAACCATCACACTCTCTGGTATAACATTCTTCACTGCCATCATCACCATGTTGAATGCCTTATTGCTCAAGTTATTCAACACCTTTACATGCAGCATCTTAATGACAAATGACAACAATGTAAACTTTGTGCAACCTGGATATAAGGCACGAGGGCATCTTTCAACAATTTTTCAAAGTTCTGGACATTCTCTCGCCCAACACTATCAAAACCATGGCCAGATCCAAGATCCCCCAAATCATCGTCCATAAAACCCCCCATGTATATGTCTTCCAGAAGTTCGGGCAACTCATCATGAGGGTTGTCTTCTGTGTCAGAGGTTCCACCCTGAACACTTCCCCCTCATCGTCGGAATCATCATCGTGCACACCCTCGACATTCATAGGCATTGGCTCCCCGTGGAGTATCCATGCCGTGTAAGAAGTCATGATTCCGTTAAACAACAAATGTTCTTGGACGGTGGGATAAGTATGCAATTCTACATTCATGCCATCTCAAACACGGACCCCAAATCTTACTATGCTCACCCATATGTTCACTGGAAAATTTAATAAACGACCTCACCCCATTTCTATACTCCGATCGAAGTTTATTCCTGCAATTCATCCAAGTCTTCTCCATATCTGATGACCTACAACATCACAGTTAAATATAGTTTCATTCTATTCTCATCTTAAATATCACACATTATTGGTGTTAAAGAAACAAAAATGTCCAGTTTTCAGAATAAGTGGAACATAAAAGCATTTATATGGAGTATGCACAGAATAAATAACTGTTTGCAGGAACATCTATGCTAATAATACAATGCCCTTAAGATCACAAAATACAATAAAAGTCTGTTCTATTTTTCTCCATCTTAACTAATGCTGTCTTTACTTCTAATCTGGAAAATCTACAACGAAAATGTGTTAAAAGAGCCGATTCAAACATCTCTATTTCAAACAAATTATAATTGAGTCAGCTCTATTTCAAACATGATTATGACTGAGCATGGAGACAATCCACCGGTTAGACGCATGTGAAGAAGGTGATGACAAAGCTGAAAACTCGATCAATGAACTCCAATACAATCAGATAACCCAAATCTTTACAATCCTCCTTATCATCTTCAGTCAATGTACATCCACATCTGCTTTGTGCTTCTTTCATCTACCACTAAGCACTTTTGATCATTGGTATGGAATCTGGATCCAAGAACCATGGTCTGCACATGTTCAGACCATAGCAAAATTCTGCAATGGGTGAAAAAAAGGTTCACAGAATTTGGACTTGATTTTGGTTTGATTCTGATTCTCATTAATGACAGTTTAAAAAATCCCATTAAAAGAGAGTGAAAAGTCAGTGGTCATCATAATACAGAGATGACCAGAGCAACTGGCTATAGATTTGGGGTCTGAATTGTTCAGGGATTCAAGATAGCCAATTTTTTTTCTTGAATTTCAGTTTAAATTGATCATGTGAAATAGATTAGAAAGTGAACATTATGCATTTTATGGCTGTTCCCATCCATGATCTGATAAACCTTTTGTTTTTTTAAAGAAGAAAAAGCAGAACTATAGATATTATTCAATGAGAAAAAGTAAAATTTTCTCAGAAAATTACCTTAAACGCCAAGATTTTGTCTACATTCTGAAACATACCGAGTTTTAAATGTTTATCCAAAAGAGTGAAAAAGAAAAAAAGTAAGAGTGAAAATGGAGTTCTGCTATGCCATGCATGATTCCTATTCAGAGGTTAAAGAATTTTTCTCCATTTATGAAACTTGGGCAGGCTCTGAGCCCACAACATTTCAGATATGACTTATCGGCTATTTGTAGGAAATTTTCATTTCACTGATATTTTCTGTTTTTACAATCTGAAAATGGAGAACTAATGAAAACAGAGAAATAAGCTCAGGAAGAGCTGCAATAATGGTGATGTTGAGGTGATATCTAAAATTGCTGTGAAATGCTAAACTGATAAAAAGTATTTAAAACCCTGATTCTGTCTTAAAAAGGACATGAAGACCCAATAAAGATTTGACATATTGAAAGAAACCAATAATCACCTGCTGCTGTCCTTTATTGCCCAATGAATAGTGTAAAACAATTAATTTGTGAAATAAAATTGATAAAGTTTCGTAAAATCATGAATAACATGAATTATTTAGAATAATTCTTCTTGTTAAAAATTGAGAATTCCCAATCCAAAAGAATTCCAAAGATTTGCTAATAATGCCACAGATCTGCTCCCCTTACAAGTTACAACATGCTTGGGTGGGAGGGTTTGAATTGATTGTAGGTGAGCCTCCACCCTATGGGCATAAAAATGGAAACTACAACTTTCTTTTAAAGCTTTATATCTGCCTCAATAACCGGATACAACCTCCCATAACAAAGAACTATAGGGACTTGAAAGAACTAGCCAAGATATGCTGGGCCTGCTTGGTACCTTCTTTGCTCCATGGGGAGCTCTACAAATTGCAATTGGAACTGCAACTATTTTAGGTTCCATTGTTAATGGATCACATGTAAAACATACCTCGGCTCCAGATTTTCACCTTACAAATAGCTTATATATCCAGGTTTTGAATCTCAGGATGGACGAGTCGTAGGAAAGATATGACTCATTTACAATTCTACAAATATAAATAGATGAAATTTGTAAACTAAAGGGCAGAAGTATTTTAGTAATGGAAGACATGTTCATATTTGGATGAAGAATTGACTTTGTTTGCTAAAAGTAAGTTGCAACAACGGTGGGAATGGATGTTAGTATAAGTCTTCCAAAAAACTGTTAGTTCCCTACCAACACACTCATGGTTGAGTGGTGGTCTAGGAAGCACGGACACCTCTTGGGGGCCGGAGTGTCCGTGTCCGACACGTATTGGACACCGACACGCTTCGGACACTCTCCGACACGTGTCGGACACGCAAAAAAGAGTGTCTTGTTTATTTTTTAATGTTTTATATTTCGGACACGTGTCGGACACGTGTCGGACACGTTTGCCTCTTTTAATTGGAAAAAAATAAAATTAGAGTAAAAAAAGAAAAGCAAAGGGGGCTTTTTGTAAAAGCTCATAACTTAAAAGCAAAGGGGCCATCCTTCCACTGCCCTGAGGAGGCCGGGCGATGGGTTTTTGTTGTTTACATGAATCTAGAAAATCTGTTTTTGCTATTTATATATCAAATCTGTTCTTTATATCAAATAATTTTTTATTTTTTATTTTATTTATCAGCTCTGCTTCTTCACCTCTGCGTGACAATTTGGAATTTAGGAATATGAGTTTACACCCCTCCAGTGAACAAGATATAAATAGGCCTCTGTGAAATATGTAACCAAGTTTGAGAAAATTAATGAAGGAGGGGGAAATATTACTTGGTTGTGGAAATAGTATCTTTTAGTATATGATTAGATATATTATTATTATTATTAATTATTAACGTGTCCCCAACGTATCCGTGTCCTACTTTTTTGAGAAATGCCGTGTCGGCGTGTCCGTGTCGTGTCGTATCCGTGTCCGTGTCTGTGCTTCTTAGGTGGTGGTCGCACCTCGATATCGACATCTTATCCCCACTGAACAGATTCATATCAAATTCTTATTACTCTCAGAAAAAAAAAAAAAAAAAAAAAAGATCCTTATAAATTATACAACTAAGTCCAAGCTGTTCATCACATGGCACGGGCAGGGTGTATGGTCAGATCAAGTCTTTGTACAAGGTTGGGCTTGTACAACTCCCACTGAATCAAGATATCATGCAGAACTTATCTTGTACACATGCTATTCAATATAAAATGAGTGTTATAAACTTTTTTCCCACCTCACAAATCTATCATTCTTCTATACTATATTTCTGGCTCTTCGCTCTCACAAACCATAGAAATTCATTTTCTTCATCACTGTCACGCAATGGTCATATAGTTTCATCAAGTTTGTCTACATTATGATATCTAGGTTTACTACCTAATCTCATAATACAATACTTGTCATAGAGGTTTTTAAAAAGTCTTAACAGTTTCATTCATACACAGCATTATATAATAATTTAGCACATAATTTTCTAAAAAGAAATTTTGTGTACATTAGCTTACATGTGGGATCAAGCAAGCAATTTCAAAAATTCTATTATCCTTTGTCTTTATAGCCATATTTCTAGTGAACATTATTTAATTTCTACTAGTTTCTATTCATAACTCACCAATCCAAAAGCATCAAAAATAGTGAAACTCATCAATCCAAACACTACCAAGTGTTCCAAATCAGTGAAAAATAAATAAAAATACCTTAAACCCAAATAACCCAGTTAAAAGAAGCCAAACTCCCTGGTCAGCATTTCTACGCATAACCCACAAATCCAAACAGCATCAGTTCTAGTAAAACCCCACAAATAGTAGAACCTACCCACACAAACATTCCCCCAAATCCAATCTCATCAAAAAAAAAGAAGATCCAAAACCCAACAAAAACAACAAAAAGAAAAACCCAGAATAAAAAAATTAAAAAAAAAAAAAACAAATATCCTTCTTGGAGATCTGGAGATCTCTATGAGAGGAGAGGGTATGCTAGCGTGCAAGAGAAGTGCTGAGGAATGCGATGGTGATGCAGAGAGGAGGGAGAGAGGCTCTTACCTGTGAATGGGATGAGTTCTGCACAAGGAGGGAGAAGAGGGAGAGATGATGGGGCTCTGCGCTGGTGGTGGTGGTGGTGCGGTCTGCGCGTGGAGGAAGAAGGGGCAACGGTCCGCAGGCGTGAGAGAGATGAAGAGCAGAGAGACTGGAGAGGGGGGCTACCTCTTTGATGGGTCTGCGCAGGGGGTTGCGAGATGGAGAGAGAGAGGGCCGAGATCGAGAGGGAGAGGGAGAGGAGGTGATGGTGTTGCGCCTTGGTTTCGGTGTGAGAGAGATGGACAAGGTCTGCGTGCGAGGATCTTTAAGAAGGATTCTGTACAAAATGAGAGAGGTTATCTTATTTCATTTCGACGCTCAATGGTTCAAAAAAATGAACCGCCAAGCCAAATCGCTCCCCCAAATTTTATGCATTCCGCAACGAAATAATTTTGTCGTGGATTATTTTTAAGGGATTCTGCGATGACATATTTTTTTCGCAAAAATTCTTGAATAAAATATGGCGCAAATGATTTACCGACGAAAAAAACTCGTCACCAAATAAATAATTTTGTCGGAAAAACTTTACCTCTTCATAGCGCCAACTCCATTTTTTGGCGCCAAACTTTTTGCGAAGATATTTAGCGTCGATTGAAAATTATCGTCGCTAAATAAATTGTGTTTTCGTTTAAGGCGACGAAATGAATTTTTAAATTTTCAAATTTTCAAAACGTCGCGGAATATTTGTTGTGAAAAATAATTTTTGTTGTAGTGAATTAAAAAAAAAAAAAAACAAAAAAACATGTTAGAGGAAACATATATCTAACGATTAGAAATCATTCTCTTGACATTTAATTGGTATTTCCTAACTTAAAGTATAATTTTTTTAAAAAATTTTAAAAATCCGAAAATAAGAAAATAAAATAAAATTAGCAAAAGACAATTATATGTTGGATTCATATGTGCCAAACATAGATATAACATTTAGGGGCCTTATTCAAAACAATATAATGGGTATTGAATTAGTTAAGGCATTTTTTCCTTCAAAAAATAAAAAAATCCGAAAATAAAAAAGAAAAAAAAAGGGGAAGACAGAAATGTTGGATTCATCTATGCCAAACATATTCAAAACATTTAGGACCATTTTTCAATACATTTGATTGGCATTCCATTGTTAAAAATATTTTTTTCCAAAAAATAACAAAAACCCGAAAATAAAAAATAAATAAAAGTAAAAAAACAATCAATATATGTTGGAATGATCTATGGGAAACATAGATCTAAAATCTAGGAGCCCTTTTCAAGACATTTGATTGGTATTTAATTACTAAAAATATTTTTTTTACAAAAATAAAAAATTCGAAAATAAAAAAAGAAAAAAATTGAAAAACAAGCAATATATGTTGGAATGATTTATGGGAAACATAGATCTAAAATCTAGGAGCCCTTTTCAAGAGATTTGATTGGTATTCAATTACTAAAATTATTTTTTTTTACAAAAATAAAAAAAAAATCTGAAAATAAAAAAAGGAAAAAAATTGAAAAACAAGCAATATATGTTGGAATGATCTATGGGAAACATAGATCTAAAATCTATGAGCCCTTTTCAAAACATTTGATTGGTATTCAATTACTAAAAATATTTTTTTTGTACAAAAATAAAAAAATCAGAAAATAAAAAAAGGAAAAAAAATTGAAAAACAAGCAATATAAGTTGGAATGATATATGGAAAACATAGATCTAACAATATGAAACTATTTTCAAGTTGTTTGATGAGTTTTCCATAAGTAGTATTTTTTTAAAATAACATGAATCCGAAAATAAAAATAACAATATATATATATAAAAAAAAGATATGCATGCAAGATCAAAAGGAAGCATGGATCTACAATAAAACAAGACAATGATGCCATTATGTTGTGATTCATAATAGTTAGAGAGATAATCTCAAAAGTTGAAAAAAAAATCACAAAGAAATGCATACCTAGATGAAGAATCCTGTTTAGAATCTTTAGATTCCTTAGAATAGTTGAGTGTTTTGATTTGGTGGCAAGAAATCTTGAAGAAATGGAGTTGGGAGTCACTTGGGACCACAAGGAGGAAGTAACAACAGTCAAAGTGGTGAAAGAGAGTGGAAAAAACCCTAAAACTCGTCAAAAGGGGGGGTTTTATAACCCCCTGATATGTATCGGCCGCCACGGTTGCAATGGCTAATATATTGGTCATACCGCCACGCTACGGCCGATATTTATATCCTTAATGAGGATGAGTTCCGTTCATTTATAAGCGTACACTGCAGGGTCCCTATGGACCCTAAAAGTTATAAAACAGAGGTCAATCGGGATGCTAATAAAAAGTGCTAAAAAAAAAACACGTTTTCGAGCAGAATGACTAATCTGGTGCAAGGTCAGTAAAATCAGTTTTTCGGTCCAGTGGTCACCTAATCTATTTTTTTTGTAAAATCCTCTATTTATTTTTTATCTCACGTGCTTATTTCTAATGAGAACTATAGGGTTAGCATAAACCCAAGGTGGGAACATGCCAAAGGGTTTATTTCAATAAATTCAAAAAATTAGTATTATTTTAGAAGGAGAATTTCTATTTGCACCCACCCACTTCGCTGAGCCAACCCACATTTTAAATTTTTTTTAATTCCAAGACTGCCCATCTGTGAATTTCCCTAATTACCCTTGCCTTTATGTTCCTCTTCTCTTCAAGCCCTCTGCTTCTTCCTGAGTCGATTTTTCCTTCTTATTCACTTCATCTTCCTCCTCTCTTCAGGATTTCATCTTTACTTCTTCTGTACTTATTTCCCCCAAACCTTAAGCATATCATGGATGAAAATAGCACGTAGCAGCCGCCACAGCTACGCTACGGTCGATTTATCGGCCGTCGCACCCGTAGCGGCCACTACGTCCACTACGAACTGCTACGGGGTGAGAAAAATTTCTACTTTCCAAATTATTTTAAAATGCATAATAAGACTTATTTCTTTTCTTCTTCTCTCCAAATAACATTTCTACACAACTCTTCTACCCTTTTATGTTTAAAAGAACACCAAAAAACACACAATCTCGCCAAATTACAGTCGATACAGAGAGTTCTTCTCAATGATTCTTCTCTAAGTACATCATATTAGACACCCCATTTGGTAGATGTATTTTTTCTCTAGGTACTCTTAAGTTTTGACTTCATGACATAGTTTTTTATTTTATAAGCCTTTCATTAGTTTCTAAGTTAGCATAACTAAGCAACATGAACACATGTGAAAAAAATGATCATTACTATTATTTTCTATTTATACAGTAATACAGGACCTCATACAGTTAGGGGACCGCTACGCCCCCTTCCCTCATTTTCCAATATTCTAGATTTTCTAGAATTTTTTCATATTTTTTTGACGATTTTTCCAAATCGCACCGCTACGTAGCATTTTGGCGGTAGGCCGCTGCGCCCGCCGCTACCGCTATTTTCCTCATTGCAGCATATACTTCTTCTTCTACTCCTTCTCATCATTATAAAGGTCCCACTTTGGAAGAACTCATCTCCCAATTCATCTCTCCATTTACTTATATAAGCTATCACATCTCCAATCCGAGGCACCACATTGTGTTTTAGAGAAGCTATCTATAATATGGACAAGCAAATGACCATATATGAAGAGAAAGTATCGTTTTTTTGACACATGCTTTCTTTTTTTTTTTTTTCCATTCGCGTCCTACATGAATTTGCAGAGCCGCACATAAGTGTATTGCACGGCTCTGTATTTCCGTGCATAAGTGTATTACACGGCTTCGGATTTCCGTGCATGAGTGTACTGCACAGCTCTAGATTTCTGTGCATAAGTGTATTGCACGGCTTCGGATTTCCGTGCATGAGTGTATTACATGGCTCTGTATTTCCATGCAATACAACATAGCTCATCTTATGTTGGCCGAACGTTTGGGTGTTTTAGCCGGCCCATCCAGCACTGATTTTTTTTTTCCAGGATGTTGATTCTACAGGTGCCAATGAGTGCTAATTGAATTTTACTAACGTCTTCACCACCGACACTATATTCAGAAGCCGAGATGCTCTTATCCAATGGACACGAGATGTCGGAAAAAAAATGGCTCAGTAATTATAATAAAAAAGTCAAATGCTGGTGTAGGTGGTAGGAAACCGAGACTCGTATTTTCTTGTGAGAGAAGTAGTACTTACAAGGGTTCTTTAAAGGTCTTTGAGAGGAAACGTCCGAATAAGGTGACGGGAACAAAGAAATGCAATTGCCTTTCTGCTTTGAAAGGCCGAAAGTTGGCAACTGATGACAATTGGATGGTAACAGTGGTTTGTAGGGTGCACAATCATCCTAATGCACAACATCTTAAGGGGCACTCATATCCCGAGAGGCTTTCCGATGAAGAATTAACTATTTTGATTGATATGTCGAAGAGTTTAGTAAAACCGAGGAACATTCTTCACACATTGAAGAAGAGGGATTTGAACAACACCACTACAATGAAGACTATCTACAATGCTCGTCACAAATACAATGTGACAGAGATGGCCGGAAGATCACAGATACAGCAACTCATGATGAATTTAGAGGAGAACAGATACATTGAATGGCACACTAACAACGATGCAACAGACTATGTTGGTAACTTATTTTGGGCACATCCCTCATCCGTTGAGTTATTACGAGCCCAAGTGCTCTTCGCATCTGGATCTCCCATTTTGGGCACATCCCATTTTGGTCACATCCCATTTTGTCCAAGTGTTCTTCGCATCCGGATCTCCCATGCCCCCCATTGCTACAAATTGGCACAAATACCATCAACCATGTGCAATAGGATGGGAAATTCCTTATGCCACGAATATCGAGCAGTTCAAAGATATCATAGGGGACTCTGTTGCTACGCAGGAGACAATTCATCTAGATAGCGATTGACTTTGTTGATCTTTATTGTGTATCCTGCCTAATGTAATGTTATTTTATATTTTTAGTGCAAAATTTTGGATCAGCATTTCTACTTTCTTCAACATGCATACTAATAAATACAAATTGGTAAACAACTTCATCCATTATCCATTGAAAGTACATTCGAAGATCCAACGTCAAGTAAATAGTTCAATCCACATCAAAGTTCATCCACAAAAAATAATACATAGTTCAACCGTTGACCAACAAAATACATGACACCCCTAAAACCTGACTACGATCCTTGTAGACGCCGCCTGTATGTAACCGGCAAGTCTTCTAGAATCTCGAGTGTAGTCTGCAACGCACGGTAATACACACCAGCTGGCTGTCCTGTTCACGCAATTGCGGCATGAAGATGGTTCACAGCTCGGTAGACCTGTATCAGTCGAACAAGATATGAATTTAGCAAATGGGATAGGCATGCATATACCATCAAGGGGAAATCCTCAAATTAAATAAACTCACCATTGTGGGGGTAAGGTCATCAGCGCCCTAGTGGGGGATGTAAATGGTGATCTCGGTTCTGGACCCGTACATGCGAGATCCTCCGAAACCACTGAAGATAATCAGGAGCGCAATCCCATGCATGCGTCACACGACTCTCGCGGTGCTCTGGGGATAATAAATAGTCACCCCATGTAATCCAGAGCTGGTTCAAGAATTGGTAGGAGACCCTGTACCTAGCAGCAATCGCTCCCCTAGATGCACGAACAGGGGCATACGGTGGAGGTGGGATTGTCTGCACGTGTCCAAACTGATGAAGGACCCTTTGTGGATGGTAGCGCTCTATGACATCCATCGATCTCAAGCATCCACAAAAAAATGATATCCGGTGGAAGGGATGATGAGCCCTCACACTAGCATAGGGATCCCAAGCTACCTGTGGATAAAAAAGAGAACAACAAATTAATAATAATAACTTCAATATAATAGTAACTATTAGATAGGTATGTCTATTCACCTCTCTCAGATGGATAACGTCCAGCCTCTCACGTATCAACTGTATACTCTCCATCATGTTGCCCGAACTGCTGGAAGGATACCATCGACGTGCTAGTGGTTGGCATGTAGTATATCCAATATGTGCCCTCGGACGAGCAAAGGGAAAGTGCTCGTATACCCAAGCTTGTACACGCATAATATATGGATTACCAAATTTGATAATACCAAATTGTTATGTATATATATAAGCGTGAGTTACTTGCAATAACGTGAGATATCCGGCAATCTGTCGAACATCTATCCTCGTTGCCTGTCCCAACAGGCAATAAAGATACGCCAGCGCAGCAGCTCCCCATGCATAATGTCGAATATGTCCAACGTCCATCAATAACTCTAAGTAGAAGATGGAGACTCGTCGCGGACTTTTCGACAAAGAGTGTGCAACCTAACAAATATAATAGGTAGCCTATGGCAGCGCACAATATCCGTCGTGCAGATGACTGAGGAGTCACATTACTGCACATCTGTTTGATCCATGACAATCTAACCACTCCACCACGAGCCAAGGACAACTCTGCGCTGGCAGCCCCACTATCCACCCCCAATCTACGCTCCAACAATGATATCTGATCAGTAAAAGACAGCTGAGTCGGTGCATGGACAGGTGTACCAACAACAGGAATGCCAAGAATAACACTGACGACATCCAATGTGATCGTCATCTCACCAAATGGTAGATAGAAAGTGTTAGTCTCGGGCTGCCATCTCTCTACATATGCGAATACCAAAGCACAGTCGATATGGCGGTAAGATAAGTGCATCGTCAGTGGTGCCAAGCCGGACTCCTCTATAATTGCATGAAATCCAGGAACATGATTATATTCACCCGGCTGCGGTAGATACCATGATCTCAACTTAGGCCACTGACATATACACTTAAGAGCATCGCAATCCTGCACAATGTAAGAAAATATATTAAAATTAGATTATAACAATTCCAATAAGAAAACGAACCATTAACACATTGTCAGAATGAATGTCATACCTCCCCTCTCCATATCAACATAGCTATGTGTCCTAAAGCTGATAAGGACAGAGAGGTCCTCTGGACCACCTGGAATAGTACCTGTGTGACGATCCTCGTCCACCCTCTCCTCTAAAATGAGCAAATGTGCATCATCATCAGTAGTATCATCATCTGTAGCCTCCCGAGCGGCTACATCCTCCTCTGACTCCTCTATTGGATCCAGACTTGAATCCTGTCGACCTTGCATCTCTGCTCTGACGCCGTAGGCCTATGACGATATGTGGTGAATGAGCTCGCAATACCACTCTGACCCCGCGAGGTCGATGGACTACTAATAGCATCATCACGCCCTGAGGTCGAAGAAATACCACGACGAACTCGTCCTGGCGGCATGCTGAAAAATACATCATTCGAATTAGTAATAAATAAGTAAACATACCGTACGGATTTCATTAGCAGTGCATATCCGAAAATGCGTGGTGTTAACCCATGCATTCCACATGCACGGATGTGAAACTCCGTGCGAATGCAATCTGCACGGATTTGAAGCTCCGTGCATATGCACAATGCATGGGTTTTAATCTCCATGCATATGCAATTAGCACGGATTTGAATCACCGTGCATATGCACAACGCACGAGTTTTACTCTCCGTGCAAAATCAATGTGCACGGATCTGCGTTTCCGTGCACATTGTAATGTGCACGGATCTGCATTTCCGTGCAGGACGTGAATCATGTTTTTCATTTTGCATCTCAACCATCACTGATTTCCCTTCTCCCCTCTCATCCCTTCCATTTAATCACAATTGCAATCTACACACTCCATTCCATTTGTATGCACTCAATCCATTTGCATTACATGTTTATTTTTACCCTAAAAAAAGATTAACAATGAAGAAAACAAAAATGGAAGAAGTTGAAGATGAAGAGGTACTTGGGGAGATGAAGATGATCTGTCTTTGCTCACAAAGAAGAGAAGATGATCCGCCTTCAAACGTTTCACTCACCACAGCTTAGAAATGACGTCGTTCTTGCAGGGAAGGAAATGAGGAAGAACGGAAGAAGAAGAAGGGCAAGGTTGTAATCTTCAGTGGGTGGGCTCAGTAGAAAAGGGGACTTTATGTTTTTGCAGTGGGTGAGCTCAATATGTGGGTATACTCAGCATTTTGAGTGGGTGCAAATAGAATTTCTCTTATAGAAGTTTCTCACTTTTCCCAGGGGCAACTTGTGAACGCCGCTTCAAATAACTTTTACCCTCGAGAAAATTGGCCGCTGCTAAAAGTCAAACGATAAAAATCCTAACTTCCCCGCGAAAATCTGGCGCCATAGAAGAAGAGATTTTTCACCAGCAGCCATTTCTACAATCGCCACTATAAGTTACTAGAAATTGACTTTTAGCAAGGGGCCAGATTTGGCAGCCGCTATGAGTGACCCACAGTGGCGCTTCAAACTAGCCCCTGCTAAAGGTATATTTTCTTGCAATGACTGCTAACTAGACCACACCGAAAGACAATTTGATTGGGTAAAGAGACGGATAACTAGAATCCCTTGACCAAATTCAACAAGATCACCACACTATAAAACAAAAGGAAAGAAATAAAATAGAAACTTCCTTGTGATATATTCAATCACTGTCACTGCCTCTTCATTATATATCACCTGCATTTTAGTTTCTAATAGAAAAAATATGACGGGTTTCATTCGGAAGAGAGGGGGGGGGGGGGGGGGGGGGGGGGCGGGTTGGGGGGGGTATGTGGTAAAACAAAAAGAAAAATGAGATTTGTTTTGGTTCATTCATTTTATGCATCACCGTCATCAATCAAGATGTGATATAGGTGAGAGGTGGATGCATATAAAAATTTCCAATAGATTAACACTAGAGCAAGGAACTTAGGCAAATGCAAGGTAACCACTGCAAGGTTCTTAAGAAATGAGTAATGTGGCTAAACTACATCCAGCAGTGGATTTTTACTGTTCAATGGTGTGATTTTCACTTCCATTCTCGTCATTCACATAATGGATATGGTTACACTTGAAGTTTGCTTAATAAAGAAAACATAGCGTGATTTGAAGGTTTCAAATGAAGTGAGTCATGACAGAAGATGTGAAGGGTTGTTGATAACTCAAAATAAAATGCAAGATTACTATCAGCTGAATTATTTGAAACAAGCATATTCATCAATTCAGTGTGGTACTTATGGATTATGAACTTTGGCCAATCAAGGACAATTTGAGTCAAATGAAAGTTTAAAGCTTCGTTAGTGTCAAAATTATCACATTTTCCTATTAAAATGCTAGTATCAGTGTATAGGTCAGTGGTGAGGCACATCTATTCCATAGAAACAACCAAGGAACAATCCCTGGCTGTTACTTGGGTGAATGTGTTTGGGTGTGAGAAGGAAAAAAAAAGACACATTCATAAAATTAATATCAGTGTAAACTAAGAATAAAAAAATTACCTTCTTTCCTATACCACTCAATCCGTGGGCATGTTGTGGTTGCAATGTGAAAATGAAGTTCTCTTGTTTTATAGCCTTGCATATCCTTCCTATTTAAACAAATAAGAAACAAAAACTTAATTGTGTATATATATATTTTTTAAATGGTGACTATATTACTCAAAAAAGCTATACAGTACAAGAGTACTATCCAGATCACAAAGAGCCCCCAACAAAAATAAAAGCACAGGGGAAAGATCTAAATCAAAAAAGAGCCCGAGCCCCAAGTGGTATAACAAACGAAAAGGACATAACAGCTTAAGGAGGGATAGAAATTATCAAAGAAGGCTTAATAACTCCCTCTTTGGCAATTAGCTCCGCCTCCGCATTTGCTGATCTCATAATATGATCGATACAAAAGGACAAAATGGAAAATAAAAACCAATAATAAAAAATTTTCATATAAAAAATAGAAAGAACAAATAATCGGGTCAAAGAAAACCATAGTAGTAATACACATCAGAGCACCTGGGAGTGAAAGGATAAGATTGCACTAACTAGGATGACCAAACAAATCTAGGACACCACAATAACCACCAAGAAGAAAGTTTATGCGAGGTATGTGTGCCATTTTGATCATCATTTTAAGTCCACAAGTTCAGTTGGGTCAATTGTTTTTAAAGTTAGTTAAAGATACCAGGTATACCCTTTAAGTTTAAGGGCAAGGCAGAATATCGCAGCACATAAAACATAAAAAGGACATTAAGAAGTGGAAATTTGCCCAATCTAACTCCACGCTGGCTATTTTTAACTTTCATGCATCAAATCACACCAATCTTGAATCCAATCAAGAGTGGCATTATCGGAGTGGAGAGAGCTTGAGCTTTAGATATTAGGAATTAATTTGTGACCCATCCTGTATATATTGGGGCCAGTGGCATAACATTCACCGCCACTTATTTTCTTTAAAAAACAAGAAGAAATCTTCGCCAGAAATTCCATTGATAACTAAAAAAAACTGTAAATATATCAGACACCAAAATTTCAAAAACTTAATGAGGATGCGGACAGAAATTTAAACCCATTTCAAGGATCATTGACCTTCATTGCAGCACTATCTTCAAAGGAATGAGTGGAGGAAAATCCAAACTGTGGATAACCACCTACATCTTTGAGCACGATCAATCAATCAACTTCCTTCACTTTACTCGTTCCTTTTTTGGAGCGATCATTCGTCAAACCTACTGCTCAATCTAACGGTTGGTCACTGAAATTGGTTTTAGTAATTTAGGCACAGTCAACAAGAATGGGTGTAAGGAATAAACCATCAGTTTAGATTTTCTGAAGATGAGCCCCACTAGTTATCCAATGGGAGCTTTGGAGAAGAAAACGTTACATATAAAAACTTCCGAAACTTTTACTTGTGGATCCGCAACAACGACAGTAGATATATCAGTGTAAGAAATAGTAAAGAAATAAAAGGCAGAAAAGATTTATCAGAAATTGTAGCCAAACACCGATATTCCATCAACGAATCATAAACGAAAAACGTTATGGGCAGTCCAACATAAAGAAAAAGGAAAGTGGACTGAAACTAGTAGAAACATTTTTTTCCTTTATACGGCATTTGCTGAGTCAATATCATCACAAAGATTGAAATAGCAAAGAAAAAAAAATACGGAATATATGTTCCAAAACCCGATTTGTAACATCAAAACCCATCAGACTTATACCTGAGATTGAGAGCTACAAAAGGAGGATAAAAATAACTCGACAATGACATGTTGAGTCAGGGAAGGGGAAAAGGGAAGGTGGGGGTTTCGCAGCGGGGCCGAGAGGAGAAGATGGGAGGAGAGACGTGGGCCTCCTCTTCAATGCCCTAACTTAACTTGGGTTGGGTGTGACCGGTGTCATCCAACTCGGTCAAAAAATGGAATTGACCGTCTCTAGATCATAGTTGTTAAAATCGTTTCAGACCACATTTCGTTTTGGCCCTCAAAATGAAAAGTTTTGGTCGATTCGGGATAACCGAATATATATACATATATAAGTAAAAAAATAGAAAAGGCAATAATTATACATTTAATCCATTATAGTAATTTTTTTGGGAATTATATTTTGTGAAAATATTAGAAACACAAAATATATGTGGAAAAAAAGTAAAAAAATTAATTTTATAAAATTTCATTTCAACCGAAAAGTTACATTTTGGCCGAAAATCCTGAATTTCGGCCGAAAATCGAAATTCAAATCGAAAAGTTTTGGCCGAAATGAATTTCGGCCACTTGACCGAAACGAAAATTTTTTACCATTTCGGTCGAAACGAAACGAAATTAATAACTATGCTCTAGATGCTGTCCTTTACAAGGACTCTAATTCAAGGGATTTCGGTTAAATCCTATGGTCCAGGTGCCTAGATTTATCACAGGCGGAGGTCCCTAAGTATGCCAAATCATATATTTATATGATTGATTTGCCTTTTTCCTTAACATGATAATTAATGGCTGTTTTGCCCCTTTAAACGCATCGAGCTGTCTAACGGATTTTATTTCCTAGTTTTGAATCAAGTTTTGAAATTCAAATGAGATGAAATATATCAAATTTCAAAATTCAAATGGGAGGGAACGATTCCAAGCGTCCTACACCAATGTACGATTCGCTGTAAAGGCACTACTTGCAGAAGCTTTCATGGATTTTTTTTTCCAATCATCAGATAACCATGCCCAATATCTGATCATCAACCTTTTTTTTTCCAATCGATCTTTGCCCCACCTCATTGTTGAGGAGTTTCTGTGCGTGGGAGTTTCTGTTATCGTTGCCCCACAAGACATATATGAAGAATTGCATCAAGACGTATCAGAAGTATTGAACTGATCTTTGCCCCATACAAGATTAATATTGACTCCTTTTAATGGGTTTGTTTTAGTCGTGCACGAGAGTTTCTGTGATCTTCTATAGTTTTCTTCTTCACGTGGCTACTATATATCATTTCTTTTTTTTATTGTGAGTTTTTTGAAAAGATATATCAATTTATCTTAGTTTTTTCCAAAAGGTTTTGTTTCAAACTCGGATAAATTTATCTGAACTTTTGACAAAACTCAGACAGATTTATCTGAGTTTCGAACATTTTTTCTCAGTTTCGAACAAATTTATCCGAATTTGGACCAAATTTATTCAAGTTTGAAAAAAAAATTATCTGAGTTTTCCCCAATCCAATGTGCAGATTTTCTAGATGATTTCCCCTTCTCAAATAAACTTATATGAGTTTTGCCCAGTCCCACGTGCAGATTTTCTAGATGATTTCTCCTTCAATGAATCAGTTTTCCCCCTTTTCTTTCTCATATCTTTTGTAATCCTTAATTTGTGCAATCAAATAATCTTCGCGAAGTTCACGGGTTTTCTCCCCTTTTTTTCTCCAAATAAAACTCTTAACTGAATCAGTTTTCTTTTTTTGTATACCGCACATAAGAGGGACACTTTGGACATTTTAACCATTTAAAACTTGAAAAAGGACCTTTGGCTCTACGGAAAAAGAATGTGGACCGTTTGCAATAAAAACTAAGGGAAAAATCCCCATAGTGAGCTTGAATTAAGGAGAGGACCCAGCATTAGTTTAGAGAAGGGACGGGTCCTTTGGGTGGGTTTCTGTATTTTTTTTTTTTTTTTTTTGTCGTTCAGTGATGTTGTCGATATCGACCATTTTGCGTAAACCCTTTAAACATCGCCCCGTGTCTGCATTTCTTTGTCAAAACTTTTTCATCGACTGCAACATGTGCTTTGGCGAATTTCCTTCTCAGAAAATACCTAAAAAATTGTTCTAAGTGGTGGTTGGATTCCATTAATAGGTTGGTACACACAATAAACACCTTCCTATATTGCATAATCTACTCCAAAATGTCATAATTTTGATTCATTTTCCGTAATGACTTCTTTCAGTTGTGGTCTGAACCCTAAAAGGAGCCAATTTAAAACTGTACCAGTTGTGTAAATGCATATCTGTATGTAGTTTTGCGTAAAGATTACCATTTGTATAGTGAATAACATTTTCGTTTTGAGCTTGGTTAATGTCACTTTTATTTTGGGTTTTTTAGGGTTTGAAAAGGGGTTTCTTTTTTGTAGGCGTTTCTCTATTGCATTCTTTCACTGAGTGGCACTTACTATAGTTTTTTTATTACCACATTACATTACTCTAATATGACTATAAACCTTATTTTATGATCTAATAAGGCCAACATGGGCATTTTAACAGTGGCTAATGGTTTAGAAATATACACTTGCTCTGTCTTTCAAAATGTATGTATTTTTCATACTTTCTAAATTATGTTCTTGTGATTTGACGATAGCTTGTTAGCTAGTGAGGTGTTCATCATATTCCACTATGATGGTGACTTCCAATTCAATATAATCCGTGCAGTGTACAATAGAGGAAATCAAAAAATGAGATATTTACCGATGGATATAACATATGACTCATTGGTTAACGAAGCAACTGAAGCATCTAATTGGAACTCATCCATCCAGAGATTAAGCATACAATACCTTCATCACAATGGACGAGCATTTTCAATGGCAAGCATCGACGACGACAATGATGTGAAGAGAATGTTCAAAGCATCGAGGAATGATGTGAATGGGATATATCTATATGTCTTCAAAGAGCCCAAGAACCGGCAAAGTATAGGAGGAGAACAATGGAGGTATGTGCATAGGTTGTATCGCTAAATCAATAGATTACCAAATACTAAGTATGTCTTCCTACTTGCTTATTGTCCTTTGTTGATTCATTGTAGGTATGAAAGAAATGTTCGAGGTCAAAACTGTGCAAAAAAAAGTGAGGACCTCCTTAAGAACTTGTACAGGAAAGCATGCCATAGAGCCAATGCCCGCTACAGAGCCGCCTACCGTTGATCTACACGATGACAAAGACATGCATTTCCCTTCCGTGCGTAATGAATGCAGTCCACATCAGGCGGCAGGACAAGATGTTGTTATTAATGATATTGACGTTGGAACAAACAATAATAATGAGATTCAGTCCAACGAACATCCTGCCATCGGACAGATTCATCGAATCCCAAATGTGAAGGTCGAAAGCAATGATGTCGAGGTCAATTTAGTTAACACTGCAAATTGTTTAAAACTTCAGTTGTTGATTTTGAAGACGGAATGGAGCCTGAGGAGGTGAACACGGAGGTTGGTAATAACTCGGCTCAGGAAATGTGGGTTGGCCGTGAGTTCCCTGATCAACAGACGTTTCGGAATACTCTTGCCAAGTTTGCAATTTATGCCAACTTCACTCTTAAACACCGGAAGACCAACTCGACCAAGGTGACGGCTGGTTGCAAAGATCTGGGTTGTCCTTGGCGGATCCACGCTTCTATTGTAAAATCAGGATCATAATTTAAAGTTAGAACATACAATCCTAACCACCGATGCTCGAAGCCAATGATGGGCATGGCATATCGACAAGCAACTTCAGCCCTTATTTCTGAATTCATCATGGATAAAGTCCGACAGAACGTTGATTTAAAGCCAAAGGAGATAATGAGCGACTACCAAATGGAAATTGGGTCGACCATTAGCTATAGAAAGGCACTCGTAGCAAAAGAGATGGCTCTGCGTATAGTGCAAAGATCATACAAGGAGTCCTTCCAACTTCTGCCTCTCTACTGTATTGAATTGCATAAAACCAACCCTAGCACAATAACAAACATAGACACCACGTCTGATTACCGTTTCAGAAGGTTTTTTTGGGCATTTGGACCCTGTATAAGGTCATTCATGTCTTCGCTGAGACCGATGATTGCTGTAGATGGTGCACATCTCCGAGGCAAGTATCATGGTGTCTTGCTTGTAGTAGTGACATATGATGCGAATCATAAGCTACTACCCATCGCCTTTGCCTTTACGGAAGCTGAGCATCGTGATAGTTGGGAGTGGTTCCTTGCAAACTTATTCATAGCACTTGGAGAGCCACCCAATTTGACCATTGTTTCTAACCATTAGAAGGGTCTTATTCCAGCTCTCTAGATTACTATACCCTCCGCAATGCACTATTACTGTTGCCTTCACATAGCTGAAAATAGCAAAACCGCTTTCAGTGACGGCGTAATCGTATGAAATTCTGGCGTGCCGCAAAGTCCTATAGGCCTTATGTTTATGAGGCATATATGACAGATATACATGCAAGTCAGCCAAGAGGCATTCAGCTGCATTGAGGCAATTGGGAGGCAGCGTTGGGCAAATGCATACGTACAAGGCTGTCGGTATGACATGCTAACTAGTAATGCAGCTGAGTTTACTAACAACCCGTTAAAGGACACAAGGGTACTGCCTCTTGTAAAACAGGTTGAGGAGATACGTGCCGAGTTAATAGAGTTCTATCAAAAGCGCCATCTTTAGTCAGAGAGTATAACTACTCGTCTAACTCCGTATGCGGAAAAGATCTTGAGCCAAGAAATGGAGGAAGCCCGCAGGGTTCATGTACGCGTTGCTGGCCCAGTCGAATTTCAAGTACAGTCTGTAGAGTACGTGAACATAGTCGATCTCAAACGCAGAACTTGTACATGTCGTAAATGGGAGATTTTGGGCTCCCATGTTGTCATGCACTGGCATCAATGAAGGTAAGGAACTGTGATCCATATAAGTTTTGCGAAGCATTGGTACTTGTCAAGCATTTATCGTGCAACGTACAATGAAATTCTGCATGCTACCCGGGACAGCAAGCAATGGGACGACACAATTCAAGAAAAAGTTCTTCCACCATGAGCAACTAAACAACCAGGGCGTCCCAAAAAAAAAAAAAAAAAAAAAAAGGATTCATACCGAAGATTGTGGCCACCAACGAAGGGTGGTTACGTGCTCCAATTGTAAAGAGATGGGCATAACCGTGGAGGTTGTCGCAATCTTCACGTGATGTGATATGCTAAATCAGTCTTTTTATATGTTGAACAGTTAGTTGAAGAGTGCAGTGTTTACAATTGGGCTGGCTGGTGATGTAAATGGGTTCCATTTTGGCTGGAAGATTGCCTTTATTTTTTTGTCCGGTTGGTGGTGTAAATGGGTTGTTCAAGGCTTGAACAGTGCAGTGCTTTTTTTGGGTTGACTGCTGATGTATATAGGTTCCATGTTACTTGAATATTGCAGTCATTTTTTGGTCTGGTTGGGGATGTAAATTGGTTGTTCAAGGCTTTAACAGTGTAGTGCTTTTTTTTTTGGGTTGCCTGTTGATGTATATGGGTTCCATGTTGGGTTGAAGATTGCAGTTATTTTTTGGCCCGGTTGGTGATGTAAATGGGCTGTTCAAGTCTTGAACAGTGTAGTGCTTATTTTCATACAGGCTACTGATGTAAATGGGTTCCATGTTGGCTTGAAGATTGCAGTTATTACAATTGGGCTGGTTGGTCATGTAAATGGGTTGTTCAAGGCTTGAACAGTGCAGTGCTTTTTTTTTTTTTGGGTTGGCTGCTGATATAAATGGGTTCCATGTTGGCTTGAAGATTGCAGTTATTACAATTGGTCTGATTGGTGATGTAAATGGGTTGTTCAAGGCTTGAACAGTGCAGTGCTTTTTTTTTTTGGGGTTGGCTACTGATGTAAATGGGTTCCATGTTGGCTTGAAGATTGCAGTTATTTTTTGGTCCGGTCGGTGATGTAAACAAGTTGTTCAAGGCTTGAACAGTGCAGTGCTTTTTTTTTTTCTGGGTTGGCTGCTGATGTAAATGGGCTGGTTGGTGATGTAAATGGGTTGCGTATAACATATTTTCAACATTGTAAAAGTGTCTCTTGCTACATTTCTTTAGTATTTGACAACTGTTGGAGTGGTTGTGAAATGTGAATGGGGATATACATGAGATTCATATAAATTTAGATTGTTGTATTTAGTTGCTCATGGTGTTTGTGCTTAAGTATTTCCTTTCACCATAAGTTGGGTAAAGCAACTGTATGTTTGGGTTCACACTTATTTTTAAACATGACCTTGCAAACTTGTTCGAATCAATGAATTAAAGTTGTCGGTATTGTCGATATTGACAATTTGCATCCTTTCAAGCAGCGGTGACTTACAACTTTTAATTCATCACACTGACGAAACTAGTCGATACTAACAACTTAAAGTTGTCAATATCGACATCTTTTATCCATTCTAGTAGCTACAAACTTACAACTTCTAATTCATCCCACTGACGAAACTAGTCGATACCTACAACTTACAGTTGTCAATATCGACAACTTTTATCCATTCCAATAGCTACTGACTTACAACTTTTAATTCATCCCACTGATGAAACTAGTCGAAACCGACAACTTAAAGTTGTCGATATCGACAACTTTTATCCATTCCAGCAGCTACTGATTTACAACTTTTAAATCATCCCACTAACGAAACTAGTCGATACTGACAACTTAAAGCTGTCGATATCGACAACATTTTTCCATTCTAGCCGCTACAAACTTACAACTTTTAATTCATACCACTGACGAAACTAGTCGATACAGACAACTTTAATCCATTCCAGCACCTAGTTACAACTATTAATTCAACCCACAAAAACTTCAAGAAAGCTTGTGGCAATGACATCAGCAGCATCATGAACCTCCCTGCAAAAAAAGGTAAATAACTCCTATATCAATCCACCCCAAACATAGCAACAAACCCACCACCATCAAACCCACCACCATCCCTTCTCCTCAACCCAAAACAACTCTCCCCAATTCACCCTCAGTTGCTTCTCATAAAGATTGCTGGTTCGTTTTGCAGTTACTCTCAGCTGCAGATTCATAACAATCATACAGTTGCCATCAATGAAAATGTTAGTATGCTCTCAACTCAAACTTCCATTCTATTGACAATCTGCTAACAATAAAGAAAAAAAAAAAAAGGATTCCTTATACAAGTATAATATTTTCTACAAAAAAAAAAAGGGATTCCTTTGTATAAACGAGGGTATGTTCATTAAACCATTTTATTAACCTGTACTCCATAGATAGGATTCTATATACAAGAAGAAGAGGATGCCAATGTAGCCTGAATCTCGTAGTCCTTGTATTTCTTCTTCTTCTTCTTTTTTAGTTCTTCAGCCTTGAAATTGTCCTCAAGCCACTTAAATTTCAATGTCATGCCGACGTAGTCAACCTTTTTTCGTGGGGTAATACCGAGCAACTCCTGACATATTATTTGAACTAGCCTTCCTGGGAAAGTTGGGTAGGCCGTATATATAAGCAACATCCTCCAACATTATAGTTGCTTCTCCGGATAGAAAATGGAACGTATTTGTTTCAGGACGCCGCCTCTCGACCAATGCCGTGATTAACGCGTGGTCTATGACCATACGACTTATCTCTGCCAAATGATGGAGACCCACATGCCTCACATATTCCTTATGGGTGTTTGTAAGCCGCAATATTGATGCATCTGGGTTTGTTGGGATGCACCTAAGGCGACCGAGTTCCTGCTAGGATCAAGTATTATAAAGCTAGTTAGGAATCATACACCAAAACGAAATACATTACCAATTGATAAAGTCAAGGATGAAAGTCTATATGTAGTTACAATATACCTCTCCTTGATGAATTCCTACCGAAATATGGTTTTGTTGGTTATATAGGAGAACTCTTGGAGCCTCGGCGGGCTGTTCTTCGTTAGTCTGCAAAGTAACAAACATAACTATTATTACATTGGAAATCATAGGTGCCTTCGCACAAAAAGGGACAGATATTTGATGCAAAATATAGTTCTAAGCAAATGTTCATACAAGATTATTTCTCAATAACCAATAACACCAGACCCATAGATACTCAAATGAACTTCCATCAGGGTCAGAAATTGCTATATGAAGGAGACTTTTCAGAACAGGAAAGATGCTGTAATGAGATTTGATGCAAACAACTAGTGATTGGGTCCTTGTAGTTTCCCATTTGAAAAATATATACTATTTGTTTTAGGAGCCTACAAACTTATTGCAGGACTTCCCAACAATGCTACACTTGATAAGAGTGTCCCAATAGTGTCAAAATCCAGGACATCATGGTCTCCACTTCAAAACGAAGAAGGGCATAAAGCTAGTCTAAAGAAGTTAAATCTCTACAGTAGACAAGAGAAATCGATAATCCACACAAAACCAATATAATACTATTAGTCACATATGATGCCCATTACTGTAGTCCTCCATGATGCACAAATATATACACATACCAACTACAAAATAAGTCATCAATCAGATAAACACCATGGTATTGAAGTAAGATAACATTAACAAAAGCATATTCAAAACACATTCACTCTCAAATTCCACTTTCTCATTTCCCATAATAAATGTCTCTTTGCATAACAAGTTCAGACCATGAGTAATAATAGCATGAGAACAGAGAAAGACAAGACCTTGAATGCTGTTTTCTCTTTTTTTTGGACGGAAAAACTAGAGAGAGACAAAGATATGACAACCTGAAAAGAGATTGAGAGAAGGCAACCCTCAAAGGAGGCTGAGAGAGGAATAGAGGAGAGTGTTTTAGCTTTTAGGAATGTGGGGATCGTGCAGGGTTAGGAAGAAGGATGGTAAAGGGCAAGCTTAGGAGAGAGAAAGGGAAAGAGAGAGAATGAAAGAAAAGAAAGGTGGTTAAAAGATTATTATGGCCCATCTTTAGCAGCTGCAGCATTTCTCTCCCTCTCTCAACAACTTTGAAAAATAAAAATGAGCTCAGACCACCTGAGTGTCTCCCACACACTTTCCATGAGTAGGATGGATGGAACTCCACCAAAGAGCCCACCAATTTATAATCCATTAAATTCAAGATGAGGCTACATCTCACATAGTAGTAATATTCTCACTAGCGGACTAAAATTCAATGACATGAAAGTGAATTGCTTTACCAAAAAAATAACGAGAAAGTGAATTATGCTGATACATGATTTTTATGGTTTCTGGCAAGTCAAGAACTTGTATGAAATTTACTTGTGTGAATTATATTCTCACTTTCGTGTTACAGAACAATTTTTAACAACTAGCCCAATAATCAAGTTAAAAACTTCAAAAGTTCTCGCAGAGTTTTTATTAGGCATGCATCATTTTGTATAAACGAGGAAGAGGGTGTACAAATCCCCCACCACAACTGAACAAGTAGTAACTTATAACATTTGTCAAAAGTTGCAATTTCTCAAATTCTCACAACAACCTTCATCCACCACTAGCTTTGTGCCACACTGCACCCACAACCTAGAGTGTAATGTGTGTGAGTGAAAAGAAAACCTATACATTGTGGCATGTATCGGTTACATGTAATGTGTGAGTGACTGAGCTTTTCATATACAACAATTAAGCATATTAGACAATGAGTTTGTTACTTACATTAGCTTATTCTTTTTACATAGTATGTAGAAATGTAGTGGAAATGGTAACATAGGTGAATATTTACATTCCTTTCAGTAGATTGATGAGAAAGTGCAAAAGGAACCACCATTGCTAATTATGGATCAAAATTTAGAGCATAGGAAGAACATCTTGATAATGGAGAATGAGCACATGATACTTTTGAAATCATTAATAAAACAACATCTATGATAAGAATTTATGAATTTCATATAACAGTTCAATTTTATGCCATATAGGTATGTTATGAAAACATGTATGATTAGTACCCGTGGTTATTTTTTGGAACCCAAGTGATGACCGGGGTTGCATACTTTTTAATATGAAACCCTCAATGTTCATATGAGTGGTGGATTGTGCATTTTACATTTATATATGTATGGTTGTTGATATATGTATGGTCACTTGCCAATTTATAATTTAGCGATGTGTTCCTTGGATGAAATATTTTTGATGATTTAAAAAAAAGGGATCTTCAAGTTGCCAAAAGATGAACTGTGATATATTTAAAATGATTAAAATTCACAAAAACTGGGTGTAAAAGATTATTCAATTACTACAACATCGAGTCCACGGGCCACATCACACAGCATCCTACATACCAAGCTGTAATCTCCTCTTTTTTATTGTGGGACAAGAAGATATCTGAACATCTGAGTTTCTCTCATGATTCCCTAAGTTTCATTTATATGAATGTCATTGCTACTTTAAATGTCAGTATTTTCAAAATCAACCAGCACTACGCTGTGTAGAATTCTTCCTAATTGTGTCTATCCCTATTGCTGAAACCATATTCTCTCTAGTCCCTGGCCCTTTATTAGACAAATGCGGTAACGTGTAACTATTACATCTGTCCATCATTTACATATACCAATAAGTGCAAAGAAACACCCCCCAATGGCCATTGCAGTTGGAAACAAAACTGCAACTTTGGAGTGTACAAATGTGGATACATTTGTAAACTTCAATGTTACCACATTCAATGATTGAAACCAGTATTTTCTAGAATTTTACCTCTTTTTTATATATGTGATGGCATTATATCGAGGTTCTAAATCTACTTACAAATATATTGATGTTATAATTCCAAACATGTGCTTTTTAAAGGAATTGCAAAACTAGAGATCACAATTTAACACACAATTTAAGGTCTACTGTAATGTGTGTGTGAGTGTGTGTGTTTTTCTTTTTCTCTTTGTCAACACAACAATTATAGGTCTAACTATTAAATAACAGTTAATAAGGTCCTTCTCATCTTTTTGCTTGTAGGAATGGTTGTCTATACTCATGCAAAACAAACAGTCACAGAGCCAAAAAAGAGCAATTGAGTAAAGCAAACCTTTCAGTAAAGTGTCCAAAAAAATATTATCACTTGTTAGTATAGTATCAATACTATTAGCCTCTTGATGTAAAATATAAAATTAATAAAAAAAATATTGATTAACTTGTCTGTTCAAATTCAGTATTCAAAATACTTTTGAGTTACAATATACATTTTCTTACAAGTATGGAAAAATTGCTTACATTTCAACATATTTTCAAGATCTTCAATTTAAGAAAATATCCAAATGAATGCATGTTGTATATGCAAGCACGTGCAGGGCACCTGGTATGTGCTGTGCCACATTGCACCCACCACCTAGAGTGTGGCCATTGTGGCATGCAAGAGCCTCTTAATTGACACACATGAATGTAACTTTTTTGTGGCTAAAAGAGAGGACTTAAACACCACATGATTTGACCCACCACATGGGCATGTATTCCCACCATATAAAAGTTGTCTGTGACACACTTCATTGGCTTACACACCACATGATTTGACCCACCACTCAAAATTCTCTGTGCCCAACTTTCTACTCAATTTAATAGAAAGGATGGATGGTTCCAGGCATCTGTATTGAGACACTAGAGAGAATTAGAGGGAGACATCACATGGAAAAGGATTGGAGTTGAATGCATTACTTGCAATATTATAATGTAGTGATGGTTAAGGATAGAGGGGAACAACAAAAGGTATAGGTATGATAACAGAAATATAATAACCAAAAGCAGCATTAAACAGCTGAGATTTGCATTACAACATGGAAGTGTATCATTAGACTAGAGAATATCAGTTCTAACAGCTAGGGAATATCAATATTAGTATTCTACAACACAGTTAGAGTTGGTGATTAGAAAGAAACAACTTAAAAAAGGGCTATGCCGATAACAAAAAACCAAAAATGCATTGAATTTCTATGATAGTGTAGGGTTGGTAGGAATTCCCTACTGATTCTGGGGCCAATAAGATGATTACTAAATCATGAGCATTAGTTGTAGGGTACAACACTTTGTGACATTGCCCTATTGCATCAGCACCTCCTTATTCCTCGTACTAAATTGTCTAGGAAATGTACCAGCATTTGGTTGGAACTAGGAAGTAATAGTCATGTGATTAACAAATTAATGTAGGGAAAGTAATGCCAACTTACAAGGGTATGAAATGTTTGACAACTAACATGAAATTCATTATGCAAAAATATTAAAGCATAAGCACCCACCAAAAGCCATAAAACTACAGAAATCCAAATTGGCATTTCCCAATATGAAACAATCACAGTACCCAAACTGCTGCTACTACCAGCGGGTGTAATACTAGTCAATATCTGTATCCATTTCTTGTTTCAGTCATATATGTTTCACAAATAGTATTAAAGATGTGATGGAGAAACATAAACACTAATATAATGCATAAACAGTTTGTGATCTAAATCTTTTTTAATCAACAATCTGTACATGGACACTTTAATCTCTCTCTAAACCTTTTTTAATCAGCAATCTGTACATGGATTTTTTAATCTCTCTATGTATGTACATGTATAACCAATCCAAAATATCTCTATGCCAATAAAGGTATGAAACCCAAATCTAGCAAACATTTGTAATTATCAACGTCTCTGTGCATTGAGAGGGTTTAGAAAAAAAACCCTTCTCAGTTGGGTAATAATGCCAGACAACCCCTTTTTTCTTCAAAAAAACCCAATCAACAAACCTAATCAGACAAATAACTCTGAATTCGTTTAATCTATGGATTGGGTTTCATGTTTAAGAATAGTGAAAAAAAAAAGAAAAGGAACTTGCAGTTTCAAACCAATGAAAAACATTGTAGGCTCTGTTTAAACCTAATGCAAAAGAGTAAACGATTAAAATACTTACCTCTATGTGCTTGCCAACTGTCTATAAGCTTTGAAGGAAGGCGCCAAACGATGCTTGGGACCATTGCCTGGGACCAACGAAAAGGAAAGGTGTCGACAGGGACTGTGGAGGAGGAAAAAAGAAAAAGGAAGACAACGAAATGGGGAAGACGGGGGTTTCTTGCGGTTTTTGTAAAACCGCATTTATTGTCGATATCGACAATATCAATAAACATCTAAAAAAAAACAGGAAGGGGCCCTCTCAATAATCCTACCGGGTCATCCACCAACTCATGGCTCACTATGGGGCTTTTTCTTGTAGTATCCTCAAAAATCAAAGTTGAGGGACCTCCAACCAAATGCCCCATTTAGTTAGTTAAGCCTTTTCAATAATCCAACCCCACGGTCACGTTAGAGCTTTATAGATACGACCACATGGTCATGTCACACCCGAAAATCTGGCGCCTTGTCCCACCAATTTCTGCAGATTCCGTAGCTATACAATCGGATCCTAAGTTTGACACTTTACTAAGGTACTGTTTTGCAATTCTAATTGGAGGGTCTATTTCACTTAATTACACTTCAAATAGATGTTAGACTATTTGGGAAATATAAAGGCTCACACATAATTGAATTAGAATTAAAATAAATGTTCTCAGTTTGAAAAGGGAGCACATGGGAAAAAATTTCAAATAGAGTTTGGAGGTCTTTTGCGAGTAGAGATCGTTCTATCATTTGGTTACAAGTTTACCCATATTTATTTCACGTAATGACACTCTTGCCAACATACAAAGTATATAACCCAAGAACCTCTCCTCCCTACCAAAATCCCTAGCCATCTTCTCATCTTCCCGGCAACCACGAAAGCAAGGAGATCGTCTTCTCTTTTTTAAACCTTCACCGTTAAGGTCTCTCTCTCTCTCTCTCTCTCTCCCTCCCTCCCCTTCCTTGTGAGGCCCCACCTTTGGTGGGCCCTCATTTTGAATTTGAATACTATTAATTATGATAATATAGCATAATTGTACTAATTAATAGGGGTTAGTAAGGGTATATAGATATTTTTCTAAGTCTTAGTCTATTTTATGGGATTTAGGCCTATTGTGTATTTTATAGATTTATAAAGTGTCTTTTTATAATTTTTGTAGAGTTTCAGTGTTGAGACCCTTGCTAGTAAATAGGTTTTTATAAAGGGGGTTTTCCACACTTGAGAACATTCTAAAATTTCCACCAAATGACTTAAATGCTCATGTCCTTATCCACATTCCTATGCAATAAAAAAGGCCCTTTTGGTAATTGTCTTGAAAGCCCTAGACTATATAATCTAAACTATTCCATTGGGAAATGAACCCTAAATTCACTCTCATTTATCCCTAATTTACGTTTCATTTCACAAAACCCTAAGTCCAAAACCATAATTACAAGGAGGCTATCTTCTACCTCTCTTATCAATCTCTTTCTCTTCTACCAGTCAAGGTAAGGCTCATTCCTTAACCAATTTCCATATGGTTTTCTAGGATTTTCTCTCTCCCTAGGTTTCTTTTGTAATCTTTGATTCTCTTGTGGAATGGTTACTAGGCTTGGTAGATTGGATTGGTTTGGATAGCTTGGATTGGGTCTTCTTATTATTTTCTCTTGCAACCCGGATTTGAGGCAAGTGCAATATACTTACCTAGCATAGAATGCATGATTTCTATTATTGATTCTATATTTCCATTTCAATTATGCTAGAAATGAGTAGATCTACCTTTGAGCTCGTTTTTATGGTTTTTGGCCATTGATGGATGGGTTTATCTCATTTGAAAGATCAATGGTCAGGATGGATTGTTGGATGGTTGGGCATTGAAGTGTTTTTATGATTTTATTTGTTTATTTGATGAATGGAGGTGAATGGAAATAATTTGGATAGAATTCGGATGAAAGGGATGACCTGTAACAGTTCTTGTCATGGAAACAGGGAGGTTCCAATTTCCTTGCGTTGAGACCGAGACCCAGGTGGGCCACCCGATGATCGATCTGATCCGTGGATCTGATAGAAGACCCACGAGCGACCCTAGAAGGGCTGGTCCCATAGGGAGTAGACACCCTGGCCCACTATCCATTAGCTTGATCAACAGAGGATGTGTTTTTAGGAAAAAAAATCAGTTTTGCAGCACATGATTATGGGACCCACTGGTTGATCCGATTGCCAATCTGGTCCATCCATCGGGCCGGAAATGGTGGGGCGACGTTAGGGATGTGAACTCATGTGAGGTGGACCCCATTTGGTCCACCATCCAAAGCCCCAAAGATGGCATGACATTATCGAATAAAGAAAGAGGGATTCCATTTTCTTTTATCTATGGGGCCCATGTGGGTCAGTAACTTTGATTTGGGTCAGTCATCTGGTCCTATAGCCCTGGGCGACTTTAATGGTGAGGTCTGATCTGGGCTTGGGTCAGTGGGGCCCACGATTTTGTGAAACCAAACGTCCCAGGAGAGAGACGTTCTCTATTGGAATGTTCTGTTGCAGAACATGCTATGCGTTGAATGCAGCAGATGCAAGTGGAGATGACACGTGTGTGGTCCTAGTATGTATAAGTAAGAAAAAGTAGTTGAGTATATAATGTACTCCATGGGTGCATGAGAAATGTAGTCCTCCCCATGTGACATAAATGTGGAATGATGGGTGGTCTTGTGGTCCGAGGGTGCATGGGAAACCATGGCCACTTTTGAATATTCCACCTTTTTCTTTGGGTTAGTCATTCCTTAGCCCATTTCTTTCTAAAATTAGAAATAAGTCCCATAGTTTTTAAGGAACCCAATTAGAATAATTTAACATACTACTTTTATAATATTTCTTGACCCCATTAATTTTAGAAATTAGAAATAAAAGACTCCTTAGCCTTTAATGAACCCCATTAGATCATTAAACTATTTTGAATGTAGAAAAAGTATTGGTTGAGTCTTCAGGTTCTCTAGAATTATAAATTAAGATTTTTATGTATCATTATTTTTTTAATGGTGTCTTTGATTATCAATGTGCTAAACTAAGGTTTGATTATCTCTATTATTATTATTATTATTATTATTATTCTTTAATTATCTTGAAATTTCCCTTAGTTCTTTCTTTATATGTTAAATTATATTGTTGTACCCTATTAATTGGATAAATTATACCCATTGATCATCCAAATGAACTTCCATCAATGTACCAAGTACGAGTTAATGGTGTGGCTCGACCATGACTCGTAGGGACCACCAAATAGGGTTTAGGGATTGGAATTGTCAGTGATTCGACCCTTAAATGTAGTCAAAGATGCCCACAACTTCAGGAGCACCAAATATAACATTTTTGGCATCTGAGACTACAATTAGGGATCCAATTATCTGATGAGGCCCTGAACCTGATAGTGGACCACTACCTAGGTTGGACCCTTGCTTTATTCTATTTGATTCTATTGCTTGGAGGTTATTATACATTGTACTTCTCTCGTTTTCTTGTTCTTGTTATAAACCTATTAATGTAAGTGGAAAATGGAGGACCTGAACCTAGGATTACTTAGAGGTGACCTGGTGATGTGATTGGTGATCAATAACCCGTGTCTGTGTATAGGCGGGCCCTCATACGGCCTAAGTTGGGATGTATGATACCCTAGGTGAAGAGGTTTGATTAGGTTGGACTTATGACTAATTATGGATGAGAATGGACTGACTGGTATTGGATTGAGGTTTTGATCTCTCCCGGACTGTTTAGACTAAGGCCATGGCTTGATAGGCCTTAGTATTGATCCAATGTTTGGACTTGGACTGTATCCCATGGTATTGTACTTGGACCTCTTAGGGATTTGTTAGGACCTTACTCGCACAAGGCAAGTCTAGACAAACACAGACCTGTATTTGATTCCCCGAGTCGGCACTAACATTCACTTAGTTGTTTTAAGCTCAGCCTGTTGACTGATCATCACTAGTAGGATCTATTTGAGTGTTGATTGATGAGCTATGTTTTAGATGGACGGTGCGATAACGATCCAGTCTCCCGAGTGATGAGTGTTTGAGATTGATGATTGATTTGCGGGGTTAGTTATCCCCAGCACTGGTGAGATTCCCCCACCGCGATTGTGTTCAGTATGGGAGGGCAGCGGCATAATATCCCGCGGTATCCAGCTTGTGTGAATGTGTCATATTGTGTAGATAGATTGGCTTATCTTATCTTCATGATTCTAAATGTTTATCTTGCTCAATTGCCTAGCATTTGTACCTTGGGTCTTCTTATTGATCTTATTACTGTATCTATTCATTTGATGCATACATCCTATGTTATTTATATACTGTAACTTGCCAGATCCTTGGATCTGACCCATTCTTGGTGCTTAGGTGATGACCCCGATTATGAGGACGACGCGCTCGTCGAGGCCCCCATAGCCGGAGACTATGGATGGGGACCAGCCGACCAGAGGGTCGAGATGGAGGATGGAGTGCCTATACCGGGGGATTGAGTGATTATCTCTTTTGGGTTTGAGTGTTTTCTTATGTGGTGAGCAGGGAGTTAGACTGATATGTTTATAAATATGTTCTTAATTATACTTTGAGATTTTGGCTGGACTTTAGCCCTGCTACACTTGATATATCTCTATGATACCTTATGCTTCCACTTTACTCATTATACTTCTGCAAATTTAACCATTGATTATATGTCGGTCAAAAAGTTTTAAATTGGACCTCACTGCGAGCCTACGATCTTGGAAGTTCCCGGGTTTTTCGGGAAGTAGCACGCCAAATTCGGGTACCTTGACGGTTTTCTCAGTATTCGGAATTAGGGTGTTACATTCCTCCTTGCATGTAAACATAATCGTTGCTGGCTTTCTTTTGTTTTAGGCTATTACAACCAAGTGGGTTGTGTTTTTTTGTCTTTTGTTTTAGTTTGCAGGTTTATGTGGTGGTTGAGTGTGGTGGAGATGATGAGAGGTGTGGAACTATGTTGTAGTGAAGTTTCTGGGTTGGGTTCAATGGTCTGGATGGGTGGTGCAACAGATGGAGAGTTGGTTGGTGGATAGTGGTCGGTGTATGGGTGCATGGGAGAGACATTTGGGGTAGAGAAAGAGAGTGTGAGAAAGGAGAAGTGGGCTATCAAAAAGAAGCCAACTGATTTGACCATGATGCTTGGAAGGGAGAGAGGAACTGAACAGGGTGTTTGGTGGGTTCTGAAGAGTAGTGACGTGCGTCCCTTTCTCATTCTCTCTCTCATGCACGGGTTTTGAAAAACCGTGTGAGTCTCAACACTCACGTCTATGTGTTTTGCTCTGCGGGTTTTAAACAAGCATAGGGAACATATAGTGGTTGGTGGGTGGATTGAGTGCAAGATGTCACTATTTTTAGGAATAACAGCGGCAGTGAAAACATGTTGCATATAATGAACTAATGATGGGATGGGGGAGAGAGAGATGTTGTGAATGAACTAATGGACTATGTTTCACACCAGATGATCTATCTAAAGACATCACTACACTATAACATGTCATCTTAATATGGTTCCAATGCATGCATGTGTTGTCGTTCTTCATGTAAAAATTCATAGTTTTTATCTTGTTTGTTTCATGTAGTTGAATTCCTATAAATTCCGAGACTAGTACTTTTATATTAGTTAATGCCAAATCAAAGGTGCATGTCCAAAATTGACCATTAAATAACCTCCTCTTCCACCCCTAACCTCTTTTATACGATCCTTTAATGGATCTCGATTGATCATGAATTCCTATATGTTCAATTACTGTATATTCCATACAAACAACAAGGCCTTTTGTTATCAAATTTTGGCATGTATATGTATAGGTGTGGTTTATAATGATTATGTGAAATCAACAAGCAGACATGTTGTTCACATACAAAGCCTTCCATATAGGACATTTATGCAAAAAGAAAAAAGAAAAAAGAAAAAAGAAGCATTGATAGAGATGCACAGCTGTATTCTTCATCATACTATGCTTTATATGCTAATTTCACGCTAAAAGAATTTTGTAATTTTCAAGTGAGTGATGGGTTAGGCTATTGCTATCCACATGTGTTGTGTTTTGTAGCATCCTGGAATTCCAAGGTTGTAATTATTCTAGTAAATTGTGCTTTTAGATCATTAAGCTCTTTTATAAACCAAAAGCGTGTGAAGTTGGGTTGAGATCCGAGCCGTTTGGGTACAGTAGGGGTGTGTGTCGCTTTTTTGGAAAGTTATGAAGGCTTTTTAGTATTTTGCGCTGTTCGAGATTTTGGAACCATCCGGTAGATTACCTAATTTCTCGGACTTTGTCCTTTTGTTCCATCCCGATCCAGATCCTCGAACCCGACCCAAAACCTGACTTGACCCGAACCCACCTAAACTTATTTTATTAATTTCTCAAAAGTCAAACCCCACCTCCCCATCCTACCCATCATACCCTCCCCACTTTTAACCCACGTGAGACCCACCTCCCCTTTTCCCCATTCCCTACTAGGTCAAAACCCCTCCCCCTCTCTTCTCATTCCACACTCCATAGCAGCCCCTTCTCCATCTCATTCCCTCATCCCTCTCGTTCTCTCTCCCTCCCTCACGGCTTGCTGCCTTGGAGCTGCCGGACAAAAACGCTGCCGCCACCACCACCGCAGGCCATCTCCCTTCTCCATCTCTCTCCCTCTTCCCAGCACATTGCCGCCCCATCTCCCTCTCTCTCTCTCTCTCTCTCTCTCTCTCTCTCTCTCTCTTTCCCCTTTTCCCTTCTCCCTCACCTCACTCTCCTCATTGCCTCACCGTCACTGAGCTCCCCCATCTCTGGTGAGCCCACAGCCCATTCCATTTCTCTCTCTCCCTGTTTTTCCCCATTTTGCCCCTTCACTGTTCCTCTCTTTCTTTCCCTGTTTTCTTCCTCCTCGCTGTCAACATGAATGAAGCCACCCCACCCATCTCATCCTCTAATTCTCTCTCTTACTTTCTTTCTCTCTTTCACTCCTCCCTGCCAACGTGTGGTACCCCCACCCATCTCACCACGTCATTATTTCTCTCTCTTTCTTTCTTTCTTTCTTCCGTTATGTCTTCTTCATTTTTCTTGTCAATGGGCCACTAATCTAGTGGGCCACCAATCAAGTGGGCCCCACAACCTCCCCACCTCCTATCTTGGTCATCATCATCTCTGCGTGGACCCCGCGGGCATCTCAACTCCAATTTGCAAGCCACCACTACATTCCCTTCACTGTTTGGTAAGCTCCCTTCCCCTAGGTTTGGTTATATACTTTGGGTGTGGAGTTGTGTTAAGATAGCTTAGAGCTTCCCATTCTTTTAGTTTTATATTTTAATATAGTTTTATTTTGCTAATTATCCCTTAGGTTTGGTTTGTTGGGCTATGGAGCTAGGATTTATGGATTTTGGCATTTTCAATCAGAGGCAAGTAGATATTTATATATATGCTTGGATGTGTTTGTCTCTCCTTTGATTTGATGATTGATGAGGATTTAGATGACCACATGCTCATTGATGTATTAGATGCTTGAAAACAAGATAATTGGGTTTTATTGTTTAATGAAATGGATTTAGATGTTAATGCTTAGATTTATGAAATTTGTAGGATGGGTTTGGACTGGTTTTATACTTGTATTGGCTGCATATCAGGTTGGGAAACTTAAAATGGTTTTGGACCCATTTGGTTCTGTAACTGTAGTGGTCGGTAGACCGGCCACACAGGGTCAAGTGCGCCAGCGCCTGACCAAATTACTGTTCACCTTTTTATGTTACAACAAGCCAGGTCGACCGAGCATGAAGGATGTCGACCCAACCATGGGGGTGGGTCGACCGGGCTTGGGCCAGTCGACTGGGGAAACTGCCAGGTACCTTTTTGAAGGGCCTTTTGGACCTCTTTTGGTTGGACTTAGGTGGAACTTCGGCTACCCTTTTTGGACTCATTTGACTATTTGTGAAGATGTTTTGAGCTGATGTTCTTCATGGTTATTCTAGTTGCATCGGGTTTCAACCTAGCCCAATCTTGAATGGTACGGGAAAACAGGATACTCTCCTTTATATCAATGCACGAAGATTGTTTGTTTGGGTATCGCGAACCCTACTACCCTTCGTTGATTGAGTATGGTTGTACAATGCCTCAGGTTTAACATTGTACGTAGGATTGGATTGTCTATTGCTTATGATTCTGAATTGTACCATCTAGTACTTGTCTACATGCTATGTCCATGTTCCTTAGCTTCATTTGCTTTATTTTGTTTGGGATCACTTGATGAACCTAGATGATGAACTTAGGATCCCTTTTGATGTTCCACTTGTTTTAATGATTGATGGAAGTGTTGAGGCAAGGTGACTTTGATTGTAAAAGCTTGATGAGGACTACTTATGGTATTGATGTTTGAAGAAGCTTGCTTGATTGATCTTGATTTGATAATGGAAAGTAGTCTCTCTTTTGTTAATGAATTTTGTTCGTGCAAGAAAGCCTAGCCTCTCACTATTGCTTGTCTATGACTCTTTGTGTCAGGCACCACTCAGTTGTATATTGCCCAACATAGATGGGGCACCATCTGTGGGAGGACCTTGATGAACGTCTACGCATTACGACTTGGTATCTATCTTTCTTGTTTGTCGGGTCATTACCATGTCTTGTTTGCCATGTTTTATCCTGTGACTTGTTTGCCAAGCTTTAATCTTGTGTCTTGTTGCCAGGTATATCATGTTTCTTGATATCTCCACCACGACTCAATGTGAGTATGGGAGGGCAATGATACTATGCCGTGGTAATTAGCATATGAGGACTGCCTATCTTGCTATATATTTATGTTAGTTTGTTTATGATTCAAATGCTATGCATTTCTTATGATCAAAATGCCATGCATTTCTTATGATCTTGTCTATCGTTTACTTTGATTCATCTTGCATATCTATTGATGTTTTATATTTATATCTGCCTGCTTATCGTCATGTCTGATGCTACTCTTGGTGCATAGGTACGGGGTACATTTACCTTTGGAAAAGTGGAGGCGTCGCTTTAGGCAGTTTAGCCTGATAGTGAGTATGAGTTATGTGTCAATGGTTTTGTCATCATGACCAGCACACGAGGGCCTTCATACTTTGGTTAGTTCGTATTTATTCTATTTTGGCTTAGGTTTTGATAGAAGACATTAATTAATATACTTTTGTTATCTTTTGCTAAACTTAAACTATAGAAAAGAAAGATGTGCATATTCTGAAATATTATATCGTACCATTTGTTTAATGGGATGTTCCGTTGTGTTTTACAGTTACCGATGAAATATTTATACCTCACCGCAGAATTCGATCCTATGGGACATGATCGGGGCCAAGTGTTATTATTATTATTATTGATGAAAATTTTTAATTGACTTTTGGGGGCGTGACATGTTTCCCCAATTTTTATTAAAGAAATACCACATAGATGCATAAAAAATTGTAGAAATAAAAATTATTGGCATGATTTAAATGGTTTTTTGTGTTTCTATATCGCAATTTATGGATAGCATGTATTACAATATACATGTATGCGTAGAAATTTTATATGAATGTCTTTATGAAATGTAGAAAAAAATACACGAGAGCATTTTAATTTAAATATATATTGACTATTGAAATTGATGAAATTTTAGGGGAACATTATATGGCCGAATCAAGGGTTCTATCTCAAAAAAGTAAGGAGAAGGTTGAATCAAGTATGGCCATATGATCAGACAACCAAATGGTCTTTTTAGACCTTTGCATTCAAGAGATGTTATTAGGTGGAAGAATGGGGTAAATTTAAAAGCGCAATCATGGAAGAGAGTTCTAGATGGTTTCAAGGAGAAGATCGGGATCTTATATGGTCAAAAGGAATTAAAAAAATCAATGGGACCTTATGAGAAAACAATACAATGCTTGGGTAACGTAGTGCGGGCAAACCATTATAGGATATAATGAAGCAACTCACGCAGTTGCCATGGAACCTGAGAGATGGAATGAATATTTAAAGGTAAATTTTATTTTTAATTTAGTAATTTATAATTTTTTATATTATTTAAAATTAAACCATCTCATGCAGGGACACCCAAATGGAAAAATATTCAGGACGAGACCTTTATCATTTTCTGATGAAATGAAAACTCTCTTTAGTGGAACCCAAGCTAGAGGAGAAGATATTTGGACACCATCTAGTGACACTTTTCCAGAGGACTTGAATAATGATCAAAGCTCGCCATCGCCTAATATGGTAAATACCTAGGTTATGGCACCACTTAAGACACATGAAGAGCATGGAGAGGAGGAGCTCATGGCAAATGTGAGGAGAAAGCGTCATTGTCCTTCACAAAGTAGGAAGGAAGCTAAGAATAAGAAATTTGATGATAGTTTGAATGTCTAGTTGTTGCACTTAAAGTAGACAAAAATCAAGAACGTGAGGAGAATGTTTGAGAACTTGAGGACAATGTTCGAGAACGTAAGGAGAAGATTTGAGAACTTGAGGAAAAGAATCGAGAACTTGAGGAAAAGAACTGATAGCGTGAGGAAAAAGGTCCCACAATTGTTGAATGTGTTGCGTGTTTAAAGCAAATACCGAATATTGGGCAAACCTCTCGATTTTTCATATTTGCTCTCACCATTTTTCGAGTGAAGGAGAATAGAGAAGTATGGATGCCAATAGACAATAATGATGTTCGCATTAAAGTTTTGAGGACGTTGATGGATAAGGAGTCCGGAATTTTTGCTGTAGATTTCAAATGGGTGCCTTTTTTTTTAATACTATGGAATTAGTTTTTTTGGATGTTTTAAATTGAATTTTATTTATTAGATGGCTTAGATAAATGTTTTAAGTTGGATGTTTTAGATTGGATGTTTTAAGTTGGATGTTCAACATTTTAATATTATAGAATTGAATTGTATTTTTTTTATATCGTTCAATGTAAATGGTGCTTTGCTTTTATTTTTATTTATGAATTTTATGTTAATGTGAGTTATTGCATTTTTGTTAATAGCTATGACACCAAGGAGGCGGAAAATATTGCTTGCTCTAATAGCTTTATTGCTTAAAAGGAAACGATGTATGAGCATCTCTAGTGAACCATGTAGAACTTCAATTCTCTCGAGCCATGTTTTTGTTCAAGACTTTTTGCGTGGGAACCCAATACAATGTTTGGAATTGCTTCGTATGGAGAAACATGTTTTTTTTTTAGATTGTGTGTTGTGTTTAGAGAGAAGAGGTTGCTTCAAGACAGTAGATATGTCTGTGTATAGGAGAAATTTGCTATATTTCTCATGATAATTGGGCAAAATTATAGAAATAGGATTTTGCAGGATCGATTTCAACATTTAGGGGAAACTATCCATCGACGATTCCATGATGTTTTAGTAGCAATGATTCACTTCTCTATGGAGATTATAAAGCCGCCTTCATACCATCAAATTTCAAAAGAGATATTGCATAACCCTCGATTTTATCCATATGTAAAGGTAATACTTTTTCACATGTGCTTTTTAGAAACAAGAGATACATAAAAAAAAATATCAATTATGCTTTAAAAAGTTATGGCTTTTTTGAAGGGTTGTGTTGGGGCAATAGATGGTACCCTCATAAGTGCCGTGGTACCTACAGAAAATTAGGTGGCTTATAGAGGAAGAAAAGGAGAGTGTGATGTGATATTTATAAATCATAAAATACCGCAAGTACACGGGTGTCTAGATGAGAAAATGACAAGAACTGGTCGAACCCACAGGGAGCTAATTAAAGAAACTTTTAAATTAAGAAAACTAGTTAACTAACAATTAAGGAAAGTTTTGAATATTTAGATATAAAATAGGCAACTAATTTAGAAATTCGAAATCTACCAATTAATAAAAGTGATTAGAGCATAGGAATCCAATAAGCATCCACAAATTATTTATCAAGTAACTCTAATTTGTTCCAATTTTTACTTCAAATCAAAGACAAATCAATATTTTCAATTTGGAAAATCGAACTTTTAAAATCCTTTTTTAATCATAAAAATTAAAACTCAAGACTTCTTTCATCTCATAAAAGAATAAAAATAATTTAAGCACCATCCATCAAGAGTAAGTATAAACCATCAAAAGATCTAAATCCTAAGCGTGGCCTATCAAACCTAAGTATATGAATAGTCAAAAATTAATTTTGATTTTTAGAAATAAAAATGTAGATTTTCCTAAAGCACGAAGATAAGTCTATTAATCATTTAGCACATAATCATGGAACACAAATTAGAACTACTAAATAAATAAAAAGGTGATTTACTTACCTTCATCCATAGCTCTAATCAAGAAAATTAGCCCGTCATTGCAAATAATGCTTCTTGATTTTTCATTAAAACTTACATTTTTACAACTTCTCCTTCACAAAAATTTTCCTTCAAAATAAGTCCTTGGACATGGCCCAAGGCTACCAAAATAAATAAATAAAAAGCACTAATGGAAAACAAGAAAGGAAAAAAAAGAAAGAAAGGAATTGGAGAGAAGGAGTGCTTCACGTGAGATGCCTCTCTATGCCCCCTTTAGGTTGGTTTTATAGTTGTTGATACCTCCTTTTAGCAAAGAATCTCCTCTCTTTTAGGACTTGTTTCCTTATTTGTAAAGATTTTTTGCTTAGGACTCAAACTAGGCTTCACACTTAGAAAGAATTTTTATTAGAGAGGATTTGTTACTAAGTGTGGTCTCTCGGGCTCCAAGTCTTCCCAAATTGAACTCCTCAAACATCTCTCATGTTGCCAATTTCAAAAACTTTTTGCAATTCCCGCAAAGAAGTATAATAGCCAACTTCCCGAGGTCATCTCTCCTTCAATATAGCTCTGATTTATGTAATCTTGGGCTTCACGGATATCTACTCGAAAAAATCTTTCTAACGGTACATAGATTGCACTAACTCGACACTCGGGTTGAAAGTTATGACCATTCAATTTGCTTCCCCTGAAAATTCCGAGAATAATTGTGCAATTAAGTTCTATATTTGCCATGCAATGGGGTGTGTGGGACCCATGTTGGACGTTCAAGGCATGTTTAGACTCTTGCTTTGCTTTCTTATTTGATTCTTTTTCCATATTTGGCACGCTTCCTCACTTGCAACTTTGACTAGCCAACTCCCCTTGCAAAGTTTCTAATTTTCTCTCTCTTTCTTGATTTTGGTTTCCAAATTTAGCAAATCAACACCATCTTTCCAAATCTAAGTTTCTTCTTTCCTCTTTGAGAATTTTCAATCTTTCCAACTCCACCAAGATGTCAAGATATGTGGGCCCACCATGAAGGGTGTCTCACCTTTGATCTCTCTCAAGTTTCACCGATGCAGGTCCCACTCTTGATTTCTCCTACATAAAAAAATTAAATAATGTCAATAATAATCAAGTGTGAGGAATCTAGATGGACTATGCATGGGTCCCTACATGCCTACTTAATGCACCAAAAATAACCAATTTCCCAAAAATAACAAATCGTGTCAACATTAGCAGGTATGCATTAGTGAAGCTAAAAAAGCTACTTTTTGGGTGATGAATGAGATGAAAATCCCTAATTTCACAAAAGTCATGCAATGTAATGAATTTTGACAAAATTTGACTAAGATTCCAACTTTGATGCTCAAATGCATAAAATCATGAAATTAAGTATAATTCTATGCAATTAACCTAATTAAGTCCACAAATGCATATAAAATGATGAATGAAAGCTACAATTTTGTGGACTTATCAAAGTGCATGCAAAATTTTCCGGCAGCTTGCTCATTTAATATGTTATTCACATTTGTTCTAGCTGGTTGGGAAGGCACCGCACTTGATTTGCACATTTTACTTGATACTATTTATAGACCAAAGTTAAAGTTTCCGCATGCCCCTCCAGGTAAACAACGAACAATTTATTAGGATTCATTTCATATTAACATATTATAACAACTTTTTTTTCTTACAAAAAAATATTATGTTGTTGATGCCGGATTTACAAATATGCGTGGCTTTCTTGCTCCTTATCGTAATGTTCGGTATTGTTACCAGACTTTAGAGGCGGTGCTCGTTCTCATAATAGAAAAGAGATTTTCAATTATATTCATTCATCAGTAAGAAATGTGATAGAGCGATCTTTGGAGTATTAAAGGCTTGTTTTCCAATTTTGAAGAAGATGCCTCCATACCCATTCCCCATATAAAGAAGTATAGTAGTTACTGCAATGACAGTGCACAACTTCATCAAGAAAGAAGCTATTGCAGACGAACTTTTTCATCAATATGAGTCTGAATAATTACCTCCAGAGACAAGTAATGGTGGGGATAGTAGTACCCCTGAAACAGATGCAACTGTCAATATTGAATAACAGATGGAGATGTCAGCCATCAGAGATGCAATTGCAGATGCCCTTTCTCAATCACGTCCTTGTTATTGATTTTTTTTTTGTTTGGGATAGTAGGATGGCTATTTTAAAATGATTATTGAAGATAATTTTCTTTTTCTTAATTTGGTTTTGGTTTAAATTTTCTAACATTGTTAAGTATATCGAGAATATAAAAGAGAGAGAGAAGGTATGAATTATATTTGTCAAAAGCCATTAATTAAAATTGTGATCTCAAACAAGTATAAAGGATAGGGTTAAACATAATTGGGCCTTAAATGGATTTAAGAGGATTTATTTTATCCTTATTTTTACACGTTCCAATGGTTTTTTTTTTTTTTTTTTTTTGAAGAAATGTATTTCAAGCTTTTTTTTAGCAAAATGATAGTAAATGGCCCTGTAATAAGCTCTCATTTTTATGTTTACCAAACAAGATTTTCCAAATAGATTTATTTGAATAAGACATAAAAGCGAGTTACCAAACGATCTATTTGCAAAAAATGTATGTTTAAAACAGCTCCATTTGAAACAGACCTATTTTAGACAAATCTATTTCAAACAAATCAGATTTGCCAAACAGACCCTAAATTAGTAAAAGTCAAGTAAAGCCTCCATAGGTCACATCAATAGCATTTAATTCAAAATCCCCTCTATCTTTTTTAAAAAAAGTTAAAAAATAAGGATTTTTTTCGGTACGGTCACCTAAACTCATTGATAACTCCCCCTTGTTTCCAAACTAGACAATTTTACCTACACATTTTTCGTATCGTCCGTACCTTTGTACAGCCAAAAGTCACTTTTTCATTTGCGATATCACAAAAAGTTTTGCGATATCGTAATTTATATTGTGATATTACATAGAGTTTTACGTTAAAATTAAGTCAACGAATGCATCTCTGTTTATAATTGGGACAATTACCGTACAGAAGGTGTTAAAGATGAAAATAGCCCCAGAATAGCCGAAAAATGTTTATTTACCGCAAAACTGTTCGATCTGTAGGATTTGCTAGCTGCGATATCCTAGGGATGTAGGATCTCCCACAATCACTTGAGCAGTCCGTTTTTTTTTTTTTATATATATATTTTATCCTTGATTGTGGGACCACCAAATCACCATCCAAATCGTTGGATAGCTGTATCAGTGTAAGGACTAATATCGCACCAAATTTGAACCATTGATCTATCACGGTTATCGAGAAATTTACGAAAAAAAGTGGCTTATATTTTAGAAAATAACATGACTTTTTTGCAAATTTCTTGATAACCGTGATAGATCAACTGTTTGGATGGTGATTTGGTGGTCCCACAGTTAAGAAAAAAAAGAAAAAAAACTGATTGTTTAAGTCTTCCCACTTCTGATTGTGGGATATCTTGCATCCCTGTGATATCCTACAGATCGAACAGTTCTGCAGTAAATATACATTGTCCGACTGTTCTGGGGTTATTCTCAGCTCTAACACCTTCCATACGGTAATTGTCCCTTTATAATTTCATTTTATTCTGTAGCTTTCATCTTTTGCTTAGGTTCTTTGCTTCCTTTGTTTGCAAGTGAATCTTGAAAGTGAATCTTTCTCCACTACCATTGTCAAATCCATCAGCAGTATTCATTCCTTCCTCCCCACCCTATATGTATCTCATTCTTATTTATTGTGTTTTTTTTTTCTACTTTTATGTCTTTTTAAGGTAGTTAGGGTACCAATGAATCCCACATGTGGAAATATTTGAAATATTTTAAATAAATATTAGTATGGGGGACTTGTAGAACCTCACTTTTTTTATGAACATCCGCGTTGAAAATGTGGGCATTCAGCCTTATATTTTTTGACAGCCTACCATATTCCAATTACGTTTGAACATCCGGCTGTTAATATATTAAAAAATTCATGTTGTTCTCATATCATGAATTACCAATTCAGGTTTTTGGACTAGACGTCCAGTTGCAAAAAATAATGTGGAATGTCTTGTTGATCCCGCCCTGTGGTGGGTCCCAGAATAAACTCGCTAAAAGAAAAAGTGAAGAAGGATTACCAGGTTCTACTAGGGGCGACTGCAGTAACACCAAGCTTAAGAACACCTAGATTGTGAAACAATAGAGGCCAAAATCCCTCGTCGAAGGAGGCAATGGAGACCATGATGATTCGTCCACGTTGAACATATGTTGGGGGCCTTGCGTACTTGCAAATAGGTTGGCGAGGGAGGAGGAGAGTGAAATCGGCTGAGGGAACGAGTTAAAATAGGTGAAAATGAGGAAAAGTCGAAGCAAGGAGGGATAAAAGGATGAAAATGGCTTTTCAGGTTGCGATATCACAATATAAATCGCGATATCGCAAGTGAATAATTTGCAATATCGCAAAATTTGTTGTGATGTCGCAAAAGAAAATGTGACTTTTGGTTATGCAGAGGTATGGACGGTACGAAGAACATGTAGGTAAATTTGTTTAGTTTGGTGATAAGGGGGAGTTATCGATGAATTTGGGTGACAGTACAGAAAAAATCCCAAAAAATAACCTCCTTTCTCCACTAAAAAACAAAAAATCTCCACTTTTATTTAAAAAAGGTAAAAAGATTCTATACTAAACAACTAAAAACAAATTACCATCATAACACCATTATATTTTATTGTCTCTTGATTTGATGCTTTACTATATCTTATTTTACATGTAAAATACCAAACGAGCCCGCCTGTTTGGTTAGTGGCATTTCTGACAAGGAATTAGGCTTGTTGGGGATTTATGACATGATGTGACATCAGGCATTCCAAATGCTCTGTTTGATGCAAGAATTCACAATTCCAAACCACTCGAAAAAGGCCCTTTTAACTAGGGTTGGCAAGCGGGTTGAGTCAAGCTAATTTGGGTCAGGTTAAAGGTGGGGGCCCCCTTTTGGATCTTGGCCGTAACTGACCCATTTTTAAAATGGCCACACCCCTTTTGATTCGGGTGGGGCTAACCCGCATAACTCGGTTTATTTCACCTTGCAGCCCTTGCCCTAAAAAAAGATGGCTTTGAAGATTCAAACCCACAGCCTTTTGTATTTTCAGCAAGTCTCTGCCACTACACCAACCGATTCTTTTTATTCAAATGTTTTAAAAAAACTAATTATAACTAATTAGACGACAAACTAATTAAAACGGAAATAAATCCTAATATTTATGGGCTTTCAAACTACCAAATTGACGAGTTAGCCGGATAGGCAGGCCAACCCTAACCCGATCCGTTTTTATGCAGGTTAGGAAATCCTAACCCATGCCCGACCCGTATTTGTCGCGGTTCGAGTTTGACGGGTCAAAACCGAGTTGGGTTAGCGGGTTGGGTAACATCTTACCACCTCTACTTTTAGCTTAATGAATTCCCAGAATTCCAAATGCTAAGGGCCTATTTGAATGCACAAGAAAACACAAGAAAATAATATTTTATAGAATATAATCTTTTATTTTTTAAATAAGAAAATATTGTGCGTTTGGTAACTTAAGAAAAATTTGAAGAAAAGATTAATTTCTTTCAGAAAGCTCAATATTCTCTCCTACAACTCCCCCCTCAGAAGACTTTCTGCAAGATAGAAAAATTTCAAAATAACAATTACAAAGTGGTAGAGTAAAGTAAAGACTTTAGTTCACCAAATCCATCTTAATGTGTATGTTTACATATATGGTAAAGTAAAGTAAAAGTAAATCTCATAGGACTGTAAATGTGAGGTAAAGTAAAGGTGGGATAAAGTACATGATAAAGTAAAGTGGGAAGAAATGGCAAAGTAGTTTCTTTTTTTTTTTTTTACTTTACTTTATTACATTTTATCGTAGTTTTATATGGTAAATAAAAAGTGACTTATTTACAGGTGTGGTAAAGTAAAATAAACATTGATGTCATATCAAGGTAAAAGGTGAGGTGAAGTAAGGTCAGATGAAGTATGTGGTAAAGCAAAGTTGTAGAGAGAGTTATAAAGTAGTTGTTTTCTTTATGGACTTCACTATACTTTACCATATTTTTATGTGATAAAAGAAAAGTAACTCATGGTAAAAACATGAAAGTTAAACTTTACTTTACCACATTATTTTTATCCAGACGTAGTAAATTACATATAAATTAAAATATTTAATAAAAAATATTCTTATAATGTAATTTACTTTAATCATAGCACCTTCCAAATAGCTCAATTTAAAATCTGTAATATTCTTCAAAATCGCCAAACAGTAAAACTATTATACTATTACAATATTGTATTATTGCATTCTATACTATTCTATTCTTGTAATATTTAAATCTATAAATATTTTATTCTGTAGACATGCAAACGGAAGGGGGGTTGAGCATTTGGAATTCTACTTTGGGGGGCAACATTTATAATTCTTAGAATTACCCCAGACAAGAATTCTCACAATTCTTCAAACCAAACAGGCCCTAAGATACAAGGGATAAGAGATTTCTCTATTTTTTTTTTCTTTTAGGTCACATTTGGCAACCAAATCTTTGGGGAAAAGATTTTGGTTTTCCTAAAGTTATGGTAAATCCATGTTTGACAATTATAAATTTCTGAGGATTTGGGCGAATGGAAATCTTCATTTGTTAGGATTTTTAGATCCGACTACCCCCATAAGATTTGAGAATCCTCACTTAAGTAGATTTGCACACCGAATCCTATTTTTCTCAACTATATGCATTGATACACACCAATATCAATGTGAAATCCTCAACTATACAAATCGCCAGCGAGGATTCCTTATTCCAATAGTAGTGAAGAATCATGATATCTATGGATTCCTCACTTGTTACCAACAATGCTCTTAAAGTAAAGAAACATGTTATTTTATGGGGCCTAGGGGCTAACAAGAATAAGTTAGTTAGATCGGCCATATGTGAAAAAAAAAAAAACTTAGATGTATAGAAATTTGTTAGCCATTTCAATAAAGGAATTTCTTTTTTCTTTTTTTTTTTTTTGAATTTTTATGAGCATACTGCATGTACAATCCAATTGCATGGGGCTATTTGGACCCACCTCTTACCATGTTGATTTGAACCATGCCCAATTATTTGCTCATAGAACCATGCATTGTTGGATTGAATCTAGAAAAACATGCATGGTGAAAAAGACCATTCGGTTTTAAGAATATTTTTTTTTATAAGCATACTGCATGTACAATCCAATTGCATGGTGCTATTTGGACCCACCTGTTACCACCTTGATTGGAACCATGCCCAATTATTTGCTCATAGAACCAGGCATTGTTGGATTGAATCTAAAAACATGCACAGTGAAAAAAGACCATTCGACTTTAAGAATAATTTTTTTTGTCATTTTGTACTTTTTTTAGATAATATTTTTTATCCTTTTGTGCAACTAAAAATAGGTTTTTTGCCATTTTGTGCTTCTACTCGCAAGTCGTTCCACCTTTTTTCTTTTTCTTGATTTCACACTCAATCCTATTTTTGTTTTACTTCACCCTAAAATCAATCAGGCAATCAAAGGGTTCACCTGACCTTTCCATTGGTCTGCTGATAGGCGAAAATCTTCCTTGCATCTAAAGCCGCAGAATAACCAATCAATTGATAAAACAAGACTTTTCAACTTTATGATAGAGAATGTCGTCTTTAGGAGGCCAACTGTATGTACAGTCCATTCCCTTTTCTCACGCATATTCCCCATGGTTAGGCACCATGCCATAAAGTGGGGTACCGAGTTCTGAATCTCATAAAGGGAAACATGCTATGCAGTATATGAATCGGAATCCTCTATCGCACTTTATGCACCACCATGAGTGGACCCGTGCACCCTGTCATGTCTGACACAACCCACGTGAAATACCGTATCTGGACTCTACGAGCGTGCATAAGTGAAATTAGGGATGAAAGTGGGTCGGGCCGAGCTGGGCTTTGACAGGCCCTAGGCTCGGCCCTAGTATTTTTTAGTAGGCCCTAGCCCGGCCCTAGCTTGAGAGGGCCTAAAAAATCCTGGCTCGGGCTCGGCTCTTATTAAGTAGGGCCGGCCCTCGAACCGGCCCTCGAGCCCGGCTTGATTGAGGCCCTAGGCTCGGCTTGTGAGCCTGACCCATTTTATAATGATATAGGTCAATGTTAATATAGATTTAGGGTTTAGGATTCATGGATTATTTAGTACTTAGGGTTTAAGGATTATTTATATTGGATTAAAATTAGGGTTTAAGGTTTAGCGCTTAAGTTTAGGGTTTATGGATTATTTATATTGGATTAAAACTAAGGTTTAGGATTTGTGGATTTGTTATATCATATATGTATTATCTACTGTATAGCGTACATATATATATATATAATATGTGTATTAATATATGTAGGCCCTAGGGCTTACGAGCCGGGCTTCATCAAGCCCGAGCTCGGCCCTTTTAAGTAAACGGGCCTCCTCCTAGGCCCTAGCTCGGCTCTTTCGTCTTTCGAGCCGAGCTCGGGCCGAGCCTATAACGGGCCGTCCACGGGCGGCCCGCAGACGGCCCGACCCACTTTCACCCCTAAGTGAAATACAGGATCCGGACTCGCAGTCGACTCACAGGTGGGTAATTTTTCGCCAACGCAAGCTGTGCATCTATTTCAGAGACCGGATCCCCCAACTCAATTGCCTTTTTTGAAATAAGAAAAATGAAGGAATAGATTTCACCTTAATTTAAAGGGGTATTTCAGTTGGTCCAGGATCACGGTTTATACTCGAAAGTTATAAGTTTAAAACTGCACTACCACATTGGGGCTACAGGGAAATTTACTCCGGCTTCCCTATGGGCCGGAGGTATTAGTCTAGCCCACAGGAATGGGAACCCTCTGATAGCAAAAAAAAAAAAAAAAAAAAAAAAAATAAAAAAATAAAAAAAAAAAATCCTAGTTCATGATTTAGATCCAGATGCAACAATATCATTTTGTTTCTATAAAATAGCGATTAAGACGTAAGTGCCCAGAGCGCGGAGCGGGGGCGTTGAAATGTTAAATTTTAAAATAATTATATGTTCGGACTACGTAGGTTTATAAATAATTAACTAATGGGTACAAATATATTTTATTTATATATTCAAGTATAAAAAAAAATGTAACTTTGCAATTTTATCATATAAAATAGATAATAATTTATTTAAGTCGAAAGAAGTTTTTTTATTCAAAAGATAAATATTAAGCTTATAGAAAAATTAAATGTACAAAAAATTAAAGATTCCACACGATTCGCTTCATGTTCAGTCAAAACCCACATCGAAAATGGTCGACCCACATTCCAAAGATGGATCCACTTGGAAAATGGGATCCTTGTTTTCATAGCAGAATCGAAAAGGCTGAAAAGGAGGTTCCGGGAACTGTTGTGGACATTCATGTAAAAATGTAAACAACCGGTATATGGGTCAAACGCAAAAAAAAAAAAAAAAAAACCCACATACCCGTCCCAAAGCCGCTCCCTAGTAAGAGCGGGTCACCCGCTTATCCCTCCCCATTGCTGCCTCAACGAACACTCTCCATCTCTCCACTGTAGAGAATTTCTCTACTTTGCATTCCAAAACAGCTGGAGGACACATTCAAATCCAAACAAGCATTTCAGCACTGCTGAAAACCAAAACCATCAGTTTTCACACCAAAAACACCAGAAATGTCTTGGCGAAGAACCCTTACCATTTTCTTCTCCTCCTCCACTCGACCCTCCAACTCCATCAGAAAATCCCTTGCACCACCCCTCTCTTTCTCCTCCCACTTCAGCTCCGCCACCTCACCTTTCCCGTCGGGTCTGGACCCGACTAAGCCCTCCGACAAGCCGCGGGTCGTGGTTCTGGGATCCGGATGGGCGGGCTGCCGCCTCATGAAGGGGATCGACACCAGCATCTATGATGTGGTCTGCATCTCTCCACGTAATCACATGGTCTTCACTCCTCTCCTCGCCTCCACCTGCGTCGGCACTCTTGAATTCCGCTCCGTCGCCGAGCCCATCGCTCGGATCCAGCCGGCGATCTCCCATGCCCCTGGCTCCTTCTTCTTTCTCGCTCATTGTCGCGGCATCGACACGGAGAAGCATGTGGTTAGTTGAGCATTCTCTTGTTCCGTTTCTGTTTTGGAAGACACAATTCATGGCCTTTTTGATGGAATTCAGGATGGAAGTTGTCCATTGGATATTTTGATATTTAGGTCACTGCATATATGTTTGATGTTGGATCTGGTACCAGTTTGAAGCAATTGTTGTGGTTGCCTGAATGCAAAGACGAAATAGGTATGTTGCGGCCTTTCCAACTGGAAGAGGGGAATAGAGAGTGTCAGTAATAGCAATGGTGAAGTTTCATTCCCATACTGGTTGGGTTATGATGTGAGCCATTGAAGATTTACAACTTTTTGCATTGCCATAGATAATTAAAATCCTGAATCTTGAGATTTATCTCAATTTCTCTATCCAAAATCTCTAGCAATCTCACAAGTTTGTTTGCTAGGTAATCTGACACAGATCGCAGCCAGGAATCTGTCAAAAGAAATGATCCCTTTGGTGAGATTGCAGGAGATCGAAGATAAATGGTAGATTGGATCTCAGAGTCACTAACGGCCTGTTTATTTGCATTAAGATTCATAGGAATTGAATACATAGGATTATACCAAAAGTAGTTAAAAATGAAGACCATGGTCAATTTCCAAAAATGAGCATCAATTAAGCATTCCTTTTATGGAAATAGAATCAATGGAAGATAGGAAATGAATAACCAGCCACCACCCCCTTCCATTGATTCTATTTCTGTAAAGGAAAAGGTTATTTGGTGCTCATTGTTTAAAATTTACCTTCGGTCTTCATTTTTAACCACTTATAGCAAAAATCCTATGTATTCAACTCCTATCTATTCTAATGTAAACAACAGGTCCTAAGAGTTCTAAGTCATGCACAAGAGGAAATGCAACAGTTCTCTTCCGACTTCTTCTCATGAAAAAACAGGGTCTTCACATTTGGAATCCCAAGGAAATCCATGTGCAAAAACTGTATCGACATGTGAGACCTACTCGAATCATCCACTGGCTGTTGAATAGTCGGATTTCTAGGGACACAGGCTGTGGGCAAGTCAATGGAAGAGTTTTTTTTTTTTTTTTTTCAGATGGAAGTACTTTTCAAGTTGTGTATAGACTGAGATTCATGAGGGTTGATAGCCCTATAAAATTAGGACTCACACGGTGGCTTTGATACCATGTGATTAAGTGCGAGATTGCTCGAGAGAATATTGCTTCAATAGAGTGCTTCGATTTGAGGCATATTGCTTCTCTTAAATAGACTAAATGAGTATAATACCACTGATTTCAGCATAATTACGGATAATAAAAATACGGAACTAAGGTTGATTGCAATAAAAACAATTTTTAATTACATTACCACATACTAAGCAAGATGTTATAAGGATAATGTCCTGCATGACCACACCAAAGAATGAGAAGCTCATGCTAGTACTCATATGCTATTCTTCACGACTATCATGTTCTCTCATAGCTTGTAATATCAACTTGCACTAATCTTGATTTCTTGACGTCTTTCTATTATTTTTAGCACTCTTAGTAATTATTTTTATGGGCAGATAACTGAGATTGGGTTTATTTCATTGAATATTGGCTGGGATTGCTTTTAGGGTTATTTCCTATTTAAAACATATTTAATCAAATTGTAGTGCTCACTCTCATTCCCAGGGCAGCTTTTTGGGAGGTCTATTTTGGGCATTAGTGATATTCGTCAATTGGCCCTTGGTGTGAAAGCTCCAAGTCTTTCTCCTACATTTCAAAAATGCTGTCTTTGATCTTCTGTGTGATAGATCTGGGTGCGAGACCCATTCATTTGTAGGTGCTGCATCAGAGATTGGTTGGAGGCTGTCTATATTATTTTCTTTGATTCTATTCTGCAGATCTTCATCAAGCATCTAAATAGATCAGCGGCAGAAGAGGGATAACTTGCTGGATTTTTTATTGTTATCTAGTGGAGATCTTCCTGATCCAAGTGTCTGCGTGCTTGCGGAAATGTTCACTATATTTTGAGCTTTGTGACACTTTCTATTGGAATTCTTTGTAGTCCTATTTTTAATTTCATCTGTCCATTGATCCTCTCTCAATTTCTCTACCCGTGAGTTCGGCTAGGGCTGATCCATTCAATCTGTTGAGACAAGTTGAAAAAATGCTGCAGTACTCTGTTTCTGATTGAATTCAAAGTTCAAACCCATCAGTCTGCAGAAACTTCTGATTGCTTTCAATGGTAACACTTTGCTTTTCGAGAAGTCGATACTATAGAATCGAATATTGAGATACTAGAGAATGGAATATCGACATTGACAAAATTAAACCAAAATTTAAATAATACTCAATTTATTGAAGTTGAGATGTCCCAACCAGTGATTCGATAACGTAAAGATAATTTTGTGGTTAGCCTTTAACCAGTTTCTTAGACGCCTTTTCAGAGAAACAACGCTCAAGATGCAATACATCTGAACTTTGAGGGTAAAAGAAATTTGTATATATAAGCGTAAATTTAGTTTTATATTCAACTATGATAGATGTAAACAGATATGAACGAGTGGGCAAGCAGAACTACAAAACTGAGCCCAGATTGATTGTGTAGCGCTTCTGTGATGACGATGATGATGAATTGATGATGATGATTTAACAATTATATAATAGAATTTATTCTTTATTTGATCTGTAAAATGTTGTTATAAAAAAAAAAAATCTCTAAACTGTGATCTTCAAAAGAATATTACACCCAAGGAGTCTTAGATGGGTGTTGCCTTGATAGAGTACTACTGACAGGAAGTGCTGGAAGCTGCAATTATGATACCACATTAAAGATACTAAGCCCATGTTTGGCATCTCTATTTCCAACTGCAATTTGACTAAATGTCCAAACCAGGTTGCTTGGCACGCGATTCTACCCTCTACCCGCATTAGATGAGTAGAGGCAAATCCTCTTAAAATGAAAGGCCCTATTTCTGGGCATGTGAAAATATGAGCTTTAACCTCTTTTGTTGATGGTTATGTTGGAATAAAGTAGAGATACCAAACAAGGAATAAGTCTTAAAGTTCATTAGTGTACATGAATGGCAAGATATATTAATTAGAGTTCCTCACCTGGGTATCTGGATCAGTCTGGGTCTGGGTCTAGGGGGTCTTTTCTCAGGGCTGGAGTCAGGTCCTGGTCTTTGCTTTTATCTTAGTATCAGGGTCTGGGTCCAAAACCTAGGACCTGTATTGGGTTTGGGTGCAGCGTCACTTCTGGTCTCTTAAAAAGCTAGTTGGGTCTGGGTACAACCTGTATCTGCTGAGCCGTTTACATCCTTGATGACTTAGTGTCGTCTCCTAATTAGTAGGCCCAAATTTTTTGCAGAGGTCTGCTGAATCGCAAGGAATTCAATTGTATGTGGCATAATTATGAGTTTTTCTATTGCTTTCAAGGTACACTGTGAGACTGTTACCGATGCATCTGGATCGAATATCCTGGAGCCTTGGCCCTTTCAGGTTTCATATGATAAGTTAGTCATTGCATCAGGAGCTGAAGCCTCGACTTTTGGAATCCATGGTGTGAAAGAAAATGCAATATTTCTTCGTGAAGTTTCTCATGCGCAGGAGATCCGTAGAAAGCTGCTTTTAAACCTAATGCTATCTGATGTGCCTGGTATGTGGCAGGTTTTATGGAAAACATATTTGATTTCTCACTATTAATTGCTAATGGGTTATTGCAACCACTATTTTTTTCCTTATTACTGTTGACATTTATACAATTACCCAAGTAGTTATTTCCTTTTTTGCTTAGAAAATTATGTTATGGTTACTCTTCCAATGGTCTCTTCTCATTGCTTGCTTATTATTATTTATTATCATAGATGGTAGTTTTCTTCATCACATGCTTGCAACAAGCAGGATGAAGTAACATGATTAGGCCTGCTGAGATGCAGAAATTCCAAACTCACTGGTTAGAGAGAAACCACAGCATTACAGCATCAGTACCCCCTCACTTTTGTAACTTGAAATAGGGTGGAGAGGCCAAGTCATCTGCTGTATCCTTTCACACTTGTGAAAAGGTTAAGTTCACCTACCCTTAAATTAAGCTGAAGTAGTAGAATGGAGCCAAACATGACAAGGCGCCCCACATTTTGAAGTCAGAATTGCACTCATGATATTCTCCATATATTACTCTTGTGCTGTCTAATTCACATCAAGGGGTACCATTAAACCTTATTCTGCACAGTCCACTATCTGAATGCAAATGATCACTCCCTTGCTGCTTTTCTCCCGGGTTTTTAGGCTTAGATGGGCATGCTTATTCAACAACCTTCACCTGCAATTTAGGTGTCAAACTAATGCAGGTCTGCAGGATCCTGGTCCAATGCAGCTAAGCCATGGCCCAAACACATCCACAAGGAAGTAAAACCAAATAGGACATCTACAAGGTGTCTTAACTTCCATCACACGTTTCTAGCAATGATGGTTGATTTCTATCTTACTCAGATATCCCTTTCGTTTCTTAAGTAGTCTAAGTGTGTTAGGATTTCTATTTACGATTTTTAGTAGGCTGACAAGGCTTTGGGAATATACACACACACATATATATTTAAACTGGCTGGTAGGATTTGGATATCTTTTAAATTGGGAAATGAATATTTAATTGGGCTATAAAAGCCTTATAGAGATAGGTCATAGATCACATGGAACAGAAGAGGTTTCTTTTGAAGAGTTCTGTAAACTTGATTTTTTTTTCATTTTTATTGAAACCCCGTTTGAGATCTATATTAAGAGATCCTTTTAGGACTATGAACACCTTTAGATGGTGCCCTATTCATCTATGGAATACTGGAAAGACTGGTGATCACCTACTACTAGGGCATCGATTATATCAGATCTCTACCAACAATCTTTACATTTACTGGTTCCTAAATGAGTTTCCAACAAGTTGACTTGCAAATTCATGGCTATGTGGTGGTCAGTTGCTCTTGTTTTATTGGAATATAGTAATATATCAAGAACGTCTATTTGATGTGATTTTCCCGATCTGAGAACAGAATCAACCCAAGCCATATTAAATTTGGGTCAAGTTTGGAGTGGGTCCAATTGAGCCTGCATCAGCCCACTGGTTTAGCTTGTTTTAATCTCATAGAAGACTTAACATGTTGTTCACACCATGTAATTTGCCAAAGATCACTACCTATATATATATATATATATATATTTTTTTTTTTTTGGCTGAAGTATGGTTTGAATTTTATTTGCTTATTGTGACGAGGGCTGTTTTTGAACAACATACACTGTACTCAAGTTTTACATGCAATAATTCATCAAATTTTGGTTCTTTAAATACTGTTAATTGTCTACAGTGTGAGAATTCCCATTCATAGTGGTTAGGAATCAAGTATTTTCTCTAACACAAGAACTCACTAAATATTTAATGAGGAAGTTAGGTTAAAAAAGGTGCATAAGGTTACTTTGAATGGATCTAATTGGAAATTTAAATGAAGCTGAGGGCATCATGGTAGTTCTAAATGGAATAGCCTTTTCTTTGGCTAGGAAAGAAAGGTATTTTGCATGCTCTTGGAGAAGAATTAGATGTTGTGATTGTCAATGATCCATTTGTATAAAGCCCATGGCCCATATATAATAGCCCAATTGTAATATATACTAAAACATGTTAAAAACCCATAGGCCCAAAGCCCATCAGTAATAAGCCCAGTGTTATATCTCACGTGGATTTGGATTGGGAGACAGCAGTAGCTTTCTTTTATTAGAATAACAATTGCTGTAATTAGTTTCCTTCTTAACTTAGACTACTGATTGATGTAATTAGAGAGGTTTCCTTTCTTAGAGCCTGGATTAAAGGCATGTAAATACCTATATATTGATGTATAATCTCCATAGAAAGTTACACAAAAATAATACAATCAAAAGAGCATTCCAAAACTCTTTCCCATTGTGAGTTTGTCAAAACAGGCTGGTTAACTGACTGAATTGTGTACAGCACAATATACCATACTAGGAGATTTCTTTGATTGTAACTTGATTGATTGTAGCCCAAATTGGGTCTACCCAATCTTTATATTTGATGGTTGATCCTCAAGGAAGGACACTAGAATTTCCACAAAATCTCTTTCAAGTTTGTGATTGTGTGAATGGTGTTATGACTAAGTGAATGTAGTGATGTAGGTTTTCCTCGGAGAAGAATTTTTAACCATATATTTGTTGCAAAAAATTTGAAATTTCTTGTTTTCAAATCTAGTTTTTTGAAAAATATGATTCTTTTTCCTTTTTTTAAGATTTTGAAATGAAAGAGTTGTCTTCCTCATAGATTTATGGTTTTGAGATTTAGATCTGAATAATTTTTTCTTATTTGAAATTATTATTTTATATGTAAAAAATTATTTTTTATTTTTCTGACTATTTTTATTTAGAAAAATAATGAGTAATCTAGGATTAAAGGGATAATTGAAGGGGAGACTTGCTGTTGGACTACTTTGTGATTGGTGCATACCAACAAAGATTGAAGGGAAAATTTTATAGAACAGCTATTAGACCAGCTATGACCTATAAAGCAGAATGTTGTCTAATCAAGAAGCACAACATGCACAAAATGAGTATAGCAGAGATGAGAATGCTGAGATGGATTTGTGGTAAAAGTAGGAAAGATAGAATACGAAATGAGTGTTTTCGGAAGCATTTAAAGATAGTAACAATGGGTGATAAATTAAGAGAGACTTGTTTGAGATTAGGGATGGCAACGGGGCAAGTCGGGGGCGGAATTGGGTTGCCCCGTCCCCGCCCCGCACCTCATGGGTCCCTGCCCCGTAATTCGGGGCATGTTAAATGCCCCGTCCCCGCCCCGACATGCCTCGCGGGGCCCCGCCCCAATTTAGTGCACTGTTAGATTATTTAAATTTTTAAAAATTATCTAATATTAATATTATAAATTTTCCTTTTCTTGAAATTTTACCTATTTAAAGTGAGATTTATTCTTTTAAGATTTTCTCTAAGCCCTTGAAGGCCATTAACATACACTTGAAAATATCATATATGCTTTAAGACATTCTTTATAAAAAAGACAATATCTCTCTAAAATATCTAGAACTCCATCAATACATGGTTTACTTCATTTTTGGTATTGAACTCCACTCACTAATAAAGAGGTTGATTACATATAATTAAAATTTATATAATTTATAGTGTTGTTAGTATGATTAGAATCATATTAAGTTACTAACTATAATTTACCTTGCTATTTCTAATCATATAAGTTATTATAAGCGTATAGCATGATATATCTTGTAATGTTATATCAAATTAGTATAATTTATATTGTTATTAGTATGATTAGAATCTTACCAATTATAATTTACCTTGCTATCTCTAATCATATATGTTATTATAAGCTTAAAGCATAATCTATCATTCTATTATATTCGTTTTATTTAATATGATTTATCATGTCGCAATTTAACATTATATATGATTAAAGTCAAATAAGCTTAGATAGATTTTTTAACAACTTTAATTTCATTAAATTTGAATTAGAGGGAATGGGATCATATTATATGCTTTTATAATGTCTAGGGTTCAATCAATTACATGTTTAACTTTAAAAAAAGTCTTCAATCAATCTACTTAACCCTTAATAACAACATAAAATCAATATATACATTTACATATAAATATGTTTATTTATTATAAAAGAAATCTAAAATATATATATATTGTTTTAGAGGATTATTAATTTCGGGGCGGGTTACGGGGCGAGGCGGGGCAAGAAACAGACCCATCCCCGCCCCACCCGGGGTTCGGGGTAAGTTTTTAAACCCGTATGGGGCGGGGCGGGTTAAAAATGCCATCCCTATTTGAGATGTTTGGACATGTCCAACGCAAGCCAACAATGGTGCTGTTGAAGAATAGTTTTTTCTATGTAGGTTGATGGCCCATGAAGGAAAAGGGTTAGGCCGACTAGGGCATGAATGGAAGTACTAGGGATAGATCTGAACAAGTGCATCGTTTTAGAGGGTTTGGCTCAAGATAGATTCGAATGGAGAAAACATAATTCATGTAGGTGATCCAACATAGTTGGGACAATGCTTGATTGATGGTGATGCTGAATGAAGTAATGTTGGGTGTAGATCTATAATTTCTCATCTCGATCATCACATTTGCGGTAAAATATTTAAATAATAATGAAGTAATGATGTCATTGATCCTACATCGATTGTCACCACCTGCACCTTGTCATCCAGCTACTGCAAGGAAGGATAAGGGCAAGAGTATTGCAACTAAAAGTCAAACATTCACACGCTCGGCCCTTCAGACTTTATCGTTGCATCATGAATTTTGGGCAGTTGTGAGTAAGATGACATGGTCTAAATCAGAACATGTAAGGAGTGAGGACCCCTCATCACTTACAAGTCGGTAGCATCTTGCCTACCCGAAGATAAAACTACATCACATTCAGTCCTTTCCAAAGAAAAGATTTGGCTTAAAGATCCTGGCATCTAAGACAAACGATTGATGAAAGGTGCTAAGAGTACTTAAGAGTAAGAGGCCAGCCACCCACGAAGAAGAAAAAGAAAAACAATGAAAGACTTCATCATCTAGTACTAGAAAGATAATGACACCATCTGATCATGGAGAAAGTGATTAACATTCAAAAAGTGGTGGAGAGTGTCGTAGTCATGTTGGAGTATATGACCCCTTACATGGTTGACAGGAGCCTTTGGTGGTTGGGGCAAAAATGAAAGAAGGTTTTTTTTTTTTTTTTTTTTTTTTTTTTTTTTTTTTTTTTTTTTTTTGTGGGGCTGGGGGGAGCAATCCGAAGGATATTCTCCATCTGTCCCATAGCCTGAGCCACTGAGTTCAAGGCCCACAGATTCAGACGGTTCATATGGTGATTGCCAGACACATTGGTATGGGTTATACAAAGGGTATATTTATCATAATATGGCCATTAAGGACAAAAGCAACAACCACCATCAATACATTATCCATTATCCTGCATATGGACATGAACATCTCAGGGTTCCTTATGGTTATCCATTTGATCATGGAAGAGGAGGTGGAGGCTTCTTAGACTTCGACTATCAACAACATGGATATAAATATTGGGTACAGTCAGAGTCAAAATGACAATGAAGACAATGACTTTCGACTGTGCGGACATGACATGGTATGAGCTAAGTTTAAGGTGATGTTTGTTTCGGTCTTTTCATTTATTTGAATACTATAAATTGTCATTGATACTTGAATGATTGTCTGATTGAATCTTTAACTATTATGTAATGTATATTGTGTAGCAATCTTGTAGATTCCTTGTCATTAATTTTTAGCCCTGATTAACTGTAGCTCTGATTAATGTTCATTGTTGATACTTGATAACACCTAAATAACATAAGGGAAATTTTGCTTAAATACTCGGTTGAGTCACAAAATGTAATTAAATCATGAAAAGTATATTAAAATTAAAAGATTCAGTAAAATTTACACAGGTGGGGCCTTTTTTTTAACTTTTTTTTGGCAGAGAAATTGTGTGTGTGTGTGTGTTGGGGGGGGGGGGGGGGGGGGGGGGGGGGGGTTGTTTCGGACTTGGGGCGACTTGGCCAATTTGGGTCCCAAGTCTGTTTCTACACTGCACGAAGTACAGCTTGGCTGTATTTGCTATGTTTTGTAGAAAATTGTGATATTACTTGTACGCTATCCATTTAAGTGTTAGAATATGATGATGCATACTCTCTGCTGCTTATAGAACCTTGTGATGTTGCTTGTGCATTATCCAGCTATATGTTATAAATATTTATTGATATGAAGCTAGAACCAATTTCACTCTCTCCCTCTCTCTCTTTTCATGATGAATACAGGTTTTTCAGAGGAAGAAAAGAGCAGACTATTACATTGCGTTGTTGTAGGAGGTGGTCCTACAGGTGTTGAATTCAGTGGGGAACTTAGTGATTTCATCATTAGAGATGTTCATGAAAGATACTCCCATGTCAAAGATTACATCAATGTGACTCTGATAGAGGTTTTCTCTGATGAAAACTAAAACATGAATTATTAAATTGAATCATTTTGTTGCTAGTTGCTACATAACATTGTTTTCGTTGTTGGAATCTTAAAGAAATTGAGACAAACTTATTGATGGGGCAGAAGTTATGTAGACGCTCCAGGGCGATATGGATATGTGCAGAAGTAAATATTTACAGATATAAAAATTGCAAGAAACCTTCAGAAAAAAATAGTACAGAATACAATATAGTCATATTTTTGCTGTGTGGCAGTTTTTGAAAAATACAACAGATTCTAAATGAAGTTTGTGGTAGCTGCTACAGATTATAGTATATGTTCAAAAAGACGTCAACAAAATTTCTAAACTCTTGATTAGAATAGTGTATGTTATTAAACTAATCACTTGAAACACACATGCGTAATTCGTCGATTCAAATCCATCAATGCTCCCTCCTTTGGAATCCAAACTACTCAAATTTACTTCCCACCTTGTTCTGTTGTCTAGGAAATGTTTCATTCTAATTAGTCTCATGCTATGCCATAAGATTGAACATGATTAAAATAAGAAAAAAAATTCAAATCAGATGCTTTACTTGTCATGAATGTGATGGTCGGAATGACTTTGATTGGAGTAAGACTTTCCTTGATGATGTAACTTGGTGGGACATCATTATGACCACTGCCACCATCATTGTCAACCACCACCACCACCACCACTATCATCATCATTTTTATAATCACCACCACCACCACTACCATCGTGATCACCATCATCACTATCACCAGCCACCATTACCATCAACACCGTCATCACCACCACACCATCATCATTGTTAGAGATGTCAAATGGGCCGGGCCAGCACGGCCTGACACGGCACGCCAAGCACGACCTAGGGCACGGGCTGTGCTGGGCTGCTGTGCCAGGCACGGTCCGCTAGGCAACACAGTACGGCACGAGATATTTGATATTTTTAGTGTAAATATAAAAAATATAGTCTTTTATTTTTTTATTATAAAAAAAAGATTGTAAAGGTTTCGAAGGTAATGCTATTGAAAAATCTTCAAATAGAAAAGATCCAAATGGTTCTCTTCTCAATGGAGTAGGTCGAATTTGACCGAACCACTTAAATTTATGTGCCATACTCTTCTTTGTGTGTATCTTTTCATTTTTTTTAGTGTAAGACCTTTGTTTTTTTAAGCCCAAAAGGTAAGAACCACTCGAAGCCCATGGCACGATAGGCATGAAGGCACGACACGGCCCAGCATGCCTCAGGCATGAACCACCCCCCCCCCCCTGCACGGCCCATTTGACATCTCTAATCACTGTCATCAACGCCGCCGCCGCCGCCACCACCACTACCAAATCACCACCACCACCAGCAGCTCCACCAACATCACCATCATAATCTCTCATCATCATCATGGCTGCACACCGCCGCCATCATCTTGGTCATCATCATCCTATCTAGTGCACCCTCTCTTAGGAAGGTGGAAGGTGGGGGATTTCCTTAAATCCTGCATTTTGAGAGATTTTTATGTAGTAGAAAATTATCTACAGGAGTGAGCTGTACGAAAATATATTTTAACTTTCTGAAATAAAACAATCTTCCCTTCTTACTTCTCTTGGATTGAAACTATCATATATTATTTTTTTTGCTTTTTTGTACATCTGAAGATGCCCTTAAATGTCCACTTTTGCATTATATAAGAACAAGCTTTGTCAGAATCTTATGACTTGAAAACTTTTCTTGGTTTGCCGCCAGCATGTTTTATATTCTTATGCTTTTTAGTGCATCTGGAGATACCCTGAAGTATCTACTTTTGTCCTAAAGGAACAATATGCTTTGACAGAATCTTATGACTTAAAAACTGTTTTTTTTTTTTTTTTTCTGTCATGGCAGGCAAATGAAATATTATCTTCCTTTGATGTTCGTCTCAGGCAATATGCTATTAATCAGTTGACTAAGGTGAGAGAAACATGTTATCTTCATTTTACTGCTTGCTTTGGGAACTTTTTTAAAATGATAGTGGTAGGTTTCTTTAGTAGTCTAATGATTTACTCTAAAAAATGTAGTATGTACATGCTTCTGGATTTGACAAGCAGAATAAATGAAGGACTTTGAGTGGTGGAATTCTAAGTGTACCAAGCAAACAACCCTGTAATCAACACTACTCAAATTGATACTGTTTGTTTTGGTAAAGCACATTCTATTTTTATTGACTAAAGAATTATACATAAATAAGCAATACACCATTCATATTGGGCCACAGGTGGTTCAATACTGGTGCAGTTTTGAAAGGCACCAGATCAATCACTGGTTCAAGTGGGACACATGGTCTGTGTGGATCTCAAAAGAGTACTCTATTTACAAGTTTGGCATGTCCAAGCAAATCTTCTTTTGATTTAATTTCTTTTATTTGGATTTACTAGGACTCTTATATATAGGAAGCTTGGGTTCTCATTGTTTAGTGGTTAGATCAGACTTTGATCGTAACAGGGGTTTAGATTTACTAGAGGCTTTTATTTCTTTACAATAAACAAGTTGTAGTAGATTGCTCAAACAATTAGATCGAATATTGGAGTAAACCTCATATTTGAGTCTTTTGGAAACTTTGAGGGTTTCATCCCCTGTGGCTTACCCGTGCTATCTTCATTGTCCGGTGGATCTTGCTCACTTTTCTGTACATTATACACGACCAGGGGTTTGATCCTTCAATTGTGGCATGATATTTAAGATTTTGTTAATGTGCTTGAAGAATCAGTTCCGAAACCAATCAAGGGTTTGACAGAGTCTGTAATTGGCTCATTCAAGATTGAGACTAATTGGTCTGAGCCAATCAGATTTAAGTCTGAGATTGGTCTGGACTGACCTAATTAGCAGTTATTCGGATTGGCCCCCAATATTATTTCAACCTCCTTCTCACTCGATGTGCCAAGAATGAGCAGTGGTGAATTATGGCAATACTGTTCAATAGTTGTTTGGATAACCATGCCAAGCCATTAGGGGCCATTGTAATTCCGTAGTGTAGAATAAAAGTATACCATACTGATTAGATAGGCTCACAACTAATTAGATAAGATCATATCATCTCTGGATTGTAACAGCCTACTAATTGGGCATGTAATTGATATTCTCCTCATCCATTTGTTAGATATAAATAGCCCCAAGGGTTGATCAATGAAACCAGAATATTGCATTGACAGTTTCTTGGATTGACATGATAAACAGAACCGTAGTCCCTACTAAAGCGGTGCTGCATCAGCCATTCAATGAGAGTTGTTACCTAATTGCAGACACTGCCTTGGCATCCTTGTGCATGAGAGATGACGGGAGTGGAAGCAAGGTTTCTCATGATATAGTGATTGCTGGTTTAGGTTGAGCTTAATTATCTACTACCTCATTTGTTGATCTATGCTTGAACACAATATGTCATTGAGGGATGGAGATGATCTACTATGCCCCAGAGGGCGATCAGTTCCCAAGTGAATGTCCCCGAGTTAAGCAGAAGCAGTTCATCAACTTCAAATTCTCAGTTTCTGCCATGTGATTCAAACTTCAAAATGGCGTTGTGGTTATAGACGAAGTTGCGGAGATGTTTTTCCATCTTCGTAAGAGTTAACTATTCCTGAAATTAAAACAGTGATGTGGAAAAAGAAAACGTTGATGTTTAAAGTTGTGATCAATTACAATTCAATGCGTGCGATGCAGCCGCAACTGGATTGGTGTATAGAAGGATCCGCCTGATCATAGGCATTTTCAAGGTATTACAATCATTTTTAGGGTTCGACACGAAAGTGAAGAGAAATCTAAATTCTATTGATGAGTATTTTAAAAGTACGCCTCTTCAGCATCATTATCATCATCATAGTCTTGCGCCTAACTATGGCAGGGTTAGCTGCATGAATTTTGTTTCACCATTCTAGTTATCATGGGCCAAGTCCTTAGATAAATCGCACTTCTTCAGACCTATCCTTAGTCCATGTTTTGTTAGGCGGTTGGGCCCACCCCTTTTCCTTTAGGGGCCATCAACCTGCATAGAAAAACTTTTCCTCACCACTGCCATTGCTGGCCTCCGATTGACATGTCCAATCTATCACAAACAAGTCTCTCTCAATTTATCAAGTATTGATGCTGCCCCTAAATTCTTGCAAATGTGTTCATTTCTGATGCTATCTTTCCTAGTTTTACCACACATCCATCTTAACATTCTAATCTTTGCTACACATTTTTTGCAAGTGTTGTTTCCTGATTGGCCAACGTTTTGGTCCATTCGTTATAGTGGGTCTAATCTCTATCTTGTAATTTTTCCTTTAATCTTGTTGGTATTAGCCGATAACAAGGCACTTCAGAGGAAAGTCTTTACTTCAACTATCTTGCTCTCATCCCATGTATGACATCCTCCTCAATCTCTCCATCCTTAATTATAGAGTCAATGTTTCAGAAGGAATCTCTAAAATTTGAGGTCCTAAAATACTTATACACCCCTTTGACATCCAAAGAGAGAATTTTCCTTTGTAGACAAGAATTCTCTTTCCTTAAAGGGAAAAAAAAATCCTTCATTGAACCTAGAACCTAATAAAACACAAAACTAAATTATGAGAAATACTTAATGATTCTAATAAAGATATTAAAGGACATATGATTTATTCTTTAATGGAAGGATTGGGCATATGAAATTTCCTCTTGTTGTACACAGCTGGGCTTGTTAGGCCCGCCATGAGCCTTGGGCTTGACCCACGAGTCTTGGATTGGATCTTACTTGTTATCTGAAGACCATTTTGTAGGAGCCCATTTTAGGCTACATCAAGTTCTCCCCATCTTTGATAAAACTCTCCCTCAAGTTCCATTGATCTCCTTTTGGGTTGAAGATCCATCGTATAAGCATATGATTTTCTTGTTGATTTTTGTTCTCTTTGCATTGACATTTTACTTGATCTTTTTCTCAACCTAGAAGTTGTTCATTGGCGTTGCTTCTTTTGATCGTTAGTTTTTGTTGGGCGGACCATTAGATGCTGCAATTGTTGACCTTGTACCATCATATCACAAACTTTGACTATACATTTTTCATGCCTGAAGACACACAACCAATATGGGGGACCTTCAACAGTTGGAACTTGCTCACAAGTCGTAGTATTGAGAGGAAAAGAGAGAAATTTTCATTGATCACAAATGAGAGATTACAATGGTGTTTAGGGCCTATTTGGATGCACAAGAAAATACAAGAAAGTAATACTTTATGGAATATAATCTTTCATTTTCTAAAGAAAAAAATATTGTGCGTTTGATTACCCAAGAAAAACATGAAGAAAAGATTATTTTCTTTCAAAAGGCTCAATATTGTTTCCTACGGCTCTCTCCTGTAGAAAACTTTCTACAATATAAAGATCTTTCAAAATAAAGTTTACAAAGTGGTAGAGTAAAGAACTTCACCAAATCTATCATGATGTACTTGTTTACATATATGGTAAAGTAAAGTAAAGTAAAGGTAAATGCCACATCACGGTGAAGGTGAGGTAAAGTAAAGGTGAGATAAAGTATATGGTGAAGTAAAGTGGGAGAGAGTGGTAAAGTAGTTTCTTGTTATTTGACTTTACTTTATCACACTTTACCGTAGTTTATATTGTAAAGAAAAAGTAACTTGTGATAAAGTTTATAGTAAAAAAGTGGCGGCTAGGCTTTACTTTACCACACTACTTTTTCATCTAAACATGGTGAAGGGATAATATATCACATCTAGGTCAAGGCATGTTTGTTTATATGTGTGGTAAAGTAAAATATATGTTGATGTCACATTATGGTAAAGATGAGGTAAAGTAAGATGAAGTATGTGGTGAAGTAAAGTAGGAGAGAGAGAGAGTTGTAAAGTAGTCGCCCTTTGTATTGACTTTACTTTACTACACTTTACCATAGTTTTATGTGATGAAGGAAAGTGACTTATGGTTAAAAAAAATTGGCAATTGAACTTTACTTTACCACACTACCTTTTCATCCAGACATGCTAAATTAAATATAAATTAAGTATTTAATAAAAAAATATTCTTATAATGAACTTTACTATGATCGACAACGTCCACTTGTTATTATTTTGAGTTTTTAATACATATTAAAATCATAGTACCTTCTAAACAACTCAATTTAAAATCTGTAATATTCTTTAAAAATTGCCAAATAACAAAAAAATTATAATATTATAATATTAAACTATTATATTTTATAATAATTTATTCTTGCAATATTTAAATATGTAAATATTGTATTCAGTAAACATCCAAATGGGCCCCACTTATGCAAATCGGGCCTTAGCCCCAGCCAAGCGCTCAAGGGCTATGATGGGACCTGATAATGGATGCAGTCTTTACACATTCATCACAGATGGTCAGCCTTTGGAGTAATCACCATTGGCAGCCTAAGGAGCGATGATGCCTAGACACGGCATGGATACGGCAAGGATACGTTGTGGACATGGCAAGGACATAGATTTTATACATAAAAAGTGAAGTATCAGATACGATACGACATAATACGTTGCCGTTTTGAAATTTCCGTGCATCATGGCTAAGGAGTCTTCACACGGGGAAAACACTTGCTCACAAGTCACAAGTCATAGTATTGAGAGGAAAAGAGAGAAATTTTCATTGATCACGAATGAGTGATTACAATGGTGTTTATCCAGGAAGGGAGGTCAGTCTTGCCTATTAAGGCTAGATATGATTTCTTTTTTCCTTTCATTGGAAATTATTACATCCAAATCTCATTATTCTTGATGGGATTTCTTTCCTTTCCTATGACAATCAATATCCTTGATCTTGACATGTCAATCAATTATTTTCCTAGATTTAAGATATTTTTTCTAGATATAGGAATCCTTACTTGGAAGGAAACACTTAGAAAGTAGGTAGAGTTGAGCTAATGGGTTGGCTGTCCATGAGTAGGCCCAATGGATCAGTCATTTATGGGCTTGGCCCAATGGACTAGCCTGCTATAGTCAGGCCTGTTGGGTTGGCCCTTTGGGATGGAAGGCAATGGGCCTTTTCTTGGGCTTCCTTTTATTGGTCTTGATACTTTAAGGGGTCGTTTGTTTTTGCCCATTTACATATGTAATTAAATCACATGCGTTTCTGTTACGTATATATCACGTTTGTTTTGTGTGAATTTGATTCACATGTGTAAAACTCACATGTAAATGGTATGAAAACCAACTCAAAAGGTGCCTTGGATTTTCACACCTCAAGAGGTGTGAAGACTTTCACAAGTTACTGTTACAAGGCGGACTGCTACAGTGCCATTATGAGCAGTCCGCCTTTTCTTTTTTTTTTAAAATTTTTCTGGGCCCCACTTGTAACATCCAGACCATTCATTTTCTTAAGAAGCTCAAACACGACCATGTGTCCAATTTTCAACCGTTGAGGATGCATGGAGGTTGAGATATCATCAACATAATTACAACCTTTAGATTAATCTATTGTTACTAACATAAGCAGTCCGCCTTTTATGATTTTTTTATTTTTATGGGCCCCACCTGTAAAATCAGGACCGTTCATATTCTTCATAAGCTCAAACACGGCCATGTGTCCAATTTTCAACCGTTGATGATGCATGGAGGTTGAGATATCATCATACAATATACAACCTATTGTTACTAACATACCCAGTTCGCTTTTTATGATTTTTTTAATGTTCTGGGCACCACCTGTAAAATCAGGACTGTTCATATTCTTTAGAAGCTCAAACACGGTCATGCGTCCAATTTGCAACCATTGATGTTGCTTGGATGTTGAGATCTCATCAAACAATATACAACCTATTCATAGATTCACATGTGAAATGTTATGCTAGTAACAAACAATGGAATCTGATCCACATGTGAGTCATTTACATATGCAAATGGCTCACATGTGGGTCATTTACACATGTGAATCACTTTCACAGGAAACAAACGACCCCTAAACTTATTTAACTATTTACACATCATTTATTTCATATATATAATAATAATATATGTCATGATGTTCTTGATATGATTGTATGAAAGACTTACTTGTTATTATATTTATACTACTATAAATGGAAAAATGGATGTAATGAATAATTATTTTTTTCTTTTTCTTTTTTTTTAATAATTATTTTTCATTTTTATTAGAAAAATAAAAAACCTTACGATTCACGATACGATTCTCGATTCGATTCGATTCATGGGTATGAACGATTTGCGACACGATTCTAATTTTGAAAACTATGCTGTTACCTAATCCATCAAATGATTTAAAGCTTTCTCTTCTTGATTTGATTCTTTTATCTTATGTCAACATTTCTTCTATCACCTTTTCCTCTAATTCACTTTCATCATATACTACATCAACTTGTTTAACTTGACAAGTTTCTTCGCATGCTGATCTAATATGACATTCAGCCATGTAATGTCCATTTCCACCACATGAGACCGTTTGATTCGTTAGGACAATCAATCACACAATGTCCTTTTTTGCTACACTTGGGACAAATTAAAATCTTTGTTTTAGATGGTGTTGATGGATTAGACAACGAATCCTTTCCTTTGTCATTTATCAGTATCTGGCTAGGATAAGGATTCTCTTGGTAACCTTGTGATATGGAGGAGAATACTTTTAGTTGGGGGTATATTAGCTGTTTTTCCTTTTTTTATTTTTATTTTTATTGAACTCCCCCCTGCTTGAAAAATTGAAGTGCCTCTTAACGGGCTTTAATGTGGCTTTTGATATCATGAAAATTGGTTTAACATCATGCTAATACTTGTCAACCAATAACGACTTCATGTACTTCCATTTCAATATGCATGGTTGTGAGATTCATTTTAAGTGGACTTCTACATTGTATCACCACATTGGGGCATCTCCTTCAAGCTTTCCCTCTATATTACATATTTGATCATGAACTGTCAGATTCCATTTAAAGCAGTCTTCTACTACATTGATCCAATCCAAGATGTCTGGAGTGTTGGATGCCTCCAACATTCCTTCCATGGTTTCATGCCATTTGGATTTGACAATGAATGGGTTGTCCACTTTCTTGAGCACAAAAGGCTCATTCAAGTTTATGTTGATGGACTTTTAATCTCATATGGAAGATCATTATATGGAATGCCATACCAACCCCAAAGATTATAATACATCATAATGGGTAACATTGGAAACCTGTGGGGAACTAGAAATCTGATAACATTATCCCTCACATGAATGATGTTGCATAGCATAATCTGAAAAGGGAGTCAAGAACTCGACATCATATCCCATGATATATGATAAAACGAGTGGCTCATAGAACCATACTTAAGAAGTCATAAAGCTAAAGTTTTCCCTTGAGGTAATCCTCTAAGGGTCTTAAAAATAACCTTGAGAGGATGGATGCTGATGGAACACTCCAAGCTTAGGCAAAAAGAGATTGAAAGTGTAGTAAAGGTTGGCCAAAAGTGGGCCAAAAGGTCCTTAAATGACTGGAGAAGTGGTATTGATAGGCTTTAGAGGCTTAGAAACCTTTATGGAGCAGTTTTGCACATTTTTGAGTAGTTATGGGAGGTTATTGCGTGTTGTCAGGAAGTTGGGGTACTCAGGGTCGTAATGACCCTTATCCCTATAACTATTTGATGAGGTGTCAAAATAGCCTGATATTAGCTGTAACTAACTGACATGTGTCACTACCTCATAAACCCATGTGTAATGATGCCACATGACATAATTGCCATCTAAGTGGTGATGATGTGGCCTTTCGGGCTCAGGGTTGTTAACAACTCTTGGACCTTTTTGGCCAAAAATGCTTTTGTAACCCTATTTTCAGTATTTTTTTAAGGCAATAGTTACATATATTGTGCCATATTTTAAGTTGGGTAGTGCTGTTTTCCTATTTTGTACTGAAGAATGTTTCCTTTTGAATTCCTCATATTCTTTAGTCAGGAGTTCGCCTAGTTCGTGGGGTGGTAAAGGATGTTCAGCCACAAAAGTTAATTCTTAATGATGGCACTGAAGTTCCATATGGGTTGCTCGTATGGTCTACGGGTGTTGGTCCCTCACATTTTATAAGCTCTTTGCAGTTTCCAAAGTCTCCTGGTGGAAGGTGCATTATAAATTCCATAGAGTAAATCTTGTTGTTGACACTAGTAATGTTGTATTTAGTTTCAGAGAGTCTACTATAATAGTCTATGCTTGTATATAGTTTTTGTTAATTTACATTTATATCTTGCATTCTTATATGGACAATTGCATGGAAGTCACATGTGGACAATCTGTAACGCCCCGAAACCTAGAGCTCATCAGATTCTGGAACGTTGCTACAAGCAAGTCAGGATCACCACATAAATCAATTTATCACAAAACAATGAGCAATGCTTCTAATTTATTTAAGTAATCAATTTGAAAGAAGTGAAGTGATAACAAGTCCACTAACAAGCAATTCCTAATTCATAAAGAAACAAGTTCAACATTATTGAAAAAAGTAATCCATCTCTAAAATCGTATATATCATTTATCAATACGATTGTGACGCTCTCTCATCAGCCATGCAAATTGAAATCCAATGGCTGATCTCCATCGTTGCCAAGCTCCCCCAAATGACCCGTACGTGAAGTGGGGCAAACCACTTATCATAAAATTGGTGAGTAATATTCAAAATACACGAGTCACGAATAGCATAATTCAATAACAGAAATAATAAGAAGAACCCATAAGATGATAACAGATGTCCTATAGAATTTCTTATTATTTAATTAGATTTCATATTCATCTCTTAGCTTTGGTAAGTTCAATATTCCCAATTATGGGTCCTTATAATACAATAGAACTCTAACATAAGAGTTTCAGTATTTTAGTCCCTTCCAAAAGGAAGTCTTTTCTACAAATTAATCAAAAACTCTCCCTTAGGAGATTGGTCCAATAATCACTGATTCAATCCCTATCCACCTTATCCCTCTGTGCCCAAAAGGGGTTCATTGATCAATCAATATTCAGATTAAGTGTCTTTACTGATGTTTCACATATGGTGTCACTGTCTTATACCATATTCATATTAAAATGTCCTAATTACACTAGGAAATGATCATCAGTTCTTTGATGTTCATTATGCATGTAGTAGAACTATTATGGAGTCATACACACTAATTATTCTGATATAGGACTAGTTCCACACAATTGGGTTATATGTATATATAAATATATATATGTACTACAATTCAAAATTAGTACCTGCATATGTGGCACTACTCTTATATCTTTAATTTCTAAACCCTCCTTACCAGTCTAATCATATATAAGGAATTTCTGTCAGTTAAAGAATTGTCCATTGACTGACATATTTATTTCATAATCTTGTCATGATTCAGGTTCACTAAACATATGCCTGTAATATAAGAACTCTAAATTCTTTAATTCTATCAGAGTCCACACTAAAATCACCGGCCCATCATAGAATCTGTAGGGGTAATAATCAGTTTATAAATTCTGAAATAACATAGGGTTGAGATGTAAATTTCTGTACATAATGGTCATAAGGGGAGTCTCTGGAAAAATTCGGGAAATACGTAGGGACTATGTTGCAAGCAATCAACACAAAATCAAAAACAAATGGGGGTGGTCACTTTCAGAAAATGGGTCTCACGCCCAACACATGGAGAAAGAAAACAGTGGGTCCCCTAGTGGCCAGATTCACATGGGTCCAGGGCCATCTTGGTCGCCCATCAGGAACCAAACAGATGGTTGATCCTGATCATTGATCAGGTGGACCGGTGGGTCCCACAGTCTCATCGATTTGAAAATGTAAGGCCGCTGTAGTTCTGAAAATTCTTCATTCTTCCCTGTTATTCATTCCTCTGTCACTTGTTTCAAGGGATGGATTAACCACAACAACATGGATTTCATAATTCTATCATGTTATATTATAAAAGAGAACTTTCAGAAATTCAAACAGTAAACAATACTGTCTACAGCAAATAGGAATAGGTTTCATGCACCCCGGCGATGGATGTTCAGATGGTGGGCCCTCCATGGTCCAACTCACCTGGAACCTGGTCCTCCTTGGTCGCCCATCAGGGACCAAGCAGATGACTGGTCCTGATCTCTGATCAGGTGAACCAGTGGGTCCCACAACCCAATCCATCAATAAATCCAAAAATCCAAAAGTACCGATGCAGGGGATTTTAAATTCTAGATGGGGGTCAAATGGGGCCCAGTCCAAATGGGTCCATCATCACTGTGGTCGCCCAAGGGTCTGCTTTCAGATCCTTGGGACGGATCTACGATTGAGTGGGCCACATGGTCCCACTATCCCAATCGTCAGAATTTGAATCTGTCAACTTGGCTAGAAAATTCCATATTTCTGTCTTGGATCTACTTCAGACTATCTACTCTGCTATGGAATATGAACCTGATGTTATATTAACCAATGAGACTTCATCTTCACATCAATCTAAGAAATTATTCATTATCTAACTACAAACTTGATCTGAGGATTACGGATTTTGGTCAAAGCCCCCAGATCCTCATACCAAGAAGAGAATGGAATTCTCTTCAATTGTCAATGATCAAATTCCATTCCCTTAGATCCTTTTGAGTATAATCATGACTAGTGAAAACAAACAATAAACCCATATTTCTCTATAGATTCAGAAATATTACCCACCTCTTAGTGTAGCTGATTGTGTGATAAGAACCAAGCCCAACTACTTGATAAGGGCTAAGTCATTGGACCAGCTAACAAGCCCGCTAATATGGTGGGCCAAATTCAGAATAGGTCAATTTGGATTTGCTTGAATAAGGCACAAGACAAGGCAGAGTGATCAGCCTAATCTTAATCCATTAGGTGGCAAGATTACATAGGATTTAGTCAGCAGAATCTTCTTTCTTATTTAGTGATAATTTATCCTTGATTGTAGTTGTCAGCTTAGATTTGTTTCTATCTATGTAATTAGCAATCTCTATTTAGTAGAGAAGAATTAATGAGAAAGGTATCAGAATTTATCCCTAAAATCTATGCTTGCACACAAGGAGGCTGTCCAACCTCGAATTGGACGATTTAGGAGGCAGTCCAACCTCGAATTGGACCATCTATCTCTCTTTTCTTTTTTGGTTCCTGTCAATTGGTATCAGAGGGCCGGTTCTGGCCAACAGTTTTCTCAAATCCCCTTTCATTCCCCCTCCTTTCTTCTTCTTAACCAATCCAAAAATAAAAAAATAAAAAAATCAACTGTAACAAGAAACCAAAATGGGAAGAGAGGGTGGACCAGCTTCTCTTCAGATCGTGCACTGCTCACTCGCCGAACTGGTAGTCTGCCATCGCCGTGTTGCACAGTGAAACATCTTATATTTCTCAGTTGCACAGACGACCAAAAGAAGGAACACGGAAGGTCCTACAATAGCAAAGAACGAAGAGAAGAAAGAAAAAGGAATCGGAGGTACATTCCCACGTTTTGCTACAAAGCAATAGGTCAAGGTGAGACAACAGGGCAAAGAGTTCCAAATATTTACAACTGTTTGCCATTGCTCCTAAAAGCTTCATCTTTGTCTCGTTTTGCACAAGAAAAGCAACATACAAAAAAGGCCCAAACGTTTCATCAATTCATGGTTTTGCCATCTAGCTTTTTAGCTAGTAGATTTACACCACTGCCATAACCTTTTTGCTAGCATGACTAACAACACTAGAACCGAAGCTCTCACAACAAAGGTTGACAAGCTTGATGAAGAAGTTAAACAATGTGTGGAATCATTGCAACACATCAAGGTTACCTTAGCAGCTATGGATGCCAAATATGACCACATACTCTCTCTTCTTCCTAAAAAGGCAGTTTCATGAAGATTCCAGCATTAGCAATATCATAGATGCCGATGGACAACTTCAACCTCACATTGCGAGATTGGACTTTCCAAAGTTCTCAAGTGGGGAACCAACCTCCTGGATCTATAAGGCAAATCAAATTTTCCAATATCAAAAGACTGCAGAAGACCAAAAAGTTCTCTTAGCTTCTTTTCATTTAGACGGGGAAGCAGTGCAATGGTTCCAGTGGTACGAGAAGACTCAGAAAGAATTGACATGGGAGATGTTGCAAAAGGCCATTTATGTACATTTTGGGTCAATTGGATATGAGAACTTTGATGAGGTTCTCTCTCGGCTTCGACAAACAGGCACGGTACGAGAATATTAAGCCCAATTCGAATGCTTGGCAAATCAAGTAGAGGGGTGGCCTAAAAAGGCATTAGTTGGTTGCTTCATTGGGGGACTCAAGGATGAAATTGCAGCTGAGATCAAAATGTTCAAACTAGCAAACATTTCCGCGGCAATTGGGCTTGCTCGAATGCAGGAAGAAAAGTTGCAGCGCATCAACTACACAGAACAACCTCCATCTCAGTTGCTACCGCTTTCACAAACAGGGCCCATAGCACAATGGGCTACACCGCCCATTCGACGACTCACTTGGCCTTAGATGCAAGCATGAAGAGACAAAGGCCTTTGTTATAATTGCGATGAAAAGTTTGGGCTTGGCCACAAATGCAAAAATCAACAATTATTTATTCTCGAGGCTACAGAAGAAACGAAGGATTCCTTACTCATGCAGCAGCGTTTTTATGACTTTGACCTTGAGGGCAAGGTCAATTTTGAAGGGGGGAGGAATGATAAGAACCAAGCCCAACTACTTGATAAGGGCTAAGTCATTGGACCAGCTAACAAGCCCGCTAATATGGTGGGCCAAATTCAGAATAGGTCAATTTGGATTTGCTTGAATAAGGCACAAGATAAGGCAGAGTGATCAGCCTAATCTTATCCATTAGGTGGCAAGATTACATAGGATTTAGTCAGCAGAATCTTCTTTCTTATTTAGTGATAATTTATCCTTGATTATAGTGTTCAGCTTAGATTTGTTTCTATCTATGTAATTAGCACTCTCTATTTAGTAGAGAAGAATTAATGAGAAAGGTATCAGAATTTATCCCTAAAATTTGTGCTTGCACACAAAGAGGCTGTCCAACCTCGAATTGGACGATTTAGGAGGCAGTCCAACCTCGAATTGGACCATCTATCTCTCTTTTCTTTTTTGGTTCCTATCATTGTGGCACGGTTGATATGAGGTCTTGAGTATTGCATCCACTAGATCTTCCGGCTTCTTTCTCTCTGTGATTCCTCTTTGTTGCTTCCCAAGAAAATCCTTCTGCACTCCTTCCTTTCCTCTTCTTCTTTAACCCAAAATGAAACAATCGGAATCAACGCAGAAGGCAAATAAGGGTTCTTAAATTTTTTTTGGGTGAAATTCAGATCTCTATCCTTTGGGAAATCCCCCGGTTCCCGAATGGTATCCTCCTCACAAGGGAATATCGTTCTAACAACCCAACAATAAATAAAAGGGGTACTAATGGGTTGGAAATAGGCTAGAAACAATTAGTACAACCCAACCCAACCTAATACCTTAAGGGTCACACGAATCTGGGCCTAATCTAACCCAGGTTATTACACAATCTCTCAAATATCATTTGAAATCATATATGATCATGATGCAAACAGGTTTTTAGTTAATCTAATTTTTGTCATTAATGCATGGGATAGCTCAAGTCAATCAACTGCACTCTTGGACTAGGGCATAGTAGAGAGGATAGATTGATATTATCTCAACTCTGCAGCCCACAATAGAATGAAAATATTAAGTGAAGGTTTAAATTCTAGTGTTGGGCTTCATGTTGGTAAGGACCGGGGATGAGTCAGTGCTATCCGTGCTGGTCATGTCTATGCTAGGCAGGTAATACTGTGCCGGTCTTAAAAGTCACTAACATTTCGTAAGAATAATAAATAATGGAAAACATGTAAAAATGTGCAAAATAAGCCATATTTAAGTGGTTTCACATCTCAGTTGTATAGATGCTTAATATTTTTTGAATGTTGTTGCGGTGCCCATCGCTTCATGTAGCTAATAGAAAGGTCCATTTTCCCTTAATCTCATCGTGTGCTTTCATAATATTTTGAAAAAAAGAATATAAAAAATAGAAATAATAATAAAATCATGAAATGCCACAAATTAATCTAAGGTATTTAGACATGTCAATATGAAATGCATGTTTGTTTTTTTATTTAAAATAATGATGCAGACATCGATAAGACTAACCAAAACCACAAGAAACATATATCTAAGAGAAGGCCCCAGGCCGCCTTTGATTGTTTTAAGTCTAAATCTCAAGAAATAGTCTAGATCTCAAGCCCAAGAGTTGGTATGTTTAGGCCCGCGAAGCCTTTAGAATAAAAAACTAATAGGAAGTAAATGTGTAAATGGGAGAGAAGAATCAATATGGTAAGACTTTAGGGCCTGTTTATTTGCCATGGAATAGAATAAAGATGGGGTGAAATAAAATCTAACTGCTGCATTCAAACTTTTTTACTCAATGTGTTTGCGGAGATTGCAAGCGACAGGTAAAGATAGCTTATTTTACTTGTCGCTTGCAATCTTTACGAACACGTTTTTGAGTAAAAAAGAGTGCAACTGTTGTTATTATTATTATTTTTTGAATGGCTAATGTAACCATTATGTTTTGTTTCACTCTATCTTTATTCTATTCCATGGCAAATAAACAGGCCCTTAGATCATGAATGATGATAAAATCTTGCAATTAAGAAGTTTATGACACAAAATGAACTCGAGTGAGCCTAACAGTGGAAAGGAAGCAAAACAAATGGGTTAGGATTGAAAAATGGTGCAAAAGAAGCCTTCAGAGGGGCTTTGAGCCTGTACTGATTGAGTTCTATGAATTGCCAGGGATGACTCGTTTGGTACCAGTTACTTCTGAATGAGTCAAGGATGAATTGCCCTGATTCATCTGAAATTGAATTTGGCCTTATTACCTAGTATTGGATGCCGTTCCCTTTCGGAAGCGACTACACTAAGTTAAATCGAACGAGTTGACCAGATGGCAGATGAAATTTAGAACCATTTGAAATCTTATCATGCTTATAAGCACACACATGCTTTACTCTAAGCATGCGTAGAAAGCACACATCTGAAATCCTAGCCCCTCAGTAGAGGTCCCCCAGAGTTAGGTTGGCTGCATGGCCTTGGCATGGAAATTGAGAAAAGCTATGCATGGTTTAAAAAAGTGTACTAACTGTGATGAAACCTAAGGATTAAATAAAATTTCAACAAATTAGAAAATAAAACTGAAACTAGGGTTTCTAATTCCTAAGATAGTCAATTTGCATTACTAGGAAAATAAATTCCTATTATCTTCTTCCAGTGCATTACATTTGTATGCGACAGCTTTATGCATTTTGGTCATTATCCAATGATTTTGATCTTTGTTAACAGGATTGGCGTTGATGAGTGGTTACGTGTTCCTTCCGAGCAGGATGTGTTCTCTATTGGTGATTGTAGTGGATTTCTTGAAAGTACTGGTAAACATGTACTACCAGCATTAGCCCAGGTCAGTAGGAACATCTGTAGTTCTTTTAAACTTCTTCACTTCACATTTCTTTGATTCTACTGTTCATATGAAACAAATTAACAATAATCTTTACTAATGCTTTTACCAGAGGTTGGATTTCATATTCCATCTAAGGCTTCCAAGTTTAGTAACTTGTAAGGCTTTAGCTTCAAGAATGTCCAGGGACCCCTGTTGGGCACTCACTGATGTTGAGATGCAGATATGTAAAATACAGGGGGATTTCTTTTTGTGAATACTGAAAACTATGTAATTATAAATATATTCTTATGGCCACCCAACCCTAAGATGGATGGCCATAAGCTTCTTTCTCTCCAATTTTCCTATTTTCTCTATAACCCTCTTTTCCTCTCTTATTTTTTCACCTTTTCTTTTTCCTCTTCCACTTCTATCGACTTCTCTTCAATTTAGATTTTCTAACTTGGGATCAGAGCATCTGAACTTGAAGTAGATCCATCAACTACTAGGGAAGAGGATCAATTAGAAACCTCAGGGATTGTAAACCCTGATGTCCGTATCACTGTAAATCTGTTTAATGACAAGAATTATAAGGAACGGTCATGTTTAGCTAGAATGGCCATTGGTGATTAAAAGATGCTTATATACATATATGGCTAGGTTGTAGGGCCACCTATTGATTATCTAAATATGGTGACTAGGAAGCTGAGAACATTGGACATGAATGGATTCTGGATTCCATGGAGGATGGAATTGCTACTAGTTTTAGTTATTGCAGAACCATTAAAGAAATCTGGGATTCAATCTTTATAGCCCATGAAATCAAGAAAAATAATGCTCGGTTTATCAATTGATAAGGAATTTGTCATGGTTCGAACAAGAAGTTTATCCTTCCAAGGTTGCTATGCCAAACATGGATTAAAAAATCGGCTGAGTCGACTTGGACTCGGTCATGACTGAGTCGGATCATAGTGACTCAGATTCGGCTCTTAAAAAAAATAAAACAAAAGGTTTTTTTTTTAAATCTTTATCTGAAGGACTGTAAGAGTAATATAAAGGTTAAAAAAAGGGGGAAGGGTTTCAGATTAGGACATTAGGTTAAGAAAGGGAGAGAGAGGAGGCTAGGTTAAGAAAGGGAGAGAGAGGAGGCTGGGATTTGCTGGCCTGATGTTTCTCTGCACTGCTGCTGGCCTGCTGTTTCTGCTTTGCATTTAATTGTTACTGGCCTGCTTTCTTTTGTTGTTGCTACCTTTCCCTATTGCCGCCGCCGCCGCTTTCCTGCTGCCAGATGCTGCTGCTTTCTGCTGTGAGATGTTGATTTTCTATTCTGCTGCTGTTGCTTCTGTTGCTGTTGCTCTGCCAGGTACACTGCTCTTCCTTCTTCTTCTTCTCTTCCTCTCCTTTTCCACATTATCTGCGCGCAACTGCTTTCACTGGATTCTGGCCTGGGACAGTGAGGTTTTTTTTTTTTTACTATTTTTTCCTCATTTAAAATTTTTTTTTGTGAGTTTTTTGGGACGTAACCCGACTCGGCCGAGTCAACTCGGACTCAGCCATGGGAGAGTCGGGTCCCGATTCCATTTTTTGAAACCTTGATGCCAAACATGGGAATGTGGCATGAGCTTAGCCAATATTGGTGTAGATGTCCTTGTGCAAAGGATCAAGAGCAAGAATTAGAAGTCCAATGTTTATTTGGGCTGCTAGAGGATGCTTATCAAGAATATGAGACAGTATGTCACGACTCGAAATCTGAAGCCCTTCGAGTGCAAATATGATGCATCTATTCTCCATATGCATAAGTCAAATAAATAATTCAGATTCAAACACATAAATTAATAAAATTTGAAATTATAAAGAAAATTAATGCAAGAAAATACCAAAACTTGTATTGTTCACAATAATGGAAATTAAAACATTATGTATCTAGTTCTTCTATTTTTTTTTTTTTTTGACATTCACCCTTTCAATGTGCCTGCCAGAAGTCTACATCACCCTAATCATCACTAGCTCATTCTCTAGGTTCTGGTTACCTGAAGTGGGGCAATTGGCAAACCACACATCAGTATAAACCGGTGAATAGATTTCCTAATCTACCATGCACATGATAAACAATCAGCATATAATGTACATGAATAACATCAGTAAAATAGACAGCATTGAAATTCACATAGGTGCATCAAGTCTGATTAGTGTGGCTTATGGAGGTTATTATTATCTTTTCCCATGGATTACCACCTATTCGCATTGTGGCACAGGTCAACATATTCTTTTCCCCAAAAGGTGCACATCATAACATAGATTACCATCAAACACCTTATATCTCCTAATGCCCGGTAAGGGTCCATCGCATGATCCATAATGACCGACAGGGATTCCATAAACATAGTCCATACATAAAATATGCATAATATAGATTGACCACGAGGGTTCATATCACAGCCGGTGTCAAAAAATATCTCCAATATAGCTTACATAAAAGATACGACCCGATTGCTGGGACGTCTTCCCACACCATGCTAGCAGATTAGGGACTCCACGGTTTCTTTTTAAACTTAGTGAAATTCTACCATTTTCTCACAAGTTACATAGTAACATACATCAAATTTTCAGCGTGTAACCAGCCCCTAATGTCACGGGCTGCAAGCTTTAGTGCACACACCGTGCGGCCTTAGGCTTGAGACTTCACTCTTGTATGCCTAAGTTAGCCTTGAACCTTGCTCACCAAGGGTTTGGGACACTACTAGCAAGACTAGAACACAAAGGAAGCAAGAGAGTTTGAGAGAATGCTAAGAATGCTTTGTATTGCTCAAGTTTGGCTTGTGTACAAATGAGGGGTGATGACCCCTTTATATAGGGCAAGGCCCTTACAACTTGTGGCTACAATTGTGTACAAGTGTGTGGCTATTATTAGCCTTCTAGAAAATACAATGGTCTAGAGACTTCCTAAGTGATTTACACACACTAAGTCTCTAGAAAGTTCTAGTGTATGCTCAAGAATTCTTTAGTGTTCCGGGGTTCTCTAGAATGTTCTGGACCCGAAGGACTTTCCACATGCTTCTGGAACCTTCTTGAGTATTCTAGCATGTCTGTGTGCTATTGAGACACAGACTGTCAAGCTGCTGGTTGGGGAACTGTGACACTCTCCCCCACCTAATCTCGCGACGTCCTCGTCACGTTTTCATCGTTGAACTGGCTAATCTTATCTTGGAATTGCCATAGTGCTTCAGCCGGTTCCCAACTTCTTTCGCTCTCGGGTAGTCCCTTCCAATGGACCAAGTATTCATGCCTTGGTCTGTAGTTCTTTCGCCTAACCACCCGATCAGCAAGGATGCTCTCGACCTCTTTGTCATAAGAGGTCTTAACTCCCACGGGAGCTCGTGTGGAATCGCCTCGGGCTGGATCATCCGGGTCTTCATGGAAGGGCTTCAGCATACTCACGTGGAAGACTGGATGAACCTTGAGCTTAGGCGGTAGTTCAAGCTTGTAGGCCACCTTGCCTACCCGCCGAAGGACTCTGAAAGGGCCCTCATATCTACGCACCAGCCCTTTATGGATCCCCTTGTGGCGCAGCACCAAGTGCAGCTTCACCATCACCAAGTCCCCGACGTGGGACGTGCAGTCCCACCTCTTCCGGTTTGCCCACTTCTTGTTGCGCTTGGCTGCTTTGTGTAGACAAGCTTGGGCTAAGTCCGCCTGCTCCTGCCATCCCTTGGCAAACTTGTATGCTGCAGGGGTTGGTCCCGTATATCCTGCAACAATGGTACCGGGTGTGAGCGGTTGTTGCCCCATCACCATCTCAAAGGGGCTCTGGTTCGTGGCCTCACTCCTATGCAAATTGTATGAGAATTGAGCCACGTCCAGTAGTTTTGGCAAGTCTTTTTGTGAGGCGCTCACATAATGCCTTAGATAAGACTCCAACAAGGCATTTACCCTCTCGGTTTGCCCATCAGTCTGCGGGTGGATACTCGTAAAAAACCTTAAATCTGACCCGAGCAGCTTGAAGAGCTCCGTCCAAAACCGTCCCGTGAATCGTCCATCCCGATCACTAATGATGGACTGTGGTATGCCCCAATACTTCACCACATGCTTGAGGAACAACCGCGCTGCTTCCTCTGCTGGGCATTCCTTAGTTGCCGGAATGAAGGTGGCATAGTTTGAGAATATGTCCACCACAACCATGATGCTCCCGTAACCTTCTGATTTGGGTAACCCCATCATGAAGTCTAAGGAGACGCTTTCCCACGGGCGTTCTGGGATTGGCAGTGGTTCCAAGAGACCCGCCAGCACCTTCTGCTCGACCTTGTCTTGTTGGCACACGAGGCAAGTTTTAACATAAGCTTCAATATCATCCCTCATACGTGGCCAGTAGTAGCGTTCCTCCACAAGCGCAAGGGAGCATTGCACGCCCGGGTGCCCAGCCCACTTGGAGTCATGGCACTCCTGCATAACCTCCTTGCGTAGCTTCCCGTATTGTGGCACATAGAGCCGGTTCCCCTTGGTGTATAGCAAATCATCCTCAAACCAGAACCTCCTGGTCTTGCCTTCCTTGGCATACTCGATCAAACTTTTCGCGGTCTGGTCATGAGGCAACCCCTCCTTGATGCGTGCTACCAAGGGACCTTGTGGTCGGCTAATCGCAGCAAGTTCTGTCTTCAGGCTTAGTGCGTCAGCCACAAGATTTACCTTCCCTGGCTTGTACTCCATGATATAGTCGAACTCTGCAAGAAAGTCTTGCCACCGGGCTTGCTTGGGAGAGAGCTTTTTCTGGGACTGAAAGTAGCTTGTGGCCATGTTATCAGTTTTCACCACAAATCTGGAGCCTAATAGATAGTGCCTCCATGTGCGCAGGCAATGAACTACGGCGGTCATCTCTTTTTCTTGCATCGTGTACCGCCTCTCGGTATCATTGAGCTTCCGGCTTTCAAATGCTATAGGGTGACCATCTTGCATTAGCACCCCACCAATGGCAAAGTCAGATGAGTCCGTATGCACCTCATACGGCTTGGAGAAATCTGGCAAGGCTAAGACGGGCTCTTTTGTGATGGCAAGCTTTAGTCAATCAAAGGCCTGTTGGCACCCCATACTCCACTCCCATACTCTTCCCTTCTTGAGCATGTCTGTCAATGGTGTGGTGATGTTGGAGTAGCCTTTGATAAAGCACCGGTAATAGTTCACCAACCCAAGGAATGATCGGAACTCGGTGACCTTGGTTGGTGGCTCCCAATTGACAATGGCCTGCACCTTACTCCCATCCATTCGGATCTGGCCACCTCCCACAATGTGGCCTAGGAATGGTATCTCATGCAAGGCAAAGGAGCACTTCTCCTTCTTGTCATAAAGTTGATTCTCCCTCAAGGCCTGGAACACTTGTCTTAAGTGTTCCACATGCTCATCAAGTGATTGGCTATAAACCACAATATCATCAAGGTAAACAACCACAAAACGATCAAGGAAAGGTTGTAGTACCTTGTTCATGAGAGTGCAGAATGTGACTGGCCCGTTGGTGAGTCCGAAGGGCATCACCAAGAACTCATACGACCCATACCGTGTGACACAAGTTGTCTTGGGCTGGTCCCTTCTGCTATGCGCACCTGGTAATATCCCGATCTTAAGTCTAACTTGGTAAACCATCTAGCACCACCAAGCTGGTTGAACAAGTTTGCAATGAGTGGGATCGGGTATTTGTTCTTGACCGTCAGCTTGTTGAGCGCCCGGTAGTTGATGCACAATCGCAATGACCCATCATGCTTGCGTTGGAACAACACCGGTGCACCGTAGGGCGCCTTTGATGGTCGGATGAACCCTGCATCTATAAGCTCCTTGAGCTGTTTGCGTAACTCTTCTAACTCCAGGGGTGACATCCGATATAGGGCTCTTGCTGGCGGTTGAGCATTAGGCACCAGCTCTATCTTGTGATCCACCTCCCTCTTTGGTGGTAATCGCTTAGGCAGCTCTAGGGGCATCACATCCTTGAAGGACTCCAGCATATCTAGCACCTTTGGTGGAGTCTCGTCCCTGGGCTCCGGGGCCTCATCAAACTTTAATGCTGCCAAGTAGGTGTCTTCGTTCTTTGATATGCCCTTGGCTAGCTGAATTGCTGACAGCACCTTGGTAGGTTGGCCGGATTCCCGTCGTACCGACACAATACATTGGCAGCGGGGGTCGAGAATGCACAAACAATTGGCAAAAGGTACAAGAAGAGCATTTATATGGTCAAGGAAATCTAAACCAACAACAAGCTCATAGTCATCAAGTGGGATTACCTCGAGTGCTTCCTTGCCCGTCCATTGTCCAAGTTGTATTTCTGCTCCTTGTACCCTGCCCATGGTCGGGACCTCTTTGGAGTTAACGGTTTTGATCCACCCGTTGCCTTTCTCTATCCGTAGTCCAAGCTTCTTGGCAGCTGTCTCGGACATAAAGAGATCGGAAGCTCCGGTGTCCACTAGGGCATTCATCTTGTTGCCCGCCACCATCATGTCTACAAACATCAATCCCTTCTGCCTAGCCGACTTCTTGGTCTTGATGGAGCTAAGCATGATTGAGCCGAGCTTGAGGGTCTCCTTTTCTGTCTCATCCTTTTCAGCAATAGCTGCGAGCTTACCTCGCTTTGGGCAGTCACGTATCCGGTGTGGCCCCTCACATAGGAAGCATGCTTGTGGCTCTCGGTCTTTCTTTTCCCCATCCTTGGAGGACTTCCACTTCTGGAATGGCGGCTTCCCACTGCCACCCTTGGATGGCCTGTCTCGGTCCCTGCCCCTGTCCCGATCCTTGTCTCCCCCAACTTTGCCCTTGTTCTTGGAGGAGTCGGGCTTCTCTGTCTTCTTGAACTCGACAAGGGACTCGGCCACGGTCATGGCTCGTGTGAGGTCTTGGACGCCCCTACGTTGTAACTCCATCTTGACCCATGGCTTTAGACCATCCATGAAGGAGAAGAATGCCTCCTTTTCTCCTAGATCCGAAATCTGGAGCATGAGCTCGGAAAACTCCCGCACATACTCCCGCACCTCACCACGTTGTGAGAGCCTACGTAGCTTCGCTCGAGCTTCATCTTCTGCATACTCGGGGTAGAACTGTTGCCGGAACTCTTTTTGGAACTCTTCCCACGTGGTGATGGCAGCACCACCAAGCTTTGGGTCGTTGCACCTGTGTCGCCACCACAACAAAGCAACATCAACTAAATACATTGAGGCAGTGCTTACCTTAGTGGCGTCCTCCACTATGTCCATCACCCGGAAATATTGTTCCATTCCCCACAAGAAGTTGTCAATGTCCTTGGCCGACCTCGTGCCCTTGAACTCTTTTGGCTTCGGCACGTCCACCCGATGCGTAGGTACAGCAGCAAGCACACCACCACTAATGGCTACTTTGCAAGCAATGAGCTCCTTCTTGAGTTCAGCCATCTCTTTTCTTAAGGCCACCACCATGGCCTCTAGGGCAGCATCCTTCTGGTTGAGAGTATCCAAGCTCTCATTGAGGGCAACTTGCATCTCCCCCTTGAGCTCCTCACCCATTGAGGCCAGCTCTTCGATGCGTGAGTCGGTGTCCTCGAACTGATCTCGCATTCCCCCAATGGCTAACTCGACCTTAGCCAAGCGGGCCTCCATGCTGGACATCACGTCCCTCGATCCGCCCTTCTTGCCCTTCCCACGGGCCTCCTGTCCTTCCGCACCAGGGTTGCAAATGTCAGAAGTGGATGTCATGTCTTGCCTTGAGCATAGTCGAACCGACCTTGCTCTGATACCAATTGTCACGGGTTGCAAGCTTTAGTGCACACACCGTGCGGCCTTAGGCTTGAGACTTCACTCTTGTATGCCTAAGTTAGCCTTGAACCTTGCTCACCAAGGGTTTGGGACACTACTAGCAAGACTAGAACACAAAGGAAGCAAGAGAGTTTGAGAGAATGCTAAGAATGCTTTGTATTGCTCAAGTTTGGCTTGTGTACAAATGAGGGGTGATGACCCCTTTATATAGGGCAAGGCCCTTACAACTTGTGGCTACAATTGTGTACAAGTGTGTGGCTATTATTAGCCTTCTAGAAAATACAATGGTCTAGAGACTTCCTAAGTGATCTACACACACTAAGTCTCTAGAAAGTTCTAGTGTATGCTCAAGAATTCTTTAGTGTTCCGGGATTCTCTAGAATGTTCTGGACCCGAAGGACTTTCCACATGCTTCCAGAACCTTCTTGAGTATTCTAGCATGTCTGTGTGCTATTGAGACACAGGTTGTCAAGCTGCTGGTTGGGGAACTGTGACACTAACACATGTCTGGATTTAGTTTTGCCCCGCTTCATTTCATAATTGGTATCCGTTTGTGTAGGTCTGATCACATTACCTTCACCTTCAATGTAAGTCAACGCCATACATATTTGATATAGCACAAGTGAAGACATGGAACTACCCAAACTCATAATGTAGCAGTTCAACATAACATATGGGAATTTTAACAAACATATAGAGGGAATCATAGAAGCCTTGGCTACATGTAAGTTCAGATTTGAAATGACTAAATCAATCATTATGGTGCATGCTTATAAATCAAGAAACAAAACACATAGAACCACCATGTAGAATCTCATCGAATTCGATGTAAAAACCTCCAAAAGTGTATGAATAGGGTTGGGCCATCACTCTTTTTCAATGTAGGTGGCGCAACCATGGTTAACGGCCTCATACTTGCGGTATTGCCAATTCCACCTAAGGGTTTCTTACATCATATCCCAACATCACATAGTCATCCAAAATCATTAATACAAATAGGCAAGTAACATGAGTAAGTGAGCAAATCTGAAAAAAAAAAAAAAATTATGTACATAAAAAAACCCTAAGAGTTCTTTATGCAGAGAATCTAGAAATCATGAGAAAATCCACGCATCAAAACCCTAGTTATATGGAAACCCAACTTTCATCAGCACTTTTTAGATGTCTTGTTTGCACTCAAATTCCTTCATTCCCACAGTAGCATCAAACATTGTCCATTCTTCATTGGAAGCCTGCCGTGGTTGAGGAAATGAAAGCTCTTGAATGAAGTCAAACTTAGGAACTACTAAACAATCAGATGGGAAGAGGGCAGTTGGATGTCACTTGGTATTTATGGTCAAACACCTTCCTTGCGGATTTGTTGAGAACTGTAAGACAGATTAATATCAAAGGGATAGACACAAACCTGTGCATTGGATTATCTGGATGGTTTTGCTCTTTTGGTCAAATTAGGTTCTTCTAGTAAACCAACATTTTCTACTCTCAATTTCAGCAAACCAAGATTTTCCACTCTTTCAACTAGATGTAAGGATTGTCTTTCTACATGGTAACCTACAGGATGTATTCATGGATGTTCCCCTTGGATTTCAGCTTAAGTAGGAAATGAAATGTAGATTAAAGAAGTTTATAGATTGAAGTAGTCTCCGAGGGCATGGTTTCAGAAGTTTAGAGATACAATGCCAAATTTGGGTTTCAGGCATAGCATTACAAACTACACCATTTGTGGAGATGAGTGAAAGAAGTGTCAAATGAAGTATCAAATGAAGTTTTCATTGAAAGAAGTATCAAATGAAGGATTCATTGTTTATGTTGATTGTGTCATCATCACAAAGTCATACTTCAGAAGAGGTAATTTGAATGATCATTTGAGAAATAATTTTTGATATCAAAGATTTAGGATGGCTATTGGCTAACTGCTTGATCTCGAAGAGGCATAGCATTTTTGTAGGAAAATATCTTTTGGACTTGCTAAAGACTAGTATGCCCGGCTCAAACGCTTGCTGATACACTTATGGAGGCCAATCATCATCCACAGGCTGATGAAGGTGATTCCTTGAAACATGTTGATATGTACCAAATGATATTTGGGAGATAAGACATATCTGATTGTCACAAATAAGACAGATCTTATTGTCACAAGCACTATATCTAATTGTCAAGAGTCCTAGCGTCAGGTTTTTTTTTTTTTTCCTTCTAAATATCTAACATCAGTTATGTTGTTGGGTTTATAAGCCCATTCCTGCTTTCTCCTTGTTCTCCTCACCTGAATTTTCCTTATTAAGAATTGATGAGTATATGAAGAATTCTACCTTAAGGGTTTACTTTACATTTAACATGTCTAAATGTGGAGGTCTATACTGATGCACAGCTTAGTTTGGTTGCCAAACAAATAGAAGTTTGACTTCAGGGGGTATTGGCCCCTTGTCCTAAAAAATTTAATGCTTTGTAAGGGCATAAAACAGCCCGTTGTTGCTTATTCTAGTGCGAAGCTAAATACATGGCATTTGAAGATATCAGCTTTGGAAATCGGTAAGTAGGCATTGATACATACCTGCTTGGGGGGCAGTGTAGAAATTTTTTTGCATATAATTATCATACAATAACTTGGGTTATTTTTTAAATACCTAAGAGCACTTTTTTAAAGAATATCACACATTAACACATGCCTAACTAGGGGTGTACACGGATCAGATTGGTGCGGATTAGGCCAAATCCGTCACCAATCTGTTACCTATAGATTGATGGATTTGGAATCTGTCACCAATCCGTAGCTATTAAAAACCGCGGATCGGATCGGATCAGTTTAATCTGTTCAATCCGTTAAATCTAATGTTAAAGAAAATTTGAAGAGCATGCTCTCAAGGCTAATGTGAAATTTGGTATAGGGTTTCATTTGTTATACTTATATATAAAAGTGAATTATATTTTGACCTCTAAAGTTTTTTCTTCTATTATTTAGACCCATTAAGTTTTTTTTATTTATATTTAATGTCAACGGATCAGATCGGATTGAAGGTGAAATCCGTCACCATTCCGTTGCTAATGGATTACAAGATTTTCAATCCGTCACCAATCCGTTTACCTTTGGTTCGGTTAAAAATCCGTTGATTGGATCGGATCGGTTTTAAGAATTGGTGGATCTTTTGTGCACCCCTATGCCTAGCCCCAATTAGGCGTGTGTTTTGACCTATATCTTTCCATCTCACTCCTATTCAAGCTGATGGATGGATATTGACCATTTCCATCTTGGAAACTACCTCATCTCCAAGTTTGTAAAGATAACTGAAACTGCTAGCTAGCTATAAGTGTTGGAATTGCTAGACGTGGATGTGGAGACTCCGACACTCGGCCAAAGATTTATGTGCGTTCTGGTGTGATAGATATTGCGAACTCGCTACGAATGCTCTCAGATCTTCTAGACGATCATCCAAGGGCTCCCATCTCCTTTATATAGAGCAATCCGGAGATGTCACGACCATCGTGAATTCTACCCCTCCCCACTTGACCAGCAGGGAGATAAGCCACTTGAGTTAGATGCCGATCTACGACTCTTTAACGGTCCGATTCTAATCCAAACTCTCCAAGGTTCACAGATTAAAGACTTAATTAGGAGATTAGCCACATCCAATGTGGGTCTCGTGGTAGGCAGGCTACGCGTTTTCTTCATTCTCCCACTTGGCACAAATGCCACGGGACCCACGTCGGATTAATCATGTGGCTAAGACCACGGGCGAATTTCTCGATTAAGTCTTAATCTGTGACCCTAGGAGAGTTTGGATTGGGATCATATTCTAGTAAAGAGTCTTGAATCGGCATCTAACTTGGGTGTGGCTTATCTCCTCGCTGACCAAGGGATTTGGGATTCCAAGAGGGGTAGAATTCATGACGGTCGTGACTCTTTGGGATTAATCTATATAAGGGAGATGGTAGCCCTTGGTTGATCCGCCAAAAGATCTAGAGCTTTTTTAGTGAGTTTGCATGGTCTATCTCACACTCGAAAACACATAGGGCTCCATCCGAGTGTTGGAGTCTCCACATCCACGTTCGGAAATCCCAACAATAAGTAGAGACAAACGGAATCGAAGTTTCTCTCTTCATAAGAAGGTAGCTTTGGATGAGATAGAAATCAACAGCTATGTGCCTCATCCTTACATGGAATTTAGGAGTGGGCATGACACGTGTCGTGGCTTGATTATCACTAAACATTAGTGATGCAGCCCAACCCAAGATCAGGCCCAAATAACAAGCCCGCAAGCCTTGATGGGCCCCACCTGATCAATGATCTGTCAAGAGATTAGAGATCCCTATCCCATAATCAGATGGTTTCTAAATTAGTTAATTTGCTTCCTAAATTCTATTTTGATTAGGATTAGACAGTTTCTTATTTTTAGAATATCTTTTTTTTTTAAATATATTTTTAGAATATCTTGGTTATTAAGAAACAATGCTACTCTCTATATATAGTTGATTCCCATTGTATTTAGTCATGCGTAAACAATTAATCAAGAAGATTTCTTTTGCTGTGAGTGTGTTCAAGAATTCAAAATCCATCCCTTGGATTTGATCAATCATTCGAGAGATCGATCTATTTCGATTGAGGATCCGGGGCTGCGCCAGATTGGTATTAGAGCCGTGATCTGGTCGTCGGGGAAACAACTGTCTTCCCGGGCTCTCCGTCCATACGTCTCTTTCCCCTATCATCATCCACCTTCCAATGTTAACCCTAGCCATTCCGTAACCAGCCCTAGCAACACCCCTCTGCCAAAAAACTTAATACCTATTCACCGAAACTCTTAGCCCATATTTCTCAATTCAATGAAACCCTAGTAGCCCCAAATCAATCCACCGGTACTTCTCCATTTGAAGCTGTGACAGGATTTCGCCCGTGATTGCCTGTTAATCTTGTGCCTTTGCCTGTAGACGCACGAATAAGTGCACAGTGAAGTACACTGACATATATCTGCCTGCAATGATACATATAAGCAGCAAGCTGATAAGCGTCGCCGATTTGTTGAATTTGCTAAAGGTGATATGGTCATGGTCCATATCCATCTAGAGCGTTTGCCTCTAAGAGCTAACAAGAAGTTGTATCCATGTAATACAGGTCCATACAAAATTCTAAAGAAGATTGGCTCCAACTCCTATGTGCAAGGTGTACCATCAAATTCAGGCGTCAGTTCTACTTTCAATGTAGAGGATCTTACGCTCTACTGTGGCCATGACACCGATGGAGACATTGAAGAGCAGATATTACCCTACATGTTAATCTTCCACCTGCTAACGAGATTGTTGATGTGCTTGATGACCAGATTGTTTCTACTCGTCAAGGAGGTTTTCAGAAGTTTTACGTTCGTTGGCGGAATCATCCTCTCTCCGATGCAACATGGATCATTGCTGCAGACTTCCAGCACCTGAATCCATATCTTTATGAGCGCTATCAAGCGATTAACTCACCGGAGTTGAGTTCTTTCAAGCTGGGGAAAGTTGATACAGCCCGACCCAAGATTAGGCCCAGATCACAAGGCCGCAGGCCCGATGTGCCCCACTTGGTCAATGATCTGTCAAGTGATTAGAGATCCCTATCCCATAATCAGATAGTTTCTAAATTAGTTAATTTGCTCCCTAAATTCTATTTTGATTAGGATTAGACAGTTTCTTACTTTTAGAATATCTTGGTTACTAAGAAACAATGCTACTTATATATATATATATATATATAGTTGATTCCCATTGCAATTACTCATGCGCAATCAATTAATCAAGAAGATTTCATTCAATATCTTGTTCATTTTTTCTGTGAGCGTGTTCTAGAATTCAGAACCCATCCCTTGGATTCAATCAATCATTCGGGAGATTGATCTGGTTCGATCGAGGATCCGGGGCTGTGCCAATGGGTAGATTCAGTTGAAGAACCTGCAACTGCTGATACTACTATGCTTTGCGATGTATTATATAGTGAGTTTCCAAGCTATTTGTCCATCATACATGCCACTTGAAACAGGTTGCAGAGAGACAAGGAAAATATCTTGCCAGTCTACTAAACCAAATTGGTAAATCTGGGGGAGGACATGCAGACAGCGCAAGAGATGTGGATTTAGGGAATCCATTTGTTTACAAGCATTTGGGAAGCATGGCAACAGTTGGCAGCTACAAAGCTCTTGTGGATCTTCGGCAAAGCAAGGTGCATTACCTGTGAATATTGCAATCGTGTTTTGTTAAGCTGTTAAATTCAGCGACTAACTCATGCAACATTCTATAACAGGAGGGCAAAGGGTTGTCTCTTGCTGGATTCATTAGTTGGTTTATTTGGCGATCGGCTTATCTCACACGTGTAGTGAGTTGGAGGAACAGATTCTACGTGGCAATCAACTGGGCCACCACCTTCGTATTTGGTCGTGATATAAGCCGCATATGAAAATGTAAAATAACCTTTCATTTATTAAGTAAATAGTGCTTTGTGTGCACTTTTTTAAGCTATAAAGAAACACTGGTACATTTAGGATGAACGTAGTGTGGTTACAATTGTGAACTTCAATTTTTCTTCTAATAAAATATCATTTGTCCTTTTTTTATTTCCCTCTTGAATGTGATTTGAACTTAGTTGGGTGATTGAAAGGGGGCAGACAACAGATGCTTTTTTTGCCTGTTTGTAATGACTTCAGTAAGCAGAACAAGAGCTGAACTAGTCTTCAGAATGATTCGATATTCCTTCCTAAAGAATAACAAAAAAAAGCTTATTGTTAATGGGACAGGATCTGATGCTGCCATGTTTGTTTTACCTTTCTTTTCTTTTTCTTCTTATTTAAGTTATAGGAATCATGCCTTAAGTCAGAAGATTATTCTGGCATGTTGATGCCAAAGAGTGATGGAAAGTGTTCTTGGTTCTTCAGTCCTATATTTATGTGCTCCAATTTTCTTCCATGGGCTACCACATAATGCGGACTCATGGATGGAGCCCACCTGGATGCATGCTAATCAGCGCGTAAGGAAGGGTAGAAAGGTCTCAGCATGGACTAAATTCAGGCAAAGTACAATTAGCAGTGCACCTCGGGCATTGTGCTGGGCCGTGGACTTGATTTGGGTGGGCAGACCATGAAATTGACCCTTCAAGTCAGGAAGCAGGCCAGGTCAGGTTGGTCCATGTTGCTATAATGATTCCAATCCAGTATAAGTTGTTTGTAGGGGTGAGTCTAATCTCAAATGGTATCTCTCACATCATGTTTCAGAAATTTGACTCTGAATGCGTGAGAGATGCAAAGTCACGAAATCATCGCATAATTTTAATATCTGTTTTTATGAAGGACTCATTTGTAGGGGTGCAACGGTTGTGTGTTTTGGAAAAGTCATTAACCAAACCATATTTTAGGGTTTTCAGTTTTTAAAAACCATACCGAATCCTAAAAAACCGAACCGCGGTTAATCATATTAGACGGTTCAGTTACTATTAATTGTCACTTAAAATACATATTTTTTATTTTTTATTTTTTGTCAGAATACAAAATATATGTTCAAAAGTTAAAACTAAATATCCTAGATAACAAATTATATAATTTCAGAATACTAAAGTAGCATTAAAATGTTCACATAGACAAATGAAATAATAAAGTGCATTTTTCTAGCAAACACATCCTTGATCCTTGCTTTTCCCTCTTTCGTTTTTTGTTCTAACGATTAGGGCTCAAAAGTTAAAAGGGGTCATTTAAGTTATAAAATTACACAATACCCCCCTTTTTTTCTTTTAAATTGGGGTATAACGGTTCGGTTAACCGTTGTGTTTTGGCAAAATAGTTAACTGAATCATATTTTACGGTTCGGTTAGATTAATAACTGTGAGTTAAAAACTGAAACCGAACCGTGAATCACGGTTTTTCGATTTTAAAAACCGTAATCGTAACCGAAATCGTGAAACACGATTATTAACCGCCGGTTCGGTTTGGTCGTTTAGATGGTTTTTCGGTTTTTTTTACACCCCTACTCATTTGTGGGTAGTGAGGAATTTGGCCTCATTGGAATCTGCAGAGGCGTGAAACAAAAATCCATTAAGGCTTTTTTTGTTTTTTTGTTTTTTTTTTTTTTTTTGTCCGTGTTTGGACTTTGGTGCATGGAAGGAAAAAGGCTGTTTGGTGCAACGATGAATATTTTTTTTATGATTCCAATATATTGGTGTTTGGTGCAACTATGTCGCTGCATTGGAAAATTTTTTGATGCTTACAAAAGCTATTAGAAACTGAACATAGATGTTGTGGACCCCGCTACAACTGTTCATAGATGGTGTGGAATAGATAATTTTTTTTTGGCTGGGAAAATCAAGCTCACTCTCATAAGGGAATCTGTTTTTACAAAGGGCCCACTTGTTTTGACAAAAAAAACAGACTTGAAAGCAACAACTGCCTGTTGGGTTTTTTTTTTTTCCTTACAAGAAACTCCAACTCAGTCACCCAATCACAGTAGACAATGTCATTATCCTGCTGAGCAACAGCTGCAGACAACAACTGATTTTATTGCATTAACATAATTGGGCTTAAGCCCTAATTTCTTGGACAATGTCCACACAATGAAAAAGTAGTTGTCGGTCTTAATTTGGGCCTGTTTGATAACCAGATCCTGTTCCAGATTTCTTGGGTGAACCCATAAATGGGTCCTGCTTGGGCAATAAAATTCTGGACTGCCAAGATGGGGAGCCTTTTTATCAGATGCAAATCCCCTTAAAACATGGACCACCAAATGAACAGCTCTGATTGCCAAATGTGAAAAAAAATGGATCAACCAAATGAACAGCTCCGATTGCCAAATTGGGGAAAAAAAATTGGGTAAGATCCACCTAGGTGGAGAGCCTTAACCGTATATGTGGTAACAGGTAAGCCCGAAGGCTGTTCCCGTCCCTGTCAGGGGAGATGCCAACCGTCTCTCCTTTTAACGAACACAATGACTTTAGTTTCTATCATCTAATATAAACAAGTAACAAGTTTAGAATACAAGCGATGTGGGATGCCAATATGCAAACTGCAAGATTTGCTGCTTTCACATGCTCTGTATTGTAGTCACTTGTTGAGCCCATATTCTTCCCTTCAAGTCTCAGTTTCTTTTGGTCGAACCAATATGAGACTCTTGGTTGTTGGGATAGAGGCATGGATCTTAACTCTGGTCTCCCCAACATTTCAGTTGAATCAAATACCAAAATCCAAACACCATATGAAGAAAACTAGGCAATCAAGATAACAAAAAAAAAAAAGAACACACACACATAAAAAAATAAAAGAAATATTTAAATAGGAGTGGTGAGCCTCCTCTATCATCTCTAGTGGGGATGGAGAAAACATCATTTTCTTTGGTAATTGAATTTATAATTATTAAAGGTAACATTTAACCATTTGGTATTTAAAAAAAAAAAAGTCCTCTCCTGCATAACTTTCTCCTCTCAAATCCAAGCATGTTAAAGAATCACTACTCCGATAAAAATGGTGAGTCTTGTAAAAGGGTTTTGAACCATAGATTTCTCCTTATTGTCCATCTGTTATGGATTCACCTCCTCATTTTCTCCTCATCAAGAGCTACTACATATGCGACATGATATTTTTGGGCCAAAACAGAAGTTGCAACAATGGATGGTTGGACTCTCTAACATTCCATCAATGTCATAATACAATAAGATAGCCACAATTGGCCTGTACAACATGAGCTTAAGGGCATCCCTCTTACTAAATACACTGATACATACAAGAGGGAAAGTTAAATGGATCTTAAATATACGTACAAAAATTTGATAAAGTAATCATGGAAAGAAGAATGCAGTCACTTGGATAGGTAATAAATATGATGTTAAGTATTGAAAAGAAAACATGAAATCTCAACACTTCTAACTCTTTTTACCTGAAACTCAAATCCTAACCAACATTGCCAGGACCTCCTTCATGTCTGGGCGAGCCTGTGGTGTCTCTGCTGTGCACCGCAGCCCAATCTTCAGCAACTCACACATCTCCCTCACCCCCTCATCTCTCCCTCCCCCTTCGCGCGACAACACGGCAAGTACAATCCCCCTTAGCCCTTTACGCCCTCCGCCCACCCGTCTCACCCACTCCACTAAGCATTCCTCCTCCCCATCACCCCCATCCACTGCCCGCTTCCCCGTTGCAAGCTCCATCAACAGCACTCCGAAGCTATAGACATCCCCCTTTGTTGTGGCATGCCACATGTGCCCATACTCTGGTGCCACATACCCAACTGTCCCGGCCACCACTGTGCTAACATGGGTATCACCTGGCCGGACCACCCTTGCAAGCCCGAAGTCGGTCACCCTTGGTTTCCCCTCCTTATCTAACAATACATTGCTGGCCTTGACATCGCGATGCACCACAGCAGGGAAGCAATCATGGTGTAAGAACGCCAGTGCCCGGGCCACTCCAACGGCCACCTTCACCCTTCCTGCACATCCCAACCTCTCCCATTCAGTCACCACCTCCTCCAAGCTTCCCCCTTCCATGTATTCATACACCAACAGCTTGTCAGACCCATAAAGGCACCAGCCAAAAAGAGTTACAAGGTTTGGGTTAGGCCAAGCTCCACCACTCCCACCACTTAACACCTGCATCTCTGCCCTGAATTCTCTCTCCCCTTCACTCCCTTCCCTCTGCAGCTTCTTCACTGCGACCTTCCTCCCATCCTGCAATACCCCACGGTACACCACCCCAAACCCGCCTTTCCCAATGACCATATCATCGGAAAAGTCGCCAGTAGCCATTACAATATCGTCGTAGTTGAAGGAGAGGGTGCTGTCATCCAAATTAAATACCTTAGCAGCGCTTGATGTTGATGGAGATGACATGTAGTGCTTTGAATCTTGTTCTAGCAAATGCACAGAATCTGTGAGAGGACCTCTTGCGAACAAGCAGACTATCAAAGATAGCACCCCACAGATGATGAATGTGAAGGTGAGTGCAACGAATACCGAGAACGCCGTCTTCCTCGCTGGTGAGGATTTCTTTGTCTTTGAATTTCCTGATATTGATGGCCATGTTTTCTGCAAATTGGTGCTTTTACTATTTCCAAGGATGATGTTTGGATCACCAATGAAAGAGTCATTCTCAAATGTTGCCAATTGCCCTGTTGCTGGGATCTCCCCAGAAATCAGTGGATTGTATGAGACGTTGAATCTGTTCAATTCGGAGAGTTGATTCAGACTCAATGGGAATTCCCCGGAGAAATTGTTGGAAGACAGGTCTAAGCTCTGCAAGCACTTTATGTCACCAAGCTCAGCTGGAATCAGTCCTGAGAATCCATTGAATGAGAGATTAAGAAGAACAAGAGGCAGCTTTGCAATGGCTGGTGTGAGTGGACCAGAGAATCTGTTTGTTCCCAAGTGAAAGAGGCTGAAATTCTGCATCTCCCCTATCTCATGAGGGATTGCTCCAGAAAGATTATTTCCAGTGAGCTGGAGGTAGCCAGAGATTTCAAGTTTACGAACAGAAGACGAGCCACGGCAGATTGGAAAGAGGCCATAGCCTTTGAGCATGTGGTCCCAGACAGTTCGGCAACTCTTTCTGGTGAGAAGAGTGTACACAAAGTTGAATGGCGGATGCGTCGCAGGAATCCACCGCTTCATGGTCAGGCACTCTCCTGACCCAGCAATGACTCCAGTAGCCTGTCGATTTGATTCGAATGTTGGTCCAGGGTTCGCACCAATCCTCGACAATTCAGCTGGGATGGTTCCAGATAGTTCATTATATGCAAGATTCAACCACAACATACTACTGCAGTTTCCAATCTCCGGTGGGATTTCTCCAGTGAGGGTGTTGTTGGCAAGCATCAGCCATAGTAACGAGGTCATGTTTCCAATCGATGGTGGGATTTTTCCTGTAAGTCTGTTAAAGGACAGATCAAGTGCTTGGAGACCCGACAGTTTACCGAATTCAGATGGTATGCTTCCAAAGAACTGATTTTGAGCAAGGATCAGGTATTTCAGACTACTCATTTCGGAGATCTCAATTGGAAGTTTCTCATTGAACATATTAGAGCTGAGATCCAATCGTACTATGTTCGGTAATCTAAGAATTCCAGAAGAAACTATGCCATCTGTGTAATTATTTCCATGGAGGAGTAAAAACTTTAGCTGTACAAATCGCTCAAAGATGTTTTGGATGGTGCCACTGAAGTCGTTCTTACTCAAGTCCAAGAATGCCAATTTACTGCAATTTAGAAGTGAATCGGGTATTTCTCTTGATAAGTTGTTGCTGCCTAGGTAGAGTGCTTCTAGACTTGAAAGAGATCCTATCTGGGATGGGGTTTTGCCTACAAATCGATTCCCCGATAGATTCAATGAAACCAGTGCTTTGCAATTCGAAACCTCTTTCGGGATCTCTCCATAGAATTTATTATCTGAAAGGTCAAGAATCTGAAGGACGCAGTTCCCAGAAAATATTGACGGTGGGATTTCCCCGGTGAAGTTATTTTCTGACACCGAGAACTCGCGGAGCCTCGCTAATCCTAACCAGATTGGTCCGCTGAAATTATTCGAGCTGAGGTCGAGATTCTGCAGATTCAAGCATTTATCAAAGCTGTTGTACAATTCACCCGAAAAGTTGTTGGATGAGAGGTTTAATGTTACCAACTGATTGCACATTGAAGGGAAATTCGATTGAATTCCTCCATGGAGGCGGTTGACAGTGACATCAAGCACCACCAATTTGTTCAGTCCACTCAAGTTGAGTTCTCCATCCAGGATGTTATGAGATAAGTTAAGGTAATTGAGTTTTTGGCATCGATTGAGATCCAGTGGGATCAATCCTCCAATCACATTTTTTGACAGATCAAGCCTTGAGAGTTCGGTGAGAGCAGAGTAGTTTTCAAATATCGAACCAGAAATGTTATCATCCCAAAGATCGATGCCGGTGACTCTAGACTTGTCGCTGCTGCACTCAATTCCTGGCCAGTCGCACGGAGAAGGCTTCGATGAATTGCCCCATTCAACATATTTTCCTCTGTTTTGTCGAATTTTATTGTTGTCCTCCAGGAAACTTTTAAGCTGGAGGAGCACTTCTCTGTCTGTCTGCAGAGAGCTTCCCGCAATGAGCTGACCTGCCAACCAAACAGAAAAGGTCAAATGTAAGAGCTTTCCTACACTCAAAACAGAGACCTCTTTATCTTTTTTAGAGAGAATTCTCCATAAGAAGCTTCAAAAACTCCGATATGAATACAACAAAAGGCATCAAAACAGAGAATTCAGTAGATCAAAGATTAACAAACTTCAACAATCACATGACAGAAAAATCTTAAACTTCTAGTTCTAAATGATTATATCTATGTAAACTAGAGTCTAAACAGATTAATTTTCAAACCAAAAGGGAACAAGGATTTCATAATCCGAACCGAAATAATCATTCAATGAGAATTCAGCAGAAGCTTAAAGATTCAGAAAGAAACCCACTTCCACTGAAAGAAAAGCATCTATACACCAAGATTCAGTAGTAACATTGGTTATGAAAAAAAAACTGCAGAAATGAAAGAGAGTTCAAATCTCCTGAATTAAGGAAGTAGAAGTGAAAGTTACAATTCTGGTCAAACCAAAACACACACACAGAGAGAGATATTATATTCTGTGTATAGTAGTTATTGCAAACAAACACAAAAACCGATAGAATTCCTCTGAAGCAGTTCTCAGAAACATAGAATTTAAAGCAAAGACTCTCATGTTAGAGAGAGAAGTTTAATTATACCTGTAATTATAAGTAAGAGAAAGATTAAGACAACCCGAGAGAACAACCAGCCAAAGTCTGTATCTTCTTCCGACATGATATATCTCTCTCTTTCTTCTATTTCCTCTGCTGCAATGATATCCTTGAAGATGTCGCCTTATTTTTTCTTCAACAGAACTCTAGCCATTTGTAAGTGCTCAGATTCGATTTTTCCAGTTGGTACGTTGTTATGTAAAATCCCGGAAACAACAAAAGGCCAAAGCTAAGAAGCATAGAAAGAAATGTCAAGTCCTTTCGTTTGAAACGTGTAATAAGAGAAAGAGAGAAAGAAATAAAATGGGAGACGGTAACGAAAGAGAAAGTGAGAAAGGGAGAAGTTGGGCGATGAAAGAAGAAGCCGCCTGTTTTGACCATGACGTTTGTAAGGGGGGGAGAGAGAGAGAGGAATTGAGCGACGAGGCTTTGGTGGGTGCGAAAGAGACGTGGCGTGCGTCGCTTTCTCGCGCGCGGGTTTTGAAAAACCGTGTCAACTCTCGCGTCTGTGTGTTTTGCTCCGCGGGTTCTAAACGAGTTTAGGGAGAAAGATATAGTGGTCCGTGGAGTGGGATTGGTTGAGATAGAGAGATTACTGAGAGAAAGTGAGAGGCAGTAGTTTTAAGGAATAGCAGCAGCGGTGAAAACAGGTTGCATTCAAAGCGATGGACGTAGGAGAAAGGTGGGGTTGGAAGGACTCACGGGAAATTGGTGAGGGTTCTCGGTGGAGCCCACTTGTAGGGAATTGAAAGCCTTCAAAAATAAACAACTACCTTTTGAACGAGTGTTGGGAAATTTTGGCTATATGGCACTTCATCGTCGTCTTCCTCCCGTACGATAGTCCTATCCATTGGATACTCCAAAATGGGTAATGCATAAAATTCGATATGATTTGTAATTTAAATTAAGCATATGGAATTAGATTTATTCATTAAATAATATATGATTTTAAAAATATAAAAGCATACATTACGCTATGATTTTGATGATGAGCGGATCTCCTCTCTTAAATAGAGTTTTCTTCTATCTCCCTTATCACCCACTCTTACTTTTCAGATCTCGTAGGTAACTTAAGAGAGAGGACGACCGGAAAACCATATATAAATAAGTCCTAGAGATCTTTTCTCATAAAAGAAATCTAATAAAGGTTAGTTTCCTTAATTCCTTTAAATTAACCATTATTTGATAGGGCTTGCTAAAATTGAATCCAACATAAACTTAGTAAAACCAAAAACTAAAAAAGGGAAAAGTAACTTAAATTAGTGGGCTCAAACCGTGGGTCCGAACGGTGTTACACATGTGGTCATGAGAACGATTCATGTCTAATATAATGTACGATGTCGGATGTTGTATCGGGGCATCATAGATTTTCATCCTCAAAGCCTTATTTGAACTATAAAACACTTTTTCTTTCTAATAATTTGTTCACATTATCTAGGGCGCATTTGTGCACCATAGTTTCCATTTAAGCAAAAATTTTCTTTTCAGTGCGAAGGTGTTTCAATTTTTACTTTTTTAGTGCAGCCCGTTTCATTGTAATGAAATGGCCGGAAGGGAATGTTTTTTTTTCCTCGGGAGAGAGGACGAAATGGTTACCTCTTTTGTCTCTCTACATAAACAAATCCTTAATAAGTATCGATTTCAAAGGAACTCAACTCTTGTTAGATTGCGATACAAGGAGGGGAATTTATGTTACTTGGTTTATAATTTTAATTAGGGAGCCCCGCTAATGAGCCTCACGAATATCATGTGAGTTCTAGCTTAAGAGGAGAGTGACTCTAGTGGAGGAGATGTTATGCGAAAGTAGGGATGACAATAGGTCGAGTTTGAATGGGAACCCGCCCCCGGCCCATTTCTATTAGGGGTGGGTTTGATATTTGTTTTCTTGGAACAAGGCAGATTTGGGTTAGCCTCGTATATATAATATATATATATATATATATATATATTTATTACTACCATGCATTTATATATTTTAAAGTATCTAAGGTTTAAATTTGACTTGATCCAGTCCAAATGGGATAGACTTGGTATCACATGCCACTGACCCGTCATAGGGCTGGTTGGAATTGGACAAGACAAATCCGAGACCCAAACCCGCCTTGTTCCCCTCCCTTTAAAGGAAAGGATGAGAAAGATGGTGGTGGGCTTGGAAAGGTAAGAGTGCCAAAGCTGAATTACTCCATCAAAACCAGAGGGAAAATGGTTTGGTGGATTGAGGGCTGCTTTTATTGACTGACTATATTGAATAAGAATGAGTAAATTAGTATGGTGGCTGCACCTACGAAGGCAAAAAAATCTTTGTATATCAATTTATTTGCGTGATATAGAAATTGTGCTCCAAATTAAACTTGATAGAATTAATATTTGTTGTCTCTTGACCTAGGGGTGGCAAACACGGTTGACCATGGGTATCTTTGAAGTCCAACATGTATCGAACTCGTTTTAAAAATGTATCAGGCAATCTTAACCCACACTTCTTGTCGGTCAAACTAACCCGACAAGAATAATCTACATGAGAAAAGGAAGAATAAGAATGGACGAGGAAAACACAAAAAGAACCTTCTCTCTCTCTCTCTCTCGTGAATCATGTTTGGATATCATGAGAAGGAGCTCATTCTAGGTGTGAACGTTCAGGTCCTCAGCTAAAGCAATTTGGAAAAACAACCTCGTTGTAGGACTTCTTATAGTTCCTTTTACATCTTCTATATATATGGTTAGAAAAGGATTCAGTGGATATTTGTCTTTTACACCTAGCAGGGTGGTTGAAGTGGGGTCTCTTTTGTTAAGGAGGAATTGAGTTTTCAGATCGTCTTCTAGATGTGGGTGTACTGTAGTTTCTTTTTCTCTGGAGGGTGTAACTGTAGTTGAAACTTCGACAATAAAGGATTTCTGTTTCGGTGTTTCCATTTGAGGATTAGAAGTGGAGTTTTTGAATTGAATTGTGTTGCTTGTTTCAAATAAAGGATTTGGAAAGAAGGGAAAGGAGCTATTTCCTTGGCAAGGTGGTTATGAGATTTTGAGAATTACGTTTTCTTGAAGTGGGTTTCTAATAAAATCAAAGAAGATTTTTCCATGTGGTAGACCATTCCAACTCTATGAGTCAATTGGGTTGTATGGTAAATCCAAACCCGACCTATTTAAATGTAGGTTGGGTTTTTTTGACCTATGACCGACCCGTATATATTGCAAGTCTAATTTATGGGTCAAATGCGGGTTGGAATATACAGGTCATGTTAGTGTATTGGGTCAAATTCTATCACCCTAGATTTTACTATTCCTGAAGATGAGATCAATTCAATTGATATTATTCAAAGTTTCATCCAGTGATATATCTATTGGTGACTTTCAAGCTTATAACATATCATGTCCATAAGCTTAGATCCAAGACTTTGCCATGAATAAAAATGGGTCTCATATGCATCGACCTGGTCATAGGTCGAATTATCTAATCATTTCTCGGTTTGATTTGGTTGGACAATGAATGAAATTGGTTTGGGCCAGGTCAGACCCAGGGACCTACGCTCAACTCTTGAAGGACACTAGCGAAACTTGGAGCTAACCCAACTTAAAGGACTTATATAGTGTATATATTATTAGATATATGTTACATTATAGAGTTTTTCTTATAGTAAAAAGGCCCCTATATTTTATGTTTTTTTTGCTAAAACCTCCTTTGTAACTAATGGTCCAACTGTATAAAAAGTAACTTAGATCAATTTTTTTTTTAACCGATTTACCATTAAGAAAAAAGCAAATGAGTTATCTTTTGAATTAAAAAGATAAAAAGATGATTTTTCCCCTCAAACTTTGAAGACCTAAAATCAAATGCTAGGATGAAAGGCTTGATGACCTATTTTTCAAATCTACATCTAAACCATTCCATTGCCATGCCTTGGTCATCATGCAATTAGGAGGGCCTTACTAGAAGCAACTTGAGTTAGTGAGATTTGCTAAGTTTTAAATAAAGGGTACTTCTGTCATTTATCTGAAAAAACTAGCAGTCACACATGTTAGTGTTACACACTCAAGCTAGGGGCCTTTTTGTAAAAAAAACATAAAAGATATGAGCCCTTTTGAGGTTTTTTGAAAAATACAGGGGTCTTTTTGTAAAAATCTCTATATTTATTTCAAGAGTAATAACATGAGGTCAATATCAATAAGGTCACATGAGATCAAGATAGAAATGTAAGTGTTGAGCCCAAAAAATATATATATAATTACCCAATATGGGGTTTTTCCAAAATATGCATCTGCTCTTGTTTTAGGTCTTCCTTAAGTTTTGGTTCGTTCTTCACCAATAGATTGGATGAGTCATAAATAAAAAGTGTTTAAATCCCACAATACACGATAGTGTGTATGTGTGTGTGTGTATATATATATATAAATTCAAATTTTTTATGCAATGAGGGACACGTTATGCACTTTGAAACCACATAAAAAAATTAATATATTATTTGAGAAATTTACATATATTATTTAGGTGCTGGAAGGGTAACAAGGGCAATCATGGAATGAAGCAAGGAAGACCCTCTTTTACACCCATTATTTTGGTTTATTATGAGGAGAAGTTCCAACCATAAGTGGTACAATTGTGCTTGTTTCTTTACTTCACTCACCGCAAGCTCACTCTAGAGCATTTTATATGACCCACCCACGCTTTTTTGAGTGAAGATGTAGAGATCTATCATGGGCCCCACTTATTAAAAAATCTAAACCGCTCAAAATACATCTCCTCTTTTTTCATAGAATGTGGTAAAGTTTTGCTCAACTTGAGTCTGCCACACCATCAGACTGAACTTCTATGAAAAATATAAATAAAATATAGAAAGAATTCATGTCTTTATACATAATCAATTATATACTCAATTTTATGGTGGGCTCCACTCATATTGGAGCAAAATTAGGCCATATCCCATAAAAAAAAAAAAAAGAAGAAGAAGAAAGGTGTTCATTTTTTTTTTTACATATTTGATATTCAATAAGCAGTCCCCATTTTGTAGTTTCAGTACTTCTCTCATTAGTAGGAACTGTGAGTGACACGGATCATGGAACTAAATAATGAAGTTCTTCTTCTCCACCTCTTCTCCACCTCCATTAAAAACAACTAGGCTTCATGTTCTTTTCTCACTAGCAACAAAAGAGTTCAATCAAAAGAAAAGTTGCCTGAAATGGGGAGTATTTTCTGTTGAGAAAGGCATTTCTTCTCAAAAAGAGGCTCAAACAAAAGACTGGAAAGTCAAAATATCACCACATACCTCTCACGACATCTCTTTCCTCCCGTTTTTCTTAGAAAAAAATATTGAAGATAAAAGCACGATTGTTGGAGTGGAAACTTGATTTTGGAGTGCTTTGTAACTAACGAATGCTAATAAGATAAAAAAGGAAGAATTTTACAAGGTACCTGTGCGTGCGTAATTATTACGGACTTAGGTTTAACTGATGATGAGGGTTTACAGAGAGGTTGTTTAGCTGAACAAGAGTGTCTCTGCTGATCTGAAACCTGAAAGGGAAGAGAAAACAGCAGTCAGGGCCTGAGGCTGCTATCAGCCAAAGGCACTCCGACGCCTGAGTTAGTGCAGTCACTGAACTAGGGTGAAGTGGAGAAGAAGAGATGTTTAGCAGAGTAACAGTGCGGGCTGTATCTTGCATGTACCTGTTCATGACTCTTCATGCAGGCATATATAGAGGAGAGTGGAAGGTTCCATAGTGGAGGTAGGTGAGGATACTTGTCCCATCAGCCCACACCTGGGATCTTTAGTGGGGGTAGGTGAGGATACTTGTCCCATCAAACCTCCCCTCAAATCCCTCACATAAATGTGGATGTGATCTGTTGATAGGAACGAGCCCTTATCCTTGGCCGGTGGCCGCCCTACCTGACAGGGACTCCCTACAAAGTACCCGTCCCATCTCATAATGGGAACTGGAAGCCCGGTGTTCACCTCGGCAGAGGGGCCGAACTGGAGAAGGCGCCGGGGTCAGCTATACCCGAGATCGGACTGGGATGCCAGCGTGAGGCCGAGTTCGGTAGGACATGGTCGGTACTTCTACCGGGACCAGTCCCACCTCGACAAAGGCTGAGACGCTGCTTATGTCGGAGAGAAGGGGGTTAAGGCCCTTCCTGATTGGCGCTGTTACCGAAGGATTACAACATCGGTTTCGGTAGAAGCAGTCCACACAGAACCGATGAGACAGGCTATGACTTATAGAATATAATGTTGGCCAATCAAGAAGTAAAATATGTACAAAATGAATTTAACAAAGGTGAGAAAGGTGGAAATGTAGTAAAACTAGAAAGGATAAATTAGAAATGAGCACCTTCAAGAAAATTTAGGGATAGCATCATGGGGACAAAGTTAGAGAAACCTATTTGAGATGGTTTGGTTATATCCAATATAGGCCGGCAATTGTGTCAGTAAGGAACAATTTGGCTGTACAGGCTAATGGCCCATTCAGGGGAAGGGGCCGGCCGAAAAAGATTTGAACAAAGGTAGCAAAAATATATCTGAAGAAGTATAACTTATTTGAGGATTTGGTTCAGAACAGATCGAAATAGATAAATAGAATTCATGTAACGAACCCCAACATAGTTGGAACAAGGAGTTGATGATCATCATCATCATTGAAAAGCTCTACACGAGGAGATTGACGAGGTAAATAAGGTTTGCCCATTTGAAGTCATTTCCAAGGTAAAATTCCTCCACTTTGAGGTTGAAATGCAATTTTTTAATTCACTTCACTTTCTTTAGTAAGTTCTTTCGTGAAGACAAGGGATACGTTCCCCTCTACTATTTTGTAAAACCTTTTTTTTTTTTTGTGCTTCGTATTTTGTAAAACTTTGATGCGTGCAGCAATTATTTATTTTTATCCCAAGTATGCAAGTACTGGTACATATGTTCTTGTAATAGAAGATTGTTATTGCTCATATGCAATTTAGCTCATGGGGCCCACTTAAGATTGTAAGTGCCATAGTCTTTTGCGCACTATTTGTGTATTGTCAATTCCGTGCCAAAGAACCCCAAAGAACTTGCTTCTAAGTGTTCATCAAAGAAGATCAAGCCGAAGGATGAAAGTCAAGATTTGGAAGGCCTGAATTCGTCAAAGGATCACCATCCTGATGTGCCAACCAAATTCAGGTAAATGGAACTCTAAACGAACCTTTAGTAGGCCTAAAAACCCTTGGATAAATGATAAATTCAATAGGTTTCAAGAAGACAAGTTTGAGCAAATGGAATGCTCATTTCAAGCCATAGAACTCGGTTAACCGCCCTGTTGGCAGTCATCTCACGGTCCCCTTTACCATAAGGTGGTTCACAGAGAAATTTACCTAAGTACAGGTGGCAGTCACCTCACGGTAAACCGCCCCTTGACCGCCTAGTCAACGAAGTTCTGCGGCCACTTTTATCAGTAAGTTAAATTCTGAGTTTTTGACTGTTTAACAGAGTACGGTCACTTAGCGATCACCCAATAGTTAACCGTCCTCCATCTTGGCTAACCTCCAGGTCAATGACAATTCAAATTTTCTGACCATTACACTAGCAATTGGAAATTTTGGGTAACCGTGGTATATGGCGGCTAACCACAAAACTAGCCGTTAGAGCTCTCTATAAATTTTTTGAACTTGTTTTCAATTGCAACTGATCCATTTTTGAAGAGCCCTCATTCCTACAACTTGCTAACTCATTCTAAGCTCTCTAAGCCTCTTCCAATCACACCTAGACATCATTTAAGCAAATCCAAGAACCTTTTTAGCTCTAAGAGAGTTTGATTAACGGAAGTTCATCTACAGATACCTTTGTGCCTCAAAAAGTAGAATCCTTATCTCCCTAGACCTTGACCTCTGCAACTTGGTTGTGCACTTCATTAGAGTATCTTCTTCTACACCGAGCAAGCAACTGTTGACACCAAAAATGTCACTTTGCCTCTTCAACATAAAAAAGCTACATGAAGCCGCATCCTACCACAAACAGACAATGCTACTTCAAGCGTCAAATATTGTCAAAATCAAACAAAAACTACAAGATTCTTCAAACAGCAAAAAGAAGAGTACACATGAAATTTCGGGCCATTTCAGCATTATTTGACTTAAATTCACTCCTCTAGTAGCTGAATAGGAGCCTCCAGCCGTGACAGCATTGAAGACATCAGATCTTTTCTCCGAGCCTATGGATGGTCTCAAAATATCTCCAAAAGGCTCCATGTCAAGTTTCAAGTCAAACCGACAACGTTTGACCCCACATCAACCCTTAAACACCAAAATCAAGCATCTCAACAGCGAGAACTATTGAGGCCATCACTCATCAAACAAAGCACATTGGTGACTTCAAAAGGCTTCCAAAGGGCTACATGTCAAATTTCAGGTCATTTCGACAACATTTGACCGAACTTTTACTCTCAAAAGCCAAATCAGGCCTCCCTGTAGCGGAGCTCCCCGGGACCATGATTTCTAAATCAGAGCTAATGGATTGTCTCAAAATGACTCAAATAGGCTCCTTATCAAATTTCAGGTCAATCGGGCATCGGTTGATCATACATCAAAGCACGGCATCTCCCTTATAACAAAATCAAGTCTACTGGTGACAGGACCCCACGCGGCTTCAAAACACAAATGAAAGCCTATGGTTGGTCTTATTTATTACTCAGGAGGCTTTACCTCAAATTTCAGGTCATTCTGACATCGTTTGACCTAGTTCTAACTTCTGAAGGCAAATTGGCAACTTTGTGCGACAAAGTCTTCGGCTTTCCCGAAAAATCGAAAGCTTTGCTCTCCGATTTGCAAGGCTTCTTGTAAATTTTTCTGCAGGGAAATCGGGTCAAAACATGTACAAAAATGTCAGGAAAAATACCGAATAAAAAAGAATAAAAAAAAGGGGAAAGAAGGCTGAAAATCAACAACCAAAAGGGGAAAAATCCCCCATGGTCGCGGCGACCTTGGAAGTCCGGGTCATTGGATTATCGCCTAGTGATCGTTTTTCGGTCCCTTTTCGTGTTTCGAGATGTCCAGGCCCTGTGGTTTTCCAAAATTCTGACTTTTGAGGCCCAGAATCTGTAGATCTTCGTCAACATCACGGATCCGTTGTCAAGAGTATGAAATCATCATTGACCGCTTCGAAATTGCCAATCGGCCAACCAAGAAAGCACACTTTCTGCCCGATCGATCGAGAAATCGATGGGACAGATGGCACCAGCTCCCTGGTAGCAGTCAATGTCTGAAGTTGCAGGGTCATCCGACATCGATCAGCATGAAGATCCATCGGCAACCATCACAAGGATTTCAAAAGACGCGGCATGGCCCGCGACCCTTCAAACGCCTCAACGACCACTTAATGCAGTTAAATGACCCATTTTATGACAAATTAATACAGTCATTAACTCATTATTTCGGACGGCCCAATCAAAAGAGAACAAATAGGAGTTACAAACGTGACATTAAACTGTGTAATTCCTCCCATCATAGAGCTTAAAGGCGATTAAAGGCTCTTAGTTCTTCACCGACCAATCAAAAGTCAAGAAAAAGGAGTTACAAAAATGATGAATTAAAATTTGTAACGCCTCCCATTATGTTGCTTTAATTCATTTAAGGCTCATAAACCCACCTAATGGTTACTAAAGGCCTATAAAAGAAAGGGGGGGTGGTCTTCCAAAGGAAACGGATCCAGGAAAAACTAGAAAAAATCATACACGATAGAAAGCTCTACAAAAGTTGCTACAACAACCTCTCCTCCTTTGAAAAAGTTCTGTAGCGACCGCAACTACAAGGTGACCAAAGTCCCTTAGCGGGTCACTCCCCCCAAGGCCATCTCCTTCCTCCTCTAGGGCTTAGACGTGGCTCTTCAGCCTGTCCACTCGGTTTTTTATTAGATATAGGACCTCATTTTGGTCCTTATCCTCTAAAAATCTGAGGTTTAAGCCGAGCCAAGAGAATCAAGAGCACCATCTGTTCTCATCTGAAGGATAATGGCGAAGTCCACACACGGCTTGCGACTATCAAACTGAACGAGTCCTCACAATCTCCTAAGAAGTTAAATTCATTTTTCTTCTCTTTTTTTTCATTATATTGTGTACTTTTTGAAGAGACATAAAAAAAAAAAAAAAAAAAAAAAAACACAAGTCTTGTTTTTCATTATTAATAAGAATTGTAAATCACCTTTCACAGCAAAAATCGCAATTCACGAAAAAATAAATGAAATTGTCTTTCACGATAAACAAACCATGTCTCTTTTCTTAAATATATGTGCAATGGAAAACTAGAAAAAAGTTGATTTCCTTTTCTACTTGCGAAGATGGATCTCTGGACCATCACCTGTCAATTCCAATCAGAGTAGAAATATGGTATACCTGTACAAAAAATGTTGATGCTCCCATTTTGCCACCAGTCGCAAAAGGATTGGACCCCATGGACTCTCACGTCCGTGGACCTCAGTAGCGCCATGTGCGGAAAAGCGAGTCCATCAGCAATCAAGAGGTTAAAACTTCAACTACGGTTCAAGCTTCAAGAACACTCTCAAGACTAAGTCAAGAGGAAAGTGTTCCCCTTATGTACAAATTCATTTCTCTACTGCTGTAAGAGTGGGTTAGAAATTTGTGATCTAACCACTATAAAAATCTGTGAGGAGGATTATATTGTGTGGTTGAACCTCAATTTCAAAAAATTAGAGATGTAAGAAATTGGAATCTTACCTGTGCGGTTTGATTCATTTTTAGTGGAACCAATGTTAGTTGTCCCTTGTGAGTGGATGTAGGTCAAGAGGAGCAAACCACTATAAATCTATGTGTGCATCATTATCTTCTTAATTGTTGAATTCTGTAATATCTTACTCTCAAAAGATAGATAAACTCATTATTGCTTAGCGCATACACTAACTAGTGTCTTACTTGAACACTCTTGATAGATTGCTATATTTGCATTAAGTCATATCTCAATTGTGATTGTTGAACACTCTTAACTAAGTTGTTTTACTTTGCCAGGATTTTTATTGCTCCTATTCAACCCCCTCTCGCTCGGACCTTTACAATGGCCCAGCATACACTTTCAAAGATGCCCTCTTATCAGTGGGGTGAGGTACATGAAAAGGTTTCGCTGCAGATAAGGGCCAGTAAAAATGAAAAAATCAGCCTTGTAAGGTAATTCTAATCCTAGCCCTTGATTTGAAAGCCATGAACTTTAGAGGTCTATTTAACCATAGATTTTTTTGAGCTTCAATCCAACGGTAGATAAAGGTTTGATAATTGTGAACCTGGGCCTAGTACTAGATCATGAGAGATGAGAGTGTGAAAGGATCTGCACTCATCCAAGGTGAGGCCCACTTGACTGCATGTGCAGTATCTCGTAGGACAACATATACTATGCAATATATACCTTGCAGGATGATTGAACATGCATGTCTCTTGATTGAACCTTTGCCTATGAGTTTCCTGATGCAACCTTACTAGATCATAGTGCTAATGGTTGTTAAGTCGGTGGCCATCGTGCCCTAGCAACTCAACTCTACATTGAGAAGGATGAGACCAAATGCTTTTACTTTGATGTATGTGACAATGGCAAATGAGTAACTCAATGTACTGCTGGGAAAGTAGCTTGGCAATTTCAACTTCCATATTTTTGTGAAAGATGAAACATCCCTTAACAATAACAACAACTGACAGAAACGCACTTCAAAAATTTATCAACTAAAGCATTATAAATCTTTGAAATTCCTTCTGCAAACACTCTTAAAAGTTGTATCTATATAGATATTGTATTTTTTCCCAAGAATTGTGATTTTGCGAATCATTTCTTGAACTTTTGATAAGTAGATAACTAAATTTGTACGTAGGTGCAAGCCACCTTATGTTGCAATTGGCTCATTCTAGTATGGTCTCATGCGGGTCTAAGGCAAGCCTTAAGAATAGGGATGTAAATGGGTTCCCTATTCTCCGGAGGTGCCTAGCTGTTAATGACTGGGTTCGGGTCTTTATTTAGATCCCAATAAGTAAACGGGTTCGGGTTTTGGTCCTTTTTTTTGGGACCTGTGACCTAAGCAGGTCTGGGTCTGGTTCAACATTGGTTCTGGCCCGTGGACCCGACATATTACCTCAATTTTCCAGAATTCCTCTTAAAGGTTAGTTTTTTCCCAAATCATTCTCTACCCAAACCTGAGCGCGAACCCAGACCATGACCCGTCCCATATACGGAACTGCTTCCGGTTTTGGTTTTATATTCTCATTCACGGTTCCGGTTCCGGTTCTGGTTCCAGGTCCACCATGGACCCGGACCCATCCCATATTCGACCCGATTACATCCCTACTCAAGAACTCAGAAAATTTTGTATTCTACTCAGATGATCGCTTCCCTTCTTAAGAATATGTTCAATTAAAATGTCATCACAGTAGAGCCAAAGATTAGAAAATGTACTGCAAAAGGCAGATGGGCCTATGTGGGGCCCACCTTGGCTGGTGCATCTCTATTTGACCCTAAAAGGGTAAAGGGGATTGCTTCTCTCTAGAGAATTGCATCTTCAGAAACAATGAGAAAGAACTAATTACAGCACCAACTATAAGATGAGTGGAGCTGCCTAATCTTGACCCTTGCTCAGTTGCTCTAGAGGTTTCCTTGTAGGGATCATTGCAGTTGTTAGCTCGTAAGGGTGAAGTTGTTTAGACTTTTCATATTGTGATTGTATCGCCAGACCACCCCACAAGTAAAGTCACTGTTCTCAATCGGTCTAGAAGATGTATGGCCTACACCTGGTATGGATATCAAACTAACCCAATCATGGGCCATCCTATAAGCCAACAATCTCCAACACCAGACACGTTTATCTTCATAAATTTCACAGAATCAACACTTCTTGAAGCAACGTCCCTTCTTGAAGGTGACAACCATTGCATGGTTGACGCCATTTATCAGCCACTCGGGGATCTGTTCTTCTATTTTTTTAAAAAAATTTCTTCAATAATTTAAGATATACGTGACAATGATCAAAAGTACACATTAAAATAAAAATAAAAGGTTTGAAAACTCTTCAGGCTTTTGTCTTGAGCAAGCATCTAATATATACAACAAACTGAAGGTTTGGTTTCCACAGTTAAGAAAGTCCGAAACACTCAAATCGACAAACATATGCTACTTTCATTGGCAGAAGGATGGATCTAAGCATTAAAAGCCCTAGGTGCATCCAACCAAATGATTTTCTAATCATCTGCTTACTGAGACCTTTCTTTCGGCATGAAAAAATCAAATCTGACATCGACAGAGCCCGACTGCTCTCCAGTATCCTTGTACTTGATGCTGGTTATTCCCCTGTAGTCTTCCTCATGCTCTTGGTATTCTGGCTTAACACGCCGAACTGGGACAGTCACAGAGTACACAGTACCGAGATCTAAATCCTCAGAGACACTTAGTTGAACTTTGTCCTGCGAGTCTATCTCTACGAAGTCAGATAAAGCACCAACAATATTGCTCACAATCCTCCGCTTAGCCTCGTCACTGACTGCGCATCTGTCTGACAAAAGGATCATTTTCAGTCGCTGCTTTGCAATCCTCGCATTGGAGCTCCTCCTTGCTATGGTTGAAGGAAATAATATCTTCCAGGCCAAGTTCAAACGCTCAAAGAAGCTCATGTTTATTGCATCAAGGAGGAAGCCCTCGGCTTGTTGATTTTGGGGCATGGGGAAGAGCTTATCATCTGTGATCGCAAGACATCGGGTGGTGCAGTGGTGTCGCACATCATGGCCATGAAGTTGTATGCCGGGCCATTTCGGTGTAATCTTGAGAACATTACACCCTCCTGTAAGGTAGCCACTAAACCCTACCTGTATGTGAAATAAACACCCGAAACATAAGTTGAGCGAGATAAGTCAACCTCGGAGGAATTGGAATTCTAGTCGCAACACAAAGCTGAGGAGCAGACTGCAGAATATGACCAAGGGTAGATCATATAGAGACTCAAAAGAGAGGATTCGGATGGAAACTTAAATAGGGCAATTTGTGAGAATGACAATTTACTGATGATGGAAAAATGTCCAGAAAAGACTTGGGATATAGACAGATAAGATTCAACAGCTTTACTAAATTTATAACATCGTATAAAGTAGCAGAAATCATAAAGTGTCCATATTAATTAAATAGATGTCACTCCCCCCATGTTAGCAGCAACGCAATTTCATCACCCTTCAACTCATCATTGTGTTTGTAACCACCAACAACTATCATGAACATCAGCACCATCCACAAGTTCCTATGCTGCTATGATTTTTTACAGTTTTTTCTCTTTTTTGGACAAAAAAAATTGCAGATGTCAAATTTGAATATCAATTCAGCTTTTATCTTTGTTTTACTTTTATTTAGTTCTAAAGTTCTTAGTGATGTTCACATTTCCTATCTTATATCTTTTATTTGCCTCTATCATCATGTATAGGCAATCAAACCTTTTCTCTCTTTCTTTTCATAGTTTTTAAAAAATTCATATATTATACTTGAATCTATATTTTTGTTATAGTTTTCTTTTCTTACTTTAATTTTATACTAGCTTTCAATATGTACTTCTTTTATTTAATTTCTCCTTTTTCTCTCAAAAAAATTGTGAACTTAATATTCCATTTTTGTTAATTTTGTTGTGTCTAAATCTGTCACACACCCCAAGGAATTTATCTTCTTTTTATTTATTTCCAGAGTCAATTCATTTTCTTTATAACATGACTTGAACACACAACCTCAAGGTCGTAATTGTGAAAGCCTTCTAGTGCACTAGTTTTTTTTTTTTGCTAGTCTTACTCTAAACAGTCATGTATAAACATATGTAAATAAGTAGTGTCTCTCAGGCTCAAGGCCAAAGGCTCCTGGGCTAGGCAGGAGGTACCCTGGGTTATCGAAAAAAAAAAAAACGAAAAGTAGATTCCAGAAGAAGAAAATCTGCAACAATACCAAAATTATTTTTTAAATTAGCACTGGAAAAATCTTTTAGGAATCCAACAGTGTCACATCCAATATGGGTCCAATATTAATACTTTGCGCATTTCCAAGATTATATGAAATATAGGCATAATCACAGAATATAAAAGAAACAAGATTCCTAAAACACCACCTTCCCAACAACTCCAAGAAGTTGCACAACTGCCAATCAGTCACTAATCAGCATTAAACATAAAATAACCCATTTAAAGACCATTCCAATTCTCCCATCTTCTTTACTCCTACAAGAATACATTGTTAAGGGTTAAGGAGACCCAACAGGCTGACATATCTAACACAGCCAGGCTTTTAACAATTTCCTTCTGAAAAGACAGACCATAAAAGCTTTACCCTTTACATCTCAACAATGACACACCAAACAAATTTGTTTGTGCAGACACCTCACGCAACCTAAGAAACAGCTCCAGATCCCCCTCTCCCGCCGAAATACCTCCTCACAACCTGACCTCTCCTCTTACCCTACTAAATATCTTATCCTGTTTCCAAGATAACATCCTCTTGTCAAGATACGTCATGCAACTGATTGATGGATTTCATTCTTGGCATTCCGATTCTAGATCGCACCTTCTCTTTTCATGACCAAGCAACTATTTAATATTTTATTGCAAGTTTTATTGTTTACATAGAATCCCTCCACATCACTCTCTTAGCATGAAAAGTACCATGCGAACTAATTGTGAAAATTATCATAGTTTCATCATTCATGTACTTGCAAAACAATAATTCTTTCAAACAAGGATGGTTCTGCTCTTCTATTTACAAGTTCAAGCCATCTCAAATGACATTAGAGAGACGGTATAAAACTCCACGTCTAAGTCAAGTCAACTGAATTGACTTGGTCGACTTGCCTCAGATGTGGTCCTAATTGTGTTGGGTTGACGTTGAACTTTATATGGATTTTTGGATAATGTGACTTGCTACTCAAGTCCATTGGGACATGGGCGACTCAACCGAGTTGCAGAGTCATGTGACTCGGAGACTTTATAAGGCCCTCATTTTTTGTTTTTTCTCTTTTTTGTTAGAGGCCTAGCCCAAAAAGATTGAAGGCACTATTCATCCAAAAGAGGGCTTTTCATATGTTTTCATGTTTAGTTTGCATAGAATGTTTAGATTAGATGTAATAGTGTAGCTTTTCCTTAGAGAAAATTCATTTGCCATGCATCTGTTGAAAAAAAAAAAAAAACAATTCTCTTATATTAAGTTTTTTGTTCTTTTGCAAAAATAAGGAAAGAAGTCCTTATTTCATTTTTATTTTTCCCTTTTCTCTATGCATCTACATTCATAATAGCATGTGAAATTTTTTTAATTTTAATTATTTTATCTATTTGTTTAAAACGACAATTTAGAAACAATATGGGAGTAATTGGCCTCCCACCAACATCTACACATTTACATGAATATTCAAAATTTTCATTCACGTATAAGTAAGTTCAATTGATTTTATTTTAATTCTTATATTTATTTGTTAATATGGGAGTAATATAGTATGTAGATCAATGGTTTTTCATCCAAATCTACACATTTACATGAAAAACTCATATTTCTCATTCTCCTATAAGTGTGTAAGATCTAACGTTCATCTCATAATGCTTTATTTGCATATTATAATTTGCAATGGCACCAAAAATAGAGTAAAAGATATGTTGATCCCAGGTGAGCTCATGGAGGGATGACTGGTGGAAACCAACATAGGGTGAAGTGTAAATATTGTCGTAAAGTCATGCATAGTTGGATTCATAGATTTAAATATCATATAAAGTATGTTTATGCTGATGCAAAAGCTTGTCCAAGTGTCCCAACCTAATGTAGAACATGTGGTGAAACAATTTATAGAACTTGAAGATCATAAGAAATCAAGCCAGAAAATTAGTATCAATGCCAAATGGCTGTAACTTTTGATCCGGGTATCGTCTCACCATGCACGAGTGCTGTAGTGACGAGCCCTACGATGTGGGCAACTACCAAGAGGCAGTTTCCATTTCCAAGATAAAATGAAACCATTTCAAAGGTCAAAACGTAGTTTTCGTGAAAAAACATACTGTTTATATTGTGAAAAGTTGCAACTTATAGGGATGAGGAAAAGTTGAAGATAATAGGGAGACGCCAACCCCAAAGACAGTCAATGAAGTGAGTGTTAATGATTCTAAATCCATTGGACCGAATCCAACATAAAGCCCGACTCATTTGCTTAGTCAAACTGTAATATACTGTATCGATACTACATACTATCTTAGGAGATAGCTGACTAGACAATAACAAAATTGTAGCCTAAATCAAAGTTTGTACATTAATATATTTGGATATCAATCGATCCTTGGGAGATCATCCCATTGCAATCCATTTTGCCTACAGTGCTGGTTCCTTTGACATGGTATCAGAGCCAAGTCGACAACTAGTGCTTCAATTATTTTTCTTCTTCAAGATCCAAGGATTAGTGGATCCTCCTAGTCATCTTCCAAAATCCAGAAGCCATTCAGATACCATTTCTTCAGCCTGATCATCTCAGATCAGACGTGGCCCACCTGCGATCATCATCACCATCTCGGCGGAATCAGCCCATCTTGGTCGCCCGGATATCTACTTCTTTATGAAGATTTTCTCAAGATTTATGGATCATCAAAGGTAGGCCTTCTACCATTTTTTGTGGAAAATCAGTTTTGGCCATTTGTTTTCATCACAGCCGTCCAAAATTTTGGATTTGGATTCGTTCTGCCTGGGACCACTTGCAATAGTTGCATAAATCTGCTGTTAACCCATCCCCATCCTCAGATATGTCAACAGATCACCTGGTAGGGCCCACGTATAGAACTACACAATGACAACAGGGTCGTCTGTGTCATTCTGTGCATTGTTCACCCTGTGCCTTTTGGGAACTGTTCTGGACATCTTCAAAGATAGATCTTGGCATCCAAACTCTGTTTTTACTTCAAAACAGTTCATCTCATCAGATCTTGGCTGCTAGTTGCTGTCTGCTGCATCACTTCTGTGTGCACTCTATTGCATATGGGGCATTTTTTGTTCATACTTTCCGTGCCTTACATATTGATCAGAGGATTTGTTGCTGTGTGATTGGTTTTGTTCATCATTCTGCTGGTTCGTCTGAATCTTCGTTAAAAATAGAGAGATCTGAAACCAACTTAAGCAAGATTGATGGTAAAAATTATCCATCTTAGGCCTTTCAATTTGAACTTTACCTAGAGGGTAAAGAATTATGGGGCCATATCTCTAGAACTGACCCAAAACCAATAGAAGATGAGAAGAAAATTGTGTCCTGGAACACAAAAGATGCTAAGATCCAAACTTGGATCCTCGGGTCCATGGAACCACAATTTGTCATAAGTTTGAAACCATACAAAACTGCCAAAGATATGTGGGACTATCTGAAAAAGGTGTAGCATTAGGGAAATTTTGCCCAACAATATCAGTTGGAATTTGAAATTGCAAATTATATGCAAGGAACTTCCTCCATTCAGGAATATTATTCTGGTTTCCAGAATTTATGGACAGAATTAGATGAAATCAAATATGCAAATATCTCTGCACAAGCTCTTCCCGAATTGCAAATAATACTAGTGACTAGTCATCGAGATCAATTTCTCATGAAATTAAGGCCCCAGTATGAATCGGTCAAATCCAATCTCATGAGTAGGGTACTTTCTCCATCACCAGATGAGTGTCTCAATGAATTACTGCAAGAGGAACAGAGACAATTGACTCAATCTGGTGTGCTCCAACAAGCCACTCATAGTGCAACTGATGTTACCCATAGTGTACCCACTCGATCTTAACCACCAAACTCACTAGTAAATGTTGCTTATGCTACCAAGGGAAAGCAACCAAGCAGAGATATCAGCAAAGTGAAGTGCTACAAGTGTTAGAATTTCGGCCATTATGCAAATCAGTACAAGTAGAGGATCTGCAATTATTGCAAAGCATTTGGACATTCAATCAATGAATGCCGCAAACATTCTCAGAATAGAAATCCAAAAGTTTACTAGGCTATTATTGCTACTTCTAGCACTATTGATTTATCTTCTATATCTTCTTCTGTCCCTACTTCTGCTGCTCCAGTCACCCCTGACATGATCCAATAGATGATCCTCCAGGCCTTTTCCACTCTTGGTATATCTGGTAAAAATCACTCTCTCACCGGTATTTTGATTCTAGTGCCTCCAATCATATGCCATCATCATAAAAAAAACTTCTCCACAATTAAACCATATGATGGAAGGATTCAGGTCTATGCTGCTAATGGTACAACAATACCAATTACCTCTGTTGGTGATATTTCTCATTCTCTACTCTTACACGATGTTTTTTGTTCACCAAATCTTTCGACCAATTTAATCTCTGTAGGTCAATTGGTTGATGGTAATTGCAATGTTTCTTTTTCCTCCTCTGGTTGTGTGGTGCAGGATCAGGAGACGGGGAAGGTGATAATGAAGAGGCCTAAGTGTGAGCGTTTGTTTCCTCTTCACATAGCAACACCAAATCTAGATATGTCTTGGTTTGCTTCAACAGTTGTCTCCAAGAATAATGTGCAGTTGTGGCACAATAGATTAGGCCATCCCAATTCCAAAGTTTTGTTATCTTTGTTAAATTCTGGTCACATTAATAAAATGAAGTTTTTATCATCAGATGTTGCTCTTGATTGCACCACTTGTAAGCTGGGAAAGAGTAAAACTTTGCCTTTTCCATTACATGTTTCTTCTGTTACCAAATGTTTTGATTTAGTACATAGTGATGTTTCGGGTGTTGCACCAATTGTTTCTCATTCACAGTATAAGTATTTTGTGACTTTCAGTGATGATTATAGCCGTTTTACATGGGTTTATTTTCTAAATGCCAAATTTGAAGTCTTTGATGCGTTTAAAAAATTGTTGAAATATGTTCAAAATCAATTTTCAACATGTATTAAGGTTTTTCGTACAGACTTGGGTGGGGAATATGCGTCCGAGAAATTTCAAGCATTTTTACAAGACAAAAGGATTATATCCCAACGGACTTGTCCTTACCCCCCTCCTTAAACAGAATGGTGTTGCAAAATGGAAAAATCGTCATCTTCTAGACATGGACAGGTGTTTGTTATTAGAATCCTCCTTTCCACCAAGATTTTGGCCAGAAGCATTAACCACAGTTACTCATATCATCAACCGTCTCTTCCTTCTCCAAAACTTCAAAACAAATCTCCACATTTCCGTCTTTTCAAAAGTGAACCACAATACACACATTTACACACTTTTGGCTGTGTTTGTTTTGTTCATCTTCCCACCCATGAACGTTCAAAGTTATCCGCACAATCTAGAAAATGTGCATTTCTTGGTTATGCTTCCCAACAAAAAGGTTTTATTTGTTATGACACCACATCCAAGCGTATTTGGATTTCTAGAAATGTTGCCTTCTTTGAACACCAGTACTTATTTCAGTCTTATCCTAATTCATCTCCAGAAATCACTTTTTCCAAAGTACCATCCTTTGATGATGAATGCCTTCCTTCACCTCTGCGATTTCATCTGGACAAGGTGTATGTTTGTCAACAAGGAACAAATGCCACTACTTTGCCTCTTCTGCAAGAACTAGCCCCGAATCCTCTTCCAGCATCAGATCCACCTTAACTTGCTATTCGTCGTTCTTCTCGTATCTCTCAACCACCAGATCGATACGGTTTTTCTCATTCTTCATATTTAGCCACCTTATCATCTGTTTCCATTCCAACTTCTTATTCACAAGCAGCAAAGCAGGAATGCTGGAGAAAGGCTATAGAAGAAGAACTTAATGCTCTAGAGTAAAACCAAACATGGGTTGTTGTTCCATGCCCAGCCTCGGTTAAACCTATTGGGAGTAATTGGGTTTACTCTATCAAATTGAAGGCGGATGGTACCTTGGATAGATATAAGGCAAGGCTTGTCGCCCTTGGCAATAGACAGGAATATGGCATCGACTATGAAGAAACTTTTGCACATGTCGCAAAGATGACCACAGTTCGCACCATCCTTGCCATAGTTGCATCCCAATCCTGGCCCCTTTTCCAATTTGATGTAAAAAACGTCTTTTCTTCATGGTGATCTTAAAGAGGAAGTTTACATGCGACTATCTCTAGGTTTCCCAAAACAATCGAAAGGACACGTTGCTCATTTGAAACGGTCTTTGTATGGGCTAAAACAAGCACCAAGAGCATGGTTTGACAAATTCAAGGATGCTTTACTCAAGCTACAGTTTCAGCAGAGTCCTTATGATCCAACATTGTTTTTGCATCAGAAATTAACGGGAATCACCATTCTTCTAGTTTATGTGGATGATATCATAATCACCGGCACAGATACAGCCATGATTTAAGATCTACAATTTTCTCTGCATCAATCTTTTCAAATGAAGGATCTGGGCCCTCTTGACATATTTTTTGGGATTGGAAGTTCATCAATCTGAGAAGGGGTTGATTCTGCATCAACATAAGTATACTATGGATTTAATTGAATCAGCAGGCCTGTCAAACTCCACACCTGTGGATACTCCTCTTGAACTGAATCTTAAACTCCATAGTGACAGTAGGGATCCCCTTCCTGGTCCGACATATTATTGACAGCTTGTCGGTAGTCTTACATACTTGACTACTACTCGGCCTGACATCAGTTATGCAGTAAACTTGATAAATCAGTATATGACCAAGCCCCATCATCTCCATTTAGCAGCTGTTCGACAAATTATTCGTTATCTTCTTGGCACTTCTCACGAAGGCTTGTTTTTTCCTGTTGGCTCTCCAATGACATTGACTGCCTATTCTGATGCTGATTGGACAGGTTACCCTAATACTCGTCGGTCCACAACAGGTTGGTGCATGTTCTTGGGTGATGCTCTTATTTCATGGAAAGTGAAAAAGCAGGACAAAGTTTCCAAATCATCAACTGAGGCAGAATACCGGGCCATGTCTGCCGCATGCTTAGAAATTATATGGCTTCGTGGTCTCCTTGAGGAACTTGGCTTCTCACAAAAATCTCCCACACCTCTACATGCGGATAACACCAGTGCCATTCAGATTACAAAAATCCAATTTTTCATAAGAGAACTAAACACATCGAGGTTGCTTGCCACTTTCTTAGGGATGAATATCTACGAGATGTTATTTCTCTCCCGTTCATCTCCTCCAGCCTCCAAATTGCTGATATTTTTACCAAAGCACTTCCTCAACCACGTCATCAGTTTTTGGCAGACAAATTGATGCTTGTTGACTCATCAGCATCAATTTGAGGGGAGGTTGTTAATGATTCTAAATCCATTGGGCCAAATCCAACATAAAGCCCGACTCATTTGCTTAGTCAAACTGTAATATATTGTACAGATACTACATACTATCTTAGGAGATAGCTGACTAGACAAAAACAAAATTGTAGCCTAAATCAAAGTTTGTACATTAATATATATGCATATATATATCGATCCTAGGGAGATCATCCCATTGCAATCCATTTTGCCTACAGTGCTAGTTCCTTTGACAGTGAGTAGCTTTCACAAACTTGCAACTTTTTACCTGAGATTTATTAGGAACTTTAGCACCACTGCAGTCTCAAGTTGCTAACCAATACACCCAAAATGCCTAAGCATGAAAGGTGTGGTAAAGCAACTAATTAACACCCCCATCAGGCGGGACACCGCCCGGACTCGAAGCACACAGCCGCACAAGACGCGGCATGGGGTCCTTTTTTGCCATGCACGGATTCGAACCTGGGACATATTGGCTCTGATGCCATCTCAAGTTGTTAACCAATACGCCCAAAAAGCCTAGTTATTAAATGTGAGGCAAACTAACTTCTTAACACGTAGCTCTTATTATAGAGTGCATGAAAAAAGAGTTCTGTTGGTATGAGAAAGCTGCAAAAAAGTTTGCAGTCATCAAAGAAAGGCCGTCTTCTGCTCTTTTCTTAGCACTACCAAACTTTGAGAAATTATTTGAGTTGGAGAAACTTTAGCACCATTGTAGCTCCTATTAGGCTATTACAGAGTGCAAGAAAAAGGAGAAGTTCCATTGGTCTAAGAAGCTGCGAAAAGTTTTGCATTTATCAAAAGGGAGGTTGTCTTTTGCTCGTCTTAGCATTACCAAACTTCAAAAAATTATTTGAAGTGGAAAGAGCACATGAGGGCAAGTAAGTTGCCTTCTACAATGAGAAGTTGAATAAGGCCTGCAAGAGTTAGTCAACATATGAATTGGAGCCCTATGCGGTGGTTCAGGCATTGCAACATTGGAAACACTGTCTGATTCAGAGGGAGTTAATTTTCTACACAAATCATCAGGCTTTGAAATTCATCAACAGCTAGACTCACGTGAATCAGATGCATGCTAGATGGATTGCTTTTCAACAGGAACTTACCTTTGTGCAGGAGCGTAAGTTGGGCCAATACAATAATATATCAGATTCATTGTGTTGTACACTGAAGACAAAGATTTTAAGGACAATTGGGCTAGGTGTCAGATGAGACAGCCAGATGGAGATTTGCATATTATGGTTTCTTATTCAATGGGAATCAATTATGCATTCCAAGGTGCTCATTGAGACAACAAGTTACCAAAGAATTTCATGGAGATGATTTAGGTGGACACTTGGACATGACAAAAGTATTGCACTCGTGGAGTAGAGATCCTATTGGCTTTAATTAAAGAAGGGTGAGGGAAAATTTGTGCAGAGATGTACTATTTGTCAAGCTGACAAAGACCAGACCCAAAATATTGCTCTCTACACCCATTGCTAAAAACTCCATGGGAATATCTATGGATTTAATGTGGTGACACGCAGACTCACGAGGTACGGATTCTTTGTTTGTGGTGGTTGGCAGGTTCTCGAAGATGGCCCACTTCATCCCGTGCACATAATGGATGCTACCAATGTAGCTATTTTATTCTTGTAGAGGTTATCAAGTTGCATAGGCTGTCAAAGAATATAACTTCAGATCTTGACACCAAGTTTCTTAGCCACTTTTGGAGGACATTATGGACAAGATTCGATACATCCTAGCATTATAGTAATACATACCACCCACAGACGGATGGAAAAATAGAGGTCATGAATAGAACATGAAAAAACATCATCCAATGCATTTCTAGTAATAAGCCCAAACAGAGGGACTTCTCTCTCGCTCAGACCGAATCAACCTCAATATTATGGTGAATGGGTTAACCAGAAAGTCCCTTTTTGCAATTGTGCAGAGTCCAATCCCAAAAAGCATACATTAGACCCTATGAGTTTGCCCAAGCTGAGCATTGCAACAGAAAACATGGCTGATAGATCAAGGCTATGCATGCAGATGTCAAGAAACAACTTCAAGAGTCTTAATGCAAAATAAAAGGTGAATGCAAACGAGCACAAGAGGTTAAAGAACGAAAAGTTTGAGTCTTATTAGATACTCAAGAATATCAACAACAATGTGCATGTTGTTGAACTTCCTGAGGACATGGCCACTTCTCGTCATGCAATGTTGTTGATTTCAATCATGCCTCAGAGGAATCAATTTATCCAAAAATCAACCGAGGGCAAGTTCTTCTAACGTGGAGGGGCGTAATGTAGAACAAGTGGTGGAACAATTCCTACAATGTGAAGATCATAAGAAATCAAGCCAGAAGGATAGTGCCAACTTCAAACGGACATAAGTTTTGATCCGGTATCGTCTCACCACACACAAGTACTCATTTAAAAGCTATCGACGTTTCATATGACGTGGGCAACTACCAATAGGCAATTGTGGTTTCCAAGGTGAAATTGGGACATTTCAAAGGTAAAAAAATTCAGTTTTTGTGCAAAACTTAGTTTTATTTTGCTGCTTATTTTAGGGCTTTTAGAGTCCATATGAACCGAAATTCTTGGAAAGTCTTGAAAAGTAATTTAGAGTTTGATTTGCAGGTTTTTATGTGATTAGAGTTTCAACTATTTTTGGTATTTTTACTATTTTAAACAACTTCAGGTTTTAAAGTTATATAATAGACACTGTGACATTGTTGTTGGAATGATACGAAATCCAGTTCTCTTTGGGGTTTCCCTAGTTCTACCTTGTGAATTTAAGGCTTTGTTATTAGGTTAAGGATGAAGATCTTATTCCTTAATCATTTCATGCTTTTTGCTACACCCCTACTGAAGTCAAACAAGAAATGAGAGCAGTGCTACTTGGGAAGAAGGTGAAGAAAGAAAAAAGAAAAAATACGAAGGAAGAGTGGCGAGGATGGAATTCTACAATTGAGATGATGATGATCAAGATGACGACAACAATGACGAGGTATGGGAATTAGAATCAGGATTAAATGACAATGTGACAATTGCATAACATCTGTCATACCCTCCTATTGAGGCCATTGTATTTGTATTAACAATCACAAGGTACAATTACATGAATACCCTTGGAAAAGGGTTTAAAGAGAATAAAATACAATGATAATTTGGGAATGCCTAATTTAAGATATCATGCTCCTTAGGTGTACTAGAATTGGTGCTCTCTTCACATTGAAAGTAACCTAAGAGAGTTACCTACAATGATAGGCTCGGTTGGATGAGTAACAAGGTGGAGCCAGTGCTTAAGGATTAGAGACGAAGAAGATCCACCACTACCGAACCTATATTCAAGGGATTAGACTTGTGAGGGTCCATTGATCCTTTCTTATGTAGGAAACAGAGTGTGAAACACCCCAAAATTTCTCTCCTTGGCGACATGAAGACCAAGGCACTAAGAATTGGTAGGCCATATAAAAAAATATTTCATTACAATTGAATTCCGCCAAACATGGTAAAATCACCATCTTATTGGCTATGATACCCGGATACTCATACAAGCCCAACGTATCCGTATAGGACCGATACGACACTTGTAGTGGTAACTGATACTGCACCGATACTTTTAGGAAACAAGTTTAACATATCCTACTTATAAAGTCCTTTATTTCATATATAGTTCTTTTAATATTTTTGCTTCTCACCATGAAAAAATACTAGGAAGGGACGAAAACAATGATAATTTCATTAATTAAAACGTGATCTAAAGAAAAAATTAAGATACCCGTATCCATATCCGTGCCCTGGATTTTCAAAAGGAATTGTATCCCCAATCCCTGTATCAGTGTCCGTATCCATATCCGTATCTAGCATCATAGATTATCGGGCAATAGCCGATACCAATGCTGAGGTAGGCCCAGGAGTGAAACCTCCTCCCACATATAAGATAGGCAGAAAGAGACTTGTTATGAAGGGTGCAAACTATAAGTATTGTAACAACCATCAAGACATAAACAAGAAATGGTTGCACCCTCATGGCCAATGGATGGACAAGCCCTACCAAACATCACATTGTTAACCTTCAGTTCTCAAACCCTAGGAGTAATTTAATATTGGATTCGGGTGTGATTCAACCCCAATTGAGCTAAAGCTTGTGGTTTTGAAGGCATCCATCTCTTTAGATCTTCCATCTAAATCTTGTTATAGAGGTTGCAAAGACCTCGATCTTTCTTGCTCTGTCCCCTCAGAGCCATCGTCACTGCTTTTTAAAATTGGAAGTTCTCACTTTGTCACGAAGTTATGAGTTGTTGGTAATAGTTTGCAATTATTTCTAAAATCAATCAAACAAATCTAATATTGGATCTTCCAATACATCTCCTATTGCTGTCCTCTTTAACCATTGCTCAAACACATGGCAAGTTGGACGTTAGGGAACCTTTCAAGAAAATCAATGCAGAAGGATTAGTCTTTGATACTGAACTGATGCAATCCAATTGTTAAAAGCCTCAACTTTTTTTTTTTTTTTTTTGAATGGTAGCCTCAACTAACTACTATGGAACCATGAATAACAGATATATAACCTGTAGATTGAGGGAAGTTACCAACTCGATAAGTCCCTTGAGGCTTCCTCCAAAGCTCCAAACTACAAATACTATTAAAGGCAAGCAAAACAGAAACTAACAACAATCCCAAAGCAATCCTACCTCAATCCCGGTTATAGTAAAGTCCTCCCCAACTATGTTCACTCAAACTCTATGGGCATGGAAAATAAACTTTTCCAAGACAGTCATGATTGTGTGGTCTATTATTGAATGCGTCATCATAATCATCAAAGCTTTCTCCAACAATGTTGGGGTCAGCAACATCTTCCTCAACACAAAACAACCAAAGAAATAATGTTAACATTAAAATAAACTAATAAATTAAAACACATTTAATTAGGGTTCAGAATGCCCCTCAATGGGGGTGACCAAAGGGCTGGCCAAGCTTGGCCAGGTACAATGTGTGGGCCTAATAGCATAGTTACGAATTTCAATTGGTTTCAACCGACTTGGCCAAATAATTTCTGTTGGGCCAAAAAAATGTGGTCTGGATTTTGCACCATTTCAGCCAAAATTCGGATTTCGACTAAAACTTCAGATTTCGGCTAAAACTTTTTGATCATTAAAAAAAAGAAAAAAGAAAGAAAGGGGGAATTTGTAATGTGCCACGTTGTAGGGTAGGGGGAAAGGGAAAAAAGGGGAGGGAGGCAAGAAAAAAACAGATTTTTTTTCTCTTATACTTGTATCCTCTAATAGGCCGCCCACTTAAAGAAGATTGAAACCACACAAATAAATCATTTTGTATGTACAAATAACATACTACATTAATGATTTGGTAGAATCAATTGAATACATATGATTTCTATGTTATTTTCAAATTTAATATTTTTCATATTTTTTTTACATATACATACTCCTTATTTTATTTTTATATTTTTTCAAAATGTAACTCCAAAATGTTTTGACGAAATTCCAAATCGGCTAAAACATTTCAGTTTGGAGGCAAAAACGAAAAGGGAGTCCGAAAAAAAATTCTCTACTATGCCTAACCGGCTGCCAAGCCCAACTTGGAAGGGCCATAGATAGGCCTAGCATGGACCTAGATAGCATAGTTTTCAAAATCGAAATCGTATCACAAATCGTTCATACCCATGAATCGAAACAAATCGCGAATCGTAGGATTTTTTTCTAATAAAAATGAAAAATAATTAAAAATTAAAAGAAAAAAAAGTAATTATTCATAAGCATACATTTTCCCATTTATAGTAGTATAAATATAATAATTAACAAGTAAGTCTATCATACAATCATATCAAGAACATCATGGCATATATTAATATATATATATGAAATAAATTATGTCTAAATAGGTAAATAAGTTTAAAGTATCAATATATTTTTTTTTATTATCTTTAAATCAAAATAGAAAAATAAAATAATATCCAAACCATCAATCTTACACAGTAGGATATCTCTTCAAGTTAAGAAAGTGTTAATGAAGGAAAAAAAAACCAAAATAGATTAAAAAAAGAAGAAGATATAGACAAGCACCATACGTACAGTCGAATGCTTTAGTTAAATGCATGTTCTTTATTCATCTTTAAAAACTCATCAAGGCAGCAAAAAAATCTTAAGAGGTTTCGTTAACTACTAAATAACCTTTTAAAAATACAAGCAATAAAAGAAAGAGAGAATAAAGAAAGAAAAAAGGTAAAAGATCATTAATATTAACTTATTGGCGGTAGCCATTCTCGCTTACCCGAATCGCTTGAATCGTAAGATTCAATGAAACAAGTATCAAATCGTAGGATTCACACCTGAATCCTAAGATTCACTTGTAAATGGGATTCATTGCATATATACAAATCGTTTTTCTTAAGATTTGGGATACGAACCGTAGGATTCTGATAACTATGCTAGATAGTTCCCCTGGACTAGAGGGTCCCACATGGGCCATATTGGTCATGCAAAGTATGGTCTGGGCATTGGGCTCATTGAGCCTAATATATTTGGTGTGGGCAGTCACAATTGCTCCAACTATCCTTTGCTTGATGGAGCTGCTCTGAATAGGCTCAACTTCCGCAAGCTTGTCATATCCTTCACCTTGAATCTCTCTGTGGCTCTTGCAATCTTAAGCCCCTTGGTCCAGAACAGCATAGCAACCTAGGTAGGCCTGAACCATTTCATCCATTGTGACCCATTGGGCCTCATAACCTTTTTTTTTTTAATTAGCTTCAAATATTAAAGACAAGCAGGAAGAGACAAAGAAATATCATTCTACTTGGTTAGTTTTTTCTAAGCCCTTGTTTCACATTATTTATGTTTATAATGATTACAAAAATAACTTCTATTAGTTTCTCAAAAGGAGAAATTTAAAACCCTTGACATAAAGTTCTCAACTGAGCCTTCTACCAATAATTCCAGAAATATTAACTTAATCAATTAGTAATGGATACGTGTGTTGGGAGTGTGGTGGGATGATTAAAGACACCCTATCCTCATTTTGAAACAAACAAACACGGTCATGTCGAAGATTTAGTGGCATACATCAACCATCATAATGTCACAAGAAGAACTATGTAACAAAGCCCTAGCCTGAAGAACCGAATGACCAGCTTAAGGAAAGAACTTGATCCCATCATGCTCTCTTTGTAATAGAATTTCCTAAAATCTCATCCAGTATCGCAAACGTATGTCTAAGCAATAGCCACCTTCCTAGAAAGAGGGTTAGAAACCCATCAATAGTTTAACTAGATGTTAGGAGACTTCTGGAAAAATCTATAGAAGAAATTGAAAAAATAAGGCAAGATTTCTCAAGTTTTAGAAGAAATCTGTCAAATGCAGTTGCAAAGATTTGCATTTCTAAATAAATCCTCCTAATCAGAATAATCCTCAAAAGTAAATTCGAAATTCTCAAATAAATGTCACTTCAGAAAATTTTGACAGAGTTGAAATTGCTCAGTCAGAATCCAAGAGTTTAAGAAATCCAATAATTCTTGAAATCCAAATGCCAATTGCAGTCTAATTAAATCATGATAAAAGAAGAGTAAAATCGTCATTATCAGGAATCAATATTCTAAATTTGAAGGGACCAACAATTAATAAATGTAACAGAATGCTAAAGTAGCCAATATTAGACGAGAAAACAAGCATCAATCCTCAAAAATACCCAAAAGATAAAAAGAAAGCAACAGAGCATTATAGGCTACATCAACGGAGACTTCATTTTCTCTAGTTTTTGGCTTCTATTGTTTAGTGTTTCTACCTCTACTGCAAGAGTGCTAAAAAGCGGTTCTCCATCTCCTTGGTCTGGATCAGCTTCCAAAGCCACAGAAAATGTTAATATGGAACCATGGAAATTTATCTCTCCAGGAAACCAATTGTGTTTTTCATGTCAAATGCTTCACACAAAAAGGGAACGTTAGCACGAGTTTCAAAGAAAATGAAAACAGTTCCCATAGGAGAATGATTCTCTGCTATTGAGTTAAAATTCTCTGTGGCTTTCCTTTTCTACTGTAAAATCATTTTCCACAATTCTCACAGAAAGCAGATTCAAGATTCAAACCCAAGAGGTAGAAACCCATTTTTTTCTGCACTCATACATGAGGCAGAAAACCACATTTCACTGCGAAATCTTTCGCTGCACCAAACAATAGAAACTGAAACCACAAATAATGAGGTCAAGCACTCAAGGACATAAAATGCCTTGGAATATTTCCGCACATTAACATACCCAAAGTGTTAAAAGAGTTTTGTGCCATCCCTAGAGTACCCCACTACCCCAGACAGCAGATTGGACAAACAGACACACATCATCATGTCCACTTGCAATTTGGGACACTTCCAAATGCACCACCATCTAGATGAAACGCTTTGGATACTTGAATTGGGTGTTCGAGGTAGAGATTTCAAATGGGTGCATCGAGAAATCTAAAAACTCAAATGAAGTGGTAAGAATAGAGCATGTTCTTTCTAATTTCGTTTCATTTTCTGGGGGGGATTACAAGAAAGGGGAACTGAAGAGAGAGAGAAGATGTGATGATACCTTTGAAGGAAGGGCGAGAGGCCGTTGAAGCCCGTTGGAAGGATAAAGAGCTACTGGTATCTTAAAGACCCTCAAATCTCCTGAAATCGCCATCTCTCTATTGATATCTCAGGCACCCTCGAATCTCCTGTAAATCCTCTCACTCAGAGTCTCTCTCTGTCCCTCTCTCTACTGCATTCGATCGTTGTCTCTGTCGTCTCGAGTTTGGGGACAGGATATTTTACATTGAAGCACCTGTTCTTCTAACAATTAACATCCAGAGTCTGGGGAAAGGTATATTTTACATTGAAGCACCTGTTGTTCTAACAATTCAAAACATGACCACACATCTCAGTTGTTTATGCAAAAAAGTACCTCTTTTATTCATAGAATTTCGATTAACCTCTTCTAGCTTGGAAATTATGACTTTCTTGTTTCTTCTGCTTCCCTCTAAATCACAGTTATCAATTTTGTTTCGAATCCCATTTTGATTTGTCATTCAAAACTAAATTTCGGCCTATTCGAAATTTTAGTGAAAATTTTCAATAATACGTATCAGTAAAATATAAAATATAAAAATATATGTGTAGAAAAAAATATATAAGTTCTGATTTAATTCATTCTAATAAAACAATATTATAACATACAAGATTAATATTTAAACATTTTCCTTACAAAATAACATTTAATTTATTTTTTTCTTTAGAATAGTCTCAAAAAACCTTTTCAACCGAAATCTTGCATTTCAGGCAGTTGAACTAAAATCCATTGATTACAATCAAAACCACAGAATTCTGCTGATATATGTTTAAGTTCTTAGGGAAAAGTTTTATGCATCATTTTGTTTCGGCCATAACCGAAACAAAAAATTTCGACCATTTCAACCGAAATGAAACGAAACGAAATTAATAACTTTACACCTAATGCATGATTATTAATGGAATTCAAAACAAAACTCTTGAAATAAAGCAACTTATCCTAAAATATAATGTATATAACTTCCTTTCCATCAATGATTGATAGTTTTAGTAGATTTGATCGCCCCTCCATTATTATTCTAAAATATAATGCCAGGGCCGACTTAAGCATAAGACAATAAAAGCCCTTGCTTTAGGCCCTCAAAATTTTAGGCCCCAAATTTTATCAACTTCCCAAAAAAAAAAAAAAAAAATAGTTAGCTCGTTTCTCCCAAAAAAGAAGGCCTCATAACAAATCCCTAAAAATAGGCCCCATTTTAAACGTTCACATTCCAAAAGGCCTCATAATAAATCCCTAAAAATAAGACCCATTTTAAACCATTCACATTCCAAAAGGCCTCATAACAAATCCCAAAAAATAAGGCACCATTTTAAACCGTTCACGTTCCAAAAGAATTAAACTTTTCACATTCCAAAACATGAGAAAGTTGTAGCCATTAATACCGTTTACATTCCAAAAAAATCCAACGAACTACTCCTTCACACGGTTTATACCTTTTCACATTCCAAAAACATAAGAAAAGTTGTAGCCATTAAAATAAAAATATAAAAAAAACTTGCAATTACAACAAGTAATGAATTCCTTTTGAGTTCTAAAATTCTTTCTCTTTATAGATTTTTCTCTGCATCTGCTTGAATCCCTTCAATTCAAGAGGTTGTTTTTCTCCAGACCCTATTCTCCTTGTACTCCTTTCTAGTTGCGTTTCTACGATTGCTATCACTACAACTTGGACTCCAAAAGGAACTGGTTTTGTTCTGATTGAAGCCAAAAGGTATGCATTTTATATATTATTTTTCGCCTCTTCTTTTTGTTCTTATGTGATACTTCTTTTTATAATATAGTTTTGATAATATATGTTAATCATGGCTCACTAACACAAATATAATCTTTTTTTTTTCAGGTTCTATAATCTTTGTGGCCAACACCGATAAATTGTTAAATCAGGTTCTATTGTTCTGTGCTTTTAGAATTTTTTAAATTCCAAGCTCATAGTCTTTGTTTATTATAGTTAGTGTTATTTTATTTGTAAATATTATTAGTTATAATTTATAAATAATAAATATGTCTACTAAAAAATACGAATCCGGGTACTCAAAACTTGAAAAAAAAAATAGATGATTTAATTCAATCTCAAAAGAGAGCTCTTGATAAATTTGTTACAAGCAATGAGCAAAATATAACAATAAATGAACAAGAAATTGATCTAAATGAGTTATTAGATAATAAAATAGTACAACAAAAAGATATCAATGAAGATATTCATAATGATAGTCAAATTCTTAATGAAGAACATGAGAATATTAATGAAACAACTCATCATATTCCTACAAATATTTATGATCCAAGCAATGGACAAATATTAATAGAGATTTATTAGTAGAAAAGGGCCCAATTAGAGATAATGATCTAGATTTTCCCAAAGAAAAATTCTCTAGACATTTTTCTGCTACATATTATATTCAAAAATTACCAAATGGGGAGAAGCATGATAGAAAATGGCTAGTATATTCAAAAGATTTGGATAGAGTATTTTGTTTTTGTTGTAAATTGTTTAATTCAGATTGTAATACAAGTAAACTAACTAATGAAGGAACTAAAGATTGGAGAAATCTTGGTGTTAAGCTTAAGAGTCATGAGACAACTAATGAGCATATTACTAACATGAATGCTTGGATTGATTTAGAAATAAGATTGTCAAAAAATAAAACAATTGATAAAAATATCCAAGAACAAATTAACAAAGAGAAAGATCATTGGAAAAAAGTATTATTAAGAATTATTGCCGTCGTAAAGAATCTTGTTAAAAATAATTTCGCATTTTGAGGAACAAATGAAAAGATATATCAAGAAAAATAATGGAAATTTTTTAAGTTTAATTGAAATGATTGCAAAATTTGATTCAGTAATGCAAGAACATATTCGACGTATTCAACATGATGAAATTCATAATCATTAATTTGGACATAATATGCAAAATGAATTGATAAATTTAATAGCAAATGAAATTAGAAGTAAAATTATTAAAAGAGTTAAAGAAGCAAAATATTTTTCAGTTATACTCGATTGCACTCCGGATGCTAGTCATCAAGAGCAAATGTCTCTCGTATTATGATATGTAGATATTTCATCAAGTCCAATAAAAATAGAAGAATATTTTTTAGAATTCTAAAAGTAGACGATACCACTAGAAAAGGCCTTTTTAATGCAATTATAGATGCAATAAGAAATCTTGAACTTGATATTAATGATGTACGTGGACAGGGATATGATAATGGATCTAATATGAAATGAAAACATCAAGGGTTACAAAAAAGACTCCTAAATATAAATCCTAGAGCATTTTACACACCATGTGGTTGCCATAATCTAAATCTAGTACTTTGCGATATGGCTAACTCTTGTCATAAAGTTATATCTTTTTTTAAAGTTGTACAACGTATATATCCATTATTTTCTTCTTCTACAAAACGCTGGAGAATTTTACAAGATAATGTATCCGGTTTAACTCTTAAGTCATTGTCACAAACACGTTGAGAAAGTCGTATTGAAAGTGTTAAAGCAATAAGATATCAAGCTCCACAAATAAGAGATGTACTTTTACAATTAGCAAAATATAGTGAAGATCCTAAAACTAAAAGTGAAGCTAACTGTTTAGCAACATATGAGATTGAGAACTTTGAATTTTTATTGGGCATGACAATTTGATATGATATATTATTTGTTGTTAACTCAGTTAGTAAAAATTTACAATCAAAATATATGCATATTGATATTGCTATAGATCAATTAAAATGTCTTATTTCTTTTTTTGAAAAATATAGAAAAAATGGATTTACATCTGCCATGATTACATCTAGAGAGATTGCTGCTGAAATGGAAATATAACCTATATTTCGTGAATAACGTATAATTCGTAGAAAGAAGTAGTTTGATGAGAATGTCAATGACGAGACAATACAATTTATTGAATAATCATTTAGAATTGATTATTTTATATACATAGTAGATCAAGCTATTGAACAGTTTAAAATATATGAAAACATTTTTGGCTTTCTATTTATTTTAAAATTTTAAAATCACTAGACAATGATAGTTTGAAAAAAAGTTGTCATAATCTCGAATGTTCCTTGAAACATGACAGTTTTTCTGATATTGATGGTTTAGATTTATTTTCAGAATTGAAAGTTTTAAAAGAGATTTTACAAACAGAAGAAAACACTCCAATTGACATATTTAATTATATAAAAAAGACTAGATTCTTTTTCAAATGCATATATTACTTACAGAATATTATTGACAATACCTGTAACTGTTGCTTCTTCAGAGAGAAGTTTTTGAAAATTAAAATTGATAAAATCCTACCTACGATCAACAATATCACAAGAAAGATTAAGTAGATTAGCCATAATATCAATTGAAAAAGATATGTTAGCAAAACTTGAATATAAAAACTTAATTAGTAATTTTGCATCACAAAAAGCGAGAAAAATAGATTTTAAATAAAATATTTATAATATTATTATAAAATAGAAAAGGCCTCATTTAATATTTTCTCTTTAGGCCTCAAGTTGTCTCAAGCCGGCCCTGTATAATGTACACATGTCCCGCCAATTAAGCTACAACTTGTTGCAGTAAATAGTACCTTTTAAAAAAAAAATACTATCTATCGAGACTCGGGCTTGATCTATTTTTATTCGGGCTAGGCACACATGGCTTGATTCAAGCTAAGCCCGGGCTTGGCTCCAAAAGCTTAGGGCCTGTTTCTTCGCTGGAATTTTAAGAATTCTTGTCTAGGGAATTTCCGAATTCCCAAACATAATGGAATTCTTAGATGCTCATTTGGGCCTGAGCATCCAGAAATTCTAGCAAAATGCAAAGGAAGTGGGATTCCTAGATTCCCAAAGGTTAAAAGAGACATTTCATGTGGCTGGAATCTAGAAATGCTAGTGAAGAAATATAGAATTCAGAAATTCTAGTGGACAACATGTCACATTATATGTAAAAATTCTTGAACATGGTGAATTAAAAACACAGGGCCTAAAAATTTGGGCGCCCCAACCTGGACATGAATGTCCCTACCTTAGCTCCTCCCAAGATGAGATGCACACAGAGTCAAAACTAAGAAGACAATAAGCCAGTCAACTACTTCGGCAGATTATCCTTATATCATGGGCCTCACCAATGTAGCTAATTCTAAATGCCCCCTTCTCCCATGTGAGCCATTAGACAAAACCTGCTATAGTGCCCCATATGAGGGATAAAAGCTACCATCAAAAGATGCTTTGCGCTGTGCTTAATCCTAATCCACCATGATTAACCATCTTGATTTTTGCCCATTTGCAACTTTCAATCTTTTATCAAATCCAATACCTTGAACTCTTGGTCTAATAATTTCTATCTATAGCCTCCAATCAGATGGACAGTTATATTGCTGGTCCAACTGGTAGTTAGGTGAAACTTGGTCTTAATGCTATGCTGGTTAGGTGGGGTGTCAAAAAATAGTTAGGTAGGGGGCTCAACAGATGGGTTCTGAATCTGATGCTGTGTAAGCTTTTGTGCTGCTTGAGTTTGCTCAGGTTGAAAGTCATATAAAATAAAGGTGGGTAGGGTTTACATATACCGGCTCATCCATCTAAGTAGGTTTCTGACTGATTCATTTGAGATTTACATATGTATCTCAATGGAAGAAAATAACAAAAAAGGACATTAAAAAATAGAAAGGTAAAACACAGAAAATTATGAGTGAAACAACCATTTTAGAGAACATAAGGTTGTAAATGGGTAGGTTCCGGTAACCGGGACCGTCAAGGATAAGGTGGAACCGACCTGAAACTATTTCAGAACCAATTTCTTGGCTCCAGAACCAGAACTAGAACCATATATATGACGGGTATGAATCCGGTTCTGGGTCTAGGTAGAGAATGATATTAAAAAAAAAAACATATTTTTTAGGAGAGATTTTCGAAAATTGAGGTATTATGTCAGGTCTTAAGTCTACAGATCCGAACCAAGGTAGAACAGGGCCCAGGCCATTTACTTATCAGAGCCTAAATAATGACCTAAACCCGGTTTTTAACGGATTGGAACCTCCAAGTAATTAGAGAATCGAATACCATTTTTATCCCTAACAAAACATGTCTTTTGTCATTGACCAAGGTGGACTTCGTGATTTCATTTAAATAAATAAATTATGGCGAGTTTTAGAACCAAACACAGCCTTGAAATTCATTTCAATGGGAGAGTGAAGTTATTTAAAAATTGTGGAAAGTAGGGGTCCAGACTATAAAAGGGGTCCCTTTCAAAAATTGACCCGCTTCCTCTTCTATCCCGGGAGAAAAGCATGTATTTCTTCTTCTTCCGCCTCTGATTTGATCTCTCTTCTCCACTCAAAGAAAGAAAGAAGAAGAGGAAAATGAGATTTTCATACAACAATACAATCGCAGTCTTCTCCCTCTTCTTCATTTTCTTCTTCCTAAGACTCACCATCTCCTCCTCCATCTCCATCCAAATAACCCCCAAAACCCTCACCAAATCCGGAGACTCTGTCCAAATCCAATGGTCAGGGCTCGATTCACCCTCCCAACTCGACTGGCTCGGCATCTATTCCCCTCCCAACTCCCCTGACTCCGATTACATTGGCTACATCTTCCTCTCCTCCTGCCCCACATGGCAATCCGGCTCCTGCAACCTAACCCTCCCCCTTGCCGATCTCCGCTCCAATTACGCCTTCCAAATCTTTCGCTGGTCCAACAGCCCCCGCCTTGACAAACATCACAACCCGCTGCCCGGAACAGAGCACCGCCTTGCGGTCTCTGAGGAATTGCGGTTTGAGGTGACTGGCCCCCAACAAATCCACCTCTCATTCACTTCTCGAGAAGATGAGATCCGGGTTCTTTTTGTAACGGCCGATAATGGGTCGGAGAGATTTGTGAATTATGGGTTGGAAGTGGGGCGGTTGGAGGAGAGGGCAAAGGCGGAGGTGAGGCGGTATGAGCAGTGGGATATGTGCGATGCGCCTGCAAAGAGTTTGGGTTGGAGGGATCCTGGGTTTGTACATGATGGGGTGATGAGGAATTTGAAGAAGGGAAGGAGGTACTTTTACAGGGTAAGATGGATCCTTTCCTTTCCCATCCCTTCTATCATTGATTATGATGTTGCCTGCTGCTCTTTGTTTTGTTCTCTTTTATAACTAATGGCCTCTTTTGTTGCGCAATAGAATTCAGATTTTTGTTTGGCAATCCAAGAAAAAATAGGAGGAAAAGATTGTTTTTGTTCAAAATGTTGAATATTGTTTCTTACATTGTCTTCCACTCATTTAGATAACTCTCTATCTGGAATATAAATTCTCTCAAAATGCGGGCTTCAAAAAAATCATTTACCTCTTGACCTTCGTGATTTAAAGTTATAAAGATAAAAGTTACATCACCTGTATTAAAGTTACTTCAATTTTATTCATTTGCTAAAGAATAAGATTTTGATTCCTTAGACTGAGGGGCGCAAAACTATTCAATGCATGAATTACAACATAAAAGCAAATTGAAGAAGTAGACATGCACTAGAAAAACACACTTTAATAATACATTATGTTTCTAGTGTGAGGTATAAGTCATAATGTCATTTTTGTTTTAGCCCCAAAATGATCTTTAATGAGACACACTAAAGATCATTCATAATTTCCAAAAGGAGAAAGTAGTTGGGACTTTGGAGGCCTCATCAAAATGATACGAGTTTTGGAGTGCATCAATCGAGATTTCTGCTTGCAGTTGAAGTACTGTTGTCATTCCACCAACAACATTGTCATTGTTCTAGCAAAATCTGATTCTCAGCACTAGGTCAAGATGATATACCTCTAGATTCTTATGCCTTAGTAGGCAAAGTTGGAATTGATTGTTAACAAGTTTGTTCAGTATAATTTTAATTGTGATTAGAATGTGCCCAATGAATGGATAGAGAGCACTTAGTCCCATTGTATAAGAGCAAGGGAGATGCTCAGAACTGTGCAAATTACATGACTATTAACTCCGGCACCACATGGTGGAAACTCAAAGGAGTAAAAAAACAATCTGTAGAAGAGAACTAGCTTGGTTTATGTTGGTCTGGCCGTTTTTTATTTTTTTTCTAAGGCGACTTATAGAAAAGTTTAGAAAGAAGAAAAATGATTCAGTTATTAAAAAAAAAAAAGAAAAGAAGAAGAAGAAGAAGAAGAAGAAGAAGAAAAATGATTCAAAAACTTTTTCCACAAATGTATAGTCTTGAAAAAGGCGTATGGTAAGGTGTTGAGCCAGTTAATTTGGCAGGCATTGAAGAGAAAATGTGTCAGTAATTGGTATATTGAAATCATAAGGGATTTAAATAGGGATAGTGCATGAGAACCATGTGTGACCCAATGTCTGAGTTCCTTGTTAAAGTTGAATTGCACCATAGGTTCCTTGTTAAAGTTGAATTGCACCAAAGGTACTCTTGGAGCCCCTATTTATTTGCCTTGGTTATGGACGTGAAAATGTCTATGACGAAGTTCCATGGTGTATGCTGTTAGCAAATGATATTGTACTAGCTAATTAAGATAATGAGATAATGGAGCAAACAAATGATACCCTATGTTTTTGTAGAAAGGAATTTGCATGACAACAATTAGGGGATTTGAGAGTAGAGAGGATGAGATTAGTGAAAAATATCTATGAGTGTGGTAGCACACTGTAGAATATTTTGATATGTAGGATCTATTGCTAGGCAAAACTGAGGATTTGAGTTAGGCAGTTGTATGATTAGTGCGCTAGAGATAAAGACATAGTGAAAATGATTAGTGCATTTGAGATAAAGCTGGTGGATTGTTATGTGATCATTGAGTGCCATTTTGATTGAAGTGGGCAATTTTGTGATGGTAGTCAGGCTTGCTCTATCGTGTATTGCAGAATGTTGGGTGATGAAGAAATGCATACTAAGATGGATTATGATGTTGCCTGCTGCTCTTTGTTTTGTTCTCTTTTTATAACTAATGGCCTCTTTTGTTGCGCAAGAGAATGCAGATTTTTGATTGGCAATCCAAGAAAAACTAGGAGGGGAAGATTTTTTTGTTCGAAATGTTGAATATTGTTTCTTACATTGTCTTCCACTCCTTTAGATAGCTCTCTATCTGGAAGAGAAATCCTCTCAAAATGCGGCTTCAAAAAAATCATTCACCTCTTGACCTTCGTGATTTAAAGTTATAAAGATAAAAGTTACATCACCTGTATTAAACTTCATTTTATTCATTTGCTATAGAGTAAGTTTTGATTCCTTAGACTGAGGGGCGCAAAACTATTCAATGCATGAATTACAACATAAAAGCAAATTGAAGAAGTAGACATGCACTAGAAAAACACACTTTAATAATACATTATGTTTCTAGTGTGAGGTATTAGTCATAATGTCATTTTTGTTTTAGCCCCAGAATGATCTTTAATAAGACACACAAAAGATCATTCATAATTTCCAAAAGGAGAAAGTAGTTGGGAGGGCATCATCAAAATGAAACGAGTTTTGGACTGCATCGATCGAGATTTCTGCTTGCAGTTGAAGTACTGTTGGCATTCCACCAACAACATTGTCATTGTTCTAGCAAAATCTGATTCTCAGCACTAGGTCAAGATGATATACCTCTAGATTCTTATGCCTTAGTAGGCAAAGTTGGAATTGATTGTTAACAATTTTGTTCAATAAAATTTTAAGTGTGATTAGAATGTGCCCAATGAATTAATAGAGAGCACTTAGTCCCATTGTATAAGAGCAAGGGAGATGCTCAGAACTGTGCAATTTACATGACTATTAACTCCGGCACCTCACGTCGGAACCTCAAAGGAGTAAAAGAACAATCTGTAGAAGAGAAATTCTAAATATTTAGAGAACTAGTTTGGTTTATGTTGGTCAGGTCTAGTCTACTACAGAAGCCCTTTTTTCCTATTAAGACAACTTATTGAAAAATTTAGAAAGAAAAAAAAAAAAAAAAAAAAAAACTCACAAATGGTTTCTATAAATTTATAGTCCTGAAAAAGGTTTATGGTAAGGTGTTGAGCCAGTTAATTTGGCAGGCATTGAAGAGAAGTGTGTCAGTAATTGGTATATTGAAATCGTATGAGACTTAAATAGGAACTAGCACAATAACCCACGCTCAGCACAGTATCTCCTTGCATTGCAAAATAAATAATCATACATTAAAAAGATTATGAAAGTACCTCTTTTTCACAGAGCAAATTGAATAAATTGAAAATAGAAAAATTCAGGCAAAAAGAGAATAGAAAAGATGGGGTAGAAGAGAATTTTTATATGTAGGAAAAACTGAAACTTTAAAAAGTGGAGCGTAGATGTGAGTGGTTTGATGAGATAGTTATGAGTGGGTAGTTCATGAGATAAATAGTGGAAAGAAAATGTAGAACATTTGAAAAAAAAAAGCATTACTGCCGGTCAAAATTAAAACCCCCAGTCAAAATTAAACCCAAAACCTTCTAGCTTAATATATTATAATAGTGCGTGAGAACCATGTGTGACCCAATTTCTGAGTTCCTTGTTGAAGTTGAATTGCACCAAGGGTACTCTTGGAGCCCCCATTTATTCGCCTTGGTTATGGACGTGAAAGTATCTATGATGAAGTTCCATGGGGTATGTTGTTTGCAAATGAAATTGTACTAATTAATTCAGATAATGAGATAAGGGAGAAAACAAGTGATACCCTAGGACTTTGGAGAAAGGAATTTGCATAACAACAATTAGGGGATTTGAGAGTACAGAAGATCAAATTAGTGAAAAATATCTATGAGCGTGGTAGCACACTGTAGAATATTTTGATATGTAGGATCTATTGCTAGGCAAAACTGAGGATTTTGAGTTAGGCAGTTGTATGATTAGTGCACTACAGACAAAGAGATAGTGAATATTCTTAGTGCAGTAGTGAATATTCTTAGTGCAGTGGAGATAAAGCTGGTGGATTGTTATGTGATTGTTGAGTGCCATGTTGATTGAAGTGGGCAATTTTGTGATGGTAGTCAGGCTTGCTCTATCGTGTAGTGCAGAATGTTGGGCGATGAAGAAATGCATGCTAAGATGGATGTGTGGAGTAACAAGAAAGGATAAAACTAGGAGTGAGAACATAACAAGAAATCACATGGGTAGCAGCAATGGAAGAAAAAAATTTAAGGAATTTCATCTGAAATGGTTTGGGTGCACAGACCAAAAGTTGCCCATGTAAGATAAATTGACAGGTTACAAGTTCAAGGAACTAGGAAAAGAGGGAGACCAATAAAAATCTTCGGTGAAGTAACGAGGAAAGACATGACAGAGCGTGACTTCTAACGAAGTCTATTGGAAGAGTAGAAATCACGAAGGCGGCCTACTTTTTGATATTTGGATATATAGATGATTATGATGGTTCACTGATGGAGAATGGACTAGTCTCTCGTGTTAGTGGATTTGGCAGTTTCATGTTGTAGGATACAAGATTTTCTTTTGGCTGTTACTTATATTCTTGTCCTCTCGGTCACCATGGAGTCTCTTCTTAACTCTCATGCTCACATACTTACTTTCTTGTTCCATGGTTGGGTAGAAAGGATGTTTCGGGCATTGCTTTCTTTAGGCCGGCCCCAGATCAATGGGATAAGGTTTAGACAATGTTGACGATGAAAAGAGATACATGATGCACTGCTGAGAAACTTTTTATGACATTTTCTTGCAGTCAATATGCTGCTGAGACCAATTTTATGAACCTATAGTCTTTCTGAAGTCCCAAATCCAATGCATCACCCCTCCTGTCCAGCAATTCCTCTAAGAATTGTGTTGTATCAAGAGGAAAGAAATGAAGAGAAAAAAGGAGAGAAAATGAATGTAAAAAAGAACATAAATTTTTTCTGCTTTGATCTTCCTTCATCACCCAATCATTCAAGCGTGGTCCTATTCTGATTCTCTCTTCTTCATCCTTTGACCCATTGCGGAGACGAGGAGTAGGATGGGTGTGAAGGCTGTCAACAGGTACCTGTGTAGCCTAAACAATGGATATGTCTTCAGGGATCTGCTTCTTTTCCTTTGATTGTGCTCATTAGGGGTAAATCTATGAACAGCCTCGACAAAACTATTAACAAGGATCAGCATTGGTGAATCTCTAGAGTGCAATAAAAGGTATGACTTTCTTAACCCTTAATAATATGATCATTTTGAAAGAGGTAGTCTTGGTTGGATTCTAGATCCGATGCAAAATTTTAATTTTTGAGAACTTATGTTTCCAGATTTTCTAAATCTTGCATCAAAATTGAGTTCTAACTCAGACCATTTTCGCAGATGGTTTTAGTGTTGTACCATTTCTGCTCGTATAGATGAGATCTCATGCATTAATAGCACAAAGGGACTCTGATCAGTCACAGCTTCATTGCCTAAATTTTAAAATTCTGCAAGAAACTCGTTTATTGGTATAAATATGTCTGATGATTTTGATAAATGTGTAGTTTCTTTGAAGTATCCATTAAGATGTGCCTCTTATCCAGTAGTTGCAGAATTACTAATCTGCTGATGCAATCATAGGTTGGCAGTGACAACGGAGGTTGGAGTGCAATTCATAGCTTTATGTCAAGAGATGGAGACTCAGATGAGACAATTGCTTTCCTATTTGGAGATCTGGGAACTTCAGTGCCATATACAACCTTTGTCCACACACAAGATGAAAGCAAATCTACTGTGAAGTGGATCCTTCGCGACATTGAAGCTCTTGGCAACAAGCCTGCATTTGTGTCCCACATTGGTGACATCAGCTACGCAAGAGGCTACTCTTGGCTCTGGGATTCATTCTTCACTCAAATTGAACCCATAGCTTCCAAGGTCCCATACCATGTATGCATAGGCAATCACGAGTATGACTGGCCATTGCAGCCTTGGAAACCCGACTGGGCTTCAAATCTATATGGGAAAGATGGAGGTGGAGAATGCGGTGTCCCTTACAGTTTCAGATTCAACATGCCTGGAAACTCTTCTTTTGCGACAGGAACCAGCTCCCCAGCCACACAGAACCTATACTATTCCTTTGATGCAGGGGTTGTGCACTTTGTGTACATGTCAACTGAAACTGATTTTCTTACAGGCAGCAATCAATACAATTTCATCCAGCATGATTTGGAGAATGTTGATAGAGCGAAGACCCCATTCATCGTGTTCCAAGGCCACCGACCCATGTACACGACAAGCATTAAATCCAGGGATGCCCCATTGAGGGATAAGATGCTTGAGCACTTGGAGCCTCTACTGGTAAAGAACGAGGTGGATCTTGCATTGTGGGGCCATGTTCATAGTTATGAGAGGTTCTGTCCTTTAATAAACTACACTTGTGGGCACATGAATGAGACCAGTTTACGCCTACCAGTGCACGTCGTGATAGGGATGGCTGGACATGATGCGCAACCCAGTTGGGAGCCAAGGCCTGACCATCCAAAGGACCCGGTATACCCTCAACCTGATCGCTCCATGTATCGCGGGTTTGAGTTTGGCTACACAAGGCTTGTTGCGACGCGGAAGAAACTGACACTTTCTTATGTTGGAAACCATGATGGCGAAACACATGACATTCTGGAGATACCATCTCCATTGGGTCATGATAAGAAAAGTGCCAGCAACCCAGAGTTCGCTTTCTCATGGTATGTAAAATTAGGAAGTGTTTTGTTGCTTGGGGCCTTTGTAGGGTATGTTTTAGGATTCATATCACATTCAAGGAGAGAAGCGGCATCCAGGAGCAGCTGGACTCCAGTGAGGACTGAAGAGATTGAAGTGATCAATCTTAGCAGATAGATGCATTCATACAAGAACCAGCTCTGATTGGGACACCTTGGGAAGGTATTTGAGCAGCTCTAGTGTGGAAGGTATTTTTCATAACTAGGATGCTTCTATTGTCTTGTGGGCCTTACAAGTCTAAGAAGGTGGTGAGATGATTGCCACCGCCCATTGGTGTATTGAAGTTAAATTAAAGTATGTGGATGGTGCGGCAAGAGGCAAACCCGGTCCAGCCAGACTTTTTTTTTTTTTTTCTTGGGTTTGTTGGGGTGGGGTAAACAATGAAGGGGTTGTCTTGCCTTTGATTTCTAGGAGCATTGGGATCGTGGAGTCTAATGAGGCGGAAGTCTTGGCCATTTTAGATTCTCTTCGTCTCTTTAGGTCTAACTTTCATGGAGAACTTGTGCTAGAGCGTGATTCATTTAATGCTATTTCTTGGTTATCTTCTTTTCTGTGGCCCCATGGAGGTTTCATTTCTTCTTTATTGAGATCAAGGTTTTGGCTTCATCACTTCATGTGGTGTTTAGGCATGTTGGGAGGTCAACTAACCAAGGGGTGGACAGATCATCACTTCTCATGTAATTTTGCAGGGTTTTTAGTGTGAATCTGGTATAAAGCTTTTATACGTTAGAGGCCCAATCTTTTTGTTGTTGCTTCCTTGTATCTGCTTTTTTAATGAATCATTATGTTAACTCTAGGAAAAAAGAAAAAGAACTGAGTGGGGGCATAGTTTAAAAGCTCGCAACGGAATTGGGTCGATTCTGTGGAGTTGACTCGCAAGGTCACCGACTCTGAATGAGTGGGTTATTTGTTATACTTGGCATGATCACTCAACTCAATTGTATTTCTGTCAAGTTGGTTTTTCAGTTTTTGAACTGACTTAAGGGCAGTGTTCTGATGGTTTGGACAGTGTGTGGTCTAAGACTCATGTAGGCATTCATCCAGCCAGAAGCCTTGTGAATATGGAATGTGTGTTGTTGTGATTGATGCCTGTAACTATATTCTCTTGTGAATACCATGATCCAATGAAGTATGCCAATTCTGCATGTTGAAAAGTGATGTCTGTGACTCTGAGAATGAGTATGGTTTTGTGTTTTTTTTTTTTGAATGGCACAATTATAGTGTGTCTTAATGAATGCCTGTAATTGTTTTGTCCTTGAGTGGAATGGTCCCTTGGAATACATTAGTGCTCAAAATTAAAATTTTTGGGCGTTAAGCAGGCCGATTTGGGTTGGATCTAGCAGGATCCAGATATTGATCCAGAAAGTCATGCCGGTTCTTGGGGGTGAGTCTGACTGAGTTCTCCCTTGGGCTTTTGTTGACGCACCTTGCCTGATGCCATCAAGTCACCTCACCTGACCCTGACTCCATGAAGTCAATGAATTTAAAAAATAGTTATTATCCATATGAGATAATAGTTCATAGGCTTGATAAATTATTGGCCCAAATCAAAATGCATTTGTCAAAGGTAAACTTACATATGATAATTATGTGATTGCTCATGAAATTCTTCACTCTCTCAAACTCAGTTTATCTTGGTTCATTTAAACAAATGAGATTTTATAATTTCTTTCCTGGGATCATGGATTGGCATTTGGGGATTGTTGTTTCTATTTGTAATTGAGGATGATCTAGATGGCAGCTGAAGTTTTTGTTTCTATATGTAATTAAGGGTTTCTGCAAATTTTATTGGCATTTTTTTTTGGGCTAAGCTGGGACGGTGTTACAGAACTTGTGAAACTACCCTAGGTTTGTGAAACTACCTCCTCACCTAGGGATGATCTCTCAATGCCTGTTTCAGATTGGATGCCCCTTTTCTTTTGGGCATCTAGTATTATCGTGTCTCTAATGAGTCCGGATCACTGTTCCCCATCCACTTCAAAATTTCAAAATGCAGGGTTTTTTTTGCTGATGTGGTGGATCGTGAGTGGAACAAGAAATAAAGCTGATAGAGGATCCGAACTTGTCTCTAATTGTTGGTGTCATTGTTTCAATTTGTCAATTAGGATTTTGACGAGTCCTGCGCAAGGCAATTGGAGAATTTATTTCTATTTGTAAATGATGGTTTTGAGAGAAATCTCTAATTTTGATATCACTAGATCAGGAAACTGTATTTTGGATGATCATTAGAATTTGCTTATGTGCTTTCGGTGAGGTGGTGCTCCTCCACACTGAGAAGTTGGTTTGTTATGGCATGGGAATAATTGATGAATCGTATGGTGAAGTGGGTAGCTTAGAACTAGCAATTTTGGTAGTCCATGTACACAACTATTCATGGAGCATTTTCACGTTCTTATGCATTGTTGTTTCAGTTGGATGAGGGGATTATGGATAAGAACGATTGAGATGGGGAAATTCTATATGCACCCACCTATTTTGCTGAGCACACCCACATTCCTTCCTCAACAGTGATTTTTTTTATTTTTAAAGGTGGGTGTGCTCAGCAAAATAGGGGGTGCATATAGAATTTCCCCTTGAGATGAGCTTCGGTTTTTGACGTACAATTTTCAAAGAATCTGCTTCTGGGGTCTAGCATTGTGAGTTGGCCCTGAAGTTTTGTATGTACTGATAGGGTGTGTTTTGATTACTTTGTGTGCCACTTGTCATTTTGGGGTGTTTTGAGGATGGGTCTGGGAAGTGAAGATCAAAATTCAAAAGGCTTCCGCAGCAATGGCAGAGAGCCAAGTTGAAACTCAATAGTATATATATCTACACCAAAAACCGAGAAAAACGACGGCCTTGGGCAGTCGTTGTTCTATAAAACGGACCGCTAAGGGCCGTCCCTTATTTTGCAGTAGTTTTTCGTAAACGACCGCCTAAGGACAGTCGGTAAATGTAAACAACAACGACGGCTTAAAGGCCGTCGTTTATGTCGGTTAAAAACGACTGCCTTAGGGCCGTTGTTTTTAATTTTTTTGAATTTAAAAAAAAATATTGAAAAACCTGGGCATGCCCAGGTTTTTCAATATTCTTTTAAAAGCCTGAACATAGTTTTTGGAATCACTTAAAATCTTTATAAAAATACAGAACACTAACACCACCCAGGTTTTTCAATATTCTTTTAAAAGCCTGAAAATAGTTTTTGGAATCACTTAAAATCTTTATAAAAATACAGAACACTTAACACATTTAAAATCTTAATTACATTGGAGAAGAGTCTCCAAAAAAAATCAAAAATAGAAGTGAGAGAGAGGCTTTTTGGGTCGGTTTCTCTGGGAGGGGTTTAGTTGAAAAGTTCCCAGCTCTTGCATGTTAGCTTCTCTCTCTGATTTCCAAATAGGTGGTGATCTTCTTCATGGCTGACCTTCTTGTTCTTCCACCCTTTCTCTTGCACCCACCAACTATATGCAGCAGCCTTTGCTTCAAGCTCACTTGTAATCTCCTTATTTTATCAAAGAAAGCAACACTTCTAGAAAGAGGAAGGAATTTGTAACTAAAAATTCAAATATAAGCAAAGAGCCACTGTCTCTAGAAATTGAGGAGGAAATCAGCTCATATGTTAGGAAGTGTGCCATGTCTCAATGCGTCCACAGTGCGAAGTAGAGAAATGGTTCAATGAACCCATATTTTCTTTTCATCTGACAAGGCCCATTTGAAGGGTGACATGCAAAATCTTCTTAGATCAAGACATCCAAACAAGTATCCGGTTTTGGAGACTCTGCATTTCACCCTTTGTTAAAAACCACTATGCCACTATGCAAAATCTTCTTAGATCAACAATTTTGTGTACCTCGTTCGACCTGCGTAATGCAGCCAGTGCTAACTGCACAAAATGAAGAATAAGGCATGCAATTAAAAAATTAGAGAAGTTTAGTAGTAGCATAAGCTTATTGAAAAACATCTTCCAATAGCACAGAGACCGCACAAACTGCAGATGTACATTCGATAAATATATGATTCCATGATCATTATGAAAAAATATTGCTGCATGGAAGCTCTTACACATGCTACATCACAGGCCAGAATGTCCTTTCCACACGAACATGCAAGTCCATGAAAATGATGATTACATGATCATATTAATGAGCAGTAAGAGATAGGATCATTCAATCTGGGTTCTACCAGAGGCATGGTTCATAAGACATGCATTCTTCACTTTTCCTAGTTAGCCTGTTCTATGCTACAAAAATGATTGCTTCCTTTTATTCTTCCTTGATCACTAGTTCCTATGCTACCAACATAATCGCATTGATGCCTTAAAAGGTATACCACTAGAATATCAAATCCAGAGACAGGCACATAGTATGTTCAAATGATCTGAAAAAATTAAGCATATGGGGACATTCATATGTTGCAGTGTCCTTTTCATTTTCTTTTAAGTCCAATGTTCTGCTCAAGTGTTTCTACTCATTGAACAATTTGAACTTTGAAGACAAGCAGGAAACAAGTCAACAACACCCACATGAGACAAGAGATTCTGGTGCCTTTCTCTAAAGCCTTAAGCTGACTCTTCCTTTTAAGGAGGATGGACACCTCACTCCCATTGCATATTTTTTGTTGTCTTAAATGCATAATAAAAAACCGCCCCAGATTTGTCCGGTGTGTTTATGCTCTCCACATCTTGTGTTCAAAACTGTTCTAGATTTGCCTAGTGTGCATTTGTGTGGGTTTAACCGGCAGCACCTGGGGGATTAGTCATGTTGGGTCAAAGATCTCAGGGATACCCACGTCATAATAAATAAATAAACAAATAAATAATAAAAATAAGACAAGATGAAATACGCGAAGAGAGTTCATCATGCAAATAGAATACTTAAAGATGATAAATACATGTCCAGGAGGAAAGAGAAGTGGTGCATTTGTCAGCATAATCTTATCGACCTCCAGATTGGCAGTTTCTCGCAAATCCTACAAAAATATTATTTGAAGAAATCGAATCACTTTAAATTATGGTTATATGTAGATAAGCTAAGCTAAAATTTCATATTATCTGATCTTATAATGCACAAGCAAACAAACAGAATAGTTTGCTTAATAAAATATAGTTACCCTAAAGATCACTTCTCATATATTAGCAACAAAATGAATACACATCAACAGACAGGGAAAAAGAATTAGGCATATTCAACAAGTGTATAGTATAAGTAGAAATTACTCAATACTCTAGTCGAGTATACATGTCCGTGCAAGCATAGTGATAAGAGACATCCATGAGAACTTAGAGGTGACATGCTCAAAACTCTCACTTTACCTTCCACTTTTGTAGCTCGCCATTCGTTGGTTGAAAAAACTCCTGAAGAAAGACACGAGAAAATAAGAAATACATAACTACGTTAATAGATAATAAACATGACACAAAAAAGAAGGCATTACATAGGTGAAGAATTAGAGACTGCAAGATCTGAAAGAAAAAAAAGGGCAAGCTTTGCAAGCCCAAACGAGCAAGTGAAGCACAAATGAACATGAAATGCTTGAACTCACCACCATATTGTCAACAAAGCCTTCAACTGACCGATAAGGTGCATAAACAATAAGATCAAATCCCAGACTCCGGAAACATATGAGATTTCGAAATATTCAGACAAGGATAATGCCATAATGCCAGATAATAAACAAACAGAAACTGAAGATGAAATATAACCATGCCTGAAGTACAACTATCTCATTATTGAGAATCATTTGATGATCCTGTTGAATCCCCTTACCGAGCTCCTCAGCTGACACATGATTTTCTTCTATCTTGCAAGATGCATATATGCAAGTTAGCCCGTATCAACAAAAAATGTGGTTCAGTTTCATATCCATATATTACAAAATGATAAAGAACAGAACACAAGATTGTCGCTGAAGATAACTCAAAGTGAAGAACAAATGAAGAATTGAAGATTAAGCAATCTCTAAAGAACAGAGAAATCACAATTAACAAAAGGTCAAGTAATCAGTTCAAAAACCTCAAATTGCAGTAAAATCCATTTTGGTTGTATCTGTTATCCTTCATATTTTTTTCCAAGTAAAATCCATTTTGGTTGTATCTGTTATCCTTCATATTTTTTTCCAAGTAAAATCTTGTTTTCTAATAAATAATAGTTTGACTGACACACCCAGCATACAATGCAGTACAGTCAAAATAACCAATCACTTCATTGAAATCTAAGCTCCTAACCAAACCAAACCAAACCAAACCAAGCCTTTTCCCACTAGGTGGGGATTGAAATCTAAGCTCCTACAATGCAAAAATTACCAAATAAAACCAGACCTTACATTATGTGTTTTGGATGGTGCTCCATAACTGACCATTGCAAATAAAACCTTTTAAAGCATATAATGGCCGTTCCCTGCAAAACATTAACGGATTCCGTTACAAAAAAACAAACGTGCAGTTTCCGGAACAAAGGTGCAGTTTCCAGATAACTCACTACCAGGTGTTGATTTCTAGTGATCTAGTCTATGGAACAAATTTGTTGACCTGAATTTTATGTGGGAACCCAAAGGCTGCACAGACTTCTTGAATCTTTTGCTCATAAAAAACACACATTAGTTGCTCCTCTCCAGTATTGAGAGGCTTTGGGAGAGAAGGTCGTTGAGTGGCTGAAAGCACATGAAACAACATAGAATTGTCATTGGTGTAGAAATATCACATTATTTGATGAAGTTGGTGCAATGACAAACCAAAGAAGCAACAAAATCGAAAAATAATATCCAAAATCATAAACTAGAACGCAGCATGTGTAAATTAAAAATTAGTGAAGCAACCTCGTATGGATAGGGAAAACAAAATGCATATGGAAAAAAAGCAGAAAAAGATGTAAAGTATTTACTACCATCCTTTGTACCAAATTGAGGTTCAGGGTATGATACTGATCCATCAACATTTACTTCCAGTCTTGTGGCTCCCTACTTCAAAAAATATACGTAATTAAGATCAATGAGAAGGAACAAGACATTAGGATGTCTATGAGAAACATGTCATGGTTACTCCCATTGCTGCAAATACAATGGTAAAATTATCCTCTGCTTCATCCTGCTGCAAATACTAGGGCTGCAAAGACCAAGCAAGCACATAGCTGGGGTGTAGACAAACCAGCCAAACCTACCATGATGGAAAAGTAGTTAGCTAAAACAACCAAGCGCCTTATTTCCAGATATGAGAATGGTATGGACAAGTTTCCAAATTTCTAGAGTAAAGAAAAAAAATAAGAAAAGACTTCCATTGTAAGAGAACTATCCTTCATTATTCACATAATAATAGTAACACTAAGAATAAGAATAGCAATAATAATAAGCAGCTTACAGACAAACTTTGAGAGAGGGGGAGGGGGGGAAATGAAGGTAAGTACCAAATCATTTTACATGACAAATGAATAAAAAAACTGAGATCTTTTAAATTTGTGTCTAAGTTAGGGTTAATGGTGGGTACTATGATTTTCTCAGATGCCATTTCTCAAGTTTGAGACAGAGCAACAAATAGCAATTTCCATTATGGATTAGAAGTTAATCCCACTTAAACCTATCACAATATGAATGACTAAGGCAAAAAAAATGCTCTTAGAACTCCGTCGCCAGATGAATAAATACCAAATGCGGGGCACTGGAATTTGGGTTGGACTACCATGTGTATCTGCCACACTTCATACATAGAATATATATGAACATCAATCACAACCTACCAATTGTTGGCCACACATAGATTGGGTAAAATTGACTATCCATCAGATGGGGGTCAAGTAGATAATTAGGAAGCTACAATGGGTTGATTTAAAAATTACGAAAAATGAAGGAACCAATGTTTGGTCCATTGAATTTAATTAGTGTGGTTTTTGGGCCATGTTCCATCCAAAATAGGGCCACAAATTGGATGGTCGGGATCAGATATTCTTATCTTTTTAGCGATTTTATGGGAGAAACTCATGACATTGTTTACAAATTGAAGTCACACTATATTAGACTCAATCTCAATAGCTAGATACCTACATATATATCCACATGCAATTAATGGATAGTGACTTGCACATTGCAGGGTACGAGTTTCTAATGAATTAGGAGCAGGTAATGGGAAAGGAGCTAAGTTTGCAACCATTGTATATCAGTTGCTACATCTTCAGTTATAGGGCTTCTGTTTTGGTTACTTATCCTAGTCTTTCATGACAAGTTCCCCCTCTTTTTCACCACAAGCCCAGTCATAGTGGATGTAGCTGAAAAACTTGCAATCCTATTGGCCTTCACCATCCTACTTTGGAAATTGGAAGTGAACAAAAGTTTCATTTTGATTGTGGACTATGATTACAGGAAGGTAGATATCTTGAGACTTTAGTAATTATGTGGAGATCAAATCCGTATACTCCGAGACCCCATATAAACAATCTTTTTTGGATAACTAGCTAATCAAAGGTCTATTCACATCTCTACTTATATCGTAGAGTTGAATAAAATACTAAAAGCCATTTTATATAGACTTAAAAGCATATAATTTCTTCATTTCTACAGCAACTTTGGACTCCATATTCGACACAGATGGGGACTACAGAGGAGAGAGAAGAAAGATGGGATGAGAGAGATGGCAACCCTTCTCAAACTAGTTGAGTGAAAGCCACCCTGTATCTGCAAATTGCCCCCTTTCCTAACATCAGAATAAAGCAAGACACTGTTGTGCTGCTTTGAATGGGGTTATATTTGGCCTTTTTAGGTAAATACAGAGATTGGTAGCAATTCTACCCTAAAAAGAAGCAAATGGATCCCAAAAAAAGCACAAAAATGAATAGAACAAGCTCCATTTCCAAATCCCACACAAAAACCACTCGAACTCGAAGAAATGCAACTACCTAACAGAGATTAAGAACAAGAAAAACACGATTTCAAGCTCACCTCCGGAATGTCGACCAAAGCTAGGGGTTGAGATCGAAATGCATCGATTTCCATGGATTTGCAGAGATATAGACATTGAAATTCGAATCCGGCGCTGGAAAATTAATTCGAAAAGGAAAGAAACACGAACATAAAAAACCTGAGATTTTTTCTTCTTCTGCTCTTCTTCTTCTTTTGTTCTTGTTCATCTTCTTCAACCCAAATGATCGATGAACCACAAAACCCTACTACAACTTCATCGACAAGAGACAATGTAAAAAAGTTGGGAAACAATTTTGTGAAAGAGATTTGGGGATTAGGGTTTCTCTGGCGATTTGAAGAGACCGGGAGAGAAAGCGATGGAGGCTAGGGTTTTCTTCGGGTGAACGTCGTTTGGCATCTTTAAAAGGATATCATCAAACGACGGCCTAGAGACCGTAGATGTGTATAGACTGAAATCAGCGACACTATCATGGATGGGACCCATTTACGGATTCCAGTCGTTTATGGCCTGTTTTGACGTAGTGATGCCAGCAAAGACAGAGAGCCAGAGCGAGAACTCGGTCAGACTCACCCCCAAGATAATGACTTTCTGGTTCCATATCCAGAACCTGCAAGACCTGACCCAAACCTGGCCTGTACATTGCCTCCAAAAATTGTTAACTTTTTAGCAATAATATACTACCAAGTCGCTATGCTACTTGCAAAGAAAACAATTACAGGCATTCACCAAGCCACGCTACAATTTTTCTCATTCATAATACCATAAATATTCTTCCGGACGTCTCTTTAAGCATATTTTACTGGCATAGTCCATGAGACCGTGGTAATGACGAGAATATAATTACAGGCATCTATTAAAACACACATTTAATATTCACAAGCCTTCTCTGGCTGGATGAACAGGTTCGTGAATCTTAGTTCAAACAACTGTAAAAACCATCGTAATCGTGCCCCCTAAGTCGGTTTTAACAAACCAGAAAATCCAACTCCATTGAAAAGCCAGAGTCAAAGCAACTACAACAAGTATGCAGAATAGAGCAAAATCAGCTGCAAGTTTCTAAAGTATGCTCCCCCATCAGTTCTTGCACAGACACATCTGCTAAAGATTGATCAGTTAAACCTCTTCAGTCTTCACTGGAGTCCAGCTCCGTCTGGAGGCCGCTGCTTTCCTTGAATGTGATATGAACCCTAAAACATACCCTACAAAGGCCCCAAGCACCAAAATACTTCCGACTTCTACATACCATGCGAATGCAGACCCTGGATTGCTTTCACTTCTTAAATCATGAACCAATGTGGCCGGTATTTCCAGAATGTCGTGTATTTTGCCATCATGGTTTCCAACATAAGAAAGTGTCAGTTTTTCACGTGTTGCAACAAGCCTTGTGTAGCCAAACTCACCCCCACGATACATGGAGCGATCGGGTTGAGGGTATATCGGGTCCTTTGGGTGGTCGGGCCTCGGCTCCCAAATGGGTTGCCAGTCTTGTCCACCCATCCCAATCACGACGTGCACTGGCAGGCCTGCACTCGTCTCATTCAAGTTGCCACAGGTGTAGTTTCTTAAAGGACAGAACCTCTCATACCTGTGAACATGGCCCCATAGTACAAGATTCACCTTGTTCGTTACCAACAGAGGCTCCAAGTGTTCAAGCATCTTATCCCTCAATGGAGCATCCCCGATTTCATAGCTTGTTGTATACATGGGTCTGTGGCCTTGGACAACGACGAATGGGGTCTTCGCTCTATCAACATTCTCCAAATCATGCTGGATGAAATTGTACTGATCGCTGCCCGGGAGAAAATCAGTTTCAGTCGAAATGTAGGTAAAGTGCACGACCCCTGCATCAAAGGAATAGTAGAGGTTCCTTGTGGCTGGAGAGCTGGTGCCAGTTGAAAACGACGAGTTTCCAGGCATGTTGAATCTGAGACTGTAAGGGACACCGCATTCACCACCTCCATCTGTCCCATACACAGTTGAAGCCCAGTCAGGTTTCCAGGGCTGCAATGGCCAGTCATACTCGTGATTGCCTATGCATACATGGTATGGGACCTTGGAAGCTATGGGCTCGATTTGAGTGAAGAATGAGTCCCAGAGCCAAGCATAGCCTCTTGCATAGCTGATGTCACCAATGTGGGACACGAATGCAGGCTTGTCCCCAAGAGCTTCAATGTCGCGAAGGATCCACTTCACAGTAGATATGCTTTCTTCTTGTGTACGGAGAAATGTCGAATATGGAACTGAAGTTCCCATATCTCCAAATAGGAAGGCAATTGTCTCATCTGAGGATCCATCCCGAGACATAAAGCTATGAATTGCACTCCAACCACTGGCATCACTCCCGACCTGTGATCAACAGCAGATTAATAATTCTGAAACCATTGGATAAGAGGCCCAACTTAATAGAGCTTTGGAAAAAAACTACACATCAATTAAAATTAAGGCTTGAAACATTGATAAAGAAGTAAATGTTCAGTGCCTGTGAATCATCAGACGTCTATTCATACAAATAGAATAGTTTTCAAATTGCAGAATTTCAATTTTTAAGCAATAAAGGTGTGACTAACTAACCAGAGTCCCTTCGTATACTATACATGAAACCCTGTCCAATATGAAGAAGAAAGGGTACAATACCAAAACCATCTTTGTAATGGTCTGAGTCATATCTCAATTTTGGTGTCAGATTTAGCAAATCTGCAACCATTAAGTTCTCAAAAATTAATTTTTTACATTAGATCTAGAATCCAACCAAGACTACTCATCAACATCATCATCAAAGCCTTGTCCCAAGTCCCAACTATGTACTACCCATTTAAAAAAGGACATATCATTAAGGGTTAAGAAAGTTGCACCTTTTATTGCAGTACAGACACTCACCATTGCAGATCCTTGTTAATGATTGTCAAGGCAGTTCACAGATTTACCCCTAATAAGAGTAATGAGGAGAGAGAAGACTAAAGAAAGAACAAGACCGCCATTGAATGATAGATTACAAAGGAAGCACCTTTTATTGCAGTACAGACACTCACCATTGCAGATCCTTGTTAATGATTGTCAAGGCAGTTCACAGATTTACCCCTAATAAGAGTAATGAGGAGAGAGAAGACTAAAGAAAGAACAAGACCACCCTTGAATGATAGATGACAAAGGAAGATCAAATGTGAAATAATTTCTATTATTTTATTTTTTTTACCTACTCGTAAATGTTGGTAGATGAATAGAGAGATGACATCAGTGCAAAACTTTGAGCAATGGTGCGAGCCTTTTTAAAATAAATCATATAGAGACCTCATATATGAATTGCAAATCAGTGGAGATGTGCAAAGTGATGTAACTCCTGTGAGAAATTTTTGTTTATTTTTAAACGGCAATTGTATTAGAGATACAATAAAAAGAGTTCTTATGATACCTTGGCTCCATAATTAGTAAGGATGGGGAGGTTGAGGATGTTGAACATAGGATAACGATTGGATGGTTGAAGTGGAGACTTGATTTTGGAATACTTAGTGATCAACGCAACACATACCAACAAGATTGAAGGGAAAATTTTACAAAACAACGATTAGACAAGCAATGACCTATGGAATCATAAATGAGCGCATTCGGAAGCATTTAGGGGTAGCATCAATAGATGACAAAGTAAAAGACTCATTTGAGATGGTTTCGGCATGTCCAATGCAGGCCAATAATGGCGCGGGTGAGGAAAAGTTTCTCCATGCAGGTTGGGGCCCCATCAAGGAAAAAAGGTAGGCTAAAGAGGACATGGATGAAAATATTAAGGGTAGATCTGAAGAAGTGCTACCTATCCAATGGTTTGGCCCATGGTAGACTAGAACGGCAAAAAATAATTCTTATAGCTGACCCAATATACCGAGACAAGGCCTTGATGAAGATAATGACTTTTTACCCACTCTTCATTTTCTCTCCTTTTCTTCTCTTCATTTATTTCCTCTTAATACAACAGAATTCATAGAGGAATTATTGGGCAACCAGGGAGATGCCTTGGATATGGGACTTCGAAGATTGCAAGTCGATGCCTACTTTTAGGTTCAGAAAATTGGTATTAGTTGCATATTGACTATCATAAAATGTAATAAAAAATCGGTACTGCTTGATTGGAATTTGTAGTGATTATTAGTGATTATTTTATCTTGGAATATAAGAGGTGTGGGAAGGCCGGAGAAAAGTCTAGAGATCAGAAAGTTGTTGAAAAGACACAAGGTAGATCCATGCATATCGGATCCAGAGCCAGATCCTTGTATGGTCCGACCTGAGGATCCAGATACAGGATGATTAAATTCAAAAATTAAAAGTATAAATAGGTTTTAAGCAATCTAAGTAGCTTGAATCATATTTATATTTGATAGTCTACTGTCTACTTGGCTTTAATCATATACCTAGCCACACATGTATATTTAAAATTGTTTTAACCTCTTTTATCCAATTATACTAATGCACTCAACATCTTATTTTGAATTTGGATCCGTCTTATTAAGTTGATGCTGGATTTGGATACAACACATAGGTTATGTGCTGGGTCCGGAATTGAATCTATAAAGACATATCCAGGTCTGAATTCACTATGGTTCCACTCAAAATCCAGCTGGTCTGTATCCCTAACAGCTGAGAATACATTCAGATAATGAAGTAACAAATAAAGTGAAATCTGAAAAGTAAGATTACTTTCTTCAGTTCAAAAATCAAAAGTAAACAAACTACAATAACACCATGCTCCTAAGAGGGCACTAATACTTGCAAAAGGACTTCAAAAAAATCGTCTTCATCCTCATTGTTAATTTAGCTTTATATCATCATGGGATCCTTATCAATATCAGTGTTTGTTTTTGTTTCATCCATATTAACATTTCATCTTCACTACTGCTACTTAAAACAACTGAAATCTACAATAATTGTACATTGAAATTAAGATTGAAAGACGAAACAACATTGTTACAAGAGAAAAAAATTCAGACAGCAAGAGAAGGATCCATCTTACCCTGTAAAAGTACCTCCTTCCCTTCTTCAAATTCCTCATCACCCCATCATGTGTAAACCCCGGGTCCCTCCAACCCAAACTCTCATTCGCCGGCGCATCGCACATATCCCTCCGCTCATACCGCTTCACCTCCGCCCTCGCAGTCTCCTCCAACCGCCCCGCTTCCAACCCATAATTCACAAATCTCTCCGCCCCATCAGCCGTCAAGAAAAGAACCCTCATCTCATCTTCCTCAGAAGTGAACGAGAGGTGAATCTGCTGGGGCCCCATCACCTCAAACCTCAATTCCTCCGAGACGGCGAGGCGGCGCTCCGTTCCGGGAAGTGGGTTGTGGTCCTCGTCGAGGCGGGACGAGTCGACCTCGTTGTCGGTCCATCGGAAGATTCGGAAGGCGTAATTGGAGCGGAGATCGACAAGGGAGAGGGTTAGGTTGCCGGAGCCGGATCGCCAGGTGGGGGAGGAGGAGAGGAAGATGTAGCCGATGAAATCGGAGTCGGAGGAGTTGGGAGGGGAGTAGATGCCGAGCCAGTCGAGATGGGAGGGGGAATCGAGTCCGGACCATTGGATTTGGACAGAGTCTCCGGATTTGGGGAGGGTTTTGGGGGTTATTTGGATGGAGAGGGAGGAGGAGATGATGAAGGAGGAGGAGATGGAGATTAGGAATAAGAGAAAGACGGTGTAGGATGCATTCATTGTTTTCCTCTTCTTTGGGAGTGGTTGAAAACTTGAAATCAGAGATGAAGGAAGATGGAAATTATGGTTTTCTTCCAGGATAGAGGAGAGAGGAAGGGAGCGTCGTTTTCAAAGTGGGGACTGATTCGCATCGTTCTTGGAATATTTCATATTTGATATTTCATTAGGAATGTATCAAGTTCTCCTATACATGTATAAAATTTCTCCCTCTCCCTGTCACCTCCTCAGTCCATCCAATCTCTCTTTTAAAGTCTAGATTTATTATGCCTGATTCCAGAATGATGTTAAATAGGCTCTAAGGTCCGGATGTTTTCATGATTTTGAAATAGCTACCATCTCATGTGTGAAATCTAGTTGCAAGCCTTGATTTTAAGAATATCTAAAATGGCTCCCTGGAGTAGTTTTTATATAGGACAGAAGTCGTTTATAATATTATGTGCGTGTTTAGATGCATGGTGAATTAAAGTAAAGTAAGGTGAAGCATCAAATCAAAAGAGCATAAAATATAGGGGGTTATGATTGTCTTTAATTCATAGTGTTTGATAGGAATCTTTTTGACTTTTTGTGTAAAAAGAAGAAATTCTTTTGTCATTTAGTGGATAAATGATATTGCTTTTTTACTTTAAAAAAAAAAAGAAGAAAGAGGGAATTTTGAATGTGTGTGCTTTTGATATGACCCTTTTTCTTTTCTTGTCTGAATAATGGAGGTTTTACTTCACTTTAACTTTACAAGTTAATTACCAAATACGCCATTAAGTTAGCTTGAGTCCAATCTCAAAAGCCTCATTTTCTACCCACCCCCCCCCCCCCCCCCCCCCCCCCCCCGTCCCCGTGTTTTATTGGATTAGATTGTTTTCCTCAAACCATACTTCAAAATCGAAGTTTTTATTCATTGGCAAAAGGAACTTTCTTTTTTCTTTTTATTTTTTAGCAATTTGGTGGAGTACATTTTTTTTCTTGAGAAAGTGTTTAACTGATCATTTTCAAGTGAGGATTTTATGGAAAAAAGAAAAAACCTCCTTAGATGGAATGTGCACAAAAAATATCCCAATAGATATGTGTTAACAACAGTGGCCTTGTGGGCCAATTTTGTAGTTTTTTTTTACTATGTTAGCCAAGCGTTAATGTAGATGCTTATTTGTCTTACGATTTCAAGGAGAAGTCAATATCGACGCTCCTTGTGTTTTCAATGAACGTCAATATAGATGCTCTTTGTGTTTTTACATATAAGCGTAATATCATCACTTAAAAAAAAAAAAAAAAACCTACAAAAGTGGTTAGAGAGCCTTCACTGTGTACATTGATCTATTGGGACCTTTTTCGTACACCGTCCATTTAAGGAGAAAATTTTTTTTGCCTCCTTAACATAAAAATTCTTTTTTGTGGAGCACCAAAACTAAGTGGCACACATTTTGTATATTAAACATACTTTGTATACTTTACTCAAATTTCCATTGATGCAATGGTAAATATGTGTTGAGAGAGAGAGAGAGAGAGTACCATTTCAAGAATTGCATCACAAGTGTTGACACCAAAAATGTCACTTTGCCTCTTCAACATCTAGAAGCTATATGAAACCGCCTACCACAAACAGGCAATGCTACTTTAAGCGACAAATCTTGTCATAATCAAATAAAAACTATAAAATTCTTCAAAGCAGCCAAAAGAAGAGTACACATGAAGCACATGGGTGACTTCAAAAGGCTTCAAAAGGGTTACATGTCAAATTTCAGGTTATTTCGACAACATCTAATAGGACTTTGACTCTCATAAGCCAAATCAGGCCTCCTAGTGGCGGTGCTCCCCGGACCATGATTTCCAAATCGGAGCTAATGGATCGTCTCAAAATTACTCCAATAGGTTCCCTGTAAAATTTCAGGTCAATGGGACATCGATTGACCACATATCAAAGCGCGGCATCTCCCTCACAACAAAATCAAGTCTACTGGCGACAGGACCTCACGCAGTTTCAAAACTCAAACAAAAGCGTATGGTCGGTCTTATTTATTGCTCAAGAGGCTTCACCTCAAATTTCAGGTCATTTCGACAAAGTTTGACCCAGTTTTGGCTTCTGACGGCAAATCAGCGGCTCTGTGCGACAAAGTCTTCAGCTTTTCTAGAAAATTGGAAACTTTGCTCCTCGATATGCAAGGCTTCTTGTCAAGTTTTCTACAGGGAAATCAGGTCAAAACATGTACAAAAATATCAAAAAAAAAAAACCGAAGAAAAAAGAATCGGAAAAATCAAAGAAACAGCAGAAAGACGGCGACCAAAAGGGGAAAATTCCCCCATGGTCGCCGGCAACCTAGGAAGTCCTGGTCGTCGGATTTTTGCTAAATGACTGTTTTTCGGTCCCTTTTCGTGTTTGGAGATGTCCGTCCCCGTGGTTTTCCAAAATTTTGACTTTTGAGGCTCGTAATCCGTCGATCTTTGTCAACATCACGAATCCGCCGTCAAGAGCATCATATCATCATTGATCGCTTCGAAATCTCCTATCGCCCGACCAAGAAAGCACACTTTCTACCCGATCAATCGAGAAATCGACAAGATAGATGTCACCGGCCCACTGGTAGCAATCAATGTTAGAAGTTGCATGATCATCCGACATCGATCAGCATGCAGATCCATCGGCGACCATCACAAAAAAATTTCCAAAAAACGCGGGACGGCCCGCGACTCTTCAAGCGCCTCAACGACCACTTAATGCAGTTAAATGACCCATTTTATGAAAAATAATTGCGGTCATTAACTCATTATTTCGGACGGCCCAATCAAAAGCGAGCAAAAAGAAGTTACAAGTCAACCATAAACATGGCATTACACCTATAACTCCTCCCATTATGGAACTTAAAGGCGATTAAAAGCCTTAATTCTACATCAGTCAATCAGAAGCCAAGGAAAAAGAGTTACAAAAATAATGAATTAAATCATGTAACTCCTCCCATTATGTGGCTTTAATACATTTAAAGCTCATAAACCCACCTAATGGCTACCAGGGTATTCCAAAGGAAATGGATCCAGAAAAATCAATCGGAAAATCAATCCATAAAACCAAGCCAAAAAGCTCTGCAAAAGTTGCCGCAATGACCTCTCCTCCCTTGAAGAAGTTCTGCATCGACCGCAACAGCAAGGTGACCAAAGTCCCTATCGAGGTCACTCCCCCCAAGGACCTCTCCTCCACCTCCTCTATGGTTTAGACGTAGCTTTTTAACCCGTCTACTCGGCTTTTTATTAGACATAGGATCTCCTTTTGGTCTTTATTCTCTAAAAATCTGAGGTTTAAACCTAGCTAAGTGAATCTAGAGCACCCTCTGTTCTCATCCAAAGGATGATGGCGAAGTCTACACATGGCTTGCGACCGTCAATCTGAATGAGCCCCCACAATCTCCTGAGAAGTTAAATCCCCTTTTCTTGCTTTTCATTATATTTTGTATTTTTCTGAAAAGACATAAAAAAATCACTACTCTTGTCTTTTATTATTGATAAGAATTGTGAATCGCTTTTTACGGAAAAAAGCGCCTTTCACGGCAAAAAATCGCCTTTTATGGCAAAAAACCGCCTTTCACGGCAAACAAACCATGTCTATTTTCTTAAATATATGTGTAATGGAAAACTAGAAAAAAGTTAATTTCCTTTTCTACTTGTAAAGGTAGATCTATAGACCACCACTTGTCAATTCTAAATAGAGTAGAAAATTTGGCATACACGTACAAAAAATGTTGATGCTCGCATTCCGACACCGATCACGAAAAGGTTGGAACCCACGGACTCTCACGTCTGCTAACCCCGATAGCGCCACGCGGAAAAGCGAATCCATCAGCAATCAAGAAAAAAAATTGAATTGTTACAAGTGAGATGCCAAAAGGAATATTCATAGGCAAGTCATATTTATTTTGGATCACCAAACAAAGGGTTCTTTGGATAATATTTACATTGAAATTTATATAATCATGCATACCTTTCTTGTTTTAGTTTAATATGTTTTCTTTTTTCTAGGAGGCAATTTTGGATAATATACAATTGGGTACATCTATGATCTATCATGCCTATTTCAGTCTTATCTTCAACATCCATTCTTAACTTAATGTCTACATTGTCCATCCCTTGTCTCAGAGTGAATACGTAAATGCATCTAAAAATATTAGAATTGTACTTCATATGTTTCATATTTTCCATTACCAACTCAACAAATTCTACAAATTCACGTCTCTGTAACCCCCAAAGTAGAAACAATGTGAACATATATCACGACTGTTCTTTTTTTTTATGATCTTAATATAGGGACTAGCACAATAACTCATGCTAAGCACGGATACGTCCATACAATGCAATTCAAATATTCACTCATACAATGCAAATAAAATATTCATGCATAGCAATGAATTTTTAGAAAGAAAGAAAAATATGTGTACCTATTTTCAGAATTAAAAGTAGGGAAAGTAGAAAGGGAATATGAGAAGTGAGGTAAAAAAAAGTATACGTAGAAATGGAATAGGAGATGCAGGCAAAAAGGTAATTTTGCAGATATTAAAAAAAAAGAAAAGAAAAGGTAATGGGTAGTTATAAGAAGTGGGCAGTAGTTATAATAAGTGAGAAGTTATATTTCAGGTACGGTCAAAATCAAATCAAGTGGTCAAAATTATCTAAAAAGCCTTTAGCTTAATATATAATAACTAGCATGGAGAACCCATGCCGAACACGAGTCTATCCATACAATTCAAACCAAATACAATTGCACATCAGTAAATTTTTTGAAAGAAAATAAAAGAAGAATATCTATGATTGTACCTACAATTAAGAAAGGTAGAATAGAAAGAAAATAGGAGAAATGAAGTAAAAAAAATAGAAAACTATGTAGAAATGAGAATAAGAGATGTGAGTAGAAAGTAACTATTGTAGAAACTAAAAAGGAAAAATGGGGAAGTTACAAGAGACATGGGTAGTGAGAAATTGGTAGTTATATGAGATGAATAGTGTTGCATGGGATAACAAGTGGGCAGTTACATGTAATAAGGGAGGAGGGAATAACTGAAAAGCAAAATCAGAAGAGAAGGTCAAAATTAGATTGAGAACCTCTTAGCTTAATATAGTATAATGGAAAAAGGAGCAGACTTGGTTCGGATCACTCATGTTTACCTTATTTATACCCATCCTGCCCCATGAGAAGTCATTTCTATGTGATGTCAAACTCGTCTAGTATGCAAGTTCGGTCCAATTGTAATTATATTTTAGTTTTAAAATGATAAAATTATGCTTGCATAAGAAATTGAATCCTCAGTCTCATTCCTTTTATGTATTTTATACATAACATTTTATATCAAACATCTAAACTAATTACAAAGTAGCAGAGGAGGCCCATGCTAAGCGCATGCAAAAAAAAAAAGATAAAACTCTTTCTCAATGAAAAAGTTTTTTTACTCTGAACGAGAAATAAATAAAGTCTTAAATCAAATACCAAGTAAAGTTAGAACTTACGCATAAATGTAAAATGAAGATTTAATATAAAGTAGAATAAATCTCTCATATTTGTATTAAGTTTTTAATACTTTTAAATGTTCGAATTTCAATAAAAAGAAGATATCAATGAAAAAGAAAGATTATTTTTAAAATGCTAAATTAAATTATAAGTTCTCACTTGGTACATAAAAATATTTCTATATATATAATATTTTACGATTAGTAGGAAAAAGAAGAAAAATGAACTAGTGACCTTAATCCTTTTATAGGGTAAACATAAAACTTCATTCCTAAAAGAATATGACAATGACTTGCAAAGTCAAACTTCTAATGTATTATTTAGAAACAGTGAAAATAAGAGTACAAATAGTTGTGCCCATCACATAAGGTAGGACACTGAATTCTTGTTCTCACTTATAACCATTGTTATCTTCATTAAAGCCTTGTTCAAATTACATTTCAATTGCCTAAATCTTGTTTAAATTGTGATAGAATTTACACTGTTCCCAACCTATCTAAAGCAACCCTCTTTTATCCGAACTTGGGACCAATAATAAAAACTGATGAGCCAATAAAACCATCTAATAATTTAGAAAAAGAAAAAGAAAAATTCTAATCATCTCCTACAAATACATTCTTCTCGATAAACTTGAACAAATAGTGAAATTCAGTAATTCACAAGGAAATACATATAGTGAGCAACATGAAAATATGAAACCCATCCCAAATAACAGTTCTTGGCCCCTTTTGCCACAGTTCCATAAATAATTCGACCTTCTTAAAATAAAATTTCTTTGTTCAATCAAATTGCATCACATAGCACTCATCATCATCTTTGAGCATGAAAAATTTTTACATTGGTTGTCAACCCACCAACACAACCCTTCTCCTTTATCAAGGTGTGGGACCAACATCATGTAGCACTATCCCTACCAAGATTTACTTTTACATCCAACATGATCATACAATGGAACTGCAGTGAACATAGGAAAACCCTTTTTTATAGTTAGAAGATACAGATCTATAATAAAAGAAATTTGCTACAAATTAAGAGAGAGAGAGAGAGAGAGAGAGAGAGAGAGAGAAACCTGAGTTCCATGCTTCTATCTTGCAAAATGCATTTTATGATCAAAGCTACTACATAAAATAATACTTTAATAAGTTTACTCTATTTTAAGAATGGGCCTTTTCCTCACTTGCAATGAATGAGGAAAACAAATCTGTCCCACACAACGGCAATGCCCCTAAACCTAAGGCAATTGATAGCGAAGAGAGAGGAGAGGAATTCTAAGATTTATAGGACCGCTTGAATTTGGCAGTTTGCATATAAGATGTGTTTCTCCTATGTTACTTATGGGCACAAAATAATGGCAATCATATGATATACTATCTCAATTTGAGTAGTTATATATATATGTAATTAATTTATAACTAATAGAATTTTTGTACTAAGCCGCAAGTTTGTCAATTTTCTTTCTCCATCGATAGCTATTATGAGTTTGGTATTACAATGGTCATATGGATGAGTGTTACTATATAACTAAGCTTGATTGCCATGCTTTTGTTAATGACCATCTGAGAATAAATTTCCAATTGTATAGATGTACTTAATATGTAAGTAATAAAAGATATTGACATGTAATTAAACTTAAATTCTATAAGAGTTGTGGCTTTGGTGAAGTGGCCATTTGAGCAAGTATTGATATGGTTATTAGAAATAGGAATGTTGCATATAAGATGTGTTTGTCACAATTTTAAAATGAGGATAAAATGATGGGAGCCACAAGTATCTACTCATTTTGGACATCTATATATGTAATTAATTTATAATTAATACTAGGTATTGATGTGTAATTAAGCTTGGATCTATAAGTTATGTGTAAGTGATATGTAATTAATAATTTTTAACATTAGTATTTAGATTCAAACAATAAGCATATTAAATATAGGAAAAAGAAAGTTAAAAATCCAAGACAAAAACAAAAATTATATTACCCAGTGATTTATTGGAACCAAGCAATAAGCCAATAAAATATCAAGTTGTGGCCTTTGTAAGCCAATCTGAAAAAACTGGAAATACTAGAACAAAGAAATAAGTTAACTTAATTTGGTGTATATCCAAATGGACCTAAGCAAACATGCAGTTTGATCATTCAACATTTGTCTTTCAGAAATGGAGCGAACATAACCTATGATGCCCAGATACGAACACGGACACGGGGAACAGGGACTCGACATGCCAACTTCAAAAATTGGGGACACGAATACTGGTACGGTATCACCTAAGATACGACACGGATATGGGGTACGACATGGATATGGACACAGACATCATGCGACAATAATTATTCAGAACAGGTATATTGAAAGATAATTCAAATTTATAGGCCTAGAAACTCATTGATATAAGCACACATGCATTACTAAAAAAAAGTATATATCAAATAAAAGTTGATTTTGCATACCTTGATTTTCAGCAAGTTTTGATTTATAAAGAAATGTTGGAGCTCCTTTGCTTGTTCATTTATATAAGTATATCTGCATTACAGTTCTAAAGTCTACTATTTTCAAAGAAACGTAGTTGAGCATAAAATATAATACATGCATTAAAAACACAACACAAGTTCATATAATATTAATAAAGTCCATTAACAAGTAACAAGCTAAAAATTATATCAACAAAGTCTAAAAAGTAATAAGTGTACCAACATAAAGAAAATTATCATCCAAATTCAAGTCCACCTCAAAAATCATCATCAGAATCAAATACTTGTTAAATATGGGCTCCCTCCTCCTTTCCACGCATGTGTGAGGATGACGTGTCAATATCATTTTCCCATAATGGCTGCTGAATTTTCTCTTTCATGTCTTCTTCAATCCCTAAAATGATTTATTCATCATCATCCAATGTTAAGAAACTGTTGTCTGGTTCTTGATGGAATCATCTCCAACTCCCACATCCCAATATTCAGATGGTCATTTTCTAATATGCAAAATAATAAACCAAGTTTTAGTGTTTTATGAATTGAGTAATCATAAGAACTAACTATTTTTAAACCAAACAAAAAAAATATAGTAGGTGCGACTTAAATGTGTTGAGTATTATTATGAAATAAAAATTACTTACCTGTATTCCTCCTTCCTTCTTAAAAGTAAGCGGAGATCACTATGCACGTATACCAAATCTTTTGTCGTTCTAGTTGTAAGCTTGTTTCTTTTGATAATATGGATTTGAGAATATGTACTCCAATTTCTCTCGCAACAAGATGATGAAGCAGGTTGAGAGAGAAGCTTTTATACTGACTTTGATAACATTGGAGAACTAAATCCATGCATTCCCTACCATACATGAGGATCAGAAGTGTTCATATCATCCATCACATGTTAGTTACTAAAATAATTAGAAGGTGTACAAAACTTCCCAAACTCCACGTTAACCTCTCTAACTTTCTCTGGTGGAAATAGACGATCAAAACATGTAATCGGTTACATGATACTTCAGCATCCTTGTTTGGAGCAATACATTTGATTCCTCCACCTCCTTCAGTAAGCCATGCATGACTATAGTATTTAGGATTGAGTGAGTGTGCAACATGATGTAAAGGAGTAAGACTCTTATTCCACCTCGAAAAAAGTATTTCATACAATAAATAAAAAAAATCCGATTGACCAACTAACATGTCTTTTTTTTTCATGTTGAAATACTCTAACTTTTACATCTTCAATCATTGTGTCCCACATTTCATATACCAAGTGCATAATTGGTGAATCTGTGTCTACAATTTTTAACATGTTAATTATAGGCTCCGTAAAATCCAAAAGGAAATTAACTTTATCCCACCATTTATCATTTAAAACACATTATTTTATGAATTGAACTTTCTCCTCATCTTCTTTTTTCAAGTATTTCCAATCTCAATAGACGACCATTTTTTATAAAGCATCCTTTACTTTCTTAATTCGCCTGATCATTACTATTGTACATGCAAAGCATGTTTCAGCCACACGTAATAATTTCAACTTTGAAAATGAATTGAAAATTGAAAGAGCATATTGTGGTTGACAATAAATTTTCTAATATCTTTTACCGCTCTTTCAATTTCAATTATCCACCCTAATTGTGCAAACCTTCCTTCATTCTGTGGTGTATTTTTTGGGTTGACAAATATTCTTCAATGCCAAATTCAGAGCATGAACTACGCATGGAGTCCATGTGAGGATATTTACCTTCAACGAGTTTTCCAATCACCTTGCAAACTGCAGCATTGTCTATTAAAATATCCACTACCTTGGATGGACCCACCTTGTCTACAACTTGCAAAAATAACTTTGACATATACTTTGCATCTTTTTAAATTTCTGTCGTATCTACTACTTTCAAAAACATTGCTCCATGAGATGAAATAGCCATAAAATTAATCAATGACCTCCTTTGAACATCAGTCCAACTATCAGACACAATAGAAACTCCTGTAACATCCTAAGATCTTTTAAATGTATTCATCAGGTTTTCTATATTACTCCTTTCTTGCACCAAAAATGAATTGCGCAACTGATTATATGATGGTGGAATATAACCCGCTAAACGTGAGTTGGCAACTGATGTAATGTAATCAATGAAGTATGGGTCCTTAGAAAACGTAAATGAAACAGCACCCGAATAAAACATTCTTGCACACTTTTTGTCAAGTTCATCAATCATATTCAACTTGAATGATTACTCAATCAATCCTTCTAAAAGCCTTCTTGTTTTGCCATCATCCATTGGAGGTAATGGGATATTTAAAGGTGTTCTTATCTGTTGTTCTTTCATGACTTAAGTATTAAATTGCTCTTTTTCCAATCATTTTTAAGTCTTAGGTCTACTTTTGAGCAACTTTGGATTCTCACTCCACTTATCTTCAATAGATGAGCTTTTACCCTAGAGTATAACCCATTGAATAACTTCTTACAGAAATTGCATGTCCAAGTTCTATTAGCACCACCCATAGTTTTACGCACTAACATGTGTAATATCTCCACAGTGGGGCATAAAGTTCTATTTTATCCATTTTTTGAGCCATTAAAAAGAAACAAGAAATAATAGCTTTACTAGGAGATTCTTGTATAAAGCCTTGAGCTTGATGAAGGTAGAAGATGACGTGAATCCTCTTTAAGGTGCCAATAGAGAGCTGGCATGAGAATAATGAGAGGAAGAATAATAAACCATTAATCAACTACATAATAAGAAGATGAGAATGATAAACTATTAAATAAAATGTGTGCATTTTTACCTTTTATGAATCTTTGATGGAGCATGCTTTGATGAGGAAGAAGGTCATAGTAGAACCCATATTGTAGAAGTTTCAAACGAACCAGGTAAATGGCAGGAAAATGGTAGTTCTCTAGAGTTGAATGTAAATGAGGAATGACTGAATAAGGAAGACTAGAAGAGAGCAATTGGTGGTATGGAGAGATCTTTTGCATTTTTCTAAATTGGATGCTTGTCTTCCACACTTTAATGTGCATATTTGTATTCCACTAAAGAGATATGTTAGAAGCATGTAGAGGTGTGGTAAGCTCATTGTGTAATAACTCGTTTTGAAACTAGCAACGATTGGAAATCACCCTCCCTTTTTCATTTTGCATGCCTTGCATTTAATGCATGGGTAAGGTGAAGAGACATTTGAAAAGTGATGGAAAGTTTGTAGACTTGTAGTACTTGAAAGGGCATGAACCATTGGTATGGACATTTGCATGGAATGATCCATCTAATTAATTATATGGGTATCTATGAATGATGCATATTAGTATTTATTCTTTTGGGGTTAAATACCAATATATATATTATAAAATACTAATCGGCTAACTTCACATAGGGATGTCATGGGTGGCTCTACAGTCATAATCATTGGCATTCCTTTCTTCCTAATAGTCAAATCAAAATTCTTACATTCCTTATAGTAAAAAATATTGGAAAAAGGACCATTTGTTAAAACAAGTGAACATATAATCATGGATTCGATGATTATCATGAGAAAAGCCCAATCGGTATTAGTTAGGAAAAGGTTCTCTCCTTAGACCCATTGCCAATATTTCGCTTAAGATTTAAAAAAGTATTTCACATAGGAAATATAATAAGCAATACCCTTTCTGAGGCTTATGTCTAAAATGACTTCTACGATAGTTCCCAACTGGTTAACCTTACAAAACAGCTGATACAGTTATTCATTCTGCAACATAACTAACAAAGACATACAAGTAAAAGGTCTCAATAAATGAAGTCACGCATTAACAACATGCAGCCACATGTAAAAAAAATGTAAGGTCCCAAACCTTAATTACTATGATTAATATTAATTATATTTAATAGTTAACGAGATGATTTTGGATGTTAATCGAGTGTTTGTAAGGGTAAGAATGATGTTTGGGTAGTTTCAGAAAGTTTCGAGAGGATTCACACCAAGTTCGGAAGTTGGAAGGGTATAGTTTGGATTTCGAAATCATCAAAGATACTTTGGGAATTTCAAAGAATTACCATTCTGGGTTTAAAAGATAGGTCTTGTCATGCCCAACAACTTTTGTGTCCAACCCATGTTCATTCGAAGTCCTGAAAACCCATAATTGGCCTTATTTCAGTTTCTATGGGTGTTTTCGTCATTTTGGAAAAAATGGAGTTTTTGCAAACGACCTCGAAAAATTCTTGTTCATGGTTTGTTAGAAAGATCTTTTCATTTTAAGGAATCCATTTTTTACCTAACTCCATCTAAGATCCAAAAACCTCTATTCTCACGATGCAAGATCTATTAAGTTGTTGTGCTCACAAGCCAAGGCATAAATAAGGCTAACTACCTCCTTTTCTTCTTTCCTTCTCTATCTCTTGATTTCCCTCCTTTGTACCAGCAAAACCAGAAACTCCCTGTTGTTTGAAGGCCCCATGTAAACTCTCTTTCATCTCACCACCAAAACCACCTAAAACACCCACCATTCTTCTTTTTTCTTCTCCCTCGTCCTTCCCCATACATGTGTTTGCTTTTTTTCTCCGGCCACTGGCAGTTTCAGTGCAGACAACCCCTTTCGCTTGTGGTTTCTTCTTGGATAGGTCTTCTAGAGGTGAGATCTCGAGCTTTCTTCATCGTTTTCAAGTTCAGAAACCTATATTACTCCAAGAATCCAACATGTAAGGGCTCCCTCCATCGTTTGTGTAGTTTTTTTTTTTTTTTTTTAGGGCTATTCGTGGTTGTAGATTTGGGGATTTTCGTTGGAGGAGCTCTAGCAAGCTCTTGAGTTGTCTTGGAGTTGATTAGGAGTGTGTTGAAGCTAAGACAATGGTAATTTTTTAGATTCATAGCATGCAAGGTTTGATTTTCCATTGGTTCTACCTTTTCTAATCTTATGTGCTTGAATGCCTGTATTCCAAGTTCTAATTATGTTTAGCATGTTTAATTGAGTGTAATTAGCTCTCTAATTGCTTTAGAATTTCTCACAAACTTGATAAGTCTCAAAAGTTATGAAGAAGTACCTAAGATTCACATTCTCGTAGTGAATAGCCGACCATTGTGTGGAAATTCTGGATTTAATTACATTGAGTCCTAAGCCTCCTGACGAATGGAGTTTACATGCTATCTCAATATAATTACATCACCATAAAAAATTACATTGAATCATAAGCCCCTTGATGAACGGAGTTCACATGCTATATCAATATAATTACATCACCATAAAAATTGTATTGAATATGTAAAACAGTAACCATGAATTTAATTCATGGGATCCATTCACCTAACATACACACATGGTGACCATGATAGCCAGATCAGTTACTCAGTTGCTGCAAAACAAAGGTTAGATATTTCGCTACAAAACAAGGGTTACTTACAGCAAAAGCAGACCATGTTTTCTTACAGCAACTTATATTCTTACTATGTTTTCTTCAATCCATACGCAGTATCAAGATCGGCTCTGATACCAATTGTTAAAAACAAGTAGAAACCAGGATCTCTATATATTGCGTACAAATCACTGCGGAAATAACTATGGAAGAATATGATTAAAATCATACCTGCGAGATCTCTCTGATTTGATCTCAGTCTTATAGTAACTTGAAAATCTTAAAATCTTTTACTGTATTCCTATATGCTCGAACTCGCACCAGGAAGTGGGCCTCTTCTGCGAATTCTCTTCTGCTCTCTAAAACCGAGATTTCTCTCTTCTTATTAGTTGTGTGTTAACCTAGAGAGCAATAGCGCATATTTATAGGATACAATAGGTACCTTAAGAAAGAAATAAGGATAGGCTTCTTATGAAAACAGGATACCCTAATTCGACCCAAATTAGAATCCTAGTTTCATAAATTACAATTTAGTCCACTAAAGAATTGTAATTGCACTCATGTCCTTATTCTCATTGCAGGGTTTGACATAATTAAAACTTAAAAATTTTATCAAGGGGATATCATCAATCCCTATTACAGGACGTGAATTCCGTCAATAAACTAATATGCACAATACACGCAGTCTAGTCATCCAATTTACTAAAATTGTTGACCCATAAAAGATCTCACTCCTTCATAAATCAAAATGTCAAACACTAAATGTATGTGTCTATAATTTATGTAGGGATTAGGAGTACGGGCACTCATAATAACCATTTAGATGTTCATCATCTTATATAGTCAGTATAAAGACAATAAACCCAAAAACATGATCCTATTCAATACACATAAATTACACTAGCATAATGAGTCGAAACTATATCATTTCCCGCAGCCAAGACAAGCTTGCTGAAACATCATGCTACAATCGTACCGATGGTATGTCCAAATCCATTTAGAATGTGAACAATAACTTAAATTCTATAAGAACCGACAAATAAGTCTTCTGTGTGTAAGTAAAACTCTACACACCAACTTGTTTACTTTATAGAATAAAAGACACTCACATGCATAATAATTAATAATGCAACCATTTGCTCATACAAAATCTCAGTTAGATGAGAAGACAAAATATACTAAAAACGAATCAGTCAAAGACAAATAAATAAAAGTATTTTTTTTATATAAATTACCAACACTTGAGTTGTCTTGGAGTTGATTAGGAGTGTGTTGAAGCTAAGACAAGTGTCATTTTTTAGATTCATAGCATGCAAGATTTGATTTTCCATTGGTTCTACCTTTTCTAATCTTATGTGCTTGAATGCCTTGTATTCCAAGTTCTAATTATGTTTAGCATGTTTAATTGAGTGTAATTAGCTCTCTAATTACTTTAGAATTTCTCACAAACTTGATAAATCTCAAAAGTTATGAAGAAGGACCTAAGATTCACATTCTCGTAGTGAATAGCCAGCCATTGTGCAAAACTTCTGGATTTTTGCATGCAACAGCGGGGAACTGAGGCTGTGCTACGGTTAGCCATGGAAATACTCCTTGTCCATTTTGACAATCGGCTGTCCACCCGGTTTAGCCAGTAGTTCAACTCAGGCCCTATTTTGCGTCTTTTTCTTTGGGAATTGACCTTGAGACTCTTCCTAACCCTTTTGTACAATTAGAAACATGTTAGGTGGGCCCCAAGTGTAATCAAACTTCTACCATGTACCTTGAATTATACCCCTCGCGATTAAAATCTTTTCCACGACTAACCGGTTATTTGAATGACCAGCTACCCACATTTAAGATTTGTTGTGGACATCTAAAAGACTTGGTTTGAGGTTCTTAAACTTGTTTCAACCCATTGTAATTGGCTACCCTTGGTTTAGGGGACCAAAAACCTATAATTTAGTAGATTCTTATACCCTAACCTTGCCCTAAACCGTTTTCCCTTGAGACTTGATGAAAGTGGGTCCTTGAGCTAATACACACTTCTAGATTGCTCAAAGACATATGGGGCAGTGACAATCAATTGTATCCGAACCTAGGGTTTAGGGTGTTCCTACCTTCGTGTTGCACCAAGTACATTGAAATTCAACATCCGGGACCTAAGAGTGAATATAGTTGAATGTCATCGGGTTTGCATGTCTAAGGCAATTCACTACTTAGTCGTAATGGATCCTTGCATGTTGTTTAGCTTGGTATAAGTCATGTAATCATGTTTATGTGTTATTCATGTGCATTACGCATGAATCCCCCAGCTCTAGTTTTATCGCTTCCCGTCATGACCACGGACTTACCCGGCCTTAGAGACTTTAACTTATGGGACTCATTTGGATTAACGCGCTGTTAATCCCCTATTTTGATTTTGGATTATTGGATCCTTAGTGGGTTGTTGGGTTGGTTAGCGGGCACTCAATGACCTGCTTTCTCCCGAATTACTTGAATCACTTTACTTTTTCCTACCCATTTGGAGCCACCATTTTCTAGTTGAAATGCTGCTTGATTTCCGTTAGAATTTCAAAAAGCTCTTTGCCTTCGTTTTAGCTTGCATAACTTACTAGTTTTGATCGTTTTACATACTCAATGTCTCGACTTACACAAAGGTTGTGTATTTCCTCAATTTAGACTTGTTTAAGTTATGTTAAGCTTGGAATGCCAGTTTTACCCATTTTTCCCCAATACTTGGAGTAGTCCTTTTATTTTGTAGTTATTCCTTGATTTGAAGCCTGGTTAGGCCCGTCCATGTGGAAACCTCAAGTTGGAACCACCTAGCTCTATCTCACTTGGTTTATTGCACTGCTACTCCTGGTGATGAGTAGTATGCTTAACATTTCCATTCGTTGTTGCTCTATGGAGAGTAGTATGTCCTTGACACGCACTTTTGTTCACGAGCAAGAACAATATGTCCTTGGCACGGCGCCCTTGGTTAAGAGTAGTATGCCCTCGATATTGTGCTGCATGCTCCAGGGTGTGAGCTGTATGCCCATGTTATTACTAGTGAAATTTAGCCATATGGATGCCATTTTGTTATGCTTCTACATGTGTAATTATCATTCTTATATTATTTACTCATTTTGCAACATCATGCCTAGTTGTGCTATTTGCTTGACATCTTATGATATCACTCGTCCTTATTCATTTTGATATGCATGCATGCTCTTTGTTTTTTACACTAGTGGAGTAGAAAAAATTCATATACCTACCCCAACTACCATTTGAAGAGAGAGACTTCTTAAAAGTAACAAGAAAGTGTGAAAAAATTATCAATGAAATAGATATCAAAGAAAAGTAAAACTTGAAAAATTTTAAAAACAAATATAAAGTGGGAAAAGACTCTGGGCAAGAAGGAAGAAAATAAAAGCTTCTCCAATGTTTAATCATTCAAAAAATTTGTTCAGGACTCATTCATTTTTTTTCCAATGAAACTCTAATAAATGTAATTTCAAAAAGACTAAACACATTCACAAGGTCTACATTGCATTTGTTTAGATAGATCATGGATGACCAAACACATGGATTGATTTGAATCCACATGTATTCAACCTGCAATGCACTTTAGATTTCCAATGGCGATGGATTAATTTCTCCTCTAAGTCAGCCAACTTGCTGTGCACTTTAGTTTTCCAATGGCGATGGATTCTAGTGCTTCAAATGTTTGCTCTAGTTTACTGACATATATTTCACATGCTAAAATTGGTCCATCTCAATACACAAAAATCACATCCAATCACTTGTGAATAATATGCTTTGATGTGGTTGCAATAATCATGAGTATGAACATAACTCTTAAAACCTTTTGCAAGCTATGAGCATGATAAGATTCTCCAAAGGGGAGTTCTATTGGCACCACAAAAGCGTCTCTCCACATCACAAAGAGAAAAACAAATTTTCATTTCCTAAACTACCCCTCCCCCCTCCTCCCTTTCCATCTTCCTCTCCCTCTCCCCTAAGCCACCCTCCCAGTCTCCGGCCGACCAGCCGGCGATCTCCTTCCCCCTCTTCCTCTTTCTTCCCCCCTCCTCTATTTTCTCCCCCTCTCCCTCTTTCTTCCTCCCTGCCCCCTCCTCTATTTTCTCTCCCTCTCTCCCTTCTTCTTCTTCCCTCCCCCCTCCTCTATTTTCTCCCACTCTCCCTCTTTATTCCTCCTTGCCCCCTCCTCAATTTTCTCTCCCTCTATTCCTTCCTCTTCTTCCTTCTCGCCACCCCCCCCCCCCCCCAACCCAAGCCCCCTAGCCATCGATGGGGAGGTAGATCAAGCAACGAGATTTTGGCCTAGTGCAGCCCTGTCGCCCGATCTCTCTCCCTGTCAGCGACTGGGAAAGGGAGAGAGAGGAAGAGGGAGGGGGAGGGGGAGGGGGGAGGGAAGGAGAGAGAAGAAGAGGAAGGGAGAGGGGGGAGGGAAGGAGAGAGAAGAAGAGGAAGGGAGAGGGGGAGAGAAAATAGAGGAAGGAGTGGGGAGGAAGAAAGAGGGAGAGGGGAGAAAATAGAGGATGGGGAGGGAAGCCGCCAGTCGGCTGGTCGGGGATCCGTCCCCGCCGGAGACTGGGAGGGTGGGGTGGGGTGGGGGAGAGGAAGAGGGAAAGGGAGAAGGGGTAGTTTAGGAAATGGATTTTTTTCTTTGCTGTGTGGAGAGACACTTTTGTGGTGCCAATAGAACCCCCCTTCTCCAAAGCCATTTGTATGGTATTTGAATGCTTTCCTCCATCAAATTTATTTACATGTAAAAGATTTAATGAATAAATAAATAGACAAAACAAGACAAAACAGGCAATGATAATGAAAAGATATAGTTACTAAGGTTGATATTCATCCATTATAATTATTATACAGAGAAAAAACGTTATAATTGATTTCATTCTCTTGATAACACAAAATATGTGAAAATGACAGTCAAAGTCCAAAGTCTAATAAAATAGAGACTCTCATTCCAATGATAACAGAAAATCAACAAAATCAATGACTATGAAATTGAAGCGGTTGGATTAGAGATAAGAATCTCCTCTTGGAATCTTTAGACTGTCTGTTATAATCTCGAATTCCCTATAACTATCTCATTAATTTGAACATTTGATGTCTGGACATGATGAAATATCCAACACTTGATCTTGTCCACGGGCCCCATCTGTTGATCTACCCATTCATTTGTTCATTGGCGTAATCTGGTGAAAATAACTATCAACTAGTGTAAACTCCTTCACCGCCATTCCCGAAAAAACAAGGATGGTGTGATGGGAATTTACAGAGATTTGCCTGCTTTCCTAATTAGTGCAACAATCATGCGTGTAAAAATTTATTAAAATTTTAAATAGAAATACTTATATATATTTAAGTTAGTTATAAATGAATATTAACATATAATTTATAATACAAACACTATTAAAATTGAACATGATATTGAAAGAATTGCTCAATTATATAGGCTAACGGGTCAAAGAAAATGGAAAAGTTGAAGAGTAATTATGAATAACATAACATATAATGAAGAAGAAAACATATAAAAGAACAATCAATTTGAATTGTTGATCGTATGAAAAGTGAATTAATTTATAAAAGCTTTTTTTTTGAAAGGTAAGATTTTGAAATGTGATTTATAAAAACTCTTCATGCTTGGAAGACTCTATCTATTACTTGATCCAACATCTTAAATTTACAACATATTTTTTTTTTTTTGCTTCTTTGGTTTTGCATATTTATTATTTAATTGAGTTAGTAAATGTAAATGATAATAAAGAGATTTGTGATAAAGGTGGAAACTCATGAGAGAAGTTTTAGGGAGCTGATAGATTTTAGAGGAATACCAAGTAAAGAAAAGAGATTTTAAGGCCTTGATTTGATTAGATTTGCGCTTAGGCATAAATTGAGTGTTGATTTCAAAATTAAATGGGGACATTGAAATCAATTGGCTTGGACAATGGACCCCATAGAATGATCCTTCCTAATACTAAAAGGAAAATAAGGAGAAAAAAGTAGCAAAATGCAACCAATGAAAGTGGGAAAGTGGCCTCCGTAAATCATGAGTTTGGAAAGAAAAAGTAATTTGGCTTTCATGATTGGACCCACAAATTGTTCGCACTTGGAATAAATAAAAGACAAGGAAAAAAAACTGGCTTTGATAGTACGCACTACAGATTGATTAAAAAACAACAAATATGAAGACGACTATGATCTATATAAGTGGGCCCCAAATTCCTACGACTTGGATTGACATGAGGGCCCAACAAATTGATCTATAATAAAATTTAACCCATACATGCCCACCTATCATAAAACTCATAGCCAACTTCGTAGGGCCCACTATCATAGCCAAAAGGCCTTTGTTCCCTTTTTCCCCTCTTTTTGCTAGTTTAATAATCTATGGGGCCTATTGAGGGTAAATGGTCACTATGATATTGGAAAATAATTTAGAAAGTCCAAAGAGAAGTTAGTATCATATTTTTTTCTCTTTGATAGTGGGCCCCATAGATTAATGAAAAACAACAAAGATGAAGCCGACTATGATCTATTAGTGGGCCCCGAATTTTGCATCTTGGATCTAACATGAGGATCCTAAAAATCAATGATGGTGCCCATTAATGGATGAAGAAAAAAGAAAGAATGGTGACAAAAACCTTGCGCGTGATCCGTCGGTGGGGCCCACCTCTCAAATTCAAACTTGGTCAAATGCACACTGGGTGGATGATTAAAAAAAAGAAAAAAAATAAATTTGGTGGCCGGTTCTTACCTAATAAAATTCAAATGTCGAGTGGCCCATGAAAAACGAATTGAAAAGAAGAAACTCCTATAACAAAAATGTGTAGAAAAAGAGGGATAAGAGGGATTATAATAAGAGAGAAATTTGGGACAAAGATTAGATGTGGAAGCGATTTCTATTGTGATGAGATGGGTGTGCCACATGTCATTACGAAATCTGGAGTGCCACGTTTCTCTCTCCTATGAAGAGAGCTGATGTCATTATATATATAATTTGCCAAGCATTCGTGTCTAACCCTGCACTCGGTGTGGTTGGTAACAAACTCTATGCCACTGAACAGATCTTTGAGGCGGTCCAAGAGGATTTACCAATTATTTGAAGTGGAAAGCTAATAATGTAATCTAGAGCATTAGGAGCTTGGGAGCTCGCGACAACATCTTTTGGGTTCTTTATGGGAGTTTATCCTTTTGTAATTTTGTGTATATATTGGCCAATGTTATTGTAGGCCTTATTTTGGGATTGTAAATAACTTATTTTGTTAATGTTGTGCAAACTTGAATGTTAATGTATAGAAATGTGTTTCTTTCTACTATCAGTTTACATATGATGCCATTGATGATTTTATTTATGTATGTGCACTTGAGATGGTTCGCACAAGTTTCCGCCATGAATCCCATTAGGGATCTTAGGGTTAAGTAATCCTCACATAACAAAATTCCGTGGGTAAAAGCGCACGGAAAATTCCTAAATTTTTACTAATTCACTTTTGCAAGGGTTGCAACCCCTTAATTAAACCTGGGGTCATGACAATAATAAAAAAGAAAAAGAAAATTGGCCTTGAAAACTATGATACAAATTAATAAAGAGTAAATTGCCTTCACGTCATGGAAGGGCAATGATTTTAACCACAATATCTTCATTCGTAGACATTAATATGATCACCCGTTCGAATTCACAAAAAACAAAAAAAAACAATGTAGCAAAACATTTACAGATAGGGCTGCACAAAAATAACCGTAACCCGCCAACCCGCCCGCTCCGCTCCGCCCCGCCCCGCTACAAGTGGATATACATCAAAACCGCCTTTAGGCGGGTGGGGCGGTTTCAATCCGCACTAATGAGCGGGCGGTTACGGTTTCACATTTGAGTAGGCGGTTTCAAACCGCCCCACCCGCTCATTATTTAAAAAAAAAAAAAAAACTCTTCACCTATTCTTCAAAGACTTCACGTATCTTTCAAAAAATATATGGTTGCTAAAAAAATGCTTCATATTCACAATTAGATTTTTGACTTTTGGACGTTAGATTATATAAGTGATTGTATTTTTTAATTTTGGTGATGCCTTTGGATTTTAATTCTACATTAATATACTTAGTTGAAATTTTTGTTTATTACTGATTATTGACTTTTATTAAAAATCATGTTTAATTTTTATTCTTTATGTTAAGTACTTTGAAACTTTAGTTACATTCTATTAAAAATAAAAAAAATAAAAAAATAAAAAAGAGAGAGATAGATACAAATACCAAACCGTCCAACATGCCGCCCAAATCGCCCGCTAAAAAAACCGCCCAAACCGCCTATACTTTGGGCAGTTACAGTTTCTACTTTTTACAAACCGCCATAAAACAAAACCTCCTAAACCGCCCAATAACAGCCTAAGCCGCCCACCGTGCACCCCTATTTACAGAGCGTATCAAGAACTCACATTGTCCATGAAAAAGCATGGTGGCTGGGAATACAACTTCACATTCCCCTACATCAAAATAACTTCCAACCAAATGCACCTGCATCTCCCTCAAGACAAACAATAGATAAAGAAAATTCTCAAAGAAGAGAAAAGCTAAGGATAGATTGTTTACATGCAGGTGCTGGTTGGATGAGCCTTATCATTTGTTGTGGGTCTCTCTTGTTGGATAGAGTTTGGTTTGGGGAAGAGGAACTGAGGTTTTTTACTTTTGAAAAATAAGACGGCAGTCCTGGTCCTTCTGATGGGAGGAATTCTAGAGAGAGGAGGGTTAAGCATTTTGGGAAGTTGAATGACTTCCTTGCTCATGAATAAATTAGAGAGAGAGAGAGAGAGAGAGAGAGAGAGAGTTGAGCATTTTGGGAAGGTGAACCAGCTGTTTCTAAAAGTGGGTTATTTAATTAGAGAATTAAAAGTTACAATTGAAATGAATTTCTTGGAAGAGATTATAGTTAATGAGGCTGAGAAAGCAGACGTGGCACTTGGAGAATTATTTGCCAGGTATGCATATTTATATGATGTACAGTTCCATCTTCCATATATGCATATTTATTTTCTTCCTAGATCCAGATAAGAGAGAGAAATTGGAAAGGAAATTGCACATCAAAGAAGATCAATCAAAGAGAATTAATAAAATGAAGGAGATCTTGATGAAGAAGGAGATGATCGAGGGTCCTTGAAGCTTGGATTTAATGAAGTCACTTGATCTATTGAATATAAGAAAGGATGGAAAAAGAGAAGAGAGTTATAGAGAGAAGAGAGCTTTGTTGTAGTAGATAAGGGAATGAAATGAAATGAGAAGAGACTTGGGTTATATAGTTTTATTGAGTTTCTATTATATACAAAGAAGTCAGTGGCTCAGTTCTTCAAGCAAATGATCAGCTTTATAACTTTGATAGTTTTTATAGTCTGTCCCAAGCCTAGGTAAAGGAGGAGGATTACGTTAGGTAAGTCGATAGCTAGCATAAAATTTTGTCACTACCCAAACATGATTTTTGATGATATACGTACCTCAATGTGGGGCCCACATGGGGCCACACCTGAGACTAGGACGTAGGGGGATCGAAAGATCTCCCTATGCCTCTCTTCTCTGCAAAAAAAAAAAAAAAAAAAGCCCCAACCGATCATCCCATCATCCTCATATAGGGCCCACAAGTTTAACGAAGTACAGTCCTTTCAAACTGGTGTACAGTTGATCCAATGCTCGAATTCATTCAAAGGGTGCAAACCAAGGGACTTGTGAGATTCAAGAGGGTATGTGTGTGTGGGTCAATCAAATGGACCATCAAGTGGGCCCCACTATGGGTGTACATTTTGCAAACAGTGTGCATAGGATAATTTTTATATATAACAAAAGAGACCTAGGCTCAACCTAGGCCAAAAAGGAAAAAAATATAAGCCATAATAATAAGATATAAGTGGTTAATAACGAAAAATGATCTATCCATACAAATGGGTATATAGAAGCATAAAATAATATTGAATGATTTAGGAGCAAATAATGAGTTCCTCAAATTGTCACGACGTCATATTTGAATTGAAACAATCAAAATATAATAGAAAATACGCATATAGTTTTTTGAGGAATTTACTGGACAAATCCCCGTAGGACCCCATACGTCCTACCAAGACCCCGCATCACATTAGACACGGGAGGGGTCCTCATGAGGCATTTTTCTTCTTTTTTTTTTTTTTTGTCATTTTGCTATATGGTCGATATCGACCATTATGTTAGTCATAATTTCTTCAATAGGTCCCTGATGGTCGATATTGACCATTATGTCAGTCCTAATTTCTTCAATATGTAACTGTCTTATTTACTGAATATAGCAAAATAGTCGATAACGACCATATTGCGAAATAATAAGAAAAAAGACGAATCTGGGTTTTCTCCTGCCTTGTTGACTCATTAGCTGGGTCTCCGTATCCATGTTGTTGCGCAGCCTTACAGAGCGATTCATTCATTGGTTCCAAGTACTCCCCGAGTTATATATGAAATACAGAAATAGGGATTGCCTGTAGTTACGTCTGCCCCGGCCAGAGACCTATGAAAGACCCGCCTCTTGCTCCTCATTCGGTGGATTTCCCGAACCTTTAGATAACGGGGATTTAACTAAGGAGGAGGAGGGAGGATCGCCTCAACATACCTATCTTCTTTTCTCTCCCCATTCAAGACCTCATCCCACACACAAAACAAGTACTATCTCTCTCTCAAACCGTTCGATAGAGGAAAAATCTCTATCGAGCATTTCATCAAACACATTCATTACGCACCACCAACCAACCCCAGTCCTTCACTTTAATTGAAGCTCCTGGATACTTACAACAGTAACCATTTATCATAGCAACTTTTGTTTTAGATGACAACTGTTGTTTATAAATTACAAAAGAATATCCACGCAAGAAATCTTTCAGATAGCTCTACCATAAGTTCTTAACCCACTAAAATTCCCTATTGCATTAAGACCAAGTTTTTTACTGTTTCATTTTCGGTCATTAAAAAATTGACTATAAATGTAAGACATTTTTTGTTTGAAATTATGGTAGGAAAATGTTCCTGTTGAAGGAGATGATCTTTTGTTTCTTTTTGTTCCTTTTTAAATTCCAATAGAATAATAGGTACTGCATGCTAGCCCCATTCCAATAATAAAATATGCTTAAGCTTCCCTTCTTGTGGTGTGCAGTGTGCAAGGAGGTGGTTTGATGAAGGACAGACGAGCCACCTTGTTAACTTAGGGAAGTATGTCTCTACCATGTTAGCTACCGCTGCCATAGTAGCATATGAGAAGGAAAAGAGTGCAGGATGGTTGTCTCTTGTCATTGTTTTGTCAAGCACTACAATTGTGTACCAGTTGTATTGGGACTTTGTGAAGTACCGGGGTGCGTAACCAAGGTGTTTGATGAAATGCCTGAGAAAGATTTTTCCTCCATTGAATGGTTTGAGAGAGAGATTGTGCTTGTTTTGTATGTGGGATGAGATCTTGAATGGGGAGAGAGAAGAAGATGGGCATGTTGAGGTGATCCTCCCTCCTCCTCCTCCTCCTCCTCCTCCAAGGGAGAAAACCCAGATTCATCTTTTTTCTTGTTATTTCGCAATTTGGTCGATATCAGCCATTTTGTTGTATTCAGCAAATAAGATAGTTACATGTTGAAGAAAATATGACTGACATAATGGTCGATATCGACCATATTGCAAAACGACAAAAAAAAGAAGAAGAAAAAGGCCACATGAGGACCCCTCCCATATCCAATGTGATACGGGGTCTTGGTAGGACGTATGGGGTCCTACGAGGATTTGTCCCGTAAATTCCTCTATCTTTTCTAAACGTATATAACAAAAGAACATTATATGTGTTTACTAAATCTAATCAAAGCAGTATCAAGCGTATGAAAGGAAAGCATAATTTTAAAAAAAGTACATAGAACACTTTAGTAATAAATATATATAAAAAATTATAGATCGATGTGAAAAAAGAGTACCTTAAATTGCCTTGATGGCATATTAGAAAGAATACAATCAAAGCATGGTAAGAAAAATACATAAGATTTTTAGGCATATGTAAAGAAAAAACATTATAAATATTTATCAAATTCAATTAAACACAACATGAAAGAAATATCAGAGTATATGAAAGAAGAAATATATATATACTTCCTTTACTAATGCCTTGAGGAACAATAACAGTAGATTATATTAATTATGAAAGAAAGTACATCAAAATGCGTCAAATAAGACTCCACAGGATCGTTTATTGGTATAAGATATATATACCAGACACTGATCATCCTCCTTTTTTTCTTTTTTGTTTTTTTTTTTTTTTTTTTTTTTTTTTTTTTTTTTTTTTTTGCATTTTAAGCTCTCAGCTGAGTAGAACTACTACATCATTCAGTTGAAATGGCCACTAAATCTTACTCTATTTTGGTGAGACTATTCTTTTTTATGTAGTTTAGCAGAGAATGTGAGTGTTTAGACATTGGTGTGTATCATAAGGTGAGAGTATTGGTATTACTTTCTTAATAGGTTGGGTATAATTACTTGCGAAAGCATTCCCTACTTCTAAAAAAGATGATATGGCACTGAGGAAGAAGAAGACTGCTGAACCAAAGTAAGCAACCCAAAATAACAAGAAAAGGTATGCAAAGAAGAGCAGTCCATTTTCCTTGAGTCCAAACAGTTTGCACTTTTCTCTTTACATCATTCCTTCCGAAAGAGGCCACCACATGACCTCTCTGTGAATGTTAGGATCAATCTGTACAGAATGAGATGGCTGCCAAGACACAAACATATGCAATGGAAACATTAAATCATTTCTATAGAAAGATCTGAAAATCATTCAATAATAAATGTCATCCAAGAGATATCATTACCTAGAAGAACTCCACTGTTTTTGTGATAGATGGTATATCAAAGTAAGGCTCCGCAGCGTCCTTGAAGATAGAAAGTATCATACAAGAAGGGGATCAAGAAGAATAAATAAACTTATTCTTATTGATGAAAAGGTAAAACATAGTTTGCATAAATTTGTTATTACATTAAATATTTAATATTAAAGCTAATCTAATTACTCTTTTCTATTTTAAAATTACAGGCCGATCAAATTCTTATTACATTATTTAATGATGAGATCCCAAAACTCAGTAACAACTTATGTGAGGGTAGCTGTTACACCATAAAAAAGTTTGGGTTAATCCAACTCCAGATGCATACGATGTTGTCAAGCATGATTATCAGCTTTCATTGGCAAGAGATTCCTTAATCGTACAAATAACTGATGCATGTCCTGAAATTCCATTCATCAAGTATTACTTTGTTCCAATTGCACTTCAATCTCTACTAAACAAAGTCAAATTTCTTCCAAGTATTAACCTCTACCATGCTGAACTTTAGCTTTAAGGAAAATATTTGCTTATTTAAATTATTATTCATTGCATTGTTTCTCATTATACAGACATCATCATAATTATAGAAGATGTAATAGGCATATCTTATATAAGAAAGCAAGATGGAACAGAACTAGCATATCTAGATGTTACATTAAATGGTGAAATGTATTTTTATTTACAACCTACAAATTTATTTAAAATCTTCTATTTGATGAATATATTAATTTCTCATTTTCTCCTCTATTCTTGTAGTTTGAAAAAATTGAATCTAACATTATGGGAGATTTGGCATTTTACCACTTTTATTCTTTAACATCAAATGTTGGAAGAGTCCTCTTGACTACATCAATCTTATTTAAGGAATACAATGGTAATTAATTAAAATTTCTTCTATTAATTCCAACGTCTGGTTTAACGCTAATGTTAAAAGTAAGTGCAGGCATTATTTATCTAAACACATCATTCGCTATCAGGATAATGATCAACCCAAATATTCCAGAGGCAAAGTCTTTATTAAAGTGGTAAAATTATCATCTTTTAAAATTTACTAAATTAAATAATAAAATACATCATTCTAATACGTGTTTGAAATATTAAATACAGGAATGAAGGCCATAGTGGTGATTCATTGAATAAAAGAATTTTATTGGAAGATTTATTTTCAATAGTGGAGAATGGAGTAACTGAAGTAAGTTACTTATCATTCACATCTTTTTTATTATTATTGTGTGCATTTTTCATTTATATTTGTATTGTATGAAATAAAATTATAAATTTTATCCTGCATGCTTATAGGTGAAATATGTTGCAATCAAAGCTACTGTCGCAATGTTGCACATGGATAGACCATTATCATTCGTATCTTGTAGTAGGTGTGATAAAAAAATCGATTCAGGTGTAAATAATGGTCAATGCAATCATTGCACTTTCCCCACGCAAACAAACAAAATAATGTAAGTTATTAATAATGCACAACTTTCATGTAATATGTTACATTTATAAATTAAATAAATTAGTTTAAACTTTATAATTTTAAACTTTTATAACTGTAGATACATTGCAATGATAACGGTCATGGATCACGTTGGAAGTGCAACATTTTTGCTCCAAGACAATGTCGTTAAGAAATTCATAAATACATTAGAAGAAAATTTTGAAGTAAATGCAGCTAAGGTAATGACACAATGTTTGTTTGTTTCTATTCTTTTTAATATGGTCCTATCATATACAATATATCTAAATCCCAGTTATGTAATTTTTTGTCTTGTAAATTTATTTTTATCACATTTTGCAGGATGATTGGTACACCCATTTCGTCCCTCAAATCCATAAAGCACTATGGCAGGAATACTTGTTCCATCTTAAGATAGGACGAACATGAACAAATCTACTTTGGATAGTGGAGTTCCAACTAAAAAAATAGAACACATAAACATCAATCATGAGGGAAAGTTCTTACTCTCAGAAATAGAACATTGTGAGCCTTTAAAATTTTATTTTATTAAGATTTATTCTTTTAAAAGATTGTTTCATTTCACTAACTTATTTTCACTTATGTCAACATGATTGAAGATGAAAGATAACATCAACACTTTAGCCATTGGGACAAGTAATGCACTGGTCAATTGGAAAGTAAAGTGACAACCTTAGTGACTAAGGCTGAACCAAGTGGATGAATTGCACAACCTTCTTATTCTTCAATAATTTGAATTCTTTATTATTCACCTTTATGTTTGAAGCAAAATTCATTATTTATTATTTTGCATAAACATACTTATTTCATAAACTTTTAGTTTATAGATTCTTTCATATTACATTATAATGATATAACAGTTATGTGCAACTATACTTGTGCACCGGTGTCTATGATATATTATCTATTTCAATTAAATAATATATTTTCTCTTACTTTAATTCTAAATATATTCTCACTTTTAGCCCGGGCCTTTGTTGCTAGTATTCTATATATGGTAGTCATGCAAAGAGGAACATTTTAGTAAAGGTCATAACTGAATGACTAAGAATAAATACATTAAAAAGTAGGACACTACAACCCATTCCAGAGGGAACCTATCAAAACCCATACAGTCCCAATCAAAATAAAATCACTCAATCACCTAAAGTCAACGGAAAACTTAGACTCCTTGCAAATCACCAAATATATATATGTAACTTATATGTTAAAAATAAATAAATAATAGTAATAAAAAAGGAATGAATGTAAAAAATAAAAAAAATAAAAAAGAAACAGAAATCTAAATAAACCCGCCTGCCCATTGGAAACACATAATGCTAAAGCGGAGTTGGGTGGAAGTCTAGTACACAACATGGCAAGGCTACTTGTGCAATTGAATGTATGGTGAATTGAAGTATGGTGAGGAGAAGCATCAAATCAAGAGAGAATAAAATATAAGGTGTTATAATGGTATTTTGTTTTTAGTTGTTTAGAATGAAATGTTTTTCACTTTTTGCATAGAAAAGTGGAGGTCTTTTTTTTTTTTTCTTGTCGTCTTCTAGTGGAGAAAGGAGGCTGCTTTTTTGGCTTTTTTTAAAACAATTCGGAGGGAATTTTAAAATTGTGTACTTTTGATATATATATGACCCATTGTCATTTCTTGTCTGTATTCACTTTACTCTTTACTTTAACTTAACTAGTTAATTGCCAAACACGTAGCCATCAAATTTGATTTCCTTCATCTTTTTCTCCATCTTTACTACCTTCCCTCCTCCTCTCAAGAGGAATTAACTCCACATTCCTGTTTTAATTAGTTGATATGGTTGTGGATGTCTCAGGTCCACTATTTGTTTGTTTATATTCCTAGGAGCAGGATTTTTGTTTTCAAGAAGTTACCTCTTCATTCCTTGGATAGGTTTCTTTTTCTCTCCTCTTGTTCATGAGATAGCAGCAGGTCGGAATATGGAGGGTTTGGTTGTTTTTCTCATTGCATTTTCTTGTCTTGATGGATCTCTCCAAGCTGGTGATGCGATCCACATTACATATAAGGGTAGAAGATGATAAATTAGAGGATCTTGATGGGTTTATAGAGCTAAATAAACATATCTCATTGTTAAGAGATTTCTAACTATGTAGGGATCTCAAGATGATTTGTCATCTGATTCCTTATCTATAAGGATTGGGTGTGCCAAATGTCGCCCTCCAGCAAAAAGGGCTATTGATTATATTTATATATATATATATATATATATATATATATTCACTAGCCTAAAACGTCCGTGCTAAGCCTGTGCGTAAAAATACAAATAAGCTCTTACTTCGTGTTTCAATCCCATTTCATTGGTTAGGGAAAGAAACTAAAATACATAATAAAATTTATAGCAAACTTAACTTAAAATATAATAAAGTTTACTAAATAAAAACTAATTTAGTAAAAACAGAAAACTAATTTGAAACTTGATAGGAACACGTGGAGGCCCATGCTACCAGAGGCCATATTTTCGAAGCTTATGATTTCATTCTAGTATGTATTTCATATAGATAGACCCCACAATGGGCAGTATAAATTCTTTTATAAGAAAATTAATTTTTTTAATAAATAGAGCTCGACATACTCATAGCCCCTGAAATTGGCTGAATTGATTTGTGAAATGATCACATCGGCTTGAGATTTTAGTTTTATATTATTATAAATTTTGTCACCACTAATTAACTGGAGTCTCTCATGATGTGTGCAACGAGTAGTACGTAAATGCTTCTTTTCTACTCTTTATAAAGGCAAGTACATTGATCATGATGATCATATATTTTTTCCCTAAAAATAATTAGAGGATTTTACTCGAAAAATCCCAAAATTCAGACATTTATCGCGAAAGGTCCTCGCAAATTCTGTAGCACTAACAAAGTCCTCTCGCGAATTTTTTATATTCTTTTATATTTTTTTCTGAGCGACAATGATGACACCATGGGCGACACATGGACGACACTAGCGTCGCTCGTCCGAGCATTTCCTAATGTCTTCTTCTTCCTCTCCTCCTCCTATTTCTCCATCTTGTCCACATGGAAGACTCCCACCTGACCCGCATCCAGTCGAATGGTGGGGATGTAGTCTACTGGGAGACCAGCATCTCCCAACTGAGTTGATGATATCGTCAACTAGGGTAGTTTTGTGAAAAAGAAAATGTACGAACAACTCTCTTGTCATTTTATGATTTTTCTTAATAAAACCGTTGAATTAAGATTTAAAATTAATTTTTTCATAAAAATCCCTTGTTATATATATATATATATGTGGAAATTCTAAAAATTTGCCCACTTTAAAAATGCCCCCTTTTGTGCCCTTTTTTTTTTTTTTTTCTCTCTGTTATAGGGCCCATTTTGTGTCAATCAAGTCTTTACACACACTAACTCCCAATGAATAGTCATAAGTCCAAGTTTGACATTTATCCAATTTTTCCTCACCGTTGAATTGAAATCATAACAAAATGATGCCTCTAAACCATTAAATTTTAGGGCCATGGATCAAATGGTTAGGATGATTTTTTTGGTTCAAGATTTTGCATGTAGGTACGCCTCGTATAGATCTTTTCATCCAATGCACTTCCATGATCATTATGCATCCTAATGAGCCAACCTAGGAGGGGCGTGTTTTTGAAAAAAAATACCCGAGCGCTGCGAGGCATGCATTCATGTGCATCCATCCCTCACTATCTATCCCTCGCTATAAGGTGAGGGACACATTGTAGGGCAACATAGTGGGCCCAACTTTATGATCCATCTGAATCATCCACACACATGGGACCCCATCAATTGCTCTGGATCCATCGTGTTGTCGTCAATGCGAATGGACTGGGCCGTTGGATTATGGGTCAGTTTTTTTTCTTTAATATCAAGTTGTTAAAACTTGTGGGCCATGGATGAAGAGGTTAGAGGCATGTAATTAACCCCAAACTTGATATCTAGGCCTATTCAAAATGCCTATTTCCATTCCCCCTAGTCCTTAAATTAGTGCGACTCTGGGTGGGCACCATCAAGTTGTCCCTCACTATAATACGGTTGGGGTTGGATGTATTTGCGTGTATCCATCAATACGGTGATGGACACTTATATGACTTTCATTCTTTGCACATGAATATTTCTGATTATGTAAGTATCCATCACCCTATGGCGAGGGATAGATGAACAATTGCACATGAACACCCCCACCCCCATACATACATACATACATACATACATGTATATACCTCTCTAATTTTTTATCACAAATATTGTTCTTAAGAAATTATCATCTCACGAAAAATATTAGGGTGTTCAACTTTGGTTTTCCTAGTATTCCCCGACCCATAAGCACCCTTATGTTATTGTCACAAATATCATTCTTGGGAAAAATTAATATTTTCAAATTTCGGGTTTTTTCTCAGGATAATAAAGCCTGCATAAAATAACGCTCTTGAGTAGTAAAATTAATGATTAAATTAAAGTAAACTCTATTAAATTTTTTTTTTATGTTTTTAACTTTCTTGCTCATCTCAATTTCAATACGATCATGATTGTCTTGTGATGTTTTTGAACAAGTATTGCATATAATCCTAGGTGGTATGGTAAGACTAGGAGTCCCATCCACATAAGACATTGATTCAGGTCTTTCATATAAGTTTAATGATGTCCGGATCCGATTGTTTGGGTCAGTCCCAGTCCGGTTACAATACGTACCCAACCAACCCAAACCCGACCTAAGAAGGAAGTCCTTTTCCTCCCCTTTTCGTGTTCTACAAGAAGTATCTCTATAAATTTACTTCAATTGCTCTTCTCTCTCTCCATTCCATCGACCGAGAGCGAGCGCTAGGGTTTCAAAATCTGCAGACGAAGCAATGGCGAGCTCTTCTTCATCTGATTCGTACGTTTTTCCTTAGCTTGAATTTGCGTTGTTCAATCCTATGCTTTGAAATTCGAGTCTCTCTTCTCGTTTCTGCTGATTTATATGAGCTCTTTTCGGTTTGAATTCAAAACTATGTAGATTATCTCTGTTTGATAAGCTAATTAGAGATCGGAAGGAAACCCTAATTTTTGTGGGTCGGGAGGACTCGAATCCAACTTGAGCAATGTTCATAGGGAAGTTTGTTAAAGATTGCTTTTTTGTGGGTGAGAGTGGAATGGGGTTTTTTTAGGAGATAAGAGAGAGGGAGATTCTAACCTAAGCATTGGGTAATACATGGCAGAATTTTGAAGAACTAGGGCAAGTGGTGTATAAGTTGAGGGATCAAGATCTGATGGACTGGGGATAATATGATGATGGTCTAGTGTTAGATCCAAATATTATGTTAGTGAGAATGATCCCTTTTAACTAGTTTTTGCAGCTAAAGCCTGACAGATTTTTTTCATGTGTGGTCGCTGTCTTAGGGTTGTGAAACCCCTTCATGCCACACGGGCACATCTTTACAGTAACCTGTCTGATTTCACTTCCATTGCAGTGATATGGACTGTTGGATTGATCCTAGGTAGAGTAAAGTTTTGTTTTCCGCACATGATGTCCAACATACACATGTCACTATGTTTATAGTGAGATTTGAGACAGTTCCATAGAGAGATCCATGGAGTATGAGGCCATAAAAGCAGGCGCATCACCCAGGATGTATGGCATGATTTGTCTTTATGTGTGTGTGTGTGTGTGTATATATCACTGTATTATTGTTACTGTTTGAGTATTTTATGTGATTTATGTTATAAAACATGGATCCTACCCAATGGGATCCGGGATGTATCTTAACTTGGACCTGAACTAGGACCCCATTAAATATAATTGTATCTATGTCTGGGTCTGGGTGCACCTGATCCAAATCCATTCCAATGACAGCGTTATTTAAGGACAAAGGAAGAGCATGAGTCTTCGACGCATGTTATAATTTAAGATAAAAACCTGTAAAGGAAAAACATGGATGATCATGTGAATGTGTAATTTCTCTATATGAGATTAGGAAGCTCTAAATTGAGTAAGTCTTTACCTTACTCCTACTTGAATTTAGGAATGTGTTAATAGATATTTAACTCAAGTATGGATTTTTTTTATTTAGGGAACTTGAGACAAAGGGTCTCTAATTTTAAGACCTTCTTTAGACAAGAGCCCGTGGCATAGTGGAAGACCTGCTCACTATTGCAACCTTCAGGTTATGGGTTCAAGTCATGTTACCAATTAAAAAAAGGAGAACTTATTTGGAACAATTCAGATGTAGAAAGTTTCTAATTTAAGTCAACCTACAAAGACAATTGCATCTCACGTCATATCTGGTTTTGCATCATCTGACAGATATAAAGGAAGCTCTAACTTGGACACATGTTTTCCTCATACATTTTTTGGGATGGGGAGAGTATGACTTCAATAACTTTGATTCAAATTTGTGACTTTTAGTCTTGGTTTCTTTGTATTTTACTGGATCAATAAGGAATGACATAAGTGAGCGCAGTTTAGATTATTGCTATCCTGAAATTTAAGAACAGAACTGGATTAGTACATTCATTTAGAATAGTCTGGATTATTGCAGAACAAAACCAAAATTCTATCGTGTTATGCAAGTACATTGTAAGTTCTTGGCTTTCACCCACCATAATTCTTAGATGAGACTTGTAGGAAGCCTCATATCGCTCACCCTTGACATCGTTTTAACTCTGCAGAATGAGACAGACGTGTGTTTAATAATGCATACCTGCACATGTCATGCATTTTAGCAGATTGGGGATGGGGAAGTCGTAATTGAAGCTAACTGAATCATGTATGACCGAAGCCTCTAAGCTTTTCTAGATTTGCGTGGATGGTCATTGATGATCATTTTGGTTGATACATTGGTGATAATTTGGAAATTTTGTTCATAGAATAAAGATTGGGTTGGATAGTCTTTTGGTTAGTACTTTTGATGATGGGCCACCTTGTTAACTTTTGTTGATGAAGATTAAGAAACACTAGAAAGAAAAGACAACCGAGTCTCGAAGCAATAAGATCAAAATCCGCTTTGTAAGTTGTGCATGCATTGGTTATTTATGTCTTGCAAGATTTTCATATAATAAATAATTCAGAGTTTCTTGTGGCATGGTTTCATGTAGGCTGCTAGTATCTAGGAGAGTTCATTGTATGGTTTAGTTTTCAAGTCATATTCTTGCATGGGAATTGTATAGGTTAATAATAAAGTGGTAATAGTTTCCTTCATAAAAGGTGTTTGTTTCAAGTAGTTTGTTTTATGTGTTTAATGTTCCCATGTCAGTGTAACAAGTTTAGCGCATGGGGAAAGAGTGTCATGGTGTGATGCATGGTCAATTTAACAAATTTATCGTATGAAAGTGTGTCTAGGATAGGTTGGAATGGCGAAACAGAATTCATGTAGCTGACCCCAACATAGTTGGGACAAGGCTTTGATGATGGTAGCTCCAAGTGAAATCTTGGTCTTTCAGACACAGGTGGTGTGATTGAGTATGGAGTGGAGTTGTTATGATCTTTTCCTGGCCAAGTAGCATGGAGATTAACAATGGAGATTTGCTGATCATTGAGGAGCTGAACATCGTTTATTTGCTTTTAAATGAGTCAATTGTAGTAGAATGTGAGTTTAGGATGCCACTGCTTGGGCCAGCAGAATTACCCCATGGTCATGTTTATTTTTCTTTATCCTCAATGAAATTAAAGCAGTTTTGCAAGTTACAGATGCCATGTCTCACCATATTTGAGACAACCTGAAGATGATGCCATGGCATGGCATTGCTTGTGCAAGTGTGATGTGAACTAAATGTTTATGGTAGCTCCAAGTGAAATCGGGGACCTCATGGTCATGTCTATTTTTCTTTATCCTCAATGAAATCAATGCAGTTTTGCAAGATACAGATGCCGTGTCTCACCATATATTGAGACAACCTGATGAAGATGTGACAACCTGATGAAGATGTGGTGGCATGGCATCGCTTGTGCAAGTGGGATGCAAACTAAATGTTTATGGTAGCTCCAAGTGAAATCAGGGACCTTCAGGGATTGTTGTTGTGAGTATGAGAATGGAGTTGTTATGGCCCTTTCCAGGCCTAGTGGCATTGGAGATTCTGCCAATCAATGAAGGGCTGAACACAGTATATTCTCTTTTACATGAGCAATTGTAGTGGAATCGTCCCATGGTTGTGCCTATTTTTATTATTTATGCAAAATGAAATCAAAGTTTTATTACAATTTACAGATGTCATGTTTCACCATATATTGAGAGGATCTTATGAAGATGCCTAAAAGTTGGCTTACAGTATGTTGGCTGTGAATGACTTGGTTTTGTAGTTGTATCCTAATGGTATTTCTTGTTTGCTGTATGCTTCTTATCCTATTCTACTTTCATTCTTTTATGATCAATGCAAATTTGTCAATCCAAATTTATGATTTGGTTGCATTTTCAATTGTATTCCATTTCCGTTCTTTTTTATGCCCTTTTACTCCTCATCGGCTACGCGAATTCTGTTTCTCCATTCCAATCTATCTTGATCCAAATCCTCTTATTAGTTACACTTCTTACTCCTATCCCAATAAATTAGAATATTACTTGCTTGAAGAACTTGGCATCTTGGATGTGGAAAATTCAAAATAGGATATATAAATATTTTTTTAAATGGAAATTCAAAATAGGATATAAATGAGTAAAAAATGAATAAAAGCGGCAGTTTGGGGTATGGGCATAAATCAGTCGAACAAAAAAACATTGTTTAGTGGCCATGAGGTGGTTGGATTGATGTTAGGTGGATCCCATGGGGGGCTGAAATCATTATGTTTCATCAAAACTGTGAGAAGTATCTCTCATATGAAAGATTTTGTTCCAGCTGTGTGTGTATGGTTGTATCATAATCTGTGTTTATGCTTCAATATACAGTTTTTCAGATTTTGTTTCTTACTATTAGTTTCTGTGCTTATTTCCTACAGTAAAGTAACTAAAAAGGAGGATTTTAGCACTAAAATTTTGGAACGCAAAAAAGCACCGAACCGTCTCATTGTTGATGAAGCTGTTAATGATGACAACTCTGTTGTTTCCATGCACCCTGCAACGATGGAAAAGCTCCAATTTTTCCGTGGAGACACAATTCTGATTAAGGTGATACCTTTTGTCTTCTCCTAGTGATTCTTGTTCCTTTTTGCTATATGTTGTTGAGAATACTTTTGGGAGGTTTTTTGACATATGTCTACAAAACAGGGAAAGAAGCGGAAGGACACAGTGTGCATTGTTCTTGTCGATGAGCTTTGTGAAGAACCCAAGATTAGGATGAACAAAGTTGTGCGCGCTAATCTTAGGGTGCGTCTTGGTGATGTTGTATCTGTTCATCAGTGCCCTGACGTGAAGTATGGAAAGCGTGTTCACATCCTTCCAATTGATGATACGATTGAGGGTGTTACAGGAAACCTGTTCGATGCTTTTTTAAAGCGTGAGTGAAACCACACCTGCTTACTTTCAATCTAGCTCTTTTTTCCTTGTTTCCATTCTTTTTCAATCATTATTGTGAGCATTGTCTTCTTGTTTCAACAGCATATTTCTTGGAATCCTATCGACCTGTCAGAAAAGGTGATCTTTTCCTTATAAGGGGTGGCATGCGGAGTGTTGAGTTTAAAGTCATTGAGACAGATCCTGGTGAGTATTGTGTTGTTGCGCCTGACACGGAGATATTCTGCGAAGGAGAACCTATCAAACGTGAGGATGAAGAGCGATTAAATGAAGTTGGTTATGATGATGTTGGGGGTGTTAGGAAGCAAATGGCTCAGATACGTGAGTTGGTAGAACTTCCTCTTAGGCACCCACAACTTTTCAAGTCCATCGGTGTAAAGCCCCCTAAGGGCATCTTGCTCTATGGGCCACCAGGTTCTGGGAAAACCTTGATTGCGAGGGCTGTTGCAAATGAGACTGGTGCTTTTTTCTTCTTAATTAATGGGCCTGAGATAATGTCAAAGTTGGCCGGAGAAAGTGAAAGTAACTTGAGGAAGGCTTTTGAGGAGGCTGAAAAGAATGCACCTTCCATCATATTTATTGATGAGCTTGACTCTATTGCCCCCAAACGAGAAAAAACACATGGTGAAGTTGAGAGGCGTATTGTTTCCCAACTTTTGACTTTAATGGATGGCCTTAAAACCCGTGCCCATGTCATTGTCATTGGAGCTACAAATAGGCCAAACAGTATTGATGCAGCACTGAGAAGATTTGGAAGGTTTGATCGTGAGATTGACATTGGTGTTCCTGATGAGGTTGGCAGGCTAGAAGTCCTTAGGATACATACGAAGAATATGAAGCTATCAGATGATGTAAGATTATACTCTTGGTTTTATTACATTCTCCTTTTAGCAACTTCTATAAGAGAAATATGCAACTTATGTTTATTGATCTATTTTTGCAGGTTGACTTAGAACGGGTTGCAAAAGATACCCATGGCTATGTTGGGGCAGATCTTGCTGCCCTCTGTACGGAGGCGGCTCTTCAGTGTATAAGAGAGAAAATGGATGTTATTGACTTGGAGGACGAATCAATTGATGCTGAGATTCTAAATTCAATGGCAGTAACAAATGAACATTTCCAAACTGCCTTGGGTTCATCAAATCCATCTGCTTTACGTGAGACGGTAATTTATATTTCAGACTTGAACATTTTTTTTTTAGAGTGCTTTCCCATCACATGATGTGAACTGTGGCTAAAACGGAATGTGGTTGGCAGGTTGTTGAAGTGCCCAATGTTTCATGGGAGGACATTGGTGGGTTGGAAAATGTCAAGAGGGAACTTCAGGAGGTACATCTTTCTTCAACTTCACTATTTTTTCGCTTTTGAGTTAATTAGAAATAGAATTGTCTTCCCATTCATATAGTTAGTTGCTAGTGTTGCACCAAATGTCATTTTTTTCTTGAACACTCATGTAGTAATCATGTGTCAAGCTTTTGTTAGAACAAACAGGTATTTTAGTGCGAATTATGTGTCTGTGTGGATGGTACCTTCAACTGGACATAGTCTGAAAGAATGGTTATTAATTGTCCTTTGTTTTGGGAAGTGCAGAAGAAGGATACTGTAGCCATTTGAAACATATGTCCATCCCTTCTCACACCAAAATATAGTTTGAATGTCTAACAATAAGTGCAACTTTGTCTGACAGGAGTGGTTATTCATTGTCCATTGTTTTGGGCAGTGGAGAAGAAAGAAACTGTAGCCATTTGAAATACATGTTCACTCCCTTTTCACACCAAAATATATTTCAAATGTCCTACCAGCAATCCAGCTTGTATCAATTTGAGTTGAGAAGAGCGACATCATGTTTGCTCTTCTAGGATACCTTAGCATCAGCCTTAGTGCTGCTAATTTAGAAGCAACATGACTTCTGAGGGATAGGTTTGGTAAGGTATCCACCCACTCCAGTGATATTTAATATTTATTTTTCTCTGCTGATTGAACTGTGTCAGACACATTGGTCCAGGCCTAGCCTACTTAATTATGTGGTCTAATTCATGCCCATGACTAGTGCTTGAGCCAGTGAAATCAGATTGGATCCAGCCTAAATGTAGCATTTTATGTTTTTCCACTGACATTCTAGTGCACAGTTATGTATTAATTTTTACTTGTGCATCACATGATTCCTACCTCCAATTATTAAAAAAAGTTGCATGCACCCTTGTCAGACTGTGCAATACCCGGTGGAGCACCCTGAGAAGTTTGAGAAGTTTGGCATGTCTCCATCCAAAGGTGTCCTCTTCTATGGTCCTCCTGGCTGTGGTAAGACCCTCCTTGCCAAGGCTATTGCTAATGAGTGCCAGGCAAATTTCATAAGTGTTAAAGGACCTGAGCTTCTGACGATGTGGTTTGGAGAAAGCGAGGCTAATGTGAGGGAGATATTTGATAAGGCTCGTCAATCGGCTCCTTGTGTGCTTTTCTTTGACGAACTTGATTCAATTGCAACCCAGGTATGCTTGTATATATATTTTCCTTGGATAGTAATTACATTTCCAATCTCCTTTCATTTCAGGGGCAGTAGGCAAATCTTAAATCTGTTTGGTTTATCTTCAGTACTGCCATGTCTCAGGCTGTATATATCAGTGAATATTTCAACAGTATGTTTGTCATTTTTAATTTAGGGGGGATGTCCTGGAACCTTCATCAGTAGAAGTTCCAAATTCCCATTCTGAAGTTTCATATAATTGCATTATGAGGAGAAAATCCATATAATGAAATATTCTGTGCTTAAAAAAAAGCAAGGTTGACGCAGGACCCGCACCATTTGGAACTAATGATTATTGAAACCTTTAATTTTAGATACAAATCACAGCTTTTAGTGATTGTAGATACTCTGATACTGACAGTTTTTTATCATATAATGATGATGTTTCTAGCGTGGAAGTTCTGTTGGAGACGCTGGTGGTGCCGCTGATCGTGTTTTGAATCAACTACTGACTGAAATGGATGGGATGAATGCAAAGAAAACGGTTTTCATCATCGGGGCAACGAACAGGCCTGATATTCTTGACCCTGCTTTGCTGAGGCCAGGTCGTTTGGATCAGTTGATTTACATTCCTCTGCCAGATGATGCTTCCCGTCTCCAGATATTCAAAGCATGCTTGCGCAAGTCGCCAGTCTCCAAGGATGTCGACCTCTCAGCTTTAGCGAGATATACTCATGGTTTTAGTGGAGCTGATATTACAGAAATTTGTCAGCGTGCATGCAAGTATGCTATCAGAGAAAATATTGAAAAGGTTAGGAACATGTACCTTGCTCCATTTTTTATTAATGCTATTTTGCTGCACTACTGTGTGATTTCTTAAATCTAAGGATATGCTAAGTATGCTTGGGTCTAATGTTCTTTGCTGTGTTTGCTGCCTGGTGATCCAAACCATTCATCTGTATTTCTTGAACTTCCAACTAGGGATATTCATAGTATTTTAGGGCCCTAGATCCATGTGCATGTGGGGTGCCTTGTTTCATTCCCACCCTTGTTCTGTTGGGTGATATTGGCAAATCAGAGTTTGGTCTCCTTTGTTGGATGCAGAGTACTTGCTGTATTTATGCTCGAGTATCTCCGCATAGGCAAACTGACAGGTTAAGATTATCTCCTCGCTGGATGTATTTTTATTGCATTGTCTAATCAATGCGAGTCCCAAGATTAGTGATTAGGGTTACCATTCAAAAAATAAAATAAAATTATTAGGGTTACTTGATCATGGATCCCACGTATTAATGAAATCTCAAAGCCTGAGAATGCAATGCATATCCTCTTATCATCTTCCATCTAGACATCTTTTGGTGAGGATCATCAATAACTCCAAGACCCCCAATGTTACTACAAACTAAACGACTGATAATAAAACTGCATGTCGTCGTCATCATCATCATAATGTTATCGTGTGTGCTAGTGAGTACAAATATGTAAATGTTTATTACACTGGTTGGCCTTTTTTTGTCGACTTATTTGCTTGCTATGTGGCTCACAGGATATAGAGAGGGAGAGAAAGCAGAAAGAAAACCCAGAGGCAATGGAAGAAGATGACACTGATGATGTACCTGAGATAAAAGCAGCGCATTTTGAGGAATCCATGAAGTTTGCCCGGCGCAGTGTGAGTGATGCTGATATCCGCAAGTATCAGCTATTTGCTCAGACCCTGCAGCAATCTCGTGGGTTTGGATCTGAGTTCCGCTTCCCAGATCGCGTAGAGAATGATGGTGCCATTGTTCCATCAGATCCGTTTGCTTCTGCTGCTGCTGCTGCTGCTGCAGATGATGATGACCTGTACAACTGAAGCTAAAACACAGGCTCCTTTTGGACTGAGATCCTTGTTATCTTTCTGTTGGGAGGTTGAACAAATAACTTGTTTGAAACTTAATCACTTGCATTTTTATGTTTAAAACTTTCATAATACTTGTTTACTTTGGAATAGGAATAGTATTATACTGTCCACTGCTCTGGTACGTGGGGTTACATATGAAATTTTCATCAAGTTGTTAAGTCTGGTTGGTATGGTGACAGCTTGAGCCTAGTTAGTGTGTCTGCATAACACAGGAAGGGAAGACGTTTCAGAACAGTAGCAAAAAAATGCTTGATTGCAGTTAAGAGTGCTGCCAAGCGCCAGCAGAGGCCAGAGGACGACATTGGCATTCAAATTATCCATTACCAATATTTTGTGACTAGGGATGGGAACAGGTTAATCTCTTGGACTTGGACCCATGCAGCTCCGACAAGGGTGTGATTTTCAGGACCCAGTCCCTTGATTAATGTTTTGGGGTCCAGAGGCTTGAGCCATACTTGCATCTGAGTTATTAGAGCTCGACTTGTGGATCACATGTGCCGGCCTATCTAGAGCCTTGCCTAAACTGTCAACCTTGCAATCTACTACCAACCAGCAGCTTGCTTTATTTACTTATCTTGATCTGCTACTGGTCCCAATCAACTGTCTCTCCTTTTTCTCCCGAGTGGTTAATTTTTGCCCTACATTGGATGGCTTTGGGACTCATCCTATGGGGAGCACGTTTTCTTTGCACCATAACTGAACCAGTTACTTCCAGGGCTAGACAATGGGACTAGAATAGAAAGATATTTAGATGAGAATAAGATGAAAGGATGAAGGATAAAGATAGAGAGACCCGCCTTAGTGTTGATTCGCTTCCCACGTCGTCGTGTATCGAATGCGCCTGCAAGTGTTATTGGTTCTATTGGTTCAAAAGCTAGGATACCCTCATCAACATAGCAAACATAGGCTTATTTTTATTTTAAGCATGACCAGTCAATTACCGGCCAAATTTTGATTGGAATAAAATATAGTTTCCTAAGTAGGAGTGGAGTAAAATAAAAGTCAGATAAAGAGAAAAAGAACGAGGAGAGGGAGTTAAGAGAATGTGACACTAAATGACAAAAAGTTACTATTCAATGGAGCTAAGTGAGAAAAAACTATAATTTAGAGAGAAGTAATTTTTTATCATTTAGTGCCCTTTTTCTTGACTCATTTTTTTCTTTACTCTTGATTGGACCCTTTATTTTACTTCACTCATCCGCTTATGCAAAACAAACATGTCCAAAAAACTATGGGAGTTATGCAGAAGCCTATGTTTGATAATGAGGCCGGTAAGTATTTTTTTTTACAATTTTGATCAAGTATTTTAAGCAACTAAACACTAATCTGATTCCAAATGTGGTAAATCCTACATGAGTCTCACTCCAGTTGGAGGTCAAATTGCAATTGTGAAGAGTCCTATCGTCAAATCTCTCTCTAACTTATGTGGACCCCACTTACAAACTAAAAAAATGGAACTTAAAAAAGTGCATAATTCTTTTAAATCATTTTGGTGAAGGTAATAGTAATATAATTGTAGAAGGTGTTTTGGTCATAATCTTTAAAATTGCAAGTAAGAGGATGTGACGTGTTTCGTTTTAGGAGATGGTGTGGTATCTAACAAGGCCTCATTTGATGAACGGAGAAATATCGTACCTTCATAGTGATGTAATGTGTTATGATAATTATAATTTATGATAACAAAATGGAGAGCTCTAAGCGAAAGGGAAAATGTTTTAATACATAAGAGCTGGACCAGACCACCCCTGCTTAAAGCATAGGCATGTAAATCAATAAAAAGCAAATAAAAGTTAGTTATAGTATTATTCAGAGGAATTTATCAAAAAAGAAAAAAAAAAGAGGTTTTTACCTGAAAAAAATAGATTAGGTGACCACCATACCGAAATGGTAATTTTAAATACCCTTGTACCAAATCAATCATTTTGCCCGAAAATGTAAATTTTTTTAACATTCTCTACTAGGGTCCCTATCGACATTTTTTTTAAATGTTAGAGGTCCCTAGTGACCATGCGTTCGACCCGTTCATACATTTTAGGGCTTAGAAGCCTGATTTTCTCTCTTGTTTGTTTCCTCTTCTTCCATAGTGTTGAACGCAACTCCACATCAGCTGCCCGACATATTCACAGAGGTCCTCCATCTAGCCATTGTGACATGGAACTATGAATTATAAAAAGGATTTCTGAAAAGTAAAAAATCATGTTTTAGGGCAAAGTACAAACTTCACATTTCCATTGATATGCCCCAAACAATAGCATATGCATTTTAATGTTCTCTACTAAACAACGGCATGTGACTTTAATGGTCTTCAAGAGAAGAGAATATCCTGCGAATGGGAAGCAAGTCGAGCATGGTCATTTTTTTTCCAAGAACAGGGAATGTGGGATGAGTTTCATGCATTTATAAGCGTATACCACATGGTCGATAGAGACCGTTAACATTACAAATAAAGGTATATTGAGACCCTACAAACAAAGTAAATATGAGTTCTATGGAGGTTATGATAGACCGCAGGGTCTTAATCGACCCTTAACATTGCAAATGAAGGTCGATAGGGACCCTAGTAGAGAATGTTAAAAAGAAATACGTTTTCGGGCAAAATTACTGATTTTGTGCAAGGGCACTTAAAATTGCCTTTTCGGTATGGTGGTCATCTAATCTGTTTTTTTTCTGTTAAATCCAAAAAAAAGCACCTTCGATGCGGACTACACCAAAAAAGCCATCTTACTTTCCCTCGCATGGCCTTCAATTGTTTTTTTTTTTTTTATGTGAACTGAGATGTACGTCGATATCGACCCTCCGCACGCAAAGAAAATAATTTCCCGTCATCTTCCTCCTCCTCTATTTCCCAAGCCCAACTCAATGGGGAAGACTAACTGAAGAGAAAAGGCCATACGGTTTAGAGATATGATTTTTTAAATAGTATGAGGATTTCATCTTCCTTTGCGGGACAATTTGAGCAATTTTAATGTATTCTCATAGAATTTCAATGTATGAGAATTTTCATGCAATGGGTGCGAGATGACCGTCATGCAATCAAGTTACCCTCCTCACAAAATACTACCCCATGAATTGACAAAAGCCCAAATTTGACAGTCATCGAATTGTTACCATTTGATTGAAATATAGTAAAAACGATACCTTTCAAAACTGTTAAATTGAGGGCCATCGATCGAGGGGCTAGAATGTCTAATGTGTTTGATATTTGCAACTAATAGGTCTCTTTGAGCTGTTTCCAACCCCACCTTCACCATCATTGTGATGCCCCCCAAGTGGACTATATACGGTTCATTGCACCTATGACACCATCTACTTCATGAAAAATTTGTGGGTCTCGCTTACAAGCATCATGAATCTCTCTTGGTTATGGTTGTCAATTGGGCCCTCCAATGAGGCTACCCGCCCCTCAAAAAGCCCATAAAATAAGGGCTTTCGTTTTTCCTAGAAAGCCTGAGAGCCAAGTTTGGACAATACGAGGATTGTCAATTTGAGCCTAAGAGCTTCTATTTGTATGCCCACCAATAAGATGGTTAGGCTTGGACAATACTAGGCTAGCCCTGGCCCAGCTCAGCCCCGCCCTCTTAATTTTCTTATTTATATATGTGGAAATTTTTTAATATGTATGTGGGTTTATTTGAGCACGAGTCTTATATGACTCTTATATTCGTCTTTTTATATGATTCTTACGCGATTTCCACTTAAAGCCATGCATGATACCTATGCCATTTTTTCTGTCAATGACTTGTTTACGTGTGGATGATTTCCTCCAACGTTATTGTCAACTGCATATCGGTGCCGTTCTTCACGTGGGACCCAGTGAAATTCAGGGGGTCCTAACGGTTTGGATGTGCGCTCCATTAGCGCGTGAGCAATTGAAAATTTCTCATTTGCATATAATTGTTGTTGGATTTATTTGATAATTTATATGCATTTATTTTCTTATGTGGGTTCTTATTAGCAAATAATCACTCTTCTAATTCATGTTTAGTGTCGTATTTAAATTCAACTTCAATGACCCAACATCTTGAATGGCCTTCGGTTTGGAAAACTATACAAAATCCCAATGACATGCTATATAGGAAATTATAAGGCATTTTTATAGGATCCATTTTTTTTTTTGGTATTTAATTGATGAGAATTCAATGCAAAGCATCATACCAAAGGCCTAATGTTGATGAGTTAAAGGATGAGATTCGCAATCATACAAAAAACCTCTTTTCTTGGATGGTAGATGATTGTCAAATCAAATTGTAATAAAGTAAATTTCCGTTTGCCACTGTATTGCACTACATTGACGGCCCCAAGTTTGGATAAAAGAGCAAGGTTGGCAAACTTGTTACTCGGATTGGACTTGTACAATGCAAAAATTATTGACTCGGATAGAGTCAACGTGGAGACTCGAGAGAGTCATGTTTTTTTTTAAATGATTTTAAGAATATTTAAAAATGAATCCATTACTTATAAAATATAGAAATATATCTATATATATGCATTCACGATAATCAATTCAAATCAATAAATTTATATATACAAGAAAAGTACAACAATAAAGAAACGAAAAGGAAAAGAATATTCCATATTACATAATTTGTTAGTCCAAATATCGAATATAAAAGATAAAAAATAAGCTTCAAATTACATTCCAAACATCATTTTTAAATTTCTAACCTCGAACTTCATATATAATTACTTATAAATAAATTTCATTTTTTTAGAATTAGATATGCCTATTAAATGGTTCGAAATGCAAATAACTTATTAAAATGAGATGACTTGACCGGGTGTCCCCTATTTTTGACTCGTTCCTTTGTCAAAATGAGATGACTTGAGAGAGTTAAGAGTCAACTCGGAAAGTTTCCCAACCATATAGAGGAGGGCTAAATGCTAATGTCCAAGTGGCAGAATAGAAAAAGAAAATTGATTTTTTTTCTTTTTTTTTATCTTTAGGCCTTGGGTTTGCCTACTTTAAGCGTGGCTCACATATGTTAAAGGTTCCAAGAGGAACTTCACTTATTTACCCAAAAAAAAAAAAAAAAAGAGGAACTTCACTTATAGGTTTTTTAGCATGGTGTTGGATCTAGTATTCACTAACGACATAAGAGAACCAAACAAGCATAAGGGGACATGTATTTTTACAAAAATTCATAAAATTCCTATCAAGAGAATTTTAAAATCTTCAGACACAATGGAATTTCTTGGTATTCGATTCCACTCAACGATGTCAAAAAGCAAAAGAGCTGGAAAGGAATTCAAAGGTCATTTGAGATTTTTAAGTGGATTGAGTTTTAAAATATTTAAGCAGAATTGTGGCATTTTATAGAGGAAAAATTAGCCAAAGGTCTCTTAAGATTGTCGTTTAAGGCCTTTAATCCACAGGATTTTCGGTTAAGCCTCTAGTCCATGCGCCTAGACTTATTTCAGGTGAAGTTCCCTAAGTATGTCAGATCATACATTTGCATAATTGATTTGCCCTTTTAACCGTCTACAGTTATGTTACGAATTTAATCCCTAGTTTTAAGCTCCCTGACATGATATTTCATGACTGATTTGCCCCTCTAATGGATTTTATTTCATAATTTTGGATCAAATTTCGAAATTCAAATGGGAGGAAATAGATAAAGTTTCAAAATTCAAATGGGAGGGAACAATGTTGCAAAACCTATTAAGGAAGTTTTATAGAAGTCGGAGATAAGGGAGAAGACGACCTTGCCAACCACATGAAAAAATCCTTAAAGCGAGCTCTTTACATACTCAGACCTTGAGTTTGGACATATGAGAGCACTGAAGGCAATTGACGCGATAAAGTCTTCTTAATCTCAAGGATTCTCAATTCTTCTTACATTCTCATACATACACAAGGCAACAAGGTGAGTTTGAAAGCATCCATCATGACATGATCATGGCCTTCACAGATTGTGGCTTTTCCCCTATGGATCTTAAAAATCCGTTCATTGACAAAGAAGGTTCTATTAATTAATGGCAAGGGGATGATGCCAAGATTGTTCCTGTGGAAATACAGTGTTACATTTCTGAAAAGCTGCATTGGATTTAATATCATGAGGTTCCTAATGCTTGTCTTGTGTTGAAAGGAGTGGAAGAATTTTTTTTCTCTCTCCTTTGTTTACTCTTTCAAAAGAGGTGGCAAGCATATAACACATGATAGAGATTGGTTATTTTTTCAGTTTGTGCGCCAAGAGAGAGAGAAAGGGGCAGCACCGCCCCCTTTTCAGAATTTATTAGAGTTTGGCATGAATTTATCTGAGTATAGTATGAATTTATCTAAGTTTGAAGTGAATTTATTTGAATTTGGTATGAATTTATTTGAGTTTTGCAACAAATTCAGATAAATTTATCTGACTTTTTGTCACAAACTCAGATAAATTTATCTGACTTTCTGTCACGAACTCTACGGCCTTATTTTCAGCGTTTCGTCTTCACGAAATCTACTGCCTGATTTTCAGCTTTTTTGAATAATGCGGAGAGTGTATCGGCGAGGCGCATTTTGGACTTTTTAACTAATTAAAATTTGAAAAGAGAACTTTGCCTTTTCGAAAAAAACAAGGACCTTTTACAATAAAATATAAAATTAGGGAAATGCGGCCAAATACCCCTTTTATAACTTGCAAGAAATATATATAAGAGGATTTAACCGGAAAAAACATATTGGGCGACCACCATACCGAAAATGTAATTTTACATGCCCTTACACAAAATTAGTCATTTTGCTCGAAAACGTTTTGTTTTCTTTTTTTAACATTCTCTGCTAGGGTCCCTATTGACCTTCATTCGTAATGTTAAGGGTCAATTAAGATCCTGCGATCCATCCTAACCTTCACTGAACTCTCATTTACTTTGTTTGTAGGGTCTCAATCGACCTTTATTTGTAATGTTAAGGGTCTCTATCGACCCTACGGTGTACTCTTATAAATGCATGAAACTCACCCCTCATTCCCTGTTCTTGGAACAAAACGACTATGCTTGATTTGCTTCCCCTCCGTAGGATATTCCCACATCTTGAAGACCATTAAAGCGACATGTCGTTGTTTGCTGGAGAACATTAAAGTGCATAGAGCCGTGATCCTAGGGACAATGAGATTGTTTGGGTCATTCTTGAATAGCAATAATTGGCATAGGCTTCTTTCTCCTCGTAGGTTTTTTCCTTTTTGGTTACCAACAACGATGATGGTCTGGATTCATCAATGTTCAGCCATTAATTGGGTTGGGAAGTATGTTTGCGTGATTATTTTGACCCATCATTGTGTGCGGAGTCACTAACCTAGAACTTGTTTGTTTATTTGGACGCACACTCTAATAAACCATTTGCTGCCGTCAATTATCACTCTGCCCTTGACCCCATTCCTTTGCATCAATCAGAAGAAAATGATGGAAATCAATGCCTTCATTTTTTTTAATTTGTGATTTTTTGTGTTTTGTATCCATACAGCCCTTAGGCACAACCCAGCTGACCATGAAATGACAAAAGAAAATGAAAAAAAGGGATTTTTTTTAGGGAGCATACCTTCGACAAAGAGGGCGTTGGAGGGGACCACAATGGCTCGATGGAGGACCACTGGGAACCACTGTGAATACACCAAACAGCTGATGTGGAGTAGCAGTCGACACCGAGGAAGAAGAAACAAACAAACAAGAGAGAAAACTGAGCTTCTAAGCCCTAAAATGTATGAACAAGTCAAACGCATGGCTGCTAAGGACCCTTAACACTAAAAAAAGGGTTGATAGGGATCTTAGTAGAGAATGTAAAAATGATTGATTTAGTGCAAGTACACTTAAAATTACCTGTTTGGTACAATGATAGCCTAATTTGTCTTTTTCCCATAAAATCCTCTATATATAAAGAGGATTTAACTGGAAAAAACACGTATTGCGCACGTGTTACGCAATCAAATACTTTAGCCGGTGAGGCACCAATTTGAGCAATATGGCCCAATTTTTTTTTTTTTACCAATTTGTCACATCGTTGGCGCTAACCTTATTTACACTGAATAAGGTTAGTGATGACCTTGTCCGCGAACCCTACATAATCTGATTTCGAGCTTCATTCGTCCCACTTCTCCAAAATCGCAGAGGCCGCCTTCCTTCAGTATTATATAGCTGTGAAACATGATGACTAGTGTGATTTTCCACCATTGATGTCACCATTAATTTTCTATCAATCTTCTCTTGCTATTGATAAGGTCTACAGAAAGGAGGTAACGAAAAACTTTCTCTTCACATGATGGAACCCTAGAAATCAATCTCCTCTTTCTATTGACAATGTATAATACATATACTATCATTCAATGCATGGATACATGTTCTCTTTCACTGTATGCTGTTTATTGTTTGTTTTATTGAATATGGTAGACGTTGCACAGGAGCCCTATTTACTGTTTTGCACTGTTCAAAGTATTTTATACATAATTAGTTTCTAATAAGGAGGAAAATGTTCACAAATTTAATATACACTCCATGCATTATTGCGTGAGAAGGATGGTCCAAGTAATTTATGTTTTTTTTATGATGTTCTAATAGCATGTCAGACATTGAGCATCTAATAATCTTTCACTATGACGGTGAGTTTGAATTTGAGCTCAATCGTCCTTAGTATAAGGGCAGAAGGCAGAAGATGAGATATCTCTCAAGCAATGTCATGTTCAAGGAGTTGTCCAAAATTGCTTTGGAAGCATCGAGTTAAGCAATAATTTTCGATGAGATAACTCTAAAATATCTTCTACACAGTGGCAATTTTTTTCGTTAATGGATATCGATGATGACAATGATATCAATGGTTTGTTAAAATCGTCAAGAAGCAAAGCAAAAGGGATATTATTATTCGTTTCAAGAAGGCTATGCAATGAAGAGAGTTTCCAACACACCCATGGCAATAGGTATGTTCTGAAGTTAAAATTATATTTCAATATTTCCATCCTGGATTGAAAGTAAATTTTTTTTTATAACTCTATATTGCAGGTCTTTACAGGATTAAAGAAACGAAATCATTCGAGACGCTCCGAGCGTTGGAAAGCCTGATAATAAATTAAAGGGTGTGCTACCACACTCACCTCCACCTTTTAAAGAATTTCCCACGATCGATATACAGGAGGATCACGATATAGAAATCCCAATAGCATTGTGTTATTTTGCAGATGATGATGAGTCCATGTTCAAAGATATCAATGTAGAAATGCTTCATGTGAATGGAGGCGAAAGTGTGCACAGCTTCATAGGTATTCCTGCAACTAATGTGGTTGGGAATGGAAGTTCAGCATTTGCCGAACTAATTAAATCAGGTGTTGAAAGAGATACTACAAGCAGAAATGAAGAAGGCAGCTTTTCAAAAGCTTCCCTCGTGGACACGATGGTCCCTGATAATGTCATGCCCAAAAAAAGGGACCAGTTCGGGTAGGGAGATGTGGCTAGGTATGGAGTTTCTTGATCGTGAGGATTTTAGAAGAGCTATAACAAAGTATGCAATATACAACAACTTCACCTTGAAACACGAGAGGACTAACATGAAGATGGTCACTGCGAGTTGTAAAGGAGTTGATTGTCCCTGGCGTATACATGCCTCCATGGTAGATTATGGTCCACACTTCAGAGTTCGAAAGTATAATTTCAAACATTGTTGCTCTAAATTACTTATTGGAACTGCACATCAGCAACCAACCACGAAGCTAGTAACAGAGTTTATTGAAGAGAAGGTGCGATGCAATAATGATCTTAGGCCTAATGAGATCATCAATGAATATCAGATTGAGTTTGAGACCCGCATTAGATACAGGAGAGCACATATGGCAAAGGAACTTTCACTGTGCAAAGTGCGTAGATCGTACGAGGAGTCTTTTATGATATTGCTGTTTTATTGCAGCGAGCTTCATAGAACCAACCCCGGTTCGTACACTGCGTTGGACATCAGGGAGGATGACCGATTTAGATACTTCTTTTGGTCCTTCGGTCCATGCTTAAGGTAATTTCAATTCTCTCTAAGGCCATTGATAGCGGTTGATGGATCACACATTCGTGGCAAATATCTAGAAATGCTAATGGTAGCCATAACACTTGATGCAAATCATCAACTATTCCCCATTCCATTTGCCTTTGCTGAAGTGGAGCGGCGTTATAGTTGGGAGTGGTTTCTTGCACACTTGTCCTTGTCGTTGAGTGAGCCAAAAAATCTGACAATTGTATCCGACCGTCAGAAAGATCTGATTCCTGCAGTACAAGCCATAATGCAAAGCACAAGGCGTTGTTTTTGTTGCCATTTTATAGCTGAAAACATAAATGCGGCTTTCAACGACCACGGCATTATAAGAAAGTCTTAGAGCATGGTGAGGGCATATCGACCTTGTGAGTACGATGCTTGCATGGACCACATAAAAAACGTAGATGAGCGTGCGTATAATTACATCCATGCAATCGGCCGTCAGTTCTGGGCAACGGCATTTGCTCATTGACATAGGTTTGACATGCTTACCAGTAGTGTTGCAGAGTGCACAAATAGTCTCCTAAAAGACACCCGAGTGCTCCCGATTACGACACAAGTAGAAGAGATGCATGCAAAACTCATGGAATTCTTTCAAAGACGGACAACTCAAGTACAAAGTATCACTTCACTACTAACTCCGTACGCAGAGAAGTACTTAGCCACAGAGATGGAAGAATTGCGAAGGCTGATAGTACGGGTATCGGCATTTAATGAATATCAAGTGCAATCTTCAGAGTATGTTGATGTAGTTAATCTAGATCGTAGGTCATGCTCATGCCGCAAATGAGACGTGATTGAGACCCCATGTTGTAATGATGTTGCCGCCATGAGAGCATGGAATATAAATCCTTATGAGTATTGCGAGCACTAGTACCTCACAAGCACGTACCATTGCACGTACAGTGATGTCATTCATGCCACCCGTAATAGAAAGCAATGAGAACAACATTTAACCACCGAGAGAGTCCTCACACCATTGGCTAGCAAGCAACCGGGTCGACCAAAGAAGAACATGATCCGAGTTGAAGATCGACATCGCAAGCGAAGAGTGGTAACTTGTTCATGCTGTAGAGAGAGGGGTCACAACCGTGGGAACTACAAAAATCCTTCAGTTCAACAATGACGTTGATGGATTTTGTATTTTGGGTTTGCTCATGTAATTTTTTTAAGCAATCGGGTTGACTAAAGAAGAACAGGATCCGAGAACTTTTCTCTTGAGCACATTGTTTGCCCGAGCTTCCCATGACTTCACCTCCTCCTTATGCAGTAGACTCCAATCTATAATAGATCTCCCCTTATTTTCTTTCCGCACGATGGGCTTGACTAAGATTGGAGACACCGTCTGTTTCAGGCCAAACTGCCTCATGACCCTAGGAGTAGGGTGGCGCTCTAACACTCAATATGATATAAGGGGAGAGTCTGTTGTGAAGAGTGCTTTGTCAACCTTCGAGATATGTTTCAGAAAATATTTCCCGTACTTCTTGTACGGCTGTCACTCAAACTATGCATGAAGCATTGAGTAAGTTAGAACTATTAAAGTAAGTATGAAAATTATTGAAAAATTGAAATGAAATCTTTTTACCTCTTTAGACGTGAGGTAATTGAGTTGCTTTCGCACTTCTCTCACGGTCGTAAGATGGGTCATTCCAACAAGTCGGTTGGCCCATATAACTATGAGGGGAAACTATATGTTATAGTTTAAACGGTGTCTTGGACTTAGACCTCACCAATCTTCATTCTGGTGTAAGCCTAGATCTGTTAAAAGATTGGGATTCATTAGAACATTAAGATATAAATAGTAAAAGCATGAAGATGAAATATATCAAGCTCACCTGAAGAAGCTGGAGGGGGTCAGAAAGAACTTCTTCTCCACAGCATCCCCCTCATCAGTAGAGTCGGGCATCTCACGCTTCTTGACCCCTTCCCAATGTACACCCTTGTTTAGCATTCTGTAGAGGTTAGCTAAACAAGCGGAGGCCCATGAGTAAGGCATAAACTCTCTAAACAGCTCTAAAGTATAAAAGGGGCCTCGTGCCCTTGAAGAATTACAAAGAATCTGTCCCGCCACCAAAAAAATAAATAGGCCCGAACATATCCTTGGCCTCTGTCGTCTTCTTCTTCGCCTCTCCTTTGCCTTTTTTCTTCTTTTCCTTTTGCTTCAGCTTCTCCTTCTCCCTCAACTCCTCCGGAGTAGGACGGAAAACGCGTTCCAGCCATGTGAACTTGAGGGAGACCCCATTATAGTCTTCTTTCTTTTAGGGCACCACACCAAGCAGCTCCGGATAGAGATCATCAATCTCGTAGTGTGTGTATGTCAGGCCCGTTACGGGCGGACCAGCAATACGTAGGCCGTAGATGTATGCTACGTCCTCTAGTGTGATGGTCGCCTCGCCGGATGGGAGATGAAATGTGTTCGTCTCCGGCCTCCACCGCTCAATCAGCCCCATGATCAATGCATCGTCGATCCTTATCCACCTCATTTGAGCCAGATGATACAACCTAGCCTCGGTAACCCACTGCATATGTCGCTCGTTCAGGTCCCATTGCCCATAGTCGGGGTTAGTGGGAAAACATCTGTATGTGCCCAACTCCTGCGAGAAAAATGACAGTTTGAATAATGTTAGCTATAGATAGAAAGGAAGTTTAATTGATTATTGGTTGTGTGGAAGAGAGTATACCAAACCGCTTTCAATAGCGGCGGAGATGTGATGCTCTTGCTCGCACAAAAGCACGACTGGTTGTGCATTTTGAGGTACTAGCTTCATTTGAGGTACTAGCCTCGTTGCGGGGCACTTCAGCGTTGCTTGTATTCTCTCTAGACATCTGTGTATATCCAAATTAGACATGATAGCATTGAAAGTTATAAAGGCAAGCATGAATAAACTATGAAAGGCAAATATCCAAAACCGACCACCTAATACTCTCCCCTATAATGGAAGATGAATTAAGAGGCAAATGGAAAATGAAAACCCAAACATCACCATAGTAATTCAAATCTTAAGAAAATCAAGGTCCTGTATATATCTCCATAATGTCTGAACATATAACTATTTATCTATTCAATTATCCTAAAGACAAAATACCCATTTTAATAAGCATTTAAGCCACAAAGAAGATATGCAATGAACAAAAACAACCAAGAAATTGTCCATCAATCCAAACAGTGTACAGATTGTGGACATTATTTGATGTATGCATGGTAAATATTGCTATACAATCACGATCAGGATATCTGACAAGCCCCGAAATTTGGGTTGTGACAATCTTCAAGTTTGGAAAATAAAAATAACTCACTCAAACTTCTCTGGAAGTGTTAAAACAAACCCCAATCCTCATCGTCCTTCTCAACTAAAAATACCCTAAATTTTGAATCTACAAACCCTAATCAATGTAAACAAACAATGTACAAATTGAATACGACATTGAAGATAACAAATCATGCACTTCGATATCGTATGCGGGATGGCGGGAAAACAAAAGGAAGGGAAAATACAAAAACATTGACAAGGATTCAAAAACGGAAGGAGATAGATACCTTTGGAGTGTTGGTAGAAAGCACGGATGCTGGAAAAAATGATGGGAGCAAAGAGAAGCAGTTGATGAATTCAATTTGAAGGCTGGTGGTTCTAGATTTGGAAGCAACCGCTCTTCGTCACTCATCCAAGGTCAATATTGACGGTAGGCTGGAAGAGAGAAGAGAAAAATGAGAAGAAACAGGGATATGAGCCCAAATATGATTTGCGAACAAGGTTTTCAACCTTATTCAGTGTAAATAAGGTCGGCGCCGAAGATGTACTAAAAAGGTAAAAAAAAAATAAAAATTGGGCTCAATTGCTCTAAATTGATACCCCATTTGCTAAAGTATTTGATTACATAATACGTGCGGATGAATTGCTTTTTCCGGTTAAATCCTCTTAAAAAAAAAAAACCAAAATGACAAATTTCTTGGCAGAAATTCAGACAAAAGAAACAGGCCTAATAAATGCGACCTCTCGTTTCTGCCTGCTCTCCCTCCGGAGTCCCAACTCATCCGCTCTTACAGATTCTGCTCGTCAACTCATCGGCTTTCTATCACACTCTCCGACGCTGCAACAACAAACTCCTACAGCAGAAGTAGAAGAAGATATTAGGGTTTTCCATCTCTCATGTCTTCTCACGCACACATTGACGACGTAAAGACACATATTATAACACACTAGCAAGAAAAATATCTGGGTTGGGTTTTCCCCTCTGTTTTCTGATTGATCCTTTCAATTTCAGGAGGATGATTTCGGTGGAGACTATCCCGGAACCCATGGCAGCAAAGGAACTGGTACTTCTTCTCTCTCTGCGTGTGTTGTAATTGGAGCTTTATGGGAATCTAGGTTTTTGGGTTTTTTGCCTCCTCTTCCTATCTGATTTTTTTGTGGAATTTCAGGCAATAAAAGGGGTTTCGGTGATCTGGAAGACGAGGAGGAAGATTTCTTCGGGTCTAAGAAGGTATTCTGTTGTTTGTTTTTTTTTTTTTTAATTTTATTTTGTATCACGAAGTGATTCTTTGATGATAAATCTCCAATTGCCTTTTTTGACCTCTGCCAGCATTATGATTGTTTGGACTTTTTTTGTGGGAATTGGGGTTCAAGAAAAATATGATTTTGGGCGGGATTGCGTTGTTTCTATTTGAAAGAATTTGATTGTTTCCACAGCTTTTAGATGCCCCAAAGCAGTGTTATTGGTTCTATATATATTTATCTTTACATAGGCATCCAACCTCAAGGTTCTATATATAATCTTCCTAGCTAGATTATGAGCTTTTGCCACCACATCCACTAGGCATTACCATTAAAATTGAGCTTTGAGTGACCTGCCAGGGCGAGAACAACCTTTGGATTGGGGCCACAGTGCGTCCTGTCTCCTCTATCACCTCCTTCCCGGTTTTTTTTTTTTTTTTTTTTGAACAGTAACAACAATTATTTTAAGAAGAAAAAAGAGATACAAGCAGGGAGAAAGGTTGTGGAGTAAATGAGCTAATCCCCCAACCAAAACAGAGAAAAGCAACAGAATACAAGAAAAATCGAAAGGAAGAAACTACCAAGCAACCCCTCTTAGCCAACATATCCACCTCCTCATTTGCTGAGCGAAGAATGTGCCTCAAACCCACCTCCATCTCTGAAGATAAGAACTTAATTTCATTAAGATAAAAATAGAACTTCCAAGGGCCTATAGATGAATTTGACACCCAAGAGATATCATTGAGAGAATCACTTTCCACAATCAAAGGTTGCTGAAGCGAGACTTTAAATAACCATAGAGCTTCAAGAATGGCTAAAACCATACTAAACAAGACTTCACAATGAATAAATAAAAGAGAAATCGACTTATTTTTTTCCACCCAAAGCACAAATATCAGACAGATGAACTGACGAGAAGCCTCTCCTACTGAGGATGTCTACTGTAAATATTCTTCCGGTCGTTGCTAACCAACAAAAGACCTCCACACGAGGAGGAACCAACCCGATCCAAAATACCGATAAAGGGTGTGCCTCCCTACTAGAAGACTCTAAAGCCTCATAAAAAGACTCAACTGAGAATATCCCAAAAGGGTTTGGTTTCCAAATCATGGTTGGAAAACTCTCCGAGTTGACTCTTGACTCTCCCAAGCCATCTCATTTTGACGAAGGACCGAGTCAAATATGGGGGAGACTCGGCCGATCCATCTCATTTTAATAAGTTATTTGAGCCATTTGATAGATATATATCTAATTTTAAATAAATTCAAGTTTATTTATAAGTAATTATACAAGATGTTTAGCGTCGGCAGTTTAAAAATGATGACTAGAATGTAATTTGAAACTTATATTTGATCCTTTACATTCGATATTTGGACTAACAAATTATGTAATATGCAATATGCTTGATTTTATTTTCCTTATTGTAGTACTTTTCTTGCATATATAAATTTATTAATTTAAATTGATTACCATGAATACATGTAAGTTATTGTATATTTATATTTTATAAGTAATAGATTAATTTTTAAAATTATTTAAAAAAAAAAACATGACTCCCAAGTCTTCGCATTGACTCTATCCATGTCAGTTTTTTTTTGTTGCATTGGACGAGTCGAGTCGAGTTTGAGTCATAAGTTCTCCAACCTTGTTCCAAATGCGATCATCAACATCAACCTTGCACACAAAATCGTTAGAAGTAAAACTAAATAAAAACTTAGGTTGAAGAATCAGGTTGTGTTAGGCTGATGAGTCCTTCCAACATGTCTCAACTGCAGAAAGTATGACCCTTTTGAAATAGTCAAGGGATGTTGCCCAAGAAGTTGCACAATCACTCTTCTTAGCTACCAGATGCTCCTTTCCCACTGAACACCATCATGATCAAATCATCTCTTTTGCTGATTTTTCCCAATTGTCTTATTCATAGCAACAAAGGAGAGAAGCTGAAAATTCTTACTTTAATTCGATCTATATTCAAACTTCCAAGTTCCAAACAAGAAAGCAATGGAGTTTGAAAGGTTGCAATTGCAATCAACCATGTTAGAGTTGGATTTGTAGGTTGAAAGATGTTTAGGGTTGTTATGAGGATAGGTATGAAGAAGAGTATAACAAGTTGGTGAGAGAAGATAGAGAGAGAAAGAGAAGAGATTTGGGAAGAAGTATAGGATGGTCATCCAATCAAGGGTTGGGCGACTATCACTATGTTTATATCATATCGTATTTTTGAAATTTACAAAAAACCCCTTACTCCTACTTGTACTGAAGTTATATCATCATCATCATCATCAAATCCTTGTCTCAAGTATGTTGGGGCTCAGCTACATGAATTATGTTATCCATTCTAGTCTATTCTAGGCCAAATCCTCAGATATGTTGGTTGCACTTCTTCACATCTATCATTATGACTTTCATACATGTCCTTTTCGGCCTACTCCTTTTCCTTGAGACTCCACACCGGCGCTGTTGTTGTCCTGCATTGGACATCTCCAAATCATATCAAACAAGGCCCTTTTAATTTATCATGTATTGAAGCTACCCTTAATGCTCCTGAATGCATTGATTTTTTTATCCCATCTTTTCTAGTTTTACCACACATCTATCTCAACATTCTCATCTCTGCACACTCATTTTCTTGCATGTGTTTTTTGATTGCCAGCATTCTACTCCATAGGTGATAAAGGGTTTAATTGTTGTCTGAAAATTTTCCTTCAATCATGTTGGTATGCGCTGATAAAAAAGCACTTCAGAAGAAGTGAGTCTCCACTTGAACCATCCAGCTCTTAGCTTATGTTCTCCATCCTCCTTAATCTCTCCATCCTTACTAATTATAAAGCCAAGATACTAGAAAGAATCTCTCTTTCTTATTTCCTGAGCTTTCATTCTCATAGGAGTACATCCCTAGTTTAGAATTTCGTTTCAGAACCCATGTTGGTTTGGTCGCCAATCTAAAATATTTAAGCGGATTTCAAATTTTGGCCAAACATTTTGGAGCCACATTTTGGAAAATTAAAAATAAAAAATATATATGTAAAAAAAAAATATATAAAAAATTTAAAATAATAGATATTATTTTATTTCAGTTTAGGACCGAAATGGACCGAAAAATTGGACAATTTTTTAGGGGTGTTTCCATTTCTGTTTAATGGCTGAAATGAAAAATCTCGGGAACTCTGCTTGAAACAAAACGAAATTCACAACTATGGGTACACTTCCTTTTGCACTTCCCCACTGAAGTTGCAATTCTTGTATTCTATCTTTGTATGACTTATTTTAAAGCCATTAGGTTCTAAAGCCTACTTCCATCTCTCAAGTCTTGCATCCATGCTATGTCAATGCTCTATCATCTACAAACAACATGCACAAATGTACCTTCTCTTGATTATGAGTGGTTAATTAGTCCATAATAAGTGTAGACAGATCACTAGAAACTCACTTCTCTCTATGGGTAGTTCTCACACTAGTTACCGTTTCTTCATATGTCTTTATTTATGTTTATATAACCTCTTTGGACACTTTTTTTTTACCTAAAACCTATTAAATGAAATGCCTAGGTACCTTACTGTAGTTTTTCTCTAGATCGATGGGGACTATATGAAAATGATTTTTTCTCTTCTCAGTGTTTTTCCATTAATTGTCTAATTGAGATGATAGCTTCCATAGCTGACCTCCTTGGAATTAAACCAAAATTGATATATGTATGTGTGTGTACCCTTTAAATGATGCTACTCGATATTTAGGAAATTAATTGAAAATTATAAATAAATCTCTAAAATTTATGCTACGCACACTATTTGTTGTAAAATTTAACTAAGACAATTATGAGCTGATCCAAATCCTTATCACAGTTTTGCAGTTGAGCCTCTCAAAGAATTGAGAGATGGACCAAATGGAAGGTTAGAACTTCCACTTTGCCTAGGGATTCGCTGTCTTCAAGCAGATTGGTCACGCCCTTTGAGGATTTGAGAAAAGGCTTGTCTCAAAATTGTGTGACAATTGATAATCTGAAATATAAATGAAAACTCAGATTTGATTTAACAATCCCCACTACTTAATAAGGCTCAAGATTTAATTTATATGTTAAAGGGTTGGTTATATAGTTCAGCCAAGCTGGGAGTGGCCTGGATTGGGTTCAACCAGGCTGGATATAGTCTGGATTGGGTTTGGCCAATGTAATTGGGGCTGGAGCAAAAGTCTGATTGGAATGTTGGGCTTGGATTGGGATTATGATGTTGGTTTGAGGGTAGATCTAAGGGTTTAATGAAGGATTGAGATTGGATCTGGGTTTGTAAGAAGTAGATATAGGGTTTTTGGTGATGGATATGTGGATTGGACGATGGTGGTGGATCTGGTTAAGGGATTTGAAGAGAATGGTCAGTGTAGATGAGGGTATGGAGGGTGGAATGATGTTAGATCTAGGATTTTAATGGTAGATTGGATATAGATCTATAGTTTGACAGGATTTGCAATGGAACTATGAAAGAAAAGAAAGAGATGGAGAATACTTTGTAGAAGATGAAACGAACCTTGGCCTTATGGCAAACTCCCCATCACGGGCGAGGAAGAAGATCTTGCAAGAGGTGCTTTCAAGAAGGCTTCCATGGATTTTTCTTTCATTCAATAATCATTAATATCCCCTCTCTAATGAGAGATACATGCTTAAAAGAAAGCAAAACAAAAGCATTAACAATGGATGACTAAAACATAGGCTGAAGATCTGATCAACTTAATGACATGAAAATAAATTAAAGAAATAAACAAAATAAAAAGAGTCGATAAATAGCTCTCTATGCATGGTATTTTGTGCGCATAGGGTCTTGTACATGAATCCTTATGCGCGGTTAAGTTGTGGGCCGTTACGGCCTCCTCTTTCGTATCTTCATTAATCCTTCACTTAAATCCTTTGGGTCCCATTGATCTCTTAAGGTCTTCACGATAAATCTTCAGCAATCCCTCTCCCGTGGTCCATCCCAGTGTGGGGTCTTCCTTACGTATGCCACATTAGGCCTTTAGCTAGCCATACATCAGATTCGATGGTGGTTCTTCATCAGAACTCAGATCCAACAGTGGAGATTCTTTAGAAAACAAATCCAATGGTAGATCTTTAGTATCTTGATGGATTAAGAAGCCCATAAAAGGCTGATCCATCCACAAGTAATCTCTCTGCAACTTTCTTCTTGTGCTGCTGATAAACATTTGAGTACTTGGGATTGATGTCCTCAACTCATTAATACACACACACACCCACACACTGAATTTACATTACGATGTGTTTTTTTTTTTTTTTTTTTTTTTTGTCTCATTACACTTTCCCTTGAGCTGGTGCATGTATATTCACTATGCCTAACTCGGGCAACCAATTATCTTTTAGCCACTGCTTATGTAAGGCAGTGCACAATCTGATCATTCATATTAGCATGTGCCAACTTTATTTCCTTCTTTGTGACTTCCTCTCTGATGAAATGGTAACCAACCTTGAACTTTGTTTGATCACTGATACATTGGATCTTTAGCAATGTAAAACGCTGAAGTAATCACAATGTAGATAGGTCCATCTTGCTTAAAGCTAACTCCTATAATAATATCTTCAACCACGATAGCTCACAACACTCATCGGCCATAGCTCAATATTCAGCCTTAGAATTTGACCGATCAAAAATTGGCTGTTTCTTTATTCTTCAACAAGGCCAAATTTCCATCGACAAGTATGCAATACCCTATAATTGACCTCCTATCTGTCTTGGATTTAGCCCATCAACATCTATATATGCTTCAACTTATAAATGTCCACGACATGTGTGCAAGATATACTGTCCTGATGCTTCCTTTAAGTATCACAAAATTCTATATATTGCAACAAGATATTCAGCCCGCCGTGTATCCATGAATTGACTCACCATACTAAGTACTAACAACATATAAAATATCTAGACATGTGACAGTCAAATAATTAAGCCTTCAACCAACCTTTGATATTCACTTTGTTCATGAAGCAAGTCACCACTTTCAGAATGTAGATCATGATTTTTTTTTTCAACAGGAGTATCAACAGACTTTGCACTCAACTTGTTTTTTCAACCAAGTATAATATGTACTTACATTGCTAACTAACAATTCCTTTATGGTCATAGATACTTCAATTCCAAAGGAAGTATTTCAACTCTCTTAGATCTTTCATCTCAAATTCTTTTCCAAGATAAGACTTTAGCCCCTTCATTTTTTTGTTCCATCATTTCCAGTTATTATAATATTATTCAAATATACAATTAGCATGGTGAATTTATCATTGTGTCATTTTACAAACACATTTTGATATCCATGACATCGTTTGTACCCATACCGCATCACTGCTTGACGAAACCTATCAAACCAAGCATGAGGTGATCACTTCAATCCATACAAAGCCTTTCCTTTCCGGCAAACTTTACCTTCTTGCACTTTACTACGAATCTTTGTGGTGGATCCATATATCCAATTGATACAAAGACTAAGATAAATTAACTGCTAAGGGATCGTTTATCTTTTACTCATGGGATATGAAATGGGATTTTTGTATGTAAATATTACATATGTAAATCATCTGTAGGCTTCCATGATACTCCGGGATCTCTATTTTTGGGTTAAGATCATCTTCTCAATAATCTGATCTCTCGCATCTACATTGATCATCTCAGAGGTTCTCCAATGGAAGGGGTTTAATCACTTCCTCTGTAATCATCATCCTCACTAGGATTTGAAGGTGTCCTCACCCATAGATTAATGAATTGTTGTGTGATCTCTTCCGGTGGTTCCTCAATTATTCCAAATTGTGCGTCGATATTCTCCATATATCCTTGTATCTTCCCATTGAATTGCAGCGGCTGTTGCATAACCTTTGTCTCTTCCTCTGTGATCCATTGTTGTAGAGGGATCAAAATAGCGACCTCTACGTATCATAGTGGCCGTTATATCGGGCGTAGTAGTGCAATTAGTGCTGTTTATATCCGTAACGGCCGCTACAAGGGCGCTATACCCGCTATGGGGCCACTACGGAGTGAGACAGATTCCTGCTTGCCAAAATTTTTTAAGACGCACAATAAGACTTATTTCTTTTCTACTTCTCTTCAAAGAACATGTCTACACAACTCTTCTACCCTTTTATGTTTAACAGAACACCAAAAAACACTTGATCTCGCCGAATTACAGTCGATTCATAGAGTTCTTCTCAAGGGTTCTTCTATAAGTACATCCTATTACACACCCAATTTGGTAGAGGTATTATTTTCTCTAGGTATTCTTAAATCTTAGGTCTTGACTTCATGATATAGTGTTTTTTTTTATTTTTATTTTTATTTTTTATGAGACTTTCATTAGTTTAAGCAACATGAATACATGTGAAAAAAATGAGTATTACTATTATTTTCTATTTATACAGCGATATAACACCTCATACAATGAGAGGGCCGCCATGCCCCCTTACCTTAGTTACTTTTGCAAAAAAAATTACATTTTCTCTCATTTTTCAATATTCTAGATTTTCTACAATTTTTTCAGATTTTTTTGACATTTTTTCAAATCGCACCGCTACGTTATGTAGCGCCGGCTACGTACTGCTACCTCTATTTTAATATGTATTCATGTTATTAGAATCCTTGGAGAGGATTCTAAAAACTGCAAAAGGTGCTGGTTTCGGCAATTGGTAGAGTGGTGGCTCTGATACCACTTGATGCAGTTACGGGTTCAATAATACCCGGTTGCTGACCCACTGTTGTAATGGGACCGCTTAACAATTGTTTCTCAGGCTTGTTACCTAGAAAATGATGCCAAGACTGACAAATAAAGGAAAATCCAGCAAGCTTAATCAGCCGCAAAGAGAATAATCCTAGCTAGAATATTAGAAACCCTAGATTAATCCCTGAAACACAGCCCTAAAGGGACTGTTTTCAATGAAACAGAAATTTGATGATAAAGAAGACTGAACAAAAACGAGGACTGCCCCAGGCAATCCTTACATAGCGCACATTTGGTGCTGGAGTCCCATAAATTTCTAAATAAACTATCCTAGATTGACTTTTGACAGATTTACTAATCTTCTTAAGGTTATTATTGCCCAAATACAATAACTTGCTCGAGAAGAACAAAAGATATTTTCCTCCTGTGGGACCTACATATCTTACCTCTTCTTGTAAGGGTTTGTTTTGGCTGAAAATAGGTGCATGGGTGACTGAATTAGAAGTGGATTTGTTCGGATATGGGTTAAGGTCCATTTAATTCAGACCCCAATTATGCATGTTTTATGTATTTTTTCTGCAATCAATTTCTGAAATTATAGAAACACCCTTGCAGTTACAGAATTTTCGAACAGCCCCCCTCCTCTCTCTCTCTCTCACTCACTCTCATGGAGCTGGTATGGCTTCCCAGCTGAACCTTTCACACGTGGGTTTGAATCCAATGTGTACAATCAAATGCCTTAAGAAATGATAATGCTTGGCCCACTATGTGATCTTCATGATCTTCATCATGTTGCGCATTAGACCTAATTGTCATTGTGCAGTTAAGGGTTCACATTGGACCCTTGGCCTACATTGCTTGCATTTTATCTTACTAATTATTTTTCCAGTTCTTTGTATGGATCAATGCCATTAGATTAGATCACAATGATTTTACTAACTATTACATGATTACGTTGCTTATTGCTAATCGTGCTCATTAATTACTAGTTGCCTATTTAAGGGAAAAAGAAAAACCATTCAAAGCTTTGTAGTTAGTGCATCAAACAAAAATGAGATAGGTGAGCTCAATCCATGCTAAATTTCTTTAACTTATTATATCTCCTTTGTGACCAAAGCAGAATTCGAAGGTAGAGGAAAGTGTCCCTGGTGCCTATTTAAGGGAAAAAGAAAAACCAGTCAAAGCTCTGTAATTAGTGCATCAAACAAAAATGAGATAGGTGAGCTAAATCCATGCTAAATTTCTTTAACTCATTATATCTCCTTTGTGACCAAAGCAGAATGCGAAGGTAGAGGAAAGTGTCCCTGGTGTTGCCACAGGAATGATTTTATCTCTACGGGAAAGGTACTGAGTTTTTATATGGTCAAAATTTATTTTATCTGCCAGCTATTGTGGGAAAAAAAAACTTTTAGTACTCGGGTAATAATATGTGCCTTCTTTTGCAATTTGATTTTGCAGCCTTCAGAACTGCAAGGATACCCTTGCAACCTGCCAGGTGTGTGATTCTCTCTCTCTCTCTCTCTCTCTCTCTCTATATATATATATATATATATATATGTTGGTAATGTGACTCAAACCCATAACCTCAAGGTTCCAATAGCATATAGAGGACCCCTCTACCCCCTAACTCCCTCTCCCCCCCTCTCTCTCTCTCTATATATATATATAGATAGATAGATATTCATCCATATACATATCTAGTCTGCCTATTTGTCGGTCTATCTATGAAAATGGGAGATGGAATGCATCTTACATGATCATATGACATAAATGTTCCCTCCCATTTAACTCTTTTGTACCTGAAGAATATTTTTGTTATGGTAGGGCCTCTACATTCAGCTTTGCATGTGGCCACGTGTGGATGTGGCACACTTCTGTTTAGTCTGAGTTGTGCACCAGGGGGACCTCACTCTGTAGATTTGCTGACCTCTTTGATGAGTGGGCTGTCCTTAGCAAGGATGAAAATAGCGGTAGCGGTGGGCGTAGCGGCCCGCCGCCAAACCGCTACGAAGCGGGCGATACGTAGCGTAGCGGGGATACGTAGCGGTGTAGCGGTGCGATTTGAAAAAATCGCCAAAAAAATCTAAAAAAATTCCAGAAAATCCAGAAAATTGTAAAATGAAAGAAAATGTGGTTCTTTTGCAAAAGTAAGTAAGAAAAGGGGGCGTAGTGGTGCCCTCAATATATGAGATCCTGTATCACTGTATAAATAGAAAATAATAGTAATAATTAGTTTTTTCACATATATTCATGTTTCTTAGTAATGCTAACTTATTTCTAGTTAGAGTGAAATTTGATTGAGCTCTATTTTCAAGTAGAATGAAATTTGGCTAAGGCATTGATTTTAATTAAGTAATATTTGGCTAAGACATCACCTTTTTATTTTTATATTTAGCCTCATTGTGGAGCCCACCAATGATTAAAGGAATCAAGTGCTTCAGCTTTTATTTTTTCTTATAAGGTCATTTAATTTTTATTGATACCTTTTAAAGGGTCCATAAGTGCCCTAATGAAATAAAAGATGGGTCCATTTAATTTTTATTTATGCTTTAAAGGACCCATAAGTGCCCTCTAATGAAATAAAAGAGGGGTCCATTATTTTTTATTCATAACTTTCATAGGACCCATAAGTGCCCTCTAAAAGAGGGGTACATTTAATTTTTATTTATAACTTTCATTGGGCCCATAAGTTTCCTCTTAAAAGAGGGGCACATTTAATTTTTATTTACAACTTTCATAGGCCCATAAGTGCACCCTAATGAAATAATACAAGGATCGAAATCAAATTGGTTTTGGTGCCATGAGTGCCCTCTAAAAGAGGGGTACATTTAATTCTTATTTATAACTTTCATTGGGCTCATAAGTTTCCTCTTAAAAGAGGGAGCATATTTAATTTTTATTTACAACTTTTATAGGCCCATAAGTTAGGCCCATAAGTGGACACTAATGACTTTCACAAAGTGCCATAAGTTAGGCCCATAAGTACCCCACGAAATGAATTAAATTAAGGGCAGGGGTTTCGTGCCCTATTCTTTTCCCCCAAAATGAAGTTGACACAAATCGAGGAGCGGGAGAGGGGAGAGGAAACGAGGAAAAGAAGAAGAAGAAGAAGAAGAAGAAGAAGAAAGGAGGAGGAGCTGCTGCTACTGATGGCTACTCGCTCCCACTGCTGCTGCTGCTGTTCACTCCTGCTGTGGCTGCTCTTGCTGCTGCTGCTGCTGCTGCCGGTGCTGCTGCTCGCTGCTGCCGGTGTCGCTGCTCGCTGCCGCTGCCGCTGCCGATGATGATGCTGCTGCTGTTTCTGCTTCAATCAGGTGTGTTTTCTTCTTCCTTTTGTAAAACTCATTCTATTTTTTTTCTTCTTCTTCTTTCAATCAAACTCCTTCTATCTTTTTTTGTTCTTCTTCCTCCAGTCAACCTGATGAGAGGGGAAGCTAGGTGGGTTTTTTATTTTTTCATTTTTCATAGCTTGTAGCGGCCGATACGTAACGTATCGGTGCGTATTGGCCGCTACGGGTAAATAGCGGCCGCTATGCACCGCTACAGTTGCGATCGGCGCTTTTTTGTATTTAGCGTAGCGGCCATGGCCGCTACAGCCGATTTAATTTAATTTATTTTATGAGGTACATGACAAAAATGAGTTTAGCTGAGATAATAGTGTTGAGGTGGATGTGTGGTAAAACTAGGAAGGATCAGAAATGAGTGCTTTCGGAAGCATTTAGGGGTTGCATCAATAGATGATAAAATAAGAGAAAACACCCATTTAAGATGGCTTGGACATGTCCAATGCAGGCCAGTGACGGCGTTAGTGAGGAAAAGTTTTCCAGTGCAGGTTGATGGCCCACCAAGGGGAAGAAGGGGTATTCCAAAGAGGACGTGGATGGAAGTAGTATGGTAGATTTATAGAAGTGCAACATATTGAGGATTTGGCCCTAGATAGATTCTTTTTTTTTTTTTTTTTTTTGTTTGGGTAAAGGAAAGGGCTCAGAATAGATCAGAATGGAGAAATATAATTCATGTAGTCGACCTCAACATAGTTGGGACAACTACAAGGCTTATTATGATGATGATGATGAGGTACATAACCAATGGGCCCACCTGATGTGCATCTCAGATCTCAGTCATGATATTCTGTCTTGTGCATGTGTATCAGTCTATGAGACAGATGACAGTATGTATGCTACTATAATGTCCTCTTTCAAGTGATCCATGAGGGAATTATTTGTGCATTATGCTTATATCTTTTCCTATAAGCTCATATATTTAGGTCACTGGTGGACTATGATAAAAAAATTCATTTTGAGTTTTTCTGTCTATGTTTAGACTGAGCTTGAAGCAGCAAAATCAGAGATCCAAAAATGGCATTCTGCATTTCGGAATGAGTCCGCAACACCTGCCGGCACAACTCCTGGTTAGCTTGCTTTTCTATTTGCTAACCTTGCCCTTTCTTTAAGCATAATTTTGGCTTGTATTAACATGTTTTGGTACCAATATATAGATAATGTCACATTTGGTTTTCTCCCTTTGTAAGTTCTTGTCTTCATTTTTCTGACGAAATATTTCTTTTATTGTAGAGCCAGGCTTAGTGGTTAATTATCTTCAGAATCTGAAAACGTCTGAGGAATCCTTGAGGGAACAAGTTAAAAGACCTTTTCCTTAGATCTCTTTGTTATCTGCTTAAGCAAGAACCATACAATTTACTAATTTTCATTTTTTCTTTGGATTCTTTACCAGCTTGAGAAAGCAAAGAAAAAGGAAGCTGCATTCATTGTAACATTTGCAAAAAGAGATCAGGAGATTGCAGATTTGAAGGTGATGCTATCTGCTAGATAATATGCATTCAAGCTTAATACTTTCCAGTTTTATCTTTTATGTTACTTGAAGCTGATTATTTGAAAGGGTATGTTCAACTTTTTACCCCATTCTTCCTTGTCAATAATTTCCTATATTTTTCTCCCTTTGGTTTATTTAGCAGCATTCTTATTGAAAATGCTATCCTGATTGACAATTTGAAATTTCTAACTGTAATTTTCTTTCTGCGGCACTAGTGTCACAAGTGTTCCTGATGCATAGAAATATTATGATGTATTTGCAAGGAAAATATGATGACAATGTTATCATGTTATATACCTCTTGAGAAGCAAGTATTGAAGTATTTGATTCAAGAAAACATTCAGCAAAAAGAACAGTCTATCAAGGTAAAATACATTTTTTTTTAAAAGGGCAAAAGAAGGAAAGGTAGAGCAAGTTGATCTCTATGGCGATTCCAGTGGTGAAGTTCGGATGTGTCAAAGGCTAGTGCTAGAGAAACCTATCCCAATGGTTGAAAATAAATGGTTACGAAATTACATCTTTTGTTCAATTGGCCCTGTAAATGGACAGTATTATACATTGGTGATTGATGGTGGGAGCTCTGATAATATCATGTTTCAAGCTCCTGTAAATCATGTAAAACGTCCTCAAACTTGTTTTGTTTGATAGTTAATGACAGATGATGAGCTGCAAGTATGACATGTGTGTCAAGTTACCTTTGCCATCAGTGATGATTACAAGGATAAAGTGTGGTGCGATGTTGTACTGATCGATGTTGGAGATGTTGCTAGGCCATGAATGTATGGCGAGAATGGAATCTAACAGATGAGGGACAATACAGACATTTGTTAAAATTGGCAAAACCGTTGTACTCGATCCTATGAAGCTGGAGCCACCAAAGAAAGGATCGAGTTCAGGTGATACAAATGAATCACTTCAAGTATGGCATATTTATAGCTGAAACACTAATAGGACTCTAGCTTGAGGTTGAGCTCTTTTGCAACCAAGGGGAATGATACTTGTCTGGTCACTGGTGGATCGATCCAACCAAACTCGTATCTCAAATTTCAATCCCAAAAGAGGGGATTTTGTAACAACTCGTCTGAAGCAAAATAGATTTATTTTCCATTAGTATTCTTAGTAGTTATCTATTTATTGAGGTGTGCTTAGGATGGAGCTTCTTGTTTGATCACGTTAGGATAGTTTCCTACTTTGAGAGGACTTCCAGTTTAGGGCATGTTTGGTAACATGCAAGGAATCCATAGATCTGATGATTCTTCACTACCACTGGAATAAGGATTTCTCGCTGGGGATTTTTATAGTTGAGGATTTCACATTGATATTGGTGTGTATCGATGCATATAGCTGAGGGAAATGCGGTTTGGTGTGCAAATCCACATGAGGATTTTCAAATCTTATGGGGGGTGGTCGGATCTGAAAATCCTAACAAATGAAGATTTCCATTCGTCCAAATCCTCAGGAATTTACAATTGCCAAACATGGATTTACCACAACTTTAGGGAAACCAAAAATCTTATCCCTAAAGATTTGGTTGCCAAATGTGCATGGGTAATTGTTGAAAGTCTCTAGCAAGCCTATTTTACACACTTCAACACCTCGAAATGTCATGCGTCGGCACTTTATCCAGTTTGATTAAACCTTTCTTGTCACGACCCAAATTCCGGGGCCCTGTCGGATTCCGGATCGTGATTATTTAACAATATTCACCACTCATTCATCAAATAATTTCCACAAGGAATCAAGTATTTAGTTCAAAATATAATTCTAATTAAATTATAAACTATGATGCCCGGATACGGACACGGGTACGGATACGGGACACGGGAACGAGCGTTCGATATGTCAACTTCAAAATTTTAGGATACGGATACGGGTACGGCATTCCTAGAAATATATACATATAAGTATTTGGTTAGGGGTTTATTTTGGGTGGAATGCTTATTTTATCTCAATTTAGAGCTCAAATATTACAAGGCCCACTGTTTGTTTCAAATTTTCAATGAGGTGGGTCTCCTCCTCCTCCTCCTCTTTCTTCTTTTTTGTATTCCCTTTTGATCAAACTAAGAGAGAGACAGAAATTGGCCGAAATGGAAAATCTGCCGAAATATTGGGCGAAAAATAACACAACCCGTATCCTGAAATTGGCCCCCCGTATCCCAGCCGTATCTTGCCGTATCCCGTACCGGTATCCGTATCGGACCGTATCGGTATGGATACCACTAGTAATTTGCAGTATCCGGGTATCATAGATTATAAATATCAATAATATTTGAGTAATCAAAAATTCATATTCTAACTCAATTCAAAGATGACCTAAAACATTTAATAAAATTCCCCAAACAAGGGCTAAACCCTCTATCAACTATTTGAACTTTTCTCATTCTCTCCCTTCAGCCACGCATGCCAAAATCTACGTGCTGAACGTCGTTCTGCTCTGTCCCACCCGCAACGTGATTACCTGAAGGGGGCAACACAACATCAATGTTACTGGTGAATGAATTTCCTAATTACACAAACATCATAGAACATGACATAATACGTACATGTCTAAATTAACAAATCAAGTACACATAAAAGTACACCCATTTACATATTCATGCCCCTTGCACATTACGTCACCAATTCTTATTGTATACATGCATACCAGCTACCATGGCCGTGTCTCATCATTCACATCCACCAAGGACCGGCCAATATAATGGCCACCATGGCCAGAAGCCATCAATCATCCGGACACCAATCTAACATCCCAAATTTGGGATCTAGTGCACAATATCTCATAATCACATAGCAACCAGAATTAATTATTAATAATTTGCACAAACAGTAGTGTGGATTCAACCATTCACAATTTACTGGTTGCTGCCCCACTTCTAATCATAATTGGTATTGATTGGTGTAGGGGTGGCCTACACTATTTTATAACACAACTTACACAATCAATAATCAATCACAGTCCATATATTTAATATTAGTTAACTTGTCACAGTTAATTAATCACAAAACTTTAATTTACCTAAGTTAATTATTATTTCTACACATAATCCAGGTTCATTTAAGTGTTATGGTTAGTCTATTTATACACAGAGATGCCCCAAAAATTAGATGATCCGCCTGAACATCTGGATGTGTTAAACAGTGGGCCCCACTAGCCCCAATTCAAGATCATACCTAATAGACATGGTTGACCAGGAATAAACCTTCAAAGTGGTGGATTTGATCCACCATTAGACCCCTCCCTGTGGCCCACAGATCAGAACACACATGGCCAAATTTCAGCAATAACCCACACCTGGAACTCTTTAAATCTATCGAACAGTGGGACCTGCTGGTCCAATACCCAGATGTCCCACTTCTCTAAGGTCGCCCAGGGTTCCCACACCTGATGACTAGAATTGATTTCCAATCAGGTATTCAGGTGGGTCCCAGAAGGCCTGATGACAAGGAGTTATAAAATCCTGCAACAGTTGTCTCTATTTCATCTTGCCAATTGGATGAGGGACCAGATGGGGCCCCTCCTCATGGGTCCAGGTCCTTGTGGGTCGACCATGGGTCCCACTCTGGATCCATGGTCCAGATTTCCCGTCTAGTGGGCCATGGGGTCCCACAACCCTCCAATGTCAAAATACCACTCAACCACAGTCTCTGTTTCAATCAAATTTTCAAACCTAATCCATGTAACTGCATCCCAATCTACTCGTATCATTCCCATATCTATTAACATATGATTCAACAGATCTTTTAATACAGACTATCCATAACATATGATTCAACAGATCTTCTTAATACCAAATATTCATAACATATGATTCCTTGACCAACAGATCTTCTTAAACAGAATATCCAAATCACATTATAAAATCAATCGTCTAACTTAATCCACTAATTAATTAGGAAGATCCACTCACCTTTGATAAGCGATCATTGCCTTAGCAATGTGCGGGTGTGAGTAGGACATTTGATGCCTTCTCGCCGATTGTCTTCTTCTTCTTCCCCCGAATTCCCAGCCACCAAACTATCTCTCTCTCTCTCTCTCTCTCTCTCATATTTCTTTCTCTCAAAAGGGAAGAGCAAGGAATACCATAACAATGGTCGTTGGTTTGCTTAAATAAGCACTAGAGTCATTATTCCTTTCTAACTACACTTAGAACCCTATGACAATTAAACTTGTAATCCTACTAAGAAGCAAGGCACGCTGGGTCTCAATTGTAGTTGGAATACAACTCCTAAAATACCATCCCACGTGGGATAAGAGAATGACCAATATACGAGGGTCCCACCCACCTTCATACAATTGAGACTCAGGCTATTACATTTCCAATAGAGTTTGCATCAGAATGGTGGTTAAACTTATTATGGAACTATTTTTTGAAAACATTGTAACAATTTACATCTCAAATCCAGCGTGTCATGAGCAAACTAAACAATATGAAGATTGATTGTCAAACTAGTTGGGAAGGGGTTGCTTTAAAGGAGATCTGTGCCTCCATTGTCTATACAAAGCTCAAAGATCAACTTGCCAATTTTCTCACGAAAGGGATTAGTTGGACTTCTATACATTAGGCAAGGTTTTAGACTAATGAACAACTTGGTCGGACTAAGTCGCATCCAAGAGCCCGCTAACCTTTAAAAAACTCTTAACAGAAAAAATCTAAAAACTGCTAAAAAGTGTTTAATAAATCTCTGATTTTGTGGCGTGGTATTTTACTTATTAATAATGACTTTAATTTGTTCGTACTTAGTAGAAAAATGTGTCCATGCTTAACAAGGGCAATATAATTCATAATAATAAAAATCTATAAAAAAAATTAAAATAGTGACATTTTATATGGATTATATTGAGTTGGTCAATTGCAATCAAAATCAATATCTATGATAAAAAAACGTACAAGTGGTGAGCTGCTTCAAGTTTTTTAAAAATCAATTGCAAATTTCACACATTTTTTTGAAATCATGAAAATCATTCGGTTGGCCCATCACATTTTCATTTATTTAGGTGGTGACCCGCTCGATTAGGTGGCCTTGCCCTGCCTCATTTATGTCAGTGATAAGAGATTTGAAGATGAATACTTGAAATTGGTGAATTCAGTATATCTCTTAAGGGACGACTGCTGTGGTCCATATATAGGGGATGAATGCCCTATTTACACTCAATGCATATCTTAGATCCTACATTGTAGCTAACAAACTACATATTATCCTTTGACTAAGTCTACAATACAATGGCTTGGCCTAAATGGGCCTGACTAGATTGGGCTTGGATTAACACCCCCCCTTAAATTGACGCTGGGGAGTCAAAAAGCAGTAATTTGGAGACAAGAAATATATGTCGAGGCCGGCCAAGGAATGCCCTTTGTGAAGATATTTGCAAACTTTAACTCTGTAGGAACATGAGGTAGACTAATGATATCACGCCTATATTCATTTCGATTAAAATGGCAGTCAACTTCGATATGTTTGGTGTGTTCATGGAAGATGGGATTTTCAGTGATTCGGATAGCTCCAGTATTGTCGGCATGCAAGGTAGTAGGAGAGGTTTGAGTGAATCCGAGTTTCGAAAGAAGTCCCCATAGCCATAAGATCTCAGAAGAAGCAGAAGACATCACCTTATATTCAACTTATGTGGAAGATCTGGACACACGTTCTTGTTTCTTGCATTTCTAGGAAATGAGAGAGTTTCCAAGGTACATGCACCAACCAGTAGTAGAATGGCGTGTCTCGACAGCCTGCCCAGTCAGCTTACGCATAAGCGGTCAGATGAAGAGGCTTATCCTTTGGATAATATAAACCACAAGGGACAGTTCTGAGCAGATAGCGGATAATGCGCTTCACAGCTGTCAAATGAAGGTGGCGAGAAGCTGTCATGAACTGACTCACAAGATTAACAGCATAGGATAAGTCAGGTCTAGTGATGGTGAGATAGACAAGACTTCCCACCAAGTGCCGGTAGGTATGAGGATCAGGTAGAAGATCGCCATCATCTTTACTTATCTTGAGATTGTGACCTCAACAGGCGTATCAACAGGCGAAGAGTCATGTAGGTCAGCCAGCTCGATAAGATCTTATGTGTATTTGTGTTGATTAACAAATAGACCTTTGGGAGATTGATGTAACTCTAAGCCCAAAAAATAATGCAATGGGCCTAAATCCTTCATATGGAAGGAATCCCGAAGAGAAGCTTGGAGAGATTTGATCATGCCGTCATCCGTGCAAATGATATCGTCAACACACACGAGAAGCACCGTAACACCTGTAGATGTGTGGCATAGAAAGAGAGATGGATCATAAGGGCTCTGAGTAAAACCAGTCTTGCGTAAGTGATCCTTGAAGGTTTCGAACCATGCCCGAGGACCTTGCTTTAGACCATAAAGCGACTTTCGCAAGTGACAGATAGTTTGCTTATAGGGAGAAGGGACGCCTTGTGGTATTCGCATATAGACATCTTCTTTTAGATCCCCATGGAGAAATGCACTTTTGACATCCATTGGTATAATGGCTAGGATTTAGATGCAGCAATGGTGAGAAGTAACCGAACTGATGTCATTTTTGCCATAGGTGCAAACGTTTCTTCATAGTCAATGCCATATTCCTGTCTGTTTCCAAGTGCCACAAGTCTAGCTTTGTGTCTATCCAAGGACCCATCAGATTTAAGTTTGATCAAGTAGATCCATTTGCTACCAATGGGTTTAACTGCTGAAGGACACTCCACAATATCCCAGGTGTGATTCTGATCCAATGCATCCAATTCCTCCTTCATGGCCTGGTTCCAACAATCTTGTTTTATAACCTGCAAATAAGAACTTGGGAGAGGTATGGAAGATAGGGTTGTCATCAAAGAAGAATGGATAAATCCATATAGCGCAGGCGGTCTAGAAGTTTTGGAGGAGCGACGCAAGATTTTAGTTGGCATGGAACCGTTTACCGGTTGAGGATTAGGTGGACGGCTATCAGCAGTGGCAGGTTTGTCCCGTCGGTGATATACAAAATTAGGATTAAACCTAGCAACGGTTTTTTGATCTGAAAAACCAGGTAAGAGAGCTGGTAAAGATGGTTGACGACAGTCCATGTGAGTTTGGAAAAAATACTGATTTTCAAAGAAAATAACATTTCGAGAAACCCTGATATGACGACCAATGGGATCATAACAAACAAAACCTTTTTGATTAGTGGCATAACCCAAAAACGCACACCTGCGAGATTGCGCGGTTAGTTTCGTTCCTTCCGTGAGAGGTAGATGAACAAAACAAACATAGCCAAAGGTATGTAGGTGATAAGGTGATGGAAGGCGGTTTATGAGATAGATTGCTGTGGTGAGAGCTTCGGTCCAAAAACAGAGGGAACGGATGATTCAATCAGAAGTGTTCTAGTTACATCAAGGAGATGTCTGTTTTTCCGTTCCGCGACTTGATTTTGTTGTGGAGTATACGGACAGGTACGCTGAGAAATGATTCCTTTATTGTTTAGAAAAGATTGAAAATCATTGGACACATACTCCCCTCCTGAGTTTGAGTGTAAATTCTTAATGCATTTGGAGAATTGGGTTTCAACATAGCTTACAAAAATTTTAAATGCATGAAGAACATCAGACTTCGAATGTAAGAAACAAATCCAAGTAAATCTACTGTAGTCATCAATGAAGGTGACAAAGTACTTGAAATGACTATGGGAAAGAGTCGGAGCAATGCCCTAAACATCACTGTGAATTAAGTTAAAACATGTAGTGCTCCGTGTTGTAGAGTGTGGAAAAGGTAAAGTTTTACTCTTTCCTAATTTTCAAGCATCACATTCAAAAGAAGTAGAGTCAATAGCTTTATTTAACAATCCAGATTGAAATAAAGTAGACATTGTAGAGGCATTCGGATGACCATATCTATTATGCCACAACTGAGAATTATTCTTAATGAAAAAACAAAATAACCGATGTAATGGTTTATTCTGAATAAATGCATACACTAGTAAGGAAAAAAGTCTTCCACGCTTAGGCCCCCTTGCGATCACTTTCCCCGACTCCTGGTCCTGCACAACACAACCAGAAGGAGAAAAGGAGACATTCTAGCTATTTTCAACAAGTTGACCCATAGAAACCAAATTGGTAGCAAGATGAGGAGAGACTAAAACAGTGGTTCATGGTAAGAGGCCATGGGTATCACCAACAAAAGGTGATAGGAAGATTATCTCCGTTGTCAGCTTGGACAGTAAGATGACCAGTTTGAGGAATGACATTTTGTAATTTTAGGGGTGAAGAAGTCATATGGTTACTTGCACCAAAAGCTAAGTACCATGTATTTGAAAGAGATGAAGCAGTACCTGCGATGTTCATGGATGCTAAGGCATTGATGATCATTTGGTTTACCATCTCAAGTGTGAGGAGCTGGTGACCCAGATTGTGAGGAGGAACCAGGTTGGGAGGAAGAATCATACTGTAGAGAAACGCTGAAGTCAGAGGATGCATATGGAGTAGTCACTGTGTGAGCACTAGGAGCTGACGGCACTATGTATGTACCAGGGGCAGACGGCACATAGTTGCGGGAAGTAGAATTGCGAGTCTTCTTCCGACATTCTTCAATAACATGACTAGTGGCCTTACAATATCTGTAGATTTTTGCCTTGCATTGATTTGCATAGTGACCATATTTCTTACAGTAATGGCACAAAACTTTATTGATGTCCCGAGGAGGTGGTCTGGTTGTAGCAACATAGGCAAGTGGAGCCTCAACAAATCTCTGTTGTTTTAGAGTAGTTTTAGTGACCAGACGCTGTTCTTACCGTAGAAGCTCCTGAAGACCGTCATCCAAGCTAGGAAGAGAAGCCCTGCTCATCAAGTTAGATCTAACTGTGTCAAATCTCCAGACGAAGTTTCATGAGAAACTGAACTCGATGGCTACTTTGCTGTAAGGGAAGTAGTTCAGGTAGGAGAGTTTCAGATACCGTGGCAAACTTAATCTCATCGTATTCGGACCACAGTCTGCGAAAATTGAGAAATGTCATTGTAATACTCTTGAACAAACTGGGTTTGCCTTGAGTAAATTGAGAAATGTCAAGTTCTAATTGAAATTGACGAGCAGCATTGCCTTGTTGATAGATCTTTTTAAGATAGTCCCACATTTCACGGGCAGTTTTGCAAGGTCTGAGGTTGAGGATAAAATGTGGGTCAACTGAGCTCAGTAACCAGGTTTTTATTTTAGCATCCTTAGTTTTCCAAGCTAAAATCTTCTTGTCATCTTCCTCAGGTTTAGGCTCAGATCCATTAATGTGTGTCCAAAGTTCCTTTCCTTCTAAGTAAATTTGAAATTGGAAGGCTCATGAGGTATAATTTTTTCCATCAAACTTAACCAGGGTGATTTCAGAATTGTCCAGGACTACCCAGAACAAGCAATCAATCCAGAAAGCAGGAACTAGATCAATCAGTAGTAATGGCAGTAAATAGCAGAAGGATGAACAAGCAATCAACCCAACAGCAATAAACAACCAGAATGATGAATTACTAGCAGAAGGATGATCAATCGGCAGTAACAGCAGTAATTACAGTAATTAGTAGCAAAACTGAAATCTGACTAGCAGTAGAAACTACCAGAATGATGAACTACAGAGTCCCTAATAGTAACCAGCAATGAACAACCAGAACAGGCAGCAGCAGAGACCAGCAGAAGAAAATCAGGGCAATCAGCCAAAAGTTTCCAGAAACCAGCACCAAACCAAACCAAACCAAACCAAACCAAGCCTTTTCCCACTAGGTGGGGTCGGCTATATGGATTTGACGACGCCAATCAAATCTGTCAAGGGCCATGTCCTCCGTTAGATCCATGTAGGCAAGGTCATGCTTAATATTTTCTTTCCAACTTCTCTTGGGTCTCCCTCTCCCTCTCCTATTCCTGGCAATCTCCATGCTTTCACACCTTTTAACAGGTGTCTCCGTTGGATGCCTTCTAACATGGCCGAACCATCTTAGTCGATTTTTTCTCATTTTATTTTCAATCGGTGCTATTCCTACTTTGCCCCTAATCTCCTCATTCCTAATCATATCTCTCCTTGTGATCCCGCACATCCATCTTAGCATTCTCATCTCCGCAACTTCCATCTTCTTAACATGATTATGCTTTACTGCCCAACATTCTAATCCGTATAACAACGCTGGTCTTACCGCCACCTTATAATACTTTCCTTTAACCTTGAGGGGGACTTTCCGATCACACAAGACCCCCTAAGCACTCCTCCATTTGGTCCACCCGGCCTGAATCCTGTGACTTACATCAGTATCAATCCCTCCATCCTGTTGCACCATCGATCCAAGGTACCTAAAGTTTTCTTTCTCTACAATCTTTTGTGTGCCCAAACTTACTTTTATGTTACCAAGTGTTCTACTTTGACTAAACTTGCATTCCATATATTCCGTCTTGCATCGACTTCGCCTAAACCCTTTTGTCTCTAACGTTTTCCGCCACACTTCTAGCTTAGCATTCACTCATTCTCTTGCCTCATCCACTAAAACAATGTCATCCGTAAATAGCATACACCACGGCACCTCATCTTGAATATGTCTTGTAATCTCATCGATAACTAGGGCAAACAAGTACGGGCTTAACGCTGAGCCTTGGTGTAGACCATTCGTGATAGGAAACTCTTTAGTCTCTCCACCAGTCGTCCTTATAGATGTCACGACTCTTACATATCCTTTATCGCCTCAATATATGCGATGCATACTCTTTTCTTTTCCACTACTCCCTATAGAATCTCCCTAGGAACCCGGTCATAGGCCTTCTCCAAGTCAATGAACACCATATGTAAATCTCTCTGACCTTCTCAATACTGTTCCATTAACCTCCTCAGGAGAAAGATAGCCTCCATGGTTGATCTCCCAGGCATGAAACCAAATTGATTCTCTGAACCGTTTGTTGTTCTTCTTAGTCTTCTCTCAATAACTCTCTCCCATAATTTCCAGAATCCAGCACCCAGAACCCAAAAACCGTCCAGGTCGTCATGGAGAGGAACATAACTTGGGCCCCACCTGGTGATCTCTTGATAGATGAGAGAGTGGGGATGGGTGAACAGGATAATTACGCAACTATTGGAAGTGGTCTCGGTCAAATCAAATCCAGATCCAGGATTTTGGACAGCCGAGATGAAAACAAGTGGAAAAAATTGAATTTCCACAAAAAATAGGTAGAAGACCTACCTCTGATGAGCAATAAATGTTGAAAAAATCTTCATAAACAAGAGAATATTCAGGTGACCAAGAGGGAAGAAGACGCTGAGATGGTGATGATGATCACAGGTGGGCCACGTTTGATCTGAGATGATCAGGGATGATCAGAGAGTATCTAGCTGAAGGAGATGATCACAGATTGGCTTCCAACGCTTGGAAGATGACTCAGGAGACGATCACAGATGATCGATTTGGCTCTGATACCATGTCAGTGATAAGAGATTTGAAGATGAATACATGAAATTGGTGAATTCAGTATATCCCTTAAGGGACGACTGCTGTGTTCCATATATAGGGGCTGAATGCCCTCTTTACACTCAATTCATATCTCAGATCCTACACTGTAGCTAACAAATTATGTATTATCCTTTGACTAAGTCTACAATAGAATGATTGGGCCTAAATGGGCCTGCCTAGATTGGGCTTGGATTAACAATTTAGGTCTACGTTTGATATTTTTAATGACTTTTAATGTAAAAATCTTTTGTGCTCTAATAGTTTAGAATAGACTTTCAAAAAATTAAAGAAATGCGAGGTTGTTTGTTCAAAATTCAAATCCTTAAACATAATGTTATAATAATTTTCGTTATTATGAAATTTTAATATAAAATATGGGCTCCACGGGATATCTGTTGAAAGTGAAAAGAAGTGATTAGAATTAAAATTTGATCGTGTCAAAATCAGTGTCTTTTCATATATAATAATAGGCGCTTGCATTTATATTTTATTCTGTCAGTTGAATAATACATTTGATATTTTGATGCTTAGTTCTTCCAAAAAAGGTTGTTTTAATCTTCTGTAATCAATTCAAAATTCCTTAGAGACTTCTATAGTTCCATTGCATCTCCCAACAGAAATTTTGGAAAATAAGTATCTTAATTCTTAAAGGCCAAACTCTATAGGACTCAGCCAATGAGGAGTGGAATGATTCGCCTCTGCACCTGTCAAGTTTAAGTTGACTCACTCAGGTTTGCTTGATTTTGAAACCAACATGGCAACTTGTGAGGCCTGTTGCAAGCTAGGTGCAATGGTGCTACAGTAGTAGGGGGAGTGTAGAGAATTATTATTGCTTTCTTCCGTGTAGGAGTGACGACTGATGACAGAGTAGTACTATATATATGACTATAGGAGGAATATCATAATATCATAGTATTGAGAAATACTAAAGTGTAAGTCACACACAAACATATACCACATGATATGAAAATGATCCAACACATTGCGCTCTCTCTCTCTCTCTCTATATATATATAGATATATATATCTCGAATAATACGGAACACTAGAGAAAAAAAGTATATGGCAACTGTGCCAACACTGGCAGGAGGTGCAGCATTATTTAAGCACTGTTGCATCTGTCAAGATACTCTTTTTTTTATTAAGTTGAAGATTCTCTTGTTTTGTTTCACCTATTGATGAGTTTTTCTCTATGATTAACATTTACCTTGTAACTTTCAGGCTGCAGTTCGGGATTTGAAGGCACAACTGAAACCACCGTCGATGCAGGTTCTATGATTCATATCCTTTATTATTTGTCCCAATGGTATTTATGCTGTCCGCTGCTGTATCTCAGCTGGTTAAAGACATGGGTGTGTGTGTGTGAAAGTGTGTGAGTTCAAGTCTTCCATGTAGCAAAAGCAGTATTTGTGTTGCTAATTGAGTTTAATTTAATCAACCTCCTTCTGGAATTACTTTTTGTATTATATATAAGTGCAAAGTCAGTCATTGTGAAGTCGTTTCTGGTGCTGTGCAATCTGTTTAGTTATCTTGCAAAATGGCTAACTCATCCATTCTGATCTACATTGTCAGGCAAGGAGGTTGTTACTTGATCCAGCCATACATGAGGAGTTTACACGTTTGAAGGTGCATGCCACATGTATTTGCACTTATGTTAATCTTTTTGTTACTGAAAGTTTCATTGTCTGGCTAATATCAATCTGCCGATTCAAATATTTCCTATCTATACCTCTCAAAAAGGGATAATTTGAGTGGAAGGTCCACATTTTTTTTAGACGTACCTTTTATTTTACATTTTTCTCTTCCCTCTCTATTATAGTATGATAATATTATTGCATATTACTTCAGAAGAAAATATAAAATTAATCTTAGGTAACTCATTATTCTGATGGTAAACTTTCTTCTTGATATACTGATGTTTCTAGTTGAACTATCAAATAAGAAAAAAACTTAAATTTCCTATTTGGCTGTACGTATTGTTCCTTGATTATTGCACTGATAATCTATTTTATATTTTTATTGATGTTATGGTGTATCCACACTATGCACACACAAAATGGATGGTTATTCTATTTTCATCATGGTATGATTATTTGATTCTGTTTCCTTTTTGGATCATAATCAAATCAAAATATCTCGAATTAAATTATAAGAATCGGTCGTAAAAATTCCTGGATTTCTTAACTTTGATAAAATAAAATAATTCCACTCATTGGTATACTACTCAATTTCAGTGAAATCCAATCCGCCTAGTTAAGGCGGTAAAGTCTCATGTTCATTTAATGGCCGAGTTCAACTAGGGCCTACCTACAAGTGTGATGCCTAAGTATGAGTGTGTTTTGTTGCCAAAGGAATAGGCTTCTTCTGGAAAATAGTTTTTATTCTCTATTACAAAAACTATATGGTGCAATGGAGAAGTGTGTATGAATGATGATCTTTTAAAGGAAGATTTTCAAAAGGGTATAATAATTAACAACTTTTTTCTCATTTTCAAAAAAGTATGTGATGCTTTGAGTATTACAAAAGAGTATAAAAGTTTTTCGTATTTTTTTATTGAATGGGAAAAGGAAAATCAGCCTTTAACTTATGTAATTTGATTTTGTGCATATGGATAGGTGCTCTGATGGCTTCTCGATATGAATTCAAAGACTTTGTTACTTTTATAGATGCCTTCAGTCCGTATACTAGTTTCCATGTCATGCCTGTTGAACTTGGAAAACTCCAATAAAGTGTAGGACTTCATGTCTCCAATGTCCCTGTCGCATAATTCACAACAGAATGCAGTCGCGGAAGGAAAGAAGCACTATATTTGACAAACTGTATATAACTTGTTAACTCACTTAGGTGTCATGGTTTTCTGCATCGAAACCATCCATATAGCTGTGCATTTAATTAGCAAACAATTTTCTTCTGTTTTGAAGTTACAGTCACCTTCTGCTTTAAGTTAACAAACAATTTTCTTCATTTTTGAAGTTCCTGTAGAAGATAGCAGGCCCAGCAGGCCCGCAGGCCCAGTTCGTGTACAAAGCCCATACGTGGGATATACAGATAGGATAGGATTTAGTTCCTAACTTTTCTCTCCTTCTATGTATAGGATATGATTGATTCTTTCCTTTCTTTGTGATTCTAATTTGTAACTCATTTGTAATCTTTACTAAATTAGAGCCTTGATTAAGGCATTACATTAATATAAATATCACAGTCGATGCTCTGTAATAGCACGACCTTCTCTCCAACTCTCTTCTTCTTCTTCTTTCTCTTCTTCCATATATTATAACAGTTCCAGTCTCCTTCTGTTATTCAATCTCATTCAACTACAGCATACTCTATACATATGGCTGCTAGTCTGTGTTATGATCCTTTGATAAAGAAAAATAGAATCATAGAAAATATGATGCAGGCCAGGACTTTCTGGGTCTGACTGCCTGTGTGCAGGTTGCTGTTACAGCAATGTTGAAACTGAAACTTCCAAGAATAGCAGATAGATAGCTAGGAATTAAGGATAATCCATATCAAATACACACAAACGATAGGGAAACCCTAAGCATCCTTATGGAATCTCAAGGGGCTGATTTTCTCTTCTTCAAAGTCTTGCAACGGGCAGTAGTTCCCTGGCCAACTGACTTATTATTATTTAAATATGAAGTTCTAATCGGGAAGCTGTAGAATAGATGCAAACCACTGATTTGAATAACATCTAGTTTGAGATGTTATAATCCCAACCATAAATAATTAAATAAAAAACAAGAAGACCAAACCAACCACTGTATTAAGTAAACAAAGAAATAATGTGAGAGGTACACCCAAGCCATGGGTTGGCTGAATGGACTATATTGGGTGGCTGGTTAAGCTTGGGCCCAAGAGAAGCGTACTTCAGGCCCCCGTCGGCCTGCCATGTAGATCAAAGTTGATGCAAACCCTATGGTTAGGGTTTGGATCAAAGGCGCATAAGCACAACAATACGGTCTACACAGTACATAGAGACTGTAACATGAAAGGATGAACCTTACACAATAAATCGCACGAAAGAAAATCTTATTATTCTTCTTAACACTGCCATGTCATCTGAGTTGTTAGCCCCACCACAGTATTAAATAAAAATAAACTACAAGGCCATTCTGATTCAAGGTGTCTCACTGTATGGATTTAGGAGACAAGTGAAACTACACATTATAAATCTATCAAAATCTATACTGTTAAAAATAGATTCCTTCTATTATAGGGAAAATAGCTGAATCTTACCTGAATAAAGGCCTATCTAACCATAGGATTGAGAATAAATAAGATACATAAATAAAATATAAAAAAGTTCTTAATTCTTTGTTACATTATCCATAATGCTCCATCTTACGGTGAGACCAATTTCTGTAGGATTAAGATTTGACCAACCCTCATACAAAGGAGGACATTAATTTTTAGCTGTTTAGATATTTGATAGGCAGACCCCACTGTGAGTTAAACCTCTAGATTCTTGTAGATCTAGGGTTTTATGATGAAGTACTAAATAATATTGAGAAGTAGGAAAAAAATAGAGAAAAAAGAGAGACTTGATTAGAGAAAGAGGAGAAGTTATCGTCATCACTCATCAGGGTTGGACGATACTCTCTATCTTATTAATAAATCATATTACCCATATTTTAGGTATTTACATAGAAGCCCCTGTAGTTATTATTATTTACATAAAAGTCCTTCAACTGCTATTACTCCCCCTCAAGCTGAGCCATGTATTTTAACTATGCCCAGCTTGATCAAAGCTTCCTGTAACTCTTTCTTACCAACTGCTTTTGTAAGAAAGTCTGCAGCTTGAGTGCTTGTATGAATATAAATTAGCTCCACATCCTCGCTTTGGATTTTTTCTCTGATGTAGTGACAATCAACCCCCACATGTTTTGTTCTTTCATAATATACTGGGTTTCTGGCTGACTTGATTGCCAATGTACTGTCATTGGACATTTTCATTGGTTCACCTTGTTTAAATCCCATTTCACTTTACAGTATTTTTTACCACATCAACTCACAAAACCCAATAGCAACTGCTCGATATTCAGCCTCAACACTAGATTTTGCAGTGACCACCTGCTTTTTACTCTTCCAAGATACAAGATTACCACCAACCATAGTGCAATACCCTGCAGTAGACTTCCTCTCTGCCAAAGATCCAGCTCAATCGGCATCTGTAAAGCTTATGCTCTAATATGCCCATGTGACATGTATAAGATTCCTTGGCGTGGTGAACCTTTAAAGTATTTAAGGATTCTATGAACAATAGTTAAATGATTTGTTCGTGGAGCATCCATGTACTCGCTAACTAGACCGACAGGATATGAAAAATATCTGGTCTAGTGATTTTCAAATAAATTAATTTTCCAACCAGTTTTTGATAACCTTTTTGATCATGAAGTAACTCTCCACTATTTAAATGCAGTCGATGATTTGTTCAAGAGGTGTATCAACAGGTTTGACTCCCAATTTTCTTGTCTCTTTGAGAAGATCAAGAGTGTATTTCCACTGGGAAATAACTATTCCACTCTTTGACTTTGCAACCTCAATACCGATTTCAGTGTTCCAAGGTCCTTGATTTAAAACTCAGTTTTTAAAAAGTCCTTGAGTTTATTAATCTCATCCCCATCATTCCCTTTGACCACAGTGTCGTCAATGTAGACAACAACAATCACAACCTTCATGTTCCTTCTTTTTACACAATGTGATATGAATGACACCTGTTAAATCCAAAACTGGTCACAACCTTACTAAACCTGTAAAACCATGCTTGAGGAGACTGCTTCAGCCCATTATGTGATTTCTTCAAACAACAAACTTTATCCTCCTGCCCTTTCACTACAAATCCTGGTGGAAGATTCATGTAGACCTCCTCTTTAAGGTCCCCATGCAAGAATGCATTCTTGACATCCAATTGATATAATGGCCATGAGAAATTAGCTGCCAAGGATAGTATAACTCTAATAGAAATTAAATTTGCTACAGGAGAAAAGGTCTCAAAATAATCAATTCCATATGATTGAGTAAACCCCTTGGCAACAAGACGGGCTTTATATCTATTGGTGGAACCATCTTGATTATGTTTTGAAGTGAGGACCCACTTACAACTAACAGTTCACTTTCCTCAGGAAGAGAAGTTAACACCCATGTGCTGTTCTTCTCAAGTGCTTCTATTTCTTCTACCATTGCCTCATTCCACTTAGGATGAGTAAGTGCCTTAGACACCCAGTATGTTTTCTGATGATATCTTTGTAACAAATGCATGAAAGAGAGGTGACAAGTGGTTATAAGAAACAAAATCTTGAAAAGGAGGACGAGTAACACACGATCTTGTACCTTTGTGTAAGGCGACCTGAAGCTCAAGATCAAAAGGGTTACTGAAGGGAGGTTGGAGATCTGTATTCAGAGCATCAACTGATGATTCTGATGATAATAGTGGTCTAGTATTCTGTTTTTTTTCCTGGAATATACCTGCAATGGCTTTGGTAATGCTTTTGTTGCTCCAACCTCCTCAGCAGTCTCAGACACTGGTCTCTGGCTGCTCCTCTTGCCTTTGCTCTCTATGACCATCCATCTGTCCCAAATACGATGGTGGAGGTAATGACTCAACAAGTGGCACTAGGTCCCCTTGATGCTCCCCTTGTCTCTCTTCATGGATTACTTCTTTTCCATCTAAGGAGTAAAATGGAATATCTTCATGGAATGGCACATCCATTGTAACAAACATCTTTCCACCATTTCCAGGGAGGTAACATTTGTAACCTTTTGGAGTACCTGGATATCCCACAAATATACACTTTATGGCCTTTGGGTCTATAACTTGTCTCAATGTTGTTTGGGAATGCGTACAAAACAAGAACATCCAAAAACCTTTGGTGGAACTGGAAACAAAGTTATATTGGTACATAACATTTCTATTGGGCTTTTCCATCCCAATACTCTTGCGGCCATCCTATTAATCAAGAAGGGTGCTGTTAGCACACCATCCAACGAAAAAGACTTTGGAACATTCATTTCAAGAAGTAGAGCTCTTGTGACTTCTAATAAATGTCTGGTCTTTCTTTCTACAACTCCATTTTGTTCAGGTTGTATGCACATGAAGTTTGAGATTCAATCCCATTCTCAGATAAATAGGATTGAAACACACGAGACATATATTCTCCACCATTATCGAACCGAAATGCCTTGATTTTCTTATCAAATCTTACTTCCACCTTTCTATTGTGCGTCTTAAAAACATTCAGAACTTCCCCTTTTGATTTTAAAAGATAAACCCAAGTATATCTAGTTGCATCATCAATGAATGTAACAACGTACCAATGACCATAAATAGAGTTAAGAGGAGCATACCATACATCAAAATGAATCAAATAAAATGAAAACACACTTCTTGTATCAATACTAACTCGATAAACACTCCTTTTAGTTTTTACTAACTAACAAGTGTCACAGTTCAAATGCTGGACATTATTTTTAAACTTTAAAATAGATATACTTCTAAGACTCTGGATCGGTACATTTCCAAGACGACGATGCCATAACATTATTTTATTATCCTCACTCATAGTAGACTGCAGTACTTTTGATTCCTTCCTTACTGGCTCCAGATGATAAAGACCATTACTCTCACAGCCACCACCAATCACTTGCCCATCTTCAGATCCTAAATTACACAAGGAGAAGGGAAAAAAGTGACAGAACAATTGAGGTTTTTTGTCAAAGGTTAAATAAAAGGGAGGGAACATGTAAGATCAAGGATAATGACAGATTGGGTAAACCACTGATGGATCCTTTCCCTGCTATTTGATTGAAAGTTCCATTAGCAATTTTTACTCTCCCAAGTGACCTTTGTGTATTGGTATGAAACATAGATCGCATGCCTGTCATGTGGTCTGTGGCACCTGAATCAATAACCCATGCAGATGAAGAAGAGGTAGAAACCAATGTAGCCAGATTATGAGAAGAAGATGAAACCATACCCACTGCTGATGTTTGAGATGCACCTTCCAAAGCTGCTAGCCTTTGACGAAGAATAGCAAGTTCATTATGCCAGTTTTGGGATTCAACCTTTGTATTAGCTTTCTCTTAATCACTAGAATTGATATTCTTCTCTGACTTGGTAGATACTGCAGAAGTATTTTGATTTCTCCCAACCAGCTTCCAACAGGTCTTACGAGTGTCTATAATCATGGTTTAAAAAATCACCTGAGTCCGTGTCGACTTGGACTTGGCACATATCGAGTCGGGTCCTATGGGACTCTGACTCGAATCATGGGACTTGACCCTCCAACCATTTTCTTTGAAATTGGGACTCAGCTGAGTCAGGTCCCGAGTCCGATATTTTAAACCTTGGTCTATATCTTGCACAATGCATGCAGAATAGTTTATCCTGATCAGTACCACCGCCACCACGCTCACCACCTGTGCAGGCCTTCATGATTAGCACCACGACCACGACCTTTACCATTTCCAACCCCACCTCCATTTCCAACTCCAAAACTCAGTCTGATTCGTAGCAATGCTCTAGCAAGAGTAGATCGATCCTGGACAGTAACATCCGAAGTTGCTCTTGTTTTCCTACGGCATTCTTCTCTTTGCAACAATGCAAAGACTGTTCCTATAGGAGATAGTGGATCCTGACTAGTTACTTAGGAACCAACTGTTTCATACTCTGGCTTAACATCTCCAAGAAGCTTTAACACATGTATATCTTCCAGTAACTTTGCTTGTTTTTGTGCACCACATGGTTCAGGACTAAGATATAGTCCCAACTCACGCCATAAGACCCTAAACTTTGCATAATAACCACTATAGACAAAGTTCCTTGGGTAAGTGTTGCAATTTGTTTTCTCATCTCAAGAATACGGGCATTGTTTCTTTTCTGAGCATATGCTGCTTCTATAGATCCTAGAGTTCCTTGGCTGTATCACAATATTTGAAACTGCAGTGCCTGCAATTCCCTCTTCCATAGAGTTGAGGAATCCAATTCATTACTAGCATATTCTCCTATACCCAATCTGAGTATGTTGAATCCTCTTTTGCAGGTTCTTTAATGCTTCCAGTAATATACCCAAGTCTTTTAGATCCCCCAGTAGCCATTCTGGCTGAATATGCCCAATCATTATAGTTTGTACCATTGAAAAGACTTTGGGCAATCCTAAGATTAGGATTAATAACACCAGGAAGTTGTTGGACATTAGATGCATTAGATGTAGAACCCTCACCAGGTTGTTTGGACTCCATATTTCAAAACTCAGGCTTCAATCACAACTTGAGAAGCATAATAGAGATGGACCTTAAGTCAGCAGCATCACCAAAAACAGAGGCCAGTTGAGACACAAACAAGCGATCCCCTCTAGAAGTCAACACACACAAGTCAACACAGAGACGGTCAGATCCTCATACTCCTTGTCCTTAGAGCTTCAATCATTGTTTTCGAATCACCCCTTGGAACTGCCGAATCAACACATTCACTTGAGTCCTTTATCAAATAGAAATCACGGGCTTTGATCATGACCTGAATGTTCCCTTCTGAACGAAGGATTAGATCACACTACAGATTGTTGATAACTCTAATCGACCGTCAAACACCAACAAGGGAACACTGTCGATGGTTGCTACACACTCCAGCAACCATTTTAGTGAGTCAACAACATTGTCGACTTGTCACATGGATCACAAGACCCAGCCGAACATGTCGACTTGTTCAGTTGGGGTTGAAACACCTTCAAACTCCGAAAAACTTCAAATCAAGACCTTTAGATGTGTTTTGGTGCAAGTCCTAACACCCCTCCTAAGCTTTGATACGTTAAACCTCTAGGTTCTTTTAGATCTGGGATTTGATGATGAAGTACTAAATAATATTGAGAAGTAGGAAAAAATAAATATGGAATCAAAGGAGACTTGATTAGAGAAAAAGAAGAGAAGTTATCGTCATTAGGGTTGGATGACACTCGTCTTATTAATTAATCAAATTGCCCATATTTTAGGTTATTACATAGAAGCCCCTGTAGTTACTATTCTTTACATAAGAGTCATTGAACTTCTAATACTATGAAGTACCAATTATTTCACACACATATCTTAAGAGTGAGAACATGAAAGGATTTGATGTAGGCCCTAGGGTTAGGGCTTGCGTGGAAGTGCCGATGCACGTCTCTGCATACACTAAAACACGTCTCCACAGAGACTATCAATGAGAACACACCTCCAAGGGATAAAATAACCCATGATATAATTGCAATAATCAATAATCTGAAATTTAAGTCTCTTACAAAATATAAATAGGAAAAGGCAGACTTAGGGACTAAGATTCCTACTCATACTAGGAAACTAAGCAATTTTAGAAACTATCCTAACTATAATTCTTCAATAAAAATTAGAAACTGGTAACAATTAATAAAATTAGGAAGTATCTAAACTCTATTGGGTGGTCCCACGCGTAGGCTATAGATATTCATCTATTCTGCATCATTCCCCCAAGTTGAAAAAGAGTTTAATCTCAAACTCGGTTGTTCTCGACTTTTCCTCTGTAGACATGGTGTACTTGAAGTGCTTCTTTTGTGACACATGCTCTTGATCCCTTCTTCGGCGCGCATGCCATAACTTCCATTCTTGTCGTACATCCACGGTCTCCCCAATTGTATTTCACCACTATCCATTGGTAGCTCATCACATGAAATTGTATCTTTATAATCTTCACCAATTGCAAAATTAACTTGATATGTATGTCAAACTTGCACTTTGTCGTTTGTTGTAAGCCGTTTGAAACAATAGGGGTGATAATGCTTTTGAACCTTCAGCTTGAAGTGGTCCACAAGAGTTTGAGATACGATATTTTCATAACTTGTTTCATCAATCACAACTGTGCAAGTTTGCCCATGTACCATAACTGTTGAACGAAAACATTTCTTCCGCAGCCATTTCTTCTTAACAGTAAGTGTAGTCTCTTTGATGACTACAAGAGCTTTAACACCCTCCTGGAATCTCTTTATCCTTAGGATCATCTGGTGTATCCTTCACTTCTCCTTCACCTTCTATGAATGTTATTTGTTTTGGACTATCAAATGATTGATGCCTTTGTTGTTTACAATGAAAACATGTGATCCTACTCTGACCTTGAGGCTTGGGAAGAACATTTTCCTTGTAATTACCACTTGGATTAGGATGCATTTTCAGTGGGGTCTTTCGTGCAGCCCCCATTTAGATGCACTAAATTTTTGGGCTTGATAATTTACAATTTCCTTGTCCTTGATGACATGTTGGATGATCTTATCAACGTTATCAAAATCATTGAATGCTAGTATATGTTGTATATCGATTCTCAACCCATGAAAACATCGATCAACTAAAGCATCATTGGTCTCATTAAAGCACATTGAGCTTGCATTGTCATAAACTCTTCAGATTAATAATCAACAACTGACTTGGATCTTTATTTTAAATCTTGAAAACTTGAACGTAAATCTCTTGAGTAATTGACTGGGAGGAACTTTTGTTTCAATAGCTTTCCATTGCAATCCACGTCTCAACAAGATCTATGTTTTGTCTCCTCCATTTCTTTTGCAACTTAGCCCACCATACCCGACATAATTACGAAATCGAGTTGCCACCAGGGTGACTTTATGGCCCTCCATCATGGGCTTGTGTGCAAAAATATTTCTCACACACACACACACACACACTGATCAATCCATAAATTCATCTGGTTTCAATTTGCTATCATATCATATTCGGAAATCAGGAATTTAATCCCTAAATCTTGATCAACATTGTTTGCTGGTTGATTTTGTTGATTTTGAATATTTCCACCATCATCTTGGTGATAATCCACACGTCTCGATTATTTTCTAAATTGACAAATTGTGTTTCCATTCTTGCAAGAGTTGCCTACATCTTGGTGATTGTTGCGGATAATTGAGCAACGGTTCCAGTCAATCCCTCTATGGATGAAGATGAATAATCCTCATCTATATGCTTCTTAGAAGGCATATTTTATGCAATTAAAAAAACTTGGATTGACCTGATGTGTAGATCTGCTCTCTGTTAACATGTTGGTGAAAATGGATATGACATCGGTCCCCGGGTGACTGATATCACGAAAATAATTTTAAGCTCTTGATTGGTCATCTTCTGTTGTCGGACTGCACTGTGTTGATGCAGTGATGATGTCAACAGCTTTTCTGCTTTGATTCTCTTTAAAACAGAACCCACCAGACCCGGTTTTGGCCTGGCCTGACCTGGGCTATAAACTAGGCCCAAACACGTGTCAAAGAGAACACATGTGAAGGCCTTCCTCGTGCTCTGTGTGACTAAAGAGAAAATGAAGCAGCCTGGATCCGCAAGTAGTGATGAATAGGGTGTAGACAAGCCCTACGAGAGAGTTTGCCGAATCCTGGACGGATTCCAGTGAGGACCAATTCCACAAAAGGGAATTACCCGAATTCCTCTCGGAACTCAATAACTTTCTTCCATTGAAGAGAAAGAACAAACCAAACAAAACCAATCTTTATTATTGAATAATCTTGAACTACTCTCCTAATAGAGGGATTACATATTTATAGGAAGGGTTGGACATCCCCTTTCCTAATAGAACTCTGCTTTCCTAAACAATAAAGGAAATAACTTGCTTAACAATCTAAATAAAATAAAACTCCTAATTTTAATAACTTTTAAATAAATAACAACTCTCTAAATAAGACTCTTAACTAAATGGATGTCTTATTGGGCTTATAGGCTGGGCCCAATTAGTTGGCAGACCATGGGTCTGGCCTGCATCAGTTTCCCCCTGCTTTGGAGAGAACTCGACCTCGAGTTCTGGAAATGTCCACCTGGGTCAAAAATCAAGCGTACAAACTTCTGAAGTTCTTGATCTTCATATTCTTCACATAACTTAGGAACTTGAATTGACTTCTTCCTCCATTTAGAAGCAGATTGGAGGTATTTGTTATGGTTTGGAGTGAGTTTGAAGGTGAGGTTGGGGTTATGGCAAGGCCACTGTTTTGGTGATGGGTCTGTGTGAAGGACGAAGGGCAATCTGGGATGGGAACTTGTCTCTGATACCAATTGAAGCAGCCTGGATCCGCAAGTAGTGATGAATAGGGTGTAGACAAGTCCTACGAGAGAGTTTGCCGAATCCTGGACGGATTCCAGTGAGAACCAATTCCACAAAAGGGAATTACCCGAATTCCTCTCGGAACTCAATAACTTTCTTCCATTGAAGAGAAAGAACAAACCAAACAAAACCAATCTTTATTATTGAATAATCTTGAACTACTCTCCTAATAGAGGGACTGCATATTTATAGGAAGGGTTGGACATCCCCTTTCCTAATAGGACTCTGCTTTCCTAAACAATAAAGGAAATAACTTGTTTAACAATCTAAATAAAATAAAACTCCTAATTTTAATAACTTCTAAATAAATAACAACTCTCTAAATAAGACTCTTAACTAAATGGATGTCATATTGGGCTTATGGGCTAGGCCCAATTAGTTGGCAGACCATGGGTCTAGCCGGGGATTTGGCCCTCTTCCTTGGCCACATCAGAAAATAAGGGGAGGGTTCCTTTGTTCGTCATTCTCTGGCAAGATGAGAAGAGAAGACAGGTGTGAGGGTTGATGGGGCTTCGACTGCAATTCTGGTAGTGAATGGAGTCCGGTGATCTGAGTTTCTTCTCTTGCTCGTTGGCTTTGGGGAGAGAAGATGGCGGTGATGATGGAAGAATTACCGTGGGAGCCGTGGCTTGCAGTGGTGTGACGGTTGCGTCAATGATGATGCAACGAATTCGATGATGGTGATGTGGGCAGGTGCCAGGTATGCCCCTACTCTCCTCCACTTCTTCTGTTGCCTTTTTTTACTCGGATTGCGGAGTTTTTCAGGGTAAAGGTTGCAGAGGAGTTCTTGAAGGGAGATGGGGTTGAAGGTTTTGGTTTGATGGGGGATTGAAGGGGTTAGGGTCTATTGATTTTGGGAACAATGGTTGCAGACGGATTTTGGTATTTTAAGTTTGAGGGATTTTAGCTTTTGATTCGATTTGGTAATAAAGGGATTTTACTGGATTTTGGGGTTTGCTGGGATCGGCTTATGGGCATAGTTGTCAAGTTTGTTTCGGTTCTGAAACTTCCAAATAATATCGGTTCAAAATGAAAAACGAACCAAACATCACAACTAAAGAGATTCAATTCAGGTTTCGGTCGATTTCGTCCAAAATCATGGAATTTTGCTCAAAACTATCTATTTCTGACGAATAACATCTGAAACATTCAATTCATACAAACTGTGGTTGGGTCGTTAAAAGGAGAAAATATAAAAAATTAATAGGAGAAATGGATGATTAAAGAGGGCTTAAACACTCGTTTCACTCACCTCTTTCCTTAACTTATTTCTGTTGCTGAAGCTCGAGCCTTGATTCCATGCATTCCCTGAGACCTTGCCATGCCATTGCAGAAGCTTAAGATTTTTCTTTCTTCGAAGCTATTTTCCATTGCCGTTGTCATTGCCGAAGCTCGAATGATCAATTCCCTCACCGGAGCTCCAAGTAGGTTCTCTGCTCCCTTTGCTTCTAGCTACCCTCTTTCCACTTCTCTTTCTTCTTCTTCTTTATTTTCTTTTATATATGTGCTTGGAGTCGGGACCTTTGAGATGACTTGATGTGTTGCGGCTCTGGAACTGCTGCCCACTTAACACATGAACCCTTGAGTCTTTTGAGTGGAGCCCATGTGCCCCATTTTCCTTCCAGTGACGCACATTTAAGAGACTCTGCGAGGCTCTTTAATCGGGGCTTACTAAAAAAAAATCGAAGCAACAGCCCCATGCCCATATTTCTATCAAAATTATTTAATAGTAAAGTTTAATGAATACTTCTCTTAAATCTTAAAATTTAATTGGTTGGATTTTTCATAAGTGGGCCCATGAAAAATTTGATGGGCACTGTTACTACAGTTCCATGAAATTTTTTGATGAGCATTGTTGCTACAGTTCTATTGCATTATGAATTTAGTAGAAAGAAATTTTTAATATTTTCTAATTGTATTTATATATATTTTTTAAGTTTTAATATTTTTCCGAAATGAAATTCTGAATTAGAAAGCTGAAATGCCGAATTGACCGAGATACTTCAGTTTGGAACCAAACTGAAATAGGGTCCGAAACGAAATTGACAACTATTTTCATGGGATGGGGATTTTGGGCAAACTATATTTCCGATTGGTTTAGGAATTGGATTTAGGGATTGGTTGGGTTGGCAGGGGGATTGGTTGTAGAGTTGAGGTTACTGTGGCGCTGGGCCGGCTGTGATGGAATGACGATGGTGATGGAGGGTACATGATCAACCAATTGGAGGGACTATTTTCTTTGATACCAATTTTATACAGGCCCTAGGGTGAGGGCTTGCATGGAAGTGCCGAAGCACGTGTCCGCATACACTAAAACACGTCTCCACAGAGACTATCAATGAGGATGCACCACCAAGGGATAGAAAAACCCATGGTATAATTCAAATAATCAATAGTCTGCGATCTAAGTCTCTTACAATGTAGCATAAATAGGAAAAGCAGACTTAGGGACCAAGATTCCTACTCATACTAGGAAACTAAGCAATTTTAGAAACTATACTAACTACAACTCTTCAATAAAAATTAGAAACTAATAACAATTAAGAAAATTAAGAAATATCTAAACTCTCTTGGGTGGTCCCACACGTAGGCTATGGACCTTCATCCATTCGGGATTAGGAGTCAGCCCTACAATCTTGCTTGTAGGCTTGCTGCATTCCAAGGCTGTACTTTGACACTTTCTCTATTCACCTTGGAAGAACCAGTAGTAAATATGCTGCTTTCTGCTAGGCCTCTTCTTAGGCAACTATGAAAAGTAAGGTGGGTTCCTCATTAGGAGTGCCAATCCAGTTAGATGGAACCACATAGATATGTGTCTACACTAGCAAGGAACTCATGTTTGCTACAAACTCAAAATAGAATTCGGTGAGAGTTGCAAAAATACCACACAAGCTGCCATCAGAGATATGGTGAGAAGAAAATGTCAGTTTTAAATGACACCGTTGCTGCTGCTTCTTTCTTCATTCTTCTTCCATCGCCGTCTTCTCTTTTCTTCTGCTGCAGGTCGGGTTGGGTTGACCCGCGCTGGGTGTGGTTTGGGGATATTTGACTCTTTTAAAAGGGGTCCGATATGGGCTGGGCTCCAAACTGTGGACCCCACCGATTGACCTACCTGACCCATTTGACGCTCCTAAGGTTAGCTCAAAGTTGTGATCAGTACATCTTCAGTGAGTGATTAGAGTTCTATTGGGATTGGATGATCTTAATGCTCTGTAAATAGCCATTGGCTATTCTCAATGAAAAAATACTGTAAAGAATTTGATCAAAATGTTGTTTGTAAATTTCTACAGGGGGGAGGGAAAAAGAGAGGGAACTGGGAAGGAGGGGGAAAAGAGGAGGGGCGGGGGGGGGGGGGGGGTGTCATAGGTGGGCCATTTAAAGTAGTGCCTTATTCAAAGTAAGGAACTAGTTCCTTGGCTAAAATCCTCAATACATTTCAGACTGTACATTTGCTAGCTAATTGTCATTTTCTCTGTACAGCATTATCCATTCACTATATGAGCCACAATGATGAGGTCAAGGTGTGCTATATGTATGGAGTACTGGGCTTGATCAACTGAATTTCTTTAGTTTCATCAGTATGTGCTTTCATTTTCTTCATAACAAATATTTTATCCAGTTGTTTTCTTTTGATGTCTCCCAAGTGTACTTTTATGTTCTGATAAAGAGAAACATATGCTTTTATGTCCTGATAAAGAAAAACATACATTTTTGAGGGTTTGGAATGAGGTTCCAAAATCAGTCTGTCTTGGGAGGGTACTCTGTAAGTTGCACCCTATGCCCAATAACATTTGAAAGCTATTAAAAAATAACAGAAAATAATTGAAATGTAGTTCTATGAATCTAAAATTTAGAATTTCTCATGTTTCATTTATAAATACTAAATTTAATTTGTTATAGGCACCCAAATTTATATTTCATTCAGTTAAATGACAGCGTCTCTTCAAATGCTGGATATGTTAAAAAATGTGGTTTGATGTTCTAAAATTAGTGTAATTGTTCATTAGAGCCTCCCATGACCTTTTCTGATAAAAAAAGGGAATTAGCTGTATTTAAGGCCTTAAAACCATAGGACTTGGCTGAATAGGTAACTCGGGGGGTGACTTGACTCGGCATCTACTGAGTCTGAGTCGATTTGGCTGGTTTTTAAATCAATGTTTTGACATTTTAAAGTTAATATGGAATAGTTTTGACTTACGAACCAATATAATGCTCACCATGTGTGACATTTTCAGAATTTGGTTGAGGAGAAAGACAAAAAAGTGAAAGAGTTGCAGGACAATGTTGCTGCTGTCAACTTTACCCCACAAAGCAAGATGGGAAAGATGCTAATGGCCAAGTGCAGGACCCTGCAGGAAGAAAATGAGGTGGTTGGACAATTGCATTCTGAAGGAAAGGTACTATTTCATAAGAACTTGACTTTGGTAGAGTTCAATAATTTTTTCCCCAGTTAGTCCAGTATTTTTCTTTCACTCTATGCGTCTCAGGGCTGCCCTTTCACTTGATCCAATTATTATGACGTGGAAGTAGGTTACATTCCTTTTCCTGTAAATATTATGAGAAGAATATTTAGTGTGCTTCTCCTAGGTTAGAAGCATTGAATAAATGGTTACAATTGATTTTAGTGCACCCAAAACTAGAAGAATGGAGATTATATCTTAGCTGTTCAGGTTTTGATCAACATAAGTCTTTTGAAAATTTGGTGAAAAGCCTTTTTTTCAGTATTATTGAAATTCTTTTTTGCTAGAAGATGATATATATTATTGAGAGAAAACTACAAGAAGCTACTCATAAAAATACATCAAACTACTCATACACAAACAACACAGTAACCCTTTACAGAGACTCAAAACTAGTAGCCAGAGACCCTAAGCAGTGTGATATGTAGCGTGGCCAGAACTAGGACATTGCATCAGCTACTGCAAACTATCATTTGAACCTGATGCTGTGAGATCTGTGTTGCTCCATGGTTGGACCTGCTGCTCAGCTGGTCCTGCAGATATAAACATTGTATATCAGAAGGTAAATTCATCCTGACAGTAGTCAATGCTGGTGGCCCAAATTTTGAAAGTGCATCTACAACCGTGCAGAATGATGCCTTCCGTCCATTGATGTTGAGAAGAGAAGCAGTAAACATTTCCATGTGAAAAGGTTGTCCCAGGAGAAGGATATGTTGCTGTGCATGGCCTCATTAATAATATTATGGAATTGTTATAGATGTTAAAAGCATAAATTGCTTAGAGTTATATTTTTTTGCCCTTCTTCCTATCTTAATTTAAGTCCTCTTGACATCATCCAAGTCTCTTCTCTGGTCATTGGTTATCTTGCTACTAACCTACACCTGCCAATTTTGTAGATCCATGAGTTGGCAATGAAACTTGCTCTGCAGAAATCTCAATATGCAGAACTTAGAAAGCAATATGAAGGTTAGTGTTATATCAGTTTCTTCCTTCATTGTTACATTGGTTTGATATAGGTTTTGTTTGTTTTTATAATACTTTGGTATCAGTTTAGTGATTCTTCAACTTGGATATTTGTAATAAGGCAAATGGCTCATAAGTTGTGCTGGCTGATAATTTTGGAGTCCTGATCATGACTGACTAGATACCAAGGGGATCTTTTATCTAGAAAAGTTAAACGTATAAGCTGATAATATCAGCTAATAGAGCCAGTGCCTTCATTTCTTTTCGATGCTAATTAATTCTTATGTTTAGATTTGGTTTTCTGAACTTATTCATACAAGTAACAGATTTAAAATGCTCACATCTATACAATTAAACAATTTTTTTTAATTTTTAGTTTTTCTTTTTCAATCTTATTGTTTTCATTTACTTCGAAAGTTAATCAAATATTATGCACAGATTTGCTCTTTTAGAACTTGGATACATAACTAATGGCTATGAACTCCTGAGATCTTATATGTGACTATGCATTTTTTTTTTCTTTGATATATATATAGGTGGATTTACATATGGTGTTCATTGACTTGGAGAAGGCCTATGACCGGGTTCCTAGGGAGATTCTATGGGGAGTACTGGAAAAGAAAAGAGTGTGTGTCGCATATATTGAGGCGATAAAGGATATGTATGATAGAGCCGTGACATCTATAAGGACGACTGGCGGAGAGACTAAGGAGTTTCCTATCACGATTGGTCTACACCAAGGCTCAGCGTTAAGCCCGTACTTGTTTGCCCTAGTTATCGATGAGATTACAAGACATATTCAGGATGAGGTGCCGTGGTGTATGCTATTTGCAGATGACATTGTTTTAGTAGATGAGACGAGAGAAGGAGTGAATGCTAAGCTAGAAGTATGGCGGAAAACGTTAGAGACAAAAGGGTTTAGGCTAAGTCGATGCAAGACGGAATATATGGAGTGCAAGTTTAGCCAAAGTAGGACACTTGGTAACATAAAAGTAAGTTTAGGCACACAAAAGATTGTAGAGAAAGAAAACTTTAGGTACCTTGGATCGATGGTGCAACAGGATGGAGGGATTGATACTGATGTAAGTCACAGGATTCAGGCCGGGTGGACCAAATGGAGGAGTGCTTCGGGGGTCTTGTGTGATCGGAAAGTCCCCCTCTGGGTTAAAGGAAAGTATTATAAGGTGGCGGTAAGACCAGCATTGTTATATGGATCAGAGTGTTGGGCAGTAAAGCATAATCATGTTAAGAAGATGGAAGTTGCGGAGATGAGAATGCTAAGATGGATGTGCGGGATCACAAGGAGAGATAGGATTAGGAATGAGGAGATTAGGGGCAAAGTAGGAATAGCACCGATTGGAGATAAAATGAGAGAAAATAGACTAAGATGGTTTGGCCATGTTAGAAGGCGTCCAATGGAAGCACCTGTTAAAAGGTGTGAAGACATAGAGATTGCCAGGAGTAGGAGAGGGAGAGGGAGACCCAAGAGAAGTTGTAAAGAAACTATTAAACATGACCTTGCCTGCATGGATCTAACGGAGGACATGGCCCTAAACAGATTTGATTGGCGTCGTCAAATCCATATAGCCGACCCCACCTAGTGGGAAAAGGCTTGGTTTGGTTTGGTTTGGTTTGGTTATATATATAGGTGGATTTGGGGGTTTTCTTCCCTTAAAGTTACGAACACCAGTTGTGAATTTTTTTATTTTAAACAATTGGATATACAGCTAACAGCTATTAATAAAATTTTCATTTGAAACATGGATATACAACTTGGGTAGAAGATCTTTCTGGCTGTTATGAGCTGGGCCCAGACTTTAGGCCAATTCATATGGATTGAGCTCAACACTAACTTCAGACTTTGTAATGAAGTAGCCTAATCCTGATTTAGCTTGATGAACCTGGCAAATTGCAACTTCACATGTAATTGCTTGCAAGAAAGAGTAGAAGCAAACGGGATGTTTAGGGGTCAGTTTTTGGGTGGTTGTATTAGCTATTGGAGCTACTACATGCTATTATCCTATTCTTCATAAACAAACTCTATCTGATTCTGATGTGTACCTGGCTTTATGTTTACTATTACAACAAGTATGCTTAAATTGAAAGAATGGGCATTGGATATGCATCTTGGTCAACAGGTTACAGGGATAAGGGCATGGGTTTTTTATAGTTTTATTCATTTGATTCCAAATTAATAAGTTTGATTAAGAATAACAGAGTGGGGGAAAGGGAACATGGAAACCTTCTTTTGAAGCATCTGTTTCCAACTTCCAGAGTATAAATTCTTTGCAACTTGGGTTAAATGCATCTCTATGACTTTGTTGCCTTTTGGTCTCCAGTGATTTCCATGTAAATATTTCTTATTTTTCCTTTTTGTCTTACAGGATTATATAAATACATGGACAGACTCACGAATGATGTGGAAACTTCTAATGAAATGGTAACTTTTTATCCATTTTCTTTTTTTCAACGAATTCTATTCATCTTAAGAAACAATAGATCAGTCACAAATGAACATGTGAAAATAAGAATACGGCTTTCACCTGCTTCAAACCTCTTTTAGGGTCATTTTGGTTTGTACAATTTTACTACATTTTCATTAGAATTTAACTGCAACCCAAAGTTCTCTTCAAATGAAAGAAAATTAGAAACCAAGGTATTATTAAAAACCTAGTTTTCACATCCCAAAAATGCATTTTCTTCCTTTTCTTTTCCTTTTCTTTTAAGAAAGCTCTCATTCCACATTTCTACAATTCCATTTTTTCAGTGGTTTAAAATACGCACTTTGCATATTGACCTTGCCAGATACACTAATTAGGGAGGATCAATGGGGCCAAGAAATTGCCACAGCATACTATAGAAATTGCCACAGCATACTATTGTCTAGAGAGTGGAAATTTTCACCTTATCTTTCAGTTGACTTATTTATTTATTTATTTTTTTGAGAGAGGATTGAAAACTACAGTGTAGCACACTTTGGCTTTAGAGGCAGATGGTTCCCGGCCTTAGCAGCTTCAAAGCCAAGCCAAGCTTGTAGCTGTGACCCTTCTTTTCTGAGGGACCTGCGCTTGCTGCTCCTGGGCACTCCAAGTTGAAAGCTAAGCCTAGTTTGCTCCATTGGATTAGCTTACACATGCTCCTCTATTTGCTTAGAAGGGATGCTCCAAAAGGAAGTACTATTGATTTGTGGATCATTTGAATTTAGGGAATGCTTTGCTAGATTGAATTGAGTATAAAAGCCAAAGCACAGGATCCGATTGAGTGGATCAATTTTGATACACTGTCTCATTCTAAATCGAGGGCCCATTCAGATTCTGGATAACGACTAATAAGCATCATAAACCAACAAAAATCAAATCCACCACATAGGAATCAATCTGAGCATTTATTTGAAATAACTAGTAGCCATTATTGATGTCCTCAAATAAAAGAACAAGCTAAGAAAACATCACTAAATAAAACCAATATGTGCAGCTAAAACAAAATAATATTTATCGAGTTCCTATCTAGATAAAATAAAGGAGGCTAGTCCTCAAAATCACTAGTTGAGCGCCTGTAGCCACGAATATCAAAATCCAATTCTTGATCATTGCGGCCCGCTTAGTCTTCGACGTGCTGGTTACTTGGTAAGGGCAAACCAGAGATCAGTACATACTGAGTGAATGAAAATTCTAATTCAGTTGTGTGCTTGTGTATAACATATGATATGAGTGTGGAAATTTTCACAATTTAATTAGAGATCCAATTGTAGTTTAAACTAAAGCTCAGCACATGATTAAGATTACATCTGACCACCACTTCTCAACTGCTTGGCAGCACAGGCCCACAACTTATGCATCACTAAAACGCCTCCTGCAAAAACTGATACATAGAGCGCCACCTATACACAACAGTATCATTGAATGTCTCATATACACAACTGAATCATAGTATGTCTCCCATACACAACTGAATCATAAGAATACCTCTCACAACATATGTATCACAAGGATACCTCCCACAACTGATGCATCACAACAGGATAACCATAATGGTCCTAAATCACCGTTAGGGAACAAACCTTCTCGAATGGCCCTTGTTTAAGAATGCCTTCTTATACCGTGCTTAGCAGTCAAGGGTGTGCAAAAGTTGTCAGTTTAAACATTCATTTTGTTTTTGCCCATGCATTGCATAGTTGTCAATTCCGTTCTGGTTTGATCCTTTAGTGGAACGTTTCGGCAATCCTGTCAATTTTGGTATTTCGTTCTGGAAAAGATGCTATTGAAAAATGAAAAAACAAATATAAAAGAATACCTAAAATTGAAAAAATAGTTGAATGCTAAAATAATACTAAAAATGCAAACTTACATCACTTAAATTAAACTACATTCTACAATTGTCCATTTTCTAGTTTTCACTACATGTGAATGGAAGTATGAAACCTTATGGAGCCGGAATCGGCCCAGAATTGGAGCCGGAATTGGGACCGCAATGGCCAGAATCGGGACCAGAAACTTTTAGGGGGCCATTCCGTTCCGCCCAAGGCTAATTCCAGAACATTCTGGCCAATTCCATCTGGCATGGAACAGAATTGACAACTATGATGCATTGGTCCTTTATAATCCTTACATGTACATGTACTTTTGGGTTTTTTTTTTTTTCTTCTTGCTCATGGAGGGTTGGCTGCTGTCAATAAACTCAATATAGAAAAGAACATGAATTGTTAAAATGGAGGGATGCAAAAGGGAGGAACCATTTCCTAAGACTGCATAGAAAAAAATTCTGCAGAATCGGCTAACCAATTGGTAACCTTGTAAAAGACGAATGAAAGGATGCATGGAGCTGACAGTGTTTGAGCTTTATTACACTACTGAAGATCACACCTCTGCTATTTGTTTTTCCAATTTCTTATTCGGGGCATTGAGGTTGCTGGTGTTGAAATGCTATTGTATTTCAGGTGACTATACTGCAGCAGAGATTAGAAGAGAGGGATATTGAACTGAGGAGACTAAAAGAAGAGCTATCTCAAAAAGAGCTAATCCAAGAAGAAGAAGATTGTATCGCAGATAAAACTGCCATTGACGAAGAGATTCAGGTGAAGACAGAAATTGAGGTTTAGAGGAGACTATAGTTCTTACGAATCATACGGAAACCAACAAATTCTACTTTGGAGCAATCTTTCTTGGGGAAGTTTCATGAGAGAGGAATGGTGATCCTCACCCATGGACATTTGGAACGTATTATAGTGTTGTGCTTGTACATTTAAGCACAATGGTTCGCAGATATGGACCATTGATTTGATAGTCAACTGTGGTCTTTTTTTCATATTTTTAGTCTGGAAGTTCAATTGAATGTGACCTGTACTCTCTTTATTTGTCGTTCATATGCTTTTCCTCTAGAGGGTAGGCAGGGTATTCCAGGGCATGGCCACCCAAGTTTGGAGAAATGATCACATACTGCAGAGCCTTAAATCTTATATAACATATGTAGTGCCCGCCTATTCTTCTAACTGGCGTAATATGCACTGTTGGATAGAAAATGTGCAAAATATCTAGTTATGTTTCTACGAAAGCAAAGAATGTGCCGATTGTTTTGATTGGAATGAAATTTGGGACAAGTCCTAGAAAGTCATGTGATATGAATGGCTTTGATCAAGCAAAGGTGGGCCCCACACAAATTAACCAAGTGTTTAGCTTCTTGCAGATCCCTATTAAGGGCAGTACGGATCATATCTTTCCAAAAGCCCATCACATTTACTGTATCCATTGTTTACACCCATCAATCTGGTGCACAGGATGGTCCGTTGTTTGTCTTCATTTGATGACACCATGTGTTGACAGCACAGGCAGGGTGGGTTTTTTTTTTTTCCGAGCTATGAACATGGCAAAATAAACCTGGCCGTTGAAATTTTTGCTGGACAGAAAGTTGACGGCAATGGATATCTTGATTTTTAGTATATTTCTTTATTGGTCTGTATTTATCATTAGTACACTATTTACTTCCATCTATCACATTAGACCATGTGTTGATGTCAAATCTTTTCTCATAGTACATACGGCTTGTTTACTTTATTGTGTTTTATTTCCACTGATTTTGTCTTCTGTAGATATTGGAAACTGAAGAAACTTCATTCTACGGTTTTAGTATGTTGAAGTGAAATGCTTTTCCACAGTAATGTGTTTCTACATCAAGTAAGACAAACGCTTCTCACTGCAGGAAATGGTTTTCTACCAACTAGGGCCAAATCTGCTTATTGCAGAAATTGCTAAAAGTGCCTCTTACCTCAAAAAAAAAAAAAAAATATATATATATATATATATATATAGCAAAAAGAATATTGACAAATACTCCATAGATCAGTGTCTTCTGCCTAAAGGGAGCTTTGGAACGAAGGATCAGATTCAGTTTCCAATGTTTCACAGGGGCCAACAGTGGGAGATGGGGAAGGTGGTTACCTATTGATTAATTTCTTGAGTTTATCTGTTGTATCAAATTCTGAAAGCTGGAAGTTTCTCAAAAACATATACTTAAAAGCAGCTCCATTCATGCCAAGAGCTCAACTGTTTGGCCCTGAAAATAATGTAGGTGTTTTTGTGCGATCCAAACTATTGCGGAGCATATCCCTTTGATCACAAAATAATTTTTCTCATAGGACAGAGGGCCTAAATAATATGTTGCATTCTTCCTCCTACCCGTTTCGATATGTTCTCCTAGGGGTACCCCTATCCTGGTAACAATTGTTGTTACATACAGAATGAGAGGTCTCTGCTTGAATAGAGATTTCAAAATTGGAGATTTAACGACCATCACAATTCGGCCTGTTTGTTTGCTATGGAATAGAACAAAAATAGGGTAAAGTAATATTTAACGGTTGCATATTTTTTTTCTTCTCAAAATTGTGTTTGTGGAGATTGGCGATCCTTACTCGTTGCATGTAATCTCCGCAAATGCATTTGAGTTTAAAAAAAAATGTAAGTTTAGATTTTAGTTTATTTTATTCTATTTCATGGGCAAACAACAAACAAACATGACTCGTTGAACCCAGTTGTACTCTCTTATTTTTTTCACTCTTGAATGTTGTGAAGTGAACCTCTTTATAAACTATAGTTGCCCAAGGAAGTTGCGACCCCTTTTATATTAAGAGAGCTGCCAATGCCACAGCTTCTCTGAGCACAACCATTTCTTTTATGACCAATATATCCCCTTGTAAAATTGCCTAAAAGGACATTTATCCAAAGTCTCTCTCTCCCCACCTTTCTATACTCACCCACCCCAACCCCTCAGCCCAGCTACCACCGTCCCCTCCGAAAGCACTGCATGAGGGGGTGAGGGAGAGATAGGGAGAGGGTAGCGGGCAGGGCGGCGGTCAAAGAGAGCAAGGGAGAAGGCGCGGCGGCAGGGAGAGGGAGAGTGGGGAGAAGGGGAGTGAGCTGAGAAAATAGGGTGGAGGGTTTGGGTATTTTGGGAACACTAGAGTATGTAGAGATCAATTTTGAAATCTTTTTCACTTATTTGGGGTATGCAGAGGTAAGGGTCGTGCTTAAAAAAGCTAGGGCTATGACATCAGCAGCTCTCTTATATTAAAGCGGGAAGGCATCTCGAGAATGGGTTTCAATTTACTTGGATCGGTTTATGTTCCTCTAATTCTAACCATGAATCATCTTGGTGCATACTCAGTGTGTTCATTCAAGAATAGCCGTCCTTTTATCAATGAGATTGTCAATGAGATATGGGATTGTCAATGAGAGATCAACCCCATCTGGTTTACTCTGAATGACACAGACACAAGGGTTGAGATGGACAGCCTAACTGTTGAACTCAATAACAGGGAATCTTGATCTAATTGGATCAAGTAACTACTACAGTGTTTTGATAATAGAGATTGATGCATGGTCCAAGATATGTTTAGAGTGGAATAATAGAATTCAGGTGGCTAGCCGCAATAATATAGTTAGGATAATGCTGTGGTGATGATCATAATGATGATGGATAGGGTGTATGGTCCGGTCCTTTGGAAAGTTCCTGTTAGATTTGGAAACTCATCATTTCCTTTAGACCCAAAATAGAGAAATATTGAGGGTCTTAATAGGATCAAGAAACCTTTTATCATAAAGTATCATAGGCAAAGGGTCTCACCCCGTAAGGAACCGACCCCAAAAGGTCCTATTTTATAATATTTGGAATTTTTTTGCCAGCTTAGTTAGTCCAAATATGAATAATTAGGTAATTAATCAAGGTAATTAAATTATTATTAAGGGGTGGCAAGGTATAAAAACTAAATAAAATTAATTAATGTGAAGCCCATGTGGGACCTAATTTACAATAGTACTTAGGAAAGAAAGTTTCTTAGGGCTCCAATAGGTATCACACAATCCCATAAACCTGTTCACTCTACCCAATTATCTATATATATATATATATATATATATATATAGACACACACACACATACAGTTCTTATAAAAGAGAACAAAATGACAATGACTTTTCACTACACACCATGGCCCACTTATAATTTTATATATTATTATCTTCTATCTTCTATATCTATCTATCTACTCTTATAAAAGAAAGAAAGATGATGTACTTTTTTCACTACGCATATGCCCAATAAAATGCAAGTTGTGGGGCCCACCCTTATAAAAGAGATAAAGATGATGTACTTTTTTCACTACACACATGCCCTTTGATGCACTTTTTTTATACTTCTATCTACTCTTATAAAAGAGAGAAAGATGATGTACTTTTTTGACTACACACATGCCCAATTAAATGTAAGTTGTGGGGCCCATCCTTATATATATTTATTATGTATATGTATTTTATATATGGATAAAGATGGGGACATAATGGGAAATTTTCAATTTCTATACCCTATTAATGTACTTTTTTCACTACACACATGCCCAATAAAATGTAAGTTGTGGGGCCCACCCTTATATATTTATTATGTATATGTATTTTTATCTATCTACTCTTATAAAAGAGAGAAAGATGTACTTTTTTTCACTACACACATGCCCAATAAAATATAAGTTTTGGGCCCACCCTTATATATATTTATTACGTATATGTATTTTATATATGGATAAAGATGGGGACATAATGGGAATTTCCCAATTTCTATATCCCATTATAAAATAAAATAGTGTCTAAAAAAGAGAGAAAGATGATGTACTTTTTTCACTACACACATGCCCAATAAAATGCAAGTTATGGGGCCCACCCTTATATATATTTATTATAGATATTTATTATGTATATGTATTTTATATATGGATAAAGATGGGGACATAATGAGAATTTCCCAATTTGTCTAAAATGGACTTTGGGTCAAGCTTGGATTTAGAGGGGTTTTAAGGATCTGGATCAAGATGATATAGAAGACTAAAGCTTAGGAGTTAAAAATATCTACCCAACGGTACCATAATCTCAAAAATCTAAAATTCCGAAAAAGCCCCGTATGCCCAAATGAACCTGGATCTAGACCAAACTTGGCACACACGATCCTAATAGTTTTTTTAATTTCTTATATTGAGTAGATGCTGATATTTTAAACGTAATAAAATTTCGGTTTAATACATTCCAAAAAAGCAAGTAATTTTTTTTTCGATTTCTTTTTTTTTTTTTTAAGGTGGTGGAGAAAAGGAAAGGAAAATGTGGATAAGATTGGAATCTATCTCAAATCAATATCTCAAATGTTGTTTTTTTTTCCCTCTTCTTGTTTCAATTTTCTTTTAACATTCTTCTTACTCGGATACTACAAGATTTTCAATGCAGTGAATTTTGTGGGTATGATGTTTTTCCTTTGTGAGTAATTGTGTAAGGAAGAACATGATATTTTAATAAATTCTTCATTGACTCTTAGCTTCTTTTGGAATGGAAGGAGTTTTCATACATATAAGTGAGCACTGTCTACTGAAATTATTATTGTTTGATTGTGTCTTCTTCTTCAATTTTTTTTAATGTTGCAATAAAATCTTCATTCTAAAAAAAATGGGTGTAACCAGAGTCAAGAAAATGATGATGAAGAGTTGGTTTTTTCTTTTTCATTCCTGTTTTTCATTCCTGTTTGGGATAAAGTTAAGCCCATTGATAGCCTTCGTGCTCTGATAATTTTAATTATATGTCAGTTTTATTTCTTAAATCTTAACTGCAAGCTTCCAAATTATGTGTGTTTCGTGTTTCCTTATCGTAGAACTTTGTATTTAGTTCTCACTCTATATTTGGAATATGAATTTGTGTATAGCATTTAAAATGAAAAATTGATATTATTTTGTTGTGTGAGAAAGGAAAATGAAAAACTCAAATAGAAAATGTCCTGGTTGCGAAAGGCAAAGTAGACAATAAATAAAAAGAGGATGCTATGAGGCATAAAAAAGCTTTCTATTATCTGTCAGAATCTGTTTTCCTTCTCCATAGAGTCGAAGGGGAAGGCCTTTTTTAAAAAAGTACAGGTGCTAATATTTAAAAATCCAGAAATAGGATCCATATTTGTATAAGAATCTGACATTTTATTTTGTTTATTTTTTCTATCTGTTTTATTTTATGTTAGCTAAAGTCTTACGCTTTAGACCAAGGCCTCTTCAATCATCACCCTCCAAACCCCTTAAGAGTGGGATAAGACCAGTAAGCATTCATTCGTAGTTCTCATTGAACCACTTTGTTCACTAATTATCAAATTTTTATTCAGTTTTTTTTTTCTTTTTTTTTTTTTGTCTTTTGTAAAATTAATTGTGAGATATGGTGCAATTAAGAATCATTTCAAAGGAAAAATATTTCAGATTTTATCATTCATAAAGTTTTTTTAGTCTTTCTTGGAATTATTTTGTCCACCCCGGTTAATAAACTAAGCCAAGGTGAGAAAAATAAAAGATTTTAACTATGCACTATTTACTCCATTATATGGTTCATGGTTTACATACTGCCTTTTAGTTCTGAAAATTTAAATGCCATGTACTTTTTCAATAATAAACCTTGAACTAAGACGGGATAAAAATAAAAAAGAAAATGAGTAGTGTATATTATAATGGATGAAAAGAAAATGAATCAAGTGTATTTTACTTACTACCTTTGGGTGTTCAATACTTACAATTTTGTGGGATGAAAAGAAAATGAATCAAGTGTATTTTACTTACTACCTTTGGGTGTTCAATACTTACAATTTTGTGGGCACTTTAAATACCTCGCCATCAGTTTAAAAGTCGCGACAAAAGGTATTAGCTAGCTTGCTACTTTTGTTATTGTTGCTGGTGGCCAATTGGTGGTTGTGTTATAATTCAAATACCAAATTGACTACACACGAGACAATTAACATTCTCTTTTTTTTTATACCTGAAACAATGCTAATTGTGAAAATAGTTTCTATTTATTTATTTATTTTTATTTTTATTTTTTGGTTGAACTAAAAGATACTTGAGTGATATTTGTATTTGAAATTTGAGAGTTAAGAACATCAGAGGGCTCCGGGAGATTTCCAGAAGATATGAGATTATTTTCTTTGTACGGATATAACCCTTTGTTATTATTTTTGAAATATTAACCCTTTTATCTTTTGTACACTGACCTTAAATATTTTTAATTTGATGCTCCTTCGGTTGTATATTATTTATTATGGCCTTTGGAAAAGGTATAGGAACCTCCAAAACTTATAAGCACATCCCATATATACAGGTACTTCATTTGCATTATTTCTTTATGTTTAGTTTTTTCGTTTTCTTTTTTAGAAAAAAGTAGCAACTAACAAAATATCATAAATAAGAAAGTGAAATGTATATACTTAAACTCATTTTATGTTCTCCCTTTTTTTTCTCTCTTTTAATGAAAGTTACCATTAAAAAATTTTTAAATGTTCTTTTACCTTTTGCTTCATGTGTTTGTATTTTATTTACTTATAATAATTGAGTTTTCAATTTGACATAATAGTTGTATTGATCTTGATTTATACCCCCGTTGGAAGAGTAATCACAAGTTGGATAATGTGATAACTATTGCTAAATATTAGTTCTCTTCTGATATTAGTAATTTTTCATAAAAACAATTTAGTGGTAGGTCTTATAGATTGCTATCGTAAAATTGTAGTTATTTAGTACAATTTTTAGTTTCTTAATATACAACTTTTGTGAATTTTTATTATTATAAAAGGGCATTTCAAAGGCATGAATATATTTATTTATTATAGCTCTTACTCATGAGGCTTAAATTGAAAAACTTTGTTCATTTTCTAACACATTTATTTCTTTCATCATTACAAGCTTCTTCTTCTTTTTTTTTTTCTTCTTGTTCTTATTCTTCTTTTTATATATTTCAATAAAACGCCATGCTTTTCCTTAAAGGGAAAACGAGAATCTCATAGAAACTGCTTGTTATGCTCGCGTTACTACTTACTTCAGAGTCAATGAATGAAGTGGTCGTTTTAAGCATAAGCAACTAAAAAAATTATTTGATGCCGAGCTGCAACAATTTCAGTTTGCCTTTGTTCATTTCGAATTTTTCTTACTTTGATTAGCTCTCTCATCCTCTATACAGAGCATAGCAGAAGAGTTGATCTAGAATACCTGGGTTACATTCTTATGTATTTCTTAAGAGGAATGTCTAATTCTTTTGGCAGATTTGTATTTGTAGTTTTTTGTTTTTTGGTATTTTTTCCCTATAGATATCTTTATTTATGAGCTTCCATTTAACTGAACTTCTATGATTACTTTGTATTATCTTTTTCTTACTGGGTATAAAATATAGCACTTTGTATTAAGTAAAAGAAGATGCTGACTCTTGGAGAGGTATTGCCACTTTTTACTTGATAGTGGTTTGTCTTATAAAATAAAACAAAGCACATGTTAAATACTAATATTGATCAACAGGTGTTCTGCAAATCTTACCCGTCGAAGTTCATATCATAGTTCCACCATTGTTAATCCTTGTCGCTTGAGGACAAGCCGGATTACTTCATTATTCTTTACGGTCGGTGTGAGATGTTATTCTTCTTTGTAAGTTAAGACTAAAACCACCATCTCAGTTTTGTTATTATGATGTCCTTAGGTAAGATATAATTAATTTTTTTCCTCAATAGAATTTGGTTTTATAGTGAACATATAATGTTCATGCTAATTGGTTAGAACGGTAAGCTCATCTGATTCTTAGTTTTTATTTTAATTTTTTTATAAAACTACATGTTATCAATTTGACTATGCTTTTGACTGGACTCTAACTTTAGCAGGTCAAGTCTACCATGAAACTGATAAGTCGACCTTATAAGTTAAATAAAGTAAATTGAAATTTCTTTGTACACATTCATGATAAAATATTTAAAAATATGTGATTTATATCCTCAAAAAGTTATATAAATTCCATATCGATTGTCTTTTGAGATCTCATTTTTCTCACTATATTATTATTTTATTATTTTCAAATGTATAGAAAAAAAGTAGTGTCTGCTGTATTTGGACATTACATGGGCCCTGAAATTTACAATCACTCATTTTCTGTCGAAATTTTATTTTCAAATGTATTGAAGCTTCTACTGAATTTTCTAAGAATTTTTTTTTAAAGATTTTCTTAGTAAAATTGTGTATTCGGTGCACGTACATTGCACGTGCAGGGCTCCACTAGTACTCTTATAGAAGAGAACAAAATGACAATGACTTTTCACTACACACCATGGCTACTTATAATTTTAAATATTATGTATCTTTTTATCGTCTATATCTTCTAGGGGCTTTTGGCCATAAGTCCCTCATCATTTGATTTTAAAGGCTAAGGTTCACAATATTTTTTCGTAACGGCGGCAGTCCTCTCATGAAAATGACGTAGTAAAAAAGACCAAAATGCCCATGTACCCGTCAACAAAAAGGCTCCACTTAAAACCGCTTGAAATCATTTCAGAAAAGCAAAAATCACATTCATCCGAATCACAAAAGCAAAAGGTGAAAGCGAATCAAACTACAAACACTAAAAGAAAACTCAACTGATCGACTACAACCATCATCTGAACCGTCTTCACTTTAAGGTTAGAAAAGCTACTTCTTCCATTCCTAAAAAGAAGATGTACAATACAATTTCTTCTGAACAAAATTAAAAACCTAATTTCATTTCGTTTTTATCTGATTTTATCTATTCTTTATGTTCAAATCTATGTAGATAATTGCTAGAAATAAGTCTTCGCTTACCTCAAGCCAAGGGAAAAAGCAAGCAAAAGTGCAACCAAAGCAAGAGCAAGGTCAATCAAGAAACGGATAGGGTTTTCTTAGTTTTAAATTATTTTATCTGACTTTCAAATCTATCAAATAAAAAGGACTTTAAATCAATTTATTTCTTTCAAACTCGGATAAATTTGTGTTAGTCTAGACTCAGATAAATTTGTTCGCCACTCAGAAAAGTTGTTCAAAACTTAGATAAATTTGTCTGAGTTTTGCCAGAGATTAAGATAAGTTTTTAGAAAACTCAGATAAATTTGTTGTTTTTCTGAGTTTGCTGTTAATTTATCTGCTCGGATAAATTTGTGTTGATCCAGACTCAGATAAATTTGTTCGCAACTCAGAAAAGTTGTTCAAAACTCAGATAAATTTGTCTGAGTTTTGCCAGGTTAAGATAAGTTTTCAGAAAACTCAAATAAATTTGTTGTTTTTATGAGTTTGTTGTTAATTTATCTGCTCGGATAAATTTATGTTGGTCTAGACTCAGATAAATTTGTTCACAACTCATAAAAGTTGTTCAAAACTCAGATAAATTTGTCTGAGTTTTGCTAAAGGTTAAGATAAGTTTACAGAAAACTCAGATAAATTTGTTGTTTTTCTGAGCTTGCTGTTATTTTATCTGCTCGAATAAATTTGTGTTGGTCCAAACTCAGATAAATTTGTTAGCAACTCAGAAAAGTTGTTCAAAACTCAAATAAATTTTTCTGAGTTTTGCCAGAGGTTAAGATAAGTTTCAAAAAACTCAGATAAATTTGTCGTTTTCTGAAATTGCTGTTAATTTATCTGCTCGGATAAATTTGTGTTGGTCCAGCTCAAATAAATTTGTTCACAACTCAAAAAAATTGTTCAAAACTCATATAGATTTGTCTGAGTTTTGCCAGAAGTTAAGATAAGTTTTCATGAAACTCAGATAAATTTGCTATTTTTCTAAGTTTGTTGTTATTTTATCTGAGTTTTTGTATATGTTATCTAATTTTGGCATGAAGTTATCTAACTTTAAATTAAAGTTATCTCTATATTTATAAGAATTTATTTGTCTTTTGTGTTAATTAATCTCTATTTGCTGTCAATTAATATGAGTGTGACTTTAATTTTTCTGAATTTCAAAGTAATTTATCTAAGCTTGCTGTGCATTTATATTAATTGATCTGCACTTTTTTTTAACTTTGATATGAGTTTATATGAATTTATCTGTGTTCAAAATCATAACTAGTTAAAAAAAAAATTTATGTACATCTATATGAATTTTTTCTGCATTTGATGTAAATTTATCTGACTACATTAGGTCTGATTTGAATAGATTTGGCTTGGTTTATATGAATATGGTATGAAATTATGTGTATGGTGTGAATTTATCTGACTTTGTTATGGTTTTATCTAACTTTACTTCTGGACTAGGATGAGTTACATATAATTTTATATGAGTTGTACATGTACCCCGACAGTTGAAAGCAAACAAATTACAAGGAAGGATACAAAAAAGAGGAATCAGGCAAAGCCACACTGGCAATTTAGATCAAATTTGGTATCAATAGTCAAACTATTGGACAACATCAAAAGAAGGATAACCACTGCACATAAAGTTGAGCTGAAGAAGACACCTTTCTGGTTTCTAATAAATTTCATATTGAACCAAAAAGTTACAGAGAATAGATGCAGAAAATATGATAAAGACATCATGCAAATTCTAGACCATACAACAGCACAAAAGGAAAATTCAAAATTGGAAGCCAGTATGTGTCATTCACATCAGAAGACATCTCTCTAATATTTGGAATATCCAATAAAACAAGGACCTTAGATTTGAAATATGCAAAGAATAAACAATCAGAATTCATAACAAGAAGATTCTCAAACATTATAAGAGTATCAACTCCAAAAATAAAGGAACAGTTGGATTTTGCACTCAATGGAGCAATCGAAGTTGATGTGGCCGATGTGTCCAGGCTAAAATGCCTTCACATCTTGGTGACATTATTTTTTTCAACACATGGCAACTCAATAGGATGGCCATACGTCAGTTATGTTGAGAATTATGTTGAAATGAAAGATTATATATGGACAGAAGAGATAACGAAGTTTCTCATGCAATCAGTTCACACAAGAAATGACGGTTTATATAAAGTAATTGGTTGTCTATTTGCACTACTAGTAAGATAAACAAACAACCTTTTAACACCTATAATTTTACAACTTACCAATAAATTTGTAAATTAAACTTGACAATGTTCTTGTGTCTCAATTTGAACAGTATTGGTTATGCAAACATAGGTTGTTGTTGGAGCCAATCAAACCTAGTGAATTCCCTATATTGATGAAGTGGGATCTTAAAGGCTTAAACAACGCACTGCAGAAAAATTCGTTGAATACATTACATAGTAAACAGGTAATATTATCTGAATTGAACATTCTTGATGTTAATTAATATGTTGGTAAGTTGTCTGAATTTTTCTGAACAGGTAATACTATATAACAAATAGCGTAGATACATTTATCTGAATTTTATATGCCTTGTTGTTATTAATAAACAGTGTCTCACACTTCAGGTAATCGTCGGTAAATTGGAGAGGACACTGCATGAAGAGAAATGATTCCTGACGTATGTGAATAGGAGCAGTGTTGATGATAATCAAACAACTAAGAAGGAAGCTGAAACAATAAACAACAAAATTGTTGAAGGAGTAGAAAAAGGACACATGCAGTATAATGTTGACCTTAATGATGATGTTGAGAATAATAAAACCATTGAACGATCAAAATCAAAGGAACATGACCCCAGCCAATTTCAATTGGCCCAAACAATAGAAACGTTGTTAATATCTGAATTAGAAGAACGAAGAGAGAATGAAGGGCAAGAAGAAATGACCGGGACTAAAGAAAGAATTGAATTTCTTACATTTCCTTCAGAGTTAGAACAATATGAACAAACAAAGGAACAAACAGATACAGTTGCAGAGAATTTCATAAGTGATGTAATTGGAAGAACAAGTGAATCATTGATTGGAATACCACCAACAAAGCTAGCTGAATTTGAAGCAGACAACATTAAGAAAATGTTTGAGCAAAGTCAACCATCTCCAACAATGGAAAACACAAAACTCAGAGAAATCATTGAAGAAAAAGGAAGGGCAATTTCACTCGTTCATCAGCTAAACATAGAGAAACAAGACTCCTAAGCTCAGCTTGACAAAATCATATTTGAATTGAAAAGATTAAAAGAAGAAAATTGTAATCTACAAAATGAAAGCATGGAATTGGGAAGAAGGCTAAGCATCTTGACCAAAGAAAGAGATGATGTGGTTTCATCAAATGAGAAGGTCATGACTGAAATGCTCAGCTATAAAAGGAGAACAACGACCTGAAAAGCAAGATTGAGAATTCATCTCTTGTGGTCAGCTCCTTTACTGAACAGCTAAAGCAACTACAGTACTTATTGGAGTGAAATTCTTTGAGAGTTGCACACGCATAGAGGAATTAAAAGCACTAAAATATAAACTTGCAAGGCATCAAACTTTGAGTTAGAAAACAAGCTTAAAAAAGCTACACTTCTTCATGCAGGCACAAAGATAAATTTGGTTGAAAAGAGTTTGGAAAAAATTTATCATCCAACAACAAAACAAATGATGGGGGAGCAGCCTCCTCAACCAACAAACAAAAGTAAAACTGAAAAAGATATTTGTGACTTTTCAAATGAATTTATCTAAGTCTTAAATGATTTTATGTGGGTCTGATAAGATTTTTTTTTTAATTTTGACATGAATTTATCTGGGATTGATATGAATTTGTGGCTTATATTTAAATTTATCTAAGTTTGGTAATGAATTTATCTAAATTTTTTATGAACTTTTGGGTGTGTTTGATAAAAATTTATCTGACTATTGTATGATTGCACTTCAATCCTATATTTAAATGGAGCATTACATATTAATAGATGTATATGTTAAAAAGGTGCCAGAACAATCATCAATGGTGAAAAGAGTAAAGAAGCGACGATAAGCAACATCAAGCAATATTCCAAAGTCAGAACAGAAGAAGGCTAAAAAGCAAAAGAATGTACCAAAAGATAAAATGGTTGCTCAGTCAAATGACTTTTTTGACATAAATGAGCAAATGCAGCATAAAGCTGCCAGTAAATCAGAGAAGAAAAAACCATTTAAGCTCCCAAAAAACTCAATCACCAAATTGTTGAATGAATCCAAGAAGAAGAAGTTAAAGCTCATATATGACACAGAAGGATATAAGTAAGTTGACATCGTATATTACTCTGGAAAGTCATCAATAACATTATAGACAAGCTAATAACATTTCACATGTACAATTGCAGCGCAACGGTTTAGGAGGGAGAAAGTGAAAGCAATGTGTTGTATGATGACATTATTGCAATCTTATCTGGCGCTGATATATCAAGCAGTGTAAGTAACCTACTACAACAATATCATATATTTAGTGAATGCTTAGATAATGTCTGTTTTAAAACGTGCATAACATTATGTATCTGCAATCCATTAGGTTATTGATAGTTATACACAGATACTGTACAAGGAGCAAACAAACCTTAAAAATGATCTCAAGAAATTGGGAAAGGAGGGCCTGGAGAAGGACAAAAAATCTTATTTCATTAGTAGCCTTTGCTGGGTAGCACAAATAACTATTTTGCCATGTCTGCAATGGATTTCATTAAACGAAATTAATGCTATTTAATTCTATATTTGTACAGACAATGCTCACTGTTGAAAACAAACATATGAGAGATACCATCCTCAATCATCAGATCCAGAATCATAGATTCGTCCACTTTCCAATGAGCTCTAATGGAAAGAACAAAGATGCAGCACCATTCCATTGGACTCTGTTACTACTTGATCGAAAATAAGGCCAGTGGATGCACTACAACTCCATGAGGCCATGGGAGAAAAATGCAATTGATCACTACTTCAAAAATGTTCAATTGCTGGTACATGTCATTCACTTTAACTTCCTTTAAATCATGGTTGACACAAGTTAATATGTGTGGCTAATGAAAATGATGTGATCATAGAAACAGTATGTAGAAAATTACAACTATATCAACATTCAAGAAACACAGCCATATAATGAGCCATTGATCAGCATGGAAGGAGCACCACAGCAAAAACAAGGATCGCAAGTATTGTAACAGAAACCCAGATTATACAAATAAAACTATACACAATCAAACAATATGAATAACTGACAACATCATGTCACATTGCAAGCTTGATTGTGGCATCATCGTGTGCTACCTCATGACTCAAATCTATCATTGCAAGCCAGTTCACAACGACTTGGCACAAAGCGTCATCGACAATTTTAGGGCAAAGTTAGCAGTCAAGTTCTTGAATGACGAGCCCCGTACTTGGACAAAAGCAGATTTTGAAGCGAAAAAGTTCGCATCCTAAAGGAAGACTGACAAACATCATGGATTTTTTTTTTTTTGTGTTTTCGTTTTTTGGTTCACATTGATAATTATAAGATATTGGAAGCAGTATTAAAGGAAAACTGACAAACAGCAATGGATTTTCTTTGTTTTTTTTTTTGGTTCACATGGAAACATTTAAGATATTGGAAGCAACTTTAAAGGGAGACTGACAAACAAACAGCAGGGGATCTTTTTTGTTTTTTGATACAAATATAAGATGTTTGAAAGACGTTTGTAAATGTAAATACGCTTATCAATTACATAATTCAAGTCATTTTCTTACATGTTGTCATTACTTTATGTTTATTACGGATTCAGATTACATACGTGTATCTGTAATTTTCATATAGCTAAATTTATCTGTCTTTTCAAAGAAACTCATGTAAATTTATCTTCCTTTTGAAAGAAACTCAGATGTATTTATCTAAGTTCAAATAAAAATCAGTGAAATTTATCTGAGTTTTGAATGAAAGTTTGATAAATTTATCTGTTATGGTATTGGAAGTAGACTAAAATCCATGTAAAATTCATTAGAAAAAGGAAAGATAACCTCAATAATTCGAAGCAACACTGATACTTTGTAATTTTATTCAACAGAAAAAATTCAAATTGATCTCTATACGTGTTGACAGTCACATTATCATCACCAAATTACAAAAGATGACAAATTCAAACTAATGTCAATGGCAACTCAATAGGCTCCTTGTAGGACCTTTTATTATGACTCCCAATCTACCCACATCTTCCGCATTTTATCTGCCTCGTCATCTCACCTCTTGACAAGATCCTCTTCTTTTTTGGCCTTCCGTGTTGATGCCTCATCACAGGGGGTTGAATCACAGCTTATGCAATCGTTGTCTCTGGTTTTCCTACAGTTGGGATGGGAATTTTAGATTCAGAGTATGCATTACTGTATGTCTCTATATAAAAATACTGATTCACATAAAGATTTAGATCATTTCTACTCTTTTGAATATCAGTACTTGCGTGGGCACACGGGAAGCTATTAATCTGCCACTGATAACAGGAACATATGCGATTGCAAATATCAACAGTGACCGACGGGTACGAATGAACATAAAAAATAGTGTCACTTGACCGCCAAACACTTCACGGCCTACTAAGCTTGATAGAAGTCTCCAATCTCTTATCCATGTAAGGACAAATGACTCCCTTCCACAAGCTAGACATTTCCCTCCTATTGGTCATCTGCTCCATTATCTGAACCCTTACCATGTCAACCAACTTTGTTATTATAGGTCTCGTGCTTCTCTAATTTAGGAGTTGAAAGACTCTGATACATTCGAACACATCTCACCATACCGATGGTTCTTAAAATAAGCATTGCTCCACCAATCATGAGAGAGTCCGGAGAGAACTCCGTTCACGTTCGAATCACCTTCATGTCTAAATGCTTGCAGCTTCGCATGGAATAAAGGTACAATAGGGGCATAGGCACATTCACATAGCAACAAAACCATCATTTCTCTAAATTCATTTGTGTACCCTCCTGAGAACCTATCTCTCAAATTTGCTTTCAAATGTTGTAGGCAGAAAGCATGATGAGCAAATGGAAAAACATGTGCAACACCATCCACAAGACTATAATTCCTATCAAAAATAAAAGTGGTAAAGAGGTTATCTGCAACTACTTTCCTCAAATTCAGCAAAATTATCCTCAGTCTTTGAGTCTACCACGGCAAAAGTAAGAGGAAACAGACCTACCACATTCATGAAATCATTTATTATCAATTAAACAACAAGGTTAAGTAAACACTGAAATAGAAATAAATAATATCAACATTATTAAAAAAAAATAAAAATATGCAACATCACACTTTACCTTGATTACCATCCTTCCTTATTGCTGCCAACAAATTTCCCTTGTACCTGCCTTTCAAAAATGTGCCATCTAGAAACAACAGCGGACGAACATAATTAAATCCACGAATCGAAGCATTGAATGAAACAAACAAATGCTTGAAGCACATGGTGGATTCATCGTAATCTAATACAAACATACTGTCTGGATTTGTCTCCATAGCAACATTAATGTACCAACGAAGATGGTAAAAAAAAGTGATGTATCACCATATAACTTATTCCTGGCCCTTTCAACCCCCCACCATGCATGATGGTATGTAATGGTCAACCCATAATTTGCATGGAAATAATGCACAACATCAATGGGTACGCTCATTGGGTTCTCTCAAATATGATAGATTATTAAATCAGCAACAATTTCAAAACTAATGCGGCTAGTCTTAGATGTACGAACTACTGCTCCACAAGTATGCTCATTATCAAATGACCTTACACAAAAAAACCACTAGACTCTTCAAACAATGCATGAACACGCCATATGCAATCTTGGGTTTAACGACGAGAGCATATAGCTGTGATGCTTAGTTTGTCATTCTTGACATACACAAACTCAAACCCAACCTCAATCGAATATTTGCACAGCACATTCCTAAATTCAGGAGCCCCACCCTCAAACCTCTGTCAAACATGATTGATACCATTCACCCAATTCGAAGAAAGTAGAAACTTCTCCCTGTGTAAACAAAACTGTGGAAGCAAATTTATCTCTACATCTGTAGCTTCATACTCCACAACTGCCATTCTGTCTTCACAAAATTCATCCAAATTATCCTCATTGTCCTCATTACCATATTCAGATAATTTTGCTACAAAGATATTAACTCGATCCAATTCCAATGAAACTGCCAACATAGACAAGCTCAACAAGTCTCTGTCATTGTCAAGCATACACTTCGGGTGCCCAGGCAATGCATATGTGAAACAGACATTGTTGGGCAACAAAGTCTTCCATTTGCAACAAATTTGGTTAACCAAATCATCCATTCTCATACTATTAGTGAAAATAACAACATTGGTAAATATATGAAACTTGCAAAGAAGCATAATCGGTTTTGCCATTTTAAACAATGCAATAAAAAAATAAAGATAAAATAAAAATACATCAACATTTGTAGCTAAAATACTCTCTTACTTTTACATGATTCTATGTCACTTTCGTGTCATTTTATCTATGTTTAATATGAAGTTATCTAATACGAATTTATCTAACACAGATGAATTTAGCTAATTTTGACATGATTTTATCTATTTATAGAATCGATTAAACTCCATTTAAAGTGAATTTATCTCATTTTCGTGTCATTTTATCTGAATTTGGTCTTACTTTAACTGTAATTGGTACGAATTCATCAGAGTTTGAAGTGAATTTATTTGACTTTTAAAATTGATTTATATGAGTTTGAAATGAATTTATCTAACATTAATAGCTGAATTTATCTAAGTTTGATTCCAATCACATCTACAACGAACTACTGATAATATAAGAAGAAATCATTCCAGAAAACAAGATTTAAAGATCTTAAACTAAAATAGATCAAAACATTTATCCTTACCTCAAAAAATTGACTGAAGTGATAAAATCTGAATTTGCTTCTATTCAAATCTGAATAGAAATACTGAGAACAAAAGAAGAAATACTTTAGAAAGCAAGATTAAAAGAAGTATTAAAAATAAAATTCGGATCAAAACATTAATCCTTACCTCAATAATTTCATTGAAATTATAAATTCTGAGTTTGCTGTGAATCATATCTATAAACTCATATTAAGAAAAACTGTGCTTTGTAACAACGTCAGAAGAAGAAGAAGAAGAAGAAGAAGAAGAAGAAGAAGAAGAAGAAATTAAGAAAAGGGATTCTCACGCACTACAACGACCTGCTCTAGAAACTGATAAATTATATCCAACTTCCATCAATCGTCAATCCCTCCAATTCAAAATTTGAAATCTGATCCAAAACTCATCTTTCGACATTTAAATTCGTCAGTAGTCAAGGAAAGATGATGAGCTCGAGCTATAAACCAGGATTAGATTGCATGACAACTATACAAACAGTTAGAATGGCAAATCAATGTTTTTAATTTGGAAAATCTAACTTGTAAAATTCCTTTTTAATTATAAAAATCCAAAACTCAAGACTTCCTTCATCTCATAAAAGCATAAAAATAATTTAAGCACCACCCATCAAAAGTAAGCATAAACAATCAAAAGATCTAAATCCTAAGCATGGCCTATCAAACCTAAGCATGAGTAGTCAAAAACTAAATTTTATTTTTAGAAATAAAAATAGAGATTTACCTAGGGCACGAAGACAAGCCTATTAATCATTAAGCACATAATCATGGAACACAAATTAGAATTACTAAACAAATAAAAAGAAAATTACTTACCTTCATCCATAACTCTAATCAAGAAAATTAGCCCGCCATTGCAAAGAATGCTTCTTGATTTATCGTTAAAAATTGCATATTTACAACTTCTCCTTCACAAATCTTCTCCTTCAAAATAAACCCTTGGACATGGCCCAAGGTTACCAAAAATAAAAATAAACTAATGGAAAAGAAGAAAGGAAGAGAAAAAGAAAGGAATAGGAGAGAGGGAGAGCTTTGGACGTGTGGAATATGTTATGGGTCTCCATCATGCCTCCTTTTATGCTTTTTGCAAACCCCTTTTAGTAAAGAAGTACCCTCCTTTTAGGTCTCATTTTTCCTTATTTGTAGGGATTCTTTCTTGTTCTCCAAGCTAACTTCTTTCTTTGGAAAGACTTTTAAATTTGAGAGATCTCCTTGTCTTATTAGGCTTCTTGATGCATACACTTTCCTTGTACAATTCCAAGAATATCTCTAAAAATTGCATGATGATGTAAAAGGAATAAACTTCCTAAATATTGAGATTTCTTGCAATTCCCGCCTAAAACTGTAGCAGACAACTTCCCCAGGTCATATCTCCCTCAATATAGCTTTGATTTAGGTAATCTTGGGCTCTACGGATATTTACTTGAAAAGATCTTTCCAACGGTGGCTAGATTGCGTCGATCCGACAGTCGGTTTGAGAGTTATGGACATTTTAAGCTGCTACCCCTGAAAAATCTAGGAATAATTATGCAAAAATGGAAGCTTCTATGTTGGCAATCAATGGGGTGTGTGGGGCCCATGTTGAACTTCCAAGCATGCTTGGACTCTCTCTTTTCTTGCTTATTTGACTTCTCTCTTCTCAAATTTCATCAATGTAGGTCCCATGTTGATTTCTCCTACAAATTGAAAGAGGCAATTTTAACATTAATCATATGTAAGAAAATAATTATGAACCATGTATGGGACCCTACATTCCTAGTGATGCACCAAAATGACAAACTTTCCAAAAATAGCACATGATGCCAAAAATAGCAAGATATGCATTGATAAAACCAAAAGCCTAATTTTGGGGTGATAAATGAGATGAGAAAAACTTAATTTCAAAAAGTCATGCAATTTAATGAATTTTGACCAATTTTGACCATTTCTTCAAAAATATCTTCAAATGCATGTAATCATGAAATTAAATGCAATTCTATGCAATTAAACCTAATTAAGTCCACAAATGCTAATGAAATGATGACTTGATGACCTAGTTTTGTGGACTTATCACACTCCCCAACCAGCCTTTTGCTAGTCCCTTAGCAAAATAAGCGACAAGGATTAAAACATATAAACTAATCATAAAGAAAACAAACTAATGTAGAAAACAAAAATGAAAAACACCACTTTCGCTGGTACTCTCGACTGCATTTAGCGTATGCAGTAAGCCCTTAAACCCCTAGGTTCCTCCTAGTGGACGAGTTGTGCCTCGTAAGGGTTTGCAGTGAATATGCCCACAAAATTCTTTTTTTTTTTTTTTTGTAAAGAATTTTAAAACCTAGCAAAATCCAGGGAAACTTCTTCCAAGAGAAAATCTATAGACACTGACTATTCTTGATTCTCGGAATTTTCAAGGACAAATCTTAAATTCGATTCACAAATCCCATCTTTTGGTCAGAAATTCTCGAAATCATGTTAATTGATCGTGCACGGTGAAGAGCATGTATACGAAATAAGCATCAAATGATCCACCAGCAATTTTCGTAAAAATAATTATTTTTTTTTAAATTAAGTTCAGGGCCGCCTAAATGTATAAAAAAAAAACACAATCTTTCTCTCAAGGCGATAATGACGGCTTTCGCACTACTGTTTTTTCAAAGGGCGCAATTTTTTTTTCTCTCTCTTTTTTTTTTTTTAACACACAAATGTGACTGTGCAATGCCTAAGTCCCTTAAGCTTTCTAATTAACCCATGTAACGAGCATTGGGCCAATGACTCCCAAACCAGATGGCTTTAGGGCACTAGGTATGAAAATACCCCTAAGGGCTTACTAACTCGGGTTAAAAAGGCTACGAACCCAAACTAGTCACAATTTTTTTTTCTTTTTTCTTTTTTTTTTTTTTTGTGCAGTCCCCAACAATATGCAGCCATTTTCATGTATCCACCCGTCGAACAATGAAGCTTTGTACACTAAGGGTCGAATTTCCATTTTTTTTTTATCAAAGAAAAACGAAAATCATAGCTTCACATTCAAAACCTTGAAAACGTATACAATCTGTGTAAAAGTGAGGGATCGAAATTCAGCACTTTTCCAAAAACTCTTTCCATAAATAAAATAGTGAACCATTGTTTTCTTTTGCCCAAAATAAATATCTTCATCCAATAAAAATTCTCTCGGACGTTTCCCTCTAACAATTTTTTTTTCTTTTTTTTTTGAACTAAGAAAAGCGAAAAAGAAAATGTAAAATGAAAATTGAACAAATAATCACATGTCAAGTTCTAACTCACACCCCCAAACCTAAATCTAACATTGTCCTCAATGTTATGAATGCATGTGTAATGTGAAATTGAACAATAAGGAAATTTAGAACATCTTACCATGTGGGGTGATTGTAAAAGAATGTGATCAACCAGCTCAATTACCTTCCAAAATTGGGTTGCCTCCCAAACAGCACTAAGTTTAATGTCGTCAGCCCGATATGACAAAAATGATTAGTCCTGGTAAATTGGGTCTTCCAGAAGGATAGTTTTTATCCTTTAGTTCTAGAAACGGTTTCAACCGTTGACCATTCACTTTGAAAATATCCCCATTCTTGGGATTTTCAATTTCCACCGTACCGTGAAAGTAAACAGTCCTGACAATGAATGGACCAGTCCACCGGGTTCGTAACTTCCCGGGAAACAGGTGTAACCGGGAATTATACAAAAGGACTTTCATAGCTGGTTCAAATGATTTCCTTAAAATTGACTTATCATGGTTCAACTTCATTCGTTCCTTATATATCTTGGCATTCTCATAGGCGTCATTTCGAAGTTCTTCCAACTCATTGAGTTGCAATTTGCACAGATTACCCACAGTGGGTAAGTCAAAATTAAACTTCTTAATGGCCCAATAAGCTCTGTGCTCCAATTCAACAGGCAAGTGGCATGCCTTACCATAGACCAACCTATATGGGATTGACCGTCTTTTCCAGAATTTGTTTAATTTGCCTATTTGAAATTTCCACTTGGCCACTTGTTTGTAGGTGATAAGGTGTAGCAACCTTATGGGTGACAGAATATTTTCTCAACAAATGCTCAAAGGGACGGTTGCAAAAGTGAGTGCCTCCGTCACTAATGATCACTCTAGGTGTACCAAAACGAGAAAATATATGATCTCTCACGAACTTAATCACCACATGGTTGTCATTCTTCTTTGTCGGTATGGCTTCTACCCACTTGGAAACATAGTCTACTGCCAGTAAAATATAAAGATTTCCAAAGGAATTTGGAAATTGCCCCATGAAGTCAATTCCCCATACATCAAAGATTTCCACTATAAGTATAGGATTCAAGGGTATCATGTTCCTTCGATTGAGCTTGCCAAGCTTTTGACACCTTTCACAGTTCAAACAGAATGTGTGACAATCTTTAAAGATATTGGGCCAGTAAAATCCACACTGTAAAACTTTTGCAGCTGTCTTTTTCGAACTAAAGTGGCCCCCACAAGCATGATCATGGCAAAAGGAAATGACCGAGTAATGGTCATGATCAGAAATGCATCTCCTGATGATCTGGTCTGGGCAATACTTAAAAAGATACGGGTCATCCCAGAAAAAGTACTTGACCTCAGCTAGAAATTTTGATCAATCTTGTTTTGACCAATGGGTGGGCATCTCCCCTGTAACAAGGTAATTAATTATATCTGCAAACCAGGGGATTTGAGAAATACTGAGCAATTGTTCATCAGGAAAATTTTCATTCAGTGGGACCTCATCTGAAGGCTCTAAAGGTATCCTCGAAAGATGGTTTGCTACAACATTCTCACATCCTTTTTTATCTCTTATTTCCAAATCAAACTCTTGTAGCAAAAGGATCCACCAGATCAATCGGGCTTTTGCATCCTTTTTTGATAGAAGGTATCTCAGAGCTGCATGATCCATGCAAATGATGACTTTAGACCCTATTAAGTAGGACCGAAATTTCTTTAAGGCAAAAATTACAGCGAGCAATTCTTTTTCAGTGGTTGTGTAATTGAGCTATGCATCATTGAGGGTCCTACTAGCATAGTAAATCACATGAGGTTGCTTTCCAACCCATTGACCCAAAACAGCTCCAATAGCAGTATCGGATGCATCACACATTAGCTCAAATGGAATGGTCCAATCAGGTGGCTGAATTATAGGGGTTGAAGTTAGTTCCTTTTTTAGTCTTTCCAAAGATTTTAAATACTTCTCATCAAATTCAAACGGGGCCTCTTTTGTCAGCAATTGGCACAAAGGTTTAGCAATTTTACTAAAATCCTTGATGAATCTACGATAAAAACCCGCATAGCCTAGGAATGATCGAATCTGCTTAACTGATTTTGGTGGTGGCAATTTGGAGATCAAATCAATTTTTGCTTTCTCCACCTCAATTCCATTATCAGAAATAATGTGTCCCAGAACTATGCCCCTTTTTACCATAAAATGACATTTCTCCCAATTTAATACTAAATTCCGTTCTTTGCATCTTTTAAGCACAATGGACAAATGATGTAAGCACTCCTCAAAAGAATTGCCAAAGACCGAAAAATCATCCATGAAAACCTCAATGAATCTTTCTACCATGTCAGAAAATATGCTCAACATGCACCTTTGAAAGGTGGCCGGTGCATTGCATAGCCCAAAGGGCATGCGTCTGTAAGCGAAAGTGCCAAACGGACAGGTAAAAGTGGTCTTTTCCTGGTCCTCGGGTGCAATTGGGATTTGATTATAACCAGAATAACCATCAAGAAAACAATAATATGCATGACCGGCTAACCTTTCGAGCATCTGATCCATGAATGGGAGGGGAAAATGATCTTTTCGAGTGGCTGAGTTCAACTTCCTATAATCAATGCACACCCTCCGTCCAGTCTGTATCCGAGTGGGTACCAATTCATTGCCCTCATTTTGAACCACTGTTATTCCAGATTTCTTTGGTACCACTTGAACCGGGCTCACCCATGCACTATCAGATATGGGGTAAAGCACTCCTGCATCGAGTAATTTTAAGACTTCCGACCTGACCACTTCCTTCATTGCAGGGTTTAGTCGCCTTTGTGGTTCACGAGAAGTTTTTACATTTTCTTCCAAATGGATTCTATGTTGGACCACAAATGGGCTAATTCCTTTAATATCTGCAATGGACCACCCTATAGCTTCCTTATGCTCTTCCAAAATTTTAACGAGTTTTTCCTCTTGGACAGGGTCCAAGTCTGAAGCTATAATCACTGGAAGGGTTTCTAGCGGACCTAAAAATACATATTTTAAGGTATCCGGCAATTGCTTGAGTTCTAACTTAGTGGGCTCTACAATTGATGGGACAGGTGGGGAAGCAGATAGAGTTAGAATCTCATGCTTCGGTTGCCACCTGGAGAAATCCATGGATGGGGTTGAGCCTAATAGTGCGTTGACTTCCTCAATATGTCCATCTACATCAAAATCACTTCTAAAGTGGGCCAGACAAGCTTCTAGTGGATCTTCAAGTTTCAAATGGGATAAGTGATTTTCCACCAATTCATGAATATAACTAACTTAAAAAACCCCATCATCCTCATTAGGAGGTTGCTTACTAACATTAAAAATGTTCACTTGGATTGTCATGGTCCCAAAAGAAATTTGCATCACTCCATTCCTACAATTGATCAAGGCATTTGAGGTGGCTAAGAATGGTCTTCCCAAGATTATTGGAATTTTAGTTTCAGTCTCAGATGTGTGTTTGGTATCCAAAATAATAAAATCGACAGGGAACACAAAGTCTTCGACTTTGATAAGAACGTCTTCAACTACCCCTTTGGGGTATCGAATCGATGCATCAGCTAATTGCAAGGTCACATGGGTCTTTTTCAACTCCCCCAAACCTAATTCTTCATAAACAGAGTATGGAAGAAGGTTCACACTTGCACCCAAGTCTAGCAAAGCTTTCTCTATGTGATAATCCCCTATCTGGCAAGAAATGGTAGGACACCCTGGGTCCTTGTATTTGATTAGGGTTGGACAGGAAATGATTGAGCTAGCTTGTTGGGCTAGAAAAGCCTTCTTGGGCACATTGGTAGTCCTTTTGAAGGTGCAAAGGTCCTTCAGAAATTTTGCATAGGCCGGACTCTGTTGGATAGCATCAAGTAGTGGGATATTAATTCTCACTTGTTTGAATACTTCTAGCATTTTATCCAACTGAACAGTTGATTTTGCTGGGCCTAGCCTCTGTGGGTATGGTGCCTTGAGAACATAGGTCCTAAGAGTAGGCTCACTAGGTGATGGTTCAGCATTGACTGGGTTCTCTGGTTCTAATGTGGGTTCAGCATTCACACTTGGTTCTCCAGTTTCTACTTTCTCACCTGATTCGTCCTCAAGTTCCTTGGGTAGTTTGACCTTGTTATCAACCTGTATACCAGACCTAAGGGTGATTATGGATTTAACTTGTTCCTGCCATTTTCCTTTAGGATTATGAACAACCTGGCCCTTGAGATTAGGTTCGGCTTGACTAGGGAAGGTTCCCTTATCTCTAGCACTGATGGAGTTAGCCAGTTGGCCCATCTGATATTCCAATTTTGCAAAGGTTTGAGTATGGTCATTCAAAAGTTGAGTAGTGGTCTGCTGGAATTGAGCAGTACTCTGGGTCAATTGGGTTGTGGTTTGAGACATGAGTTTCATGGCATCTTCTAAAGAATCTACCCTCTGGGTCAATGGATTGGGATTGAAATTGGGTTTTTGGAAACCGGGTGGGGCACTCAATTGAGATTGATTGGGCTGAAATTGAGTGGACTGAGATGGGCCACCTTGAGTTGGGCCTTTGGTCCAAGAAAAGTTCGTGTTGTCCCTCCAACCTGGATTGTAAGTGTTAGAGTATGGGTCATACCTCGGACGATTATCAAAACGAGAGTTTTGATATAGTGCATTCACCTCCTCAACAGACTCGGTCTAACCCAAAGTTGTTGGGTCAATCCCTCCATTCATGGCCTGATTATATCTTAATGACTCCAAACTGTTTGGAGTGGGCTTTTGGTTCAGCTCTAAGGCCTCTATTCTCCTCACCAGTGTGGCCAATTTGGCCTCTGCCTCAATTTTGGGTTCAATCTTGAACATCCCCCCTTTTTCAGGAATGGTGGGTTTGATGGGCTCCCTCTTAATTGGGGCCCACTGCAATGTGTTTTTAGCGGTATCTTCCAAAAATGTCAATGCTTCTTCTGTTGTTTTCTGTGTAAATTGCCCCCTACAGAAAGATTCTACCATTTGTGTGGTTGGGTAATCCATGCCTTCATACACAATTTGGACTAATCAGATTTTTTCAAATCCATGGTGGGGACATTGGATTAAGAGATCCTTGAACCGTTCCAAATAACTGTAAAGTGTCTCCCCTTCCATTTGATGGAATCCATTGATGGCCTGCCTAATTGAAGCGGTTTTCTGCTTAGAATAGAATTTTTTATAAAATTCTTCGACTAACTTGGCCCATGTAGTGATGGGCCCGGCCTGTAAGGCATAAAGCCAAGCTTTAGCCTTTTCTTTTAGGGAGAAAGGAAATAATCTAAGTTTAAGGGCCTCTTCAGTCATGTGATTGATTCTCATGGTCCCACAGATGTCCTCAAATTCCCTAACATGTTGATATGGGTTTTCATGGTCTAGCCCAAGGAATACTGGGAGCATCTGGATCATGCCAGATTTCAGCTCAAATGTGGCATTGGTCTGAGGAAGGATGATGCAGGACGGTTGAGTTGTCCTGGTGGGGTACATGTAGTCCTTTAAAGTCATGGGTGGGTCCATTTGATCAGTCATTCTAACAATTTCTTCAAAAATTGAAGACTTTCTGACAATGGTTAAGGCTAATTCGGGCTCTATCTTGACTAATCTTTTACCCTTGCGTACCCATAGTTTCTCTCTCTCAGGTCTGGAGCGCATGCATTGATTTCAACTTTAAAGAAATGCAAGCCTAATCTATATGCGGGGCCCTAATAGTCTTACTAGATGATGCACAAGCAGTCAAGCACAAAAATTGAGCACAAGAAATTATCCTAGGGTTAACCTAACTCACTAGACAGCTCCTAACTGGTTTGAAGAGTGCACTAAGGCCTCCAATCCGGTCTTATGAAGCCAAATCGACCCAGGATGAGTGGTGGGGTCACAATGCACTTGGCAAGGGCCCCGCTTAAAAACCAAACTCCTAGAACAGAGACTGCCACCCTTTGGAGGGACAGGACTTACCTAGACATCAACTTGACCAAAGAGCGCAATTGGTGCAACCTTTTGTGGTCTTCGTCCTAATGAGCTCGAGTCCTATGGTCTCGTTTCTACTTTATTTTAATTAATGGTTAGGTTACTATGTGAGAAGTGGTTAAACCTAATTGGGCAAGGATCTGGTGATGAAATCCAGTCCTTATCTTATTAGGGTCAATTGCCCTTAACTAAGTGTGTGTCCAATTAGATGGTGTGTCAATCAAGCATTTACACTTTGTAAAAATTAAATCATCCAAGCCCCACTTGCAAGTAAAAGATTCGTGGGGTAAAGTTTAGAAACTCTTACAGTGGGTCCACGCAAATCTTTAAACTGTGCAAACTTAACATGTATTTTTTTAGCAACTTTGCAATTCTGAGAGCAACTTGTTTGCTTAAAAGCAATCCCCGCTATTTCCTTCCTTTTAGAGTCCTTCAAAATTCAGAATGTAACCTCAAAGAAAACAACTAAAATGTTAGATCTAAATAATTTACTAAATATAGCTAACAATTGTCAATAAAACTCCTAAATTGAAAAATAAACCTAATATAAATTTCACAACCCTAAACTACTGCAATTTGAAGGAAAGATGCACTTCTAAAACTCCTAATGCAGTCCTAAGTTAAATGGAGACCTTCCTGTCAAGTGCTGAAAAAAATTCTAAGTGTTGGGATCTATTGCACAGGCCCAAGTTTACAGATCTGTACGAACCACTTGTATTAATCAAAAATTGATAGCAATGATTGGGATGTAATCTCCTAATATGTAAGAAACAAACAAAAAAAACAGAGACTAAAAAGGATAAAAGCCAAAGAAGTTACGCTATATTGAAGTTGGCTACTTGAACCAGTTTTTCTGCTGATTGCAGAATCTGCCTGACTGATTGGCCCTATTCACGGCACTAAAAGTTGGACTTCCAAAACGTATTTTTTTCTGAAATTTTGATGGTTCAAAATCAATATACCAAAGTCCTATCCACCCAAATTTCAAGTCAAAAGGAGTCTGTTTGACTGGTTTTCAAAGTATGAACTTTTGGAGAAAAACCAAGTCAAATCTGTCAAAAAATTAGTGCTGAAATTTGTCTTCTATTTAACCACTTGAAATCAGTCCGAAAATTAATTAAAGAATAGCACCAGAAACTTGAAAAACAGCAACCACAATCTTTAAGAAACGCAAAAACTAAACCAAATGCAAGTTATGAATGCAACTAACTAAAAAGTATGCTATGATATGAACAAATAATTCTAGAAATCCTAACTAAAAGATTCTTTTCAAATTGGCTCCCCGGCAACGGCGCTAAAAACTTGATGTGATCAATATCAATCATAAAATACCGCAAGTGCACGGGTGTCTAGATGAGACAGTGGCAAGAACGGGTCGAACCCACAGGGAGCTATTAAAGAAACTTTTAAATTAAGAAAACTAATTAACCAATAATTTAAGAAAAGTTTTGAGTTTGTATTTAAAAATTAAGCAACTAATTTAGAAATTCGAAATCTACCAATTAATGAAGATGATTAGAGTATAGGAATCCAATAAGCATCCACCAATTATTTATCAAGTAACCCTAACTTGTTCCAATTTTTACTTCAAATCAAAGGCAAATCAATGTTTTTAATTTGGAAAATCTAACTTTTAAAATTCCTTTTTAATTATAAAAATCCAAAACTCAAGACTTCCTTCATCTCATAAAAGCATAAAAATAATTTAAGCACCACCCATCAAAAGTAAGCATAAACCATCAAAAGATCTAAATCCTAAGTATGGCCTATCAAACCTAAGCATGAGTAGTCAAAAACTAAATTTTATTTTTAGAAATAAAAATAGAGGTTTGCCTAAGGCATGAAGACAAGCCTATTAATCAATAAGCACATAATCATGGAACACAAATTAGAATTACTAAATAAATAAAAGACAATTACTTACCTTCATCCATAACTCTAATCAAGAAAATTAGCCCGCCATTGCAAAGAATGCTTCTTGATTTATCGTTAAAAATTGCATCTTTACAACTTCTCCTTCACAAATCTTCTCCTTCAAAATAAACCCTCGGACATGGCCCAAGGTTACCAAAAATAAAAATAAACTAATGGAAAAGAAGAAAGGAAGAGAAAAAGAAAGGAATAGGAGAAAGGGAGAGCTTTGGACGTATGGAATATGTTATGGGTCTCCATCATGCCTCCTTTTATGCTTTTTGCAAACCCCTTTTAGTAAAGAAGTACCCTCCTTTTAGGTCTCATTTTTTCTTATTTGTAGGGATTCTTTTTTGTTCTCCAAGCTAACTTCTTTCTTTGGAAAGACTTTTAAATTTGAGAGATCTCCTTATCTTATTAGGCTTCTTGATGCATACACTTTCCTTGTACAATTCCAAGAATATCTATAAAAATTGCATGATGATGTAAAAGAAATAAACTTCCTAAATATTGAGATTTCTTGCAATTCCCGCCTAAAACTGTAGCAGATAACTTCCCGAGGTCATATCTCCCTCAGTATAGCTCTGATTTAGGTAATCTTGGGCTCTACGGATATCTACTCGAAAAGATCTTTCCAACGGTGGCTAGATTGCTTCGATCCGACAGTCGGTTTGAGAGTTATGGACATTTTAAGTTGCTACCCCTGAAAAATCCAGGAATAATTGTGCAAAAATGGAAGCTTCTATGTTGGCATGCAATGGCGTGTGTGGGGCCCATGTTGGACTTCCAAGCATGCTTGGACTCTCTCTTTTCTTGCTTATTTGACTTCTCTCTTCTCAAATTTCATCAATGTAGGTCCCATGTTGATTTCTCCTACAAATTGAAAGAGGCAATTTTAACATTAATCATATGTAAGAAAATAATTATGAACCATGTATGGGATCCTACATTCCTAGTGATGCACCAAAATGACCAACTTTCCAAAAATAGCACATAATGCCAAAAATAGCAAGATATACATTGATGAAACCAAAAGCCTAATTTTAGGGTGATAAATGAGATGAGAAAAACTTAATTTCAAAAAGTCATGCAATTTAATGAATTTTGACCAATTTTGACCATTTCTCCAAAAATATCCTCAAATGCATGTAATCATGAAATTAAATGTAATTTTATGCAATTAAACCTAATTAAGTCCACATATGCTAATGAAATGATGACTTAATGACCTAGTTTTGTGGACTTATCAGGACCTTAGGTCTTAAACAATTATGCTTTGTACTAAAGACTTTATAGCCCAATAATCAAGTATCTATCTCTAATTTACCCTGTCTTTTATATCTATATCTATACATACCCTTATAAAAGAGAGAAAGATGATATAATTTTTTCACTACACACATGCTCAATAAAATGGAAACGGATCCCCTGTTTGGTCCAAACAAGGAAACCTTGTTTGGACCACTCAAGGGGTGCCACATGAGGGAGAGATGTCAAATCAATGACATCTCATCTCCTCCACAAATTTTTTTTTTCTTTCCCATGTGGCACCCCTGATTAGTCCAAACAAGGTTTCCTTATTTGGACCAAATAGGGGATCCTTTTCCCAATAAAATGCAAGTTGTGGGGTCCACCCTTATAAAAGAGAGAAAGATAATGTACTTTTTTCACTACACACATGCCCTTTGATTTACTTTTTTCACCACACACATGCCCAATAAAATGCAAGTTGTGGGGCCCTTTTTTCACTACACACATGCCCAATAAAATGCAAGTTGTGGGGCCCACTCTTATAAAAGAGAGAAAGATGATGTACTTTTTTCACTAAACTTTGTGGGGCCCACCCTTATAAAAGAGAGAAAGATGATGTACTTTTTTTACTACACATATGCCCAATAAAATGCAAGTTGTGGGGCCCACCCTTATATAATATATATCTACTAGCCTTATAAAAGGGCAGAGGTGACATGCTTAAGTTGTGGGGCCCACCCATGACATGCATGGCATCAAATGGACAACTGCCCATCTTCTCACCTCCACCAAACTTCAAATCTTATGCATCATGACACATAGATAGTGGGCCCCAAGAGAGCTGTTTGAGATTTTCAATTTCGCTTTGAGAAGCTCTGCACTGCCTTAAAAAAATAAAGAAAACTAAAACAAAACCTATGAGAGTTTTCTCTCCTAAACAATATGATCTCTTCTCTTCGAAATTGAGATCAATCTACTCATCGACAGCTTTCATGAGATCCACGACTAGATGATAAACTTACATATCATGGCCACAACATGCGATGACTTTCTCCATTTTTCTGCCTGTCTTCTATGTATGAAGAAAACCCATTATTTCTCTTCTGCCTTCTCTTATTGTATTTTTCTTAATACCAAACCAATAGAAGATCATGCATTGATTTAATGATTTCTTGGAAGTGGGCATTTTTTTTCTTTTCCCAATTTAATTTAGGGTACTGCGATTTGGGTATTTTTCCCATTCACGAGATGATGTGGGATGGTAGTTGATGGCTCACCTACGTGTGGAGGATTTGTAGTTGGATTACAACCTTGGGATGATTTGTATAGGATGAAAATTCACATACCTCCTATTTGTGTTTGTTTTATTTTCACATGTCAATATATCTATGAATTGCCACTTATCTAGGTGGGACATGATTATTAGCCATTACCTTGTATCATTATCGGCTAGGGGGATGCTTTAATTTCTTCTTTACTTTTAATATAATTTGTATTGATAAATTACATTTTTATTGGAAAACACTTAGAATATCTTCAGTTACCCTCATAATTTTTTTTTTTGTATATTTCTTTTCTCCATTTATCCATGTCTTATGATATTTGATTTTTAGATTTATCTTTTTTAATATCGAATGAAACTTTAACAAATTTCTCTTCAGATGGTGAAAAAAGTCAGAAGTGACTAATAATCTTATTAACATAAATTACTTATTAAAAAGAATTAAGAATCGTATTTGTTAGGACAAAATACAAATTTAAGTCAGTGAAAAATGCACAAGTCAATAAAAGACTTAAAACGTGAGAAAAATTACACCTTAATAAAAGATTAAAATAGTTTGAAATTTAAATAGATAAAAAGCTCGTCAATAAAAGAAAAGCAACCAGTTGAGAATGGACAATACCTATTTTTACTTTCAATCATAAATTACATAAACACTATATAAGAGATAAGAAATTAATTTAAATAAATTTGGTTAGTTAATAAAAACAAAAAAGATATGAAAAAGCGGTGCACAATCTAAAAGACAGGATAAAAGAATTAGTAATAAAGGAAAATTTTTATAATGGTAATGGAAAAGGGAATAAAGTAGAACTTTTAAATTTGAAAGAAGGTAAAGCTATAAAAAAATTATACATTCAGACAAAACACTTGTAGCACTATATGAGTGGCATGCTATTGAGTTGGATTTACATTAGCTTTGTAAAATAAAATGTGAAAGTGATGATAAAACCTCAATGATAAGTAGGCATGTCAAATTTCAAACAACCAAATGCTTGAGATTCCTTTTCTTTTATGCTCCTCTTTTGATGAACTCGAACTTCTATCACTATACATCTATATGTGATTTCCATACCTTTCGATTCCTCTTTTTTTCTTGCTTCTTCTTTTAATAGTGATGTTTTAAATTTTTTGCATATTCCTTAACATTTGATTCAATTGATACTATTATCATTTCATAATGGGCTTTTTTAGGATAAGACTATAAAGGATTAGTTAGCTAAAGATGGACCAAGTTGTCTACTATCGTACATGCATTGTAATAATAAGCTTTGTTCACTTCTATTTGTAATGCTTGTTTCCAATACAATTTTATGTTATCTTTTTTGTCAAAAAGAAAACAAAAATGATGGGAGGAGATTAAATTTGAGAAGAAACTATAGAAAGGGAACCTTTTCCAAAACAAGAGCAAATATCTGTTGTCACTCATTTATTTTTTTTTCGATATCTTGTTGAGTGGAAATTCTTAAAAGTATTTCAATCTAACAATATGGATTTGCTCATTTGTAATAAAATAAATAACATTGTGAGCTGTAATTTTCTTCATATATATGTGTGGACAATGCGTGCCTTGCACGTGTAGGGCTTCACTAGTATAAGAAACGAATAAAAATAATAATCAGATAGTAAGGTTGCTAGCTTTGGAATTAACCAAATTAGAAAGATGCAATGCTTTTATGAGTCCTCGTTATATTAAGAGAAATCCAACCAAAGTCTATAAAAAGACCCTACCCTTGGAACGTTCCAACCGAGCACATGCACACACCACAACCACAAATAAGAGAAGATTAAAGAGAGAAGAAATAAGAAAGCAAGAGAAAGAAATTAGTAACTAATTATCACTTATGATGCAATAAAATGAAAATTAATAAAATAAAGTGGGTTGGGTTGTGTTAATACATAAAGCTAGTAATCACTATCATTTGCTTTACTTCTAACTCAAAATTAGGAAACTTGAGTTGTAATGGGAGTAGTGCACGATAAGGGCCCGTTTCTTTACTAGAATTCCAATAATTCATGTATGGAGGAATTTCAAATTCTCCAAAAAACTATCCCTTTAGGTGGAATTCCAACTCCATCTTCTTGACGAAACATTTGAAATTCCAACAAAATGCATAGAGAGTGGAATTCCAAAAGGTCATTTGAGACCTTTTAGATGGTTCAAATTTGAGATTTAGGTAAATGAAACATAGCATTTCCAATGCTAAGGGACAAGATGTCTCTTCATGTCAAAAAATCCCCAACATCAAATTCTTGTCATAAGTTCTGATAAAAAAATATGGCTTAAAGCTGGATAGAGGCCGGAAGAAGGCCCCAGTTTGGAGTCTCCTTGATCCTTGACACATTGGCAACGAGGCCTTTTCAAATCAACCTCTGTAATGCCTTGAAGGGCAGCCATCAATTTCATCTAAAACTAATCCAAATGATTCATCCATTACTCTTAATTAACACATTAAAGAGGAACTCATTTGCTGGCCATTCATCCATTTCATCAAGTACTTAGACATTTTTCTTTCGACACTACTAAGAGATAGATCTGAATTCTTTTCTTTTTTTTTATGTTGCAGAATTCTCTTTGGTTCCTTAAGCTCCCTCGTATACTAGCCAGCAATTTTCCCAGCAGTTACTGTGGATAAAGAATAAATAATACTAGATTTTGTTATCTTTTACATATCTACACAATCTTTGTTTTTTTTCCTATATTGTTGTCGTCGCCTAATCTTCAATAATTATTATGCATCTAGTTGAGTTCCACAAGTTGGACATTTTTTAAAGAAAAACTTGTAGGTGCTATTTGGTAATGTGAAAAAAATCTATTCAAAATCTACCAATTTTTTTTTTTTTTTTCAAATGTTAAGTCTAGTAAAATTTTAGCCCCACCCAAATGAAAATCCTGGATCCACCACTGAATGTTGAATTCGCTTTAGTTTCCTAATCCCTTTCTCTTATGCCTGCCAGCAATTCTCTATAATTGCTGCAATGGATAAAGAATAGATATTGATAGAGAACCCGTTATGTGTTACAAAGCGGAAGTTCGAATTCGTGAAATGGAATTTGCATATTTGGATATAGACCCACACTTTCAGTGGTAAAAGTGTTTGATTTTAATTATTTCATATTTTTCTTTCATATATATGTTTTCTTTAGATGCCTGTATTTATCATGTCACCATTGCTGGTTTCAAATATTTGCAAAGATCAAGTTTTTTCATGTTGAAATTTTATGTTTTTATCAACAGTACATTGCCTTCTTAGTAATTAGCATAACCTCGTGCTATGCACGGACAACGAAACCACCAATGCACAGACTAATTCAAATTATACTCGGATAATATGGTCATTGAGTTACATTCCACAATTAAAAGGCTTTATAACATCAATTATATCATTAAAAAAAAAGGTGATGCGTGATTTTCTACCTAAACCCTAACTGCAGTTGAGATTTGTTTACTCTAGGCTCCGGTCCATATGTCAAAATAGTTTCTTTTTTTCTAAATTTTCTCAAGTGAAGCTTCTTTTTGAAGATAGCTCAATAAAATGTGTTTTTTCTTTTTCAAAGGAAAAATACATTAAATAAAGAATTTCAAAATATAAATTACTGGACCTAATATAAGACTTGGGTTTGCAATATTCACGAGAGGCTTGCAGTTATTCTCAATACCCAATTCCTTAAGGAAGAGTGGGATAAATCCCTTATTGCCCAAGTGTGGATTTTAAATTGAATAGCCAAACTGGTCAGATTTTAAATTGAAAGTCCACAAGGATGGATGTTCACGGGCCAAGCAAGACTGAGGCATATTTGGGCCCAAACTGACTTTATAAACTGAGGCTCATATCTAGCCCTACTCTGGTGCCCATTATGATAAAACAATTTCTTTGGATCCCCATATTGTGATTGAAAACGCTCAAGTGGGCCCACACACACCTCTCCCTCTCTCCCTCACCCAATTTTTCTCTGTGTCTTGGCCATCATTTATGGAGGGAAGAGAAGAGAAGGTAAGCAATTAAGATTTAGGAGCGAAACTCATATCTCCTCTAAATTTACAGCCACTGTAACTGTCAAAACACACGTGTAATAAAATGCCTTGATTAGCCGCCAGCAATCGCATATTATTAGTAACTTCCAATTACACCTCACTCACTATTGGAATGTGTTAGGTAAAGTAGAATGTAACTACCTAATATATATTTGGCTAAGATAACTGCCCAACAAAATGGCTAAGATGGAAATTACTCTCACCACCATTCATTTACTTTTGATTTTATTTTTCTCTAAACGATTTCCTATCCAATCATCCAAATTTCTGGCTATTGATATGAATTGTTATGATTTGCCTGGAACAAATCTATTTGAGTGGAACCTAGATGAATGAGGTCCACCATCTCTATTCAACCGTCCATAAAACCTTATGATGCGAGCTGGGACCCATGAATTACTTGATAAAGATCAAAGGACCAAATGATCACAGACCTCAGGAATTGACCAAAACTATTTAAGTGGGACCCAGATGAATTGGGTCCACCATCTCTATTCTAACCATCTATAAACTCATATGATGCGGACTGGGACCCATGAATTGCTTGATAAAGATCAAATGATCAAATGATCATAGACCTCACAAATTGACCAAACCTATTTAAGTGAGACCATGATGAATGGGGTCCACCATCTCTATTCTAATCGTCTATAAAACCATATGATGCAGGCTGGGACCCATGAATTGCTTGATAAATATCTAAGGATCAAATGATCATAGACCTCACAAATTGACCTTCAATAAAAATGATACTCCTCTAATTCACATTAAAAAGAGAACATATACATAAAAAATTCAAAATGGAGTCCATTTCTTTGTTTTTTTAATCTCTATAGTTGGAATAGTAGATAGGATAGCAATTATGAATTGGGAATCTCGTTTTTCTTTTTTTAGGAAGTTATATGGTTTAGTTAGTTTAGAGAGAGGATAGAGGAGAGAGGAGAGTTGGCATGGAAGGAGATTTTGACAACTGTTTTGAGGTATTTTTTTAAAAGGATATGCTCCTATGAGAGATTTCTCTCACCTTATATGAGAGATATGAATGGGGGCCCTCACATTTAAAGTGTTGGCATTGGATATGGATGTGAGGACCCCAACCCAGTCTCTCATATAAGGTGAGAGATATCTCTTATAGGAGCATCTCCCCTTTTAAAATCAAGATTTGTAGTTTGGCGGCATGTAGTTAACCGAAGGCAAACCATATTCTAATAGAGATATAGATATTATGTAGAGAATATCACTTTAGGAACATTATTTGAATATTAAACCTGGTTATTTATAAATACTGGAAGCTTAAGTGGATCATGGTGTGAATCCAAGTGGACTAACCCAGTGCCTGAGCTTGGGACTTTATGGTGGCCTTTCCTTTAACTGCATTAGGTGTCAACAACTAAAATGAATGAATAAAAGTTCAAAGCTTGTTACCTTTCTGTCTTTCATATCTTTTACAATTTTTACTTAGTTACGAAGGATGCTTTTTCATCAATACATGCCAAATAATGGCCTTGGTACCTTTTGTAGACCTTCTCAAATCAATAAAAAACATTCTAAAGTTTGTTAAAAAAAAGTGGGTTTTGAAGTACACTACAATGCATAAACTCAGTGAGATTTTCACTGCAAATGTCCACACTCCGCACAGTAACATATGTAGGAAAATCAATCTAGGCATTGATTCCAACCCCCATCTTAAAGGTTTGAACACATTTCTTTCTGCAGGATTATCTATGTGGATGTTTTAGTGGAAAATTGTCCTATAGATTCATATCAATTTCTTTGAAACAACTGACAAATTTGTCTCACATCAATTTCTTTAAAACTGTTGATATACATGTCTCTTTATTCTCTCCCAAAGTTTATCAAGTGACTCATAACTTTGCTAATTACGTAGTTTGCATAGTTATGAATGCTCTAATAGTATGATACCGTTTATTAAACATTTTTCTTGTGTTCAAGATAAAACTCAAAAAATTTGAGGAACTAATCAATCTCAATTTTGTCCATCCAATATATCGATGGGTACACCATCTTATCTTTCTTTTTCTAGTAAATGGTTATAAATAGGTTTAAAGTATCAAAATATAAAAAGATAAAAATAAAACTCAAACCATCAATCTTACACAATAGGATATCTGTTGAAGTTAAGAAAGTGTTCATCAAGAAAAAAAATCAAAATAGATTAAAAAAAGATATACACAAGCACCATTCGTACCATTAAATGCTTTAGTTAAATGCATGTTCTTTATTCATATTTAAAACCTTATCAAAGCCGCAAAAAGATCTTAGGAGGTTTCATAAACTACTAAATTACCTTTTAAAAATAAAAGCGCTAAAAGAGACGAAGAATAAAAAAAGAAAAAAGGTAAAGAATTACTAATATTAACTAATTAGTTTTAACTATTCTCGCTTAATTGAATCACCTGAATCGTAAGATTCGATGAAACGAATATCGAATTGTATGATTAACACTTGAATCCTAAGATTTATTTTTAAATGAGATTCGTTTCATAGATACGAATCGTTTTCCATAAGACTCGGAATACGAATCGGAATTCAGGATACAAATCGTAGGATTCTGATAACTATGGTTTGTTCAATGAGATTGTTCCTATCTATTTTCATAAAATGGGATGGGCAACCACACGATCATTGTATTGCACATTAAATCAAAGAGAGCTGAATTTATTTTACGTCCTCCTTGTTAAGCACATACACACACATTAGGGATGGAAATTGATAGTGACTCATACTCCACCCTAATCTGGTTATGCTAGATCAATGCAGTATTTACTTAGTATAACTTGTATCTAAAGTGTATCATTTCCTTTTTCTTTGCTAGTTTGGCCCACCGGCCGGGGGGGGGGGGGGGGAAGGACTTCGAACATGAAGGCCAAGGATTATCCTTGGTTGGTTCTCAAAAATTGAGGTGCCTCTGCCATTGATCCATCAATAGTTGACAACACACAACAATTTTTGGCTTAACATAAAAGTATGAGATTGCATGTTTGGTTCTTACCATCATCAGCCAATGTTTATTAATATTTTTATATTTTAAAATCAAGGATCGACCAATGAGAAATCAAACTCGATCTGCATCCATTGGGTCAGATTTGGTGTCCCAAACCATAAATCATAAGGTTTATAACTTAAGTCATGAGGTTTATTTGAAAAAGACATTACTCAATCAGGTTAGGTTTAGATTTAGGCTGACCCTGTCCCAAACCCAACCCCCGATCTAACACTGTCAAGTCTAATGATTTTATAAAGGCCTTATTTTCTAGATATTAATTCAACAACAATCTTACCAAAAAAAAAAAAAAAAATCCAACAACTAATAATAGTCAGATGAATGTTAAATTTCAGCATGTGGGCAATTCATGGAGATGTGCATGTGAGATATAAATCATAAGGGGGTTAGGTCACCACAGGATTAAGTTAGACCACATATAGTTCTTATATGTGAGGGTTATTACTTTTTTTTCCTCATTTGAATATTACATTAGTAAAATATTTTGTATATATATATATATTTGTGTGTGCATGTAAAAACCACCTTTGAGCACCTTTGCTCATCACAATAAAGTAAGCACAACGTGCCTAAATACATAATAGGGCCCATGGTAATCCATCTAAGTGGACTATAAAACAAGAAACCCCCATATAATATATAACAGGGCCTATATGATAATCCATCTGAGTGGACCATAAAACAAGGACCACCCATAATCACCAATCCTGAGCTTGGCACCCATTCAAATGTACTGGACCATCAAATCAATTGTGCACTTGTTTTAGACTGTAAAAACTTATCAACCATTGATCAAGTGACTAAATTGGTTCTTTGAGCCTTCATCACTATACACACATGCACATGGGGGTGGTAAGTGGGGGATCAAAATATCATCCTTAGGTGGGCCCCATAAGAAAGTAGCTCACCTTATCCTGAGCATCGGTGCTCAGTAGAAGAGGGCACGCTATATATATGTGACTACATTTGCTAAAAGTTGCTTCTCATGAATTATTTTAAGTCTTTTGTAGTATCCACTTGAATGCATGTCAATCATGGGAGGATCACCATTATGGATATGTTAAAAAAAATTATTTGAGTCCTATAATCATAACCGTTGATTTAAGAGGCATGAATTTCAATGATTTCCTAAGTTAGACTTTTATGAAATTCAATTGAACGTCGAGTATTAATTGAAAATGGTTTCTTTGGTCACACTTTTTAGACAACTCAATCCAGCGGTGAGTTTAATTCGGATTAATATCAAATTGGGCTGAGTGCCAACTCATTTAAGGAGCTAGTCAGTGCGAGGGGCTTGAATTGATCATAGACAGTCTAATGTGGTGGTATAAGAGTTACTACTTTACATACCTATGAATATAATAAATTGAACCAAGGGGTAGCTCAGTTGGCGTAGGACTATGGTTTGCACCATGAGATTGTAGGTTCGAAATTGCACTACCACACTAAAACTACACAGGGGAGTTTACGTTGCTTCTCTTCCGCCCGGAGGAATTAATCCAGCCCTTTCGAAACAAAAAAAAAAAAAAAAAGGGATATAATAAATTGAGAGAGAGAGAGAGAGAGTATGAGACAGAGAGAAGATGTAGGAATCTGTTTATGTAAATGTAAGAAACCACTGGGGGGTGTCTCTTCCAACTATGATCAAATTCACATGATATTATTTATCTTCCTCTCTCTCTCTCTCTCTCAACTCCCCCACCAGCAACCAACGACAGGAGCGAGAACCCCCACTTTCCTTCCCATCTCTCAATCCAAATTCCCCTCCGATCATTCCATAACAGCGACTGCGACTCGTCTCCCCTTCCTTTGTGAAATGCCTTTGCCTTTCTAGGGTTTCTCATCTCCTCTTGCGGTCACAGATGGAAGCTTAATGCCCGGAGTTATGAAATTTGAGGAATCCTCGCTCACCCAATTTCTCGTCAAGAATCTCCAACCCCTGTAAGTAATTTCTCATCCCCCAAACCCCCCTTTCCCTCCAATCATCCCGTCCATTTCTAGGGTTAGCAGATTGCCAAAACCAATCGGTCATCTGATTAGTTTAGTTTGTAGGATATGGTTTGGGATTGAATTTTTTTTAAGAGGTGTTTTAAAACCCTAGGTTTGATGAGGACAATGTTCTCTAGTCATTCATTAGCTCTCTTTCTTATCATACAATCATTTTTTTTTAAATTTTTACTGTAGTTTAGGGTTTGAGGCTGGAAAGATTCTGTTTTTATTGATTTTGTTTTGCTTTTAGTTTACACTGAATGCTGAGCTGGGATTTGGTGTTAGACATTGTAAGTTATTGTTTTTATTTTAATTTGATTTTTGATATGGAGTAATAGATGTATTGGCTCAATGTTGTTGAGGATGTGGGGATGAGGTTGTTTTATGGGGGATTTGTTTGGATTAAGAGAAATGAATTGATGGGGAAGGAGGGGAGGAAAGTGGTGGAGTTTGCGTGCTTTCGCCTGAAGTTCCTAATATTGGTACTGGTAGTGGGGATGGGGTGGGTGGGAGGTGGTTCCTGCTATCAGTGACTTAGAATTTTCTTTGGAGTTTGTTTTATGTGCACTTAAACTGTTAAGGCTCCAAACTTCTTGGGTTGTTTTCATGATTTTGTTTACTTCATACTTGCTTCAAACTGCAAGGAACTGGTAGAAGGGGAGACCTGTAAACACTTGGAGTTAACTAATTTGACATGATTGACATGACGAGTTAGAATGTGGGGTGACAAAAAAGCGTCAATTTAGATTGGCAGATTCTTTGTCTTTTATCTTTTTGGAAAGTCCCGGTTAATGGGATAACACTTTGATGATGATAAAGAATTTTTGTTTCGAGGAAGCTCTTAGGCCATGGTGATAGAGACTGCTAATGCTAACCTTGTCAGAGGTTTTATCTTGCTCCCAATTTCCAATCCGGTAGTCAATTGCAGTTTGTTGATGCTGCTCTGCTGAGCGGAGGATGATCAACTCAAAATGTAAAGGCTATTCAGTTGTATTTTGAAGTGGTTTTTACGCCTTAAAATTTAATTTCTTCAAAAGCGAACTTACAAGAGCACGGGTGCCTAAGAAGCTTCTGGTGGCTTTAATTTTATGGACTTCACCAGAGGAAATCTTCCTTCTCCCTATTTGGGTCTTCTGCATTTTCTTGGAGTTGCCTCTAAATCTCTATAGTCTCCTGCACTAGAGAGATGGCAAAAGAAGCTCCCTACATGGAATGCTAATTACTTATCCTTTGGAGGAAAGATCACTCTCATAAACGTGGCTCCATCAAACATTCTATCTTCTTCATTCCTATTTAAGTGTCTGGCTAAGGTAATGAAGCGTATTGAAAAACCGCAGCAGGACTTCCTTCATCAAATACCATTAAAAATAAAAAAAACTCTTCCTTCATCAAACATTCCATCAGATTCATGCCTATTTAAGTGTCTGGCTAACGTAATGAAGCGTATTGAAAAATCGCAACGGGACTTCCTTTGGCAAGGTAATAAGATGAAATAAGAAAATAACATTATGCTAAATGATCTCATCCATGCAGATCTAGGAAAGAAGGTGGTTTGGGTATTATAGTTCTCAAGGAGATGAAGCGAGGCTCCTAGACAAATGGTTCTAGAGACTAGGGATGAGTTTGCTTGCTTATGGAGGTGGTCCTTCCTTCCAAATATGGAGCGTCTATGGATGGTCAGTAATCTGGAGTGCTTTTCCTTTCTACTCCAACATGTGGAATGGTATTCTGCTTGCTTCCTCATGGAGCATTAGATTCCGCGCTGGTGTGGGAGATAGAATTCTGGTTTGGCTTGATATTTCAGAGGGGGATGCCCCTCCACCCACCCAATTTCTTGATCTCTTTCATTGTGCTCAGGGCCAAAGAGCTACAGTGGAGGATTACTTGGGGAGGGTTGGCAGTGAGGCTATATGGGGCCCTTTATTTAGAAGAAACCTCACTGAGGTACTGAGGTGGCCCTCATTGGGAATGTCGACATTCCATTCCATGGAACAGATGGAAGAGTTCCGACATCCTTGACAGATGGATCATTTTTGGTTGCCTCCTCGGCCATGAGAAGAGATGATATGGTAGCTCTTGGTCCTCTAGAATGCCTAATATTGAGGAAGATCAAGACCCCACCATATGGCATGGATACGATAGGAGCACTCTATGGATTTGGCTTTAACACGGATTTTACACACAAATAATGTAAGTATTGGATATGATATGGTACGTTGCCTATTTTGAAGTATCTGGGTAACCAAGGGCCCCACCTAAGGTCCTTACCTTTGGTTGGTTGGGTTGGGCTTAGCTTCGGGTTCACAATTGAATAGATCAACACCATGGACAGGTTGACTGAATCCAAAGATGGATTCAAGCACTAGGGCACGCGACCATAACAAAGACAATAATTGAAGAGAAAACTTAGAAGAAATCTTTTAATTTATAATAAGCATGAATTATAATGAAGCCTGTCAATCCTTATATAGAGGAGTCGGATTGGTCCGGTCTCTTGTCTGGCAACTAAGAATATCTAAAATTAAAGAAGTGTAAGTAAAATAGCAAACTAGATAATAGCAATCCTAATTAAACAATAAAAGAAAATAGAAATAGGATAAAATTAGAACTCCACAGTAGCTCCCGGTCAAATTGTGCTTGTGGACTAAACCCAATGTACCGGGTTGACCTATGGGTCAATGGGTTGGCCCAATTGACTTGGGCCTTGTCCGTACTGCATCACACTTTTAGGAGGTAACCTAATCATGGATAATATGTTGCATAGAAAGAGAATAGTAGTGAATGCTTGCCCAATGTGTTTAACGGCAGCGGAATCAATCGATCATTGGCTCCTTTATTGCAGATATGCTCAATTTTGTGGAGGTTGACTCTGGGATATTTTGATTGGAGTGTGCCGCTTCCAAATACTTTGTTCCAACTTTATGAGGTTTGTAAGATGGGAGGGGGGTTTCAAAGTGGAAGGATTATGTGGAAGGTTTCGTTCTTGACTACAATTTGGACTATTTGGGGGAAAAGAAACATGCAGTTCTTATAACGGAAATCATCTAATGAGCTCTTGTTAGTGGATAAAGTGAAGTTCCTTGTAGCTTATTCAATTACGCTCTTCCTCAATTTCAGGGCATCGCTATTGCTACAGTCTTATAAAAATGGAAGGAAGTATTTTTCTCCTCCCCAGCTTAGTCTTATATCCTACCCAGGTGGTCCCCTTCTTCTCATGGTGCCTTGAAACTAAACTTTGATGGAAGCTCTTTAGGAAACACAGATTTTGTTGGTTTGGATGGTTTAATCTGCAATGATGAAGGCTCTTCCCTTTTATCCTATTTTTGTCCAATAGATCATCGCTTGGTTAATCAAGCAGCTCTGATAGAGCTGAAGGTTGGCCTTCATGAAGCCTCTTGATCAAACCTTCTCAATATCATTGTTGAAGCCTTGAAGGGATTCCTTTTAGTGTTTTTCGATGGACTTTAGATTAAGCAAAAGCCTTTTTGTACATTGAAGACATTTTGGAACAAGTAACAAAATTAGCCTGGAGATTGGGTGTTTCTTTCTACAAAATCAAGCAAAGTGCCAACTTATATGCAGATTGTCTAGCCAAAGAGGGAATGCATTGACCAAATTTGGTCTTATCTTTTGTTAGGATCTTAATATGTGATTTGCTTTTGCTTGTTTTACCTTTTTGACCTCTCAGGCACTTTCGGTTCAGTATATAGCTCTTATACTGTACAGCTTTTGATGTCAATAAAGTCACTAATTAGAAAAAAAAAAAAACCCCTTGGCACAGTGGATACTGCTCACTATTGCAACCTTGAGGTTGCAGGTTCAAGGCATTTTGCAAATAAAACCAAGAAAAAAGAAATTATTTTAGTAATACTGATGAAGGAAAAATGTCTTTCCACAGGGGTATTCAAATCATTCAGATTGCATAAAGCCTGTACTTGTTGATGGATCTAATATTCATTTTTTTCTAATGTTTGATGGGATCTAATATACTGCTATTGCTTTTGGACATATTTCAAAATTTTAACAACATTACAGTTCAGAGGATCTAAAATTTTTGTTTTTAGGTAGAATTTCTGAAGCCATTTGCTTTCCTTTTCAGGACAGAGGCTGACCCTGTGATTCTTGCTGAATATGTGGCTACATTGATAAAGAAGGATAAATCTGCTAAAGAATTGCGAAAACTTTGTAATGAGAACTTGGTTGAGTTTTTGGGTCAAGGTATGTTTAATGTTTATCACAAGTGATAACCTCTCTCTCTATAATATATATACATCTATCTTTATTTTTTTCTTTTATTTTATTTTTTTTCTATTTGAATCAGACACTGTTTTAACCACGTGAACGTCCTGATCCTTTTGTAAGTCTTGTCTAATGCAAGTAAGGAAACCTTATGAGTACATGCGGTACTACGTTGTAACTTAAAGAAGCTCGATTTGCTTAAACAGCTTTATGATGCATTGAATGTTGAAATGTTAAAAACTGAGATCTTTATATTTTGGTGGCATTGCAGTATTTATCGTGTGTGCTGTTTGGCTATCTTTGATAAAATTATTAGTTACCATTCAAACAAAAAAAAGATGAAAAAAATAAAAATACTAGCATTGCAATTGTTTGTCTAAACAATTGTATCTTTGAGAATAGAAATTCTTTATCTCTTTGCACATAGTATAAGAACTATACTGCCACTAAATTTTCAGAACAAAGTTATGCAAGGTTCTTCTATCACAAAATGTCAAAAGTGTTTGTGTGTGTTGGTCATGGATTTGGTATTTGACACCCCGACTTCTTTGCAAAATGGAGCATCATTGTTACACAAACAGGTAAGCATTCTTCTTGATCTCATGGTGATGCCATTATTATCGTTATTATGCCATACTATGCCAGTAGAGGAGTGTGAAAGTTTCCCACACAAGAAGAGCATATATTGCATTTTGATGATGCATTCTTGATTAATTCATCATGGAAGTAGGTCCCATATTGAATATGGTTGGTAGTCTACTTGAATAAGCTTCATCAAAAGTTAATCAAGATCAGTTGTTGTGATTTTCCACGATCTTATGGGACTCACATGGTCCATGCTAAGGCGCTATGATCCACATCTTAAGGACCATAAATGGGTCACGTACAGGTTTCTAGTGTTCTTTGGTTTTTCGCTTCATTGTTTTTTTAGCATCGGTAGGAGTCTTCCTGTTTTTTTTTTTTTTTTTTTTTTTTTTTTTTTAAAGTTGGGATCTGAATGACACTGGGTCCCACTTGGGCCACTCTGACTTCAGTTTGAACAAGATTTTATTTTGTAGTTAGGGTTGTTGGAGTTAAAAAGACCTACACTAGTTTTGGAAGAGGTTTGTGTGACTGAGTTGGTCTTGTTTTCTTCTTACATATACTCTTATTCCAATGAAGAACTTGGATGAAATAGTGAGTTCATTCTGGTCGTAGTCCGTGAATTCATCTCCTAACACCTGACAGCTCTGGGTGTGGGTGTGATTTTTCTCAGTTCCATTTCTGTATCTGGGGGAAGAGATGCTCCTTGATTTGATGGTGGAAACCCTGCTTCTTTTCCCTGATCAGCCTTGTCAATGTCAAATGGTGGAGAGGGTGAAGGAGGTGGAATTGTCATCTCAGTAGCTTTTATGGCAATTGTCCTGATATTTTACCCATAGGTGGACTCTCTTTTGCAATTTTCCTGATATTTTGCAGATTTGCACGGTATTATGGAAATATTTTCAAATATGGTGATAATTTGAAAATACCACAACATTGTCAGGAAAGTAATTTTCCTTGATATGATTGTAATAATCTCTTTGATATTTTCAGAATATCAGCGATATTTGTAACAATGGCATGAGTGTTCATTCTCACTAATATGCAACTGATGATGTCTTCACCTTTGCCACTTCTTTAAACCTCTGAGAGTGAGTGAGAGAGAAGACTTGTAGGCAAGATAGATGGATGTCGCCTCATACCTTCATGTGTGGTAAGCCAATGGAGTTGATTTATGGCTTGTGGCAAGTGGATTCACACTTTTTTGTGAACCCAGCAAATTTATATTGTCAATTTAACCACAAATTAATCACTCTAACCTGTTAACCAGTAATTCATTGCCATGATAAACCTAGCTAAATGGAGTCCACAAATTGATGTTTGCAAGGCACTCAAATTGAAGTTAATGAATTGATACCATGAATCGAAGGTGAACTAACCAAATACAGCCTATGAACTCGATGCAGGCCCTAGGTTAGGGCTTGCGTGGAGTGCCAAAGCACTGTGTTCGCAAACACCTCAAATTATCTCCACGGAGATTTCAACACGAGACGCACCTTTATTCAATAGGAAAAACCAAGGAAAAACCCTCAATTCTATTCAATAATCAAGTTTGTGATTTTCATCTCTACAATGCTATACTAATAGGAAAAGCAAGCTTACGGCCTAAGCAAACCTAATCTAATAATGGAAACTACCCTAATTACAATCAGAAACATGCTAATTGATAATTAGGAAAGATCAAAAGGAAACAAAATAAAATATCTCTAACTATTTTGGGCGGGACCACTTATGGTATGGCCCATTTTGCATCATCCCCCCTGGTTGAAAGAAGAGTTCAACCTCGAACTCGGGTCTTCTCCATGTTGCCTCTGTGGACATGGTGTATGTGAAGCACTTCCTTTGTGGCATGGTCCCTTGATTTCTGCTTGGGTGATTCTGGCTTTTTGGGATGGAGTGTAATATCCTTTCACAGTGCATGAACGTGTACATGTCTTGCATCCCATGAGTGCCATTCTTGTCTTACATCCATGGGTGACCCAATAGGATATCTCCACTGTCCATTGATATTACATTGCACCAGATTGTATCTTTATAATCATCTCCAATTGCAAAAGTAACCTGACATGTATGTCGCACTTGTGCTTCATCTCCTATCATTAGCCATTTGACAAAGTAGGGACAATTGTGCTTGTAAACCTTCAGCTTCAAGCGATCAACAAGAGTCTGGAATATGATATTTTTGCAACTTACTCCATCAATTACAACTGTACATTTCTTTCCATTTATTGTACCTATGCAACGAAAAATATTTCTCCACAACCATCTCTTCTCAATAATGGGTATAGACTCTTGTTGCACCAAGAGAACTTCGCCATCTTTTTTAGCCTCTATTTCCTCCACTTCTGATTCTTTGCTTTTAGGAGCATCTTGTATTTCCGGTTCTTCTTGTGCACCTTCCAGTAAGTTCATTCTTTTTGGACATTCAAACGAACGGTGCCCTTTTTGTTTGCAATGAAAACTTGTGAACCTATTCTGATCTTCAAACTTGGAGGAGGATTTCTCTGAGGAACTAACGCTTGGATTAGAATGACTTTCATGGAGTCTTTTGCGCATACCATTTAAACACACCAAATTTCGGGCTTGATAATTTGCAATATCTTTGGCCTTGATGGCATGCTGGAAGTCAAAAATTTTAAATGTAAGTATATTCTGTATGTCAATTCGCAGCCCATGACACCCAACACATCATCATCCTCATTCAAGCCACAACGAGCTTGCATGGTCAAGAACTCCTCACTCCTCAGAATATTCAACAACAGTTTTGGAACCTTGTTTCAAATCTTGAAAACTTGAACAGAGATCTTTTGAATAATTCACAGCGAGGAACTTTTGCTTCAATAGGTTTTTCATCTCAATCCATGTCTCAACAAGATCTATATTTTGGTTCATTCTCTTCTTTTGCAATTCGGCCCTCCAAATTGCAACATAATTGCGAAATCGAGTTGCAGCCAGTGTAACTTTATGACCATCCGTCATTGGCTTGTGTGCGAAAATATTCTCCACACACACTAACCAATTCATGAATTCATCCGGTTTCAACTTTCCATCATATTAAGGAATCACGAGTTTAATACATAAATCTCGATCAACATTTACTGCATGTGGATCTCGTTGATTCCGATTATGTCCTCCATCATTCAGTGATTATCCTCACGCCGATTAGTTTCCAAATTGGTTAATCGGGTTTCAATCCTTGCAAGAGTGTCTTGGATTTGAACCATCGTTGCAGAGAGATGATTTACATTTTCCGGTAACTCCCCAACGGTTCCTTTCAAATCCTCATCGATTGTGGAGGAAGACTCCATTTCTGCCTTCTTATGAACCACCATTTTTTTTTAATGCAATCTAAAAAAATCTGACTGACTTAATGGATAGATTTACTCTCCACGATCACGTTGACAAAAACGGATTTGAAATTTGACGGTGGATGACCCAACCCACCCTCATCGTTGGGTTAAATTTGTTGTTGATTGGACTCAACCCAAATGAAGGCCCAGATGGGGACCTTCTTGCCTCACGTGGTATAGAACACGTGGGTCGCTCCTCGGGGGCAACAAAGGAGAAGAAAAAAGGGATTTGGTTTCCCTTTTCGTTGCTGAGCGTTGTGGAAAAAGAGAGGAAAGCAAGGAAGGTGAGAGTGGGAGGTTGGAGACTCTGGCGACTTTGAAGATACTCGCCGAAGGACATGACGATGACAATGCCGTCAGCGATGGTGTTCGGCCCTGGCAGAGATGGATTGGACGGCTTTGGCATTCGGTTGCTTGTTGCTCTCGACTGAAGGAGACAAAAGCAGTGGCGATTTTTGGTGTTGGTCGCGCCGTCAGAGTGCTGCACTAGGTATGCACTGCTCTCCTTTTATTATGGGTTCCTCCTCTTTCTTTCTCTTATTTTTTGTTTTTTTTCTTGCCTGGGGTTCTAGCAGTGGGGGAAATGCCTGCGGCAGGGGGGAGGGGGTAGCCGTTCTTGCATGGGGGAAAGGGTTTATCGATTAGGCTTTGGGGTGGATGGGTCTGTCGGTTTGGATTTTGGGAGGGTTGGGTTGCTGGTTTGGGCGAGTATAGGATTTGCACTAATGTAAGGATATGCTGGGAATGGGGTTCGGTTGGGTTTTTGTTGGGTTTCGATTGTCTGGGCTGGCAGCGGATTTGGTAGGGGTTAGGAGGGATTTCGGTTTAAGGCAGAAAGGGTACGGGATGGCTGGAAGATGGGATGGATAGGCTTCGATCGGTGACCGGAGCGACGTGGATGTGGATCTTCACTCTAATACCAACTGATCAAAGCCCTAGGTTAGGGCTTGCGTGGAGTGCCAAAGTATCGTGTCCGCAGACACCTCAAATTATCTCCATAGAGATTTCAATACGAGGACATAACTCTCTTAGGGAAAAACCCACAATTCTATTCAATAATCAATTCTGCGATTTTCATCTCTACAATTATATGTATATGAAGCGAACATAACCCAATTGAGAAATCAGCTCGATTTGTAAAAGTGAATTTGATTTCTTAAGCTCGATTTGTACAATTGAATTTGATTTATTCAAGTTCCTTTAACCCTCCCAATCCCCTCCCTCCCACGTCCCTCCTCCATTAACTCATCAAAACGTTTCAAGAAAAACAATGATCCCCTCTCTCCCACACCCCCCCTCCATTAACTCATCAAAACGTTTAAAAAAAAATAATCATCAAAACGGTTCTCATTCTTATCTCCTCTTAATGCAAATACAACAGTCAATGTTCTTCAATCATTCCCCAATGCCTTTCTTCTCACGTTTTTGCTCTCTTATACTTAATAAAAAAAAAAGAAAAACATCAGTTTGCTTAATAGCTTGATGATTTGGTTCAGAATCCAGTATGCATTCTTCTCCTCCTTCCTCGACTCCTCTCGAAGACGGCCTCATCCGCAATGTACATCAGTTTGCAGTGTTATATGATAACTGGGTATCAAGAATTGCGATTTGGGATAATGCCCATAGGAGATAATTTCCCATTTGACCAGCCACTGTAGTCTACCATCATCGAAATTTGCCATCTCCTTCATCGAGTTGTGATGTATACGTACGATATGTTATATGTTGGTCCCATGTGTGATCATGTTGATTGATTGGTTCTCCTTTCTTTTCTTTTTGGACCTCGATTTTTGTTTTTGTTTGTACATCTTAATCTCAATTGCTGAGGAAGAACATTATGTATACGCACCTTATGTTGTGTTTTATGCACACCAATTATATGTTAGAATGTATGAATCAACTGTGATTGTCTTTATAAGTTCATCATAGTATTTTTTTTTTTTTTTAAGTAAATGCATCCATTATGCCATCCATCAAATTACATTATGTTTTTCAACTACATTGATATTAACTTTACTTTTAAATTCCAATTATGCTTCTGAATACTTATTTTTGTATGATATTTTCATGCCACAAAATATGTTGTATACTTTGTTTATGTTTCGGTTAAGGAACATTCAAAAAGTATGAAAGCTAATTTCTCTTCTCTTGTAACAATATGGTTCATAACTTGATGCGTCAATTGCATGATTAGAGCATGTCAATCTCCTACCACTGCAACAATTTCACCCAACATATTATAATAAAATATGTTGATCCCCTTTTTGCACGAAGTGGCATTATATTAAAATAAAATCAGGTGAAGTATACAAATTAAAAATCAACGTCTTACAGTTTTTTCACCTCGCAAATATAGAACTTTATTCAGTCCTTTAGTTCTAGGTAAGTAATTTCTATCCTTGGAAGTACATAATTTATTTATCTAAATTTTTTTTTTATATAAAATGCCTGATGTAGTTTGAGCTTTTTCCACAACTTTGACTTACTGATATATTTTTTTTTTTGGGTGATTGAATATCCACTAGTCTATGTCAACTCTTTAAGATATAAGCCTATAGACCGATGAAAGAACCTTTTAAATATTATATATATATATATATATATATGGGAGATGCTCCTATGAGAGCATCTTTCACCTTACTATGAGAGATAAGGTGTGGGCCCTCACATTTAAGTTGTTGGCATTGGATATGGATGTGAGGGCCCCCACCTTATCTCTCATAGTAAGGTGAGAGATGCTCTCATAGGAGCATCTCCTTGTATGTGTCTATATATATAAACTATGTCGAGTTAACAAATCATTGTTTTGTATTGTATTTATCCAAAAGCTTTTTCAATTTTGCAATTTTTGGATTACCGCGCCTTAGTTGATTCAAGTATACAAATTGTTTGGTATCTAACATGGAGCTTCAATCTGGGAATCAAAGATGTACACTACTTCAGAGTAAGTGATGGGGAAATGCGATCTATGATTCAACATCTTCATGATTCAGACAAATTCAACCTCTAATCCCAATATATGCTCACCATGACTTTTGTTGGCTGTCATTCGAGTGCGTTCTACACGTTTGAGGTTCTTATGAGAACCTCTACTCACTGAACACCTATTCTCATCCTACATATGTGCATAGATAAAATGATGCAAATTTCAAAAGGAAAGTATTAGAAATATGCAGTTCTCAGCCCGTAGTTCAATTCCAGTAGCCAATTTGGGGGGTTCTAGGCACATAATCACACTATGGGTATGCAAGCGTGCAAAGGTGTGAAAGCAATGTGCATCTTGAATCACAGGTCTTTGGTTTCTGCAAACTTGAGACAATACTATGATTCACATTATCAAAGTAAATTTGTTTTCTTGCTATTGTCCGCATCTGCCGCTGTTTAGTCATCTCAATTGCAGGATTCATTGTGATAATGTGATGTGCTTCAGTTGCTTTCTTTATTTTTGTGTTTATGGTTGTGTAACTAGCCAATGATAAAAAGTGTATTGACAACGTAATTTGATATTGTGCATGCTAAAATATGAGTACTAATAGGACAATCTAAGTTTGTGTTGGATTATAAACTTACAATTAGCACACAAAGGCAAGTTGTAGCTGTACACATATTGAGTAATGGGAGTATTATAATCTATGATGCCCAGATACGGCAGGGACACGCCATACATATGGCGGGGATACGGATTTTATATGTAAAAAGTGAAGTATCTGATACGATGCGTTGCCCATTTTGAAGTATCCGTGCATCATAGATTATAAGTCCTCTAATCTTAAATTGTTTTCTTACTTTTGTATGCCCTCTGCTAAATGTACCGTTTAATCTTCCCATGTGCAATCTATCTATGATAATATTGTGAAGTTTTGTTGGATTGTGTGGTTACGATTATCGTATCTTAACGAGTGGTAAATAAAGTAGATTGTAAAACTCTAAGGGCTGCCACAATTCTATTGTATTGATTCTAATTTTTTTTTTCTGTGACATGGAATTTACCAATTAAAGGACTTAAGGCCAAAGAATGGTGAATGGCATGATGATCTGCAAATGATCATTAAAGTAACATCGATTTTAGTTATTAATTGCATCATATCAAAACTTTGCTCTAAAAAAGATTTTGCATCTCCAACTTTTACTATTACTTTATAACTTTCATATTACAACTGTAGTTGATTTCTTGAGCACGGGTTTTTTTCGCTAGTGCTATATTGATAGGAAAAGCAAGCTTAGGGCCTAAGAAAACCTAATCTAATAATGGAAACTACCCTAATTTCAATTAGAAACATGCTAACTAATAAGTAGGAAAGATAAAAAGGAAACAAAATAAAATATCTCTAACTATTTTGGGTGGGACCACTTATGGTATGGCCCGTTCTGCATCAGAACTTGTGCCATGAATCAGTCAAACTAATTGTGTAGACGTGATTGTGTCCAATTGAATGAATTAACAGGAGTACATCGAGCTGAGTGAATTGGCTTCATTCAGAACCTCGTGATTTACAAACTGTGAACTGAAAACCAACTGAATCTAACTGTGACCTTTGCAACTGTGTTTTGAATCACTGTTACCATTGTTATATCTTTTTCCTCTTGTCTCTTGGTGAAAAGGGTAGCTTGTTATTTTTTGGATGTGACAATATTAAGTTTTAGTTTTTGAAATGTTGTGTGTTTTTTCTTCTATTTATGTCATTTATCAATTGTTACACTATACAGTTGTGTATCTTGGTCCTTGCCATGATCTTATTAATGCAACATAATTATATGAATCCTTTAGGGGTCGTTTCTCTTTTATGCAAATGGTAGGAAAATGCTCCACATGCATAAACAATGAACATGTGGTTCATTTACATAATAAAATGAGTCACATATGTAACACATTCGATTATTTGTCATTTTCACTTCTCTTCACATGTGAATCTTAGTACATCCAACGGTTCACCGTTTTTCACAAATTTCTCAAAACTCATAATGAATCAAGTAAGGAAAATTGCTTTTGGCCTTCTAAAGAGGATGAATGCTTTAGACCATGGAGATGGGGCCCGCAGAAGTCCAGTAAAGCAGATCTAATGGTCTGGGTTTTTTTCACGAGTCTCTAAAAAATCCATGATAAATTTAGAGATGAAATTTGACCCCCTAGCCATTTTTTGCATTCTTAAGAGAATTAATGGTTCAGATCATGATTTAGGGGCACATAGGAATAAAAAATTGAAAATCCAGACGAGGCTCAAGGGGTGTGAAAATCACTTCAATTATATTGTACTACATCCTAAGGAGCACGGACACACCACGATATGGACACGCTGACACGGCATTTCTCAAAAAAGTAGGACACGGACACGTCGGGGACACATTAATATTTAATACTAATAATAATAAATCTAATCATATACATGGACACGCCGACACAGTAGATCTTCTTCTTTTACTTCTTCTTTCGTTAGGGCTGGACGGACAAATGGGGTTTTTTCTCTTTCGTTTAGGGTTGGACGGACGAATGGGGTTTTTTTTCCTCTTTCGTTTAGGGCTGGAGCTGGATGGATGAATTAAAAGAGCCCCCTTTTCCTCTTAAGTTATAACTTTTTACAAACAACCTCCTTTTTTTTTTTTTACTCTAATTTTAATTTTTTTCCAATTAAAAGGGGCCAATGTGTCTCTAACGTGTCCCGGTGTGTCCCAAGATTGTCCCCAACGTGTCCAGAATATAAAATATAAAAAAATAAATAGGATACTCTTTTTGGTGTGTCCGACACGTGTTGGAGCGTGTCCGTGCTTCTCAGACTACATCCAAGGTTCACCATTTCTCACACATTTCTCAAAATCCATGGAGAATTTTTTTGGCCTTCCAAAGAGGATGAATGGTTCAGATCTTAATTTAGAGGCCCATAGAAGTCCCAAAAAAATATATCTAAGGTGATGTATTTTTTCATAATTTTCTCAAGACCTGAAATTTGACCCTAGTTGGTTTTGGCCTTCCAACGACATGGTTTAGATCTTGATCCAGGGGCCCACATGGTTAAAAAAATTAAAAAAACTGGAAGGCCCAAAATATCGCCTGGGTTACTGTAACATGTGCGCAGCAACAGTAACATGTTTAATTGGATTTACCAGGGTTGAAGGTTCGAAACAGTAACATGTTTAATTGGATTTACCAGGGTTGAAGGTTCGAAATTTTGGGTGCAAAACCGGACGATTTTCTCAGCAATATTTATGCATGTGATGTGTAAAATGGTACAGACAAACATGTGATGTGTAACGGTTACACATGAATGATTACGCATGGACCCTCATTTTCATATGTAAATGGGTGCAAACAAATGACCCCTTATCACAAATTTTTAGTAATAGCCGGAGTGTTCCTAGGTTCAGAGCGGTCCAGCCTGTTGGCTCCCTTGGCCCTTTCTATGATCAACTAAGCACACCAACCCAAAGTTGACACTACCCAAATTGTGTAGGCCCTTGCATAAAAGTTTGTTACCCATCCCTAACGACTACTATTTCAACAACTCTGAATCCCTCAAAACAGTACTTCTCTTGATCAGATGGTTCCCATTTTTTACACGGAGAGGTCATAGGGAGACCTTTTTAAATGCCTAAAACCCCCCATGATTGTCATGCTTCTTTCTGTTGAGCCCACATGTTTGACTGTTAGGAATGGTTCTGGCTGTTCCTTGAAAATGACTGTGTGTATATGTGTTGCGTTCGTGCTTGCGTGAGTGCGTATGGGTGTGGATGGATATCTGTACATTGCTTCATCAATGTGTTCCTTGTCTATCTTCATTGTAACTCTGCTCTCTGTCCTTTTTTATGCTTGTAGATACAGAGTCCTTTATCACAAAACTGTTCCAGGCCCTAGAAGATGGTTTGATTTTATCTCTCACTGAAAGAGCGGATAGTGTCAAGCAAGCCGAACCGTCTCCAGCCCTCACCACTGTGGATCCTGTAGGACAGGAAAGTTTGTCACCCAAGCCAGAGAAGTTTTCTTCTTCTGGTCTTGTTACTGACCCTGAAGAAAAAGAAGTCAGTGATGATGATGATGATGACCGCAACCATAAGCATCGAAGACGAGAGAACCGGTCTATGTCTTCTGACAAAGATGCTCAAGAACAACTTTTCAGGAGACCAAACAAAAAGCGTTACCAGTCTTTTGAGAATGGGCAGGTATTCCTCGGAAATGATCCACAATCTAGCGAAATCCAAAAGGAATATAATATTGCAGCTTTAGATGGTGTGAAGGTTGAAAAACGACATGCTGGCTTGGCACCATTATCCCGTGCTCCTCTGGATTTAGGTCACAGGACAAAGGTATCCCAGAAATTTCGTAGTGATACTGGTCCTCGTTTTGATTTTCCAACGTCGCTAGGTCGTCTTCCCATAGGTAGAGGAAGAGGAAGAAATAGTGGCTCTTGGAATCAGCATGATTCAAGATTCAACTCTGTTGATACACATGAGTTTGCATCGCAGATGGCTCAACAGGGACCGATTCCTCCAAGCCTTTATGCAGGGAGGGGGATACCAGATGCCGCTTCACAAAGTGGCTCATGGGGTGCATTTGGGTTGATTCATGGAATGCCCAATGGGGGTCTGGATGCACTTCATCCACTTGGCTTGCAGGGAACACTGAGGCCAACGATTAGTCCTCTGAATATTGGCATTCCACATCAGCGCTGTAGGGACTTTGAGGAGCGTGGATTTTGTTTGAGGGGGGATATGTGTCCGATGGAACACGGAGTAAATAGAATTGTTGTGGACGATGTTCAGGTATGCTTTCTTCTTTGAATTGATTTCCTGATTTTATTAGCTTATGTATCATCAACCTTAATGGCTTTGCTATGATTTGGGAAATTCATGGGTGTTCATCCATATGTGTGTTATTGCCTGAGGCCAACTTTTCTTATTACTGGCATGACAAATAACTTCAAGATTAACTCTGTGATCCAATGATTTATTTGTCAAGAGTGCTCAAAAGAGGAATATAAGCCATGATGAGTCTTTGTGAGTTTACTGTTCTTGTGCATTCATATCACTGAATGAGACTTTCCTATGTGACCTCTGTGTGTGGGGTTCCCAAAATTTCTGGATCGGACAGGCCATCTAATATTTGTCCACATTGTTGTTGTTCTTGGTTAAAAGATTGGAGGTTACCATCTCCAAATGTTGGGGATCGTTTCCATGGTATGGGCCATTAGGTGGTCTGTAATGTATCACTGAAACATGGAACTCACCTTCTATTTATGGCACTTCAGGACTGCTACATGTGTCCTGCATCAGGGCCTAGTAATTCTTTTTATTACTATGAAGTATGAACATACCCGATTTTGTGATTATTCATGCATAGTGATGCCCAGATACGGATGCTGGTATGGACAACGTTACATGGATCAAGGATACAACTCTGAACTTTCGAAAATCTAGGAGACGGATATGGGTGTCCTAGTTTTTTCTCTAGATGACTTCTAAATTAATGATATTATCATTGTTTGCGTTCCTTTCTAACAATTTTTACATCTAGGAGTAAAAATTTTAAAGAAAATGTGAAATAATGGACTTGGTAAGTAGAATTTGCTAAACTTGTATAGTAGGAAGTATCGGTGTTGCATCAGTCTGACACAGATACGTTGGGCTTGTACAAATATCCAGGTATCATAGGTGATGCCTTGTTGTGTTTACATGGTGTGCTCTCTTACGAGGTGTGAATTTTAGAAACTCAAACATGCAAATATTGTCCCCACCGTTTTCTGGGGCAATACGAATACAAGCTATTGGCAAATTTAGCAACTTCTTCTTGTCATAGTTTTTCACTTCTGGAGACATTAATGATTGTCCCTTTCCCCTGCCACAATTAACTCTATAGCTAATAGATGATTTGAATATGACAGAGCCTTTCACAGTTCAACCTCCCTGTTTCAATTCAAGGCGGATGCTTACTGGGAGTGCAAGGTGGGACTGGAGCATTACCCCCCGTCTCTGCTCCTTCAAATGCATTGACAAACGGCAAAGGCTTGCATGGTAAAATTAGCAAGTCTGAGGTGTCTGATGATGGTGTAGGCTTGAATGGATCGTTTCCTTGTTCTGCTGAATCTGTTGAGGCGGACTTGTATGATCCTGATCAGCCTTTGTGGAGTAATGACCATCCTGAAACATCAGCTTCACTTTTAAGGCTTCCTTCTCCCAAGCTTGAGGACACTAAGCCCTTATGGGCTGCTGGTACTTCTGATAATCAGAACTTCAAAATAGCTGGTGGCAGTGACAGTGAGCGCCTGGATAGAAGCCTCACTGCTGCTGTTGGTTCACAAAGTACTACTTCTGTTTGGGGCCGGATAGGGAATTCTAGAAATAGATTAGAAGTGGCTGGTAAAGCTGACAATACTGTCAGTGCTACTGGCAATGAAGGGAATGAAATGAAGGAGGATCAAGAGGAGAAACTAAGCAATATTTGTGGTTCGTCCGGACAAGGTAAACGGGCTACTATGGAGGAGGTTAGTCCGAAAGCTAAGAACTTCTCCAGCATGTCAAAGCAACGTACAGATTCTAGGCGTAATGTTGGGCGGGCATTTCAGAAAGCCCAACGTACACTCTTTGTCAATGGTATTCCCCTTGCAAACAACAAGAGAGATGCCCTTTTTTCACATTTTAAAAAATTTGGAGAGGTTATTGACATTTATATTCCAGTAAACAGTGAAAGAGCGTTTGTACAGTTCTCCAAGAAGGAAGATGCAGAGGCTGCCCTGATGGCACCTGATGCTGTCATGGGAAACCGTTTCATCAAGCTATGGTGGGCTAATCGCGATAGCATTCCTGATGGTGGAGAAAGCAGTGCTAATTTTGCAAATGTACTTTCTCGTGGCACGATAGCAGCTTCTATTCCATCTCATCCATCTGTTGAAGTAGGAAAAGAAAATAAACCATCTTCAGCTGCGAAGTTGCACACTGCACCCATATCTGATGCTACTATGCTTGCTACCATTACTCCAAGATCTGTTGTAACAAATAGTCCCAAAGGCACACTTCCGTCACAAAAGAAGCTGGAGACTTTGGAGCTTTTGGAGGAACTTCGTAAAAAACAGGAAATGCTAGATCAGAAGCGTAATGACTTCCGCCGTCAGTTGGATAAACTTGAGAAACAAGTAAGAACAATTGTTATTTATTTCTATACTTTGAGAGGTTCAGAAAAAGCATATAATTTTTACCGTGATGGCGGTTGCTTTTAAGTACTTGCTTTTATGGCCTGCATTAGCTGAACTTGATTGCAATATGATTTCAGATATCATTAGTATCTGGAGTTTTGCACCCACTTTGGGGGATATATGTAGTGAGACTTAACCCTCTATTATTTAAAAAGAAGAAATGACAGTGGTCTGGGCAGTTTTATATATATATATATATATATATATATATATATGCTCCTGTGAGAGTAACTCTCACACTACTATGAGAGTAAGGGAGGGACTCATTGATCCAATGCCAATAGCCTAAATATGAGCCCCAACCCCCCCCATTGATCCAATGCCAATAGCCTAAATATGAGCCCCAACCCCCCCACCCCCACTCTCATAGTGGCGTGAGAGTTACTCTCACAGGAGCATTTCCATATATGTATATATATATATATATATATTCAATTTTCTTGATGTACTGTTTCAAAAAGTAATTTGCTTGCCTACATCATTGTCTGTCATTTATCTTATACATACTAAAATGTGAAATAGAAGAAAATTGTTCTTTAGACACTTAAAAATTTGAAAGAAGGAAATGGTTTATAGATTTTCGTATTGGCTACCTGCACCTACTACATGTGGTAACTTGTATTGCTAAGTATGAGCAAGTTTGAAGCTCGTCGTTAGATATGTATCACCAATATCTCCTGGCTCGAAAATTAGGAAGTTAAATCGACAAGTGGACCACATCAAACACGAGAGCTAGACTTTTCTGAAGTGTGAAATCTACTGGTCATCAATATTTAACATTGCAAAAAAAGGGGGGCCTAAATGATTCCATATATGGCATGATTGCCTATTGATGGTTAGAACAATGACCAATGTTCTTTTAGGATGGGAGAATGCCGGGCACACTCGTTGCAACTTGCAACCCTGCCCTGGCATGTAATGGCTTAAAAGATGGGGTTAGAGATTAAGGTTTATTTGCACAAGCATAGGAAAAGATCCAATACAAGTCTATTATACAAATTTAAAATACAAAGAATAATATAAAAGTTGCTAAATCTAAATCATGTTTTATGCCTAAACATTGAAGAAGATATAATTTCTTCACTAATTACCCTGTTCAATTCTCTTACTGAAATAAATTGTCTTATTTTGAAATCAATGAAAGCATGATTAACTGAGAGAATGATTTTATAAATTGAATTTGATGATTTGAAAAGAAATACGATTTTATTGTGCTGCAGGCACATTGTTAATTAAAATAGCCATGGAATTTTAAAGTAAACAATGGTTGGAAATTCTGAATGGAAAGTAGACAGATTTTATGGTTGGATTTGGATGGGAGGTGAGGAAGATTATATAACAGACTTTCTTGTTGTAAATCTAGGATTTGGTTTTTAAAGCATGGTGGATTGGTTCCAAAAATATAAAAGGGACTTTTTTCTCCCATTTTTCTTTGGGAAGTTATCCAAGTGCACTTGCAGCAAGGTGGAGCTAGCACTCGTGATGCCCACTTTAAAACTGACCTCACCAGAATGGCGCTTGTTCCAAATATTATATTTGCCCTTAACTTTAAGAGTTGGGTTCTAAATTTTGTTTAGTGACTTATTTGTAGTCAAGGATAATATCTTAGGTTAGGTTTTAGTTACTTTGGAGTCTTCAATAAAGCAGTTCTGTTGCTATCAGAAATCTTAGACAACAGAAATGAGTAATGACTGCTATATATATGGCGGCGTATTGGAGTGGGCAAAGATAGTGGATTTCTTTTATTCTGATATTTCTTCAGTGACAGAGAAGGTGTGAAGCCCTTTGTGATAGGTGGGTATGAAGTTGAAGCCTTGAAAATGTTAATAGTGAATAATAGGTGGCATGAGGCATTCTCCTATTGTAAAAAATACCAGGTCCAATGCTGAGAGTTTGGGCTACATATCTCATGGTTGTTTCTTTATCAATCTGATGTTACATCTTTTGGCACAGCTTGTGGTCATTCTCCACTCAAAGCTTGATCTTGGATCATGGTTCTTTTGTTTGCTGCTGCTTTCTTATACATGAAGACTAGGTGGTGCAAAACATTCTCCTGTTTTACAAAAGACCAGGTCTAAGGCTGAGAGTTTGGGCCACATGTCACATGGTTCTTCCATTGGTAGTCTGATGTTGTATCCTTTGGGCACTACAGCTTGTGGTCATTCTTCGCTCAAGGTTAGATCTAGGTCCATTTATTTGGTAATGCCTTTGTATATGTCTCGACTGCTGAGCGTTCCATAAAATTGCACAACCAGAATGTAAATATTATAAACAAATCAGTTTGAAGGGGACATGGGATTCCAGGATTATTTTGTCCTTTAACATTCAAAGTAGCTGCCGATTAGGATTTGTATGAAAAGAGGGTTGAACTGTAAAAACTTTTAGACATTTACGCGTATATACATGTTGGCATCATTGATTATTGCATGCTGATTTTGTTTTTTCCTGCAAGTTTTGGGCCTGATTTTAGTTGCTCATTTTTACTGTTACTTCTCCACATTGGCTAGCTACAATTGAAGGTCTCTTTAAGTTCAAGTTAGGTTTTTACGTACCTGTTGAGTTGCATCAAGAAAGCTGACGAACCCAAGGAACAATACATGGATGAAAATATGATAGCAATCTTAGAATGTCTGTAAGCAAATATCTAAACATGTCAAATCAAGATCTGAAGATCTAAACATGTTCCTGTGCATATGCAAAGGTCCTAAGTATGTATCTGACCTTAAAAACTGAATTGGAATGAGGTCAGATAATACTTGAGTTGTGCTCCTAGACTGAGAGGAAGATAAAAATCCCAAAATCCAAATTTTCCAACCAAAAGTAAAAAAGAAAAGAAAATAAGAAGAGAGAGGTGAGCTAGGATGCTAGCATTAACATTGACAAGAGTTCATTAATGGAGTGCACTGGGGTGACTTTTAGCCGGGGGATTAGAGAAGTCTGTCCTGTCCTGACCTTTTCTAGAATCCATTTCATGTAGGCATATTCTCTCACTCTATCTACAGCATGACTTCCAGAAAAAAGGAACTTGGATGCGCTTGCAGTGGAGTTAAGTGGGGGCTGTGAAGCCACTGCCGGACCTATAATGGAGGTTTTCCAACGTGGTGCTGCTGCAAAAGCTGACAAAGTGGAGACCCCTAGGACAACGAGAGCAACATTGCTGCACAAGAGTCACCATAAGCCACAGGGATGGATCTTGGCTAGGGAATCAAAATGTCATTTGATGTGTGTGTACTTTGCATCTCAGTCCTACAGTGATTACTCCAGTGCAAACTGGATCCCAAGTGGTGAAGACCGTAAATGCTCTAAACACAATAAATGGAGGACCTTTTTGCAAAGTCACACGAGGATTTAGTTCATGGTTCAAATTGTAGTTGTAGTTGCGTTTTCGCTTGAACTCAAAAAGGGATACGTCGTCACATGGTTTGTGGCTGTCAGCGTGAAAATTTTCTGATCCCAAAAGAATTTAAAAAAATAACAAAACATCCCAGACTATTGAAAATACAAGAAACAATTTTTTTTTTTTTCATTAGTACTTATTGGGCCCCTTGAGTGATAACATCTTGCATCGCTCTTTTGTCATAAACTATTTAGAGAAGGGAGCCCCTCAACTGAATGCTGGCGCTCTCCAAACATGTGGTGGGGCCCATTTTACGGTCCATCCAAGTGGACCATCAGCCGGGGACCCCCCTGCTAGTCATGGGCCCTGGGGGTTGACACCCATTTGACTGAATTGGACTGTTGGATTGAGTGTGCACTTGTTTTGGCTTGTTGGCCCTGGATCAAGTGGGCCCATTATGATATGAGCCTCAATCACCATACACTGGCTGTTTTAGGGGAGATCTTTCTGTAAAGGATCAACAGATCTTTGTATTGGAGAATAAGAAGAAGAAGAGAGAAAGAGAGATTGTGGAATCTGTTGTATCCCAAAGGGATGATCGACTGTTGTTCTTTATACACAAAGTATTACTAATTACAGCCTATGATTGATCCTAATTACATGTGTATATAAGTAAGAAAGGAAAGAATGTAAATGAGATTGCCATCAGACAACTATACAATGTTTGATCAAATCTAAGAGATCCCACATGTGGGTGTGGCTATTGTTAAGCTTTGGGCCTCTTGGTCATGGGCGTTGAGAGATCGGCTTGCTTCTTTGTTTGTTCTTCTACACTTTTGATCCACCCACACCCCCCGCTAGGGCCCGAGGTGGGCCCCACAGCTCCAGGGTGAGCACCTGTGCTCAGCTGAGGGGCTTCCTTTAGAGTATGTTCAAATTTAATGACAAAGTTATATATGTTGAAAGTTAAATCACTATAAAAATCATATGTGATGCAAATCAAGTGAATATCTTCAACTAAATAATCCCAGCCATCCTTAGGATGAGCAAATTTGGAAAAGCTGAAAACCATGGGTAGGATCTATAAAATTGCCTATCCATGAAATGATTTTGCCAATATCAGATTCCCATTCTTCTTCCTTATCAGAGCTTATTGGTTTCTCAATTTTTGTAGAAACATATTTTCCAAGTTTCTGTCCTTTCAAAAAATGTCTTAAGATGATCCCAATAAGCCTTACTTGTCCAATTTAGCCAAACGGAGATGACTTGAGCATGAGCAGATGTCATGATAGATAGAGAAGCGGAAATAGAGTGCAGGAAAGTCGAAATAAGGAAGCGGAAATAGAGTGCAGGAAAGTCAAAATAACTGATAATGACTTTTTAACAGTGTGTCAAAAATAAAACAAACAACAGAGAGAAGAACAGTACAATTGAAACAAAAAGAGGTGCACCTCTCCAAATTTGAAGCAAATCCGACTGAAATTCAGAAATTTTGACGGTTGCATTCAGAAATAGATTGGAAAACTTTCAAAACAGAATAATACCTCAAAAAGCGCTCAAATGAAATTTGAAAAGTTTGAAAATTTATGAGATGGATCCTCTGGAGATTGGGAGTGGGCTCCACGGGGTTTCGGCCTTGCTGCAAGGGACAAACTGTCAATGGTTTGTTTTGCTGATATCTTCTTCAATGGAGTTGAATGGGGCTGATATTTAGAGGGTGAATCTTCTATACTGGGTGACCATAAGGTAAAAATTTCTGGCCTGAAGGCAATCTGGAGTGAGCCCCTACCCAGTTGTCAAAAATCCACTTTCAACAGTTTTGACCATGCACAGTTGACTGGTTAAATGATTGTTTGAGATTAAAAAAAAAAAAAAAAGAGAAAGGGGCTAAGAGATTTTAGATGGTGGGTCAGAAGGAAGACTCCTACAATGCCTATTAGAAGGGTCCCAAGCAGAACCAATGGTCTGGGGCTGATGACACAACTCTTAAGAGTCCAAGATCACTTGGATTAGAAATAGACAGAGAACCAAGGCTCTGATACCGTGAAACAACTCCAGAAGATGAGATTTGAAGAAGTTGTGTTGGGTTAAATGCTCCCAAGTTCCAACCATGGTTCAAAATAGCACGTAGTGGCCACATTATTGGCCTAGCGGTTGAGACTGCTATGCTATTTTGAAAATAGCAGAGCTTCGGTCTAAAACCGAAATAGAGCCAAGTACTTTTAATTTATAACATTGTTTTTCCTATTTCTTCTCCTCAATGGCATTTCATAAAGTTGTCTCTACCCTTATATGGTTTCAAATCACTAAAAAAACACTAGATTGATTGCTACACAAGTTTCAAATTCTTTTGCCAACTTAAAAGCGCTCACCGCTACGCTGCTACGTATCACCCACCACGTAGTGTTTTGGCCAATGGTCTCAACGCCTACCGCAACCGCTATTATGATCCTTGGTCCCAACCAATATTTATAATGGAGCACCATGTACATCATGGTAACAAGCTTATCTATACAAATACAAAGAGGTTTGTACTAACTTCTTGAAATCAATAAAATATATATTACATGAAAGACTATTAAATGATGGTGATCCTCTAGAAGTTATGGTACAGAGGACCATATGATATTAAGTGTGTCCACACTCATTAACTTGCGGTGTTGATTTCTTCCCCCACTTCGATTGGTGCCACTCCTGCGAAGTAGTAAGCTAACTTAGCCCTGTATTTATATTGGCTCTCCAGCTTTATGGATATAAAGTGAGTGGCAGATATTGTAAGCATCTTTTTGACTTTCTTCAATGCCCACATCATTGTCTGTGACAACTGGATCTACAAATGGGTCAAAGTGAGTTTAGTGATCAAAGTAAATGAAGATCATTTGATGGAGCTCTGAGAACCATAGGTTATGAGATGGGGTCTGTACCATCTAATCTTGGTACACCCATTTATGTTGTCTTAGCATCCAAGCCCCGGTGGGACCTTGTGATGGAGAAAATGGAGTATTGTCTTTCAGTGTGGAAGTCCCATGTATCTTTCCAATATATATATATATATATATATATATATATATATATATTTTTTTTTTTTTTTTTTGTGGGGTGGGGGGGGGGAATTGACTATGTACTTCATGTCCCTTTATTGTGCCCAGTTCAATAGCGGAAATGATTGAAAGACTCCAAAGAGATTTCTAATCGAAGGGTTAGAGGAAAAGCATCTAGTTCCTGTGGTTTGCAAACCATGTAGCCAATGCAGTTTAGACATCAGATCTATAAAGCTGGTGGATGAAGCTCTTTTTGAGAAACAGCTATCGCAATTAGTGATGATTTGGGTGGCCTATGGAAGTGGGTGATCTTCACAAATACAGTCGAAAAGGAATGTTGGCAAATAACCCAAGGATCTTGATTAGATTCAGGCATTTGGTGAGGAATCATGAACCATGCGGCTTTAATTTCAAATTATGTGGTATGCTTCGGTTTTGGCCGTGGTTTCCTACTTTTTGAAGGAACTTCTTGGATGAGGAGATGGCTCAAGTCACAGACATTTGGTTCCTGCAGGAAGTCTGTAACTGGGTATTGTGGCAATCGTAAGGTGTTACCAGGTACAGTATCTGGTATGTTTACTGTTCAATCCTTGTACTCCAAGATAGACTGTGGCAGTCTGGTATGCTTTTGTCTTGGTTTGACTCCGTTGGGTGTTCCCTAATGCTACAGACTCTGGTGCTTGGCAGTATACCCCACTATTATGGCAAGCTGCTTTGGATGCTATCATTTGTGGCAACCATCTGGTCCCTGTGGAAAGCAAGCAATAGTAGATGATTTGGAAACAAGCAAGTGGGTGTTGGGTGCTGACAAGCTAATCCTAATTATTGTCATTCCACTGGTAGCTCAGTTGGTGAGGCACCTCCCTTCCATAGAAACAACCAGGAATTACTCCGTGGCTGTAGTGTTGATGGTGAGGGACTTGCATGTGTGGGCGGTCTTTAAAAAAAAAAAAAATGAAGGAGGGTTATTTCTTGGGTGGTAACATCACATTATTTTTACGGAGTATCCATGAATACTTTGTTGATGAAATGGATTGAGATAATAAAGGATGTCAGGAACCAACTTCTAAGACAATTCCCCGTAGAAGCAGCCATTGCAAGGTGGGTGAAAACTTAATATTGATCCTAGTGTTATGGTTACTGGGGAGTGACGGAAGTGGCTCTTTTTTTTTTTTTTTTCTGCTATTATTATTTATGTATGCATGTATCTATATATATTGTGTTTGTGTGTGTGTGTGTGTGGTTTTGTTGGTGGGGTGCGGCTTGTGTTGCTGGGGCCCCGGGGGGGTGATCTGCAAAGTTGGACGCAATGTGAAGAGGATATCTCTTGCCCCAGGGGATTTATAAGTGCCAATGATGTTAAACTTTGGCATGGTTAATCGGAGTTTTTGGGGCAAGATGGACATCTTCCTTTGAAGATATATCTTAGATAGAGTAGCTGATAGGTGGTTCAAGATGCCTTTTGTATCTTTTAAATGCCCTTTCAATATTGGCCAGCTATTCCCAACCCTAGGAGGGAATAGAATATGGGCTAACTTATCCTCTAGTCTTTTTGGGACCGTTATTCCTACCTAAGGATAGAGGAAGGTCCGACCATTGAAGCTACTGAGCTTTGCTGGTCACGATTCGTTTTAGTGATTGGGATAAGGGCTGGCTGCATCTCGAGCTATTTTCTTTCCCAGGCCACCATTCATGTAGGAAATAGGATAAGCCCAGGCTAGAGATGGTACCTCGGTGCGATCAAGTGGGCAGAGGAGAAAAGAGAGGGTCCTTGGAAAAGAAGACCATGGGTGGTGAGTGGTGACCTTAGAAGCATTCTGATGATTGGGTTGGATATGTCCTTCCCGTGTAGAGAGAGCTGCCTGTAAAGATGCTGACTTGTTAGTTAAACACGGTGTGGTAAGAGAGATGTTGATGTTTTATTTCTAATGTTTATTGCATCTGTAGTAATTTGTTTTCCTTTATCAGTTTTATTTCCTTCCTCAAGGAATGTCTCCCTCTTTGTTTGTTCTCTTTTCTCCTTCAACAAAATTATTGTTACGCTTCAAAAAAGTGGGATCTTAATATTAAAGATAGCATTCAGATCAGGTCTCTCTTCTTACGTGTATCTTAGGGGTCAGGTTCAGTTTAGGAAGTATTGTAAGTGGAGAATTTAATTTTGGAAATAGATATGTTACCACATCATGAGCAATTTTTCTAGTTCACTAAAAGGTTCCCATGATTCCAATTACATCTCTTATTTTAAATTGGGCTGACTTGACATTTGACTGTACTTTTTTCTTGGAGTCTAGCTTTTAGTTATAGAGTTTTAAGGTGATGTAGCAAAATGATAAATACCCTTATGTCCTTGGGAGTTGTGTTTTTTTATGTAAAAATCTTTTATCTTTCAAATGTTTCAAAACCTTAATGTTAAAGTCAATAGTTATCTATTATCATTGTAGTTCAACTGTAAAATATAGTAAATCAAAATCTAATGAGGAAGATACCCTTGGCATCATTGTCACAATCTTGTACTTGAGATTTTAACTTTTGGGATAATATTGAGAGATCCTCAATGTTTTGGTTACTCGTTACATTTTGACAAACTTCGAATGAAATAAAATAATTTATAGGTAGGAAACTAAAAAATCAAAAATTAAATATATTAGCAAGTACTATAAGATATTTAATTTAAAAAATTCGTTTTAACTTTGATGATATTATGATAATATCTAAATAATATTGGGATCATATAGCTTTACCATGTCATCACCAACATACCACAACCTTTGCAAACTTCCCCAAATACCTGACACTTTTAAAGTGGCATGGTTTCCAAAGTGTAGGTTCTTTTTTGTAGAAATATATAAGTGTTTAAACTCAAGAACTTTGACATTTGTACTTGCCCCAGTGAATAATCAAATATATTGTTTCTTATCCTCTTTATGATGGATACTTTTAGGTACAGTGTGAAAATTTCCAAATTTCAACATGAAATGATGCATTCTTATGAATTATGACTTATGAGTGAGCCTGTTGCGTTTCCCCCCAGAAGATCCACATAGTTGCTCACCTTTTTGTGTGTGTATGTGTGTTTTATATATATGTGCTCCTATGAGAGCATCTCTCACCTTACTATGAGAGATAGGTGGGGGCCCTCACATCCATATCCAGTGTCAACAACTTAAATGTGAGGCCCCCCACCTTTATCTCTCATAGTAAGGAGAGAGATGCTCTCATAGGAGCATCTGCCATATATATATTTAAAATTAGTAACAGGTAACTTGGATTAGTATAAAGAGAAGAATTACAACGGTAAACCAAAAGAAAGCAAAAAAAATAGCATAGGTATAAGAGCATTATACAATACACCAAGGGGAAAAAAATAGATGAGAGGAGCTAATAACGTAGACATCCTATCACCCCTTGTTTTGCCAAAGAGTTTGCCATGCCATTTTCTATTGGATCATGTGTCTGTACTCCAACAGTCCAACTCGATCAATGAAGACAGTGACTTAACCTCATTGAGATAGAACTGGAATTTCCAAAGGCTTTTAACTGTAGAACTCACCCAGAAATAGCATTGGAGGAGTCACTTTCTTTAATAACCTTGTCAGAATAAAAAAAAAAAAAATCAGAGTAAATAGGAGGCTCCACCTATGTGGCTTTGATGTGGCACACATGTCAGGAATTACCCTGTAACTACAAGTGGGTGGTGCATTTGACTTGGAAAAGCTTGTATTACTGTGATGTGAAATAGATTAGAGTTATGTTCTTTTCCTATTTCTTTTCCTGGTAATTTAGTGTTTGCTTGATCAATGACGTAAGATGAAAAATAGAAATTTATGTGTAGTAACGTTCACGGTTGTGATCTTTCTATATAATTTTACTTTATGCAGGCTATTCCAGTCAAGGGTGAGGCAGCGTTGGAGCAACCTGTTAAAAGGCTTAAAGTGGAACATGAAACTGATGTTGCCAAACCTTCAACACCTAGGTATATGAATCCTGTTCCCACAGGTGCTCGATCTGATGCTGAGAAGACACCGAACAGGAGCACCTCTGGAGAGAATATTGTGTTAACCAGTGCAAAACTAAATCCTATAATATTGCAGCAATCACCTAGAAGTGTGAAACAACCAAGTCTCCTGCCATCATGGAATGGTACTCCTTTTCTGGCCAATAGGTTCAAACTGGACAACCGTCCTACAACATTTAGGATTCTTCCACCTATGCCAGCTGATATTGCCAATGTTAGTCTCTCTCCCCCTCTCTCCCAGCATGCATGTGTCTAATTTCATTGTACACACCATTCATGATATACGTGTCTTAGCATATACTAATCAGTTTCATCGATGTTTTCTCCATTATATTATAAGATGTAGCGAACTGAACTCCAATATACACTTTATGTAATTCTCCTTTGCCATTTTACCCGGACAAGCATATCTCCTTCTGTAATCTTTGCTTCCGTAGTGTCCTGTTATGATGTTTGACATCTTTGCATTTTGCTAATACTTTCATTGGCTTTAAAGCAAACTGTTCACTATTTTTTTTTTCATTATAAAATCAGATGCAGTCAGCACTACAGTTGCTTTAATGTTTCATTTCCGTTAGCAAGAAAGATCCATAGCTTATTTTTCTTAGGTTGTCCTATGATAACAGGCAATGAATGAGTATAAAGTCATCTTTATTTGGCAGTGACATCTTTTTCTCATTGCTTTTTTAGGTTTCTACGTTGAAGGAACATTTTTCCTCATTTGGTGATCTTTCAAGTGTTGAGCTAGAAGACCATGAAGGCAATGTCAGTAGTTCAGGCTTAAAGACATCTCAAAAGGTTTCTGCTCGTATAACATTCACGACACGTCATACAGCTGAGAAGGCATTCCTAAATGGTAAAATCTGGCAAGGTCACAATTTGCACTTTACATGGTTGGCAACCTCGAACAGTTCTAGCACCAACCACAACAGTGGAGAAATTTCTCCTGCTCCCAAGAGGCCTTCCGATTTTGAAATTCCAGTGGGAGATTCTTCAAGCGAGGGAAAGTTAATGTATGTTCCTAGCTCTCAGGAAGCAGCTGCCACTGGAAACAAAGAACCTGAGAGCGATGATGGCATGGAAGGTAATTCTGAGTGCATGCCAAAGGATTTGGTAGACACCCGCCACACCAACTCATTGAGTGAAAAACAGCTACCTGAGTCTGATGGTCCAATGACTAGGGATGACCTGAATGTCGGTTTTTCAGATTGAGGTAAGCCATTTTTCCCCCATCAGATATTGAGGGTTTTTTGTTTTTTTATTTTATTTTATTTTTTGTATAGAACTAAAATGTCTTACATTTTATATTGCACTATGATTAGCCTAATTTGTGTCCTCTGAACCAAGTTAATTCAGCTAATTTGCAATTATCTGTGAATCTTTTCACTATTTTTGGTGACTTTTGCAAATTGGTGACCCTTCAGTTAGCATAGTTGTATCTTAGTATGTTCTATATATTTATTCAGCATAAACTCATCAATCTTCATAAAATCCTGATCACTAATCTGGGTTGAGGTAACTTTCTGGGGCATCCAAAAGAAAGGCCCTAATTGATTGGGAAACTAAATCTCTAACCCTAGCCCAAATCAACTGCAACTAGTGCAAAATAACAATAGAATTACTAGATTGCTTACTCAAGATTGTGAATCCAGTGTCAAATAAATCTTCAATCATTGGGATAAACTCACAACCAATGGCGAGGTGGAGAAGAAAGTTCCAAATAAACTTTTATTAAAAATATCTGTGAAAATTAACTAGACATAAGATGGATGTTCCATATAAGTCATACATATATATGTTGTTGCCAATTATAGAAGAAACCCTAAACCTATCCTATATTTTAGTCATGCTACAATCATATATAGAAAGGAACCAAACTTAACTAGAAAACTTAAACATATAGAAAGAAGTGTCTTGCACACATCTTGGGACATGTAGTTCGGCCACTTTCAATTTCCCTTTTTTTTTTCCTTTTATCAAATGGAGCCTACTCAAATGATTGTTGTAGGTGTACAGCTGTAGCTTGCATCTTAGAGTCCTCTTTCCAACCTATTAGGGAACTATTGAGGAGGAAAGTCACTTTTGAAAATGTTGAAATAGCACTCTGTCGGTGGTCAGGACCTCTTTGCATATTTGAAGCTGTGGCACCCACTGGATGGCCCTGTGTGACCATCAGAAGGTCTGGAGGCGCCCGCTTTGGACGGACACTACTGGAAGCCTTCCCAGCTGGGTTGAGCCTGGTACGGGCCTTGTTCAGTTGGGCTGAATTCATGATCCTGCAGTCCCCTTTGTCCGGACTGTTGGGCCATTTTGGGCATGATAAGTATGGATCTTTTAAGGGCTGATTTCAATCCCATTAGTTCCAGTATGTTTGTTTTCAAATTTTGGGACCCATCTTAACTTTTAAGTCCATTTTAACCATTCAAATTATAATTTGACCCTTTTTCCTTGATTGAGCCCCGATTGAGATGGATCAAAAGACCCTTTGTTCGATCAAATCAATCCAAGCAATCAGGGGCTCGATCCATCACAGAACCCATCAGATCTAAGGAATTTGCTCCTGCGTCACTTTCCCAATGTGGCGAATCTTATTCGTAAACTGTTTCATTGCATCCATAATTTGATACAGATTTTTTGGAATGGTCCATGTGCCCTTGTCAGACATGTATTGGACACATTCAGCCAATTTTTTTTTTTTTTTTTTTAATTATGTCTTGACTGATGGATATGCTGGAGTTGGAGATTGGTGGTGTTTTTGGGATTTCCTCAATTCTGCCTATTGTTTTGGTCTTTTGTTGGATAAGCCAGGAGAAAAAAGTTCTGACAACTGAGACACTGCGGCGGAGAAATCATTTCATTGTTAATAAGGGATGAAGAAATGGTGCATCATTTTCTAATTCATTTTAAATTCAATGATAGTGTTTGGATGGCTCTTTTTGCTAGTTTTGATATGCAGTGGGTTAGGCCTTGGTCTGTTGATGAGTTATTTCATCAGTGGTCTTTTAGATGCAAGTTTGTTAATGGTGGGATTTTATGGAAGTTAATGTTGTATACAACTTTTTGGAAGTTTTGGTTGGAGAGTATTAACTGAATTTTCAGGAATAAGAATAGATTTGTTGAGATTATTGTAAGGACTGTTTCCGAATAGGTAAGAAAGTTGAGTTTGAACTTTGAAGGTATCCCTTTGGAAGATCTAATTCTGTCTTGGGTGGCTGTTTTAGAGGGGGGCTGGTGTGCTACTTCAGTTCAGGGTATTTCTTGGATGCCTCCTCTGCATGATGGCAGCTATTAAATCTTGATTTAGAGAGGTGGAATAGGAGTTTCATTAGGAATTATTCTGGTAATGTTGTTGGAGGTTTTCTAGACTTCTTGGATGCTAATGAAGCTGAAATGTTTGCTTTATCAGTTGTATGTTAAGAATTATTCAAATTGGGGGCAAATTTAGCTATTATTGAAGTAGATTCTTTCTCAGCTATTTAGTGGGGTTCAGGGAAGGCCTCCCATTTGTGGAGATTGGCGGATTGGGTGGAAGAGGTGCAGGATATTTCTAATCAGCTTGCTGCTTCGTTTCATCATATTCTTCGAGAGGCCAATGATATGGCTGATGGTCTTGCTAAGGATAGAGTTGTTCGTGTTTCAGTTTCCTTTTATGTAAAATATTGTTTTGATTGTTTAGTTTTCTTGTGTGTTGTCTGGTTGTCGTGTAACGCCCCGAATCTCGGAGCTCATCATGACCCAGGGCCTTACTATAAGAAAATTAAGATCACTACATAAATCGAGTTATGACCAAGGATTGAGCAATGCTACTATTTTATTTAAAAGAATCATTAATAAGAGAGAAATAATATCGAGTCTGCTAACCAAACAAATCTTAAATCATGAGGGAACAAAATTCAATATTTTTGAAGGAACAATAAGTTATTAAATCCTAAACATCATTATCTAGATAATTTGTAACGCTTTCTCATCAGCCACACAAATTGAAGTCCAATGGCTGATTTCCATTGTTGCCAAGCTCCCCAAATGTTGCGCACATGAAGTGGGACAAACCACTTATTAGAAAACTGGTGAATAATATTACCAAATATACAGGTCATTACTAATATAATTCATTAATGGAAGTGCAGAAGAATCCACGAGGTGATAGTGGATTACATATAGAGTTTCTTTATTATTTAATGAGGTTTCATATTTAGTCCTTAACTTTGGTAAGTTCAATAATCCCAATTATGGGTTCTTATCATATAATGGAACTCTACCGTAAGAGTTTTCAGAGTTTCAATCCCCTCCAAAAGGAAGTCCTTTCTATAATTCATTCAGAACTCTCCGTAAAGAGAATGATTTCATAAGCAGTATTTTAGTCCCCGTCTAACCTTAGTCCTCCTGACCCACAAGGGTTCACTAATCAGTTCAATGTCCAGAAGTAGGGTGACATTTCATATAATGTTCATATCAAAATGTTCTCATTACAAAGTTCATTTCTTTTATATCCAATATGCATTTGGCGACACTATCATAGAATTATGTACATTAATTATCTTGATTTAGGACTAGTTCCACATAATCGGGATTGTTTAGGCCCCACTTAGATCCAACATTTAGTACCCTCTTCTGTAGTACTACTCCTATATCTTTTAAATTCCATATTATCATTACAAGCCCAAGCATACATAAAGAATTACTATTAGTTTTAGAATTTGCCCCCATTGACTTGGGTATCCATTCATAAGTTAGTAACATGCTTTAGAATTACCAAAATGGATGCTTATAATATATAACTCTGAGTTATATAATTCATCTAAGACCCACACTAGGATACAAGCCCATAATAGAATAAGTATGGATATTAGTTGGTTATATCTTCTAGAATAAAACATGGTTCATATAGACATTTCTGTACATAATATAGTTATAAAAGGAGCCTATAGGTAATTCTAGAAAAAAAATCACCAGTCCAACAGGACTCGTCCCATCTCAGGTTTGGTCTCTTGTTTCCCAGAACTGGAGCAGCTGGCTGATGGGCCTCCGCTCTATTGGTTATCCAAGGGAATCAGTCCTAAAAGGTCTGAGTAGATATTTCAAACCAGCAGGGCCTATTTGTAAATTGGCAACTCATAGTAAGATAGATATACAACAGAACCCCTTCATATTCACGCCTGGTAATTTTGGGTTTGTATGGATAGCGGGCCCCACTAGTCAAAACTGAGATGGAACTGATCACCAAGGTCGCCCAGCAGTCCCTCATCCCTTGGTTGGACCTGATGTTTGATCAGGTGGCCCAGGGGTCCCACTAGGGCTTGTTGACATTCAGCCCAAAAATCTATCCATTACCGGTTCCCTTCCATCAAACCGACTGGATAGTGGGCCAGATGGGACTCAATCTAGGGGTTGCATTTTGGATGATTGGTTCAGATCATCCACCAAGTGAACCATTGGGTCCCTCAAATCTGATCGACTCTATAATGTAGAGTCACAACCGTCTGCAACCTCTTCTTCTTCCCTGTATATTCTTCTTTTTACAAACTGTTTTAAGAGGTGGAGTCTACCCAGTATAGGTTTTCCCATTCTATCATATCACACCCCACATGGTAGTTTTTTAACAAATTTTAAACAGTAATAGTTCTGATCTCAACAGTCATGAACGTGTCTTCATGACCAGAACAGGGAAGATTCGGATGGTGGGCCCCCCATGGTCCAAATTGTCTGGGACCAGGCCCGCCTTGGTCGCCCATCAGGGGCTGACCAGATGGCTGGCCCTGATCTTTGATCAGGTGGGCCAGTGGGCCCTGCAATCCATCCCACGAAAAACCAAAATTTCACCAAAAATGACGATGCAGGGATTTTGGGTTCCAGATGGGGGCCAGGTGGGGCCCATTTCCAAATGGGTCCACCTACACAGTGGTCGCCCAGGGGTCTGCTATCAGATCTCTGGGTTGGGTCGGATCCTTGATTGAGTGGGTCCCATGGCCATAGTATCCAAATCGACAGATCTGGTATCTGTCGATTTGGTTGACAACCAGGCCACTGTCTTGGTTTCATCTGATCTGAACTTCCATGATTGAGATAACATAAAAAAAAAAAATCCAATTATTATATTCGACAGATAAAATCATCATAATGTATTACTATTTTGACTGGGAGATCACATATCTTGGTTATATCAAGATCTTCAATAGAAAAGGAAATTTCAAGATCTGTAACCGAATCTTCATTCCCTGATTTCCCTTTTGGGTTATATCCATGATCAACGGAAACACAATAATCCAGATAACCCATATTTCTCTGTCTACTTGAAAATATTACTCACCTCCTAGTGTTGCAAATTGTGGTACGATTGCTGTGGGGTCTCGAAAGCTGCATCCACTAGACCTTCCGGTTCCTTCTTTTTTCCCACAAGTCCTGCAGGTCTGTTGATCTTCAAGTGAAATTCCTCTCCACTCTGGTTCTCTCCTCTTCTTTAACCAAATGAAAGCATCGGAAGTTAATAGAAGAACTAATAGGAGGAAGTAAAAGAGATCTGGGGATAACCCTAGATTCCAGTTGTTGGAGTCACCCCCCAGGTTTTACGAAGGAAATCCCCCCTTCAAGGGGGTATCGTTCCAACCACTTAACAATAACGAAGGCTTTAATGGGTTGGAAACAGGTTAAGAAAACCCAATGAGTACAACCCCAACCCAAGCTAGTATCTTATGGGCCAGACGAATCTGTAATTGGCCTTTTGGTGTTTTCATAAAATATAATTTTAATATAAAAAATGCATTGGACACAATACTTTTGCCAATTCTTTACAAATCTTCCTGGTCCAAAATTAAACATTGTTTAAGAACTGATGTAGTAAAAAATATGCCTAATCTTTGTAATCCAAGAAATTGATAATGATTATACTTGATTATTTTGAGTAAGTTTATATATTATTTTATTGGTGTTATTTTTGCTTATTACTGTTTATTATTCAGGAACTTCATTTAAATATTTTTCGTAATTAAAAAAAATCTAGTGCTTTCAGATTTGTTGCTGCTGTTACTTGTTAGTACCAATTAACTTAAGGCATTGATCAAGGAGCCATGGCACGGCAAGGTAATGGGCCTTCTAATTCCGTGCAAACCCTTGCACAAATGTGCCCTAATCTTAAAGTAATTATGGATTTTCCGTGTTTGGAAGTGGCCTGAGTCCCATAGTCATCAATTTCGCTTTGAACCACTGGCTGAATCGTACTACAAATATAAAAAAAATTCTTTTGGATTGTAGACCATTTCGGCTTTATACAACAAATTTACTAAGGAAAAAAGAAAAGCATTACAAAGTCAGACCACAACAAAGAAAGGGGTATAAGAGCAGTATACCCCACAAGCAACAATTACATAATATGAGCCACCCACGGAGACTCTATCAACCCCTTGTTTACTTATACCCTCTGCCAAGTTGTTTGGAGGAGAGTATTTAGATTTTAACGGATGGACTTCATTGTATACAATGCAAACTCCTTTTTCAGTATCTTGGCTTGCTGGTTGGGGCGAATCCCAGATCTCTTCGATGTGGGATCCGGTCGCTGAAAGTTTTGAAGAGAGATTATAGATTCGGAAGAGATGGTACCTTTCACTTAGGGGTAGGATCACCCTCATCAAATCATCTCTATCAAGTTGTATGACATGTTTTTATATAGGATGCCGGAGGTAGTAATTAAGAAGTAAGAGGAACTTCTTATGGGAAGATAATTGCGAAAGGAGCATCATGCATTTGATGAAGTGGAGCGAGATGATTATGTAAAGGATCAACAGATCCTTGTATTGAGGAAGAAGAAGAAGAAGAGAGAGAGGAGAAATTGTGGAATTTGTCATATCCAAAAGAGAAGATCGACTGTTGCTCTTTATACACAAAGTATTGCTGATTACTGCTTATGATTGATACTAATTACATGTGTATATAAGTAAGAAAGGAAAGAATATAAGAGTGATTGATATCAGGTAACTATACAATGTTTGACCAAATGTAAGTGATCCCACACGTGGGTGTTAAGCTTTGGGCCTCTTGGTCATGGGCCTTGAGAGATGGGCCTACTTCTTTGTTTGTGTTTCTACACTCCCCCTCAAATTGATGCGGTGGTTGGCCAAGAAGCATCAATTTGGAAAGAATGTAATCATGACGATCGCGGGACAAGCCCTTGGTGAACACATCTGCCAGTTGTTCAGACGAAGAGATATAGGGTAGACTGATATCTTCATAGACAGAGTGTTGACGAATAAAGTGACAGTCAATTTCTATGTGCTTAGTGCGCTCATGGAAAACAGTATTCTTTACAATTCGAATAGCACTTGTGTTATCTACATACAACGGAGTATGGTCTTTGGTGAAGATGCCGCATTCTTGAAGAAGACGACGTAACCATATGACTTTGCTGCAAACAAAAGACATGGAATGATATTCGGCCTCGGCCGTCGATTTGGAAATTGTGACTTGTTTCTTGCTTTTCCATGAGATGAGAGGACCCAAGAACATGCATCATCCAGTCGTCGAGCGACGAGTGTCAGGACATCTAGCCCAATCGGCATCAGCATATGCTGTCAATTGTAATGAAAAGGTTGATGGGTAAAGTAAACCACAATCCCGAGTACCCTTTACATAACGGAGAATTTGATAAATAGCTTGAAGATGTGGTTATGAGGATGGCCTATAAATTGGCTAACAGCCTGCACATCATGTGATATATCGGGCCACGTCATGGTTAAGTAGAGCAAGCTACCAACCAAACGAGGAAATATGGTAGGATCTGGGAGAGGATGCCCATCTTCTTTGCTGAGCTTGACATTAAGCTCTATGGGAGTGGCAACTGTTTTGGCATCGCCAAGTCATCAACATATTTTGATTGAGTGATTTGAATGCCATCTTTGTTCCGTTGAACCTCCAGTCCCATAAAGTAGGTTAAGGAACCAAGGTCCTTCATTTTAAAAATACTCATGAGGTGAGTTTTGAGTTTAGTGATCCCATCATGATCATTGCCACCAATTATCATATCATCAACATAGAGCAATAGAATTGTATAGCCACAAGAGGATCTCCGAATGAAGAGAGAGCTGTCATTGGAGCTTTGGTAGAAGCGGGCTTGAAGGATGGTAGATCGAAACTTTTCAAACCAGGCCCGATGGGCTTGTTTGAGCCCATCTAAGGACTTTGTCAACTTGCAGACATGATGTGGAGGACAAGAATACCCTGGTGGCGGACGCATATACACAACTTCCTTGAGATCCCCATGTAAAAATGCTTTCTTGACATCCATCTGCCAGAGGGGCCGGTTGCGAGACACGGCAACTGCGAGTAAGCACCGAACTGTAGTCATTTTGGCAATTGGGGCAAATGTTTCCTTATAGTCAATGCCGTACTCCTGCTTATAACCTTGGGCAACTAGGCGAGCCTTGTATCTATCAATGCTGCCATCAGAGCGATGTTTAATGAAATAGACCCATTTGCTTTCGATGATGGTTGTATTTGCTGGAAGAGGCACTAAGTCCCAAGTCTTATTGACTTCGAGGGCAAGTAATTCATCTGTCATTGCATCTTGCCAACATGGTATATTAGCGGCTTGTTTATACGAGGTAGGGATAAGAATGGGATCCAAAGAGGTAAGAAGTGTTGAAAATCCATATCTATCAGGTGGAACCGAAGTACGACTAGAGTGCCGTAGATTAGGTCTGGAAGTGTTTCCTTCATAAGTATCATTGCCTGCAGGAACCAGCAGGGTAGGTGGGTCTGTAGGAGGAGCAGTAGGAGGTAGTTGCCTTGGATGACGAGTATAGAACTGTGTAACTGTGGGAGGGGAGGTAGGAGATAAAAAATGAGGAAGGTAAGATACTTGAATATTAGAGGAACTTGGTGACTGTGAATAAAACGGAACGTGCTCCAAGAAAACAACATTTCGAGAAATCCGTATTCGGCGTTCTTTGGAATCATAGCATTGAAAACCTTTGTGTTCATCACTGTAGCCAAGAAACATGCATCAAGCTGCTTGTGGTGAAAGTTTTGTACGCTCTAGAGACAGGAGATGAACAAAACAGAGATATCCAAAAATCCGCAAGTGTGAGTAGGAAGGTGGATGACCAAATAAGCACTCAAAACGGGAAACGGTACCTAGGACAGGGCTAGGTAATCTGTTGATAATTTGAACAACTGTATGGGCTGCTTCACCCCAAAATCGAGGTGTAACAAGGGATTCCACAAGTAGAGTGTGGATAGTTTCTAGGAGATGACGATTCTTTCGTTTTGCCACTCCATTTTGTTTTTTTTTTTTTTTTTTTTTGGGGGGGGGGCAAGATTTTTTTATGAATAATTCCTTTTTCTGCGAGAAATTTATTGAACTTAGTGGATGTATACTCTCCCCCGGAGTCTGAACGTAGAACCTTGATGGATTTTTGAAATTGAGTACTAACCATGTTATAGAATTTTTGAAACATGGAAAAAACTTCAGATTTAGATTTCAAAAAATAGATCCAAGTATAACGACAATGGTCATCTATAAAGGTAACATAATATTTATATCCAAGTCTACTCAAGTTAGGGGCAATCCCCCAGACATCCGTGTGAACTACATCAAATGTGTCAGCAGTACGTGAATAATGAATAGGTAATGGTTGCTTAAACAACAACATTCACATTTCGATTTTGAAAAATGAGAAACCATGGAACTAGACATAGATTTATTCAAATATCCAAGTTTAAACAAAGACAACAAATTTGCATTATTCAAATGACCAAGGCATTTATGCCAAGTGGTCCACACATTAGTTAAAAGACTACTAGATGAGGTAAGAAATGATTGTTGTCCCATGTCCAAGAGAAACAGCCGGCCATGCTTACTCCCCATCCCGATCACCTTCCCAGTTTGCCGGTCCTGTATGACACAACTAGAAGGAGAAAAATTAACTAGATAACTAGATTCAACAAGTTGGCCAATGGAAATAAGATTTGCAGCTAAATTGGGGACAAAATAAACATTAGGCAGGGTAAGAGTACCAATGTTTATATTGCCCATACCAGAAATTGGTAATTGATCACCATTTACAGTAGTGATGGAGTCACGGCCATGGTAAGGTTTATGGTTGTGCAAATTTTGGACCACAGATGTCATGTGCTTTGAGGCTTCTGAGTCTAGAAACCATGAGGTGGGTGTGACAGAAATAAGTGGGGAGGTAGATGAGTGAAATGCAGGTAGAGCAATATGAGAAGATGACTGACTGTTAATACTCATAGAGGCAAATGCAGATGCTACAGATGAATTAATCAAGTCTCGAATTTGAGCTGTTGTCAATGTCATGAAACTAGTGTCAGAAGTGCCAGACGATGCTGAGGCATGTGAAGTTGTATTCTTAACCAGAAGTGCAGTAGAGCCGCGCATTTGAGTCTGATCAGGTTTCCTATTAGGCCTTCTTATGCAGTTGGAGATAACATGTCCATAACATTTGCAATAATTGCAAAATAATTTCTGCCGGTAGTCTCGTGCAACATGTCCATACTTTTTACATTCAAAACACTGCGGTTTCTGACCACGAGCAGTTAGAAAGGCTGTTTCATCAGTCTGAGAGGGTCCTTATTGTGCAAGAAAGACTTTTGATTCCTCAGGAAGGGAACCATGGGAAGAAAGACGAGTTTCTTCGCGAAGGACCTCTTGAACACATGTATCCAGATTAGGAGAGGTTTCCCGATTCATGCGAGCTGCTCGTACTAGTTCAAATTCTGCACGGAGATTCATCAGGAGTTGACCGACATGAAGTTCTTCTTGAAGTTTGAAAGCCCGAGGAAGGAATGCCGCGGAGACAGACTGTGGGAGCATCTGGTCCCTTTCAGTCCATAAGGTTAGAAACCCATTGTAGTATTCCTCTACGTTCTTGTCATTTTGGCAGTATTTTGCCAATTCCGTGTCAAGATGGAATCTTCGGGCTTTATTTTGCTGATGATATATTTTCTTCATGTGTGTCCACATATCAGAAGCTTTCATAAAAGCTTGGAGTGCCATGGTGAAGGAGGGATCAACAGATTTGAGAATCCAGGTTGCAACCTTAGCATTCTGTTGATTCCAAGTGGCAAGTCCTTTATCTTCTGTGCCATTAGGATCAACAGATGGTTTGATAGTTGTCCCATCTAAATACCCCAACATCCCTTGTCCTTCAATGAAGTTCTTAAGGTGAATTGCCCAAGACATATAATTGGTACCGTTAACTTTAACAGAAATAACATCAACCTTGTCCATTTGATTTAAGATGATTTTTAAAGAAGAGAGATGGACAGCAGTACTTTTTTTTTTAAACAGCTGATCAGTAATTAATCAATCTTAATTAGTAACAAGCAGCATCAACAGCATACAGCAGCAATCAGTACTATCAATAGAAGAAGAAGACAACAGTAGACAACACACACTCTGCAATTTTCCTCCAAACAGAGTCAGACGAACTGGAAAATTGGACCTGCATCTGTGCGTGGGCCCCACAGGATGGTCTAATCACAGATCAGGTTTGAATTCCTTAATGAAGATCAAAGTTACTTACTCCAATCCAAATCTGATGAGATTTGGATACAGATCCACAAATCTGGACGGTATTGATGAAATCTATCTGACAGAATTTTATTAAAAACGACAGAGGAAGAAGTGGCTGAAACCCACCTCGAAGGTGATGGAAAAATTCCAGAAAAATCCTTAGAAAGACCCTCAAGGATGGTCGATCACAACTGTGGAGGTCTCTTGGAGATATGAAGATGATCCGTGGTGGGCCACTGTTGATCAGTGACACTAACACAGAGGAGATCCACGCCAGGAAGAAGATCCACGTCAGGGAGACTTATTGGATCAATGATAGAAGAGGATTGATCAATAACCAATGCTATGATACCTTGTAAAGGATTAACAGATCCTTGTATTGAGGAAGAAGAAGAAGAAGAGAGAAAGAGAGGAGAAATTGTGAAATCTGTCGTATCCAAAAGAGAGGATCAACTGTTGCTCTTTATACACGAAGTATTGCTGATTACAGCCTATGATTGATACTAATTACATGTGTATATAAGTAAGAAAGGAAAGAAAATAAGAGTGATTGATATCATACAACTATACAATGTTTGACCAAATCTAAATGATCCCACATGTGGGTTTTGAGCTTTGAGCCTCTTGGTCATGGGCCTTGAGAGATGGGCCTTCTTCTTTGTTTTATGTTTCTACAAATTAAGCCTAAAGTTGTAGGGGGTTTAGGGTTGGGCAGTTTAGCAGTTAAAAATTGGGCATTATTAGCTAAATGGTGGTGGAGGTATGGGGAAGAAGAAGATGCATTTTGGAGAAAAATTATGGTGTAAAAGTATGGGGAGTCAAAATGGGGGTGGGTTCCCAAAAAAGTCCCTAGGTATAGGTTGTCTAGGTTTTGGGCTGTCATTTTGAGCTTTGAGGATGTGTCCAACATTTTTTTGGTGGGGGGGGGGGGGGGGGGGGGGGGGGGGGGGGGGTGTGTGTGTGGTTTGATAAGAGTCTAGGTTTCAAAGTGGGGGATTGGGGTTATGTTTGTTTTTGGCATGATGTTTGGGCAGGGGATGGTCCTAGAGTGTTTAGGGTGGCCTCCAATAAAGAGCCTTCAGTCAAAGATAGTTATGTCTATGATGGGGGCAATGTTTCTTGGGAAGCAAGTCTTAGGAGCATGGATAAAAAAGCGGCCGCTATATCGGGCCTAGCGGTCTAAATTGAATTTAGCACTGCTCTCTTCCGTAGCAGCCGCTACTGAGTGTGACTAATAGCTACTTTCCAATTTTTTTTTAAATACATAGTAAGTCTTATTTCTTTCCTGCAGCTCTTCTAACCTTCTATACTTAAAAAAACACCAAAACACATAGGATCTTGCTGAACTGAAGTCATTGAACTCTTAAGTCCTAACACTTAAGTCTTGAGTTCAAGTTTAGTACATTGTTTAATTTAATGGTATTTCTTCATGACAATTTTTTTTTTATAAGCCTTTCATTAGTTTTTAAGTTAGTATAACAAACAACATGAAGAACATGTGAAAAAAATGATCATTACTATTATTTTCAATTCATACAACGATACAGGACCTTATACAATGAGGGGATCGCTACACCCCGTTATCTTAGTTACTTTTGAAGGAAAAACACATTCTATCATTTTCCAATATTTTGGATCTTCTGAAATTTTCTCAAATTTTTTGATGATTTTTTCAAATTACACTGCTACGCCTCTACCACTACGTAGCATTTCAGCGACGGGCTGCTACGCCTGCCGCTACAACTATTTTCATCCTTGCTAAGGAGGGTTCTCTGGCAATCGAAGATGGTTGAGTTTGAGTCATTGTTGAGTCTTTCTTTCTAATGTTTATTTATGCAGGGATGTTGCAAATTCTCGTATTTGGAAATCAAACCCTTCAGGATTGTTCTCCTCGAAGTCTTTCGATAGGAAGTTGGACCCAATCAACAAGGTGCGGTCTTCATGTGCCTTAGTTTGGAGGGGTCTTGCTCCTCCAAGAGTTGGTTGGTTGTGGCAGGCAAGATCTCGACAACAAATAATTTGAAAGAGTTTAGTTATGAGAATCCTACGATTCGTATCCCTAATCTTAAGGAAAATGATTCGTATCTATGCAACGAATCCCATTTTATAGATGAATATTAGGATTCATGTGTGAATCCTACGATTTGATACTCATTTCACCGAATCTTACGAGTTACAACTAAGTGAGAATAGCTACAACCAATAAATTAATATTAATTAATCTTTTACCTTTTTTCTTTCTTTATCCTTTCTTGATTTTCATGCTTTTATGTTTAAAAGGTTATTTAGTAGTTAACGAAACCTCCTAACAATTTTATTGCGGCTTTAATGAGTTTTAAAGATGATTGGTTTTTTCCTTCATGAACACTTTCTTAACTTCAAGAGAGGTATCATACTATGTAAGATTGATGGTTTGGGTTTTATTTTTATCTTTTATATTTTGATTTAAAGATAATAAATATATATATATATATATATTGATACCTTAAACTTATTTAACTATTTACACATAATTTATTATATATATTAATATATGTCATGTTGTTCTTGATACTTATTGTATTTATATTGCTATAAATGTGAAAGTGGATGGTTATGAATAGTTACTTTTCTATTTTTCTTTTAATTTTAAATTATTTTTCATTTTTATTAGAAAAATAAAAAATCCTGTTATTCGATTCGATTCATGGATATGAACGATTTGCGATACGATTCCGATTTTAAAAAGTATTTTGGGGGGGGGGGGGTGGGGGGAGGGATTTCGGATGTGTTGCCTTTGTGGGGGAGAGAGGGAGTCAATAGAGCATCTATTTATTCATTGTAGAGTGACATTGTCTATTTAGGCCATTTCCTCAAAGAAAGCATTGTGGAATGATGCTCCCCAGTTATGTTGTCTGGGTTTTTTTAGGCTGGAGGGGGGTTAAAATGGTTGGGTACGAAATGATTTTATGGAGGCTTATTCCCTCTTTTCATTCTATAGTTGATTTGGAAAGAGAGGAATGAGATAATTTTTAGTTGAAAAGTATCGTCATGGGAAAGCATGGTTTCAAACGTAGTCTTGAGGATTGCAAAATGGGCTGGTAGAAAGGCATTTTCAGATCTCAAGATAGACAATATTCTACATAATTGGAGTGCTTGTATAAACGTGGTGATCTTTGGATATATATTAGATTGGTCTGGTAGGGTAATATTGATAAATCCAGATTAAAGATCTTTAACCATGCTACATTTCTTTGGGTTTATCTATTTACTGTGAAGGGTGAAATTGATTCCTGCAAGTGATTCCCATGAGAATCACATAATGCAGTGAATCTGAAGTGGATAGAATCTGTAGCGGTAGCTATCCCTTTTCCTTGTCAGTTCTGTTGGGCACTTATTGTTGTGTACTGTGAGATAGTGCAATCATCTGAATTCCTTTTACAAAAATCCAGTAACTATTTTTTTTCTTCTTGTTTTATGTTCACAGATTTATCAAATCTCGGATCAGATATTCCTGGCTGATGAAGAACTGACATTAGTTTTGCTGGTCCACGCTTCCGTACGAGGTGCAATTATCGGAACACTCCCCCAAATTTCTGTTTTCAATTAGCAGAACAGAAATTTCTCAAATGTTATAATGACTGCAATTTGTTCCTGATCTCTGATCTGCAGAATTGTATTTAGTTTTTTTTCCTTTTTCCCCTTCCATTGTGGTAGGTTGTGAAAGGGGTGGGTTTTGTGGTTTCTGCACCAGCAATTTTAATAGAAAAATAGTCACATGGAAGAAATTGACAAAAAGAAATACTGATGTTCCCATCTGTATTAGGATTGTTATTTTTCTCTTTCAGCATCCTCTTGGCCCTTTTTGGTCAGGTGAACTGGTTGTTGCTCTTGGGTTTTCATTTGTATATTTTCAATAAAAGACAGAATCCCCATTGAAAATTGAATTTTTGGCATTAAATCTCTTATGGTGTTTTCCCTGTTTCTCAAGTTAAATTGCAGGTTCTCCTGGCAATGCTAATAGGGATGCTGGTTAGATGTCTCTTCTACAGTGGTGACCTGGGTTGGAGCTTGTTGTAGTTCTGCCTTATATTAAATTTGCTGGCTGTGTCCAGCCAAAATAAAAAATAAAAAATAAAAATATTGCAGGTTCCCATCAGCAACACTATGTTCTCATGTCGATGGTTGCTGCCTCACTGTCCAGAAAAATTAGAGGTTGGTATTCTAATGGTTTCTGGAGTAACTGTTTTCAGATGTCGTTCTTTTTTAACTTCCCATCATTTTTTTCCCAACATATCAGCTTGTTTTCACTGAAAATACATGATAGCATAGTCCTCTCCTCAATAGTGGTGTTCCTTGTGGGTGCCCGTTCCTTGTAGAGTTTCAAAATCACAGTTTGGTGGGAGGTCCCATCAAATAAGGCCTATGGAAATTAGTAGATTACTGCCCATTATTCACAATCATATAGTTTCAGGAAATATCAATGCCAACTTTATTTGATACACTCTGTACCAACTCCTACTGTCTTCTGGCCTTGGGAGGTTTGCTTCTTATTCAATTTGAAAATTTTCTGCCTTTTTAAACTGAGTGGGTAATCCCCACATTGAGTTTTCCATTCGTGGTTTTGGATAATTTTGGTAGACATTCTTATTTTAACTAGCTGGAAATCAGGTGCTGAAACATAAAATTCTTTCACCCTGAAAAGCAGATAACATGCTGTTCATATGTAGTCCACCTCTTTGGATGTGATCAGTGTACCATCTTCACACCCACCCTCAGGCCCATTTTGACACTCATCTGATCTTCCCTTGCTGTTGGATAGATTCACCAAAAAAAAAAAAAAAAAAAAAAAAAAAAAAGAGGAAAAAAAAAAAAAAAAGAGAGAAAAATGGAAAAAAAAGAAGAAAGAAACAGAGAAGAAAAAAGGAGGGAAAAAACCATTGGATTGTTTCACAGAGAGGAAGGAAAAGTGTAGTTAAGAGACCGGAGAAGAAGGAAAAGAAAAAGGAAAAAAGAAGAGAGAAAAACAGAAAAAGAAAAAGAACAATCTGTTGGGATCATATTTGTGTAACCTTATCCAGGGCAGGGAGAAATGATCTAGGTGGCCCTTACGCGCTGTTCTGGTACATTATGCGGTCTGCTCCTAGGAGAAAATCTATTCATAAAAACATAGCTGATAATGTGGGCGTAGTGATTTGTTACTGAGATAAGCAGGTCATGCATGGCCTGGTGCTCTTATGAGTGATAATTTGATTTCAGGTTCTATCACTCCAGGCTTATGGTTGAATAGCTAGCTACCCATCCACAGCGCAATATATGGATATGGTTTGGTCTTTTGGCTGATTCTCTTTATTAGTATAGGGCCCTTTCCTCCCATGGTGCACTGAATCCTGACTAGGAAAAGTAGAGCGAAGGGCTAGGTGGTCTATGTGAATCGAAAAGATCCAGTGCTCGTTACTGAGTGGGCTGGCAGGCCGCCTTTATTGCAGCAAGGCCTCTTCAGGATAGAATCAAGGCCAACACTTCTATGAGTTGAGATTATTGTGACCTGAATGCCAACCCAGAACTTGTCACTTCAGGATACAATCAAGGCCAACGCTTCTTGTGTAACTTCAGTCGCTCTCCATTTTTAAGAGTGGTGGATCTGTGGATCAAATGATGTAATTTCTAGGGGGCCCCATGTATAACAATCCTTGAAAGGTTTGGCCATGTAATTCCCAAAGGTGGGCCTACATTGCAATTTCTAAAGGTGGGTCTCATATTCACAATCACCACAAAGGTGAGCCCACAATCTGATTGGTAGTCATGCTGTAGTTTCTTAATGTGGGTCCCACATTGTAATCTCTAAACATGGCTCCATGTTTCACATGATTACAAAACTTGGCCTCATGTTTTAATCTCTAAAGGTGGGCAGCGTACAATAATTCCTGTAGGTGGGCCCACCTTGCAATTCCTAAAGTTGGATCCGCGTGATTCCAAAAGATGGGTCCCATGTTCACATAATGCATAAAAGGTGTAATTCTAGTCAAGAGTTACTCTTGGAAGCTATTAAATAGAGGATTTATTATAAGCTTCAGGATGGATGCATGAATTCTTAAGCAAGAATGATACAAGGAATTCAGGAATGACACAAGTCAGCATTTCAAAACTTCAGTAAACGGAATTCGCAGTCATCCACCAGAGATGAAATCTCTCAATGCCAGTAAAGAAATAGGCACTAAAGTCTACAGACGCTTAGTTTTGCATATTCAAATGGGTTGTGTTTTGAATGGGTGATCAGTAACATCAGTTTTCTGACGCTTCTTTCTACTGACAATGACAAAAGAAAAGAGAATCTCACAATAGTCCTGAAATTGTACTCGAATGAGATTTCAAAGAAAAATGTGCATGCGTTTCTATTTATTTCCCCCTTATGATTCCAAGGTCCACTGATGTTGTTTACATGTAGGTAGGTACAAAAATAAATAAATAAAATAAAATAAAGACACAAAAGATCCTCATGAGAATTTTGAGGCAACTCTATGGGCCCCCATCTAAGAAAAATCCAAATAAATGAAAAAGAGCCTCTTCTTCTTGTGGTGTATAATCCTCAACCCATTTCAGTTTAATCATTCACCATCAAGCTGTTAACTTCAAAAACACTCAAAGAAAAATATTATTAAAGTCTAAATCTTTTGTATAAATATACCAATTGGTGGCCTCCATATTGTATTGGATTATTTATTTTCTATAAAAAAAATGATGTATTTCTTATATGGGGGTCTAGGTTTTGCTTGCGGCGCGTCGTGCCAGCCTGTGAAATTTTACGGGCCATGCAGTGCCCAAGCTAGCAGGGCCTCGGCCCAGCATGGCCCACAGACATTGATAGGTTCATTCTGTGCTGGGCTACACTGGGTCGTGCCGGCCCATTTTAAATTTCTTTTAAAAAAAATTGAAATAAAATTTAAAAAATGAAAGTAACATTGAACTTGAAATAAATGCCACATTGAAGTTTGTATGAGGGCCATAAGTATCACTCATTGACATTTGACACTTGTATATGGTCATAAATACCACATCCATGGTCGGTGGGGCCCAGGAAAAGTGGAGAGCAGAAGCTCGATGGAAATCTACCACAAAGTGATAATTAGTCTCAAGTAGAAAAGGAATATGTGTGAGTCAAATAAAATGACCGAAAGGAGATGGGGAAAGCTAGAGGACAATTGCAAGACCTTTTTTTTTAAGGACTTACTCATTTATTTCTTTATTTTGCTTAAGGTCATTTCTATATAAAAGAAAACAAAAAGAATGCAAAGTCTACAAAAAGCAGGACTTGTCCTCCAAAAGAATTTAAGGTATAAAGTCCCTAGATGCCAAGAAGGCAACTAACTATACATGGCCAAAAAAGCCAACATCAAAAGGGTACAAAATAGAGGCTACAGATCTAAAGACCACAAGGAAAAACAGAAACACTAGGTGCTGTGCTTAGCAACCAAACATCAATGGCCTAGCATGAGGAGGTGGTGAAGAAGAGGATGGAGGTGCTGCCTTCCAATAATATCTCAGAGGCTGTTGCAAAGAATTAACTCTAGGCAGGGAAAGTCTAGTTTTTAAACTGAGTCATTATGAATAGGCCATAAAATGGAGATGAGGTGGAAGAAGACTGCATCCACACTTTTTCTTCCAATATCATCTCTATCTTTGGAGAGAGCAAACCATATGGAACCTGCAGAGAGTGCGGCTGAACGGGGAGACGCATTTAAAGAAAAAAACCACTTCCATAGATTGTAATTAGATTCTGCATTGGAGTGGCAGTTGTGGCATCTCAATTCCAAGAAGATCCTTATAGATTTTGCCTAGCTATCATGGAGCTGGGCCTGTCCATTTACACAGAATACATAGGAATTCATAGTTAAATGAGCTCTATCTTTTATTATGATTATTGAAGGAGGGGAGGGATGAAAAGATATGAGATCAGCAGCGAAGGATGTATGCTAGAATTTGAATGACTAGGGTGATGGTTAGGTATTGATTTTCCATCTTACCTTGATTATATTTGGTTATTTGATGCTCATTTTTGGATATTTCCATTGATCTTCATTTTTAACCTGTTAAGGAATGAGTTCCTATATATCTACAGAAATATTCGACCGAGTGAGGACTCCTAACTACTCATGCAGTCCAGTTTTGTAGGTGTACTTGGGCCCACCTTTGATCCAGCATTTGAACTGACACCAGTCAATCTGATGCTCATCACACCCACCTACACCATCAGATTGAACCTTGAAAACTAGTATGTTTATAAAACCGTTCAAACTTTAGGCCACTATATATCAAGGAACAAGAATATCACAAAGGGCTTTTTTGTCGTCTTCTCCCGTGCCCAAAACTATTCCATGATGAGACCTTTTCAGCCCTCTTAGATTGCTATGCTTCCTGGTGAAACCCACAAGGCTGGCATTGTCCTCTCATAGGAGAAAGTTCTCCCGTGGAGTAGAGAGAGAGAGAGAGCAGTAATTGCATGTAAGCATTTTATTCCCCAAAGCTTTTCATTAAATGAAATGAGATACAAAAGGATGCTAAGAATTATTCAAACTAAATAGATAAGGCTACTCAAGCTTTCATAATTGGAGGAAGAAACAATAGTTTGTATGCAGATTGGTAAAGCTGTACAGACCATCTACAACGACATAACGTGGTTTCTATCGCTTATCTACTTATTTACGAGCTGAGTAGTACAGCTCCATATAATCGAGAGCTGGGCGGTTCCAAGACCAGTCTTGCTCCATCACGCGTTTGCACAGTGAGTTGAACCAGTCTCGGCCATCATACCAGGCAGAAATCGCTCTGAAAAGAAAAAGTCACTATATAAGCCAACTCAATTACTGAATTAAAAAGGGAAATGTTGGTTATGGACTGTACATTAATTGTTATATGAAAATCAAATTTTCTTCATATGCTCTGAGATCTGTTTGTCTTGTGCCTTGTTTCATTGTAAAACCACCAACATTAATGTAAGAATATAAAATTGGAACCCTAATAAAAGAACCTGCTTAGGACCATGAGAAAAGCAGCACATGCTAGCAGCGGATTGGAGGAAAAAAAAAAAAAGCAACTAGAATCAGAAACTTCACCCACGGCTTCAAGTACAAAAGGAGCACCAAAAATATAATTTTTTTTATTGGAAACCAGAACCAGAAACTCCAGAAACTTGCCAAAGTGGAATTAAATGTTTTTACGTTTTTCTCATGTTTCTACAACTCCACGTCTTGAGAGTATTGAACGGCTCAGGTCATGAATAGGGTTCCCACAAGAGTACATAAAATAATATCTACAGAATTAGGTCATTTTTTGTGTGTGTTTTTCACACATATCTCATAATCTATAAAGATATGGAACTAATGGCCTTGGAGTTCACTATTTCAAAAAAAAAAAAAAAACGTTTGAATTACAAATTTGGGGTCCGTAGGACTACAAAAGTTAGAAGGCGGTTGATGGGATTTGATCTCGATGTAAAAAATCAGAAGTAGCTATGGGCTTGAGATGTCTAGGCCAAAAGGGGGATAGGCCCAATAGTCTAGTGGATCACTTATGGGCCCAAGTCAGATAATCCAACCTTGTTGTATTCTGATGGCAAGGTCAATGCAATTGTAGGATAGTCCATATCTCCTATAGAATAAGCTAACAGAGTTCCCAACCCTAAAACAATTCATCTTATAAAATATCATTTGCATGGATACAGAGCACATCGAATTTTCATCAAAATTTTCTTTCTTCTCTTCAGGTTGCAAGGTATCAGACCCTAGGTTCTGCAGCTGGTTTGAGTAGGGTTCCGAATGACGAAAGTCATCTGAGTAACCTTCGTCACCCTCAATCATTCCTTCTCCTCTTTGTTTCAGTCGCTGGAAGAAATAAGGAAAGCTTGTCATCTGGTCGAAGTGCTCCTCCTAGCACCTGATTTGCTTAGCTTAGGGGTGGCAAAACCCGCCCCGACCCACAATATATACGGGTCGGGTTAGGGTCCACTCGTTCTGTGAGTCTATTGCTTGAGGTTCTCAAAAAGGCAAAGTGATTACGTATGGTAGAAGCCATAACAGGGGTCACCATCCAATCCCAAAAGCAAAAGGTAGACTGGATCCTCAAGTCGCACTCACGAGCAAGGATTAAAATAGCGGTTGCGACGGGCGTAGTGGTCAGTGGCCAAAACACTACGTAGCGGGCAATACGTAGCGTCGGTTGCGGCGATATGGAGCAGTTGCTTCAAACATCTCTATTCTTGTCCGTATTTTACATTTTATATGTGCATACCAATAAGACTATTCAATTTATTTATTTTTATCAGTAACGATAAATTATATTAAAAGAGAAAGCCAGATACAAGCAGCCCATGAAACAAACAAAAAAGGGCATGATGGTATAAAAGAATTATACCACGAAAAGGAAAAGCAAAAAACAAAGAAATATCACACAGTGAAAGCCACCAAATTAGAAGACCTATCCACCGCTTGCTTAGCTAACAAATCAACAAAACCATTTGCCAACCTCCCAACATGTTGAAACTTTACTTGAATCGAGGACGCTAAAACTCTAATCTCATTAAGGTATTATTGAAATCTCAAAGGAATGACAGCCGAAGAGGAAACCCACGAAATAGTATTGAGAGAATTTCTTTCCACCTCTAACCTTGAATTAAATGAGGAAGAGAGAAAAACTCGAATAGCTTCTAGGATAGCTAACACCTCCGCCTCATTAGACTCTATAGTCCCAACATGCATGAAAAACATTACCAACACAAGCCCTCCACTATTGCGAAGCACCCACCAATACCCGCCAGCCCAGGCTTTCCTTTAGCTGCCCATCCACATTAAACTTCAACACCCCTACATTGGGAGGAACTCAATGCACGACCTTTTTCACCTTCTTCACCCCACAATATAAGGAAGCCTCTCAGTTATGCAACACATCATAAACTTTTGAAGTGTCAAACTCCTTGAAGGAAGCCCATTTTGCAATTTGAACCACCACCAATTGCTCTAAATCTTCCACGGGCAACAAAGACACTCTAAAAATTCTATTGTTCCTTTCTTTCCATACAGACCACAGAATAGCAACAACGATAAGCCTCCAGATAATCAAACCACTACAAAAAAAAAAGAAGAAGATAACCTCCATGCTTCGACTAACCCAACCAACAACCTTGGGAAGCTCCAAAGAACACCACATCGCGCTAGAAACCTACACCACAAAGAATAAGAGAAATCACAATGCACAAATAAATGGTCTACCGTCTCATTGTCCTTCCCACACAACATGCATATGTCTGAAATAGCCGCTGAAGTCAGTCCTGTTCTTCTAATGTTGTCTGTCGTAGAAACTTTTCCGGATAAAGCCAACCATATGAAAGCCTCCACCCTAGGAGGAGCCAAGCCTAACCTAGCCAAAGAAGCTGAAGCTTTGATACTTGAAAGCTTCCAATTCCTTCCAAATGCGAGAATCGACAATATCCCTCCAAAAGAAAACGTTAGAAAGAAGATTCTTCAAAGACCCAAACTCAGACTCCTCAGATGAACGCAAGACCCTCTTGAAGGATACATCCCAAGACCCAAAGCCCCCCTCACCCACAAAACAATCTTTGACCAAGGCCTACTTGTTGACCACCAATCTGAACAATCTAGGAAAAGACAAGGACAAAGGATCCAGTGCCACCCAATGATCAACCCAAAAACAAACACGACTTCCCTCCCCCACTTTGAAACCAACCCCCTCCTAAATAACTCTCCCCCCGCAAAAGACGGATCTCCAAACCTTATAATATTACCTCACAGACCCGACAAACGATGCCTAGGAACTCTACTAGGCTCCCAACCCCAAATATCTTCTCCATATTTAGCCCTAATAACTCTCCTCCAAAAAGCCTCCCTCTCATCCCCAAATCTCCACCACCACTTTTAAATTCCAAGTTGCACAACCCCAATCCCCCAGCGACCTTAGGCTTGACCACATCCTCCCACCTAACAAGATGCAACTTCCTTTCGTCACTCCTCCCTCTCGACAGAAAATTCCTCCTTAAGCAGTCCAACTTTTCCTTGACCGCCACCGGCATACGCAAGACATATAATAGACCAGCAAATTAGAAAGGGAAGCTTTGATTAAGGTGATTCTTCCTCCAAAGGAAAGATTTCTTTTCCACAAACAATTTCCTCTTGAAATTTTCTACCACTGGATTCCGAACCTCATAAGATCTCACTTTGCCCCCAATAGGCAAACCCACATATAGTAAAGGCAATTTACCAAACTCGTAGTGAAACTTTGATGCTAAAGTCTGAATCTCTTCATCCGTCGACCCAACCCCCACCATTAGGCTCTTGGAAAGATTTATCTTTAAACCTAAGCATAGCTCAAAACACCTGAGAACCCTCTCTAAGACTAGAACCTCCTCCCACCTTGTAGAACTAAACAAGATGGTACCATTTGCAAATTGAAGGTGAGTAATAGCTTCTACCAATTTGCCAACCTCAAAGCCTTCCAAGATTCCACACTCCTTGGCCTTGGACAGTAAAGCACTGAGAGCTTCCACCACTATGGTTACTAGGAAGGGACAGAGAGGATTACCTTGTCTAAGCTCCCTAGAAGCTCTGAACAGGCGTGGAGGAGAACCGTTGACCAATACAGAGAAGGAAGGAGATGAAATACATTCCCGAATCCAAGCACACCACCTTCCCCCAAAACCAAACCTCCTCAACACGTAATCCACAAAGCCCTATTCCACATGATCGTGTAGGGACTGAATCATATAAGACTACTCAATAAATATAGGGACTGAATCATTCTCCAGTATTTCAACGCTAAATTATTCCATACAATTCATCTTCTATTTCAAAGCGGCCTTGCCTCTTCCTCTCCTCCTATGCAGACAAAGATCACATAAATCCTTGGCCTTACAAATCTAACAAACGCCATTACTATCTTTATGAAAAGTCTTTTATATTATATAACTTTAAAATCATGGTAACTGAAATAGAAGTCTGCATACTGAAACAAGCCAGCATAGCTAAGAAAAGGTATGGTGAAGGAAAATTTACTCACCTATTAAGAGCATAATCAACACCTGAAGTGTCAGTTCCATCAAAACTGAATCCATTTGGTTCAAGACCTTGAGCTTCAGCTCTCTGTTTGTCATGATCAACATCAAACACCGTATCATAAAGTCCTGGTAGGAAAAACAGTTGAGGAATTAGATTTGTAACATTTTGTTCCACACAAGTCATGTAAACATGAAACATCCATGAGTTTCATTCTTAATTTTCCTTTTTATACTCTTTTCCCTCTTTGACTGTGAGTGGATTTTAGATATCTTAAATAGATTAAACAAGAAGCAAAGAGCCTGGAGGCACTGATTCATTTCTAAGTGGCAATGGTACAACATATGAATCACACTAAAAGAGTGTATGATTGCAGACCTAAGGAGATAAAATACATTTAATAATTACAAGAGAAAAATAATCATCAAACTCTATAGAAACATTTAGTAAAGAAACAATACCCAATAACTTAAATCTTTACAAAATGGCGAACAGAGATTTGATAAAAACAACAAAAGATCCTTTCATTAAAAAATAAATCTTCCTCAAAATAAAGAAACCTAAAGTAAAAATAAAATACAAACCTCCTGTTTTGCGAACAACAGGAATAGATCCATATCGCATTGCAATGAGCTGGGTTAGGCCACAAGGCTCAAAAATTGATGGAACTAAAATGAAATCTGCACCTGCATAGATCTGTCATAGTCCAGATGGATTAGACAATTATAGTATTACATTGTCCATAAAATAACTTAGGGAAGGAAACAGAGGATGAATCAAAACCATTAGTCAAAATTTTACCAAATGTGAAAGAGGCTCATCATATGTTAAACAAAGGCGTGCACGGTCATTATGTGATGAGTGCAAATTATTTGCCAAACCCACAAACTCATTTTGTATGCGAGGATCTGGAGCTGAGCCTAGCAACACAACCTACCATGAACATCACTTTAAAGTTAAAGATTTGGTCAAGCAAAAAGCAAAGAAGTACATCAATATAGAAATAATTCTGACACTTCATTTACTTCTTAGACAGCATCTAAGGAGGCACATATTAATATAAATTCAACAGAAACAGAGGAAGAGATCACCTGCCCATTTCGTTCAAGGGTTTTCCATATAGCATGCTTGATAAGGTGAATTCCTTTTTGATGGGTCAAGCGAGTAATGATTCCAACTAAAGGGCGCTCGGATGTTGACAAGCCCAGCCTTTTTTGTAGGGCTTCCTTAGCGACCCTTTTACCTTCTACAACATTGTCTGAAGTGTAACACATCTGAAATAACATGTACCATATGGTTTGGTCACCATCAACATACCACCACAATTTAAAATTTATCATTCAAAAAATAAAACCCTGCGCCACATGGATTATGGAAGAGTCATTTTTTAATGGAGAACACACACACACACACACACACACACATATCTGGGAAATATTCATGCGCATCCATCCCTCACCATGTATCTATCTATCTATCTATATCTATATATATATATATATATATATCCAATTGAAAATTTGGAGGGACCAAGCAAAAAACTTGGAGAGATATAAACAGTGATTATCTTGACCCTTAGTCAGCTCCAACATAGAGTATAGCAACACAATTCCTTGAGTCTTGACCCACAGGAATAGTTCCATAAGGAATCACTTAAATGTGGCATATCTGAATTCACCAAGATGCGTGTTACATGGTTTTGGATGTGAATTCAATAAGCTAATTGGATTAGTCTGAGAGAAATCAGTTTGGGAGACAGATTATTTCTTTATTTAGGTCCTTCCTATTTGGTAATCCAGGTCTCACATTTAAGTGGGGGCTCTACGTAGACCTAAAACTTCCCTTTAGATGAGATGAACCTCCTGATCAGATATGATAGCCTCAAAGAAAATAAAAAATGCACCAAGCGCCAGATTTTCAACAAAAACAAAGAAAAATCAAAAGATCTACATGGCTAAGATGAAACTGTGCTGAGAAACTGTCAGGAACAATCAACCCGAAGAGTTGAGAAACCAACTTCTTCCTGCTCCTAAAAATCTCAAAAATTAACTGAAAATCTGTATGGTTGCTCGTCACTCGATGAGTTTGACCCCCTGTATATAACTTCTCAATCGAATCATTACAGCTAATTACATCCTTCAAATGTGTTAAACACAATCTTTAAAAAGATATGTGTTCCTTAATCAAATCCCTAATAATATAAAACAATATCTTTGAGCATCTGGTAGTCTTGAAGACTACACTATATGAGATCCTTCATATTTTGCATGATGCTTGACATGGAGCTCCATAGAAGAGTAAACTTATGGATTGTATATTCGTTGTACCATTAGCTTGACATGGAGCACCATAGAAGAGTAGATTTACATATATTAAATTAATTAATTGTGACAATATTTTAGATTAGATTTCCAGTGTCTATTATCATCTGCAATCTCCTAGTTCTCTTCTCCTACCTTATAGGTTTTCAGATATGGTTGCTCGTGACAATATTCTAGACATCAAAAATCTATCTGAAAATCTCCTAACATATCAAAGGCTGCTTAGAAGAGATCGATATCAAAGATCATCCCTACAATTCATACTGTCACAATCATACTGCTCCGTTAACTGTTCAGTAATTATAATAGTAGTAATAATGATAATAATTGTCATAATCATACTACTCTGTTGTAACTGTTCAGTAGCTATAGTAGTAGTAGCAGTAGTAGTAATAAATAATGATGATGATACTCTGCTGTAACATCTGATTAGTGGAAATGAGTAAAGATATAACCTAACAAAATGATATTCCACTTAATATACATTGTTCGCTCAGAAGAATGATTCTTCACAACATGAGGCACTAGATATGGAAAAACTGAACATGAAAAGAGCATCGTCTCTTACAATAAATGGCGTTATATCAATCTCAGCCTTTTTTTTTTTTTTTTTCATTACAGTTACATAGATTTAATATTAAAGATCTTTTCAAGATAAGCTATATAGTGTGACACACCCGAAGTGATAAATAAAAGAATGCTTCAACTTTAGTAGTCAGTACTCAGCAGGAATATCTTTCCACACTGCCCCTAAAAATGATGATGGAGAATGAAGAAACATCAGTTTTAGAAGTAGAAAGCAACTGCAATCAACTGTCATGGTTTTGGCTAAAACATTAGGAAGGCACATGAAGAAGAATCTATTCTTCTTTATTTTTCCCCATAAGAAAAGGCAATCAAACTCAATATGCTTTGCATGTTCATGGAAGACCAGAGCGGAGAAAAGCTGAATGGCGCTCATATTGCCTGCATGTATGGGAGTGAAATGTTATCATGATAAAATAGAGCTTCGACCCTTTAATGAAAGCATCTCTGAGAAGTGGAGGTGATATCCTGACTTTCATCCTCCGTAGAAGATTGCAACACTGTCTTGCTTCCTACACTTCGATTGTTCTGTTCATCCTCTTCTCCTCTGTTCATGCTCATATAGATGCTGATTAGGCTGGTTGTTGTCATACACGAAGATCTACCGCTGACTGGCCACTAGTGCATGTTCCTTGGCAACTTCATTCATCTCCCGGAAGTGCAGAAACAGACTATGATGTCAAAACTTTCAGTAAAGGCTGAATACCATTCTATTGCTCTACTACTAGTGAGATTGACTTCTCCAAATTTAGGCCGTCCAGTGTCGTTCCCATCATGTTCCTGATTCTTTGCCGAAACTGGGTTGTGCTGGGAATGTGTTGCACAAAACTTTTTTGGAAACATTGAGTTAAATTGTTCTGCTGACAATTTGAAATTGTTTGGTAACATTATAACAGTTTTGCTCTTAAGGAACGAAATCATGTTTGGCAATGTTGTTGATTTAAATATATTATAAATATTCAACGACATTATGATAACATTGTTGAATTTTTGAATTCCAATCGACATGACTGCTCCTTTCCCATTGATCGAATCAATGGTTAGAAATAACTACATGGTCACTTCTTTTCCCTTTGATTGGATAGTTAGAAAACCCAAGTTATTACCTAACAGACTAGTAATCTGACCTCAACTGATGATCATCCAAATCGACGGTTGAACTTTGTTGCATTTGTTGGTTGAGCCATTCATTTTGACCTCTATTAATTACCCATTGCCAAGGTTATATTCTGACACCAGAATAATCCAAGGTAAAAATCAGTTGATAAGTCTGGTCCATCCATTTTATTTTTAGTTAAATGGTAGGATTTTCTGATCATCTAGAATAATTCTTCAAAACATAGGCAGCCAAATGTGGAAATCACTGACATTCCTCAGGAGAGTCGCCCTCATCACAAGTCGATTGAGATCATCTTGCGCCCATCCAAGCGCACTTCCTTGAGGGGGAAGGAAAAGTTGCATGTCTGCTAGGAAAATAAGGATGTATATGGTATTTTATGTCAATCTTAGGGCCATTATATAATTTCATTAATATGATGGATCCTACTTGTAATATTGAGAAAGTATTTGAATAACATAAAGAGGATACAATTGACCTAACCTAGGTTCGAGTGTATCTATCTCTTTCAATTCTATTCCCTACTTTTCTCTTCTCATCTTCTTCTTCTTTGTTAGATCCAAATCCCCTCAACCAATAACTCTTACAGAAACTACATGGAATCAGAGCGGGAATCACCACAAGATCATCAAACAAGAACTATAGCAAGGATCTAACACAAAACTTGATTTTGAGAATCATTTACCCTAGCCGAACCTGTGTATAGGTTCGGCTGGGCCTCGCAGTGGTCACAACAAGGTTGTCTTGGCCTCACAGTGATGAAAGCAGAATAGGCTAAGCCTCCCAAGTATTGTAACAATCTTGGATGCCTTTATTGATGTTGGATTGCCTGGTATGAGTGAAGACAGGACCTCATTTTCCACTGTTGGTGTTCGGCAGTGGTGTTTGGCCGCCTAGTATGAGTGTAGAAGGGCCCTGATTTTGCATTATTGGTGTTTAGAAGTAGTGCGGGTATTCTGGTTGTTTTTTGTTCAGCGTTAAGTGTTCAGCAGTAGTGTTGGATGGCGTGTTTGCACAATGTTCAGCAGTAGTGTTGGTTGGCGTGTTTGCACTTGTGGTGTTCGAAGTGGTTTGTGATCAATTGTGAAGTTCGCACTTAAGGTGTTCGACAGAACGTATGACATTCCAGATTTGTGATCGACTGTATAGCATGTTGAGGTAAATATATTACCTTTCAATTGATTACAAGTTGCTTCCATAGAGTTTGTTTGATTCAATTTGTTAGATAAATGTGTATGGAGGGAAGTATCTATCCCAACTCAAGAAGGGAAATCTCTGGTGGAACACAAAATGAGCTCAAACGTGTTGGATTGGAAGCATTAATCATAATTCTAGGATTACCGTGGATTTGTTCAATAGGAAGAACTATAAAGAATGGTCATACTCAGCTAGAATGGCCATTGGTGGTAAAGATCATAGTGGTGGTAGTTCTAAGGATGGTGGTGGTAGCAGTGTTACGAAATTCGGTTTGGATGCCACTAAAGTTTGCCCTCCAAATGAAATGTTTCGGTCGATTCGGAGATTTCGGTGAAATATTTCGAAATTATATATATATATATATATATTAAAATGAAAAATAATATATGATACATTTAGTTTATTGTTCTAAATCAATGCAATACGTTGATTTATATTTGATACGTTATTTCATATTTGAGTGAAACTTGGCTAGCTTATTCATAATAAAATATTTTTTACATTGGAATAAAATTTGATTAGGGCGCTAGGGCCCATTTAGTTATTTAGATTTTAATAGATAGGTGGCTCCACATTGGAGCCCACTAATTGTTCTAAGACAAAAGGCCAAAAAGGTAATTTTACTTTTACTTTTTAAGCTTAAAAAAATGTTTAGCTCCTTCAATTTTCATTTTTTTTTATTTTAAAGGGAACCGAAATGTTGGGACGAATAATTGGACGAATCGGACGAATCAACCGAAATCATAAAATTCGGACCGAATCGGACGAATTGGAACGAATTCTAGGACGAATAGTTACATGGTTCTGTTCATTTCGGTAGAGCGAACGAACCGAAATTATTCGGAAATTTCGGCCGAAACGAACCGAATTTCGTACCATTGGGTGGTAGTCCATCAGGCATATATCGAGACAGACTACAGTGTACTCATTGTGGGAGAGCTTATCATACTAGAGATACATGTTGGGATCTAATTGGTCGACCTCCTAAGTTCAACACAATATTTGTAGCAGAATCTTCAAGTGGGAAAACTAGTTTGGGAGAGAATGTGGAAAGAAAGGGAAAGTTGGATGTCATTAGTGAAATAGAAGCACTAAGAAATAAGGTCCAAGCATTGAGACAATGCCTGCAAGAATTAGAAGACATGGCCTCCTCACATGTGGCCGGTGTGACTTCTTATTCTGCTATGGGTACATCACATATGGGTTCTGCATCACCATCTTCCACTACTTCATGGGTTATTGACTCAGGTGCCACTAATCATGTGACAAGTATACGTTCTGAGTTCACGTCATACACATTATCACCTGCTCTTGGGACGATCAAAGTTGCCAATGGTAACCACGCTAAAGTCCTAGGTGAGGGGACAATTCATGTGCACAACAAATTATCCCTCAATTTTGTTTTTCATATCCCTCAGTTTTCACATAACCAACTTTCTGTAAGCTCCATTGCCAAATCACATCATTCTAGTGTTACTTTTTATCCTTCTTATTGTGTCTTTCATGATCTGGAAACGGGGAAGATGATTGGTGGTGGCCGTGAGCATGGTGGCTTATATTTTCCAGAAGTCCCTCAAAGAAATCCAGTAGCATTAGAGTCTGTGAGAAATGCTGAGGCTACTTTGAAGTGGCATCGTCGTTTGGGTCATGAACCAGTTAGGAGTCTTAAGTGTGTTTCCTTATTTGAATGTCAATAGTGGTGTAGTAGAAATAAATTGCGAAACATATCGCTTTGCCAAAAGTTCTAGAAACTCTTATCCAGTTAGTAATAAAAATAATAGTACACCTTTTTCCTTGATTCATGGTGATGTGTGGTGTGCTCGTCTTGTTTCTATTAATGGCTATCAATATTTTATTTCTTTTATTGATGATGCTACTAGGTGTACATGGGTGTATTTATTAAAATCTCCTGATGACGTGTTCTGTATGTTTGAGACCTTTCATAAAATGGTAGTCCCAAAGTTCAATGCCAAAATCCAAACCTTTCGGCCAGACAATGGGGGTGAATACATGTCACACAAATTGCAGTCATACCTAGCTCATAACGGGATTGAGTCTCAAACTTCTTATCCTTACACACCAGAACAAAATGGTGTAGCAGAGCGTAAAAATAGACATTTGTAGAAGTAACCCAGGCATTACTCTTAGAAATGAATGTTCCCAAAACATATTGGTCTGATGGTGTTCGGACTGCATGTTTTCTTATAAATCGTATGCCTTCACGAGTGTTAAAAGGAAAATGCCCTTTACAAGTTCTTCGACCTGATGGTCCATTGTTTCATATCCCTCGAAGAGTCTTTGGATATGTTTGCTTTATTCATATTCCAAAACACCAAAGGAATAAGTTAGATCCACGAGCAGTCAAAGGCATCTTTGTGAGGTATTCCAGTACTCAAAAGGGATACAAATGTCATGTTCCAGAAAAGGGGGGAAAGTACTTTGTTACCATGGATGTCACATTCTTCGAAGATGTGCCCTATTACTCATCGAAAGGAAAAGAAATATTAGAACCAGATAGACAGGGGGAGCCACCCACACTTGTTCAGGTTGTTTCTCCACCATCATATGCAAGTTCTCGTAGTCCAATTTCTCCCAGTCCACTCCATCAACACCTTTACCTATGAAAGTTTACTCTAGGAAGAGAACTAGATTTGAGCCGCTACCTACTCTCAGTACACTGCCATCTGAAGTCCCCGTTCCAGAGACAGAAACATGTAATCAAATCTCTGAACCATCTGACTTAGATCTTCCTATTGCATCGAGAAAAAGTCAACATACCAGGTACCCATCCACCAGATGATAACCCATCCAAAATTGTGTCCTATCACTTTCTTTCACCTGCCTATAAAGACTTTGTGTTGCAGTGGTATTCTGAACGTATACCACGATCTGTTTAGTGATGCATTGAGTGACCCAAAGTGGAAGGCAGCTATGCTTGAAGAAATGAATGCTCTAGATTAGAATGGTACATGGGAGAGAGTAGATCTTCCAAAAGGGAAGCAAACAGTTGGATGTAAGTAGGCCTACACTCAAATACAATCCAGATGGTACCATTCAACGGTACAAGGCACAACTGGTGGAAAAAGATTTTACAGAGTCCTATGGAGTAGACTATTTTGAGACTTTTTCACCGGTTGCTAAATTGAATTCTGTAAGAGTCCTCTTCTCTATTGCAGCAAGTTTTGAGTGGCCGATTGACGCAATCCCTATTTGAGGCAATCGGATTGTCTAGGGCCCAAGTAACCAAAACCAGAAAATATCCAGCCACCACACTGATATGCAGTAATGAAAACAGAAATCCAGAAATTTAATGGTGAAGGAACAATGCTGAAAAACCAAAAAAATACTGACCTGTATGAGCCTTCTCAATCACCATGCATCAAGAAAAAACAAGGGAGAGGAAAACAAAGCAAGCGATGCTTTATTGAATAAATTTTTGAAAACTGTATTGTAGCATGAATAGTACTGATGAAAGTAACACCTGCATATAAGGACTTCGAATCACCTCAAAATCCTAAGAAACCTACTATAGTTGAATCCTACCACAAATAGAAGTCTCAAACAAACTTTCTAATTGGAATAAATCCAGAAATTAACAAGAAAAATAAAGGAAATCAGAAAACTCCATAATCTGGGTCGTCTCAGGCACTTTAGAGGAGATCTATTGCGGGCCCCAGATGGTCCATGTGATGATGGGAGGAACCCAACAACCTTGTAGAGCACTCATGGGCGAACCCATTATTACTGGTCTCATGTGAATTGGGTCAGTTTTGACCAAGTTAACCTGCTGCTAAAAAACCTGCATGTGAGTGACCTGTTTCTTGTTATTAGTTTCTGGAAAATTGCATAACAGACCCTATACTTCTACTTATTGCCAAAACAGACCCTGAATTCATATCTGAGCACAACTCTTGGCTGTTTGGGCCCAAGTTTTCAATCAAAACTTGACTGGTCCCTTGCGGGCCATCTTAGGATGCTCCAATTGTGCCATATAGGATTCAGCTAGCGCAATGATATCTTCATCATCAAATTCTACATCATTCTCCCCCGGTTGAGAAGAACTCGCCCTTGAGTTTGCACTCTCCTCAACATCACTAATATCAAGAACTGCATCATCCCCTTTGTAAGGTGTGAGATCTTGGACCTTGAATACATCTGCTGTCTTGATATGATTCGGTAGCTTGAGTTTATAAGCATTGTCATTAATTTTTCGAAGCACCTTGTATGGTCCCATCTTCTTCCTGATCAGTTTGTTGTAGGTTCCAACTGGAAACTTTCTTTGCGCATGTGAACCTATACCAAATCTCCAACCTTAAACAATTGTCGTCGACGTCCTCGATCTGCTGCTTCCTTGTATTTAGCAACGCTAGCTTCAATTTTCTTTCACACCTCCTGATGGATATCTTTGATGCGCCGTGCCAACTCTTTTGCATCTTCACTAACCTTATCAGCTCGTTGGTTTGGCACAAGATCCAATACATTGGTGGGATTGGATCCATAGAAGATCTCAAATGGACTCCTTTGGGCGAACCTGTTGCGCGAGCTATTGTAGGCAAACTCAGTGTGTGGAAGAGTCATAACCCATTGCTTTGGCTTGTTTTTCACTAGGTTTCGTAAAAGATTGCCTAGGCTTCGATTAACAACTTCTGTTTGTCCATCCGTTTGGGGATGATAAGCACTGCTGAAGCGTAGATCGGTCCCCAACTTCCTCCATAAGGTTTGACAAAAGTGACTCATGAATTTTGTATCTCGATCAGAGGTGATTGTCTCCGGAATGCCATGTAATCGAAGGACTTTTTGAAAATATAAATTTGCAATACACGTTGCATTGGAGGTCTTGTGGCAAGGAATAAAATGGCTCATCTTGGAAAACCTGTCAACAACCACAAAAATAGAATCCATACCTCATTGAGTCCATGGAAGACGCAACACGAAGTCCATGCTGACATATTCCCATGGTGCCTTTGGAACAAGAAGAGGTGTGTAAAAACCTGTATTCTGGGACTGCCCTTTAGATACCTGACAAGTTCTGCATCATTCCACAAATTTCGCCACATCACGCCGCAACTTAGGCCAATAATAACTCTCCTCTACCATTGCAATTGTTTTGTCATGCCCAAAATGACCTGCTAAGCCGCCAGCATGTAACTCCATAATAATGCGGTCCCGTAGCGAACAATTAGGAATACATAATTGCGAACCTCTAAAAAGAAATCCATCATGTATCATATAATCGCTATGTAAACCATCTTACGCATCTGCCCATGTTTTCCCAAAATCTGCATCATCAACATACATCTCGGGAAAGAGATCAAATCCAACCACTTTCACCCATACAGTAGCTAGAAGAGAAGTTTTGCGACTTAGTGCATTAGCCACCTTGTTTTGTGTTCCTGCTTTATGCTTTATAGTGAATGTGTACTCCTGTAAATACACAACCCATTTGGCATGTTTGGGAATTAGCTTATGTTGACCATGGATGTACTCAAGGACTTCATGGTTTGAAAATAAAATGAACTCCCGCTGAATCGAATAGTGATGCCAATGTCTAAGAGGTTGAACATTGGCATAAAACTCTTTCTCATAAGTAGAATATTTGATTCTTGACCCATTCAATTTTTCACTGTAGAATGCAATAGGTCGATTTTCCTGACTTAATACTCAACCTATGCCGTTATGAGAGGCTTCACAATCTACTTGGAATACCTTATCAAAGTTAGGTAAGGCTAAGAATATTGGAGCTTCAGTCAGCTTCGTAATCAATCGGAAACTTTCATCCGCTTATTTAGTCCATATAAAAGTTCCTTTCTTAATGCAATCAGTGATAGGTGCAACAATAGAACTGAAGTTTCTCATAAATCGGTGATAGAATGAAGCCAATCCATGGAAACTCCTTACATCATGCACATCAGAAGGTGTAGGCCAATTCCTCACGGCCATGACCTTTTCATCATCCACCATAATACCATCTGATGTCACCACATACCCAAGGAAGACCAATCTATTTGTAATGAAACTGCACTTCTTGAGATTGCCATATAACTTCTCTCCCCGCAACACCTCAAATAATTTTTGGAGATGATCCTTATGAGTGGGCACATCTGGGCTATAGACTAGAATATCATTGAAGTACACAACAACAAACTTTCCAATAAAGGGTCTAAGCACCTGATTCATCACCCTCATGAATGTACTAGGTGCGTTTGATAGTCCAAATGGCATGACCAGCCACTCATATAACCCTTCTCTAGTCTTAAAAGCTGTCTTCCACTTATCTCCTTGTCTAATTCGGATTTGATGGTATCCACTCTTTAAGTCCACTTTAGAAAACACTTTGGCACCAGCTAGCATATCCAACATGCCATCCAACCATGGAATAGGAAAGCGATATTTGATAGTGATTTTATTTATGGCTCTACTGTCAATGCACATCCTCCATGAGCCATCCTTTTTAGGAGTCAGAAGGGCTGGAACTACACTTGGGCTCATGCTTTCCCTTATGTATCCACATTCAAGTAGTTCGGTAACTTGTCGATTGATCTCCACATGTTCTTTTGGAGTCATTTGATAAGCTGGCCAATTTGGTAAACTAGCCCTTGGCACAAGGTCAATATGGTGCTGAATGTCTCTCATAGGTGGTAATCTTGGGGTTCACTCGTTAGGGAATACATCCTTAAACCTTTGCATTAAAGGCTCCATTTCTTTTGGAATGTTCACATCATTAGATGCTTCTTTTCCAACCAAAGCACAGACAGTTCCGGTTTCTTGAATTTCTTCTAAAAATTGAGCAGTAGGAGGCATCTCACTTCCCCCTTAGGGTTGGGTTTTTGTAAGTAGCTTCTCATGGGTAGGACCCAAAACAATTTTTTGATTATCTTTATAAAAGGTAAAAGTATTTTTATATCCATCATGAAGGGTCCTACGGTCATATTGCCATGGTCTCCCCAACAATATATGACACACATCCATGGGGGCGACATCACACCACACATCATCACAATACTTGCCACCAATAGAAAAAGAAATTAAAGCTATACGGGTTACTGATACCTCATTGCCGCGCCTGAACCACGAAAGCTTGTAGGGACTCGGATGCTTCTCAATTGGAATTTTGAGCTTGGTAACAACCTCCTGTGACACAACATTTTTGCAGCTTCCCCCATCCACAATTAAGTGGCATTTGCGGTCCTTGACAGAGCATGTGGTGTGGAAGATGCTAGTGCGAAGCCAGTCATCTTCTTGTGGCGCCTTAGGGGAAAATAAAGTCTTGTGGATCACCAAAGATTGAACCCCATCACCATAGATAGTGTCATCATTGGCTCCAGAATTATCAAATTTAGGCAGGTCAACATCCGCCACATAAGATGTGCCTAATTCTTCTTCTCGTTCAGTAACATGAATTTCTCGCTTTCTGCATTCTAACTTCTAAGGATATATGACGATACTCATTGCATTTAAAGCATCAGATGGTCACCTTGCCTTTGCCCTTATCGTTTGTATTAGTAGCTCATTGACCCGTTTGGTTAGGTCCAGTTGATTGGCTACTAACCCGTTCAACTTTACCTTGCCGTCCATAAGATCTAGACCCACTAGCATCCTTTGCCATGGGACGTGAAGAATGATCTGCTGATCTAGTGTGTGGATTCTCAACTGCATTGGCTTCTTCAATGGCGGCGGCACGCTGAAAGGCTTTTGTCAAAGTGTAGCAAGGATGACAAGCCATCGCCTTCTGTATGGATGGTCGTAATCCGCCCTTATATCTCTCCACTAGCTGACCCTCATCTTCCATAACATCATTACGGGCCACTAAGTATTGAAATTCCTCCATGTAGTCATCTATAGAGCGATTTCCTTGTTGGAGATTCTGTAGCCGTATAAAAAGTGTCTGCTTGTATGTGGGAGGAAGAAAATACCCCTTCATATATTTCTTCATCTTCTCCCATTAAGTGATCGGCGGCTTTCCCATGCGTTGACGGGACTTCTGAAGTTGTTCCCACCATGCATCAGCTTTTCCATGAAGTTTAATAGCCACCAGCGTTGATGGGACTTTCTTGTGATCGGCCAAATCTTTATATGCAAATACTTTTTCAACTGTGTTCAGCCAATCATAGAACTCATCGCCTTTCATGGTGCCATTATACTTAGGAATTTCCAATTTTATATTTAGACCTCGATCAGTGTCTTCATGACGTTCCATATGCCGCCATCTTCTCACTAGAGATCGACTATGGAACAGGTTGATAAATTCTTCGACATCCATGTCATCGTTGTAATCCTAACGATGATTCGGATGCTCCAGATGCTCCAGGCATTGGGTCAACTGTTCAACTTGCTGCCTTAAATTCTAAATCTCAGTATCTCTTGGATCCGGTTCATTGCCCACGTCGCTCTCAACCTCTAGCCTACGACCATGAGCTCTTCACGGAGGCATTGATAGGGAGACGGATTCATTACATAACTGACGCAATCCCGATTTGAGGCAATCGGACTGTCTAAGGCCCAAGTAACCAAAACTAGAAAATATCTAGCCACCACACTGATATGTAGTAATGAAAACAGAAATCCAGAAATTTAACGAAGGGACAATGCTGAAAAACCAAAAAAAAAAATGCCCTGTATGAGCCTTCTCAATCACCATGCATCAACAAGGCACAAGGGAAAGGAAAACAAAGCAAGTGGTGCTTTATTGAATAAATTTCTGAAAACTATACTGTAGCATGAACAGTACTGACGAAAATAACACCTGTATATAAGGACTTCGAATCACCTCAAAACCCTAAGAAACGTACTATAGTTGAATCCTACCACAAATAGAAGTCTCAAACAAACTTTCTAATTGGAATGAATCCAGAAAGTAACAAGAAAAATAAAGGAAATCAGAAAACTCCAAATCTAGGTCGTCTTAGGCACTTTAGAGGAGATCTGCTGCGGGCCCCAGATGGCCCATGTGATGACGGGAGGAACCCAACCTTGCATAGCACTCATGGGCAAACCCATTACTACTGGTCTCATGTGAATTGGGTCAATTTTGACCAAGTTAACTTTCTGCTAAAAAACCTGCGCGTGAGTGACCTGTTTCTTGTTATTAGTTTCTGGAGCTTGAATTCATATCTGAGCACAACTCTTGGCTGTTTGGGCCCAAGTTTTCAATCAAAACTTGACGGGACCCTTGCAGGCCATCTTAGGATGCTCCAATTGTGCCATATAGGATTTAGCTAGCGAAATGATATCTTCATCATCAAATTCTACATCACCAATGTACCAATTAGATGTTAAAAATACATTCTTGCATGGTGATTTACAAGAAGTGTACATGAAGTTACCATCTGGCTTTGTTCCTGAATGCCAAGCAAATAAGGTGTCGTTTGAAAAAAGCTCTTTATGGCTTGAAGCAATCTCCAAGAGCTTGGTTCGATAGATTTAGCCAAGCTATGATAAGGATTGGGCATAAAAGATGCCAGTTCGATCATACCTTATTGATCAAGAGGAGTGGTGAAAATGATACTATTCTCACTGTTTATGTTGATGATATTGTGTTGACAGGTAACAGTGACGAAGAAATACAAGTCCTTTAACAATATTTGAGCAAGGAGTTTGAAATTAAGGACCTTGGGGAGCTGAAATATTTCCTTGGCATTGAGGTGATAGAGTCCAAAAAAAGGAATTTTCATATGTCAACGAAAATACACTCTGGATCTACTAGCCGAATCCGGGATGATAGGTGTTAAGCCAATTGAAACACCTATGGAGAAAAATCATGGGCTTTGTGTTGATAGTGGAGACTTTCTGGATGATCCAGGAGTGTATCAACAATTGGTAGGGCGGTTGATATATTTAACTATTACACGACCATATATTGGGTTTGCTGTCAGTGTTTTGAGCCAGTTCATGCATGCACCTCACACAGAGCATTTGAAAGCAGTATATAGAATATTGAAATATTTGAAAAAGGCTCCAGGTCAAGGAATAATGTATTCAAAGCATGGAAATGTCGATATTGGGATCATTGAAGTTTTCAATGATGCAGATTGGGCTGGGTCTAAGACAGATAGAAGATCAACAACTGGGTATTGTGCGTTAGTTGGTGGAAATCTGGTTTCTTGGAAAAGTAAAAAATAAAGTGTGGTAGCTCTATCAAGTTCTAAAGCAGAGTATCGTGCCATGGCCCGTTTGAACCTGTGAACTTCTGTGGTTAAAAATATTGATGCAGGAGTTGGGATTTGTGTGTAAAAAACCCATGCTTCTCCACTGTGACAATAATTCTGCTCGCCAGATTGCCATGAATCCTGTCTACCATGAGAGGACAAAACACAGTGAAGTTGATTGTCATTTTATTCGTGACAAGGTGACAAGAGAACTAATCTTGAAGCCCAGACATACTACAGATCAATTAGCAGATTTTCTAACAAAAGCAGTCACAAGGAAGCAGTTGACACATGTTTTTTCCAAGCTTGGCATCGTAGATATCTACTCACCAGCTTGAGGGGGGTGTAGGAAAATAAGGATGTAAATGGTATTTTATGTCATTCTTAGGGCCATTTTATAATTTCATTAATATGAAGGATCCTACTCGTAATATTGAGAAAGTATTTGAATAACATAAAGATGATACAATCGACCTAACCTAGGTACGAGTGTCTCCATCTCTTTCAATTCCATTCTCTTCTTCTCATCTTCTTCTTTGTTAGATCCAAAACCCCTCAATCAATAACTCTCAGAAACTACTATCACTTGATGGATGGCCCATGTAAATTATTGGGAAATCCTAGTGTAATGGTATTAGTTTAGTTTAAATGTAATTTTGTACGAGATCATAAGGGTATTTTGTTTTTGGCCTTTATAAGGGCAATATTGTATTTTGTCTTAGTTTTGGTTAAAATAAATATATGTGGGGATTCTTGTGCTTTAAGCAGTGTGCACAAATCCCCCTGCTGCAAACCTATTATTCTACCCTTTCCCTCTACTTCCATAAAAACCCTAGATCTTCTAATATGCTGCAAGCTTCTTCTCCTACCCTTTCCCTCTTCTTCCCTCCCTAAATGATCGTCCATTTTGCTCCTCGAGTTGGATGACTAGGGTGGTTGGATCATGAATCGTAATTAATTTATACAAATCAAGGCACACAGCTTGCTTGATGGTCACCGGAAATTGATGACTGGTAATGTACCTGGAGCTCTTAAAAAAAACTATTCCAATAAGAAAGATGGATGGAACTTAGTTTTAGAAACTTTGAAGTTAAAGGACGCTGGATTTTAAATTCAAGCAACCAATACGAAACTCGGTTGTACTTCATTGACAGTGGCAACTTTCACTCTTGAAATCAAATTAATCAAAGCTACGATGCTGACCCGCCTACACAACCAAGAACATCTAGTAATGGCAATGGAAACAAAGAACATGTAAAACCATACAACAGGCCCAGACCCATCAGGCCTAAGCCGAACAGAAGTATAGCATAAGCATGCTCTTATCACTTATCTAACTTTTATCCTGTACTTAATCTATTTGTTGTAACAACCACCATATATCTGTAACTTACTTTGAATAGTTGACAATATAATAGACAGAGGATAGACAATGCCTTCTCAATCTGAGTCTCCCTCATGCTGTATCATAGTATCAGAGCACTAGAAAAAAAAAATTCTGATCTGCCTTTTCGATCACCTTTCTAGAAGGTCGCAGAGGTTTCAATCGGCTGAGGTCATCGTTGGTGGGGCACAGAGCATCTGGTAATTGTCTCCCTGATAATTCTCAATAACATCCCAAAGCCCAGATCACCATTTTTTTATGGCCCACCAGCTCTGTCAAGTACCTATCCAGCCTATCGAACAGCCATCAATATTGGGGGCCACCTCTAATTTCCCTCAAAACATCACAAGATTAGGATCACCCACCTATTTTCAGCATATTGATGAATGTTTTTGGAAATTTTTTAGGATTTTGAAAGGAGTTTCTTGCATTTCTTCTTCTGATGAAGAATCTGCAATTTCTAGGACCTGATCTTGTTCGGGGCGGTGGATCTTTGTAATCCACCATTGGATCTACATCAAAACTCAACAGGGAGGCATGCTACTTCCCTCTCCTTCAGCCAAAATTCTTCATCTGAAGAAATAACAGAACTATAGAGGTTATCACTGCACTATCAGGGACAACCAAACCCAGCTGTAACTACTTCTGATTGGTGCTTGACAGATACTGTTCGATTGGATAACCCTGCACACTATAGAAAGATGAAACAACTTATACTATTACAACACTGTACCATACTAGAATATAAATTAGATTAGCTTAGTCAGAGATTAGATTAGCACAATCATAATCTCATTGTGATTGCACTGACTTACATTGTTTTAGTTTATCTAAATATGCACGAATCTGCTAAATAAACAGACCTTTGTCAATTAGGATGTAAAACCACAACGACCACATTTTTCTGCAATGTCTTAGATTCCACTGTATCTCCTATGTCAATGAAGAGGATTGTTATCCTAGAATATCTGCCTAAAATGAGCAACAAATGACTATACTGGCATAGACAAGTCCAGCCTGAAGAATGGCAGTGGATTTTTTTTAGCCATGTGTCGTGTGTGGTGCTTGCTTAAGCACATATAAGATAGGTGTCGACAACACATAGTCAATATTAGTATTTTTTTCAAAAGGAGGAAGTTGCAGGCAGACTGTTTCTCTCTTGAAGGATGGGCCAAGATCTTGATGCAGCTAAAGTAAATACAGTGCAAATGGTTGTCATTTCCACCACATGCCCAAGAATCCCTCATATTCTATTCTATTTTCTGGTCTCCAGCGCAATATGCCATTAGAATTGAGTTTCACAACAAAGTAGTAGGGAAACCATTGTTGTTGTAAGTTTCACAAAAATAAATAGGGAGACCACGGTAGAAGCATTCACGTGCACAAATGGATTGACATTATAAGGGTAATGATACAAACTGATAGACAATTATACAAGTACCAATGTGTGACACATTTGGCAAATCCACAAACAAGATAATATCCATTACTTGTTTTGTTCATTTTCAATATTACTTCATGGGAGCCCCTTTGCTAAGCGCCGGCGCTCAACAAGTAGGCATGGGATCGAAGGAATTGAAGGCAAGGATGAAAAATAATGTAGCGGTCGATATATCGGCCGTGGCGGTACTGGCTGCCAAGCTTTTTTGGCTTTATCAGGCATCGCACCCATAGCGGCCCGCTACACACGGGTTTTAAATACCCCACCAGCCAGCCCTAATTCCTCCTTTTCACTCTCTTTTCACCTTTCTCTCCATTTCTACTGATGTGAATCCTTCTAAGTGCCTCCCAAGTACAAAGTTTCAAGATTTTACCACAACAAACATCAAATAGAAAGAATCAAACAGAAGATCCAAGCTTCCATTCCATCTTCATCAAGATTCCAGCCTAGGTATGTTTTTTCCTTTGGATTTTTCTAGTTTGACTTTTGAGATCATCTCTCTCTATTCTCTAACCACTATAAATCACATGATAATGCTTCCTTGTTTGTAATATTGTTAGAACCATGCTTCTTTTTTATCTTGCATGCATATCTTTTGTGTGTTTTATATTTATTGTTTTTTTTATTTTTGGATTTATGTTATTTAAAAAAAAAAACATTATTACTTATGGAAAACTCATGAAACAATTTGAAAATAGCTTCTAATTGTTTGATCTATATTTCTCATAGATCATTTCAACATATATTGCTTGTATTATTATTTTTTTTTCCTTTTTTTATTTTCGAATTTTTTTTTTTTTTTTTGGAAAAAAATTTAGGATTTTACTGAAAAATTCCCATTACATGAGTGTTGCACAAAATAATGCCTCCTAACTCAGGCAACACAAACAAGTACTTGAGAGGAGTGACGCTAGCATAGCTCGTATCTAATTAAGCGACGCTAGCGTCACTCCCATAACTATGGGAGGAATACTTTCGTGCTGCGTGAGTTAAGAGGCACTATTTCGTGCAACCCCCACGTAATGAGAATTTTTCAGTAAAATCCTAAAAAAAACTTAATAATTGAATACCAATCAAATGTCTTGAAATGGGCTCCTATATTTTAGACCTATGTTTCTCATAGATCATTCCAACATATATTACTTGTTTTTTTTCTTTTTTTTTATTTTTTAGGAAAAAAATATTTTTGATAATGGAATGCCAATCAAATGTATTGAAAATGGCTCCTAAATGTTTTGAATATGTTTGGCATAGATCAATCCAACATTTCTTTGTCTTTTTCTTTTTTGGTTTTTTATTTTCTGATTTATTTAATTTTTGAAAAAAAAATGCCTTAACTAATTCATTACCCATCATATTGTTTTGAATAAGGCCCCTAAATGCTATATCTATGTTTGGCATAGATCAATCCAACAAATCTGTCTTTTCCTAATTTTATTTTATTTTCAGATTTTTTAAATTTTTGAAAAAAAATATACTTTCAGTAATGAAATACCAATTAAATGTCTTGAGAATGATTCCTAAGCATTCGATATGTGTTTCCTCTAACATGTTTTTCTGTGTTTTTAATTTTTAACATACTACTTGTTCATATTGTTCATATTTATAGGTATTCAATGTTCCATTGTGTATTTGTGTTTGCCAATTGAAAACTAAAACTGCCTCATGATATTGATCCTGCATGGAGCTTTAATGAGGCAGTTGAGAATAACAGGTTGAAAATCAAATGCAAGTTTTGTAGGGAAGTGACCAATGGGGGAATTACAAGATTCAAGCACCACTTGGGCTACATTCTTGGCAATGTTGCAGGCAGTACCGAAGTACCAAGGGAAGTCAGAGAACAAATAAAAACTTTGGTGGGCCAAAACAAAGCTAGAAAGTATAGATAAAAGAAAAGAGGCAGCAAGATATTGATGCTGCCCGTTATGATGTATTTGGGGATGAAGCTTTTGATGAGGAAGATGCAAAGATGAAGGTCACACGCCGAGAGTCCCTCATAAGTCACCAAGAATAACATGAACGTCGTGCATTTGCTAGAAGCAGACATTATGATGCAGGGGCAATGTTGAGAAATTCGTTTCGGTTATCGTTTCAGTCTGGCTCCCAAATCGAAATATTTCGGCCAATTCGGGATTTCGGGGAAACGATTCGGATTTTTATTTTGAAAAAATATAAAATTTTAAAAAATATATACATATAGAAAACTATATGAATAAGCTTAAAAATAAAAAATATGGTTTCATACATATAGTTTATACTTCTAAATGAGGGCAGCGGGCTTATTAAAAAACAGCAACAAACCGCTAGAAGCTATACTGAGTTACTAACCCAGCCCAGCCAGCAACAAAACAGCAGCCAGCCCAGCCCAGGCCAACCCAACCAGCTTATAAAAGAAGGCACATGTTGAAAGGAAAGGGGGCAGATAAAAAGGCATAATAGGTGTTGTCTTTGGTTCAACAGCTCTGGGCAAAACGAAAGGTGAAAGGGGGAAAAGGGGAAAAAAATGCCCATCGACTTCGACAGCAGTAGCAGAAGAAAGAAAAAAAAAAGAAAAGAAATGAAAACGAAAAGAAGCAGTAGCACGTTGAAGAAGTAGCAACAGTACTTGGTTCGAGCGGCAGCACCAACCGCCAGGTGGTTCGGGTGGCAGTGGCAGCACCAGGTGGTTGGACCGGCAGCAGGTGCTCCTCATCCTCCTCCTTTTCTTGGTCGAACGAAATGAGCAGCAACAGCAGATTCCGTTGCTGTTGCTGCTACTGCTTCTTCGCTTTTCTTGGTCAGCAGCAAATTCCGTTGCTGCCCAATTCTTATTCTTCTCAAACGAAAGGGGGCGAATGAGAGGGATCGGTTAGGGTTTCTTTTTTTTTTTTACTTTTACTTTTGGGTAAAAAAATTACATTTAGCCCCTCATTTTTTATTTTTTTCTATTTTAAAGGCTAACTACAAATATCAATGGTACTCTGGAATTCCGGCCAATTCGGCCGAAATTCTAGATTTTTGTCCGAATTACAGAAATTCAGATGAATTACACCAAATTTTGAAACGAATACATATATGGGTGCTGTTTGGTTCAGTAAAGGGTCCAAACCAAAATAATTCGGAAAATTCGGCCGAAACAAGCCGAATTTCGTAACTTTGTGCAGGGGGCTCATCTATTGTGCCAAGCAAGGGCAAGGGCATTACGGGGACCATGTGTAAGGCATTTAGCACCCGGGAACATAATGATGATGTAGAAGTAATATCTACTAGAAGAGCAGTTCCTCTCTCTGTGATCCTCTAGCACATAAAAAGGAGGGACCTAAACAACCAAAGATATCAAGTGTTATTCAAGAGGTGATGAAGGTTGCAAGAGATAAATTAGCCAAACGTACAACAAAATGGCTAATCCACAAGAACATACCACTTACAGCAATAGATTCTCCCTATTTTCAAACTATTCTTGATGTTGCCGCTGAAGCTGGGCGGGGTATACAGGCGCCCTCCGTTTATGATGTGGGCACAAAATATCTTGAAGAATAATACAAAGAAATAAAGGCATGGGTGGAGATGTTTAGGCACATGTGGCAATAGAATGGAGTCACCATTATGTGTGACGTGTGGACTAGCGGCACACAAACACATTTAATAAACCTTTTGGTGTATTCAGTCGCTGGGTGCTTCTTTGTGAAGTCCGTTGATGCATTTGAATATAGACGAACAACTAGATATATATACACTCTTATGGATAAGGTTATAGAGAGTATGGGAGAGGAGCATATTGTAAAAATTATTACAGATAATGGCACCAATTTCAAGGTAGCCAGTAAGATGTTGGAGCAGAAGAGGCCTCATTTGCTATGATGCACAGATACTTCAAAATGGGCAACGTATCGTGTCGTATCGTATCCGATACTTCACTTTTTATGTGTAAAATCCATGTCCCTACCGTGTCTATGGCGTGTCCTTGCCGTATCCATGCCGTATCTGGGCATCATAGCTCATCTGTTTTGGACTCCATGTACAACACACTGTATAGATCTCATTATGGAAGAGATTGGAAGGAAGAAAAAATTGTTGAAGTTATCAAGGCATGTAGAAGCATTATCAGATTTATTTATAATCATTCATGGCTTTTAAACTTGATGAAACAATTCACAAATAACCATGCCTTAATACGTCCAAGATCAACTAGGTTTGCTACCCATTTCATTGCGATAGAGAGCCTAATAAATTTGAGAACAAATCTTATTCAGATGTTTGCGTCAGAAGAATAGCTTCTTTTCGAAATGGGGCAGTGCAACAAGTGGTCCGGAGTTTGAGATCCCAAACTTAATGAGGGACAATAAATTTTGGAAGAAAGTGGAGAATTTATTAAAGGTTTATGAGCCTTTAGTTAGAGTGTTGCGACTTGTAGATAGTGACGACAAGCCAACAATGGGATATATACATATATATGAAGAAATGGATCGGACAAAGCAAGCTATCATGGAAAATGTTAGATATTATGATGAATATATAAAGATTATTGATGCCTGGTGGAACGACCAGTTGCACCATCCATTGCATGCTATAGGTAATCAATAATAATATCTCTCTTTGATGCATTTAAAGCTAGCTATCTCTATTTGATGTTTGATCATTTTGCATTTCTACTTGTTTTCAATGCAGTTTATTTCCTAAATCCCGAATACTATTACCCCAATACCGAACAACACAATGAAGCAATAGAAACGGAATTGTGGGTAGGATTAAGGCAAGTGTTGAAGAAATTGTTGAAAGAGGACGATCAAATCAAAGCCATACAAGAGGTGAGTGAGCAGGAGACAGTGGTACAGGTGCTACTAGTGAATATTATCAACTTGATTATGAATATGCCATTCCTATAGAGGACGTACAGGACTTTCTGGAAAGAATGGAAGGAAACCGTGGTTATCAACGGCATCGGAGAGTCTCACCACCTAGTCCTGTAGGTAGTAATGAGCAAGGAAAGATGGGTAGAGATGTTGCAAGACAACCAGCGGAATTAGGGCTGATTCGTGGAACCCTAGTTACAGTGGACCACATTCGGACTCCTGGCAATGTGGACAAGGACCCTCGCAGTATTGACCATATGGTCAAGTGCAACAAGGAGAAGAACAGTCTTCAACTTCAGGGTCCTCATATGGTGACTATGGTCAAACGCAATATGGTAGATATCCACCTCGACCTCCTCCAAGTTCCTATGATGCGGCTGCCTTCTTTGGATTTGTGGATCCCAATGCTCATCAATATCGAATTCAATATGGTGGGCATATGACTAATGCCAATGGAAATGATAACACTAATGGGGATGAGGATAACCATGCCATAGATCCTAGTAGACATTCCATTCGGTGGTGACTAAGGGGTCGTTTGTCTTTTACGCGTGGGAAATGTAAATAAAATTTTACACATGCAAATGATGAATATTCAAATTTTAAGTATGTAACGTTTACACATGCGTTTCTTCTTACAACGTTTGTCTAATAACACTATTTTCGCATCATTTACGCAAGTGATTCATTTTTCTATGTTTGTTTCAATGATATGTGTATATATATTAAACAATTTTGTAAATGATAATTATTAATCATTAAATTATATTCTACTATAATGATATGAAAATAAGACAAAAAAAAGTCTAATTTATATCAAAGTTTTCATCTGCATTTTAGATTCTTAAAAAAGGACATGTCTTTCAACATGAAATATACTTTTAAAAAGTATACATTTCTATCAATGATCACCTTAAAAAAATGCATTTCAACATGTTTGGTTAAGGAAATATGAGCTTATAGTCTGATGGTTAATAAAATAGGATTATTATTAATATTTAGTTCAATATTATCTCAATTCATTATTCAATTTGCATAAAACTTAACCCATGTATCTCACCAGCTTTATGCTAATATTAATCACTTATAGAAATAGATTTTATAAAGTTTTTTTTTTTTTTTTTGGTATAGAAAGGCAAGAGAGAGAAATAAAAAGGTTACCTTCATAAAAGGAGATGAGATACATGGAGGGTTTTCATTCGTAGGTTTCATCGGTCTTGATGCATCTTTTTTTATTATTTTGTAAATGCGTTGGAGAGGGGTTTCGAACCCAGAACCTCTTTGATGAAAATGCCTCTTTTATTATTATTTTTCTAAGTGCGTTGGAGGGGGCTTTGACGGAAATTGCCCAAAAACCAAACCGTCTGCCTCCAACGGGTATTCTTTGAAATCACATGTGGCTTGATATTATCTTTTCCCACCTAAACAGGTGTTCAAATCTTGATCATGCAATCTTAAGGTCGCTAATAAAAAAGATGACAGTCTAGGTCACAACAGTTAGGATGCATATAATGGAACATCAGAATTAACCACAGCCCAAATCAGTATGAACTTTGCTGGGGGCCAGTTTGTTTGCATTATAATACGTAGGATTTATGTGATAAGTGATTAAAAATAAAAACCAAAGGTGAATTTTCAAAAATGAGCATCAAATAACCTTTCCTTTTATAGAAATAGAAATGAAGATGGAAATGAATAACTAAGAGTGATGGCTGGTTATTCATTTCCCATCTTCCTTTGATTCTACTTCCATAAAAAGAACGGTTATTTTATGCTTGTTTTTGGAAATTGACCTATGTCCTTCATGTTTAACTACTTATGGTATAAATCCTATGTATTCAATTCCTAGGTCCTTTGACGCAAACAAAAAGGTCCATGACAAAATAGGTGTTAATCAGCTTCATTCGGCGTATTATTGTTGTATTTGGCAAGATTGAAGTCATCCCTTCCACATAAGAAACAAGATTTGAGTCTTTGCTTGATTCTTAAATAAATGATGCAACTTTTCTTGGTAATCATTGAATAAAGCACTAATCTTACTGAAATAAATTACGCACACCTGAAAAAGTGTGAAAATGGGCTCATTTTCACATCATTTACACATCTGATTTACACATAAGATGCGTAAATACTTGGACAAACATGACTAATGAGTAAATATTACGCATGTTCACCATTTACATACGTAAATGGGTGTAGACAAACGACCCCTAAGGTATTCATTCACCAACTCACTGCTCTTTATGTCATTTCTAAATTTTTGTTGATCACTTGATTGAACCTTGGGGCTTGAAGTATTGATTGTTCAATGTTCACTAAAATTCATTCGATATTGTTTGTTATTGAATCCCTACCCTAGGACCTAACTCTTAAGTCTTGTGCCTTTATTTTATGTTCTAGTTTTTTTTTTTTTTTTTTTTTCCTTATGAGCTTTTCATTACTTTCTAAGTTCACATGACTAAGAAACATGAATACATATGAAAAAACTAATCATTACTATTATTTTCTATTTATACAGTGATACAGGACCTCATATATTGAGGGCACCACTACACCCTCTTTTCAAACTTACTTTCGCAAAAGAAACACATTTTCTTTCATTTTACAATTTTTTGGATTTTCTGGAATTTTTTCAGATTTTTTCGGCAATTTTTCAAATCACCCCACTGCGCTACGTAACGCCCGCTTCATAGCAGTTTGGCAGCAAGCTGCTACGCCTATCGCTACAAAAAAAAAAAAAAAAAAAAAGGTCATTGTACGGTGACGGAGGCTGCGACATCACTGGCCCCATTTGATCCACGGCCAAGAAGTTCTCATCATTCAAAATGAGTTCACACTTGATTCGACAATCTAGTTTGTTCGAATGGGTGCCAAACCCCGAGACCCATGACTACCAAGAGAGTCCCTGATTTATGGTCCACTCGGATGGATCAAAATGAGGGCCCCACCATGTGTTCCACAGCTTTGGCGCTCACCTTATTCAGCTTAGGGTGGCCGTTACTTAGCTGTTATGGCAATCTACTCTTATCAATTTAAAATATGATGTAAGGAAACTTTAAAATACAATCAAATAACAAAAATTTTTTACAGTACTCACAGGAATAAACTTGTCACTGTACGGATCCCATATATCTGGATCAATCCCATTTAATATACCGTGGAACTTATGGAGATGGGGAGATATAGTTGGATTATGTGCAACTTCCCTTGCGTAATTTGGTGATACCTGTTTAAGGAAATAAAGGACACCAGTCACCAAATGAACAAGCGATGGTCTTGCTCAAACAAAATTGAAGTACAAAAGATTAGAGCATGAAATAATCCATTGTTATGTGACAAGAAACCCCTCCATCATCAATTAAGAGAATAAATTAGCATTATGAACGCAACCTTAAGATCCCAAATTAAAAATAAAAACTACCTTCCAAAATCCAACATTAAGGGACAAGATAAAAAAAAAAAAAAAAGAGGCACCAAAAGGTATTGATTTAGATGTGTTAAGCTTTCGAAGTTTGAAAACAAGAGAAAAATTTATTTTAGGTTACTACTCATCATCGTAGAAGCCCTACCCTCATCAAAATTTAAAGTAAGGATCCGTTATACTTTTTAAGATCTACGCAAAAAAAAAAACTTCCAATGGGGGTACCATAATTACAAATAATCACGAGAATATATCATAGTTACAAGCAAGCCCCTAGACACATTATTCTTTAGCAAGTACCTGCACAAAACTATCCCAAACTAAATCTTTTTTTTTCCCCTTTTCACTTCTTGAAGTTTCTAAAAGGTTGGTGGCAGGTAGCTAACATAAAAGATTTTCTTTTTTGAAAAAAAAAAGTCAAAGCTGCTGTTTCCAATCTGTGACTTCTCTTTGTTAGAGATCAGATTAAACTCATAGAACTGATATTTTATTAAGAAATCATGCATTTATAGATTACAGTACGTCTAACTTAGACATTTCTTACAAGTTCGTAACCGATTAACAAATCATGCTGAAATCAAGATCGTAACGGACGTTATTATAATCACTGGAATTCAAACCAAACCATCTAAATTATGGTTGCATTCTACAATTGAATTTATAAAGTTGTGATATTTCTACTTCTTTTAACATATAATATTAAATCTATCATTGAACTTGAACATTTAAATAGTTTCTGACAAGATAGTGATACATGATGTTCTGATGAGGGACTGATATTTTGGTTTATAGTGTATACTAATGAATAGGAAAAAAAAAATTTTAAAAATACACTGCGACAGATGAAGACGACCACAAACCGTGCCACGGAGCCGCTTTGTATCGTCTTTCAAGGTCAACCGCCACTGCAACTTTGAACCATGGCTTTAATGGATCCGGATCCAAGCAATCCACTATCGATAGAGTAGCCCAGAAGCCACAATATTTTACGAAAAAGCAGGGTGTGTGGGGCCCCAGAGGTGGAAACATCCAGGCTAATCCAGACACCCAAAGCTAGTCAAATTCTTCCCTAGCAAGCTATTATATTTAGCAATTATAATCATGGTAGGATTACAAAAATCTGCCAGTCATTTAGGATAGTTTTTTAAAACCTTTTGGGGGTTTCAGCACTATACGTGCAGTGTAGGGGTCGGCAGTGTCCATTGCTTGAATTTTTGTAATTCTCATTCAATAGAAGTTCCATATGTAGTGAACTGCCCTTCTGGGCTATGGAGATTAATCTTAGTCTCTATGGCTTCTAGCATGGATTTTTCTCTTTGAATGTGATTTAGCTCGCTGGATTTTCCATTGTTTTCAATTCTTGGCATCATTTCTGAGGTAACAAGCTAATAAACAGTTGGTATAGCTGGCCCATTGCAATAGTGTGCTGGCAGTCAGGTAATTATTGAAACCATGACTGCGTCAAATATCAATAACTATGATTATACCTATCAAAAAGGTATTGTTTGAAATGCTAAAAGTAATGTATTTAACAAAGAAAGCCATATGTACTAACTGTTGTAGACTTGTCAGTATATGCCATTGCTTTCCCAATGGAACCAGCTCCAAACTCAAGGTTGTGAATTGTGAAAACTACTCGAGCATTGCTAAGACCATACTGCATGTAATGATCCTTGAATAACCATGCAACAGGTGCACTAGACCAATCATGGCAATGTAAGATATCCTGCACATGGTATTAGGAAAATTAGCACATCAATGAAGAACAGTTGAAGAATATACAAGTCTAATATTCACACACATGAAAACTTTTTGAGAGAACTGGTAAAAAAAAAGTGACATTTATGGGCCCCACCAAGATCAATCCAACACCCTTGCCACCCCCCACCCCCACCTCCTCTTTTCTTTTTATTTTTTTTATCCTTTCCTTGTCACCCCTGCTAAAAAGGAAAAAAAAATTGATAAGAAAAGAAAAATGAATAGAGCACCCACACAAATTTGATATTGATCAAATTGATAATTCACCATTGGAAATTGAATTTTTGCCAAAAATCCCCTAAGAGCTTTAGAATTAGGCTAACAAATAAAGGAATCATTTTTAGCACACCTCTAGATCATACCAAAACCTCATCTAGAAGAATAACCGCCATATTATCATATGATTTCTAATGGGCTCCAGAATGGATTGTATCAAATTATCTCAGTATAGGTGAGATGTTATTTTTGAAAAACAAGGGATGGCATGTAATATTTTAAATAATACAGTCATCATGCATAAATCCAGTAGAGATGTAATTGTATAAAACTCAACTACTTAAATCGATAAAAAGGACACACTTCTTAACATAAAGCGTTCAAGAAGATTGGTCACCTTGAGTAAGGAAAGTGGTCAAGTTTCACTGAAATAGGACAAGGGCTCATTTTCAATTTGGACAAATGTAAATGATGCAGTTTTGTCTTCTTCATACATACATATATATTTCCATATGTGTGTGTATATATATATATATATATATATTGGTAATGGGTAAATTTTATTGAAAAAAAAAAAAACCAAACCAATACAACCAACTTTCAAAGACCAAAAGAAAAACAAGTGCAAAAAAATCATGTTGTTCATGAGCCAAAAAAGAATAGAGGTTAATCATCACTTCATTGGGGAGGTGGCATCTTATCATTCGTACTGCATATGTTTGTGAAAAAAAAAAATCGAGCAGCAGGGGCTATGGGCAGGAAAGATCTTAAAAATTTTCCTAGGCAAGTTGAGAATGATTAATATGCACCAAAGCATTCTTGAAGGGGGAGGAACTAGAATGTTAGCATATGAATTTTCAGGGCATATAGTCTTTTAACTGGGATAGTGTAACCAAGATATCTAAAAAATCAATTTGGTTTTATGCCCGGTATCTCAACTATGGAAGTTATCTTCTCACTTAATCAGTTGATGGAAAAATATCGAGCGAAGAGGAAAAATCTTCATATGGTCTTCATTGATCTATAAAAAACCTACAACATGCTACCTAGAGATTTAATTTGGTGAGTTTTAAATAAAAGGAATGCTGCAAGATAATATATTGAAATTATTAAAGATATGTATGAAAGAGCAGTAACAACTTTAAGAAATACCTGTGGAGAGAAAAATGAGTTCTCAGTGACCATAGGATTAAAGTAAGGGCCAGTCCTCAGCCCTTATCTCTTTGCACTGATTATGGATGAGTTAATTGCTCATATTCAAGAGGAAGTACCTTGGTATATGTTGTTTGCAAATGATATAGTGTTGGTAGTGAATCAAAAGATGGTGTGAATGAGAAGCTTGAGAGATGAGATGGCAGGAGGCTTTAGAATCCAAAGGCTTTAAAATAAACCACACTAAGACGGAATATATGAATTGCAACTTCAGTGGGCATATACAAAGAGCTGAAACTACTATTAGAATTGAAGGCCATAAGATACCACAAATATATTATTTCCGTTACGTTGGCTCAATAATTAGTAAGGATGTGGAGATCGATGAAGATGTAGAACATAGGAGAAAAAACGGGATGGTTAGAGGGGAGACATGCTCTGGAGTGCTTTGTGACCGACGAATGCCAAGAAGATTGAAGGAAAAATTTTACAGGACAATGACTAGACAAGTTATGACCTATAGAGCAAAATGTGGCCAGTTAAGAAGCAACATATGCGCAAAATGGGTGTAGCAGAGTTGAGAACGTTGATGTGGATGTGTGGTAAAATTAGGAGGGATAAAATTAGAAGTGAGCACTTTCGAGAGAATTTACTTTCAGCATCAAAACGGGATAAAATTAGAGAAACCCTTTTGAGATGGTTTGGGCATGTCCAATGCAAGCCAATAATAACACTGCTAAGGAAAAGTTTGGCTATGCAAGTTGATGGCCCACCAAAGGGAAAGGGTAGGCCAAAGAGGACATGCATGGAGGTGGTAAAAATAGATCTAAAGAAGTACCAACTAATCTGAGGATTTGGCTTAGGATAGATTGGAATGGAGAATCAGAACTCATGTAGCTGACCCTAACATAGTTGGGACAAGGCTTTGATGATATTGATTGTAAGGGGAAATGATATAATTCTCATTGCATGGATTTATTTCTCAGTAATACATAGTTGTATGGTCTACACTAACTAGATACATTTAACCTCCTCTATTCTACTTCTTCCAATTCTACTTTCGCTCTTCTACCCTTCATTTTTTGCTTCTTTTATTCTTTAAATAATTGGACAGACCAGTTGACAGTAGGGCTGATAGAAGTTTCCATGTATCTCCCTCTAATTTCCACTACAAGGCACCTCTTTACTGAGTCCGAAGTGTCCACCTTGGTGAATGACACTGTAATGCAGCCAATGTGGATGGATGCCAATTCAAGGCTCATCAAGGGTTGGAGAGAGGGAGGTGACACCCCCAATTGGATCGCCGCAGCCAAGTATTCAGTGCATGAAAGGAAAAGGATACATACTTCTTTAACATTTAGGGGGCGTTTATGCAGCACTGCAGAAGAGGAAGCCTCAATGTTTCCTTTTCCACTGCTTCCAGATCCAACCTGGATAGGCCGGATTTCTGGATCTCCTATTTTCCTGCTAAAACATCGGATTCCCAACCCAAATTGTCGCTGCACCAAACGTGAGTGGAAAGGCACCGGATTTTCCAGCGCCTTGTCTCCGCGGAAATGGGCAGTCCACAAACGCCCCCTTAAGATGTAACTGACAGTTACTGTACTAAAAAATGAAGTGGGAAGAGAGGAGTCAATCAACTAGTTAAGGAGATTGACTGAATCATTTTCAATACTTACAGGATGAGAGCCACTTTGCAGTAGAAACTCAAGAGCAGCATGGCAGAAAAATTCAAACCTTTCCCCATCATTCCTACAACCATATATGCATCCAACCGAAACCATTCTGCAGAAGAAGAGAATTGAATAAGAAATAATCGGCATACAGAGCAGCTGGCAGGGATATACTTAAATTCTATCCTTGGATATGTTCTTCATCCAACTAAAAGCAACATGCAGAAAAAAAAAAGGTAATAATAACAAAAAATTACATGCATTCATCAAATCCAACAAGAGATATTTGTTAAGAATGAAAATGGGTAAATCAGAATTTGAAGCCGAAGATAGTCAAGCAAATTAAAAGCGGAACACAGTTGATTAAATAAACAGATTGCTTTTCTTGTCTTTTGCTTTTTTTCTTGGGTTAATTTTGGTCCTTTAAAAGCCCCAGGGATCTATCTCTTCTGCCAATCTATTTCAATGATATAAGCCAATCGTAACAACTTGTTCTTTAGCTATTGTAGAGAAGATGCTTGAAGGCAATGCTGTCTTAAACAGTGCAAATGATAACAACTATTGGTAGTTAGATAATAACCCAAAGTAGGTTAAATACCTTCAAGGCCAATGATCCCCTTCGAACTGGAAAATAAAAATTTACTGTGTGAGCAGTCACTTGGGGTCCATGTAGAAATCATTCTATCACTATCACTTATGGAAGGGAAAGGACATTCCTGAGCTACTGAGCTAGCAAGCAACATTCTGGCCTGGCTTCTGCCAAAGACTAGTAGAATTGCCTTTCCTACTTGCAGAAGGCAGGGGGGTCGAGATTCCTGAGCTACTGAACTACTGAGCTACAATCTTCTGATCTGGCTTTTGCCAAAGACTGGTTGAATTACCCTTCCTACTTGCTTGTTGAAGTGCCTACATATGAAGAACAGAGAAGCTGCCAAGCATAAAAGAGAAAAAGAAATGGTTGCCCCAAATCACAACTGTCAAACTGGAATCTCGTCTGTTTAGCCTCTATTTTCACAATTCTATGTTGCCATAGGGATCAAGAAAGGAAAGGGAAGTGATGGCAGAAAAACCATCCTATTCAGATCAAAATAGCAATGGATTTCATGTCCCAGAAGTTTAAACCTTTAGATATGGTTGTCTAATTAAACATTAATGTAACTCTAACGAGGACGAGTTGTGTGCATGACAAATGAAAATTCACAGCACGTAGTGTGTGCGAAACAAAGACGGGGTGTAGATTTTTAGAGTCAGAATACCATATTTTGTTGATATTTTTCTTTTTATGAATAAAGGCTAACATTGTACTTTTATTCATTAGAGCTATTAATGATGAGGGCTAATCATATGGATTAACCACTCTCTCTCTCATTGTATTGACAACCTTATCTTTTATTATCCTTTACCATTGCAAAACTACTGTGTATCAAAGCAGAAGGAAGAATAGGGCTGAATCCATGGCCATACAGCTGGCATCCGCCAAAGTACTCTCAAGGGGAGGAGTTACAAATTGAAATTCCATGGATTGAATCATGATCATTCTTAAGGAGTGGTGATTGTAATATCCTGAGTTACCTGGGCCCAGGATTAGTTTGGCCCAGGTAGGACCCTTAGTTGTTTAACTTATTTTTGAATTAGAAGTGTCTCACGTGAAAGGTTTTGGAAAGGGAAGGAGTTGCTAGTTAGGAAGTATGAGAGGACTAGGACTCTATCTCCTCTTTATATATAGACAACCAACGAGACCTTCTCTGTAGTATATACTTCTCCTTTGTTTTGAGAGAAATCTGATAGAGAAAGTTCGTGACTAGAAATCTAGGGAAAGAAGAGGAAGAAGCCAATCGGTCGGAAGACAATCGTCGGATGTCCTTTTCGCATCCACACATCGCAAAAGCAACGATCGCATATCAAAGGTGAGTGAATCTTCCTAGTTGCTCCCAATCAATGCATAAGATGACTAATAGGGCTGGATTTTCCCAACTATTCTGTATTGCTGCTGTGCTGACAATCGGAACCATCGATTGGATGTAATTCTTATGTTTGAGTCACAGAAACCATGTTAATCTTGATTGTGAGATTTATACAAATAATAAGGTGTTTGTTCATCAGTAACCCCTCAGAGAAGTTTGGCTAATGTACAGATTGATCGTGATATGCCAGAACCTAGGCGTGAATGTGTAGAATTGTCGATTAGGGATTATGGGACCCCATGGCCCATTGGATGATAGATCTGGTCCACAAATCAGTAGTGGACCAAGGAAGACCTGGACCCATGTGAGGTGGGCCCGTTTGGGCCCCCATCTATTTGATTTTTGCAGCAGAGACATCATATTGAGGAAACCGAGTAGTTTGGTCGACATCCATACTGGGCCCCACTACTTGGCCTAATCTGGGATTAGGAACCCACATCTGAAAGTGGACTCAGGGGCAACCATGGTGGAGGTGGTCCCATGTGGAGTGGGCCCCATCTGTCTCTCCATCCATCAGTATTATATTCTCAAGCGTGAGTCCTTGAAAGAATGTCAGCAGTGAATACTTTACAGCTGTAGGCCCCAAGGTGTGATCAGATGATGAATCAAATCCTTTAGGAGGGAAGGGTGACCTTGGGCAACCATCTAGGTTAGGTCTGATTTTGGATTATCCAAGTGGGACCCAACGGATTTTTATTAAAAGGTTCTTAGGCATGAACATTGTGCTTTTGTCACTCTGTGTATATGGAGGTGGACGGATGGAGTACATAAATCAATTAATTAACTTAGATTAATTGTAGGGTTTTGAATAGTTAACTGTGATTAACTATATGTTTTGTCGTTAATGGAATTTAATGTGATGCTGTGTAATGTTCTACTTATGATAAAGAGTGGGCCACCCCTACATCCATTAATACTAGTCATGACCAGAAGTGGGGCATTAACAAGCAAATTGTGTAGGGGGCTGGGCCCATACTGCTGATTATGTACATTATTAATAATGCTGAATTCTGGTTGATGTGCGATTGTGAGATATTGGCACTGGATCCCAGACTTGGGATGTTGGACTTGTGTCCAAATGATTAATGGCCGTTGCATTGGCTGGTCCTTAGTGGACATGAATGGCCATTGTGTTGGCTGATCCTTAGTGGACGTGCCTGATGAGACAGGGTCATGGTGACTAGTATACATGTATACGATAAGCCTTGGAGGCGTGGTAATGTGCATGGGCACGGATATATATATGGATGTACTTTTATTGGCAATTGATCTATTGATTCAGATTTATTGATTATGTGATATTATGTTGCATGTTGTTGGTGTAATTAGGAAAAATTCATTTACCAGTAATACTGATGTTGTGTTGCCTTCTTCAGGTAATTTTATTGCGGGTAGGCCAAAGCAGAATGACATTCAGCACGTAGATTTCGGCTTGCGTGGCTGAAGGGAGAGAACGAGAAAAGTTCAAGTAGTTGATGGAGGGATTAGTCCTTGTTTAGGAAATTTAGTTAATGCTTTAAGCACATTATTGATTTGAGTCAGGACATAAGAAGTTTGATTACTCAGAGATTATTGATATTTATAATTGGAATTATATTTTGAGCTAAATGCCTGATTCCTTGTGGAAATTATTTGATGAATGCATGGTGAATATTGCTAAATAATCACGATCCGGATATCTGATAGGGCCCCGGAATTTGGGGTCGTGACAGTGATCATCTAAGAAAAACTATTTGGAGTTCTTCATGAGAGAGAGAGAGTGCGTGCATGTGCGCGTGCACATGCGCGCTCTGTCTGAGAGAGAGAGAGAGAGAGAGAGAGAGAGAGAGAGAGAGAGAGAGGGTTCTTTTGTAGCCTTTGGATGGGAGTTGATGCAGGCCAATGAAGAAAATCTAAAACCTTCAATACAAAAGCAGATGCATAAAGATTAAACTCACCCGTGTATACTAAGAAAAAAAAAAGAAGGTAAAAGACAATTTTAATATAAAATCTTCAAGTGAGATAATAGAACAACAGACTTACCCATTCTGAGGCTCTAAAAAGTATACAGAAAGGCCTTCCACCTTCCCATACCAAACTTTCATTTCAGTCCCACCCCAAGAAAAACTTCGATTAAATTGAAAGTCCTTTACCTACAGCATGAACATTTCATTATATGAGATCTATTAATAAGAACAAGTGCAGAAATGAATCATCCTATTCAAATAAGAAGTAAGCATACATCATTATAAAAGGGAAAAGAGGAAATGCTCCCAAACATTTAGAATTTTAGATTATTTACATTTAATAAAAAAAATATTAGCCAAAATATACTTCATGAATTGTGAATATTGTAATTTGTAAATTACCAAGCTAGAATTTTTGTTAGTGGTATGCAGCAGCATATTTGCATCCATACTAAGTGTAGAGATAGGAGAAGGTGGGAGGTGGGGACCACTGCTTAAGTAGAAGCAAGCCTGGCCCAGAGAAATGGGCCTCTGACCAAATAAGGCAAAGCTGTTTGTAAGGATAAGGATTATATTAAGTAGTTAGAATTGGGGCTTATCCTCATCTGTATATTGTTACTAAAGGCTATAAATAGATTTATAGGATCCCAAGGGGAATAAGGAGAACATTCCCAAAATCTTTTTTGAACATGGTATTAGAGCTTTCATCCACAGCTCGCCCTCGTCTCATTCATGAAAGCTCATTCTTGTCTCGTCTCTGGCTCCCATTCACTCATGCATTCTGGATGCTTAAGAGCAACTGCTCCATCACCAGTCTCTGCAAGGCTCAAAAACCAAATGAAACAAGAGTGGCATCTCCGCAATTTCAACAAAGTCCAAACTGGTAATTGATCATATCAACAACTTGTGCACTTGGTACCTGCATCATCAACATCCACACAGATATTTCTGCAATTTCAGGAAATAGAAATCTCAGCTATTCTGCTGGAAATTCTGCTACAAATTGAGCAGAGTATCCGAATTGGTCTCGACTTTCACTTCAGAACTGGTCTCAACTCCTCACTTCACACGATCATTCTGTGAGGCCCTCTCAAGTTCATCAATTGGTGCAGAATCCTCTTTACTCTGGTTCTCCTTCCCCTACTGGGATTTTCCCCCTTCTATGTACTGTTTGGACCATTCAATTGGAATATTGGGCAACCATCCGATCATCAGGCTTTCCAGCCCTTTTTTTCAATTAAGCCGCACAGATCGGCGGATATTGGTCTGCTTCATCTGGGTTTTGGCAACGTGATACGTAACTTGTTTATTACTGCAGATATTAAGATTGAATTGAATTTTATTTGTATTTTAAATTGGTTTTTCCCATTCTGGTGCCTACAACGAGGTCGTCCAACCCAAAAATTTTAGTCACCTGATTTGTGGGATCATTCCCCAAACTCTACCCATTAAATTAAATGGAAAGAATTTCTTACCAGTTACCATGGATGGCCCATATTTTCCATTGTGTCTGGAAAAGTCTATTCAGGTTAATTACATGGCAGTGCTGAAGAGAGAGTTCTCACCGCATGGAACTAAAATAATTCCAAAGTGATATCATGGATTCTTAATTCAGTTGGACTATCTCTTCAATCCTTTAAGAAGAAGTATGATATGTGGGCCCATTTGAAGAAGTAGTATCATCAAGAGAACGAACCAAAAAAAAAAAATTACTTGGATATGGAGTTACCTACCCTTTGGACTGAGGGAGTCAATGATTACTAACTCAGTCCCTCAACAGTCACTTGAGGCTGTCTTAAAGAATCAAGAGGATCACACACTAGTGAATACCTCGTGAATCCAGTGGCTGACGTAGGATTTTCCTTTGAGTAGGGCGAACCATGGTGTCAATTCAATAAAAAAATTAATAAGAAAGCAAAAGGAAAGTAGCTAAAATTCAAAAAACAACAAAACAAAAATCACATAGAGCAAAGAAGCCAAAATTCAAAAATTCAGAAAAATATATCTATGATAAATAAAACCCAGTTAACACAAACATCAGATTAGCAAAAATGAAAAGAAGAAAAATGGCCAATAACATTATACAAACCAAAAAACCCAATAACAAGAATGAGATATATAACCAAAACGCAACTAAACTACCAAAATGAGGTGCATATGAATGGTTTCAATGTATGTGGTGTATGAGCATAACTGATTTCTTTGTTTTGACCGTATTACTAGACAGGTTAGAGTTGGCTGTCAAGTCATCTTCTTTGAAAGCATCTACTACTATGCATGTCAGAACTTTCTCCAAAATCTCTGACATCTCATACCTTCCTGCATTTCCGCGTCAACCATCTCATGAACCTCCTGACAGATTTTCCATCCATATGTACACCCTAAGACAAATCTTTTTCCCCACGCCCATCTACTCTTGACCTAGAACCTGATCAAGTTGACCCTAACTCCCTCGTTGCACCGTTAGGTATGATCCCATTACTTCGCATATCTCAATGAATTCAAAAACTACCTGATCATTATGGATTTCTCTCATTGTTCAGGACTACGGACTCTATTCCCATTCTTTGTTCATTATCAGCAAGCAATCAAGCATGACTGCCAGCAAAAAACCACGGCAGAGGAATTACAGGCACTTGAGGCCAATCAAAATTGGGATCTTGTTCCCAAACCTGACCGTGGGTCCACCGTCGGAAGTAAGTGGGTATACTTTATAAAGGTAAAGGAGGATGGAACTCTAGATCGCTATAACGCTTGGTTAGTTGCTCGAGGGTTCAAACACGAATATGAAATCGACTATGAAGAAATAGTGCCCCTGTTACAAAGATGACTATTGTGCACCCTATCAGCAATTGCCTTTGTCAGGCGTTGGACATTATTGCAGACGGATGTGAAATTTCCTTCCTCGGAACCTACAAGAAGTTGTTGATACATCTCCTCCACCAGGATATGAGTGCTCAATGAATTTAAACAAGCACCACAGGTTGGTTCGCTTTGCCACTCTCCAAGCCCATTTCACACAAAGTCGGAATGATCACTCTCTCTTCATTTGAACTACATCTCACAGAGTTATCTTATTATTACTATATGTTGATGATCATCATTGGAAACGACTCCTTGCAAATCAACAAATTCCTCAAAGCACACTTGGCGTGCTATTTTCATATGAAGATTTTGGGAACTCTCACAAACTTTCTCCGGCTTGAGATTCAAAAGTCCTCTAGAGGAATTCATGTTCACCAGCAAAAATATGCAGAAGAACTACTTGCACTAGCACATCTCACAGACTCTCGAACAGTGGATACACCTTTGGAATTAAACGTCAAATATTAATTGGCTAGAGGTAAACTTTTAACAAATCCTACCCTCTTGTACCAACTGGTGGGTAATCTCTTTTGCTTAACCATGACACGCCCCAACATTACCCACGATGTTCAAGTTGGGAGTCAATTTGTATCTGCACCTTGCCAACCTCATCTAACTATTGTCAATTGAGTTCTTCAACATCTTCGAGGAGCCATCGGTCTAGGATTATCTTATTCTTCTTCCTCCCTGCCTATCTTAAGCCGCTATGCTGATGCCGATTGGGCCGGTTGCCCAGATACTAGAAGATCCACTGCATGGTGGTGTATGTTTCTTGGTGATTCACTTATTTCGTGGAAATGGAAGAAACAAACAACTGTCTCCAAATCATCAGCAAAAGCTCAATATTGATCCATAACATCTGCCACAATTAAGATTGTGTGGCTGAGACTACAACTTGTAGAATTTGGAGCTATTCAATCTGGTGCCACCACTGTTTATGTTGACAACACTAGCACCATTCAAATTGCCTCCAATCTTGTGTTACATGAAAGAATGAAGCACAATGAGGTTGACTGCCATTTATTCGCCATGTCATCCAAAAATATTCTGCAGCACATCTCTACTGAACTTCAGTTAGTAGATTTAGTTTCTAAAGCTATGACAAAGTTACGCCATGACTTTCTCACTAGCAAACTGATGTTCTATTCCACTACACATCAATTTGAGGGAGTGTGCAGAGATAGAGAGAACCTGAGGACCACTGCTGATGTAGAAATAGGCCTGACCCAAACAAAATGGCATGTGACCCAGTAAGGCAAAATTGTTGTAAGGATAAGGATTATGTAAAGTAGTTGGGATAAAGGGTTATCCTCATTTGTATGTTGTTACTAAAAGTTATAAATAGATTAAAGGATGCGAAAGGGATTACCAAGCACATTTCCAAAATCTCTTTTGTAATACTAAGGTTCTTGATGGTTCATGATAAAAGATAGAAACATGAAGTACATTTGCCCAAACAGCAAAATTTGTTAGCAACACATCATATATTGCCCAAGTGAACCTTAATCACTTGTAACTTCCATTCTCTCTTTATTCTATTGGTAAGATCCTGTGGAAAGATAATATGCAAATTAGTATTGTTCTTCCAATCTCCATCTTTATTTTACCTTCAACTTTCAGTCTCTACTTTCTTCTCCTTCCACTAGGTTTACTTCAATAATCAACAAGCATGATAGCCCCACAAACACCACCCCCACCCAACCCAAAAAACACCACCCCCACCCAACCCAAAAAAAAAACCCTCTCCTTCTCTTCTCCCAAAAAAAAACAAAACTCTGTTTCCTAGATATAGCATGGAGAAGAGAAGGACACACTACAAACACAACTGGGACACGATTTTTTTGCACATAAAAATTACGTATTAGATACAAAACAGAATGTATTACCTGTTTTGAAGTATCTGGGTATCACAGCCCCTCCTCCATAAACACGAATGAAGGCATAACAATGGTTATTCAATGCCAGAGAAGGGGTCCCATTCACATGTAATAAGTTTTCTTTGACATAATTGGTTGAACAAATATTGTGCCTACAGTTTCTTTCACCATTATTCTTCCTTCAACATCCGTTTTCTCATCTCTTCCACTACTAGATTCATTTTAATCTACAACAAGCATGACACGGTCATCCAAAGACATTCACCCGCACAATTGCATGATTGCACACACAGAAAATGACATGTGCACATATGCACGCTCACACACATGCGCTTAAACCCGATACATACAAGTATGTGAGTGCCTAGTCCCTCAATTGTAGGCGCAGCTCAGCTGGTTAAGGACACGGGTGTGTCAGTGCCTGAGTTCGAATCCACGATTAAGATATATAAACAAACACACACATACATACATATGTGTGTGCTTCATAGAGTACAAATTTAGGATAGAAAATCATAAAGTTACATCATGCGTACTTGCGTCCACACACACACACACACACACACACACACACACACACAGAGAGAGAGAGAGAATCCAATACATGCAATTATCTGAGTCCATAAGTACAAATTTAGAACAGCAGATCTGAAGCTTACATTGCTGAGATTCATACAATCATACTTCGGAACAATAATGTCAACATTGTGGCCCAAGTCTTGCACAGCACGAGAAAGACTTGTAACAACATCTCCCAGACCACCCACCTGCAACATAGTACAAAAAATTCTGTATAATGAGACAGTACACAATGGTCCAGTTAAAATTTCCAACATAACAATGTTCCCATACATCCATAATTTTTGGATATAGCATAGCCCAAAATGAAGAAAGCTACAATGAACTACAAGGCATAATCAATGAACGGGAAAAAAATATATATGTACTTATATTGGGGCCTCCTCCCCTGTGCACCCTTATCATTCAAGATCCATGCGAGCCCCCCTAGTCGTGCCCAAGGGGAATGGAAATCATAGGGAGGGAGGGATCGAAAGGCCTTGATGGGAACCACCTGTGTGCAAGATTTCAAGTCCATGGGGTAATCCTAACCCCGTGATCCATGGCCCTCAAGTTAAACAATTTTTAAAGCCATCATTTTCATATGATTTTGATCCAATGGTCAATTCAGTTGAATGGGTGTCAAGAACTCTGGATAATATCCAATGGCGGAGCCGGGATTTTCTTTTGGGATTTCTCATGCGAGGAGTATGAGAAAGAACGAAAAAAGAATGAATATGTTAACATAATATTAAAAAATTGAAATCATCTATTTAATCCGATGTAATTAATAAACTAATTATTAGATAAGGATATTTTCTCCTGCGCCATACTCTTGAGGGTGTGCGCATCCGGACCGTCACCAAAGGCAGGGACCGGACTGCCCTAAATTCCACCGGGTCCCGCATGATGAACAGCACCAATGCGCAATGCGCACATGCATAAGAGAGAATCATCCTATTATATTATATCCCAAAAATGATAATAATGATGAATTTATAGTGCTCTCCACATCCAATAGTAATAAACAATGGGATCAGAAGCCTATAGAAGAATTGCAAATTGCATGATTTTTTAGCTAAATCTAATCACATGGTTATAGCTACAAAAAATACCAAAATAAATAAATTTATGGAATGTCATAATATGGGGTTGATGTTATAGCAACATGATGCGTATCTTATTGGAGCAATATGAAAAGCGAATGCAAGGATCTCAAAGGTGCTTTAATGAGTTGTCTTTTGGATAGAAGTAAAAGGCAAAATTGCCTTATGTCCTTCGAAAATTCTATTCTTTACTAAGAGGGCAAAAAAGTTATAGAGGGGTAAACAAGGGAAAAAGGAGAAAGTTGAGGAGGCTTTAGATTAAAGCAAAGGATACAAAAGGTGATTTGCTTAGTTTTCTTTTGGATAAAAGCAAAGGATGAGATTGCCCTTATTTGCTTTGAAAGTTTCATTCTTTACAAGGTGTAAAAAAAAAAATAAAAAAGTTGTTGAGGAGCAAACAAAAACAAAACAAAAATTTAGGAGGTTACAGGATCAGATAAAAATGTCCATTAAGATATTCAGTTTTTTATCTCCTCTGTTCGAGGAAACGAAGAAGTTGGAGGTGGGGCAAGGCAACTACCCCTCCTCAACCCATTGTTGCTCCACCACTGATAATATGATATTTAAGGAGAGGTGGTAGGTGACGGGGTTGGATGGTCAAAGGGGGCCACAAGTGGGCCCCACAAGGCAGGTCACAGAGCCTCTCCATGCAATTCAATTCGAAAGAGAGGATTCTCCGCGCAAGCACGCATATATACCACGCGCAAGTGCAAGACATCAGGTGGGCCCCACCAATTGAGGATGAGGTTGGGGTGGGAAGATCCAAATGGAACAAGTCCATATATGAAATCTCAAGATAATTCCATCAACCTAAACCCTTGATCAGTGGCCCTCAAGTCCAATTAAAATGCATTTTTTTTATTTCAATTCAATGGGACAATCCATTCATATCGATGTGAAACCCATGGGATACGTGGCATAAAGGGGGGGTTTAGGTTGACAGGATTAGATTGATCAAGTGGGCCCCACGAGATGTCTTGCACTATGCAGACATCTGCACCTGATCATTTGCCCTATTGGGCTCTCCTAAGTGACAACCGTGAGAGATTTTTTTGGGGCCCAATTGGGGCCATGAGACTCATATGAGTGGGGAGTGGAAAGATCTCAATGATACCTGGTGGTCTACAAAATGTCAACCCCGATAGATCATCCTATATTCCTAACCTCATTATCCAGGGATGTCTTGCACTATGCAGACATCTGCACCTGATCATTTGCCCTATTGGGCTCTCCTAAGTGACAACCGTGAGAGATTTTTTTGGGGCCCACTTTGGGCCATGAAACTCATGTGAGTGGGGAGTGGAAAGATCTCAATGATACCTAGTGGTCTACAAAATGTCAACCCCGATAGATCATCCTATATTCCTAACCTCATTATCCAGGGCCCTCAACCTTAATGGTTTTACAAGGAATCTTTTTTTTTTTATTTCAATCCAACGGTGATTAATAGTAGGGTGTATGTCAAATTTAGGTTGACAATAATTCATTGGGCAGTGAGTGTTACGAGGTTGGATTTAATTACAAGCAGGACCCACGCGCCTAAAAAATGAGACATCCTTAGGAGAGACTTTTATATCTTGAATCAGATATTAATGACAGAAAATGCAAGATGAATAAGAAGTGTTGTAGTACCTATATACAAGAACAAAGGTGATATACAAGACTCACCAACTATAGTGCCATTAAACATATGAGTGACACTATGAAACTATGGGAGAGAGTAATAGAGCAAAGATTTAGACAAAAGAATAAGATATCAGAAAATCAATTTGGTTTTATGGCAGGAATGTCAACTTGGAAGTCAACTTTTGACTCAGGCAATTAATGGAAAAATACCAAGTAAAGAGAAAAATTTGCATATGGTCATCATCAATCTAAAGAAAGCTTATGACAGGGCATCTAGAGATTTAATTTGGTGCCTTTTAAATAAAAGGAGTGTTCCAAGATGCTATATTGAAATCATTAAAGACATGTATGAGGAAGTGGTAACGTGTGAGCACTACCTATGGAGGCATAAGTGAGTTTCTAGTGACCACAAGTTTGCATAAGGGGTCATCCTTAAGCCCTGATCTCTTTACATGAATTATGGATGAGTTTCTTTACACTAATTATGGACGAGTTAACTGCTCATACTCAAGAGAGGTTACCTTGGTGTATGTTGTTTGCAAATGATACAATATTGGTGGATAAATCGACAGATGACATGAATGCGAAACTTGAGAAATGTCGGAGGCCTTAGAATCCAAGGGCATTAAAATAAGTTGTACAAAGACAAAAATATGGGTTGCAACTTCAATGGGCATATATACAACATAGTTATTAATTTCTTACTGTTTTGGCTGAAAAGACCAAAATCTTTCATTTTGGTCAAGTGGCCGAAACAAAATTTCATTTAAAACTTTTTAATTTTAAATTTTTTCCAATTTCATCCAAGATTTTGAATTTCAGCCGAAATGGTATTTTTAATAATTATTTTTTTTTTTTTTTTTTTATACATATCTATACTTTGTATTTCTTACATTTCCAGAAAATGTAATTCCAATTTTTTTTACAAGAATGGATTAAATCCATATTTATTTTTATATTTTTCAACATATAAGAACTGAAACTCAAGAGATACCAAAAAGAGATTCATTCCGATACCCTAGCTCAATAATTAGTCAAGATGCATAGATTAAGGAAGATGTCAAACATAGGATAAAAGCGGGATGGTTGAATTGGAAACTTTCTTCTTGAGTGCTTTGTGATCAGCGCATATCAACAAGATTGAAGGAAAATTTTTATAGGATAGTGATTAGACCAGTTATGGCCTATGGAGCAAAATGTTGGCAAATTAAGAAGCAACACTTGTACAAAATGTGTAGCAGAGATGAGAATGTTGAGGTGGATGTGGGGTAAAACTATGAAGGATAAATAAAAAATGAGGACGTTTGGGAGCTAGGGCTAAATAGGTAATAAAATAAAAGAAACTCTTTTGAAATGTTTTAGACATGTCCAATGCAGGCCAACTATGGCATCAGTGAGGAAAAGTTTCTCTATACGAGTCGATAGCCAACCAAGGCCAAAGGGTACGCTGAAAAGGATGTGGACAGAAGTAGTAATAATAAATCTAAGGATTTGACTCAAGATAGATTGGAATGGATAAACAGAATTCATGTAGTCGACCCCAAAATAGTTGGGTCAAGCCTCTGATGATAATATATATAAAGAGATAAACACGCGCACCCAACCCTGCCTCTCCTCAATTCATGCAGATGGGGCAACCTATCCGCTTACACATGTAAGGCCCACTGTTAGTCCATCTGAGTGGACCACGCAAAAGGGACCCCCCTATAGTCATGGGTCCCGGGGTTTGGCACCAATCCAAATGGACTGGACCGTTGGATCGATTGTGCACTCGTTTTGGATAGTGTGCACCTGAAAATTTGTATGTGTATATATGCATACAAGTTACATGTAATATAGGGCTAATTTCAGGAATTATCAGGCCATTTCCTAGCCATTCAGCAGGAAAAGGCCAGCCCTCTAAGCCACCTAGAAGCATGTCAATCATGGGAGGCTAGGGGGTTTGGAAAGGTCTCTCCATGGACTACATTTTGGGATAGACACCATTTAATCATCAGAAGCATCAATTTGAGGGCCTCAAAGTTGTGAGATTTATAGTAGCTGGTCTACAGAGATAAATGAGCGTCAAATTTGCATGATCAAGCCATTGATTCACAAAACTTAGATGAATTCAAAATCTAGGTGTATTTTGATACACGTGAAGGAGAAGGGGGTCAAGTGGAAGTGATGGATGCATCAGCCACTTTCTGGTTGTGATTTATGAGTGCAAGGTTGCTCTACCATACATTAACTTTAGCCCTTTTTTCATAGGAATTAATGAGGACTTAACTTCGCCAAGCCAACTCAGACTTAGGGCGATTTTTAAAACTATGCATCTATGGGCTAAAACAATCTCCACTGACCAAGTTTGAAAGATTCAGTACTAAGGGCAAAAACAATCTCCACCCACAATTACCAAAGATTCAATACAAATCTTGTTGAGTTCACCATTGGGCGACTCACTTTCCGATAACTCTTAGTCACAAGGACTGACACTAATTGTACTACCACTATCCTAATTACGTATGTAGATGACATTTTATTAACAGAAGATTCTATGGAGGAAATAAGCAAGATAAGAGATGATCAAGTGAAGGCATTTGAGATTATTGTTAATATGTGCTCCATGTCCCTACAAGAGGTAGAATTAGTGGATCATTTGTTACTCTGATACAATGTTGCTCATATCTTATGGAACTCTGCATTTACATGTTTGATTGCTCATGGGTGCTAGTGCTACAAGATTCTCTACTACATTTACTTGAAGCTTAGAAATCTGTTGTGGGCACAGCTAGGGCTACAGTAATGTGGATGGTTTCTCTTTTATGGCCATAATTTAAGTGATATGGAAGGATTGTAAAGCATGATGCTTCAAAGGAAAGCCCACTCTAGAAGGTGATTTGGCAGGTCAAATTTCTTATTGCTTCCTATAGATGTCCATCATTTCATAGTTACATGCCCATTTCCTTGATTATGAGGAGTTGTGGTGAGGTGGTCTTTTCCTATCCCTCTTGCCCAGCCATTATGGTTAGTTGGTCTTCCCTTCCCGAGGGCATCTTCAAGTTGAATTTTGATGGCAGGGCAGTAGGTAATAAAGTCAATGACATCTTGACTAATTATTGAGCCAAAGTTGTATGGTTAATGAAGCAGATATGTTATCCATAAGGACTGGTCTTAGGGAAGCTCAGTGCCTAAATCTTCATAACATAATGGTGGAAAGAGACTCCTTATATGCCATTAGATGAGCATCGTGCACATGCAAAAGCCCTTGGAGATTAGCAAGTGTGGCAAAAGAAAGCTTGGGTCTTAGTAGACTTCTCTAGTTCTATGCACCTCCTTCTCTCATGTTAGTTACGCAGGGGAGGTAAATTACATGGCAGGTTCCTACCGCGAAAGAGAGGCTAGGAGGCAGACTTTGATGATCTGTCTTCACATGGCATAGCCTTTCTTCTTTTGTTTGTTTCTTTTTTGGTGCATTCTACTTCTAGTTAGTGGCTTAGTGGTTGTGCAGTATATCTCCCCCATGCTGTAATCCTTCCTCACATGTATGAGGATAATGTTCGAAACATATATACATATGCATTAAGGATCTCAGAACAACCTTGAGTACTTTTTTGCAAACTGAAGTCGCCCGGTCTAAATAAGACATCTTCATTTATCAAGGAATATGCTCTAGATCTGTTGAAAGATACCGGCATAATTGCAATCAGGCCTGCCTCAACACTAATTGAAGTTAATCATAAACATCATAGCACAAAAAAGGGTCGTCCTCCTGATCCAAACTTATTTCAAAGGCTAGTCGGAAAATCGATTTATTTGCCAATCACCATCCCAAATACTGCTACAAGAAGAACTCCACTTACTGACACAATATTTTGATATCCATGCACCAATTTGAGGGAATACCTAACGGCGTAGCATCATGGATCACCATAAAGACCTTTTTTAATTCATAACTGATTTTTGATTGATTGTAAATGGCATATGATTACTATTCTACATTGTACTATATTTATAATTAAGGAACTGCATACAGAAACAGTACAATATAAAAGGAGTTGTTAGCACCCCAGTAGAAACCCACAAATTTCTCCATCATTTTCCACTCTACTATTTTTCTTTTCACACTAACCTTCTCATGCTACTGAATTTTCAACAGCTTCAAAGTTGTGTGAGGCCTGCAGTTTTCTACAACACCTCCACTCCTTCAACCAAACCTCATCTCAAAATTCTATGATATGGGCAGACAGTGTCAATTACAATCTCATGTATCCACCAAGCATCAAAAGTTTGATACATTTTCTAAACTATTCCATAAGAAAAGAGTTAACGATTCCATAATCTATTCCTTCTGTAGTAGCAATCCACAGTCATGAGGGCCACTTGGATCCACTCAGGATGGAAACACAGGCAGTGCAGAGCGCCTTAAAATGAACATGAAGTAACAAAATACATATGCTAGGATAAGGTTGAGAAATATGCACGCAAATCATATGTTAACTATCAAAGGGCTGAAAAGAACTTCCAAAATAAAGTAATGACAAGTAAAACCGACCTTTGCAATAGGTGCCATTTCAACAGCCACATGCACAATATGCATTGGTGGTGCCTTGGTCACTCCTCCAGTAACAGGAAGATGATAGTCCATCCCATTTTTGTTATCAAAGATCCCACCATCTTCCTTCTCAGAGAAGACAAAGTCCAACATATATGCATCTAATGGGACCTTGACTGAAAAAGAAAAAGGTAACTCTTAAAACATTAGCCAGAGAAGCAACATATAAATGTGCACCATCTTCCTTCTCAGAGAAGACAAAGTCCAACATGTATGCATCTAATGGGACCATGACGGAAAAGGAAAAAGGTAACTCTTCAAACATTAGCCAGAGAAGGAACATATAAATGTGAATAAGGAAAAAGGTGATCCTACTATGATCAGGCAAAAAATTTGTAAAGATACATCACCTTAACAAAAAATTTGTTTTGAATGCAACCATTCTTAAGAGTATGAAGGTTTTAAACCAATTTCAAAAAAATGCTAAGAAACTGATGAGACTCATTGATTTATACCACCACAGAAGAAAACTATGACGGGCGTTAGAGCATAGATAGCCAAGTAACGAATAAGCAATTGCATAGAACATAAAGAGAAAGCATTGGGGAAAGTGATGGAAAGCAAGATTAATAATACTGAAACAAACATATTAATTGACAATTTCATAAACACAGAACCTTGAGAGCTATGGTTGTTGAATCAATACTCAGAATGTATTGTCCTCCTTTATTGGAGAGAAGTCATCACTATATATAGGTATTACAGCAATATCTATTCTAGTTCTAAGAAAACCACAATCCATCTAGAGATAGGAAAGCTATTAATAAACTATCTAAGATAGGAAAGCTACTAAAAAAATAGCATGTACATCTGTGTCAACAATCACTCCACGTGAGATATAACTAAATCTTCCATGGGCCATGGGCCTGCTTAACACCCCCCCTCAAATTGATGCGGGAGAATCAACAAGCATCAATTTGCTAACCAAGAACTGATGACGGGGTCGTGGAAGGCCTTTAGTAAGAATATCAGCAAGTTGAAGCTCAGTGGAGACATGTGGAAGACTAATGACACCGCGCTTAAGTTCATCACGAATGAAGAGACAGTCAACCTCGATGTGCTTAGTGCGTTCATGAAAAATTGGATTTTCAGTAATCCGAATAGCACTTGTATTATCCGCATAGAGTGGGGTAGCACCTTCCGCTGGAAACCCAATGTCGGAAAGGAGTCCACGCAGCCAAAGAATTTCGGAACACGCAGCAGACATGGCCAGGTACTCAGCCTCGGTAGAAGATTTGGAAACTTTTTCATGTTTCTTGCATTTCCAAGAAATCAGACTATCACCCAAAAACATACACCATCCTGTTGTCGATCTGCAAGTATCCGGACACCCAGCCCAAACAGCATCGGAATAAGCTCTGAGAGATAGAGGATTGTTTGATGGAAAAAACAATCCGTGAGTCGGTGTCCGAATAAGGTACCGAATAATGCGGCGAACAGCAGCCATATGAAGATGACGAGTAGTCATGAACTGACTCATGAGGTTGACCGCATAGGAAATATCAGGGCGAGTGATCGCGAGGTAGATCAAGCTACCAACTAACTGGCGATATGTGGTAGGATCTGGAAGAAGGTCACCCTCCTCTTTACTGAGTTTGACATTCAGTTCGACTGGCGTATCTACTGGAGCGGAAGCAGTAAGACCAGCCAAGGCAATGAGATCAACAGTGTATTTGTGTTGATTAAAAACTATACCTTGAGGCGATTGATGAACTTCAAGACCAAGGAAATAGTGTAGGGGGCCGAGATCCTTCATGTGAAGTGTCTCCCGAAGAGACGCTTGGAGCTTCTGAATCATATTGGCATTAGGACCAGTAATGATGATGTCATCAACATAGACAAGGAGTACAGTGATCCCGGATGGATCATGATGTAAAAACATAGAAGGATCATACGGGCTTGGATGAAAATCCAAGCGGAGAAGAGCAGCTTGAAATTTCTCAAACCATGTACGAGGAGCTTGTTTCATCATAATCAATGCCATATTCCTGCCGATTTCCAAGAGAGACAAAACGCGCCTTATATCGATCTAACGTGCCATCAGATTTCAACTTGAGAGAAAAAACTCACTTACAGTCAATAGATTTGACACCCACAGGAGATGGGACAATACCCCACGTATGATTTTGCGCTAAAGCATCCAATTCATCTTGCATAGCCTTGTTCCAACATGGGTCCTGCACAGCCTGAGAATAGGATTGGGGAATGAAAGAGGAAAACAACGTGGCCATTAAGGAAGTATGGGAGAACCCATAACGGGCTGGTGGCACCGAAATGAGAGTGGAGCGACGCAGTGAAGGATGTCCAGAGGGATCAAGTGCCGGTTGTGGACCGGGTGCCGGAGGAAGATCAGGAGGGGGATCCCTAGTAGGCGTTGCGCTGTTCCGTCTGTGATAGACAAATTTAGGGTTAAATCGAACAACTGACGGATCGTAAAAAAAACCAGGTAATGACACAAAAGAGGAGTCGTTAGGAGGATCAATGTGTTTTTGAAAAAAATACCGATGTTCAAAGAAAACGACATTCCTAGAGGTACGTAAACGACGAATGTGAGGATCATAACAAATGAACCCTTTCTGGAAGGGTGCATAACCTAAAAACACACACTGAGCTGATTGTGCCGTTAGTTTTGTCCTCTCAGAGGGAGGCAAGTGCACAAAACAAACGGAGCCAAAAAATTGCATATCATCATAGGATAGAGAGGTCTTGTACAATCGGTAATATGGGCTTTGATTCTCAATGGAGGTTGATGGCAGACGATCGATAAGATGAGCTGCCATAGCCAGTGCCTCAACCCAAAAACGAGTAGGAACCGATGATTCTAGAAGAAGGGAACGAGTGACATCAAGGAAATGTCTATTTTTCCGTTCAGCGATTCCATTCTGCTGGGGAGTATAAGGACAAGTTCTTTGAGAGATAATGGCTTTGTTTTGCAAAAACCGTTGAAAGTCGAAGGACACATATTCCCCCCCAGAATCAGATCGCAAGATTTTAATGCAGGTGAAAAATTGATTTTCAACATAAGCTAAAAAGATTTTAAAAACATTAAAAACATCAGATTTGGAATGCAGGAAGTAGACCCATGTGAACCGACTGAAATCATCAATAAAAGTCACAAAATATTTATAGTGAGCGTGGGAGAGAGCTGGAGCAATTCCCCATACATCACTATGAACTAAATCAAAACACTGAGAGGTGTGTGAAGTGGAATGAGGAAACGGAAGAGTTTTGCTCTTTCCCATTTTACAAGTAGCACAATCAAAAGGCACACAAGAAGATAAACCAAGAGATTTATTTAATAAACTAGAATTTAACATAAGGGACAAAGCCTTGGAATTAGGATGTCCGAGTCTATTATGCCACAACCGGCAATTATCTCTAAGAGAAAAACAAAACACATCGTTGTCAAATTGATTCCTAGAAATTTTAGAAAAGTCCAGCGGAAACAAGCGTCCACACTTAGGCCCCCCCGCAATCTCCTTCCCGGACATCTGGTCCTGCACAACACAACCAGAAGAAGAAAAGAAGATGTTACAATTATTTTCAACAAGTTGCCCGACTGACAATAGGTTGGAAGTTAAATTAGGACATAGATAAACATTTCTCAATGGGATGGGACCAGGGATATCTCCGATAGCAGTAATGGGAACATGTCCGCCGTCAGCGGTTTGGATTTGAAAATGGCCATTGTAACTTGTCATATTGGAGAGAGGGGTGTGGGAATACGTCATATGATTAGACGCCCCAGAATCAAGGAACCAAGTAGAAGATGAAGGTGACTTACCTGAGAGACCAAAGGCAGAGAGGGCATTGATAATCATTTGTTGAACCAATTCAGGAGTGAGAAGTGATGAGGGCCCAGGCTATGGGGGTGCAGATGTAGGAACAGGCATAACCGAGGAAGCCACTTACGCATGCGGACTCTGAGACTCTGGATTCTGATACTGCGGAGCCGGATACTGTGGAGTCTGATACTGCGTCGACGGACGTGGTGGACGGCAGCGACATTCAGAGATGATATGTCCCGACTTTTTACAGTAACTGTAGACTTTATGTTTACATTGAGATGCAAGATGCCCAAATTTCTGACAACTGTAGCATTGGGTTTTGCTCAAGTCTCGAGGCGGTGGTTGAGAAGTTTTATTTGCTAAGAACGCGACTGAATAGGTTTCAGTCTTTTGTTGAGCAATATGAGCCGAGGTCGTAAGGTGCCGTTCTTTGCATAAGAGTTCATTCAAGCAGACAGCCAAGGAAGGTAGAGGCGTCCGATTCATCAGGGCAGATCGGACACTTTCATATTCAGTCCGTAATTTCATCAAAAATTGATCCCGCTGACTAGAGGCCTGAAGATCGCAATTGACGATCAAAACATTTGCAGCCACACCTGCATACTTAATACTATCGTATTCCGACCATAGGGTCTGGAATCCCGAATAGTAGTCTTGGATCGACAAAGTCCCTTGTGCATATTTAGCAATCGCACATTCAAGGTGAAATTGACGTGCGGAGTTATCTTGATGGTACACTTGCTGCAGATACCCCCACATGTCTTTAGAAGTAGGGTAGGGTTTAAGGTTCATGATCAGATGAGGCTCAACGGATCTTAGAATCCAGGTTTTGATTTTGGCATCTTTAGTATGCCAAGAGGAGATCTTCTTCTCATCCTCGGTGGGTATAGGGTCAGAACCAGAAATATATCCCCATAATTCTTTAGCTTTAAGATATATTTGGAATTGAAAAGACTAAGCAGGGTAGTTCTTACCCATGAATCGAATCAAGGTAACTTCAGATTTTTCCATTGCAACAGATGTTGGCCAAAAAATATGATTTAATAGCGATAAGACTGAGCAATCAGTGAAGAGAAACTATATAAAACCAAAAACAGCACAAAAATTTGTGCACAACAGGGCCCTGTTAAGTGAAAACAACAACAGCAGTGGCACGTACTGAACACAGCAGCAAGTAACAAAATAGTAAGCAGCAGAAATCAATGCAGGAAGCAGAAATCAAGGCAGAAATAGAACCAGAAACTGTTCCCAGAATAGTTGTGTGAGGCAGCAACTTAAATCAGCCTAGAACAGGCCTGACGAACATGCACAGAGGATGGGTTTTGTTCGTGGGACCCACCAGATGATCTTACGACAGATCAAAGGCAAGGGATGAGATGAGATGTAAATTCCGCAACTGATGGAAGAAGGAATCCTCAAAAAGGATCAAGATCTGAGAATCTAGACGGCTGAAATTGAATCTTGTGGAGAAAATTGAAAAACCCTAGAATTTAGTAGATGGCCTACCTCTGATGATCATAAAATCTTGAGAAAATCACCAGAAAGTTGGATAATTTTAGTCGACCAGGATGGAAGGGATTTGCAGAGGGGCTGGTGACGATCTGACGTGGGCCACGTCTTGATCTGAGATGATCTGTGATGATCAGGGATGATCTCTTATTGCCTTGATACTATGTAAAATCAAAAACAAGGTTTTCTTGAACTTCGCTCTGATACCATGACAATTTCATAAACACAGAACCTTGAGAGCCATGGTTGTTGAATCAATACTCAGAATGTATTGTCCTCCTTTATTGGAGAGAAGTCATCACTATATATAGGTATTACAGCAATATCTATTCTAGTTCTAAGAAAGCCACAATCCATCTAGAGATAGGAAAGCTATTAATAAACTATCTAAGATAGGAAAGCTACTAATAAAAATAACATGTACATCTGTGTCAACAATCACTCCACGTGAGATATAACTAAATCTTCCATGGGCCTTGGGCCTTGGGCCTGTTTAACATTAATGATGTCAAAGGATAACAATTTGCCGCAGTTACAGGTACCAAGAACCCAAAGATCAACAACCTGGGTAGCTATTGGTCTGCTGAAACAGCAAAAATCAAAGACTGCTCCCGTGTTTCATTAAAAAAAAAAAAAAAATCTGCGCCAATGTGATATTGGCCCATAGAAGTATTTGCAAGTTTGAAACATGTAGCTGGTTCATCGTTAAATTTTCTTGATCTCATAAATGTCGATAATAACAAAGGAAAAAGTAATAGAATGGTGTTTAAAAGGCTTCAAGCTTACTTGTTACACAGATCTTTCTGTCAAAGCTTTGACAAGGTAGGCTGCCTGCTCTCTCAGCCATTAACAATTTTAACCAACCCCTTCTATAGAAGTGAACTAATGATTTTGTACACGTTCTCTCCACAAAACAGAGAATTTTACTTCAATGGAATTAGCGCTTGTCTCATAGGATCATGTAGTAGATCTCCTGCAATCCAAATAAAGGACGAGTTTTTGGACTTTGGAGTTTGCTCACCCGGACGGGATCACGACCCTTTGCCCAAACCAGTGTAACACATGGCGCCCAGGGCATAAGGGACATGATGACTTAACATCATCCTTACCTCCCCCTGACTTATCACCGACAGTTGGTTCATGGTTTCAAAGTCAATGGTGGCAACTAAACACAAGGGCTGTGCTTGTTGCAGGACTTAACCCAACACCTAACAGAACAAGCTAACAACAGCCATGCACCACCCCCCATGTCCGCATTCCAGAAGAGATTAGCTTCCTAACTTATTGCAAACCCTTCTAGCCGACCTTAGACTCTATAAAAACAATTGCCCAGCCTCTGTCCCATCCATTACAAGTTCTCGACCCTCTAGCGACTCTAATTAAGCTCTAAACCCCTCACTTTCTTCAAGCCTCTTCAATCTAGCAACCATGAGGAGAAGGTTTTAGTTGCACTAAAACCTGGCTCAGCATCCTAATCATCTTCAAACATCAGATTTGCATCCATCTTGATTAAGTAAGTAATCAAGCACACTACCTGGCTTCGGGTTGATATTCTATTTGTTTCAATTTTATTTTTTTGTGTTTGATCTATGCTTCTGATTTCATACTAATCCTGACATAAAGCTTCTAATTTTAAAATGTGCCATGCATTTCCATGCATTGATTTCATTTTTAACATGCAGATTCTAGTCGAATCTTGTGTTAGGACTAGATCGACACATTCTTTGATTCTCTTTTCTTAATATGAATCACATGTGTCTCATGTTTAATTCACTCACTAGGACTAAAGAAATTTCATATGTTTGTGCACACTAGGGCTGGGGCGAACGCTCCTATATATATTTTTTATTTTCTAAAATAATAAATAACCACCACTTTCCTGCTTGCAAGAGACAAGGTGGGTGGGACAAAAAGCTAAAGAGATCGAGAGGACTAGGTATAAGTTATGGTATACGGGACTTAATAGAGCGAGGAATGGGGTCGGCATAGTAGTGAGCAAGGACTTAAAGGAAGATATAGTTAATGCAAAGTGCTGTGGAGATAGGATTATTGCAATTAAGTTAGTGTTAGGAGAAGAAATAGTGAACGTAATTAGTGTTTATGCCCCCCAGGTGGGCTTAGGAGATGGACATAAAGAGAAGTTTTGGGAAGACTTGGAAGGAGTGCTACTAGAGATACCCCAAGGCGAGATGGTCTTCATAGGAGGAGATTTGAATGGCCATGTAGGACGCGACGTAGATGGATATATAGGAGTACATGGGGGACTTGGATACGGTAATAGAAATGAAGAAGGGAAGGATATTTTGGAGTTTTCAGTGGCTTATGATCTCATGGTGACTAACATCTTTTTTAGGAAGAGAGAGAAGCATTTGGTGACTTAAAAGAGTGGCTTCTCAAGGACACGGATTGACTTCTTCTTAATTAGGAAAAGAGACCGCTTAGCTTGTAAAGATTGCAAGGTGATACCAGGGGAGAGCTTGACTTCCCAACATAGGTTGTTGATCATAGATGTGCAGCTACAAAGGTGGACTAGAAAAAAGAAGTTGTATAGATGCTCAAAGACTAAATGGTGGAACTTAAAAGGTGATAAGCAACTAGCATTTAGGGATAGAGTACTGGAGGAAGACGTTTGGGCGGTAAATGAGAGTGCAAATAATATGTGGGATAACGTAGCAGAGTGTATTAGGAGGGTAGGGAAAGAAGTCTTAGGAGAATCCAAAGGGGGTGCTCCGGCACAGAAGAAGGCATGGTGGTGGAGCGAGGCCATTCAAGACAAGATAAGAGTTAAAAGAGAGTGCTTTAAAACTTGGCAAAATGATCGAAATGTAGCAAACTTGGAGAGGTATAAAGAAGCAAAAAGAGAAACCAAAAAGGCAGTTAATGAGGCCAAGGCAAAGGCATTTGAGGAGCTATATAGGCGACTTGACACTAAGGAAGGCGAAAGAGAGATATTCAAGCTTATTAAAGCCAGAGATAGGCGGACCAAGGACTTAAACCAAGTTAAATGCATTAAAGATGAGGATGAAAAGGTATTAGTAAAGGAAAATGAGATAAAGGAGCGTTGGAAGAGCTACTTCTACAAGTTATTTAACGAAAGCAGTAGTAGTGACATACAATTGGGACAGCTTACCATTTCTAGGGAAGAATCGAATCATATGTTCTATAGGAGAATCAGTAGGGAAGAAGTTATAGAAGTATTGAAAAGGATGAAGAATGGGAAAGCGGTTGGGCCAGATGGTATCCCTATTGAGGTCTGGAGGTGCTTGGGGGAGAATGGGATAAGTTGGTTGACAAAACTTTTTAATGTAATGCTAAAGAGCAAGAAGATGCCTATGCATGGAGGAAAAGTATTCTTATACCCATATACAAGAACAAAGGAGATATTCAGAACTGTGCGAACTACTGCGGGATTAAATTGATGAGCCATACGATGAAATTATGGGAGAGAGTTATTGAGAGAAGACTAAGAAGAACAACAAACGTTTCAGAGAATCAATTTGGTTTCATGCCTGGGAGATTTAACCATGGAGGCTATCTTTCTCCCGAGGAGGTTAATGGAACAGTATAGAGAAGGTCAGAGAGATTTACATATGGTGTTCATTGACTTAGAGAAGGCCTATGACCGGGTTCCTAGAGAGATTCTATGGGGAGTACTGGAAAAGAAAAGAGTGTGTGTCGCATATATTGAGGCGATAAAGGATATGTATAATAGAGTCGTGACATCTATAAGGACGACTGGAGGAGAGACTAAGGAGTTTCCTATCACGATTGGTCTACACCAAGGCTCGGCGTTAAGCCCGTACTTATTTGCCCTAGTTATCGATGAGATTACAAGACATATTCAGGATAAGGTGCCGTGGTGTATGCTATTTGCAGATGACATTGTTTTAATAGATGAGACGAGAGAAGGAGTGAATGCTAAGCTAGAAGTGTGGCGGAAAACGTTAGAGATAAAAGGGTTTAGGCTAAGTCGATGCAAGACGGAATATATGGAATGCAAGTTTAGCCAAAGTAGGACACTTGGTAACATAGAATTAAGTTTGGGCACACAAAAGATTGTAGAGAAAGAAAACTTTAGGTACCTTAGATCGATGGTGCAACAGGATGGAGGGATTGATACTGATGTAAGTCATAGGATTCAGGCCGGGTGGACCAAATGGAGGAGTGCTTTGGAGGTCTTGTGTGATCGGAAAGTCCCCCTCAAGGTTAAAGGAAAGTATTATAAGGTGGCGGTAAGACCAGCATTGTTATACGGATCAGAGCGTTGGGCAATAAAGCATAATCATGTTAAGAAGATGGAAGTTGCGAAGATGAGAATGCTAAGATGGATGTGCGGGATTACAAGGAGAGATAGGATTAGGAATGAGGAGATTAGGGGCAAAGTAGGAATAGCACCGATTGGAGATAAAATGAGAGAAAATCGACTAAGATGGTTTGGTCATGTTAGAAGGCGTCCAATGGAGGCACCTGTTAAAAGGTGTGAAGACATGAAGATTGCCAGGAATAGGAAAGGGAGAGGGAGACCCAAGAGAAGTTAGAAAGAAACTATTAAACATGACCTTACCTACATGGATCTAACGGAGGACATGGCCCTAAACAGATTTGATTGGCGTCGTCAAATCCATATAGCCGACCCCACCTAGTGGGAAAAGGCTTGGTTTGGTTTGGTTATAAATAACCACCACTTTCCTATATTTGCAAAAGACTAAGGGCCTGTTCATTTGCATTAAGAATTTTTTTTATGTGGTTAAAAATGAAGACCAAGGGCTAGGTATTCATTTTCCATCTTACTTTTATTCTATTTTCATAAAAGGAAAAGGTTATTTGATGCTAATTTTTGGAAATTCACCTTTGATCTTCACTTTTAACTGCTTCAAAAAAAAAAAAAAAAACCCATTGTATTGAATTCGTATGTATTTTAATGCAAACAAATAGGCCTTAAATGTTTTTTCTTTAGAGAATTACAGATAAGTCCAAGTCTTAACGGCAAAAAACGCATCAGCCAATTTTCAGCGACTTGTTTCATCTTTTATTTTTATTGGTAACAGTAAAATTTCATTAAAGAGAAAAAAGATACAACTCAAAATAGCACATACATAAGACCTCTCATAAGTGTACTGGTACAAGAGTAATATACCAGCCACCAACCACAACTACACTATAGGAGCACTTAGATTACATGACTGTTCAAAGTTCAAACCCTTGCTTAGCCTGACAATTCGCCATTCCATTTGCGGATCTAGTAACATGCTGAAACAAGACCTGCAACTCAGAAAGAAGACGACTAATTTCATTGAATAAAACTGCATTTTCCAAGGCCCCTTCAAAGATTTAACCCGAGAAATGGCATTTGTTGAATTGCTCCCCACAGTCAATAGTGTCAATATAAACTTGTTTCATCTTATTAATGTGTTAAGGAAAACAAAATAGTGTTCTCCCTTTAGGTATTTAAGGAAGAAAGATCCAGAACAAGAAAACTCCAGAGACCCAGCAGCTGTTGTAGCAAATATTACCAATAGGAAAATGAGAAAGTAGAGAATTTCTTACCAGTTGCTTTGAGATGAGAACTACTTTCTACTGGCACCATTTTCTGAGGCGGTAAAGGGCCGTAACGATGAGTCCATCGGTTGAATGAGCATCTGAACCAGACTTCTGACTTCCCACTCAGAACTGTGTTGTTAGGATTATAAAAAACAGTAACAGTGCTTCCTGCTTGGACATCAAGTGGTTCAGTATAGACAATGTGCTTCTGAGACAACAGAAACATTTTCATAGCCTTTTCCCTCATTTCAGCTTTCATCCTCACTGTTTTTTCAGCCTATAAGAGAACATAAACAGCACAAAAACACAATGCTCAACTAAAATTTTTTTTAGGATATACTTGCATCTAAATGGGAAAAGAAATAACAAAAGTTTTTAGGATATCCTAAAATCTTTTTTAGGACATACTTGAAAATGATAGCAGAAGCATAACTACAAAATTTTTATAAAAGCCTTTTATGCACACTCTGTTTTTCACGGGTACTGTTAAATCAAACTAGTAATATACTGTGGATATACTTTTCATGGAGAGTTTCCGAATCATAAACTAGTAGACAAACCTTTGCACGTATGGCCTCTTCTCTCTGTCTTCTTTCCTCTTGGAATCTCCTGAATAGAAGATGTTCTTCTTCCACCCAATACAACTCGCCAAGAATACTTTTTGGAACAGTGGTATGAAAATCCTGAAGTTTATTGTTATCATACACCCGTGCACTCCCAGGAGGTCCATCAGCAAAAACCCAGTCCAAGATGAGGGCTTGATCAGGCACAAAAACTACAGAAAAGAAATGTGCAGATTAGTTGCATACATAAGTCTTAAAAAGGAAAAAAAAATCTAATTAAGCAATTGGTGTGAAGATTATTCTTTGTCATACTCCAATACTCCATGAACAATGTACAAAGGATAGTTGCTTGAGCAGAAGTGAAGGACAAAGCAGCTTGACCTTTTCACCCACATTTAGAATTTTGAGCATGTAATGAGACATAATGTCCTTGTGAAAGTATGTTCACCTGCTTGTAGAGTAGAATAAATGCACAAAAGCCATAAATTTTCAAATGGTTGTTTCTGCCACTGCAAGTTTGTAAACAGAATGGGAACAGTGGATACTCCAATCCTAAGAATTGAGATATAAGATGAGATAGAAATTCCTTGTGATTATTGTCCAACTGCTTGTAGAGTAGAATACATGCACAAAAGCTACAAATTTTCAGAAGGTTGCTTCTCCTAAAGCCACTATGTAAACAGAATGGCAACAGCGGCCATTCTGATCCTAAGAAGTGAAGTATACAATGAAATAGAATTTCCTTATATATCCAGCTGCTTGTAGAGTAGAAAACATGCAGAAAAGACACATATATACCAATGGTTGCTTCTGGTAAAGCAACTTCGTAGACAAAATGAGAACAATGGATACATTCATCCTAAGAATTGAAGATATAGTTGATGCAATATGGGCTAAAAACCAACCCATAGCCCAAATTGTAGGCCCAAAAGAAGATATTTTTTGAGAGGACGATCAAAGCCAAAAGAATCCTTGTTTCCTAAAAGTCTTGATTTATTTTTTGTTCTTCTTACTGAGTTGTGATTAGGATTTTAATTAGAGATTTAATTACGTTAGATATAGTTTCCTATTTTGAAAACTTCCATTTTTAGGGTTCTTTGTTTCCTATTAATATATGGATAGGTAAAGCAGCAAAATAGGGTTTGGATATTAATAAAAAAAAATCCCCTTCGTAGGTTTTATTTCTTTGTAAAAGCCTCTAAGAGACCTAACTTCTACTTTGGCACTTTTATCTAGGGGTGGCAAATGGGTCAGGTCAGATAAGAATGGGTCAGGTTGACTTGAATGCATGTAGGCCAAAGTCCAAACCATATTGACCCAATTATAAAACTGCTCAAGCTACTTCATCCCACATCTGATTCGGGTCACCCCGACACAACCTGCATGACCCTTATAGCAAGGAAGTCCACCCCTATAACGAGTCGGTCCAAGAAGTCCAGGCAGTGAGGTAGGTGAGGCAGAAACAAGTACATGGTCCCCATCTGTAGTTCTCTTAATAGCAAGAGAAGACTGTGTATACTCTTCAGGAAGTAGTTCAGACAATGTTATATCCACTGAGGGAAGAGCAGACCAATGCAAATGCATACTCCTGACAAGCTCATATTCAGGACAGAGTGCCATCAAGAATTGGACAAGTCTGGTTTCTTGACGATAGATCTCAAAGGTGGCAGAGTCAGCGGCGGAAGTGAACTGTCTCTCCAAAAATGACAGCTGGTCCCATAGATTTGTCATTTTCACATAGAAGGGATGTATTGAGTCATCGCCTTGTTGAGCATTTCGAAATTTCCTCTCCAAAGGATATCTCTTGCCAGCATTGGTTTGGACATATATAGAGGGGCCAAAGAATCCCAAGCATCCTTGGGATAGTCAAATTTGGCAAGTAGAAAACAGCACAAAATAAATCAGGAAACCAAGAAAGAGGCAGAAATGAGAACCTGAACTGGACATCCCATCCAGGCAACCAGAAAAAGGGCTGGGAAGGTTGATAAACCACTTCTTTCGCTGATCAGAATTCCAGAGTATCTTCATATGTGATCGGCACATGTCCCCTCCAAATTTGAATCAAATCCGACGGACATCAAGAAATTTCAACAGTTGCAATCACCAGACAGGTCCCAAATCTGACGTCCTTTGTTCTCCTTCTCCTTCCGCCTTATTAGACCCCCTTGATTTGCAATAGCATATTTAGAAGGGGGTTTCCACCGAAAATGGGGATTTGTCCAAAACCCCTACAAACAATGATGGAATGGGCTCAAAATTAGGCGAGTTATTCTCTGTAAGGGGCGACATAGCTGGAATGGGGTCAGGTTGAACAGTGATAAGATGTGGGCCCCACAGTGCTGTCGATGTCAACAACAGTTGACTGGTTCGATCATGTGTCAACAGTGTCTATTGACTGGAAATTTCTTGAATATATTAAGAGGAACTAAGCTATTGAAGAGGAGAAAGGGCTCAAGAAGGTTTTCCAGAGAGCTGAGATCAAACAGAGAGAAGGCATTCTGGGTCTGTCGACAGTATGTAGCAGCAGTGTATTGAGAGTTGTTCTGAGAGAACCACCACAAATCACACAAACAGAATCCAAGCTCACTTGGATTAAATTGAACAGAGATTCTGGTCTCTGATACCATGAAACAACTCATATATCACGAGATTTGGAAAAAAAGTTGTTGGGTTAATGATCCCAACAACCATAGTTATTATCATTAGTTATATACAATAATGGAAACATGCTTATCTACAATAATACAAAAAGGTTTGACTCACTACATGAAGCTAAGAAAGTGTATGATACATTGACGACCATAAAACAATGGAGCCCCTCTAGAATTATGGCACGCTGAGAACCATGTAAAATCAAGTGTCTTCACAGCTGGCATATCCAGTTATATCATAATAGGCCCTAGGATAGCCAACACACTCATGGTTGAGTAGTGTTGGCACCCTAGTCTCACACACGTGTCCGGGGATCGATCCCTAGGTCCTCAAGTGGGAGTACCACATCTAGTCCAGTAGTCCGACATATATAATTGTATAGCTCCTATGTGCAAATTCTATTAAGATGAAACACTCAACATAAACTTGGAAATCAAGATAGGACTTGATGCGGAATTAGTTTCTTATCGCAATTTTGAATTGGCTAATGCATTCATGGAGCAGATTGAGCATTGTAAGAAGGCCCGCAAGGGTTCAACTTAGAATTGATGAAGAATCAGGGCCCAAACAGTCCTATATTTGAATAAAATAATGGATACAGGGACTGTTTGGAGAAAATAAGAGAAGACAAAGGGGTTTAATGCAATTTTTCAGAAAAAAAACAAGAACATAGAAGGTTTCAGATGAGCTGCAACTTGGAGCAGCAGTTGGGTGGGCCAAAGACATGGACCACAATCGTCTCCCAGGGGTTAGCATGAATATCATGTGGCTTATTTTATGATCAGGTGGAACATATGGGGACCACAGAAAGATTTTCATAAGATTTCAGAGACATCGAGATTTTGAGAAACCAGCAGATTTTCTCACTTTCTTTATAAATTTGATTTATTTTTATTAGGGAAAGTGCTAGTGGAGACTTCTAATTGTAGCAGGAGATTATTATAAGGTTTTTTAACATGTTTTTTATCACTATATAAGGATAACAGGGGTCGACTGCTTCATGCCTATGTGTGACAGTTTCAACTTATTGAATAATATCAGTTGTTGCTTAGTTCTATCCCTCTCCCTTGGTGTTGTGTGATTGCTAGGGTGATGGAGAAGGCTTTAAGGTTGGTATTTGGGTTAATTTAGGATGATTACTTGCTTGGCTTGATTTCTGGATTCCTGTAGTTTTCTGCACACTCTACTGTTTTGATGGAATTTTCTGGGCTTGGTTTAATTGGGCCCTTGACAATCCGATTTTACCCAATTGAGACTGCGTGAGGACTCATGACTGTCTTTGTAGTTCCAAGTTTCAGAGCTCGGATACTTGTGTAATAAGCAGATCAACCTTTTCAATAGAGCATTTGGTGTGTTCATAATTCAGATAGAGTCAGCAAAATCTACATGAAAGACAGATCAAACCAAAATGTTGCCCATTATCATACTCCCATATTTATTTTCACGTAACAATTTGTATTATTTAACATAATTCGTTATATATTACCTGGTGGTAGACCTACAGAGGTCTGCAACAATGATCAATGGCCAAAACTTAACAGATTAGCAGCATGTAAATTTAGTCTCGCATATAAGTGCAATGGTCATGCACAGAACTCAAGCACGTTTAAGTGTCGTTGCTTATGACTTAGTTATTGTATTATTTTTAGTTGTTTAGTACATTTAATGTTAATTATATATTGATCTTTATGCATAGTATATTCAAACTTCAAAGTTCTACGTTGGCTGTTAACACAAAACAACCCTCCTCCTTTATCTGTGCTTGGGACCAGCATAGGACTGGCAGAGACATGGATCTTGATGATGAGTGGATAACTAAGAAGATACCAGCCTTGTCTGTGACGACTCATGGTTAGAAGACTGCTTCATTGAGTGACCACAACCTCAGAGCTGTTGCAAAACCTAGTTCTCAGAATAGTCAGAAAGTTATTACTAAATACTGGTTCAAGAAATTAAGGTTTACTCAAAATCTCAATTCTTCAATTAGTTGTTCATTTGAAATTACAAGTGTAATATTACATGCATTATGATGCAAGTAAGATTACAAGTTAGTAAATCTATGTTGTTACCTTTTAAAAAAAAAATAGTAAACCTATGATCACACTTGCTTTATAATGGAAGGGAAATTATGCCGAGTTAGAGGTCGTCTTCGTGAAGTACAACCTCTATCTCCAAGTTCATAGTAGTAAGAGATGATGCAAAATTAACTTAAGGGACATGGATTTTGATGATGCGTGGAAGTGGATAACTAAGAAGATTCTGTACTTGCAAATGAAAACTGTAAATAGAAGCATAGCTGCAAAAATAAAAATAAAAAAAAAAAAAAAAAAGTTGTGTTCACATACAATCTATGTGCCACCAGTCACCAACTTCTTCTACAGAATGTTCAAGCCTTCCAATAATTGACAGTCCATCCTTCCAGTTATTATGTCCACCATGAATCCACACCTCTTTGGAATGAGCAAGCGGACCAGAGCTCCGGTTGTAACTTAATCTAACCAAGTCCTCTGCTTTAAACTCACTAGGCTTTATGTACCATACATTATCAACAGAACTGACAGCATTTTTCATCAATTCCTGAAATAGTTGACGTCTTCTCTCAACTTCAATCTTTGCCTGTGCTCTGTCAGCTTCACTTGCAGCCTTTTCCGCTTCCTTTTGGCGCTGCTCTTCGGCTTTCCTTTCCCTTTCAGCTTGCTCAGCTGCAAGTTTTTCAAGCTCCCTTCGCTTCTCTTCAAGCAAGAAATCTTCGAATGCATACACATCCATCCCATTTTGCACTGGAACAGAGAAGTCTTTTGAGTCATTATTCTCATAGACATCGCCTCCATTGAAGAAAACAAAATCCATCTTATATGCCTCCTTAGGAATGTACACTTCACAAGACCACCAATCCCCTTTTAGATCTGTCTTATGCAATTTCTTATTAAAGGATTTCCATCTCCAATCATTAAACGCCCCCATGATCAAAACATCTACTTCATTCATTAAGCCAGATATGCTCTTGTTCAAGAAAACTTCAATTACTTGGTCAGGAGTCACCACATTTGGATAAACAAAAATTTTATTCCCCATTAGAAGGTTCTCTTCAGCTAGATATTCGAGCAACCGTTTGCGTGCTTGGGCTTCCATCTCTAGCTTCTGTTTCAATAATAACTCTTCCACATTGGGTTTTTTATCCACTACAGTCTCACCTCTCTCAAGTTCTTCTATTTCACCCAACTCAGCTGTGTTCTCATCAATCTCAACCACAGTACCTTTTCCCTTTGCCTTGTCACTCTTAAACTCAGGTTCTTTGGCAACCTTAACTTTCTCATGTATTTTATCTTCCCCTAATTTGAGCATATCCTCATTAATCTCAACTATAACTTTTTTAGACTCAATCTCCCCACTCTTAACCACATTGACATCAGCTGTGGTGTATTTTTCCCCCATGTAACTGCTCTCAACCACAGGATTCGTACTCAAAACATTCTCAACTTCCTCAAGGGTAATTGGTTTTCCCAACTCTCCTGTATACTCGTTCTCCACCATGGTGCCGTCTTCCTCTATTTCATCATCGGACCAATCACTTTCAGCCTTAAGTGACTGCTTCCCTGGTACAGTTATTACATGTTTCTCTTCCTCAGCTTCGACCTTTTGTTCCTTCACGTCCTGCGACTTGTCTGTCTTTGTTTTCAATTGAGAGCTCAAGACACTAGTTCTCGGAATAACTTCTCCTCCAACTTCTTCACTGACATCATCTTTACCTTTGGACAATTTATTTATGGGACTGTAACTGCTAGAGCTGGTAGGATGAAAACCTTCTTTTTCTGCATCATCACTCTCATCTGTCTTCTGGGAGTTTGTTTTGGCTTGTGATTGTTGCATGAATTTATTGCTTAAGAGACTATTTTCTGGAACAACTTCACTTCCCTGTCCTTCACTGAAATTGACTGTTATTTCAGTCAACTTATTGTCAGAATCAGAGTATTCACTAGAAACAGAAGTTTCAGAACCTTCTTCCTCTGCACTATCATTTTCATCCCTCTTCTGGGTGCTTGTTCCAACTTGTGTTTTTGGCATGAATCCCTTTGGGGGAGGACCTTTACCTCTGGGAACTAGGCTCTTCCTTGGCCGTCTCCTTGAATAATCTACAAGGATGAAGAGAGAAAAAAAAAACATGTAAAAGGAAATGAATATCATAGAATGAAATAATAGGAAAAGCACAGACTCAATACTTCTTACTGAAATACTGACCAGCAGCAGCTATTATAAGGGATGTACTTCTGATTCCACGGTATTCTTTGAACCAAGGTGATGACTGCAAAAATATATATAGATGCACTATAAAGGAAAGAAGAATGAAGAAGAAGAACAAGAAGAAACAATGGTACATTGAAACATTCCATTAAATCAGGATTAATCTTCCTGAAAAAGATTCAGCCACAGTACATTGAAATACTCCATTAAATCAGGATTAATCTTCCTGAACAAAAGCTCTTCAACCAAAAAGTTCAGGCACAACACTCGTAGAGAAGTCATAAGACACTATCAACAAGCCACAAGTTGTTCACTGCCTAACAAAAAACTTGGTGCACTATGACCATCTTTTTCAGCCTTCTAACATATTCTAAGGTTATTTATATTTGCGTACAACAACTTAACAAAGGACCATTAAAATTGAGATGTTCCATTAGATATGGAGCAGTTAGCACTCTGCTTCGCAAACAACCATTTGGTTACAGGGTAATAGTTCTAGCAGCAAAACTACAGCCACCAAAACCGTCTCAAATAAACGGAAAGCTACATTGATCCTACAGTTTAAGATCATGGATCAGTGAAATTGTATAGGTCATGGCCTGTACGTATCTCGACACGCAAGATCATAAAATATCAACTAAATAATAACCTTCAGCCACTCTCCACTGTTGCATTAACATAACAGCACTAACAAGGAACTGAGTTCTACTCCATCAAATATATATATATATATATATAGAACTGAGTTCTACTCCATCAAATATATATATATATAATAGAAATGGAACTATAACAATATAAATCATCAAAATTAGTAAAACCAACAACATGAATTGATGGCAATACAACCCCAACAAACATAAATAAAGAAAAACCCAAACCAATAAAAAAGGAAAAATAAAAATAAAAAGGAAAGAACTCAAACATAATGGCCCATGTGCCTACTTTTGCATTGAATTCCTTGGAACTCACAGTGAGGCGGGTCTGATCCAACTAGTACTAAAGAGGTGAGAACTGAAGAGTCTAAATATAAATGGGATCATCACCTTTCCATGATTTAGTTTGATGGGTTCATAATCATTCCCTTCAAAGGAGGGATTTTTCAATCCCCCCTCCTCAAACTTAATCCTTCACTTTCAACCCTTAAATAGAAATCCATTGCTCAGGAATCCCAATCATTCACAAGTCATAACCATCCAACATAACCTCAAACCATCAATTTAAATCATCCACACTAAAACCAAATACAAACCAGCCAATAACAAACAAAACCCAAATCAGGAAAAAAAAAAAAAAAAAGAGTTGAGATGGAAAAGAATAATACATGTGCTGATACACTGAGTGCTGTGGCAAGAGGGGGTTTGATCTTCAAGTGGTTTCCATAAGACATGAACAAGGCTCTTCTGCAAGAGAGAGGGCTGTTTGCTGGCGCTGAGATCTCCATGGCTGCTTCAGAAGATTCAATCAATCAATTAAACAAACAAACAAACATCAAACAGTTGGTGTGCACAGTTAATGACTCTCTCAGTAGAGAAAACATACTTTCCACTGTTCGACTGCTATTAATAATGATATTATATGCACTACGAGACGAATGTAGGAAAAGAAATAAGAACCAGAAGTCTCTAACGCCTACCATTCCCCGATAGAGCCTGGAGTCTTTGGATTGTAGCGGGGGGCGACACGTGTACGGTACCAAGCCTTGGAGCGTATTCGTGGGAGCGTAAAAGTAGAACTTTTCAGTTCTTTTTAGTTACAGGGTTTGCAGCAATTCTATTTGTGCGGCTGTTTTTTTGGGTGGTTTGGGATCTCTTCAGCAGCTCCATGGTGCATCCGAACTGAAATCTACCTGCCAAATATTGTTATTCGAAGGTTTTCTTTAGTTTTTATAACCTAGGGTTCCACTCCTTCAGTCGAAATAATACCTACGGAAATTCCCATTTGGCCCTAGCGTAACAGTACAGTTTTGAACCGACAATCTTGGATAATGCAGTTTTGAACTCACAACCTGAGTGCAAACTATGGTCCTAAGCCAACTGAGCAACGCCTCAAGGTTGTTATTTGAACAACTTATTGTCTTTGGAAAGATGGTGGGATATTTATATGAACTAGCAATTATTAAAAAATAAAAAACAATAATAGAAAAAAAAACTTTTAGTTATATTAAATGCCTGGTGCATTGAATATGGTATATCGATAATTCATATAAAGCTTCTAAGAAAAAATATCCTTTCAATAGGACATGTAGCATAATCATGAAGTTATAAATAGATTGGTCAAATTTATTGCTTTCTTTGAGATATATTTATTTATAAATTACAAAACTTTAAGCTAACTAAACTAATAAAGCAAGTGATGATTGAGGGTAAAAAATTAGTCCTTCATAAGTTAGAATTAAGACTTCTAAGGAAGGAAAATTAGTTCTTTATAAATAAACCATAATAGGAGAAATGAGCATACCTTTGGATGATATGAAGAGTGATTTACTTTTGCAAATCCACGATGTGGTAAAAAAATAAAAGTTAATATTTGTTGTTACTACATATAATAAGTGTTAAATAACATTTTATACAGAAAACCGAAACAAACTTAGAAATAGAAAAATAGAAGCAAACTACTCTACAAAATCCATTCAAGCACATGGTCTCGTAAAGATGATGAGATATTTATATTAATGGGGTTTTTATAGAGATATTTAAAAGAGAGTTGGTGTGGAAAAAAATTAGCTTTAAATAATTAAATATAAATTTATATAACATCGTTAAGAAATAGTTTAAGCCATGTTTATTCCAAGTTTTCGGTGATATTTTCATTTTGTGGAGATGTTTTGCAAATATAATGATATATCACGGGGTTGGGAGTTGACTGAAATGGGGAAACAGAATTCCTATAGTTATCCCCGACATATCATGGGATAAGGCTTTGATGATGATGACGATGATAGTGATAAAACCATGTTACAACTCACAAAAGAAATCATAGTTAATGACCATTGCTATTTGCAATAGAGCTTGGTCTTTTGGATTGAAACGGGGTAACACGTATACGGTCCCTAGCCTTGGAGCGGATTCAGGGGAGATACCGTAGGAGTAGAACTTTTCAGTTCTTTCTTGTTACATGGTTTGGAGCACTGATCCGGTATTCTATTTCTGTGGCTATGTTTTGGGTGGTTCAGGCTCAGTTCCCGAACCGAAATCTATCTAGCAAATATTGTTATTTGAAGAACAATAATAAATAAAAAAAAACTTTTAGTTATATTAAACGCCTAGTGCATTACATATGGTATATCAATAATTCATATAAAGCTTCTAAGAAAAAGTATCTTTTCAATCGGACATGTAACATACTTATAAATTTTAAAAAACCCATTTATTTTTTTTTTAAGTTATCAGTAGATTGGTCAAATTTATTGCTTTCTTTGAGAGGTATATTTATTTATAAATTACAAAACTTTAAGCTAACTAAACTAATAAAGCAAGTGGTGGTTGAGGGTAAAAAATTAGTCCTTCATAAGTTAGAATTAAGACTTCTAAGGAAGGAAAATTAGTTCTTCGCAAATAAAGCATAATAGGAGAAATAAGTATACCTTTGGATGATATGAAGAGTGATTTACTATTGCAAATCCATGATGTGGTGAAAAAATAAAAGTTAAAAGTTGTTGTTGCTACATATAATAAGTGTTAAATAACATTTTATACAGAAAACCGAAAACGAACTTGGAAATAGAAAAACAGAAACAAACTTCTCTACAAAATCCATTCAAGCACATGGTCTTGTAAAGATGATGAGATAATTTATATTAATGGGGCTTTATGGAGATATTTAAAAGAGAGACGGTGTGGAAAAAAATTAGCTTTAAGTAATTAAATATAAACTTATATAACACTGTTAAGAAATAGTTTTTTTAGAAATTTATGCCATGTTTATTCCGAGTTTTCGGTGATATTTTCATTTTGTGGAGTTATTTTGCAAATATAATGATATATCACAGGGTTAGGAGTTGACTGGAATTGGGAAACAGAATTAATATAGTTATCCCCGACATATCATGGGATAAGGCTTTAATGATGATGACGATAATAGCGATCAAAACATGTTACAACTCACAAAAATTAAAATATCATGGTTAATGACCATTGCTATTTGTAATAGAGCTTGGGGTCTTTTGATTTGAAGCAGGGTGACACGTGTACGGTCCCTAGCCTTGGAGCGGATTCGTGGGAGATATTATAAAAGTATAACTTTTCAGTTCTTTCTTATTACAGGGTGTGCAGCACTGATCCGGTATTCTATTTCTGCGGCTATGTTTTAGGTGGTTCAAGCTCAATTCAGCTCCATGGTGCGCCCGAACTGAAATCTGTATAGCAAATATTGTTATTTGAAGAACAATAATACAAAAAAAAAAAAAAAAAAAAAAAAAAAAAAAAAAAAAAAACTTTTAGTTATATTAAATGCCTAGTGCATTGCATATGGTATATCAATAATTCATATAAATATTCTAAGAAAAAATATCTTTTTAATCGGGCATGTAACAACTTATAAATTCTAAAAACCCCATTTGATTTTTTTTAAAAGTTATAAGTAGATTGGTCAAAAAGTATGATATGAAGAGTGATCTACTATTGCAAATCCATGATGTGGTAAAAAAATAAAAGTTAAAAGTTGTTGTTAATTACTACAAATAATAAGTGTTAAATAACATTTTATACAGAAAACTGAAAACAAACTTAGAAATAGAAAAAAACAGAAACAAACGTCTCTACAAAATCCATTCAAGCACATGGTCTTGTAAAGATGATGAGATATTTATATTAATGGGGTTTTGTAGAGATATTTAAGAGAGAGGCGGTGTGGAAAAAAATTAGCTTTAAGTAATTAAATATAAATTTATATAACACTGTTAAGAAATAGTTTTTTAGATATTTATGCCATAGTTATTCCGAGTTTTCAGTGATATTTTCATTTTATGGAGATATTTTGCATATATAATGATATATCACGGGGTTAGGAGTTGACTGGAATGGGGAAACAGAATTCATATAATTATCCCCGACATATCATGGATAAGGCTTTGATGATGATGATGACGATGATGATAGTGATTAAAACAAGTTACAACCCACAAAAGAGATCATGGTTAATGACCATTGCTATTTGTGATAAGACTAGTGAGACCAAATTGCAGGACACCTCAAGGCAATTCGAGGCCTAAAGCGATAATCCTAAATGAGGCCTTTTCTATGTTTTAATATTATTAATAATATTTTATTTTAAAAAAACTTTCTTTTTTGTGATGCAAAATTACTAATTAAGTTTTTATATTCAAGTTTTGCTAACCTATCTTAAGTCTACCTCTAAAACCCACATGAAAATTTTGGGCCCATCCCCAAAACTCACATGGAAATCTTGAGTCACAAAATCCAATTAACTACCTATTTGGCTCCAAACCTCTCCCGTCCAGAAAAAATCTTAAGTCTTCCACTGGTGGGGCTCGAAGCATTTTCACCTAAGCACGTTGCATATATGCACTATGAGTCCGGACCATCCAAGATGGACTTAGAGGTGTGTCTCACATATTGGATGTTCCAGAGGCACGGTGCTCATATGCATTGTGATAGAGTGAATAAATTTCGGTGGGAACCCATTGTTTATCTTAAATCTTAAGATCTATTAATAGGGCTGAAATCCCAAGTTATGGATATATTACAACCACATCGATCATGGATCAAATCTGAATGGGCCCCTATTGAAATAGGATACACAAAAATAATGAGTAGGGCTTGTGAAGCAGGTTCATGAATGAATGTATTGTTGAGATTTGATACAAAATCAATTGGACTCCTAGCAATAGAAATATAAGGGGTAGATTTGGAAATATAATAGGCCATAAATGAAACTTTAAGGCCACATGAAAAATCTTGGTCTATCTTTTCAAGAGAGAGTTATTATGGGGCTTTATATTTTGGGGAGAAAAAAATGGGATCGCAGTTGACAAGGTTGCTTTTTTGGAATTTTAATAGATGTAAGCTGCTATTAGGGGGCTTTATTTTTTGCCTAATTTTTAGGCCTAAAGCAATGGCTTTGTTGGCCTTATTATGGTACAGCCGGCCACGCCTAATTGGGTCTAGGCTATACCCAAACAATTAATGACAATAACTACAAGCAACCAAGACTAAAATAAAAATCCATATGAAAACCAAGATTGAGACTACCCAAGTATATGTATTTACTTTTATAACACACGTGCATCTACAGTTAAAAATATTTGGCCCGAAAGTAATGGACCCAAATTCAAATTTTGTAGAACTTTTCACTCCTCTTTACTGGTATCGAAGCAGTCATCCGGTGAACCCCGAGGGGTAGCTCAGTTGGCCTATGACCACAGTTTGCACCTGGATGTTGTGGGTTCGAAATTGCACTACCACACTGGGGCTACAGGGGAATTTTACCCGGCTTTCTCTCCTGGACCCATATGGATTATTCTAGCAGAAAGGGCTGGGAACCCTGCATTATCAAAAAAAAAAAAAAAGAAGCAGTCATCCGGTGCCATCGTTTCTGCGCCTTTTGGTGGTTCGGGTTTGGTTCGGGTCCATAGTGCACCCGAACTGAAGCCTGATGTCACACAAATATAGTTACAGGGAGAAATTATTGTCTTGGAAACATGTTGCAATGTTTATATAATTAGGGTCCCTTTAGGCTTGGAGCGGATTCAAAGGAGATTCCCAGGGTCATTTGCTTTTTACACATGAGATGCGTAAATGCAATTTACGTGTGTAAATTATACATATGCAAATTTTAGATATGTAAGCTTTAAGCATGCGTTTCAGTTTACAACATTTGTCTTCTGGCACATTTTTACATCATTTATGCATGTGATTCATTTTCCCACATTTGTTTGAATTTTATGTGGAAACGTTAGAAATTCATTTTGTAAATTATTTATATATATATGGTAGATGCTCCTATAAGAGATATCTTTCATATTACTATAAGAGATAAGGTGGGGGCCCTCACATATGTATATATATATATATATATATATATATATGATGTTTTCATCTTCAATATGTAAATGTTCCATGCTAACAAAAAGGCCCATTTAACAATGAATTCGTATGTATTTCAATTTCATGGAAACAACACATTCCAATTTCCATCACGAGTTTTAATCAAACAAATAGGCCCTTTCCATCAACGCAAGCTTGTGCATTTGTGTTCCAATGAAACAAATATCTTCAGTCCATGAATTCAACTTATTTCAATGGACAAACAAAAAATCCTATTTCAAGAATTCAATGTTTTTCAATTCCATGAAAACAAATAAGCCCACTCCATTAATTTCACTGCATCTCATTTCAATATGAACAAACAAACTCATCCCATGAATTTCACTGCTCTACCACCACTGTTTTGCATGACAACCATTGGAGATTGGTAGTACTGTGTTATTGGCTACCAATGTCATGCCCATACTTGGGTCTAGTTTAAACCATAAGCAGTTCATATTCATAGCAAGACAGCTACATTAACATTACATCCAAACAAGAACAACCTTCTCAAATAATTACCTTCAAATATCAAGAAAATGAAATGCAAATATGAAAATAAAATGAAAATGGGGCATCAAATAAAGCTCAAAACAGTGAACAAAAAGAGCACACTTCAATTGGCCTTGCTCCGACTATATTGTGTGAAAGTGGATGACTTTACCCTATAAGACTTCACAATGCGAGTATTAAAATTTTCATTAAAATGGAAGCTACGGATTTTGATCAATCTCTGCACAAAAAAATATATAATAATAAAAAAATAAAAAGTTACTGATGGTTGTGCAATTGTAAGAAGATAGAGAGAGAAAATAGAGATCCAAGCTCAAAAATGCAATCCAAAGCTCTTATGGTCTCCAATCACACAAACCAGCCCCAAAACTAGATCTAAAGAGATCTATAGATCCTAATCCCAAAACCACAAGAGAATTGCAAATAAGGAAAGGAAATCTAGAGAAAGAAAGAGAGAAATCTAGGGAATTCAACTAGAAGATGGTACCTATTTTGAGTAGAAAAGAGAGAATAGATGTAGAAGATAATAGAGCTCCTTAGAAGAGATGATATAGCTGTAGCTTGTAGTAGATCTTCTCCTTGTAGCTAGGGCTTTAGATCTAGGGTTTCTAGAGAGAGAAAGGAAGAGATGAGAGAATTGGAGGGAAATTGAGAGAGAGAGAGTTGGAGGAAATGAGAGAAGAAGAGAGAAAAGAGAGGGAAATGAGAGAGAGCACATACCTATGAGATAGGATAGGGAGTTGTAGTTATATAGTTTTAGGTTTGGGTGGCTAATGACCAAAAGGTGATTCTTAGTTCAATGGGAAAAGAGGATAAGTACAAGGGCATTTAGGCCCTTAGTAGAATATCTAGAAGATTCTCATGTGGAAACCTCTCCTATTAATTCTATTTACTAGGTAGGGCCTCTAACTAACTAACAAACTCTAACAATTGTAAAAGACACCCTTGAAGCCTACAAAATACACAAAAGGCCTAATTAAGCTAAAACTTAGGAAAAATACCTAACTACCCTTACTAATCCCTATTAATTAGTATAATTAGATACTAAAGGCTATAAAATAGAATTCAAATTCAAAAGTCCACAAGGGGTAGGGCCTCACAATATTTGTAGCCAGAAGGATTCTTTAGTGATTAAGATTTGCTAAATGCTAATAATAAAAACTGCTAATTATCAAAAAAGTAGGAAACTAGAATGTCAAGATTGTATACCTTGCTCGATTTCTTTTTTGCTAAAATCAAGGAAAGTCATTAAAATTTGAAATGAAAAAGCTCCACATATTTCTCAAGTCGGTAAGAGTTAAGTTAAACGGGTCAACTGGGTTAGGCGGGCCAACCCTAACCCAAACCGTTTCTATATGGGTCAGGAAATCCTGACCCATGGCCGACCCGTATATGTGGCGGGTTGGGTTTGGCAAGCCAGAACCGGGTCAGTTTAGGGTCGGGTCATCGAGTCGAGCCACATTTTGCCAGCTCTATACAGAACCAGGTAACTAAGAGAACATTTGGCCGGGTTAATGGTAGCACCCAACTAGATTTGCTCTCTATTGGAGAGGATGAGTAAAATGTAGTAGCCAACTAGAAAAGTGAGTATTCGATTTATGATTCGATAAAGCACAATTTATTCATAATGCACAATGCACCTAGTTGATGATTATTTGTCATCTTTTAATCTTCTGTCAATAATTCGAATTTGATATAACATGTGTTGGATCTTAATTGCTCATATATATATTGTTGAATCGTCGTATTCATAGTGCTACACTTGGTGTCATAGAAATCCAGGATACCTAAGAGGATAACTAATAGTTTTCCATATTAGAGGTTGGATATTAGAGGTTGGATCAGTAAGGATGTCTGGTCAGCTTTGACTGTCGGAGAACATACAAGAGTGGTAATCATGGGTTTAGGATTAGATATTGCATCTTATGTTAGTTATGGTTATACATGTGATTAGTTCTGATTTGTATTTGTATTAGGATTATGTTCATTTTTAAGGTAAGGCATCCAGTAGTTCTTCATTAGAGTACTTTGGGTACTATGTATTAAGAGATTGAAATTACTAGTTATTAATGATAAATTGTAAGTGTATTATTCGAACTTTAATGGACTACTCATGCTTTGATATTAATTATGTGAATGCTTTTGTAATTTAAATGTATATTGACAGGTGTCAGTGATTAATCCTCATACGTACAAAGTTGAATTTTCTCCTTTGTGAATTCGGACTTGGTCCGGAATAGGTGCGAGTTCACGAGAGTACGCGAGTCACACCTCAGAAGCCTCCCTAATCAGGGAATTCTCGGGCCCGAGATGTGGCAAATATTAATACCAATTGGGATAGCACCTGACAAATCCACTACACATATTGATCAGCCAACCACTCAAGGCTTTACTCAGGCGGCAAATGATTCAAATAATGCAGGTAACACAGGTTCAAGTCTTGACTCTGTTACTAAAGGTCATCACATGAGGACCCGGTCTATGGATGGCATCTTCAAACCCAAGCAGAAATTTTCTCTGGCTACTAGGTATCCTTTACCTAGTACATTACAGGCTATCCTCGCACCAACAGAACCTACATGCTACACTCATGCCATTAAATCAGCTAAATGGAGGGCAGCAATGGCCCTTGAGTTTGATGCGTTAAAGGCAAGGCACATGGTCCCTAGTCCCACTTAAACCTGGTAAAAATGCAGAGGGTGTAAATGGATTTTCGAGTTAAAATAGAAATGAGATGGGACCATTGAGTGCTACAAAGCCAGAATAGTTGCTAAGGGATTTCATCAACAACCTAGACTTGACTATAGTGATACATTTAGCCCCGTGGTTAAACATACAACACCTCTAGTGGTTCTATCCATAGCCGTTCAACTTGGGTGGCCTGTTCGTCAACTTGAGGTCTACAATGCCTTCTTACATGGTGTTCTAACTGAGGAAGTCTATATGGAGCAACCTCAAGGCTTTGTGAACTCAACTCGGCCTAATCATGTGTGTTGACTCCACAAAGTCATTTATGGGCTTAAACAAGCACCACGGGCTTGGTATCTTCGCCTCACTACCTACCTTCGAAGTCTAGGGTTTCTTGGATCTAATGAAGCGACGTCTCCTTTTGCTCGCAAATTTGGTGGAGGATGTATAATTCTTCGTATATACGTTGATGATAAACTAGTAATAACTAGCAACAATCCGACTGTTATTCTGAAATTAGTGATAGATCTTGGACGTCTATTTTCTAGGAAAGATTTAGGCCCTATTCATTATTTTCTTAGGATAGAAGCATACAAGCTGCATTCCAATTTATATCTCACACAAAAAAAGTACATTTCTGATCTACTTCATTGGACCAACATGCAAGATGCTAAGCCTATCAAATCACTAGTTGATACAGGCTCTAAACTCTCCAAACTTATAGATGAACCAACAGCAAGCCCCCGCCATGAATATCGCAATGTTGTTGGGGCACTTTAATATGTTACACCGTCGACGCTTGATATTGCCTTTGCATTCAATCTAAGTATGTCAGTTTATGCAAAACCCAAGAACAACTCACTGGTTAGTAGTCAAAAGGGTTCTATGGTTTTTAAAAGGGACAACAACTCATGGCCTCCATTTATGTAAAAGTCCGTTTGCTATCAACTGTACACTCAGATACTAACTGGGCTGGTGACCCAAACGATCGAAGGTTCACTTCAAGTTACGCTGTTTTTGTTGAGTACAACTTAATATCTTGGAATGCCAAGAAACAACCAACAGTTTCCAAGTCAATCACGGAATTGGAATATAGGTCTCTGGCACTCACTGCAGCAAAATTATTTTGGATTTGGATGCTCATAAGGGATCGAGGGATATTTTTAAAATGCCCCCAATTGTGTATTGTGATTTATCTCAACATCATTGCACTTGCTTCAAATCCAGTTTATCATGACCGCACTAAACATGTGGAGGTTGACTATCATTTTTTTCGAGAGAAAGTAATTCGTGGTGATATATAGGTAAGGTTTGTCACTTCTATTGATCAACTAGCTGATATCTTCACAAAAGGATTAAGTTCTGGTCAATTTCAAATGTTGTAAAACAAGCCTCGATCACGTTAAAGAAAGACCACCGTTTCGCTTGAGGGGGGATGTTAGCATATGTTTGATGGACTCTACCCCAAAAGGAGATTTGCAGATAACTTAATGTTAGATAAGGATAAGAAGACTCAAATATTTGTAACCGATCAGTCTTATCAGATCCGATCATTTGTGTTTTGTACTATGAATACAAAGATGAATGAGAATCATCGTGGAAAATATAATTCAATATCTTATAGGTGGGGAGCCTTTCCAATTTCATCAGATGTCTCCAAAGAGACAGGTGGAGTGCCTTTAACGTGCAGTGTTCAAGGCATCAAGCAGTTTCTTTCTATGATTATATAGAATTCAACCAAGGTGGAAAATGTTGTGCAAAGATGTCTTTCATTCGACTCATGCCATTGATGATCACCCGCCCTCGTGAACACAGGTCAAGCTCCACAGCATGGGGGTATAGGGGCGCCCTGCTGGGGCCCGGGCCAGTTTTTTTTTCATTTTATCTATTTGTCCCGGATGAAATCCTGGGACAAATCCCGATTTCCACATGGGAGGAGCAAAAAGGTTATTTGCTGGTGCCCCTCCCATGTGGAATCGGGACTTGTCCCGAGATTTCATTCGGGACAAGTAGCATGGCTCTTTTTTTTCTGTAGAGTTAGGATATTTCTAGGTGAGACCAATTAGGTTAAGCCAACGTAGGATATATTTTTTTTTATCATAAGACTGTTTTGGGTATTTCCTATTCATTACATGTGAATATGTGATGTGACCCGAACTGAATATATAATGTTTTACATCACATTATTGATTTATTTTTTTTTGGGCTGGGCCTGATCCAAAAAGGGTACTCTAATATAAGAATTTAGAAATCGATCATCGGCATCTATGTGAAACGAAGGTACCAACACCACTCAACTATTGAGTGTGTTGGCTTTTAAATCACATTGTTAATAAAGTGATCCAACATACAATGAGACCAACCTGTGTCTGAAATCTGGTGCACCACATTAGTCTGGATTAATTCATCTCTCAATCCAGTTCTACCTACTCCTCGAACCCTTTCAATTTACCAATCTTGCACCCAAGGCTTCTTAAATCCAAATATGACCAAATAAGTCAAAATCCAAGGCCCACTAAATAATACATGAATACAATCCGCACGCACTTCCATATGATACTAATATTCGATTGAATATTATCAACACTCTAAAACCAAAAGACATATGGATGAATTGGTTTTAGCACATGACCCACACATAAACATCTAGCTCCTGCATTGCAACACTCTCAGGCTCTAACACCAGCATTCACCATGGGATGAAAGTCCATAAAAAGAAAAGTAATGCCACTAAAATCAAAGACTGGCTGGCTTTCCAGAATGAAAGATTAATCAAAATGATCTAATGACACCGTTCTAGCTCCACTGATATTTAGATCTTTTATATTTGGATGGGCATCATTTCGGACCTGCACAAGAGTTCACAGTATCATGTACATGTGTTGATAAAATGAGGGTTAAAACTCTATACTATAGTAAAGATACTTACATTATTTATAGGAAAATTTTCATATAAGTCCTTAATTATATTTTTGCCTTATTTAAAAATATAGGACACAAGTTTTAATACAAATTTAAAAAATCTAAAAATTAGTCCTTAGTTTTTCCAGAAGATTTTCAATTAACAACATCCATCCAAGCTATTTTTCAACGACCTTTTTCCATAAATTTCTAATCTACCCAAATTACCCTTTATTGAAATAACGCCCGCCACTTCCTCTATATTCTCATTTTCTTCATCAGCTTTCTCGCAGTGGATGAACCTATCATCGCTTCAAATGAATAATTTAAATACTTTGTTATTTTAAAAAATGAGAGAAAAATCACTAAAAATGCCTTTAATTGGTCGGATATTCTTAATTGAGAACTTACTGGAAAACTTAGGGACTAATTTCAGAAATTTTAAAACTTGTGTTCTTTTTTAAAATAAGATAAAAACTTAAGAACTCATTTAAGAAATTTCCTCACATGAGAATATATACACAAAAAAACATATTATATATTACACAATACCCCTCATCATCTCGGCCTCTCTTCCCTCTCTGTGAATTAGGAATTAGAACCAAAACCAAGTTATAATTCAAAAAAGAGACTGTTTTCTATCCCAAAATAAAATTGGAAATTTGACTCAAACCAAGAAGTAATGACATTACCAAGAAGTAATGACATTGTTGTTATTCTACTGGGCTGAGACATGAAGCAACAACCTCTTTGGAGTCCTCCAAAAACTTCGAGTGTACCCTATGTCACGTCCCCCAAAATAAGAATTGGGAAAAACATGAAAAATTAAAAACAAATTCAAATTCCTGTGTTTATTACAACACAAGCTTCCAAAAAGTGGACCCACATAAAATTTCAACCTGTGGCGAGTCAAATAAATTTTATTAAATGCAACGGAAGCTTTATTCAATTGGTATTGAAGATTCATAAAGGAAACCCAACATAAAAATCAGATAAACATTAATAATTAAAGTTGTAGAATGAATTCAATAATTTCTAAAAGGGTCTCAATACTAAAAGAAAGTTTATTCAAAGAGAATTTCTAAGATGACGTTCTCTCGTTTGCTGGCTCAGACGGCTCCAAAGCCATCTCCGGCATCCCACTCGGATTCGTCAGTTGGCTCAAACGTTTGAAACGCTTGATCCTCCTCCGTCTCCTGGGTAAAGTAGGGCTCGGTACCTATGCACCAATTATTACAAAGTAAATAGCAAGAACATAATCATAATTCGAAATTTAATACGATAACGAGAACATATAGACAAGTGTGATCATATTGAAGTAATGACAATGACAATGACAAAAGAACATATAGAATAATCCAAATAAAGCAAATGGAGCAATATGATTCACACGAAGACAAGTGTCCCCGTTTCGAGTGGTCAGCCCTAAATAAATCGGGAAAGCCCGTCCACAACGTCGGTGGTCATAAACCGATCAAATAAAACAAATATCAGGATAACATGTTCACATTCATAGCGGATTATAAGTGATCCGGTCACATCGGTGATCAACCGTCTATATATCGATCTGCAGTCGTCCATAAATGACCCACATAAACATAAATATAAACATATAAACATAATAGACCTGAATAATAAAGCTCCGACACAAGAGTTCTAAATCAAAGTAAAGTGCTGGCTTTTCCACATTCCATATCATAATCGAATCGTCATACAAAATTTGCCAAGCCACTTTATAGTCCATAACACACAATAGGGTATGCATCTAAAGGAATACACATCCTAAACCAACATATATATGCATGCGAAGGTTAAGACATAGATATAAAGCGATTCTAAGGTCAAACATAAGGTCTCGTACCCAATAACTACAGGAATTTCTAATATATAAAAGATCAACGCATCTCTTCTCCATCAGTGGTGCATAGACCCAATTAAGGGCTTTCTAATAGAGATGGGTTGAACTCGAATCCATTAGAATTTTCCCGAGATTATACTAAGTACTAAACCCCACATTAGTAAGATACCGTGTGCCCAGACAGTATTTACTCAAGTCCATTGATCCAAATATAAAGTCCAAAATATAATTTTAACACATTAAAAACTAAAGATATCAATTAATATTAATGTACATATAATAATAATCTTAGTTTATAGTTTAGAAAATCTAAAGATTCTATCTATAATATTTCCCAAATTCAAGTCTTTATAAAATGGGCCCAAGGTCTAATTTATTTCATTAAAATTAAAATGGGCTTTCTCTAAAATATAATGGGCCAAGTGTCAATAATCATAAAGCCACAGAACTCATTTTTATGTTGAATATAATGTAATGGGTCAAATGTCACGTGCTGTGACCCATCTTGTTTCTGTAACCCACATGTCATTCGTGCTGTGACCCATCTTGTTTCTGTAACCCACATGTCATTCATTTGTATCTTTCTGTTTTAATATAATGGGCCAAATGCAATGTTATGAAACCCATCTTATTTCCCATAGACACCCAGACCACTATATTCCACCCTCCATTCATCCCATTAATTCTGTACCATGTCACATGGGAGTGACATGGGATGACGTCATCATCATCTCCTTTCTCTTATTCTTATCACAAGAACCAACCAGGTCTGTAACGTGTTCATCGTCAACGGCATCTATGCCCTGTGTACGCCGGTCAGCTACCCATTGATCAAAAGCCCATAATCAAACCCCATCTACATGGTCGCCCAAGGCTATATGGCCGGATGCGCGGACTAGATTTGTGATCACATCACCCAGTGGACCCCACCACTGCCTAAGTCCCAAAATAAAACCCACTTGATGATTGACGCCCCAAATTTTGTGTAAACCCTTAGATGAGGGGCCAGATGGGACTCAATCCCCACGGGTCTACCACCATTAGCTTCGCCCCTGGGTCCCCTATCAAATGTGGGGACTCGATCTGTAAACGGTGGCCCACCTGGGTCCCATCGTCAAAAAATCACAAACGGTCCCAACTTCATGCGTTCCTTGTTACAATTCCTTGTTACAGATCAACTTTCCCTGTGCAAGGTTATTTGAAATAATTGTTGCACATCCCTTTACCAATCTATATCTAAACAACAGAAGATGAACAACACAGGGGTTTTGAAAAATCCAAACAACAGTAAACCCGATGGTTTAATCACAAAGAGAAGAAAACCGAACTAAAGTGTTGACATCCCCAAAATCTCCGATCTCATTATAAAAAATAATCAACATCATAAAAGGGGCATCCAAAGGGTTTCTATATGCAAAACAATAGAATCAACGAAAAACACAGGTATTAAATTCACTGATTATAATTAAGTACTTGCCTTTTACCGGGGTTGAAGAAAGAAAACGACAGATCCTGATCAATACCCAATCCAAGATTACCACAGCGCTCGATCACAATCCCAACACCAATCTGACATAAAAGATGGGAAAGAAATACCCAGGTGATCAGATCTATGGTTCTCTCAACCAGATCTACCATTGGAAAGAAAAGAAGATAAAACTCAAGAATATAGATCTACTACTAATGATTTGAGGAGAATGTTGCCTGAGAGGAGAAAGTTGAACCAATAATGGTGGTGCCCTCTGATCTTGGTTCTCATGGCTGGATCCTAAAGCTGGAATGGTTTGAGAAGCTGAAGGAGGAAGAAGACCGGGAGAAGTTGCAGACGAAAGAGGGGAGATAAGAACGTGTAGTTCTTTAAAATAGGGATTAGGTTAAAAAGGGGATATCTTACGGGCTTAAGTTATTGGGTCAAACTACGGGTCAGGTCATCTACCCATTAACCCAACTCACCGATCCAAGCAATCTAATCTATCGTATGGCCCAATTAATCTTACCCACTTAAATAACTAGAATACATTTAATTAAAATAATAATAATATTCTAATTAAAAAAAAATATTATAGCGGGACCGGGATCTTACACCCTAACTCATTATTCATTACCAACAATAAACACAAAGGAAGTGAAATAAAACAGTATACAATCATATCTTACATTCTACTTATAATCCTTTTCATTGGAGGAACGCTTCCTAGCATCTTCAAGACGTTCGGCCGTAGAATCCTTGGTCTCCTCAGTCTCCCTCACCATTGTCTCCTTGATCTTCTGCATAGTCTCTTTAGCTGCTCCCGATGCATCCTGCACTGTCTGTTTGGCCTTCTCTCCTATGTTCTGGGTCGTCTCCGTTACCGTCTCAGCCGCTCCTTTTGTCTTGTCCTTCAGATCCTGTGCAGTCTCCACTCCTCGGCTCGCCCCTTCCTTTACCTTCTCAGTCACTGTCTCTGCCGTTCCCTTTGTCTTGTCCTTCAGGTTCTGTGCAGCATCCTTCCCCCGGCTCGTCCCTTCCTTCGCCTTCTCCCTTGCCGTCTCCACTGCTCCCTTGGTCTTGTCTTTTACATTCTCTGCATGCTCTTTTGCCTTGTCTTTAGCCTTCTCTACCGACTCCTTGGTCTCCTCAGTGGTATCAGAGGCCTTCTCTTGAGCTTTCCTCGCAGCCTCCTTTGCCTTTTCTGAGGCGTATGACATGCTGTCTCGACTTTCTTCTGCTGCGTTCTGTGCCTGAAAATAAATTCAAATGGCACCCATACTTACTTGGGGTTGTTCCAATTTGTTTTGACTCTAAATTATGTGAGTTAATTTGACAAGTTCGATGAACTCACTCATCTGTATCTAAACCTTCAATCACCGGGCCAGTAGAGGAGGAGGGGGGCTTGTATATTGTTTAAACATATCAGTCGTCTTTAAATCCGATTATCCACCAAAATCTAATCTAATATATTTTTAAATTTTTTTGCGCCATACCCCACAATATTTTAGGATTAATCAATTACCGTATCATACTTTTGAAAAAAAAAAAATTTCTTAGCACACACTTTTTGCAACTAGAAAATGAATATGACATTTTATGAAAAGTAAATATATATATATATATATATATATGATCACGTACCATTTCTCAGGTTAAACCCGATTTTCCACCAAAATCTAATTTAATATTTTTTTTAAAAATTTTCGCCATACCCCACTATATTTTAGGATTAATCAATTATAGTATCATACTTAAAAAAAAAAAAGGAATTATTAGCATACACTTTTTGCAACTAGCAAATGAATATGACATTTTATGAAAAGTAAATACTTATATATTTGACCACGTACGTACCTTTTCTCACGTTCTATCATTTGATAAAAATAAAAAAATCTCCAAATAGCTACATAAAAACCATAACATAATTGGGCACTCCCATGAATTCTGGGATTTATCATTTTTTTTGTACACTGTTTCCATGATATTATGGGACCGAGACAAAAGGTCAAAAAAAATTGACCAAGAGTTATAGACTCTAGTGAGATTTTCTGAATTTCAGTCATTAGAAAAATCAAATCAGCTACAAGAAAGACTAATATGTAAATAACCCCAAAAAATTTTCTATGCTAACTAGAAAAACCTGTTGAATTCTTATGCACGTGCATACGCTTTCGCATGATCACAATTGGCAATCAAAACATACAAGAGGAAAACACATACAGAATTTATGTGATCCGGCGATGTGCCTACTACCTAATAACCTTATACAGTTACCAATATATCCCCAACCCAAAGCCTAGTTAATTAATCCATGATACAAAACATAAACCCAGTAGAAACACATAGTTAAAAGCCAGTAGATAGGCCCAGTGATTATTATTTTTATAAGACGCATCTTAAAAAACTTGGTGAAAATAGTTCACCAATAGCTTGTGAATCGAGCTAAGACTTGTTCACAGTGAACTAACTGCTATTCCATAGCATTATCAACAAATTAGACAACATTTCTCGTGCTAAGAATTGCTCCGAATCAACTGCTTTTTTTATTCAAAGGCCTTATCAGCTAACCAGCCAAGTACTAAACCAAGTTCCCACACACCACTGTCGATACATTAAAGAAAGGAAATCGAAGAACATACATCACCGGATGTAGAAGCAGAGGTGAATCTGACGTTAGAGAACTTGCTGCCAGTAGGAGAGCGGGCACAAGACAAAGAGGGTCCTGATGGGAACGATCTAGACACGTTGCAGAGAGCGCTTTTTAGGAGTGCCATGGCTGCATGCAATATTGAGTTACGTTTTCTTTCTTTCTCTCTTGGTTCTTGTTGGTGTTGATGGTGGGGAAGAGGGAGTTCTGGGCTTTGAAATAGTGGGAAAGTGGGCAAGAGAAGGAGAGGTTGGCAGGTGATTTGGTTGACACGTTTGAGAGAGAAGTGACACCTTACAAAGTCACTGTGTGTATGGGCGCTTTGGATGATGGACACCTGTCCGTAGAGTGGATTTGGGTTGCCGTTACATCTTCTCTGCAATAATCTCATTTTGGCCGTTGGATGAATGATGAGATTGCTGCGGCAGAAGTGATGCGGAGGAGTCCATACCATAAGTAGGCGTGGAAATCACCAGTTGAGGCGTATTTTATTATATTAGGCTGAAGGTTTTTTTAGGTGATTTTCATCCTAGTGATTTTTACACAGAGTTATAACTTTTCACTTTCAAGATATCACCACTCATCTTCTTTTTCCTCGTCTCCTCCATTTACTTCATGTAACCACCACCTTTTCCTACTTTTCACTTATACTCTTGGAGCAATGCACATGCTTTCAGTATGATAATCTGAAAAAATAAAGTCATTTTCAAAAACTCAATATTAACTATTCCAATGGAGAATGACCAGTTTACATATAGCTCATTTTTTGGGAAAATTAAGTAATTTACAATCACTCATTGTTCTTATGAAATTTTGTAAAAGCTTCAATAGAAAAAAAACAAGAAGAAGATGGAATAACAAGATATATGGAAGTAAACTAATTTAAAAAAAAAAGTTGAAAACCAACCTTTTTTGGCCATACATGATTAGGCAAAACACTTACCAATTTCAATATAGATCGATAGTCCGGCCTACTTCCCATTAAAATTTGTCTAAAACCTAGAGCCAAATACATACTAAATTCATGTTGAGAAGCACCGAATGGGAGTAATACCAATACAAAACATTTGAATATCATGGATAGAAACAAGATTGATATGTCAATATGAGGGCCAAAGCAACAACTTAAAAAGTTGTCACGACCCAGGCCCAAGATCCGGTAACCCCGAGCCGTGAGCCCATACTTACTCCAGTAAATCCCGAATTAACTGAAATTAAAACGAAATTCACAAGGGATAACATTCTCAATAAACCTGTCAAATACATAAATCAGCAGAAACATTTATATTTGACAATATCAATCTACGATTTACATGTATACAAAATAATGCTCTTTATACATGTATCCCTTCCATCGTTTACTTGTCAATCAGTGCATATCCAAAACATTATGCAATGACAATTAATTACATACCAAAATGATTATATAAAAGAATGACTTCCCAAAACATTTTTTCAAAACATTCTCTCAAAAAGTTCCAACTCCGTTTCGCACTCGGATACCCATAGCAGATGGCATCCCATCCGTTCCATTCATTTTGTCCTCCTGGAGGAACCTAAGTGGTCACCTCCGCTGTCGCCGGGGGGTGCTGCTGCACCGGCATGGGCAAACGGGCCTGTAATGCCATCAATAACACTAATGAACACGACGGTTCAACAATGTATAAACAGATCTTGTGGTAGCATGTTAATCAATAAATTAAACTTATTCAATCTATTAGCAATAGTTCCAATTCTAGATAAGTCTAGAAAGTTCCTACAATAATAATGTGTAACACAAAAGTTAATCTTGTGGACATGTGTAAGGTGGTCACTACCATAGCATTCATTCCCCTTTCATTTCATTTCATTTACCATCTTCCATCAAAGGAAGGAATCATCTTTACCATTTTTTCCTCAAATGAATGATTCTTCTTTTAACTGGAAGGCATCGATCAATACCCATAGATACGATCGAAATTTAGTATGACTCACTAGTGTCCTGGCCAGGGACAACTAGCATCACCACGGAGCTCCGGAACCCCCCCAAATCCATCTACTGCAGTAGGATTAGTGTTTTCTTTCATTTATTAATTCATTGAACTCATTTAGAGTTCTAATACAATAACTAGGTAGTGCCAGACTCAAATGTCAATGCTTTTCAGTAAGCGATTCAATCTTGGATTCGATTCAATTCAATGATTCTCATAATATCAAGGGAATGGAATAATAGTGATACCGATCTCATTAGATTGGAACACAATGTTACAATGAGGGAATCTATAATCAATTATGATTCTATTTAGTTCTATCTCAAATCTAACAACCATTTAAGTGTAACCATTGGTCACCAAATGCACGTGTTATTCTTGATGGACATTACATTAGTAATTTTAATGTGTGTATTCTAGTTCCCATAATTATCACCCATGGAAGGTTAGTCCACAATAAATTATCTATAAGATTCCTCCTTTATTATCCATAATTCTTATCGGTCTCACTTTACCCCATGATTAGTCTTAAATCTAATTTAAGGAGCATTTATACTCACCAGGAGTGCTCCAAGATTATGCAAAAATCCAAAACTTGGTCAAATGTATTGGCTAGTATCACCAGGAGTGCTCCAAGATTGCAAAAATCCAAAACTTGGTCAAATGTATTGGCTAGTATCACCAGGAGTGCTCCAAGCTTATGTAAAAACCCAAATGTATTGGCCAGTATCAGGTTCCCTTGGCGGTTACCTAGCGATTAGCAGAAACTTGGTCGGCGGCTGGCCGAAATTTAGTTGGTGGCTAGCCGAAATCTAGTTGGCAGCTAGCCGAAAGTTGGCTAGCGGCTAGCCGAAATCTCAAATGCAGTTAACCGCTATATGGCGGTCAGCTTTCCAGAAGCTAGCATTTCTGGCAGGGCTTTCTGACTCGATTTCGATTACTTTGCGGATAGCCGAAATGTCAATTTCGGCTAACCGAAATCTGACATTTCGGCTAACCGAAATCTGGCAGTTTGCTTTCCAAAAGCTCACCCATTTTATGGATTTCGGCGGTTGGCTTCACGATTAGCCTTGTGGCTAGCCGAAATTTACCCAGAACTCCATTTTTGAGCTTTAGAACTTTTGAAGCAAATTTTCAAAAGCTGAGTTCCTTGAACTCCCATCACTTCAATAATCTATAAATCCTAAGAAAGTGTACACATTTGGAATAATCATTGGAATCTCCCATTCCTTCCTCATACTCCATCCCTTCACAACAATACTTCTAATATCCATTAATCATCACATTCAATCCACAACAATTCTATAAACTTCTACAATGGCTAACATGCACTAATCACAAGAAAATGTTTATGCTTGCCTCTTAAAGGTTAGCTAGCTCAAGGTCCTTTGGTTAGCTTGCTTTTGGAGATGAAACCCCCAAATCTCAAACCCTAAATCCATGAAAACATCAAAACACTCAACCTTTAAGCTATTTATGCTAGAAACCTTCCCTCACCACAGGGGTTTTGGGTTCTCTTTCAAGCTTGACACTTCACAAATGGAGGAATGGCTTGAAGAAGAAGATGAAGATGAAGTTGACGAAGTTAGTACCCCTCTCAATCACACACATAAGCTCCCAACTCATCGTTTGATGAGGAAAATGGAAGAAGAAGAGAGAACGAGCCTAGGTTTTTTGCTGGAAATGAGTTCAGTCCCTCATCTCACTCTAATATAAGGGGTTCTCACACTAAAGCCCCCTCCCATTAGGCATTATTACATTTTGAGTCAAATGAAGCCTCACTTAGTCCATTTGAGGTCAAATGAAATCACGTCTACTATGAAAGTTAACGTACTATTCTAGATACACACGTTGGTATCAAGAATTTATGTATTCGACGAAATACGTGGAAACCCGTATTTACGAAAAAGTCCTTAGCCTACCTTATTTGAGTCTAAACTCATTTTAACCAATCTCAATTCCATTCAATTCATTCCATTTTGCTTAATGCATCAATTGAGACTAATTTGTCTCTCTTTGGTCCTTAACCTTCATTAACCCAATTACTCATGCTTAATTAGCATTAATCTTAATTAATTAGCCTTAATCACGATTAATTTGGGTCGGGGTGTAACAAAAGCTTTCTTAAATTAAGATGACACCGCTACCAAATTTTGAACCATGTACATTTGTGGCACTTTTGTTAGCTTTTTATGTATCATAAACCAGTTATGTTATATTCTAATTTTGTAGTAAGTGAATCTTTGAAACAAATATCATAATTTGAAGCAAGAAAATCAACTACAAAGAGATCTTTAGCCATGCACTCTCAGCGTGGGCACAACTACTTCCTTCAAATTTCCTAAAAAAAACTAGTGGAAAATTCATTATCCTAGGATTATAGTAATGTGGTTGCAACATTGGACAGGAATCAAGTCCAACATTAATACTGGTTCGACCTAAGATGATGCCTTGGATGAAGCAAGCAAAATCATAAAGAAAGACAATTAGCATCCTCAAACACAGTTTAGCACGTAGAATGATAATGAAGAATGCATGTTGCTAGAATTGCCTAAAACAAAAAAAAAAAAAAAAAAAAAAAAAGGCCCCTAAAGCAATCACTTCAAATAAACATAAGAGGGTGGATCTAAAAACATGAGTTGGCATATCATAATGATGGGTTCCATTACATCATACTCATAAAAACTTGAAAGGAAAAATAAAATACCTTATCATAATCCAAGAAATAATAAGACAAGCCATTAGTCACTTGCATTGGATGTTGGTTTGATATATAGCAATAAAATTAAAAAGAAAACCAACTTGCATGGAATGAAGAAATCAAGAAAAGGTTTACATAACAAAAATCTACATATGCTTGCACATTCACAAAAAACTTTCATAACACCGAGATTATCTGGCTACTAAGAAAATGAAGCATCTAAATAAACCTTAAGCCTCTCTATAGCATCTTCGTATCTTTGGCTAGTGTACCCACACATCAATGAAATATCTTCCTCATTTCAACCCACTAATGTCACCCAAGTCCTCATCACTAAGCATGAAAACACCATGCTTTCTTAGTAAAGGGATATATATATGTCCCAGTATTTCTTTTTCTAATCTAACACAAGCATACTATTGAACCACATAAAATATTTTTCTATATTTTTTAGAGTGACTATTTGGTTAGATCTACTTATGCATAGTGTTTTGTATTGATTGCGGGTTTCAACTGCACCATAACATATTTGCTAGAATACATAGGAATTTATAGTGAAATAAGCTTTGTTGAAAGATTATTAAAGAAGTGAGGGGTGAGAAACACGAGATTATGGATGCAAAAGGGACCTTTGACCATCGTGGGATTTGATTTCCAGGGTGATGGATGAGCATTCATCTCTCATTTTTCGTCAAATCAATTTCCATTAAAAGAGAGGTTATTTGATTGTCATTTTTTAATATTCATGTATGATTTTACATTTTAACCACTAATGAAAATCTGAAGCCCTATAACTCTTAGGAACTTCATGAACGATTTTCTGTCATTCCTTATAAAGTTTGATGCACTAAAATGTGTAACATGTTACAATTATTTTTTCTTTTTTCTTTTTTTTCCAGAAATAGGGGAACGCATTAAAAGATTAAAAAATAATTATAAATGGGTCAAACCTTCTGCCAAAACCACTAATGTCAAAGATAACATACAAGATAACCAATCTACCAAGTTAGCTAATACAACACAAAAAAAAAAAAAAAAAAAAAAAGCCCAACTGGTCACTACCTCCCCTGAATGTTAAAATTCTATTTCATTTATAACATTTCTGGTCATTTTTGAATATTCAACTTTCTTCATTTTTAATTACTTATAAAAATTTAAAGCAAATTTCACTATTTCAGTAACATAAAAAAAAGGCCCAACATTAAAGAGAGATTTTCTATTGTCACAAAGTTCACTTTGTCGAATGTTGTTGGAGCACTAAATGTTTAAAATGTCACAATTCTATTTCACATATTTCATTTCTAGCATTGCAAATTCAATGAAACAAAATACCAACCAACCAAAACAGTACCCAACTCATAGCTTTAAACGAATCAACAACAAATCACAAAGATTCTAAGCAATCTTTGGCATTCTCATCTCTTCCTCTGATAAGCAAATCGCATCTTTACAGGCATTGGGATCGAAGTTGAAATTTTCTATACCTGAAAATCTCGACTGAAATTTCTCATTTTAGTTCTTGCAGCGAATGAACAAATTCTTCAAACACAATCATTTTCATGATCATTTGAGCTAAGCATTTCATCGAAATATAATAATACTAAGTGGGGCCCACAGATGTGTAGTTCTCTTTAATTATATATATAATATAATATAATAATACTAAGTGGGGCCATAAATGTGTAGAGAAAAAGCATGACAAGTTCTTATACTAAGTGGCGCCCACAAATGTGTAGTTCTCTTTTATTTTATATATATAATATAATAATACTAAGTGGGGCCTACAGATGTGTAGATGTAGAGAAAAAGCATGACAAGTTTTTCTACTAAGTGAGGCCCATAGATGTGTAGTTCTCGTTTTATTTTATATATATCTAATATAATAATACTAAGTGGGGCCCACAAATGTGTAGATGTAGAGAAAAAGCTTGACAAGTTCTTCTACGAAGTGGGGCCCACAGATTTGTAGTTCTCTTGTATTATATATATAATATAATAATACTTAGTGGGGCCCACAGATGTTTAGATGTAGAGAAAAAGCATGACAAGTTCATTTATTAAGTGGGGCCCACGGACGTGTAGTTCTCTTTTATTTTTTATATATATAATATAATATAATATAATAATACTAAGTGAGGCCCACAGATGTGTAGAGAAAAAGCATGACAAGTTCTTCTCTTTTATTGGGGCCCACATGTGTGTAGTTTTCTTTTATTATATATATATATAATATTATAATGCTAAGTGGGGCCCACAGATGTGTAGAGAAAAAGCATGACACTTTTTTCTCATTTATAATAAAGGTATAGATATTATATGATTATTATTATAATATAATAAGAATATATTATTATATTATATTATAATATTAGGGGGGCCCACAAAGGTGTAGTGAAAAAGTATGCAACATATCTTCTCTTTTATAATAAGGGTATAGATTTATTATTATTATTATATAATAATATTATTATATTATATTATATTATAATATTGGGGGCTGGGCCCCACAAAGGTGTAGTGAAAAAGTATGAAATTTCTCCTCTTTTATAATAGTAGATAAATAAAATTATAGATAGATTATAATATTTGGGGATGGGCCCCACAAAGGTGTAGTGAAAAGCTTTGTAATTTCTCATAATAATATATTATTATATTATATTATACTATTTGGGGGTGGGCCCCATAATGTTGTAGTGAAAAGTTTTCATTATAATATTTGGGGTTGGGCCCCACAAAGGTGTAGTGAAAATGTTTGCAATTTCTCAAAATAATATATTATTATATTATAATATAATATTTGAGGGTGGGCCCACAATGGTGTAGTGAAAGAAGTTTGCAACTTTCTCTCTTTTATAATATAAAATAATAGTAGTAGATAGTAGACTAGTGTACCAAGCACGTGCAAGGCAAGTGCATTGTTCAAACGAATGTATGAAGCCATCCAAAATAGCACAGTGAACGAAGCGAGTCCGAAATAGTAAGTGAATAAGAAACCAAGAAAAGATGAGCCAACCAACAAACAATTCTGCATCTCATTATTTGTATGATTGATCAACTCAAACCATCTCTAAAGTTTTTAGTACAAAAAGTTTGAGGGTTACCAGCAACTTCAATCATAGGGAAATTACTAACCACATTTGTATGATAAAACTTACATCATATGTAAAATAATTCATCTATATGCCACTAAATAAATCTTTAAAAAATAGAGGGAAGAAAGGTGGAAGACAAAAGGTACTAAATATGAATAATTATATCAATCATTCGTCACAATAAACAAAAAGACGAGTAACTCGAGATGCTGTAAAAATATATTAATACATTGTTGCTAAATGAAGTCTTTATATTGAAAGAAAGAAAAGAATAAAAGCATGAAAAGTCTATGTTGACACTAAAAAAGTCACTATGTCTCCTCAACATCAAGAAGCCACGTGAAGTTGCATCCTGTTGCAAAACAGGCAAAGCTCCTTCAAGCATCAGATTTTGTCAGAATTAGACAAAAACTGAAAGATCCTTCAAGACTGCCAAAAGAGGGGTACACCTGAAGTTTCAAGCCATTCCGACATCGTTTGGCCTAACTTCACTTTTTCGACAGCTAAACAAGCGTTCCTGGCGGCGACATCATCAAAAACACCAAAACTTTGATCAGAGCCTATGGATGACTCCATAATATTTCCAAAGGGCTCCATGCCAAATTTCAAGTCAAACCGACAACGTTTGACCCTCCATCAACGCTTGAGCAGCAAAATCAAGCCTCCCGGAGGCAAAAACCATCGAAGCCATCACTCATAAAAAAAAAAAAATTACATGAGTGGCTTCAACATGCTTCCAAAGGGCTGCACGTCGAATTTCAGGTCATTCCGACATCGTTTGACCAGGTTTCGATGCTCCGAAAGAAAATTAAGCCTACCAGCGGCGGAGCAACCCGGGACCATGACATCCCAAACGGAGCTCATGGGTCGCCTCAAAATGACTCCAATAGGCTCCCAGTCAAAATTCAGGTCAATCGGACATCGTTTGACCACATATCAAAGCTCGGCATTTTCCCAGCAGCAAAATCAAATCAAGCATCGATGGGACCCCAAACGGCTTCAAAACTCAAACAAAAGCCCATGGTTGGTCCTATCCACTGCTCAAGAAGCTTCACCTCAATTTTCAGTTCATTCCGACATTGTTTGACCTAGTTTCGATTCTTGACGGAAAATCGGCTACAAAGTCTTCGGCTTTCCCGAAAAATGGGAAACTTTGTGTTCCGGTTTTGCGCGGGTTCTCGTCAAGTTTTCTCCAAGAAAATCAAGTCAATAATTGAGGAAAAATGTCAAGAAAAATATAGAAGAAAGAAGGAACAAAAAAGTCGGAAAAACGGCCGAAAACGAAGCTCGGCGACCAAACGGGCCAAAGCCCTATGGTCGCCGGCGACCCTGGGTGCATGGTCGCCGGCGACCCTGCAAATCCGAGTCGCCGGATTTCGCACCAAATCGCCCTTTTTCCGATCCTTTTCGCGTTTCGGGTGTTCCTGCCTCTGTGATTTTCTGAAAATCTAATTTTTGATGCTTGAAAACCACTGATCTTCACCGACATCTTGGATCTGCCGTCAAAAGCATGAAATCATCACCGATCGCTCTAAGATCGCCAATCGGCTAACCAATAAAGTATACTTTCTGTCCGACCGATCGTGAAATCGACAAGGCAGATGTCACCGGCCCACCAACATCAATCAATGTCTGAAATTGCATCGCAATCCGGCATCAAACACTGTAGATCCACCTATGATGATCACAAGAAGAATCTCAAAAGACGTGGCGCGGCCCGCGACTCTTCACATGCCCTGGCGACCACTTAATGTCGTTAATTGACCCGTTTATGACAACTTAATGCGGTCATTAACTCATTATTTTAGACAGCACAATCAGATTCAAGCATTTGGGAGTTACAAATCCAAGCAATCATGGCATTAAACCCATGAAACTCCCATCATCATGAAGATTAAAGGGAATTAAATGCCCACTACCCTTCATTGGCCAATCACAAGCCATGAAAAAGGAGTTACAAAATCAAAGAATAAAAACTTGTAACTCCTCATCAATTCTCTCATCATGGCCATCAATGCCAATAAACACCTCATGGCTACCAAAAGCCTATAAAAAGAGGTTCATTCCAAGAAGAATGCATGAATGAATCCCAAGTGCAATCCCAAGCTCTGAAAATCTAGAAAAAGAGAGAGACGAAGTCATGTCGCTTTGCTCCCAGAAGCACTACAAGGTGATCAACGTCCCTTAGGAGGTCACCCCCCAAGGTCTCCTCCTTCTACAACATGGCCTAAACGCGGCTTTTCAGCCTGTTTACTTGGTTTTTCATTGGATATAAGACCTCCTCTTGGTCCTTGTCATTTAAAAACCGAGGTTAAGAGCCAAGCCGAATAATCAAAGCATCAACCGTTCTCATTTTAAGGACGATAGCGAAGTCCATACATGACTTGCGACCGTCGATCTCAACGTGTCCCCACAATCTCCTAAGAAGTTAGATCACTTTTCTTCATTTTCTATTGTAGTTTGTATTTTTTAAAGAGACAAAAAGAAATCACAATTCTTGTCTTTCAGATTTGATGATTTTTATAAAATCGACTTTTACGGCAAACAAACAAAAACGCCTCCTACGGCATTCTCAAAAACAAAATTGTTTCTTTTCTTAATATTTATGCAATTTGAAAAGTTAGAAAAAATGATTGATTTTCTTTTTACTTGTGAAGGTGAATCTTCGGATCATCACCATTCCAAATTCCAAGTAGAAAGTAAATCTGGCATACCCGTACAAAAATATTGATACCCGCGTTTTCCCTCCTTTGCCGAGACCCAGGTTAACCCCCGGGGTGCGGAAGGAGAGGACGGAAAACCGAGGGTCCATCAGTCTAGTGTAATTATCATATCTATTTTCAAAATTAATCTTGTACAAAGAGAGGGAAAATGAACAAACTCCATCTCACTACCATGCAAAAATTGATCAATTGGAGCTCGAATGGGTGAATAAGTCCTTCATAATGAAAGAGAGAAACCATAGATTTCCTAGACTTCTAAGAGAAGAATATATTTGCATCTTATAGACCAATGGTAACTAACTACGTTCGGTGCAGGCTTGTCATTGCCTTGTCCTTTGATAGCAGGTGTTAAAACTCTATTAATGAAGTCCATGAAAAATCTATCAAAAAACAAAAAGATATGCAAATTAAACCACAATGAAAGTAAAGGTTTAAGAAAAAGAAGACAAAAATCTTACAATTTGATCAAGCAATCATGGAAAATAGATGTCTGAAATATCCTAATAGCCAATGGCAAGACATTCATAGAAATTGAAATTAGTCAAATATATCAAATTGATGGAATCATTATTACAGGTATACAACCATGTAGCAAATATATGGTACATGATATTTTTTTATAATATTAATATTTCTATAATTACTATAGAAAATAGAGCACAAACACCTATTGCAGGGATCGAATAATTTAATGATAGCCATTAGGATATTAGCAGTAATTCTATAATCACTATAAAATTAAAGCATAAAGTCTTGATGCAGGGATTAAAGCATTTTATATAAGATCCATTAGAATATCAAATTATGAAGGTGAACATTGAAAGGTCGTGATGTCTATATACCTTATATAAAAAGAGAAGAAATAGTCCTTGCACAACCTCCTAGCAATAATAGTCGCATGATCCGGGAGCTGAGCCCAATCAAAATTAGATAACCGAACAAACAGAAAATGACAAAGAAAAATAAATATTTTTCATAAGACGTCATTTGCTAATTTGTTTATGCACAAGTGAGACCAATAAAAATCTTACCAAGCATCTGTATAACTTTTATGAAAACAAAGTCTAGAGATGAAAACACCCATTTATTAATGGGTTCATGGGGTTTTTTTTTTTTTTTTAATATTTCATATAATTGTGATATGCATCAACACATTTAACTGTTGGATTTCTCACAGAGCCACATGATCCTAAGTCCATTTTTATGGAGAAGGTAAATGGTAACACAATTTCAAGATTTTAGAAGGAGAGATAAACATGAGAACAATAGCAGTGTAAATGGATGTGTCTGCAATAGGTTACATTCGTGTTAAAAAAAGAGAAAATCTCAACTAGGAGGATACATCCAAAACTTATAGAACAAAGTTATCTAATAAATATAATCAGATTCCTTGTAGTGTTAAAATCTGCCCGTTTATAAAGCTCTTCCACCACATGCATTTATGCACGATAGGGGACATAACATTAAATTATGGATAGGCAACCAAGAAAATTTTATCTAGTTTCACGCATGCTTCCATTTTGACCTTAGTGACAAATGAAAAATCTTCCAATAGTGATGGCTTTCAAATAATTAAGCTTCAGTGGAGCACCACACAAAAGGCTAATTTCCTAGCAAATTCAACTTCAGCGACATTTATGGAAAGAACTAACAATTTAAATTATAAAATATATAGGCAAATAAATCAATCTAATGGTTTAAACAATACACTCACAAAGAACCCTTCTAAAAGATTGGAGGATGATGTGTAATTTGCATTAGTCTTTATGAAAGTAAATAATAGGTAAGCTAACATACTATTACCAATCTTCCTTGTGTCTCACTGGTTGCATGATTAAGAGTCCGTCCAAGAAGTCCTGGGTTCAAGGATTGGTACCGCCCTCTTCATTTTAAGCTAACATACTATTTTGGTAGGCGTTGCCTTCTCTTGATTTATAAAGAAGTCCTAAAATTCTCGAGTAGATTGCACATTTTCTCTTTTTTTTTTTCATATGATCTCCATCCGAAAATTTGATTGATATGCCCCTTTTGATCAATTAAGAGGAGTTCAAGTGGAGGTAGGAGACAACAACTTTGAAGTTCTAAGTTAAATAACAAATATATATACGAATCAGCCCAGAGCCACGTTATCCTTTTCTTTGGACTTGGTTGGGTGCTGCAATATGAGTGCAAAAAAATTAAAAAGGCAAAAGGCAAGGCAGCAAATGGATGAGATAAACAAAAACAGTGTTAGACTAAGATACAATAAAAAAATTAAAAAAAAAAAAAGTGTTGTGATCTAGGGCCTACGATAAGAGATCAATCACGCACGAGAACACTAGAAATTTATGTGGTTCAGCTTTTGGCCTACGTCCACGGGGGAAGACAGAGAATTAGTATGCAATCAGAAGAGAAGTGTACATCCTAGAGACTCTAAGTCTCTATTTATAATACCAGCTACAAACCTTGTTACACCCAAACCCTACTTCTAATCACAGCACAACTTGGGCAATACAAGGGCCCAATTAACCAAGACTTATTAACTTCCATTGAGCCATACGAATTAACAAAAAGAGAGAGAAGGAATGATATGACTGAAATACTAAGAGTTTCAATTTTACAATGCACGAAACAATATGCAGACCTCTAGAGGAAGGTCATTTGGATGCTATTTGCCCCTATGTCTTGCCTTAACCCTCATATTCTTTGCCTTAACACTGAGTCCTATAATTTTAAACTCTTTGCCCCTATGTCTTGCCTTAACCCTCATATTCTTCGGCATTTTCTTTGCCTAAAAAGATACATTTATGCTGTTCGTCTATTTTATCTGAATGACTATAAATAGATTGAAAATAACTATTTAACATGAATTTGAGTATATACTTTAAAATCTGTAATCATCAGATAACTGTTGGTTAGGTCATTGTACTCATCCACATGTAACATAATTGAAAAAAAAAAAGTCATTGTAGGCGTAGATGGCTGTTTAAAAAAAAAAGAAAATCGAAGAGTTTTAAATATTTTAAAAGTATAGTAAAGACATACAATAGAAGGCAGGATCTGGAGTAATTTTCCCTTGCAGTAAGAGAATACTGTTAAGTTATCAGGAATCACCTGTTAAATGTAAAAAGGAAGTAGATCTTGCCGTGGGAGCTAGATTTATAGAAGATATCTCTAGATACATTCATGAAGATCTGAAATATGTTATTCACTATTAATGCTTCTGCTAATCACCATAAAGTACAATCTAGTAAAGACATCTTTTTTTTTTTTCTAAGATCTTCTGTAACGTGGCATACATTCAAATGGCAAATAAGGGTGAAATTTTCAAATATGAACTCTTAATGAACTATGAAAGCTAAAAACAGCTCATACTACCTTCGCCGAGTCAATTTGTTGATAATTGCTTACATTCTCGTTGGCCAGCAAGAAGTCCAAAAGTGGACCAGGAGTTAAAATCATCGTTGTTGATACATCTACAGAAAGAAAGGCAGTATGTAAATAATTATTTAACAAAATTATGTTTTCACAACAACCTTGCAATGGAAACTTTAAAAAACAGAAGGCATACCCATATTCAATGACAACCCTCCCTGACTAAGAGTGGAACCCTCAACAACCAGTTATACCACTTCCCAATTCGGTGAAGTTTCTTGGATCATCATGGAAAAAAGACTGTCTAACAAGAAGGCATCCCCTGTGCTCCACAAGTATATGTTTAATAGGATACAAGCTCCAAGCAAAGGCTAAAGCATTTACAGAAAGAACAATGCTAAACAAAGTTAAGTGGAAATTAATTTTGTTATACCTCTTAGAAGCATCTGGCGTCAAAATTATATCTAAAACTCTCAATGCATCTGACACATTTCCTTTCAGAGGTAAGGCAATGGTCCTCAGAGGAATTTTCAATCCAAATCTAATTTCGACCTTAAATGTTCTTGAGAAATGCATGCATATTATAGACATATGGGCCCACTTAGTTACAAAATATAACATCCAAATTAGGTCCCCACCTCCTAAAATAGGAAAAAAAAGTATTTCCCAAACACAATCTAGCCAATTATACTATGAGAAGACAGGCATTCACATCACCAACTAATTCTCAGTCCATAACAATATGAAGCATGCTGAGCTGAATCTTTAAACAAAAAAAAAAAAAAAAAGCACAATAAATGCTAAAATCACCACCTACAACCAATCATGTACAATTATATAAATTATTATATGCCAACAAATTATTGAAATGGGCCATGAGTTTCACTTCCTCTTTCAATTCTGGTTCATGAAAACCATGTAATGATTAAAGAAATTTACAAGATGTTGAAATGGTGTAGCCCATTTGTGTTCTTAAAAATAGTCTAATTGATGAAAATCTAGAAACAGGGGACTCTGCTTATGGCAACCTACATGTCACTTACATACAAAACTTCCACATATCTATGGCTGACATTTCTCCTAACTCTGCTAATCAAGCCCTCATTTCCACTGATGGAGTCATCAACGCAAGGGCAAGGGTCTCGCGTGGTGGTATCTGCAAAAATGATGGCGTCTATACAAGGGCTAGCACTTCCACTTCTATATTAAAAACTTGGAGCATAATCGTCCATACTATCCATATGTCTATGTTGTTGTTGCTAGTAGGCAGTTTGGTGGGATGCAGATTGTGTGCTGTTCCAGTGAGTGAGAAAAACCACAACAACAAAATACCTTCTCAATCATAAGAATAAACTCCTAATATAATAAAATAAAACTTTCATCACTCTTTTCTGATCTCAGAAAATGGTTCTTAATCGCAGAAAATGCCAAAGACACCATCTAAGAAAATACTTATCTAAAAACTCGGTCCCAAAATATCTCCTTCCTAAAAAACTTGGTAGAATCAACTATGTCGACTTGTTGAATCAACTACTGTAGAAGAAAATCGTCTATTCTCAATGAAACCAGTATCATCCAGACAAGAAGAAAAAAACAGAGAAAAGAAAACGCAAAAGACGTGCAGAGGATAAGAATAAGGAGCTGTAATGCCATCTTGCATCTTATTGGGCCCATCACAAAGGTGGTGTAGTGAAAGAAGCATGTCAAGTTACTCTCTTTTATATAAGGGGTATAGATATGTGCTGTTCAAGTGAGTGAGAAAAACCACAACAATAAAATACCTTCTCAATTATATGAATAAATTTTTATTATAATAAAATTAAATAAAATTAAACTTTCATCACTCTTTCCTGATCTCAGAAAATGGTTCTTCTTAATTGCAGAAAATACCCAAGACATCATCTAAGAAAATATGTTCCAAAAAAACTCGGTCCCAAAATATCTCCTTCCTAAAAAACTTTGTAGAATCAACTATTGTAGAAAAAATTGTCTCTTCTCAATGAAACCAGTGTCATCCAAACAAGAAGAAAAAAAACAGAGAAAAGAAAAGGCAAAAAATGTGCAGAGGATAAGGATAAGGAGCTGTAATGTCATATTGCATCATCTTGCATCTTATTGGGCCCCATCACAAAGGTGGTGTAGTGAAAGAAGCATGTCAAGTTACTCTCTTTTATATAAGGGGTATAGATATGTGTTGTTCAAGTGAGTGAGAAAAACCACAACAACAAAATACCTTCTCAATCATATGAATAAATTTCTATTATAATAAAATAAAATAAAATAAAAAATTTCATCACTCTTTCCTACTCTCAGAAAATGGTTCTTTTTAATCGCAGAAAATGCCCAAGACAACATCTAAGAAAATACTTACCTAAAAAACTCGGTCCCAAACTATCTATTTCCTCAAAAACTAGGTATAATCAGCTATGTCAACTTGTTGAATCAACTATAACAGAAGAAATCGGCTCTTCTCAATGAAACCAATGTCATCCAAGACAAGAAGAAAAAAACAGAGAAAAGAAAAGGCAAAAAATGTGAAGAGGATAAGGAGTTGTAATGTCATCTTACATCTTATTGGCCCAATCACAAAGGTGGTGTAGTGAAAGAAGCATATCAAGTTACTCTCCTTTATATAAGAAATAAAATAAAATAAAACTTTCTTCACTCTTTCCTGTTCTCAGAAAATGGTTCTTCTTAATTGCAAAAAATACCCAAGACACCATCTAAGAAAATATGTACCTAAAAAACTCGGTCCCAAAATATCTCCTTCCTCAAAAACTTGGTGGAATCAACTATGTCAACTTGTTGAATCAACTATTGCAGAAAAAAATCGTCTCTTCTCAATGAAACCAGTGTCATCCAAACAAGAAAGAAAACTAGAGAAAAGAAAAGGCAAAAGATGTGAAGAAAATAAGGAAAAGGAGATGTAATGTCATCTTGCATCATCTTGCATCTTATTGGGTCCCATCACAAAGGTGGTGTAGTGAAAGAAGCATCTCAAGTTACTCTCTTTTATATAAGGGGTATAGATATAAGAATCTTCATTTCTATCCCTATCATAATCACCAGAATATTGCCAAGAGTATTTGAGGATGAGCTTGCGTAATCTGAGTTTTTCTTAATTAAGCAATAAATATACTTTTCAACTATTTGTGAACAACTGAACATGCTTAAGCTAAGCACGTGTTCTTGTGCTAGTCTCTTATTAATAACGCAACACCTCGAAAGAAGCTCCATCCAAGGGTATGTGATTCCTCAAAATTACAACTCTAATAGGAGCCGGTCGCATAGAGAGATTGAGATCTGAGCATAGATCGAGCTTGCAAAAACCAACCCGTCCCGTCAATCTAGCTTGACCCGACCTGCATATGACCCGCATAATATACGGGTCGATTGCAGGTCAAGCTTTTTTAACCCTCATTTAAACAGGTCGGAATAGGGTCAACCCATTTAACCTGCATAACATGTTTTTCCTTTTATTTTGATATAATTTTTTTTATTTTATGAGAACTTTATTTTATTTCGATTAGTTTTGCTATTCTATTTCTATAGTCACTACTTTAAAAAAAAAAAATGTATACAATACTAATACTCATTGTATAAATAATTTCCTCTCTTTCTTTATTCTTTTTTTCAAGCAGACCCTTTGTTTACTTACTCAGGATTATTTTTACATTCTCTTCTCTCTTAGGAGATTTGTGGATATGAAGAAAATATAATGGATGTGACAAAAATAAAATAAAATAATCAAGTAATTGTTTAGTTCATGCTAGTTTCTGCACTATTTTCTCCATACACCGACACAAGCTAGAGAGAATGGTAAATTATAGCATCATGGGCCCCGTTGTAGGCCTAAACTTTCAACCCAATTTCGGTTGAGCTTAAGCCTATACAAAGCAAATTGATATTAGGCTTATCATAAGCCAAGCAGAGCTTATCCATGTTGCCTATCACGATAGGTTTTAAATTTCACTAATAAGATTTAGAAAGTTAAGGATTGTTTATTTAGATCGTATCTTGATTTTATAAATTAACTAATCAGTTTGGGTCTAATTTAGACTTTGGATATTGTTAAAGCATTAAATAACTCTCATTAATAAATTTAGTTTTAGGTGCAAGTTGTGTGGGTCAATCCAACCCGCAATGGTTATGGGGGTTAATGCGGGTCGAGTCGGGTTGACCCGAAGCAGGTGCAGGTTAGGAGTTTCTAACCATTTAATAAACGAGTCGAATGTGGGTTAAGTGCATCTAATTCGTTTAATAAACGAGTCTAACCCGTTTAGCCCAACCCAACTCGTTTGCCACCTCTAAAGCATATAACTAATAATGTGTTTAAAGAGTATAAGTAATGGTTTATAACATCATATTAATCAGACTATAATTATATACTCAATCTAGCCATGGATAAACTTTTAATAAAGTTTAGGAAGGACCCATACACTGAGAGTGCATTTATTTTGAGCAAATGAGATTTCAACAGTATACCTCACCAAAACATTCGACTCATTTTGCTCACTAATTCTCTAATTGAGACACAACTCATATAGTGCATCAAATGACTTAGGTTTTATACCCAAAAAAAAAAAAAAAAAAAAAGACTTAGGTTACAACTTAGTTCATTATATCTACTATAGTTTTGATCGCCTCTAGCTATAAGATCTTACAATCCCGATCTTTCTTTTTGATTAGTTTTTCACTTATATCTTTAGCATGTTGAAGGCATCTAAAACATATGACATTTGATGTAATAAATAGGTGTATATAAAATGTGAGAGATTCTCAATAAGGGTGATGAAATGCTCCACTTGAATACAAGAAATGTACAATTTACCACATATATTGGTGTGGATTAGTTTAAAGAGTCTAGAATTCCTTGTCAAGATTTCTGGAATTTCATTATTTACGAACCTGCCATTCTCACCTTAAGATATATATTATAATTATCTGTATTATAACATAGGTGACTTCTCATTAATGACCCTTCTTTTAATTTTTGTATCTAAATTAATATTTGGTTTTCTGATTATTAGGAATTTTGTAAATATTGGATCCAAAACATTACACACACATTAACTTTTAATCCAAATATTGTTCTTATAAATGCATGAAATTCATGTCCAAAATTAAACATAAATCCATCATAGTCTAATTTTGAAGAAGAAATAAATTTTTTGCTAATGAGAAAAGTATACAATGTGGTGGTGTATCAGTAGGAATCCAGTGTCCAAAACGTTCTAATAATAGGTCCCTACAACTTCCACTTTAGATTCATATTGATTTTACATCACAGTAGACCCATCTCCATCACTAGGAATTTATCTTGAAAGGAATTCCTGCATGAACATTGGCTACTGAATCTATCCACTATGTACTAGAAAGTATATCAATTAAATTGGTTTCAAAACACAAAAGAGCTGAGTTAAGATTGGTATATATCTTCTCAAGCATGTGTCAGGCAATCCTTTTATGGTGAGCTTTCTTCCTACAAAGAAAATACTTCTACACTCCACCTTTCTTACTGTTGCCTTTCTTAGTTAATCTTCAGAGGAGTCTTCTTTATTTTCTTGTTCTTAAGGCTACATAGTCAAGCAAACCAAATACTTGAATAAACTTAAGGCCAAGTCTTCAAGTGTGACATAAAGGCTACCAATTGGGCCAAATCTATTAGTATAAATGAAAAAAGGTTGAGAGCAACAACAAAAAAATGAAGAAGGGGATTTTACCAAAAAAAAAAGAAGAAAAAACTTGAAGTGGTCACTGCACCAAACAGGGAACTTTAGCAAATAGTGCACCAAACAATGAATCCGTACCAAAAAAGTAACTTTTTTTTTACCTTTTTTTTTTTTTGTGGTTGCATTCGACCTTCATTTTCTGTGTTGAGGGTTGACTGCGACCTCCGCTATAACAAGTGAGGGTTGCATCTAACCCTGAGCAGGCATAACCACTTCATCTTCTTCCTTTTTCCTCGAATGTTCGAGTTTTCGATTAAAGGAAGAGATGACTGGAAGATCTAACCTAGTAAATTGCCAATCGGCCCTAAAAACATTGTTGGTGGGTTGGTTAATTTAAGAAATGTTCAGTCCCTAATAAATGTTGTCGATTGGTTGCGCATCATGTGAACTGCTGGTGCCTTGTTCTCTTCCCTCATCTCTGGCTTTCTTGTTGATAGCATCTTTGATTTTAGGCCATTGGTATCTTCTTATATGGGCATGATTTTTCTGGCCTAAAGCACAAATGAGAGTAAATCTTAACTTTTGAATTGCTCCTTAGCCCATTCAAAATTTATTTCACGTGATGTTGCACAAAACCATAGCATGCTATAAATTTGGGTTTGAAATTGCAAGAGCTTTTTTCCCAAAGAATCCTCTATGAGAAATTTACCAAAACAGTAACTTTAAGTGGCAGATCTTCCAGTCCTCTCTTCCTTTAATCGAAAAATCAAACACTCAAGGAAGAAGGAAGGAAGAAGATGAAGAGGTTATGCCTACTCAGAGTCAAATGTGACCCTCACTTGTTATAGCAAGGGTCGCAATCAACCCTTGACTCAAAAAAATGAATGTCGAATGCGACCACAAAAAAAATGGTGAAAAAAGTTACTTTTTCTGTACGGATCCCCTGTTTGGTGCAATGGCCATTTAAAGTTATTTTTTTTTGTAAAATCCTCTAAAAAGAAAATATTGGCCGAGGGATTCTATTTTCACATCAACTTTTAAGTAATGAGTTGGGCACCAATTTAGTTGCACAGGGGATTTATGATAAGCACCAGAGGTTTTCCCAATAAAGGTTAGCTCCCACTTGTTGGGGAAATTAATTACGAAGAATGTGCAATCATAAAATCAAATAAATAGTTAGTATAAATAATTTGTGTATAAAAGTGAATGATTGTGAATGTGAGAAATTAATCTAAGAAAGAAATAAAAATGGGCAAGGCACACCAATTAAGATTCTATCTTAAAGAAATCAATTTCCCACATGCAGGTGGTTTAAATGAAATTATGTCCCCATGATACAATGCCCAACTCTGATTCGAAGTCTGCACACTAGAATCAGAAATATGGAATTGCCCTTAAAATCAAAGTAAAAGTAAAAGAGAACAAAATACTCTTACACAATATGCTTCTAAAAATACTGCATTATACTTATTTGGATCTTCTTGAATAATCTTCTTCAATGCTCTGGAAAACTTCAAATAACTTCCATTTATAATGTTTAAAAGCAACCTTTGAAATTGGGTCACAACCACTCAAATGGGCCCAAAAGACACATCTCATCCAAAGGGTACAAAAAACTTGATTTTGAAAAGACACATTCAAATGTCTCTTGGAATTTATTTTTTAAATTATTTGGTTTTAGAAAATGTCCAACAATCCCCCACTATCTTCTAAAAACTCTTTTTAAAGAATAATTAATAACAATATAAAATAACTAAAAACTATATAATGCATCTCTCACAGGTGGATGTCCCTTGAACCTGAAGGTAAAATATGTATCATAAAACCTTAGTGTGAAAGTGAGTAACCGAAGTGAAGTTCACGATACAAATTCACATTATACAATATGGTCAAGCATCCATATCACTACAACAAACTGCACTTTTAGCAACAAAATTTTTCGTCGCCAAAAGTCAGTAAAACGTCGATAAAGATATTTACCGACGAAATTACTTTTGTCGGCCAGACGTCGGTAAGTAGATGTCATCGAAAACCTTTACCGACGAAATATTTTTTCGACGAAAAAAATTGCTCTCTACCGACGCTTATTTGAATTTTACAGACATTTTAAAAACGTCGGTAAAATTATTTTAATTTTCTAAAAACTTAGTAAATACTTTTACCGACGTTTATTTTCGTCGGCAAATTAAAAAATAAAAAAATAAATAAATAAATGTGGCACTTTTACCGACGATAATAAAACGTCGGTAAAAAAATAGAAAAAAAAAACAAAAAACAAAATGACTTATACCGACGTTTATTTTCGTCGGTAAAATAAAAAGAATCTAAAACTCTTCTAATGACGTTTATTTTCGTCGGTAAAATAAAAAGGAAAAATAAAAAAAAATAAAAACCACTTCTAACGACGTTTTACTTTCGTCGGTAAAATAAAAAGGAAAAATTAAAAATTAAAAAAACGTTTACCGACGTTTTATTTTCGTCGGTAAAGTGAAAAGGAAAAATAAAAAATATAAAACAACTTTTACCGACGTTTTGGTTTCGTCGGTAAAATAGAAATTAAAAAATAAAACCACTTTTACCGACGAAAATAAACCGTCGGTAAAAGTGATTTTATTTTTTTTAAAAATACCATATTCGTTTTTTTAATATTATTGTCCTGTAAAGCTGTTTATACACCTGTATCAAAAGTAAACCTGTTCATCTACCTATATTTAGTATAAAAAATTCATTAAAACAAAAGGTGCTAAATACCATATTCGTTTTTGTAATATAATTTTCCTGTAAAGCTATTTATACACTTGTATCAGAAGTAAACCTGTTCATCTACCTATATTCAATATAAAAAATGCATTAAAACAAAAGCTATTAAATTAACAAACAATCATCGCCATTTTTCATCTAATCATTCATTTCATTAACCAAATATTATAATCAACAAAGATATAGTCCAAAATAAATATTCAATATACATATACAAATAAACAAACAAACAAGAATAAAACACCCCCAAAAGTCTGCAACCGACCGCAAAGCGTTAATCAATCTGCAATGAAAAAAAAACAATAACATTAGAATCTTTTCAACGAATGAAATTATATATGAAAGATAAACATGTATATATATAAATATCTTTTCCTAAGTTTTTCGGCGGCCTATTTTCCAGCCAAAGTATTGAGAATCGGGCGGTTTGTGTCTAATTCGATAACCAGAAGTCCGATTCACTAACCGTAAATTCCAACAAGTTACTTTGGCCTTGAACAAGGTACCCGTGCCTGTTTCTGGGCTGTCCGATTGCCGATTCCCGTTTTCAACCTCCAACTGCCTATTTTCAAGACTAAGTGTAAAGAATCCAACATTTTTAGGTCTAATTCATTAACCGGGAGTCCGATTTACGAGCCGTCAGTTCCTGCAAGTTAATTTCGACTCGAGCGACGTGCTCGTGCCGATTCCCGATTTTTCCAAGGTCGTTTCCCGTTCTGGACCCCCTGCGGGCCGTTTTTTAGCCTAAGTGTTAGGAAAATCCGATGTTTAGGCCTCTAATTCTCTAACCGGGAGTCATATCTGCGAACCGTCAGTTCCTACACGACACTCTACCCTCGAGCTAGGTGCTCATGCCGGTTCCCGATTTTTTCTGGGGCCGGTTCCCCTTCCAGACCCCCGGCAGGCCGTTTTCGAGCCTAAGTGTTGGAAAATCGTCGATTTTCGCTTCTAATTCTCTAACCGGGAGTCCAATCAGCGAACCGTCAGTTCGTACAAGTCACTCTACCCTCGAGCGAGATGCTCGTGCCGGTTTCCGATTTTTTCCGTTCCGGACCCCCGGCGGGCCATTTTCGAGCCTAAGTGTTGGAAAATCGTCGATTTTCGCTTCTAATTCTCTAACCGGGAGTCCTATCAGCGAACCGTCAGTTCCTACAAGTCACTCTACCCTCGAGTGAGGTCCTCGTGCCGGTTTCCGATTTTTCCGGGGGCCGGTTCCCGTTCCAAAGCCCCGGAGGGCCGTTTTCGAGTCTAAGTGTTGGAAAATCGTCGATTTTCGCTTCTAATTCTCTAACCGGGAGTCCTATCAACGAACCGTCAGTTCCTACAAGTTACTCTACCTTCGAGCGAGATACTCGTGCCAGTTCCCGATTTTTCTGGGGATCGGTTCCCATTCCGGACCCCCTGCAGGCTGTTTTCGAGCCTAAGTATAGGAAAATCCGATGTTTAGGCCTCTAATTCTCTAACCGGGAGTCATATCTGCGAACCGTCAGTTCCTACAAGTCACTCTACCCTCGAGCGAGGTGCTTGTGCCGGTTCCCGATTTTTTCTGAGGCCGGTTCCCCTTTCGGACCCCCGGCAGGCCGTTTTCGAGCCTAAGTGTTGAAAAATCGTCGATTTTGGCTTCTAATTCTCTAACCGGTAGTACTATCAGCGAACCGCCAGTTCCTACAAGTCACTCTACCCTCGAGCGAGGTGCTCGTGCCGGTTTCCGATTTTTTCGGGGGCCGGTTCCCGTTCCGGACCCCCGGCAGGCCGTTTTCGAGCCTAAGTGTTGGAAAATCGTCGATTTTCGCTTCTAATTCTCTAACAGGGAGTCCTATCAGCGAACCGTCAGTTTGTATGAGTCACTCTACCCTCGAACGAGGTGCTCGTGCCGTTTTCCGATTTTTCCGAGGGCCGGTTCCCGTTCCGGACCCACGGCGGGCCGTTTTCAAGCCTAAGTGTTGGAAAATCGTTGATTTTCGCTTCTAATTCACTAACCGAGAGTCCTATCAGCGAACCGTCAGTTCGTACAAGTCACTCTACCCTCGAGCGAGGTGCTCGTGCCGGTTTCTGATTTTTCCAGGGGCTGGTTTCCGATTTTTCCAGGGCCCCCGGCAGGCCGTTTTCGAGCTTAAGTGTTAGAAAATCGTCGATTTTCGCTTCTAATTTTCTAATCGGGAGTCCTATCAGCGAACCGTCAGTTCGTACAAGTCACTCTACCCTCGAGCGAGGTGCTCGTGCCAGTTTCCGATTTTTCCGGGAGCCGGTTCCCTTTCCGAACCCCCAACGGGCCGTTTTCGAGCCTAAGTGTTGGAAAATCGTCAATTTTCGCTTCTAATTCTCTAATCGGGAGTCTTATCAGCGAACCGTCAGTTCCTACAAGTCATTCTACCCTCGAGCGAGGTACTCGTGCCAGTTCCCGATTTTTCCGGGGGACGTTTCCCGTTCGGGACCCCATGCGGGCCGTTTTCGAGCCTAAGTGTTACGAAAATCCGATGTTTAGGCCTCTAATTCTCTAACCAGGACTCATATCTGCAAACCGTCAGTTCCTACAAGTCACTCTACCCTCAAGCTAGGTGCTCATGCCGGATCCCGATTTTTTCTGGGGCCGGTTCCCCTTCCGGACCCCCGGCAAGCCGTTTTCGAGCATAAGTGTTGGAAAATCGTCGATTTTCGCTTCTAATTGTCTAACCGGGAGTCCTATCAGCGAACCGTCAGTTCCTACAAGTCACTCTACCCTAGAGCGAGGTGCTCGTGCCGGTTCCCGATTTTTTCGGGGGCCGGTTCCCGTTCCGGACCCCCGGCGGGCCGTTTTCGAGCCCAAGTGTTGGAAAATCGTCGATTTTCGCTTCTAATTCTCTAACCGGGAGTCCTATCAGCGAACCGTCAGTTCGTACAAGTCACTCTATCCTCGAGCGAGGTGCTCGTGCCGGTTTCCGATTTTTCCGGGGGCCGGTTCCCGTTCCAAACCCCCGGCGGGCCGTTTTCGAGCCTAAGTGTTGGAAAATCGTCGATTTTCGCTTCTAATTCTCTAACCGGGAGTCTTATCAGCGAACCGTCAGTTCCTACAAGTCACTCTACCCTCGAGCGAGGTACTTGTGCCGGTTCCCAATTTTTCCGGGGGCCGGTTCCCATTCCGGACCCCCTGCCAACCGTTTTCGAGCCTAAGTGTAGGAAAATCCGATGTTTAGGCCTCTAATTCTCTAACCGGGAGTCATATATGCAAACCATCAGTTCCTACAAGTCACTCTACCCTCGAGCGAGGTGCTCGTGCTGGTTCCCGATTTTTTCTGGGGCCGGTTCCTCTTCCAAACCCCCGGCAGGCCGTTTTCGAGCCTAAGTGTTGGAAAATCGTCGATTTTGGCTTCTAATTCTCTAACCAGGAGTCCTATCAGCGAACCGTTAGTTCCTACAAGTCACTCTACCCTAGAGCGAGGTTCTCGTGCCAGTTCCCGATTTTTTCAAGGGCCGGTTCCCGTTCCGGACCCCCGGCGGGCCGTTTTCAAACCTAAGTGTTGGAAAATCGTCGATTTTCGCTTCTAATTCTCTAACCGGGAGTTCTATCAGCGAACCGTCAGTTCGTACAAGTCACTCTACCCTCGACCGAGGTGTTCGTGCTGGTTTCAGATTTTTCTGGGGGCCGGTTCCCGTTCCGAACCCCCGGCGGGCCGTTTTCGAGCCTAAGTGTTGAAAAATCGTCGATTTTCGCTTATAATTCTCTAACCGGGAGTCCTATTAGCGAACCGTCAGTTCCTACAAGTCACTCTACCCTCGAGTGAGGTACTCGTGCCGGTTCCCGATGTTTTCGGGGGTCGGTTCCCATTCCGGACCGCCGACAGGTCGTTTTAGAGCCTAAGTGTTGGAAAATCCGATGTTTAGGCCTCTAATTCTCTAACCGGGAGTCATATCTGCAAACCGTCAGTTCCTACAAGTCACTCTACCCTCGAGCGAGGTGCTCGTGCCGGTTCCCGATTTTTTCTGGGGCCGATTCCCCTTCTGGACCCCCGGCAGGCCGTTTTCGAGCCTAAGTGTTGGAAAATCGTCGATTTTCGCTTCTAATTCTCTAACCGGGAGTCCTATCAGCAAACCGTCAGTTCCTACAAGTCACTCTACCCTAGAGCGAGGTGCTCGTGCCAGTTCGCGATTTTTTCGGGGCCGGTTCCCGTTCCGGACCCTCGGTGGGCCATTTTCGAGCCCAAGTATTGGAAAATTGTCGATTTTTGCTTCTAATTCTCTAATCGGGAGTCCTATCAGTGAACCGTCAGTTCGTACAAGTCACTCTACCCTCGAGCGAGGTGCTCGTGCCAGTTTTCGATTTTTCCGGGAGCCGGTTCCCTTTCCGGACCCCCGACGGGCCGTTTTCGAGCCTAAGTGTTGGAAAATCGTTGATTTTCGCTTCTAATTCTCTAACCGGGAGTCCTATCAGCGAACCGTCAGTTCTTACAAGTCACTCTACCCTCGAGCGAGGTACTCGTACCGGTTCCCGATTTTTCCGAGGGCCAGTTCCCATTTCGGACCCCCGGCGGGGCCGTTTTCGAGCCTAAGTGTTGGAAAATCCGATATTTACGCCTCTAATTCTCTAACCGAGTGTCATATCTGCCAACCGTCAGTTCCTACAAGTCACTCTACCCTCGAGCGAGGTGCCCGTGCCGGTTCCCGATTTTTTCTGGGGCCGGTTCCCCTTTCGGATCCCCAGCATGCCGTTTTCGAGCCTAAGTGTTGGAAAATCGTCGATTTTGGCTTCTAATTCTCTAACCGGGAGTCCTATCAGCGAACCGTCAGTTCCTACAAGTCACCCTACCCTAGCGCGAGGTGCTCGTGCCAGTTTCGGATTTTTATGATGTTGGTAAAACAGTCCTGCTAGTATTCCAAGTTCTATGTGGTTGGAAACCAACACAGTTCTCACAAGGTGCACATGCCAAGGTGATAAAAATGCAAGATCATAGGTTTCCCTTGAGTGGGTCCCTATGTGGATGCTGTTGGATTACTCATTAGCTAGCCCAATATATGAAACATATGGTAGTTTGTCTCCTGTAATAAAAAAAATTTAAATAACTGTTCATGTTCCTTGAATTGCAATAAATGATGGTGTTGATGATGATTATTGTTATATATTCAAAACCCAAAAAAAAAAAAGGGTTGTCTACCTGCCCTTAAGAGCATCCATCATGATCTCTAGTAGATGTGCCATCACCAGCAGAAGTGGTCCCTCTCGTGATGTCGACATAGGTGGTCGGATCTATCCCTGCCGTAGCTGCCAACTGATGAACGAGGGCCTCAAGCGCAGCCTGCTTCTTAGCCTGCTCAGCTAACTGCTCCCGCAGGGCAATCACCTCAGGATCCGGTGCCCGAGACTGTGTAGAAGACGAAGAGGTCCTAGTGTATATCCGATACGCTTTTAAATATCCCGACCTCTTTCCAAGCACATCAACGGCAATCTGCTCCTCAGTCATCGGAGCTGTGACAGAGGGCTGCGACTGCTCCTCAGTCCGCTGCACCAAGGCCTCCTGCCATTTAAATCAATAAGGGATTTAGAATGCTTTTATGGCATTATTGATCATAATTGATTTATCAGCATACGTACATGTCTCTACCGAGCCACCTCATTTACCCACTCATTACTTTTTTCTCTATAGTGGGTGTCGCAGAAGAACTGAGTAATAGGCGGCGCTTGACCGGCATTCTGGGAATCCTTCAACAAATTTTCAAAATCCTGCATGTCATCCCTCTCTTGAGTATCTTCCTCCAAGTAAGTTCCCCTACGATGGTCCTCTATCAACTCATCGTATTCATCCTGATTCTCTTCTGATTTATCATCGCTATCATCCAAATCATCGGGTTGAACTATAGGTTCCCCGTGATATATCCACTGTAGGTATGAGACCATCATTCCATGAATGTGCAAATGACATCTCACGGTTTCATAGTCTTGCTTTCGATAGTTACAGCAATCGTTACACGGGCAGTTAATCAACACTGCCCCGCCCGAATTCGCCTTTGCAAAATCAATAAATGAGATCACCCCAGCTATGTACTCCGCACTAAATCGGTTCTGATAATGTAATATCCAACTCCTATCCATATCTGACCTAATCACAAGTAATTAGAAATTAGAAATAGAATTTGCTCACCAATATTGAATAGACTGTACTGTGTCAGTTAACTTTCACAAAAAAAAAAAGTATAAATTACTTGATAGCATTAGTTTGACCTATCATTAGTATCAGTATGCTTGCCTTTTGCTCCTTGTTGCCAAATGGTGGTTTATGTTAGAGAGATTGGGGGAAAAGTCCATGGTTAGGACTTTTGTTTGTTCACTTATGTTGAGGGGCTTGGAGTTTTCTTGATTCCAAGTTTATCCTATCCTGGGAAGAAATTAAATCTGTTTTTTTGTGTTTGAGAGATTTGAGGATGATATGCCTTCTTTAACTCTAAAAGCTGCTATGAATACACCTCAGTTCATAGGCAAACTAACCCATTAATTTCATTTTGGGTGGAGAAAGACATGTCTATAAGCTTATGCCATTTCCAATTTCCAATGCTGCCCCAAATGCTATAGTGCCAAAATATGTGAACAATTTGCAAATTGGAGTACAACTAGATGCACCATTAACTTTTAGGAAATGCGAAGTATAAATGTTTGAGTATGTGATACTTAAAATTTTAGTATTGGTGTAGGAAGGCAAACCGAAGAAAACAAAACCTGCCTACCCAAAACCGAGCTAATAATCAAAAGCAGCAAAAAAACCAGTTAAAGGAATCCTACAAACATCAATAACATAGCACAAACACCAATACACAGATCATAAAACTTAAACACCCGGATAACCCACCTCCCTTCACAGCTGAAATGCCCGAACCACACCATTAAATCTTCTGCTTAATGCCAAGCCAGCAAGTTCCGACCGTCCGATCAAAAACCCAACAACAAAACTCAAAGAAGAATCTCATCAAACAACTGGTGTGCATAACAATCTTAACAGACAAGCACCCATATTTCAATCCAATCCAACAAACAAAACAAGACCCAAGAGAGATCCAAAAGATAACTACTTTTCCCCCTGATTTCAAGGCTTCCTATCAGGAGAAGAAAAACAAAACAAAACAAGACCACCCAAGTGTTTGAATCTTTGATCTTTTCCAAAAACAACAACCCAATGAACAGAACAACACAGGAAGAAACAAATCACATATGATCTCCATCATCCAAAAGTTCACAGTTACACCGGTAAAAATGGTGCTTTCAAACCAATATTGTGCCCATGCTTGTCTATTCAGAGGATGCATTGATCCCCTGTTTTATCATCAAAGAAATCCCTCCTTTTCTTTTTATCAAAAAATTTAACAGTAAACTTCAACACAACCCATCAGCAGTAAAGCACTCATACCTACCAGGCTATACTTTCAATCATGGTCATCGTCATCAACAAACCAACATTTGTCTGAAATCAGTTGATGGATTCTACTTCTTCACTTATCTTTATTAGGCAAGAATTATTGGTCATGCTAAAAAAAATGTAAATTCTTTTTTTGAACAAAAGATGAGATTTCATTAACAGAAGAAAAAAAAATTAAACCTACATGAGATAGAAGGCAACAGAACCCACTACCCAACTATGCAAAACCCATCACTCAATCACAGGAAACGAGAAGTCTATTGGATTGCAATGCTGTATACATATAGCATAAAAAATTCTACTCTCCATATTTGCAGGGTATAGAAACAGCTGACTGATTGCTAACCAGCCTACTTCCATGAGATCCAAGTATAATAACTTTGATGGAAGTCGCATTATGTTAAAGTAGATGTGGAATAACGTTGGGTTGGAGTGAACCAAAATACCATCAACCAAGAAACAAAAAACTTCTTTTAATATAAAATAAAAAATAAAAAATTTGAAACAGGGTGACTTCAACATTCAAATTCGTATCTGCTCAACCCATCTGAAAAATAAAATAAAAAACCAGATAATCTAATTCAATCCAACATCAAAATCAAGAAGTTGCAGAAATTCCCAATCCAACATAATCTGATATAATCCAAAATAATTAAAAAATCACTACAACAGTTCACACATTTAGCAGATTGGATTTTGCAGTTGAAATAGCAAAACAGAAATTTCATTAGCAATCAAACAGAAGAACTTCTTAAACCACTTTCCCACTTCAACAATCAACAACACATCAATATAAAAAAGAATCAACAGAAATCTAGAAAAGAACCAACAGCTGATTTCTATTAAATATTCAGAGATTCGACCAACCCAAAAAGGAGGACCCCAGTCTAGAGGACCACAACCAGATTGTATTCTGCACTAAAAACCTCAAAACAGAAATCTCAGGAACCAGTCAACCATAAATAATGCTCAGAAAAATCCCATCGAAAACTCATCCTTCAAAAGCATACATAAATCCAACAAAAAAACAAAGAACCCAATCGGTTTCTGCTGAATACACCAAGATTCAAGGAGGAACCCACTTCAAACTTGGTGTTTAGAGAAGAACACAGATCTTATTTTTCAATTAAAATAGAAAAACGTCAAAGTAGATATCTCAGAAGCAATCCATCAAACAAGAGGAGGGCATAAAAGAAATGAGATTAAAAAAACAAGGAAGGATAAGATCGAACAGTACATTCACCACGCCATCCAGAACTATTTTAGGAGGCGCAGAAAAACGAAAGGTGAAAACATGATGCATGCGAAAGCTTTAATACCATATGCTGTAGGGCGAGGGTCCAATAAATCCAAGATTGCACAACAAAATGGAACCCCCAACAAACAGCTTAATAATGACAAGTTCAACAAGTTGTCAAAATACATTTATAAAAATAAGTCTGGAAGTCCCAAACTTCTTGCGATGACTAATTTGCAAATCCAACTTGGAGTTGCATTGTTGGCTAATGAAGAAATGGAATGGGACTGCTATGAATTCTCACCCAAATGGTCTTCAATGCTTGGAAAGATACTCAAAGTGAGGATTAATGAATAAAAATATCATGGAAAATTCTGCAGTTGTAATTGTATCCGCTAGAGAGATGCAGCAAACAACCCACATGCTTCATAGAAAGCAAGCATTCATCCACCATGTAAGAGAGACCAATCATGAGATCAAACTAGTCTATAATCAGGATACTCGAGATCATCTCCTCCTAAAACCCTCGGTTGATTTGCATTTGCAATGGGGTTAGGAGATGGATTGGAGTCGTCGAGTGGATGAAATCGCAGTGAAGATGGGAATGGGAGAATGGCGTGCGCATTTTAACGCGTGCGCACCACCCCGTTCCCCTAAAGACAGTGGCCGAAAGAGGAGGGTAAAAACAGAAATGAGAGGGTGCGCGGTGTGTGCGGAGTGCAGGACGAGTGAGGGGTGTACCTGGTGCAAGGGAGGCGTCTGGCAGCGCGAGGAGGAAGATGAAGGCTCTGCGGGCGTCCTGGGGCTGCTGCGCGCGCTTGAGTGAGAGAGAGAAAGAGCAGATCGAGAGAGAGATCGAGCGAGAGAGAGAGAGAGAGAGAGAGAGAGAGAGAGAGAGCAAGAGAGAGAGAGAGAGCGAAATAGCAGAGAGAGAGAGACAGAGCAGAGAGAGAAAAAGGGTTTTCGGAGGCGGGAGAGAGAGAAATGATTGAGGAGAGGGAAAAAAGGGTTTTGGGAGGTGGGAGAGGGAAATAAACCATTACCGACGTTTTATATTAAACGTCGGTAATAAATTTTCGGAAGCTTATTTTTGTCGGTAAAACTTTTTATCATCGGTAAATGCCTCTGATTTTTAATTTTAATAAAAATAATATTTAACCTTTATCGACGTTTAAAAAACGTCGCTAAAAGTTTATTTTAATATTTATTATGCACTTGATGATAAAATTGACATTTGCCGACGATTTAATTCCGTCGGCAAAAGAAAAAAGAAAAATAAATAAAAAATAAAATACTTTTGCTGACGTTTTTTTTCGTCGATAAAATAAAAAATAAAATACTTTTACATACATTTGTTTTCGTCGGTAACATGAAAAAGAAAAATAAATAAAAAATAAAAATGCTTTTACGACATTTAATTTCGTCGGTAAAATGAAAAAGAAAAATAAACAAGAAATAAAAAAACATTTACCGACGTTTTTTTCGTCGGCAAAAAAAAAAGAAAAATAAATAAAAATAAAAAAGACTTTGATTGACGCTTTTTATCATCGGTAAAAATACGAAAACGTCGCTAAAGTCAATTTTACTGACATTTTATAATTCGTCGGTAATAATCTATGATTTCTACATTCCTCACAAATGATCTTAGTTCCGAGAGCCACAATAAACGTCGGTGAATAGCACATTTTACCGACGTTTTTTACAGAACATCGGTACAAGTCATACTTTTTACCGACGTTTTATAAAAGCGTCGCAAAAAAACGTAGTTAAAAGTGCAACTTGTTGTAGTTTCTCCACACCATGCTATTTCATAGGCCATGCGCTAGTCCTGGTCTTAGCAAATGCTCTAGAGTCTTACCGATAAGACCCATAGGAGGCGGTCGTGACCTCCACATCAACAAAGGCAAACCCATCTGAAGTGCTTTCGCTCACTCCGCATTAAGCCATGAGTCTATTAAGGACTAAAAATCCAGCATAACATAGGCGAAAGCTAAACAGTGCACAAACCTCAGAGATGGGCAAATTTGGAATATATCATTTCCCCCACTAGTTCCAAATAAATGTACACCGCAAGGAATATCTCAATTAACCCTCTGGTAGACAGTACATCTGACCAAATTTTCTTTGAACTCTAACTTAGAAGTTAAGAGTAGGCTACGATCAGGACCATCCCTCTATGTTGGTAAATCCATCTCCCTCGAGGTTAGATTCTCACTCTTAGTAATTTAAAATCACTTGAGAATTGGTTGTCACATTCTTTCTTTCTCCATTTACATCCATTATCTACACTCAGATCCAATGGATGATGAAGCAATATCCATTATTATGTGATCTGATCGATGATGCAGTGAACACGATCTGCAATCTGATCTAATGGATGATATTGATGATGCACTCTCCACAATGCAAGAAATGTCATTCAATCATAGGTTACCTGCTTTGCATCATTTAAAAATACTAACACAAGAAAATGATCATTATTTCATTCTCCAATTTATAATTAATCATGTTAGTCATAATTTGTAAATAAGTATATCAAAATTGATGATGCAAAATACATCATATAATCCAACATATAATCTCATAAGCCATTAATTAATATATATATATATATGTTCTCAAATGGCTAAACCCAATGGATTAGTCTCAGAATATGAAATATTAACTCAAAAGTACTTGATCTTACCAATGGATCAAGTCAAATGACCACATGATAGAATTTTTAACAGGCAGAGTTAGTCAATTTATCAGTCCCATAGGTTAGATCAAACAATTTAGATATAGGCAATTACTAAATTAATGTACTACAATTGGTGGCATAGCACCAAACAATGGTAGCGAGCAATTTACCATAATTAAAACAGAGATAGTTGAAATAACTGTAGCACCATCAAACGCAACCTTCAGTTTTACTCCATTTAAAAATAAAAAAAATGAATTAAATCTCTCTCTTTAAGCACCACTACTTGCCCTCATCATCCCTCCATATCATTATGATCAGTGACTTCTAAAATCAAACATTAAGATTAAAAAAAAATGTTAAAACAAGTGTAAATGACAGATGAAAAGTGATTGAAGGAAAAGTCATGTTCGGTCTAAAATTTTGAGTTTTCAAAATGCACTCATAACTTCTACTTCTTTCCTTCCTCTGATCCACAACTACCCACTTCTGAAAAAATATTCATTTCTTCTCTTCTCTACCAGAGACTTCTACATTTCTCTGTAATTTTTTTCCGAAGTGTATTACACTTCCCATAATATATGGACAATTACCATACGGACGGTCATCGAGCTGACAATAGCTCCAGAATAGTCCAAAAAATAAATATTTACCGCAGAGATATTTAATCCATAGGATATCGCAGATTGTGATATCCTAGAGATGTAGGATATGCCACAATCACTTGAATAGTCCGTGCATTTATTTTGTTTCCTTTACCGTGGGACCACCAAACCACCATCCAAACCATTTGATAGCTGAACCGTTGGATAGCTGTGAACAGCTATTGAACGGTTTGGATGGTGGTTTGGTGGTCCCATAGCCAAGAAAAAAAAAAGACTGTTCAAGTCTTCCCGCCTCTGATTATGGATATCCATAGGATATCGCAGCCTGCGATATCCTACATCTCTAGGATATCCTACAATATCCTATAGATCGAACATCTATGTGGTAAATATGTATTTTTGGGCTGTTCTATAGTTATTATCAGCTTTATGAACATATAATTGTCCCCATAATATAATACACGCTACGCAAAAGATCCCTATTAAAGTGTGTTCAATGTGATCTAAAAAAACTCTGCTAGCACACAGTAACTACAATACCGAGTAAATGTAGTCACAGAACCAAAAAATTCAAAGTCAATAGAGTGTGTACAAAAAATAAATGATAAGAAAATCATATATCACAAGAGTGAACACGGAAGCATGACCTGGGTTTAAGGGAAACGTTACACACCCCCTACACACCCCACTTCGCTTTTGCCTACTCGTATTAATTCCTTTGTCCTCCACGCGCATGAGACTATGGTGAAGATACAAATGGTATACCCCATAGTGTGATAGTGTCCCTTCGCTTTTGCCTACTCGTATTAATTCCTTTGTCCTCTACGCGCATGAGACTATGTGAAGATACAAATGGTATAGTAAAAACACAAAAGATGATGTTAAGTATGCATTAACAGAGAACCAAGGACAACGAATGGGGATACTTAGTTTTTATATTTTTTTTCATGGAATTTATACATGTGATTGATATGCACATACCTTTAATTTCTCGTAAACATTTGAGATTTTCTTACCGCCAATAATTGGATATTTCTCTTGAAGATGAAAAATCACACTTATTCATCATTGCAATTTTCTTCGTGATATGGAAGAGTTGCTGTCTTTAAATTTTAGAAAATATCCAACACCACTTGCTCAAGCTTTTGCAGATGGAAAATGCTTCCATTGGGATGATAAGGTTGAAATAGGTATTAAAAACTTTTTAAAGTTCTCTTGCAAAGAGAAGCATTGAGATGATAAATGGATACATTAAAAAGTCAAATATTATGAAATGGGCCAATCCAGGCTGTGTTTGGAATGGGCCAATCCGTGCCGGGCTGGGCGTGGGCACGGTCAATGCCGTGCAGTTTGTGCCAGTCCTGAGTCCTAGATGTCCCAAAAAGTCTATTTGGACAAATTCTATGGGCAGAATTTGAGACAAAATTTCCACGTGGCGCAACATGATTGGGTTCTCTCAAAAATTGAAATGCATTGTTCAAATCACGTTGCGCCACGTGAACAGTTTGTCCCAAATTCTGGTCATGAGTTTGTCCATATAGACAAACCGTAGATGTCCCGGCCCATTTTGCATCTCTAATTGCAATTCTTCCCAATGAAAAAATCCCAAACGACACTGACGACAGGTTGAACCAACGGAGTTACAAAAGAATTTCTAGGTTCAGGTTCGTCCATCTCTCGTCTTTCTTTGTATCTCAGAAACATCATTACTCTCTCTTCACTTCCTTGAATTCCGATCCATCTCCTTCTTTATGAATCTTATCCGAATCTCTTTATTTTACAGAGTGTCGTGAAATAGTATGTGATCTTACATTGATTTATCTTTGCAACCCTAGATCTGGTTTCGGCCTAATCTCGTCCCAATCGACCTGGCTCTACTTCAAACATCATTCTTTCATTGGCTTTTTCCTCCTTTTTGTGCAGGTCCTATATTTGTGTGGAAGCTGTGTACTTTGGATGTCTCTTTTCATGTGATTTCTTTTGCATTTAGTTGTTTGTTTGTGGGGGTTTTGATGAGTATAAGTTTCTGTCTGTGTGGAGTGGAGGGGGCTGCACTTAAAAAAGGCCTTGTAAATTGACACTCTCTGCAAATCATTCATTGCACACATGCATGTGATTTTTGCAGTTTTTGGGCTTTAGTTTCCAAATGCCACTATGATCAGCCCTTTATTTTTGGAATGAGTTCACAGAGTAAGTAAAACTTAATTATTAGTTAAGGTAACTAGTTGAAAAATGTGGAAAGCAATCTGTTGAAAATAACTATGGCAACAGGAAGTCCTAATTACACTATAACTTTAAAATAACTCAAATTTAATCTAGTTGTAATTTAAACTCCATAGTAAACATTGATTTAAAATTGAAAATGATCCTTGTTCTGTTTCTCAACATTCTCCCTCAAGCTGGTACATAGATAGTATATCCATCTTGGAATAAACTCATAAATTTTTCTTCCTTTCATAACTGCTCATCTTCAGCACATGAGCTTTGATAGATCTTTGATCTGTTCATCCAACTTGACTGATGAAGGAGGTGAAAACTTTAGCTGCTCCACAATGTAAACTACACACTCAGTGACACTACTATTTTGACCAAGTAACTGTGGAGTATTTATAGAGTTTTCTTCCCCTGACTCGAATACCCTCATAAGCTTAAGTTTTGTGACAGAGAAAGTCTTGAATGATCTTCTGTTGCAACATTCTGAATATCATTTTGATCTGTTCACAATAATTTATAACCCCTCTTTTCTTGGTTGATGTCTTGCTAAAATGTTCATCATGCTTTGTTGACGGTCATCGTCTGGCTATAGATCCCATCTCGCTCTTTTCAAGTTTGTTGGAGTTGATGGCCTACTTGATCAGATTTGTCATGATCTTTTCTAGAAACATATGAATCATGCACCTTGATGAACAAAAATAGATTGGCCTGCTTGCCAAACAAGTGATAAAGATGCTAGATAAAGACCTTTCCTCTTTTATCAAGTGTTTAAAGGAAGAGAAAAACAAAATTTCCTTTTTTTTTTTTTATTATTTGAAACGCGTAACTCTAAGGGAACTCTCACACACCAAGGCAAGCCGAAGTCAAGCTCCTTGAAGTTGTAGTCCTTGAACAGATCTAGATGGACTCGTTGCAGCTATAGACGCCTTTGCATTTCCAATCCTTGTCGCAAATCTTCTCCTTTGATGCCCAACTCAGATTTTCCATTAAAATCAATACTCAATTCTTGTTTGCTAGTAATTTTGCTATAATCTTTTACATCCTTCCAATCAAACTTATCGGTATATAATGAGGGAACTCTATCACTTCTTGCACTTTCAAATTAAGGAAATAGAAGAAGCATTAGTTCTAACAATATTGCCATCTTTACAGACTTGCTTGAAGAGGTCCAGGTATCCTGTCTCCAGCCATGTCTTTCACCACCTTCCAAACAACTTAGTTTTATTGGAAATACTGAATATGGTAGGAAAAAAATCACAGAATCCATAGGAAGTAGAAGGCTTTCAGATCAATCTATCAATGGATTTCAGGGTTCCTGCCTTTATCAGACTGCCGTTCACAGCTTCCCGCCTAACTAGGAACTACATGAAAATCAGCATAATTATTACAGTTTATATGCTGATTGTGATTGGTCTCTATTATGCGTTTAGACCAGATAAAGCTCATACATCTTCATCATTTTTCACTGTGGTTTTGGACTCTGGAAGCACTGGTACGCGAGTTGATGTGTATGAATGGTCAAGAAAGGTCAGAAATATTCACGATCTGCCAGTCATGCTGCGTTCCTTGCCTGACAATTCTACGAGAAGCACTCTTCGACATGATGCATGCCACTATCATTGCATGCAAACTGAACCTGGTCTAGATAAATTTGTTCACAATTTTTCAGGGATAAGCACTGCACTGGAGCCATTGCTTCTATGGGCAGAGCTTCAAATACCTCCACAAAGGCACAACGAAACTCCTGTCTTCCTTTTAGCAACAGCAGGGCTAAGGAGGTTGCCAAGTGAGGATGCTGATTGGATAATAGAGAATGCAATGGATGTCTTGATGAGGCACCAATTTATTTACAGAAGAAGTTGGGTCAGGGTTCTGAGTGGGAAAGAAGAGGCTTACTATGGATGGGTTGCTCTTAACTATAAACTGGGAAGGCTGGGGAATTCTTTGGAGGTGCCCACTTTGGGAGTTCTTGATTTGGGTGGTTCTTCCTTGCAGGTTGTTATGGAAACAGGTGGATCAAGAGATAGTCAGCATTTTGTTCAATCAAAAATTGGTTCTGCTGCCCACCAGCTCTTAGCCTACTCGTTGCCAGCATTTGGTCTAAATGCTGCATTTGATAGGTCAATTGTCATGCTCAGGAAAGATCAACTGGCAAAAGATAGTGTCAATGGTATGGTTGAACTCAGGCATCCTTGTCTTAGTTCAGGATTCACACAAAACTATACCTACTATGGCTGTTGGTTAAATGACATTAATCTTCAAAATGTGAGTGTTGAACAAAGCAAACAGTCTTTGCAGTTTTATCTGATTGGTGATCCTGATTGGGAACGATGCAAGCTACTTGCTAGGGCTGCTACTGTCCACCCAAACAATTCAGATTGGTTGCAGTTATCTGCTGATTTGGACTGCAACTCACAGTCTTCTCTCCCTAACAGTGAGTTACCTCATTTATCTACTCTTTATTTACTTGTTTGTCTATCATCATCATCATCATCAAAGCCTTGTCCCAACCATGTTGGGGGCTACATGAATTATGTTTCTCCATTCCGGTCTATACTGGGCCAAGTCCTCAGATAATGATGATCATTTTCAGACACTACAACAGTCCTCACAAATCCTACAAAAATACTAGACCAAATAGGGATATTGTGTGAAGATGGTCTCAAGTGGATTTTTGGACACATGCCTGAAAATAGGTCAATGTACTCAACCATTTCAGCCACATATTTACATTTACTATGTTTTGTTGGTAGTTCTTTTTCATATCGATATTTCTCACACATGAACCTGATAAGCCTATTTGTGGGCCGTGGCATGGTCATTGGAACCCACATGCTGATATTTAGAACACATGGTGGTTTAATAAGAGCATTCATAAACTGAACACATGGAGCTTTCATGAAACTCAGTTCAGTTTCGTAAAGTACCTACCAATTAATCTTTGGCTTCTACAAATGGAATGGAAAGTCCCAATAGTAGTGACCTTGTTGCGAATAAAGTGACAACTTACCTCAATGTGCTTGGCATGCTCGTGGAAGACTGGATTTGATGCTAAATAAATTGCAGCTTGGCTTTCATTGTGCATTGCTGTAGGCATCTGAATTGGAAACCCTAATTCTTCCATATACTGTTTTGGCTACAACAACTGTCATACAGTGCGAGCTATAGCCTAATATTATACTTATTGCACTTGGGGGTGCTGCCACTGCCTGTTTTTCTGTCATTTGCTTAAATGAATTCTCACCACTTGAGGCTGAGTCAGGAAAAAAAAAATCAGTAATTCTAGTGAACAAGAGCAAAATATTGACAAAGACGCCCTACAAAACTGAAAAGATGAACGTATGGTTCTTTGTCAGAGACTTGCCACTTTCGAAGGAACACTCAGTTGAAAGATCTGGGATTTCTATGGTATTTTCTTGGTATTGAAGTGGCCTTCTCTCACCAGCAAAACTGCAAAAGTACCTCCATGATACTTTCACAGGCAGACTCACTGATGACTATACTGTCACCACCCCAATTGAGCTCAGTACCAAGTTAGGCACCTCAGATGGAAATCATCTCCCAGAACCTAACAAATACTGTCAGATCACTGGCAGCGTAGTTTATCTTACTATTACCTACCCAAATATTACCATTGTTGTTCACTCTATAAGCTAGTTGTTTCTGCCATGGTTCAAAATAGTTGGTGCTACATAGCGTAGCGGCCGCATTATTGGCTATAGCTGTTGAGGCCGCTATCCTATTTTGAAAATAGCAGCTCTATGGCCTAAAATTTAGTAGAGCCAAGCGGTTTTAATTTAAAATACTGTTTTTCTTATTTCTTCTCCTCAATAGCCTTTGTTAAAGTTGTCTATACCACCTTAATATGGTTCTAAATCACTAAAAAACACAAGATCGACCTCTACACAAGATTCAAGGTTTTTTGACCATTTAAAAAAATTCACCGCTACGCCACTATGCATTGCTCTAACCGCTATGTATCACCTGTTACATAGCATTTTTTCTCCTGCTTGCTACATCCTCTCCAACCGCTATTTTGATCCTTGGTTTATGTTGCCACAGCCATTCACTGGGCCGCAGTCTTGCATTTTCTCCAATATCTACGATAAACTGCATCTCATGGCTTACTTCTCTCTTCTACTAGTTCAACACTTGCTACCAAATGATTTAGTATGGGCCAGAGATAATGTTCCACCGCAGGCTTTTGTATCTTCCTTGGCAATTCATTGATCTCTCGGAAAAGTAAGAAGCAATCTGTAATTTATTGCTCCTCTCGAAGCTGAATATCATGTGCTTGCTCGTACTATTGCAGAACTTGTTGGCTTCAATGCTTACTCTAACATGGGGCTTGTCATTTCTTCCCCCACTCCTCTCTAACATGTGACATTCAAAGTGTCATTCACATTGCTCAATGCTGACAATGATGTATTTCATGAGTGCACTAAACAGATTGAGATCAATTGCCATTTTGTTCACCAGCATGTTCTTCTCCGTACTATTATTTTTCTGTCCAATTCCTTTACTGCTTAGCCAGTTGACTTGCTCACTGAGTTTCACTCAGTCACTCATCTGCTTGGTTTCACCAGCTCTTATGGAATCTGTTGACGTCACACATTGTCTACACCATCAAGCATGTCTAAGCATGCCTGTTTGTTTGTAGTTATCTATTCTACGTCTCTTGAGTTGTCAAGATTCTCTCCATATACTCGTGAATTTGTTTCACGACTAACCTGGCCTTGTAGCTAGTCAAGTAATACTTTCATTCAGGTTATATTTATATTATATACCAATTAACTTATAACTAGAAATTCTCCCTTGGAAAACTCAGTCATCTATCAAGTGTGATTTCTCTGAAGTAGCCATTGCCTCATCCATAAGACCATAATACTTCTCTTGGAAGGATGTTGAAGGGCTTCTTGAAGGCTCTTGGGAAGGGACATATTAGAGATGGCTGCAACAAAAGCCTCATGGAGGACAGAGTGATTGAGAGTAAACAAATTCTATCAACTGGATGATTTCTACAACATTGTTTCCTTTCCGATGTGTAATGTATGGATATTGACGACTGAATGCTGATACAAAAAGGGGGAGGAGAACTACCTACTTCTTGGTCTGGTTGATTCATTATGGGAGGAAAGATTGCATCGGGAATTGTCATTCTTGAACATCATTGCTTAGTCCAATAGGACCGCTTAATGTTCTATTGATTTTCTGTTAGTATTGTCAGATCTAGGAGGATCACTAACCAGTTCACTGAACTTACTAGTGGGAAGATTTTCACTGGTTTGTTCCTTAGAATAAATAGGGATTATTTATACAATCAGTATAAGAAAGGAACATCTTTGAAATTCTTGGCATCCATATAGGGATTGTGCTTTAATTGGATCAAAACAATTGAAATTGTACCCTTTCTGAGTAGATGAGTACCTCAAAAACACATTTAATTATAAAAACGCTATACAAACCCAAATATTTTACATAATTTTTCAAAAACATGTAGCACTTGGAAAATTTTGTAAAGGAGAGTCTCAAATGTTATCGACAAAAGATTGATGAGCCACACATGGTTAACATAGCATCAGACCAATTAGGGATACCAGTCAACAAGGATCTACTTGCATCAAGAAGATGATTGCTTTATCTTAATTTCTGTTGTTGAGAATGAGCACATTGATTTGGATTTTATTCATCTAAGTTTTATTTTTTTAAGTGTTACATTCGTGGTGTGGTTCTTGCATTGCATGTATTATTTTTTGATTGACTTGCATCATCTTATATGCAAGACTGTTAATCCTTCAAGCAAGATAGTTTAGGACAATAGTTCTTGATTTCATTCTTAAGTGGGGAGATTCACTCTTTTTATTTTGAGATAACTTCATTTTGAGATTCCAATGTATGAAGACTTGATGGGAATCCTTGGAGAAGTTTACAAGTAATGAGGATGTAAGAATTTAGATATCTTTTTAGAAGGATATTAAGAATGAATGGTAACCATTTTAGGGTTCTTTGAAAGTTGACTCTCTGGTTCTGTCTGGGGTAATCATATTTCAGTGTATGGAATGTTTTTGTTGTATATCAGTGAGCAATATTTTCATGCTTCCTCATACTGTTAAGGGTAATCATATTTCACAGAGTATGAGATGTCTTTGTTGGATGGCAGTGAGTGAATATTTTATGCTTGTTTTTTACTGTTGAGGGAAATCATATTTGCTTCCTCTTACTGTTGATGGTGACTTGTAGAATGTTTTTTCCAGCTTTGATTAGGGGATTAATAATTTGCAGTAACCATTCTGGTGACATTTGGCATATTTCAAGTGAGGTCAATGCATTAACCAATTCTTTTCTGAAGGGGTAAGTGAAATGAATCCTTTGTTCAAGCGGCTTGATTTCTGTATTTTTTGTGCCTAGTACTGGGAAATAGGTCCCGTTTATATATGCGCTATTTGTTAATGTTAGTGGATCACCAAGTGGGGCCATTTTTGTACGAAATCTATGCCGTCTTATTGAGGTTTGGATGTATTTTGATCAGGGGGGTGGAACCCTGATGAATTTTTAGTGTCAACATATTGCCTCCATCTGAAGTAATACATGTACAATAAATACAAAAAAAAAAAAAAAAAAAAAAAGAGGAACTTTTAGCACATCCATGATGCAAGTTGAGCTACAGGTTTGGGTTGGAACCAGGTTTTGTTTTGCCCCAAGCTCAGTGTGCCTCTTTCTGAATACCAGGTTTTGTTTTGCCTCCCTCCATAGCAGTAAATATACAACAAAATACAAAATAAAAAAGGAGTTTTTTTTTTTTACCATCCAGGATGCAAGTTGAGCATCCTGTTCAGGTCTGAACCTGTTTTTTTTTTTTTTTTGCCCTGAGTTTAGTGCCTTTTCTAGGTTATTTTAGTGGCATTATTGGTCCAATTTGATCCACAGAGCTCTCTCTCTCTCTCTCTCTCTCTCTCTCTCTCTCTCTCTCTCTCTCTCTCTCATATATCTTAGCATCACATTTGTTGGTACAGATCTGCTTAACCTGACAGCTCGCCTTCCAGCCATTCATTTTCATGCCTTGTCTGGATTTTTTGCTGTCTACAATATGCTGAAAATAAATCCAGAAGACAGCACTGCAGAATTTATGTTGAGAGGACAACAATTATGTTCGAGATCATGGGAGGACATAAAGAGAAACTACAGAACAAGAAATTACATGGAGCAGTCGTGTTTCCGGGTGCCATATTTGCTATCACTTCTCCAAGATGGTTTCTGCCTGAATGATTCAGAGATTACTTTTGGGCCTGGGGATATTTCTTGGACATTAGGAGCTGCACTGGTTGAATATGAATATTTATGGTCAACAAAAGCAGAATCTCCCTCTGGCAGTTTTATTCTAAGGAAGATGGAGGTCGTCCCTTGCCTTCTATTTCTGTTTGCACTCTCGTTGTGGGGCGTAGCCATAAGATATTGTTGGAAAATCAAGCATAGTACAGCACTGTCGATGCCTATCTCAGGCAGAAGAGGTCCTGCAATTGGGGCATCATTTCCATCTTCTCTTCATCCAAAAAGACAGTTGAATTAACCATATATGATTCTTCACAAGATCAGGTGAAATGAGGGAATTTTGGTTGATAGGAAAGTTGAATTGGTTTGTGGATTGTTGGTTATGAGCATTGTCATCATTGTTATCAATTAGATGATTTCCCATAAGACACTAACAGCATTGTCATCATTGTTATCAATTAGATGATTTCCCATAACACACTGTCAGGTTTTCGGTTGGGGTCTTTGAGCTGATGCGGTTCACCCACTCTAGGACATGACCTGTGGATTAATGGGCTAGTCTTTATTATGCTGTTAGGGGGAAGCATGAACTCTTCCAGTTGAAGATACTAGTTTAACAACTGATCCTGCAGAAGATGAGGCACTTATGAAGTGAGGAGTTTTATTTGTTTTAGAGATGCAAAGGAAGAGAACCTTTAACCCTGTCCCTCCTGGGACTAGATGCACATGCTACAGATGGGCAAAGAAGAGGAGGGAAGTTAAAGATGGGCAAGAAAGTAAAGATGAAAGATCTGAGAGGAGCATTTTAACCCTAGCAGATTTAGGTCTTCCTCCAAGAAAGATTTTAAACCTTGCATTTTAGGTTTTTAAATTTTCTCTGTATTTTCTGTATTTCAAGCATCCATGTTATTCTTTATTCTTTTTTATATTTATTTTATTCATGTATTTTTGTTGCTGTAAGGGTGTTAACCCATTTAGATAATTTTTGAAGCTGGTAAGCTATGCATTTGTAGAGGATTGTGCATAATGTACCCTTAGACAAATATGCTTCTCATAAAAATTGAATCTAAATCATTCAACCAAATTGTTATGTAGTTTTGGTGCTTTTATTTTTCGTTTTTTACGAAACTGTTGATTGCCTGAGATGCGCAATGCAGTGCTTGGAAACCCCAAAAGAATCTCCCACCAGCAGACACAAGGAATTGTTTGTGCAAGGAGAGTATTTCATGCTCCGTAGATTTTTGTTTTCACATGAGAGAAGAATCTCGTATTCCTACCCTTCCTATAGGAGAGATTGAAGTCCTCTATGTCGAGGAAAATTAGTTCACTTAGGGCATGTTTTTGTGGCAGCTTTTCCATGGAAAATGCATGAAAAGTGGAAACACTTTTCCCTGCATTTAAAATTCCACATTTGGTGCAGACACTTTTCTTTGAGAAAACCTGAAAAATGAACTAATTTTTTCATGATCCCATGGAAATTCATTTCCGATGGGGGGAGGAATTGGAAAATATTTTCCATGGAACATGGAAATTTTTTTGCAGTGATGCCTTTTCCACTAGGAAAATGGAATGGTGGGCTGCACTGAAAATCTAAACGACTTTCAACTCTTGCGGAATTCTCTTTTCGTACAAATACATCCTAAGGGCATGTGCATGTATTCACTTTTCTACAGAAATAGAGAGGAAAATTTTTCCGTGACGGGTAAAAATCTTTCCAGTAAACAATGTATTTTTTCTAACCATAAACTCAACTCAAAGGCTTTCTTCCGCGGTGTTACACAAATATGTCCTAAAACTTCCAAGACATGCCTTCATACCATCTGCTGAGTTCATTTCAATCTTTCTTTTTTTTCTTTTTTCTTTTTTTCTTTTTTTTTTTTTTGGCTAGGAAAGCAACTATTTCTAGCTTGATTTTTGCGTGATAGGTTTTTGTGTGTTTTGGGATGGCACAGGAAAGGTGGAGCATTTTTGCTAAAAAAAGAAGCCATTAGGAATATGAATGCTTAAGCGTGCACCATGAAATAGATTACCATCATGAATAATAAAATCTCCTTGTTGCCTCGACTGAATATCAAGCACCAAAATCCTATCTTCAAAATACATCTCTACACGTATTTCCACCAATTCACCTTCACTTTAGTGTAGGTGTTACTGCCTGGAGATAAGACAGCCCCTTTTTGCATGCCTTTGGTTTTTGCTTTTGCTTCAAAATTAATTTGTGTGTTTTCAGTGTCTCATGGTTAGAACTTTTATAGCATCAATCAAGAAGATGAAGGTGAGAATTTGGCCCAACTAGAGGAAGCAAAGGACCCCTTTATGTTGCTTTTCCTTTTTTTTACTCTCTTTTTAATTTTCTAGTACCACCTTATTTTTAACAATGCCTACAACTACAAGTATACACAGATATAATTTTCTCACAAGATTTCAATGAGTAGCCTAATTTCCCAGGAACTGATGGACACAATTTTTTAAAAATTCTGTATGAATTAGGGTTTAGGATAAGGTCTAAGATATTGATTCCAAATCCAAAATGACCCAACCATAGCCCTAGATAAAGTTAATCTTGTTATTTTCAAGTCCAAAACTTAGTGCCACTTCTTTGTCTTTTGTCCTACCTTAGTTCTTGAGGTGGGACCCAGATCTCTAGTCCCCTGATGCCAGATCCAGGTCTAGCACCTGGGTCAAATCCAGGTGACCATGTTTTTCAAATGGCTATCTGGTTCAGGACACCATGGAACCAAGCCAAAACCCAGCCATCGACGTCCTTAGTTTATTAAAACTGAAATGCAGTACATAAATAGCTCCATGATCTGTAGCAAGACAAATAAGAAGTCCTCACATAAATTGATTTTGTCATGCAAATGAACAATGTTGTCTTACCGTGGAATAGAAAGAACAGAAGAACCAAATTACAATGACTACAATTAAACACAATATAGAAAGCAAAAACTAGAAGTATTCAAGAAACCTGTCACCCTCTCGTGACAGAGATCCATGCACTAATCATTTACATTGGTCGCGTTCGATGACCAGCTGCTCGGCCACAGAGAAGAGCGTTCCGAGGAATTGGATATTCATCTCTCCATGAGTTTGCGGCGGAATAGACGCGAAGATAAAACTGCTGGCCCAAGTATTGGCGAGCCCAGTTCTCTGATCTGATGTTCCACATACCCACATTGTCCAGAGCCATGTAAATGGCAGACCATGACTTGGGGTAAACCTGCATCAAGAAAATTTAAAAAATGCCAGTATTAACATTAGAATATATTCATTTCGCCCTTTCCTAATCAAAGCTGTTACATGGGCAGATGCTTTGAAACAAGTATGCTACTTAATGCAGAATCAATCCTAACTGTCAAGCGTCCTGTAAAGGATATAACCTTTAAAATCATAATATTGGTTAAGTGGTTTTTACCTTATTTTCGATACCATTGAACATGATAACGATGTTTGGGATGAAGGATAATACAACAGATGGAAGGGGGGAGAGAGGAGAATATAAGTGGACAGGAAAACATTCCTAAAATCACAATGCTTTTGCTTTTCAAACTTCCAAAAATCCAACTGTCAGCTTATAAAATAAAATGGACTTGAAATTTAGAAATGATCTAAATGGTTTTAGATGGGGTAGTTTTATGTGGAGAAAACAGCCCAGCACAAAATTTTACTCTAGATCATTCCAAAGATAGGATGATCTGCGAAAAAGTGACCATCTAAACTAATAGAGAAGATCTACACCTCCAACGGTGAGATCGAGTCCTAAGACTCAAACCCTAAGGTCACTTAGGAACAACAGACCAAGATAACTCACAAATCTGAATTGTATTAAAATTATGGCATGAACATAACATTAAAGAACTACTCTATATATAGAGTAGCATTGATCCTAAATAAGCAATAAAGGAAATAGCTAATCCTAATTTATATAAATTAGAAAGGAAATCTTCCTAAACAATTAAGCAACCTACTATTCTAAAAACAAGTAAATAAAGTAGTACTACTAATCTAGAAAACATATGGAATATGTGGACCCCCATCAGATGGGTCCATCAGGGCCTGCGGGTCCTTATCTTGGATCTCACTGCATCAAAAACATGTTTGAAGGTTTGCAAAATGATTTTCCATGTAGACAATTATACTCGGACAAATTTACTTGAAAACAGCATCAGAAAAGGGAACAGAAGTAACAACCAGTTGCTTTAACTTGACTAGGCAGCATATCTTATGAAAGGCAATGGTCGACAATGAAGACTGTAAGTGACCCTATAAGTTCAGAGGAAACATACAGCAGCAAGTAGGGCCATTAATTATCCATGTTCGAGTTAGAATCATATCCCATAAAATTTGAGAAACTAATCACAAATAAACATTGTCAAATGGTGCATTTAACATGGGTGTCAGCAATTACTCCCAATATTAAAGCTGCAAAAATGACAGACCAATCATGATCAATGAGAAAGCTATATTGTCATCATTATTTCATAATTTGACAGAAAATTTGATACCAAAATACTTCAAAATAGGCAACATATCCATAGCATCAAGTACTTCGATTTTACATATAAAATCCAAGTATCCCTTGGTGCACTACACTATTTGGGCAAAATGGGAGTGCTACTTTTCTCAAAGCAGAGTTGAAATTTGGTATGGGTATCATACAAGATACATGCACATTAGTAAATGAACTTTTGAGGGAGAGAGATGTTTCCACACCTGAACAGTGCAACGAGCAACTGTGTCTCTCAAATTGTAACCTAGCCTGCTCGCAGGCGTCCACTGCCCTCCATCCATCCTGTTCATCAGCCACATTTTTTTAAGCTCCAGTATCATGATTTTTTTTAAATCAAAGAAAATGGATAATATATACCAAGTTTCTTAAAGTTGAGCATCTTACCCTACAACAAAAAAGGAGTAACCATTGATATGCCACGACTGCACAGTGTCTTCTGAGTTCTCAAACACTATCTCAACATAATCACGGAAATTGGCTTCCATAACAGATGTTTGGAGGTAACCGCCTCCACCAGTAGGGTAACTGGGAATGCTTCCAGGATTAAAAACACCGGAGAGTTTGTAGTAGTCGGCCACTTTTAATGGTGTGTCTGCAGGAATGAAAGATACACTGTTGACGGCATATCTCTGCTTGCCATTGATGATAGGGGCAGAGTTTGCAAGCCTAATGGTTCTGCTTGTGTTTATCATCCCATAATGGTAAGAGCCCTGGGGATTAGGCCTGGGTCCACTTGCTGACAGGTTCCATCTGTTTTTCAGTAACATTCAAGTAATGAACATTTAGAAATACTTACCAAAAAAAAAAAAATTTGTCAATAACGGTAATACTACCAAATATCATCTACTTCTTTCATGAATTTTTAGTCGCAGTGAAGTGAAAATTTGGGATTTTTATACACTGGGCAGGGGAAATTGGGAGTCTTTTCTAGAGAATCAAAATTTTACTTCTCTACCTTTTGCCATCTAATGGAGAAAGCATTATTAGGAGAACTTTTTTAAGAGGAAAGAGTAATTTAGAAAAAGGTTTCAGTTAGCTTACATTTTTCTTTGGGAAGAAACTAATTTTTCATTTTATGCAAAAACCATTTGAGTGAGGCCTATATTTCTCCTAAATATGCAGCCACAAAATAAATCCTAGTCTGAAACAATTTAGTGAACTCATACTACTATACTAGTTTCAATGAGGAACAAGTAGGACACCTTTAAACAGAGTTTTATTGTTTTCTACCTTCCCTTGTCACTACAATCAAATACCCCTTTAACTGAAACAACAGACAATTGTAACTTTGTATTGTCTTAGGAGCATATAGGTTTAAGGATTGACATAGAAGCATATTAGTTTAAGTCAAGGAAGTATAAGCAGAGCATATAAATAATACTGGATGACTACCAAATTCATGTGGCCTATTGACGTCATCTAAGAAGCACGGACACGGACACGGACACGGGACACGAACACGACACGACACGGACACGCCGACACGGCATTTCTCAAAAAAGTAGAACACGGACACGTTGGGGACACGTTAATAATTAATAATAATAATAATAATAATAATATACTAAAAGATACTATTTCCACAACCAAGTAATATTTGCCCCTCCTTCATTAATTTTCTCAAGCTTGGTTACATATTTCCACATAGGCTTATTTATATCTTCTTCATTGGATGGGTGTAAACTCATATTCCTAAATTCCAAATTGTCACGCAGAGGTGAAGAAGCAGAGCTGATAAATAAAAAAATATATATATTTGATATAAAAAACAGATTTGATATATAAACAGCAAAAATAGATTTTCTAGATTTATGTAAACAGCAAAAACTCATCGCCTCGCCTCCTCAGGGCAGCGGAAGGATGGCCCCTTTGCTTTTAAGTTATGAACTTTTACAAAAAGCCCCCTTTGCTTTTCTTTTCTAACTCTAATTTTATTTTATTTTTTTCCAATTAAAAGAGGCAAGCATGTCCAACACGTGTCCGGAACGTGTCCCCAGCGTGTCCGAAATATAAAACATTAAAAAATAAACAAGACACTCTTTTTTGCGTGTCCGACACGTGTCGGAGCGTGTCCAAAGCGTATCCGTGTCGGACACTGACACTCCGGCCCCGGAGAGGTGTCCGTGCTTCCCAGGACGTCATGCTTTATGAGCTCCATTTCAATCCTAATAGAATTGCCCAGCGTCAAATTGGGTGTTCATGGGCCAGGCCTGGCCAGGCTGAGGCATACACATCTCTGGCCCAACTTCAGAAACATAGACCCAATTCCGACCCAAGCCCAACATGGGCCATAAAAGTCAGGCCCAAGTCCATTCGATTAGCCAATTGCACCGGAACGGGCCGGCCAAACTAGGATTTCCACCGATTGTTTGGATAAAATACACTAAATTCACTAAATTACATGCACTCATTAGTCAGGCCAGGCCAGGCTTAGCTTTGGGCTTTTTATCACTTAATCCAAGCCCGACCCTAATACTAAACAGGCCCAGATTATTTATCCAAGCCCGGCCCAAAGCGGGCTGGGCAAGGATCAGGCTTGGACTAGCATGGCCCATGAGCACCCCTAGAGTCGAAATTAAAGTCGCATATGTTTGGTAAATGTGTTGGAATATGACAACAGTATGAGGTTTGATTTAGCAAATTCTAAATTCATGGATTTGGTATAATATTCAACTATTAAATTAATTTTTAACTACGAAAAAAATAATGCACAAATTCTTCTATAAATAACCAACAAAATAAACATTTCAAAATTTTAGTTAGATGTCAAAAGCCAAAAAAGAGTAATAATATTTTATAAACTACAAAACAATGTTTAATATGGTAAAGAATCCGTCAAGAATCCAATGCCATAGTCTCAGATACTTGTCTGCATTGGCTATGTTGCTCATTCCAGATATCCATGAAATACAGAAGAAAATATGAAAGCATAATGTTTTACAGAGAAAAGCAAGTAGAAAAGGAGAATTTCAGTGGAGTATTGGATGAAAACCTTTAAGGAACATCATTATCAATGGTCTAGAGTTAATTAGTTTACCCAAACTCAATTTGACACTCATGATCACTTGTGTCCAACTTCAGAATCTGATGGCTCATAATCACACCATAACAGATGTTGGACGCACAAACTATAAATCCATGACTCTTCATGCAAAATACTAACACCAATAAAAAATGGATATTAATATAGGAGGAAGTTAAGAAAATACCGAATAGATCTAGCCTGGTTGAGGGACCAATCAATCTGAATGGTAGGTCCTCCTGGTGGGGGACCTGCAACTCTTCCACCAGAGTTACTATAATGGAGTATAGAAGTAGATGAAAGGACTGGGTTGGTGAAGCGTGTGGAGACAACAATGTAGTAATCCTGTGGGGGTTGATCTGCTGTGACTAAGACCGAGTACGTCTGACCCAGATGGATATCTAGAGAAGAGTAGCTATTTTGGAGTGTGTGAGATCCTTCAACCTCTACAAGCTTCATCATGTGTCCTTGAATTCTGAAGTTGATAGACGTTGTCAACCCCACATTTGATATCCGGAACCTATATGTTTTACCTGCACAAAAAATGTTGTATGAATAAGATTAAGAAAATGCTAAAGTTTTAAATAGTTAAGCAATTTTCAACAAACATTGGATCTAAGATGCATAGCCATTGCAGACAGAGAAATGATAATATGGAAATCTGAATCATTAATTTTGTGTGCATAGCTCCCTGGTATCTAATGGTGGATGGTCTGGATGAGTGTGATCTCAAAGTGGAACAAACATCGTCAGACATGGTGCTTCTCCACTCTTCCACTCCTTCAGCGTGGGTATTGGCTTCCCAAAATTAGGTTAATCATGTGAGGAGAGGACGGGACCAGCCTTACATGCTTTTCCATATCTGATTGCCAAACTTGATATAGAATGAGAATACCTCATTGAATTGGGCAACCTTAGTTAAAATAAATAATAAAAAATAGATACCATATTTACCAAAAAAAAAAAGTTACCAAAGAATAAAAAACTCTATGAACTAGTGGCCCCATATGTGGTCTTGAAGGACTACATGTATCAAAGACATACAACATCTAGCATAAAGGAGGTGAATTAAAGGGATAACTAATAGAGTAGTCCAATAGAAGAACTTGTAAAATTAGTATATTTACCTTGATCAACTGTGAAAGTATACCCATTTGCTCCTCGGCCATTGATAAGAAGCCCATCAGGAAAGGGAAGATTATTTCCACTGTCTAAAATGTATCTCAAGGCCTGCAATAAAGTAAAAGCATGCCACACTGAGATGAGAGGGTGATGCCCATAATTAAAATCACATTTGAACACTGAATTATACTTATGCATGTATATAGAGATACAAGTGAACTAAAGGGGCACGACTCTTTGTAGGATAGAACGACATATAGGAAATTTTGAATGTTTGATTCTGATCTAGACTGCCATATATATGTAATTTTGTCCCATATTCTGTCAGAATTATATGATTACATACATTACTCAGAAGATAATCTAGGGTAAAACAGTAATCATAGTGAAAAGAATACGGAAAAACACCAACTAAAGGAATAGCATGGCCATATATGATTTTATGATTTCCGAAGTTAATATAGTTTACCAATTAATGATGAGATATTAGAATTAAAGCGACTACTAGTCGACTACTACTATTGAAAGGAAAGGGCAGGAAGCCTTGTTTGTATAAAAATTAGGAAACAATTGTTTTCTGATTTGGCTTGTATGGAGACAAACAAAGGAGGATTTTCTGATCCTTTGCATGGTAATTGCATCAGTCCATTTTTCCAAAAGAACGTTCGGGTTCTCTAACATAACTGGTGTGCTTTGTGAGGAAGTGAAACTTGAAACTCTCACAATCTTTTGTTTTCTATTAAAAAAAAGCTCCTTGCTATCCTATGAACAAAGGCAAACTTCCCCAAGCACACAAATCTCTTATATGCTATAATCCCTAGATAAACCAATTGTTTGCAACCTTGCACGGTTATTTCAAAACAAAAAATACAAACAAGTTTTACTTTCCTGTTATAGGTTGCTTCAGGTTCTCTACATATTTCATTGTTAAAATGAGATGCATGGTATGGCAACAATTGACTACTGACATGTTTGGATGCTTTTCTACTCAAATTTATTGAAAACAATGAAATTAAACCAAGGCATCCAAATTCCTAAGATAGTAATTGTATCCATTCCATCATTTGCAACGCTTCATCAAAAGGGGCCAAAAGACAAGTTAAATTCTTAAATATCATCAAACATTATAGATTGATTTCCATTTATAAGTATAATTTATATTTTATGTTATTCTCCAAAAGCAAAGGGAAGAATCCATACCTTTATCTATCTTAAGGATGACGTTCCAATTCTTGTTACTAGCTAATGCTTAGATGTTTTACCAAAAAACAAAATGCTTAGATGTTTATTTTATTTGTTTTTTTTTTTTTTTAATTTCCCTTCTCTGCTATTGCCATTAATTTAATGGTTTTGAAAACGATCACCATAAATATCCATTTGTACTTGATGCCTATTCATGAAGTAAGAACATCATAGTACTTCATAGTTCTAATATTTCTGCTTTTTTGAATTGTTAACTGAAACTTTATTGAAAGGCCAAAAACAGCAAGAACAAATCACAACAATGAAAGGAGTAACAGACACTAATGCCACAGCTTTCCATCTAGTATAGCCAAAGATCTGAAGCAGAAAAGCCAGCTAACTGTTGTGACCAACACATTGTTCTAATCATCTAAGCATTGCCAATCTATACTATTTTCAAACCAAAGAAATCTACTTACTGTGTGATTAGACTTGAACCAATCACCAGCCAAAATTGTATAATCCCCAGCAGGAGAAGGGAATGGAACAGGGATCCTTGGTCTGCTATAAATTTTTAGCCCACCAAAGCCACCAGCAGCCTTGTGGAAAGCAAGGGAAGGATAGTAGAAGTAGCTGCCAATTTGGTCCTTCACTTGCAGCATATAGGTGAAGTTCCGCCCAGGTGGGATTGGACAGTTTGTTCCATAAACTCCATCTTGCCATGAATTCCTCCTTTGTTGAATGCCATTCCTGGTTTTGAATCAATAAAATATATGTCAGTGTATCAGCTCAATAAGAAATAATTACATTTAGTGGGATTTTTTTAGTGAACCAGTTCCTCATTATTAAAAAATAAAAAATAAAAACTGGGTCTACCTATGATGAATTCAACTCCCACTTAGGTGCCATTCGCTAAGTCTACATTTTATGTCTATTTTACTTGAAAAAGATTTTAATAGAGATTATGTGTCTTTTAGACTGTTTTGCAAAGTTCATACTTGCATCTCTGATTTGATAAGCTTTAAGACCCTTGCTTCTTTTTCAAAAAGTGCACAAAAGTTATTAACTTTTTCAAATAGAAATGAACATCTAAAGCAATCAAACAGGTTTATGCTCTTTCTCTTATTACAGATTTGTCAACTTCTACATAATGAAAAGTTTGCCTTTACTATTTTCAACTTTATTGAAAAATTGTTTCTACTACTTTTACTACAAGACAAGTTTGCCGTATAACTTTTCTAGTAAAACAAGTTTGCTTTTTATAATTGGAGCAGACACACCAAACAGTTAAGTGAAACAAATAAGACTTGCCAAACAGGCCCTTCTAGTGCATTGAGAGCCAACTCAATTTGGAACTCATGGGACTAATTATAATTAAAGAAAAAAGGTTATGCAGTTTAATCTCATTGTTGAAACTTTAAGGCTTCTAAACCAAGGGCTAAGATGTTTAGATTGGAACCATTTTGGCTCCTACTCCTACTCAAAACATAGGCCTTTTCCTACATATGAATGGACTGTATCCATGTGGGCCCTAAAAACATCATTAACTTTTTCAAAATATTGCAACAGTGCTAAGATAGTAGTGGGCTTATTGATCCCAAGATTTTCCAAAACGACAGTGAAAGGCAGTAAATTCACAATGTGATATTTTAGGATCCACTAATGCCCACAAGGATCCAGGAAATACTGTCTGCAAATAAGAACACATGCCCAAGTGCACGACTGGCTGAGGCCCAGACACGGAGAAATTCGTGAGGCTCATACAATAATGAGGTCCACTCGCTAAAATTCTAAACTTAATGAATTGCCACGTGAAATTTAGAAAACTTTCAGTGAGTTGGGCCCAGATACAGATACCATGAAATAAAAAATGACTCAATTCCTATCACAATGAAACCTGAAGGTGGGACCACACACACAACCCCCCACTCACCCAGAATAAAAACAAGTGTGATGGACCCACCAATGAAGGTGGAAGCTGATCAGCCTTTAACCAATTTTATGTCTGCTGCAACACGTTTTGGATATGCGAAGGATTTACATTTTACACATAAAAAGTGAAATATCTTACACACGAAAAGTGAAATATCGGATATAATACGGCACAATGCTTGCCTATTTTAAATCCTGCTTTAGCCTAGAGAAACCTTGAGTTAAAGGAGTGGAATACCACGGTGGGGCCCATCTATTGAAATCCAATCTGTTCAAAGTACACTAACCCTAAGTTATATGGGGTATCCTCAAATTTGACATTAATCTAAATTTTTCCCACCGTTGGATTGATCATCTGATGAAAACTTGAAAATGAACATGCATAGAATTCAGTTAAGAAAACTCTATGCTCAAGAGAACATCCCATCCACCCAGAGGGAGTTTATTTATAACAATTAGGATTTGAGTTAGGTAGGCCCCACTATGTAGTTTCAATCCCTTAACTAAAGATTTATCAAGGTTAAAGACTCATAGGATCCGGTTTCAGCACCTTGACCAAAAGATGATTCTTTTGTCGTCTGATCCAAGGCATGGAAATAGAGACAGCATGAGGGAACAGCTCACATCAACATCTCCTTCAGGCCTGCGGCTAGCAGAGTCCCACGGTGCAGTGACGTTGGTACCATTGATTACTGACTGATCAACAGACCACCCTTCATGTGGTGGGGCCCACTTCATTACCCCACTCCCTCCTCCCTCCCTCCCTCTCGGAGAGGAACCGTGTAACACATTCCTAGAACTCCATCTTAAAATCCACATCCACATCGGAAAAATTCATACCGTTCAAGTGGACATCATCAAGCATCCCCCGAATATTAATATATCCTCAAGTTTCACTTCAAATAGAGTGGGTCCCACAGTACGCACCAATCGTAGAAGCTAAGCACGTTGTTTATCACGTTTCCGTCACCGTAGATCAATTATACTGGGACCCAGTCCTAAGGTAAAGGTGAGGATTTCTAATACGAGGGAATGAGATCCATTTTAAATGGTTTTCGGATAATCCCCATGCGGGTCCACGATGGAGATGAACCGAATCTGTACCCGAATCGTTCACGTGGTCAGAGATGAGCTGCCTTTGCCTCCTCTGCCAACTGCACCGAACCCGTATTCCAATAAATCGAGTGGCGGTGGTAGTAGGCCCCACCGACTTTATTTAGCAAGAGAGCAGAAATCTGGCAGGTGGGCCCCACACCTGCATGTGGGCCCGTGTGTAAAGACGATTCACATGGGGCTTTGGGGAGCTTTCAAAGTCTAAGAGAAAGATAAATGATGATGACCCAAAATCTCTGTCAAAGTAATGAGAAGCTGACGTAAACATGGCCCAATTCTTTAAATAAATAATAAATATACGGATACAGTGTTTCCCAAGTTTACTGTGGGATGCATAGGAATTGGTGCCAAGATCCAAAAGGAAATGATCCCAGTTCAGTGCCAGCTATACACAACTTGATCTAAATGGCCCTAGCCCTAGCCCTGTTTATTTGCATTAAAAATACATACTCAATTCCCCATGTATTCTTCTACCAAAGAAAATTTTCCCATTCTTAGGACATAAGACATGAGTGGCGGTGATTAAAAGGAAAGGTGTAAAAAAAGTTGGGCATATAAGTTAAATAAGATTTAATCAGCCTCAACACTATAAATCAACCAAAAACTTTGGTTGTCATCAATATTAGATTTTTTAATAAATTTCTGTGACCCAGCCCCCGTTTGGTGATAAAATAAGATATAATGGAGTTACAATGATATTTTGTCTTTAATGGCTTGATAGTAAATTTTTTTTAATTTTTATACAAAGAGTGGATGTCTTTTATCATTTAGTAGATTTTTTTTGGAAAATTTTCAAAAAAGCCCTTAACTTTTGGGTAATTTTCAAAAAAGGGTAAAAAATACTCAAAATTTCAAAAACATATGAAAGTTTACAAGACTTTTTTCCATACCCATTGTCGGTAATTTTGTATAAACAAAAACTCAAAAGGACAAAATTGATCCTAGTGAGTAATAAGTAGGTAAAACGGAAATTTTCAAAATAGTCCTAAACTTTTTAGGTGGGCACTCTAATTATTAACCTAATCAATAGTTAATTTCAGTTTTCACGTTATGATCGATCCAATATTTAAACACCCTAATTATTAAGGTAAATTTCAGTACAATCAATGCATTGTGTTATATAAGTAACTTGGAACAAGTAAAAGTGATCTTATAATTGGTCCAACATTTTGGGGAATGAATAAAATCAAATGAATTTTTTTCATTTTGAAATTAAAAAAAGAACTACCAACAGTAGATGGAAATCTCCCAACAGGACCTAATTGAAAGAAGTGTTGAAAACTTTCATATCTTTATGAAATATTCAATTCCTTAGTCATTTTTTGAAAACCACCTAAAAAGTTTATAACTGTATTGAAAATTTCATTTTTACCTACTTACTATTCACTACTCACTAAAGGCCTTTTGAGTTTTTCTTTATACAAAGTTGCCGACAATAGATATAGATTGCCTGATTGGACCTAATTGAAATAAGCCATGAAAATCTTCATATGTTTTTGAAATATTGATATCTTTTGACCCTTTTTTGAAAATCACCCAAAGTTAAGGACTTTTTTAAAATTTTTCCTTTTTTCTATAAAAAAATATAAATGCTTTACTTCACTTTGGCTTTAATAGTAAATCTCCAAATTGAAAATTGATTACACAAACCCCTCCTTGGTTGATAAAACCCCCAATAAATGGTTAGAGGAAACTGTACACTTTTACAAGAAGAAAATTGGATGGAAGGTTCTTCGGGAAGACATGGGAGCTTACAGTGAGGAAAGGCAGATATGGTGGCCACATCTATGTTGCAGCTACACATCACTCTCACAAAAAGATACAAATCTCTTGCCCAATGTTGAATGTTTGTTCGATGGATGGGTATTTCCATTAAAGGGAAAGTGCCATGTGCCCCTTTAAGTAAAGGCCCATGTGACATTGTCATGGTCTAACACGTTACAAACAACCCAAGTCCATGTTCATGCTTTCTTGGATTTTATATCCGAGATTTGCAACCATGACTTCATTGCTCTAAAAATACAAGTTGCATAAAAAAATGCCCTTCTCCTTTGTATTTATATTCAGGGAAAATTTCATAGCTGCTGATGTGCCTGAGCCGTGTGAAACATCCCTTGGGCCCCACAAATCAATCCAATATCTTCACCTTGATCCCATGGGTTTTACACAGGTGAATTGAAATAAGAAAAAAAGTTACATTTTAGAACCATTAGACTTGCAAGCCATAAATCAAAGGGTTAAATGGTTAGATTAGATTCCACTGCAATTTCATACATAGCCTAGTACCATTGGATATGAGACACCCACACAACAGAGCACACCCAGGTATTTACAGCACTGATCTGTGCCAAATTTCACTACACTGAAAGCTTTTCTCACTGATCACATGGTGATTCCCCCTTGTGTTTTCTGTGTTTGAATCATGTGCCCAATGTCTAAATCTGATGAAGACATTTACTTTGGCAGTTTATAAGTGGGCCCAACTGACCATGTATGTTGTCCTCTCAATGTTTCACCCCAAAAAAGTAAAATCAAAATGAAGTACCATACCTTCTAAAACATTGAAAAAAAAAAGAGAGAGAAGAAGCCTAAGAATAGTGGGAGGGAGGAGACATTACCAAGAGATGAGGAAGGGCTCAGTCAAGCTATTGTAGACGTTGATGATTAGGTTGTCGTTGGTCACGCACTCAATCTGAGGCCCTGGAAACTGACCATTAATCAAGATACCCTGGGCCACATTCCCCACCAGACAAAATCCAAGCCGTTAATCACAAAAACCCCACAAAATACAAAAAGCAAAGCAACCACCTCACATTCTCACCTGTTGTTTCACACCCAGAGGATAGATGTCTCCAAATGTCACATTCCAAGTGTAGAACCTGTAAGGGTCCTCTGCATTGATGGAAACAGAGAGAAGGAAGAGGAAGGATAAGAAAAAATAGGCCCCAGTGGCCATCATCTTACTCATCTCTCTCACTTTCTTTGTTTGGTTTCTTCTTCACTTTGTGTTGGAATGAGAAAGAGAGAGAAAGAAGGGAACGTATGGGAGAAGAAAAGAAAAAGGAAGTGGGAAAGAAAGTGAGCGCGTGTTTTGGAATCCCGCGTCTTTGTAATGTAATTTTTAAGATCCAACAGCCCCTCTTTTTGAACACTGGTGTATGAGCTGTCATAGGAGTAAAGAAATGGAGGAGTCAGTACAGACATCTCAGCATAGATATCACAGCACAGATGCAATGCGACTTACCAAAGATAATACAAATCGGTTATGGTCATGATCAGTCACCGACACGCCAATAACCAATTATTACATGCGGGTGAAATTTGATGGCCTTCCGAATCAAAATGGGTCACATATAGATCAGTTCAATCGTAGCTGCATACTGGAATTTAATTCATGAGGAATTTACCGCGCACGTCCTCATAGGATCCATACTTGAGATCTCATACATGTTGTATTTATACATAAGGTACTCAAAGCAACTTTTTTTTTTTCGTCGTTTAGTGATCGGTCATATCAACCATTCTGCAGGAACCCAAATAAAAATTAGATTTTTCAGGAAAAAGACAAGGGAAGGGGTGGTGTTGCATATGGGATTTTTAGTACAACTGCCAATCGTTGCAAAAATTACAAAAACAACAACAACACTATCTACCCATTTCTTTTCTATATCACATCAAATCTTCATTAAAACTCAATCGGTTTTCGTAGTTCAATGCGGCTCCATTGAGCTTTCTATGGATCCTAAAATGTCAATTTCATAGGGATCTGGCGATTTCAGGCCCTCAACTAAGATGAATTTTTCAAAACCCATTCAACGAAAGTAGATACCTCAAATCCTGTTGCATTCTTTTTGTTGTCGTTCTAAATAGGGCCTGCCATATCGATGTAAAGTCACTGAACCTTCTCGTCTACAAACTGCAAAAGCAGTGATTTTGTATCACTTTCAGCTCATCATTATCTTCTTGCATCAATTTCGGCCCCTATCCCCTCCCTTCTTCTCCCTAATGAAAAACCCAATTTCTATTTAGATTCCCACAGAATGGTCGATATCGACCATTCCCCTCTTTTCCCTCCTCCTCCCCTCCCCTCTTCTCCCTCCTGAAAAACACAATTTCTATTTGGGTTCCCGCAAAATGGTCGATATCGACCATTCGCTAAACGACAAAAAAAAAAAAAAAAAAAAAAAAAAAAAAAAAAAAACACCTTGAGGACCTTATCTACAAATATGGTGTGTCTGGGACCTCAAGAGTAGTATAGGGTCCTAAGGGAACCTATGCCGTAAATTCCTCTTAACTCAAACCGGTGCCTGTGCCTGTACTCGAACTTGATTTTTTTGTAAATGCATGGACATGAACATAGGCCTAAATAGTTGAAGTTATGGAGGAATAGAGTCTTTTTTTTTTCCTTTTTCCTTTTTTCGACGGAGGGTTCCCAATTTTTTGAGCTGAACTAATCCCTTTGGGTCCAAAGAGAAGTCGGGTAAAACCCATGTACTCCTCAAGTGGTAGCACTAGTGGACTCAACCTTCGGTTCTTGAAGAGGGGGGAATCGAAGATCGGTACCAGGACCTCTAGTTACAGAAGAAAAAGGAACCTAGTGGACTCAACCTTCAATTCCTGAAGAAGAGGGGGGAACCAGAGATCGATACCAGGACCTCTAGCTTCAGAATAGAGAGGAACCGTGATCCTGATCACTCAGCCAACCCCTTGGAGGAATAGAGTCTTTAGAATTTTGTGCTATCAATTTTTTTAACCCGGCCTAAGGGGGTTGGGACCCAAGAGAGAACCCGTACACACAAGGAAAGAAGGCCCACACGATTAGGAAGAAAGCCAGCACAAGCAAAAAAAGACAGCATAAGAGGAGGTGGGGCAACCTGGTGAAAACTACCGCCATTCTCGTCATTTTCATTTCAATCAAGATGATTGCTGACATTTGAAAAATTCCTCAGTTTATTTTTTCAGGTAAAATATATTCCTGGGGTTGAAATCATCTCTTCCAATATATCGATGCCTTAGTAACTGAATGCAGTCTAAGATCTCCAATATGGATCTAGGCAAACAAAGTGATGAAGATTGGGTTTAGTCATGTTTGGCAACCAAATCTTAGGGAAAAGATTTTCGACTTTCCTCAAGTTGTTAAAAATCCATGTTTGGCAAATGTAAATTCTTGAGGATTTGAACAAATGAAAATCTTCATTTGTTAGGATTTTCAAATCCGACCACCCCCCATAAGATTTGAAAATCCTTACTTGAGTGGATTTGCACATTGAACCCTATTTTTCTAAGCTATATACATTGATAAACACCAATATTAATGTGAAATCATCAACTATATAAATCCTCGGTGAGGAATCCTGTTCCGGTGGTAATGAAGAATCATCAAATATATAAATTCCTCAACGGTTACCAAACATGCTTACTGCTTGTTATGATGAAACTCATTGAGGTCGAGATAAAGATACATACACATACCTCACCTAGCGGGCCCGGACCCACTGATCATAGGACAATGGGGGGATCAAAAGATCCAAATGGGATCGCCCTAGATATGAAGTTTGAAGTCAACCAACGCCTCTAAATCCTTAATCCATGGCCCACAAGTTAAGGGATTTACGTAAAAAAAAAAAAAAAACCCTCAATCCACAATTTATGGGCTGGGCCTAATAACTATATAGTACATTATTTTGTCTGGTTTTGTCCAATTTGACCATAAAAAGACATCAAATGACTTCTTTGTTGAGTTAAAAGTTAAAAATATAATTTTGCCGTTAAACTGTGAGGACTTAAAACCAAAAGGCTATGATTATTTAAATCATTTTGATGCCTTTTTATTTTATTTATCCATATAACTAACCATCTATGAAATTTGGGGCCTAAAATGTAGGAACAGATTTAAACGGAAGCAGAACAAATCAACTCAGCTACACCCAAGATCATATCATTTTACTTATTTTTCAAATTATATATAGGGTAATATTAAGGTGGGAACTGTTCTAACATATTACGTGAGAACTTTTTTGTGGGGCCTAATAGTAGGCTCCATTTGGGGATGGGATCAGGGGGGATGGAAAAATTTATGTAAGACCACCCTAAGTATTAAGTTTGACCTCAAACCCATGCCCCTAACCCCTTCATACATGCCCCACAAGTTTAATGGCTTCATATTCAAGAAAATATTCAACCCTCGATCCAACGGGTCAGTCCATTCGGATATGTGCCAATCCTTGGGATTAGTGACTATCATGGGGTTCCCTATTGGTTGCTAAGTTTGAATGGGTTATTAGTTGGGCGCCGCAAAAAAGTTCTCATATAATAGGTGAAAACTAATTCTCACTTGAATATTTCCCATATATATATATATATATATATAGAGAGAGAGAGAGAGAGGCTCTTATGAGAGATATGGGTGAGGCCTCAAATTTAAGTTGTTGGCATCTCCTATGAGAGATATCTCTCTTGAGGCCCTCACATCCATATCCAATGCTAACAACTTAAATATGAAGGCCTCCACTTAATTTCTCATAATAAGGTGAGAGCATCCCTTATTATGAGAGATTAAGTGGGGGCCCTCACATTTATCTCTCATAGTAAAGATGAGAGATTCTCTCACTGGAGCATCTCCCATATATATATATATATATATATATATATATATATATATATCGGGCTGGGCTACGCTCAGGCTTCCAGCACGTTATAGCCCAATTCGGGCCTGGGCCACGCTTGGACATGCAATTTAGAAGTCGGGCCACGCCTGGGTCTTCCTTAGCACGGTCCAGCTCGGCCCATGGGCACCCCTATTACAAGACCCGTTATGTTGTTTGGCCTTGTCTATCCCCTCATACACAGCTAGCATCTGTCTTATTTGGGCGATGATATCACAGTATCACACTGTCTTGAATAATTGTCATAACCTTGATGATTGTGTTTCAATGCATGCGAGTAGTTGAGGTATTAATATGAGAACATCAATGACACTAGAGATGGGAAAAAAGACAGTGACGTGAATTTTACAATTTTAGTAAAACTGTATATTAAAATTTTTTTATAAGACAATTGGTAATGGAGAAAGCTTCCAACCTTAGGGTGATATTTATTTTTCATATATCTTAAAATAAACATACCACTATCAAACATCTTGGGTGGATTTGGTACCACAAATCACGAATTCTTTTTTTTTTTTTTGCTATCGGTGGGTTCTCAATCCTTTGGACTAGACTAATCCCTCCGGGCCCAAAGGGATGCCAGATAAACACCCCTGTGGCCCAAGGTGATAGCACTAGTGGACTCGACCTTCGATTCCTAAAAAAGGGAAAACCGGGGGTCAATACGAAGACCTCTAGCTCCAGAAGCAAGAGGAACCGTGGTCCTGACCATTCGGCCAATCCCTTGGGGTTCCCAAATCACAAAACTCGTTGTAAGCTAGGTCAGATACATGATAAGCAGTCTGAGTCGATTTTGGACTGGCCTAAAACCAAACCTAATCTGACCCATATGCCATCCCTAGTGTGAAGCCCATCAAGATATTTATTTTAAAACTTTATACCCTTTGTTATAAGATATGGATTTTACGTGGATGCCCACTTGAGATGAGTTAGGGTTAGATTCTGGTTTCCTCTTTTGTGGGGTTACTTTGCCTATATATATGTATCTCTACCTTTGTATTACATACATATAATGAGATAATAGAAAAACTCTATCTTTTCTCCCTCTAAGATTCTCTCTCTCGGTCTCTCTCTTTATTACAACACGTTATCAGCACGAGAAAAAAAAAAGAAAAAAAAATCAAGCAAAGCCTTCCTCAGCTTGCGTGCATCTTGAACAAAAGCAAAGGAAAGAAAATCAATCTGCTGCGTCGCCTTGCCTTGACCTAGGTGCAACAAATCAGTTTGCACGTTGAGAAGGAAACCAAGTGCCAAGATGGATGAGAAATGAGATTATCATCGATGACGCATTTGCATATGGGGTAGCTACACAAATACCAAAGGAAAATGATGATGATGATTGGGACACAGAACCACGTTCTATAAATGAATGTCGACAAAGAAAGGATTGACCACAATGGGAAAATGCCTTCAAAACAGAGTTAGAGTCTCTTAACAAACGTGGTATGTTCGGACCTATAGTACAAACCCCAAAAGATGTTAACCCTGTAGGTTACAAGTGGGTGTTTGTAAGAAAAAGGAATGAGCTGAATGAAATTACCAGATATAAGGCACAATTAGTAGCACAAGGTTTCCTGCAGAAACCTGGGATTGATTATGAGGAAACATACTCCCTTGTTATGGATATAACGACATTCAGATATTTGATAAGTTTAGCAGTTTCTCAAAATCTAGAAATGAGATTCATGAATGTTGTAACTGCTTACTTGTATGGGGACTTAGACACAGAAATTCACATGAAAATCCCGGAAAGGATTTCCTTTGCCTGAAGCAAAGCCAAGGAGTACGTACTCAATCCAATTAAGGAGATCATTGTACGGCCTGAAGCAATCCGGAAGAATGTGGTACAATCGTCTTAGTGAATACTTATCTAAAAGGGGGTATGCAAACGATCCCATTTGCCCGTGTCTATTTATAAAGAAATTCTTGAATGGATTTGCAATGCTAGCAGTTTATGTAGATGACATAAATTTGATAGGGACTCCAGAAGAGCTCGAAGAAACTGCTGATTATTTAAAAAAAGAGTTTGAAATGAAAGACCTTGGAAAAAAGAGATTCTGTCTCGGATTGCAAATCGAAAGAAATTCTAATGGGATGTTTGTCCATCATTCTAATTATACCGAGAAGGTTTTAAAACAATTTAGTATAGACAAGGCACATCCATTAAGCACCCCTATGGTTGTCCGGTCTCTTGATATAAAGAAATATCCATACCGTCCCATCGAGGAAAATGAAAAGGTATTGACTCCCGAAGTACCATACTTAAATGCTATTAGAGCTTTGATGTACTTGGCACAATGCACAAGACCATATATTGCATTTTCTATGAATCTACTTGCCAGGTATAGCTCCGCACTAACTCAAAGGTACTGGATTGACATTAACACATCCTACGATATCTGCGTGGAACAACTGATTTGGGAATATTTTATGCTTACGATCATAAAGATTCCAGTTTAGTAGGATATGCAGATTCAGGTTATCTCTCTGATCCTTATAAGGGTCAATCACAGACAGGTTATGTGTTTCTAAATTGTAATGCCGCCATTTCTTGGCGTTCTACTAAATAGACTTTAGTAGCTACTTCTTCCAACCATGCTGAAATTTTGGCTCTTTATGAAGCCAGTAGGGAATGTGTGTGGCTAAAATATTTGATTCAGCATGTTCGTAGTTCTTATCAATTACCTTCTATTGCAGGTATTCCGAATATTATCTATGAAGATAATGAAGCATGCATAAGACAAATTCGAGAAGGTTTCATTAAAGGAGACAAGACTAAGCATATAGCATCGAAATTCTTTTTCACTCATGAACTTCAGAAGAACAATGAAATTGAAGTCAAGCAAGTTTGTTTGAGTAACAACCCGGCTGATCTGTTTACCAAACTTTGCCAAAATCAGTATTCAAGAAGTTTGTATATGAGATTGGTATGCGTAGAGTTCACCATCAAACTATGTAAATGGTTGCTATCATCAGGGGGAGTGATTTATCAAGGAGCATCCTGAAGTATGCTACCCATGGACATTTGTGCGCTGTACTCTTTTTCCTTCTCTAGGTTTTATCCCACTGGATTTTCATAGTTAAGGTTTTAACGAGGCAGCATTATACACATCCAACAACAGTTCAATGATCTTGAAGAATGTTATACTCTTTTTCCTTTCGCTTTGGTTTTTTCTCACTGGGTTTTTTCTTAGCAAGGTTTTTAATGAGGCAACTGTCATTGAATAGTGGTCATCAAAGGGGGAGTGTTATAAGATATGGATCTTAGGTGGATGCCCACTTGAGATGAGTTAGGGTTAGATTTTGGTTTCCTCTTTTGTGGGGTTACTTTGCCTATATATATGTATCTATACCTTTGTATTACATACACATAATGAGAGAATAGAAAACTCTCTCTTTTCTCCCTCTAATATTCTCTCTCTCGGTCTCTCTCTTTATTACAAAACCCTTGAGATTGTTATGGTTCTTTTTCCTCGTTGAGAAAAAGATGAAGAGTGATGGTATTGATAGAAAGATGCTCATTCTCAAAACACTTTTCTTTCTTTCTTTCTTTCTTTTTTTTTTTTTTTTTGCTATTGGAGGGTTCTCAATCCTTTGGGCCGGACTAATCCCTCCGGAGTTGCCCTATTGTGCTAGTGGGCTTTCGAACCTACAACCTTCGGGGCACAAACCGTGATCCTAAGCCAACTGAGCTCCTTGGGGTTAAATTCATTCTCAAAACTAGGTAATAGAAATAAATGGAAAAACCAATTGAGTTTGAGATGTGTTAGCTATGATGAGATCTTACTTCGCCAAGATATAAGAATGTGAGGCATTTTCTTACGTTACTCCGCAAGAGACAATCCCTTCACTCGCTCTGTGTTTCTTTATATTAGATGAGCGAGTCTTATTAAAAGGTTTATTTTTCTTAATGATCTTGAAATGTTGAGGGATGAGCATCGCATCAATGTGGCCTTAAACATGATAAGATAGATGATGCACGTACTATCATTATAATAAAAAATAATAAATCAAAACAAGTTAGGTTACCTTATAAGAATTAAGTCCCGTAAGTCACTTTTTATGGGTGTCAAAATAATGAATCGAAACACAAGTTCAACATGAACTAATGCTTAATAACTAGTAGTAAATTTTAAAAAGTTTACCTAAAAAATTCTTAAGAACCCACGTCAGGGAAAATGTTTCAACATTTTCACAAATAAATAAAACTCAAAAAATTATAATTTCAAATAAACAATAATTACCTAAATTTTCTTTTCAGTTAACTTCCAATATTTCAGCAATAAGCTCACTTCCCTCAATTTTTTTACCTCATTAATATCATTTCAATAATTTTTTAATGAGAAAACGAAAGATATGTTCTTCATTATTCATGAGTGTATAAATAAAGTCTAACTTATTTATATATATGAAAGAGACTGAGTTTAATTGCCAATTGATTTTGTCCACTCAATTAACTTTTAATTTTCGAAAGTGATTTCAATTGAAATCAGACATTTCATTACCATTTTTTAACTGAATGGGAAGTTACTAAATGTTTTAAATCTCTACACATTTAATTACCATTTGATTAATTGGGTAAGTACTAAATGGTTTTAAATTTCTATTGATTGGTTTATCAAAAAAAGAAGAAGAAAATCTCTATTGACCGGGCAATTACTAAATGGTTTTATATCTCTATATTTTATCTCCATATCTTCCACTACTCCACTAGTTTCTTGTTCCCTATATTACAACTCTTATGACCATTCATATTCTTTTTCCCTACCAAGTATAATTGATTTTATTCTATTTCTCATGCCTGATAATAAACAAACCATGTATACAAAGTGGTGTGACTAAAAATAAAATACCACTTATGAAATCTGCTTTCAGGTTAGTAAGATTTGGAAATGCGGTTGGGTTATGCTCTTATTTAAATATTATTGGTGTTTGGGTTTAGGGTTTATATATATATATATTCTGATGGATTAAAGATTGCTTCATTATCTTGATATTTATTTTTATTGTACTTTTTAAAAACTCTATATGTACAAAGAAATATCATATTCAAATTTATTATAAATCATCTAATATTTATGTATATTTCTTCTATAATGAATTATATTGCCTGTGCTAAGCACGGGGCATGTTTTGCAAGTATATATATGAAAGACACTAATTCTAATTGCAAATTGGCTCTCAATCTCAAACTTGATTCTTGATTTTGAACTCTCTAATTAATCTTGACCTGTTAAAAGCGAAGTTTCCTTTTAAAGGGAGAGAGAGGTGATATGTATTACAATCCCTTTTAAAGTAAAGAAAGAATAGCAAACATCTATGTCCATGGTTGTATCATAGTTCCTTTCAAATGAAGGAAGGACAGAAACCTGAGGGGTAGCTTAGTTGGGCTAGGACCACGGTTTGTTTGCACCGGAGGTTGTGGGTTCGAAACTACACTACCACACGGGGGTTACAGGGGAAATTTATTCGGTTTTATCTCCTGCGCCCATAGGAATTATTTTGGCCCAAAGGGCTAGAAACCCTGCGTTATAAAAAAAAAGGTAGGATAGAGAGATGGAACTCGGTCTTGAAATAGTCTCATGTTTTCTTTTAAAGCTAAAGACGTAAATTCTTCTGATACTTCACGGGTATTTTTAGTATGGAACAATCTTACTTTCTGTATCATTTCCTCTTTGGCCAATAGCAAAGAAAAATACTTAGTACCTTGTTATTGTAATTTATAGTTATAAGTCTTCTAAATTTATTTTATAAGAAAATCATTGTCCATTATCTAATCTCAATCAAGATTAAAAGCGGCTTTTCATCATACACGTATAATGCACCACAAGTAAATTATGCATGATAAATAAAGTAATAGTATGTATGAGTTCCATCTATATAATTTTCATGACATCTATTGATCATTTGAGTGTCTTTCCGTCCATATTATCATGCATGTAGATTCTGAGTCTTTAATTTAACCCATATAAACAGGCCAAAACAGACCCATAATCCAAGCCTAACTTCCTCTTTTCACTGCCTAGTTCAAAAGAGTCTTCTAGAATTCCAAGATATTTGTAGATAAGCTTTAAAAAATATAGAAGAGCCTAGAAACTTTTTGATAGAGTTATTCATTTAAGGAGGGATTTTATACCATGTTGGAGAATTCTAGAGAATTCTTTAGTTCACACACACACATATATTAATCATTCATTTTGCTTCTAGTATAAAAGGGGGTCGGCCTCCCTCGCTTGCTTAACCATCCAAAAATTGAGCATTATAAACCATTTTCTCCCAATTGCTCTCTTTTGTCATTTTTTTTCTTCTAGTGTGCTAGTGTGCTTGTGAGGCTTGGGGTCTTAGCTGCTTGAAGCTGAGTGAGTTAGGCTGGTATTCAAGTATTCGAGTGTGAATTAGTGCCACACAGGCAAGTGTATTCTATTTTCACCTTAAAAATAAACATAGAGCACATTTCAAACAATGGTATTTCTCAAGTCATATTACACTTTGTGATATATTTTGATAGGCCTGATTATTTTTTTTAACTAATATATTTTATTGACCAAATGGAGTCTTTTACTATGTTATTATTATTTTTATTTTGTTCCAATGTACAGTTGAAAATATGATTAAGATATTGGAGACAACTAAAGGAAATAAGGTAAAAGTTACATAATTTTATTTTTTATTAATAACTTACTTCACTATTTTGTTATATTTTAAAATCTCATAAATTTTGTTATATAATAATTTTTTAGTGATTCATTTACAATATAAGTTAATTATTTATACTAAAAAGATCTACTCTAGTATTTTATTCTATAAAAAAATGATCTTCGACTGTAAATTTTCTAAAAGTTTTGGAGTCAGTAATTAGAAACTATATACTTTTAGTCATCATATTTAGAGATTGCTTAGGATAATTAATTTGAGCTTATCAAATAGTTAATTGTGATTAATTATGTTTGGTAAGTTCCATTGTTGCAACATAAACAATCAAACACTTTATTAGAAATGGAACCATATTATCCCCTTGTGAGTCCACACTAGTTAAGGTCCAACTATTTTATTAATTAACTTAATTTCTATATTTTATAAAATTTTAAAATTCTGCCAAAAAATTTGTGGATCCAATTTTTCCAGTGAGCCATCGAATGTTCATAACTGGGATTACTTAGTCCCAGCTCAATTTGCTTATTGCATAAGACAATGTTAGGTCTAGCGCAGTTCATGATATATATTAAGCATCCAATGGCTCTAGTTATCAACAACACTCCGATGGTAGTAATCCTGATTATTGTGGCATAGGTATTAAATTAAAAGGCACCATCGGCTCGTGAATTGTGGATTCATATTTGGTCTCATATTAATCATGAAATCATGATATCTCCACTTTTGTTCTGATTTCATATGAGTTAATCATGAATATCAGATGGCTCAATGAAGGCATTCCTTTTTTTAATAATGATAGGCCTTAGGAATCTTTTGCCCTCATGAATTTTGCGAGACCCACATCTAAAATCACATTCATTTCACTTTTATCAACCCCCACAGTTAAGTTTATTACTAGATCAAACTTTTGCCCTCATGTATCTGGAGCTGTTGCTGAGGGTCAGCGCTGGTGTGAGTACTGCTCGAGCCTTCGTCATAGGCTCGGTAACGCCTCTTATTAGTCAGGACTTGCCTCAAGTCATGCCGAGCCTCGGGAACCTTCCGGGTTCGGTGCCGTGCAGGAGGCACGAGCGAGGTCCTGGCCGGGACCTTCTCTTTCCCTTCGAGCTGCCGCTGGAGCTGGAGGATCTCGGCTTTTTGCTCTTCAATAAGGATGTTTTAGCCCTGATTTCCTCTCAGTGTGCCTCGTCGGCCTCCTCCAGAATCACGTCGTCGTCGCCCTCGTCGTTGAGGTGCACGTGGTCCTCCTCCACGTGATCCCGGTGACGAGGCTGGTGCAACTTGGACAACGCTAGCGTCTTGTCCCGTTAGGGTGTCCCTGAGGAGGAACATCCTTACGGGGTTGTTCCAGCAAGACAACGTCCTGACGAGGACGCTCTACCCGAGAAGGAGATGGCCGGACACGCTACAGGACAGGGTCGCGATAACGAGGGGGTACTGTCGCCCCTCTCGATGACGAGCCTGACTGGGTGACTGGGTCTCCCACACTCCTTTCACCGGGTCCTCCCCCAACCCTCCTTTACTGAGGGACTGACGGTACCTGCCTAGCTGCCTCTGCCTGGTTCGTCACTAGTGGAGGCGGCATGAGGGGCAGAAATGTTTCTGGCGGTATGGACCTAGATGGTCCAACGCCCTTTCCTTTCCTAGTCTTCAGAGGCATGGCTTTTCAAGATGGAAATGTGGTTTTTGTAAACGTTTTTCCACAGACAGCGCCAATTGTAAGTGCCTGAATATTATGGACTTGGTTTAGACGATGATGAAGCTTTTAATGATGCTGCTTATCTGGTCTGGAAATAGTGGAAATCCTGAACTTGAAAGGTAGACAAAAGTCAGGGCCCCGGGCTGCTGTCAGCCAAAGGCACTCCGACGCCTAAGTTAGTGCAGTCACTGAACTAGGGTGAAGTGAGGAAGAAGAAGAAGAAGGTTTAGGTAAGATGATGTAGTGTATATTGCAAACCCGTTATGGGATTACCATGCAGGTATATATAGAGGAGTGGAAGTTTCATGAGTGGAGGTAGGTGAGAGAGCTTGTCCCATCAGCCCATACCTAGGATCCTGAGTGGGGGTAGGTGAGAATTCTGTCCCATCGGATCTTTCCTCAATCCCACACATAAATGTGGATGTGATCAGCTAATAGGAAAGAGCTCTTATCGATGGCTGGCGGCCACCCTACTTGTCAGGGCACTCTGCAATGTGGCTGTCCCATTTCATAATGGGGATTGGACGCTCAGTGTTCACCTCGGCCAAGGGACCGAACTGGAGAAGGCATTGAGGTCGGGCATGCCTGAGGTCGGATACTGGCGCCGAGACGCACAAGGCTGAGCCCTGAGGAACGTGGTCGGTACTCTTACCAAGACCAGTTCCATCTTGGTGCCAACTGGCACATTGCCGTGCTGGATAAATGAAGTCGAGGCAGTCCCTGAATGGTATTGTTACTGAAGTCAGGAGTAACCTCGGTTTCGGGAAAACACTCCACACATGTATGTTTACATCATTGATTCTAGCATTGGTTACATGGTAGCTACCCTTTGAAGCTCATTTGTTATAGATTGTGAAATGGCATGCCTATTTATATTTCTCTTTAATGTTGTGAAATGTGGAGGAGTTGGAGGATTTTTAATGTTTAAAAGGAGAGGGTTATGCCCTAGTATTGACCTATAGGAATGGGTGTTGAGGGGGAAAACTAAATGCCCTAAATCTGGAGCTAAACAACTTCATGGAACCCATTTCTGGGAGTTTACAGCTAGTCGTATGACTCCTATGACTAGCCGTAAAACACAACCTTCAGTTTTGGGAGAGAGCCCGAGACTACCTTGGGACAACGTGACTGAAAGGTTGTTTTACGATTAGCTCACGGCTAGTCATGGTTACCGGCGAGACCCTAAGGTTACAGAGGCAAAACCTAGAATTCTGGACCCTGATGTGTTGTGGCTAACCTGCGACTAACCATAAAGGCCCCTACAACTAACTGTAAGAACCCAGTTCTCTAAAAGTGGACTTCAACCTAGGTTCTTGGACTTAGTTTGGGGACCCTTGGCACTATGTAATGAGGACCAACTGAAGGACCATTAGTGATGGATGTTTGAGCTAACATACCTTTATGGGCCATCCAAATTTCATACGTGGTACAAACTACATCGGAGTGGGATGATGTGAGGTAAAGGGTTATCCAACATTGTCTTCTACAGCAAGGTGTATTGATAGGATATCAATGACCTCATTTCCGCCTAGTACCAAGGGGTGATGTCTCGTACGGAGAAGGCATTCAATGACTTAAGTTTGGATTGTAATTCTTCATTCGACTGTTACATAATCGAAATTGAACTGTGTACTTGAGTATTGAGATCCACATGCCCCAAGCATGTTCTTTAGCTTTGTATTTGTATTGTACTGGGATTACATTGAGGATTTATATAGACTTATGATCCCTTTTGCACTTGTACCATTGGTTGAGTTGAACCGAGATATTGACGCCAAGCGGCTTTGATCATAAAGGTTTTAAGATGACTGCTAGTATAGTTTTGGATTATTTGGACATTGATCGAAAGATTGATAGATTGAGAGCATTTTCTCTTTTATTTGACGAATCTTGTTTACATAAAATCTAGGGGATTTTACCAAAAAAAATCCCATTAGACTCACTGTAAAGCACTGGGCCTTAGAAGATATGAAATGACCATAGTAGTCCCATGGGCCCTTTTCGATTCATTTTTTTTGTTGTTTCGCAGAGCGGAGATATCCCTACTTGTTTTTTCTTTTTTTTCTTCCTCATAGTTAAGCGACGATATCCCCGCTCACTCGTTTACTTTTCTTCTTCCTCTTCCTCCTCCTCCTCCTCCTCCTTCCCCCAACTCCTTCCACCTCTACCAACTAATCAATTACCCCTTATATCCAACTTTGATGGCAACGCTCTCGCTGTATCTAAGGTGTTTGCCATAATTGTCAGACCTCGACCCAGGTTTAGTATGTTTAATTGTTGTTTTAGCCGTGATTAGTCTCTAAGTGGGATTAGAGGACGATTAGCTTGGGTTTTAGCTAGATTAGAATTTTGAATAGCTTTGGAAAATTTTGAGAGCCATTGAGCTTGGTTTGACTCGGCCCAGGGTGGCCGTGTGACGCGTGTCTGTGTGGGAAATTAATCTTTTATTTTGAAAAATTCAAATTTCGACTTGTTTTGATTTGTCGTATCCGACTTTACAGCTTTTATGTTTGCTTCGTTTGTGTTTCGATCCCAGAATCCCGTTTTCGAAAAAAAGGGCAAAACAGACTTTTCACACCAAATTTGTGCATGAATTTCGACATTTGCAAATCATGAGGAAAATATACATTTTAGAAACTAGATTTTTCACCGATCAACTTTCTATTCTTCGTCCATCTCGTCTGGGACCCGCAAGGTGGTGTTTTAGCCACTTGAAGTTTTGGGGCCAATGGGGCCCACAACCCACTAAAAACCAACCCACGTTTCCCTTCTTCTGCATTCCTCCATTTCAGAGCTTCAGCTGAGAAAAGAGAGAGCTTTTCTCCTCCCTCTTCTTTGCAATTCAGCCCTAAGTAGAAAATCTGATCTCACTATCTTCTTCCTCATCTCCTTAGCTTACCAAAGACCCTATTTTTGAAGGATTTAAGCTAGAACCAACTTCTTCTTCAAGCATTTCTTGTTGGTTTTTGCAATTGCAAGTAAGGCCTTGATTCCTCCTTTTAGATATGGGTCCTCTAGACCTTTCAGAGGCTTTCCTTCATGCATGCAAGGAGGTTCTTGGAGAACTCCTTTTATTTTTAAAACGTTGGGTTTCTTTTGAAATGTTTTCATGGGTTGTTGTAGCTTGAAGGTTGCGCTGTGGGAGGAGAATTCTTGGAGTGTGTTAGGACCCCTTTTGGATTAGAGGCAAGTCAATAAACTGATCTTTGGATGCATGCAACTGAATGTGTATTTCTTGTTTCAAAATTTGATATGAAATGGCTATGTCATTTGATTCATTTTCTTTGGCAATGTAAGGTTAATTTATAAAGGTTTTAGTGTTCTAATTTCTGCAGGGTTTTGTGTCCATGATAACATGGAAAATTTATGGCGATGGGGTTGTTTTATTAGGCTGGAAATCTGAGTTGAAATATCTAGTTCCCTTATGTTAATATCATAATTTATATTCTTATGATTTTACTATGCTTGGTGTATTTGATTTGAATGATTGGAATGGGTGAGGTGTTGAAAGTTGAATGGAGTTGGTTTGAAGCTAATGGAAGCCAAGATTTGGGGTAAGAAAGATGGTAGAAGTGAGTGGAAGAGAAATGGGGCTAAGTGCTTAAGGAACAACAAAAATTCTTGTAGAAAAAGGACCCAGACAGTAGCCCAGTCCGCTCGAGTAGGCCTCTAGCCGCTGGAGCGAACCGGGCTCTGTCTGGCGAAGGAGCAGACAGAGGCTCGTTCGCTCGAGCGAGCTTAGGCTCCGCTCGAGCGAACAAGCTTTTGGGAAGCTCCACTCGAGTGGAGTTCCACTCGCTCGAGCAGACCTGGGTTCTATCCCGAGGTGATTCTATGCACCCTATTTGCTCTTATTTGGATATGTAGGTCCTCAATGGATTCATGGAAGCTGGGAATATGACTGTTTAATCCGAAACACTTGTATTATGGGAATCCAAGTAAAAATAGAAGGAATGTTCGATAATTGAATTACCGGGGAATTTCTACTAGCCTCGATGTACACTTTATGTTCTCAAATGTCGAGGATCTTCAGAGGCACCAAATCCTCCGCTCACAGACTAACATTGAGGAACTGTGTATAATGAGACGACCCTACGTAAGCCAATAAACCACTTCACATTTACCTTATTCCAAGTCAGTAGATTTATACGTCTTTCTTATAAATCGGTTTGAAATACTTTTGAGTTGTTTACCACGTTTGGAAAATACCGATAAGGCTACTCGTTCGATTCATTTCGTATTTGTCCGTTTGTACCTGGTTAGAGTAGTCCTTTATCAAAGTGAAATGTATTTCGATGATTTGATTTGTATCGATTCGGATTTGGTTGGCACCACTAAGCTTGGGATCTTCAAATCTTTCACCAACTACAGCTTGGACACTCTGTTTGTTTGCTATCCGTTCCGCGGTGGACTTTGTTTGTTACCCATCTATATTGGGATATTATTGTATCTTTGTTTACTCCGTCCATTTTATATGGCGACGGTTATTGATTGCTCTTGTTACTACGGTAATAGGAAAATATAGTTCAATGTGGATTGCCAATGTTTTGCTCGGTTTGTATTACTCTTTCAAATGTTCTCTTTGCAAATGATCGAATTCGGTATTCGTTTTCCTTATTTCAACGTTGGTTATCCTCAGACTTTCAAATGTACTATTGTGACTTTTATAATGTTCTTGCAAATACTTGTCATTCCATTATCTGCTTTATTAACTTGCCAGACCGTCGTGTCTGATACTCTCTTGTTTGGTGCCAAATGTCGACCCCATTGCCTTTGAGGTGGAGCATGAGGAGGCGGTGATTGAGCCGCCTGTTGTTCGAGAGTGGCAGCCCAATGGTGTCATCTAGACACCGGGTTGGGTTATGAGACATGGATTCATTTTGGGGATTGATGTTTCTTTTGAGAACTTGTTTTACTAGCCTTTGTTGGCTTTTTATGGGTTGCATAACTTTAAACTTACTTTTTTTTCTCATTTTGATGCAAGGTTACTTTCGATTATAATTGTGTGTTTGCTACATGCTTCCGCATATCTATTCATTCTAATGTGATTGATTGGTTTAGGATCTTGTGAATCCTCACCACGGAAACCTATGGGGAAACAACTAACGCGTGTGGACGAAATTTTTTGGCTCACTGTGTTGTGGCCTTGGATTAGGGATTGGGTCGGCTCGATCTCTGTCTGGGGGCGTGACGATAGTAGACTTGTTGCGGGGAATCGCCCTGCTCTCTCCAATGATGGATTTGGATGCAGAGACTCCGACTAGCGGCCTGATATTTATGTGCGTACCAGCGATTGGGAAGCTCCGCGGATCTCTTTGCCTCTTTTCTCTCTTATGGGATGGAATAATACCCAAACTCATGGCTCTCTTATTTTATATAGACAAGTCCTAAAAAGTCACACTTACTAGAGACTTCTTCGCCAAAAAACCTATAACCACTAATCCTATTGGGAGTAATATTAGTGGGACCGGATCAAGTCTTACATTAAGTGGGATTGTATTCTCTGTTGGCATCAGCCCTACATGATTTGATGTGGAACCCGTGGCATGCAGGCCACACGATTTCCTATATCCAAAACCATGAACCCCTCCAACTTGAAACGAACTGCGCTTGACACTACTGGAATTGATTGAGAATTGCTGACTTATGAGATGGAGAGAAGACAGAAGCAGTCATAGACATCCCAAGTGTGCTATTCGTTCCACCGTGGTGAGCAATTGTTAAGTACATTTCGGGTGTGAACCCATTTCGATCCATACTTGGTAACACAATAAGCATCACTGCACCGCCCGACTTTGGCCTTCAATGGAATTAAATTTCGCGCGCTCAATACCCCCAATTCTAAAATTCCAATACTGTGATTCCTAAAATGTTCGCTGGGCAGCTAAAAGTCGCTACTAGTACACTATATGGATTCAATGAGCACATGGTAGCCGGCTTCGAGACAGAGGCACATGTGAATCTTGCTCTCAAATTTTACTTCCTTCTTATAACCATTGAAGTGAAAGAAGGTTTTTCAAGATTAAACCATTGGGCCTCAATTGAGTTACAGTGATCTAACCTCTATGTGGCCACGCACATGGGTAGGATCTTTTGCCCCAAACTTGGAAACACGTTGGATCCTAATCGGTCTTCGACGATCAGAAAGTCGTCGAAAGGCTTGGACAGAACAAGCATGAGCTCCTCATTCCAAACTGGGTTCACAAAGCGGTTTGCCCTCGTATACTAAACTTGGTCTCCCAATTGTACCTTGGCAACAACATAAGGCACCCTACCCTTGTGGGAGGATACTAAGTCTTGGGCCAGGATGAGGTGGAGATAATAAAGCTTGTGGGGGCAATTGAATAGTTGGTAGAGTTGGGAAGGAGTTAGAGGAAGGAGGTGGAGGAGAAGAATAAAAGAGTGAGCGGGGATATCCCCGCTCGTATATGTAGGTGAGCAGGGATACCTGCTCATATATGCAAGTGAGCGGCGGCGAAATAGAGAAAAAAGAATAAAAAAGGGCTCCTAGGACTAAAACGGTCATTTCATATCTCCTAAGGCCTTTTTGCTCTACAGTGAATCCAATGGGATTTTTCTAGTAAAATCCCTTAAAATCTATTATAAATTTAAGGGATATCTACCAGAAAAATCCCCTTAAATTGGGTAACCACAGTTGAGGACCCTAAACTTTTATAATAACGGCCAAAGATCTCCAGCCCAAATCATCTCTATGTTTTCTCCTTTTTCCCTTTCTTTGTTGATGTCAACATAACCATATTCCCTATTCATGTTAAAAAAAAAATCATATTCCCTATTCCCAAGAATTACTCTCGTCACCCAAATCGATAGAAACTAAAGTCTCATATTCCGTCATAAGTAACATTTGTTGACATCAACAAAACATTTGTCGACATCAACATAAACTTTTGTCAACGTCGACAAAACATCCAGTTAGCACAATCAAGTGAGCCTTGTATAGGTTAAGCATTTATACATAAAATTTGTTGTTGTCGACAGAAGATTTGTCGGCGTCAACAAAAACGCCCAGTTAGCACAATCAAGTGACCCCTATGCATAGCGCATGTTAAACATTTATACATAGAATTTATTGACGTCGACAGAAGATTTGTCGACATCAATATAAAATAACCTTAACCTAGGATTAGGGTTATGTTGACATCAACAAAGAAAGGGCAAAACAGGAAAAAAAAAAAGAAGAGATTATTTGGGCTAGAGGTCCTGTCATTATAAAAGTTTATGGTCCTCAATTGTTGTTACCCTATTTAGGGGGATTTTTCCAGTAGATGTCCCTAAATTTAATTATGATTTGTAGTTTATTTAATTTTAGTGCACTTTTTGTCTTTTTTGAAATAGATTTTCATATATAGTCTTAAAATAAATAATAAATTTATTTATTTTGGTCTAATTTCTTCCCAATAATATCTCAAGGAAAATCCTTTCTTTGATTGCTTGTGTACTCTTGTGTGCCTCAAGTTCATAATCCAAACCATTTAACATTCTCATAGATCTAATGAAACCAAGGGAGTAAAGTTCCATATCTTAGATCATCGCATATTTTAAAAATATATGTAAGCTAAAATTTGAAGTTTCATTGATGACATTGACGTGTAGAAATCTGTTTTAAAGATATGAAATGGGCAAAGTATTCTAGTTCTACTGTTCTACATGCTAATTGTCCTATGAGATTCCTTGCCAAATATTTTTGCATAGTTGTAGTGCTATTGTTATGTTTTTGGATTTATTTTTTATTTTAATAATGGATTTTCTTTTTTGTTATTTTTTCAGTTATGAAAAAGAACGTCTTTCTCAAGGAACCACTCTAAATTTCTTCTTACTAAGTTATCTGTGCTAAAATTATCCCAATATTATACCCCACTCATATAATCCCAATAACGATAAAATCAACGTTGTTTGACTCTTGATATGGGTACAATCACTTCAATTAATAGTATTTAAAGACTGTAAAATATGCAAATATAAATCATAAATAATTATATAATTGGTAAATGGACTAGTACTAATGGAAGATATTTCACTTTTCTCCAATCTATTTTATTATTATTATTATCATGCTTGCATTTGATCTGAGGAATTATGAAAATTTTGAAAAATAAAAGGGTTTATAGATATTTTGAAATTAGAATTAATCAATTCCGATTCTTAGTAACTTCTTAGTTAATAGATAAGATATCAGCAATTTAACTTGATACCTTTTTGTCTCCTTTTTACCGAAAAATTATATGAAAAATAAAAAAAGTTAGTTTGAATTAGTTGACTTTGTTTCTTACCAACATATTAGTTAAGACCTAATTAAGATTGCAATCAGCTTATCTTAATCTCTCTTTTCTTCCTAAGAATAACATAAAACTTTATGAGTTCAAATTTGATTTGTAGTTGATATGATTTTATTTCATGCTTTCTTTTACTTTGAACAAATTTTGATACATAAGATTTTAAGATTGATAAATAATTTGCTTATTTGTTTTAGATCTATTTTCTTCCCTGAATATATACTTATCATTTGGCTTTGTTCTAGTGAGAAGTGTTCTCACGGAGATGGGTCCCATCCTAAGACCACCCTAAGTATCAAGTTTAACCGCAATCCCATGCCCCTATCTCCTATCCCCTGCATTCGCAGCCGACAAGTTAAGTTTCACTGCCGACATATTAAAAAAAAAAAACCAACCCTTTATCCAATGGTCCAAGCCTTTTAGATGAGTGTCAAACCTAGGGATTAGTGACCATCAAGGGGTTCTCTATTTGGGCTCGATCTGGATAGGTTGATAGGTGGGCCCTACCTATAGTTTCAGTTTATTAATTTTAGGATCACGCTTTACAAAGTCCTCATTTGGTGGTATAAAATATTTTCCTAACTAGGCAAGACTAAAGTTCTCACAAGGAAGGCTTCAACAAGACAGAGGTTTGGAAACTCTCCTCATCACCAACTCTCAGTCACGGTCGATATGGACTCGAGCAATTTCACAAGAAACATTTAGTAATTTTATACTCTTTATGTTTTTAGTAATATCCATCATATACTTGTGCGGCCTATAAGAAAAGACGAACAGAAAGGGAAGTCAGAAAATAAAATCTGCCAGTGCCCCTTATCCACAACATAAGCATTACAATCTCTACTGGAGGAGAAAAAGGGCAAGATGGGTTGTATATACCATCACTGCTCTCTACTACTTCCACCTCCATTAGAATCATGCACCAACAAGAATTCCACAAGGTCAAGAGAAACAGGGACTTTGTGGCTCAAGTGCACACCCAACAATCAGCTGCTGGGGATTGGAGGAGGAAAGGGCCTTCTTCTTCAGCATTTTCCAACCAGACAACCCCAACCTCCTAACACCTCATCTCTCTTCCTTTCAATTACCTCCCCTGCCTCTTCAGGAGACTACTCCATCCTCCTTCCAGCAAGGTACTTTTGACCTTATAACTTGTTTAGTACCCATGGTTTTTCTTGCTTTCTTTCTTTGTTTTGCTTCTGGTTTTCACTTTTCTCCCTCCTGGTTCTTAGTCATTCCATGTTCCCAACTTGTTGGAGGTATAATTGTGTTAAAAGCATTGAAAATCATGGTTAATATATATATATATATATAGTAATCAAATCAGAAAACTCGGAAAAGCCAGATAATACAAAAAATGTAGTTATTTTAATATGCTTTTGCTTGAAAGATTGGTGATAAAAAAGTTTGGTTTGAGTGTGAAGAACAGCTGAAGATGACCCTATTTTTTATTGACCCAATAAACACAGACACCACCACTTTGATGTAGTGATCTTGCAGCCAAGGACTAATCACAATGCTTATTGTGGGGCCAAGCAACCATGTTATGGGTCCCATTTTAGCCACTTGTATGCCATGGTCGGATAGAAAGTGGTTGATGCAAAATGAAAAGGTTGTATCAATTTGTTATGAAAAGAGGAGAAATAGGTCTCTCATAACTCTGCTAGCTATGAAAAGAGGAGAAATAGGAGGACCTCAACTTGGTAAACAGACAAAAGGGACCAGTGGCTACTTTGGGGAGGCCAATAATGGTTAAATTTGAGTGGTGGTTGTGGATTTATCCACCTATCAATATCACTATAATTGGATATTGCTATCCATGTTTTTAAAATGTATGGTAGAGACAGAAACTACTTCTTTGCCTCATGACCATCTATCAATAAGAGAAAATCCGCCTCCACCAAGGGGGCAATGGATTGTATGGCTACAAATTTAACCTGATAACTATGGGTTTTGTTGATATGTCTGAATCCAATCAACAGCTCTGTTGGGTTGGGCTTGTTGTCAATCATCCAACTTAACACAAACCAACCTTAGTGTGTACTTCAACCTAGCAAACGAGCAGAGTATTTATGGTTCAGACTACTCTGAGAAGGTGAAATTTGGGTTGGGCTGGTTTTCATTCATTACTCACAGACCCATTTCTGGTGTTTTGAGTTAGAGAAGTTGTGAGTGTCATTTACTCACCATTTTCAGACCTCATGCGTAAATAAGCACAAACAAACGTAATGATCTTTGGGAACCGAACTTCTTGCCCATGTTAATGATTTACATATGTAAAAGACTGTTAGATGAATCTGAGAGCTAGGCGCAGGAAGTGCCAAAGTGGCATGGGTAGTTTTCCGAAAGAAAGGGAATCTGTTTGGCTCGGTGGTTGTTTTGTTCTTTTGGGATTTTTGTGGAGGGTCATGTGCCTTTTTTTGGTTAATGACTGTAATGGGCATGAGGCCTACACCTTCATCTGCTTTCTTTTAATTTCATCTCCACTTTTGAGAGAGAGAGAGAGAGAGAGAGAGCCCTTAATTTCATCTCCACAAAAAATCATCTTCTGCACGGGCATTATCCTCTCTACAGCACACAATCTATTGTTCAACACCACATGTTCCATTGGAAAAATAAATAAATAAATCATTACACCAAACGATGAGAAAGCATATAAGCTGACATTACTCGTCTATTTTATTATATTATATTTTATTTTTTGGATAACCTAGGGTATCTCTCGCCCAGCCCGGCTCAAGAGCCTTTGGCCATGAGCCCAAGGGACATTCGATTCTGAACAACCAAAAACTATTCCCCAGGGGCACATGTTAACACGTATGACATGTTTGTTTGCATAATATACATAAGAATCGGCTCAAGAGCCTTCGGCCATGAGCCCAAGGGACATTCGATTCTAAACAACCAAAAACTATTCCCCAGGGGCACATGTTAACACGTATGACATGTTTGTTTGCATAATATACATAAGAATTTATACTAAAATCATCACAGCAGAAGGATTACGAAAGAGATAACAGGTGAAGGACATGAGATGAGGTGTGAAGGATATAAGGTGGTAGGGTTGTAAACAGATTGGTTCCGATCCGGGTCAAAACCGGAACTGTTAAGGTCAAGGTGGAACCAAATCTAGACCCAAAACCATTTCGGAACTGGTTTCTTGGCTCCGGAACCGGAACCAAAGCCATATATGGGATAGGTCTGGATCCGGGTCCGGGTCTAAGTAAACAATGATATTAAAAAAACATGGTTTTTAGGAGAGCTTTTCAAAAATTGATGTAATATCTCAGGTCTCGGGTAAACGGGTCCGAACGAAGGTAGAATCGGACCCGGACCCACTTATTTATCGGAGCCTAAATAAGGACCCAGACCCGGTTTTTAACTGGTCAGAACCTCCGGGTAATCAGAGAATTGGGAACCCATTTACATCCCTATAAGGTGTAGAAGTAGAAGGGACCTTGACTTTTTTATGTGTTGAATTATTAGAGTGATGGCCGAGCATTCGTTTCACATCGTCCTCTAATTCAATTTCTATTAAGGGGGGAGGTTATTTGATAGTAATCTTTAACTATTCAATTTCTAGGGATTAGTTCTTAGCTGTCCAGAATCGAGTGTCCCTCAAATTTGGGGCCAAAGGCTCCAGGGCCGTGCTGGGCGGGAGATACCCTAGGCTATAAAAAAAAAAAAAAAAAGGAAAGGAAGTTGATCACCTGTAGAAATACAATCCTAAGTATTCAATGCAGGCCCTTTCGGGATACTAAATGAACCAGACAAATGTTCATATACACTTCTTTTTCTGGGTAATTGTTCAAACCACTCCATATCGAAAAAGGAAATTAAAAAAATACACAGTTGGCCACAACCTCATACTAGATAGTCGTAGAGGTCACTTAGATGTGGAGGAGAAAGGTGGACAAACTGTCTGCAGTGCAAATTTTAAAAGTAAACAGTTTACTACTCTCCACCTCCTCCTCAACGAAACATACTCAGATTCATCCTAAATCATCTCATACATTAGTATTTGTCCCCTAATTTTCTCCCAACTAGGATTCATAACATTAGTCCTCAGGAGCAGATAAATACAGCATACCTGAAATTGCTACTTTCAGCTGTGCAACAAACAGTATAGGAATAATGAATATTCCCGCCGTATTCTTTCATTGCACATGCATATAGATCAAATCCTTGCATTGAGTAGTCACATCTCGTAGGATAAGGAATTGCTGCAACCATCCACCAGAGGACCCCAATCCAAGTTTCTAGGATTTCCGAGATATTTTTCTGGAGAACTTCCAAACCACCAGTAGCAGACCTTCAACTAATGGGGAAAATTGTCCAAGAGTTGACTCAACAATATAGTCCGAAATGGTTATAACTTCCTTTGATCATCTGCGAAGAAGAAGGGAAACAGAAGGGGATAAGGGGGTAACAAGGATTTTGATGAAAGTAAATCAGAGAGGGCTGAAAGAAAAACCAGACCCTGAGCCTCTGAAATCATTTGTGAACAGCAGAACCAAGTATTTGAGATGCTCTCCAATATGTAGATGTATATCTTATTTGCAATCTTTTCAATGAAGGGATTAAAGGCCAGGTATGAGAATATGCTAATGAGGCTACAAAAGAAAAGGGATACCACCTTATAAGAATAATCTTCAATACAATGCACAAATACTAATCTGTGTAGACCTATATAGTAGTCAAATGTACTAGGGATAAAAAGTTCTCATTCTCTACAAAAATGATTTCCAACCCCTCACCCTGTGAAATTGAATGAAGGAATCTGAATTTGATTCACTCAAAATCTCCACCCATGACCGTTCACTACATAGACATAATTGCCTCTTAATATCAATTCATAGGAATTCTGTAGAAATTATGCAGACGACCACTTGGCAGATTCTTGTTTCTTGAAAGCAGTTCATATAAATAAAAAGAAAAACTCATCTACCCTTCACCGTAAAAAATAACTCATTTAACTGAGTCATACCTACATCTTAGCAGCAAAACTTATTCATGCTATGACACAGCAAGCTACAACGTGAAGGGGAATCTGAAATTCATTTCTTTGCAGGTAAATAGTGCTAATCTTCCATTTTCCTGTTAAGTGCAAAACAAACTGCAAAATGGGTGGTCATTACTCAATACAAAATGTCTTCCATATGCTCCCATAATGAAAAATCTGGGGCTGAAGATTTCAACTTGGTATGCTGAGATGCATGCTATACAATAGGACACAATTTGCAGAATGGATGGATCTGTTGAATTCTGTTAAATTCTTAAAACATATCTGATCAAGCATATCTTCATGATTCTAATGGAGTATATGGCACATGTATTCATCAGATGCAGATAATAGAGACGTAACTCAGCAATCTCATTTTTATACAGTGCAGCACTTTTCTTTGTCTACTGGATTACGAATTTTGTTGTGCCGGACATAATCTCTAAGGATTTTCAATCAGACAGTAAAGACCAAACACCGGAGGAAGTTAACCCCATGGAAGGGGAAAGCCCAAGGATACCAAATCAAGTCAATTCAAGCAAGCATACAAAGCGCAAAGTGACGAGGAAAAGCTCCAAGTCATCATGATTCATGACACATTATGCAGCAATCACTTCTTTGGATTGATAACAGTTTGTTTTTTAGACCAACTATTGGCATTGATAACAATGTGTTTTTCACTTGCTGCGAATCAAAAATTTTCATTTATATCAATGATGGCATAATTTATCCCTTATAATATGGCCCACACAGGTTTCTCAATAACATCGACAAGTTCTCAGCCAATTTTAAAAAATTGAACCAATCATAAAATCATAGCTATAATATGGCCTACACAGAGGTTTCTTGATAACATTGATTAGTTCTAAGTCAAGTTTCAATAATTGAATCAATTATTTTATTTTATTTATTTTTATATCGGAGGGTGTCCCAACCCTTTTGGCCTGACTAATCCCTTCAAGCCCCGGGGAAGCCGGGTAAATCCCTTGTGGCCCCAGTGTGGTAGCGCAATTTCGAACCTTTAGCCTCCAAGAGCAAACTGTGGTCCTAAGCCAACCGAGCTACCCCTTGGGGTTGATAATTGAATCAATTATAAAGTCAATAGTGGTTCCCAAAACATGTACCCAAAATAATAAGATTGTAAGAGTTATGAATACTTTTCCAGAAAATGTAGAAAATCTATAGAAGAAACAAAAGAAATCTAAAACACACATTTTTTTTGAAATGACTGGAAATCTAAAATATTATAATATGAACAAATCCTCTTCCATTGTAGTACTCAAAAGTCATAATAAAGGCATATTATAAATATGACAAACATGAATGTTGCCAGTAATATAACAAGAAAATATATATGAAAAAACTATTGCAGAACAAAAATAAATCATATGAAAGAAATTGAAAAATGAACATGGAAGACGAATAGATAATTGCAGAACTACATTGTTCTAAACTTTCATTGTTAACTTGTAATAAATGAAAGAAAAGACTTTGATTTCCTGTAAAATGCTAAACTTGAGATAAACTAGTGAGTAAAAGGTCAAACTGCATATAAAGATGAAAGTTGAAACCTTGTATGCTAAATAAAGGTTAACAGTTTACCAAGAGAATCCCTCTTTTCAAGGTTTCTAAATGTATTTAACATGGTTCGAACAACATACATGACTACCTGGGGGTTGTTTTGGTGAGCCTTGTGCAGGACACCCACAGGTGAGGGAAGCGCTGGCTGATGAACAGGAATAAAACAAAGAGAAAATAAGGGCAAAAAATTGATGCTTACCTTCAGGTAGTCAAAACAGTTGAGCCTATAAAAGGACTCAAAGTGCCTTCCGCTCCAAATATGAAAGTGAGAGCTTGCTCAACCAAGTTCGCGCAATCCATATAAAGTTATTCTAATTAGTCAAATAAGGTAAAAAGGCACCAAAATACTTGCTTTCTGTTGATCTCTGAAGGTGCTTTCTAATGTCAACTACAGGTTTTCTCCCAAAAAAACCATTGCTATACCAATTTCATTGGTTATAAGGGTATATAAGAATCCCAATAAAGTGCTGGATAATGGAAAGGAAGAAAACAAACAACAGAGGAAAGTAGGGCAAAAAATTGATGTTTACCTACAGTTGGTCAAAACAGAAACCTATAAAAGGATTCAAATGTGCCTTCTGCTCCAAATACGAAATTGATATAGCTTGCTCAACCAATTTCGAGCAAACCGTATATAGGTTTACTAATTAGTTAAATAAGGGGAAAAAAGGTGCAAAAATACTTGTTTTCTGTTGTTCTCCAAAGATGCTTTCTAATGCCAACTTAAGATTCTCTCCCAAAAACCCATTTCTATACCGATTTCGTCTTTAAGGGTGCATGAGAATCCTAATAAACCCTACTCTGCATTAAAAATGTTAGAAATAATCAAAATGGATGAATAAGCAAACGCCCCAAAATAAAGTCGCTAAGTCGATTGGGTTCCAAAAAAGTTGTATCACATGATTTGATATAATAATAGGATTTTTTTACAGGGATTTGCAACTTGGTCCAAAATCATATTATTTCAAGGTTTATGAAATTTATACATGCAATTCAAATTTTTTGTATATAATCCAATTTGAATCAGTACGATCCAGACCATGAATTAAAGGATGTTAACAACCTTGCTCTTAGTCATTCTTATAGAGAGTGAAATGTATGTAATTCAACTTTCATTTATTTATGAGCAGGAAAAGGAATTAAAAAACATAGTTGAGCCACTTCCAACATCTGACTATTTACAGTTAGATCATGTCGCTGTGTATACAGGAGAGAGAGAGAGAGAGAGAGAGAGAGAGAGAGAGAGAGAGAGAGAATTGTCTTTTAATGGTACCTCAATAGAGAGAGAGAGAGAATTGTCTTTTAATGGTACCTCAATACAACTTTAAACAATAGTCCAATCAGTTTCATCTGGACATGACGGTGCAACAGCCTCCAATGTGGTTGATCTTGTCTGCTTCCTTGCAAATAATAATGACCTACCATCAAGTAACTGAGATAATAGTGGTGTGTGGTTCTCATCTGTCCTTTTCTCGACTTTCACCACTGTTTTGCGTGGAGGTTGTCTATCTTTACCAACAAAGTTGAGGTTAATTTTGAAGAACCCGCGCTTCCGCTCGTCAGCGATTGTTTCTTCTGATTGTGCCATGGTTTTCAGAGCTTCTTCTGGATTCACTAATATTGCCTCCACTGTTTCATATACCTAAAACATGCATGCGATATAGATTTAGCCAACCATCCTTTACTTTATTACAGTGAAGAATTGGGAAATATACGATGCTCATCATAAGCATGCCCATGATTAATCCTAAGGAATGATTTACGTTCCACACAATCCTTCCTTTCTGACATACATTGCTTTTGCACTCCCATCAGAGGCTGTAAATGGCTGGGTTCCAGATTGGATCTATGGGGTACCCAGACAAAATTATTTATCAGTGTATAAACTAGACCATTCATTGACCCAGATCAGATCATTTACACAGTTATTGTTAAATATTAGATAATATAGATATAGTATATATTATAGAATGTCAATATTATGTCAAAAATACAATGTAACCTAAGATACCCGGATACTTTTACATGCCCAATGTATCCATGTCAGACCAATACCATACCCACACAAGCACTCGATGTTGCACTGATGCTTCTAGACTACAAGGGCTCATCCAACATGTTTTTGGGCAATCATGTGGTTTCTAGGGTTTTATGATATCATAGGGCTTGTGTTTGCAATGATCCTCACATGTGAATAGTGATTCCAAACATGGTTCAAAACGTAGCGGCCACATTATTGGCTAGAACAGTTAAGGCTGTAACGCAATTTTGAAAATGGCAGCACTACATTCTAAGACCCTGTAGAGCCAAGCAGTTTTAATTTAAAACACTCTTTTTCCTGTATTTTCTCCTCAATAGCCTTTCCTAAAATTGTCTTTACTAAGGTTCCAAATCACTAAGAGCACACAAAATTGGCTGCTACATAAGATTTAAATTATTTTGCCCACTTAAGAAATTCACACAGCTATGCTGCTATGCATCGCCGTAGCCACTATGTATCGACCGCTACATAGCGTTTTGGCCACTGGCCGCTAAGCCCGCTACAACCGCTATTTTGATCATTGATTCCAAACATAGGATTTGGTATGTTTGCATCCTATATGTGATTCGTAATTTGATTTGATATTGTCTTAACATGTTTTTTTAGATCTTTGGTCTTACATGTTATCAAATGTGTCTTGAATGTTAAATCAGACACTAAAGAAAGGGTGTTGCGGAGACAAACAGTCCGCCTAACCCTCACCTTTTCACCACATGTATGTTTTAAATTTGGACAATCAAATTTCCCAAGGAGGAGAGTATGTAATATCCCGTATCAAGTGGGGAATTGGAATGGGAAACAATTGGGCCCAGGTGGGACCCTTAGACCTTGGTTGTTTTTAAATGAGTTGTTTTAAATCCTTAATGGATTAGACAAGGCCACGTGAGTTAGCCTTAGGATGAGGGAAGACTTATACATCAACTCAACTTAGTGGCTTGCGTCAGATGTATTTAAGCAGAACTCTATGTTCTGTTTGTGAAGGACTCTACCTTCACCCTTTGTGCATGTATATAAGCAAACCATCGGCCCTAATAGTGGCATTCAACCTTCTTCTTTTCCTTTGAAAGAAAATCTGAGAGAGGGTCTTGTTGGTTGGAATTCAAGGGAAGAAGGCAATCAGGAGAAGGACAATTAGTGGATGTCCTACTCGGGCCCTCACATTGCAAACGCAACGGTCGTCTATCGAAGGTGAGTGGATCTTCTTAGATACCCTAGATGATTATATTGGATGATTGATAATATGCCTTAGCTGTTGCGCAAGGCTATTGTGTTCAGGGATTAGATACAGACTATATTTTGAGTCATGGAGATCATGTAAATCCTGTTTATCATAGGTAGATGATTATCTGGTGTTGTTTTCTTTTGAATCTCCAAGTGTTATGAACATTAGATCTGGATTTCATGTAAATAGACCTCGTCGTCAATAGTGGAACGGACACTTTGGGGTTGTGGGAACCCATGGCCCATTAGATAGAAAATCTGGTCCATGGATCCTGAAGTGGATCCATGGGCGACCATGATGATGCTAGACTCACAAAGGTTGGGCCACCATCCATGTATTTCAGATCCTAGATGTGTGAATGAGGAAGAAAATCCAGATTTGGTAAGCAGCGGTTGTGGGACCACTAGGCCCACTTGATCATTGATCAGCACCCCACATCTTCACGGGGGCCCAGGGGCGACCTGGGTGGTGGTGGTCCCATGTGGAGTAGGCCCCATTTGCCCCACCATCCAATAATCTCAACTTCAGGTGGCGTGAGGGCTTATCTTTGGGTTATTTCTTTATTAATAGAACTGTGGGGCCCAGAAGGACTAATCAATGCTAAACCTGAACCATGTGTAGTCATGTGGGGCCCTGGGCGACCCTAGGGAGCAGGCCTGATCATACCTTGGGTCAGTGGGACCCACAACACCTCAAGCCAAGATGTTTCAGGCATGATTTACTATTTTCTTTACGTCTCTGTGAATGTAGTAGAAGTCTGAAAGAACTCTGTAATTGGAGACAGCCTTGGACTTTCAGTGTAAGAAACCATATACTCACCCAAAAGTTTAAGCTGATAGGTGAAATGCCCACACAGGTATAGTAAGACATGTCAAGCCTATTAGTTAGGCGATGTGGGATGTGGGACTTTCCAACATTGGGTACCCCTACAATTTATCCTTTATGCTTACTATGTTAAATTTTATGGATTGTTTTATTTGTTGATATTGTGTACTGTCTTGTTTATAATTAAGCGGGCCACCCTATACTAATCACTACCAATCATGACTAGAAGTAGGGTGGCAACATGTAAATTGTGTAGGGGGCTGGTCCACACGGTTAATTTGTGTAAATTATGGTTATTTATTTGAATTCTGGTTATGGTAATGTTATGACATGTCTAGAAAGGTGAACAGGGTAATGAAATATTGTGTACGGGATCCTAGATGTGGGATGTTGGACTTGGTGTCCAGATAATTTATGGATTTGGGCCATGGAGGCAGTTGTGTTGGCAAGTCCTTGGTGGATGCGGTTAATGAGTTAATGCAAGCAGGGGCATGTGAACATGTATGATCAGCCTTGGTGGCGTAGTAATGTGCACAGGGCATGAAGATGTAAATGGATGGACTTTTCATTGTACTTGACTTGTAAATTTAGACTTGTGTGTGTAGAAGATAATAAGGCTGTATGCTAACAAGCCCTAGGCCCAGCCCAACAGAGGCCCATTACAGCCTCCCTCACGTAGGATTTAGTAATCCCTGTAAAGCTAATTTCTCTCATTGTTTAGTTGATTTCTCTCTATGTTTTTCCTTGTATAGACTAGGATTGATTCTTTCCAATCTTTCATTTATTCTAATTTGTGATCTTAACATACTTAGTGCCTTGATTAAGGTCAAACTTCATTATAAAACGGAACTGTCAATGATCCATTGGACATCAACTTTCTCTCCAATCCTCTTCTTCTTCATCTTCTTCACATTGACATGGTATCAGAGCCATAATAGCTTGGAGATCTCATCTACATCATCAAAGCAAACACAGATCAAGGATCTGTGCTTATTGGAAGCAGAACGTAGGTGATAACCTCCTCTTTTCATCAACTGCGATCATCACCAAATCCACAAAGTCTCTCCAGCCTTGGTCACCCATCTCTCCTTGTCTTTTTGGAGATTTTTCAGCATTTTTCAACGATCAGAGGTAGGCCTTTTGATCCATCTTGTGATTATTCAACTTTCTGAAATAGTTTTCATCACAGCCGCACAAAATCCTGGATTCTGTCTGGATTTTGCTGCGACCTACACTGTTGGAAAGGGATTTTGATCCTTGTTTCTAGCATCTCATCTAATCATCAATCAGATCTCTCTATGGACCGCACGAAGGGATCCAACCAAGAAAATCATGGTCGCCTGGACTGTTCTGGCCTGATTTTTTTTTTTTCGAACTTATACCTTTTTGTGCTGTGTGTGATTGGAAGTCTCATCCACTATTATTAAAGTGCTATCTGAGCTCTAGGGGTTATTTGGGAGCCTCATCTTTCACCAGTGTAGTTGTTTGGGAGCCTGTGTAGTTGTTAGGAAGCCTCTTCTTGCACCTGTGTGTACTGTGTGCAATTAGAATCCTCATTGTCGTGGATCTGGGTTGCTGCTGGTTGTTTTCCTCTTCAAACTACTGCTGCTCTTTCTTTTCTACTACACTCTGCAATGGACAAGTATGATGTTATCCCCATAAAATTAAACGGACAGAATTATAAGTCCTGGTCCTTCCATTTAAAGAACTTTGTTAAAGGACAAGGGCTTTTTGGTTATCTTGATGGATCGATCCTTAAGCCTCAGACTACAAGTTGAACTAACTCAAAAAGCTTAGCCACCTGGTCCAAAGAAAATGCTAAAGTGATCACTTGGATCCTCAACTCCATTGATCCATCTCTTGTTATAGCTCTTCAAGCCTACACTACCGCAGCTGATATGTGGGCTCATCTCAAGAAGGTCTATCATCAAACCAGTAAGGCCCGGAAGTTTCACTTGGATAGTGAGATTGCAAAATATAATCACGGGGATAAATCTATGCAGGAATACTTTAATGGTTTCCTCACCTTATGAACAGAAAAGGATTCCATGTTGATCCAAACAGTCTCTTTTGGATTTCTATCTGAGGCTCTCCAGTTACAAGAACAAACTCCAATTAGCCAGTTTTTTATAAATCTCCGACAAGAATTTGAATTTGTCCGGTCTGCTCTCATGAACAAAGAAAATTCTGCTAATCTGGATACCCACTTACAAGAAGTCCTTCACGAAGAACTTCGTCTCACCTCTCGGCGTACTATTCTAGAAGAACCAAAAGCCTTCCTCGCACCACTTCCGGCTGACTCTGCTCTTTTCACAATCCCCAATCCGAAGCTCACTCAATGCTATGAATGCAAAGGCTTCGGACATATTGCTAAAAATTGCAACAAGAAGTTGCTTTGCCGATACTGCAAGCGGTTTGGTCATCTTATTGATGACTGCCGCAGCCTACAGCGAAGGGATGAAACAGAGCCTAAGAAGCTTTCCTCCAATCTACCAAGACAGAATATTCCATTCGCATTCCAGGCTCAAGCACCATCATCTAATACAAGAAGCACTTCATCTAGGGTTGTATCCATGATTCCTGTTCAAATTTAAGAACTGGTTCAAAGCACAGTCACCTCCGCATATGCATCTATGGGCTTTTCTGGTGGTCGGTATCAAACTCATTCTCATATAGCTTTTCCTGCCTTTCATTCCTCTGCATCCATTTCTTCTCCTATTACCTCATCCACATGGTTTTTATATTCAGGAGCCTCAAATCACATGACATCTGTAGAACATAGCCTTACAGATTCCCACCCTTACCTTGGGAAAGAGAAAATAACCACCGCAAATGGTGATCAATTGCTCATTTCTGGAGTTGGTACCATTACTTTATCTAGTGTCCCTAGCCAGTCCATCACCCTTCCCAATGTATACTTTGTTCCTAAATTATCAGCCAATCTACTTTCTACAGGACAACTTATTAATGATGGCTATCTTGTTCACTTTTTTTCCTCTGATTGTGTTATACAGTAGCGACAAACTGGGAAGGTGATCGCAACGGGGAGTAAACATGGGCGCTTGTTCTTGCTGGACATTGGACATCATTCTTTCTTCGCTTCTTCTTCTTCTAATTTCAATAAATTGTGGACTTTTGGCATAAACGTCTTGGTCATGTGAACAATGCACATTTGATTCTTTGTTTACAATTGGTTGTTTAGATTCTACTATTGATAAATAAAAAAAAAAGATGATATCTTCTTTATCTCAATCAAAGTGTGAAACTTGTTGCTCAAGTAAAAGTCACATTTTGCCTTTTTCTGTTCATAATTCTCGTGCTTTGGCATCATTTGACATTATTCATTCAGATGTTTAGGGAATTGCTCCTACCTTGAGTAGGATAGGTTTTAAGTACTATGTGACCTTTATCGGTGACCATTCTCGTCATACTTGGATTTACTTTATGCGCTTAAAATTTAAAGTTTTCTCCATTTTTCAAAAATTTTATAACATGGTCCAAACCCAATTTCATAAAGCAATCAAGATTCTTAGATCAGATTCCGGTGGAGAATACATGTCTCATGAATTCTCTACCTTCTTTTCTGATAAAGGAATTCTTCACCAAAAATTTTGTCCGCATACTCCTCAGCAAAATGGGACTACAGAAAGAAAAAACAGACATATTCTTGAAACTGTTCGTACTCTGTTAATTGCATCCTTAGTCCCTCCCCAATTTTGGTGTGATCCTGCACAGACTGTTGTGTATCTTATCAACCGTCTTTCTAACACTGTTCTAGGAAAGACTACTCCTTATGGAGTTCTCTTTGTTCATACCCCGTCATACTCTCACTTACGAGTTTTTGGTTGCTTGTGTTTTGTTCATCGTCCTCCTACTGAGCGCAATAAGTTATCACCATAGGCTGCTGAATGCATCTTTCTGGGTTACAGTAATGAACACAAAGGGTTTTTACGTTATGATCAAATCGAAAAACGCATGCGAATCTCTCGTAATGTGATTTTCTAGGAACAAATTCTCTTCTTTTCTTTACATTTGGATAGCCATCCTATTGATGTGTCCTATCTGCCACAATTCTCAGAGTCTGCTTCTCCATCAACTCTTCCCAAAGGCTATGTTCGGCGGAACACAGTCCCTCCTCTGGTTCTCCCTCTCCTGATCCTCTCCTAGTGCTGCCTACTGCATCTTTAGGTAATAATACTTCTTCTAATAGCACCATCTCTCTGCGATGCTCTAGTCATCCTTCTGTTGCCCCTAACCGTTATGGATTTCCTACTCTTCTTTTATTTCCTTGGATAGTACTCATATACCCACCTCCTATTCACAGGCCTCAAAGATTGCTTACTGGCAGGATGTTATGACTGAGGAATTAGTTGCTCTTGAAGCAAACCAAACATGGGAATTGGTACCAGCCCCTGATGGAGCCTCTGTGATTGGCAGCAAATGGATATACTCCGTCAAAGTACACTTTGATGGGAGTTTTGATCGCTACAAAGCCATATTGGTCGCACAAGGCTATAAGCAGGAATATGGAATTGACTATGAGGAAACATATGCACCAGTTGCAAAAATGACCACCATTCGTACTCTTCTTTGTGTCGTGGCAGCTCGTAACTGGCCTCTATGGCAAATGAACGTAAAAAATGCTTTTCTCCATGGGGACTTGCGAGAGACCGTTTATTTAAAACCTCCTCCAGGTTATGCTTGTCCTCCAAAGCATGTTTGTAGATTGTGGAAAGCTCTTTATAGACTTAAACAAGCTCCCAGGGCTTGGTTCGATAGATTCTGGGCAGCTATCCTTCAAGCCGAATTTCATCAAAGTCACTCTAATTGTTCCCTCTTCCCGCGCTGGACACTGAAGGGCTACACATTCCTCTTAGTCTATGTTGATGATATTATTATCAGTGGCAATGATATTGCCAGCATTATGGATCTCAAACACCATCTCACTCTCCACTTCAGAATGAAGGATCTTGGTCCTCTCCTATTTTCTGAGGCTTGAGATTTTGCACAACAAATCAGGCATTCGGGTCCATCAGCGTAAATATGCTATCGATTTGATCACTTCGGCAAGACTTGATGATGCTCACACTTAATATATGCCTACGGAATTGAATAGTAAACTTAGTTTGGATGATGGCCCTCCCCCGGATGAACCCTATGTTTTATGGCGGATAGTTGGTTGTTTGCTCTACTTAACTATGACTCGGACTAATATTTCTCATGCAGTTAATACGGTTAGCCAGTTTGTAAGCAATCCTCACAAACCCCACCTCATTGTTGCTTTGCGCATACTGCGCTATGTTAAAAGGCACTCTTAACCATGGTCTCTTCAACCATTCCGGTACCTCTCTACGCTTATCAGCTTATGCAGACGTCAACTGGGCTGGTTGCCCTGATTCTCGACGCTCTACCATTGGCTAGTATATGTTTCTTAGGGAATCTCTGATTTCGTGGAAGTGTAAAAAGCAAACCACCGTTCAAAGTCTTCTGCTAAGGCTGAATATCGGGCGATGTCGTCTACTAGTGCTGAAATCAACTGGCTATGCCGTCTGCTCTGTGAATTCAGTGTCATTGTTGGTAGTTCTACACCTCTTCATGGGAACAACACCAGTGCTACCAGAATTGCCAACAATCCGGTCTTTCATGCAAGAACGAAGCACATTGAGATTGATTGTCACTTCATTCGTCAACATATTGTTACTAAGAAGATAACTCTGCCTCATGTCTCTACTTTTAACCAGTTGACGGATATCTTCACAAAAGCTCTCCCCAAAACGCGTCATCATGATCTCACCAGCAAATTGATATTTTCTGCCTTACCACATCAATTGGAGGGGGGGTGGAGAAGATAATAAGGTTATATGCTAACGGTAGGAAGTAGGTGGGCCTCATAATTAGGTTTTCAAAACTTTTTGACCCACTTGACTCGGGAATCAATTACCCATAAGGCCATAAACCACATCCAAGATCCAAAAACCTCAAACTCATGATCAAGATCAACAAAACACTATCTCCAAGATAGAAAATAGCATCACCATGTAACCAAAATAAATCCACAACAAACAAGAAAGTAGATTATATTTTTGGAGCTCGGTAGCACTCTAATGGAGAAGAAGACAATTAGCTTGAATAAAAACTCTTCTTGTAGTGAATTAGGATCTTCAAGACCTTGTTGTCTTCCACGCCATGACCCGCTTTTGATCTCTATTCTCAAGGAGAATGGTGGGATCTCCAAGAAAAAACCAACTAGAAACTCTAAGGAAACTAAAAGGAGGAGGAGAGGAGAGAGGGTGTGCAACTCTTGCACATAAAGGGGCTAGGCGTGAATCCCAATGATGGATAGCTTGCATGGGACATCCAAGCCTCTCCTCTCTCATATTTATAGCTTTTGCAACCTCCACTTACTAATTAATATTAGAAGTCTCACTTCCATAAGAATTAGTAACTATCTTCTTTCTAACTATTATTAGAAGTCTCACTTCCATAACAATTAGTAGCTTACTATTACCACTATTAGAAGTCTCACTTCCAATAGAAATCGTAAGTTTCTATTTCCTTTCCTTTTAGAGTTCAACTAGAATTAGTAATGATCTAATCTTTGGCTAGCGTGGGGACCACTAGGGATTCCGTAGAAAGCTGGCTCCAACTGGGACACCCCGACCATACGTCTCATGTGCAATCCGGGCCCACATTTAATTGCAAATAACTCCACTATATAAATGCAATTAAACTCCAGTCTTAGAAATAAATTACAAGAAGACCCTAAACTTCCCTATGACCACAAGTAGACCCCTCCATCTATATCCATGGATCAATTGGACATGTCCACCAAATTAAATCTATATCTTATTATCCTTGAGACCCAATTAATCGCAATGATCATCAGTACCATCCAATTAACTCTTAATTGAGATGGGTGCGCACTTACTAATGACAAATCCATTAATTGGCACAAAGGGATAATGAAGATAGATTTCATCTTGACCATTGAATGTTCCCACAGTCCTACTACCACGTACTAAAGACATCGAGGTGTTGACCTATAGTTGGCCTCACTCATTAGCGACTCAAAGCAAATGAATAGATAGAAACTTGAGTTCATTAATGTCTCGGGATTGAGAGCCTATTGCTAGGGAATTATGAGAGCAAACCTTAAAGTAAAGACAGTGTTTCATAAGGTGCTACTCATGGTCCTTCATACATCCAATGTACCGGCACAATGATCCAGAATCTTACATTCTAAAGATCGAGACAAATCACACTATCTCATAGTGATCAAAGTGCTGTAACCTTATCAGATGAGATACCCAATATCATCACCGGTTGTGAATCAATTTAAGTATAAAATTTGTGACATATGTCTCCCGCATGTGGATTTCATCCACCCACATGTATCACATCTACTATACTCGTAGGCCCCGGTTCATCTCATGAACCATCATGTCATATGTATTGGTATGTGCATTTAAGTAATAAAACACCATTCATCTCATAAATAGAAAGCATGATTATATTGATAAATAAATCAATTTATTACATCATCCATTGGGTTGAGACCATATAATCTAACACTAAATCACTAATAGGCCCTAGGCCCAGCCCAACAAAAGCCCATTGCAGCCTCCCTCACGTAGTATTTAGTCAATCCCTATAAAGCTAATTTCTCTCATTGTTTAGCTGATTTCTCTCTTTATGTTTTCCTTGTATAGACTAGGAATGATTCTTTCAATTCTTTTATTTATTCTAATTTGTAATCTTAACATACTTAGTGCCTTGATTAAGGTCAAACGTCATTATAAAACAGAACTATCGATGATCCATTGGACATCAACTTTCTCTCCAATCTGTTTTTTCTTCACATTGACATTGTGTTTCATTTGATGTTGTGTTCTATGCTATATGGGTAATTAGGAAAATTCATTCACCAATGTTACTGATGTTGTGTTGCCCCCTTCAGGTAGTCACGTTGCGGGTGGGCCAGAGTAGAACGACGTTCAGCCCGTAGACTTCGGCATGCATGGCTGAAGAGAGAGCGGGAAAATTCAAATAGTTAATAGAGGGATTAGCCCTTATTTAGGAGATTTTATTCAATGTTTTAGGACATCATTGATTTGAGTCAGAACATGGGAATTTTACTTATTCAGAGATTATTGATGTTATTTGACTTTTATAAGTTAATTGAAATTATAGTTTGATTTAAATGCCTAATCCCTTGTGGAAGTTATTTGATGAATGTGTGGTGAATGTTACCAAAAAAATCACGATCCGGAATCCGACAAGGCCCGGAATTTGGGCCGTGACATACACACAAGTACACAATTAAGTAGAATTTCCTCTCGCTTAGTATGTACTGATTCCTGGTTTGCCCTTGCCAACTAACCAACTTCTAGGGAATTATGCGGGTTGCGATGATCAAAAGCTGAACTTCGACATCTGCGGCCGAGAGTCATATCACCAATAAATTTGAGAACTAGCCTCGTTTGATTTATTTTAAATTTGAATTTTATGAATAACAAGTTGAGATTATGGTTATTGTTTAGTTAAGTGTATCTGGATTGTTCTTTTCATTTATTTACGAACTTTAGTATTGGTCATTAGATAATTCAATAAATGCACAGTTTTATGTTTATGATGTGGATTTGATTTATGTTGGTTTATGATGTTCATTAGTCATGGTCCGGAATCAGAATGGGCCCCGGATTTGGAACGTGACACCTTCACTTTATGTATTACTAATTAATATTGTATATATGAAATTTCATTAGTGTAAGTGGTAGTAAAGGGTGACATCTCCTTAGATGTCATGGGTTCAAGTCTTCCCTATTCATTTACTTTTTCACATTTTTCAAAACATATTAAATCAACCAACAAACCTGGCCCCGACCCGTGACTGTCATAAGGTAGGTTTGGTACTACAACCGTGAAACCTGCCATGGGTCTGGGTGGATATGGGGCAATGCAAATACCAATAGAGCTGGATTCGGGTCTGCATAAACCCGAACCCACCATGCCCCAATGCCATCCCTATTCCATCTGTATTTAAAGGATAATTGCGATAATTGAGTGTACGAAAGGGCCCGTAATTTCCAAAAAAGGCAGCAAGCACTATTCAAGCGTCATACAATGTGGGAATTTGGATCTATGATTCAATGGCTTCGTCTCATATAGTAGTATGAGATCCCTATATAGAACTGGACATAGTATACAAAAGTTATAAGCAACGCAAGGTCACCAATATAAACTGCCTAATTCTGTAATTTGGTCCCTAATACTTAGACTAGAATATGTAAATGGGCAGATTTGATATAGTTTGAATTTGGGCATGTAATCTAATGTTCCCAATTAAATTTGAAATGCTATTAGAGTCAAAATAAACCGAATCTAGAACCAGCTAGTTTTGCTTAGAAGTTTGGTGAGATGTTTGTTATTTGGTACGTGTAAGGCTACTCAATTTGAAGCATGTAATTTGAGGATATTTTCTTGTATTTTAAGTAGTTCCTTAATGTCATGTTTTGTCGATTGTTATGTCTTGTCGGAACCCTTTGACTTGTGATGAGTTGGCACTACAAAGCTGTTAACAATCTAGCATGGCTGGGACATTGCTATGTGGAGGTTCTTACATTGATTTATACTAACTGTAGATTAATCTTTTGTTGGAAGTGGCCATTGTCACTTGGTACCATAATTGATTTGATGGCCATAAATAAAATCCTATAAGGAATCTTTGGGTACCAGTTTTGCTTTGTTCCCACCACAATAATGGGAGGGTCATATAATATCGTGTGGCGACTTTGTTTTGTTTCCGCCACAATAAAGGGAGGGCTGTATGATATCTTGTGGCAACTTATCTCATGTAAATCACCATTTGTTTTGAAGTTTGTCATTGTATTAGCATTTTTCATGATGATTATTGTTATGATATGACTCTAGTCTTGCACAATCTAGCATTTGCCTATTCATATCTTTGAACTTATGTGATCATTACCTGTCCTTAGTTCTGTTTGTCATTGTATGGAATATTTTGAAGGCTTGCTTACTAGCTAGATTTCCATAAACGTAAGCCATTCCCTTGGGAATTTATAGGTGCGGAAGTAAAACATAATTCTGAGGAGGACAATGCTTTAAAAAGGAAACCTCGTGAGTATAAAGAGTGGAGTGCCGATCACATAATCTAGAGACATTAACAAACACTCTAAGAGAACATTTAGATTGCTTTAGTTTTCTTTAAAGTTAAACAGTTTTAATAAGGCGTTATAAAAAATAATAATAATAATAACAGTAGTAATAAGGCGCTAGAATTAGCCAAGATCTTATATGGTTTTGATTTAGTTTATATTTGATTAGACAACTGGAGTTAAATTAATAAATTAGGTTAATTATTACTTCTGCTCTGTTAGGAAAGTCTGATGTATGATGTTTTTAAAGAAAAAAAAATCTGTTGCAATTCTATTTTACCCAATCTCATAAATGTAGAAAAATTACATTAGGCGCACAAAAGATAATTTAATAAGAAATCTGGGTTTTGGGTCATGACAATCCACTTTAGCAAATTTTCCAGTTTTAAATGAGAATATTTTCTTGTCCAAAAAGGCATATCTTTTGGTATGTCAATACGCTATAAATCATTTCAGTATAGTTGAAAACTGGAAAGTGAATCATAAGATACAAAAAAAAAAAAAAAATACCTGGCAAAGATCATCAATGCTGGCATTGCAGAGGTCACCCTTACAAGTGCTAATTACATACCCTTTGCAATCATAGAATAGCTCAGAGAACATAATGTCGTTACGAACTGTGGCTTCTGCCACTATGAATCCGGAGCTGAGCTGAAAGTTTCAAGGGAAGAGCATTTCATTTACATCTCAAATTGATCCACACATCAAAAATAGTAAGCAAAGGGAGAATCGGAGATTACTCATCAAAAAACAGCTAAATTAGCATTGGTCATCTTGAAGAATAAAACAACTATTACATATCAAGCAAACTGGATATTGATTTTTTTTTATAACAGTGAAATTTATTCACCAAAAAGAAAAAAGACAGCCAAAAATACAAACTGAAAAACAACAGACAGCTAATTAAAAGAAAAACAACAAACAAACAACATTAGACATAAAAAAAGATAGAATCTTGATAAAGTCCTTCCTTTGTAAAACCATCAGTTATTGAATGGGCCTCTCTATGAATGTGATGAAACGAAACATGAAGCTGCTAGAAAATATCCTGCACCTCCACCCAATCCGCTAATCTCCAAGGTTACAAGGTCCCTCCTGTTAAGTAGTTAGTTTGCCGCACCTTTAACGCCTAAGCATTTTTGGTGTATTCATTAGTAACTTGAGACTTGAGATAGTATTAGAGTCACAATGTCCCAGGTACGAATCCACGCAGGGCAAAAAAGGCCCCATGCCATGTCTTGTGTGTGGGCACATGTGCGCGGGCAAATATGCCCCATGCCATGTCTAGTGCGGGCGGCGAATCTCCTTCAATAAGAGATAAATAACCACTCAACTTAAGCAATTCCCAACAATCAATATAGCGAACATTTCAGCTTTATTAGCATCAGAGACTTCCATTGGCCCAGAAAAACTCCTAACATGGCCAGAATGATCCCTTTTGACAACCCCCATACCACCTCATGGAGAAGTCAAAATTAATCTTTAGAATGCCAATAGGAGGCAGCCAATAGATCCCGACAAGTTGACTTAACACGCCATCCTCCTTTTAAAACGGCAGCCCAGGACCTATTAAGATCATCCAAAGAAATTCCTTCAAACACATTTGTCTTACTCACCCATTCCAAAACAGCTCTGGAAATGATCTCAACAATCTCTTCCACTGTTCTACTTTTGTTCTTGAATATTATGTTATTCCTCTCCAACCAAATCTTCCACAAAATATTGATTCATGACCACGGTGGTATAGGAAACTCAATTATAAAGGACAAACTTTAGAGGATGATGTTTTTGCAATGCATGGAAGGCAGTCTAACATCCAGGCCATTTTGAGATATTTTATTTCACATACAGAATTTATTTAATAATCTCAAGTCACAGCAGGGTTGCTGTACACCATTCGGCAGCTCCTTTTTTAACAGTTTCTGATTAAAATGATGCCAAACCCAGGCATCACAAAAATAAAATAGATAGATTAACAAAAATACAACTCATATATAGCGTCAAGTTGATCTAGTTTTGCACCTTTAAAGGTCACTTGGTTGATATCTTCAAAATAGTAAATTCTAAATTTAACATGATGGCTAACAAATGTGAGGCAACACAATCAAGAAGCATTTTGTAATTAAAATCTTTCAGTCAGGTTACAATAAAATAAATTAACTCGAACAAAGGTTACAATAAAATAAATTGACTTGAACATCATTGAATTAGTTAAAAATTGGTACTGGGTAATTGTTTTTATAGATGCAAACAGGGAATTGTTACAGAGACAACAGTCACCTCAATTTGCTGTAACATGTGTAGAGCAAAAAGGTGGGGGGGAGGCGCGGGGAGGGGGGGACTATATTTTTGTATCATTTATAGCCATGAAAGTACTGTGCATTTTTGCAATAAGTTTAATTTTGACACTCGCCAAGGAAAAACTCGAAAGAATCAATAAAACAACTAAGAATAGCTTCAAAAGAAATAAAATGATACCGCTCAATGCAAATTGTATCAGCCAATATTTATTGGGAATCAGCTGAGACCATACTGGTATCTAATGTCATTGTACCAGCCAATACAGGCCTCAGAACATAACACTGACTTGTGGTGCAAATCAGATTACCAATGGGCAAATCTGCTGCCATAAAAATCCAACCTCTCAAGGTGTGGAGCCTATTTTGTTCTTCAAACTTCAAGGTGTCAAAAGCTTCCACTTCTCCCCCTTCTCATCCCTTACATAGGATCCAAAAAACCCTAAAACTCAAAAGACAAGAAAAGACTAAAATGGCCCCCACAAATGGGCTACAAAGATGAAAATAAAAGGACTCAACAATGGGCTAGGACTAGGCCCATACAGTTTGTGCTCTGCATCACTCTCCCCTTCTTGGGAAGAACTCGACCTCGAGTTTTGCAGGTGTCCTCCCAGGTCAAAAATCCAGCGTACAAACTTCCACTGTCCTTGTTGATATTCATACTCTGTATGGGGCCTTGAAGATTGACACAATATTTTCCTCCAATTTGGCTTTACACATCGATTCCTTTGACGGAAGAACTTTGATTGGGTAAAATTGGAGATGATTGAAATTTCAAATATTGAATTTGGATTTTCATATCATAAACTTCGACTATCCATTGTTCATCCCCAAAGATGAAGTCAATGTGAGGGACTTCAATGGGTAGATCTTCTCGAACTCCTTAGAACAGTCAGTTTGTTTTTCGATAAACAAATAGGCAGTTCTAGAATTGGCATTTCGATCAAATTTATCGGGTGATCAGTCTCAACAATAGCCAAGTATGAGCCTTTAATTTCCGCTTGTCCGTCATTGGCTTCTTCCAATGTCTGATCAATACAGCCCTCATGTTCAAATGTTGCTCCATCTAATTCTACTATGAAATCCTTCGTTTCTTGACAATCATCTTCCACATAGCCATCAAATATAGGAGGTGAGTCTAGAAGAACATCTGCGGCATTTTTTATCATCAATGACTTCTGTAATGTCTTCTTTCAACTCTTGAGATTTAAGTTGCCTTGCATAAGACCGTTTAAGTTTTTGCTCAACATGAATAGCATATTGGTATGCTTCATGAATGGCTCGGTAGGACTTTATATGCTTTATAATGTTTGGTCTCAAACCTCTAATATAACGACGTAAATCACGTGTTGGGTTTTCATCTAGGCCACATAAGATATGCAATTCTTGGAATTGATCCGTGTATTCATCAACGGTTAATTTCTTTTGCTTTAAAACCAATGAACAGCTCAAAGTAGAACTCTTTTCCATAATATTGATCCCCATAATTGAACGGATTTATGCCAAATTCCACGTGCCTCATTTTGACTTAGATGCAAGGACATAAAAAAATGCTCTTCAAAATATAGGACTTACTTGCTATGTAGACCGTATCACAACAAGCGTATGGTCAAAAGTTGATCTGAAATCTGAGTCCCGATGGCTCCACGATAACAAAAATTAGTTTCTGGCCTTCAATCCAGTCAAACCCACTATTAACCAGACCCACTTCTGACGTGAGCGCTGCAACAGTGCAACTGGCTGCTGGAATGTCCTGGGCTTCCTTCTAGAGGGGCTTCTGCTAGTGGGCTCTTGCACAACAGGTCGGGTCAACCACTCCAAGTATCCCAATGTGAACATCACGCTGAGATTTTTCTTCTTGCAGTAGAGCAGTGGCTGCTGCCTTCCTCTTTGTGCACTACAGAGTGAACATTCTACTTGCAACAAGTGTGTGCTGGAAAATAGTTTCAGCAGTAAAACATGGTCCAAGTGTCTGCTGGGAAAACAGGTTCATCGGTAAAAGGGTCTTGACAACACCAGTTGTGCAGTCCTAACTAGTTCAGGCATAGAAGTGCTTCCCTGTTTGCAACAATAGGGGCTGGAACTCAGGTCCGGCTGTGGAGGTAAGGACCTAACATCACCTAAAAACAACCCAAATCAGAACCTGTCTTGCTAACCTCTGCTATAACGGTCAGGCTTGGACCAGACCTAGACTGACCTGGTCACACCTCAATTTTCTTCCACAAAAGAGACTGAACCAGAGAAGCTTCCAGCCTCCAGGTGCCTGCCGCAGGCATACCAAGATGGGGTTGCTGCACCTGTATCTGTCAATAGTGGCCGGCGACTCACACGTTGGTGACTAGTGTGCAGGCAGGATACTTCTTCCCCTCTTTTCTGGGTCCTCCTTTTTCAAAAATGTTTTTTTTTAATCAAATCCAAGGCCCTGCTCTCTCTCTCTCTCTGAAACAAACAAAAGCCCTTTTCCTCTCTCTTTTGTGCTCTCTGTACAATAAGAGAAGAGGATGAAACAAGTACTTACCCTTCCACACTTTCAGAAAAGAAAACAATTCTTTGGACTTCTCCAATTCACTGAAGAGAAAGCCCGAATTCTCTGTCTCGTTCGATCAGCCCGAGTCTGAAACCCAGCCCATCTTATACCTCTTGATCGAGATCTGGCAAAGACTGCAACTGTCTCTGCAATCTGCAATTCAAGGACCAAACCTCCATTCTCAAGTACAGCAACAATAAAACCAGAAGCTTGATATGCGTGGCCCACCGATGGTGATCGTCTGATCTTCTGCAAAGCAGAAGTCTGGATATACAGAACCACAGGACCCTCCTACTTCTTCAGTTCGGAATCGCAATAGAATCCAGATCTTGTGCCCCACTTCAGAACTCACCTGATCTGATTGCAGACAGCAAATCGAGTCTTCCTGCAACACTAATGAGTCCGGGTCCTCTCTTCTTTGACTGTGCACTGCTGATGTCAGCATCTCTTGCTGACGTGTCAGATGATGTCAGCACTCTGCTGGCTGGTGGTCTTCTGTGAATGGGTCGGGTCGAACCTGACCGGTACCCGACCTGGTTCTGCCTGGATCGATGGGTTCTGTTCATCTTCAACAGAGGGAACCTGTTCTCCGCAAACAGACACGGAACCCAGAACTCAGACCCCTGAGCCTCCCTTCTTCTTCTCCGATCCAGGCGGGGACACAGCAAAATTCCAAATGCGAACGGCAACGACCATCTTCTCCGGCGTCAATCATGCAGCGACAAATCCAAATCTTGCTGTCTCGGATCTGAAACGACAGGTAGGGGCAGTTCTCCACCGATCTCCTTCGCAGGAACCCGAGCCCCACTTAGTCCGGATCCTCTGTCTCTGAGTTTTCTCAGACCTTCTTCTGCAGCAACAAGACCCCCACACAGTCCAGAACCGGAACCCCTTTTCCCATCTTCTTCAAGTCCGGCAACTGGAACCTTCGAGGCCGATCAGAGATCCAGCGCCTTCGCAGTCCGGCTGCACCAAGCGGCGACAGACCTCCCCTGTGCACCCTTGCAAACAGAGACAGTCTCCTCTCTCCAGATCTGATCAACGGCCCACCTTTGATGTGAGCACAGAAACTAAAAAAAGACGATCTCCTCTCCAATCTTCGATGCTGGACAGCCTCGTTCCATCAACTAGACAACCGCTGATTCAGTCGTCAATCTGCACAACAGACTCTTTCCTTTGTTCTTTGGAAGAAGGATCAAAGGCAAACTGCCGATCTTCTTCTTCCTCCTTGTCGATCAAAACAGATTCAATCCATAGATCGCAATGGCAATCCGAACTTGAATGCTCTGATACCAACTGGTGCAAATCAGATTGCCAATGGGCAAATCCGTTGCAACAAAAATCCAACCTCTCAAGGTATGGAGCCTATTTTCTTCTTCAAAATGTCAAAAGCGCCCCAAACCCCCCCCCCCCCCCCCCAGCCTCCAAAAAACCCCAAGGCTCAAAAGACAAGAAAAGACTAAAATGCCCCCCACAAATGGGCCACAAAGATGAAAATAAAAAGACTCAACAATGGGCCAGGCCCATACGGTTTGTGCTCTGCATCAACTTGCCAAAGCTGAGGGAATGAAACCATGGAGTGGATATTGGACCTAGAACTCTGAAGATTTCTGATCAGACAGAAGACATGGTGCGATAATCAGCCTCAGAAGAAGAGTTTGACACTCTATATGCTTCTTGCATGTCCATGAAATAATCAATTTGCCTAAAACATACACCAACCAGTGGCAGAGCGGCATGTGTTAGGGCATCCAGCCCAATCAGCATCCCATAAACAGTCAGTTGGAGTGGAGTGGAGAGGTTGAAGTAAAGAACAACTCTTGACCGAGAGGGACACGAAAATATAGGATGATGCAAACATAGCTCCTAGATGAAGATGGTGTGGTGCAGGCATAAAGTGGCTTACAATGTCTACAGCATATAAAATATATGGCTGAGTCGTCATCAAATAGATTAGGCTACCAATCAACTTTCTGTACAAAGTTGGCTAAAAAATCGGATCACTATAATCCTTGAGATATTTAACATTGATCTCCATGAGTGTATCCATGCCTTCCACGGGCTTAGAATCAGCGAGTCGAGCTAGGTTGATCAAATCTATTGTATATTTGGTTTAAGCATAATCTGATGTTTGGAACGATCGACTTCTGAGTGAAGAATACGTTGCCACTTTTGAATGCTGACAAAATCATTTATAGAAATAAGGGAATCATCCATGTATAATTAAGAGAATGTAAGGTTGTAGGTGTCCATCGAAGAAAAAAGCGAATTTTAAGATTCACTACAGCAGTTATGAATCATAAAGGTAAATAGGAATCATTGTATAGATATGAATCTTATTCCCCTAGGATTTGATACAAATCGTATACGGATTTTATCTTAAAACAACAATGGTTGATACCAGTCAGAACACTATTACAAGCTAGGTACCACATTGATATGATAAAGTATATTTCTATTGACATTGCCGAATCATTTCGCAAGTATTTGCACATGTTATCAATCAGGTTCTCAAGATGTGGGTTTATGAAGCGCTGAAACAAAAGGGTATATAAGGATGGATCCAGATCCTCTACAGTTTCAGTAGCAATACACTCTCTACTACTTATTTAAATAGAACATGTGGTACAGTTTGTGCGGCTATTGTTCTCACCAAAAAAAGAAGGCTTTGGATCTATCTATAAAGAATCGCGTGGTAGAGTTTGTGGGGCTATTGGTCCCACTAGAACAAGAGGGCTTTGGGATCTATCTAATTATAATGGTCAAGTCCATTTGATGTTGCCAATTGTTTGAAAGAGTTGGTGGGGCCCACTATTCCAATTAGAACAAGAGGGCTTATCTATCCATGTACAAAAAAATCACGCCCATTAGTTCCACTAGAACAAGAGCGCTTTGGATCTATCCGTCCATGAAAAATCAGGTCTACTGGATGTTGTCAATGCATTGGTCTCACTAGAACAAAAGTTCTTTGGGACCCACCCTACTTAATACAGGTAAAACAAATGCAAGCCTTTCAAAAACAAACGATGCATGTGTGCTTCTGCACACCAGTGCTATCAAATGAGACCACATGGATGTGGGTTTTATTTCTTCATTGAGGATATTCATTGAAGCCTATGCAACTAGGTAAAAGATAAAGGCACATGCCACCTATGGGAGTGAATATACTCACGATCAGTTTTCTAATATGGTAGAAGAAGCTAATACATCTAGTACCTCCACAAGTTGGAAAGACTGAACAATTGATGTGGATGGTCTTGAAGATCAAGTGGTTGAGAAGGTAAAGTGATGCAGCCCAACCCAAGACTAGACTCTTCAGGCCCTAATGGACCCATATGATGGGGTCCACATGATCTCTGATCGAGCAAAGATCTCTATCCTTATTTGAGACAATATCTAAATTAGTTAGTTGCTTAATAGGATTGCTTTCTAAATTCTATTTTGAGTAGGATTGGGTATCTTCTTATTTTCAATATCCTAATTAGTTTAGAAACAGTGTGCTCTATATATGCAAAAGAGCCCTATTGTTATTTTTCATGCTTTATTAATCAATTCAAGTTATCGTGAGTTATCCCTTGTGTGTTTGGTTTGTGTGCTGTGCCTTAGGGCCGGAATTCTCTTGGATTCGATCAATCCTTCGGGAGATTGATTTATATATACAGAAGAGCCCTATTGTTATTTTTCATGCTTTATTAATCAATTCAAGTTATCGTGAGTTATCCCTTGTGTGTTATGGTTTGTGTTGTGCCTTAGGGCCGGAATCCTCTTGGATTCGATCAATCCTTCGGGGGACTGATCTATCAACCCGATCGATGCGTCAATTCGTATCAGAGCCGAAGAAGCGATCGCCGGGGAGACGTTTGTCCCTCCCGGAATTCCCCTCCTCACCTCCACTCATCATCATCCTTCTTCCACCCACCACTGTTGACATCCACCATCCAAATCCCGAAACCCGACACCCACCCAACCGAAAACCCCAAACCTAACCCTACACTCAACAACCACTTCCCTGCCAGACAGCCAAACCATCCCAACACCAAAAAAAAAAGAGCCCTCCCATCGAGCCAGTGCCCAAAAATCCAATTCCCACTAGACCCTCTATGCCTAAGCCCTCTCCAATCACAAACCCTAACCCCTATTACCAACTCCCTAATCTCCTGAAGGATAGATCGAATCCAAGAGGATACCAGCCCTAAGGCATAGCACAAACCAAGGTAGCTCCTTTATCTCCAGCCGCATCACAACACCACATCAGATGCTTACAAGGTAGCTCAATTATTCTTCAAAGAAGTTTTCCGTCTTTATGGCATCCCCAAGACAATTGTTTCAAATCATGACACCAAATTTATGAGTTACTTTTGGAAGACTTGGTGGATGACAGCCAAGACAAAGCTTCACTTCTCTTCTTCTTATAAGGTAGCTCAATTGTTTCATCCGCAAACTGATGGACAAACTGAAGTTGTTAATAGAAGCCTTGGACAACTGTTACGATACCTTGTACATGATCATATCACAACATGGCTGAGATTGATACAACAATTTTGTTAGTTGGTCCACAGGCATCTCACCCTTTGAAGCAGTCACAGGTGTTCGACCGCGCTTGCCTATTGATCTTGTCCCCTTGCCTCTTGAAGCGCGCCCTTGTACTGAAGCCGATAACTTCATTAAACACATGCAACAAATACATGATGAAGTTCGACGACATATTGCAACTAACAATGACAGTTACAAGGCTCATGCTAACAAACATCGTCGTTTCCTAGAGTTTTCTGAAGGAGACATGGTTATGGTCCGTATTCATCCGAAAAGGCTACCGCTAGGCGCAAACAAAAAGTTACATCCGAGAAATACAGGTCCATTCAAAGTGTTGAAGAAGCTCAGTTCGAATGCATATACTCACGAGTTGCTATCTAATATTGGTTTAGCCCCACATTCAATGTTGCCGATCTCACTCTCTATCATGGGCATGATAATGAGGACGATTCTAATGAGTAAATCATTACGTTACCAGCTGCTCTGCCACCACCTAATAAAATCATTGATGTTCTTGATGATCAAATTGTTTCTACTCGTCGCAGAGAATTCAAAAGTTCCTTGTTTGTTGGTAAAACCGGCCCGTCTCCGATGCCACCTGGATTACTGCTACCAACTTCCAGCGTTTGAATCTAGATCTTTATGAGCACTATCAAGCGATTAACTCACCGGAGTCAAGTTCTTTCAAGCCAAGGAGAGTTGATGCAGCCCAACCCCAAACTAGACTCCGTAGCCCTGACGAACCCATCTGATGGGTTCCGCATGATCTCTGATCTGGCAGAGATCCCTATCCTTATTTGAGACAATATCTAAATTAGTTAGTTGCTCAATAGGATTGCGTCTAAATTCTATTTTGAGTAGGATTAGGTATCTTCCTATTTTCAATATCCTAATTAGTTTAGAAACAATGTGCTCTATATATACAGAAGAGCCCTATTGTCATTTTTCATGCTTTATTAGTCAATTCAAGTTATCGTGAGTTATCCCTTGTGTGTTATGGCTTGTGCTGTGTCTTAGAGCTGGAATCCTCTTGGATTCAATCAATCCTTCAGGAGATTGATCTATCAACTCGATCACTGCGTCAATTTGTCATTCATAGAGGCATTCCATCGAACATATCGGGTCCAAACCCATGTTCCACATGCATTAAGGAGCTCAAAACAGCCCACATTTTCTAAATTTATACTCATATGAGCTGTTTAATAATTCCATACGCCACGGGTGTATTTGCAAAACTGTTACATTGAGCTCATAACTGTTACATTGAGCTCATAAGGCACACATAGCAGGGGCAAATAGTATGCCTGTTTTGGGCTGGTGATCGTAGGGCCCAAATCTGCTTGAGCCCAGTACCCCCAGTTGCGCCCATGGGTGTGCCTAAGGGTCTGGGTCTGCCTACTCAACAAGTGGGCAATGTGGTCCCCATCCGCATTTTCGTACAAAGGGTCTGGAACAACCCAGTTTTGGTTAGCTTCATCAAAATCTTGATTTTCTTCATAATTTATTGCTCATTTCTCTCCATTATGATCTATCAAGTTAGTAAGTAGTGATTAGAGTCTGGAATTGTGGATTTTATTGCTTGCAATTGGTGTTATTAGTCAACTGTTACAACTCAGTGAACAGTCGACAGTCAACTTCTTCAATAAAACTTGAGAATTGCCTCTTTAAACTCTGTGAAGTCCTCATTATCTTTGGTGCTTTGTCCATGCTGTTGGGTGGTGAGTACTAGTATTCAGTGAGTGGTTTAATCTCTCCATTCTGTTCAAACAGTCGTCAAGTTGCCCTACAACTGTAATACTTACTGCTGTGTTGCAGTATCTGATCGGTTAGGCACTGTCCGGAGGTTCGATAAATGCCTGGGGCTACATCAACAATTGACGACAAATTAGATTAATGCATTTTTCCATCACCAAATGGTTCATGGGGCAGTATGAAGGCACCAAACCTAGGTCTGGATTCAGGATAGATCAGATCAAAGTGTGGACCCATGGAACAGTCTAAAATAAATACAGTTCAGAAATAGCCAAAAAATAACTGTTTAATGGGCCTTACTCAAATGCACCTTATTGGGCCCAAACCAATGGAACACCAACTCCAGCATGTTTGCCTGGGGTCCACCTGGCAAGATGGAGTGCATGTGGGCCCCCACAACCAGAAACATCACAGCTGTTATGGATGTCCAGCAACTTGCCCATTTCACTATTCTTTTTTATTTTAGGGCATGTTTGTATGCATGGGAATTGAAAACATAGTTATTAATGGTCAAATGGGCTCCAACAACGATTATTAAAGGGGAAGAGGGGGGGGGGGGGGGGGGGGTGGTGGGGGGAGAGAAGATACAAGGTGGCAATGTAGATGCAATCCTCACTTTCCTAGGATGGTGCATGGGCATTCATTCCGACCTCCCACTTGGTTCGTTTTTCAGTAGAGGGAAGATAATTTGATGGTCATTTTGGGAAATTCATATGGTTTCGTTAATTTTAAATATAAGTCATACAATTCCCAAGTATACAATTACATGAAACAGACACAGATTTGAAAGCATGTTCCAGTATATTTAGGTTTCTTATTACTTGGAAAAGTAGTTGTTTAGAAATTAAATGTGTAAATTGGATTTAAGTTCATGTTTTTCAAGGTTCTTTTAAAAAAAAAATTTGGTTAGGGGGGGTGGGGGGGCGCTCAAACTTGTGCACTCTTACTCACACCCATGTCCCTAATGGCTTGACCAACTGAGCAACAACAAAGGGACATCAAATCGGACAACTTGTACCAGTTCATTCATAAATTTAGTTAAATTTACATTTTCTTATCTCTCTCCATGGGATTGATGATTTTTGCAACGAATAACCAGTTGTTAAAGTTAGGATTTGTTTTCTTTTTTAATTGAGTTTTCTCAATATCTTGTATTATGGATTTTGGGACATTGAGAATTATCAGAATTTGGTTTTTCATTCCAGAATATGTCAACAATGAACTGATTTGTCGAAAGTACGTAGAGATGACAGTGGAAAATTTATATTTTCCATAGTAAAACACATACTTAAATTTATCTTTTCTTATCTCTCTCCATCAGATTGATGATTTTTGCAGCGCATAACCAGTGGTTAAAGTTAGTATTCATTTTCCTTTTTAATTAAGTTTTCTCAATGGGTTTTAGGACATCGCAGATTATCATAATCGGATTTTTCATTCCAGATTACGTCAAGATTGAACTGATTTGTCCAAGAAACATAGAGATGACGGTGGAAAAGAATTTACTGAGAATATAGTGGCATATTTGAGTAAAATGAACTTAGAAAAAAAATTCTTATTCACATACTAGCACAAAATCCCTCTAAAATCTTTTTTTTATATAAAAATCTTCATAGCTTTAGTTGCCAATTTATAGAAATCTGAAAAATCTTGCATTGCTAAAATCTTTTGGTTCTGTAAACAAGCTTTCAAAATGCCATTTTCAGTTTTCACATTAACTAGTTATATAATTGTCTACAGACATTTCATACATTTTCTCCCTAATAGTATCATGCATGGCAAGTACCAAAAGAGATCATAGATAAGAATAGCTATGAAAATACTTACTATAGAAACAAATAGCTGTCTGAAGAGATCATAAGGTGAGATGTTCTCAAATACATTTAAAATGCTTTCCCTACAAAAAAAAAATCCATAAAAGGGTCCGTCAAATGAATTTTTCTTTTTTGGTTTTTCTTTTCTCAAGTAAGAATCAAAAGTAGCACAAGAATTCCAACTCACACTGCTAAGTCCTCATCAAAGAGTGGTGCTTGTCTAACAGCAGGCAATGGCTTAGCCGTCTCCCATAGCTCACGCCACAAATTTCCTGGACAATGTCAAAGAAGCATTGACTATGAAATTCCAATTCAGGAGTCATCATCCTCATCTGAGCTTTATCCCATCAATCTGAAAATTTCTATTGTGTCTGTAAATAATTCAGTAATGCTCCAATGATTTTTTGTGTATCAACATTTTGGAGTTCAGTAATTAGCAGTTTTCTGATGCAGAAGCTAGCTTCCACTCCTCAAATGAGAGAAAAAGAGACAAATGTTGATTAAGAAGAGTGCATTTCTTAGCTGGGTTCCACTGAGGTTGCAAATGTAGCACCTCCACGGAATGGTGCCGAACAAAATAGTCAAAAAGGAGCTTCAGTATGAAAATTCTCATTGATGCGTGAACCAATTGGCTTATTCAATTTATGCCAGAATCTATTTCAAACAATAGTTTATTCTTTTCAAATGCAGCTGTAACTAACCAACCACCGACAAGAAAATATTCACAAATCATTAAGCTATGCATTAGGAGTCAGATGTCCCAAAAGATGTGAGGTGCCATACTAAGACAATGTTTAAGCTCTTAAAATTCAAACATGGTAAATTCTAACATTCTTACTTATGTATCATCATGAAGTTACATTTTAGCTTGAAAAGTCTAAGGACTTCGTACACTCTAGCAATCTCAAAATAAGAAATATGCCATATTTGTCATTTCTGTTTTTATTAACGAATCTGAAAATATATTAACCTTGTGATCCTCGTAAAGTTAAAGTGAATTAAAGAAATATATTTTTAATAATTTACTTAAGACAAAATTTACTGTGTTTCGTATTGAGATGAGGAGCTTGCCTTCTTTTTGCATTCTAGTACTTAGTTGACCTCTCCTAAATGACGTGTCTTCTCCATCAAGAGAATCTTTAGTGTCATTACATGAATCAGCACCTGTCCAATCCGGGGGAGAATGCCATCTTATGAAATCTTCTAAAATGCATCCAGGATTTGCAGCCTAATAACCAATATTTAATAAATGCACAATTAACAAGGATCATTCAAAAATAAATAAATAAATAAGATAACTATCACATGAAGCCATTGGCAACCTCCATATAGCATAAAAGTTTGACGGAAGTTTATCTTCATAGCTTGACTTTACCTTGAAAGCCTGCATATCAGAGAGCAGTTGAGAGCATCCAGCACCAACACTGAGGAATAGAAGATATGAGATCCATAAAAATATGTCCATTTTTAACTAAAGAACGTTAAATAGAACAAAGACAAAAATAACCTAATTATGAATGAAAAGCAACACTACCAGCAAAATAAAGTTCCCTACGTAATTCCCAAGTTGCCATCTATGAATTCATACGCAAAGTTATCAAAATCATACAATTCAACTTGAATTATAAAATTCAAATTACATCATAATGAGAATTATTCAGAACATATGTATAAATTGCATGTTTTAAACAAATAAAAGAGGTTTGAGTAGCCATACAACAGCAATCAAAGTTGTGCGTCAGAAATGATCACTAAGTTTTGAATCTAAAGCAGACTCTTCAACATCTAAGATCAAAGTTATCATCTCGCCCTCCTTGTTCCTCAGCCTCCGCCTGTCTGCTTGGATCGGATCGAGACAGCAACCTTCAAGCCTGTTTTCTCACCTTCCCAGCCTCATCAACCATCGCAGCCTCTAATCCACAGGTTCTCCAGCTCATCTGCAAACCTGGATCCTCCATGCCACCTAAGAAAAATGGAAAGTTGGCTTGTATTGACAAGCAATCAGCCCAGCAAAGAGCCATTGGATTTCAAAAGAATTCCCCTGTCCTGTTCTAAGGCAGGCCCTGCTTCTGGAGACAAACAATAACCATCTTTAATCAGAAGCCTATCTATTGATTCAGCCAAGAGGTCCAACGATATCTTCAAACGAGCTTCAGCTTATGGAACTGCTAAGCTAAATTCTGCAGCAACTATTCCCACCAATCCAGGCTCAGGTACTGCTACTCATTAATTGAATCTTTCTTCCAAGGCCGGACACTGTTTCTGCAACTACCACTGACAAAGGGTGGTCTTCTCTTTTTGCCCCAAATATAAAAGCTTCCAGGGCCCTTAAATTCATTCAACCAAACCCAGAAAATTCTCCCCAATAAGATGTTCAGACACTAAAGGACGATGTGCTTGCTTCTGCAAAGGAATGGGAGATTGGGAGTCTCTTGTGGGCTTCTTATTGGAAAAATACCGTACTATACCGCAGTCAAGAACCCTCTGACAGCAAGTTGGAAAGCCACATGCTCCACTGAATTCTATACTCCAGACTAAGGATTTTTCTTATTCAAATTTGAAGAATTTAAAGAGAGCCAAAGGATTCTGAAGGAAGATCAATGGAACATTTATGGACACCCATTAGTTCAGCAGAGATGGTCTAAAAAGCTGACTATCAAAAGGAAGAGTTTAATACCATTCCCATATGGAGAATATGCCCCAGTCTCAACTTCCACTTCGTATCTTCTTAAGGGTTGAGTAAAATATCCATCCACATTGGGAATCCATTGTTCATGGACTCAGATACTGCAAATGGGAAAAGGTTGAACCAAGAGATAGCAACAAAGTCAACTACAATGGGAAGGCCTTCACTCAGTATGTCAATTATATCTGGAAACCCAAGCATTGCTCTTTTGGCTGGACTTTTAATCACATGGATTCTTGTTGTCTCCACAAGAAAGACATTCAGAAAGAGGGCTCCAACTTCAAAAGCCTGCTGCAGCTGTAGACACAAATTTGGGAGTTAATTCCCAAGAATCAAATGCTTCTATGCTATCCATGTGGTTTCATTGTTTCAACCATTCAAGACCCAAATACTACCAGGACCAAGCAAATTAACCTCTTCCGATTCGACCAAGCCTTCAAGCAGTTCTTATCCTAACAGATTCAATCAATTGGCAAACTCAGATAGAAACCCAGACATTTCAATTGAAGATGAAAATGGAGCATATGATAATCCATTCCATAAGCAACAAAAAGAAGGCAAATGATCCAAATGAGATTCCAGACTTTGCTATAGTCCTGCAAGGCGATTTTCAAGAAGAAATAATGGCATCCAAGCAAGATGACATTTCCACAAGGGGGATCTCCACTTCCCAAATCCCCATGATGATTTCCATCTTTTGGAATGTAAGAGGGCTAAACAGATCCACTATGCAAGCAGAGCTTCAAGATGAGTAGCTCCACTCCAAAGCCCCATGTGTTCTGTTTATTTGAATCTAGAATTAGAGATCATAACAGTTTCCATATTGTTAATAGCATTTTGCCTCATAATTGGAATTTTGTTTCCAACATTGATCACTGTCAACTTTCCAGGATAATCATATGCTGGAATCCTAATATTCATCCAACAGTTCAGCGGTCTCCTCAACAAGAAGTTCATTGCAGCATTAATTGGGATTTTACTACTCTGCATTTCTGTGATTTATGGACCGAATTGTCCCTCTATTCTCACTCTTATGGGATGACATGGTTCACTTATCCAATTCCCATGGCTCATGGGAGGGGATTTTAATCCACAAGGATTCTGAAAACATGGTGGTGCAATTTTCAGGTCAATAGTAATAAAAGATTTCAATAATGCATCCAAGGTTCAGGTCTGATTGAAGTTCCTTTACTAAACAACAGGATGACTTGAACTAACAATAGCATTGGGAGTAGGAGGATAAGGTGTTAAATTCAAATTTCTTGCTGAATATTGGGAATTTCTGAAGCAACTGCTGGCCTTTTGGCTTATCTGATCATAGATCGCTCTTAGTGAATATTGATCCTTCTCTTAGACCATGCAAAAATCCATTCAAAACTTTCAACCCATGGTGCAAGACTCATAATTTTTCGGAGTTTTTAAGCCTGGGATAAGGAGGTGACATGGACTCCTATGTTTATATTTGTTTATGACGTAGTCGCGGATATTTAATGTACCCACAGACAGTGCCCAACCACTCAAATAATGCTCCACAGCAGTAAATATTACAGTCATACTATGATTTGATGACTGTTCGAAGAGCATGGATTGATCAAACCACTCACTCAAAACTAGCATTCACTACCAACAGCATGGACAAAACACCAAAGATAAGAGGCTTCACAGAGAATAAAAGGAGAATGACTATTCTCAACTGTTATTGAAGAAAGTCAGGAAACTGACTGTCAACTGTGCATTGGAGTGTCACACACTCGACTGTTGCAATAATAACTCAAAAGTCAATACCCTAATTGCAAGCATTGAAATCCCTAAATCTTGCCAATAATTACTTGATAGCAACTCATAGAATCTAATTCAAAGGAAAGAAACATTAAATTGCAAGTAAAGACATTCAAGCAACTTCCTAAAACAGTGCCGACCCAGACCCTTTGCACAAGGATGATCTTGGGCCCCACATGATCCACCGATTTGGAAGGTGGACCCTTCCCCTTAGTCGTACACCCATGGGCACACCTGGTGGTGATGGGTTCAAGTGGATATGGGCCCAGTTGAGCCCTGTGATCACCAGCCCAAAACAGGCACACATTCTGCCCTGTAACTATGTGTTCCCTAAGAATTCAATGGAAGAGTTTTAAAATACACCTTTGTAGTGTATGGAATTATTAAACAGCCCTTGTATGATGACGCAGGCCCTAGGGTTAGGGCTTGCACGTAAGTGCCGAAGCATGTGTCCGCATACACTATATGAGATGTCCGCAGAGATTTTGACATGATGATGCATCTCAATCGATAAAATACCCACTCAAAATTCTATTAATTATCAAAATCTGAAAGTTCCATCTCTACAATGCAATGTAAACAGTAGAAAAAACTTATAGGCTAAGAAAACCTAATCAAACTAGGAAACCAAGTAATTTTAGAAACTTACCCTAATCACAACTCTTAAATAAAATAAGAAACCTACTAGCAAATGATTAGGGAAATAAAAATATTCCTAAACTATCTCGGGGTTAACCATTCTGCATCACTTGAATATAAACTGTAATGCACATATAGCCCAGTCTCTGGGCAACCTCATAAGCGATGTGGGACTTTACATCCCCCCACTCTTAGATGAGAGCCGCCCTCGGCTCTGATACCATTTGTAATGCCCCACCCCATACCCATGCATGATATTGTCCGCTTTGGCTCATGCGGCTCAAGCCCTGTGAGCTCTGGCCCAACCTTGCCTCAAGGTTTTATTTTCGGAGCCTATTAAGCTCCAAAAGGCCTCATACTAATCACCCCATACCCATGCATGATATTGTTTGCTTTGGCCCACGGGCCTCACGGTTTTGTTTCTAATGGACCTCAATCCATCAAAAGGCCTCATGCAAGGTAAGGGTGTAAGCTCTACATACAACCCTATTCGTTTTCCTCTCTATAGTCGATGTGGGACTCCGGGGCGTCACAATCAACCCCCCTTAAGGCTGCACATCCCTATGCAGTAGCTTGCTAATCCCTATAGCCTGCCAGCCCTCATGGCCCCCCCACTTGCACCAGACCACGGGGAGGGGACCCACATTCGAATTAGTCAAGAGTCGGCTCTGATACCATTTGTAACGCCCCACCCCATACCCATACATGTTATTGTCCGCTTTAGCCCATGGGCCTCACGGTTTTGTTTCTGATGGGCCTCAACCCATCAAAAAGCCTCATATAAGGTAAGGGAGTAAGCTCTACATATAACCCCATTTGTTTTCCGCTCTATAGTCGATGTGGGACTCCATTTGTAACGCCCCACCCAATACACATGCATGATATTGTCCGCTTTGGCCCACAGGCCTCACGGTTTTGCTTCTGATGGGCCTCAACCCATCAAAAGGCCTCATGCAAGGTAAGGTTGTAAGCTCTACATATAACCCCATTCGTTTTCCTCTCTATAGTCGATGTGGGATTCCGGGGCATCACATAAACTTAGGAAATGTGGGCTGTTTCGGGCTCCTTAATGCAGGTGGGACGTCTACACATGGGTTTGGACCCCATGTATTCCATCAAATGTCTCCATGAACGCCAAAGGGCTGCTAACCACTTGATCATCAAGACCATCCACATCAATTTCCAATCTAAATTCAGTCAAAAAAGAGATTCAAAAGTGGAGGGCTTCCTAACCTCAATTCACTTGGAATGTCATTTTGGGAAGGGAGTACCTTCACACCATTCAAAACTCTTACCTCCTTGGGCTTGTTTGGCAACTCTACTAATAGAGTCAAGTAGAATAAAGTCCCCATTTCTCAAAAAATTGTCACATCAAAAGCACTTAATTTAAATTTCCCACCATATTTTTCAAAAAAAAGTCAAAAGGCAACCCCCTTTCTCTACTTAAAAGACAAAAAATACTCCACTTTCAATACAAAAAGTCAAAGATTCCATCACAAACAACTAAAAATAAAATACCATCATAACCCACTTACATTTTATTCTTTATTCAAAATAATCTTTACTTCACTCAATTCCATTAGTAAAGCCCCCAAACAGGCCAAACTCAAGATCAACGTCTACAAACAGTAGAAAAGATTGCCAAAATAAATCTTGATCATCTTCTTCTGATGCAAGAGGACGTGGCTCGCCAGAGAAATATATACATATATATATCAATCTCCAGGATTCCTTAACTAAATATTTCCACTTAATTCAAAGCCCATAAGCAAAAAAGAAGAATTCTCACCGCCAAAGATCCTCAAAGCCTTCTGCATGCTGATGATAGAGGTATTCAAAATGTCATCGTCGACTACTTCTCAATGCTCTTAGGCCCCACTCCAGATCACTTTGCAAGCAATTTGGCTCATAGCACAACTACAGGGAAGCTCCCATCCTCACAATTAGAATATCTCAGCAAAGGTGTGACTAGTGAAGAAATTAAGGATGTAATCAAAAACATGAATCCGATGAAAGCTCCAGAGTCTAATGGATTCACCGGTCTCTACTTCAAATTTTGCTTACCTATTATAAGGGAAGAAGCTCATGTTGCCATCAAAGATTACTTTAGGTATGGGAAACTCCTAAAGCAAGTCGAGGACACTTTCATAGCTCTCATTCCTACAGCGGATAATCTCGAGTTGCCCGAACACTAAAGAACTATCTCCTTAAAAAATGACATTTACAAGATCACCACCAAAATCATGGTCAATAGGATGAAAATCATTATGCCTGACATAAGGTACTTCCCAATCAGCTTTCATTAAAGGTAGATCCATTACGAATAACATACTTCTATCCCATGATCTCTTTAAAGCATTTCATTTCCATCTTAACAAGGGGACTCCTACGGGCTACAATGTGCATTAAGATTGATCATAGGAAGGCTTTTGACGCAATCAACTTGGATTTTATCAAGGAGGACCTAAAAGTCCCTTTTTTCCCAACTCATTGTATTGGGCTTATCATGTCATGCATTACCACCCCATCTTTCTCAGTTCTTATAAATGGAGAATCCAAATGTTTTATAAGACAAGGATGTCCTCTTTATCACCTCTAATTTTTGCCCAAGCTAAAGAAGTATTCTTTGAGGCTCTTAATTCTATGAAGCAAAATGGCCTTATTTTTACCCCTTTAAGGAAGTCTCTCCATTTTCCATTTTCATTTCCCTGCTAATGTCATGCTATTTACGAAGCTTCTCCCATTTATGCAGGCCATCTAAAGCTCCTACTCAGAAATTTTCACAAATACTCAAGCCTCAAAGTTAACTTTTGTAACACCACTTAACTTAAATTAGGGGTTAGAAATTTTGTGTTTATTTTAAATTAATGTTTTGCTTGGTGGGTGATAGGATTTAATTTCGAAAGAATTATAAGTTCTATGAGATCTGGCGAGCCTAGGCTGAGGTGGCAGAACCGGTTAAAATTCAGTGTACCTATCATCCACCAAGCCCTGGATATAAGGGACTCCACCACTCCCACATCGGAAATATCCAAGTCCTAACCCTGGGCTTATAAGTCAAACCTCATCATAACTCAACACGACACAATTCAAAACCGTGCGGCCCCGGAAACCGTAAGAACTATAGAGTTAGGCGTGCTCGGGCGAGAGTAGTACAAAAATGGGTGACCTCCTGGGAAGTCCTTGTGCGCAGGCCAAAGCGAACAATTTCATACGGAGTTGGACAGGGTTGTGACAGTTGGTATCAGAGCCGAGGACGGCTCTATTTCCGGTGGGGGAGAATGTGAGATCCGGCAAGCTTAGGCCGAGGTGGCAGGTCTGGTTAAAATCCGATGTGCCCACCACCCGCCAAAGAACACCCTAGATATAAGGGACTCCATCACTCCCACATCAGAAATATCCAAGTCCTGACCTTGGTCTTAGAAGTCAAACCCCGTCTTAACTCAACATTACACGTTTCAAAACCGTGGCCCCGAAAACCGTAAGAACCATGTGACATTCACCCAAGATTCTGCTAAGCAATAAAACAAGAAAGAAGAGTGATTGAATTTGGTGTCCCTCCAAGAGGATCGACCCTTTTATTAAATAGATTTCAGAATCCCCCAATTAGGGCTACAATTGTGTTCATTGTAAATGAAAGAATCTCCTAAAATGGAAAGCAATAAGAACATTATTTGTACACCATTTAAAAAAATATATATCTGTACACGATTTTGTGTTTTGACTTTTACATAGCTGGATTGGACCCAACCTTTCTAATTTAAAAGTGAGTTGGGTTGGAACCAACCTATCTAACACACCCACCCACCCCTCCTCAAAAAAAAAAAAAAGATACCGGGGAATCAATAAGCATCAATTTGTTAACCAAGAATTGATGATGGGGTCTCGATAGTCCTATTGTGAAAATATCTGCAATTTGTAGGGCCGTTGAAATGTGAGGAAGACTGATTGTGTTTCTGACATGTTCATCTCGAATAAAATGACAGCCAACCTCAATGTACTTAGTGCGCTCATGAAAAACTAGGTTGGCTATAATTCGGATTGCACTTGTATTATAGAGGTGTCGAGAGGCGTTGATTAAACCCAAGGTCTAATAGCAAGCCACGGAGCCAAATTATCTCAAAGAAGCAGTGGACATAGCACGATATTCGGCTTCAGTAGATGGCTTAGAGACTTTGTCCTGCTTCTTACATTTCCATGATATTAACAATTCCCTTGGATACATGCATCATCAGGTTGTAGAACGTCTGTTATCTGGACAATCTGCCCAATCAACATCATAATATGTTGTGAGAGAGAGTGAAGTGCCAACTGGAAAAAATGAGCCACAAGTGGAGGTGCCGAGTAGGTAGCGGCCGCTACGGAGAGAGACAGATTTCTATTTTAAAAAAAAAAAAGTTAAATGCATAATAAGACTTATTTCTTTTTTTCTTCTCTCCAAATAACATTTCTACGCAACTCTTCAACCCTTCTATATTTAAAAGAACATAAAAAAATTTTAAAAATAATAATAATAAAAAAACACATGATCTCACTGAATTATAATCAATACAAAGAGTTCTTCTCTAGGTACATCCTATTAGATACCTTATTTGGTAGAGGTATTCTTTTCTCTAGGTACTCTTTAGTATTAAATCATGACTTTATGACCTTTTTTTTTATGAGCGAGCATTTCATTAGTTTCTAAATTAGCATAACTAAGCAACATGAATACATGTGAAAAAAAATGATTATTACTATTATTTTCTATTTATACAGCGATACAGGACCTCATACGATAAGGGGACCGATACGCCCTCTTTTCTTAGTTACTTTTGCAAAAAAAAAAAGAAACATTTTCTATCATTTTTCAATATTCTAGATTTTCTACAAATTCCTTAGATTTTTTTGATGAATTTTTCAAATCGCACCGCTACGCCGCTACGTAGCGTTTTGGCGGCGGGTCGCTACCGCTATTTTCATCCTTGAGTGGTAGTATGAGTGGACAATGCGAGGACCATAGCAGAGCCCCATTGGTAAGCATAGAACATGGATAAATTCTCTTAGTAATGTTGTGGGCCATAGGTTCCTCAATCTGTATGCACTGCTAAATCTGGCAGTAGTAGTTTATAAATAATACAGGGTTGGTTCTCCATATGGAAAGTAACATCTATTTTTCCAATCATGATGTACATGTTGTGTGCTAAGAGGCAATCTTAAAGTTGACAGTGATGAAATAGTATTATATTATGTGATGTGATGAACATTGATGATTAATCCTTAGAAATTGATAAAGCATGCATGTAGAATCTGCACACTATATTCTTGTTGTTGAATGCACATCCCCCCTTGAATTACTTGAATTGTGCTTAATTACCTGATCCACAGTCGAATGATGAATTGGAAACTATTCTGATTATTAAATTTTGTGTAACATCATGTAAGAAACTTTTTACAATGAAAGCATCTCAAGCCTATGAAATGGTTAGTTATCCAGTTGTCCTTACACCATTGGGTACCAATAATGACGTGGTGCAGGGCATAATAAAATCCGGAAGGGTGTAAGGGGTTGATCTCAAACTACCTTGTTGTAGGTGTTGAGAGCAACAAAAGGAAAATATTCTAATCTGAGTTCTGGTTATGTGGCTACCAAGAAAAAGAACATCTTTTGGATGAACCTGAGTAACCGGGACTGACCCATTGGACACCCCAAGATCCCTAGCACATACCAAGGCCATGATATAAGGTTTATTCCCTGACTCACAGGTCAGATGTGCTACTCCCTGACTCATAGGTCAGATCCATCATTCCCTGACTCACAAGTCAGATGTATTATTCCCTGGCTCATAGGCCAGATAAATCATTTTCTGACTCTCAGGTCAGTTATGCTGTTCACTTAACTACAGGTCACCTACGTTCACTGACTGTAGGTCGGTCCTTTTTACATAATATGAAGCATCCATGAAGTATTTTATTGGGTAGTGTTGCCTGGTGGTTATGGGATTGTCTGAAGGTTAGTTTTGGGAAACCTTGACCGGACCTTAATAAATGTATTCCTATTATTATTGCAGTGTCGTTCTTTCAGTTAATATAAAAATTGTGCACCCACGTAGATTAGAGTTTATATTCTTGCAGCGTCATTATTAGAGTTTATATTCTAAGGATTACCATGATGATCAAGGCATAGGATTTGACTTGTGCACTTGAGCAACAGACTCACATAGAAGAAAAGAAGAAGAGCTAGTTTTCATCATTTTTATTTAATTAAACTTCCAAAGACTTTATAGTGGATTTGGTTTTCAGTTTAATTAATTATGTTCAGATTGACCTTGTTAAGCAAATCTTTAATCTTAAAATGAAGATCTCTGGTTAACTAGGTAAATGCCTGAAATTTTATTATGCAAATGGATTTGATACAAGTATGTTCTGAGATACTTTTATAAGTCGTGACACAGAATTCGAAGGGCCCTGGATTTTGGGCTGTGACTACTTTAGTGTAAGTACCACATACTATGCAAACTCACTCAAGGAGAACCAAGAGGAAATCAGTGTTATCATGGGTATTCCAACGGGGTCTATCCCGATCAAATTCTTGGGCCTCCCATTACATTCTAAAAGTTATCTACTTTGGAGTGCAACCCAATTCTTGAAGTCAATGACACACTGGCTAGTTGTTGTGCTAGAATAGTGGACTGTGCAAGGAGAGTTCAACTCATAAACTCCATTTCTTCTGTCCTTCCATGCTTTTTGGTGTAATTGTTTTCTTTGGCCAAAAAGTTGCATTGAATGTGGAGACCCACTGTCGAATTTTGACTAAATTGACAAATAGCCTTTTTATAACTTCAAGCTATCTAATAATTAATTGTTGAGTTAGCTTGTTGCTCTCCAGTTGGCTGACAACTTTTCTTAGTTCTTGGAAAATGTAGGACTGTAAAAAAATTCCAGATGTAAGAAGTATCCTACGGCATGCAAGAGCTATGCATTTGGTAGTCCCATGTTTGAATCAACAATCCTCTAATAAGGAAGGTAATCTGATTCCTTCTTCTCCGTATTCTCTCAATCATCTTCTTCACCTTGTCCATTGCTTCATTCAAACAGACCATGGCAAACCTATCATCACTAATTAATGATTCACCCACCTTCAAGATGTGCCCTAAATTTCCCTAGAATGAACTATTTAGGAGAAGATCACAAATCCCTAAGCCAATTGGAGAAGAAGCATAGCTCAAATGCACCAATACAACACTGTTTCCTAAGTTCCCCTTTAAACTATAAAAACATTGTAAGCTGACGAAATTCAATGCAAATCTTGTGATGCTTGGCCAGATTTAAGTCTCTGGCTTTTGTAAAATCTTTTCTCAAAATATTCAGGATCCATGTACGGTTACAAATGATTGTGGGAATCTTTCTAGCTTTCTCAATAGTAGATGCATTGATTGGAAAGAGATCAAGCTTTGCCATGTTCTCGAGAATTAAATCTATGCAGTGAACTGCACAAGTTGTCCAATAAAAAGTACCACACTTATCCACTAATTTCCATCGAGCTACTCTATAACTAGCTTAATTTTCAGTTGTATATTGTACAACATTAGCCAACAAATATAACAACATCATCAAAAATTCGAAACAATGTGTCCGCAATTTTCACAGATCCACTTGCATCTACAGATTTCAAGAACAAAATCCCTTTACAACAAGTGACCAAAAATATACTCGATGTGATCTGTTTCACATCTATCCATCCATATGCCATTATGGAACATCTGGTTGTACTCCAACTTTCTTTTAAGTGACTTATGAAGTCGTTCACTTCAGTCACATTGTTTCTCAAAAGTTTCCCTTAGACGATGATAAACGGACATTTTATATCTAGGACCTATTGATAAAATAGCATCTACCATGGGTTACTAAACTTTAAAATGGGCAGCATTGAAAGCAATGTTAGCATCAAACCACCACCAACTTATGATCATATCAGCCAAATCAACCATTTCCTTTGTTGCTAGAGCAGATTCGATGCTCTTGGGTTAGCCATCCATGGTACATGCTGATCGAGCCCCATCACTTGTTTACTTTTTTTTAATTATTCCCTGTACAGGTCCTCGTATCAATCACTTATTCCTTTCCTCTTAGACTATTTGCAACTTGGAGTTGGTAATAGACTTGAATAATCCTCTTCTTCATATTCTCCTTCTTCTACATCCATTGAGGTCCCATATGGGTTACCAATCTTTGAATTTGTTTTATTCTCTTTCTTACTGGTTATTTAACATTTTCTCCATTTGCAAATTTACATTTGCATCACCTGGGAGATGGTGCAGTGTCACATTTCATCCCAAGTAGATGCTCTTTAAATCATGTGTTCCCCTTTCCCTGATGCATTTGTTTAAAAATATGCAAATTGTTTGATTATTTTTCCCAAGCACTAGTATTGCTTAATTCCATGCAGGATCGACAGACCTAGCAAGGACCGAAGTTGTTAAAGATGATACCTGCCCCCTACTAGTTGCATCCTTATATAATGAAGCACTCATTGCAATAATATTATCAAATAGAATAACCTAAAATAGAAAAAAAGATTAAATATATTTATATAAAAAATAGGTTATTTTCATGCATATGTTGTACAAGAATTGCATATCACAATCAAATAAAAGAACCAAAAATAGAAAAAATAGATTTTAAACAATATTTAGAACAAAAAATGAGTGATTTTCATGTATATGTTGTACAAGAATTGCATACCACAGGGACCCATTTTCATTCACATGAATTGCCCATCTCTCTCACCATAAACAAATGGTGGGGATCATCAGTTGAGTGAATAGGAGCTTTGGACGAATGGAAGGGATCACATGGACCCATTTTCATTTTAAGTTTTCATGATCAAATGGGAAGGATCACATGGACCCATTTTAAGGATTCACACAAGCATCATGATGGAGAGTAAGGAAAAGGCACATCGGCTGGGGGGGGGGGGGGGGCGCGCCGGGGGGGGGGGGGGGTGGGGATGAGATGGAGCAAATCTGCATAAATGAATGATAGTTCAAAGTTCAAACAGCTTCAAACCAAATAGAATTAGGATCAATAAAGAACAGCTAAGCTTTCTGGTATTACATGGCATTAAAATTGTTCTTTTACATTGAGAGTCTACAAATACTTATTCAATTAGTTAGTGATGACCAGCAAAGAATAATCTAGATTTTCATGTGTTCAAATGTACTCCAATTATAGTCACAGACCATTGAATAAGTATTATAATTGTCACATAGGAGGCCCATCTCTGTTGCTTTACTTAATGAATTGATTGCTTGATGAGTAACTTTGTGCTGGCTGATATTCCCCAAACATTGAAAGTACCGGTCAATCAAATAGGAAGACCATGATAATGTAGGAAACCACAGGCAACATGATAATATTCAATTTCTGAGGAAGTAATCTGTCAAACTAAAACAACAATTGTTAAGAGCCTGACCTTCCTGTTCTTAGCACAAATTCCTCTGTTTCTCTGATAAGATCTTCAGTAAGAATTGGGCCCTCCTGCATATACCAAGGAGCAAAATTCAAAAAAAATGAATCAAGCCAAGGAAACAATAATCTTGTTGTTGAGAAAGATCCCACAAACCTGGGTCACTGGACAGTATACTGGTTCACCAGTTTCTAACATGGTTAAACCTTCAGCTGGACAATCAGCTCCAAGACGAGGAACAAGATCCCCATTGTTGATCCTAGCATAAATAATTGAGCTTAAAGAGGAGTTGCATGGACAAACACCTAAATCTTCATTTGTACAATTGTCTTGTTGCACTATGGAATCTAGTGACTCAATCGCAATATCGCGGCGCCTCTTCCTTGCAATACAACAATTAATAACCTGCAGTTGCTGATGCAAAAGACAGTAATTTAGGTCTGGAGTCTCATCCAATGGCACATGAGGTACCGGCTGTCCTTCATACCACAATCTTCGCAGCTGCATTTATAAGGAATTCGTCAATGACCGCATGAGATCAAGCTCCACAACAAATTCACACTTCATGGATCATGAAAAATAAAAATACCAGCAGTGGTCAAAATGAAATGGAGGATTATAACCTAGGGTACATTGTACATAATAAAAACCTTCATTTCTAAATTCTAAATAAAATTGGACTTCTAGAGGACAGCCAGGGCTCAATTTGATAAAACAACATTTCATAGATAATGACAAAAATAACACCACTGGTTAAAATGCAATAGAGGATGATAACCTAGTGTGCAGTGTACAACTTAAAATTCTTAATAAAACTGAACTTCTAGAGGACAGATGGAACGCGGTTCGAAATAGTTTGTATTCATATCCCCTGGATATACCAGCAATGGCTAAAATGTAATGGAGGATTATAACCTAGGGTGCAGTGGACAACTTGAATACTAAATAAAACTGAACTTTTAGAGGACAGCTAGAACTAAGTTAAAAATAATTCGTATTTATATCCCCTGAATATACCGCCAAACTTCAAGCAAAGTTTATCCCTTTTACTGTTACAAAGATTATCTCATCAGGCAAACATATTTGATCTAAAGGATGAATTGACACTCAAATAAAATGAAGCCTAAGCTTCTCACTGTAGCACCTATAGCAACAACAACAATGAATCAATGATGACAAGGATAACAATGACAAAAACAACAATAATTACTAATTTGGATAGAATAAAGGAATAGATAAAAAGAAAAGTTAAAGGGGAAAATAAAGATTATAAACTAGAGGAAGAAGTTTTAAGATAATAATCATTCTTTCACCCCTAGTAAGCATACCACTACAAGATTTTTTTTTTTTTTATAGTACAACAATACTATAAAGAATGACACAACCTCCCAACAACTTGTGAACAGATATTTTCGTTGGGATACACAAGAGACACCACCAGATTGAGTACATATGCATACTGCCCACCTCATATCCTGCAGGATCTTTCAAACTATAACGCCAATACCAATTGAGTTATATAGGTGTCATGACCATAGTTTTCCAGCCTGGTGAGTTGACAACGAACTCAGCCAAGTCAACTTAACTAATTGATGTGCCAGGCCAATGGGTCTTGCCTGGGATGAGCTTTGGTCGAAACCTGGCTGACCAAGCCAAGACAACTCAGGACGCACTCAACTCATTCAGGTTGTGATGAGTCATCTAGGTCGGGCAAAGGGTACTATAGTCATGTGGAAAAGTAAAAGAAGAAAAAGTAACTAATATTTAAGTTATGGTTTTGAGTTTTTATCAGCCCTATCGGCTCCTTCCCATCCCAAAATCTATCCTGCATGTAGAAGATGACTCTCTCAAACATACGCAAGGGAATGAGATCCAACTCTCTCTATCAACAACAGAATGAGTAGTATTTTTCCTTTTCTGCACAGACATTCTCAATAATTTACAGAATACTAATTTGAGCCCAGATCCTTACTTCAGCAACAACGCTGCACCAAAATGATGCCATTTTCTGTAGGGTCTTCATACGACCAATTATTTCAGAGAGTCGAACAACAAAGCTTTCTGGAGGGGCACCATGGATATCTCTTGGCAAACTTGATGTTGTAAGAGTAGCTGAACCAGAATCATCATTCCTTCTGGGAATAGGATCTTCTGCAAACATCTTGTAGATATTACTATGGAAGTGGAAAATCACCAAGGAAAAATGGATAACATTTAACAGAAAACTACATGTCAGGAGAGATAAAATCTGTCTAGTCAAAAGCTATATTTACCCGTATTAAATAACAAACGGATCAAAGAAGTGATATCGTCATAATCACTAAGGTCACGAGTCAATTTCTCCTCCTTTTCACGAAGCACTAATGACTTTACAGCAGAAAAGCTTAAGCTTGACCTTTCTTTGACAGGGGAGGAACCTCTGGCTGATTTTACGAGATCTTTTAGAGAGTTAAAATTCTTTCCATTCCTGTTAAAAGAGAATCAGTGGTTAATAACAAAAAAATAAAACTGAACTGAAGATTAAGTTGAAAACACACAAGCAAATTGGGAAGTCATAGAAGGTAATGGCATTTTGAATATATATATATATCTGTGTGCGTGTGCATATATTAGCATCAGAAAGTAGTGAGAGAGGACCTAAATCACCGAGGATCAACTTATATGAGTTATAATAAGGTCTTTTTCCTTCAGTAGCAAAATTTGCAATAACTGAAAAATATTATAATTGTACTGTATGAGTTGTAAACTGTAACTGTGAGATGCGTCAACAGTTACCCATGTGTCAAAAAAATTGCAATGGCAATGAGTTCCCTACATAAATATCAACCCTGTATAAAACTGACTTTGCTAAGGAATCTGGTATTCCTTTCACACTCATACATGTGAAAAGGATACCAACAAGTCTGCAATGAAATGAATATTACAACCAACTCAAATTCATTTTCTTCTTTAAACTTTAATCAACTTTAATTCCACTAATGATTCTGTTCGTTCCTAAGATTGGAAGTGTACAAATATATACAATTAAGAATTACATTTATAACCATTCAAAACAATGAAAAATAAATAAATAGTATAGATTTATAATGATAAGAGTCCATAGCAAAGTGTGAAGGTTCTTAATGTACCTCATAGTTTGAGTCTTGTTACCATTCCAAAAAAAAAAGGCATTTAACACATAGAAGAGACAAGACACCAGACCCACTGGTCCAGTTTATGATGAGGCTAAGGTGGGAAAGGTTACAAGGGAAACAAACCCTGATAAAGCAAGTCATGGGGCATTTACAAAGAGGTGGGTAATATTTCAAGATCATCCCCACATAGAGGGCAAGTTGGTGGAATCAAATTAAAAAATTTATGCAAGCACTCCCTAGTGTTAACTGTTAAGACACCCAACCAGAGCCCTTCACGTGAAAAATCCAACCTTTGGTATGGGAAGGTTCCATGATTTCTTCCACCGAAAATATGGGCCAAAATTCAGCAGGTGGATCTGATGGTAAAGGGCATTAGAGGGGTGCAAGTTCCCGCATTTCATCTTTACAACTTGGATGGTTTCGACCCCCAGGAGGAATAGAAGATGCAGCATGAGCTATGTCCAGATCCCACCAGCACTGGATTTTTAGCATGTCCCAGTTGAGTTATATTTATTATTTAATCATTTGGTACAAAGAGGTTAATGTGTCAGCAAAGAGCAATAGTGTTGATGATAAGCATAGAACACTGTAATATCTGAAGTATCAATTTCTCATCAGCAAATAAGAATGAAGAGGCCAGTTATGGTTTTTTAGAGATTTTTTTTACTGGTTAAAAAATAGTTTTTGTTAAAGAGACTAATGTAGGACAAAGAGAAAAAGAAGCTCAAGCACTTATCATCAATAAGAAAAAAGTCTTACTCAGTAGCCATTGCCAACTGTTTAATGATAAACGAAGGAGGAATAATATCAATTTCAGAGGCACTTGAACCATCTTCAAGTGCTATTGAACACTCCACAGCCTGAAAATGTGGATACCACGTACAAAAAGCAAGCAGTAAAAACACTTGTCAGAAATACTATTTGTAGGTCAAAAAAAGAATAGTAAAACTCATTGCCTCCCAACCAGTAAAAGTGGCAGCAACAAGGAATAGAGACAACAGATTTCTAAGATATATTTAGCATAGGAAAAATAGGGTTCAGAAAATATGGAGATATCACTTCTGTGTCCTCTCTTTTTAAGAAAAAATCTGAACACTTGCATGTGACTATATATATTTTATCAGTATAAGCTGTGTATATGGATGCACTTCAAAATTGAAAATCATGCGTCTGATTTTAGCATAGAGGACTATATGTCTCTGCATTTAGATCTCAAGCCGCACTCATTGCCTATGCGTCTAACATATCTTTTAGGAATCAAGAGAACCCATTTCTAAAATGGGGATTTTCATAAGATGGAGGATTTTCAGAAATTCTCCATTTCTAACGTCGCTATTTCTATAAAAAAAAAAAAAAAAAATTCAGACAAGCACCTAAAAAAACAGCCCCTGCAACACCTAAAAATTGTTAAGAATCGATACACAGAGGAGAGATAGACCACGATGAGCGACAGAGCCGGAGGGTTTACTTGTCACAGATTTGGGGATTTCTAGAGAGAGAGAGAGAATGGGTTTTGTTCCATGGAGATGGGCCAGCCAGCCCATATAGACCTAATGGGCTTTTTTCAGATTTGTGGGGGGCTGAAGCCCCCAATCACCCATACATAGGTCCACCCTAGCATCGATAGGTGCTAAATTAAGAAAGACTGGTTTGAAATGGTTTGGACATGCCCAATGCCAGTCAACAATGGCAACAGTGAGGCAAAGCATGCAAGTTGATGGCCCCCCAAGGAAAAGGGGTAGTCTAAAGAGAGAATGGATGAAAAAAGCAAGGATAGATCTAAAGAAGTGCAACTAGCTGAGGATTTGGCCCAAGATAGACTGGAATGACAAGACAGAATCCATGCAGCTGACCTAACGAAGTTGGGGTAGGGCTCTGATGATGATGATGAACCCCTCTCTAAAGAATGTTTGACAATGCTGTTACTGGAGATTTCAATTTTGCTATTGGGTATTATAATTTATAAGCGGATAGCTTGTGGTGTCAGTACTAGTTGTGAAATGTTGGTATCTGCAGTAAACGGTTCCTGTTACAAATGGATTTGAACAGTATTTGAACTGAGCAGTTGTAAGCATCACCATCATCTGACATTATTTGACCAAGAGCAGTTGAAAAACAAGGCTGCTGAGTTTTGATGTCTCAATGAAATGAGGCGCAGCTGTAGAAAAAGAAGGTTTGAATGTAATTAACTTACAGGCCCAGCTTTCATTCTGATTCTTATAAGTGCTTCATCATTGGGTTAAAAATCAATTTCGAATTAAAACAAAGTTCTTTGCAGTGATAATGATAGAAAATGCATGTCCCATGAACCAAAAAGCAACACAATCAACATTGAATGAAAAAATAAAAACGATGTGAAGTCATTATATATGAATGGTCAGGATATGGCAAGCAGCATACCTCTTCTTTGTCTTTGGATTTAGATTTTGTAAACTGTTCTTTATCTGCGGATTTCTTCAACGTCTTGTGGGAGTCTCCCTCTCTCTCTTCATTAGATGATAGAAATAAACATAAGTAAAAGATGAAAGAATCGTTCTACGGTGATGGAATAGAAGGGTGGGGGGGTTATGAAAGAAATGAACCTCGATCGTTCTTGAAATCGGTTTTGATGTCGGTGAGGACTTTCTCGGCCTTGGCTGCGGCCGAATGGAAAGCCGTTTTGGTTCTGGAAACGAGAGAAGAGGAGAAGTCCATAGGAGGAGGATCGGAACGAGGAAAGCGTAGCAGGTGCGTTGGCTTCGGATTCCGGGATTCGCTGACAAACGGAACATACACATCGATTCCAATGAGGCGGAGACTCTGGAGCCTCTCTATTTTTTATTATTTTCTTCTTTCTTGTTGGGTTTTTAAACTATTGTTTTTTTCTAACGATGATGATGAAAAAAAACAGCACACATGCATCTACATGTACTTCGGTCCTTTTGTAGAATACCCCGTATATTTTGATATTTTATATTAAATTTATCTGTAGTTTTAATTAGAGGAATTTACAGGTAAAATCCCTTTAGGACGGCATACGTCCCAGCAGGACCCGGTTCAATTTTCGATACGGAAGGGATCCTCATTTGGGCTTTTTTTCATTTTTTTTGTCGTTTTGCGATATTGTCGATATCGACAATTTATAATTGTCGATATCGACAATTATGCGAGTATCCACTTATATCTCGGCCCGATTCCACTTTTCGCATTTCTTCATTTGGGTCGTCTTCAACACTGCTCTGGAGTTTTTTTCTTTTAGAAACCACCATAAATCGCCATCTCCATGGTGGTTGAATTCCATTAAGACAAAGGTACACACATTATCTACTACGTTAAAGTGCTTTATGTATCCTAAAACACCATAACCTAGATTCTTGCCCAATATGTAATTGTTAGAAACCCTAGAAACCGTGGGAAATCTTCTTTCTATGCCTTAGGCAACTGTGGTTTGTGGGGTTTGAAGGGTTTGTTTTGTGATTGCGTTAGCGTCCATTGCTATTAGAAATAATGTATTATGAATAAATCCAACAGTGGGAGAACTGTTTGGTCATGAGTTGGTTTCTTTTGGAGAATGGATGGAATAATGTGTGAGGGATAGCCACTGGCACTCAATAGCATTGTTCCAAGCTTTATAATAAATAGACTATTGATGAAAATGCCTTTTCTTTCTTTTGATAAAACTATTGTTGTAAATGTTTAGCTAGTCGTAAACGTTTTTGAACAGCTGCTTAATCTTTTTATTTGGCATGGTGTGCGGAGTATTTATCAATGAATGTGAAGACATTTTCTCTACTCTCAGAGACATACAAATGCTGTTAATATAGATCTGTATTAACTGACATTTGTACCTAATGTTCATCTGATATAATGACAGCATGTCAGATAGAGAGGTGTTGTTCATCTTCCACTATGGCGGTGACTTTGAATTCGATATAAGTCGTGCTGTGTACAATGAAGGAAAACAAAAGATGAGATTTTTAGCTACAGATATAACATATGAATCTCTTGTTAAAGAAGCAATTGAAGTATCTAATGGGGACTTATCCATCCAGAATCTAAGCATGCAATACCTATATCACAACGGACGGGCATACTCCCTGGCCAGCGTTGATGATGATAATGATGTTAAGAGTATGTTCAAAGCGTCGGGTGATGAATCGAATGGGATATATTTATATGTCTTCAACGGTCTGAAGAAGGAGCAATGCATAGAAGGAGATGATTGGAGGTACACTTGTTTGCATAAGTAGATTATACAACACTAATTACTATATTCTCCTTCCTACTTGCTTATTTATGTAACGATTCATTGTAGGTTTCAAAGGAGCTCTGTTCGTTGCTCTTGTCCGGACAAAACAAGGAAGTCAACAGGAACTTCAAACAAAAAATAAGTTTTTAATTCAACGAGCTCTGGATACGTACCTACCATCAACATCCGCGAAGACAAAGACATGTTTTTTCCTTCTGTGCCGGTCGATTGCAGTCCAAGTCAGACGGTCGGACAAGACACTGTCTATGATGATTTGGTATTTGGGACAGACTATGGTGGTGATATCTATTTTGATGGGCCTCCGTCTATAAGCCAAATCCATTCAATTCCATTGGCGAATGCCGAAAGTAAAGTTGAAGTAGCCAATCTAATCAATGAGAATGTTCACTGTAATGAAACTCCAGCTGAAGTTGCAGGAGCCGATCGAAGCAATAAGGCATTTTGTTGTAATGAAACTCCAACTGTCGATCTTGAGGATAAAATGGAGCCCAATGACATAAACACAGATGTTGTAAACAACTCGGCACGGGAAATGTGGATCGGCCGTGAGTTCCAAGATCAAAAAACGTTCCGGAAAACTTTGGCTAAGTTCACAATTTATGGCAACTTCACCCTTAAACCCCTGAAGACCAACGCGACCAAAGTAACTGCATGCTACAGAGATTAAGAATGTCCATGGCGTATTCACGCTTCAATCATCGAATCAGGCCCAAAATTTAAAGTAAGGACGTACAATCCTAACCATAAATGCCCAATGCCAATGATGGACATGGCACATCGACAAGCATCTTCGGCACTTATTACAGACTTCATCATAGATAGAGTCAGACAAAATGTCAATTTGAAACCGAAGGAGATCATGAATGACTATCAAATGAAGTTTGGGGTGACCATTATCTACAGGAAGGCTTATATAGCAAGGGAGATGGCACTGAATATTGTTCGCGGATCGTATGAAGACTCCTTCCAGCAGCTACCTCTTTATTGTAAAGAACTTCATTTGAGCAACCCTGGCACTGTAACGAACATAGACACCATAACAGAGGACCGTTTCAGAAGATTTTTTTGGGCATTCGGACCTTGTTTAAGGACTTTCACGTCTTCGTTGAGACCGGTGATTGCTGTTGACGGTTCACATCTCCGAGGCAAGTATCCAGGTGTATTACTTGTAGCAGTAACACATGATGCCAATCAAAAGCTGCTACCAATAGCATTCGCCTTTGTGGAAGCCGAACGCCGTGATAGCTGGGAGTGGTTCCTTGCTAATTTGTTCATTTCGCTCAGGGAGCCCACCAACTTGACTATTGTTTCAGACCGTCAGAAGGGCCTCATTCCAGCGTTGAGGAACACCATATCATCCGCATTTCACTGTTATTGTTGTCGCCACATTGCTGAAAATATCAAGGCTGCTTGTAGTGATGGCGCAATCATAAGTAAATTTTGGGGGGCAGCAAAGTCGTATGGGCTTTATGAGTACGATGCTTACATGATGGATATGCGTGCAGTAAGCCAAGAGGCATTCAACTACATTGAGGCAATTGGGCGGCAACGTTGGGCGAATGCATATGTAGAAGGCCGTCGGTATGACATGCTTACTAGCAACGCGGCCGAGTGTACTAACAGCCTCTTAAGAGACACAAGAGTCCTGCCTATCACAAAGCAGGTAAAGGAAATACGTGCCAAGTTAATGGAGTTCTATCATAAACGACACCTCCTTTCAGAAAAAATAACAACTCGTCTAACTCCGTATGTGGAGAAACTACTAAGCAAAGAAATGGAGGATGCTTGCCGAGTGCATGTACGAATAGCTGGGCTCGTTGAATTTTAGGTTCAATCTGCGGAGTACGTAGATGTTGTTGACCTCGAACGGAAAACTTGCACATGTCGGAAATGGCAGCTCTTAGGCATCCCGTGTTGTCACGCATTGGCTTCAATAAAGGTCTGAAATTATGATCCGTACGCATTTTTGCGAGCATTGGTATTATTCAAGCACTTACCGTACATCGTACAGTGAAGTCTTACATGGTACTCGTGACATTAAACAATGGGAGCACACATGTGATGTTAGGGTTCTTCCACCGAGAGCTACTAAACAGCCCGGACGTTCAAAAAAGAACAGGATCCGTACTGAAGATCGTGGTAGCCAGAGGAGGGTCGTTACTTGTTCAAATTGCAAAGGAAGAGGGCATAACCGTGGAGGGTGTCGCAATCCTCCAGTAATAAGCTGATGGAATAGTTATACAGTATTTTTTGAAATGAGCCACTATTATTTGGTAGTATTTTTTGGATGGTCTCATTTGATGCATATAGTCTCGTTGGAAGTAAGAACAGTTGTGCAGGATTAGTTGTGCAAGAATAATTGGTCTCATTTTTTTGTTGTATTTTTTGGGTGGTCTCATTTGTCTATATATTTGGAGAGACTATATGCATGACAGTAGTTGTGTTCCATTGTAATTATAAACCTAATTAAGTAAGAACAGTTGTGCAGCAATTTTTTTGAAAGCTTTAGAACCAGAATAGTTGATCCTATTGTAGATTAATATCTCTATATGTATATTTTGTATGGTCGTCCTGTTATGTAAGTGGATATTGGAAATATAGCAATGGTATTTGTCCCTTTGTGTTTTGATTTGAGCTTACTTCAGTAGCACTGAAATGGTGGTTTTGACAACATAATGTATCTGTTATTAAGAATTTATATGAAGTTTGTATGTACAGAGTTTGATGGTATCACCTGGGCTTTAGTAGATTCCAGAATTTGTTGTCGATATCAACAACTTAACTGAAACATTGAATTTCTGGAAAATGATAGTACCTGTCGATATCGACAACTTTTGTTGTCGACATCGACAACTTAACTGAAACATTGAATTTCAGAAAGATGACAGTAGTTGTTGATATCGACAACAAATTGTTGTCGATATCGACAACTTAACTGGAACATTGGGTTTCAGAAAAATGACAGTACCTGTCGATATCGACAACTTTTGTTGTTGATATCGACAACTTAACTGAAAGATTGAATTTCAGAAAGATGACAGTACTTGTCGATATCGACAACTTCTATTAACGATATCGACAATATAACTGCAAGCTGTAACATGGAAATGTAGTGATCCATTTGGGAAAACAAGACCTGTAAGATACCTGCAAGCTGGTAATTGAATGTTCACATAATAACATGTAAACCTATAGAGATTACACATAATATGGACACAGGGGGGAAACAAAAGGAATCCACTATCAAAGAAAGGACTCTATTCACAATAAAGTTACCATTCAACTCTTGCTTTACATGGAAATAACATCAAATTAAACCATTCATAACATCCAAATGTCTATCAAAAGTCTTGTACATCCAAAACTGTACACTAGGGACAAACTGCTGACAACTTCTATAACTCTTAACAGAAAAATCTGTTTAATTGGACAAGCCTAACCATCACTGGTCTATCCATCACTCAGCTGGTTCATCTTGATTGAGAGTCTATCGTCAGTTCAGTCAATCCCAGCCTATTTGCATTCAATTGCCAACTCCTTTTGAAGATCTCTACAACGATTTTGCTCCGAAAGTATGGGATATGAGACTGATTGAAATTAAAGTGCAATCGGTGCACACAGTGAGCAGCGAAAGCCATTGCAAATATTCCACAATCATTGCTATTTTGCTGGCGAGGGATGTCCGTCCTCTCTATCCATGACCACAAAAACGGGTCGGTCCAACCGAATTGACTGTATTTCTCATTCAACGATCCCGCCTGGCATTTTGCAAACAAAAAATTAGCATTAGAATAAAGTAAATCAATGAAAGTAAACGCGAATGTTCACAATATTGCGCTTCCGAAAGAGACAACTAAAAACACAATATGACACAATAGCTCAAATCTGCTTACAAATTTTTAAGCATGTTTCATTGACCGACGATCTTTTTCCAAGCTATTGTAGAACTCCCACCTCTTCTCATCAACGTAACCCACCAGTATGGTGAAATGAGACCTGTTGTAGACGATGAAGATTAGCGTGCGTGCTTCCTTCGAATCCCACACTCTATGGCCTTCTTTCCCGAATACAGCTTCCACCGCGGAATCACTCCCATCCCGCCACCAACTATGCATGCATTATTAACAAATTTCACTTCATTCAACGCGAATTAGAAGATGTACAACACTACTTGCACAAGCAAAGTGGCATCATTACTTACACAAACACTTGGGTCATCAATGAAACAGTTGTCACACCCTTCCCGTAAGATTTCAAAATAAAAGTATATGATGTTCGTGTCCATCCATGTTCCCTCTTCAAGGATCTTCGCCAGATCATCCGCCTTTACTAACGTACAAATTTGCTCTAACTCATCTTTCCTAAGGTAGTAGAGGAGATGTTGATCAAACAGAACATGTAAATTTGTCGAATTCTAACAGTACAAAGACAGTAATAACATGTGGAAGCCATTTCATACCTGGTGACATGATATTCTTTGAAGCCTTTGAGAAAGAACTTGTCAGAATCAGACAGCACATAGTCATCTTGAACAAGCGAATGAGCGTAGTCTTCAAACTTCACCGGTATCTTACGCATCCGCGGTAGCCATTTTATCCTCCACACTAATGACACAAGTGTGGCCATAGGGCCTGAGACCACTGGGGCGGATGAACTAGAGACCAGCAATGGCGAGGCGAACAATGTCCTTCTTAAGGGCGGGGTACAAAGAGGTTCTTCGAATGGTGGGAGACTAAATCCAAGTGAAGATTCTTGAACAAGCGGGGCCTCGGATCCTTTTACAGATTCTTCAAGCAGTTCTTGAAATTTGACCGGTGTGTGTGGCCTGCTACCCGAACCTTCTATCATCAATAGCGGGGTTTCATCGAAAACCGTCGTTTTCTTTTTTGACGTTTGCTTTTTGGTTTTGCTTGGGTTTTTGGATGCGGGCCTCTTCTTATGTTTGAATGTGATTAAAATCTTCTTCTTCCTCACATCGTCATCGGACTGTGAGCTGCTACAACCATCAAATGAAAATTCCTCCCAATTTGACCCAAAACCGGACCTAAACTTATCCAATTTCTTCCCAATTGACAGGGCCAACTTCTCTAGAGGAGTGTTCCTGTGGGCAGCCCATTTGAGCAAGCGCTCTATCCGATCGACCGAATCTTTAGCCTAAAAAGAAAGACATAAATGCAACATATTACAAATTGCATGGTAGTTTGGTTTGAACTATTGCTTTAATAACAGACAAGCAAATATGAAATGCAAAACCACTTAAACAACTAAAGAGGAATTGGCTATACATGTTTCTGTGGGATGGTGGCTTCATCTTATTTGCCGGATCCCTCTGCCTGGACAGCCTCTTGCTCAGCCACAGTGTGCTGCTCCAGTTCCTCTCCCCTACCAATAAACATGACTGTGTTTTCACTATACCATTCCATATACTCAGCTGGTTACTCGGCTGCAATACATTCCTCACCATGTAGTCCAAGCTGGGCTCTTGCAGCCCACGACACTTTAATCCCTTCATCAATCATTTTTTCATAATCAACAACAACAAAGTAGGTCCTTTCCTGTCTCGGAAATGGCACTGTGAATGGTGGTGGGACTAATTGCTTTAGTCCAAACTGTTTCATAACCCTCCAAGTATTATGACGCTCGACGATCCAATAGAAGACAAGGACGGTAGACGAGCTGATGAGACTGCGATCAACTTTTGAAAGCTTCGACTGAAACTTCTTGCCGTACTGCTTATAAGGTTGCCAAATGAACTGCAATTGAGATAAGCAACGGCTCATCAAGCATTGGATTAGCTAATATATTAACTTCAAATGCAAGGGTGTCAAAAACATGAGTTTCGATGCTTACCCCAGCAGGTTTCAAATTGTTTAATTGCATTCTCACTTCCTTCACCTTAGATTTGGGTGGGGTTTCAGGCAATCTCCTTCGCCACGTCATAAAGAGTGGGAATTGAATGTCATTCTTCCAACTGTCCTTTGGCTTAGGACACTTTCCGATAGACATCCTAGTGTAGGCCCATATCTGCGCCACAATATAGAAGAAAACGAGTTACGTACAATATAATTAATAAGGAACATTTTATTATTAATGAAAAGGATCACCTGTAATAGCTGTAGAGGACCGGTTGGTGTCCTCCGTTGGTGACCTTCAATCTCTCCAATCTTTTCCTCCTTCTCACCTCCATCACTTATCTTCTCTGCATTCCAAAGCGAGGCATTGGTCAACATCCTATAGAGATTGGCAAGACAAGCCGGTGCCCATGCGTAACGTTTGAACTCTTTAAAAAGCTCGAATAGGTAAGTGGGTCCACGGGCACCGGAAGTCTGCGTAACAATTTGACCGCAGACTAAAAAGAATAAATCGGCCCGTGTTGTACGGATCTCTTCGTCTCTACAATTTTCGTCCTCAATTTTTTTCTCAAGTTCCTCAGCCTTGAAATTGTCTTCAAGCCACTTAAACTTCACTGTTAAGCTAACGTAGTCTAACTTCTTCCGTGGGGTAAGCCCAAGGACCTCCTCACACACTGGCACTACATATTTCCCCGGGAAAGTACGTCCAACAACTATGGGCCCATCTATTGGAAGGCCGTATATGTATGCAACGTCTTCTAGTGTGACAGTAGCTTCTCCCGATGGAAAGTGGAATGAGTTTGTCTCCGGCCGCCACCTCTCCACTAGAGCAGTGATAAGCGCATGATCTATGACCATGCGATCTATGTCTGCGAGATGGTGAAGGCCCGTCCACCTCACGTAGTCCTTTTGCTGCTTTGTAATTGACCATGTATCCTTTTCTGGATTTGTAGGTATGCACCTCAGCCTCCCGAAGTTCTAGTGTGTACAATAATCGGATCAGGTTGTTAGCATGTAGATGATGTAACAAAAAAAAAAAACAAAGTATATCGATGCTATGAATTAAGTTGTGGGGATATACCTCTCCGCGACGGATTCCTTCGGATACATGAAAGCGTTGGTTGTATAGGAGAGTTTTTGGAGCTTCGGGTGCTTGTTCATCATTAGTCTGCACATACAAAAGCAATTAGGGAAGATGAGTATACACATTGGAAAGCAAATTTGTTGTGAACAAGTTACATATAGAATTGTGGTAAAAATTATGAGGTTTTAAGGAATCCTCATTGAGGTGATGTCATGGACACTATAAATCCATGCATCAAAATGAGGAACTCCAGTACAAAGAAATTTTTAATAGAATCTGTAATACATATTTGTTTTTACTACCCTTGTCCATGAATGTTAAAGTTGTTCAATCATTTTAGCAACCTTACTAAGTTCATGAAGAGCATTGATAATGAGGCAAGGAAAAGAGGGTGTTTTTAAAACTTCTTGAATCTATAATCAACATTTCATATCAATTTCTTATGAAATGCTGAGATCTCATATGAAGTCATGTAATTCAAAACCCCAACCCCCAATTTACTGCTGAAATCGCAATCGATTAATATAGTCAATGGCATCAATTTGAAGGTGAAAATGTCATGCTGAACCCAATTAGTTGATGGGTGATAAAGTTGAAGGATGCAAGACCCATTTCCAGAATAATGATGAACTCCTCATTCCTCATAAGGATGTTCTAATCTTATTTTCCTTCTGAAAGTATTATGAAGAGTTCCAGGAGTACATAAATGCTATTACAATATGAACTGTTTGATGTTGTAGAACAGTAAACTTTGTCTTTTTCTTTTTTTTCCCTGCTTGGTAAGAGTAACCTTCATTTCCTTCAGAAATGGGTGGTGATCTAAAGAAAATACAGATTGTTGGTCATTATCTAATTGAGATTTGGAAAGCTGTTGGAATGAATCTAGACAAAGTGGAGTTCTTATGGTCTTCAGAAGAAATTAACTCAAGGGCACATGAATACTGGCCTCTTGTAATGGATATAGCTAGAAGGAACAAGCTTCCAAGGATTGTGAGGTGCATGATAACTTTTCCTCACATTCTTGTTGTGTTCTTTTTACTATTGCTTGATTCAACATGTGCTTATGTGTATGTGTATGTGTATGTCTATGTATTTGAGCATTTGTTTGTTTCGAAGATAGAAGTGTAAATCAGAAAATGATAGCATCTAGTAAAAAGGGACATTAACTTCAATCTGACTGTAGAAGAATGTGCTAAAGGTCCTATGATGCTGGCATTGCTACCTGCTCATGGCACAACAGGTCTCTTCTTCGATCAGATGGAAATTTCAACCTATTTATGGAAGTAAACTTGATGATAACCAGAGAATAAAAAGACTTAAACTTTTCATTTGCGGATGCTCTACATTGTAAATTTGATGTTCGTTTTCATTTTCTTTTTTTTCCCCAGGGCATGTGTGTGAAACTAAGGGCGTGTTTGGCATCGTGCCAATAGGATGTTCCCATGTTCCCACGGGATGTGACCATGTACAACTTGTTTGGCAATCGTAATCACCGTTTCAAATATTAATTTCCCTGGATCAATCCCTAAAAAAGTTATCCAGCCGGAATAAGAAACGAAAAACAATAAAACTTCGTTTCTATTTTGGAACAACCAACCAGCAAGATCACGTCTTCCTAAATCTTTCCCCCATTTTCGCGACTGTGTCATGGCGTCCACTTCAGATTCTCGAGTCTCTATCCAAGAGTTTTTCTGATATGCGCCATTCCTCACCTTACCCTACTCCTACCAAACTCTCTCATACAGGTCTTGCCCCTCTTCTATCTCTACCCCTCTTCTCAAGACAGATCCGATCCTCTACTCGTCACAAGCCTTTCCCTTTTGTTTCTCTTCTACCTCTCCTTACCAAACCCACCTCCTCTCTGTATCTCTCAGGCCTTCTTCTCTTTTTCATGATTTGATTAATATGCCATGTTTATAATATGTCTTTTGTTGATGAGCAAGTTCTTTGGTGGTTCATTTTTTGTTACTGTATTTTACCAGTTAATGAGCTTTGAGATTGAGAGATTTTATTTTAATTCATGAGAACTGATATCATCATTCCATAGCTAATGGTAATGTGGTTCACATTTTTTAAACTCATGAGAGAACCTATATCAGCATCCCATAGGCGAGGTTAATGTTTTTGTCATAGAGACGAAGATTGCCCTTGCTAAAAATACATGTTTATTCCATTCTTTCCAATGACAATGTCCTTAAGCAGTTTCTCTTGAACACTGAAGCTTCTAATGCAAAACCTACATCAATCTCCAAGACAAAGTTCTGATTGGGACTATGAATAGTCCAATGGACTCTTTTATGATGATCTGATTCTCAAACAGTTGATGATTTTATTTTAAAACTAATAAAAGTTAATTTATTTTAATATACATTTTTTTCTAAAAAAGATGAATCATTAAGTAAAACACAAAACAAAATGAAATATAATTTTCTTGATTCTCTTCCTTAGAACAAAATTGTTCTACCGGTACCAAACAAGTTCCGCAAGGCAAGTTCTCAATGGAACAATTTAACTTAATGTTGCCAAACAAGATCTGCATGGAATAGTCTTGGCACAACCAGATCTCAGCACAACCTGGTCTTGGCACAGAATCGGAAACAACACAGAAACAATGCCAAATGAGGCCTAAGATGCCAATGCCACTCAGCCATGAGTGTGTTGGCTGCTGTTCTTGGTTGTTCCTTTGATTGTTTACGCTATGTAACGGGTGTATTCTTGGTTGTAAGGTGTAAGATTTATATACCTGGTTTTGTTTCTCGGTGGGGTTTGTAATTTCCATCCATTAATACAAACGTTTTGGTATTGGTGATATAATTTGAAGCAAGATGATAAATCTTGATTCAAAGTTAATTTGTGACAAGGAGAAAGACAACAGAGAATACACAAGAGAAATAGGGAAGAGCGAGTATTTTCTAAGGACTGATAGAACGCATGGAAACACATGGAAAAAAATCACTGCCAATATCAAGCAATGGAAACAAAATAAAATTCCAAAAGAATGAGTTAGAAAGATCAGCCATTTTCATGTAAGAAGAAGATGAGCAGGGGTCCATTTGCATAGATGAGGAGAAGAAGAACAGCTCAGAGCACGTCCCCCGTTTGGGTAGATGAGGAAAAGAGGAACAATACATGGGACGTCCCAGAGCCATCAAAACAGAGCCTATGAAAACCTCTGTTACCATTCAAAATCTAGGGCACAAAAAGGGAAAGAAAAACGTAAAGAACAAACGCACCTCCATGTGAACCCTTTCGAAATTTGGCGCCAAGCTTCCTGAGACCACAGACCTGGGACCACTGGAACAAGAGGCGTCGACCGTGTGGAGAAGAAAGGGATGATGGAATGCGCTCCTGCCGAGGGTGCTACCGGGGTCGGCGGACGTGGGAGTCCGTCGGGTCCGGCCCTTTCGCGCCCAGGGGGCTGAAGCGTGCATCAACATTTCTTTATGTGGGTGTGCCAGATTTTCTATTTTACTTGGAATTGCAAGTGGTAATCCGGAGATCAACTTTCGCAAGTAAAAAGGAAATCAACTTCTTTCAAGTTTTCCATTGCACAAATATTTAAGAAAAGAGACATTTTCTTGGTTTGCCGTGAAAGGCGATTTTGTTTGGCATTTATAGCCGATTTTGGCGTTTATAGCCGATTTACAATTCTCATCAATAATGAAAGACAAGAGTTGTGATTTTTGTCTCTTTTAGAAAAATACAAACTACAATGAAAAGCAAGAAAAGGAGGATCTAACTTTTCAGGAGATTGTGGGGGACTCGTTCAGATTGACGGTCGCAAGCCATGTATGGGCTTCGCCATCATCCATGCAGATGAGAACAGAGGATGCTCTTGATTCGCTTAGCTTGGCTATAACCTCAGGTTTTTAGAGGACAAAGACCAAGAGAAGGTCCTATGTCCAATAAAAAGCTAAGTAGACTGGCTGAAAAGCCACGTCTAAGCCATTGGAGGCAGCGGGAGAAGGCAAGGACCTTGGGGGGGAGTACCCCCCAAGGGACTTTTTGTCACCTTGTAGTGGTGCTTGATGTAGAATTTCTGCGGAATTTTCTCTCTTTCTCTAGACTCTGTCTGTCTGGAATACGGGATTCTCTGCACCTTTTGATTTTCGATCTTCGGTTTTCCGTTCGTCCTTTTCCGATCCCTTTCTTCTTGGAAAGCTCTCCTATTTATAGGCTCTTGGTAGCCATTAGGAGAGTTTATGGGCTTTAATGGCTTTAATGGGAGGAGTTACAAGATTTATTTCTTGATTTTGTAACTCCTTTTTCCTTGAATCTGATTGGCCGATGGAGATTAAGGGCTTTTAATCACCTTAATTACCATAATGGGAGGAGTTTCATGGCTTGAATGCCATGACTTAATTGATTTGTAACTCCTGGATGCTTGCTTCTGATTGGGCCGTCCAAAGAAATGAATTAATGACTGCAATAAAGCTAGTCAATTAACTGCATTAAATGGTCGCCGAGCAGTTGAAGAGTCGCGGGCCGCGCCGCGTCTTTTGGGATTCTTTTGGAGATGATCACCGATGGATCTACATGCTGATCGACATCGGATGACCTTGTAATTTCAGACATTGATAGCTAGCAGCGGGCCGGTGACATCTGTCTTGTCGATTTCTCGATCGGTCGGACAGAAAGAGCACTTTTTAGGTCAACCGGTCGGCGATCTTGGAGCGATCAATGATGATTTTATGCTTTTGACGGCGGATCTGAGATGTCGTCGGATATGAGTCAATTTCAAGCACTAAAAATCACATTTTCAGGAAACCACAGGGGCCAAAGTGCGCGAAACGTGAAAAGGGACGGAAAAAACGGGTCACCGGCGAAAAATCCGGTGACCCGGACTTCCATGGACGCCGGTGACCATGGGCCATGGTCGCCGGAGACCATGAGCCAGGGTCGCCGGCTACGACCCTGGGGGTTTTTCTCCCCTTTGGTCCGTTTTGCGGTCTTTTTCGTCGCCGTTTTCTTCTGTATTTTTCCTGACATTTCTTCTCATTTATTGGCTTGATTTCCCTGTAGAAAACCTAATGAGAATCCTTGCATTTTTAGAGTGCAAAGTTTCCAATTTTCCGGGAAAGCCGAAGACTTTGTCGCGTAGAGCTGCTGATTTTCCGCCAGAAGTTGAAACTTGGTCAAACGATGTGAGGTGAAGCCTCCTGAGCAGTAAATAAGACCAACCATAGGCTTTTGTTTGAGTTTTGAAGCCGTTTGGGGTCCCGTCGCCAGTAGACTTGATTTTGCCGCGAAGGAGATGCCGCGCGTTGATGTGCGGTCAAATGATGTCCGATTGACCTGAAATTTGACGTGCAGCCTTTTGGAGTCATTTTGAGATGATCCACAGGCTCTGTCTTGGAAACCATGGTCCCGGGGAGCTCCGCTGCCGGTAGGCTTGATTTTCTTTCGGAGCGTCGAAACCTGGTCAAACATTGTCGGAATGACCTGAAATTCGACGTGCAGGCTTTTGGAAGCATGTTGAAGCCACTCATGCACTTGGTTTGATGAGCGAAGGCTTCGGTGGTTCCCGCCGCCGGGAGACTTGATTTTGCTGCTCGAGCATTGATGGAGGGTCAAACGTTGTCGGTTTGACTTGAAATTTGGCATGGAGCCCTTTTGAGACATGCTGGAGTCATCCGTATGCTCTGATCGAAGTTTTGACGTCTTCGATGATGTCGCCGCCGGGAGCGCCAATTTAGCTGTCGGATAAGCGAAGTTAGGCCAAATGATTCTGAAATGGCCCGAAACTCCTTGTGTACTCCTCCCTTGGCTGTCTTGAAGGATCTTGCAGTTTTTGTTTGATTCTGACAAGATTTGATTTTTTGGAGAAGTTGCATTGCCTATTTATGGCAGGTTGCGACTTCATGCAGCTTTCTTGATGTTGAAGAGGCAAAGTGACATTTTTGGTGTCAACAAATGCCCCCTCGAGGTACAACGACGAGTTGCTTGACTTTTGTAGTCGATGTGCCTCGAAGAGATTTTTGAAGGAGAGCTTGTGTCTTGACCAAGAGTCTTTGAGCAATCTTTCCTTTGGTAGAGTAGCCTTTGAGCTTCCAGGGGAATTTTATGGTAATGAAAGGAATCAAGTACCATCTCGAGGCAAAGTTTTGAAGATGACATCAGGGATGTGGATTTGGGTTTCTGTTTTTGATCTTGTGACCTAACCAGCTATATATGGCAGGTTAGGGGATCGGTTTGGTTTTGATCTTGTAGACCTAACAGGCTGTATGTGGCAAGTTAGGGGATCAGGATTTGGTTTTTGGCTTTGGTCTTGTGACCTAACAAGCTGTATGTTGCAAGTTAGGGGACCAGGATTTGGTTTTTGGTCACTCTTTGGGACTGTGTGGGTCCATTGGAGTGGTTTGGATTTTTGTGGAATGTCAATTTCAAGATTTTGGCTCAATTTGGTATATGAGGCTGGATGGTTTGATTCTTTGGAAGCTCATGGGGCTTGGAATTTTTTTTTTGTATGGTTCAATCAACTCAAAAGAGGCATGGAACCATTTTTGTATGCTCTTGGTAAGAGAGATTTTTTTCCTGACTAAAAGCCCATTTTTTTTTTTAGCGCCTAGGTGGTCAAACCTGGCTCATATGGGCTAATCCATGGGACCTTAAGCTTTTTAGGATGGCTTAGATCTCATGTGGGGCCATTTTTGTAAAGAATATCTAAAGATATCTCATTTGGATAGAGAATATTTAAAAATATCTTTATGGGAGAGAATCTCTCATATTCCCTTAATTTGGGAGAGAATATCTCAAGGTATCTTTCTTTTTGGGAAAGAATCTCCAATCTCCTATTTTGTTGGAGAGAATCTCTCATTGATTTATTTTGGGAGAAAATCTCTCAAAGACATCTTTCTTTTTGGGAAAGAATCTTTCTAATTCCTTCTCTTTTGGTAAGGTTACTAATTAGTAGCACTTACCTTTCTTTTTTTGGTTCCTTCTTTGATTTGCTCTCTTCTATAAAAGCAAGGAGGAGGCTAGATCTCTTGCCCTTATTGCTTTCTTTTGCAACAATCTCAAGAGAGCTCCAAGACCAAGAGTTCTTCTTCTTCAAGGATCTTCAAGCTTTTTCCTTCTTCTTCTCCATCAATGGCTTTAAGTAAGTTTTCTTCCTTGTCAAGAATCTCCATTGTAGAAGTAGCTTCTTCATTTTTTTTCTTCTTTTTCTTTTCTTCTTCTTTCTTCTTCTCTCTGTTTTTTTTTCTTTTCTTTTCTTTTCTTTTCATGCACGTTTTTCTTTTTTTTTTTTCGTGCTTCTCTTTTTTTCTTTCTTTCTTTTTTTTTTTCTCTTTTTTCTTTTCACGGTTTTCTCTTCTTTTTTTTTTTAAAACCGTGTACTCTCTTTTTATTTTTTCTGTTTTTTTTTCCCACGCTGATTTCTCTCTCTTTTTTTTTTCAGCGTCTTTCTTTTCTCTTTTTTTTCTGTTTTTTTTTTCTCTGACCGTACGGACCTGACCGTACTGCCACGTGGCAGTGGGCCACGACCTGTGGGCCAAATTTTTTTTTTTTTTTTTTTGCTGAGATTTTTTTTCTCTCTCTTTCTTTTTCTTTTTCTTTGTTTGCTCACTATGATAATGAGGCTATGCAATTTCAATATGTATGCATTTTTTTTGTTTGATGCATCAAGATAGAAGGCTAGAGTCTCTAGGTCAAGCCAACATGATTTTTGACTTGGACAAAGTTTGATTGGTTTTGACCAAATTGGGTTGGAATTGGTCAAACTTTGGTCAAGATTTTCCTAGCATTTAATGCATGATGATATATTTTTTATGCATGAGTTTTGGTAAATAGATTTGGAAGTATGATGATGCATACCTGAAAATCTTTTGCAAGTGTTGGGATTTTGAGCTCGCAGCGATGTTGAGCTCTTTCTTGGTCTTGCTGGATTTTGAGGAAGTTTTGCAATTTTTGGATTCTGAAGCTCGCAGCAATGTTGAGCTCTTTTCCAGATTTTGCGGAAGTTTGATGAGATTGGCTTGTTCTAGCAGTGATGTTGAGTTCAAGCCTTCTTTGAGAATTCTCCACTGACTATGAGCTTGCAGCGATGGTGAGCTCATCTTCAGACTTCCTTTCGTTTTCGGAGTATTTTTCCTTTTCTTTGGAATTGCCCCGAAACCATGTCAAAATTTTGCTAGAATTTTTTGTAGCAGAATTCTGTCATTTTGATGTTGATTGGTCTTTTCTCTTCCATCTTTTGCAGGTAGTTCTTCCAGAACGAACAAAGGCAAAGGTCATGTTACTGAAGGACCTCGTCGGTCTGCTAGATCTTCCAATGCTGCCGTTCAGCAGGCTTGGGAGAAGGTCCAGTTTGTGGAGAAAAACTTGGAAGAATGCGATTCCCTCAATCGTGATGAGATGAGACAGCGATTGATCGCTCTCAAGGATGAGGAGTTCTATAAGATCATGGTAAGCAGCCGTCCCTGGGTTACGGACGATCAGAGCGTTGTGCTCAAGCCTACCTTCTTCTTCGGTGATGCAGTCCCCGACGACTTGACATACCAAAGGAGATGTTTTCAGTTCTCTTACACAGCAGATAGTGAGGAGAGAACTATTTCTACCCGGTCGTCTTTTGATCGGACCATCTCGATCCTGAGCCTTTCTCCCACGTGCCCTAAGAGGGAAGATCCTCCGAGTTGGGTGAAGAGGACCAGTGTGATCAAGACCGGGGTTTTTGTTAGTGGACCTTCCGATTTTGCAGAGAAGCAGGGAAGAGGAGATAGCTGGTATGATCCCCTTTCTTTCCTTTTGTTTCTTCCTCTTTTCTTTTTTTTTTTTGTGAAAGGCTTTGTTTTGATCCGCTGCTTCTTTTTTTTTAGCAGAGGACGATGTCCTAGTGACGCCTGAGGTTCCTGCCGATGAGGCGATGACGGATCCAATCGTGGCATCTGAGGAAGAGCCCAGGGACTCTGGAGTGGTTCCAGAACCTTCACCTGGTATGATTTGCTCTGGCTTTTGCTTTTTTTTGTCTTCTTTTGCTGTCATTTGCTAACATGTAGCTGACTTGCCAGAGGATTCCGACGATTTCGAGCCATCCATGGATGCAACTTTTGACGATGCTTCGGATGAGCTCAAAAAGGCAGAGAGTACTCCGCCGGTCGTCGAAGCAGGTATATTTGCAATAATGATCTTGATATATTTTCGACAAGATTATATTCATACCCTTCTTTTTTTTCTTTGACAGATTGTGAAGCAGCAGGAGAGATTCCTCCGTCTTCCTCAGAGCCAGAACAGGGGATACCTGCTGCTGATCCAGAAGTAGGGGCTTCTCCTTCTTTCAATGAGTCAGCTTCTTCCGTTGGAAAGAGTTTATTGATTACTCTTCCAATGGAGCATGACGTGGGTAGTCGGGCACCAGAACATGGCGAATCCTCATCTGCACCGCACCTTCAGTATGCTAGGAAGGTGTTGAAGACTGTCTTGAGCTCATGGGTTGAGACTCTTTCTTCAGGTCATTTGGAAGCTGGTTTTGGCATGATTAAGCATGTGAAGGACATCCTCACTGATAGCAAAGAAGTCGGTCTGGACGTCGCAAGTGCCGGGGATTTTGTTGAGGAGATCATCACCTTGGGGAACAAATGGACTGAGACCAAGAGTTTCCCAGATGGTGACTTCTTTGATGAGATGTTCTTAAAACCTTCCAGCAAAGTCAAAGCTGAGCTGACTGAGGTCACGAAGACTCGGAGGCAGATCGTTCGGGAGAAGAACGTTACTGAGTTATCCATCATGGGGCTGAAGCAAGACTTGGACCGCCTTGATAAGGAGGTCGTTGAGGCTAGGCAACGTCTTGATCTTTTAGAGGAAGAGGCTGCTGCCAAATGGGCCTCCATTATGGAGGCTCGTGACAAAGAGGGGACTCTCATTCGCCAGGTTGAGGAAGCTGAAGGTAATGTCCGGAGGAAGACTCAGGAGCATGACCAGTGGCAGGTCCTCTGGGAAGAACTTCCTCGTGCTGCAGATGGGTCACGGCAATCGGCCGCGTTTTATAGGGACATTTTGAAGGAGCGTGGCCTAAAAACTTTGGAAGTTAACGCAGAGGGTCTGCTTGAGGAGTTAAACCTTTGGTTGACGACCATGTAGGATTGGGCTCCTGAGTTGTAACAAACTCTTTTTCCTTTTTCTTTTTTTTTGGTACCTCTATGTATAAACAATTTTGGTACTATATTTTGTATCCCCTTCCTTTCACTTAAATCATTTTTTACGAAAACAATTTTGAGCAAAAGTTTGATGGGAATGTTTGCTTAAGGATTTGATCAAAAGGTTGTCATTTTGTGAAAAACTTTTGTCAAAGGGTTGTTTTGGGCATGAAAGCCAATTTTGTGGCAGAAAGCCTTGTTTTTGATGGTTTAAAAACCAAAATTTGGATGGCGAGAAAGCCTAATTTTGTGGCGTAAGAGCCAAAATTTGTTTTACAGCATGGGAGCCAAAATTTTTGGATGGCGTGAAAGCCGAATTTTAAATGGTATAGAAGCCGAATTTTTTTTTGTTTGTCTTGGCATTTATAGCCGAATTTTGGCATTTATAGCCAGATTTTGGCGTTTATAGCCGATTTTTTTTTGTTTTGGCATTTATAGCCGAATTTTGGCGTTTATAGCCGAATTTTGAGATGACATGAGAGCCAAAAATTTTATTTGTGGTATGAGAGCTGGTTTTGAGATGGCATGAAAGCCGATTTTGGCGTTTATAGCCGAAAAATTTTGTTTTTGGTATTTATAGCCGAATTTTGGCATTTATAGCCGGATTTGGCGTTTATAGCCGAGTTTTGGCGTTTATAGCCAGATTTTGGCGTTTATAGCTGAGTTTTTTGAAAACCAAGTTTCGTTTTATTGGCATGAAAGCCGATTTTGAGATGGCATGAAAGCCGATTTTGGCGTTTATAGCCGAAAAATTTTGTTTTTGGCATTTATAGCCGAATTTTGGCATTTATAGCTGGATTTTGGCGTTTATAGCTGAATTTTGGTTTTCAAAATGCAGGTATCGACTAAATGTCGCCTCCCCGCTGAATGGTCTTGCAAGTATCGATGGAATGTCGCTTCCTTGCTCATTCGGTTTTGCGAGTATTGATGGAATGTCACTTCCTCGCGGGTTAGGTTTTGCGAGTATCGATGAAATGTCGCTTCCTCGCGAATTGGGGTGCAAATATCGACTAAGCGTCTCTTTCTTGCTTTTCCCAAAACTTTTGGTTTTGCGGGTACTGACTTTGATGTCATTTCTCCGCGATTTTTGAAATTTGAGGTTTTCTCGAACCATTTGAAATTTGGGTTGTGGGTATCAACTGGTTTGTTGCTTCTTCACGATTTTTTGAAAGTTTGCAAGTATCGAATGGGGTTCGCTTCCTTGCGATTTTTGGGTTTTGGAAGTATCGAATGGGGTTCGCATCCTTCCGGTTTTTTGGGTTTTGCGAGTATCGACTGAATGTCGCTTCCCCGCGGTTTCTAAAAACTAAAATTTTTGTTTAAAGACACGAATGTCATAAATTTTGACTTAAAACCATTTTGGTTGTAAAAGCCGAGGCGGTCTAGGGTGAAAATTCCTAAGTCCCGATTTTTGTTTCAAACCATGAATTTTGGGTTCGAGGATCGAAATTTTGGTCAAGTCTGGGAAGAGGCTCCTAAACTTGGATTTTTGGATTTTGATTTTTTTTTTTGAATAATGAAACGATGAAAGTAAGCATTGTTTTGAGAGATTTTTTTTTTGGAAACTTCAACATAAAGATGAAAATTTCAAAAGAGGTGGGTTTGACGAGCAAGTACCTTGGAAATCGGCTTTGGCCGTGTAGATATCGCTCTGACCCGTTTGAGGAAGTCTTCAAGGGTAGTACCGCTTCAAGAACTTACCGTTGATGGGTAGCATACATCTGTCTCCTTCCATGTTTAGAAGAGCGTATTCACCGTTGGAGAAGACTTTGTCGATGACGTAGGGTCCCTCCCATTTTGGTTCAAATTTGCCTTTGGATTTGTGTGCGAAGACCATTGGTCTTTTTACCGCAAGAACCAAGTCACCCCTTTTGTAGGCTCGTTGCCGGACCCTTTTGTCAAAAGATCCTGCCATCCGTGCTTGGTAAAGTTTAATGCTTTGTCGAGCTTCGAGCCGTCTCTCATCGAGATTGTCCAGCTCATGAAGTCGTAATTTCGCATTGCTTTCTTGAGTCATGTCATTTTGTAGAGATACCCTCAGAGAAGGAATTTGGACTTCTAATGGCACGACAGCTTCGCATCCATAGACCAAGGAGAATGGTGTGCTATGGGTTGGTCCTCGAACGGTGGTTTGATAGGCCCACAAAGCTTCAGACAGTTTGTCGCTCCAGTCTCTTTTGTGACTAGAGACCATTTTCCTGAGGATTTTGCAGAGTGTCTTGTTAAATGCTTCTGCTAATCCGTTTGCTGCCGGATTGTATAGAGTCGAAGGACAGCTTTGGATTTTGTATTTGTCGCAAAACCTGTAGAATCGATGATCTCGGAATTGTGGTCCGTTATCATGGACGAATCTTTTGGGTATGCCGAAATGACAAATGATGTTGGTGCGCAGGAACTGAAGAACTGATGAGGTCTTCATTTCGTTGAACGCAAATGCTTCTGACCACTTGGAGAAATAATCCGTAGCGGCGAAGATGAAGCGATGACCTTTGCTTGAAGGGGGAGAGATAGGACCTATGATGTCCATGCCCCATGCTTCAAAAGGCCATGAGATTGCTGTAGGATGCAGCCATTCTGGAGGCATGTGAATGTAGTCTCCATGAACTTGGCATTGTTGGCAGTGCTTAGCAAATTGCATTGCGTCGGGTACCATGGTAGGCCAGTAGTAACCCAACCTTTTGATTTGGTCGTAGAGCTTGGGACCAGCCTGATGAGCTCCACAAAGACCAGCGTGAACTTCTTTGAGTGTTTCTTTAGCTTCTTGTTGTAACAAGCAGCGTAGGAGTACTCCATTGAAGGATTTCCTGTAAAGGATCTTGAAGGGATATCCAAATGAAAGTTTGGGGCTCGCATTTGGATGCTTACCCGTTCTTTTGGATCTTCAGGTAGGATTCCGAACATAGTGTAATCAATGAACGGATCCCTCCAGTCGCCGATTGAAGTTTGAAGGATAGAGATCCGACTTCCAACCACTCGGTGGCATTCAGCAACTGCTTGGTGTATGTTAAGAGGAGGGAGGATCCTTCTCTCACACACTGTAATTTGCATGTTTTCCCCTTCTTGAATTGCCATAGATGCAGCAAGTCCAGCAAGGGCATCTGCACGGATGTTTTCACCTCTACAAATGTGGGTGATGTTGCAGATGTCAAACTTTTGCAGAAGCGATTGTGCCTTGTTGTAGTAAGGCAGCAGATCAGGCTTCCTGACTTCATATTTCTGATTCATCTGGTTGACGATCAGTTAAGAGTCTCCAAAGACTTCCAGCATGGTGATACCGGATTCAATGGCGAGTTCCAATCCTAGGATCAGAGCTTGGTATTCAGCTGCATTGTTTGTGCATGGTTCCAACAGCGAGAAAGCATGTGGAATCATGTATCTGTTAGGGCTAACAAAGAGGATGCCAACTCCCGAGATCAGCTGTCTTTTTTCATTTGTCCTGGTTGCACCGTCAAAGTACATGTCCCAGTAGGCATTTGGCGAGAAGGTCTCCACGTTGTAGACGGGTTCGCCTGGGAGATCATCTCTGAGTGGTGAATCTTTAGGCAATGGATGCTCTGCGAGGAAATCTGTTAGAGCTTGGCCTTTGATTGCTTTTTGTGACACATACCTAATATCAAATTTTGATAGAAGGATGGACCATTTTGCCAGTCGTGCATTGAGAGAACCTGCTTTTGTAACAAGGACCTTCAAGAGGTTAATCCTTGAGACAAGGTAGACTGTGTTGGAAAGCAAGTAGTGACGTAGCTTTTGTACGGCGAACATCACTGCAAGGCATTCTTTTTTGACTGGAGAGTAACGATGCTCTGCACCTACTAGTATGCGGCTGAGGTAATATAGAGCAGCTTCCTTTCCCTCACCATTCTCTTGTGCAAGCAGAGCGCCTACAGAATGATCAAGAGCTCTTGTGTACAAGATGAATGGTTTTCCAGTGGCAGGGGCAGCTAACACTGGAGGTTTGGTCAGGTATGACTTGATATCTTGAAATGCGGCTTCACAGTCGGCATCCCAGACAAAGTCTACACCCTTTTTCATCAATCGAGAGAATGGACGGCATTTCCCCGAAAGATTGGAGATGAACCGTCTGATGTAGGCCAATCTCCCTTGGAGCCCTTTTAATTCTCTCAAGGTTCTTGGAGAGGGCATTTCTAGAATAGCCTTGACTTTTATGGGGTCAAGTTCTATTCCAGCTTTCCGAACAAGGAATCCGAGAAACTTACCCGACGAGACGCCGAAGAAGCATTTTAGAGGATTCATCCGCAGTTTGTGTTTGCGGAGTCGAAGGAAGACTTCCCGAAGATCTTTGAGATGGTCTTCTTTTCTTCTACTTTTGACGGCGAGGTCATCAACGTAATATTCGACCGTCTTGTACTGCATATCTTGGAATATTTTCATCATAGCCCTCTGATATGTGGCACCAGCATTTTTCAGACCAAATGGCATGACTGTGTAGCAATACATGCCAAATGGAGTCCGAAATGAAGTGTGCTTTTCGTCTTCAGGATGCATCTTTATCTGATTGTAGCCAGAGAAGCCATCCATGAATGTCATTCGCTCGAATCCACAGGTATTGTCAATCATTACCTCTGGTATGGAGAGCGAGAATTCATCATTAGGGCAAGCGCCATTCAAGTCTCTATAGTCAATACAGACTCTGATCTGCCCATTTTTCTTTATCACGGGGACAATGTTGGCCAACCATTCAGGATGTTGTTCCTCACGGATGAAGCCAACGCTTTTGAGTTTTTGAACTTCTTGTTCAATTTTATCCATCAATTCCGGACGGAATCTTCTTTGGCCTTGCTTGACAGGCTTGATGTTTTCTTGAAGATTGAGTTTGTGGACTGCTACTTTGGGGTCTAAACCAGGCATTTCAGCGTAAGACCAAGCAAAACAATCAACGAACTCACGAAGAAAAGAGATATACTCGGGTAACTCATCATCCTTTATATTCTTGCTTATGAATACAGGACGTGGGTTATCAGGTGTTCCCAAGTTTATCTTTTGAACAGGATCTTCTGTCGGAAGGTTCGAAGGTGGTTCCTCCACAATATTTTCGGAGGCTTCCAACTCAACGAAACCTTCTGGAGTTTCAACTGCATTACCAGACCAAGGCTCTGTTCCTTTCCATGGATTTTCTTGATTGGTGATCTCCTCAAGGCTTGCTATGAGATAGTCCCAATCGCCTGTTGAGTCTGGTATTTCTTTTGGAGACGAGGGTTCTTCTGGGTCAGGATGCCACCCGTCTGTGTCATCGGGCGATTCCTCTTCATCATCAGAGAAATCGTACCAATTGGAGGAGCTTCCTGGATCTTTGTCAAACGACTCTTCAAAGAGATATCCAGGGAGATCGATGTCTTTATGAACTTGAGATGTTGAGGCTTGGTCGGTAAATCGACTTTTAAGCCTTTGTGTCAACTGTCTCAGGGGGGTATCAGGATCATACCCTAACCCATGTGAAGACTTTTCTACATATCCGTAGAGTCTCCAATCTTCCAGCTGGCTTTTGGTCAAGGCGGGCCCCAATGGCGTGAGAATACCGCGGCCTTCTCCTAAACCGACTGGGTTTTGAGCGTCAAAGCCCATTTTCTTCATGATAGCTTGTGCCACAGGACTATATAGAGATAGTTGAGGCATACCTTCGTTTTGGAAAGGTTCAAGCAAGGAACTTAATGAAGAAGCATCCGATCTATGAAAGAAGATCGGTCTTTGCTTTGGTGATGTTGCCGGAACAACAAAGGTAGCTGACGTAGGATCTTCTACATCAGCAGGTGTCTCCATCGGAGTGAGAGCAGGCTGAACTTGCTGAGTGTCAGCTTGGCTTGACGATGCATCGTCTTCTGGCTCTGAGTCCGAGTCTGTGTCTTGCATGATAGACACGAGAGAAACAACAAATTTACCCCCAGACTTTTGTTTCGCCTTCTTCACTTTAGTCGTGATGACCAAAGGTTTTGAATTCTTGAGGGAGATGACGAAGGGAGATTGACTACTCTCTTCTAATTTGCCGGAGGGTTTGTTTTCTTCCGGTGATTTTTTAGGAGCCTTGCCTTTATCTTTCTGGAGATTTTCAGCAGGGGGTGCCATTTCCTCTTCTTCCTTTTTCTCCTTCATGCATCTGGGAGTCTGCGAAGTGGACTTCTTTACCTTTGAAGGGTTTTCTGTCCGCAAAGACACGATGTACCATGCCGTCGTCGCTGACGAACTTGATGCATTGATGTAGAGTTGAAGGGACAACACCGTTCTCGTGTATCCAAGGACGTCCGAGAAGGATGTTGTAGCATTAGGGGGTTTTTATTGCATACACAGTGACCTCAGAGATAGGATCACCGATTTGCAATTTGAACCTGATTTTGCCGATAGGCCTTTGAGTACTCCCATCGTATCCAAAGATAGATACGGATGTGTGGCTCAGCTTGTTGGGTGGGATGCCCAACTCTTCAAGAGCCGAAGTGGAGATAAGGTTGAGTGCAGAACCTGGGTCGATCTGAACTCTATGTATCGGCATTTCTTTGATGTACCCTGTGAAGTACAGGGGTCGGTTGTGCCTTGCTTCGCCAAGTAGGAGGTCTTCCTTAGTGAAGGCGATGGTTGCACTGGCTGCCTTTTGAACCGAGAGGCATTGGATGAAAGATCCCTCGTTTTTCTCTTTTTCTCCTTTTAAAGAGGTTTCTGAGTTTTTGACCCGGTAGTCCATTTCAATTTGGAGGACTTGTGGGGCATGTTTGTCGATATCCTCATTCAGTTTTTGTAATTCTGAGATGAGATTATCACGAGTGCGTGGAGACATTCGCAATAAGTCTAGGATGTGAAGACGTGCAGGTATGTGTTTGAAGTGCTCAACCAAGTCATACTTGAAAGCCTCCTTAGGGCCTGCATGTTCATCATTGTTGCCACTGGGGGCGCTTACAACATCTTTTCCCGAAGGATTTACATAAGTAAAGGAAGATTGGTTGTAATTTTTGTGGTAGTCCCGGCCAGAACGGGTGCCTCTACCAACTTCGAGAGCTTCTTGAGAAGGATCTTCGTTTGGAAGATTGTCTTCAGGATCAAGAGGCTGTCGTTTTTCATCTACTGGGGATGTATCTGCAGCAGAGTTGCCATCCTCAGTGATTGTGTTGCACGGAGCATTTTCCGGGAGCAAGTCCTGAACAGCATCCAGCAGCTTTTCTTCTGTGTTGACTATTTCATCATCCCAAGCATCATTATCTGGGTTTTCTTCATGATGATCAGTCGGGAAGAATGTGTATCCTGAAGTCACAGTCTCAGGAGAAGAAACCTGAGAGGGTGTCATCTCTGTGAAAGTCACGTGAGACGAGGTAGCTCCAAAGGATACATTGCTAGGCGTCGTCGGAGTATAGGTAATCTCATCAGACGACGCTTCAGAAGAGCTATAGTCCTGATATATTACATTACAGGAAGCTCTGATAGGAGATGTTGCCTGCTCGGAGTCAGACTCATCCTCGGATGTAAGAGGATCGTCTATCCAGCAATGTTCTCCATTTTCAGGAGTTAAGGGTGGATGTACCTGATTATCTTCAGGGACTTCAGGCTCTGGGTTGCGAGGACGCTCGTTAACGCGATCTTGCTCTTGTTCTAGAGCGAGACGCTGCAAGATCCTTGCATATTCTTCAAGATCAGGCATGGGAGCCAGATCCTCTTCTTCGTCTTCTCCGTGTGGCTCAACATAGTTGATTTCCACTGGAGCAATGACAGGTGCTGGGTTAACAGCATCTTCTTGTGCAGCCACTTGATCTTCTTCATCATCAGACCATGATCCTTGTGGTTGCAAAGGGTTATACCAGATTACTGGCATAAGGTGAGTTTCAGGAACCCATTCTTCATCGGAGAGATATTCTCCTGTTTCAAGGGATTCCTCCCGCTCATTGGTGTAGCCGGACTCGAATCCATTCACTGGATTCGTATCCCTCCATGGAGAATCCGACTACTAAATTGCAAGAGTATGATGCCCCCTGCGTGGCTTCTTCTCTGAATTGAGGTGGCATGAAATCACTGAGAGTGAGTTTTCTTATCCCCTTTGAAGTCTCTGGAAGGGACGTTTTTGTTACCCCCTGTGAAGCGGTAGAGGAAGACTCTGCTTTTTCATGGACTTCTTGTTTTGGCTGGGTCTTCTCTTGCCGTTTGAGCTTGAGGAGATGTTTCCTAGCCAGCCTTCGCTGTAGAGCGGTCGGCTTTGTTTTCACGATCTCCCAATTTTCATCTTCTAGGAGATCGGGATGTACCCATATAGGTTGTCCGTCTGGTGACGGAAAGGAACCAGCTCCTCGGACGCTTGAATTTTGTTTATCACCATGAAGGAAGTAGTGATCTTCTTCTTCGGTGATTTTGGTGTTTGTCCACATGACACCATGTTGACGGAGGCAGTCCCATAGTTTTTGTCAAAGGTGATGACTCCGTTTTTCCACATCTCATTGATCTTCTCTCGCACAACAAAGCATTGATTGAGAGGATGTGAGATCATCTGATGGTATGGACAGTAACGGGGATCATTGGTTTTGCCAACATCTCCTGGTCTTTTGGGCTCTGGCAAAATGAGTTTGCCATTTGCTAGGAGAGCCTCAAAGATTTCTTCAACGTCTTTATCGAACGGATATTTCTTTTCTACACGTTCTTTGAAGGCATCAGAGAGTTCAGGCATTTTACCTGCAGTTTTGTTTTCAGGTTTCTTTGGTTGCAGAGGAGCTGACTTAGTCTGCACATTGAGGACCTCTTTCTTCTTTGGTTTTGAGGTTGCAATGGGAGTTGGCTCCTTCCTGGATGATTTCTGACTGTTGAGGTCTTTGATCACCGTTTCAGCTTCCATGGAAGCTTCTAGGAGTTCACCCAGGTTCTTTGATTTATTGCCGATAATCATGGAGCGGATTTTTGCTCTCATGTTGTTACGGCAGATGTCCACCAGCGACGCTTGTGGCAGTACATCTGAGCATTTGTACGCCATTGCCTTCCATTTGTGAATGAAGTCGTATGTTGACTCATTCTCTCCCTGTTTTAGGCTGCAGAGTTGAGCCATGGTAACAGGATGATCCTCACCTTGGAAGTGGGTCAGGAAGCGTGTCTCTAGCATAGCCCAGTTCTGGATGGAGTTCTCTGGCAGAGTGGAGTACCAATCAAAGGCTGTACCTTTTAGGGTACTTGCGAAGAGGCGAATCTTGAGGACATCTTGATCCGCAATAGCTCCCGTCAGAATCTTGAAATGGATGACATGTTGTCTGGCTGATCCTTTCCCCGTATATGTTTGGAGAGTAGGATGTTTGAATTTTGTTGGGAATGGGACTGAGTCCATCCATAAGGGATATGGTGGCTTGTTCCCATGCTCTTTGAGTATATCCTCTTCTTTAGCTTTGGCGAGGATACTGTCTACGTCCTTTTTAGTAAGGGCGCGTGACTCATTTTCTTCACAATTTTCCTCGTTATTGCGATGATTCGGAGGAGGCTCATTGTTCACCTGATTTTGGACAACAAGGAGAAGATTTTCCATTAGAGTTTCAATCTTCTGCTGGCCTTGTTCCAACTGCTGGATGCGTGTGAGCGCATCATCTTGAGGTGGATTCTGAGGTGGTGGCTCAGAATTTGTAACCAGGACGTTCATTCCTCGGGATTCAAACGAAGAAACCGTCCTGGTGACTGAGCTGGGGCTCCTTCTTTTTGATGAAGAGCTTGATGAAGAATTACTCTCCAGTCCTTGGCTTAAAGGGACAGGAGATTCTTCGGGATGTCTTCGTGTCCTGGTGACGCTACGGGTCACCGGACGTCGGACATGGATCTTTGATGCTGACTTTTGGCGTCTTCTGGTTTTTCCAACCATATGGACGGCAGCAACTTGGTCGGGTCTTTCTTTTTCGACCCATTTGTGGGAGACTTGAAGTGTAGGAGGCTGGGTCCGTTGCTTCTCTAGTCTCTTTTGTCGATATGACGCACGGCGGCGTGCTCGACGAGCGATTTGAGCTTCAGTCAGCTCTGGCTGGGCTTTAACAATGAAGGATGTACTCCCTCGGGCGCAGCAGCCGAGCTTGTCTTCTTTGTAATTGGGCAAGGACAGGATGCGGACCCGGTCCTTTGCCTGTTGCAGTGAAGCTTTGAACCTTTCGAGTTCGGCCCCTGTAGAGATGAAGGGTCGAACTGAAGGAGTGTAGGCCTTGGCAGGTGCTTGTAGAGGCCTAGTGATGCATGATCTGATTTTGGGCTTGTGGGAGCAAGCCAGTTCATGCTGGGTTGACTTGGGAGTCAAGTTGGAGATGTGTCTCTCCTCTTTCATGTAGGCAAGAGGGTAGAACTGGTTCTCTTTGAGTGGGGCCAGGTATGCTGGCTTGGTGGAGGTTTGAGACCTTCTTTGTTTTGGGGAAGGTCTTGGAGACCAAGTCTTAGGGTAGACCTGGTTGGTTGTTGGTTGAGGTTTCGCGGGGATGCCGCGGGTTTTAGTATTCTTGGGGTTCGCCCTTGGTGTCATAGAAGTGACACGTTGAGGGGCGATCTTCTGCTTCTCGGCAGTTGCCTTTGGTGTCACAGTAGTGACACGTTGCGAGGCGACCTTTTGCCTTTTGGCAGGAGCAGTTTCTTCTTCAGGAAGTGGGAATGGTCCCAGTGTCCCGAAGACGATGGTCCGGGGAGTCGAGGCCGACCCGGAGTTCAGAGAGTTGCTGAGGGAGTTGGTGCTTCGGCAGCTAGCAGGGCGCTTGTAAGTGCGCTCGGTTTGCTTCTGTTGAAGCATGAGCTGGTGCTTGTTTTCATCGAAGGTGATGATCAGTGAAGCTGCCATTGTTAGTTTCAAAATTTCTGAAACAAGACCACGTCCATTAGTAATCACAAGAATATGATGATCATAAATGGGGAATTCTATGATTTTGTCTTTTCAAATCGCTCAAGGGACATGACCCAAGCAATATGAAGAAGGCAAAAAGCCATAGAGGGTACAATTGTTCTGGTTGCAAGCATGGTAGGCTCGAAATGAGCGTTCCAATGACTGCTAGAAGCAATTGTATACCTAAATTCGACTTATCGAGAAGCGGAGCTTGCTCGAGATAAGAAGAATATAAGGTAGGAGTTACAAATGTGCCGGTCACAGATATAGTAGACCCTGAAAGGGCGTACTAGTACCGCTATGCACAAATGTTGGAGATCGCATCCATGAGATGGGATTCTCTGTTTTGAAAGGTCAGAAATGGATTCGTCAAAGAGAGCAGGTGGCATTCCGATTCAAATACGGGCTCAACGATTTCCGCGAGCGCCAGTACTCAGAAGGAAAGAGACCACAATTTCTCGAATCTGAATCCAAAAGTGACGACTTTTTTTTTTTTGAAATGTCAAGATTGGTTCCATCAAGGAGAGAAAATGGTATTCCAAATTGAACACGGTCTCGGCGATTTCCGCGAGCGCCAGTGCTCAGAAAAGAAGAAACCAAAATTTCTTAGATCTGAAATCAAAAGTGACGAGTTTTTGAAGATTTTTTTTTTGAAATGATTTTTTTTATTTTTTATTTTTTTATTTTTTTAAAATATATATTTTTTAAGATTATTTATTTTTATTTTTTTGAAGATTTTTTTTTATTTTTATATATATTTTTTTGAAGGTTTTTAAAGACGAGAGAGTACACATAGGCCTCCTAACCCGATCTTATGAAACCTCAATTGATAGAATTGCCCCCAGGTAAGGGTAGGATTACTTAATGAACCCGTTTGGAGGACCCTTGCTTAGAACAGTCAAGCTGTCTCCACACTCTAGACAAGGCTTTTCTTGAGTCAATCATGATCAAAGAACGCAATTGGTTTAACCTTAGTGGTCTATGTCTTTTTTTCCAAATCCCAAATAGACACATCGAAGAGAAACGATGGCCAAAACCTTAGTCGAATGGGCTCAACATTTCTGCAAGCACGACGAACGATAGGATAGGATCAAAGCTTCTCAATTTTGAATCAGAACTAAGAAAACTGATTTTTTGATTTTTTATTTTATTTTATTTATATATATATATATTTTTAAATCTCTAATGAACTCATTGAAAAGAAACGATGGCCCAAAACCTTAGTCGAACGGGCTCAACATTTCTGCAAGCACCAAAGAACGATAGGATAGGATCAAAGTTTCTCAATTTTGAATTCAAACTAAGAAAACTGATTATTATTTTTTTTTTATTATTTTATTATTATTTTTTTTTTTGAAATCTCTAATGAACTCATCGAAGAGAAACGATGGCCCAAAACCTTAGTCGAACGGGCTCAACATTTCTGCAAGCGCCAAAGAACGATAGGATAGGATCAAAGTTTCTCAATTTTGAATTCAAACTAAGAAAACTGATTATTTTTTTTTTTTGATTTTTTTTTTTGAAATCTCTAATGAACTAATCGAAGAGAAACGATGGCCCAAAACCTTAGTCGAACGGGCTCAACATTTCTGCAAGCACCAAAGAACAATAGGATAGGATCAAAGTTTCTCAATTTTGAATTCAAACTAAGAAAACTGATTTTTTTGATTTTTTTATTATTTTTTTTTTTGGAAATCTCTAATGAACTCATCGAAGAGAAACGATGGCCCAAAACCTTAGTCGAACGGGCTCAATATTTCTGCAAGCACCAAAGAATGATAGGATAGGATCAAAGTTTCTCAATTTTGAATTCAAACTAAGAAAACTGATTTTTTTTTATTTTTTTTTAAAAGAAAAAGAGTGGAAACAAACTCAAAGAAATAGAAATTTCCAAAAAATCCCATCTCATTTTTTTTAGGATGCAAAATCCAACATAGGCTACCAGCTAGAAAGTAGCCAAGGAATCCGGAAAAGAAGTATAAGCATAGAGCAAAAAGTATGATATGCAAATATTTCATTTCCGAGCACCGTGTTCTCAAATGAACGAGTCCCACCGGGTGTGCCAGCTTGATGGAATGCGCTCCTGCCGAGGGTGCTACCGGGGTCGGCGGACGTAGGAGTCTGTCGGGTCCGGCCCTTTCGCGCCCGGGGGGCTGAAGCGTGCATCAACATTTCTTTGTGTGGGTGTGCCAGATTTTCTATTTTACTTGGAATTGCAAGTGGTAATCCGGAGATCAACCTTCGCAAGTAAAAAGGAAATCAACTTCTTTCAAGTTTTCCATTGCACAAATATTTAAGAAAAGAGACATTTTCTTGGTTTGCCGTGAAAGGCGATTTTGTTTGGCATTTATAGCCGATTTTGGCGTTTATAGCCGATTTACAATTCTCATCAATAATGAAAGACAAGAGTTGTGATTTTTGTCTCTTTTAGAAAAATACAAACTACAATGAAAAGTAAGAAAAGGAGGATCTAACTTTTCAGGAGATTGTGGGGGACTCGTTCAGATTGACGGTCGCAAGCCATGTATGGGCTTCGCCATCATCCATGCAGATGAGAACAGAGGATGCTCTTGATTCGCTTGGCTTGGCTATAACCTCAGGTTTTTAGAGGACAAAGACCAAGAGAAGGTCCTATGTCCAATAAAAAGCTAAGTAGACGGGCTGAAAAGCCACGTCTAAGCCATTGGAGGCAGCGGGAGAAGGCAAGGACCTTGGGGGGGAGTACCCCCCAAGGGACTTTTTGTCACCTTGTAGTGGTGCTTGATGTAGAATTTCTGCAGAATTTTCTCTCTTTCTCTAGACTCTGTCTGTCTGGAATACGGGATTCTCTGCACCTTTTGATTTTCGATCTTCGGTTTTCCGTTCGTCCTTTTCCGATCCCTTTCTTCTTGGAAAGCTCTCCTATTTATAGGCTCTTGGTAGCCATTAGGAGAGTTTATGGGCTTTAATGGCTTTAATGGGAGGAGTTACAAGATTTATTTCTTGATTTGTAACTCCTTTTTCCTTGAATCTGATTGGCCGATGGAGATTAAGGGCTTTTAATCACCTTAATTACCATAATGGGAGGAGTTTCATGGCTTGAATGCCATGACTTAATTGATTTGTAACTCCTGGATGCTTGCTTCTGATTGGGCCGTCCAAAGAAATGAATTAATGACTGCAATAAAGCTAGTCAATTAACTGCATTAAATGGTCGCCGAGCAGTTGAAGAGTCGCGGGCCGCGCCGCGTCTTTTGGGATTCTTTTGGAGATGATCACCGATGGATCTACATGCTGATCGACATCGGATGACCGTGTAATTTCAAACAATGATAGCTAGCAGCGGGCCGGTGACATCTGTCTTGTCGATTTCTCGATCGATCGGACAGAAAGAGCACTTTTTAGGTCAACCGGTCGGCGATCTTGGAGCAATCAATGATGATTTTATGCTTTTGACGGCGGATCTGAGATGTCGTCGGATATGAGTCAATTTCAAGCACTAAAAATCACATTTCCAGGAAACCACAGGGGCCAAAGTGCGCGAAACGCGAAAAGGGACGGAAAAACGGGTCACCGGCGAAAAATCCGGTGACCCGGACTTCCATGGTCGCCGGCAACCATGAGCCAGGGTCGCCGGCAACCCTGGGCTAGGGTCGCGGGCTGCGACCCTGGGGGTTTTTCTCCCCTTTTTGGTCCGTTTTGCGGTCTTTTTCGTCGCCGTTTTCTTCTGTATTTTTCCTGACATTTCTTCTCATTTATTGGCTTGATTTCCCTGTAGAAAACCTGATGAGAATCCTTGCATTTTTAGAGTGCAAAATTTCCAATTTTCCGGGAAAGCCGAAGACTTTGTCGCGTAGAGCTGCTGATTTTCCGCCAGAAGCTGAAACTTGGTCAAACGATGTCGGAATGATCTGAAATTTGAGGTGAAGCCTCCTGAGCAGTAAATAAGACCAACCATAGGCTTTTGTTTGAGTTTTGAAGCCGTTTGGGGTCCCGTCGCCAGTAGACTTGATTTTGCTGGGAGGGAGATGCCGCTCGTTGATGTGCGGTCAAACGATGTCCGATTGACCTGAAATTTGACGTGCAGCCTTTTGGAGTCATTTTGAGATGATCCACAGGCTCTGTCTTGGAAACCATGGTCCCGGGGTTCTTTCGGAGCGTCGAAACCTGGTCAAACGTTGTCGGAATGACCTGAAATTCGACGTGCAGCCTTTTGGAAGCATGTTGAAGCCACTCATGCACTTGGTTTGATGAGCGAAGGCTTCGGTGGTTCCCGCCGCCGGGAGGCTTGATTTTGCTGCTCGAGCATTGATGGAGGGTCAAACGTTGTCGGTTTGACTTGAAATTTGGCATGGAGCCCTTTTGAGACATGCTGGAGTCATCCGTAGGCTCTGATCGAAATTTTGACGTCTTCGATGATGTCGCCGCCGGGAGCGCCAATTTAGCTGTCAGATAAGCGAAGTTTGGCCAAATGATTCTGAAATGGCCCGAAACTCCTTGTGTACTCCTCCCTTGGCTGTCTTGAAGGATCTTGCAATTTTTGTTTGATTCTGACAAGATTTGATTTTTTGGAGAAGTTGCATTGCCTATTTAACTCCGCCTATGTTGGGGTATCCTTGACATAGCCGGTCCCAAGCCCGGACAAAGGAGGAGGGTTGTGCGTTAGGTAGCCGACAGCCAGCACAATACTCAGTCGGATTTCTTTATGGATTTGAGACCTAATGATATTTCGTTGGGGCGTCCCCTACTTAGCGACGCGCTGTATAGTCCGAGTACAGTGATAAGTGAGCAAGGACCGCTGCATCGGCGCCCGGATGCAGTGCTAAATAGGCAAGGGTCCCCACACTTTATTGGACGAGTGCGGGGGGTAAGGAAGCTAGCCCAAAATAGAAGGCTGAGATTAGGTACTTGGAACATTGGGAGCCTAACTGGGAAACTTATGGAAGTGGTGGATACAATGGAAAGGAGACGAATCGCAATTGCCTGCTTGCAAGAGACAAGGTGGATGGGACAGAAAGCTAAAGAGATCGAGAGGACTGGGTATAAGTTATGGTATACGGGACTTAATAGAGCGAGGAATGGGGTTGGCATAGTAGTGAGCAAGGACTTAAAGGAAGATATAGTTAATGTAAAGCGTTGTGGAGATAGGATTATTGCAATTAAGTTAGTGTTAGGAGAAGAGATAGTGAACGTAATTAGTGCTTATGCCCCCCAGGTGGGCTTAGGAGATGGACATAAGGAGAAGTTTTGGGAAGATTTGGAAGGAGTGCTACTAGAGATACCCCAAGGCGAGATGGTCTTCATAGGAGGAGATTTGAATGGCCATGTAGGACGCGACGTAGATGGATATATAGGAGTACATGGGGGACTTGGATACGGTAATAGAAATGAGGATATTTTGGACTTTTCAGTGGCTTATGATCTCATGGTGACTAACACCTTTTTTAGGAAGAGAGAGGAGCATTTGGTGACTTATAAGAGTGGCTCCTCAAGGACACAGATTGACTTCTTCTTAATTAGGAAAAGAGACCGCTTAGCTTGTAAAGATTGCAAGGTGATACCGGGGGAGAGCTTGACTTCCCAACATAGGTTGTTGATCATAGATGTGCAGCTACAAAGGTGGACTACAAAAAAGAAGTTGTATAGATGCTCAAAGACTAAATGGTGGAACTTGAAAGGTGATAAGCAACTAGCATTTAGGGATAGAGTACTAGAGGAAGACGTTTGGGTGATAAATGAGAGTGCAAATAATATGTGGGATAAGGTAGCAGAGTGTATTAGGAGGGTAGGGAAAGAAGTCTTAGGAGAATCCAAAGGGGGTGCTCCGGCACAGAAGGAGGCATGGTGGTGGAGCAAGGCCATTCAAGACAAGATAAGAGTTAAAAGAGAGAGTTTTAAAACTTGGCAAAGGGATCGAAATGCAGCAAACTTGGAAAAGTATAAAGAAGCAAAAAGAGAAACCAAAAAGGCAGTTAGTGAGGCCAAGGCAAAGGCATTTGAGGAGCTATATAGGCGACTTGACACTAAGGAAGGCGAAAGAGAGATATTCAAGCTTGCTAAAGCCAGAGATAGGCGGACCAAGGACTTAAACCAAGTTAAATGCATTAAGGATGAGGATGAAAAGGTATTAGTAAAGGACGATGAGATAAAGGAGCGTTGGAAGAGCTACTTCTACAAGTTATTTAATGAAAGCAGTAGTAGTGACATACAATTGGGACAGCTTACCATTTCTAGGGAAGAATCGAATCATATGTTCTATAGGAGAATCAGTAGGGAAGAAGTTAAAGAAGTATTGAAAAGGATGAAGAATGGGAAAGCGGTTGGGCCAGATGGTATCCCTATTGAGGTCTGGAGGTGCTTGGGGGAGAATGGCATAAATTGGTTGACAAAACTTTTTAATGTAGTGCTAAAGAGCAAGAAGATGCCTGATGCATGGAGGAAAAGTATTCTTATACCCATATACAAGAACAAAGGAGATATTCAGAACTGTGCGAACTACCGCGGGATTAAATTGATGAGCCATACAATGAAATTATGGGAGAGAGTTATTGAGAGAAGACTAAGAAGAACAACAAACATTTCAGATAATCAATTTGGTTTCATGCCTGGGAGATCAACCATGGAGGCTATCTTTCTCTTGAGGAGGTTAATGGAACAGTATAGAGAAGGCCAGAAAGATTTACATATGGTGTTCATTGACTTGGAGAAGGCCTATGACCGGGTTCCTAGGGAGATTCTATGGGGAGTACTGGAAAAGAAAAGAGTGTGTGTCGCATATATTGAGGCGATAAAGGATATGTATGATAGAGCCGTGACATCTATAAGGACGACTGGCGGAGAGACTAAGGAGTTTCCTATCACGATTGGTCTACACCAAGGCTCAGCGTTAAGCCCGTACTTATTTGCCCTAGTTATCGATGAGATTACAAGACATATTCAGGATGAGGTGCCGTGGTGTATGCTATTTGCAGATGACATTGTTTTAGTAGATGAGACGAGAGAAGGAGTGAATGCTAAGCTAGAAGTATGGCGGAAAACGTTAGAGACAAAAGGGTTTAGGCTAAGTCGATGCAAGACGGAATATATGGAGTGCAAGTTTAGCCAAAGTAGGACACTTGGTTACATAAAAGTAAGTTTAGGCACACAAAAGATTGTAGAGAAAGAAAACTTTAGGTACCTTGGATCGATGGTGCAACAGGATGGAGGGATTGATACTGATGTAAGTCACAGGATTCAGGCCGGGTGAACCAAATGGAGGAGTGCTTCGGGGGTCTTGTGTGATCGGAAAGTCCCCCTCAAGGTTAAAGGAAAGTATTATAAGGTGGCGGTAAGACCAGCATTGTTATATGGATCAGAGTGTTGGGCAGTAAAGCATAATCATGTTAAGAAGATGGAAGTTGCGGAGATGAGAATGCTAAGATGGATGTGCGGGATCACAAGGAGAGATAGGATTAGGAATGAGGAGATTAGGGGCAAAGTAGGAATAGCACCGATTGGAGATAAAATGAGAGAAAATCGACTAAGATGGTTTGGCCATGTTAGAAGGCGTCCAATGGAAGCACCTGTTAAAAGGTGTGAAGGCATAGAGATTGCCAGGAGTAGGAGAGGGAGAGGGAGACCCAAGAGAAGTTGGAAAGAAACTATTAAACATGACCTTGCCTACATGGATCTAACGGAGGACATGGCCCTAAACAGATTTGATTGGCGTCGTCAAATCCATATAGCCGACCCCACCTAGTGGGAAAAGGCTTGGTTTGGTTTGGTTTGGTTTGGTTTGCATTGCCTATTTATGGCAGGTTGCGACTTCATGCAGCTTTCTTGATGTTGAAGAGGCAAAGTGACATTTTTGGTGTCAACAAATGCCTCCTCGAGGTACAACGACGAGTTGCTTGACTTTTGTAGTCGATGTGCCTCGAAGAGATTTTTGAAGGAGAGCTTGTGTCTTGACCAAGAGTCTTTGAGCAATCTTTCCTTTGGTAGAGTAGCCTTTGAGCTTCCAGGGGAATTTTATGGTAATGAAAGGAATCAAGTACCATCTCGAGGCAAAGTTTTGAAGATGACATCAAGGATATGGATTTGGGTTTCTGTTTTTGATCTTGTGACCTAACCAGCTATATATGGCAGGTTAGGGGATCGGTTTGGTTTTGATCTTGTAGACCTAACAGGCTGTATGTGGCAAGTTAGGGGATCAGGATTTGGTTTTTGGATTTGGTCTTGTGACCTAACAAGCTGTATGTTGCAAGTTAGGGGACCAGGATTTGGTTTTTGGGCACTCTTTGGGACTGTGTGGGTCCATTGGAGTGGTTTAGATTTTTGTGGAATGTCAATTTCAAGATTTTGGCTCAATTTGGTATATGAGGCTGGATGGTTTGATTCTTTGGAAGCTCATGGGGCTTGGAATTTTTTTTTGTATGGTTCAATCAACTCAAAAGAGGCATGGAACCATTTTTGTATGCTCTTGGTAAGAGGGATTTTTTTCCTGACTAAAAGCCCATTTTTTTTTTTTTAGCGCCTAGGTGGTCAAACCTGGCTCATATTGGCTAACCCATGGGACCTTAAGCTTTTTAGGATGGCTTAGATCTCATGTGGGGCCATTTTTGTAAAGAATATCTAAAGATATCTCATTTGGATAGAGAATATCTAAAAATATCTTTATGGGAGAGAATCTCTCATATTCCCTTAATTTGGGAGAGAATATCTCAAGGTATCTTTCCTTTTGGGAAAGAATCTCCAATCTCCTATTTTGTTGGAGAGAATCTCTCATTGATTGATTTTGGGAGAAAATCTCTCAAAGACATCTTTCTTTTTGGGAAAGAATCTTTCTAATTCCTTCTCTTTTGGTAAGGTTACTAATTAGTAGCACTTACCTTTCTTTTTTTGTTTCCTTCTTTGATTTGCTCTCTTCTATAAAAACAAGGAGGAGGCTAGATCTCTTGCCCTTATTGCTTTCTTTTGCAACAATCTCAAGAGTGCTCCAAGACCAAGAGTTCTTCTTCTTCAAGGATCTTCAAGCTTTTTCCTTCTTCTTCTCCATCAATGGCTTCAAGTAAGTTTTCTTCCTTGTCAAGAATCTCCATTGTAGAAGTAGCTTCTTTATTTTTTTTCTTCCTTTTCTTTTCTTCTTCTTTCTTCTTCTCTCTTTTCTTTTCTTTTCTTTTCTTTTCTTTTCTTTTCTTTTCATGCACTTTTTTTTTTTTTCGTGCTTCTCTTTTTTTCTTTCTTTCTTTTTTTTTTCTCTTTTTTCTTTTCACGGTTTTCTCTTCTGTTTTTTTTTTTTTAAATCGTGTACTCTCTTTTTTTTTCTGTTTTTTTTTTCCCACGCTGATTTCTCTCTCTCTTTTTTTTTTCAGCGTCTTTCTTTTCTCTTTTTTTTTCTGTTTTTTTCCTCTGGCTGTACGGACCTGACCGTACTGCCACGTGGCAGTGGGCCACGGCCTGTGGGCCAAAATTTTTTTTTTTTTGCTGAGATTTTTTTTCTCTCTCTTTCTTTTTCTTTTTCCTTGTTTGCTCACTATGATAATGAGGCTATGCAATTTCAATATGTATGCATTTTTTTTGTTTGATGCATCAAGATAGAAGGCTAGAGTCTCTAGGTCAAGCCAACATGATTTTTGACTTGGACAAAGTTTGATTGGTTTTGACCAAATTGGGTTGGAATTGGTCAAACTTTGGTCAAGGTTTTCCTAGCATTTAATGCATGATGATATATTTTTTATGCATGAGTTTTGGTAAATAGATTTGGAAGTATGATGATGCATACCTGAAAATCTTTTGCAAGTGTTGGGATTTTGAGCTCGCAGCGATGTTGAGCTCTTTCTTGGTCTTGCTGGATTTTGAGGAAGTTTTGCAATTTTTGGATTCTGAAGCTCGCAGCAATGTTGAGCTCTTTTCCAGATTTTGCGGAAGTTTGATGAGATTGGCTTGTTCTCGCAGCGATGTTGAGTTCAAGCCTTCTTTGAGAATTCTCCACTGACTATGAGCTTGCAGCGATGTTGAGCTCATCTTCAGACTTCCTTTCTTTTTCGGAGTATTTTTCCTTTTCTTTGGAATTGCCCCGGAACCATGTCAAAATTTTGCTAGAATTTTTTGTAGCAGAATTCTGTCATTTTTATGTTGATTGATCTTTTCTCTTCCATCTTTTGCAGGTAGTTCTTCCAGAACGAACAAAGGCAAAGGTCATGTTACTGACGCACCTCGTCGGTCTGCTAGATCTTCCAATGCTGCCGTTCAGCAGGCTTGGGAGAAGGTCCAGTTTGTGGAGAAAAACTTGGAAGAATGATATTCCCTCAATCGTGATGAGATGAGACAGCAATTGATCGCTCTCAAGGATGAGGAGTTCTATAAGATCATGGTAAGCAGCCGTCCCTGGGTTACGGACGATCAGAGCGTTGTGCTCAAGCCTACCTTCTTCTTCGGTGATGCAGTCCCCGACGACTTGACATACCAAAGGAGATGTTTTCAGTTCTCTTACACAGCAGATGGTGAGGAGAGAACTATTTCTACCCGGTCGTCTTTTGATCGGAACATCTCGATCCTGAGCCTTTCTCCCACGTGCCCTAAGAGGGAAGATCCTCAGAGTTGGGTGAAGAGGACCAGTGTGATCAAGACCGGGGTTTTTGTTAGTGGACCTTCCGGTTTTGCAGAGAAGCCACCTGTCCGTATGGACATGTTGATGCCAGCCAGTGGCTACCAAGGTTCTGATCATCCATCGATCGATTTGAGACCGGTGGGCCTTGGCGTTTTTCGGGGTGACGGTAGCAATTGGGTGAAGCCTTTTCGACTTCGTGGCCGTTTCAGTGCTGACTCGAGCTGGGAGTCATGGACTGATCACACCTTGAGGATCGGTGAGGCCGTTCTTCGGGAGGCCTGATGTTGATAGTGTGGCAGGATCGTCGAGCAGATTGACCCGCCGTAGCAAGAGGAAGAGAGGACAGTGCCGTAATATGAGACGGCACGATAGTCCTTCTAATCTTGAAGTTCCTCTCACCATTGCTGAGGAGGTGTCTGAGGATGTTGACGAGCCTCCGGAGAAGAGAAGCAGGGAAGAGGAGATAGCTGGTATGATCCCCTTTCTTTCCTTTTGTTTCTTCCTCTTTTCTTTTTTTTTTTTTGTTAAAGGTTTTGTTTTGATCCGCTGCTTCTTTTTTTTTAGCAGAGGACGATGTCCTAGTGACGCCTGAGGTTCCTGCCGATGAGGCGATGACGGATCCAATCGTGGCATCTGAGGAAGAGCCCAGGGACTCTGGAGTGGTTCCAGAACCTTCACCTGGTATGATTTGCTTTGGCTTTTGCTTTTTTTGTCTTCTTTTGCTGTCATTTGCTAACATGTAACTGACTTGCCAGAGGATTCCGACGATTTCGAGCCATCCATGGACGCAACTTTTGACGATGCTTCGGATGAGCTCAAAGAGGCAAAGAGTACTCCGCCGGTCGTCGAAGCAGGTATATTTGCAATAATGATCTTGATATATTTTCGACAAGATTATATTCATACCCTTCTTTTTTTTCTTTGACAGATTGTGAAGCAGCAGGAGAGATTCCTCCGTCTTCCTCAGAGCCAGAACAGGGGATACCTGCTGCTGATCCAGAAGTAGGGGCTTCTCCTTCTTTCAATGAGTCAGCTTCTTCCTGATGGAACGCGCTCCGAGGCGCCGTGGGGCGGCTACCGGGGTCGGCGGAACGTGGGAGTCCGTCGGGTCCGGCCCTTTCGCGCCCTGGCGGGCCCTGAAGCGTGCATCAACATTTCTTTTGTGTGGGTGTGCCAGATTTTCTATTTTACTTGGAATTGCAAGTGGTCATCCGGAGATCAACCTTCGCAAGTAAAAAGGAAATCAACTTCTTTCAAGTTTTCCATTGCACAAATATTTAAGAAAAGAGACATTTTCTTGGTTTGCCGTGAAAGGCGATTTTGCTTGGCATTTATAGCCGATTTTGGCGTTTATAGCCGATTTACAATTCTCATCAATAATGAAAGACAAGAGTTGTGATTTTTGTCTCTTTTAGAAAAATACAAACTACAATGAAAAGCAAGAAAAGGAAGATCTAACTTTTCAGGAGATTGTGGGGGACTCGTTCAGATTGACGGTCGCAAGCCATGTATGGGCTTCGCCATCATCCATGCAGATGAGAACAGAAGATGCTTTTGATTCGCTTGGCTTGGCTATAACCTCAGGTTTTTAGAGGACAAAGACCAAGAGAAGGTCCTATGTCCAATAAAAAGCTAAGTAGACGGGCTGAAAAGCCACGTCTAAGCCATTGGAGGCAGCGGGAGAAGGCAAGGACCTTGGGGGGGGGGGGGTGCCCCCCAAGGGACTTTTGTCACCTTGTAGTGGTGGCCGGTGCAGAACTTCCGCAGAGTTTTTCTCTCTTTTTCTTTCTCTCAGATCTCTTTCTGATCTTTTTTTCTGATCCTCTGATTTTCTCCTCTTTTTTCTGATCCGAATTTCAATAGAATGCTCTCCTATTTATAGGCTTTTGGTAGCCATTTAGGAGGGTTTATGAGCCTTAATGGCTTTAATGGAGGAGTTACAAGATTTATTTCTTGATTTTGTAACTCCTTTTTCCTTGAATCTGATTGGCCGATGGAGATTAAGGGCTTTTAATCACCTTAATTACCATAATGGGAGGAGTTTCATGGTTTAAATGCCATGAATCAATTGACTTGTAACTCCCAAATGCTTGCTTCTGATTGGGCCGTCCAAAGAAATGAATTAATGACTGTAATAAAGCTAGTCAATTAACCACATTAATTGGTCGCCGAGCAGTCGAAGAGTCACGGGCCGTGCCGTGTCTTCTGGAATTCTTCTGGCGATGATCATCGATGGATCTACATGCTGATCGACATCGGATGAACATGTAACTTCAGACATTGATAGCTAAGAGTGGGCCGGTGACATCTGTCTTGTCGATTTCACGATCGGTCGGACAGAAAGTGCACTTTCTTGGTCGACCGGTTGGCGATCTTGGAGCGATCAATGATGATTTTATGCTTTTGGAGGTTGACCCGTGATTTTGACGGATGTCGGAGGATATGAGTCAATTTCAAGCACTAGAAATCACATTTTCAGGAAACCACAGGGGCCAAAGTGCGCGAAACGCGAAGAAAGACGGAAAAACGGGTCACCGGCGGAAAATCCAGTGACCCGGACCTCCATGGTCGCCGGCGACCATGGGCCATGGTCGCCGGCGACCATGGACCGGCGACCATGGGCCATGGTCGCAGGGGCCTGCGACCATGGGCCATGGTCGCAGGGGCCTGCGACCATGGGCCATGGTCGCAGGGGTCTGCGACCCTGGGGGATTTTTCCCCTTCGGAGCCCGTTTTGCGGTCGTTTTGAGGTCTTTTTCGTCGCCGTTTTCTTCTGTATTTTTCTTGACATTTCTTCTCATTTATCGGCTTGATTTCCCTGTAGAAAACTTGATGAGAATCCTTGCATTTTTAGAGTGCAAAGTTTCCAATTTTCCGGGAAAGCCGAAGACTTTGTCGCGTAAAGCTGCTGATTTTCCGCCAGAAGCTGAAACTTGGTCAAACGATGTCGGAATGACCTGAAATTTGAGGTGAAGCCTCCTGAGCAATAAATAAGACCAACCATAGGCTTTTGTTTGAGTTTTGAAGCCGTTTGGGGTCCCGTCGATGCTTCACTTGATTTTGCTGCGGGGAAAATGCCGAGCTTTGATATGTGGCCAAACGATGTTCGATTGACCTGAAATTTGACGGGGAGCCTATTGGAGTCATTTTGAGACGTTCCATGGGCTCCGTTTTGGATGTCATGGTCCCGGGTTGCTCCGCCGCCGGTAGGCTTGATTTTCTCTCGGAGCATCGAAACCTGGTCAAACGTTGTCGGAATGACCTGAAATTCGACGTGCAGCCTTTTGGAAGCATGTTGAAGCCACTCATGCACTTGGTTTGATGAGCGAAGGCTTCGGTGGTTCCTGCCGCCGGGAGGCTTGATTTTGCTGCTCGAGCATTGATGGAGGGTCAAACGTTGTCGGTTTGACTTGAAATTTGGCATAGAGCCCTTTTGAGACATGCTGGAGTCATCTGTAGGCTTTGGTCGAAGTTTTGACGTCTCCGATGATGTCGCCGCCGAGAGCTCCCGTTTAGCTGTCGAGCAGTGAAGTTAGGCCAAATGTTGTCGAAATGGCCCGAAACTTCATGTGTACTCTTCACTTGGCTATCTTGAAGGATCTTGCAGTTTTTGTTTGATTCTGACAAGATTTGATTTTTTGGAGAAGTTACATTGCCTATTTATGGCAGGTTGCGACTTCATGCAGCTTTCTTGATGTTGAAGAGGCAAAGTGACATTTTTGGTGTCAACAAATGCCCCCTCGAGGTACAGCGACGAGTTGCTTGACTTTTGTAGTCGATGTGCCTCGAAGATATTTTTGAAGGAGAGCTTGTGTCTTGACCAAGAGTCTTTGAGCAATCCTTCCTTTGGTAGAGTAGCCTTTGAGCTTCGAGGGGAATTTTATGGTAGTGAAAGGAATCACACACCATCTCGAGGCAAAGTTTTGAAGATGACATCAGGGATGTGGATTTGGGCTTTTGTTTTTGACCTTATGACCTAACAAGCTGTATGTGGCAGGTTAGGGGTCGGGTTTTGGTTTTGACCTTGTGACCCAACAAGCTGTATGTGGCAAGTTGGGGGATCATATTTGGTTTTTGGTTTTGGTCTTGTGACCTAACAAGCTGTATGTGGCAAGTTAGGGGACCAGGATTTGGTTTTTGGTCACTCTTTGGGACTGTGTGGGTCCATTGGAGTGGTTTGGATTTTTGTGGAATGTCAATTTCAAGATTTTGGCTCAATTTGGTATATGAGGCTGGATGGTTTGATTTTTGGAAGCTCATGGGGCTTGGGATTTTTTGTATGGTTTAATCAACTCAAAAGAGGCATGAAACCATTTTTGTATGCTCTTGGTAAGAGGGATTTTTTTTTCTGACTAAAAGCCCATTTTTTTTTTTTTTAGTGCCTAGGTGGTCAAACCTGGCTCATATGGCTAACCCATGGGACCTTAAGCTTTTTAGGATGGCTTAGATCTCATGTGGGGCCATTTTTATAAAGAATATCTAAAGATATCTCATTTGGATAGAGAATATCTAAAAATATCTTTATGGGAGAGAATCTCTCATATTCCCTTAATTTGGGAGAGAATATCTCAAGGTATCTTTCTTTTTGGGAAAGAATCTCCAATCTCCTATTTTGTTGGAGAGAATCTCTCATTGATTGATTTTGGGAGGAAATCTCTCAAAGACATCTTTCTTTTTGGGAAAGAATCTTTCTAATTCCTTCTCTTTTGGTAAGGTTACTAATTAGTAACACTTACCTTTCTTCTTTGTTTCCTTCTTTGATTTGCTCTCTCCTATAAAAGCAAAGGAAGGTAAGATCTCTTGCTCTTATTGCTTTCTTTTGCAACAATCTCAAGAGAGCTCCAAGACCAAGAGTTCTTCTTCTTCAAGGATCTTCAAGCTTTTTCCTTCTTCTTCTCCATCAATGGCTTCAAGTAAGTTTTCTCTCTTTTTCTTTCAAGAAAACTTTATGTAGAGAATAGGATGGTAAAAAAAAGTTTCTCTTCTTTTTTTTTTCTTTCTTTTTTTTTTCTTTCTTTCTTTTCTTTCTATTCTTCTTCTTTTTTTTTTTCTCTTTTCCACGTGATTTCTTCTTTTGTTTTTTTTTCACACGTTTTTTTCTTCTTTTTTTTTTGTGGGCCGTACGGACAGATCCGTACGGATCTGGTCCGTACGGCCACGTGGCCTGTTTTTTTTTTTTTTTTTTTTTGCTCATCATGATAATGCGTTTTTATGCAAATCTAGATGTTCATGCATGTACTTTTTGTAAATTGAATTGAGTAGCATGATGTGATAGCATACCTGAAAATCTTTGCAAATTTGGGAATTTGGAGCTCGCAGCGATGTTGAGCCCTTCTTGATTTTGCGGAGATTTTTGAGGTTTCGAAAGTTTGGAGTTTCGGAGCCCGCAGCAATGTTGAGCCCATCTTCAAACTTTCTATTTCCGTCGGGGTATTTCCTTTTTCTTTGGAATTGCCCCGGAGTCATGCCAAAATTTCGCCAGATTTTTGGTGGGACAAAGTGACCCCTTTTTTTTTTAGCGAAATCCTGTCATTTTGATGACGATCTTTTTCTTTTCCAACCTTTGCAGGTGGTTCCTCCAGAGCGAACAAGGCTAAAGAGCCTGCTACAAGCGTACCTCGTCGATCTGCTAGATCTTCCAATGTGGCCGTTCAGCAGGCCTGGGAGAAGGTCCAGTTTGTTGAGAAGAACTTGGAAGAGTGCGATTCCCTCAATCGCGACGAGATGAGACAGCGATTGATCGCTCTCAAGAATGAGGAATTCTATAAGATCATGGTAAGCAACCGTCCTTGGGTTATGGACGATCTGAGGGTTTTACCCAAGCCTACCTTCTTCTTTGGAGATGCAGTCCCTGACGACTTGACATACCAAAGGAGATGTTTTCAGTTCTCTTACACAGCAGATCGTGAAGAGAAGACTGTTTCTACCCGGTCGTCTTTTGATCGTACCATCTCGATCATGAGCCTTGCTTCCACGTGCTCTAAGAGGGAAGATCCTCTGAGCTGGGTGAAGAGGGCCAGTGTGATCAAGACCGGGGTTTTTGTTGGTGGACCCTCCGGATATGCGGAGAAGCCACCTGTCCGTATGGACATGTTGATGCCAGCCAGCGGCTACCAGGGCTCTGATTATCCGTCGGTCGATTTGAGACCGGTGGGCCTTGGCGTTTTCAGCGGTGACGGCAGTACTTGGGTGAAGCCTTTTCGACTTCGTGGCCGTTTCAATGTTGACTCCGATTGGAAGTCATGGACTGACCACACCTTGCTGATTGGGGGCGCCGTTTTGAAGGAAGCCGGGATTTTTGACGCGGTCCGCGCTTTTAGGGAGACCGTGACTTTTTCCGATGATGCCTTCATGGCTATGTTGGAGTCTTTCCTCCCTCAGACCAATACCTTCGTTGTCACGAACGGTGAGATTGGTTTTTCTCTGAAGGAGTTGAGTGCTATTACTGGACTGCCCATCCTTGGCAAACTCTACGAGGAGTTCATGCCGATTGACAGCGTCCTTGAGGAGCAGTCAGAGGAGTTCAGGCTCCTATACTTTCAGCTCGTCGCCTTCTATGATTTTTTGAAGGAGGGCTCGAAAGTCAGATCCAGCAGTTGGAAGAGTTATGGCTCTTCATTCTTCAACTTCTTTGACAGCAAAGAGTCTCCTGATAGCGTGACCCGGGAAGACAGGAAGAAGACTTTGGCCATGCAGGAAGAGTTGAAGGGTTTCTTCGCGAGCACAGATGCCCTTTATTCTGACATTGCACTGCGGAGAGATCTTGCTGTTTACCTCACTTTTTGGCTAGGTGAGGCTATTTTTGCTGGTGGAGATGGGACGCACATCAGGCCGCATTGTATTTTTCCGGCTTGTCAGATGGCGTTTGGAGAGCGGCTTGCTTTGGTGCCCGCTCTTTACTCCTACCTGTGTACCGAACTGCAGGCTGCTGCTTTCTTGGTTCGGCTTGGGCTCCCTATGAATAGGGTATTTTCAGCCCATATCTTTTATTCGTGGTTTGTATACCACTGTCCTGGCTTCCACCAGCTGGGTGCTGCACAGGATGATGATCCTCTGATGATTCGATTGGCTAAGGGAAAAGCCGTATCTGAATCACTTTTGTTTGCCCGTATGAGGATCCGACGGTTCAGGGACGTCGAGATGGGGCAGTCTTCAGTTAAGCTTTCTCCGGAGTTGCGGAAGAAGGCTTTTGATTTTGGTGCCTCCCGAGACTCTACCAGAGCAGGGACGGGAAGGCATTACTCTTTGACCAATGCAGAGAAGGAGTGGCTTTTCAGCATACGAGTCGGCACGATGGTGTACCGTAGACATCTTTTCGTCGACATCCAGCCGTATGTACCTTCTCGCTTTGCACTTCAGTTGGGCTTCTCTCAAGGCGTTGTTGGAGCGCCTTCGAGTATGGTGAAGCGTTTTGGGGGTTTGCAGGATGGCAGAAATGCATGGGCTTTCTATAGTGCTGAAGACACTACTGCCACGATTTCTTATCCTGAGCTGTCGACTTTCCGAACTGCCGGCTTCACGAAGTGGTTCGCGGAGAGCTTTTTGGCATATCGGGGGCTTTCCAAGAAGGAGCTTGATGTAAAGCTGTCTTCTGGAAAAGGCATTGGGAAGTCGGATGGCGTCCGGCGAGAGGAAGTTTGGGCCTTCCTTTCTGGAGAGAAGCACAAGATAGGCTTTCTCGGTGACCAGGGCGTCATTGGTTCTGAAGCTGTTCGCGAAGTACCTGATGAGGCTTTGGAGCAGCTAGAACAGGAGGAAGCTGAGCTCGACGCTTGGATGCAAGCGGCACAGAGACGAGCTTCCGTGGAGTCTACTGGCGAAAGCAGACCATCCAGTGAGGAGTCAAGTGAGAAACCTGACTCTGATAGTGGGGCGGGTTCTTCTAGGAAGCGAACCCGTAGAGGTAAGAAGAGGAGGAGGAGCCAGCGTCACATGGGGCGGGACGAAGACTCTCCTAATGTGGAAGTCCCTCTCACTGTCAATGAGGAGGTGCCAGAGGCTGTCGACGAGCCTCCAGAGAAGAGGATTCGGGAAGAAGAGACCATCGGTGAAGGTATGATTCTTCCTTTTCCTTTTCTACTTCTTTCATGGGGCTTTCCATGTTCTGATTTGTTTTCTCACCCTGCTGCTGCTTTTCTTTTTTTTTTTTTTTTAGCAGAGGATGAAGACTTGCCGATGCCTGAGGTTCCACCGATGAGGCGGTGATGGAGCCGGTTATGGCATCTGAAGAAGAACCGAGGGATTCTGGAATGACTCCGGAATCTCCAATTGGTATAACTCCTTTCGCTTTCTCTTTTTTTTTTTTTTTTTTTTTTGCCTGCGACTTGATTTGCTAACATTTTTTTCTTGTCAGCTGACTTGCCACAGGATTCCGATGACTTTGAACCATCAATGGACGCAAATGTCGATGATGCTTCTGATGAGTTCATGGAGGAAGAGAGTGTTCCGCCAGTCGTCGAAGAGGTACTTTGTAGTGATGACCCTGATGATTTTTTTTTGAACAGGATCATATTCATACCTTTTTGTGTTTCATTTGCAGGTTTTGAAGTGACAGAAGAGAGTCCATCGTTTTCTTCAGAACCAGAGCAAGGGATGCCAGAGGTCGATCCGGAGGTAGAGACCAGTTCAGACATGATTGAGGAGATGCCTCGTGTTGAGATTCCCTCTCCAGTGGCTCCAAGTGAAAAGAGTTCTTTTGTTACTCTTCCAATGGGACATGACATGAGCAGCCGATCAGCGGAGAAGGGTGAATCTTCATCCAGTTCGTCTCATCAATTTGCGAAGAAGGTGCTGGCTCGGGTTTTGAGTTCTTGGGTCAAGACTCTCCTTTCTGGACACTTGGAGGCAGGATTTGGCATGATCCCACATGTACAGGAGATTCTGACCGACACCGAAGAGGTTGGTCTGGATGTCACAGGTGCCAGGGCGATCGTTGATAGGATCATTGCACTGGGTGACAAGTGGTTTGAGACCATGGGTTTCCCTGACGACCAATTCTTCAAGGAGATGTTCTTGGACCCTGCTGATAAGGCTAAGTCTGACCTGAATGAGGCTACACAAAGCAAGAAGCAGCTAGTTCGGGAGAAGAACAAGGAAGAGCTAGCCATCATCGGATTGAGGCATGACCTTAACGTCCTTGATAGGGAAGTTGAGGAGGCCAGGAAACGTCTTGAGCATTTGAAGGCACAAGTCGATGCGAAGTGGGCTGCTATAACAGAGGCTCGTGACAGGGAGAGTACTCTGATCCGCAGGGTTGCAGATGCCGGTCAAGTTCTCGAGAGGAGGACTCTAGAAAACGAACGATGGCAAACTGCTGGGGAAGAGCTTCCCTGTGTAAAAGAAGGGTTACGGCATTCGCCAGCATCTCATGGCAAGTTCCTGAAGAAGCGTGCCTTGGAAACTCTGACGGCTGAGGCCAAAAGTTTGCTTGAGGAGCTGAAGCTTTGGCTGGAGACCATTTTTGGCTAAGCTCCTGATTTTTTATAGCAGAAACCATTCTTCTTTTTTTTTGGTACCATATTTTTTGGTACTCTTTTTTTTTTGTAGTGCTTGTGAACACTTTCTTTTTTTTGGTACCACATGTATTTTTTTGGTACTTTTCCTTTTTTTTTGTAGTGCTTGTGAACACTTTCTATTTTTTTTTTTTTGCTTTGGTACCACATGTATTTTTTGGTACCTTTTTTTTTGTTGTTCCCTACGCTCACTCAAATCTTTTTGTGATGAAAGCAATTGCTAAATGGGATTTGATCAAAAGCTTTGTCATTTTGTGAAAATCTTTTGTCAAATAATTATTTTGGCATGGGAGCCTGATTTTGGTTGTGGCGTGAAAGTCGCTTTTGAGATGGCATGGAAGCCGAAATTTTATGGCGTAAAAGCCAAAATTTGGGTTGGCATGGAAGCCGGTGTTTTTGTGGCATTTACAGCCAGTTTGGTGGCATTGATAGCCAATTTGTGGCATTTATAGCCGGTTTTGTGGCATTGATAGCCAATTTGTGGCATTTATAGCCGGTTTTGACATGAGAGTCAGGTTTTTTTTTGTGTGGCATTTGTAGCCGAGTTTTTTGAAAACCAAGTTTTGTTTTATTGGCATGAAAGCCGATTTTGGCGTTTATAGCCGGAAATTTTTGTTTTGGCATTCATAGCCGGATTTTGGCATTTATAGCCGAGTTTTGGTTTTCAAAATGCAGGTATCGACTAAATGTCGCCTCCCCGCTGAATGGTCTTGCAAGTATCGATGGAATGTCGCTTCCTTGCTCATTCGGTTTAGCGAGTATTGATGGAATGTCACTTCCTCGCGGGTTAGGTTTTGCAAGTATCGATGGAATGTCGCTTCCTCGCGAATTGGGGTGCAAATATCGACTAAGCGTCGCTTCCCTGCTTTTCCCAAGACTTTTGGTTTTGCGGGTACTGACTTGATGTCGTTTCTCCGCGATTTTTGAAATTTGAGATTTTTCTCGAACCATTTGTAATTTTGGGTTGTGGATAGCAACTGGTATGTTGCATCTCCACGATTTTTGAAATTGGGTTGTGGATATCAACTGGTTTGTTGCTTCTCCATGATTTTAGGTTTTCTCGAACCTTTGAAATTTGGGTTGTGGATATCAACTGGTTTGTTGCTTCTCCACGATTTTTGAAATTGGGTTGTGGATATCAACTGGTTTGTTGCTTCTCCACGGTTTTTGGATTTTGCAAGTATCGACGAAATGTCGCTTCCCTGCGATTTTGGGTGCAAGTATCGATGGAATGTCGCATCCTTGCTTTTTTTCAAAATTTTTGTTTTGCGGGTACTGACTTTGATGTCGTTTCCCCACAATTTTTGAAAAACCATTTTTTTTTTGTTTAAAGACACGAGGGTCGTAAATTTTGACCTAGATCCATTTGGCGGTAAAAGGTAAGGTGGACTAGGGTGGAAATCCCTGAATCCGGATTTTTGTTTCAAACCATGAATTTTGGTTCAAGGATCGAAAGTTTTGGTCAAGTCAGGGAGAGGCTCCTAAACTTGGATTTTTTTTTTTTGTTTTTGAACAATGAAACAATGAAAGTAAGCATTGTTTTTGAATCTCTAGAAATTTTGACATTTGATATGAAAATTCTAAAGAGAGTGGGTTTGACGAGCGAGTACCTGAGAACAGGTTTTGGCCATACAGGCATTGCTCTTACCCAGTTGGGTAAGTCTTCAAGGGTAGTACCGCTTCAAGAACTTGCCGTTGATAGGCAGCATACATCTGTCGCCTTCCATGTTTAGGAGGGCATATGCGCCGTTGGAGAAGACTTTGTCGATGACGTAGGGTCCCTCCCATTTTGGTTCAAATTTGCCTTTGGATTTGTGTCCGAAGACCATTGGTCTTTTTACCGCAAGAACCAAGTCACCCTTTTTGTAGGCGCGTTGCCGGACCCTTTTGTCAAAAGATCCTGCCATGCGTGCTTGGTAAAGTTCAATGCTTTGTCGAGCTTCGAGCCGTCTCTCGTCGAGATTGTCCAGCTCATGGAGTCGCAATTTGACATTGCTTTCTTGAGTCATGTCATTTTGTAGAGATACCCTCAGAGAAGGAATTTGTACCTCTAGGGGCACGACAGCTTCGCATCCATAGACCAAGGAGAATGGTGTGCTATGGGTTGGTCCTCGAACGGTGGTTCGATAGGCCCACAAAGCTTCAGACAGTTTATCGCTCCAGTCTCTTTTGTGACTAGAGACCATTTTCTTGAGGATTTTGCAGAGTGTCTTGTTGAAGGCTTCTGCTAATCCGTTTGCTGCCGGATTGTATGGAGTCGAAGGACAGCTTTGGATTTTGTATTTGTCGCAAAACCTGTAGAATCGATGATCCCGGAATTGTGGTCCGTTATCATGGACGAATCTCTTGGGTATGCCGAAACGACAAATGATGTTGGTGCGTAGGAATTGAAGAACTGATGAGGTCTTCATTTCGTTGAACGCAAATGCTTCTGACCACTTGGAGAAATAATCCGTTGCGGCGAAGATGAAGCGATGACCTTTGCTTGAAGGGGGAGAGATAGGACCTATGATGTCCATGCCCCATGCTTCAAAAGGCCATGAGATTGCTGTAGGATGCAGCTATTCCGGAGGCATGTGAATGTAATCTCCGTGAACTTGGCATAGCTGGCAGCGTTTGGCAAATTGCATTGCATCAGCAACCATGGTAGGCCAATAGTAACCTAACCTTTTTATCTGATCATAGAGCTTAGGACCTGCCTGATGGGCTCCACAAAGACGAGCATGAACTTCTTTAAGTGTTTCTTCGGCCTCTTGTTGTGACAAGCAGCGTAGAAGTACTCCGTTGAAGGATTTCCTGTAGAGGATTTTTGAAGGAATATCCAAATGAAAGTTTGGGGCTCGCCTTTGTATGCTTACCCGTTCTTTTGGATCTTCAGGTAGGATTCCGAACATAGTGTAATCAATGAACGGATCCCTCCAGTCGACGATTGAAGGTTGAAGGATAGAGATCCGACTTCCAACCACTCGGTGGCATTCGGCAACTGCTTGGTGTGTGTTAAGAGGAGGGAGGATCCTTCTCTCGCACACTGTAATTTGCATGTTTTCCCCTTCCTGGATCGCCATTGATGCGGCAAGTCCGGCCAGGGCATCTGCACGGATGTTTTCACCTCTACGAATGTGGGTGATGTTGCAGATGTCAAACTTTTGCAGAAGCGATTGTGCCTTGTTGTAATATGGCAGCAGATCGGGCTTCCTGACTTCATATTTCTGAGTCATCTGGTTGACGATCAGTTGAGAGTCTCCAAAGACTTCCAGCATAGTGATACCGGATTCGGCGAGTTCCAATCCTAGGATCAGAGCTTGGTATTCAGCTGCATTGTTTGTGCATGGTTCCAGTAGCGAGAAAGCGTGTGGAATCATGCATTTGTCGGGGCTAACAAAGAGGATGCCAACTCCCGAGATCAGCTTTCTGTTTTCATTTGTCCTGGTTGCACCGTCAAAGTACATGTCCCAGGAGGCATTTGGTGAGGAAGTCTCCACGTTGTAGACAGGTTCGTCTGGGAGATCATCCCTGAGTGGTGAATCTTTAGGCAATGGATGCTCTGCGAGGAAATCTGCTAGAGCTTGGCCTTTGATTGCTTTTTGTGGTACATACCTAATATCAAATTGTGATAGAAGGATGGACCATTTTGCCAGTCGGGCATTAAGAGAACCTGCCTTTGTGACAAGGACCTTCAAGAGGTTGATCCTTGAGACGAGGTAGATTGTGTTGGAAAGCAAGTAGTGACGTAGCTTTTGTACGGCAAACATCACTGCAAGGCATTCTTTTTCGACTGGAGAGTAGCGATGCTCTGCACCTACTAGCATGCGGCTGAGGTAGTATAGAGCAGCTTCTTTTCCCTCACCATTCTCTTGTGCAAGCAGAGCGCCTACAGAATGATCAAGAGCTCTTATGTACAAGATGAATGGTTTTCCAGTGGCAGGGGCAGCTAACACTGGAGGTTTGGTCAGGTATGACTTGATATCTTGAAATGCGGCTTCGCAGTCGGCATCCCAGACAAAGTCTACACCTTTTTTCATCAATCGAGAGAATGGACGGCATTTCCCCGAAAGATTGGAGATGAACCGTCTAATGTAGGCCAATCTCCCTTGAAGCCCTTTTAGTTCCCTTAGGGTTCTTGGAGAGGGCATTTCTAGAATAGCCTTGACTTTTATGGGGTCAAGTTCTATTCCAGCTTTCCGAACAAGGAATCCGAGAAACTTACCCGACGAGACGCCGAAGAAGCATTTTAGAGGATTCATCCGCAGTTTGTGTTTGCGAAGTCGGAGGAAGACTTCCCGAAGATCTTTGAGATGGTCTTCTTTTCTTCTGCTTTTGACGGCGAGGTCATCAACGTAACATTCGACCGTCTTGTGCTGCATATCTTGGAATATTTTCATCATAGCCCTCTGATATGTGGCACCAGCATTTTTCAGACCAAATGGCATGACAGTGTAGCAATACACGCCAAATGGAGTCCGAAATGAAGTGTGTTTTTCATCCTCGGGATGCATCTTTATCTGATTGTAACCAGAGAAGCCATCCATGAATGTCATTCGCTCGAATCCGCAGGTATTGTCAATCATCACCTCCGGTATGGGGAGCGGGAATTCATCTTTAGGGCAAGCGCCATTCAGGTCTCTATAGTCAATACAGACTCTGATCTGCCCATTTTTCTTTGTCACGGGGACAATGTTGGCCAACCATTCTGGATGTTGTTCCTCACGGATGAAGCCGACGCTTTTGAGCTTTTGAACTTCTTGTTCAATTTTATCCATCACATCTGGACGGAATCTTCTTTGGCCTTGTTTGACAGGCTTGATTTCTTCTTGAAGATTGAGTTTGTGGACTGCTACTTTGGGGTCTAAACCAGGCATTTCAGCATAGGACCATGCAAAGCAATCAACGAACTCACGAAGAAAAGCGATATACTCGGGTAACTCATCATCCTTTATATTCTTGCTTATGAATACAGGACGTGGGTTATCAGGTGTTCCCAAGTTTATCTTTTGAACAGGATCTTCTGTCGGAAGGTTCGAAGGTGGTTCCTCCACAATATTTTCGGAGGCTTCCAACTCAACGAAACCTTCTGGAGTTTCAACTGCATTACCAGACCAAGGCTCTGTTCCTTTCCATGGATTTTCTTGATTGGTGATCTCCTCAAGGCTTGCTATGAGATAGTCCCAATCGCCTGTTGAGTCTGGTATTTCTTTTGGAGACGAAGGTTCTTCTGGGTCAGGATGCCACAAGTCTGTATTATCGGACGATTCCTCTTTATCATCAGAGAAATCATACCAATTGGATGAGCTTCCTGGATCTTTGTCAGGTAACTCTTTAAAGAGATTTCCAGGGAGATCGATGTCTTCGTGGACTTTAGATGTTGAGGCTTGGTCGGTAAAACGACTTTTAAGCCTTTGTGTCAACTGTCTCAGAGGAGTGTCGGGATCATACCCTAACCCATATGAAGACTTTTCTACATGACCGTAGAGTCTCCAATCTTCCAGCTGGCTTTTGGTCAAGGCGGGCTCCAATGGCGTGAGAATACCGCGTCTTTCTCCCAAACCGACTGGGTTTTGAGCGTCATAGCCCATTTTCTTCATAATTGCTTGTGCCACAGGACTATATAGAGATAGCTGAGGCATACCTTCATTTTGAAAAGGTTCCAGCATGGAGTTTGATGAAGAAGCGTCCGATCTATGGAAGAAGATCGGCCTTTGCTTTGGTGATGTTGCCGGAACAACAAAGGTAGCTGACGTAGGATCTTCTACATCAGCAGGTGTCTCCATCGGAGTGAGAGCAGGCTGAACTTGCTGAGTGTCAGCTTGGCTTGACGATGCATCGTCTTCTGGCTCTGAGTCCGAGTCTGTGTCTTGCATGATAGACACGAGAGAAACAACAAATTTGCCCCCAGGCTTTTGTTTCGCCTTCTTCACTTTAGTCATGATGACCAAAGTTTTTGAATTCTTGAGGGAGATAACGAAGGGAGATTGACTACTCTCTTCTAATTTGCCGGAGGGTTTGTTTTCTTCCGGTGATTTTTGAGGAGCCTTGCCTTTATCTTTCTGGAGATTTTCAGCAGGGGGTGCTATTTCCTCTTCTTCTTTTTCTCCTTCATACATTTGGGAGTCTGCGAAGTGGACTTCTTTACCTTTGAAGGGTTTCCTGTCCGCAAAGACTCGATGTACCATGCCGTCGTCGCCGACAAACTTGATGCATTGATGTAGAGTTGAAGGAACAACATCATTCTCGTGTATCCAAGGACGTCCGAGAAGGATGTTGTAGCATGAGGGGGTTTTTATTGCATACACAGTGACCTTAGAGATAAGATCACCGATTTGCAATTTGAACCTGATTTTGCCGATAGGCCTTTGAGTGCTCCCATCGTATCCAAAGATAGATACAGATGTGTGGCTTAGCTTGCCGGGTGGGATGCCCAACTCTTCAAGAGCCGAAGTGGAGATAAGGTTGAGTGCAGAACCTGGGTCGATCTGAACTCTATGTATCGGCATTTCTTTGATGTACCCTGTGAAGTACAGGGGTCGGTTGTGCTTTGCTTCGCCAAGTAGGAGGTCGTCCTTTGTGAAGGCGATGGTTGCACTCGCTGCCTTTTGAACTGAGAGGCATTGGATGCATGATCCCTCGCTTTTCTCTTTTTCTCCTTTTAAGGAGGTTTCTGAGTTTTTGACCCGGTAGTCCATTTCAATTTGGAGGACTTGTGGGGCATGTTTGTCGACATCCTCATTCAGTTTTTGTAATTCTGAGATGAGATTATCACGAGTGCGTGGAGACATTCGTAATAAATCCAGGATGTGCAGACGTGCAGGTATGTGTTTGAAGTGCTCAACCAAGTCATACTTGAAAGCCTCCTTAGGGCCTGCATGTTCATCATTGTTGCCACTGGGGGCGCTTACAACATCTTTTCCCGAAGGATTTACATAAGTAAAGGAAGATTGGTTGTAATTTTTGTGGTAGTCCCGGCCCGAACGGGTGCCTCTACCAACTTCGAGAGCTTCTTGAGAAGGATCTTCGTTTGGAAGATTGTCTTCAGGATCAAGAGGCTGTCGTTTTTCATCTACTGGGGATGTATCTGCAGCAGAGTTGCCATCCTCAGTGATTGTGTTGCACGGAGCATTTTCCGGGAGCAAGTCCTGAACAGCATCCAGCAGCTTTTCTTCTTCGTTGACCCATCCATCACCCCAAGTTGGGTTTTCTTCATGATGATGAGTCGGGAAGAATGTGTATCCTGAAGTCACAGTCTCAGGAGAAGAAACCTGAGAGGGTGTCATCTCTGTGAAAGTCACGTGAGACGAGGTAGCTCCAGAGGATACATTGCTAGGCGTCGTCGGAGTGTAGGTAATCTCATCAGACGACGCTTCAGAAGAGCTATAATCCTGATATATTACATTACAGGAAGCTCTGATAGAAGATGTTGCCTGCTCGGAGTCAGACTCATCCTCGGATGTAAGAGGATCGTCAATCCAGCAATGTTCTCCATTTTCAGGAGTTGAGGGAGGAGGTACCTGATGGGCTTCAGGGACTTCCGGCTCTGGATTGTGAGGAATCTCGTTGACGCGGTCTTGCTCTTGTTCTAGAGCGAAACGCTGCAAGATCCTTGCATATTCTTCAAGATCAGGCATGGGAGCCAGATCTTCTTCTTCGTCTTCTCCGTGTGGCTCAACATAGTTGATTTCCACTGGAGCAATGACAGGTGCTGGGTTAACAGTATCTTCTTGTGCAGCCTCTTGGTCTTCTTCATCATCAGACCAGGATCCTTGTGGTTGCAAGGGGTTATACCAGATTACTGGCATAAGGTGAGTTTCAGGAACCCATTCTTCATCGGAGAGATATTCTCCTGTTTCAAGAGATTCCTCCCACTCATCGGTGTAGTTGGGCTCGAATCCATCGTCGGTGTCGCTGGACTCGTATCCATCAATGGAGAATCCAACTACCGAGTTGCAAGAGTATGATGCCCCCTGCATGGCTTCTTTTTTGAATTGAGGTGGCATGAAATCACTGAGAGTGAAGTTTCTTACCGCCTTTGAAGTCTCTGGAAGGGAGTTTCTGTTGCCCCGAGTGAAGTGGTAGAGGAGGCCTCTGCCTTTTCATGGACTTCTTGTTTTGGCTGGGTCTTCTCTTGCCGTTTGAGCTTGAGGAGATGTTTCTTGGCTTGCCTTCGCTGCTGAGCGGTCGGCTTTGTTTTGACAATCTCCCAATTTTCATCTTCCAGGAGATCGGGATGTACCCATATGGGTTGTCCGTCTGGTGTCGGGCAAGGAACCAACACTTCGGACGTTTGAATTCTATTTATCATTTTGAAGGAAGTAGTGATCTTCTTCTTCGGTGACTTTGGTGTTTGTCCATATGACACCATGTTGACGGAGGCAGTCCCATAGTTTTTGTCAAAGGTGATGACTCCGTTTTTCCACATCTCGTTTATCTTCTCTCTCACAACAAAGCATTGATTGAGAGGATGCGAGACCATCTGGTGGTATGGACAGTACCGAGGATCATTGGTTTTGCCAACGTCTCCAGGTCTTTTGGGCTCTGGCAAAATGAGTTTGCCATTTGCTAGGAGAGCCTCAAAGATTTCTTCGACGTCTTCATCGAACGGATATTTCTTTTCTACTCGCTCTTTGAAGGCATCAGAGAGTTCAGGTCTCTTACCTGCAGCTCTATTTTCAGCTTTCTTTGGTTGCTGAGGAGCTGACTTAGTCTGCACATTGAGAACCTCCTTCTTCTTTGGTTTAGAGGTTGCAACAGCAGTCGGCTCTTTCTTTGATGATTTCTGACTGTTGAGGTCTTTGATCACCGTTTCAGCTTCCATGGAAGCTTCCAGGAGTTCCCCCAGGTTCTTTGATTTATTGCCGATGATCATGGAGCGGATTTTAGCTCTCATGTTGTTTCGGCAGATGTCGACTAGCGACGCTTGTGGCAGTACATCTGAGCATTTGTACGCCATTGCTTTCCACTTGTGAATGAAGTCATAAGTTGACTCATTCTCTCCCTGTTTTAGGCTGCAGAGCTGAGCCATAGTAACAGGATGATCCTCACCTTGGAAGTGGGTCAGGAAGCGTGTCTCCAGCATAGCCCAGTTCTGAATGGAGTTTTCCGGAAGAGTGGAGTACCAATCGAAGGCCGTACCTTTTAGGGTACTTGCAAAGAGGCGAATCTTAAGTGCATCTCGATCCGCGATAGCTCCCGTCAAGATCTTGAAGTGGATGACGTGCTGTCTGGCTGATCCTTTCCCCGTATATGTTTGGAGAGTAGGATGCTTGAATTTTGTGGGGAACGGGACCGAGTCCATCCATAAAGGATATGGTGGCTTGATCCCATGCTCTTTGAGTATATCCTCTTCTTTAGCTTTGGCGAGGATACTGTCTACGTCCTTTTTGGTAAGGGCGCGTGACTCATTTTCTTCTCCATTTTCCTCGTTATTGCCATGATTCGGAGGAGGCTCATTGTTCACCTGATTTTGGACAACGAGGAGAAGGTTTTCCATCAGAGTTTCAATCCTCTGCTGGCCTTGTTCCAACTGCTGGATGCGTGTGAGCGCATCATCTCGAGGTGGATTCTGAGGTGGCGGCTCAGAACTTGTAGCCAAGACGTTCATCCCTCGGGATTCGAACGAAGAAATCGTCCTGGTGACCGAGCTGGGGCTCATTCTTTTTGATGAAGAGCTTGATGAAGGATTACTCTCCCATCCTTGCCTGGAAGGGGCAGGAGATTCTTCGGGATGTCTTTGTGTCCTGGTGATGCTACGGGTCACCGGACGTCGGACATGGATTTTTGATGCTGACCTTTGGCGTCTTCTGGTTTTTCCAACCATATGGACGGCAGTAACTTGGTCGGGTTTTTCTTTTTCGACCCATTTGTGGGAGACTTGAAGTGTAGGAGGTTGGGTCCTTTGCTTCTCTAGTCTCTTTTGTCGATATGACGCACGGCGGCGTGCTCGACGAGCGATTTGAGCTTTGGTCAGCTCCGGCTGGGCTCTGACGATGAAGGATGTGCTCCCTCGGGCGCAGCAGCCGAGCTTGTCTTCTTTGTGGTTGGGCAAAGACAGGATGCGGACCCGGTCCTTTGCCTGTTGCAGCGAAGCTTTAAACCTTTCGAGTTCGGCCCCTGTAGAGATAAAGGGTCGAACTGAAGGGGTGTAGGCCCTAGCAGGTGCTTGTAGAGGCCTAGTGATGCATGATCTGATTTTGGGCCTGTAGGAACAAGCCGGCTCATGCTGGGTTGACTTGGGAGTCAAGTTGGAGATGGGTCTCTCCTCTTTCATGTAGGCAAGAGGGTAGAACTGGTTCTCCTTAAGTGGGGCCAGGTATGCTGGCTTGGTGGAGGTTTGAGACCTCCTTTGTTTTGGGGAAGGTCTTGGAGACCAAGTCTTGGGATAGACCTGGTTGTTTGTGGGTCGAGGCTTCGCGGGGGTGCCACGGGCTTCGGGCTTTTGGGCGCTCGCCTTTGGTGTCACGGTAGTGACACGTTGAGAGGCGATCTTCTGCCTTTTGGCAGGCGCAGTTTGTTCTTCGGGAAGTGGGAATGGTCCCAGTGTCCCGAAGACGATGGTCCGGGGAGTCGAGGTCGACCCGGAGTTCAGAGAGTTGCCGAGGGAGTTGACGCTTCGGCAGCTGGCGGGGCGCTTGTAAGTGCGCTCGGTTTGCTTCTGTTGAAGCATGAGTTGGTGCTTGTTCTCATCGAAGATAATGGTTAAGGCTGCCATTGTTAGTTTCGAAAAAGTTCTGAAACAAGACCACATCCATTAGTAATCACAAGAATGTAATGATCATAAATGGAAATTTCTATGGTTGTCTTTTCAAATCGCTCAAGGGATATGACCCAAGCGACATGAAGAAGGCAAAAAGCCATAGATGGTACAATTGTTCTGACAGCAAGTATGGTGAGCCCAGAATAAGCGTTCCAGTGACTGCTAGAAGCAATTGTAAACCTAAATTCGACTTATCGAGAAGCAGGGCTTGCTCGAGATAAGAAGAATATAAGGTAGGAGTTACAAATGTGCCGGTCACAGATACAGTAGACCCTGAAAGGGCGTACCAGTATTGCTATGCACAAATGTTGGAGATCGCATCCATGAGATGGGATTCTTTGTTTTGAAATGTCAGAAATGGATTCGTCAAAGAGAGCAGGTGACATTCCGATTCAAATACGGGCTCAACGATTTCCGCGAGCGCCAGTACTCAGAAGGGAAGAGACCACAATTTCTCGAATCTGAATCCAAAAAGTGACGAGTTTTTGGAGATTTTTTTTTTTTTGAAATGATTTTTTTTTATTTTATTTTTATTTTATTTTTTATTTTTTTTAAAATATTTTTTATTTATTTATTTTTTTATTTTTTTTTTTTTTTGAAAATTTTTGTTTTTTTTTTTTTTTTTTTAAGATTTTTTTTTTGAAAATCTTTTTTTTTATTTTTATTTTTTTTTTAATTTTTTAAGATTTAAAGACGAGAGAGTACACATAGGCCTCCTAACCCGGTCTTATGAAACCTCAATTGATAGAATTGCCCCCAGGTAAGGGTAGGATTACTTAATGAACCCGTTTGGAGGACCCTTGCCTAGAACAGTCAAGCTGTCTCCACACTCTGGACAAGGCTTTTCTTGAATCAATCGTGATCAATGAACGCAATTGGTTTAACCTTAGTGGTCTATGTCCCTTTTTTTATAAAAATCCCAAATAGACTCATCGAAGAGAAACGATGGCCCAAAACCTTAGTCGAACGGGCTCAACATTTCTGCAAGCACCGAAGAACGATAGGATAGGAACAAAGTTTCTCAATTTTGAATCCAAACTAAGAAAACTAATTTTTTTTTTATTTTATTTTTTTTTAATATTTTTTTTTTGAAATCTCTAATGAACTCATCGAAGAGAAACGATGGTCCAAAACCTTAGTCGAACGGGCTCAACATTTCTGCAAGCACCAAAGAACGATAGGATAGGATCAAGGTTTCTCAATTTTGAATCCAAACTAAGAAAACTGATTTTTTTTTTATTTTTTTTGAAATCTCTAATGAACTCATCGAAGAGAAACGATGGCCTAAAACCTTAGTCGAACGGGCTCAACATTTCTGCAAGCACCAAAGAACGATAGGATAGGATCAAGGTTTCTCAATTTTGAATCCAAACTAAGAAAACTGATTTTTTTTTTTTTGAAATCTCTAATGAACTCATCGAAGAGAAACGATGGCCCAAAACCTTAGTCGAACGGGCTCAACATTTCTGCAAGCACCAAAGAACGATAGGATAGGATCAAAGTTTCTCAATTTTGAATTCAAACTAAGAAAACTGATTTTTTTTTTTGAAAAGAGAAAGAATGGAAACAAACTCAAAGAAATAGAAATTTCCAAAAAATCCCATCTCATGCTTTTTTAGGATGCAAAATCCAACATAGGCTACCAGCTAGAGAGTAGCCAAGGAATCCGGAAAAGAAGTATAAGCATAGAGCAAAAAGTATGATATGCAAATATTTCATTTCCAAGCACCGTGTTCTCAAATGAACGAGTCCCACCGGGTGTGCCAGCTTGATGGAACGCGCTCCGAGGCGCCGTGGGGCGGCTACCGGGGTCGGCGGAACGTGGGAGTCCGTCGGGTCCGGCCCTTTCGCGCCCTGGCGGGCCCTGAAGCGTGCATCAACATTTCTTTTGTGTGGGTGTGCCAGATTTTCTATTTTACTTGGAATTGCAAGTGGTCATCCGGAGATCAACCTTCGCAAGTAAAAGGGAAATCAACTTCTTTCAAGTTTTCCATTGCACAAATATTTAAGAAAAGAGACATTTTCTTGGTTTGCCGTGAAAGGCGATTTTGTTTGGCATTTATAGCCGATTTTGGCGTTTATAGCCGATTTACAATTCTCATCAATAATGAAAGACAAGAGTTGTGATTGTTGTCTCTTTTAGAAAAATACAAACTACAATGAAAAGCAAGAAAAGGAAGATCTAACTTTTCAGGAGATTGTGGGGGACTCGTTCAGATTGACGGTCGCAAGCCATGTATGGGCTTCGCCATCATCCATGCAGATGAGAACAGAAGATGCTCTTGATTCGCTTGGCTTGGCTATAACCTCAGGTTTTTAGAGGACAAAGACCAAGAGAAGGTCCTATGTCCAATAAAAAGCTAAGTAGACGGGCTGAAAAGCCACGTCTAAGCCATTGGAGGCAGCGGGAGAAGGCAAGGACCTTGGGGGGGGTGCCCCCCAAGGGACTTTTGTCACCTTGTAGTGGTGGCCGGTGCAGAACTTCAGCAGAGTTTTTCTCTCTTTTTCTTTCTCTCAGATCTCTTTCTGATCTTTTTTTCTGATCCTCTGATTTTCTCCTCTTTTTTCTGATCCGAATTTCAATAGAATGCTCTCCTATTTATAGGCTTTTGGTAGCCATTTAGGAGGGTTTATGAGCCTTAATGGCTTTAATGGGAGGAGTTACAAGATTTATTTCTTGATTTTGTAACTCCTTTTTCCTTGAATCTGATTGGCCGATGGAGATTAAGGGCTTTTAATCACCTTAATTACCATAATGGGAGGAGTTTCATGGTTTAAATGCCATGAATCAATTGACTTGTAACTCCCAAATGCTTGCTTCTGATTGGGCCGTCCAAAGAAATGAATTAATGACTGCAATAAAGCTAGTCAATTAACCACATTAATTGGTCGCCGAGCAGTCGAAGAGTCGCGGGCCGTGCCGTGTCTTCTGGAATTCTTCTGGCGATGATCATCGATGGATCTACATGCTGATCGACATCGGATGAACATGTAACTTCAGACATTGATAGCTAAGAGTGGGCCGGTGACATCTGTCTTGTCGATTTCACGATCGGTCGGACAGAAAGTGCACTTTCTTGGTCGACCGGTTGGCGATCTTGGAGCGATCAATGATGATTTTATGCTTTTGGAGGTTGACCCGTGATTTTGACGGATGTCGGAGGATATGAGTCAATTTCAAGCACTAGAAATCACATTTTCAGGAAACCACAGGGGCCAAAGTGCGCGAAACGCGAAGAAAGACGGAAAAACGGGTCACCGGCGGAAAATCCGGTGACCCGGACCTCCATGGTCGCCGGCGACCATGGGTCATGGTCGCCGGCGACCATGGACCGGCGACCATGGGCCATGGTCGCAGGGGCCTGCGACCCTGGGGGATTTTTCCCCTTCGGAGCCCGTTTTGCGGTCGTTTTGAGGTCTTTTTCGTCGCCGTTTTCTTCTGTATTTTTCTTGACATTTCTTCTCATTTATCGGCTTGATTTCCCTGTAGAAAACTTGATGAGAATCCTTGCATTTTTAGAGTGCAAAGTTTCCAATTTTCCGGGAAAGCCGAAGACTTTGTCGCGTAAAGCTGCTGATTTTCCGCCAGAAGCTGAAACTTGGTCAAACGATGTCGGAATGACCTGAAATTTGAGGTGAAGCCTCCTGAGCAATAAATAAGACCAACCATAGGCTTTTGTTTGAGTTTTGAAGCCGTTTGGGGTCCCGTCGATGCTTCACTTGATTTTGCTGCGGGGAAAATGCCGAGCTTTGATATGTGGCCAAACGATGTCCGATTGACCTGAAATTTGACGGGGAGCCTATTGGAGTCATTTTGAGACGTTCCATGGGCTCCGTTTTGGATGTCATGGTCCCGGGTTGCTCCGCCGCCGGTAGGCTTGATTTTCTCTCGGAGCATCGAAACCTGGTCAAACGTTGTCGGAATGACCTGAAATTCGACGTGCAGCCTTTTGGAAGCATGTTGAAGCCACTCATGCACTTGGTTTGATGAGCGAAGGCTTCGGTGGTTCCTGCCGCCGGGAGGCTTGATTTTGCTGCTCGAGCATTGATGGAGGGTCAAACGTTGTAGGTTTGACTTGAAATTTGGCATAGAGCCCTTTTGAGACATGCTGGAGTCATCTGTAGGCTTTGATCGAAGTTTTGACGTCTCCGATGATGTCGCCGCCGGGAGCTCCCGTTTAGCTGTCGAGCAGTGAAGTTAGGCCAAATGTTGTCGAAATGGCCCGAAACTTCATGTGTACTCTTCTCTTGGCTATCTTGAAGGATCTTGCAGTTTTTGTTTGATTCTGACAAGATTTGATTTTTTGGAGAAGTTGCATTGCCTATTTATGGCAGGTTGCGACTTCATGCAGCTTTCTTGATGTTGAAGAGGCAAAGTGACATTTTTGGTGTCAACACTTCCGTTGGAAAGAGTTTATTGATTACTCTTCCAATGGAACATGACGTGGGCAGTCGGGCACCAGAACATGGCGAATCCTCATCTGCACCGCACCTTCATGACGTGGGCAGTCGGGCACCAGAGGTATGATCTCATATCCTTAACTCTGTCTGTCATGTATATTTTGATGCATGTGATGGTTCTAAACCTTGTTGGGGATTTAGGGTTTAGGATTTTGATTTCACAGCTCTACGTACATGTACTTTAAAGTTGTTTAAGGGTTTGTCCGAAGTCCATGATGTATATAAAGTTTGAATTAGAAAAGTGACTTTTTCTTTGTCTCATATAGTGAATGAGGGTGAGTTTTTTGTATTTTTCAGAAGCCTTAAAAACTGTAGAGAAAGTCTATTTGTTCCGGATGAGATCCCGGGACAAATCCCGATCCACATGGGAGAGGCAGGCAACAAATGACTTTTTTACCCTTTCCCATGTGGATCGGGATTTGTCCCGGGATCTCATCCGGGACAAATAGACTTTCTCAAAACTGTAAGACCTTTCGTTGTCAGAGATGTTTATTGAAAATGCTTCCCTCTTGAAATATCTATTTCTTTTATTTATTTTTTCTGTATGAATGTTGGTAGAATAGAATCCCCACCTGTTTACACTGCGTCGGCTCCTTTTGTAGGACATCCATGGTGGCAGTCGCACATGGAGGGGACCACGGTCACATATGTTTTCACTGTTATTATATCCATGGTTTTGTCACACATGGATTTTTCTTTGTTATTGTGTATAAATTTGCCTCAAATAATTGTCGTTTATATGCAGATGTTGTTTGATGAAGTTAAAATTCAATTCCACTAGGGGTGTAACGGTTCGGTTAACTGGGCATTTTGGGAAAAATGTTAACCGAATCGTAACCGCGATTTTCTGATTTTTAAAACCTAATCATAATCGTATCCACAAAAATCATGGAACACTGAACCGCGTTTAACCGTATTAAACGATTCAGTTATGATTAATAATCGTGCCGCATGTTGGCAGCCATGTTGTTTAAAGCCATATCCATGATATAGGCTTATAGATGACCTAAAAAACAGTGACAGTGGTAAGTGGTAACTGATAAGTTCACAATACCACATATTTAATTAATTAATTCATATAAATTTGTGGACTTAATTAAAATAAAATGCACTGAATTAATAGATTTTCACAAAATCATGCAATTAGACTCTTTTGATTGAATTTAAGTAAAATTCTCATAAAAATGCATGTCTTGGTGAAATTATCAAATTCTGCATTTTTTGGCCCCATGCATAACATCAATCCTTTTAATAAAAACTATTGTTCTTGAATTAGTTTTAATTGTTTTGCAGAAATTCAGAAAACAGGGCCCTCAAGAAGAGAAAATTTTTCAGAAGACCCACCATGGGACCCACCCACATTGGGTGAAAATCCTAAGGTAGGGGCAGCCACGGCGGGACCCAATTAAGAAGAAAAAATTTCAGAATTTCATTCCAAGTGGCCATCTCAAATTCAAGGGGGCCACCTCATTATGGGGCCCATCTTCATTCAATTTATGCAACAAGTTTGAATTTCAGATTTGAGGATTTCTCAAACCAATGTGGGCCCATGTGTGGAGAGTTGCAATGATAAGAAGAATCCAAGTTTAATTAGAAGATTTTGGTAAAGCAAGTTAGTGCAAATTTAAATCTCAAAAAGACCAAGAATCTTGTAAAAGATTATTGATTATCTACAAGTAGGATTCTAACCAAAGAAAAGATTTGAAAATATTCAAATCCTAAAAAGTTGGACATCCAAAAGGGAGGCCCCAAAAATCCCTCACTTGAGTTTCTTCCTCCCCTAACTTTTCTCTCTCTTTATTCTCTCCCTCTCAATCTCTAACTCCCTCATCCCTATTTTTTCTCTCTCTCACACAACCCTATCACCACCTCATGTTTTTTTTATTTTTTTCATTATTCTCTCTCATTCCTCTCTCCCATTCCACTCTCTCACATGAATCTCTCTCCTCTCCTAAATTCTCTCTTTCATTCTCTCCCATTTACTCTTTTTAAATATCTCTCTCTCATCTACAAGACACACACGTCCCATATCTTTCTCTCCCTCATTATTTTAGTACTTTCCATCTCTCATTATTTCTCTCCATCATCTACATCTCTCACTCACCTATATACGAGGCCAAAGAAAAAATTGATGTGTGAAGGAAGAAGAAGAATGATGGAGGGGTAGATTTGCTACTTGTAATCCAAGGAGAAATGGTGTAAGTTGATCTATTTCAATTGATTTTATGGGTGAATAATTTTAATGCAAAATCTGATTTTCAATTTATTAATCTATTTTCTTTATTTATGTCTTTTTTATGCTTTATTTTTTAATGATATATTGCATGCTGAAAGGCCGCTAAATACTGAAAATAATCGAAGGAGACTAGGGTCTTTCTGAAATTTCTCAAATATTAATAAATCTGATTTTTTTTTTCTGATTTTGAGTCCTTAATGAAATCGCCCATATTTTCAGTATTTAGAATACAACTGAACCCTGACCCTTAGATTGCAAGGCTCTCATTCAATCTTGAATTTTAATTTAATTATTTCTGAATTTTTAACATTTCCAATTGGTGTTCTAATTATTTTTATGGTGAATGCAGTTTTTAGTATAATTAGACTAGGTTTCTAGTTTAGTAATTTTTTATCTGGTTGTAATTAATTTTATTCAGATCTGTAATTAATTTTTAATTAAAGTAGGATTTGTGATTTTATTAGATTTTTGATATATTAGCACTAGTTTTCCAATAGGACAGGTACATCGTGATCATTGGCTCTCTGTGGATCGACCCGGTTTCACCAGTTATTACTACAATTGTGACGACCCTACACTTGGGGCACGATTAGTAACTAAAGAAATTACGAGGAGAAAAGAGAAGTAAATATAGATATGATCAAAATCCAATCGGTTGCAATCGTGGGACCCACTTTGACTACCTATTATACTGTTGGATGATAAGGCCCCTGTATAGATTGTAAATGGCTAAAATATGCCTTCATTTGATGATGATCATAACCAACTCATGAAGAGTCTTCAAAATAAATGGCCGCAACCATTCATTTTGCACACAATTGAGTCCATGGCCATGATCATTAAAATCATATTCAAATTTAAGGCCAGTAAGGCTTAAACATCATCCAATGCAGCAGGCCACTATTGTAGTTCAAACAATTGGACTCGATCATTTCTCAACAAGTTATTCATGTAAAATTCTATTTATAAGAACTTCAATCATTAAATAAATCCATAAAGGATAATTGACATTCAACAGAGAGAGAAGTCTCTGCAAGAAATGAGAATACAAGTGTACAAAAGTGCATGAACAAACTACAGGTATGTCTTGAAAAATTCTCCAATGAAAATTCACTGGTCTCTTCATCTTCCCCAATAAAAAAAAAAGACATCCCTTCACCTAATCTGCTGCTGAAAGTGCTCAATAATACTCTTGTTTTCATGCATCAATCAATGCAGTACTGAACCTGTTATCATGCATCAATCAATGCAATAGTTTTGTTTGTTATAAGAGGAAGAGGAAGAGGTACCTGAGAACCTAAACCTCGCCATCCAGTACTGAACCTTGAAGTCGGCCTCAAAATTAGACTCAATCAATGCTTTAATGTATTTGACAACATCTTCTAAGGAAGAAACAACAACAAAACAGCACCAACATGGAAAGTAAGACATATAAATACCATTACAACGGAACTAAGCTTATAAGTACTATTACAATAAAAACAATACATGGAAAGCAATACATATAAGTACATAACAAAGGCCCAAATATGAGTCATGATAACTCTAAGGTCCAACATGTGCATGGAAATAGGAAAGTAAAGACTTATAAGTACATAACAAACACAAAATGTTTATCATTGTTGATGCATCAAATATCTGGAGTCTTGGAAGCACATGCGTTTGCCTTCGATTCAACATAGCTTCAATTCAAACCTCATCAAAATCAAATTTTGACAAAAAATAAAATCATTATTAATCATTTGATCTAATTTAAATTCACAACAAATTTGAAATAACATGAAATCTCAAGAGAATTAAGGAATGTTTTACCTAACTCCCCGAAGGCTTGAAATTCCTCCATTACATCTTCCAAATTAGCTACTATGTTTGAACCTCGAAACCAATCTTGTGCACAAATCAGGCCTTCTACTATTTTGGGAGATAGAGAACTACGGTATGGATCCCACACATGTCCTTCCGTACTAAAGGCAGATTCCGAAGCAGCAGTAGAGACAAGAATAACTAAAATATCTCGTGCAACTTGAGAAAGAACTCGATACCTTGAAGAATTTACTTTCCACCAAACTAAAATATCAAAACTCAAATTTGCTTGAAGTTTTTCATGAGGAAAATCCAAGTATTGTTTAACTTCATTTTTGTCTACATCATTTTCTACTTCTGCATATGCTTTTTATATTCCTCCAGCTCATCATTTTCATTAAAAATGGGTTGGTCAACTTCCAATTCAGAATTATGACTCGAAGATGAAACATTAGAGGACTCAAGTTGTTTGCACTCCACATATAAAGTATTGAGTGTATCCATTATCTTTTCAGTAAACTCAACCACCTTGGAAGACTCAAGTTTGAAATAAAATCCATAACACTATGTCACATATGTCAACTTGTAACGTGGATTCAACACAATAACAATCAACAATATCATATTCATTTTCTCAATTGGTTCCCAATACTTCTGAAATTTCAATTTCATTTTGACAGCCATAACTTTTAAACAATGATCAAAACCAAACATCAAGGTATTCAATTTGTTCTCAATGCAAACAACTACAGGAAAATACAAATGAGAAGTCACATATGAAGTGCCAAACAACTTAGTTGCGGCATCATAGAATTTCTGCAAAAAAAGTGGTCAAGAGCCTACAATCTTTCCAATCCTCGAAGGTAGGAGGTCCACCTACGTCCTCAAGTTCCTCCTGAAATTTATCACCATCATCAATCATTCGATCAAATGCCTTTTCAAATTTAGCTACAGTTTCTAACATCAGAAATGTAGAATTCCACCTAGTTGTAACATCCAAACACAACATCTTTTTGCAATATATTCCCTCCTTCTCCACACAAGTCTTAAATATCTGTGCCCTTTGTGGAGAGCTCCTAGCATATTTCACAGCAACCTAATTTGATTTGTGACATCATCCAACTCATCAAATCCATCTTTCACAATCAAATTCAACACATGTGCATAACATCTCGTTTGAAAATATTAACCCCCTAAAATAAAACTGTCATTTCTCTTAAAGAACTTTCTCTTCAAATAAGTAATGACAGTGTCATTTGATGTAGCATTGTCAACAGTTAATGTGCAAAGCTTTTGAATTCCCCAATCAACTAAACATTCCTCAATCCTTCAACCTATTGCGTCACCTTTGTGACTAGAAATCACACAAAAGTTCAAAATTTTTTTGTGCAAGTTCCAGTCTTTATCTATGAAATGAGACGTAAGGCACATATAGGAAAGCTTCTAATTTGATGTCTATACATCAATAGTGAGACATATCCTTTGTTTACTTTTCGAAAACATACTCTTCAATTTTTTCTCTCCGCCACATACAAAGCCATACAATCATTAGCAATTGTAATACGTGAAATAGGTTTGAATAGGGGCTGCATCATGCTACAAAAGTGCCTAAACCCGTCATTCTCTACAAATTTGAAAGGCAATTCATCTAAGATGATCATTCTTACAAGCTCCTCTTTACAAACATCCTGACTAAATTTCCAAAGTGCAATAGGATTCACATTTTCAGCCACTACCAGATTTCATTAATGATGTAATTTTCTTTTGTCTCTGACTATTTGCATTTATATTTCTAGAAACTTAAGACAGATTTTCAAATGATTCCTTATTGCACTAGTTCCATTAGTACTCAACTACTTAACCTGAGCATCACCATGGTCACAATAAAGTGTATACTGAATCTTAGGGTCATAATTTTCAGGTCTAGGAAAATGCTGCCAAATATCTAATTCTTTGTTATTTTTTTCTTTTGAGAGAGGATATCTGACTCTAACAGTGATTGACAGTGTAAGTTTCAGGCCGAGGAGCATCAGGCTGAGAAAGTGGAGTCTCGGCATACTAAACATCAAAATCTGACAATGAAATTGAACAAAAAAAAATACACTAAAAAAAAAGATGGGACTTGTGGCAATCTATCACTCATGGAGTTATCATCAATCCATCATTAACAGCCAGCAAATTAGTTTTGTCTTCGTTAAATTGCATCCATCTCTTTACCATAAATATAGTTGTGTATTATATTACAGTCTATGATGCCTAGATATTGAATAAATCTTGTGGACACATGCCATTAAATGTGGCGCAAAAAATGGATTTGACAAATAAAAAGTGAAATATCGAATACAGTGCTACATGATATGTTGCCTATTTTGAAGCATCCGGGTATTATAAGTCACAATAGTATCTAAAATAGAAGTCAGATTGCTTGTAAACATGATACTTCATCAGAGTTTATTTCTTTTGTAGGTGGGAGGAGCTTTGGAGAAGATACTATTGTAGGTCACAATAGTATCTAAAATAGAAGCCAAGCTCGCCTCCTCACTCAATCTCAGGTCCTTACAAGAAGATCTTTTGCGAACATGTACAGGGACCTTGGCTACTACTGGCCACGTTTTGCAATTTTCACTGATCTTTCTTTAGTGTAGGGACCATCTTCTATGACATCAGCAAAGATTATGGCTCTATTCAGGTCAGATAGTGAACCCATTCACAAAGATGTGGTTTAGGCTTAAAGGAAACATATGTAAAATGGGAGGTTTGAATGATTGGTTGCAATTTTTTACATTAGTACAATGAATGCAATTGGTTAACGCCAAACCCAAAATGAATTACATAATTAGTACTGGAATGACAGAAAATTGGATAGGAGCAGAGATCTATGTAGAAATCCAACCAAACGTCCAAACCCTTGACATATTTGATTTGGTTTGTACGATGGATCATCATTCAAATAAAAACATAAAAAAAACCCCTCTAAATCCTAACTTTTTCATTTATGCTATGACTGATTACATCAAAATCCAAACTTTAAACATCTAACATTTAAGAACAAAATAAACAAAAAAAAACCCTAGAATCATGATAAGAACACAAATAAACCTGGATCTGGACAGGAGAGTTATCTTATTCTTTTTCTTCTTCGCCTTCGGTCGTTGCAGGTCTGATCTCCGTCAAGGAGGAGAGAGAGAGGGGCAAGAGAGAGGCGTCTGAGGAGAGAAATGGAGGAGAAAGGGTTTTGGACTTGCTAGTTGCTAGGGTTTGTTTTGTTAACATAAGTTCAGAATTACACCCAGGCCCTTTATTTTTTTCTTGTATTAGTATAACGGTATGGCTAACTGTGTGCGGTTAACCGAACCGTATTTTACGGTTTGGTTCGATTAATAACCGTCGACTAATACAGAAAACCATAACCGAACCGTGGAGTGCGGTTTTTGGAGTTCAATAACCGTAACTGTAACCGAACCGTGAACCACGGTTTGGTTTGGTTCAATTAGACGGTTTTTCAGTTCTTTTTACACCCCTAAATTCCACCATGGTGGTATTTTACAGACCCATCAAATAGTGTATACATTGGGGGTGTGGTAGATGAAATTAGGGATTTTAATATTGATAAAACATCATTTTTTGAGCTCAAGGATTATGGAATAGAGTTAGGGTACCTAGGGAACAATTCAATGTATTTTAAGATGCCGAGATTAGATTTTAATGGTAGTCTTAGGCGAATTGAATCAAACAAAGATATAGTTGTTCTATTAGAACATTATAAAGACAGTGAGGTGTTGACTATTTATGTAAAAAGGGGACATGAGCGATCGATGGTAGTGTCACCCAAGGGAAAGATCTTGATGCAAAATATTCACACCAAAGGTCCCTTGAAGCAGTTACCTTCAACAGAAGTTGCATCAGCTAGTAGGAAACTTCACTGTGAGGATGACTATGTTGTTGATGTTGAGGATGAAATTTTTGCTAGTAAAGGTATTGATGATGACCAAAATCAAACACATGGTCATCATGATGACTCTTATGTTCATCACCATCCTGATGTTGAGGATGAAACTTCTACTGATGAAGGCAGTGATGATGGCCAAAATCAGACACATGGTCATCATGATGACTCTAATGTTCATCACCATCCTGATGTTAAGGATGATCAAAACCAATAGCATCAGTTAGATGGTGACAGTGAGATTGAAACTGAAGAGAAGAGATTGAATCCTGATGAGCCTCCGGAGTTACATAAGGACGTTGAGAAGCCTAATGATGAGAATATCTTCTGAGGATCTTCTGAGAGTGTGAAAGAAGTGCTGAAAAGGAAAACAACAAGTACCAGCTGATGAGAATTGGGTCACAAATGATGAGGATGGGGATGATCTCCACTCTTTATGCAGCTCATCTGATGAGAATAACAAGGCTAAATGGCCTGAGTTTAATAAGCTGACTGATATGGAGAATCCTCAACTAAAGTTGGGTATAATATTTTCAAGTTTACAAGTTTTCAATCAATCACTTGTTGAATGGACTGTAAGGCAGGGCTATGACATTAAATATTTGAAAAATGAGAACAAGATAATCACGACTGTCTGTAAATTTGATTGTAGATATAGGATTCATGCATCACCCATGCAGGGTGAGAAGACATTTCAAATTAAGACATTCAAGCCCAAACATGCATGTGGTATGAGGTTTGAGAATCACTTGGTAACTTCGAACTATATAACTACTAAATACCAACAGAAGATGAGTGACAACAAAAAATGGTCAATTCCTGCAATGCAAAAGGAGCTGACAAAAGAATTGAAGGTGGATTTGTTGAAGCATAAGTTGTATAGAGCCAAGAGGAAGGCATCAGATAACATCTTTGAAGATATTAGAATCCAGTATACTAGATTGAGGGACTATTATGTCACTGTCTAGAAGTACAATCACAATACAAAGATATTTGTGGTGACAAAAAGACCTCACATGGATAGAATTTCAAGTTTCCAGAGATTATATGTCTATTATGAGGCACAAAAGGTAGGGTTCGTGAGTGGATGTAGACCCATAATTGGTCTAGACGGGTGCTTCCTCAAAGGTAGTTATGGTGGACAAGTGTTGGCTGCAGTGGGTAGAGATGGGAATGAGACTATGTTCCCAATTGTAATAGCTGTTATAAAAGCTGAAAATTTGGACTCACGGACTTGGTTTTTGAAATCATTAATTGATGACCTTGGAAATGGGGGTGATATGGGTTGGATTTTGTTGTCTGATAGACAGAAAGGGCTTAACACAACATTTGAGATAGTAGTTCCTACTGCTGAAATCAGACACTGCCTGAGGCATATGTATGATGACTTTAAAAAACTATTTAGAAGCAAATTGTTTAAAGATGCTATGTGGGCTGCAGCATCATGTGGATCAACCAGAGAATTTGATAGTCATATGCAGAGGGTAAAAGAGATGGACCAGGCTACATATAATTGGCTAATAGCTGTTAATCCAAATAGGTGGGCCAGATCTCATTTTTCTACAAGGGCCAAATGTAATGCATTAACAAACAACCTTTGTGAGTCTTTCAACAGTTACATACTTGAAGCTAGGGAGAACCTAATAGTTGGTTTACTTAAGTGGGTAAGGAGGAAAGCTTATGAACAAAAATCAAGTAAAGTTGAAAGGAATGACCAAATGTGATGGGACGGTCTGCCCTGCAATATTGGAAAAGTTGTACAAAAGGTGAGTTTGAGGTAGACTGTTTTGTCAAAACTTTTGCTGTTGATATTGAGAGTAGAAGATGTTTATGCAGAATATGGGATTTGACTGGGATACCTTATAAGCATATATACATGAATCAAGAAAATCCTGGAGATTATATTTATGAATGTTATAGCAAAGAGATGTATTTGAAGGCATATAATAGTATGATACATGCTGTATCTAGCATGCACGATTGGGTATAAAGTAGAATGGAAACAGTTGCTCCTCCATTGTATAGAAGACCTATAGGTAGGCCAAAGAAGTTGAGGAGGAGGGAAACAGAGTTACCTAGTTCCATTAGAGTTTCTAGAAGGAATAGAACAATGACTTGTGCTAGATACTTAAACCTGACATATAAAATATGTTTACTCGGTCCTCATCTATGTTGTGTGAAATTACTTGTTGGTACATAACCTGTGGGGAATGAGGTTGGATTTAATCCTTAATGAGATCTATAGCCTATATGGTAAGATGCATATCTATTGGAGCACTCTTGATAGACTCACCACTAAAAGTGTGGTGGCAACTTCTTATGAAAATTTGGGCAAATTCTCTAGAGCACTCATGAAATCCGGGATAAAGCACATGGCCATAAAGTGCTGACCTAAGTACTCCAAGAATAAATCTTGACATAATTCTCAACTGATATAAAGAGTTAAAGTTTAAGACTTTGTTCGCTCTAACTCCTAAAGGTTTGAAATTATGTCATTACGGTAATGTTCAAGCTCTGTCACCTTACCAGTGAGATGCTCATTGAATATTTAGAAATAGATGGGGGATTATTGGTTTTTTTATTGTTTCAAAAAATTCAAAAGGTTTTGACTTTAGTTTAAAAGATGCTTTGTCTATTCCCTACTTTCTTTTATAAGTGGGTAGCGTAGGTTATATGGATATATGGGATCCCACATTGCTTAAGTTCAATTCTTTAGAAGGCTTTACGTGCCTTTTCATCTCTATACATTTTAAGAACTTTTGAGCATTTTGCCATGAGCTTTTAATCGAGTGCGTGTCCGCGACACGCATCCTGCATGTATATCGCACACAGGTGGTGCAAATCCAACTTGACCTGACCTAAAGGAACCCATATTCTGATACAGGATTGCCGATCTTTTGCCATTATTTAATTTGTTTTAATAAATAAAATCATTATTAAAAAATGTTTTTATAAATTGATTTTAAACATTGTAATTTAATGTGGTTTAAAATGTCGTGATTTAATTTATTTTAACGTTGTGGGATTAATGCATCTTAACATTGAGGATTTATGACCCAACGGTCTCTAATCCTATTATATAAGGATCAGTCACATCCGGGAGAAAATAATTATTTTCAAGAAAAACAACTTTTGGTCTTCTTTGTCTCTAATCGTTGTTCTTCTGATTTCATTTGAGCATTCGTAACTGGAGTTTGGAGTTCAGACTGGTGTGCGACCAAACCTGAACAATAAGAAGATCGTTGTATTCTGGGGGCGATTATGCCGAGAACCTTCACATCTGAGTTTCATCTCAATGGGCGGAACTCATCCTAAAGAAAAAAAGCATCATCAGTTGTGCCTCAACCACATAATTGCTGATCATGGATTTCCGCCAATAGGCTCCAGAGTTCTCAAATCGGGTTTTATTGTTCTATTTATTTTTTACAGCAACCCCTTTTTCGTAGGTATTATTGTTATATTTATTTTTGACAGCAACCCGTTTTTTATAGCATTTCCAACATATTTTAGGCTATTTGTCTGGATGGATTTGGACTGTTTGTTTGGAGGAATTCAACCCATCTAGGTTTGGGAATTCGGGTTTGTTATTCCCACGTTTGTAAGGCAATACCCAGGACATATTTCAGGCTCATAACGACCCCTAGTTCAAGCCCGGTTTGCAGCACACATATCCAAGGTACAGCCTGTCTGTAGGTAAGAGTTGACTCTCCACTAAATAATCATTGTTTCTAGATTTGCCTCTGCAGAGTTCATTCAAGACCATATCTCTTTCTCTTTAAAATTAGCAATGGTCTATGGAAACAGCTTCGAAGTGCTGAGTGACGTCGTGAACTAAGTGGCACCCACCGTATTGGTTGAGAAACTTTCAAAAAGTTTCTTTTGAGAATACAGGATCTAATCTACCCATCACTTCAATACATTGGGCCATAAACTCATTTGCAATTAATTCATATATGCTGCCAGTGTTAAGCAAAATTGGATAAACAAGTAAATCAGCAACAACTTTACCGACTTCCTTTGGCCATGTTGCGCGGAGGGCAGAAACCTTAGAAACCTTATGTACTAGTATCTGAATCTTCATTTTGATGTTGGCCATGATCTTTCAATGCAGTCTACCATTTGGATGGTTGAGAATTTGAGATGCCACGTCTGGGTGAAAAGAGAGGAAAGGTCGTTTCGGTAGGCTATTCACTTTTTAGTGGATTCTTCCTTTCTAATAAAAGATACATGAAGTGTATAGAGAGCCATGTTGTTGCCAATTTTGCATGACACCCAATCCATGGATACTCTGGATGCCAAGTTTAAATTGGGTGTTGACATGTGATGGTAAAATTACTTATAGGGTGAAGTGAAGTGGAGCCTCAAATCAATAAAGAATAGAATCTAGGGGGGTATAATCATAATATGATGAAATTTTATTTTGGAAAATTTTTAGAAAGTATATATATATATATTTGCTGATTTTCAAAAAGTACAAACAAACTTGAATATTTCAAAATAGTATAAAAGTTTTCCATTAATCTTCTAATCAAGTCCTCTCTGGCAACTTCCGGCGAATTTTCATTTATTTTTTAAATGATGAAAATACCCTTAACGGAAGCAACAGAAAAGGATTCTTGTGTTTCGAAAAAAATTCTGAAAAAGTATAAAACTTTTACCTAAGATTTTAAAAAAAGTATAAAACTTTTTGCTCATTTTTAAAAAAATATATTATAAATTGAATATTTCAAAAAAATATAAAAATTTTCCATAGTTGGTTCAATTAAGTCCTCCCCATTGTTTTCATAAGCCTTACTTGTTATGGCTTGCAAAGCAAGACCCAATCCATGACAGCCCATTGGGATAACCGGCCTTGTTTATTCTACAAGTTACACAGTTTGATGGTGGGGCCCTTCTAATGACATGAGTGGAAAAAGAAAAGTTTCTACCTCACTCTTATTTAATTATGGATAGTGAGGCCCACCAAATGATCAACAAAACCGATTACACTATACTTCCCTACAGTAAATTGGGATGCCTCATTTTATACTTATGCGACCATTAATCCACTATGCAACGTAAGATTGCAATATGAAAAATATTGATTGTATTAAACCATTAAACCTTTAAGCCCTAAAATCCAGAAAATATCACATCCACCATCTATCCACTCCCCAAATTTACTTTTAAACCTCTCTAGGTCTATGATGATCATGCATTCAAATTAGTCTAAAAAATGAGCTACATCACATTCTTAGGAGTGTAAATTCTTGACTGACCCGCTAATTAAGTGGAATCTGAACAATATTTTTTATTTATGGGTCTGCTGAGCAACTATGGAAAACAACGGAGAGGACTTGATTGAAACAACTATGGAAAGCTTTTATACTTTTTTAAAATATTCAATTTGTGATATACTTTTTTGAAAATAACATTAATTTTTTTTTGAAAATGAGCAAAAAGTTTTGTAATTTTTTCAAAATTTAGGTAAAAGTTTTATACTTTTTTAAATTTTTTTTCAAAACACAAGAAATTTAGGGTATTTAGGTCATTTTAAAAAAATACATGAAAAGTCGTCAAGAGTTGCTGTAGTGGACTTGATTGAAAGATTAATGGAAAATCAGCAAAAAATCTTATACTTTTTTGAAGCTTTCTCTTTTATTTTTAGTGGTTTGATAATATATCTTTTTTACTTTATGGATAAAAGGTAGAGGGGGTATTTGTCTTTCATGTTACGTTTGGTAACTGGAGAGGAATCTGCAAGATTTATGACTCCTCTCTTTCAAGGGAGAAGTAAAATTCTAGCCAAGGATTTGCATAGCCAATGATTCCTTGCATTTCACTTTTGGTTGTAAATGCGGAGACAACGAGGACTTTATTAATCCATATTTGGTGTTGAACACCAAAATCTGTGGATAATAAACAACCCACCTATTCATTTCAATCTTATAGTCAATCTTTTGTAAAGTTATTTTAATAATAACAGCAGTATGTCTTTCTAAATGGTGTCTATACTCATAGGCCTTCTCCTTTTTAGATTTTTCTCACCTTGTGAATTTTAAAGTGCTATAAAATGTGTTGTTTATAACTTACGTCGCTTAAAATCTTTTCAAACTGGAATCCTGATATTAAATTTTAATAAATTTTGAGAAATTTCTTCTTATCTTTTTATTTTTACTTTGATCACTTTATCTCTCTAAACATTCAATCTACAATAGCAATATGTGAGTTTACGGGAGATGTTGAGACGGTAAGAAGTGTTGGAGAAAACATAATGTTGTAAGGATTTAGTAGGTTATCCTTATCCTTGGGATAACCTTATGTTTAGGATAAGGTAAGTTTAATATTTGATTATAAATCTTGTCATTTCATTTAATGGAACATACGGAGAAATTTATGGAAAACAAGTGATTTTTGAAATTCTTTAGGTGGGATTTTGGCTTCTATATCCAATCCTTTTGCATGTAAGATTTGATTTGTATATCCGATGGAGGGAGATCGGATCCCGAAATCATATTAATCCTAGATTTTAGGAGCAAAAAATCATCTCGAGAAAATCTTTTCACCGCAGGTTTTGTTACCAAATGTGCCCTAGTGATTTGGAGTGCTGCTTTTTTGCCTTTTTACTTTTTTTAAATGAAAAACTTGTAAAGCAGTCAAACAAGTATTTCCCAAATTTAAAATGCAGTTATTCTTCCCTCAGAAATCGTCAACAGAGGGTCGCATGTCCAGTGCGTGCTATGTTTTTTCCAGTCTAATTCATCTGCCATGAGGTTGATGGATTCCCCACCACTCACATCCTCTGTACTCAACACACAAGCTGACTTGACCAGATCAACTTGACCCCACAATGGATAAACCAGACAATTGGCACATTTCTCTAGCACCACGGAAACAGTCCCATTGATCTCAATTTTCAGGATTCTCGAATCTCAACCGCCCTCAAAAATTTTTGTCACCATCACCCGTGCACCAAATATCCAAACCAACGTGTTGCCGACGATCAGCTCACCTACTACTCTATCTCCATGCCCCCAACAACAACCACACCGCCACCTTCCATCCTCTTCTCTCTCTGTCAATCTCTCCGTCTGAAATTCCTGCAATGGGTCTTCAAATCTCTCTCTAGAACTCACCCCAAAAACCCCTTCTCATGATTCTACTTTCCCACCAAACAACCACTCAACAAGAACCCTCTCTCTCTCTCTGCCAGCAAAATGGCTCTAACAAGAGTCATTGCTTCTTGGGGTTCTTTTCCCCATCTGGGGTCGATCGATTTCGACACAGGGCGCTGTGATTTTCCTCTTAAATTGAAGAATGAGGCCTTGAAGATTGGAAAATGGGCGTGTCCCAGCGTTTCCAGACGATGGTCCGCTCATCCGGCGACGCCTGTCGAAGACGATAACCCCCCGTCATCGTCGGCGGTAGAGTTGCAGAAGGTGGTTGATCCTGGCGCGGATTCGAAGAAATTATACAAAGATTCGACCTCTCTTCCAAGTGGGTATTGTTGATTTCTTTCCCTTCAATTGGATTTTATGAAATGGGGGATGAATGCGGTTTTTGGGTCTCCCGCCATGTGTTTGTTTAAATTGCCATTTGTTTGTGTGCTGGTATATGCAGTTTGGGATTTGCATTTTTAGTGACTTCTTAAAATATGATGTTAATTCTGCTGGTTTAGTGACTCTGAGTAGTAGGGCACGGGCACTTTACATTGATATCTGTGTTGCGAAAATTCAACTTTGTTTGATTTCGTATTGTAAGGTGTATATGTAAAGATCTGCTGTATGAGGAAGATGCGTTTAGAGCTAAAATTTCACGAGCACTATTCCTCTTTAACGCTCCTGCAAATGCAATGTTAATCTATAGGAGATAATTATGTATCTTTGTAATCAATTAAACCCGTGATTGAAGGGAATGATCTCTTCCAGTATTTGTGTATCATAATTTGCCACATAATGATAATGTACAGGTTCAGAATTAACATCCTTCCCTTAGTGATATAGATACGCCCTTAGACAACGGAAACGATAATCGCGTTCAAATTCTGTCAACGACATCTTTCTGCTCTGTTGATTGTTCCTTTTGAAGCTGCTGCATCAAGGGACCCGCTGATGCTTACTGAGTAAAAGAATTTCCAGTAGTGATTTGTATTTTTGAATTGCCTTCCCCCCCTCCACCATTTTTTTTTCATTATTGGAGTCTGCCTTTGCTATAAGGTCTCCTGCAAAAATTTCTTTGAACAATTTCAAACGTTATTTTAATGTGATAATTATGGCTTTATCTCATTGGGTGTATATTGTTTTCTGGTAGTGGTTCTATCCTTGTCAGGTGCACCTTGGTGAGTGTTGTGGGATTCTTTCCATCTGTTTCTTTGGTGTGTTCCTTTTTGCATTAGGAATAAAACTTTCAATATTTGAAAATAGAAAAAAATACTGATAATTTCCAAGAAGATGGCCATGATTGGTGTTCTCTAGGAGGTTCACTTGAAGGAATCCTTATTTTGGCTGGAGATTTGAAATTGTAGAGTTTCCGGCCTGATGAGGTTACTTCAAGATTTGGAATCATGAATTATATGTCAAGGTTCTGCAAAGTCAATGTAACATATGATCTTGATACTTAATTAAAACCCATGAGTGCAGAAGGATGAGAAGTTGTGAAAGGAGGAGAGGAATTCTCTTACATCTTTAGAGTTTAGTCCATGAAATCTTCTTAAATTTAAATAGAAAATATAATTAAAGAGATAGTTACGCTTTTAACAATATAGTCACCGTTGTCATAGCCCATCACTTAGTTCTTCTATTTGACCATAGTCACCATTGATGGGTTTCTCAAGTGTTCCTTTTTTTAATTAAAAAAATTGTTTGTCAAATATAGTATTGCTGCCCCATTCCTATTGATCGCGACTCCAAGTGCAGAGCTTTGATTGCAGTAATAACTGGTAAAACCAGGTCGATCCACAGGGAGCTTTAGAAATAAGGCTTTCCAACTTTGTCATCTGCCCTAGATAAAATCTAATTTTAGCCTAAAATCTAGAAAAGTACATTCATCATTCCTACTTTAAATTAAAATTAAATACATTTCCAAAAATAAAAATTCCTAAATCTAAAAACCTAATCTAAAATGAATCACAAGTTGCTACAAAAGAAGACACAAATTAGAACATCAAATTAGAAACAATCCAAAAATAAAACTTACCAAAAATAAAACTAAGAAGCTAAATTAGAAAGAAAAGAAAAGAAAATATATATATAAACCTAAGTTAGAAACCAAATCAATCAAAACATGCTCAACAAAGATTATTAACAAATCAAATCACTCAAAAAGAAAACAACCTACTTTTTAAAATTTGCATGAAAACCTTACTAAATTAGTTTCCTAAATTAGAAACTAGGTTAGTCAATTAGGGTTGATATATTTCCTAAGTTAGTGAATTGAGTTAATCAGCTCCCTCAATTTAAGGACTTTCCAAATAAATAAAAATTTTCAAATCATAACAAATTTAGAAAGCATTAAGTCAATCTTACCTTATGTTAGAATTTCCAAATCTTAAGAAACTTCCTAAGTTAAAATCTTCAATTAACAAAAATTAGAAAGATCTTTTATTTCTGGAAATTATCTAAATAATCTTAAAAAAAATAAAATTAGCAACTAATCCTAAAGTTAGAAAGTTAGTAATACAATGTATGCCATGAGATGTTAGAAAATTCTAAGTCTAGAAAACTAGCATGCAGGGCTGTTTTTATGCATGATTTTTCCTAATCTAATGCAACATAAAACTGAGTTTAATGGCTGGGTTTTGACTACAATGATGCATGAATCAAATAAAAAACCGGAGTGAAAAATGATTTAAAACAAAGAAGATATGAATGCGTAAACATGACCCAAAAAACTAAAACTGTGTAGAAATTCTGCACACAGGTGGGTCCGACCAGTCATGTTTGAGCCACTGGTTCATCATCTTTCCAAAATTATTTTTGCTTGAAATTCTGGGGTTTGAAAATACATTGATCAAACTTTAATTTCCCCAAGTTTCATCAAAAAATAATGTGTTTTGATCAGGTTTCTAATCGCAAACTTTTTACACAAAATCTGTCCTGAAATTACTGCAACAATGTGCTGAATTGTGCTATTTATAGTTGGATCTGAATTTCCAAAAATTATTTGGCCGAGATTATTGACTAAAATCTCTGATTTTTCTTGCTTATTCAATTTAAAACTCCGATTCCAGCAGCTTAAACATGTCTAAACTCCACCAATATGAATATGCATGCAATGCTAATTAGTTCCAACCATAAACTATGCAAAAATAGACATAAATTAAATTGAATTGATCATAAAAATAAAGACAATAAACAAAAGTTCAAGAATTTAAATGTGTGGTGAAAACAAGAAAAGTAAATGTGTGGTTTTAACAAAAATTTAAATGTGTGGAAGAACATAAATTTAAATGTGTGGAAGTGTATTCTCCTCTTTCAAAATTCTTTTCTAAGCAGGGTCATAATTTGAAACATGCTCTTAGGGCCTTTGGGTCGTCAGTCCAAACACCAACAAGAAAAGAAACATAACACAAGCACCAATCACCCAAAGACAAGAAAGAAAAAATTGAAAGAGTAAGAAACAATTTTACTAATGTGCAAAGTCTTACATAAGATAAAAAAGAATAAACAAAAAAAATTACATACTAAGATGAGAAGCCTCTTCTAGATGAAAAAAATCAAGGGTGTAGTGTGATTTCCGGCCAAATCTCCTTGAGGACTCAAATGGAGAGAAAGAGAGGAAGAAGATGGAGTGTAGTAGTAATTCTAGAGAGAGTTGGTCTATCTTCCCATGAGAGGAGAGGGATGCTTATGACTTTAATTTATAGATTTTTACTCTCTTTCTTTCCTTCCTTGCTCCAAGTTTGTAGCATGCAATCTTCTTTGTATGGCAAGTCCCTTCCTTGGCCAACAATTCTTAAAGCAAGGTGAGTGAGAGATTTTTGGTGCTTTCCATGTGCAAAAATTGCAATCTCGAGTAGAAATTATATCACCAACTTCCAGAGGCCATATCTTCCTCGTTTTAGCTCCAATTTACACTATCTTGGGTTCTAAAGATATCTACTCAAAAAGAGCTTTCCAACGGTGTATGGATTACACCAATCCGACGGCTGGATTAAGAGTTATGACTATTTTAATCTTGCTGTTCCTGAAAAATTCAAGAATACTTGTGCACATATGGAATGTTAGTTGTGCAATGGGGTGTGTGGGACCCATGTGGACGTCCAAAGGGATCTTGGGATATTTATTTCCTTGTTTCTTGACTCCCCTTCTATCTTTGGTTTGCTTCCAAACTTCTTTGATTGACTAGTTAACTCTTTTAGCACACTTTCCTTTCTTGAATTTATTTTTTGATTTTTGAGTTTTCAAACTTAGTAAGAATTAGGTATTACCAAATCTGAAGTTTCCTTTCTTGATCTTGAAATTACAAATCTACCTGTCCATTGTTGACTTTTCAAACTTTCCAAACATACCAAGATATGTGGATCCACCATGAAAGATGTCCTACCCTTGATCTCTCTTAAATTTCACCAATGTGGGTTCCATTCTTGATTTCTCCTACACAAATTAACACAAATGGATTCAAGAATAATTCTACGTAGGGAATTTAAATGGACGATGCGTGGGACCGTACTTGATGCACCCAAAATAATCGACTTTCCAAAAATAGATCTCCAAAAATTGAAGGTTTCATGAAGATATGCAAAAAGTGTGATTTTTGAGCAAATTATGCATGAATGCACTACAATGGACCATAAATGCATAAAAACATGATTTGACGCTAAATAAAGCTCTTTAATATCAATAAGCCCTTAAAATGGCCTAAAATGTGTATGAAAATGTGTGCTTTTCAGGACTCATCACCTATAATTATCCCCATTCTTCATTACTTAAAGGATCTCATGGTTTGATTCCTTCTATAAATTCCAGGACCATTATCTGTAACTGATCTTTATGCCTTTCCAAGCCAAGGTTCCAATGTACGTGTAGCATATCAGGTGTGTTATTAGCTATAATATCCAGACTACAGTTGTTTCATTTTACAATGTTTGATCTCATCATGCTTGCCATTCTTATAATGTTCTTTTTCCCACTAGTGTAGGGTGTACCAGGTGCATACAGTGAGGCAGCTGCCCTCAAAGCATACCCTCAGTGTGAGGCAGTTCCTTGCGAGCAGTTTGAAGCTGCATTCAAGGTTCAGAGTGCTTGGATATTATTTGTTATTCAATCTATCTACATTCATACTACCTTTAAGCAACTGAGTTTGGTTTTGCAGGCAGTTGAACTCTGGCTGGTTGATAGAGCAGTTCTTCCTATTGAAAATTCTTTGGGTGGAAGCATTCATCGTAATTATGATTTACTCCTTCGTCATAGGCTGCACATTGTGGGTGAGGTGCAGTTGGCTGTTAACCACTGCTTACTGGGTTTACCAGGTGTGAGAAAGGAGGAGCTAAAACGTGTTTTAAGCCATCCGCAGGTCGGTTTTTTAAATTCTTATGAAGGATAAATTTCCGAGAGCATGATTGATCCTTGGATGCCTCCCTGTTGCATCTGCTTTGAATGTTTCAATGTGATCCTTTCCCAATACATATTTAGGATGGTACAGAAATTGGAATTCACTGGGTGACACTGTTTTTCTTGGTTTTCCACTTATCTTTAGTTGTGCTGATAAAAAATGTTATTTTAAAGTGGAGAAAAATTAAAAAGAAGTATTTCACCTGTTAGGACTGTGAAAAATACTTACAAAGGAATACCTAGCAAAATACTCCTTTATACCACCACACATTAATGAGGTCTACCTTACTATTGTGTTGTTACTATACCAATTTAGAATATTATAACTAGTGATTGTAGGTTGCAATTAGATCTTTTAGATAGGAAAGATTGATTGTAATCAACCCCAATTAAGGGGTGAACGATTTGTCTTTTTTGAATGTAAATAGGTGTAGTCTCTCACATTCAGGACACGATCCCATTCACAAAAACTCTTTTATTTCTTTCTTTTTTTACCATGGTATCAGTGTTGGAAGTAGGTGGGCCTCGTGGATAGGTATTCAAAACTTTTTGACCCATTTGATGCGGGGATTCAATATCCATAAGGCCAAGAACCCAAGCCCAAGATCTAAAACCCTAATCTTATGCATTAAGATCAAACATCTGTCAAGAAGATAGATCAAGAAACAACAATCATAACTAGATCTACTAATTCAAAGAGATAATAAATCTTTATCTTTGGAGCTTGGTTGTGCTTTAAGCGAGAGCTTGATCTCTACGAAAAACACTTTTCGCAAACTTTGATTTTTCGTCTTTGTGTTATTCCACACTATGACCCTCTTAGAGAACTTCTAAAGTAGGAAACCAGATCTCTAGTAGGAAACCAGAGGAGAGAGAGGAGGAAGAGAGAGAGAGGAACTTGAGAGATTATTGTGTGTTGAGATCTCTAACCCTCACCTCTTATTTATAGTTTATGGCACACCTCTTAGACTAAAATTAGAAGTCTCACCTCTATTCTTAGTAAGTGTCCTACTCCTCCTTTCCTTACCCGTTTAGCATTTTATTTTTTAAATAAACTGGAGTGACGTGAAATAAAAAGAAAGAATAAAATATAAGTGGGTTATGATGGTATTTTGTTTTTAGTTGTTTGGAATGGAATATTTTTTACTTTTTGTATGGAGAAATGGAGTTTTTTTGTCTTTTAGTGAATAAAGGTAGTTGCTTTTTGACTTTTTTTGAAAAGATGGAGGGAGTTTTGAATTAAAGTGCTTTTGATTTGATACTTAACTTTACTTGACTTGACAAGTAAAATTACCAAACAGGCCCCATGAGTTCTAATGAGATTAGTAACCTTCTCTTATTAGGGCTAGCATGGGGACCACTATGGATTCCTTAGAATTTGGCTCCAACTGGGAATCTGGACCCCACATCTCATGTGAACTCCGGACCCACAGTTAATTGCAAATAAGTTCACTAATTAAATGCAATTGCACTCCAGTCTTAGGAATAATAACAAGAAGACCCTGAACTTCCCAATTATTGCAAGTAGGCCCCTCCATCAATTATTATATCCCTGAATCTATTGGAATAAATTTGTCCAACCAAATTGAATCCATCTCTTATTATCCTTATGACCTAATTAATCACAATAATCATCAGTACCATCCAATTAACTATTAATTGAGATGGGTGTGCACTCACTAATTATAAAATCCATTAATTGGCACAAGGGGATATTTATGAGGATATATTCCATCTTGAGAATTATATGTTCCCACAGCTTGACCTACAATTGGCCTCACTCATTGAAGATTCAAAGTAAATGTATATTAGAAACTTGAGTTCATTAATCTCTCAAGATTAAGAACCTATTGCTTGGGAATTATGAGAGCAATCCTTTAATCAAAGATAGATTTGTACAAGGTGCTTCTCATGGTCCTTCAGTACATCTAATGTATCAGCACAATGGTCCAGAGTCTTTCACTCTGATGATCGAGACAAATCACACTGTCTCATAGTGATCATAGTGTTGCAACCTTATCAGATGAGATGCCCAATCTCATTACTGACTGTGAATCAATTTAAGTATAAGATTTGTGATCTATGTCTCCTGTATGTGGATCTCATCCAAACACATGGATCACATCTAATATACTCGTGGGCTCTGGTTCATCTCATGAACCATCATGTCATTTTGTATTGGTCATGTGGAAACATAGAATAAAATACCATTCATCTCATGAATAAAGCATGAAAATATAAATTAATTAATGAAACAAATCAATATATCCGGATTATCCATTGGATTGAGGTCATACAATCTAACAATCAGAGCCTAAATGCTATCTTTGAGTGGGCCCCTTTGATCAAATCCACTAAGAGATTATTTGTCTGGAAAGTCTTTTATGGTAAAGGCTTCTCGTTAAACCTATTTCCAAGAAGGTATGCATGTGAGGATCTTGCTTCTCATCTTTGTTCAAAAGTCTTGCAAGAAGACTCTTCATGATCTCATTTCCAACGACCATCAATTCTTCTCTTAAGGTTCTTTGAGGATGAAGCCTCTAAGGCTCTCAACTCTTATCAAAAAGGTCAGATTCCATAATCCAATCTCTGGGCCTTTTCTGCTCGGGATCAGGAATTTGACACTAGATTTTCTCCACATACTCATTAGATCATTGACAACTTTAAAGGATGAGAGATGGAATTCTACTTGTAGAAGTATGGATTTATCAAAAGATAGTAGGTGAACTTATTTACTTTCCTGTCATTTGAATAGTGATGCAGGCCCTAGGGTTAGGGCTTGTGTGGAAGTGCCGAAGCACGTGTCCGCATACACACACTTCAACTAGTCTCCGTAGAGACGACAATGAGGACTCACCACAATGGGAAACCCAATTCAATTAATCAACTCTGAGAACTTCTCTACAATTTCATATAAATAATAACAACATAACTTAGGGCCTAAGAAACCTAATTAAACTAGGAAACTAAATAATATTGGAAACCTAATCCTAATTACAATAAAATTAAAAACTAACATATAATTAGTGAATTAAAAAAAATCTTCATGCTACGTGGGCCCTACACGTGGCGTGAGGTTTATCTACATCATTCTCCCCGACTTGGAAAGAACTCAACCTCGAGTTAAGTAAATGTCCACCTGGGTCAAAGATTAATTTGATGAACTTTTGATTCGTTGGTCGATCTGCAGCTTCTGTGTACAACTTTATGCATAACATCTTTTGATGGCCGGATGTTGTGTGGATGTGAGATCAAGCCCTTAGGCACTTCATGTGTGGAATTCGCACCATCATATCACAATTTCTAACTATCTGCCATTCATCTCCAAAGATGAAGTCAATATGGGGAATATCAATGGCTAGATCTTCTTGTGAAAAAACGCGAACAAGTGATTTGTTTTCCTGATCAATGATTTGATCTCCATTTCACGTATCCTCTATATTGAGATTTGTGATCAAATTTTCAGCAGGCTGATCTTCTTCTACATCTTTATGTTCAATTTGATCAACTTCGGACTCTTGTTCAAACCTTTCTTGAAAGTCCAATATATCTACCTTAATGCTAGTCTTTATTTTTCCGACACCTCTTGATAATGCGCGAGAGCCTTTCATTGAGATCATTTTGAGCCAAATTTTTCTTGGATTTGAGATTTTAGCAAGCAAGAACCTTTGCCAATCTCTTGTCATGTACATCGATAACTACTCCCATGGCGATCATTTTCTAAATTGGTAAGTCTGATTTCAATCCTTGCACTAGTTACTTGGATTTGACTAACTGCAAATTTGATTTGATTGACAGCTGTGGATAATTGAGAAAATGCTCCAGTAAATTTCTCCATGGATGAAGATGAAGACTCCACCTCCACTTGCTTCTTAGGAGACATTTTTTTCTTATACAAATTTAGAAATTTGACTGACTTGATTTGTAGATCTGCTCTCCAAGAACACAATGAAGAAAACGAATCTAAAATCCGATAGCGATGGCTCTGATATCGCAAAAAAAAGATCAACTGTTGATCTGGTCAAATATGCCGTTGATTGATTCTGGTGATGCAGTGATGATGTTAGCACAACCTGTTGGGCCTCAAGGAGGGTTGGATTGACCAGATTTCAACCCAAATTGAACCGGATCTGAACCCAGTCCCAAGCACGTGTCCAAGAGTTGGCACATGTGAACTCTCTCTAGCTTCGATTCCCGTGCCTGAAAAGAAGAAAAAAGGGGTTCGAAGCCCTTTTCTTCGCCAATGGGGAAGATGAAATGATGATGATGAACAAAGGCTCTGGCAGTGATGACGATAGTGATCGTGAAGCTGTTGATGGGGCTATGATCTTGCGATGTTGATGACTGGCGTTGCAAACTTGAGGGCGGGTGGTACTGATGGTGGCGCGCTCGTCGACGAGGGAGGTGCACTAGAAGATGGCGGCGTGCGATGATGGTGCCCAGTACACTTCGACAATCTTTCTGCTCATCTCTGTTCTACATCCCTACTTGTAGTACATGGTCTGGTCCAGCCTAACAAATATAACACAATCAGATCAACCATGTCGCTTGTGCCCAAAGCATCAAGCTTGAAGGCCCAACAACCAAATAGGCTGAGCATGGACATGCTTCAGCTGGCCCAGCCTGGCACATGTACAGCCATACTTGATTTTACCCATTGTTGCAAGTGCTGCCTATTAGTAAAAAAAAAAAGTGCACATGGTCCTATGATTTGGGCTCATAGAATGAAAATTTACATGTCATTGGGCTCAAGACCTGTTAAGTTTTCCTACCTGACACTTCACATCGATCCCTTTCCTCTTATATTCAACATGGAGGCTTCTTGAAAATTGCTCAACGTACCTGCAAAATAATCACATTCAACGATGAGAAGAAGCTCAATTGACTTGCTTGAATTCAGACAAAGGCTTTGTTTTGATGTCCTGTCACCTGTTGAGTTTGGATTTGAGCACTTGAATTGACCCCAAGCATGAAGTTGTGTATGTGTAGGGTGATGAAGGATACGGATTCTATAAACTTTTAATTTCATTGTCTTAGGTCGGATAACTAAAAACATCATCTGGATACTAGTTATTGAGGATGACTTTCAAAACTCGCAAGTCGTAACACTAGACCTAAACTTAGTCATCTCCATTTTTTTTTTTTTTTTGCATTGATTACTTTTTCGCAATTTGGTGTAACATCATTTGTGGGGGCCGAGGGGTTGTGATTTTCTTGGGGATTGGGCCCATATGGAGATGATAGAAATCACGGTTGGAGCTGATTTTTTGCAGAGAGGAGGATCTCAGGGAGTCCTTGAATTCCCCCCCCACCCCCATATGGGTCCCCAAGTGGGCCCCACCACGCACTTGAGCTTACCTTATCCTAAGCTTGAGCTTAGGAGAGCTGACCCATATATATATCTGAGAGATTTTCGAAAATTGAGGTAATATGTCGGGTCTTGGGTCCGAACCAAGGTGGAACCAGATTTGGGTTCTGAAGGGTCTGTTGGCAAGGATGGGTTGGAGTCTGGGTTGGGTTCTGGGTTTTTGGGATGAGTGTTGGTGCTGGTTAGGGAAAGAAGATGGGATTGGATTCTATTGGAATGAGAGGTGTGGATTCAAGATCTGGGGTGATGGGTCAATGGTGGGATAAGGGTAATCGCACCGTTCGATCAAGGGATTGTTCGGCTCTGATACCAATTGATGCAGGCCCTAGGGTTAGGGGCTTGCGTGGAAGTGTGGAAGCACAATTGTCAGATACTTAAACCAGTCTCCACAGAGACGATAACGAGGACGCACCTCAATGGAAAAGCCCAATTCAATTAATCAACTCTAAGAATTTCTTCTCTACAATGTCATATAAATAAATAAAAATATAACTTAGGGCCTTAGAAACCTAATGGAGCTAGGGTACTAAATAATATTTGAAACCTAATCCTAATTACAACAAAATTAGAAGCTAACATATACTTAGTGAATTAAAAAACAAATCCTAATTTTACTTGGGCCCTACACGTGGCCTGAGGTCTATCTGCATCAGATAGTCACATGTTGTTAGTATTGTAAGTCAGCATATTCATTCTAGGTTGTCCATTTAAAGCTGAATGGTGTATTCTATGGTATTTTAAGAGTTCGCCTAACAGAGGAATTCTTTTTAGCTATAATGAAAACCCTAATATTACAAGCTGCTTCGTTGTCAATGGGATCAGCGCACCAGATGATTGTCATTCTACATCTGGGTACTGCACTTTTGTTCGTTAAAAGTTTAGACAGAAAATGAGAAAGCAGTTTGTGGATGCTAGAAAAGTGTCAACCCATGTCTCGCATCATCAGTTAAACTGCTATTTCTCCTCATTGTGATAATTAGATGACAATTCCTCTAGCATCTAATCCAGTTTTCCATGAACATACCAAAAGCATAAACTAGATTGCCTCTTTTTTAGGAAGATCAATAAAGGACGAATCAATGCTCCTTTTGTAGGCTTCAAGAATCAGCTAGCAGATATATTAATGAAGGCTTTATCATGGGATCAGATTCGTCATGTTTTGAGCAAGCTTGGATTGATAGATATTTAAACACCAACTTGCGGGGAATTTTAGGAGTATCTTTACATGTTCCTTTTGATGCCTTCGTTATTGTTTTTGTGCTTTTACTTTGATGCCTTTTACTAATTCCTCAAGTGAGAGTATTGTTTGTAATTCTACATTATCAATATCATTATGAGAAAGATCCCTCATTCTTGGGTTTTGGTTGAAAATCCTAGACCTTGTGCTCTTGACAAAATTCACCTAATTTAATTTCCAATTTGTGTAACCCAAAAAGAATAGGAAATGAGTAAGCAATTTTTCGCCAAACTATTCAATTACTTTTAGTCTGGCATACATCCAAACTCATCCTAGAATATTTGCATCACCACTTTACATGGAGGTTTCTTGCTTTCAGGCTCTTTCTCAGTGTGAGGCCACTTTGAGTAAGTTAGGTGTTATAAGAGAAAGTGTGGATGATACTGCGGGGGCTGCTCAGGTTAGCTCAAGGATGACCCTTTTCACTTTTTCTTTTTAATTGTTAGCTCTGTGTATTGAGAGACCAAATAGGGCATGACCATTTTGTGGGTTCATCTGGGACCACCTACTGGAGGTGCAGAGGGAAGGACTTAACATGAATTTCAGATGGTCCAGTATCACTAGATTGCGTGATGATGGCCATGATTTCAACATCCTTCAAATTTCAAATAAACGGTTTTTTTCTATCGATTTGCAAGAGCCTAATCTGTTAGTTCTCATCGTCAGTTATTTGTCATATTGGTGCCTTCTACATCCATGGTGGGTCCTTCCTATCCCTTTCCCACCGACCTTGCAGGTGGTTGCAGGTGTCAGACCCGCTAAGTGGTATCTTTCTTATTATGTATGACACCCAGGATGCTTTAAAATAGGCAAGATTTCAATGTTGTTATGAGATCTGATACTTCATTTTTGTGTACAATTCATATCTCTGACATACACGAGGCATGTCCTCGCCGTATCCATCTTATATCTGGGGCCCTGGGCATCACAGCTCTATGTGATTGTTGTCTCTTACACATTGCTACTAGACAATATTGTATTTAAATCAAGATATTGGGCCAGTATGTAGCTTCCAATGACCTGAGAGATGCTGGAGCAGTTGCCAGTGCTCGAGCTGCAGAGATATATGGCCTTAATATACTTGCAGAAGGAATCCAGGCAAGTGGTTTTATATTCTTTTCACGTTCATGTCATTGAAAACTACTCATGAGGAATGTTTTGTTATCATGATTCATTAAAATTCCCAAATAATGACTTTGCAGGATGACTCTGAGAACATTACACGGTTCCTTATTCTTGCCCGGGAACCAATAATTCCAAGGACAGACAGGCCCTTTAAGGTAGAACTTATGCCCATTTTATTCAAATATATTTGTATGAAAAGCTTTCAAAGGCAAAACTGACACTTTTCTATTCAGACAAGCATTGTCTTCACTCTTGAAGAAGGTCCTGGAATAATATTTAAAGCATTGGCTGTGTTTGCTATGAGGAACATTAATTTAACGAAGGTATCTTGGAAAGAGTCTAATACTGTTATTTTGGGCTTTCTGAAATCATTTTTAATCATTTTGTTGAACGTTTGATATCCACCCTTGCATCCAATTGCAGATTGAAAGCAGGCCACAAAGAAAGCGACCATTGAGGGTTGTTGATGACTCTAATACCGGAAGTGCCAAGTGAAAATCGTTTCCTTTTCTTGATAATGCTATATTTCTATTGATTATATGTTCTAATATCTTCAGTTGATCACTGTCGTTGTATTGTTACAAAATAATTGGTCTTGAGAATACAAGAAAGCTTTCTATTTGGTGAAATTTCTCCTTACAATTAGTGTTACTTTCTTGATGCAGGTATTTTGACTATCTTTTCTATATTGATTTTGAAGCTTCTATGGCAGAAACTCGTGCACAAAATGCGTTGGGCCATCTACAGGTCTGTAATTGTTCATTTATGGTCTATATAAAAGTGAGTCATTTATGTCTTTTAGCATTTCTGAAGCACATTGTATACTTACTAGTTAGTATGTATTCAGTAGTTTTTGTTGAGGTTTATGATGAAATATTGACGCAAAACGGATAGGCCTACAAGTGAGACCACCCAAGATAGTTTAGGAATAATTTTTATTTCCTCTTATTTTCCTAATTATAAGTTAGTAGGTTTCTAATTTTATTGAAAGAGTTGTAATTAGGGTAGTTTCCATTGCTGGTTTAGGTTTTCTTAGCCCCTAAGTTTGCTTTCCCTATTTAAATTGCATTGTAGAGAAGGAATTCTCAGACTTTTGATTAATAGAAATTGTGTGGGTAGTATCCTTGAGGTGTGTCCTCGCGAGAAGTCTCTGTGGAGACATGTGATAGTGTCTGTGGACACGTGCTTCGGCACTTCCACGCAAGCATTAGTTTGGTATCAGCGATCCTCTTCGATTGGTCAGCATGATTACCTTGATAACTCTTCTCTATCCGAGCCCATCCATCCATCTCCCATTCAAACCCCATCTCCAATCCACCCTAAGCCACTACATTCGAACCCTTCGGCTCACTGCCCTATCACAGACACCAATCGAACCCCATCTCCTGGATTCCATCTCCAACAACCGAACCCAAAAATGCCTAATTGATCCCAAATCTCATCTCTGCCAAAATCCCAGAGCCAAATCTGATCCCCAATTACCCAAACCCTAACCTCCAATCCCACATTCAAAACCCCAAATCTTCCCAAATTCCCAAAACCCTTCTTCCTTTCATCCTAGAAAAAAACAGCAATCAGCCCCCAACAACTCCACCTGAGAACCTAGACGGCCAGCCCACAACACCCCATAGCCAAACTCCAACCGAACTTCACTATCAACGCTAAAACCCTATCAACCTACCCCCCTCAAATCCCGTGTACACCCACCAAACTCACCAAACCCAAAATTGAAAAAAGAGGGGAAGAGAAGGAGATCTGAAAAAAATAGAAGGAAAAAACCAAAGCAGTTGTTGTTGACGCCGCATGCCATAGCCCACCATCGTCAAAGATTGCCAGCATCCTCTTCGTCATCAACAAGCAGCAAGAGAAGACTTCAGTCCCGAAGATCTCATTTGAAGGCAAACAACAAGCAAGAATGGCTTTCCTTTTTTATTCTTTTTCTGCACCAAGTCCAAGACAGAATTGAAAAAAAGGAGAGAATACTCTCTTTCACACGTGTCTATCTCAAGTGACATATCTGACTTGTTTGGCGGGCCTGGTTTTCTCATCCAGATTGGGTCAGGTTAGTACCGACCTGAGTGCAAAGAAGAACCCAACCAGCTTTACTGCTGACATCAGCAGCAACTTCTGGTCACACTGCCAGATTTGACCACATCAAAGGCTGAAAATTGTTTTCATGGTATCTGAGCCATCTAAAGTTGGATTTTGCATCTGTTTTTTCCTTCGTGTTTGTGGAGAGCAGATCTACACATCAGGTAAGTCTAAATTTTTAGATTGCATAAAAAAGGTTAATAAGAAGAAGACAAACGTGGAGTCTTCATCCACGTCCCTAGACGAATTGACTGGAAACTTTGCAAAATTATCTGGAACTATTGCTCAATTATTCACAACGATCGCTCAGCTCCAAAAGACTGTTGTAAGGATGGATACAAGAATAACAAATTTAGAAAAATAATCAGCATGCAGATAATCACCGAGATGGAGGAAACATTTGGAATCAACGCGATCAACCGGCAAACAATGTTGATCAAGACTTAGGGATTAAACTCGTAATTCCAGAATACGATGAAAATTTGAAACCAGATGAATTTAGGGATTGGTTAGTGTGTGTGTGGAAAGTATTTTCACGCATAAGCCAATGAAGGATGGCCATAAAGTCACCTTTGGTGGAAACTCGATTTTACAATTATGCTGCGATATGGTGGGTTGAGTTGCATAAGAAAAGGAGGAGACAAAATATAGATCATGTTGAGGCGTGAATTGAAATTAAGAATCTTTTAAAACAAAAGTTTCTCCTAGTCAATTACTCAAGAGATCTACGTTCAAGATTTCAAGATTTAAAACAAGGATCTAGGTCAATTGTTAAGTGTTCCGATGAGTTTATGACAATGCAAGCTAGATGTGCTTTGAGTGAGGCCGATGATGTTTTAGTTGACCGATATTTTCATGGGCTGAGAGTAGACATACAACATATCCTTGCATTCAAGAATTTTGATAATGTCGATGAGATCATCCAATATGCCAATATGTCGAGAACATTGCAAATTATTAAGTCTGAAAATTTAGTGTATCTAAATGGATTGCACAAAAGACCCCATCAATGCGAGACTCTAAACCAGGCGGTAGTTCCTTGGAAAAAAAATTCACCAAGCCTAAAGGGTAGAATAGGATCACACGTTTTCATTATAAATAACGGGGCCATCGATCATTTGAATGTCCAAAACGCATAAACCTCATTGAAAGTGATGGGTGCGCCAAATAAAATTAAAGGGAAAGAGACCGAGATCGAGGAATTACAGATCGTCGGTCCCTATGATAGTGAGCCTCTTGATGGCGATGAACTTCAAACTCTCATCGTTCTCAAAGAGATTACACCTATTGTTGAGAAGAAATGGTTGTGTAAAAATATTTCTCGTTCCACAAGTAAACTTGGACAGTTGTGATTGATGGAGTCAGTCTTGAAAATATCATATTCCAAGCTTTTGAGATTGCTTGAAGCTGAAAGTTCAAAAGCATTATTGTTCCTATTTTGTCAAAGTGGCTCACAATAGGTGATATGTAATGAAAGTTCGACATACATGCCAATTTACTTTTGCAACTGGTGAAGATTATAAAGACGCAGTCTGGTGTGATGTGTTACTAATGGATAGTGGTGATGTTTGGTTGGGTTGCCCACGTTCTTACTCGATGGAAAGATAGTCATGTAAAGAAGCAGGTTAGCAACAGGTCAACTAGACCTATGGGTCAGCCCAGAACCCATGTATATTGGGTCAGCCCACCAGTCAACATTGTATGAGTTGTCAATAGATATTAGATAGATATTAGTTTCCTTAACTGTGCCTGTAATCTTGTAATCAGATCTTAATCAGATCCACTAATTTAGGCTATCAATGTTATATATGTACCGATCATCAATACAATTAGATACAGAAATTCTCTTGCAAACTCTATCTTGTATGCTTCTGGTTTGGATTCTGAATACTCAAACATGGTATCAGAGCCATTATAGTTTGTCCATTCAAGCATAAGAGGAGTTTCGAAACAGTCCCGTTCGTCTGTGACTGTTCTGGCAATCTGATCAACAGTGGGCCCCATCTCAGATCAAACAATCACACCAACAAGCAACATCATCAGGGTCGCCCATTTATTCTTGGTCTTCTAAGCATTTTTTCAAGATTTATCAGCTTCATCAGGTCAGTGATTTACCAATTTTCTGGATCGACAGGTTTTCAAGATAGTTTTTCCTTTTTCTCATCAGAATCAGATCCAACCATTGGATCAGACTGGTTCTTCTTCCAATAGGTTCGAAAATTCATCTGAATGATAACCTAGAAGTCTGATTGGTGCATACATCACTCTGTGAGAAGATCTGGTCATTCTAGCACATTTTTTTTGGACGCCCAGGCACTGTTTTTTTCTGTTTTCCTCTGAATTGAAAACAATCATTCTACTTGAAGCTTTTCTCACTACTTCTCATCTCAAATTAAGTTTTGTGATCTTTGCTTCAATCCAAGGTCAGCCGGACCTCATTTACTGGGATTTCAGATTTGGGTACTGTTTATGTGGTTGGATTTCAGATCTAACTTAATTTTAAAACAGTTTGTGCTCATTTTGATTTGCTCCAAATGTCTTCTGATCGAGCTGTATTGGGTATTACTGTCAAACTTGATGGCACCAATTATCCCTATTGGTCCCACCTAATGCAAAATTTCCTAAAAGGTCAAAAACTGTGGAAATATGTTGCTCAGCAGATCCCTACACCAGATAGTAAGGATGATAAGTTTGAGGAATGGGAAGCTTCCGTCGGGAAAATAAACTCTTGGATTGCCAATTCAGTCACTCCATCTATTGGAAATCAGTTGGCAAAATTCAATTATCCTAAGACTGCTTGGGATTATTTAGCTCGATTATATACCCAATCTAATGCTGCTCGCCGGTATCAGTTAGAATCGGAAATAAAAAATGCAGACCAAGGAAATGACTCCATTCATGATTTCTTCATCAAAATGACTGCCTTATGGGATCAACTGGCTCTAATGGAACCCACTTTTAAAACAACTGATGATGCTCACACCTTTGAAGTCTATAGACAGGAGACTCGCCTGGTTCAGTTTCTTATGGCCCTCCGCCCTGATTTTGAACATGTTCGTGGTCAGTTATTACATCGGTCACCTCTGCCTTTCGTTGATGTGGCACTCTCGGAACTTCTGGCAGAAGAGCAAACTCAGCTTTCTTTTACAAGGAAGAAACATGTGGAACCTACACATGTATTGCCAGCAAATGTTAGTACTCCACCAAATGATCGCTCTTTTCCATCTGGTACCAATGACTTTTGCAATTATTGTAAGAAGAAAGGACACTGGAAACGGGACTGCCCAACCAGACCTCAAAGGCCAAGCAATAAGAACAAACATTCTGGTCAACAGCCCAATCGTGGTCCCATGCAATCTTATCCACAGCGACCCTATGCAGCCAATGTTACTGAAGATGATAGTTTTGTGCCTCCGCAAATGGATCTTTCATCTCAGATTCAGGCTATGGTTGATGAGCGCATGCAACAGCTATTTCTAGCTTCCTCCACTGGTTCTGCTTCTCAGATGGCCCCTACACCCTCAGCCTCTGGTTCTGCCATGACCATTTCTGGTCCATCAGGTACTTTTGATTCTACATGGATTTTTTATTCTGGTGCATCCTATCATATGACAAATGATGTTTCCAAACTTCATAATTGTTATACCCCTGCTAGCTCTCTCACCATCCATACAGCTGATTCCACTCCTCTCCCAGTCTCCATTATTGGCTCCATTTCAAATAAGTTGATCTCTCTCACTAATGTTTTGTGTGTTCCTCACCTATCTATCAACTTAATCTCTGTTAGTCAATTGACTTCGTCTGGATTTATTGTCTCATTTTCTTCTACTGGCTGTTCTGTGCAGGATCCGCGCACCGGGAGACAGATTGGGACCGGCCTTAGGTCAGGAGGACTTTACTATCTCCATTCACTGCATCTTCCATCCTCCAGCCTATCCCCTGCCGCCCTCGTTTCATCTGCCTCACCCTTTGCCCTTTGGCACTCTCGCTTAGGCCATTTATCTTTAAATAAAATGAAGTTTTTATTTACTAGTGGTGTATTTGGAAACATTTCTGTATCAGACATTTCTACATGTTTTGGTTGCCAATTTGGTAAACAACATGCTTTCCCTTATAATAAAAGCACTTCTGTTACTAATGCTCCTTTCGCTTTGATACATTCTGATGTTTGGGGACCTGCCTCTCAGCCAATGAAAGGTGGTTCCATTTATTATGTGCTGTTTATTGATGATTTCACTAGATATACTTGGTTGTATTTAATGAAAAACCGTTCTGAGTTATACACTATCTACACTGCTTTTTCCACCATGGTTTCCACTCAATTTAACACGAGGATTAAAATATTCAGGTCTGACTCCGGGGAGAATACATGTCCCACAAATTCCGTTCTTACCTGACCAGTCAAGGGACTCTAGCTCAATTATCCTGTCCTGCCACACCACAGCAAAATGGTGTAGCAGAACAACACAGACATATCCTAGAAACTGCTAGATCCTTGATTTATTCCTCACATGTTCCTCTGCAATTTTGGGGGAAAGCAGTCCTGACTGCAATCTATCTGATTAACAGAACACCTTCCTCTGTAGTATCTGGCACATCTCCCTATGAAAAATTGTTCTCCTTTAAACCTGACTTGTCCTGTCTCAAAGTTTTTGGTTGCACGTGTTTTGTTCTGTTACATGATAATGAGAGAACCAAACTTTCCCCTAAATCCGCTGTCTGTGTATTTTTAGGATATGGCATCGAACAGAAAGGCTATCGATGCTATGATCCTAAAACCAATAGGTCACGGGTCTCTCGTAATGTCACCTTCTTGGAACATATACCTTTCTATACATTACCTTCACAATCCCCTTCTCCTGAGCAACCTATGGTCTATCCTCTTGATCCCTTTCCAGACCTGTTTCCCTCCGATACCCCTTCCCCTCCACCCCTGCAGGTATATCATCGTCGGCCCAAACCTCCGACTGCTCCTTCGGAATCTGTAGACCCATCTCCTCCTTCTGATCATGGGCCTATCTCCTCTGCTCCAGATGTGCAGGATCCTCCTCAAACTCGAAGGTATCCAGTACGCACCAGAATCGCTCCCTCTAGATTTGGCTTTGTTTGTACTGATCATTTTTCTCCATCATTTAAGTCCTTCCTTGCAGCAATTCATACCTTGGCAGAACCACAATCCTATAAGGAGGCCATTGCTCATCCAAACTGGAGGTCTGCCATCGCTGAAGAACTTGCAGCTCTGCAGAAAACTCAAACATGGGATCTTGTTCCTCTTCCCTCCGGGAAAAGGGCTATAGGCTGCAAATGGATATTTAAGATCAAGACAAAATCTGATGGATCTGTCGATCGTTACAAGGCTCGCTTGGTGGCCAAAGGCTACACCCAAGAATTTAGGGTAGATTATGAGGAGACCTTTGCTCCGGTTGCTAAGATGACAACTGTTCGTACTTTTATCTCTGTTGCCTCTGTTAGACACTGGCCACTCTATCAGCTCGATGTCAAGAATGCCTTCTTGAATGGATACCTGCAAAGAAGAACTCTATATGCATCCTCCTCCAGGCGTCGTGAGACCTCCTCATTATGTGTGTCGTCTCAAACGTGCTTTATATGGACTCAAACAAGCCCCTCATGCTTGGTTTGAACGGTTTAGCACTAGCATCATTAGCATTGGTTTCTCTCAGAGTGCTCATGACTCCGCTCTCTTCACTCGCTATTCGCGAAATGGCTGTGTTTTCCTGTTACTCTATGTCGATGATATGATTATTACTGGCAATGATGCTTCTGGTATTCTATCCTTGAAGTGTTTTCTTCATCGACAGTTTGATATGAAAGATTTGGGTCATTTGCGGTACTTTTTGGGCATTGAGGTTGCCTACTCGCCCAAAGGATACCTTTTGTCGCAAACGAAATACTGTAATGAAGTTCTCCAACGAGCTGGACTCACAGATCTTAAGCATGTCTCTACCCCGATTGAACATAATCTGAAGCTTCGAACTACTGATGGAGATCTACTTTCTGATCCAACTCGTTATCGTGAAGTGGTCGGCAGCTTGGTTTACCTGACCATTACCAGACCAGATATTGCCTATGCGGTCCATGTGGTAAGCCAATTTGTTGCGCGACCCACTCACATTCACTGGGCTGCTGTACTGCGCATACTGCGATACTTACAAGGAAGTTCCAATCGCGCCCTCCTTCTTTCCTCCAGTCAGAATCTTACTCTACATGGCTATTCTGATTCCGACTGGGCAGGAGATGTCAATGATCGGCGCTCTACCACAGGCTTCTCCATCTTTCTTGGCTCCTCTCTCATCTCTTGGAAGAGCAAGAAACAAGAAGTTGTTTCACGGTCATCCACTGAAGCTGAATATCGTGCTATATCTCACACTACTACTGAAATTATTTGGCTTCGCTGGTTACTTCGAGATTTAGGAGTTCTCATTCCTAAATCTACCCTTCTTTACGGACAGTGAAAGTGCACGGAAACTGGCATCAAATGATGTCTTTCGTGAACGGTCCAAACATCTTGAAGTTGACTGTCATTTCATTCGTCAACATGTTCGGAATGGTACTATAAAGCTCTTCCAGATTTCCTCGGCTGCCCAAATCGCAGATTTTTTCACCAAAAGCCACTCCACATCTCGTTTTTTGGAGCTCGTTGCCAAGCTCTCGATGGTCACCTTCTCCCATCCAAAGCTTGAGAGGGGGTGTAAAGAAGCAGGTTAGCAACAGGTCAACTAGACCTATGGGTCAGCCCACAACCCATGTATATTGGGTCAGCCCACCAGTCAACATTGTATGAGTTGTCAATAGATATTAGATAGATATTAGTTACCTTAACTGTGCCTGTAATCTTGTAATCAGATCTTAATCAGATCTACTAATTTAGGCTATCAATGTTATATATGTACCGATCATCAATACAATTAGATACAAAAATTCTCTTGCAAACTCTATCTTGTATGCTTCTGATTTGGATTCTGAATACTCAAACAAGTCACACACTCAATCCAAAGAAGCCAGAATCAGCAAAGAAAGGATCAAGATCCAGTGTCATAAAGGAAGCTCTTCAAGGACACCTTTTCTTTAGAGGCAATGTGAAGAAGACCTGAGTTCAAGGACCTCAACTTGGGGGGAATGACGCAAAATGGATAGGCCCACAAGTGGAACCACCCTAGATAATTTAGGAATATATTTTTTATTTCCTCTCATTTCCCTAATTATTTGTTAGTAAGTTTTATATTTTATTGAAAGAGTTGTAATTAGGATAGTTTCTGGATTATGTTTTTTTAGCCCCTAAATCTGCTTTCCCTATTTAAATTTCATTGTAGATAAGGAATTCTCAGACTTTTGATTAATAGAAATTGTGTAGGTTTTTATCCTTGAGGTATGTCCTTGTGAGAGGTCTCTGCAGAGATGTGTAAATAGTGTCTGTGGACATGTGCTTTAGCAGTTCCATGCAAGCCCTAGTCCTAGGGCCTGCATATGAAGCTGGGTATCATTTGTATGGATACTTGACTAATCAATGCATTAAACGTGTGATTGTTGGATCCTTTGTTGAATCTATGATTTGTGAAGATAGTATGCTGAAAATGATAAGTTTTGCTATGTTCTAAATCTAATGGTGACTATCACTTTGATAAAGAGGGGTTCAAGTTAAACCCAACTGCAAGCCAACTTTTGAAGAAAGGCTACAGAAATGATAGATCTGAAATTGCATTCTTTGAATGGCTGAATGGTGTAGAACGAGTAGAATCTCATAGATTCATACCCTCCAATTTGCTACCAGTTTGGTGCCAACGGTAGCGTAAAGGACATTTCTAATCGACCATTGGAGGAAGGTCGGTCTAAAACGGGCCATGAGCACTTAATGGAAGATCTATTAGCAAATGAGAAAATGGACAAAGCATCCTATGGAAGATCTTATGTTGCAAAAATTTGTAGGAAGAAAATTCACAAACCGAATGAAAACAAAGTTGAAGATCATATCTATGATAGGAAAACCATATCTTAAATAGAAGATCATATCTATGATAGAAAGTTCTAATCATGAACGTGAAGACAAAGTGAAGAGTTGGCAGATGAAGGATCGACACCGAAGCTCAACAATCTTGTTTCAGTAAAGCATGAATGCCAATCCTTCAAATCGCCACCTCCACCACCATCACCATTAAAGCCTTCTCCCAACTATGTTAGTCTCTTCTCTTGCTCCTTTTCGAGATTTCATGGTGGATATGATTAAGAGGAATTGGAAAGAAGTGTCATGCTCCTCTCCGGCAATCGTCAGTGCTCATCACAGATGCTGAGGGTTATTTTGTATCCCTTGTTATTTTATCTTGTTCTTTTTCTTTCTTTTTTTTTTTTTTGGGATGGAGCTTGGGTCCATTGTTTTTTGGTCTAGGCCTTGGTTTGTAGCCTTGGTTTGTAGCCTTCTTTTGTCTCAGTATACCCCTCCTATACTGTATAGTTTTCTCCTTTTAATACAGTCACCTTTTAAATAAATAAAAAAAAAAGAAAAACTATGTTGGGGTTACTTGCATGCATTATGTTTTGCATTCCAGTCTATCTTGGGCCAAATCCTTGGATAGATTGCAGTTCTTTAGATCTATCCTTATTACTTCCATCTATGTCCTCTTCGACCTACCCCTTTTTATTGAGGGGCCATCAGCCTTCATGGAGAAACGTTTCCTCACCGGTGCCATTGTTTGCCTGCGTTGGACATCATGTCCAAACCATCTGAAATGAGTATGTCTTAATTTATCATCTATTAATGCTACCCCCATATGCTCTTGAATGTGCTCATTCTGATTCTATCTTTTATTGTTTTACCACACATCCATCTTAAATTTCTCATTTCTGCTACACATTGTTTGCACATGTTGTTTCCTAATTGGCCAACATTTTGCTCCATAGGTCATAATTGGTATAGTCATCGTCTTATCTAATTTTTCATTTAATCTGTTGATATGTACCAATCACAAAGCATTCTAGAAGCAAGTCTCCACTTCAAACGCCCAACTCTAATCTTATGTTTGACATCCTCCCCAATCTCCTAGCCCTTGTTAATTATAGAGTCAGGACACGTAAAGGCTCTTTGTAGTATCCCTTGAGCTTCAATTATCATAGGAGTTGTTGCATCTCTTTGCACATTCTCACTCATATTGCAATTCATATATTTAATCTTATGACTTATATTAAAGCCCTTGGATTCTAAAGCCTCTTGCCATCTCTCAAATTGCATATTCATGTGAACTCTTGATTTGTTCATTGACACTATATAATTTGCAAACAAAACACACCAAGGTGCCTCGCGAATATGAGGGGCTAACTCCTCTATAATCAGTGTAAAGAGACAAGGGCTTAAAGCCGACTCTTAATGCAAATCTATGGTCACTGGAAACTCTCCTGTCTTCCCATAGATAGTCTCACACTCATTACTAGTCCCTCATAAATGTCTTTAATAATGCCAATTTAACATCTTAGGACACTTATTTTATTTAAAACCTACAAACTCATATCTCTAGGTACTATGCTTCGCAATCTTTCTCTAGAGATAAATGAAGGCCATATGAAGATTTTCCCTATTCTCTAGTATTTTTTCATTAATTATTAAGTGAGAAGATAGCTTTCATAGTTGACCTTCTTAGCATGAAACCATATTGATTTTCTTCAGATATCTGAGTCTTTTTTTCCTTAATGCTTTTCTTTTTTCCAAGTCTTTGCTCCATCACTCTCTCCTTTAGTTTCATCGTGTGACTCATAAGTTTAATTTCACAATAATTGGTGCAACCCATGATGCACAGATACGGCATGGATATAGCAAGGACACGCCATAGACACGGCAGGGAAACAAATTTTACATATAAAAAGTGAAGTATCGGATACGATACGTTGCCCATTTTGAAGTATCCGTGCATCTAAGGGTGGAACTTTGTATATCTCTTTTGTTCTAGAATATAGGTACTACCACTTCTCCATTCATTCGGTATTTTCTTTGTCCTTAATATCTTCTTAAAGAACCTAGTCAACCAAACGCATCCAATTTCTCCTAAGTATTTCCAAGCATATACCGTTATGCTTCATATCTGCCTGGTCTTCATTCTTACCTATGCTTTCTTTACTTCTGCCATCATAATTTTACGGTAGAAGGTATATCCTGCTAATAAAGCATCTTTTCTTGTTCCCAAGCCTCCTATGGAATCTTTATTTAAAACCTCGTTGAAATATTCTCTCAACCTTTCTTTCATATCATTGATCTAAATCCCTATCTTTTCTTTTCCTCGGTTTTGTGGGCTTGAAAATATCTCTCTACTTCTCTTGTTCCCAACTTATTATATGTGTATCCCTTGTTTTAGTCTTTGCATTATTTACCAACTTTCTTAACTTCTTTCTTTGTTTTGATATACATTTTATATCTTTCGTATTCCTAGTTCCCTGGCAAATTTTGCAGCAACATCTTTTCTTTCGAATAGCTTCCTAAACCTTTATGCTCCACCACTAGGTTTCTTTATCAAAGTATCTTTTCCATTTTGACTCCATCAAGGATCAAAGTATCGGCCGCTGCATGTTAGAAAACTTAAAGGGAAAAAAAACTACCTGGTGGAGAAGAAGAAAAGGAAAAAAGGGGAAGGAGAGGAGGAGATGATAATCGTACCTGGAGGGAGCAGCAGCCAGCAGCACCTGGTCCCCATCACAGCAGCAGCCTGCAGCACCCAGTCACAATCACTGCAGCAGCCAGCAGCATGGCACCGGCAGCAGGATTGCACCTTCAGAAGCAGCAATGCACCAGGTAGCAGCCGACCTTCTCCTTCCCCATTTTTTCTTCTTCTCCTCCTGTTCCCTCCCTTTCCCTTTTCTTTTCTCTCAGTCTTTATTTCAAGACGATAAATTAGGGCAACCACAAGTTCCTTTCGTTCCTCTTTTCTTTTACTATAAGAGTAATGTGTGGCCCCTGCAGTAGTTGGCCCACCTAATTAACTTGCTATCTCTTTAAAAAAAATGTGCATCCCTTAACCATTAATGGGCTCCACAATGAGGACCAAGTATTGAAATAAAAAATGTCATGCCCTAGTCAAATCTTATATAATTGCAATCTCAATTAGGGCCTTTACTTATTTTTTTGCTCTAATTAAAAATGATGCCCAATGAAATTCTGCTCTAATTGGAAGTAGGGCTATAGCCAACTTTCACGCTAACCAAAATTAGAACCTAACCAAATTTCACACTAATTGGAAATAGGCCACATCCAAATTTCACTCTAATAGGAAATAAGACACAACAAAATCACTCTAATAGGAAATAAGACCCAACAAAATTTTACTCTAATAGAAAGTAAGGCAATAGCCAAATTACACTCTGATATCATTATTTTATAATCATATAGCGATACAGGACCTCATATATTGAGGGCACCGCTACGCCCCCTTTTCTTTTGCAAAAGAACCACATTTTCTTTCATTTTACAATTTTCTGGGTTTTGCTGGAATTTTTTTAGATTTTTTAGGCGATTTTAGCAAATCGCACCGCTGCGGGCGCTACGTAGCGGTTTGGCAGCGGGCCGCTACGCCAACCGCTACCGCTATTTTCATCCTTGCTCTTCATGCACCTTTTTTGTAACCCATCTAATGTAATTAGTCATTTGATTCTACATCACCATAGTTTCTCCCTCTAAATTCTATTTTTCCCCTTTGATCACTTTATGTTTAAATGTTGTTGCCTTCTCTCCTTTCAAATTCCCCCACCTTATTTTACGACACTTATTTACAATTAAATGCTCATATCTCTTTTAAAAGTAGGTGGTTGCTGTTAAAAGTTCAAATGCTAACATTAATTCCAAGACGTTGTCTCTGAATTCGTTCTTTTCTCCAAATCTTGTCCTCCATGCACTCTCATACCCTCGACTATCTGCCCCCACCGCGAAAATCTTTTCACTATTTGAAATTTCTTGTATTAGAATATCTATCTCCTTCCAAAATTGTCTCTCAACACTTCCATCTGATCTTGCTGGGGTGCATAGGCACTAGTAATATGTATTATCATGGTTCAAAATAGCATAGTGGTCGTCTTATCGCCTGTAGAGGTTGAGACCACTATGCTATTTTGAATATAGTAGCGCTACAGTCTAAAATCTAATAGAGCCAAACAGTTTTAATTTAAAACATTGTTTTTCTTCTCTTTTTTTTCTCCTAAATAGCCTTTCCTAAAGTTGTCTCTACCCACGTACGTTCCAAATCACTAAAAAATCACAAGATTGGCTGTTACACAAGATTTGAATTCTTTTGACCACTTAAAAATTCACACCACTAAGCTGCTACGTAGTGCTTTGGCTACTGGTTTCTATGCCCACTGCAACCGCTATTTTTATCCTTATGTATTATATCTTCCTTTAACACTAGTTTAATTGTTATAAGGCTATCTTCCAATCTCTTTACTCCAACAATTTTCCTTTCAAATTCTTATCTGCTAGTCTGTTGCGATACTTATTCCATTTCTGGCATTTTTCTTTCATGTGTGGTAGAGTTTGTAGCCATTAGTAGAAGATTGTTCTTTATTCCACAATCTTGTCCTTTATTCCCTTTTCACTATGTTCCTTTAAGCATGCTACATTAAATCTTCTTCATTTCATTGTATAATTCAATATTATTGCCAGTCAAAGATTCTATATTCCAAGTAGTAAGTCGAAAACTCTTATTCTTTTGGACTAACTTTATTTGCACTAGTCCAAATCGGTGCAAGAACCCTTGCCTGTTTTCTATTGCAATCGGGCACTACTGCAGTGCATCGATTATATGGGTTCCACCCTAACACGATCAAAGGAACCCTTGCCTACTTTTTATTGTAATAGGGCATAGCTACATTGCGTCGCTTATAGCAAGAATGTCCTAGCTTGATCATGGAACAATGTTTTAAAAGGAGTTTTTTTTTAATGGTATGTCTTAAAAAGGAGTTATAGAAGGAATTGAAACAATTAATAAGAGCATATGATTACAACTTTCCAAGGGAACAGATCCAAAGACGATCCTCCAATTTAAATGAGCTATGGTAAAGATCCAACAATTAGTCCTTGATCAATGAATTTAATCTCAATCTTGCTTTTGACTCTGTCATTGGACATCAAAATGCTATAAGGAGAAGAATCATTAGTTAAGTGGAGACAATACACTAATCTAATGGTCAGATATAGTCGACAAGGATATAGTCTATCATCCATGCCTGGGTTCTAGCAATATTTCCGTATCACAATCATATCTTTATTTTGATTGTTGTATTGAGATTCTTGGGCACATATATGGGTTTGGTTGAAGTTTAACAAACATATTATTTTATTTTTTTACTGGGAAGTTTTCCCAACACTAGTTGTATGTTTAATTTTATAGGTACTTGAGGATATTTGATTGGAGTTCTCTTGTTGTTCTGATCTAATTTCCTATGTGTAATGCTATCAAGTTGTCATGGGTTGACCAAATTCAGGGTTAGTTGATTATGATGTGATTTGTGGCATGATTTTAAAAATCAGTCAAGGTAGCGTCACCTCTTGGACTTGACCTTGAGGCCCTCTCCTCGATATATGTATATATAGGACTTGAGTGAGTTCCACCATAAGACTTGGCCTAGTCATATGAGCATTAGCATAGTCAACATAATGCTTACTTCAACTTGTACTATGACTTGGTTGAACCTTAGTGTGCCCCTACCCCTTTAAGTTCTTGGATGTGGCTTGGGAGTGGGATTTATTGACTTCCTATATGGATATGGGCCCAGAGGACAACCATGTAGAGACAAGGATGATTACAACAATTAAAAACCCAAACTCAAGACCTGATTTGATCCCCCTTGAGTCATGCACTAGGCTGAGTCGCACGAAGTCCCTCCTAAACCACACCCCCCCCAGATCCCCCTTGAGTCATGCACTAGGCTGAGTCGCACCAAGTCCCTCCTAAACCCCAACCCACCCACCCCCACCCCCCCAAAAAAAAAAAAAAATTTAATGAAAAATATTTGAAAATTGGGAAAAAAAAAAAAAGCCCCACCTATATAAATTCTCTCTTTTTATTTTAAAACCATGATTGACTCAGTCTATTATTAAAAGAAAATTTTGCATTTTTTAAGGTGTTATCAAGTATCAACAAATGATCAGAACTACTGTGAATCAATTTAATATGCAAAATAAGAGTTATTAGCTGAACATTAGATTTCAGGTCAATCAATAATATTAGTAAAGATTATACAATGCAACTTAAGAGAACGGAAATTTTTATAGATCTAGGTGAGCAACCATAGGTTTACAACTCCCATATTCTAGGCGAGAAACCATAGATCTACACACTACGTTACTACATTATGTCTCTATATTAAAATATTTAGAGAAAAGAAATATATTTTTACATATTTTAAAATAATAATTTCAAACAAGAAAAATTAATTGTGGGTTTACATGCATAGATCTAAGCTTTAAACCACAGATCTATGAGGTAGATGCTCTTCCATTTCAAAATCTTAAAAAAAATATTCAAAAAAGGTCAACTTTGTCGTAAAAAAGAAGCATTTGCATACGTGATAAGTCATTTTTTAAGCAAATATACGGTAAAAAATTCATTTTTAGGGAAAACCTACATCACAACATTTATTCTCATCTTTGTATACAGGTTGCTACAAGAAAACATTACTTAAACCTCTTGAATTTAGAATCTTCTTTTGGATGAATATTGCTTTGATCTTCAGTGGATTAGATCTCTCAAACTAGTGGGATTTGATCTTAAAAACGCTATATTTGAGCTCCCCATTGCCAAAAAACCCCTTCCTCATACCAAACTCTCGTGTAAGAATTGGGTTTTCCCGTGAAAAGAAGCCCCTTTATATTCAGCCAAGTTACATGACATCTCATGTGACTTGATGCACTCACCCAGGTCACATGGGACTCAGTCGAGTCCTCGTACGACTTTCTCGAGTTGTTTGGTACTCGGCCAAGGTCCATGTGACCCAACTCGTGCATGATCAATTTTAAGTCTTGGGTGAGCCTACTTGGACACAATTGAGTTTTTAAGCCATGGATGATGACGATCATAGATTAAAGCTACCATTGAACTCTGTAGTAATGACTAATGAGTGATGCCCATTACTTTCAGATGCTGTAGTACGTTGTTTTTTTTTTTTTTTTTTTTTTTTTTTTTTTTTTTTAATTTGATTATTGATAGTGGTTATGACTTGTAAACTCAGAATTTAATCATATTTGTTTGATTGTATTTTTTATTTACTAAATTTCAAAACATAAAAATGGATCTTGCAAATAAAGTGGGCCCCTTTATTAGTGAAATTCACGAAGATGACTAAAACACAAGGAGTCCTTCAATTCTATACTCAAAAGGACATTTTCCCCAGTTTTAGTAATTTTTTCCACTATGAGGGTTTTTTTTTTTCTTTTTTTAATTTTTAGATTTTGGGTGGGGGTATCATCAAAAGGTGAAGAATTAAGAGAGATTCGTTTGAGACGGTTTCGACATGTCCAATGGAGGCCAACAATAGTGCCATAGAGGAAAAGTTTTTCTATGCAAGTTGATGGCCCGCCAAGGAAAAAAGGTTGTCTAGAGAGGACATGGATGGAAGTAGTAAGGATAGCTATGAAAAGTGCAACCTATTCGAGGATTGGGCTCAAGATAGATCAGAATGGATAAACACAGTTCATGTAGCCAACCCCAACATAGTTGGGAGAAGGCTTTGAAGATCTTAGTCATGAAACATTTTTTTGATTTAATTGTGCTTGGGTGGCAGTACATATGACTAGGCTAACATGACTTCACTCAAGGGTGATCAAGTTGCACCCTTGGTCCTTGTTTAAAAACCTTGTCTGGTCATGTTAGAAATATTGTGAAACAAGGGTTCTTCTAAGATAATCTGCCCCTTCATTTCACAACTTGTAGATTTAATGGTTACTCAATCAGCCAAGATTTATCTCAAAGGTAAAAATCGAAAAAAAAAAAAAAGGGGGTTATGTTGATAAACTGAAAATTACAAAGATGATCAGGGCTGCTAGTTAGGATGCTGAAGATTAGATGGTCATGTCCAAATCCAATGTCACTCCATAAAAAAACGAACACTCTTAAGACTTTTTATCACAATTGGTCAACATGACTGCATGTCCATTGTACAGACCTAGTACAGTTCAGATTGGATCTGGAAGTATCTGGTTGAAGCTGGACTGTTGATCACCATCCCGCTAATCCTAAACTAGTTGTTCTAGTTCCATCTATATTTTTTTACTAGTTTACATCTTTAATCCTAGAGGAAATGTGATGGACAAGCATCAATAATTACATGGACAAGCATCAATAATTACATGGAAAGGATGCTTATGCTCCAAAGCATAGTTACCTGATTCACTCCTCTACCTTACGAATCCCAAGAATAATTTGGGATTCGATTCGGTGGGACTCAAAAGTTTGAAAATTTCTGGTTCATAACAGTTTGACTCCCTTGTTCTTCTAGGAACAAAAAAAAAAAAAGGTGAAAATTCATCCTTTCTAAAAAATAGAAAATACAGATGTATATAAGAAGGAAAAAAAATACCTATAATCTCATTCTCCTCTCATCATCCGTTGATGAGCTTGAAGCCTTGGTGTTGAATCATGCCGTCTTCCAAATCGGCCGTGGATCTTCTATTCCGTGTTTTAGACTTTTGTGTTGCAGAAGATATAAGAGGGAGAAAGAAATTGCTGAACATAGGAAGAAGAGAAAAGATGGAAAGGTGAAGAAGCAATGATCCCATCATCCAGGTCCTTCCGATCTAGAGAATTTAATATTTCAATAATACTTCTCGTCCAAGTCCTTTCGATCTAGAGAATTTAATATTTCTATAATACTTGCCTTTCCTAACTGTCCTTTTTACCAATGTAAGTAGTATTTAATGGTCACCTATGCACATGTCTAGAGAAAAAATAGCTTGCAAATTGTACATTTCCCACCCCTTCCCTCTCTCAAGAATCTGGATCCTATGAGGCTTTAACACGTAGAAATCCAGAGTCAGAAGAAAGTAACCCTACAGCGGAGCCTATGCATTCCAATCGGAACCGTTCATAACATACTCCTTTCAGGTATATTTGGTACCGTCAAATTTTATATTAATCAGAAATTTTTCCACCATTGGATTGACTGTTTGATGAAAAACATTTATAATGTTTCTCATGAAACCATCAATCCAATGGTGGGACATATTTATTTGTCTCATATTCTGCATGAAATATCACTATCTATATATTTAATGAAGTATCTAAAATTCTAATAATATATATATAAATATATATAGATGTTATTGGACTTTCAAATTAGTACATCGAATTCATCGGAACTAGAGATAGAAACACGAATTAAGTAAACCTACTCCATCGAAGTTTCGAATTTATGTAAGCTTCGAACTATGAATTGCGAACTCGAATTTGAACTCATTGAATTGCAAATCAAGTAACTATGCTCCCAAGTTCTTGGGATCGATGAAATAGAATAATTCTTCTTTAGTGTGCTTTTGGTTTAATTTTGGATATGGTTTGTTAAGTCATAGCCATTAGCAGTCAGACCTCTCTTGGTGTGCATGATATTGACTGCATGTGCCTGTTTATTATCATCATCGATTTTGGTTCAGCTTGTTTCAGAACTTTTTGACATTTTTCCTTCAGTTAAAGCATATTAACAACAAATGACATTCTTGTGACTCGACACTGTGCAGGAGTTTGCAACATTCCTCCGAGTTCTTGGCTGCTATCCCATGGATACAGCTCTATAGAGGTTCATCCACAGTTTCAGTTTGGTGTTTCAAGCCCATAAAACAACGATGCATGATCCTTATTTCCTCTTAATATTTTAGCTCCTGTTTAAGCAGGTGGAAGTTGATTATTCGTTGGGATTGATGCCCAGGAACTGCATCTTCAGGAAAAGATACATGCGAAAAGGATTGGCCTCTATTTATTTTCACCTTTTCAATTGGTTCAGGTGCAAATGGTGTGTGATCTATTAATCTGGTGTGTTCTCTGTAAATGAGTCTGAAGTTGTACAGTTTACAGTGGCTCAAGTCGGTAGATCATTATTGTGGTACCTTCCTATAAACAGTTTTTAGAAACATAGGAGTTATCATCGATTGAACACTATACTCTTTTTCCATTCTTTCAAGCAGTGGCTTGAATCTTGTCAGTGACGTAATTTTGAATGAAGAGAACTAAATAATGGAGTTTAAACTTCCCAGGATTGCCAATGTCCAATCTTGTGCATTCGTATGTTTTCATCCTACATCATTTATCTCCCCAGAAGTGACTACTAGAAGTTGCATTTGTGGGGACAATGTTTCTCGAGGTCCTTATTCTTATCTGCATTGACGAAAACATGAAAACAAGTATGCATAGTTTTCTCTCTTTTATTGAGGTTGATTAAGTCTAATCACAGGCGCTGTTGTTTGGAATGTGGTGTTCATGTGTTTGCTGTTAGCATTCGTGCCATTGGCATAGATTTCTGCATTCTGCCTGTTCTGCCTAACCTCGTGGAGTTGCCACCATTTCACATGCTTTCTTGTTGGCCACAATGAATGGTAGCTGAAATGTTTGGAAGATCATGTCAGGTGTAGACTTGATCAAGAGCCTGAAGCATATATGGATTGATGCCAGCTTTGGTATTTGTTATGTATTTTGCACACTTTGTGGCAAATTAGTAAACCTGTGGGTTTGTGTACTCATGGGCCAGGCTTGCCTGAGCCCAACCCAAGATCAACACGCATTGGACTGGATATGGGCGGTGTTTTAACCGAATCTAGGCTTGTCACTTAATTCATATCCCGGGACCCAGATACCCAATGCCACTGCCAGGGATGCTCATGGACCAGGCTGGCCTGGACCCATGCGGGCTGGGATTGGGCCTAATGTTTGAGTTCTTGGGCTGGACTTGGATAACAACTTGGGCTAATTTATTATATGGGCTGGGTTTGGATTAAATGGTAGAAAGCCCAAAGCTGGCCCAGCCCGAATAAGAGGGATAATAAGAATTGTAAGAGCAGTAACTTGACTAACCTTTTTTTTTCTTTTTTTTTCTTTTTCCCACTTTGAGTTCCCTATTAATAGAGCAAATAAATGAGTCCATGAAAGGAAATCAGGAGTAAATTAAATCTCATCTTGATTCAGTCCTATCTAAAAAATACAGCTGCGTCTAAAAGACAATCTCCTCAGAGCATGTTAGTAATTTTAATCCTATCTCAATATCACGTTACACTCCTCTTTCTAAGTAATCATGCTTGACCAATCCACATTAAATTTTAAATGCAATTGATTAGATAGGCTTTAATCGGTCTAAGGCCCGATTAACTAGATGAGTTTTGGCTTGGGCTTAACAAATTTTGGGTGGGCTGGGCTCGGGCTGGGATATTCATCAGCCCGGCCTTGCCCGGCCCACTAACAACCCTAACCACTGCCCCATTATATATGTGCACACAGTGTGTGTGTGTATTGATGGATGATCCAGTGCACAGATCTTACTATGCACACCATGTAGCAGGCGCCTACCTAATCACTCATTTAAGCGGACCACAAAATGGAGATCCCCAAGTCACCAAATCCCTAGTTTTGCACCCATCCAAAGGGACTAGACTGTTGGATTGACTACATTTTATTTTTAATATAAAATCGTTGAAACTTGTGGGTGTTGATCAAGGAGTTAGGATGATTAGGTGTCATGCACGAGGATCCAAATTTCTCCAAATCTTGAGGTGTGGCTGTCATAGCTGAGCAAATATGGTCAAATTCAATAGTTAAACAACACTTCTTGCATGGCCTCCTTGTGGAGGTGCATTCCTTTAATCACATTAAGATGTTTGTCATCGAATGCGCGTATTGTTGTTTTGAACACTACTCATGAGCAAAGAATGATACCCTTGATCTCAATTGGTGTGCGAGTACTAGTCCCGTAGGTGAGTCTTAAGCTTAGAATTTGGTGACTATGTAAATCGATTCTCGACGTTCTAGTGCCCCTATAGGAGCTTACAAGCTACAGTGTTAGGATGCAACCGGGTCAATTCTGATCATTCATTGCATGTTCAGGAAAGACCCATGGCATCACACTACAATTTATACATGCTTGTGATGCCTATCAGCATGGACTATATCAAGTGATTAGAATGTTTTGGAATGCAAACAATTTTTCAAAATAGGATATATATATATAAAGGGAAATATTCAAGTGAGAACTAGTATGTGAGAACTTTTTTGTGGGGCCCAATTGTGGGCCCCATTTGGGGATGGGACCAAGGGGGATGGAAAGATCTATGTGAGACCACCCCATGTATCAAGTTTGACCCCAAACCCATGCCCCTAACCCCTTCATCCGTGGCCCACAAGTTTAATGGCTTCATATTCAAAAAAATATTCAACTCTCGATCCAACGGTTCAGTCCATTTGGATGTGTGCCAATCTTTGGGATTAGTGACTATCAAGGGGTTTCATATTGGTTGCTAGGTTTGGATGGGTTGCTGGTTGGGCCCCACAAAAAAGTTCTCACATAATATGTGAGAACTAGTTCTCACATAATTTGTGAGAACTAGTTCTCACTTGAATATTACCCATATATAAATACTTTGCTATTCAAAAAAAAGTATATGTACATATTTTAGTTTTGAAAGATAAAAAGTGTGCGCGAAACTGATATTACTTGATAAGCTGACTAGGTGTGCATGCGAGTTGACCATGAATGACTATGGTTTTTAATTGGTCTAGCATGACCATGTGAGCGTCAAGAGAAGGTGAATGTGTTGGTAACATTGTTCAAAATCGCAGTATTAGTCGCGATATTGACCAACCCAAAAGGCCGATACGGTATCTATATCGATCGCGGTTATCGATCCGCCACATTCGTCGCAGTGTGAATTTTTTCAATCCAAAGAAATTCACAAAAATATCCAAAAAAAATCAAAATATTAGAAAATGCTAGAAAACGGTATTTTTTTTTTCCATTAATAACAACAATAAACCAAAATATCCATCCCCCTAAGTCATTAGTCTTATGTCGCTGTCTTCTCTGGTATTTTATAAAATACAACCATTATTTTGGCTCATGATCTATTTATTAGTGTGAAATCTAAGAAAATCAAGATTGATTGTATATAATGGATCCATTTGATTGTATATAATGGATCCATCATTTACAAACCATTAATAATCCATTAGTATCATAAATAAACTAGCAACATTTATTTTTAAGAAAGGTAGAAGATTTCAAAAAAAGAAGATTCCATTTCTAAGACCCTTGATGTATATATCTAGCATAAAAGTGTGTAGATCTAAGAGGAGACTACAACCCACAACCAAAAGTGACATGGCAATTGTCATCTATTTCATTTCTAAGCTCTTTGAACCAAAAGATAAAATAAATAAATAAAAAAAACACAATAGTAAGAATAATGAAGTCTAGGTTCATTTTTTCTTACAAAATCCTTTAATAAAATGGGTTTTTGAGAAGTTAGAGGTTTGTCGGAGGTGACGAGAGGAGTAGGGCTACTGAGGAGATGAGGGGAAAGGAGAAAGATAAGAGAAAGAATGGGAATAGAGGAGAAAATTTGGGTTTCTTTCCTTTTCGGCCAATATTTTGAATTTATCGGCCTATAAATTCACGAGATCGGCCAATATTGCACAAGGATTTGGGGATAAATAGGCCTCCGGTACTCATACCGATATCTCAGGCCAATATGAACCGGTATCGTCCAAGATTTTGAACCATGGTTGGTAAGGTAATTTGCGGCAATCAAATGGCGGCTTAGTGTACATTCTCTTTGTGAATAAGCATTGTGAAGATCCGATTCTTCAAGTCTAATCGATATAGAGTAGAAGCTGATGATCATAATGGATGCTTGTGATTGAACAAGTTTCAATGCGTGTGGAAAATGTTATGTAATGCCACAATTTCTGGAAACCTAAAATTCAGAGATTTATTTTCAATCACAATGAACTCTGTATATTTTGCAATGGAGGTTTATTTAATTTGCTGATTTATTTAATCAATCAATAACTAATTTAAGAAAGTAATTATGTTATTTAACATTTACATAATTCTATGCATAACATCTCAATTCTACGCATCAAGTCGCGTTTTATGCTATTTTATGCATGAGTTTAGTGAAAAACATTCTATCACTTATTAGCATTTGTAACATGGGGCCCTTATGAGACCACATGCAGTAGAATCCTAAGAAACGGATATTACACCCCCTCATTTAAGGACATAACTAAAATTTTTTGATTATTCAATTTTTTTTATAACACAGGGTATTTCCTGCCCAACCCAGCCCAGAGTTGATTATTCAATTTTTATACAGTTTTGATCGTAAAATCTCTCTAAAGTAAAGCTTTGTAAGTGATTATCTTGTAAAAGATAAGAATACATATCAATCAAAATCAAAGCAAATCCTCAAAGAAAGGGTTGGATGTTCCATTCGTTCCGCCCCTAATAAGCCATCGAATGATTTGGAAAGGAAGAGAGAAGAAAGAGAGGAATAAGTGTTGGAAACCAAAGAATGAACTCATCCAAGATTAATCAGAACAACCTTTCTTCTAGTTTGGCAATGAGAGTTCATGTTAGATGGTCTAACGATGCTCGTGATCAAGTCACAGGAAGTGTCAAAATTTATTAAATTAAATGCAACACCTTGGAAACTTTTTTAAGTAATCAAACGAAGCTCAAATGGAATACAAAACTCATCTTAATGCAGTGGTTGATTGCATTCAGTTTCTTTTACGTCATGGATTAGCTTTTCATGGTCATAATGAATCTTGACTTGAACAATTAGGGAAACTGTCTTGAATTGTTGCAATTAATTGATCACAATAAAGATATTAATAGTAATATGTTGACAAAAACGCTTATATATATTAAATTGATCACACTTGATAATTAAAAAAAAAACATTGTGATTGTAGTTACGATTGAAATCGCTAATGTTATCAACAATGAGCTTGCAGATGCTTTATTTACTATCATTATTGATGAATCTCGTGATATGTCTATCAAAGAGCAGTTAATTCTTAGATTGTTAGAAAAGAGAGACTAAGAGAAAGAAGATTAGAGGGAGAAGATAGAGCTTTTCTGTTATCTCAATATGTGTAGAAATACAAAGGAGAGAGAGCCTATTTATAGGCAAAGTTCTCTCATAATTGAGGAACCCTAATTATAACCCTAACCCATCTTAAGTGGGCATCCACCCAAGATTCATATCTCATAATACTCCGCCTTGGATGACCACCACTTAAAGACAGTTGCCTCATTGCTAAGGAAAACCCAGTGGAAAAAGCTAAAGCGAAGGGAAATAGAGTACAACATTCTTTAAGATCATTAAATTCGTGTTGGACGTGCATAATGCTGCCTCATTAAAACCTTAACTACAAAAACCCAGTGGGATAAAACTTAAAGAAGGAAAAAGAGCACAACGCAAAAATGTCCGGGGTAGCATACTTCAAGATGCTCCCTGATGAGTGTTAAATACTGCATATTTTACCCCTCATTAGTCCGAATTTTATTGGCATCTCATATACATATCATTTGCTTTATATTGAGATTTTATCATTCTATCACATTAATGGATTATCGGATTATCTTGCATAAATCCGATTATTTGTAACGAATTTTTTTGTAATTTCTCGTGTAGGTGGACCCCCTGATTATTCCAACCTTCCGGCTAATGTCCCAAAGCATCAAAAAGAGATTTCAAATAAAGAAGTTACATGAAGAAATCTTGGTGAAGTGTTAAAGAATTCCAAAACAAGAGGAGAAGACTTTAAGGATAGAAGAAGTCATTTCCTAACACAAAAGAGTAGTTGGTGTATTGGTTAGAGCTTGGGTTGGTATGAAATAGGTTATAGGTTCAAATCCCAACAATTGCACATTATTTTTTTTACCTATAAAATATTCCATCCATCCAACTCTCCTCCCCACCAATCAAAGCTTGCCATGGACTATATAAAGCAGAAGGCACATATCTTTTTTGAAGGAAAGTTTGTTGCAACCAATCAAATTGAAACTATCCATGTGAAAGCAAAAGAGCCAATGAAAAGCCTCCAAACCATGTGAAAGCAAATGAGCCAATAAAAAACCTTCAAGTTGCAACCAATCAAATGGAAACAATTATTGTGAAATGAAATGAGTCAATCAAATGTCTTTAATGTTCCTATAAATTGGAATGCATTTGTAGAGTGAAAAAAGGAAAATCCTTTGGCAAGTTAGTCTTTTTGCATTTTTATTTTTAGATTGTATTTATGAGCTTCTTTGTAACTAATCTGAGAGAGTGTGTAATTGAAGATCATTAATGAAGTTTTAGAGCTCTTTATTGATGTTTAATGGCTAAAGCTCTTGGATTAGGCTCTCCTTTTGAAGCTAAGTAATGTGATTAGTTCATTTATATGCATGTTTTAGTTTAAATTCCCTATTTGTATCTTGATTGATTAGTAGATTTTGGATCTAATTGTGCTAATTTCTCTCATTTCTTATGCTTTATCTCTACTCTTGATGCTTGGATAATCTCAATTGATGCTTTATAGTTGGATTAAGTTCTCTCACATAGCATGTTCTAAAGCTCTTATCTTTGATCTTTTGTAACTTGATTTTGATGATTAATTATTTGGGTGGTTAGGTTATGATGTAAGATCTTGGCTTTTTATTTTATTTACTTTAATCTTCATTGCTATATTATCCAATCCAATTAGGCAAGAGATTGCTAATTGGATTGTAGATTTGAGAATTGAATTAGAACATGCATTGTTTGAATTAATTACTTACTTAGTGGATTTTGGATTGCCTAATCTCTCTTTTTATTGTTGTTAATTTAAATTCTTGTTTGATTTGTTATTTTCACTTTTAGATTGTTAGACCTACATTTCACATAACTTGTTTTAAAATCCTATACATTTCACACCACATCTTCGCATTAAATCTTCTATTTTCATCACCATTCATACACTAGTTTAGTCTTATTTTAGATTGTTAATTAGTCATTTATATTGCATAGTTTATTAGTTTTATTTTTTTCACTTCATTTGTCTATATTAGCTATATCTTAGTTCAATTCTACTTAAATTGAATTCATTGCTTTCTCCAACCTCTCCTCGTGGGATCTATAATCCGGACTCTTTAGTCATTTACTACTTGATGACGCCGTAGTCTTGCGGTTAAATGTTACACATTTAAGTGTCGATCACTCCCTGATGATAATAACCATTTACATAGTTTGATGATGAACTCTACGCATGCCAATCTCATATACAAACTCCTAAAATACTAATTTTGGTAAAGATTTGGTAAACAGGTCAGCCAAGTTGTTACTCGAACAAACTTGCTTGACTTCAATTTCATTGTTCTTCTGAAGTTTATGAGTGAAGAACTTTAGTGCTATATGTTTAGTCTTGTCTCTTTTAATGAAACCTTCTCGAATCTGTTTTATGCATGCTTCATTATCTCCATAAATAATATTTGGGATACCTGCAATAGAAGGTAATTGATGAGAACCACGAACATGCTGAATCAAAGATTTTAGCCATACACATTCCCTACTGGCTTCATAAAGAGCCAAAATCTTAACATAGTTGGAGGAAGTAGCTACCAAAGTTTGTTTAGTATAATGCCAAGAAATAGCGGCTTTACCATTTAGAAATACATAATCTATCTGTAATCGACCCTTATGAAGATCAGAGATATAACTTGGATCTGCATATCCTACAAAACTGGAATCTTTACGATCATAAAAATAACATATTCCTAAATCAGTTGTTCCACGCAAATATCGTAGGGTGTGTTTAATATCAATCTAGTGCCTTTGAGTTGGTGCGGAGCTATATCTGGCAAGTAGATTCATAGAAAATGCAATGTCTGGTCTAGTGCATTGTGCCAAGTACATCAAGGCTCCAATAACACTTAAGTATGGTACTTCGGGACCCAATATCTTTTCATTTTTCTCCATGGGACGGTATGGATCTTTCTTCGTATGAAGAGACCAGATGACTATGGGAGTGCTTAATGGGTGTGTTTTGTCTATACCAAATCGTTTTAAAACCTTCTCGGTATAATTAGATTGATGGACCAACATCCCATTAGAATTTCTCTCGATTAGTAAGCCAAGACAGTATCTCATTTTTCCAAGGTCTTTCATTTCAAATTCTTTCTCCAAATAATCAACAATTTCTTCGAGCTCTTCTAAAGTCCCTACCAAATTTATATCATCCACATAAATTGCTAATATTGCAAATCCCTTCAAGAATTTCTTTATAAATAAACACGGGCAAATAGGATTGTTTGCATACCCCCTTTTAGACAAGTATTCACTAAGACGATTGTATCACATTCTTCCGGATTGCTTCAGGCCATACAATGATCGCCTTAATTGGATTAAGTACATACTCCTTGGCTTTGCTTCAGGCAAAGGAAATCTTTCCGGGATTTTCATGTAAATTTTTGTATCTAAGTCCCCATACAAGTAAGCAACTACATCATCCATGAGTCTCATTTCTAGATTTTAAGAAACTGCAAAATTTATCAGATATATTAATGTTGTTGTATCCATGACAAGGGAGTATGTTTCCTCATAATCAATCACAGGTTTCTGCAGGAAACCTTGTGCCGTATGTTTCCTCATAATCAATCACTGGTTTCTGCAGGAAACCTTGTGCCACTAATCATGCCTTATATTTGATAATTTCATTCATTTTATTTATTTTTCTTACAAACACCCACTTGTAACCTACATGGTTAACATCTTTGGGGATTTGTATTATAGGTCCGAACACACCACGTTTACTAAGAGACTCTAACTCTGCTTTGATGGTACTTTTCCATTTTGGCCAATCCTTTCTTTGTCGACATTCATTTATAGAATGTGGTTATGTGTCCCAATCATCATCATCATTTTCCTTGGATATTTGTGTAGCTACCGTATATGCAAATGCATCATCAATGACAATATCATTTCTATTCCATCTCTCTTTTAAATAATTTTAAAGTATAGAGATCTCTTTATTATCTGGTACCGGTGTCTCTTCACGGGATTCCAAAGTTTCACCAGGGACTTCCATTATTCTAGAGATAACGAATTTTACCGTAACCTCTTCAGGAGTGTTATGTGCCTCTTCGAGAGGAACCTCTTCAAGAGTGTTACGTGCCTCTTCGAGAGGACATAATGATGGTTGCTCATTTCTCCTTTTCCGCGGAGTAAGTCCTTTGAACCTACAAGGCCGCCATGCTTCTGCCATATTGTAGATTCTTTTGCTATTATGTTTTGACTTTGTCCTATAGGAACATTAGTCCTGGCAAGTGCATTCATAGCTGGCACGTGTGACTTTGTCACATTTGCTACATCGTTAAATCCGTCAGGTAATCTGTTTGCAATTTATTGTAAGTGCACAATTCTCCATACATCATTTTCGAATTGTGAAGTTTGTGGATACAGATGAGACAGAGTGGAAGTATTCCATGCTAATTCTCATCGTTCTTTAGGAACGGGTTGTTTTATAGGAACAATACGTTCTTCATGAACTATTTTATCTCCCCCTAACGGCGGGAATATTATCTCATCGAATTGACAATTGGAAAAACGAGCAGTGAAGACATCTCCTCTCATTGGTTCTGATATCGAATAATCGATGGAAAGTCATAACCTACATAGATTCCCAATTTACGTTGTGGTCCTATCTTAGTACGCTTAGGAAGTGGTATTGGGACTTGAACTGCACAATCAAACTTGCGCAAGTGAGAAATATTGAGTTGATGTACTGATGTAAGTTGTATAGGAGAATATTAATGATAGGCCATGGGTCGAAGTCGAATTAACATTGATGCATGCAACACAACATATCCCCAAGCACTAACTGACAATTTGGACAGCATCAGCAGAGTCCAATATATGAGTTGGATGGGCTCAATCATGGATTCAACTAAGCCATTCTGGGTGTGGACATGGGAGACAGGATATTCGACTACAATTCCTAGAGATGAACAAAAATCATCAAAAACCTATGATGTAAATTCGCCTGCATTGTCAAGTCTCAATATGTGTACAAATACAAAGGAGAAAGAGCCTATTTATAGGCAAAGTCCCCTCATAATTGAAGAACCCTAATTCTAACCCTAACTCATCTTAAGTGGGTATCCACGCAATTCTAACCTTAACTCTTGGATGACATTTTGTAGACAAGTGAAGGTGTATAATTGAGCTTTTTTCTAACCCTGCATGTTATGAAAACCAAAGGTGTATCACATAAAGCGACGATCGACGCACTATTTTTCAAACATAAATTAAGTATAGTAAGATTGTGTCAACCTCATTATGATGGGGATAGTAAGATGCTGGGTGGATTCAATGGCCTCAAAATACTCATCATGAAAGAGAACAAATATCCAATTTATGTTCATTGCTTTGCAGTCAACTCCAATTGGCTATTGTCACTGTTGCAAAAAATCGTGTCCAAATTGCCTTACTCTTTAACTTGGTTTCCAGTGTATTGAATATTGTATGAGCCTCATGCAAACACCGATGCATACTTTGAGATACATAATTTGCTAAAGTTACTGAAGGGTTTAATAGTAGTGAACTTTCAAGTGGACAATGCCTGAATTAGGAGACGGTCTACCAATACACATTAGGGTTCACATTATGGTATGCTGATTAGCTTAACTATCATGTTTTCTACTGTGATTGAAGTGTTTGAGATTATTGTGGAAGATGGCTCAGACTAGGAACAAGAAGCCGACCCATGTGTACGATTGGATTCAATGCTATCACTTGATTTTGCATTCAACTTAGATATGATGAAAAATATACTGACAATCCTAATGAACTATCAAAAACATTACAATGCAAAGAATTGGATATTGTGGATGTAATGACCCTAGTCAAAATATCTAAGCAATGACTGCAGATAATAATAGATAATGAATGTGGTTCTTTTCTCAATGAAGTTACTTCATTCTTTACCAAACATGAAATTATTATTTCCAACATGAATGATAAATTTGTAGCCCGAAGGTGACAACGCAGAGCTCAAGAAATCACAAACCAACATTATTATTGTGTTGAAAAGTTTAATAGTACTATTGACTTGAACTGTTACACCAAGCAGGACATTGAGTTGCTTCTTTGTGTCGCATGTTTAAACCCAAGTGGTTCATTCTCTGCATTCAGCAAGCAAAAACTGGTCTATCCCATTCAATTCTATCCAGTTGAATTTTCCACACTAGATCTTATAACACTTGATAATCGGCTTGAGACTTAGGGATATGTACTCCAATAATGAGTCTTCAAGAGTGAATGGGTTGGGCCAAGAAGATGGTTGAGACAAAAAGGGACCTATTTATATCAATTAGTTTGCTTGCTCGTAACGTTGGCACTAATCTTACCAATTGCCACTGTTATTGATGAGAGAGCATTTTCTAATATACATATTGTGAAAAATCATTTGCGTAATCAAATGGGATATGATTTTATGAATGATTGCTTAGGCACATACATAAAAAAAGATAATTTTGATAACATTGATGATGAGGCAATCATGCAACGCTTCCAAAACATGAAAACGCCTTGAAGATAATTTAAAAAAATCACTTTTACATAATCGAATCACTAATTAATGTACAACGTGCTAATATTTTATCCAACATGCGACGTTTTTTATACATCTTTTATTTAGTGAGGGTTTTTAATTCCTCTTCGTCCCCCTAGGAAAAATTCCTAGGTCCACCACTGCCTGCCAGTTTGACTTCTCTAGTTCTTAAGGCATGTTTGTGCAAGAAAAGGATTCTATGTTCCACAGATTTATATTTCTCTATGAGAGAAATCTTGTTCTTCTATTTCTCCCATAGAATATCAAAATCATCTTTATCGAGGAAAATCAATTTATTTAATTTTCTTCTCCACACAGAAAGTGTCGCCCAAAATATCGAAAGAGTTAGTACGAGAAAAGAAATTAAAACCCACTCTATCGCAAGGTCCTCTTGCTACACAACTGTACTCAAATGATCATTTCATGAAAGCAAACAAATTTCAAAGGAAGCCATTTACATTCATACTTAAAGTGGAATTGTGTAAAACGTTTAGTCCAAGCCCAGATGAAACCTGAATTGCCAGGTCCAAATCTGAATGCAAAATCTGAGATCAACCCCTAGCCTAAGCTATAGGGTAAAGTTCTTGGGTTTGGATACCAAAAGCCAATGCCTGAACAAAATTAATAGACCCAAATTGATCCTAAACCCCAACAAGCCCAACTTGCATCTTCATCTAGGCTAGGATGTGGCCTAGCCCAAGTTAACCCGTACATAATCTCTCTCTTTGATAACCAAGGGTATCTCCCGCCCCACCCAGCCAGGAGCCTTTGGCCCTGAGCACGAGGGACACACAATTCTGGACAACCGAGAACTAATCTCTAGGGGCACATGCAAACCCTCCTATCCATATGCACCGAATAAAACTATGAGAGGTGGCCAACAAACTCTCTCTCTCTCTGTGCAATTTTTATCAGTCCTTAAATAGTGCTGCGCATGTTATCTAGTAGCCCAATTGGACTGACATAAATACCATGCCGGTTGGATCTACACATGCTTGTTGAGGCTGGTCTACCCCTTTAAAGTGAAAATTCTGTGTGCTGCCATATATAATTCAAATGGCAGGGCAACCTTCTTAAATCCCAACTGCTAGCTCATTATCACTATCCTTCTGTAATGACACTTGGCAGAATTTTGTAGCCCCAACCTAACCAGATCTTAAGGTTACTCATCCGAGTTCATTAACTTAAATCCTTCTCAGTGACTCAGGTAGACCAGGTAAAGGAGCAAGCGAAGGAAACATGAAGAAAAAGAATAATGGCAGTTGATCAGTTCTTTTTTTATTTTTTTTACTATCGGAGGGTTTCCAACCCTTTGGGCTGGACTAATCCTTCCGGGCCCAAAGGGAAGGAGGATAAACTCCCCTGTAGCTCCAGTGTGGCAGTGCAGTTTTGAACGTACAACCTTCGGGTGCAAACTGTGGGCATAGGCGGCTAACTGAGCCACCCCTTGGGGTTAATGCTTAAATCTTGACAAAGCCCGGTAAAGGAGAGAATGATGTAGGAGAGTGAGAACAGCTCTCAATGTCAACTTTGCATATGCTAAGGACCATACAGCGAAACGACTGGCAAAGACCTGACAAGCCATAGGCCCCTCTTTTGTTTGGACAAAAGGCACGGGGGGAGAGAGAGAGAGAGAGAGAGAGAGAGAGAGAGAGAGAGAGTCCAATTGTCAGCCCAAATAGTGGAAGATAAAAGACTTTTTTTTTATAACCCAGGGTATCTCCTGAACAACCCAGTCCAGGAGACTTTGGCCCTAAACCCGAGGGACACTCGATTATGGACAGCTAATAACTAATTCCTAGGGGCACATGCAAACCCTCCTATCCACATCCACCGGGGAAAACTATCGGAGGTGGCCAATGGAGGTAGGTGTCAAACATAAGAACTCTCAGCTTCATGAGGGGTAAAGTCCTTGGCCAACAGAGCTACCACTCATTGGAAGATAAAGACTTTCTACACAGCTAATGATGGAAAGGTTAATATTTCTCCTAAAATTCTATTATAACTAGGTCTTAGACTTGTAGAGGGCAATAGGGCTACACAAAAAATCCAGTATCACTGCAAAACCGGACCGAACTGACTGAACCGGGTGGTTCAGATCGGTTTTATGTAGATCGGTTCGGTCAACGGTTTGAAAATCATAGAAACCGCTTTACATCGGTCTGTTATCGGTTTAAACCCATGGTTAACCGACTAAACCACACCGACTGTATGTATTAACTTGAGTATTAGGTCTTGACTATTTTAGCCTAAGGAAAACACTTGTATGTTTTACTTGCATGTTACATGTTTCATGAAAATTCTACAAGCGTGCATTATTGGGTTTTTAGTAGCACTGCCTAGGGTTTTGGGCTGACCTGAGAGAGAGTGAATTATGAAGAGGCCTATTTCAATTAGTTCAAAATTGGGGCCACATTCCTTTCGAACCCATCTTGTTGGCAAAATTTTTATTTATATATATATAAGGGAAGTGTTCCTATGAGAGACACTCTCACCAACTTGGTGAGAGATGAGTGAGGGCCCTCACTTCCATATTCACTCTCACCAACTTGGTGAGAGATTATTGGGGGCCCTCACTTGCATTTAAGTTAGTGAGAGTGGATATGGAAGTGAGGGCCCACACTCATCTCTCATAAAGTTGGTGAGAGTGTCTCTCATAAGAGCACTTCCCTATATATAACTAGTTCTTTTTTTGTTGAATACATTGGTCTGGATCATGCAATGTAGTATAGTCCAGATTTTATGTAAAGAAATAGATTCGTGTCGAACCATTTTGTTGGTGTATTTTACCGAAATATTTGAAGTGCTTCAATTCATTGGCCTGAAAAGTTGGTCGAACCTGGCCTAGTCCATTCAATCACGCGACCGGATGATGGATAGAAAGAGTTCATCCATCATTTGATATATGATTCCTTGGTTGAAACGAATTCTGAAATATATTTTAGTGTTCATTATAGCTTCTTTTCATTCTATTTGATGGACCAAGTTTGAATTGTAATTTTTTGGTGAAAATAAATATAAAAAAATAAAAAAAACCGTAACCGAATCGAACCTTACCTTTTCGGTTTGGTTTGAGCACATGGGTGGTTCGGTTCGGTTTGGGAAAATAGAAAACCGATAGGTTCAGTTTGGATGATGGTTTTCCCTCTAAATCGATCCAAATCACCCATGCGCACCCCTAAAGGGCAAGCATAAAGATTAAAGCGGACCTTTTTCATCTATTTTTCCACAGTTGATTTAGCTACCAACAGAAAAAAGAAAAATCCAAAAAACGCAAATCCAAATTATTACATGCCTATATTGGTCTCTTTCAGCCAAATATACTCTTGAGGGGCAGTTTGTTACATGGAATTGAATTCCTAAGAAATCTAAAAATTGCATTTCTATGGGTGAAGATCCAAAGATGGCCATCAAAGAGGAGAATGAAATCCCAACCATCAACCTAGTAGATCAAATTTTATGAAAATCAGGATTCCATCTTCATCTCCACCTATATTCTTCACCCTTCGGCCCTCACCTCCATGTTAACATGTATTCCCAGGAATCCAATTCCACACACAAATGGATCCCAAGGGTCCACCAAAGGGTTTCCATTGGTGAAACGGGATTGACCACTCTGGTCTAATCACTCAAAAAAGGGCCACCTACTCTAATCAGACCTTTGTACACAAATGCAGAGGCCAAGAGCAAACCATTTAGCCATTGGCCCAGAAAGTCAGGTATGGTCAAAATGACAGGTCCAGTCTCCAAACAGAGCATCTGATTGAGTACAGACCCAGGCCCACCCACTTAGATTATGGATGGAACCATTCCACGAGCCTCAAAGCGCACAGCCTAAATCCAGCCAACGTGGGATAAGCTTACAACCCTAGCAGAACAACTTTGATTCTTTCAAGTATACTCTACCACTATGGATGTTTAGCCTTTGAATCATCACCATTGGCAGACTAAGACGCTTTCGCACAGGGGAAAACACTTGCCCAATGCATAATTCACAATAAGAGAATACATAATGTGAATACAAAATTTGCAGAAGATGAAAGAACAATCCTGCCTTGCAAAATTCTAAATAGGATTCTCTTCACTCCATGAAATGATAAAATGTCAATCTCTTTACAATATCTAGGATTTCTTCTCTCTTATTGATTACATGTAAATCAATATCTTGTTAGATCTTGTCAAGATTTCCCGAGCTTAGAAGGTATATCTAGAAAAATTTTGAAAATCTGCCAAGTATATTGAGGAGATTTTATTGAAAATATTTACACTATAAAAGTAGATATAGTTGTGTCAATGGACTTCTAACCATGGGCTAGGCTGTGTTAATGATCTATGGACTTGACCAAACGGGGAAGCCCACAATAACTTAAGGCCTGATAGCCAAGTAGACCCAATGGGCGTATTCTTTGGCCAGCTTGTGTAGACATTAAAGCCAATCATGTACTTGAACAAAATCAAAGTAGGACCTCTGAGAACTGCAAGCGTAAGCCAAGAAGCTATTGATTGCATTGGCTATTGGAAGAGCTTGCTACAAGGTTCACCAGAAAGCACATGGAACTTGTGCTTGCAGCCTGCAAGTCTAATTGTTCATCAATATTCACAAGGCAATTCGAAAAATAGAAAAACTAAACATAGGCATATGCAGCAGACAATGGGATTTCATTTCCAGTTTTCGAAGATACAGTGTAGAACATATAAACAAATCAACACCATCCAGTATTGTGCAATGACGAAGAGATTCCAATACACAACAGAAATTCAAGCAGACTGCATGGGCACCACTTTACACATGAAATTTGCACGGGAGTTACTAATCTCTCAAGAATCATTTCTAGGCCATCTGTTATAGCCAATTCCTAGAAATGTGAGGTAGGTCGTGTACTACCTCCAAACAGAAGTAAACAAAGTTTGGTTCAGGAGGACTTCTAACTACCAACATTCAGAAGGTCTTCTAAATACCAACAACCAGAATGACATCAAGCCCCCACCAAATATGGAAGTAAATTCCACAGCAGTACATGCAGATGGGACAACAGAATCAGGCTTATGAGGCACCAATGAAATGCTCACACAATGTTTGCTTGGAGAAAGGGGCCACAGAAGGAGAGTCATCTCTAGGATGGTCAGGCAAAAGGACTGGGACCATCATTAATCCACTCATGCGCATCAGAAATTAGATGGTGAGACATTTGGTTACCTTGTGAGAGTCAAAAGTAAAAATCATTTCTGCATGAAAAACAATGATTTCTTTTTTCTCAATGGTTAAAACTCTTTTAAAGTTAAGCCTTTATTTAGTTGATTTGTATTAACTCCTAGTTTAGAGGTTATTCCAATTCACTTTACAGTAAGGATTGGATTATTTTGGATGAACTCAACAGATACAAAGCTGTTGGCACAAAATTTTCAGTTTCATACGAATGAATATTTTAGGGGAAAAAAAACACAGCTTAAAGCTATTACATGTGAAGCACAAACAGTCCTTGAGTTGCAATGACCTTATTTCCATGGCCATGAACCTGAGATAATTTTGTGATGATTCAGTGTTGTATGACTGCCTGCAGGTCTGCTTGCTTGCAAGCACCTTTAATGAGTTTGTTTCCAAGTCTCATTCCAAATTGACGGAAACCCTGAAGGTTTGAATTATAAGTGCCAAAGCATGGAAAAGACATCTCTAAGATGCTAAAACAGAACGAACCAAGAATGAATCCACAAAGGAAATTTTTATTAATCTCCAAAAGCTGCCTATAATGTCTGACAATGCTCGTGTGTGTGTATATATATATATATATATATATATATATATATATATATATATAGGAAAACAGACCCTACAACCCAAGAACCTAATGAAACCCATTAAAGAGTCCTACTAGAATTTAAAAAACTGATCCTAGTGACACCTCATCAAGAAATTAAATAAATAAAAGTTTAGCGAAATAAGGATTCATTTAGCTTTGACCATCCACTCATGAGTCCCTCTTTTGGGCCTACAGTCGGGCCTCAAGCCTGGCTAGGTTGGACAACATAATTTGCATCAGTAAGGCTATAAGGAAAATGTCGGGGTGTCGTTTTAGGTCTGGAACAGCAACAGGGTGCTTTCAGTTTCAGTCTTAAATGGAGGCTGGCTAACAAGATAATGGACCCAAAAAGGGGCTTTATTATTTGGATGCACTGAGGGCTGGTTGGGGACTGATTTGGTTAATTAACCAAAAAAAAAAGTGTTGTTTGATCGGATATGGAAAGGAAAGGCTAGGGGTTTTATAATAGGTATGGATCAGGGTAACTTTTAGGCCAAAAACTGAAAGGTTTTGATAAAGATTTGATGGTGAGAATTTGGTGTTCTTCGGTGAAGGGAATAAGGTATCAGAATTTTTAGGTTAATTGAGGTTTCTTAGGTACAAAGGTTCTAAAACTGGAAGGGATTGGGATGATTTATTTTCTATTTTCCCAAGGTTAATTGGATTCTACTTCTATTGTAAAAGGCCATGAGATGATAAGGGATTGAGCGATAGGGATTTGAGCGATAGGGGCAGAAGGGTTGAGGTGCTGAGCTGGTTTAAGGAGCTCAGAGGATGTAGATGAGGGTAAACCGGTAAAGGGCTGAGGTAATAAAGAAGAAAAAAAGAAAAAAAAAATTCATCATTATCAAAGCCTTGTGCCAACTATGATGGGCTCATCTACATGAATTCTTTTTCGCCGCTCCATACTATTCTGGACCAAATTCTCGGAATAAGGAAAAAACTAAGATAAAAAATTATTCAAGGACAAGAAAATGATGTTGATTCTAGAATCAACTGGTTGATAACAGACTAAAGGTAGACCTCAACACAGTCTTACCCCTTCTAAAGACGAAATTATTGCAACAAGACTGATGCACACCTTTTTTTATTCTTTTACAAGATAATTTCATGATTTCACACCAAGAAGGAAATGAATTTGCACCAGCCAAGACAAAATAGGGAAACCTCAACTTTCACTACGCAAAATTCACAATATCTTTTTTTTTTTTTTTGTAGAAAAATTTCATAATATCATTAAGGTTGATCATGAGTAGTGTAGGACTTACTTGGGGTACTTTCACTAGGAATAGAATCCCCTTTGGGATCATTTGTTTGTAGTCACTTACATATATAAATGATTCACATGCATAATAATTACACATATCAAGTTTGTTTCCACTCATTACACGTGATGCATAAATGAGATGTGAAAAACGTGTGTGAATAAAGCCATTTTCACAAGAAAATTCACTCATATAGGTGTGAAACTTTTCACAACTCCCACTTGCAAATATATGCCAATACAGTTTCACACGGTGATTGTATTTGGTTGTGCAATTTCTCATGTGATCAAATCTCATAAACCAATCGTTCTTTTAATTCCTATGGGCCCCATATTTGTAATTCAAACAGTTCAACTTTCTCATTAAACTAATAGACCCCAAGACTTTTAAGTTTACTATCTTAAATCTTAATAGATTTTGACTAATTTGTCAAAAAAATATTCAAAAAATCCCAACCTATAGATCCAATTTTCTACACTTTTGCAGGGCCCCAACTCATGAAGAGAACTGTTCAATATTCTCGTATTAATGATAATCATTAAGATGTTTAGTTTCATATCTTAAATATTCATGGATTTTGAGAAATTTGTGAAAATTTTCCAAAACATCAAACACATATAAAAACGTGGATGTACTCATTTACATGTGAAAATGGTGGTTTTGACGACGACTAATGTGTTTCACTGATGAAACACTTGCATATGTAACATTTACATATGTAAAACCCATTTTCTTATTCCATGTGCAAACAACATCTTTACATGATGACGTTGGACTCTTAGGGGCTTAGGGCACATTTAGTAAACATAAAAGAATCCTCTGTTTAGACTTTAGAGGATTCTCTCCATCTCCAAAGAGTCAACACCTCCTCGGGTAGGATTCCCAATAAGAGTTCCATGTTTGGATGGAGGGAGGATTCTACAATTTGTAGAATTTATGATCCAATGGTTATAAACACTTTTTTTTTTTATTTCTCTTAATCCATGAAACATCAAGACCTCAACATTCCCCTCAAAGTTGTCTGTGGTCATCAAGAGACTTTGAACAGTTCTGATCGTGCAAAGGGGGCCCACATAAATAAAAATAATAATATTATAGTGTATGGACGTTTTTACAAATATCTCAAGATATAGTAAGGATCAACGGTTGAAATTTGGTCACCTTGCCGTGCTTGACCGTTCCGAATTAATGACTGTTTCAGATCTTGATTATAGACCCCAAATCAACCAAAAAATTGGGAAAAACAGACTGATTTTATTCCCGTTTTACGTCTTGGCACATATCTAGATATATAAGAGGAATCAACGGTTGAAATTTGGTCACCTTACTCTGTTTGACCTTCCCGAACTAATGACCGGTTCCGATCTTGATTATGGACCCCACATAAACCAGAAAATTGGAAAAAACGGACTGTTTTTATCCCCGTTTTACATATAGTGTAAACAGTCAAGACATTTTGACACATATCTCAAGATATAAGAGGAATCGACCGCTGAAATTTGGTGAGGTAGCGGTTTTGGAGCTGTTAAAGGTGACTTACTGTTTAGATCTTGATTATGAGACCTAAAAGGTACATTTCCAAAGCTAAAACTTATTAATCCCACATTACCGCCCCGGTTACTCCAACAATTACCATAGCTCCGCCTTTCCCTTCTTCCGTGGATTCTGTGCGTCCCAAGGGGCAAGGTCCGACTGAAAGAATAATTGCTTCCGTGGACTTTTGCCCGTCCGTCCTCTGAAAATCCACGCCCATCCAAACATGCAAAATCCGCGATCGCGCGGAAAAGAGCGAGGAATTCCCTTGCACAGACCGTTGCCAAACGTGCCCTTAAGGAAATAGAAACCTCATACATGGACTTCTAACATTAAAAGCAACTAAAACAGCTAAATTTGTACCCACACCAAATGGCCTGCAACTTCTCTGGTACATGTCATAATTGCACAATCTTGGCTCCTTGTATAGGTATATGAATAACTCGTCAAATGCACCCTAGTGTCAATCGGACACCTTTCACATATAAGACATGTCCAGCTCTGAAAAGCCAGAACATTATATTCTAAAACAATTTCCATAAATCTATCTTATGTGGGATCCTTGTCAAGTAGATGTGGCCCATGTAAAGATCCCCCAAGGCTATCGACTACACCAGTATGTTGTATATGTGATAGGGACATCAACCCTAATTCTCCCAATTCCTTCAAGCATAGTTTTCAAAATCAGAATCGTATCGCAAATCGTCCATACCCATAAATCGAATCGCGAATTGCAGGATTTTTTATTTTTCTAATAAAAATGAAAAATATTTAAAAGAGAGAGAGAGAGAGAGAGAGAGAGAGAGAGAAGAGTAATTATTCATAACCATCCATTTTCCCATTTATAAAAATATAAATATAATAACAAGTCTATCATACAATCAGATCAAGATCATGACATATATTAATATATATATATATGAAATAAATGATGTATAAATAGATAAATAAGTTTAAAGTATCAATATTTTTTTCTTATCTTTAAATCAATATATAAAAAAAATCCAAACCATCAATCTTACACGATAGGACGTCTCTTGAAGTTTTTTTTTTTTAAAGGTGACGTCTCTTGAAGTTAAGAAAGTGTTTATGAATTAAAAAAGAAGAAGATAATAGACAAGCACCATATGTACAGTCGAATGTTTTAGTTAAGTGCATGTTTTGTACTCATCTTTAAAATATTATCAAAGCTGCAAAAAATTCTTAGGAGGTTTCGTTAACTGCTAAATAATATTTTAAAAATAAAAGCGCTAAAAGAAAGAACGGAAAAAGAAAGAAAAAGGTCAAGCTGACAAAGTTCCTCATCAAAACAGTTGATAGAGGAAGTAGATATATGATGTTAATTACAAGCTGAACATAGTATCCATGAACTAATTGGAGGAGAAGTGTTGAGATTCGAGAATACTAATTTTGGGGCAATAGGTTTATTATGTGTAAGTTTCCTAAATTAGGATTAGATTACGTTGGATTATTTTAGGCTAGAGTTATAATGTGAATAGGATTTCTTATTATGATGTAATTAGATTTCCTAGTTTGGGCTACATCTTGATACAATTCTTTTATCTATATCATCATGAATAGTCGTAGCCCCAAAATTTCAACTAGAAAAATGGCCGTGCGCGACAGACCTGTGTAGAGGATCCAAATGTTGCTGTTGCCACTATGCTCAGTTGTTATCGATCTATCATCTGGTCTCAATCAAAGAAGAAAATTATTACTAAAGATGAAGGAAAGATTTTGTAGGTAAGATTACTGGAGTATCATCAGTAGACAAGGACGTGGATGTTGTAACTATGGAGAGACAACTTTAGGATAGGATAAAATTGTTGTCTTTGTAAAGAGTGTAAAAAAATGATCATGAGCAACGAGACCTATGTAAAGGATTCAAATGTTGTTACTGCCCACATGCAATGACCCATCTATTGACTGGCTCTCAATCAAAGGTGACAACTAGAAAAGATGAAGGATTGACATTAGTAAGATTGCAGATGTATCTTTGGAAGATAAGAAGGTTATCTAGATATGGGAGACAAATTTAGGACTTATAAAATTGTCGCCTTTGTAACAAAATAGATATGATCATGAGCAATTGATGACCCACAAGGTCATCATTTTTAGGTTCCCAGTTGGGGATGCATTTTCCTTTTAGCGCAATAAAGTTTCAGAATATTTGAAAAATATATATATAGACATGTTTTTCTTAATATAGTAATATAGTTGTATGGACATGTCTGCATAGTGGGCTTCTTGAAGTTGCATAGTTGTGAAATTCATTTCATCTCAGGACCAAATTTCTGAGAAATTTTGTTTCAGCCTACATACTGAAACAAAACGATCCTATACAACTTTTCAGCTAACTATTCGGTCGATTTTGATTGATTTCGGAAATTTCGGTCAGTTTCGGTGGATTTCAGAATTTTTGGCCAAAATGATTTTTTTTAAAGGACGTCCTTCAATTTTATTTTATTTTTTTCTTCCTTTTTTTTTCCTATGCTAGGCAATCTCGGTCCAATAAGGCCCACACCCATCTCATTGAAATTTGATCCACTAAGTGGGCCTCACCATATTTGAGCCCTAAACTAAAATAAAAATTCCACTTAAAACAAAGCCCTAATCAAAGTTCTACATATATATATTATTTTATTTTTTTATTTTTTTTGAAACATAAGACCGAAAAGTTTCACCAAAATTTCTGAATATGCCAAGAATTTTCATTTGGTGGCCTAAACCGAAACAGTGTTCGAGACGAAATTCACAACTACGTGAAGTTGTCATATTGGACGACTCATGTCCTTGTCCCTTCCTAATAACCATGTCAATTGCCCGAGTTGCATAGTGAAAAACTAATTAAAACGTGAATTGTGCATCCCAAGCATTCTTGAATCTTGAAACCATAATATGTCATAGTTCACTTTTGATCACAAATACTGCCTGGTATTTTCCAGCTGGTTTTAGTATCTAAAGTCAGCCCCTAAGAATGAAGGAACTCAAAGGTCAGAAAAATGAGTAATTAAATAAAACTTGTCTAATTAAATTATCATCAAGAGTATAGTATAGCACTTACATTGCATGCACAATGGGAACCAAATAATTCCAAACATACCGAAAAGACCTATTGAAATGGGAAGGGATAGAAAGGTATCTAACAAACATGGGAGGTAACGGAATCAGGAGGTCAACAAGTCAAGGAAACATGGGTAATTAACTACAACTTCTTATTAGATTTGATTATTTGAATAGCCATCATGGGAACAGCGGTACCGATCAGAAAAAATAATGGGAACTGGAGTGTAGGACCTATAATGCATGCATATTAAGAACCCGATAATATCAAATATCACCCAAAAAAAAAAAGTATTAAAAAATAGGATGTGAAGAGATATACAAGGAAGCATTAGAGAAGGGTTTGATTCAGTTGAAGTAGAATGGAGTAGTAACACATTCTTCTTCAAGGTCTCCAGCCCTCATAGTCAAGAAAGGAGATTTCCAAGGAGTTTTACACAAGGGGGAGATTCTCCAATTACATGAGAGAAAGTCCGAAAGCAGATATTTCATTCATTTGAGAGAAAATAAGGGATGTTGCATCCATATAGAGTAATAGACCCTGTAGAGATGTTCTACTACTATTATAACTCTTAGCAAAAAGACTCAAATTCATAGCTAGATGATCAGCCATGATTTCTCCTAAATTAATCATGTAAAAAATGCATGATCTCATGCATCAATGAATGAATAGATAACTGAATAACCTATCAAATGCAACAGTTCCATGTAGACATAGTTTGACGAGCAAAATCTGCCGAAATTGATATAGAACTATGTGACACATAATTAGTGATGTGACAAATAACTCCACTTAGGTATTGAATTATGCATGTGCATAATTCAAAACTTTTGATGCAGCCAAAAGAAAGCCCTAATTGAATGGAAACAAAAAATTCCAACACTTAACTAAATCAACAGCAACCAAAGCAAGAAAACAAGGAAAAAACAAGATTACTCACTGTTATTTATGAGTAAACTGTAAGCCCATGATATCTCCAATCGCAAGGAGACTTTCTCAATCCCAATGGAGAAGAAAGGCCCAAAATATTTTATAGTCAAAACTCAAGAAAAACTGAGAATAGATTACTCACTGTTATTTATGAGTAAACTGTAAGCCCATGATATCTCCAATCGCAAGGAGACTTTCTCAATCCCAATGGAGAAGAAAGCCCCAAAATATTTTATAGTCAAAACTCAAGCAAAACTGAGAATAGTCGATGATCATCCTATTCATATAACATTCACAACACACTCTTAAAACCCGCATTTAATCTCAACCATTGATCTATGATCTAGATAATTATGTCCCCTAACATTTAGAAGTCCTAACTTATGGGAACAATAGGAAGAAAAACTGGAAAACTCAAAACAAAACTGACTTGAACCACATACAGGTCAAACAGACCTTATTGATGTTTGTGACTGTGAGGCCCCAGGTGGCACACTAACAGCCTGTTTGTTGGAATTTCTACAGGAATTTCAGATTTTTGCAGAAACACCCCCCCAAACCCCCCAAACCACACCCCTCCGCCCCCCCCCCCCTACCCCTACAGTTATATTAAACAGCTTGTCCCATAGATTTCATCAAATATTTGGAACTCCGAAGAAATCAACACCTTGACCAGCCATTTTTGGCCCTTTTAGAGCTCTCAAATTATTCCAAAAACCTTCCATAAGTAGAATTATGTGATCAACATCTGAATCTTTATCAATCTTCCCCGGCTAGCAAGTACTTGCCCTCGAGTTTCTGTCATGCACTCATGCTCAACATTGAAGGATTTGGCAGCTGAAGCATCACCAGCATATGGCATCAAATCTACAAAGCTGCGATGTTCAAATTCTGCATGAGATGGAAATTTAACTTGATATGCATTGTTGCTAATCAGATAGTTGATCCTACATGGTCCAATCTTCCTGTCCTCTAGCTGCCTGTAAGTTTCAATTGGAAATCTCTTTTCATGAAGGAAAACCCAAAAAAGGTCCCCATTTGCAATTCCTGTTGTCATTTGGCTATGATCAGCCTCAGCTGGTACTTTCTGTAACTTGCTTCTGGTCTCTTCTGAACCTGTTCAGGAATGGCCTTAATCTCACGGGCCATTGCCTCGGCATCACCACTTACCCGTCCAGGTTTCTCAATGGGTACTATATCCAACATATCTGTGGAGTTGGATCTGTCTGCTACCTAAAATGGGCTCATGTGGGTTGACCTATTCCTTTTGTTGTTATAGTAAATTCAGCTGCCTAAGATTTAGTCCCATTATTACGGCTTCTTGCTAATCAAGCTATGCAAGAGATTGCCTAAGCTTTGATTGATGGCCTCCCATCTCTCCCTGGGTATTAGGCACTACTAAATCACAACTTTGTCCCAAGTTGTTGCCATAAAGTCCACCAAGACTGGCTCATGAATTTAGGGTCCCTATTTAAAGTAATCGTCTTTGGGATGCCATGTAGATGGACTGCCTACTTAAAATAGAGGTTAGCAACATAGGTCACATTGGACGTCTTATGGCATGGAATAAAACGAGCCATCTTCGAGAACCTATCCACGATAGCAAAAATAGAGTCCATACCTTGTTCAGTCTGTGGAAGACCCAACACTAAGTTTATGTTAACATCCTTTCAAGGAGCCAAAGGAACAGATAATTAAGTACAAAACCTGTGTTTTGTGACACTTATTTTGCAACATGACAAATTCAACACTTGAAGAGGAGTCTAGCCGCATCCCTTCAATGACTCACCATGCAACCCTCCTGTATTGCAGACTAAATCTCACCTAAGTATAAATCATTTGGATACATCTCTAGGAAAAAGAATAGATCCAATCACCTTATTGCATAATTCAAAATTGGATTTGGTTCATCTGAAATTGCAGAATAATTTTGATGCGGTCAGTGGACCAAATTGGACAGCTCCCTAGAAAAATTTCGGCCTGGATTTCAGACCATTTCAGATTTTGGCCAAATTATATGGTTTCAGCCAATTTAAAATAAAATAAAATAAAACACTAAAAACAGATACAGGAGGGCTGGTTCTAGGAAAAGGAAAAATGAGAGAGAAGGAAGAAAATGAAGGAAGGAGGGATATAGAGGGGGATGGTACCTACATTGCCATCCCCTTCAGCCACTACCGCTACCGTCCCTTGCTGCCACTACCATCGCTGTCTATGTTGCCATCCCTTTCCATTGTTTTTTCTTTTTTCCTTCCTCTGTTTTTTTCTTTCTCCTGCAAGTTTTGTTCAGCTTCTTCGTAAAAGGGGGTAGGGCTAGCGACCTTTTTTATTTATATTGTTATGCGAAGGTGAGGGCTGGTCGACTTTATAAATGGACCTGGCTGATTTATAAAAAGGATTGGGCTGAAGCAAGACTTAAAAGGGGCCGACCAACTTTTATAATGAGTCATTTATTTTAAAAAAAAATTGGAAATAAGGCCACTCATTTCCTTAAAAAAATTCATGGGATCTATATTGGAGCCCACCCATTAAAAATCAGACCATTTCAAATTAAATGCCTCACTTATATATGGGTCAAGCCACTATTCATGTGTTATCTTTAAATTTTGAAAAAAATTTATATTTTTCAGAAACATAACTGTGAAATGTTTTGCCGAAATTCTGAATCGGGCGAAACATTTCAGTTTGGCTGCTAAATCGAAAGAGCGTGCAAAATAGAACTCACAACTGTGCCCTATTGCCAATGTAGTCAACAGTTACAGCGCGTCCTTCTGACGTAGTGCATCAGCCAATTTGTTATGTGTACAGTGTACCAGTCTTTCGTTTTAAGGTAAATGTATATTCTTGCAAAGTTGCACCCCACTTGGTATGTATCAAATAATGTCACCAATCTTGCAAGGCTTGGATTATGTCATAAGACTTCTATGTCATAAGTTCAGTACCTCATTTGTGCACCATTTAGCTTCACGCTAGAATAAGCTATGAGCATGTCTTCATGACATAACACAACACCAATACCAACATGCGATGCATAACAGCCTTCACCTTCTCCTCATGAACCTTAAAGCCATCAGCCAAAACAACATAGCCCAAAAATAACACCCTTTCAGTCAGAAAGCCAATTTCTTTGTGTTGGCAAATAAATTTTCATTTTATAGCACCTTAAAAACATCACATAAATGCATCAGGTGGGCACCAAGTGTGGGGATATAAGCAATAATGCCGTCAAAATAGCCTACAAGTTTACCAATGAAGGGTCTCAACACCTAGTTCATCACGCGCATAAAAGTATTAGGTGCATTGGACAAACCAAAAAGTATCACCAACCATTCATATAATCCTTCCCACGTTTTAAATGCAATCTTTCATTCATCTCCTAGCCTAATCCATATTTGATGGTTCCTATTATGTAGATCAATTAGACTAAAATTATCTACCCCACTAACATGTTTAGCATATCATCCAACTGTGGAATAGGAAAACAATACATGACCATAATCCGATTGATGGCTCAGCTATCTATGCACGTTTGCCAATTCCCCTTTCTTTGTGTCAACAGGGCGGCACTATGCAAGGCTAATGCTTTCACAGATATAATCTCTTTCCAACAATTCATTTACTTTGATAATTTAATTCTTCATACGCTCATAAGTTACACTCCCCTAATAGGCAAACTGAAGTCGTTATGACATTAAATATCCCTCATCAGTGGCAAATGGCAATCCGGTGAAATTTTTTTAAAAAAATCCACCAGTGACGATCAGAATAAGTGCAATGTTATTGGCCTCCTTTACACAGCATCAATGGTCTCACTTTCTGATGCTTCTTCAATAAATTTTGATTCCAAGAGAAAATTTGTGTCCCTTAATAAAGTGAATTTCATTAGAATCTTCTTCCGTGTGGGTCCTAGTACAATCTCAACTTTGTCCTTCATAGAGGTGAATGTACTTTTATATTTGTCATGTATAACATGATGATCATGCTGCCATGGTCTCCCTCAAGATGTGGCACACATCCACAGGCACGACATCTGATGCAAGACAGACACATGGCCCCCATTGGTCAACCAGCATGTGGGCCCAACCCATCTATCTCAACCAAGTTCTTTGGGCCCAGCCCAGCCCAGCCCATCTATTTTCATTTTTTATTTTATTTAGATTTTTAGTCAATGCCATTTTATGGTTTATGTTCTAAGTAGTTGGATATTTTAATCCTGGCCATCAATATGTTTGGATGGTCCAAATTAGTTCTACATTTTTTATTTTCCCATATAAGGATGTAAAGCCTCTTGGCATTAGGTAGAATGGTTAGTGATTATGGAAATTGAAGCTTTTGTTGTTTGGGTTGACTTTCCTTCGTGCAACATAGCTTTTCGGAGGCAATAACATTTAATCAAGCAATTGCTTCCCAATATGCTTCATGCATATCTTTGCAGACTTTCATATTCTTCAACTTTACTCCCCAAGTTTTCTTCGATTTCTCTTTTGCCTCTTGGAATCGAGTTTGGCATGAGGCTAATTTTCAGGTTCGTCAGATCTACCCCCTATCTCTCTCATCATCTACCTTGCCCGCCCTACATATCTCCTCCGTTCTGCATTAATATCCCATAATATGTTGTCACGATATTTACCCCACATAAAAAATGAAACTAATGCACATAAAATAACTATTACTTCATTCCCTTTCTTGAACAATGAAAGCTTGTAAGTAATAGGGTAATTCTCACAAGGAAACTTCAACTTGTCAACAGCATCTTGGGAGATGACATTCTCGCAACTCTTGCTATCCACTATGATGTGGCATTTGCAATCTCCAACTGTGCATGTCATGCTAAAACCACTAGTGTGAAGCTAATCATCTTTCTTGGGTGCCTTCAGAGTTACAAGTCTTCTGAATCACTAAGGACTGACCACTATCTCCGTAGATCATCACCATCATTGTTTGGTTCCTCATCGTAAACCAAATCCCATCTTCACCATCATAAGCTGCCTCATCATCATCATAATCAACTGGTGTGTTCTTTGCGATGTTCACCATCTGCTTTCTGCAGTCTATTAAAACAGGTCCTAGCTTTCCGCATTTAAAGCATTTAATGACAACTTTACCCATGCCATTCTATCAACCTCTTGTTGTGGCTCAAGCTGCTTATAAACAACCCCAATCAAAACTGCTTTGTTGTCCTCTGCCTGTAGAACCACCGACATCCCAAACATGTCCCCTTTGAGCCAATTAAATGACGAACCAGCAGCTTGCTTGGCCATATTTTGGTAATTTTTTTCAATGGTTTCTGCACATTAGAAGGCCTCATCATTCAAATAAAATGAGTGCATGGACAAATCGCCTTACATCCTGACACATCATTCATGGTGATTAAATGGAAGAATTCTTCCCTATATTCATCAATAGTCTCATTCCCTTGTTGTATGGTTCGCAATCTCATAAAAAGGGATTGAGCAAATTTTAATGGAAGAAAATAGCCACCATATTTTTTTTCTTTTCTTCTTTTTTCTTTTGCCACAAGTGATCGGATCTTTTCCCATAAGTCGTCTCCTCCGTTTGTTTTGATTCCTCTAAGTGGCTGACAAGCCGCTCAGTTTCAAAGCCACCAATTTCACTTTCTTATGGTCAGAAATTTCCTTTTAATAAAAAACAGTCTCTATGGCGCAGCCCCAGGTCCTCGGTCGAAAAATAGAAATCTCTCAAGGGATTGATCAAATCCGGAGATGGATTCCAGCACTAGGGCACACTCAAAATCATTAACACACCATAATTAAACAAAAATCAGATAACTCTTTGATTAATTCGAACAAGCATAAGCAACTACAATGGGGACTCAACTTTATATTGAGGAGTAGGATTGTTTCTTAGCAATCAAGACATTCTAAATAAAATAGGAAACTATCTAATCCTATTCAAACAAGAAATAGAAATTAGAAATAGACTCTAACTGAGTGAAAATAGAAATAGGGATAAGTTTAAATTCCCATAGTAGCTCTCGGTCACAACTGGGCTATGGGCCAAACCCAATGGATTGGGTTGACCTATGATCAATGGGTTGGCCCGGTTGTCTTCTTGGGCCTCATATTGGTCCAGACTGCATCACTATACCCTCTCTAAATCAATGCCGTCCATATCGCCATTAAAATCATGGATCTCTATCTTTAGCTCAAGATTCTCATGTTATTACCCTTTTCATGACTCCCTTCTACATATCACCTACTTTTAACTAGTGATCGATTGTAAAATGGATTATGAAACATTGAAACCCTATCTCAGAATCTGATTCCTCATTAAACTGCTAGTTTTGAGGTTCTTATTGTTCCAAATCTCAACTTGGTTCGGGTGTCCTCAATTTTGAGGTCTCTAGGGTCCCGTGCGTTTTCTTGCTCATACAGGGAGGCATTTTGATAATGGGGAATGAAATCAACAAACGATGAGCTCGTTTGGCTCTAATACCAAATCTAATGCAGCCAAAAGAAAGCCCTAATTGAATAAAAACCCAAACTTCCAGTCTTAAACCAAATCAACAAAAAAGGAGAAAAACAAGATTACTCACTGCTGTTTATGAATACATAATCCCATTATATATCTTCAATCCCAAAGAAAGTTTCTCAATCCCTATGCAGAGGAAAGCCCCAGGATTCTCTATATTGAAAACTGAAGAAAGCTGAGAATAGTCAACTATCACACTTTTCATATCACTTTCACAAAACACTCTTAAAACTCTCAATTAATCTCAACCCTTGATCAATGATCTAGCAAACCAAGTCCCCTAACATATAGAAGTCCTAAACTAAGAAAGAAAAAATGGAAAACTCACAAAACAGACCTTATTGCACATCTGTGTGTGGAGCCCAGGTGGGACAAGTGGGCCCCATCAGTATATCCTACACTGATGAGCAACCACACTGATATCTATCTTGTTCAGATTTGGGCCCATTTGGACCCACTTGATTCAGACCCAAAACCAGCCAGTTTGCTATAATTTCTGCAGGAATTTCCAGATTTTAAAGAAAATCTCCCGCAATTTTCCATTACATTTAAACAGCCCTGGTCACATAGATTTCATCAAATATTTGGGACTGTTTGCCCTATTCTCTGACCTGAAGCCATCAACGCCTCAACCAGCTCTTGAGGGCCCTCTTAGAGCCCTCAAACTAGTCCAAAAACCCTTCTGCAAGTAGAATTATGTGATGAACATCAGAATATTCGTCAACTTTTGAGTGACATGTAGGCCTCTTTGTAATCTGGACATCAATTGGAAAATTGAATTAGACATGTGGATTCTTAGGCCTGCTGCCTAGAAAATCTGAATGGCTATGGTCTTGGGAGTGTACCAGAATTATTTTGACACCAATCATTATCTGACCAAGAACTTCCTTGCATGTTTGAAGTAGTTCAATGAACAAAAAAAGTAAACATAAATGGCAAATAGTAAAAATAAATAATAAACAGTAAATAATAAATAGCATACATCACAAAAGCCCAAACCATGAAAACATGTAACTGAATTTAAATAAATAAAAAAAAAAAGGCTAAATATCTTGTAAACAAAATCAATCATGTCTCTGAACCATCAAGTTGAAAATATAACACATGCATACATTCTGAGACATGGGAATCAATCTTGTATATGTTAAACAACAAAAATAAGAATCCTACCATATATTCCTTGATGTGCACTCTAAGTAGGAACCAAAAAAATTATTCACGGTCAATGAAGTCATGACAAAATCCACACATACCATGAGTGTCAGCCCTCAAAATAGCCCCTTAATGTCTATGTTACCATCACATGCAGCTGAGTGTACAGATTCAAATCCATTAAGCCATTGACAGCTCAAGATTTAGCATACTTCTCAATATAACCCTGCAAAAAAAGAGGGTGGGGGGAAAGCATGTGTATATCAGATGTTGAGACACAAAATATCCTAAAATTCTAAGTTTTCAACAAAAATATTGACACAGTCCAGCAGATTTACCTCCACAAGCTTTTTAAGTTTTGGTCCGGATGACGAAAGATATTCTTTAATTGATTCAGTAGTATTTGGAATTTGATGTAACCGCAATGTGCTAAGGACTTTATCAACTGCCTTCTTCACTATCATTTTGTGGGAATCCTTGCTCAAATGACCTTCACGCCAAGATGGTTTTACCAGTTCTTTCACAAAATCAACAAGAGCAGCATGAAAAAGTTTTGTTGCCTTCGCATTTTTGCTGTGTCTACTTTTCTCCATTTGATGTTTGGCACTGCCCTCAAGGTCCACTTCATCTGTATTTGCAGAGCTAACTTTGTGATCATGGTCTCCCAATGATTCCACAGCTTTGGCCACAGAAGTTCCAGTTTCCACATCAGCTATATGAAGTTTTCCTGTCAGTTCTTCTTCAGTGGTGTACCCACCTGTTCCCTGTCTACAAGCGTTCTTGTCAAATGAGCCTTCACGGGATTCATGGAAGGAATACAAGCACTTCTCAGCATTGTATTCTGGGCTGCGACTTCTAGCTGAGGCAGCATCACCATTTGGTTGGTGATGTGTTGTATTATAGCTTAGTGTCCCTTGGCTAAAAGTGGAAGTCTTAAAAGGACTGCTAATACTATCAACAAGAGGATCATATTGGCTTCCGGGAGATGATTTATGAGGTGGTGGACACTGGAAGGATGATCGAAAGGGAACGGATGGCTCCCAGTCATATAAATGGAACTTCGATCCAAGACCCACAGAAACTGGAAGATCTTCTGATTCAGATCTTGAGTAGTATGGTGAAGAACTGCGAGGCAATGAAGCTGACCTAGAATCAATACATAATCCTTTATCATAATCCGAATGATTTTGGGCACTGGAGTGCTCAGCACTAAAAGGACCAGATCCACAAGTCGACGTAGTTCCCAGTTGTGATGGTGAAACATATATGGATCGAAGAGAAGTGCTGAAACCTGGCATCAACGAACTGTTTAGAGTAGATGTGTGACCAGCAGTAGGGAGTGACATCTGGCTTGGTTTGTTTTGAATAGTTGAATGTGGCATATAATTGTCATCACAATAGACTCTTGATGGAATAAATGTGCCACTTGATAATGGTCTACATCCAGGAGTGGCGTTGTGCATAGGTGAAAATAAAGTTGAACCTCTTGCAAAATGTTCATCATTCAAATGCACTCCTTTGGGTAGTTCATGGTGCATCCTCGTTGTTGGGTAGTTTCCATGGAAAATATCATGATTGCCTACAGTGTTCAAGTAAGGGTCAAGTTTCTGGTATGAGGAAGGTGTCCCAAAGGACCAACCTTTGCCACGACTATCAAATTTCAGAAAATCATCTTGAATGCTCAAGGAACTGTTATAACTGTGAGGAATGAAATCCTCTCTCTGAAACGACGACGATTTGCCCCCTTCATGAAACATATGGTGTAGTCGACTTTGGCCAAACTCATGGGGTAAAAACCTCTCTGAAAGATGTGGCGGGTTATCAGAATTTGATGGCTCAACTGAGATAGATGGTCTCGACCTCTCAGCTCCGATTCTTAAACCTGAACATAGAACAATTGGACCCATCAGAGGTGTTCACGAAAATAAAGGTGCACATCAGTAAGAGAAGATCATGAAATACCTGCATAATCACTGCCCACAAGTTCTCCTGTCCCAGCAACATTTCCTTTGGTCCACTGTCCCGCATTGTCAAATCCAGGTTTCTGATGAATAAACTTACACGAGCTCCCCTTGATGCACCAACCCCTAGCAAAAAAGTCACATAGAATTGCTGGTCGTTTACTTGTGTTATCCAATTCATCATCAGGAGTCAAACTTCTAGGCCTTTGCTGAGGAGTTTGTGATCTGAAAAATTAGATCAAATCCAAATTAGTTTTAAACGAGTACTTGGACCCACGTATAAGTAAAATTCAAGCGATCAGCAAAGAAGTGGAGCCACACCTAGATGCATTTAGCTTTAAGTCATCTGCAGACTGAGCATCATTTTCCATTTGCGAATTCTTCCTCTCTTTCTCATAACATGAAATGCCTCTAGGCTCGCAATCACCAAAACCATCTCTGGGCAAAGCTCCAACTGCTACCTCATCCTCTTTAACACATAACAATTTAGTGTTGTCAGCACTGATAGCAATTCCATCATCTTGGACACCTTTATGAATTTCACTAACATCATTTTGGAAAATATTGCCGGAAGCTCCAGTGGACATTCTCATTACTAGCATCGATACCTCGTTTGTTTTCTCCAGAAGCTTGTTTTCATCAGGAGCTATAGATGTCCCTAAAATTGCGGGAATGAAATTCTTATCATCCACATTACAAACCTCCTCAAACTGCTTTTCTGCCAGCTCCTTTGACTGATTTACACTAGGTAAGTCATCACCACAACCACCAATGTCCTGGCCATGGGACACAACACTCATTCTTGATTTATCCAGTGTCAGACTAGTAGGATCCTCATCATTCTTATCAGAATCTACATTTTGGCTCGTATCTATGCAAAAGAAGAAAATAAGGATCAGAAGACATATACAACATTTCAGTATGACATGCTGAAAAACCAATGCCCACAAGCAAACCATAAAGCATGAGTCAAAAATTTTAGAAACCTAATTAAAAGCTACGTACTATTGGATTAACTCTGTTATTTCATTTTCATGACAAATTACAAAAATTATTTGACTGTAGTTGCACATAGGCAAAACCATGGAGAAGTGCAACACTCAAAAGATATAAGTTGCATCATGGATCTAAGACAAAGCCAAGTTGGCAGTCAACAGGACAAGCTGCATCTATGAAATGCAACACTCAAAAGACATAATTCTTGTGCTTAGTCGTCAATGTTTATTCTGTACTGGCTGTCATCCAATATGGAACAATAAAAGTTTAAGTTGAATGAGTAAGTTGACCTTAATGGAGAGAGGAAAAGTTTAGAAAACCCATTAGAAGTTTGATAAAACATTTTTGGAGAACATATACTGAGTATATGAAATATGAAGTGACAGAACATTTCTGACAAATACAAAAACAAAGAATTTGTTGAAGCACGAAGCAAAAAGAGAACAAGAAGGACTCTCCTAAGAGTCTGAACAACCCACTCCCAGCAAGAGCATCAAATCCTTCAACAAACAAAATACATGTGTAACAGAAAAGGTAATGAACCTACAAGTACATCTTTTCCTTTCGTTCTTACAAACCTTTTCTTTTCTTTTTTTCGGGGTTTTTTTTTTTTTTTTTTGAGAAGCAAAAAAAACAAGAAATATATTATTAGAGTAAATAAAAAATGTGCATAAGTTTAATAAGGTACAGAACAGCAGACAACTGAAATAAAGATACCAAAAATTGTCAATTCTGATATGAACACCCTAACTGAGCAAGTTGATTTGCCTCCCTAAACTATTCCATTCTCTAGGAATATGTGCGAAACAAAGTAAATACCATGGATCATAGTAGTCCAACTCCTTCACAGAATTCACCATTCTCACATGGTGGTGGACTCAATCCTTAAGACCACCCACAATCATTTTCTAAATCTGTCTCAATGTGCAACAACCTGAACTGCCAACAATTCCACCCAATGGGATCAACCAGGCCCAAGAAAGCCAACTTTCTCTATTGTTCCTCCCACTTCCAACAAGTCTCATTTCCCTAATGCACTTCCATTTGCATTTGACCACCAGACCCAGTAGAACGCTAATTCTCTCAATTCGTTTTGCAAAGGGACACCCATTTCCCCCAATGATCACATCCCATTCTTTTTTCCAAATCCAGTAAAGATATTCCCCTAAATTCTTACTCCTTATCCCCATTGAGAGATCCCAAACTTTATTCTATCCACCATTGTTCTTAATGAGGATATCTTCCTTCAAAAATCGTAGCTTTTTTTCCTCTTCTTCCACACACACCACATCACAGCCAATGGTATTAGTTCAATAATGTTTGGCCTCTTTTCAAAAGCAACCCCTGAACCACTCCTCTAATAAGCCCCAAAGGGAAGGGAAAGGAAATGACAGAGCAATTCTATAAAATAAAAATAAAAAGACCAAATCACTCTATTCTCCAGCCAATGTACAATGGATGAATAAATGATCAATGAATTCCTCCACCCACCAACATAGGAAGCACATATTTTTCATGTTTGAGATTATTCACAACTAGAAGTCCATAGGAAACCGCCAGCCACAAAAAAGGATTTATTCTAGGTGGGGTTTAAGAACTTCAAAAAAAATTAGAAATTAAGTAAATAAATGGGTTGCTGTTAGAGATATTAGGATTTTTTTTTTTTTTTTTGGAATAGATGTGATGAGATTGAATTTCTCACGTTGAAGTCTTTAACATATTTAATCTTCTACATTGCTTTCCTCGTCAGAATACACAACCCTAAATGTGGGTGAAATCTCTCCAAAACTGCATCGTTACATGGTATCATAACCATCGCCAGTAGCAACCTCACAATCGAGCTAGCCATGGTCCTACCTCCTACACTTCTGGAATAATCTCACCACTTAGTTTTTCTTTTCCTCTTGAATAAAAATCAAACATCTCCTCTCATGCATCCAAGCCTCACAATTTCATCAAACCTAAGCTTCTAGTAGAGATAATGACAAATCTGATCAACAAGAAAGTGATCACCAGTAAAGCTAGAAGGAATTTTGGCAGGGCATCAATGAGATAAAGATGTTTGATTTGATATGACCAATTGCATTGTCCTTTCTTAGAAGGACTGCTCAATCACTAAAGAGTGTTAAGAGACATTATAAAATAATGAGATTATATTTCTCGTCGGTGATTAGATTAATTTCTCATCTTTATAATATTAAGATATTCCACATCTCTTGCTTTCCTTATCAGATTACACAACCTCAAATGTGTGGAAAAATCCTCTCAAGTTGTGTGGTGTCACCAGCCACTTTTCAAGTCTCCATAGGTTCATTAAGGGGTCATTTGTCTTTTACCCATGGGATACAAAATTGGGATTCACATTATGTTGGTTTTAATAAGTGAAACACATAACCATGTTTCTTTGGAAGCACGATTTTCATGTGAGTAAATGATAGGAGGTTTTTTCACATTTTCCTCAAACACCATGAGAATATTGAACGGTTTGGATCATGAATTGTGCACCCATAAAACTGCAGCTGTATAAGTTGGGGTTTCTTTGGGCACTTTCACATATTTCTCACAATCCATGAAGAATTAACAGGTGAAACTAAATGTCTTGGAGCTTATTACTAAATCCGTGAAGAAATTTGAATGGTTTGGATTGCAATCGTGGCGCCCACAGGAGTGCAAACAAAAAATGTTGCTAATAGGTTTTGATCCCACGACACATAGCAGGGAGTAATTTTACCAGTGCCTCTTTGAGGTGTGAGGTATGTAATGGTTTCACACTAGGAAAGGCACACAATTTTGATGTAAAAATGGATTTACACACCAAAATCTAAGCATGGGATGAATAAATGCGTGCAAGCAAGCATGTTCATGTGTAAATGTCACACATGTAAATGTGTGCAAACAAACAACCCCAAAGCATTTGTAGTTAAAGAACCCTCAACTCCCTTCTAGAAGAAAGTTGCCACTATGTTCTCTTTGGAAGATCTCAATAGCTCTTGGGCTTCTGTTTTAAAAGGGGATGTCGTTCTAAAATTGTGCATAAATTAATGTGGATTCATCCACCTCTTGAAATTTTTAAGTTGAACTCGGATGGTAGTTTTTTACAAAGTGCTCAGCAAGGAGGAATTGGTGGCATCATTAAAGATTGGAATGGAGTCGTTGTCAGGAATTCTTTTGGGCCAGTGGATTGTTCGGATGCCAATGACGATGAAGTGGTTGCTCTCCTAATGGGGTGTCATGACTTGTGAGTTAAGTAGTATGGGAGGTTTTAATTCTATTTCGGAAGGTGATTATTTTTCATCTATCCAATAGCGTTCAGGGAAGGCTATTCATCCTTCGAGGATAGCGGATTGGGTGGAGGAGATGCAAGATATTTCAAGTCATTTAGGTGCTTCTTTTCAGCATATTCTAAAAAAGGCTAATTCAATGGCGGATGGTCTTGCCAGGAAAAGAGTTCTTCACTCTTCTATTTCTTTTGGTGTACAAGTTCTTTTGTTTTTTATTTTCTTAGTTGTAGTTTTTGCTGTCTATTTTGTCTCTGTCGCACTTCTTTGCTTTGGTGAAATAAAATTCTATATGTTATAAAAAAATATATATTATAATTACTTGAGTATCATGGAAATATGATTTTGCTTCTCTTTCATATTTCATTGAAGTAGAACCCCAAACCTTGTCTTCTTGCTTGAAGATTGTGGTCACTTGAACTCTATTAGCTTATTGATAACATTAAGTTGTTGGCATCTACAATTTAGTAGGTTTCATAGTCAATGAAGGGAACAAGCCACTTCCTAGCAATGACCGAGAAACTAAAAGCTCTTCTTGTGGCAAGTTCCCTAAGATCCCCAACCACTGCATCTAATCTATCTTCTAGGTGGTCCAAAGTTCCCCTATGAATTATTTTTACAATAGGATCCCAAAGATCAAAGGAAAAGTTCTCATTTGTGGTGGTGTTGGGTGGGTGGACAATATGAGCTCCAATAGTGCCATGCTTGAAAAGGGCCCGTGCGCACATCTGGACTGTGTTAATCCACGTAAACAACAACCATTTCGATGATCGGGTCTACAAAGAGCATGTTTTAAATCTTTCAATGACCACTCAACGCAACAGCTGGATGCCCTTCCACTTCCACACAGTCCAAGTACCAAAAGACTACAATCCATTCTCCAGACAGGAAGCACTCAAAACAAATCCCATCAATACAATTAGTATGTGATATTAGAGAAATAACGCTTAGAAACAATGAGTAGTGCCACATTACTACTTCCTTTGAAATGTATCCCTTTTCAATCTGTCAGAAGACAAGAAGAAGGTTAGATTATCTAAACCCGAGGGAAATAAAACACAAAATAATTACAATGTGGAGTTCAATCATTCATCAACTGGTAACAAATTCTGATACTGAGAAAATAAATTAACTGCAATTCATTTTGATCTCAAAATCCCACAACATGCAGTGAAATAGATATACAAAGATGATCATTCATGGTACATATGTTTATGTTTGTGAGATGGATGGTACATATGTTTTTGTGTGTTGAAATAAGAACAGATTTGGCAGGGGGTTTACCTTCAGATGATTGCGCGCTCTCATCTCCCTCCTCGTTCTCATGTCCTTCTTCTTCATCTTCGTCTTCTTCTTGTTCTTCTTCTTCATCATCATCTGCGCCTTCTTCCTCCTCCTCTACGCCTTCTTCTTCCTCTACTTCTTCTTCTTCTTCTTCTTCTTCTTCTTCATTGTCGTCGCTGCCTTGGTTTTCATCAGAATCGGCAGAAGAGGATTCAGGAGAGGGCTTGGCCATCTCGTCTTCGTCGTCTTGTGCGAACGCCGAAGACATGGATGAGGTTCGATATGGGATTCGCTTCTCGTGATGGGGGGTGGCGGAGGGGAAGATGGTTTTTTTTTCCGATCACCTCCAACTGCTGTTGTCTGTCACACCACCTCTTTCTTTGCTTTCATGGATGGAGATGGAAAAGGGTTTGTCGATTGGAGTGTGAGAAACCAGAGATACAACAGTAAAACTACGCACGAGCCAAATCTATATAAAGGCCACAATTTTATCATATGTACCATCCAAATGACCGGAGAAAAAAAAAATTTATATTATCAAAATAAATTTTACTTCCATCCTGGATGGACACATCTCAAAATACATGTTTAGGTTGTGATAAATTTTGCACTCACTATCATCGATTTAATTTAATATAACCCTCCTCTTTTAGTCAGACTTCAAACCGGCACCAAAATCGGATAAAGATTAAATAAGCGGAGTTTATCATTGTTGATGGCCATGGCTAATATAGTTTTCATTTGCAGGGCTTATGTTTTTATTCGAACCATGCACACCGCACATGAATGCATCCAAATTTTGATTTTGCTTCAATTGGAGTAATAGGTATTGATTTATGCTAAAGTGAAACTTTGGCAGCTTTTTGCGTGCATGGAGACATGTGATCTGAGCGGAGAGATCGAATAAACATGAGACTCTCATGCAATGATAATTATGATTGATTCTCCTAAAGGAAAGGGACAAGTAATTGAATGTTTCGCGTTAAATAGGTTAATGTTGTAGACACTTTTGAACAAACAAGAGACTTGATTGTACGTGACCTAAAAATAACTCCATTGGATGTTGGGATATTCCCCACATCGGATGAGCCGTACTTAATGTTTAAAATGATCGTATATTTCAAGAGTCCGGATCGTGACTCTGAGGTATTTCCCCATGGTGATCGTGAGGAAGTCAATCAGGCTCTGCCACGTCATCATGGGGATGCTTGCCATGCACGTAGGGTAGTGGTGCCTGCCATTAAGGCAAGCATCCCATGGTAATGTGGCAGAGCCTGATTGGCTTCCTCACGGTCACTATAGGAAAATGCCTCAGACCATCCCTGATTTATATATCAATTGTTAATTTTGGATGTCTCACTGTCTGTCTATAAGTTACCAAATAAGGGGTCATTTCTTTGCATTCATTTCCATATGCAAAGGACTCACTTGCATAATTCATATGCACTACTGCGCTTTGTTGCCCTCATTTATGCATGTCATATAGAAACGAGTGATGAAAACTACGTAAATAAAGTCATTTATACACCCGAACCTATAGATCAAATTTTTCTTCACTTTTGTACGCCTAATCCATGACTGGACCATTCAATTCTTGCATTAATGGTAAATAATGAGACATTAGTTTCAAATTTTAATTCCTCATGAATCTTGAGAAGATTATAAAAAAAAAAAAAACTCTCAAAAAATCTAAATACATCTAAAACCATTGGATATACTTACTTACTCGTGTCAGTGAACATGGTGATTTGAAAAATATAATAATGTTTTTCACCTCTGCAACATCCGCATACACATGTATATGTACGAGTCACTCCCCTTTTACGCATGGGATAAGAAAATGAGTTTTACATACATATGTAATATTTACTTGTGCAGGTGTTACACATGTGAAAGACCTTACTATGTTTGTCAAAATCACAATTTCATGCATAAATGAGTATATCAAAGGATGTTAAGAGTACTATGGATTTCTTTGAAATTTTTTTACAATTTTCTCAAAATTGATGAAGAATTAATATATGAAAATTACCTCCTAGATATTATTAACCGATTAAAAAGGACAACAGGTCATATCATGAATTGCGAGCTCATAGAAGTGTGGAAAATTAGATTTTTATGTATGGGATTTATCAAATATTTTTTACAAATTTCTCAACATTTTTGAGGAGTTAAGACCATGATTTTTTCCTCCTTACCATTCTTAGCCACACAGAGGAGATGAATAGATTGAATTGTGAATTTAGAGCCCACAAAACAACAAACAAAAATTAAATAAATAATGTTGCAAGTGAGATTTAAATTCGAGTCAATGGAGCATCACCATGTATACCCGTGCTTTACTACGACACCATATGTAAACCACTTTACCACCTTTTCAAATATATAATCATTATGCAAAAATATTGTTATTTACATACCATATTCACATCTCATTTTGCGCATCACATGTGTAGTGCAAACAAACATAAGCGTGTGTAACTATTATGCATGCATAATATTTACATATGTAAATGATAGTAAACAAATGACCTTGAAGGAATTTTAGGCCGAGTTTGGCGTTGTTCTCGTGTTGTTCCCAATTTTATGCTCAGATTATGTTGTGCTGAGATCGTGTTGTGCCGAGACTATACTCTACATAATTTATTTGACAAAATTATATTACATTACTCTAATGTCGTACAGAACTTGTTTGATAACATTATAAGAGTTTTGCTCTAAGGAGCAGACGTAGGATTTACAATGTGAGACCCACCTGTAGAAATTATAGCCCACCTTTATAAATTAGAACATGGAACCTATATTTATAGGATTTACAGTGTGTACCCACCTTTATAGGAATTATAATATGGCGCCACCTTTTTGTAAATGTAATTATGGGACTTACCTTTAGAAATCAAAATATGGTACCACCTTTAGAAATTAGAATAGGGGCCCACATTCATAGGATTTATAATGTGGGGCTACCTTTTGTGATCGTGACCATGTTATATTTAGAAATTAGAATGTAGTGCCCACCTTTAGAAATTAGAATGTGGTGCCCACATTTAAAAATTAGAATATTGGGGCATTACATTCATAGGATTTATAATGTGAGCCCACCTTTATAGGAATTATAATGTAGGGCCATCTTTTATTTATTTATTGTGAACACGGGCCACACCTTTAAAAATTACAATGTGGGACCCACCTTTAGATATCGAAATATGGGGCCACATTCATAGAATATACAATGTGGGCCCACATTCATTGGATTTACAATTTGACTCCACCTTTTGTGACTGTGACCATATGATCCACCTTTTTTGATGTTCCCGAGATTTAAAAGCAATTGGACATTATCTAGACCCATTTCCCAAACACTGGCCTCCTATGTCTGACAAAACACAAATTGTTGGACATAGCAAGTTGTGATTCAATTCGGCCCAATTCTGCTAGTCAAATCATGATGAGATCTTCATTGATGATCAACAAGAAGTTCCAAAGAGGTTCCCTGCAATTCCAAGGTCATCAAGACCATTTGGACCAAATTTTAGTTAAAGACAAAAATGCTCAAACATAGAGGCTAAAGGTCACTTCCATAGGTCAAATGATGGTACAACCCTCCTCAAAGTCTAAGGACCATCCCAAGAAGAGCTTTCCAAAGTTTTAGATCAATCGGAGGGCATTTGGACCCACTTTCCGTGTATTGGCCTATTATGTCCGATAAAAACACTGTCTGTCCTACATAACTTCACAAAATGTGTTTTGGCGCATTTTTTGAATTGTAACTCCTTGGAACTGCTACAACTTCCTTCCATGTCTATAAATAGTTTTCCTAGTTGTCCATTCAAACGGTTCCACTCCTTCCACACACTCCAAAACCCTCATACTTCCTCCAAGACTTAGAATTTTCAAGTCATCTTTTTCCCTCTACGGATCTCTCTTAAAAATGGTGAGATTCTGCTTGAAGGCCCTTGAACACAGACATTTAGCCTCTTAACTTAGTCTTCAACCCTCTAAAGGACTCCTTCAGACAAAAAGACTGAATAATCATGGACTTCCCACGCCTTTTCAATTAAAACTCCCGACTGCTCAATCATTCTTCTTTATTTTTCTTACTAAAACGAATATGGGTTTCCTTGTTTAAGGCTCTATTGTGCACGTCATTTTTGGCTTCATTCTGGTTCTCTGTACGGGTATAGCCTAGAATGATACAGCCATGAACACCCACTGATATACAAACCAGTAACTCCCATGGACATACACAGTCCTTGATAAACGAGTGATGATCTTCAAAGATTACTGTCAATCAAAGCTAGTTTCTACTGATCCAAACAATCAGTAAGATCGTCCCAAATCACTAACAAAGGCATCTCAGAGTCCTGGAGATGAAAATAGAAGGAGAGGAAGAAAAAAATAGGCATACAAAAGACTTCGTCTGGTCGGACAAAGGCTCAAAAGTCTTTATTTTTGCAGTTTTTGTTTTTATCACGTACGATTTCTTTAAATTTATTCATTTTGTTCAATTCGAAACTATTTGAGGGCGGATCGAGGGGCTTGTAAAAGTGAATTTATAAACAACATTCATCCACGTGGCTAGGAAATGCGAACCTATGTCATATAAGTTGGAGGAATGAATGCAGAATTTCTCTTATTTTATGTGTTAGAATTTTGTGGACACTCAAAATTGTTTCACAATTTTCCGCTAACAAGCTGGAGTGCAAATCTCCATATACTCCTTTATGTTCATCTTGTCAACTTCCTGTCTTGTTAAGAACGCTTGTAGTTTTTTGTGTGCCAACAGTACGACTTTTATACCATGTTTATCCGTGTGTTGTTAGCATGCATCTCACTTATATAATTTGAGTCACTTATCATACTACTTGACTTACCCGACCTTAGCCTATTGATTTGGGTTTTAGCAAGCATTTATTTGTTCGCTTTCCCCCATTAGGTTAAAGGACCTTTGGTTATTGTGTACCATGTCAGCAAGCATGCATTCGATGGATTGTTGCCTTCATGGTCGCCAAATCCAACTTATGCCCTTTTTACCATTTCGAGTCAGACCATTTCATGTCGAAATGTTGTCTCACTCCCCTAATTACTTAGGCGTTGTCTAGCCCTTGTGCTCATTCCTATTATGTTTAAATTGATTAGCTTCAGTCAGTACATATTTAGTCCTATTCGCTTTGGTCAAGTTATACTAATTTTATCAAGTTTAGTTGGTGTGAGATTTGTTAAGGAAAACTTAATAAGATTACGAATTTAGTCAGATTTTCCAATTGCTCGGAGTAGTCTCCAAATCATTGGTATATTTAGGGCTTGTTTGGCAAATCTTATCTGTTTGAAATAGATCTTATTCGAACAGATCTGTTTGAAATGGATCTATAAAAAATAGACCATTTTGCAAAGAGACCGTTTGGTAAGACATGTTGTATTTGTCATTCAATTAGATCTATTTAAAAAAAAATGTTTGTTAAACATTAAGAGCTCATTAGAAGGGCATTTGCTGTCTTTTCTACAAAACTAATGTATCATAAAGTTTGTTCTGAATTAACTCCATTGCTTGTATGATTGAAGCATTACCCACATAAAGAATGTTTCTAGATGAGGTTTAGGTTAAATTTCTCTTATGTGCTCTAGAAAGGTTAAAGTATGCATCATTGATCAGAGGCTTGTTTCTTTTTCTTTCTTTTTTTTTTTTTTTTTTTTGTGGTCATTTTTACCATCCAACAGCCCATATTGCTCTGATTAGGCATTTGCTGCTTTAAGTGTTCTTTTGTGGTTTTTAATTAATGATTGATCAGACAAAGGTTTTTCATTTGGTAGTAAATCAACCAACAAATTCAAGTTCCAATTTTGCTGGCTATATTGAACCAGTCTTTTATTGTAAAGAATACATTATTCTATTTAGGAGAGAGTATTGGTAATCCATTTTTCAATCTTGATCTATTTGGGTTCAATATAAGATGGGCCATATTTCAATCTTGATCTGTTTGGGATCAAAATCAACTTGGAAGGCTCCAGTGATCACAAGATGACAATAAAATCCTAAACAAAATTGTGTAGATCATTTGATATTGTGATTTGTGACCCACGTAGAACTGGCCTTAATGACATAGGATGTTATGAGCAATTGAGCTAACGATGCTCGCATGTGCATGCATTTGTAGTAGCTTATAACACGAACTGATTTGAGGAATTAGGGAAAAAATTACAAACTGGTTTACATTTGTATTGACATCTTTGTTGGTCCATTAAATGACAGTCATGGAGGAAATCCCAATAAGAAAACCCCAAATAAAAAATCCCAAATCAGGAATTGTATTACCCATTTTCGATAGAGCATCTTTAAATAATTATATAAAATAATCCGAAGGCACCAACCATGAAAACTTCCAATAAAAAAACATCTATGATGAATACAGAGCCCAACAAGAAAAAAGGAAAAAGAAAAAGACGAAGATGGAGGAGGAGGAGGACCGAGGTGTTGGTCGGTTTGAGGGATCGGGATCAGGAGATGATACAAAGAAAGCAGTTGTAGTTGAAGTCATGGTGCTGCCCATCTTCCATTTGTCATACACGAGAAGAAATCCTCCATCGCCTCTTCCTAAAGTCAAGAGCTCTATAGGGTTTCTCTTGGAAGATAGAGGTGAAAGATGGAAAGTGTACTGCTTTTATATAGGCAATGTTGTAATATGCTACAGGTTTAAAGGGTAAACTTGTCCCGAAAAAATGAGACATTGTCTTTCCGCATTAGATATTACGGTCTGATTCAATTCTCTTCCATTTTGTAGCTTTTTGGAATGGACCAAAAACATCTTAAATCCGATTCAAGCAGACATTCGCCTTAAAGTTACCAAACAGTCTAAAAGAAATAACCTCTACTTGAAACCATTTTAAGTGAAACAGAGCTTTGAAACAGAGTTGCCAAACAGCACCTTAGTCAGAGTTCAATTGGGTCAATTTACTTTGATTTATGGAGTCGGCACCACTTAGTTTCGATCCCTTTTCAGTCCACTTCAACTGCTTTGGGATTTAGGTTTTTTACCACCACTGTAGTTAGTTTTCAGTTAACCCATTTACCAGTCATGCCACGACAACCTTGTAAGTTTGGATTTAACCCCTCCGCAGTCACAATGCTACAACCATGTAAGGTGGACATGTTTAGTGAGCTCTCTCCACAATCACACCGTGAAATCATACAGTCGAGAGAATTCGGCTGAAATAGTTTGCCACTTTGCTAAGATTGTATATTGAGTTAGATTTATCTTAAATTGATTCTTTATGCGTTGGTTATTATTATTTAAGCATGATCTGCCTAATTAACTTGCATTGAAATTTTGTTAAATCCATTTGTCATTTACTCTCTTTTTATAGTAGCATGCAATGTTGTTTATATTGAACTACTTGCCAGGTTATCGTAAACTGGACTTAGCTAAACTTGGTGGCGACCAATCCTTACCGCTGCTTCGAAGTTGGAGACTGTGAGACCCTGACCCCAACCCCTAATTTCCGGGATTAGTGTTGATCTATTTGTGGATTAGTTTTTAAAGTGGGATTAGTGTTTGTTTGGTTGAATTTATGAGCTAGAATGGTTTTTAATTAGCTTTGGGAAGTTTTGAGAGCCAGTGGACCTAGTTAGTGACCGTAGGGACCCATTTGTCTTGCGTGGTCAGCGTGGGAAGGTTCTTTGTGATTCCCAAAAATTCCCCTTTTGGCTTTGTTTGACTAATCTCGTCAGTCACTACAACTTTCGTGTTCACTCTATACGCATTCGAAGCTCCGAAAATCAATTTTTCCTGCCCTGGGGGCAAAATCAGTCTTTTTATACAAATCTGGACACAAATTTTGATGTCTCAAAACCCTTTAAATATATACTTTTTGGAAACTAGATTTTATGACGAACAACTTTGGAATTTCATTACTTGTTCTTAGTTATTTAATACTTTCTTCTAATTATGCTTTTCATTATGTTTCTATTGATTTCGAAAATGTGCATATTAATGAGTCTTTCTCATTTGTTTAATCTCTTGGAAATGTATACATTTTGTTTTGGTGAAATCTTGATTTATGTGTTACCTATGGATTTCATATATGATGGGTGGTAGGGTGATAAATGTGATAGATTCTTGGTGTATGTTGTGGAATGATTGGTGGTGGATTAAGGGTGGTTTTGGGAAGGCAAAGAAACCTCTTATTTTGTGGCAAATCAGTGGTTCAAAGGGGCTTGCAAGAGGAGGAAGAAATGAGCTCGAAATGCATTAGAAACCAGCTTATGACAGAGCGAACCCTCCCAGCCAACCTCCGGTCCGCTCGAGCCAACTATTCCTCATGCTTGAGTTTGCTTTGGAAACTTGAAAAATAATGTTTTAATGCTTAGAAAAGGTCTGTTTGGAACCCCAATGCAATAGTGAGACCTAGGAGGTGATGTATGGAGTTTTGGTTGAGAAAGAAACCACATCACGGAAATTTATTGAGGATATTGTCTTGCCAATGTGTATAAGGGGCTCGGAATGTCCTTGATCTTCAAGAGTGCCAAACCAAAAACAAAACTCGACGTACGAGTGCCTTATTCACATTGATTTAAATCTTGAACCCTTAATGCATAGTCCGAAATTATATGGAAATCCATTCATGTCTTATTTTACTTGTTTTGGCTAAAACATCCAGATTTAGTTGCTTTTGGTCCGTTTTGGACTAAACTGACCCACTTTGGACCATTACGCTCATTTTGACTAAAAATTAACAATTTCGGTATTTCGTTCGCTTATCAAAAAACAATCGGTTTTACTAGCTTGGGTAATTCTATGAGTTTTTATATGCATATTGGGAGGACTACTCTTTACATGAGTGTGTGCTTTGACTTGGCCTATTGAGTAGTTCCTCAACGTGTTTTGAGTGTTTGCTCATTTTAATTTATGTGCCGGCACCACTAAGCTTGGACAACCTCGTTGGCTTGATCCACCAACTTGGGGTCCCCCTTTCTGCTCTGCCAGCTGCAGTTTGGATTCCGTTCTGTTCTGCTACCCCGGTTTCGCAGCCGTGGTTTTGTCTAGCTATTTGTGTATATATATATTTTGTTGACTCTCGTCACTTCATGTGTCTTAGACCAATGCCCCTATTCTGTTTTGTCACTTCGGTGATGGAGGATTGTGCTGGTGTGGTTGCCATCTGTCCTTACGATTGTGGCTCCCTTGAAGAAGGACAATTTGCAGAGTCCGCATATGGACTGGGTTTGCAATGTGAGGAATACATGTTCTGTCAGATATCCATGTTTTAAATAAATACATGTTCTATCAGATATCCATGTATATTTTAAAGGAATACATATTCTGTCAGATATCCATGATTTTCCACATGTTTTAATTATATGCAGCTTTGGATCAGTAGCATGATTTATCACATGTTTTATTATTTAGCATATTTATTATCTTTCACCCACCTGCCAGGTCGTCGTGTCTGACCCACTATTTTGGTACTTAGGTTCAGATTTCTTCGCTCCGAGCTGAGTGCATGTGTTGGCTGTGGAGCCATGAGTTTGCAGGTCGTAGTGTCGGCTATGTCATGTTGACATTGAGCTTGACATTGGAGCTACGTTACATATGGGGTTGTATTTATTTAGCTTGTTAATTGTATGGCTTTTATTAGCCTTTTTATCTGGATTTTAATTAATACACATTGATATTTGTAACTTGAACATATGTGGGAATGATTATCCTGTTACTATCAGCTTTGTATCTTCATTTTGATAATTTGTTCCAGTCTGATATGATACTTGATATGATATCTATATGCTAGGGTTGAGTGCGACACGAAATTCGATGGCCATGGACTCCGGGTCGCAATGCCATGAAAGCTGCCGTGAAATATCCAGAGTGTGTTGGAATGTGTCATCTCCACACACGTGGATCCTGGGAGAAATATAATCGTTACTTAACTTCGATTTGCGCTCCCCGAGTTTGGACTGCTGCAGGGTCCGGGTTCGGGGGAGTGACAGAGACGATGGCCAAGGAGCCGCAAAACTTGGGCAAATGGTGTGCAGACGATGTCATTTAGACACCGCACGGTACAAGGCTTGCGTATCACCTTTTTGTGTTTTGGGAAATTAATATGATCTCTTTTTGTATATCTTGTGGGTTTCAGTGACCTTGTTTTTGTACGGCCAATGTTGGGAATTGTTTTTAGTATCTTCTTCAATATGTTTCAACTTCAAATTATAATGTTAATGCTCTTTTAGAATTTGTACGCTCTAATATTTATCTTTCTATGTATGTCAAGTTATGTCTATTAGCTTTTGCTGTAAATTTTATTGGTTCGAGGCATTGGAATGTCCTCACACACGGAAACTTATGGGAATCACATGTGCGCACGAGCAAAATATTCTATCAATGCCTCTTGCACCACCACTCACAACCCTAGAGCGCAAACCGTGTTAGCAGTGATTTAGTATGGGGCCATGACAGTGTCATAACCAACAATCCTTCTATCCCTTCTTTTATTTATATTGTACACAATAAATTCATGCATAAATAAAGAAATGCACTAAAACTCGTTGGATACAAATTTCCCTCCATTTAATGGGAGGTTTTACATTCAATTTTATGGGTACATCATACTCCCGATCGTGAGAACTCATCGATCGTTAATTACATCCTCAATGGAAAACCTCTGATTATCGAGACATTGATTCAATAAAATTTACAAAGAAAATACAGGAATTAAATAAATAAAATTCATAAGTTCCTGCTCTTCGCCTTTGCTGTCAGAAGTAGTTTTTTAGATTCACCTGGATCTTCATGATTATTTCTCGATTAGGTTCGTGAATTGATAAATTTGATGATGATGATTTTTTTTATATGGAAATGGGCCACTCCTTATATTTTTTTTATTGGCCCATCATAATGGATTTGAAATGGCTAGGCCTCTTTGTTGAATGAGTTGAGTTGGTTAGGTTGATCCAAAACCTTTGGTTAGATATATGGGCTTTGACCGTTTCTCTTAGAGAGATTTTTTTGAAATTTTGAAAGTGGTGGTTTGGGCACCCTTGTATCAAGGAGAAGTTCTTAACTTCCTTCCTTTTATCTCTTTAAACTTCTTATACCCAATTCATACGTAGAAAGTTTGAATTCTTGGGAGATTGAAGAAGCTTGCATAGGAATACAAACAACTTGTAGAGATCAAAAGTGGGGTATGTTTGCCTTCCCTTTTCCTTTTATATCATTTAGCATTCCCATTTGTATTGACCAAAATTACATGTCAATCTATATATATATATATATATATATTTGTTTTATAAGATCACATTTCAATCTTTTCATCCTTTTTTTTTAAACCAGTATTGTAACAAAATTTTTTTGGTCATCATCATATTCAAATTTCTGTTAAAATCAGGTTGTAACTTAGTCCAATTTCCAATCATTACTTGGGCTGATTTTGGTCTATTGTTCTAACTCCGATTTGACCTATAAATCTTGGCATGGTTTAGACTTGTAATTTTGTCATGATTTATATTTCTAATTTAGGCTTGTAATCCTAGCCCAGTTATTACCTATTTTTGACCTATCATTCTGGCCTGATTCGGGCCCAAAACCTGGCCTAATTTAGGCCCAAAATCTGGCCTGACTTGAAGTTATAATTATGGCCTGAATTAGGCCTAAAATTTGTTTTAGATTAGACCCATATTCTGACATGATTTGGGCTCAAAACCTGGCCAGATTTAGGCCCAAATTCTGTCTTACATTAGACCCAGATTTAGGCCCAAATTCTGTCTTAGATTAGACCCAATATTCTGACCTGATTTGGACTGTAATTCTGGCCTGGGTAAGACCCAGAATTATGGCCTAAGTTAGGCCCAAAATCTGTCTTGAATTGGACCTAAAATCTAACTTGATTTAGACCAAAAAATCAAGCCTAAATTAGACCCAAAATCTGGTCTTATTTAGGCCCAGAATTTGGCCTAAATTCGACTCAAAATCTGGCCTTATTTAGGCCCAGAAATCTGTATTAAAATTTGACCCAAAATCTGGTCTTATTTAGGCCCAAAAATCTGGCCTGAATTAGACTCAAAATGTGGTCTTATTTAGGCCCAGAAATATGTATTAAAATTGGACCTAAAATCTGATCTTATTTAGGCCCAAAATCTGTCTTAAATTGGACCCAAAGTCTGGCTTTATTTAGGTCCAAAATCTGTCTTGGGTCAGTCCCAGAATTATGAACTGAGAAACTGGCAAATTTTAGTTTTTTTTTTTTTCTTTTGAGCCAATTCTGGAGCCCACTTTCAGCCAATATTTGAACAAAATTTCAGGCCAATTTCTGATTCATAATCAGCCTTATTTTTACTATTGTTCGGGTTGGTTTTCGACCCATTTATAGAAACCAGTTTAGGTCAAAGTTCCACCCATTCAGAGAAATCAGTTTGGGCCAAAGTTTAATGGTCAAGGTTTAACTCATTTAGAGAAAACAATTTGGGTCAAGGTGTAACCCATTTAGAGAAAACAGTTTGGGTCAAGTTTCAACCCATTTAGACAAACTAGTTTCGGTCAAGGTTCAACCCATTTAGAGAAACTAGTTTGGGTTGGTGTATAAGCCCATTGGCAGTCAATAAACTAATATAGGCAACCATGCTAGCAGAGTGTAAATCTCAATAATATATAGCCTGGGTTTACTCCTTAATTTTTAGGACCAGTTTATAAATGAGTTCAATGTTCTGCTTGAATCCATGTTATGGGTTCAGGTCTTTTATTTACTTAAACCCAAACTTTTTATCCATGTCCATTGTAACCGCACAACTGATTTTTAGCTCTATTCACAAAATTGATTTTCAATTTGTTTATAGGAGCGTGCTGAATTAATTTTCAGTTTATTTGTGTCCCTATTTTAGACTGTGTTTCAGCCCATAATATCCAATCAGATAAATTATTTTAGGTAGATTCCAGCAGTATTTTGGGCCATATTTAAACCCATTTTCAGCCTTTGTTTGGGCTAATTTAAAGTCCATTTATACCCACTATTCAGAATGATTAGATGTGGGAATTTAGGCTGTTTGTTTGGGTGGATTCATTTTTGTGAGTCGTTTGTTTGTGGAGTTTTGTTGATTGCGAATGGACCATTTTTCAGGGATTTTTATAGCTGCACAGAGGCCCTGTTTTAAGCTTATAACATGAGCAGCCCACACTTCCCCATGTGTTAGGCTCATAACCGCATCAGCCATCTCTTTGCATATGAATCACTCAGCCATCATTTTGTTCCTTAACAGATCATGAAATGCTAGCAAACTCCCATATAAATCATTTGGGACAATGTAGCTTGAAAACCCATCACAAATTGTTCCAACACGAATTGAACTGAACTCAGTCATGCAGTAGATCAGCTAATCTTTGCCAATATACATATTTCAAGGTGGGCCATCATCAAATTCTTTAGCTGTTATGGTGCATTCGGATCTTCAAGTGGCATCTTCAATGATTTTTTTTATTATTCATATTTCTAAATTTTGATAACTCAATGTAGAAGCTAACAGATAAGACATGACACAGTAGTGTCCATGTGCTTGTGATGTTGATTCTTTTAAATTCTGTATGAGAGTTAAGATGTAGCAAAGCACAAAAAATGGGTCAAAATTATCCCTTGATGTCTGCTGCCATCATTGTTTCATGACATCATCATGGCTATAGAATTTCTTCCAAATCTCATTTTCGACAAGAGAGCAAATTCCTTCTTTGGTAAGTATCTGAATCTCCAATTTAATGGTGACTAAATGCACCACACATAAGAGGTTCGTGGAGGGCAAAGACCTTCTTTAAGTAAGGCTCTGAATCTCCATTTTGATGAAAAGGAAGTGGTGAGAAAACACACATAAGAGTTTGGTGGAGGGTAGAGACCTTCTTTAAGTAAGGCTCTGAATCTCCATTTTGATAAAAAAAAAAAAAGGAAGTGGTGATAAAGATGAAGATGAAGATGAAGATGGTGAAATGAAATGAAGGAGATGAAGTGGGCACCCATTAGGTAGAGGGCGGAAACCTTCTCTGAGGATCCGAATCTCCATTTTAATGGGAGGAAAATTGCAGCATATGAGGAAGATGAATATATTAAGAAGACGAGGTGGGGGAATGAAATGATAGAGATGGAATGAAAGTGATGTGGTGGCTGGAGGGCATAATCCTTTTAAAGAGGACTCCAAATCTCCAATAATGGTAGTGGGGAAGATGAAGCAAGAGATGAATAAATATTTTTTTTTACCTTGTCTACTTTCTGTCTTCTCCTTTTGTCTTTCTCTTTTTCTCTCTATTCTTTCTCCTCTCTGTTTCTCTTTACTTCTCCTCCTTTAATTTCTTTGTTTGAGAAGTTATGCAACTTCCCAAGATAAGATCGTGAGAAAGGGGTGCAAGATAAGATCGTGAGAAAGGGGTGGGGAGTTTCAAAAACTTCCCACAACGATCTCTTTCTCTTTCAAATGTTTGAGTGGGTCAAATGGCTCTCATTAGATCATTTTGTGGGGCCCATATTTGAATTTTGAGGAATAAAAATGGTTTATTTAGGGATTTGAAACTTAGACCTTTGGGATGATGTGCATTAGCTTCCACCACTTTACCAACAGCTACTCATGTTGTTTCTATACTAAAAAGAAATATTTTGAAATTTTCATGACTCATGTCATTGAATCATGCTAATTTAATGGGCTTAGACCAATTTCCATATGTATCTTTTGTTTGGCAAAATTTTGACATCAACACATATCAGTCCCCAAAACCTACCTAAAATTGTCAAAATCAACATCAAAACATCTACAACTCTATCATATGTTTTTGCATTAAATTTGTACCCTTTCGGACCAAACTTAAACATGTCTAGAAACCTTGCTCAATTTTAGAAATTCTCCATTTTTTTACAAAGGCCCCTATATTATTATAAAATCTCAAAAAAAAAAAAAAAAAACCTTATATTTTGTGCTTTTACTAAAACGTGCCTTAACCAACAATTATGATTAGAAAAAAACACCTTGTTGTTCCTACTTTTCACCCTTTTGTTTTTTTACCATTTTCACCCTTTCCCTTTAATGACAAATTGAAAGGACCTAGTTGATCTTTTACAATCAAGGGTTGGCATTCACTTCTTCAACACTTTGATAAGAGTTCATGATGACTCAATGGAAAATCTCATAAGCCTAGGTTAGCGTGTATTGAAAAAGTTCTCTCTAAAAGTGAATATTTGTTGAGAAATAAGAGAGATAAAAAGAACAAATTAGATAAATAGGTAGTTCATAGCGTCCCCTTTTATAAATAGAAAAATATAATTAAAACAATATAAAACTACGTCATACAATAATCTATACCCTCTTTATGAATACGCATTTCGCAGCGTCCTAGCTTATCTTAATTGGAAAAATATTATAGGCAAGCAACATAATAAAATGAAATTGGTAACCTCCATCTATGAGATGTTGACAATATCTACAGTTTTCCCTAAAAAGAAAAATAAGCAACAATAAAAAGTAAACCAATGAATCTCAACACCAATTAAAAGGGATATCTTAAGTAATTTAAAATAGTAGTATAAATAATTGTCATACCTTGCCAACTCAAAATTAGGACCCAAATATTTTTTTTTACTCTGAAAATATATTCATTTATATTAGATACTAGTGGGTTTATGTGTTTCATTCTTAATTTATTTCTTTTAGTTTTCAACTACTCACAAGTTAGTGTTTTTAAGAAATCATTTATTTGCCATTTCAATCATTATACCAATAATGTGTTTAAGAGCCTTGTCTAAGTCGCAAACCTTCCGATGGGAGTTGTGGTATTTTATGTAGATTTATATCATTCATAATATAAAAAGAAATTATATAAAGTGAGCTACGAAACTATTATTTTCCAATCTTTATCTACTTTTTCTATTTTGCGAAAAATACTTTCTTCTAGCGTCTCTTCTTGGATGCATGGGGACAAAGATAAGTTAAGATTTGCATAAATCATCTATCAATTAGGTATCCTTTTGGTCAACCCCTATCATAGGTTTTGGAGTAGTGAATGCCAACCCATGTCATATAAGGGCATATATGTCTTTTTGACTTCTCACAAATAGAATGGGTTAAGAGTAGGGTGGCAAACGAGACAGTTATGGATTAGAACTATAGTGGGTCCGGACCCAGACCCGTTTCTAAATAATGGTTCCGGATTTGGTTTTGACTCGAAACCTATTTTGTTGGTTCCAGACCCGGTTCCGGAACCGGGTACACCTAAAGGACCAGAATCTAGTTCCAAAATCGATTCTAATTTCTTTGTTTTTCATTTTTTTCTTAAAATAAGCATGTCAATTAACTTATAACGGTGCATCAAGCCTACTATCTCCAGTATTATATATAAAAATGTTTTTTAAAAAGTTGATTTTGAGCTACAATTTGTAATATCAAAGAAACATATGCCAGGTCCCGGGTCAATGGGTCAAAACCTATATGGACCCGAAACCAGACCCGTTTATCAATCGGAACGTAAGATAGGTTCTAGACCCTGTTTTTTACAGGTCGAAACTTCCGGGTAATCGGAGAATACCCGTTTGCAACCCTGGTTAAGAGGTCAACAGGATCAAAGGTGAAGAGTAGGAACAACAAGATGGAAATGAAAACTAGCTCTATCGTTGTATTAATATATTATATATATTAAAGCAAACGAGGAGGAGGGCTGTGAGGGGTGCCTCGTCATCACCCACATGAGTTTTCTTTTCAGAAAAATACTTATAAAAACACACAGAACTTTGGTTTAATGTGGGCCTCTCCAAATCTCTCCCTCTAATACTTCCCTAGAATCTCTCGTCCTCCTAAAATCTCTCATTCTAATACTTCTTGAAATCTCTCATCCTCTTAATAGGATTGAATAACTGCTCAATAGGGCCCATATCTCAATAGTTGTGAAACCTTATCACTCCATCTATATTTTCCTAACTTTTCTCTTAATCATCTCTATCCCTAAAATCTCTACGATTTGGGTAATCATCCTGTGGATAGGATTGAATAAATGATTTCATTTTTTTATAATAAAAAAAACAACTACTCCGTAGCTCTTTCAGAGATTTCAACCATTAGTCCAAAAATCTATCAAGAAGCGCTGGATTAATCTCGAGAATTTTATGGCCCTGCGATGGACGAATGTTTGTTCGTTATGCTGATGCAAACTGTGAGATCATTATTTTGTGTAGTATGCTCTCACAAGAAGGAACAGAGCTATCAAAACAAGAAGCTTGGATTGGATATCAAGCTGAGGAGCCCACTAAGCAATGTCGCCAAATTAGTAACCTTCCACACTCTCAAAGGTGTAGTTCAGTTTTTTTTTTAAAAAGTGGGGAGTGGATGAACCAGTGGGTCCGAAATATATCAAAGGCTAAGCCCGGTTAATTAAGGGTTAAAGAAGTCTAATCAAATTATCACGGCTAATTATTATGTACGAATCAAAATTCAATCCAAGGTGGGTACAATACAACTGAGATTGTACGTAAGATTTCAGATAATGTTTGTGGGCTTTGTTAGTTTTTTTTTTCTAAGACGTGAAAATCATATTATTATCCATTATATTGGGCATTTTCATTCATTTGAATTTTTTGGATTTTATTTTTCAAAGAGATTATAATCACATTTTGTGAATTTCATTGGGGTTTTTTTATACATTATTTTTTTCCAAGGAAAGCAAGATCTTATTTTTATTAATTTGTTAGGATTTTTTCCCCAAATCCACTAGCATATGTTTTTTCTTTCTGTTTCTATGGATTTTCTTTTAAAAAATAAAGATATTATTTTTAGTGGATGTTATAATCCATCATAATATAATTCCTTTCATCTATTCTTTATAATATATTAGTTTGGAGTTACTTTTCATTAATTATATTTAAAAACTCTTGAATTTTTTCCCGAGGCTTTGCTGCACTTGCAACCGTGTCTCGAACACCTGACCTACCACGCTCATATAGCACTTATAGGATCTTACACCCCGTTGAGCTGCCATTTATCCCAAAACCAATTGGCGATGGGAAACGACACAAAAATGGTCTTATGGTGAGGGATCAGGCTTGACTACAATTATAACCGTTCAGGAGTGATGGTGGACGTTGATCTCAACAGAGATGCAAATCTCATCAAATTATTATTTTTATTTCGTAATGTTCAAAGGTTTTTGTGTGTGCCTTTCTAAAGAACCTAGGAAACTCATCTCATGTCTATGGTAACATTAAATAGAAACAACTTTAGATGATGAAGATGAGAGTCTTCATACTCAAGGTCTCTTGGGTCCTCCTTCCTTTGACTTCAAGTTGTTGGAACATGGGCAGTTGAGCACTCATTGATGCATAAATACTTTAAGCAATGACACTTGCCCCGGAATAACATGCAAGGCTTCTTGTGGGGACGTTGCTAAACATCTGTAACTTCAAGTTCATCAACCAACCCATTCACTGTAATTTGGGATATCCTAGGACCCTTTCATTGCAACCCATTGTCCAATATCAGATCTTAAAACTCCGAAACTTTGTTTTATTGGAGTTGGGTTCGAAAAAGGGATATCAACGTCCATTAAGAAAAAGGGGAAAATACAAATTCAACTTTGCTTAGACCTTTGTCTGTGTTTAATCTACAGTTTCAGTTTTACTATAACTTTTGTTAAGAAAACAATTTTATGACCCTACTGGGGGATAAACACCCAACTCATGAAATCATGGCTGCCAGCCTCATTCTCCTTGAACTTGTTGTCCTTGGCGAGAAAATGGCACTGATCTTTGTAAGGCTTGTTATTCGTTGATGTTGTTGGATCGCTTGTTTGAATGTGGCCCACGTGACCACAATGACAGAGAGGATCAGTCACCCCATTTAATCTTTTGTTCTTTTTTTTTTTGCTCTCTCTCTCTTGGTTGACCAAGATTTAAGATTATTACTATCTTTGCTAAGATTAAGGGGTAAATTTTATCAATCCAATTATAATATATTAAGCTAAAATTAGGTTTTGGATCTAATTTTAATTTTACTTTTTTATTTTGACCGGAAGTTATTTTCAGTTTCTACAACTACTACCAAGTTACAATGTTCTCCCTCCCATTTCCACTAATATATTTAACCTACTTATGGACTCCAATCTTTCCCTTCCTAATATACATAGAATCTTTTTTCTTCATGCATACCTGTGATTAGCACAGGTTTTTGTGTCAGTTCTCTTGATGGGAAGAAAGATTTTGAAAATCTGGATCTATGAATAGGTCCCTTGGGGGAAACTTTCTTGACTTATAGAATTTCACAAGAAGAAATGAAAAGGCAAAGGAGTTGGGATAAGTGGTAGCTCAATGGAGTACAAGATCCTACAAGTGGTATCAAAGCCAAGTAGGTCGGGTGTTTGAAACACGGGACATGCATTTTGTGAGTTGCGAAGTAGGAGTCGCGGAGGGTGTGCCATTGAGGGAGGGATTGTTGAGGTCAACGTCTACCATTGCTTCTGAGCAGTCATAATTGTGGTTGAGCATGCCATCCTGGATTCAATCCAATGATCAATAAGGCTTCATTCCTTTGCCAATGGACTCTAAGCTTGGAATTCTTTAGATCTTCCAAAGGTTTAAACTCAGGGACCTAAAATCAATAGGCATCTGTGAATAAGGGATTTTCCACACAATAATGGTGTTTTAGGCCATTGAAACAGGGCTATGAAAGGATAAGGAAGAAAGATGGTTAGGCAGGAGTGCTCTAGGTCTAGATTTGGGTAGGGCTGGGTTCTGGGCTTTCTTTTTAGCATAGTTGGGCACTTGGGCCACACAGTTCAGGCTTGGATTTTGCATCGAGTTTCATGTTATGTTCGGGCCCAGATCAGCTTAGTTTTAGGTTTAATGTAAATGGGCCTGATCTGTTGTGGGCCAATTGAGCTGTTTCAGTCTTACGTTCTGGCCCATATAAACATATATATATATATATATATATATTGTTTCTTGGACCATTAAACCCTCTTTAATGATGCCTAGTTAATTCAATTATGATATAGTAAAGTTATTCAGATATCAAATATCAATCTTTCCTACTTAAGAAAATTATAGACGTGGACCGATCAACCATTGATCGATTGGATCAGGGTATTTGATAACCGAATGGCCTAACTTTATTACATAAATGTTGTTATCTTTCAATTAGAAAATAAATAATTTTAGCTAACTCAGTAGTTGCCGAAGCGACCTAATTGTCGAAAAAATTGTTTAATTTTCTAAATTGAACTAAGCGATGTCACCATTATTTTCGTTACAGCAAAATTCATAAGAGTTAAATTTTGGATCATTTATACAGTGATTCTAAACATTAGAATATTTATTTGGATATACATATTAACTCTTAAAGTTTATTTTAGTATTATATTTATCATCTTTGACGTGATTAAAGTTAATATTAGTTGATTAAATAATTGTTCATGTATTTCCATGCCATCTGCAAGAATCAGTTAGATGGATTTCATTAATATATTATAATGATGTAAAGATTAAAGAGATTAAGATTTGATCCAATGTCTCAATCAGAATATTTGGACCACTGATCTAGTGTAAGGACAACTAATTATAAAGTTGTCTTTGGATCAAATAGAACATTTCAAATGACTATCGTTTGGATTTTAATATTTGTATGCCTAAATTAAAGAATTTATGGAATATTAAAGCATTGGTAATTTAGTGAATTGATAAATCCAAATTAGATCACATGGTGATCGTTATATTTCTCAATTTAGAATGCATGGTTGTTTTAATTAACTTATAAGTCATATGATGAATTGTGTATTTTGAGATTTATCAAAAGAAATCACCAATAAAATTGCGTTGATAATAATGACTATTTATTCACCAATTAAAATTCACAATTTTGGTGAATTGGTGAATTTTTCTAATATTATTTTTGCTCCATTTTTGTATTCATCATTTTTTTGCAATAAATCAATTTAATGTTTGTCATGGTCCACCAGGAGCTGAGATTAAATTTCTCATAGACGATCTTCAACAGATATTACATAGACATGCCATAAGTTTTTGACATGTATAATAATGGATGTTTATTTTCAATTCTATTACACGTATCTTTTTTTAATTCTGCGCCTCGGGATTTTGGGAATCAATCGTTATTGGGAATTACGAATTTTTTATTTATTTATTGTACCATTATTGAGTTTATAAAGAATATCTTTTTTCTTTTAATTTTGACAACCTCCACCATAAATTTCTATTCATTTTTTTTTTTTTTACCTAGGATAAAATCTAAGTTGAACTTTGTATTCCTTTCACATTAAATTCTGCTTTTTTTTTATTTTTAGTTATATTTTAAAAAAATCTTATTCCTATCAATACTACTATGATTAATTTGCTCTGTTTTTTTTTTTTTCTACATATATTCCCATTGTTTTAAGCATGGGGTTCAAGTGCCCAAAGAGTTTTCAAATTATGTTAGGGGCTAGTTAGTGCACTACTCAAATTCAAACAAGTGAAAACAGAAAGTCATTGCTATTCTTGTCACAAGGAAATGAGGAAGTCAGCTCGTTGGGAAAAAAAGTAAAAGCATATGTCATCAAGGTGATATGATGCTCCGGCATATCCTTGTTTGCATTGAATTTGGAAGGGGATGATGTGGAACTTATAGTTTTATCAAAATGTACAGGATGTAAACATGACTGTTCCAATTTTCATGTTGCCCAGACTGAAGCAAATGAGGTGGATTGAGGATTCAGATTCACCCAAATCCTCCTCAAATGGTCAGTGATGTGGCACTTCCACATTTCCCAAATCTTGTGAGATTTACAAGGGAAGATGTGGGGCTAGTGTAGTTTGACATCTCTAAAAATGAGACTTGCTTGACTTAAAATTAATATGTTTGAGTGCTTTATACTGAATTATCATCGAGATCATTTCCTTCCTCTTTACAAATTAACTAAAATGGAAGAATCCAATCCGACTACATCTAAAACAATAAGACAAGCTTTGGTTTTTCTGGCAAGCCCATAGTCAGTATAAATTTTTATGGCAAGTATGCCTTTATAATAGATCAAACATGCTATAAAATGCTCAATTTGTAAAATACTCAGTTTGTTTGTTTGCATAGTCACACAGGGGATTATTAAAGAGGTAAAGCCCGTTGATGGGGCTTAACTTTTCTAGGATTTGAATTACTAATGTGATGATTGGGTATTCATTTCCCATATTCCCTTGATTTAATCTTGGTTAAAGAGAAGGTAATTTGAGGGTCATTTGTCAATATTCAACTTTGATCCTTCATTTTTAACTATTCATAGAAATACAAAGTCTATGAAGTCTTAGGAATTGAATTATTCATGAAACAAAAAAAGCCCTATTTGAAACAACTTTTTTTAAAAGATGTAATCCAATTTTCTCTTTTATTTCATACACACCAGAGTTTCCACACGCTATTGACTTTCACATTTGGCAGATGAAAGCAATTTAAGCCCAATGTAGGATCCATAGTCACCCATATCCTCCAAAGAAGTGATTCCATTAAGCAGGGGCCCATTGACAGCTCAATCAAATCAAATAAGAAAGAAGCTTAGATCAAGCCTTCCTCTTTTAAGCAGCACCACCAAGGTCCACCTGAGTCAATTTGGTGCAAAACCCTAGGGTTTCTTTTCTTATATGTTTCCTCAGCTGCTCTCTCTTTTCCAAAGCTATATATCTTTCATCATCTTTGTTTAAAACCCTAGGTTCCATTCCTCTCCCTCTTTCTTCTCATACTCCCTTTGATAATCCGATCTCCAAAACTCGATTCTCTAGGTTTTGCTCATCGGCCATGGATCTGCAAAACCTAGCTGTAATCCTTCAAGCTGCTCTTAGCCCTCACCCAGATGAACGTAAAGCTGCCGAAGAAAGCCTCAATCAGGTCCAATTCTCTCTCTCTCTCTCTCTCTCTCTCTCTCTCTCTCTCTGTCTATGCTTCGATCACAGAACAATCTGGTTTCTATCATTTCGAATTTGATTCTCTGATGAAACCGCTCCCTCTCTCTCTCTCTCTATATATATATATTATATAGTGGTTGGATCCATGTTTTTTGATTGAATGATTGTTCTTTGGGTCTGTCTGGATGTCTCTTGAAAGTCGAGTAGATACTGATGATTTCGGAAAAGAGAAAAAGGCATAAATGGCGGCGTAACTGATACTGTTGCTGCTTTATGCGTTACCAGAAGTGCATGACATCTTAGATTCATTAAAGTTGGGTTTTTTATTGCCAAAATATTGGTGTGGATGGGTGGGCTTTTGAGGTTGATTGATGTTTTGTATCGATATGACTTGATGTGATTGGTATTGATGGGAGGGGATTCTTTCTTGGAGATCAACACGATTTGTCATCAGCGCCCTGGGGAAGCTGGGTGTTTGTGTTATTCTTGGGTTTTGTGTGCGTCCGATTAAATGTACAATAGATTGTAATTGACTTGATTTTGATGGGATTTTTGGTTTGTGCAAGCAATCCTAATTGTGGATTGCCATTAAATGGTCTTAGCAAAATAAAAAAAAAAAAACTCCATGCGTGCGTGTGCACATATATATTTATGTCTCACACAACACACATTTGGAGTTCTGAATGTTAGATATTGCTTTGTCTAAGTGTTCCTATTAGTGGGCTAGCGCAGTTGTCAATTAATTAATTAAATTGGATATGTGGTTATTATCTGTTCATTTAAGCTTTCTGATTTTGAGTATTGTTACGACTTTTTGTTTAGTATTTGGGTCATCATTCCCAAATTTTCTTTTGTAGCGAGGCTCGGGGTATAGATTTTTGGTAAAAAAACATAAAAAGATGTAGTCAAATGTTGGTGGAAACCTTGTCTTATCAGACATATGATTTGTCTCTGATTCCTTCATCCATCACTCACGAGTATTTTTTTTTTTCAATGTTTGCAGTTCCAGTATGCTCCACAACATTTGGTCCGGCTGTTGCAAATCATTGTTGATGGAAATTGCGACATGGCTGTACGACAGTTTGCCAGCATTCATTTTAAGAACTTTGTCGCAAAAAATTGGTCTCCTCATGAGCCAGGTATGCCTATCTTGTCAGATTAAGTTTTGAGTTTTTAGATTCCTAAAATAGGGCTTCAACAGATGCTGTTTCTATTTGTTGCAGGTGAGCAGCAGAAAATATCCCCCGGTGATAAAGACATGGTCAGGGACAACCTTCTTTTATTCATTGCTCAAGTTCCACCCTTGTTGAGGTACAGAAAAATGTGGTGATTGTTTGCAAATATAATAATTAATATTCTCTGTTAATATTTTGATGGCAGAAGCTATATGTTAAATGAGTTATGGGTTGTGTTCTGTGTGGAATTCATTGTTTATACCGATTCCTTGTTTCTGGTTACACAATTTTATGCAGTTGGCTTGTTTTGATGGAAATTGTGATGCAGCCTGCAGGCCAGGCTCATGACTAACCCCTACTTGGAATGTGGTGGTCCATGAGCCACTGGGCTTCCAGCCCAGCAGGCCATAACCCACCTAGGCCCAAAATTTATGCAAGGAGGAAGCCTAACAGCCCTCCTTATTCTCAGCTGGGTTTGTGACACAAGTAATGCTCAATTTTAGCTCATGGCAAGTCATACATGTAGGTCTACTTGATTTTAGTAGGATTTATATTCTCATTTACCTTTTTATTTAAAAGCATTAAGCTTTGTTAGAGAATAAGAATCCTATTTATTTTTAGACTGATTGTTCTTAGAATGGGAAAGTATATTAGGAAGCTATATCCAAAAAGGAAATTAGAGAAGGAGTCTTAGTGTTAGGACTCAGGACCACCCCATTCTCTACAAATTGTTTGTGTATTCCCTTAATTGGAGATTATGCCATTGATTGTTAAAATTTAGAATTTTATCTTATGTGAATATATGTGGGCGTGGTCTAGATCTTGGGTGTGGAATCCCAGATCATCTTCAAGCCTAGGTTTAGTTTTCGACCTTTTGTTCCGATACTATCTCCTACCCATACCAATTGGCATCAGAGCGAATATCCTCATCTGAAATTCAGTAAGTATTTTGTTTATTTTTTTCTTTTTGATTTGATTCCCCATATAGCTGTGTATTCCATCTCTTTTTTCTTCCATTCTCTATTTTCCCCTTTTTCTGAAGTTTACTGTATTTATCATCCTTTTGCCAAACCCTTCGTAGCACAAAATCTGAGGATTACAGAAACAACTCCTTGCAGTCTATGCATCTTGCAGAAAACAATCCCTATTGCCATCCTTCTCAGCCCCTCGAACCCACCTTAATTCCAGCCGAACCAAACCACGCATACATCTTGACCTAACTGATCTGTGAAAACTGAAAAGCATCCAAACCACCCATAAACCATGTCCAAACCTGAATATGTACCTTGCAGCCTGTACCTGACCCAACAGTTCCGGATCAGCCTAAATCTAAACCCAATTTAAAGACTAATTGAAACCCCCATGACCCTATTTCTGTCTAGTCCCAATTTTAACCAGCTCATACCAAACCTGAATTGAATTTTGTCCAAATTCAATCCAGATTTCGCTTACCTGTTACCATATTTCGGCTGTCCTAAACTTCTCTGATTTAGGAGATTTACTTCAACAAGTACTGTTCCTAACCAGTCCTTGTTGAACCCTTGAACTAATCAGACCCTAACCTAATTCTACCCTTGCCCATTTTCCTATATCCACGCAAACTACAAGTCCTGATTTAAATAAACTAATCTATTCTCCTACGAGCATACTGCATTCTCTTCGTATGCAGTTCAGCTCGTGGGGCCCACTTACATGCCTGCTAATTAGTGGGGTTAGGGAAGGTCTTCCTATGGAGACGGTCAACAACAACAAATAAAAAATAAAAAAAAATCAGCCCTTTCAGATCATCCTAGCCCTCAATTTAATAGCCACAAAATTTCATGGTCTTTCAACCATAGAATTCTTAGAGATTCAATCCTATGGTGGATAAAGGTTTGATGAGAGTAAAGATGGGCCTAGTGCCAAATAACGGGAGGATGAGAGGGTGAAAGGGCCCGCACTGACTAAAGGTGTGGGACCAAGTGGACCCCACAGAGCCGGACTGCATATAAGGTTGCTTGTAGGAGAACATTTCTCTCTCTCTCTCTCTATATATATATATATATATATAGAGAGAGAGAGAGAGAGAGAGAGAGAGAGAGAGAGAGAGAGAGAGAGAGATATTCTCAAAAACTCCCCTTGTCAAAAAGGGGCGTTCACACCCCTATAAAACATTCAATAACAGTCGTTTATGATTTTATTTATTGTTGGGTATGACGTTAGATCGAATGTCTTGCTGTATAAGGAGACATAATAAATAGAAAAAAAAGGAGTCATTGAGCGTCGGCTATGCAATTTTTTAGGGACTCATTTCTTTCTTTCTTTGTTACTACCCGTAAAAATTTGTAACCTTCCCCCCCATGGGGTCTCCAAATCAATGAAAACAAATGGCCTGATTCTTCTGAGTCCCCATTTACACAAATACGAGTTGTGCCCACTGTTAGATTATTAAATTTCAAATTTTCTATAATGATCATTCTGATGGTGGGCCAATCCTATTTGAATAAAGTTTTGCGGGCCCATAAAAGATTAGGGCACTTACTTTGATTGAATTATATACTTTTATAAGTGTGCCCATAATAATTTATGCAAATCACCATCTGTTTTATCATTAATCTTTTTATAAGTGGGTCTGTAGTGACTTGTGAAAATCACCATTTGTTTTGATCATTTTTCATTTTGTTAAGTGGACTCCACTGAAGAAATGACTTACACATGATGAATGGGCGTTACTTCTACCTGTTTTGGTAATACAAACCGTTTAACTTCTTGATGCTAATTTTTGGGCATTAAAGATGTGCAAGTGTTTAAATTTAGAGAGCCCCCTAAGAAATAGGATTCATCATTATCTCCAATTTACCAAATTCTTAGGCATTTCAGATATGGAAGCATTAGATTTTGTAAAGTCATTAAAAAAGGGAGAAAAAGTAGCAACAACTCCATGTCATTTGTTAAACATGGGGAGTTTTGGCTTTACAAAATGTCCCGTGCGTTTTGTAGCTCTCCTCATGCACGCACACACAGATATCCAAATGGGGACGCTCATGTGGACAACCATGTGGGGCCCACCTGGGCACTGATCCTAATGGAGATTCAAACCTGTCACCTCCTTTTGACATTGAATCCATTGGATTTGCATTGAATCGAATGGACTGGACCGTTGGATTGAGGGTCAATTTTTTTCTTTATATAAAGCCTTTAAATTAGCGGGCCACGGATCAAGGGGTCAAGATGATCTGATGGACTTACAATTTTTAGGTTACATCTAGATTTTTCAATCCCTGAGTTCCGCAAAGATTGATGGAGTTTCATGAACCACTTGATAATGCCTTGTAACTTGTAGATCTATGTTCCCCATAGATCAATCTCAGATGGTTTAAGGTTTTTTTTTTTTTTGCTATTTATCTTTGGATTTTTGAGGTTTTTTTTTAAATGTGCATCCTAGTGCACTCTAGGGTCTGTTTGGCATCATTTTGGGAATGTTTCCTAACGAGAATGAATGAAGAAAAACTTGTTTGGCAAGCATTTTCTCTCTTTCTGCACATCTATAAAATCTCCCTCCTATCTCTCTCACAAAATGCCTCAAACAAGTTTTTCTTCATTCATTCTCATAATGAAAAATTCCCAAAATGATGTGAAACAGGTCCCTATCTTCTAGATCTATTTTCCTTCAATCAATCCCAAAAGTTTTTTTTTTTTTTTTGTTTTTTTTGTTTTTTTGAATTCTTGGGGAATTTTTTAGCTTTTTCCTGGTAAATCAAATCATATCATTATACATTCTAGCTTGTAGATCTATGTTTTCAAGTCTCAACAAAACTACATGGTTCCATTGATGAAAGATGTTTTGTTGTTTGTGTTTGAATTTTAAACGTCACTTTATATAAACCTTTACTTTATATATCTTGTGTTATGTGCAATTGTGCTAAATAGCTTACTTGAATTTAAAATTTAGAGATGCATAATAGTGATGGGACTTTGATGACATTGTATGATTATTGGCATTTTATTAGTTTCTAATTTAATAGAGCCGATCAACATGAATATGTGGACAGATCGATCAAAACAGTTTTTTTTTTTTACAATCATACAGCATTACGACACCTCTATTCAATGAGCGGTCCGCTAATCCACCCTATCTTAGTTACTATTGAAAAATAAGTTTAAATTGTAGCATTTTCCAATATTTTTGATTTTTTGTATATTTTTTTCCGTTTAGTCAGCCACATTTTCAATTCACACCACTACTTGTTCACTGCAACTGCTATGCTTCACCCGCTACGTATTGTTTTGGCTGCTGACTGTTATGCCCACCTCAACTACTATTTTGAACAATGAGAGGAGGCCTATGTCTCATATGTACTACCATTGGGGTTGACTGAATGATGTATCCTTCCTGTGTAAGCAATGAAAATGAAACAAGACTCTAATATGCTGTTTTTTATGTACATTGATGAATTCTCTCGGAAGCCTCTATTATCTTGTAATTTGGTAATTGGTGGTTGTGAGACTCTGTCTAGTTGCTTATGTTTATTTTCTTAACTCTTGTTCTGATCATCATTCACATTTTTCAGTTCTTTTTTAAGAGTTATAAAGTTTTGTGGTGGGGATGCTACACTTGATTTATATCTCTTATTCAATGTACAGAGCACAGCTTGGTGAGTGCATCAAGACGATTGTTCATGCTGACTATCCTGAACAATGGCCAAGCCTTCTTCCTTGGGTAAAGCACAACTTACAAGATCAACAAGTATATGCGGCTTTGTACATATTGAGGATTCTTTCCAGGAAATACGAGTATGTATGGATCTAATAATATTTCCCACTCTGCTATTGGTTCTGTTTGGTGAAGATAATTTTTGCACACATTTCAGTAATTGTTCTCTTTACTTCTGTATCATTTCATTTGAAAATGGACAGGTGTGTTGTTTTGCAATGGAATGTGTTCTCAGTATAACACTAGTAGAAAAGCTTTATGAGCGGCTTGAATTTTTAGACTGAATTTTGAATGAACATTGTGAAATCTGGCAAAATCCAACTGAGGTTGCTAAAGGGCTAAATGGAACAGATTACTCCATCATAAAATGCCCTCCAAGAAATAATCAGCTTGTTTTAGGTGCCATATTTGAAGTACGTCCTGGTCTTTATGTCTTTATAAAAGGATACTCTTAAGACAACGTAAATACTCTGGAGTTTAGAATGGTGTTAATGCGAAAAAAAAAAGTTAGAAAGAAACATTTGTATATATGAAGGTAAAAAAAGGCTGGACAACTGGGTTCATTTTGTTGCCAATAGGACCATTGTCATCATTAATATCATAAAAGTCTTAGTCCATCTATTTGGGCTTGACTTTGTGAGTTCTACTTTTCTACTCAATCCTATCTCATTCTTTTAGTTGCCGTCATTTCAATTTTCCTTTTCACTAATAAACAAGAGTTTCATTTTCTTTATAAGCTCTCACTTGTTTCCAACATGCAACTTTAAAGCATTTTGTCAGAAGATGAAGTTGTCTTTGTTGCTGGTATCTTCAGCATCTTGAACTCTTTCCAACTGATTGGATGTAAATCCCTTCTTTACACTTCATTTTCTTAGTGAAGTTAGTTTACACATCCTTTTTGTGTGGGTTTTGCATCTTTCCTCCTTGAGTTCATTGTGTTATTAATGGAACAATACCTCGTTTGCAGGAGAAGTTGACTCATCTATTGGGTGGGTGGACTTCCCCAAAAACATCTAGTGCTTTTGGTTGGTTCTATAAAAGATGGTGAGATTTAATTTTGTGAATCCAAGTTCGATGATGCGCACCTTGCAGCAGATAAGTGGACGCATGGGGTTGGCATTTAACTTATTTCATTGCTCGAGTAACATATTAATGCCAGCCCCAGATTGATGAGATAAGACTGAGAATCTGAGATTATGATGCAGATAAATCTTGACGCTTAGCTGGTTAATTATAACCCTATTTCGGACTGTTTGTGTTACTATTACATATATTGCTGCATTTGTTTAGCCCAATTGCCCTTTTTCCTTGAATGGCCTTTTTAACAAATCTTTTATAATTATTATGGTTATGATTATTTCTTTGTTATCTAAAGGTTCAAGTCAGATGAAGAACGGACACCAATCTATCTCATTGTGGAGGAGACATTTCCACATCTACTAAGCATATTTAACAGGCTTGTTCAAATTCCCACCCCCATGCTTGAAGTAGCAGATTTAATCAAACTTATCTGCAAGATATTCTGGTCATCAATATATGTATGCATCTAACCTAACTTTATGAAATTGCTAGTTGTGTGTGATTTGCTATGGCTTATCTTCAAATTTGCTCTTTTTCCCAGCTGGAGATTCCTAAACAGCTATTTGATGCCAATGTGTTTAATGCATGGATGATTCTGTTCTTGAGCATATTGGAGAGGCCTGTCCCTTTAGAAGGCCAGCCAACTGATCCAGATTTAAGAAAATCATGGGGATGGTGGAAAGTAAAGAAATGGACTGTTCATATTTTAAACCGGTTATTCACTCGGTTAGTGCATGTGTAAATTTATTTCTATAGTTTGGCTATTGCTTTGTTAATTATTTCGGTGATTATGTCCTTAATCTCACAGGTTTGGTGATTTGAAGCTTCAAAAACCTGAGAACAAAGCTTTTGCCCAGATGTTTCAAAAGAATTATGCTGGGAAAATTTTAGAGTGCCACTTAAAATTGTTGAATGAAATTCGCGTGGGTGGATATCTCCCTGATAGGGTTACCAACCTTATTCTCCAATACTTGAGTACCAGGTTGGTATATTACATGGTGAACCTGTTCTTTGTTATTCTTTTCCTTAAGTGGACACTCAAATTTATACTTTGGATTACATTAGAAGGTTCATTTTGTTCTTATTGCAACTATGCTATGATTGACTTCTCTTGGGATTGATATTTTAGTCTTTATGAGTCACAAGTATCGGGTTTTGTAACCTGAGAGAAATACCATTGCCAGATATTGATAATTTTATGCTGTAGTTTATTTGTAATTATTGAATCAGATGTGAAACTCTTAACAATAATGTAATGTTTGAACATGGCCCCTGTTATTAGTTTTACACTGCAGTGTATTTGCAGATGTAAAATACTAATACTGTGATGTTCGGTGTGGTGATCATTGGACTCATTGTCTGAAACTAGTCAAACAGCTCAAAATTGATACACATTGACCGAATTTTGTGAGATTTCTTTTTTGTGGGGGGGGGGGGGGGGGGATTTCAGGACTTGTATTTGTCTTGGTTTGCCTAGACTCTAATTAGCGACTCTACACGAGTCACATGCCCTGTGAAAACAACAATCCTGCAAAACTTCTTTTCCCCATATATTTCATATACAAAACTGGGATTTATTCTTCTTCTACTTGGCGCAGCTGCAGATCTGCGATCGAGTAGATCAGCGCCTCAGATGGGGTTGATCTAATCCAACGAGGGGATTCCAAACAAGAGAGCATTCATAACCATGACAATCACCACAATAGGGTAGAAAACTCATGACAATTGAATTAATTGATCATAGCATGCCTTACAATGAGACACTGATCAACCATATATAGGTGGGGGTGGGTGGGTGAGGTGATTTCAGGACTTGTAGTTGTCTTGGTTTAGTGATTTTTTTTTTTTTTTTTTTTTTTTGGGGGGGGGGGGGGGGGGGGTTGTGATTTCAGGACTTGTATTTGTCTTGGTTTGCCTAGACTCTAATTAGCGACTCTACACGAGTCACATGCCCTGTGAAAACAACAATCCTGCAAAACTTCTTTTCCCCATATATTTCATATACAAAACTGGGATTTATTCTTCTTCTTCTTGGCGCAGCTGCAGATCTGCGATCGAGTAGATCAGCGCCTCAGATGGGGTTGATCTAATCCAACGAGGTGATTCCAAACAAGAGAGCATTCATAACCATGACAATCACCACAATAGGGTAGAAAACTCATGACAATTGAATTAATTGATCATAGCATGCCTTACAATGAGACACTGATCAACCATATATAGGTGCATACGACGGTGGATCCCTCTTAGTTAAGGAAAGTCTTGTGCAGCAAGATAATCCTAGCACAACTCACAATGGAAATAAAATTTGGAATCAAATTACAAAACTAACTAATTTCTACTAATTTAGAAACTCTCTAATTAAGGGATAGGGATCTCTGATCTTGGACAGATCTTTGATCATGTGGGGCCATCAAGGCCTACTTGCTTGTGATCTGAGCCGGACCTTGGGTTGGACTAGATCACTTCTTCTTGTATAGCAAACATTTTGGTCAATTGAAGTTCTCAAGCTTTTAACTAGCCATACAAAACATAACTACTTTGGATGTATCTGTGTTTCTTACCCATATAAATAATATCCTATTAGGTGCTCCTAGAATTTCAGTTTGGGAATAACTTTATGGAAAACACCCTTTTGAGGGAGTTGTAGCCTTTATATATGATGGAGAGACAGGAGAGAAGAAAATGAAAATGGAGGTTTTTTTTTTTTTTTTTTTGGGGGGGGGGGGCGTGTGGTTTCCATAGAAATGATATTTAGGAGTATCATGGGGGTTTCCATAGAAATGATATTTAGGAGTATCATGGATATTTTAAACTGTAGAGTTACTAAAGACATGGTTGCAAAATGGATTGAGTGGAAAATTAGGATGGGCAGGGCCAACCGAAAATTGATGAGTTAAGGCTTTGATGATTTTTTTTTTTAATTTTTTTAACTAGTGAATGGTGAGGATTTAACTAGTGAATTGGTTTCATGCCTGGGAGATCAACCATGGAGGCTATCTTTCTCCTGAGGAGGTTAATGGAACAGTATAGAGAAGGCCAGAGAGATTTACATATGGTGTTCATTGACTTGGAGAAGGCCTATGACCGGGTTCCTAGGGAGATTCTATGGGGAGTACTGGAAAAGAAAAGAGTGTGTCGCATATATTGAGGCGATAAATGATATGTATGATAGAGCCGTGACATCTATAAGGACGACTGGCGAAGAGACTAAGGAGTTTCCTATCACGATTGGTCTACACCAAGGCTTAGCGTTAAGCCCGTACTTGTTTGCCCTAGTTATCGATGAGATTACAAGACATATTCAGGATGAGGTGCCATGGTGTATGCTATTTGCAGATGACATTGTTTTAGTAGATGAGACGAGAGAAGGAGTGAATAAACGTTAGAGACAAAAGGGTTTAGGCTAAGTCGATGCAAGACGGAATATATGGAGTGCAAGTTTAGCCAAAGTAGGACACTTGGTAACATAGAAGTAAGTTTAGGCACACAAAAGATTGTAGAGAAAGAAAACTTTAGGTACCTTGGAGCGATGGTGCAACAGGATGGAGGGATTGATACTGATGTTAGTCACAGGATTCAGGCCGGGTGGACCAAATGGAGGAGTGCTTCAGGGGTCTTGTGTGATCGGAAAGTCCTCCTCAGGGTTAAAGGAAAGTATTATAAGGTGGCGGTAAGACCAGCATTGTTATATGGATCAGAGTGTTGGGCAGTAAAGCATAATCATGTTAAGAAGATGGAAGTTGCGGAGATGAGAATGCTAAGATGGATGTGCGGGATCACAAGGAGAGATAGGATTAGGAATGAGGAGATTAGGGGCAAAGTAGGAATAGCACCGATTGGAGATAAAATGAGAGAAAATCGACTAAGATGGTTTGGCCATGTTAGAAGGCGTCCAATGGAAGCACCTGTTAAAAGGTGTGAAGGCATAGAGATTGCCAGGAGTAGGAGAGGGAGAGGGAGACCCAAGAGAAGTTGGAAAGAAACTATTAAACATGACCTTGCCTACATGGATCTAACGGAGGACATGGCCCTAAACATATTTGATTGGCGTCGTCAAATCCATATAGCCGACCCCACCTAGTGGGAAAAGGCTTGGTTTGGTTTGGTTTGGTTTGGTTAGTGAATGGTGAGGATTTAGTTGTTGATACTGGCTATTATGTCAAGGTTTCCTTTTGGTTTTGCTTATAAAATGATTTAAAGAAGAAATATAATTTTGGAGGTATTTGTTCTTTTTTTTTCTCAAATGGTTTATGTATTTCTTCTTTGTTGGAATTAGTTCTCTGAGATTTCCCCTTTTATATAATGAGTTTCATTCTTGCAAATTCCTTTGCAATAATTAAAATCTAGTTCACTTGCTTCTTCCCTCTGGAGTGCTCTTGGATTTTTCTTTTTCTTTTTAAATGTCTGATTACACGTGTCCTTTTAAGGTATAGTACAAATTCATCTGTCCTTGTGAAAATGATATGTTCAATTCTTTGTTCTTGTCAAAATGATTTGTTCAAGTCTCACTTTTGTTCTATTTCTAACACCATTTCTAAATGCATTTCTAAATGCATCATAGAATGCGTTTTGTCTATACATTTTGTTTGAATTTATTCCATTGAAATCAAAATTGGTGAATAACCTTTAGGTTACTATCAGTCTAAACCCTAGTGAACTGAAATAATTTATATTTTCGAATAAAGCTTTAATTTTTTCTAAAGAAAGCATGTAATCTATGATACCCAGATACGGCAACTTACTCATGGTACCGGTGCAGACACGGTACCATACGGGTACGGGATACCGCAAGATACGGTAGGGATACGGTGCAAAAGAAAAGGGATACGGCTGTCTTGTATTTTATATAAAAATAAATAAAAAATTGAGGAAATCCAGCTTCCTCGACCACCCACAACCTCAGCCCCTGCTCTTTGCCAAACCCCTTCCCCTAAACCTCCATCCCCCAGACCAGAGGAGTAGGAAAAAAAAAAACAGAGAGGAGAAGAGAAAAAAAAAAAAAAAAAACTGCAGCGTACCTGCACCGACGTCGCCATAGCCGACTCCCATCTCCATCTCCATCGTCCGCCACCATCAGGGGCAAAGATCTCCTCGCCTCCGCCACCATCGTCGCCCTCTTCTCCCTCATGTTTCTCTTCTTATCAAAGGGCAGAGAGAGTATGTTCTTTTATCTTTTCCCTGTCACGTGTCTCCCAGACTCCCACTCCAATTTTTTACTTTTATATTTGCTTCACATCATCTCTGTCATCACGTGGGTATGTTCCCCACTCCAAATTCCCACTCTTATTTCATAGTGGGGCAAGGCCCATGTGTCCCCACTCAAATATCAAGTGAGGCAAGGCCCATCTTGTGGGCTTGAGATCAAGTCCAGCTCGGCTCAGCTATATTAAAAATAAACAGCAGCAAAATAAGAAAACCTTTACTCTTTAAAGATCTTTTCTCCAATTTGACAGCTCCATCAAAATAAAAAAAAATGTATATTCCATTTAAAATAAACTCCTAATTAAATATTTATATTTATATATTTTCAATAACGCCGTACCCGTATCCGTGTCCTAAAATTTTGAAGTTGACGTATCGGACGCTCGTTCCCGTGTCCCGTATCCGTACCCGTGTCCGTATCCGGGCATCATAGCATGTAATGTTATCATGTAAGGTTAGGCACAAAATCTTCCTTTTTCTTGGGAATTATCAACAGCGAAACTTACTTTGTTAGTTGGAACTTGGAATCTTTTGTAGCAGACTTTTGTTTGAGTTTAAGAGGAATATCTTCATTTTGTTTGTTATTTTCATCTGCAGCATTTCAAAGAATAGCATGTATCAGTTGCTGCAGCCCCAACTTGACATTCTTCTTTTTGAGATAATCTTTCCACTTATGTGCTTCAATGACAATGACCAAAAGTTATGGAATGAAGATCCTCATGAATATGTGAGGAAAGGTTATGGTGAGCCTTTATCATCCAATAATTTTACTCCTATGATTTTCTAATCGTTTCCTTTAGTTTCAATGTTAATATGCATACTTGGTATAAGCTCGTAATGCTTTTTGTGCAGATATTATTGAAGACTTGTATAGTCCTCGAACTGCTTCAATGGATTTTGTGAGTGAGTTGGTCAGGAAACGAGGTAAAGGAAACCTTCAAAAGTTTGTTCAGTTCATTGTGGAGATTTTTAAAAGGTAATACTGCTGTTTACTGCCAACTTTGAGCCTTCTTTTATCAAATCTGGTTAAGTATTTCTATTTTTGTAAATTTGTTTCTTGTGTAATACAGATATGATGACGCATCTGTAGAATATAAGCCATATAGACAAAAAGATGGTGCTCTTCTTGCTATTGGTGCACTGTGTGATAAATTGAAACAAACTGAACCCTATAAGTCTGAGCTTGAGCGTATGTTGGTGCAACATGTTTTTCCCGAGTTTAGCAGTCCTGTTGGTCACCTTAGAGCAAAGGTTTGCGACTTCTATTTCCCTTTTTTTTTTTTTTTGTTCGTGTGAATGCAGCAAATTAATTGCTCCCAATGCTTGCAACTGCAATATATGTTTGATTATTGCTGGCTCTGCAGGGTGAGAGAATAATTTACTATTATTGTTGTGATATCTCACAAGTCTAAAATGGTTGTAATTGCAAAGATAGATCCTTTGTTTCTTTTCTAATGCTAAAGGTGTTCGGTATTTTAGTGGGTCCATTACTGGCAAAGGAATGTGCAAAAGGAATTGTGAGCAGCTTTTGGAATATTGAATATGTGCATGCAAATTTCAAAACATAAATTATTTTTGTTGCTTAGAAGCTCTCATCTGTTTTCAGAAGTTCCTAAATATCAGAGGATTCACAACACGAATTACTTTTGTACCTTAAAACTGAAGTAAGAAATTCAGTTATTCCTTAAAAGGTGCTATATTCTTCTAGAAAATTGTCACTATTACCATCCTTTTTTTTATGATAACCTTGCCAATTTTAGTTAATTAGTTTGTTAGGTCCTTTGTCAACTTCACACAATCATGATCAGTCCCACTTTCCCTCCACACACAAGGAGAAAATGATTTGTGCCATTGATTGGCCATGGAGAATTGTATCTCAAGTGAGTTGTAACATGCTACTTGTATAATTGCTAGGAGAACATATTACATGCGATGGAATTCTTTGGGTTATGGCTTGTACAAAGGAACTTGTGTGGTTTTGCTGGTTATTATACCTTTGTACAGTCTTGGAAGTTGCCGCTATAATAAACTAGGCTAAAGTCTAAAAATAGTTACCATGTAATTTCAGTACACTTCGATTGGTAGTTTATAATTTGCGAGCTGCGTTACCTATGAGTACCCTTTTTTTGACCAGTAATCCAATGTCATTTCCTGATCAAAAGATTTAAGAGTCAGCTGAGTTTGACTTTACATCTAGAGAGTTGCAGAATTGCTCAAGTAACATAGGACCTGCGTGCCAAAGTTGGAATCGTACCAACTCAAGTGTCTATAACCATGAAGTTGTACTCTGTGTGTGTGTGTGTGTGTGTGTGTGTGTGTGTGTGTGTCTGCGCGTACTTGTTTAGACTTGTGCAGTATGTTAGAGCAATTGTGAGATATCAAAACTCGATTTTTGTTAGATTCAAGCATTCAAAATAAAAGATACTTTTTTTAAAGAACTGAAATTTGGGGACATCAATTTATGAGCTCTATTTTATATCATCAAGCCACCAGATGCTATAGAAATGCTGATAAGATCCAAACCTATATTCCCGTCATATCAATAAGCGTTAACCAATATGCCCATCAAACACCCAAATGATACTCCCAACACTCTTGAAAAGATCAACATTAAGCTCATTATGATGCTTTGTAGATGGATTTCTCAAGCCCATTTAACGGTTGTAACTGATGGAGCTTCTAAGGTTATAGAGTTATTCCTCTACTGTCATCATTTATGTATTGCTGAAATCCCGTGAATTGCTATTACACCCTTTATCTAAAAGTAATTTAATGAACCATCACATATCATCCTCATGATCAACAAAAAAGAGTAACCTATGGCTTTCTGACTGGTAACATATAATCCTACTCAGGCATATTGTAGTTAGTGTTACACCCTTTATCTAAAAGTACTTTAATGAACCATCACATATCATCCTCATGATCAACAAAAAAGAGTAACCTACTGCTTTCTGATTGGTAACATATAATCCTAAAACATATTGTTATTAGTGCAAACAACATCTTTCTTAATCACTGACCAATGCATGATCAACCTGAGTGCAAATCTGAATCACCTGCAGCATGGCCATGGGCTTAACCATCCTCTTCTCTGACTTGATCAATCCAACAACCATTCAAAAAAAAAAAAAAAAAAAAAAAAGACTTGATCAATCCAACAGATATGAGTTGTCTCTAGCAAAAACTCCTCTAGTGGCATAGGAGAGCAAACACTTAACACAATTTAGATATTGTGTTTTTCCTTTGATCTGTAGGTTGAGATGTTATGTTTCTAGCTAATTACAATGTGATTCAATGGACTCCTTGGGAATATTTTCTTTAGACTTACTTTTTTTTTTTAATCAGTAATAGTAAAATTTCATTAAAGAGAAAGAAGGTACAACTCAGAAAATCATACAATAAACCTCTCATAGATGAACCAGTAGAAGAGAAATATACCAGCCACCAACTACAACTACATTATAGGAGCACTAAGATTACATGACCAATCTACCGCTTGCTTAGCTAGACAATCCGCCATTTCATTTGCCGATCTACTGACGTGCTGAAATGGAACCCGTAAGCTTGATACTAAGATTAATTTCATTGAGGAGGAATTGCATTTTCCAAGGTCCTTCCATAGATTTCACCTAGGAAATGACATTTGTTGAGTCACTCTCTACAATTAGATTTTGTTGAAATAAGGTAAGATAAATGCGAAGAGCTTCCAAGATGGCCAGAACTTTTGCTTCATTAGAGTCTTTGGTCCTAACATGCTTGGAAAGCATATAAATACTATCCCCTTTGTGATTTCTCAGGACACCCCCAATGCCAGCATCTACATTGAACTTTAGAACTCTGTACGGAGGAAGGCACCAACAAACTTTCATTTTCTTTTTGAAACCTCCCATCTTTAAACATTCTCCCCAACTATGCATGACGTTATCAATCTTGATATCTGCAAATTCCTTTCTAACACAAGCCCATTTGGCAATCCTTAACTGCACAAGAGCCAATAGCTCCTCCCTTGACGATTCTTTACAGTGGAAAATTCTATCATTCATGTCTTTCCAAATTAACCAAAGGATTGAAAGAGGGATGATCCTCCATAAAATCATACTGTTTCCAACCAACAGCGTCCCCTTCCAAGCCTCAAAAAGCACTGCTACAGAACCTGGAAAACATAAACTCACACCATATGCTTTAAGGGGTCATTTGTCCTTTATGAGTGGGATATGTAAATACAATTTACACATGTAAATGATGAATATTCATAGTTTAAGTATGTAACATTTGCACATGCGTTTCTTTTTACAACGTTTGTCTAATACCATTTTCACATCTTTTTACATGTATTAGATGATTTTGTAAATGATATTTTTTAATCATTAAATTAAATTCTACTGTGATGATATGAACAAGAGACAAAAATGATTTTGATACGTCTTTCATTCAGTCAAATTAGTTCTAGTAAGTAGCAGTTTTGCTGTCTTTAAAATGATCAATATTTCAGTTAAAAAATGGCGATGCACAACTACAAGTCTATAGACTCCCAACACTTGTGAGGAAAAAATGACTAAAGGTTTCTAGGCATCCACAAGTCTTTATGCATCTACCATCTCATGTGTACTGTATATTTATATATATACACGTTCGTGTGTTTCTTCCGTTTTGAAGCTTTTTTTAATGTGTTTGAGGGCGGTTTTGAACCCAAAACCTATTTGATGGAAACGCCCAAAATCAAACCATCCACCTCCAACGGGTGTTGTTTAAAATCACTTGTGTTTTGGTATTTTCTTTTTCCCACCTCAACAGGTGTTTAAATTTTGGTGTGAAATTCTTCAGTTTTGAAGCTTCTTTTAATGTGGTTTGAGGGGGGTTTTGAATACAAAACCTATTTGACGGAAATGCCCAAAACCAAACCATCTTCCTCCAATGGTTGTTCTTTAAACTCACATGTGTTTTGGTATTCTCTTTTTCCCACTTTATCAAGTGTTTAAATTTTGGTGTGAAAATGAGCTCATTTTCACACCATTTACACATCTGAATGACAAACAAGATGCTTAAATAATTGTAGACAAACATGATTAATGCATAAATGTTACGTATATTCTCCATTTACATATGTAAATGGGTGCAGACAAACGACTCCCAAGGAAACACCTCCAAATAAACGAAGCGACATGGCAATGAATAAACAACTGATCTACTCATTCCATCTCCCTCTTGCAAAGGCAACATGTCAGAAATATCAATCGACATCAACCCCCTTCTTCTTAAGTAATCCACTGCTGAGATTTTGCCCCTCACTGCCAACCAAGAAAAAGCCTCCACCAAGTCCCATCCAAATTGAAGCATATGGGGTCCAAACTGCACTTGATGGATCAATCTCCCGGAAGAAGGACAAAGACTTGTAATTGCCTGCCAAATGAATGTATAGTATGTGGATCCACATGTAATCTGGCATTTGGCTAATTATAAGGCCTGATGGGAACATGAGAAAGAAACAAATCCTTATCTCAATATGCGCAGGCAGCTTTATGAACCATTTATTTAATGTTGAAGACCACTACTAGTATCTTGAACGTCATACAAAACTTTTAAGGGGTCATATGTCTTTTACGTATGTGATAGGAAATGGGTTTTACATCCATAGCATGTGCAATATGCAAGTGTACACATGTGATACACATTACCATGTTCGTCAAAATCACCATTTTCACATGAGTAAATGAGTATATCCAACGGTTTTAGATTTTTTTGGATTCTTTCCCAAATTTCTCAAAATCCATGAAGAATCAAGATGTGAAACTTTACATCTTGATGTTTACCATTAATACAAGAATATTGAATGGTTCGGATCATGAATTGGGGGCCATAGAAATCTAGAAAATTAGACCTATAGGTTGGGACTTTTTGGCAGATTACTCAAAACCTATGAAGATTTAAGATAATCAGCTACAAGATCTTGAGGTTTATTAGTTCAATAAACAAATTGAACAGTGTGGATAACAAATATGTGGCCCACATGAATTAAAAAAGCTCTTTGATGGGCCCCACAAGTGAAAGAGAACCTTGTAACTCACTGTACGAATGCCTTTTTGGTTGAGGGGGTGTGAATCACTTTCCCACCTCTACAGGTGAGAAAATTTTGGTGTGTAAATTACACCATTATTACCCCTCATTTATGCACAACATGTGTAAATAAGTGCAAATAAATGCGACGATGTGTAATCATTACACATGGGAATCATTTTCGTATGTAAATGAGCGCAATCAACAACCCCTGGGAGTTGTGGACCTTAAGGTGCCCTTTTAACTAGGTATATTTGCATTAGCTAGATAAGGTATGAAAATTGGGGCAGCTTCTCTCTCTCTCTCTCTCTCTCTCTCTGTGAATTAGAAAACCCCTTGCATGAAAATCTCCCTAATCCTGTGAGATAGAAATTTCTGCAAGTGGGAAATTGATAGTGCGAGATGCCTGCACTTAATTATATTCTTGCGGACACCTCTGGTCAGATCAGGCCCAACTAGTATGCTATTCATAGTATATTCTTTTATAGATTGGATCACAGCAATACCCTTAAATTCATACACGTCATCATTCTGCAAGATCACGTTTTTTCACGAGGCTTCATTTGTATCATCAACGTCATCATTTATTATTAGGGTAGTGATTACATAAGGTTGAGCACCATGTGGTCAAGTAGGATTGAATTGAACTTGTACATGTGTGGTACACTTTATGAATCGTTCAAAAGATATGCCTGCCCTTGTTACCTATATAGGCTCACAATTTACTTTGGCAATCACTGTCTGTTGAGGACATATTTCAAAAGATGTGGTTAAATCAAATATTAATCATGTTTTCTTAAAAAAATAATTTTATACGCAACGAGGACTGGATAACATGGATCCTTGCATCGGAATACAACCCAAATTTCGTTTCAATTGGAGTGAGGTTCAGTTGGACGCATGTGAAAAACGTGGCTAAATTGCCATTTTCCAATCTAATGGTGAATGCAACTCTTAGTGAATGTAACCTATGCGCGAAATTATGTCTATATATATAATCAGATTTTCTATTCAATGTGTATCACATTATATGCGTCTAAATCATCTGATAGTTCCTTTCTCTACACACTCCAAATTTCAGGCTAATTGGAGTAAGGTTGACCACTTATTGGACATGCATGAAAATATGGCTAAATTGTCTCTACATCTGATAGTTCCTTGTCTCTACACACTCCAAATTTCAGGCTAATTGGAGTAAGGTTGACCACTTATTGGACATGCATGAAAATATGGCTAAATTGTATTTCTCAAATCTAATGGATAGTGTAAGTCTAAGTGGACTGAAATTTCATGTATTTGTGGAGGATGAATTGCAGATCTATTGTACAGTCCCGATCACCATAGGTGGCCCCATTGTGCATGTAAAATAACTGTGTTAATGATTCATTATTAATAACTGCTTTAATCACAGTTTTTCTTCAGTCAAGGGTCGATGTTGCTTTAATCTAGGGAATAAAAATTGTAAGAAAAATGATTACCTCAAACTTTATATGTTTTTTCTGTAAGAATCTTTCTTTTCTCTTCTCTCTTTCTTTGTCTCTCTTTCTTTCTTCTTTCTTCTTCTCTTTTTTTTTTAATCCTTTGTATTTTGTGATGCTGCTTTAGAGGATAACTCTGGTTCTACTACTTATTTTGGTGAACCTTGATGTCTGGATCTGATTTTAATTCATTGTTCATCCTTGCCTTTTCTTTATATGTTACTTAAGCTTGTATTCCAGCAAATTGATACGTCTAATTCATGGAATATTAGGCTGCGTGGGTCGCTGGCCAGTATGCTCATATAAACTTTTCAGATCAGAACAATTTCCGCAAAGCATTCCATAGTGTTGTTTCAGGATTGCGGGATCCAGAGCTTCCAGTACGCGTTGATTCAGTATTTGCATTGCGCTCATTTGTTGAAGCTTGTAAAGGTCTGCTCTTTCAATTGTTCAACCTGTGTGCTTTCTTAACATCTTTGAACATTTGGATTGCAATAATTCCCATCCCCTCTTGCAGATTTGAATGAAATCCGTCCCATTCTTCCTCAATTACTTGATGGTACGTGGTCTCTTACTTTTTTAATTATATTACTTGCTATTGATTTCTCTGTCTCATTTGCATTAATTGGAATTCTGCAGAATTCTTTAAGCTCATGAATGAGGTTGAGAATGAGGACCTTGTGTTCACACTTGAGACTATTGTGGACAAGTTTGGGGAGGAGATGGCTCCTTTTGCTCTTGGCTTATGCCAGAATCTGGTACGATTTTACTTCTATGGTGTTGGACTACATTTGTTTGGGTAACCGAATTCCTTTCTATAATGCGCTCTCCACAATTCTGTTTTTTTCCACTTTTAGGCTGCTGCGTTTTGGAAGTGTATGGATACCTCTGAAGCCGATGATGAGGCTGATGATCCAGGTGCTTTGGCTGCTGTTGGTTGTTTGCGTGCCATCAGCACAATTCTTGAATCTGTGAGCAGGCTTCCTCATCTTTTCCCTCTGATAGAGCCTACTCTATTACCCATAATGCGTAGGATGTTGACTACCGATGGACAAGGTATGTATATATACCCCCCTACATGGTCCAATTTGAAAATTCATGCGTCTAGATCTGTATGCGCGCTCTAAATCCTCCATTTTCATTTTTTTCTTATTTAATATTGTACAATGGATTACATTTTGTTGGAAAGTTGAATTGTTTATATTCTCCCAAAGTTAGAGAAATGAATATGTGCTACTGTAATTGTATTGATTGATAAATTTATCTTATGGTGCATGCTTAATGAAAGGACCCGCATATGATACGTGATTGTATTTAGGAGAGAGAGATGTTTTATTCCTAAATAAACTTCTTGTACAGAACTTCTATGCACTGAAGGGACTTGTACACCCCCTTATCTTAGTCACTATTGGAAAGAGAAAAACAGCAAATTCTAATATTTTCCAATATTCCAGAATTTTTGGATAAGTTTTCAAAAAATCTTGACCACCTTTTCAATTCACACCATTATGCCGCTATGTATCGCCCCACTGCGTAGCGTTTTAGCTGCCGGCTGCTTCACCCATATCAACTGCTATTTTGATCCTTGCTGCAAATTCCACATCAGTTGAGACATTCATATCTTCAACTTTGAAGATCACTACAATAAGACTCAGATGACTTGTATCGTCTGGTGAAAGTTCAAGTTCTGATTGATGGTTGAATACTTTGGCAGTGAGATATTTCTAGACAGACCATTAGAGATTTTCCAAGTGAGGATTTTCAGATATAGAAAGCGAATCTGTGAGAAACAGATAATTTGTAACAAAGATTCAGTTATATAAAAAGAATTGTCAAGTGTCATTTGATGATGGTGACATAAAGAGTGCCTATTATTTTTAACTAGGTAGAGAATTATTTAGACAGCCTACTCGACTACATTCATTTCCCCCCTAATTTTTTGATAACCTTTACAACTTCTTGTGTATTATTTTCAATTTCTATTGGTCTTTTGTGAATTACCTCTATTATTTCTTCTTTTTCAGAGATTTATGAGGAAGTTTTGGAAATTGTGTCATACATGACATTTTTTTCTCCTACGATTTCGATGGAGATGTGGAGCCTTTGGCCTTTGATGATGGATGCTTTGGCGGAATGGGCTATAGATTTCTTTGAAAGTAAGTTATCATTCGGTAAAATTTCTTTTACCTGTAAAGTGCATTTGTCTTAGTTCCTATCATATGGAGTAGATGTTGTATCTTCTCCTCTTTTTTTTTAATTAAACGTTGATACCTTTTTGTTATTATTCAGGTGTCGATATTTTTAATTGATGCCAGCATGTTCAGAAAATTGATATCATATTACAAATCATTCAAGGGGTTGAATTGAATCATATCATGAAAATTTTTTATTTTTCTTTTTTGAAATCATATTATAAATCCTGCAACTTGCGATACAATTCTTTGTATTGTCAAAAAAAATAAATATATTTTTTATTTTTCTTGTAAAAAAGAAAAAAAAATTGAAAATTTAAAAACTATGTAATGAAATTAGTACTTCATAATCCACCATTTTTCATCACTAGAAGCATCAATATGGTGTGAAAGACTGATATGAAGAACATCATTGATATATGCTAGCTAATATATCATAAATGATGTGTGAATAGTAAAAAATATGATTTTAGGATATCAACAATACTGGGGAAATAAAGGAGTCACAATGTTTTCTTTTTGTTCTTTTTAAGTCAAAATAAAAAAACATAATTAACGTTATCAACAGTACATGGTTACCTGAAGGAAGTGTTCATAATGAAAAAATGGGAAAAAAATATAAAAAAAGAATGTGGGACAAAACCCATCCATGCAGTCGAACACAACATTCTCATGCCAATTGCTTATTTGTTAAAAACCTCTTCAAAATCCCACAAATGATAAGAATTGTTTTTAATCACTAGATCATGCAACAAAATATCATTTGAATCAGCCAAGACCGCTTTGGTTTTTGCAATTTATCGGTAGCGGATAAATTGGGTGTATCAGTCGGTATGGCCTGATATGCATCGAATGTCGCCAAGAGCCCCTCTTTCCTATGCTCTTTTGTAATGGAAAGATTGTGAGGAGAGTTGCATCCATAGATCAACCCTTAGGGCGTGTTTGGATCTGCATTGAAGTGAATGATTGTAAAGTGAAGTGTCAAATCAATGTAAAGTGGGAAGAACTTTATTGGTGAAGTTGACTTTGTCAGAAAGAATACTCTGTTTGGTTGCTAGTGGTAAAGAATGAAACTATACTTCACCGTGTCTGGACAAGTGTCAAATCAATGTAAAGTGGGAGGAACTTTATTGGTTAAGTTGACTTTGTCAGAAAGAATACTCTGTTTGGTTTTTAGTGGTAAAGAATGTAACTATACTTCACCGTATTTGGACAGTTAATGGATTGAAGGTGCAACACACAACTTATCTTTCACATCAGTGTAAGTGGTGGGTCACTGTCCAGCCTAAGTTGACTCCACATTAGTAAAAAACGTGTTTGGGTTCTCCAGGTAGCATAGTGCAATTTCCCTCCAATGTTTTCATACTGCATTCTAACCAATGCTTCTGAATTATGCAGAAATGTTCAAACTTTGGAAAATAAACCATAGCTAGTTCACACATTTAATTACACACATATCCATCTTGCTCAAAAAAATGCAGCCCACTCGCAAATTAAGTACAACTGGCAAGTAAATATTAGCATCCCAAACAGCCATGAGGATGGGGCCTCCAAATCATACGCTCTGTATTTAGGTAGCTGGATACACAACTTGACATCCCAACAATACATTTTAAACATAATCATGTTTTTAATATCTAGGCAACCTCATGCTATCAGTAACATTCTGGGATGCATAGACATAAACCTCCGGCATGTCTGAGTTTAAATTTTATCAACTCAGCCATACATACCAGCCAGCATAGTCTCAATTAAATAGGTGCCTTTTGAAAGTGAAGTAGGTTGCCAAAATATTAATTTTGGCTTTTAGTTAAAAAAGTCCATTTTAAAAATATAATAACCAAACAAGCTTTTAAGGGCTTTTAGGCTTTTTGAAAGCCAAAAGCTTCAGAAAGAACTTGTAGTAAAAAAAAAAAAAAAAAAAAAACTTTAAACCTGTGAGTATTTTCCGTGAATTATATTTTTACATTAGGTTTATTTTCTACAATTTTTGCAGAGAATAGATTCAGATGCCCAAGCTAGAACAGGTTCAGTTTCCACATCATGGTCGAACCCACTTTAGAAAGATTTCTGCCCCTTAATTGGGACCATTTTAAGTTTCACATGGCTGTGGAAGTAGATGGTGGGGACAGATGGGAATGGATTCTACACTGACAAGAGGACTGTTGTTGGTCAAATGTGTTACTCTCTTGAGAGGCAGTCATGGTTCTTGTCTTATGAATACCACCCTCGTAACCATATTACCATAGTTCACACGCCTGTATACATTTCACTCACTCTCCCACACCCAACCCCCCACAACGCCCCCCTGAACTCACACGTATAATTGACAATCTTACTATATTTTTTATGGTATGATTTTTGTAAGCCCACAATATCATCCATGCAATGGTGGCTGTTAGAATGCAAGACATTGCGCCCCTCTTGATCATCAATTGGACAAGCACGATCTTTGTGCGAACTGCAGTGAGCAAATGCGTGGCGGGAAAGCAGAAGGGAAGGGTGGAGTTTTCGTTTTTAATTTTTTCTTTCCCTTCTCCCTCTCTCTTTTTACCATAAAATCTCACAGCGCCCGACTCTAAAAAAAGGGTGCTAAGTAATCTCAGAGCAGCGGGATCGCTGTCTTGACCTTGTGAAAGATATCCCTACACATCAATGCATACTTAGGAGTGAAATACTCTCATGACCTTACCCATCCATGGGGTCCATCCATGGAATCTAAACGGATAAAAATCAAGATCATCCTACATACTGGTGTTAGGTCATAATTCACTCCAATCTAAATTAGTCCGATCATCAATTGATCAATTGTTAAAAAGTGATTAAAAATACACAAATCAAAGGGAGTGAGTCGCCATGCAATAAATCTAATGGTGGGCCAAACTCGGACTGAAGTCAAATTTCTACCAAAGCACCAACATAAGAGTTCTTAATTTTGGGTGATTTGGATTTTCGTAGATGGGCCCTTCTAATAGATTCATATGCTTGAGGATAGAGAACTAAATGATGCATGTCCCCATATGTTATTGTTCTGTGAGATAACAACAGAGGTGGTTTTTTTTTTTTTTTCTTTTATTTTTTGAATGGTATAACAGCAGCAGTAATATCACATGGCACGTGCCTTGTGACACAGGATTTTATGAAGGACCATTTTATTTGCTTACATGAGTCTTATATTATTTAACTGTTTTCCATTCTAAATATTTTTTATATTATTAATTTAATTTTACTGTTCTCAAAAAATAGATATTATTTAATTACCATGATATGGTACTGTAGGGGCGCCATACGGGCAGTGTTCAAGTGGAGTTCAAGTAGGATAAAAATTCTCATGCTCTTGACCCAACTCTGGATCTGGACTTGACATTAGTTCCCGTTAGACCCCGATCCAACTCTCTTTCATATAGGGGACCCTAATGTGAGTAGAACTGATAAACCCTCAATAGACAAAGGAGCGTGCAGCCATAGTTATCAGAATCCTACGATTCGTATCCCGAATCTTTAAGGAAAATGATTCATATTTATGTAATGAATCCCATTTACAAATGAATCTTAGGATTCATGTATGAATCCTACGATTCAATACTATTGAATCTAACGATTCAAGTGATTCGACTAAGCGAGAATGGCCATAGCCAATAAGCTAATATTAATATTCTTTTACCCATTTTTTTTCTTTATTCTCTCTTTCTTTTATCGCTTGTATTATTAAAAAGTTATTTAGTAGTTAACAAAACCTCGTAATAATTTTTTACGGCTTTGATAAGGTTTTAAAGATGAATAAAGAACATGCATTTAACTAAAGCATTCGATTGTCTGTATGGTGCTTGTTTATATCTTCTTGTTTTTTTAATCTATTTTGGTTTTTTTCTTCATGAAGACTTTCTTAACTTTAAGAGATATCTTACCATGTAAGATTGATGGTTTGGATTTTATTTTATTTTTATATTCTGATTTAAAGATAATAAAAAAATCTATATTGATACTTTAAACTTATTCAACTACATGTAATAATATGTCATAATGTTCTTGATATGATTGTATGATATACTACTATAAATGGAAAAATGAATGGTTATGAATAATTACTTTTTTCTTTTTCTTCTAATTTTTAATTATTTTTTATTTTTATTAGAAAAATAAAAAATCCTACGATTCACGATACGATTCGCGATTTGATTCGATTCATTGGTATGAACGATTTACAAAACGATTCCGATTTTGAAAACTATGCGTGCGCCGTGCAGCTACTGCCAATTCCTACATAAGGTAGAGGTTGCTGATAGGTGTTGGTGGTGAGGAGTGTAAATATCATTATAAAAGATGGTTGGTCACTCCTCAATGGACATACGACTGTTCTTTCCTAACTCTTATCTCTGTCTCTTCCTCTCTTCATGCCCTTTCATAATATAACAAGGAGGAGCAGTGAAACAAGAAATTAGGGAAGGAAAGAACTGAATGTTGTGCATCTAGAGGCAAATGGAAGAGTAGGGCTCGTATTAACCTAATTGACCTGGTTGTTCCAATGCGGCACCCATGTGTTTTGAATTTGAGCTAGACCTGGCCCATTCAAGGTAGCACTCATGTGTTATATTTCATGACCGGATGAAGCCCATATGGCGAAGTCCTCTTGGATGAATCCAAAGGCAACATTATATGGGAACTCTAATTTTTAAATTACTTTCGGTAGAGACTGCTAACCCCAAGTTGTTCTAGTTGGGGTCCACATGAAATGACACATCTTGAATTTTAGGTGGGGCTGTTTCATTTACGTACAAGGGTTATGTTATATTGTATAATTATTTTTTCATTGTAAAATATTTAATATATTATATGCTAAAAGCTACTTTTTATGTCCTAAACAAATGACCTTGAGTGCTTTGCTGATGAAAGGCAGGCACAAGAGTGTTACTTAACAAATGACCTTTTCTGCATTAAAGCTGCCTAAAAAATGCTGCTTCTAAGAAGCTACTTTTAAGAAAACACTTTTGTCCTTTTAAGAAGCGCAACCAAACACTCTCATTAGTCAGTAGCAGAACAAATTCTGATCTTACTGTTAAGGGTTAAAAGAAAAAAAAATGTTTGCTCACGATGATTAGGAGAATCCTTCCACCAAGTCTTCTTTTGATCATTGTACGGATGATTCTAACCTTCTGATTTTGTGGAAGGAGGATTGTGCTATAGTAGAAGGAACGCTGTAAGAAATCTGTGATTTTTTTTAATCAAATGATCATGTTAATTAACTGTGAATATATTCACTAATCACCATCCAGCCGATGATGTTGATCTTGGGCAAGAAGATCCTATTATAAAACAGGATCAGATAGAAGAAAATCTTGTGGACTCTGATGTAAATGATTAACTAGCAGTGGTTGATGATCTTGAAGCTGTTGGTTATTAGCAATTGAGATCAACAACCAAGCATCCGTAAATCATACTTACAAGTGAGTTCACTGGATGAGTGCAAATATCCCTTGCTTTTGATGTCCAGATGGGGGTAGATAAGAAGTAGAGTGATCCACTGACATATATGGCAAGGTCTAGTCGTTTAATGGTGCCGTCCAACTTGATTGATCAAAAGAACGAAGGGTTCTTTAATAATCTGTGTGCAGGGTCACTGATTGAAAATGACTGCAGCTGCAAATCTATGTATGCCTTGTAACGACTTTGGAGGTCCCCCCCCCGGGCCACTATGCACTAGCCATTGGAGAAGGTTTAAAAAAAATGAAGAGAGGTATAACTTGTTTAGGCATTGTTGGGCAAAACTGAACAAATAACTTTTGAGGCTTCACTCTTGATGAAAACCTAGTGGTCTTTTACTAATTCAAATGCATTTAAGTGTACCCTAGCATTTACGACTTGTTTTCAAATTCATTTCCTGTATTTATGTGGGACATTGCATAGCCTATCCCTATCTCTAATGCCTTTGTGCTGCTATTTTCCTTGCATCGATAAAACGTAAGTGGCATTGATGCTGATTACTTAGTAGTTAGTAATATCCTTCAAATTTTTTATTTTTTATTTTTTGAATGATCCTCTAATTTGTTTTCTTTCTCATTCGTCTGAAAAAATGTTGTTTTGGTTGCTGAAAGTTTGGTAATGCACTTAAATCTGGCTTGATATCATTTATTGCAGTTGATTTCAGTTTTGAGAAAAATGTTCCGGCTTGAAAGTTGTCTTGTCTGGATATTGCATGATTCACATTTCCTTTGTGCCTATTTTGTTTTAGGATGAATGCTGGATACAAGTAGTCAGTGGGACCCTGCCAAGTGGCTATTATATATTGAACTGTTGCACAAAACTAGACTGTTTTTAAGCATTTGATTGTGGTAAAATCACGACTAATCAAGTACTGAAATAATTAATTGCCATATATTTGCTCTGTGGCCCATGTATCTAGGACCATGCTGTGAAGCTTTTTTCATTTGAATGTTAATATAAAAAAAAAAATTCCTATTTTTATACTAATGCATTTATGAGTTCCATGGTAGATGAATAGATACTTGTGTAAATCATCTGTATCTGGCAATTTTTTGTAGAAACCAATTCTTATAAGTTCTGTTGGTCTCCATTAATGCAGACATTCTAGTTCCACTGGACAATTACATATCCCGGAGTACGGCACATTTTCTCACGTGCAAGGATCCTGATTACCAACAAAGCCTTTGGAATATGCTTTCATCCGTGAGTACCTTTAATCATCAAATATTAAGATTGTGATCATAGTACTGAATTAGAAAGATGTTTTTTTTAACCCAGCTTTTCAATACTAAGAAAAAGCTATTAGACAAGCCAGTCGATAGAGATTGTTTATTGCTATACAGTGTTCTGTGTGATCTGAACTGTGGTCACTTGTAATGCACAGGTAATGGCTGATAAAAATATGGAGGACCATGATATTGAGCCTGCTCCCAAGCTTATACAAGTGGTGTTTCAAAATTGCAAAGGTCAGGTGGATCATTGGGTTGAGCCATACCTCAGAATAACAATTGAAAGGTTGCGTCGAGCAGAGAAACCATACTTGAAATGCCTTCTGGTACAAGTGGTGAGTTGCCTTTTCAAATCCCTGAAGATATTCTTTTTCTGAAGCAGCTCTTAGTTTAGACCTAAGATTTTCTATGCTTTGTCCATCTATGAAGATGCTGGAATCTTGGGAAGGTGGTTTATTTAATTTAATGTAAACATTTTTATCAGCATAGTTTTGAAGATGGTCCATCTTAGTTTAGACCTAAGATTTTCTATGCTTTGTCCAGCTATGAAGCTGCTGGAATCTTGGGAAGGTGGTATATTTAATTTAATTTAAACATTTTTATCAGCATTTTTTTTGAAACAGGGTTCCCCTTCTGTGAAGAAAATATCTTTTGTGATATAACTAATTCATTCCACTCATTTGATATGTAACAGTTATTTTAGCAGTGTTTGGGCCTTCTCGAGGCTCGCATAGGCGGGGTTCAAAAAAACTCCCACAAAACTCAAATCTCTCACTTTCAGGGTGTACATCTCACTCTCACTAAATGAGGAATATTTGGAGCGTACATCCAAATGAAGCATGTGCTTCACTTAGGCTCCATATCGTAGGGCATATACACCATTGATACATCTTAATCTTTAAGAAAAAGGATGGGCAATCTGTAGTTTAAGAGCTTATCCTTACTATTATTTTTTGTTTTATATTTAAGATTATTCTAAATATATTAAACTTAATTTCATCCTAGTTGACTCAATGAAAGGGTTTAAAACAACCAAGTTTATTTATTTATTTATTAAAAGATGTGCGCATGAGACTTACACTTAATGCTTTGAGGCTTGCATCTGACGCTTTGGGCAACTAGAACGCATTGCCTCATGCATCTGTGCTTTAAATCTTTGATATGATAACTCAGAGCATGTATTCGCCTGCAAAAGGAAAAATAGAAAATGAAACCTTATTACTGGGCATGTGAAACCTTTCATATGGAATGTTCGTGTCAGTTATTGGGAGTGAAATATGAAATAAGAGATGCTACGAGGGTGTAGAATGCCTTGGATGATAATAGTTGCCAGAATTCTATGTCTGTCAAGTTGTTGTCACATCCTGCATTGGTCATAACATTTAAAGCTGTATGCAAGTCTGATGTGTGGATGAGTTAGTTCGTAATAATTATATTTTTCTGGGGTTTTTTTTTTTCTGACTGGCAATACAACAGTGTATACTGCCCATTAGTTATAACTTCCATTGAAAGCCTTTGCTTGAGTTGTTATAGTAGGTAACATTTTTCACAACATGCATGCATTTCTCTGTTTAAAATTTGAAATACCACTAGAATAAATTCGAAATAGTGTTGCTATCTTTGGGCGATCATCTATATCCCACAACAGCCATTTGCCCACTTCAGCCAATGTGGGTTGGGCGTGTTGTCCATCATAGAAGTAGGTTGCTTTTAATTGTTTCAATAAGCAACCACTTACTAGAATGGTATTTCAGTGCTAATTGTTTTGTCTGGACAGCGAGGTTCAATGCATCTTAGTTTACACCCTTGATTATGTCTAGGGATACAAATTGACTGCAGACTCACAGGCATGCAAATTAGGTCAATCAACCAGCTCAAGGGAACTGGTTTCTTCTGCTCTAACAGTGCATGAGCACCATATTGTGCATCTACTTTCATGTTTGAAGATTTTACATGTCTCTAATGGTTTTCTACCATGATTTGTGAAGTTTAAATGTTGGTTTTTCTGTTTCTTTTTAATAGTTGCTGTTGCATTATGTTTGGGTGGTGATTCAAGTACCAAAGAGCAGTCCTAGGATAAGTACAATCACTTTTCTTTGTTATTCCAATCTAGATTAGTTTGAGGTACAGGGGATGAGATAAGAGGATTATGTCCATCTAAGCATGGTTTGGGTGAGGGTTTGGTATGAATGTGGTTTGTTTGTTGGAGTTTTGTCTTTAGTGTTGATACTAATGTACAATAATTAATACTATCTTTACCGTTAATATGAAAGTAATAAGCTATTATCATTATCTGTATTGGCATTAATTAGTCCCATTCTGAAACAAGGTTGTTTTAGTATTTGCTGGAAGAGGGTACCTTATTATGCTCAAAACTGATAGGGAAAAATCTTTGACTGGCAATCTCTAATAGGACAGTGATCTCTCTCTCTCTCTCTCTCTCTCTCTCTCTCTCTCTCTAATAAGTCCCATTTCTCTGCATTATTTGGTAAGACGTGTGCCTAAATAAATGCAAACCACCCCTCAGACATCTCTCTCTCTCTCTCTCTCTCTCTCTCTCTCTCTCTCTCTCTCTCTCTCTCTCTCTCCAGTAAGTCCCATTTCTCTGCATTATTTGGTAAGACGTGTGCCCTAAATGAATGCAAACCACCCGTCAGACATGAGGCGTGAGGGGTGATGTGTTTTTGGGAAGCCCTTCCCCAAGGCAAGTCTCAAGGTGCAAGTCCCAAATATTCCTAAAAGCACCAGTCACATCTCCACGGCAATTGGTTCATCAATCAAAATTGTGAAAACGTTACAAAGAAAAAAGACAATAAAAGAATTAATGCTTGAAACAGGCTAGGGACATCTATGTCAATTGTGTGGATGTGTACATTAAACTTAGTGATATAAACATTCACTATGTCGTGTAAATAAACTATGATGCCTTGTGAATAAGGGTATTGGCATGGACATGAGGTTTGAGGTACGTATCTGCACTTAACAAATTCTAGGGTATATATGTGGATACAACTATTTATATCCTTAACCTGAAATTTCATATTTTATATTATGATTTTTATATAAAGTACTACTTTCACCAATAGTACATTTCTAAAATAATGAAATTGTTCTACTTATAGTCCATCCTGGGGCATAAGTGTGTATATATAGATATATATGGAAACATACAATTTAAATTAAGTGTTGCTGAATTCGCACGGTGCATGTGCATTGCAAGATAGGTTTTTTTTTTTTTTTTTTTTTTTTTTTTCAAATTTGAACAAGAGAACCTAAGCTTGTACAAGGTCAAGATTCCTCAAAGTTTTTCAGTTATAACCATTTATTAGCATAGTTGTCAATTTCTTTATGGATTATGTTTTTTGTTTGACTCCAAATTGAAATGTTTCAGTGATTTCATCATTTCAATGTTTCATTTCTGAGTTGTTTTCCAAAAAATAACTTAGAAAAAAAAAAAGATATTGATGCAGCAGCAATTCTACTTTATTACAATAAGAATCGTGGGCCACATGTGGGACCCATGAAATCCTGATTTTAATTGTTATTAGTTTTATTCTTAGTAAAGAATGTAATTAGAATTAGGTTTCTAATTTGGGTAGGATTATTATTTGGTTTCCTAGTTTGCTTAGGAATGTTTTCTTAGGGCTTAAGTTTATTTTATTATGAATATAGCATTGTAGAGATCAATGATCTCAGGGTTTAGAATTGATTAATAAAATTTCCTCTGTGGATTTTTCGTTGGAGACTGTTTCTTCATCGAGTGATTGTTCTTGTGGGAACCCTAATTGTGCCCTGGCACTTGCATCCTAACCCTAGATTGCATCAATTGATATCAGAGTCGAACGATCCCTCGATCGTCGGCGTGTTACCCCTATCCCCATTCCTACCTTTGTCCACCATCACCGTCCCTGCATAACCCAAAACCATCCAGAAGCCATCCATCCAGTGACACATCCATCATCATTTTTCATCTTCTATTTTTTTCTCACATCCCTGACACCTGATCCCATCTGCACCCCTGCCAAAACCCCATTCATCAAAAACCTTCCCTTCCGTCAATAATCCAGACCATTGACACCCCAAATCCCAGCCCAGACTTCCGCCGAAACCCATTCACAGAATCCCTAGCCCCATCACTAAACCCCATTTCAAGCCACATCGTCCTTTTCTCCACCCAACACCCTTCCATTCTCTTCCACTTCAAATCCAGTACTCCCTGATCTCCCGCCCCCCCCCCCCCCGCCCCCCCCCCCCCCACCACCCCCCAACAGAAAACCTATTCGCCCAAACCAGCGAACAAAAGAAAAAAAAAGAAAAAAAAAGAGAGATAGAACGAAAGAGCAGACAGAAGAGGTATCAGAAAGAAGCAGCAAGAGGCAGACAAAAGAGGAATCAGAAAGAATCCGAGAAGTACCTGTCACCGGAGACGACGCAATCTCGCCGCGACTTCAGCATTGCCATCGCCATCGTCGATCGCCAGCTTCATCATCGCCGTCGACTGCCGTGACCCATTGCCATCATCGTCCGCTCGCCTGCTCACCTCCGGCCGCCTCCTCGCCATCGCCAGAGCCACAACGCCCCTTCCCATCTCCATCTCTTCGAAAAGGGCAGAGGAACCCTTCTCCTCTTTGTGCAGCGAATCGTGCCCACTTAAGTGTTCTTGGGCCGGGCTCTAGTTGGATCCGCTCCGCCACTTGTTGCTGTACATCTTTTGCAAATTTGGATTAAGTGGATCCAACCCAATTAATTGAAGCCCAACTTGTGTTGAAGAGCACAGCAGCAGTACAAAACATAAAAATTTCAAGCAAAGTGCAGACATCGGCATATTTGATCAACATCAAATTCGACGAAGATCAACAGTTGAAATTTCTTCTTGAGATATCGGGCTCATCTAGCATCAGATTTTCAATCCGTTTTCACCAACGTGATTGCAGCCGTCAGATCTACACATCAGGTCAGTCAAAAATTTTAAATTTGCATTAACCAAAGATGCCTCCCAAAAAGCAGGTTGACACGGAGTCTTCCTCTCACAATGATGATGATTTGAGGGAATCCATTGCACAATTATCAGCAACTGTTACTCAGCTATCCGTAACTGTGGCTCAAATGCAAGTTCAAATGCAAGCAACTCTTGATAGGATTGAGACCCGATTAACAAATTTGGAAACTAATCGGCGTGAAGATAACCATCGGGATGACGGAGTACATATTCGGAATCAACGAGAACATGCCGTCAATGTTGATCGAGATTTAGGTATTAAACTTGTGGTTCCAGAATATGATGGGAAATTGAAGCCAGATGAATTTTTGGATTGGTTAGTGTGTGTTGAAAATATTTTTGCACATAAACCAATGGCTGATGGTCATAAAATTACATTGGTGGCAACTCGATTTCGCAATTATGCTGCAGTATGGTGGGCCGAGTTGCAAAAGAAGAGGAGATATCAGCAAATTGATCCTATTGACACGTGGGCTGAGATGAAAAATCTGTTGAAGCAGAAATTCCTACCAGTCAATTACTCCAGAGATCTGCGTTCACGTTTTCAATACTTGAAACAAGGATCTAAAACAGTTGTTGAATATTCTGAAGAGTTTCTGACCATGCAAGCCCGCTGTGATTTAAATGAAGATGATGAAGTATTAGTTGACCGATACTTTAATGGGCTTACGCTTGACATTCAAGATATCCTCGCATTCAAGCATTTTGATAATGTTGATGAGATTATTCAGCATGCTATCAAGGCCGAGGGAATTGTACATCATCAAGCCCAGAAACTTAATGCAGCTAAATGGATTATGCAGAAGAATTCCTCCATTGCAGGTTCTAAACCGAGTACATCATCGGAGACAGTTTTCAACAAACCCGCGGGTCAAAATAGACTCACATGCTTTAATTGTAAACAACAGGGGCATCGTGCAGCAGAATGTCCAAAACGTATCCATCTCATTGAGAATGAAAGTGATGTGCAAGATGTTCTAGATGATCCTCAAGAGAATGAAATAGGGGGAATTGTGGATACTCCGCCCGAGGAGGGTCTTGAGTCTCTCATGGTCATCCAAGAAACTACATTGACTACTGAGAAGAAATGGTTGCGAGAAAATATTTTCCGCTCCAATGGAACAGTCAATGATAAAGAATGCACAGTCGTCATCGATGGAGGCAGTTGTCAGAATATTATTTCCCAAGCGCTTTTGTGGATCGCTTACAGCTGAAAGTTCGGAAGCATCATCGCCCCTATTTTGCTAGATGGTTAATGACAGGTGATGAAGTGCAAGTCCGATATGCATGTCCAGTTACCTTTTTCCATTGGTGCAGATTATACGGATACAGTTTGGTGTAATGTGATACCCATGGATAGTTGTGATATCTTGTTGGGTCGTCCATGGATGTATGACAAGAATGGAACTAATGGCATGCGCAACAACACCTACACTTTCATGCATGGTGCAAAGCAAGTCACACTCCGTCCTCTGAAGCCGACGCCACCAAAGAAAGGGTCACGTTCTCATCTTTCCAAGGAAGCGCTTCACGTGCACACTATCTACAGAAGTAACATCAAGCAGAAGAGCGGAGTTCGAGGTCGAACTCTTTTTCAACCAAGGGAGAATGATGCAGCAGCAATTTTACTTTATTACAATAAGAATCGTGGGCCACATGTGGGACCCATGAAATCCTGATTTTAATTGTTATTAGTTTTATTCTTAGTAAAGAATGTAATTAGAATTAGGTTTCTAATTTGGGTAGGATTATTATTTGGTTTCCTAGTTTGATTAGGAATGTTTTCTTAGGGCTTAAGTTTATTTTATTATAAATATAGCAGTGTATAGATCAATGATCTCAGGGTTTAGAATTGATTAATAAAATTTGCTGTGTGGATTTTTCATTGGAGACTGTTTCTTCTTCGAATGATTGTTCCTGTGGGAACCCTAATTGTACCCTGGCACTTGCATCCTAACCCTAGGTTGCATCAGATATGTACAAAATTTAGAAAAACATAGAAAACTAGAAAGTGAAAATAGCATATAAACTTATATATTAATTCATTCTACCAAGTCAACAAGGTAATATGTTATATCTACGTGCTGAATAAATGAATATCCAAGGCCAAGTGTAGTAGAAAAATAAGCAGCTATATGAAGTGAACTGCTTCCTGCTAATGGCCCTGAAAGAGCTAAAAGCCCTTACTTTTGAATGAAAAAAGACCTAAAATCATGCATACTAACCCTGAATGAAGGATATATTGGTCAAGAACCAACTCAGAAAAGAAAAAGAAAAAAAGAGGGAAAAATCCTCGCCTTCGTCAAATTTTGTTCAATATGGAATTTTAGCTTGTTCAAAATGTCCAAATTTGAAACCTAGTTGAGTATTTCGGCCAAACTGGACTGAGATCCCAACATAAATCTGACTGGGGTGTTTATTTCAGCCAATTAACAAAAGCAAATAGTATTGTCCATTTTGGCCAAAACAAACCGAATTTGACAATATGTTTATTAGTCTGGGTTTTTTCACTCTATAAAACTGTACTAAATGTGTTTATAACCCTACTGGAACTAATAAGTATTATGTAAATGGAAAGTCCAGAACTTTTCTGGATTTCATGTTAACATGCTTGAAGTTTGTTGTCTGTTATGTGTTTTGTCTGATCAGATGATGTTTCATTAGGAAATTGGAACTTTGTAGTTTGAATTTTTTGAGGACTGTTAGGCGTGCTAACTGCTAACATGCTTGTTGGCCCCTTTCTATTTCTATATTGGTGTTGTTAGGGTGCATTTGTCATATTTTACTGTTCTCTTAGTGGTTATATTTTTTGTCATTACCATTTAAATCATCATCATCGTCATCAAAGCCTTGTCCCAACTATGTTGGGGTCGGCTATACAAATTCTGTTTCTCCATTCCGATCTATCTTGAGGCAAATCCTCAGATAAATTGCACTTCTTCAGATCTATTTTTATTACCTCTATCCACGTCCTCTTTGGCCTACTCCTTCCCCTTGGTGGGCCATCAGCCTTCATAACCAAACTTACCGGCGCCGTTGCTTGCCGCCATTGGACATACCCAGACCATCTCAAACGGGTTTCTATAAGACCACTGAAGTTACAATCCATATATTACTTCTTTGTACGGCTTAATTTAGAGCCTTTGGATTCTAAAGCCTCCGGCCATCTCTAGAGTTTTGCATTCACACCATCTCTTGATTCATCTACCGACACTATATCATCTGCAAGTAACATATGCCAAGGTACCTCTTTTTGAATAATAGCAGTTAAGCAGTTAACTCATCCATAATCAGTGCAAAGAGATAAGGGCTTAGAGCTGACCCCTGATGCAAACCTATGGTCATTTGAAACTCACCCGTCATTACCAATTATTTATATTGTCATTATCTTCTTGAATTCTTAAGCAATTGAGTTTGTTTGCTGACGTGCTATTTCCATGTGAAGTTTATTTTTGGTCTTAAAAGGTCATAGGAGATATTAAAGCTTATAATTGGAGAGCATTTTATCGAATATATCTTCCCTGTCTGGGTTCTGGCTTTAGTCATTGGATCCAAGTCTGGGTCCAAATCTAATACTGGTGCAGCATGTCCCTGGACCCGATGTATGATGCTTCTTGATAAAAGATATGGAAGGCCTGACCGTGTCTGGTAAAAGGTTGAACCCATTTACGATCCAAATTAAAAAATCTGGACATGGGGAGGAGGAGATGATTTTTTTTTTTTTTTTTAGCCGTATTACTTCTTTATCACCTTTTACTACCAATCCGAAAAAATGTATAGCTGAAGTCCTGAGCGCATGGGTCTCATGGCCCAAATCCTTCCTAGTTAGGGATCAGGAGTTGGGACCCTAGACCTGGATCTTTGACCTAGCCTGTTTGGACTGTTGGACAGTCTGGAATCTGTTGTTATCTTATTCAGGCTCAGGTGGATATGATCTTTCCATCAATGCCCCTATTCTCTATGGGGCACAATGGTCCAAAGAAGTCCTCTATGGCTTGCTCTTTTCTTTAAATACCTGTCAACATATATTATGTTATCTTATTTTTCTAAAATGGAAAAGAAATAAAAAGAGATCCTTACATGGTCATTTATTTACAGATTTTGTAAGGAAAAATCAGTGTGTTATGGTACTTCATTTTGTTTTTCATTTGTAGGTTGCAGATGCGCTTTACTATAATCCAAGCTTGTCCCTTAGCATACTTCATAAGCTTGGGGTTGCTACAGAATTTTTTAATCTCTGGTTCCATTTGCTGCAACAAGTTAAAAAAAGTGGTGTACGTGCGAATTTTAGAAGGTAACCATACACTTACATATTGTTTTATTTGCACATGGAGAGTCTTCAGTGTGGTTTGATGATCCTGTGGTTGCAGGGAGCATGATAAGAAAGTTTGCTGTTTGGGTTTGACTTCCCTTCTTGCACTTCCTTCGGATCAATTACCGAGGGAAGCACTTGATCGTGTTTTTAAGGCAACACTTGAACTACTTGTTGCTTACAAGGAACAAGTTGCAGGTGTACCTTTTATTCCAAGAGCTATTTTTCCTCTGTTATTGATGCTGAATGTGTTCCTTTTATTTTTGTGCTTTTGGCCATAAACATTTTATTGGATTTTCTTGGTCTTCATTCTTTTTTTTTTTGTTTCCTTTCTATTTTCATGTTCAGAATCTGCAAAGGAGGAGGATGGTGATGATGATAATATGGATGGTTTCCAAACTGAGGATGATGATGATGAAGAGGATGACTCTGACAAGGAAATGGGAGTTGATGCGGATGAAGCTGATGATGCTGACACACTTAAACTTCATAAACTAGCAGCTCAGGTTTGTAAATTAGTCATCACAAATAAGGGATCTTGATTTTATTATTATTATTATTATTGGTTATGACTTGGTATGGCTATGATCAAGTGTCTGTCTTGTCCTTGAATTATTTTCTACTTGTCCTTTAATTGCCTGGCAGGGGAAGATTTAAAAAACTGTGTTGTTTGAGATCGCATGTGGCATAAACTGATCCCATGTGCCTTTGGTTGTGGGGTCAATCTTGTGAAATAAAGTCAAATAAAATCTGTGGGCCGCTGTCCAAATATCTGAACTTTTCAAGTTGTGTCTCGATCCTGTTTATCGATATTACGACTGAGCGGATCTTTAAGGATGGTTTACCATCGCGTAGAAGAAAAACACAATTAATGCACTAATTATTAATGGTTGTTGGCACCCACATGGATATGACCTGATTCAACCACCTTGGGATTTTAGAAGTATGTACATGAGAAAGAAGGAAGAAGGGGGTGGGGTGGGTGTGTCTGCCCTGCCTTAACCACTTTTAAACCAAACCCCCTAATGCACCCATCAAGGATTAAAAAGAGGAAAGAAAGAAGAGACTCCCCTCCTTTTATAGCACTTTTTTTTTTTACTTTCAATCTGTTGAGGCCTTAAAATCCTAATCTATGGGGATAGGTTGATACATGGAGTTCTCTTATCCATGCACAAGCATTCCCATTGCTTGCCTTACATTTTTCTTTTCGGCCCAAGAGAGGGTGAGAGGGAGAAATATCTGATATTCTCTCTATTTATCTGTTTATATGCATGCAAGCATTCATATGAAAAATGGTACATACTTTTGTTGTGTGAAGGGGTAACTTGATCATAAGGAGGCCAGGTGGCCCCTAAAATAGGGTGGACCACATGGAAGAACCATGTGGATGGTGCTCATTTGAATATTTCAGCATCATAGATAGATTGATTGATTTGTTTGAGTGATGGTTCACCATATCATGTGGTCATGGTCAAGCCATAATATTAATGGGCATCCAGTGTGCATTGGGGGGGGGGGGGGGGGGGGGGGGTGGGGGGGGGGGGGGGGGGGTTTGTTTTCCGGTGCATGCAAATGGGTCGGATAGATTTTAAGGTTGGCTCTACTATGTTGCCCTAACCATAAAATGGTGAGAGTTCTCATAGGAACATTTTTCATATATATATATATATAGGGGGACATTCATGTGCATCCATCCCTCACCATAGGGAGGGCACTTTCCCTTTTTTGCACATGAATCCCCCTTTTGTACTTCACCCTATGTACTTGAAATCTCCCTTTTGTGCTTGAAAATCTCCATTTATGGAAATATTCAAGTGCATCTATCCCTCACCATAGGGTGAGGGATGCTTCCATAAATGGAGATTTTCAAGCACAAAAGGGAGATTTCAAGTACATAGGGTGAAGTACAAAAGGGGGATTCATGTGTAAAAAAGGGAAAGTGCCCTCCCTATGGTGAGGGATGGATGCACATGAATGTCCCCCTATATGGGGCCAGCTCTCCTAAGCTGTAGCTTAGCTTATCCTAAGCTGAAACAAGGCTGGTCCTACAAAATCAAAGTTGATTATGCTGTTTTTTGCATGATGATCATCTTCAAAATCAAGATAAATCCAATCAGAACTGGATTTTTTAGTTCCATCATGCAAAAAACAGATATAATCAAGTTTGATTCATGGAACCAGCACCATTCCAGCTTAGGATAAGCTAAGCTACAGCTTAGGAGAGCCCTATGAGAGCACTTCTCACCTTACTATGAGAGATAAAGGTGGGGGCCCTCAATGTGAGGGCCCCCACCTTTATCTCTCATAGTAAGGTGAGGTGCTCTCATAGGAGCATCTCTCTCTCTCTCTCTCTCTCTCTCTCTCTCTCTCTATATATATATATATATATATATATGTATATGTATGTATGAATGCATGCATGTCGATCTACCTTTCAAAGATTCAAACCTTTAAAGGTTGTGGCCCCACCTTGTTAATCATTGGGGCTGGAGCTCTTCAAATAAAGCAATAGCTAATATGATTCCAATATACGAATGCGGAAACGGACATGGGAATGGTGATTATGAGACTACAATTTCAAAAATCCAAGGCACATACTGATACAACTGGCCTAATTTTGTTGGAACATTTCTAAATTATTTTCTTGCATTTTTTATTTTGAAAAATAAGAAAACTAAATCAACTATATAAAATTAAGGATTTGGTGAGTAGGACATGCTAAACTTGTGTTCTAGAAGTATCAGTGTAGTGTCGAGTACTTATACAAGTGTCATATCAGTCTGATTGGATATGCTGGACATGTAGAAGTATCCGGGTATCATATGATACCTACCATTGGATTGAAGAAAAAGCATGATTAATACGCTAATTAGTGATGGTTTCTTAATATTTTTTTCTTTGTGTACAACGGGGCTCACCTTTTGGTGATCCAGCTTGTCCGTTGGAAGTGCAATTTTCCTCTCCTATAACTGTAAAAATTTCCAGTCCAGTTGGAGTTATTTTCACAGTAGGACTAGCAAAATATGCCCGTGCTAAGCTTGGGCCAAAAGATAAAATTATTTTTAATTTTAAAATATTTTTTGAGATACTATTGAGAAAACAGATAAATCTAGAACAAACAAATATACCATTTTATATTGTTATTCGTAATAGAAATATTTTAGTAAGGAGAAATATACCATTTATCATTTTTAGAATTCCATTTATTAAAATTTATTTAAAAGTAAAATGTATAGAAAAATCAAATAATTCGAAAATCGAACCTGAATTTATAAAATTTAATGTCTATTGATTTTTCATGTAAGAAGTCTACATAAAATTTTTTTAAAGACAGTAAATTCTAACAAAAATATTAAAAAAATTTTGAAAAAAAGACTGAACTTTATATGAAATTGATGATTTGGTTTATGGATATCACATAATTTTATAATTATATGGCTTTCAATTGACAGACCTCTTATAGTGCCCAAGCTTTATCGTCATGTGGTAAGCTACTATGTTCCATGCTAAATTCGGACCCTTATTTAGGAAAACATTAGTGGCTAACTTGAGAATTATTCTTTTCAAATGAAAAATTAATAAATTTAGAATCATTTTTTTTTTCGAAAGAAAGAATTGATGAAGTCAAGAATCTACCACAAAGAAGCAAGGAAATTCATTTACATGGTAAAAGTCATTTTTCTTTGTATCTAAGATATTATAAAATCAGTTCAGAATTTATATTCGGTACTTAAAGAAAAAGCTACTTTGTATAATACATGGATGAAATTGACTTTTGCAATTCAAACTCAAGGTTACTTGATCACTAAAAATAATTACACAGAAGATTGTTTTTTATTTAAAACACAAATCTTCATTCACAAAAGAAATGAAAGAATTCCATTGCATCATCTCCCTTCAACAATGCAAACACAGATCTCCTAGTGAACGGAGGAAAAATTTATATAGAAGAATTTGCTTTAAAACATTGGGATTGTGGCAAATACCGATGAACATTAATTTTTATATTAAAAATAAATAGCCTAGAAAAAACTCCTTCGATCGTCCACGAGTCTCTAAATTATCTTTATCTTCTTTACCTGACCAATCAATTTGGAGCTGCCTTAAAGGAGAATCTTTGTGCCTGCATCTACCGATATAATAAATAACTACAATAAAATGAAAAGAAACATAAGATTCTACATTTTTCACTTCCATGATTGAATTAAAACATAAATTACATTCCAGTTAAAATTCATCTAAAAGTGTGGGAGGAGTTTCTAGTGATAGGAGTTATTGGGGATGTTTCAAAATTGAATGATCAAAACTAATGGGAGGAGTTATTAGACAAGTCATTAAATGGTAAAAAAACACATGGTCAAAATCAATTGGCAATTGGCAAGTGAATTTGGAAATCAAATCCAGTTCGCTTCATATATGTAATAGGTTGAGCACAATCTCGTGACATTCCTCATGTGTGTGCAATCCAATGTTCAAGGCTTCAAGCTTACACCGGTTGATTTGAAATTTGGGGCGTATACTGATGCATGGAGGGAGGACTGAATAAACAATTTGGATTCATGTTACATGATGCCCATTGTAATCACATTTTATTATTATTTTATAATGAAATATGATTAAATTGTAATTTAACTCAAGTGTCCTCATCAAACGGCGACTATTGCAGTGAATCATGGACCTGCCTGGGTAAACATGGGTGGCTGCATGTCTGGAATGGTTTGCTTCTTCAAATCGTGGAATCCAATTTCAGACCTCATTCTTAAACATGTTGCAGTCCGCATTATGCCATTGTTCACGCATGCATACAGACAGGCGCACACACCATCATATTTAAATTTGTATATTAGAATTGTCTACCTATGAGATACTTTGGGAATTCCAGCCCCTTGTAGTCAAATAGTGGAATGTGATATCAAATCTTTCCACACTCACTCAGACACACAGACATGCACACATTCTCACACACAGGCGCAGACCCAAGTACAGGCATGTGCACCCATCAAACCGCGTTGCTCTTTGTAAACCTATATGAAAATTCTGGGTCCACTTCCAAAAATCCAATAAAAATTGTGGGTCCACCCTCAAAATCCACATGAAAATCCTTGATTTGCCCTCAAAACCAAACTACATATTAGGGTCTGCACCCCTCAAACGAAATTCCTAGGTCCGCCACTGCTCACACTTATATTCATATACTAGAATATTCTGCTGGGAGGTACCTCAGGAATTCTGCGGGAGGTTATACGGACGCACGCGCACACACTCATAACCCTATCATCAGTCAAACCCCTTCACAGTCACTAACCACCCAAAAAAAAAAAAAAAAGAAAAAAAAAAACCAACAAATAGTTGGATAGAACCTATAGGAAAAATGTTGCTCAAGTCGTTACAATTTGACACTCTTGAATCAGGTTTTGGATTACCCAACGGGCATGATTTTTACTTTCCCACAAAATCTTATCCACAATGAAACCTCTTAGTTGCCCTATTCCCCGCTGTGGGCAATGGAAGAGGCTGAAATCACGAGAGGTCCTTCTTGGCAGAGGATTCTCCACACACAGACACACATGCATGTTCTACAGAATAAATGAGCTTGCCTCGGGATCAAGAATGATGTGCGTTGTTGTCATGCCAATCTCAAGCCTAGCTTAGCACCGGTAGTTCTTCAATGCTCTGTGAAGATGAGCTTAAGATGGCTTGGTTGACGTTAAAGCCAAGCTCAAACTGGGATAAGCTTAGCTTGGGCTAAAGACTGATATGCATTGTCATGTTAAACTCAAGATTAGCTTAGCTTGGTGAAATTTCTAGTCAGGTTTGGGCTTATCAAGTGAGCTTAAGATGTTTTTAATGTTAAGGCCAACCTCAATCTAGGCTGCTCATTGCGCCTCTGAAAGCTGGCTTGTTTTATGTCAAGAGTCTAATCTTGCAGGTGGATCACACTTCATTTTGACTCTTGTTGACATAGGTTCAAAATAGTGATTGAAACATAGCGTATTGGCCGGATCATCAGACTTATTGATGGGGGCGAGTACTCCATTTGTAAAATAATGCAGCTCTCATCTGTAGCGGCCCAATTTTTGAGGTATTGGCCAGTACTAATATATATCACAGCCGATACTTCTTGGCAGACTAACATGGGGAATGAACCCATTTTAAAACTCATTTCTAGGGCCTTTTCAGCCATCTCCACCCAAAAGAAACATCCTCCACCCCTTCTTCACTTTTCACAGTTTAAAAAACATAAGTCACCGGATTGAAGACGATATGCAATGCTCTTCTCAAGGGAGGATCTCTGGGTATGAAGAATTTCGTTTTTTATCAGATGTTTTTGCTTCTTTCACCCCTTTTTTTCAGGAATCATGTTGACATGATGAAATCATTATTATGTGCATTGTATGGGTAAATATTTTCAATTCTTGAGCATTATTTGTGATATGTTAAGGTGTGTTTTTTTTTTTTTTTTTTTTAAGGTCTTTCATATAGACGAACAAAATCACTTGAAAATGCCTTTTAGCTTGTATTTCTATGTTTCCCATAGACCAATCCCTAATGGTTTGAGGGTTAGTTTTTTTCCTGCTATTTATTTTCTAATATTGGAAATCTTTAAAAAATTTCTTCTAATGAGGGAAAAAATCTATTTTTTGGATTTGTTTCATATTTTTTTACCTTATTTTTAAGTCGCACCTCTATGTATTGCCCGATACTTATCATTTTGGCTGCTGAATGATATGTCCATTTCAATTGCTACTTATCGCTTGATACGTAATGTTTTGGCTGCTGGCCAATACGTCCATTGCAACCGCTTTTTTTTTTTTTTTTTGTTAATTATAATGGAGGGTGTCCTAGCCCTTTGGGCCCAGGGGGGAGCCGGATAAATCCCCTGTGGCCCCAGTGTGGTAGCGCATTTTCAAACCCTGGTCTTGTTCTTATTTGATTGATACTTCTCAACAAGGGGAGAAAACCTTATTGAATAGCTTTGGCTTTGGTTTAAAAGTGTGAGCAGTAGATTCAGGTTTTGCTTTGTCTTTTTCGTATGTGAAGTCAATTCTGATCTCCCCTTTACCTGCATTTGGTTAATTGAATCTTAGGCAAAGGTTTTCCAACCAAATGATGAGGATGATGACTCTGATGAAGACTATAGTGACGATGAAGAGTTGCAGTCGCCAATTGATGAGGTGGATCCCTTTGTTTTCTTTGTGGACGCTGTCAAAGGTAAGATAACCCAAGCTGATGTTTAATTCTGGTGTTGAATAATTTATAAGTTTATTTCTCTGACACAAATGGTTGGTCAGGCGTACAAGCATCAGACCCTGCTCGTATACAGACCTTGATGCAAAGCTTGGACTTCCACTATCAGGCGCTTGCCAGCGGTATTGCTCAGCATGCTGAGCAGAGGAAAGTGGAGATAGAAAAAGAAAAGCTGGAGAAGGCAGCCACTTCATGACTTTGAAGTGTCAGTGAGGCTTAAAATTTTGCTTCTGTTTGTTCTTGTCCATCCATTTCTTTAGTTCGAGAGACAAATATTGGTTGCTGATCGTCCCCCATGGAGTTTGGTCGGCTTTGGTATCAGGTTGGTGGGCCAAAGGTGTGTCCCAGGTTCTGGAGTTGGTGCTAGGTCCTGGATTCAGTCGCAGTACCCAGATCTTGAACATCTGCCACAAAGGGAACACAGAGGGATGTGATACTGGGAGTAGTCTGTTGTATTTGGTATGGCATCATGCCATAGGGTGTCTCACTGCCCCTTTCGGTTGGTCAGGTGGGGAGGTTGGCCTGCCCCACAGGTTTTGTTTTTGTCATGTTGTATGAGTCCAATTTGATTGGGAAGAATTTCCCTTCTGTCCGGGTCGATTATTTATACTGGGAGAGAGTATGTGAAGATTGGTCCAGGAAACCCTTGATCTGTTTTTGTTAGGCAGAAAGGGGGTTTTCACATAGAATGTATATGAAATATGATTGATTGTTTTCATCATGCAAGTAGGGAAAATCATGCATGCCAGACGGTTATATTCATTTATTCTGGTGATGGTTCAGCTTAGAAGGGGTTGAATTCGTTTGTTGGTTCTGAATGGATGATGCCTTCTTTTATGGTGGGCTGGCTGTACAAACAGATTTTTATCTTTTTCTGTACTTTTTTTTTAATGGATAAAAGATTGGGGTTTTTGCGTCTTAGAAATTGCGTCTTCTGCTACAATGAATTATATGCGTGTCTTGTAACGGCTTTAGTTCGATCGTCTGCCTGGCAATGTGAATCAATAGGTTGGACTTCTGAAAGCAAACCTAGAAGAACATCCATCCACAAAATGATGGGTTGTGTCATGGATCCTAATATGTTGGGGCTATAAATGTTGCTTGGTGGAAGCTTTGGTGTTTGATTTCTTGCTGAGCTCGTGATTGCTCAGCAGTGGTTGGGTTTGGGCCTGGTATAGTGCCATTGGCTCTAGTATCTTGAATCCTTAATGCCCGCGGTTGGCTCTAATATCCTTTTAGACTGCGATATTGATGTTGTTCGCCGGGGTGTATAGCTCGGCCTATTATTGAACTAGTTGGTTCCCTGAGTCATGGCTCGGCACACGAGAGTCTTCGAAGGTTTGCCCCAAGTTAAGTTGTTTAGTTTTTCCCCTTCCAACTGATAGCTGTTAGGACTTGGGATTGGATTAGCTTCTCTGTACATAATGTGGGCAGCATTAGCTAGTTGTAATTAAGGATCTTATCTCCTCTGCATCCCCATCTAATTTACTTCTTGTTTTCTAATGTTGGTACATACCAGATTTGTGGAACAAATTTGTCATAGTTGAACTGATAGTAAGCCTAATACGTTGTTCTTGCATTGCCATTATTTTCATTTTGGGCCGGCGGGCATTTTTCAACCTCTTCGAAAGTTATTCGATGCATGTTCTTATTCCGAATACATAGATATAGATACAGGCACATAGAGTGAGTTGCTGCTGAAGTGGCAATTCTCTTTGGTCGCATAAATTGATAGCAATAATCCATCAAAACTGTTTGGTTTTTGCAAAGAACCAAAATATGGTCTCTCAGCATAGAATACATTGGAATTCATGGTAAAATGATTTCCAACGAAGGATTATTAAAGAGGTGAGGGCTAAAGGATATGAGGTACAGATGCCGATGGGACCTTCAAAGCATTTGAATTATTAGGTAGACGGCTGGGTATTCATTTCCCATTTTACTTTATTTAATTTTTTGGATATGTAACTTCGACTCTTTGTTTTTCACCTCTGAAAATCATAAAATCTTAGAATTTCTAGGAATTAAATTACACAGAAGGGGCCCTCGCGATCTTTCATTTTTTAACTTCGGAGGGGACCTAGGTGTCTATAAATGTAGCCATTTTTTCTAATTAGTTTTTATTTAGATCTTGGACGTCATGAAAATTTGTAGTAAGACCCTTAGGGATAGATTTACTATTTCACATTATTGGTGTTTTATTCAATTTTAAAGTTAAAACAAATTAGTTTATACTCTTCTTACCATGGAATGATATTTGTTTAACACAAAAATATTCTGCTGAAATTCATTTTGACCATTCTCACATTATGTAGATGTAGAAATCCAGGTTACGGATGGTGATAGAGCGTTCTCATTTGTTCTTACAAATGGTTAGACCATTAACGTAGAAGGTTGCATGGGAATAGATTTGGTCTTCCTCATAGGTAAGTATTGAAGCATCAATTGTGAAAGAAGAGAAAAAGCAAGCGTGGTCAAACTGCCACTATATGATTTTATTGAAGATGGCCATGTTAAAAACTTTCAGTAGGATTCGAAGAAATTGAAAGTTGTCAAAAATGGGGGTCTCCTGAATCAACCGAAGCAACACTATATTAAAACTAACAAGTCATTGGGTGAGACCTTCGTAGAAACATGATTGCCATGGGCAAGCGTCATAGTGATTAATGGTTAAAAGCATAGTTAACGTACTTTCTGAAAGGAAAAGGTTGAACCTTGTAAGGAGAATGTTCTTCCTACGAGTGGACTGCTTGTGCAGACCTGTCCGAACTTAGGATAAAATTTTGTAAGCTCACGCTTGTGGGGGGCACCCTTGGTCCATTCAAATGGACCAAACACACGATCCCACTGAATTGCACAGGTTCACAAACTTTCAGTCAGATGACTCAGATCACAATTTATTGGACTGTTGGATCGACCGTGTACTGATCCGAATGTACTTTTGACCATTAAACTTTTCGAGCATAGATGGAGATTATAGAAATCACGGTTGGAGTTGGTTTTTTGCAGAGAGGAGGGTCATAGGGAGTCCTTGAAATCTCCCTATCCACATTCACATGTGGGTTCCCCACCTTATCTCTCATAGTAAGGTAAGAACATCTCTCATATGAGCATCTCCCTATATTTATAAGAGATGGGTGGGGGCCCTTACATTTAAGTTGGGGGTCCTTGCATTTAAGTTGGTGAGAGTGAATATGGAAGTGAGGGTCCCCACCCATCTTCCATAAAGTTTGTGAGAGTGTCTCTCATAGGAGTATTTCCCTATATTTATATACTAGATATTCCTACATGTCAGTGAAACTTAATTTGTGGCGACCCATATTTTATGCTGATGGGGTTTGGCAGGTCACATATAGGTTGGGTTAGGGTCAGTTAGCGGGTTGGGTTACGTTTTGCCGCCCCTAGTTGTGCTTGTACATCATCAAGATTGAGGCTCATTAATCATTACCTAAATCAGGGCATTCTTTTCATATGGGACGCCTATAACTGGCCGATTTCACTCAATTAAGGGAGTAAAAAATTGTTCTTCATTTCCTTATATCCCTTGTGGTGTTCACACTGGGGGCTACGTGAAAATTTAGGGGCTTTTCTGTTAAAAAAGTAGAATAACTTTGATTAAAAAAATAAACATGGTTAGAACAACAGGGTAGTAGATTCCCTGTTGGTATGATATCTGAATTCCAAAAATTCAAGAACCTCCTGCATTTTGGAAGCTCGGATGTGAAGAATTTTACAAGCCAAAAGTTGGGGAACAACTTACATTGCAGTGAGAAATCTCACATACAGAATTCCCATCGAGTCTTCCTCCAAAGGGTTGTTAAGATGTAAAGAAATCACATGAAGAAATATGTCTCGTCTCCTTTTTGGACCTCCTGTCTCCACCCAAACAGACCCTTGGTTTGTTCGTTGTCACTACTGAGGTTTCGATCTTTTCTCTACATAATGCAAACATATACAAGATCCAAACCAGTGTATCTCATTTTTCATTAGTCCTAAAAAAGAGTGATAACTTCATTGCTCTCCAAACAATCCATCATCTGACAGTCCTATCCCATGAAAAAATAAGCTACATGAAAACCCATCTGACAGTTTTATCCCATGAATAAATAAACTACAACAAAACCAGAGGAAAGAGGATTTCATTTTAGACAAACAAGATGAGATGAAAGAACCCATGTAACCTCATGCAGAGCCAGCAGTCTTCCAGAGCTGGACCCATTCCAGCATAGCTTTGGCTGCACGCTCAAAAACAGGGTCCAATGGCCCCAGCTGCTCCTTCACCATCCCTGCCATCTCTAGCACACATTGCTCGACTGTTACTGCGGTCCGTGGAAACCGGATCGATTGGAAGAAGGGAACCACCTGCTCCATCAGCTTCACCCCATCGCACTCCCTCTTCAAGCTCTCCATAGCACTGCTCCCCTCTTCCTCTTTTCCCCTCCATACATAGGGAAGCCCACTCTTCACCCCCAGTCCTAAGTGATCGCACACCACCTTGGCACACATCCCACACCATATGTCCTCCATTGTCTCCCACCTCTGCTTCCCCTCCCCTGACAAGCGCAGACCTGGGAACATTGCAGGGCCTATTACCTCCCGGTTGAAGGCCACATTTATCCCACTCACAGGCATCATTGCTCCTACAGGCACCGTGAGGACAGCATCTACATATCGACTGTTTCGCTCCTTGGGCTTCACAACCTGTGTTGGTGCATCATAGTCTGCTAAATTGAGCCAGAGGCCACATGATAGGACACATTCCACCCCATTGCGCAGGCTGAATGGGTACCCACGAACAAAGTCCGTTCCTGGGCGGAATGGGTCATAGAGTGTGTTGAAGAAAAATGGCGTAGCGGGAGTACCAAGGTTGACAAGGTGCTGCACTGCCATGTCAACTAATTGACCCTTGTCATCCCTTGCTGGGGCACAGTCAACGTCAACAGAAATTACGTACTTCTTGCGTGAGACAAGGTAGCCAAAATATCGGCATGAGTAACCAGAAAAGCAAAGAGCAGGAGCAGTACCCACAGCTTTTTCTATGTCAGCTTTAGTGTATACTTGGTGGTCGAACCCTGGCGGGATCTGGAGATCAGACTCAAGGTCAGGATCTTTGACTATTAGCAGGTGGAAGCGGGAGAAGACCTTTCGCCAATCCTCCATAAAGGATGTGAGATCTGGTTGCATTGCTGCGATCACGATATCTACTTCACTGTCCGTGATCGTCTGAGCCATTTTTTCACTTCTAAATGAAGCTAAAAAAAGGGTCCTAGTGTTTAAAAAGCAGGTGAACGAATGATTGTAGGTTTTGAACAGAAGTTCTAAAACTTCTCAGAGCATCCTGTACATTGCAGTTCGGAGTGTAAGAATGCAGCTGTCAAGACACTACAGCTTCTAAAAACAGATGAGTAATTTCAGTGGCCAGTCATCACTTACTGGTGGGTAAAATGGGAGAGACAGGATGCTGAATATTGAGGGAACAAATGATGGAGAGGATCTTTTCATCACCAGTCGCCATGAACAACTTCAGTACCTTCTCAGTAAGCTTTCCTGCATTCAGAGTTCTCTGCCCAGAAAAAAAGAAAGATTAGTGTTAAGGTGGGTGCAATAAAATTTCAAATGAGCCAATGTACGTAAGCATTTCCCGTCCAGCTAATCACTTTAGTAGAGAAATGATATCTTACATCAGCACTTTGTGATGACATGATGGGCTACTCATCCTACCATACAGAAATAGCCCACTATCCACATGATATTGTCCACTTTGACCGAAGTCTCACGGCTTTAAAACATGTCATCTGGGGTTAAAGTCAGGCCACACATATATGCCCAAGGTCAGGAGTTGAATGTTTCCGATGTGGTAGTCCAAAGCCCCTTGGAAGACAAGAAAGCAAACAAGACAAGCAGGCCCAAGCAAATAGGAACTTGCACTATCCCCTACCAGAAACAGAGTTGTCCTCAACTCTAATACCATTATTTGACAACCCGGACCACTATCCACATGATATTGTCCGCTTTGGCCGAAGTCTCACGACTTTAAAACATGTCATGTGGGGTTAAGGCAAGGCTGCATATATACCTAGGGTTAGGAGTTGGATATTCCTGATGTGGGACTTAGTGTAGTCCAAAGCCCCTTAGGAGACAACCAAGCAAACAAGACAAGCAGGCCCAATCAGATAGGATCTCTTACTCGACCTACCTAGAGCATTGTACACTACTACTCAAACCACCATACATAAACACCTTGTCCGGTTGTTTACATAAACACTTAGTCTGGCTGTTCAAATTGACTCGTAAACTTTCTTTCTATTTCTGTTTCTTTTCCTTTTTCTTAAATGTCCATTTTACGATAGGTTAGTGAGTTCAGTGTACTTTTTGTCATTAACTTGGTGTACAAGGGCAGGCAAGCAGGTGTACACGATGAAGCACGAGTGCCTGAAACAGATTTAGGTGATGTTATGGTTTAACTGATATGTGGGACAAATGGGAAATTTAATTATCAATGTGGACCTTACAAGCCATGGATCCCACCGTGAATTTACCTCAAAAAAAAAAAAAATAATAACATAAGAAAAATTATCCAATTAAATGAAACAAACTGCTCAATTGGCAGATTGCAAATGGGCCATTAAAGAAAACTATTATGTGTTAGATCTCCTTGCCACTGATTTAATAAAAGAATGTTATCATCACAACAAATTTTAGTTGGTAATTTAAAGCAGAACTGACATGATGGTCTGTCCACATTCGCAGGACATTGATCTCTCCCATAATAAAAGTTGCATCACAATCTGAGTGAAAAGAATGGAAAGACAAATGTAGAGGTCATCAGCAAAAAGCTCATGGCAGAAGTAGGAATAGAGACAAAAAAAAAAAAAAAAAAAGATCAGCTTAATATGGAGGACAGGGTCACACTATTTGTGGACAACTTCACGCAAACATCTAATTCCAGATGTTTCGGAGACATGGATATGTTCACAATTTGTTCATCCCTACATGAGAAAGAGACATGAAGTTCCTCTTATGCTATTATTGAATTTGGGGAGGATGGGAAGGAGGCAGAGTTAAAACAGGATGCCACATTTAAGGTTGAATATTTAGCAAAGAAGAAAAGACTGGGCCCAATTTGAAACACACACACACAAAGACACACATTACAAAATCCAGGGGTCAAAGATAGTCGCAAAGTCAAGCCTCTACCACCAGCACCACATGCATTTGCTGGTCAGTTATTGCATAAATAATATTAATATAGTATTTACTAATATATACTTCATATTTATATAACATTAAATGAGTATCACTAATTTAACCAAATATTCAGATATTAATCGGATCCAAAAAAAGGGGTCCATACCCAGATTTTTCATGTTGGGACCCTCAGTTACCAGGTAATGAAGGGCCTGATTCCCCAGATAAAAGGATCAATCATATGAGTATGTTAGGGGATAACTGGTGCTCATGAGATTTGATTCAGAACATTGGGCAGCCAAGCTATTTAAAGGGGAAGGAAGAATCCGAAGGGAGGCCTTCAATCTGTTAGACCCATCAAATTCATTAATTAACTGTGGAAGAAGGAAGTTATGACTTTAAAGAGTATGAATTGGAATCCAAGATGATCTGGACCTTGACAAGTTACAATCCAAACACAATAGCTTTTTTGTTGAAGTCAAGCATCACAAAAGTGGCTGCGGAGAACAGATATTGCCACCCCCAAAACAGTACATATTGGTTATGGCTATTCATATCGGGTATTGGTGTGAATTGAATTTGAGAAACAGAATATCCAACAAATGCAAAATATTAGAAAATGTTATATTTTGATGTTTATTTTCATTAGCAACTAAAATAAATGTATATAGTGGACCCTTAATTGTCATGCAAGTCCTGGATAGCTATAAGATTTTAGAAGAACAATATGAGCAATTACATGCTTGTTCACCTATATTCATGTTATTCAGTTATATTAAGTTAAAATGAAATTAAATGATTTAACGGTCAAACAGTTGAATCAAAATTTGATCACTATTTAGCATTTACTATGTCTAATATGTACTTATGTAGCATTATATGGGATGGCTTCTTCTAGGATGGCTTGGTTCTTTCATGGGATGGGTTCTTCTAGGAGGAGACTCAATAGAATTTCATCTCTCATGGTAGGAGATGTCAAATTGGTAAACAAGGATGATATAGTACAACATATTCAGAACTATTTTATCTCTCTTTACTCCAAGGATCAGTGGAATAGACCGTCTTTAGATAATCTGGATTTCGCCACATTAGCGTTTGAGCAAGCTCAATGGCTACAAAGGAAGTTTGAGGAGGAGGAGAATTGGGCTTTTGTCTTCGCTCTTGCAGGAGATAAAGCCCCAGGCCTGGATGACTTTCCTACGGCCTTCTTCTAGCGCTTCTGGGCAGAAGTGAAGGAGGATGTTATGGGTTTTATGTAAGGGTTTTATTCTAGAGGGAAGCTTCTTAAAAGTTTAGGGGCGTTGTTCATCTCACTTATTCCCAAAAGAAAGGGAGAGATTGGCATCAAAGATTACAGACCTATAAATCTCATAGGGAGCATTTATAAGATCTTGGCGAAGGTTTTGGCCAGAAGAATTCAGAGGGTACTTCTGAGTATCATATCCCACTAGCAAGGAGCTTTTGTGAAGGGGAGGCAGATCTTGGATGGCATGATTATAGCCAATGAATGCACGCATTCTAGAAATAGAGAGGCTTCCAGGGCTGATACGCAAGTTGGATTTAGAAAAGGCTTATGACAGAGTGGACTAGGATTTTTTGGACTATCTTTTGCTTAGAATGGGGTTTAGAACAAAATGGAGGGTTTGAATTAAGGAATGTGTTTTTGTCAGCTTGCTTTTCAGTTTTAAACTTTTAATTAATGGGTCGCCTATGTAAAAGTATCCAGAGTATAAACCAGAAGCATTCAAGAGAGAGAGTTTGCAAGAGAATGTGTATATTCCTTATATTGACGATGGGTATTTGTAATACAATGTTGCCTAGTTTAACAGATCTAATTACATGATTACAGTAATGTTTAAGGAAACTAATATCTATTCTTAGTTGTACAATCACAAGACAACTCATGTAATCTTTGGACTAGTGGGTTGGCCCACTTCATGGGTCGAGCTGACCTGTATCTTTACACCCCCTCTCAAGCTTTGGATGGGAGAATGAGACCATCGAAAGCTTGGAAACCAGCTCTGAAAAACGAGAGGTGGAGTGGCTTTTAGTGAAAAAATCTGCTACTTGAGCAGCTAAAGAAATCTGGATGAGCTTTATAGTGCCACTCCGAACATGTTGACGAATGAAGTGACAGTCAACTTCAAGATGTTTGGATCTTTCATGGAAGACATAATTTGTGGCTAGTTTCCGTGCACTTTCACTATCCATAAGAAGAGAGGTAGATTTAGGAACCAGAACTCCTAAATCCTGAAGTAACCAGCGAAGCCAAATAATTTCAGTAGTAGTGTGAGAGACAGCACGATATTCGGCTTCAGTGGATGATCGGGAGACAACTTCCTGTTTTTCTTGCTCTTCCAAGAGATGAGAGAAGAGCCAAGAAAAATTGCGAAACCGGTTGTGGAGCGCCGATCAATGACATTTCCTGCCCAGTCAGTATCAGAAAAACCAAGCAAGGTAAGATTTTGACTGGAGGAAAGAAGGAGGGCGCGGTTGGAACTTCCTTATAAGTATCTCAATATGCGCAGGACGGCAGCCCAGTGAAGATGAGTGGGTCGGGCAACAAACTGGCTTACCACATGTACTGCATAGGCAATATCTGGTCTGGTAATAGTAAGATAAACCAGGTGCCGACCACCTCACGATAACGAGTGGGATCAGAAAGTAGTTCTCCATCAGTAGTACGAAGCTTTAGATTATGTTCAATTGGAGTAGAGACAGGTTTGCGATCTGTGAGTTCAGCTCTTTGGAGAACTTCATTGCAGTATTTTGTTTGCGACAAAAGATATCCTTTGGGAGAGTATGCAACCTCAATGCCTAGAAAATACCGCAGGTGACCCAAATCTTTCATCTCAAACTGTCGATGAAGAAAACGCTTCAAGGATAGAATACCAGGAGCATCATTGCCAGTGATAATCATATCATCGACATAGAGTAACAAGAACACACATCCAGATTGCGAATAGCGAGTGAAGAGAGCGGAGTCATGAGCACTCTGAGAAAAACCGATGCTGATAATGCTGGTGCTAAACCGTTCAAACCAAGCACGAGGGGCTTGTTTGAGATCATACAGAGCACGTTTGAGACGACAGACATAATGAGGAGGTCTCGCGACGCCTGGGGGAGGATGCATATAGATTTCTTCTTGAAGGAATCCATTCAAAAATGCATTCTTGACATCAAGCTGATAAAGCGGCCAATGTCTAACAGCGGCAACTGAGATAAAAATACGGATAGTTGTCATCTTAGCAACAGGAGCAAAGGTCTCCTCATAATCAACCCCATATTCTTGTGTGTAGCCTTTGGCAACCAAGCAAGCCTTGTAACGATCAACAGATCCATCAGATTTGGTCTTGATCTTAAATATCCATTTGCAGCCAATAGATCGTTTCCCTGAGGGAAGAGGAACAAGATCCCATGTTTGGGTTTTCTGTAGAGCCGCAAGTTCTTCTGCTATGGCCGATCTCCAGTGCAGATGAGTAATTGCCTCCTTATATGATTGTGGTTCTGTCAAAGAATGAATTGTTGCAAGGAAAGACTTATATGATGGAGAAAAATTATCAGTACAAACAAAGCCAAATCGGGAGGGAGGGATTCTGGTGCGCAATGGATACCTTCGAGATGGAAGAGGATCCTGCACATCTGGAGCAAAGGAGATGGGCCCAGGGTCAGGTGGGGCTGCAGATTCCGAGTGAGAAGACGAGGTTTTGGGCCGGTGATGATATACCTGCAGGGGTGGAGGAGAGGGGGTATCAGAGGGAAACAGGTTTGGAAAGGGATCAAGAGGATAGACGGTAGGTTGCTCAGGAGAAGAGGATGCAATGGGTAATGTATAGAAAGGTATATGCTCCAAGAAGGTGACATTACGAGAGACCCGTAACTTATTGGTTTTAGGATCATAGCATCGATATCTTTTTTGTTCGATGCCATATCCTAAGAAAACACAGACAGTGGATTTGGGTGCAAGTTTAGTTCTCTCATTATCATGCAACAAAACAAAACAGGTGCAGCCAAATACTTTAAGATGGGACAGGTCAGGTTTGCAGGAGAACAATTTTTCATACGGAGATGTGCCTGACAAGACAGTAGATGGTGTTCTGTTAATCAAATAGGTGGCAGTCAGGACTGCTTCCCCCCAGAATTGTAGAGGAACATGTGAGGAATAAATCATGGATCTAGCAGTTTCAAGTGTATATGTCTGTGTTTCCGCTCTGCCACTCCATTCTGCTGTGGTGTGGCAGGATAGGATAATTGTGCTAGAGTCCCTTGACAGGTCAGGTAAGAACGAAATTTGTGGGACATGTATTCTCCCCCGGAGTCAGACCTGAATATTTTAATCCTCGTGTTAAATTGAGTAAAAACCATGGTAGAGAAAGCAGTGTAGATGTTATATAACTCAGAGCGATTCTTCATCAAATACAACCATGTATATCTAGTGAAATCATCAACAAACAACACATAATAAATGGAACCGCCTTTCGTTGGCCGAGAGGCAAGTCCCCAGACATCAGAATGCACCAAGGCAAAAGGAGCATGAGTAACAGAAGTGCTTTTATTATAAGGAAATGCATGTTGTTTACCAAAGTGGCAACCAAAACAAGAAGAAATGTCTGATACAGAAATGTTTCCGAGAACACCACTATTAAATAAAAACTTTATTTTATTTAAAGATAAATGGCCTAAACGAGAGTGCCAAAGAGCAAAAGGGGATGCAGAGGAAACATGAGCGACAGGAGAGATGCTTGAAGATGGAAGGTGTAGCGAGCGAAGATAGTAAAGTCCTCCTGACCTAAGGCCGGTCCCAATCTGTCTCCTGGTGTGCAGATCCTGCACAGAACAACCAGTGGAAGAAAATGAGACAAGAAATCCAGAAGAGGTCAGTTGACTAACAGAGATTAAATTGATGGAGATGTGGGGAACACACAAAACATTTGTGAGAGAGCAACGTATTTGAAACGGAGTCAATAAGGGAGACTGGTAGAGGAGTGGCATCTAATGTCTGGATGGTGATAGAGCTAGCAGGAGTATAACAATTATGAAATTTGGAAACATCATTCGTCATATGATAGGAAGCACCAGAATAAAAAATCCATGTAGCATCATGTGTACCTGAAGGACCAGAAATGGTCATGGCAGAACCAGAGGCTGAGGGGGTAGTGGCCATCTGAGAAGCAAAACCAACGGAGGAAGCCAGAAACAACTGTTGCATACGCTCATCAACCATAGCCTGGATCTGAGATGTAAGATCCATTTGCGGAGGTACAAAATTATCATCTTCAGTGACATTAGCAGCATAGGATCGCTGAGAATAAGATTGCATGGGACCACGATTGGGCTGATGACCAGATTGTTTGTTCTTGTTGGTTGGCCTTTGAGGTCTGGTTGGGCAGTCCCGTTTCCAGTGTCCTTTCTTCTTACAATAATTGCAAAAGTCATTGATACCAGGTGGAAAAGATCGATCATTCTGAGGGGTACTAACATTTGCTGACAGGACGTGTAGGGTCCACATGTTTCTTCTTTGTAAGAGAAAACCGAGTTTGTTCTTCTGCCAGTAGTTCCGAGAGTGCCGTATCAACAAAAGGCAGTGGGGACCGATGTAATAATAAACCAAGAACATGTTCAAAATCAGGGCGGAGAGCCATAAGAATCTGAACCAGGCAAGTCTGCTGCCTATATACCTCAAAGGTATGGGCGTCATCAGTTGTTGCAAAAGTGGGTTCCATTAGAGCCAGTTGATCCCATAGAGCAGTCATTTTTATAAAGAAATTATGAATGGAGTCATTTCCTTGGTCTGCATTTTTGATTTCCCCATTCTAACTGATACCAGCGAGCAGCATTAGATTGAGTATACAATTTGGCTAAATAATCCCAAGCATCCTTAGGATAATTGAATTTAGCCAGTTGATTCCCAATAGATGGCGTGACCGAATTGGCAATCCAAGAATTGATCTTCCCGACTGAAGCTTCCCATTCCTCAAATTTAGCATCCTTACTATCTGGTGTAGGGATCTGCGTAGTAATATACTTCCAAAGTTTTTGTCCTTTGAGGAAATTTTGCATTAGATGGGACCAATAGGGATAATTGGTTCCATCGAGTTGGACAGTTATACCCGATACAGCGCGATCAGAAGACATATTAAACCAAAATGATCACAACCCAAAACAGCAGAACAGTGAATTTTTTTTTTTTTTTTTTTTTTTTTGTAACAGTGCACAGAACAGAAGCAAACAGGGATCTCAGAGAGCTCAGACGTCCTTGTCTTTAGTGGGAAGAATTCCATGTGGGCCCCAAATGTTGATCAATGGCCAGATCAAGGACTGCGGATGAAACGGTAGGCTATTTTCGCAACTACTGGAAGAAGTCTCACCCAAAACGGATCAAAATCCACAAGAATGAACGGCTGTGATGAAAATTGGCTGCTAAAACTGAAATACCAGAAAATGTGATAGATGGCCTACCTCTGATGATCAATAATTGCTGGAAAAATCACTAGAAATAATAGAAATATCAGGCAACCATAGAGTGGCTATTCCGCTGATGAACTGTGATAATCATAGGTGGGCCACGCCTGATCTAAGGTGATCAGGGATGATTAGAGATGATCCGTCTGAAAAGGATGATGACAGAGGGGCTTCCAATGCTTGGAAGATGACCCCAGAGACGATCACAGCTGCACGGATCAAAAACAGATGGAAAAATCCAAAGAAAAGGTCCAAGCGAATGTGAATCTGAGCACAGATCTGATCTGTGGGTCCCACTGGATGATCAGCCTGATGATCAGATCACACAGCGATCTCTGCTTCAAAAATCCGAAACTCCTCAAGGTGGAATTTTGATGAAAGCTTGTGTAATCAGAAACTTGAATGGCCGAGATGAAAACTATTTGCTCAGATCAGATAACTACAAAACAGGTAGAATGGCCTACCTCATATGATCCAAAAATCTGAAAAAAATGTGCAGAATTCCCAGAGAAGATGGACGACCAAGGTGTGATGGTTTTCTGATGTTGGTTGATCAACAGGTGGGCCACCTTTGATCACAGTTTGATCTAGTGCTTGATCAGACGAACAGTGCTTGGTCGAAATTTCTCCCAGACTTGAATGGACGGACGATTAAAATACCAGAGCTCTGATACCATGTAAAAGTATCGAGAGTATAAACCAGAAGCATTCAAGAGAGAGAGTTTGCAAGAGAATGTGTATCTTCCTTGTATTGACGATGGGTATTTGTAATACAATGTTGCCTAGTTTAACAGATCTAATTACATGATTACAGTAATGTTTAAGGAAACTAATATCTATTCTTAGTTGTACAATCACAAGACAACTCATGTAATCTTTGGACTAGTTTCATGGGTCGAGCTGACCTGTATCTTTACAGCCTAAAGGGTTCTTTTCAGCACAAAGGGGTATTAGACAAGGGGATCCTCTTTGCCCTTTTCTTTTTGTTACTGTGGCTGAGGCTCTGAGTAGGATGGTTAAGGCAGTGGCTTCTGCAAACCTGATGAGAGGCTTCCTCCTATTTCTATTTTACAGTTTGCTGACGATACACTAATCTTTTGTGAAGCTAATGAAGATCAAATTAAGAATGTGAAAGCTACCCTAATATGCTTTGAAGCGGTGTTGGGCTTAAATATTAAATTCTGTAAGAGTGGGCTGATTGGGATAAGAGTAGAGGAGGATTTGGTGCATCACTATGCTAAAATATTGGGATGTAAGGTGTGTCATCTTCCCACTTCTTATATGGGCCTCCCCTTGTGTCTATGCACACTAAAGAAGTCTTTGTGGAATCCAGTTGTGGAGAGGGTTGACAAGAAGTTAGCTTTGTGGAAAGCTAATTATCTTTCCATTGGAGGAAAGGTAACTCTTATAAAATCAGTTCTATCCAACCTTCCTATGTATTTCATGTACATTTTTAAATGTCCGGTTTCGGTTGTTAAGCGCACAGAAAAACTTCAAAGGGAACTTCAAAGGGATTTTCTCTGGCATGGGAGAAACAATGTAAAGAAGTTTCACTTAGTGTATTGGGCTTCAATCTATAAACCAAAGTTAGAAGGTGGGTTGGGTATTAGACCCCTAAGGGAGATGAATCGAGCTTTGCTAGGCAAGTGGCTTTGGAGGATTGGGGATGTGTTAGAAGGGTTGTGGAGACATTTGTTGTTAGCTAAATATGCTGGCTCTAGGAACGGATGGGTTTTCAAGTCCATTTCCTATAAAAGCTTGGCCATTTGGAAAGTGATTACATTGGTAGAGGAAGATTTTAAATGGAACATAAAGTATCGGGTGGGGTCAAGGGAGAAGGTTCTTTTTTGGCTTGATAATTGGGTTGGCGGCCACCCGTTATCAACCCAATTTCCAGAATTGGTGACCTGTGCTATGAACAAGAAAGCAACTGTTAATAGTAACCTAGAGAGTCATGGGTCAGGAGGTCATTTAATCTAGAGTCCCATCTTTAGAAGAAATCTAAAGGTGAATGAAGGAAATCAAGTAATCTCTCTCCTCAATATTCTGTCTTAGGTTTCTATCCTAGGGGGCAAGACGAGAGGGTTTGGACTCTTTCTAAAGACAGCAGATTCTCAGTCTCCACCTTCTTTAAGGCATTGACAGGGTGGACTAAACCAAGAAGTGCCCTGGGAAGGATTTGGAAACTAAAAGCACCTCCCAGAATCTTGGTGTTTGGGTGGTTGGCCCTCATAAACAGAATCCTAACAATAGATAATTTAAGAAGAAAAGGTATGGTTGTGGTGAATGCCTGCCCCGTGTGTTTAGAAGATGAGGAGTCCATGGAGCATCTTCTTCTTAAGGCGGCTTCATCCATAGGATTTGGAAAGTGGTGCTGGATTGGTTTGGGTGCAGCTGGGTTCTCCCAAATTCTCTTCCAGTCCTATAACCGTGGATTAATCCTTCTATGGCGCCTAGAGGAAGATAACTGTGGAAAATGTCATTCCGTGCTGTTATATGGACTGTTTGGAAGGAGAGAAACGCCAGGTGCCTTGAAGGGATTGTTTCAAGTGTGAATTTAGTATCCAATAAGATAAAGCTTTCTATTTCTCTTTGGGTGTCTACAAATCCTCTTTTCATGGGATTTCGCTGGACCAAATTATGCTAAACTGGAAGGATGTTGCTGTGTCTTATTAGTTCTTTCCCCTCTTCTTTTTTTGTTTTGTTTATTGTGTTCTTTACTTCTTTCTATTGGTATTGGTTGTCCAGTTTCGGGTGCTGGCTATTAGCTTGTCAACATAGTTCTCTTGTACTACTACCTTCCTTTTAATGAATTTTACCTTTAAAAAAAGATTAATATATAGCATTATGATATCATCAATCATGTAATATTTACTATGTAGTATGTCGTGCGCAGTATTCTAGTATTTAGTTACTATGTTGTGCACATTTAATACTTACTGGTTAATTACGACTTAGAAGTTAGTGCTTACTACTAACTAATTAATAACTACACTTGGATCTAAAGGATTGATCTATGAAATACAAACCAAAGATTACATTGAAAAAAAAATCAATAAAAATGATCTTTGCGAGGAAACTTAAAAACAATTTCTTATATTTTAAAAATTCCCAAAAAATCAAAGATATTTATGAGAACAACCAATAAGAAAAAAAAAAGAAAGAAAGAAAAAACAAAATGCCCAAATAATGCATACGAGTAAATTTATGCCCAAACATGCATTATGAATAATGTTGATATTATTCCTACCCAAAATAAACAAAAAAGACCTAACAATTGTGCTCTGGTTTGGATTTTCTTTACTTTAAAGGAAGGGTTTTTTTTTTCTTCTTCTTTTGCACGGGTGTTTGGTATTTCACTTTGGAAGGGGTCATCTGATCATTTGGAGTGTATCAGCTGACACATCCGATAAAAGGACCCACACGCCTAACAAGTCAGCCGATACACAACATCTTGAGCATATGGGTTGAAATGCTCAGAAATACATGTGAACACCAATAAAAAGCACAAAAAGCAACATGGTTTCAACCAATACAACCAATTTTATCAGCCACTACAATATGTATGTGATGATATTTTCATACATGGCGTAAAGTTGAGTGCAAGGCTGTGTATCAACATGGCTCATATTACTTGCAAATTACTACAGTTGAGGAAATTCATAGAGCAATTGGGAATTGGGATTTCACTCATCCTCCATTCCAACGCTTTGTGATAATCAAAAGGCTGCCTCCACTGCATCCAATTCTATTTTCCATCAGTGGAATAATCACATTGAAGCGAATTGTCTTGTATTGGAGAGAAGATCACTAGTGTGATGATTTGCACACCTTTTGTGAAGTTCAAGTATTAGTTAGCAAGTATGTAATATGCATACAAAGGCTTTATCAATGGAAGATGTGCATGACTGATTATATGCTTCGGGTTGAAGGAGAATGCAGAAAAACACTATTATATGTTTAAACCATAGGGGCTATTGTACCATTTTATTTTCTTATCGATTTCTAATTCTTGTAATAACTTTGAAGTCACAAGTGGAGAAGCTATGCAATTAGCCAAAGCCATTTCTTAATGCTCTTAATGAAACAAATATGACACTGTAGCATGTGGTTATCGTTAAAGTAGCTTCATTTGGACCTACATGGGCCAAGTCAATGTCAATCACTTAAGCCCAGACCCACTTACTAATTATCATATTTCACATCTGGTCAAAAGATGCAATCCTGTACAGTTGTAACATTCCTCATTAGGAGATTTGATTATATAACCATTAATTGTAATTACCCTATTAAAGGGATTGTAATTGTCAAATGTACTGTATTTAGAGACTATATACTCTATATAAGAAAATGAAATCTCTCATTGAGAGGATTAGAAATTATTCACAGAAACTGTTTTTCGTATTTCTGTTATCATGTGACTGGCATTTACATGGTATCACAGAAACTGTTTTGTGTATTTCTGTTATCATGTGTTTTGTACGGCTGTGATAAAAAATAATTGCCAAAACTGAAAATTCACGAGAAATTACAAAAGTCCAACCTCTGTGATGCCAACAACTCCCAAAAAATCACTGAAAACTTCAAAATATTCAGGCGACGAGGGTAGCGGTGCTATTCAGAAGTGGTTATGATGATCTGAGGTGGGCCATGTATGATCAGAGCATGATCAGACCTTCGTCTGGCTGGATTCTTGGAGCAGATGTGAAGAAGAGAAACTCCAAAGGCTTCCAATGCTTGGAAGATGAAAGAAAACTTCACCTCGAAACTCAGCAGATGTGATGAAGAGAAATATCGATGGCTTCCAATGCTTGGAAGATGAAAATAAACATCACCCAGAAACTCTGTAGAGAGTTTTGTTAACTAAAAAACATCACCCTCTTTCTCACAAGAATGATAGGATCAAATAGTTTGAAGCTCTGATACCATGTAAATGCCGATCACATGATAACAGAAATACACAAAACAGTTTCTGTGAATAATTTCTGATCCTCTCAATGAGAGTATATAGAGTATTCTGTCTCTAAATACAGTAAGTTTGACAATTACAATCCCTCTGATAGGGTAATTACAATTAATTATTATATAATCAAATCTCCTAATGAGGAATGTTACAACTGTACATGATTGCATCTTTTGACCACATGTGAAATATGATAATCAGTAAGTGCGTCTGGGCTTAAGTGATTGGCATTGACTTGGCCCATGTAGGTCCAGATGAAGCTACTTTAACATTTATGACCCAATTAACCAACCAGCAATAATGGATAACTGATGGAAGATTCAAAAAATTGTTTATTGTGTTTTGAGCTACAGAAAGGTTGTCATGATTTATAAATGTTAGTGAAAAGCTCTTCGCAAAACTCCATTCTTAGTCTGAATGGTGCAAGGATTCATTTCTATGAGGATATACGTGGTGTGGGATTCATTTCTCCTCAATCCAGCAACAAATCCAGATTTTCTTATTTGAGATGATTATCAATTTCATTTTAGCAAGGTAGTCTGCACTCCTTGGTTTCAGTGACTTTCAAATGATTTTAAAGTCATTTCATTGATATGATGATTCATTGGACAGTGTTTTTCTTCTTTCTTTCGGTTTTTTTCTTTCTTTTCTTTTTTTTTTTTCTAATGTTTGTTGCATTTAGCGGTCAAAGACTAAAGTTATTTGCGGCTAATCTTTCTTTACAGAGATGAATTAATCACTGATTTCAAAGGATGAGTTGTCTAATATTTGGAATATAAAGTCCTCACCCACAGTTCTCGCATTTAGTTGGTTTGCTACTTTGGTTAAAATAGTTATAGTTGACCAAATTAGAGGTAACCAACATATTATAGTGAACAGGCATCTTTTATGCCTCCAGAGTGCGAAAGGTATGAACTTTTTTTTTTTTTTTGGGTGTTCAATTTTTCTTACTTGGTATGAACTGCTTCAAAGGTTGGTATTATTAGGTCACGCCAACTCTCTCCACCAACTTGTTTTATATCAGCATATGGGAAATTTCTCTACAAGGGATCTTAACTTGTGTCATCTTACAGTGGTAGCTGTCCTCAGTGAACTTAAAGTCAAAAGGGAATAACTGCATGTTCACAAACACTCACACAGAGGGAAGAGGGAGCTCTAATTTGGTACAGAGAGAGGTGTGACTTCAACATGGAAAGAAAAAAAAAAATTCTTTGAATGGTTAACTTCATTAAAGCAAAAGGTACAAGAGACTTGTACGGAAAAGAGAACAACAGCATTGGACCCCTAAAAACAGGGACCAAAGGGACCAGCCCTAGAAACATGGGAACAGGAACCCCTAAACAGAGCTAAAACATAGCCACTTCCTTCCAGTTGTACAAGATTTGGTCTACAGAAATATCTCTGAAGATAGGGTATATCTCGGGAAGAATTTAAAGGTGTATCTACTGTGAGGGTGGCCGTCCCTGGGAACTAGAAAGAAAAAGGTATAACCACAAATTTTTTTCTTCTTTTTCCCTTTAAGTATAATTTGGCAGGGGGACAAGGTATGAAAACTCAGCCACATGGTGATAAGTTGGACATCAACATGGAAGGAGTTAGTGGCGTATCTACTGCAAACTTTTGGCAGTGCTGAGTACTGCATTAAACTCGTGTTTCTCTGTATCTGTTGCCTGTTGCACTACCTGTACAGGGGCCATCTGGAACTAGATATTTGACAAGAGTGCCATTCGATGGGTTTGGTAGATTGGTATTGGGGTCTCAATAGAAATTAGGAGATTACTGTGCTGAGGAGTTATTCAAGAGTATTAACAGAAACGGATTGAAATGAGGCAAAAGTGCTTCTTTGTTCATTAGGTGTCATAAGTTTGTGAAGGTGGAGGCGACAAATGCAACAACAAAAATCAACTCTACCAACTATTAAATGGGCATCCAGCATATCAGTTTCCCATGGAAGCTATGTCAGCAGATAGATGAAATTTTGCTTTTGAATGTCTCTTGTTGGCTTCTCATTCTTTCATATAGTAAAGACAGGAAATTAAAAAAAAAAAAACCTCAACTAAAGTGCTACACTCGATGTTAGATTTTTATGGGTTTTTTTTTTTTTGCTCACTATTGTTGTTTTCGTATTCTGATGCTAGTTGAACAAAATCAATACCATTTAATAAAACAACATGACCAAAGACAATAGTGTCCAAAAATGCAACACTCTATCCTCATGACTAGAACCCAAATCCTGCCCGAAGACAAGCCCTTGAATCACAATTGAACGAATAAGAAGTCATTATTTTGGAAAGAAAATCATAGGAAGTCAACAAAATTAATTAAGGTGGAAAAGAACCTGCACATAGTTAGAAGCCCATTGTTATCGTGCAAGTTCAAGTCGGCTTATAGATATATATGGGGCGCGCTACACAACGCTAGGGCATTTTTTGGGAGAAAACGCCCCTTCTAGTTGGGCCCATTGGGATGCATGATGATCATGGAAGTCCAATAGATGGAACGATCTATGTGAGGCCTGCATGTATTCAAAATCTTGATTGAGTCCATAAAATCATCCTAACCTTTTGATCCATGGCCCTAAAATTTAATGGTTTAGAGACATCACTTTATCATAATTTCAATCCAATGGTGAGGAAAAGTTGGATAAGTGTCAAACTTGGACCTATGACTATTCTCTTTTTTTTTTCTTTTTTCTTTTTTTTTTTTTGTGGGTGGGGGTGGGGGTGGAATTTACATAACATTGGCTCCATGACCAAAAAAAAGAGGGGCATAAAAAGGGGCTTTTTTGAGAATTTCCCTATATATATATATATATATTGTGTGTGCGCGCTCATCATCAAAGCTTTATCCCAACTACATTGGGGTCAGCGACATGAATTCTCTCTCTCCATTCCAGTCTATCATGGAATAGTATTTTTGCAGAATTTATGTTGGGGTTGTGTCAAAAGTTCTAAGCCGGCTGCCAACATACCTGATGTGACCATATCCGCCTTTATTTGAGCTTGGGAGCGGCAGTTAAAACAACTGAAGGAGTTATATTAAAAACTTCATCTACGTTCTTAAAAAGTTTAAAAATCTATCATACATTAAAGGGAATAAGGGCCTATCCGTACCAAACTCAACCCAACCCATAGCCATCACAGGCAGGTTTGGTATCAAATAATCCTAAACACAAATTAGAAATGATCAAGTATGAGCTAAACCAAGTGTTAGCCAGGCAGGACAAGGATTTACCTAGACGCGTACCAAACCCAACCTATGGCCATCCCTATTAGGGACTAGGACCAATGCCAAGCCCCTCAATCGAGGGCTAATCAAGAGGCTAAGAAAAAAAAATTGGTTGACTGTTAACATTTCAAAAGAAAAAAAAAAAAGTAATACTGGTAATTTCTAGATTTGGTCAGATTATGAAAAAAAGAATACTTGAAAATTGATTGCAGAGAACCAAAGGTAAAGATGTGAAGAGGATACGCCAACAGTCCCTTCGGCTCAAACAGAAGCATAGTCAACGATCTTGACAGTATCACTCAGACAACAATGAACCATTGAACCATCTAAATATGATGAAAAAGGATTTGGCATACCATACACGTACTCTTTAGCACATCAAGAAGCTTTCAACATAGTTGTCAATTTCATTTTGTGCCCCGTTTCAGTTTCACTCCATACTGAATTGTTTGGACAATTTTACATCTGGTGCTTCATTTTAGAGTTCAATTTCAGTAAGAATTACATAAATAAAAAATATACAAATAATTAGGAAAATATGAAAAATAAACAATGAAATTAAAGTATAATTAATTCATTCTACTAAATAAAAAAATGCAATAAGTTATTTGTACATGTCAAATAAATAATTTTTCAGCCATGTGTGTTGAGACAATATGAAATTATGACGTCTAGTTTGAACTCTCATCTCCATCAGTTTCATAGCCACAACAAAAATAAAACAAACACATTCACATAAGCACTACACCATAGTACAACAAACTAGCACCCAAATAAATATGAAGATATATATTTTTCTGCTTTGAAAATAAAAAAGTTCACTATTATCACTGCTCGACCGAAATATAGACATTTAGGTCTGCTAGGTTTGTTAGACCAAACAGACCTAAATCTTAACAGGTCCGAAATTTGGACTGGAATAATTCGTAGGAACCTGACCAAATAGAATAATTTCAGCCTGTTCAAAGACCAAACCGAAATTGAATACAATGGTTTTGGATTGAGAAACAAGATTAAAAAAAAGTTTGACATGTCTGACTAAACTATATAAGGTTACAACCAAATTTGGGGAATCTTCAGGAGGGAATGCATTGTCAAAGCTGTTCGAGCTTCCTTCTTCAATCATAACTTGGTCATTGGAAGTCGAAGGAAGATGGTTATCTAGTCTGGTATACCAAACGATATCTAACAAAGAAGCATTATTGATGCAGACAGCAGATCAAGATGCGTGGCAAGTAAGATAGAGATGAAGAGAAAGAGAGGTGGGGTTGGGTGGGTGGAGGGGCGCTGGGGGGGCTGTAAAGGTCAGGCTTTCAACTGAAAAATTGGCCTCAAACCTAGAAAAGGCTTCATTGATGCTTTAATTAAGCCCCAAATGAATATTTTACTTTGAATAAGTCTGTACTAATGTTGCAAATCAGGCCTACACAAAGAGATTAGAAAGGAAAAACTGGCTTCCTTGTGCGAAAGGAAGAGCAGATCTGGAAATTTTTATGAATTTTGTTTAGTTGATTGACAGAAATCAATCTAGATCTCATTAAGAAATGGAGGAAAAACAGAAAATCATAAAAACAAGTCTCAATAAATCAGGTGGGTCTGGAAATGGCAAGAATCAAGGTGCCCCTTCAAGCAAAATGCAGTAGGCAAGCCATCGGTTATGCCATTTCCTCAATCTGAAAATAGTCCTTGGACCATTCCTATCTTTCGCAGCCCAGTATGGCATAAACTTGATATAAGGCTGACCACATACACTCAACCTTTTTCAAATTTTTATCCTAGATTTGAGCAAAACAGTACAACAGGACCAGGCAACAAACCTTTGGATCTCAGCCTACGCGTCACAGATAATGGTCTAAAGGTCAACAATACAGGAGTGATTTTCATTGTGGATTGAAGAGCTTTGCTACAAGATCAACTCCATTATTTGAAGGCACGTTTAATCCAACGGCGAGTAGCACTCTCCTAAAGATCATCAGCAATCATGTTTGAAGATTGAGATCCACAGTTTGACATGAATGATTAAAAGGGGGTGGGGTCCCCATAATCACTTCCCAACCTAACGATATCGAGCACATAATCACAAAACAAACCCTGAAAAGATTACCCCAGCACTTCCTATTGGCCCAACTCCTCTAAGGTATTATAAGCTTCATTAATTTGGGTTTTATGTAAAAAGGCACAATCAGATCCACAGAGAGGCAAAACAAAAGCAATAAACAAACAAACAAGAGACCCATCATCTAAACATTGACAGAAAAGAAAGTCCAATAGCAAAGCATCATAGAAACAAAAGAAACCCCTTCTGATAACAGGAAGATTGGGGCCACAATCAGAGACCCATCTACTGAAAAAGCAAAAAAAACATGGATATAGAGAGACCCATTTACTGAAAAATCAACAAAAACATAGAGTTAGACATAGAGATCGATATAGATAGATAGATAGAGAGAGAGAGAGAGAGAGAGAGAGAGAGGAGAAAACAAGTGGGAGCATACCACGAAGAGGGTGATGAGGATGTGTTGGGGAACGGGGGAGAGATCGGAGAAGTGGGCGATGTTATTGAGAGCCGAGTCAATAGTAAGGGAGAGAAGAGAGGGGGGTTGCATTCATACGTGCCCAGCTCACCAACACCGGACACTGCTTTGTTTTCTCCTCTCCAAGCCACTAATAAAATAATAAGTATGCTCTCCCTTTCTGTTTCTCCGATGATCAAGGATTCTCTTTTTGTCACTCGTCTCTCTCCCTCTCTAAAAAAGAAGCGAATATGCCCATGCCTGCTGCACTCTATATTAAAGTAATCAATACCCATCAAGGGAGAAGAATAATTTTGACTCCTTTCTCTCTCTCAACTCTAAAGTGAATTTGGCCAGGACCCATGGATTAAAAGAAAGCAATACCCATCAAGGGCTGATTAATTTGTGGAGAGCCCACCTGGATGTAGGTTGATTAGGGGAAGATGAGATGGATTTGTGTGGATTAGGGGTGTTTCAAGATTTCCACTTGGTCAAACTATTCCATTCTTTTATTAGGACCCGTTTGTTCATTTTATCGTAAAATAAATGTGAAGTAAAACATCAAATCAAGAGAATATAATATAAGGGCGTTTGTGGAGAGCCCATTGGCTGTAGGTCCTTTTGCTTTTTAGATAACAGAGGGTGTCTCAGCCCTTTATGCTTAGGGGAAGCCGAGTAAATCCCTTGTTGCTCCAGTGTGATAGCGGAGTTTTGAACATCCAACCTCATTAAGCAAACTGCGGTTCTAGACCAAATGAGCCACCCCTGGGGGTTTGGATGTAGGCCAATAAGAGGAAGATTGGATGGATTTGTATTGATTAGGGGAGGTTCAAGATTTCCTTTTGGTCAAATTATCCCATTCCTTTTGAATTTCATTTGCTTTGGTTTTGTTTTTCGCAAGTAGGACATATGATTTGTCTCAATTAACTGGGCCTCCCATGTAAGATTGTCAACTGGTTAAATTTGGGCCGGACATACCTTTGTCTAGGCCCGAGTCTATTTTCAATTGAATAGTCCGGGTACGACTCACATCCTAGAGCTTGAATATGAGTTCTTCCTTTTAAAGGCACACTTATATTGGCTTTGCCACCTTAATTCAAAGACGGCCAACTCAAGTAACCATCTTAGAATTGAAAAATCTCTTGGCTAAGCAAGAAAGTCTAGCAAAGCAAATGGTTGGTGTTTCACTAAAAGCAAGGAGGGGGCACTCTTTCAAGCCAAGGGAGATGTCAAAATAGTAAGCAAATAGTAAGCAATCAAGGCAGCAACAACATAAATCAAAACAGGAGTCATCAACAAACCAAAGTCAAGTAATCATGGGCAAGATCATAATTCAAAAAAAAGAATTGCCATAATTGTGGCAAGTTAGGTCATTTAGCTCAGCCACAAAAGATCAACATTTAATCAAAATACATTAAAATTACGTATAGAAGCTCGCCCGACCTAAAACGCAATAAAACATAACACAGTATATCCAACCATTTAAACAAAACTAACCTATAGTTAATAAACAAATAAATAATTAGCAAAAATCACCAAACAAACCACTTCAGCGCCACAATCCATGTGCTCGGGTTGTCTGCATTCTAAGAATAAACCGGATTTCACATGTTACATAAAATAAAGTGATAGGCTTTGTCCCATTATTTTTCGTATTCCGTTAGGGGACTAGGAAGGTTGATGTAAGCGGTCTAAGACTTTAGGTTATGGTTAACTCGATGATCTTTAAAAGAATTAATTAACATAATTTTAAAGGAATAGCCTTTAGTTAGGCCCTTTTAGCGCCATTTATTAAAAAAAATTAAAAAAAAACTATTAGGGACATTTACTAAAAAAATTCCTTTAAATAGGGTAACCACAAATGTGGACTTCAAATTTTTATAATATCAGCCAAGGACCTCCCGCCCAAATCCCTTTCTTTTTTTTCCATTTTGTCATTTCTTAGTCGATCAACAAAACCATAATTCCAGGAATCGTTCCCGTCTACCAGATCAACAGAAACATAATAAAATAAAAGAAGAATGGGGAGAAGGAGAAGAACGATTGCACGCCCATCTTCGGTGCTAGTAGAAATCCCCTTCATCGGTCAGATCGATTGCATCGGGAGATAAGGGAACAATTGCACGCCCATCACTCCCTCTCCTCCTCGTCCTCCTCTTTTCCTCTGCATCAAAATCCAAGCCCTACAAAGAGATCCTTAAATCTCAAGACCTGATTTTCAAGGTTAGAAATTTCCACACATTCAATTCCTTCCTGCTCTTGTAAAACTTGCGATTTCCATGAATCATTTCCACGTAGGGCTGACAATATGGATTTCCATGAATACGAAGGATCTTATAAAAAATTTTAAATGCTTTGTTTGATAAGGAATTTTGAAGCTTTCTGCGGACCTTTTTGTTATGATGGTACACCTCCTGTTAAACATGATTAGGAACTCGATTCAGTTGCCGAACTGCAACTCTTTGTGGCATGGGAGCTGGTGGCAGTCTGACAAATATTACAGTTGTGTTATAGGTTTGGTGGCAACTATTTCCGAAAAGTGGGGTAGACTTTCTCCTATTTTTCTTCTAGTTGGGATGTTGATCTTAAGTTTGAACTGGGGAATAGTTGAAGAGAACAAGAAGAGAGATAGAAAGTGATTTCTCTATTTCACTGGTTTTCAGATAGATTACATTTACATCAGCTTTCCTATTTATAGACACTGCTAGAACCTTCTCATAGAAGCCAGGCTGTCCAATGACAGCTGTCTACAGCTGAACTCTAAAGATGACATAGCTGGGTTGTTATAACTCAGTGAGTCTGAGTTTCTGACTAGATGTGCTATTACCCCCCTTCAAACTAATGGGAGTGGCTGTGACCAGAAGTTTGGATCGAAGGTATTGAAAACAGTGGAGACCTTTGGTAAACACATCTGCAATTTGATCATGAGTGGATACAAAATTAACTCGAATGTCCTTGCGAACTACTTTTTCACGAACAAAGTGGTAATCAACTTCAACATGTTTCGTGCGAGCATGGAAGACCGAATTAGAGGCTAGTGATATAGCAGAAATATTATCACACCAGATAGTGGGACAGGTAGGAAGGAAGATATGTAGATCCTTTAGCAATGATCGAAGCCAAAATAATTCGACAGTGGTGTGTGCTAATGATCGATATTCTGCCTCTATGGATGACCGAGCAACAGTAGCTTGTTTCTTAGATGACCAAGAAATTGGTGAGGGACCAAGAAAAATGCAGAACCCAGTTGTTGATCGGCGGTCATAAGGGTCACCAGCCCAGTCTGAATCAGAAAAGGCATTTAATTGAAGGCTCCCTTTCCTTATTTGAATGCCATAGGTGAATGTGCCTTTGATATATCGAAGTACTCGTTTCAAAGCAATGAAATGAGCCTCATAAGGAGAATGCATATGCTGGCAAGCCTGATTAACAGCAAATGAGAGATCAGGTCGTGTCAAGGTCAAGTACTGGAGAGCCCCTGCAATACTCCTGTAGAGTGTTGGATTAGACATGAATTTGGAGGTGTCAATAGATGTGGAACTTCTGTAGTTGCATGGAGAAGTATATGGTTTACAGTCAAGCATGGAATTCTTCTGTAATAGATCTTTAGCATACTTGGACTGGGACAAAAACAATCCATATGGTGTTCGAGTGACCTCAATTCCCAGAAAGTGATGAAGAGGTCCAAGATTCTTCATTTCAAACACCATCCCAAGCTGAAGTATAAGTGTAGAGATATACTTGGAGTTATTACCAGTTATGATCAGATCATCAACATAGAGTAGAACTACAGTGAGAGAGCCGTTGCAACAGCTTATAAAGAGTGATGGGTCAGCATAAGATGAAGAAAAACCCAATCCAAAAAGGTAGGTAGAAAACCTGTCAAACCAGGCCCTGGGTGCCTGTTTAAGCCCGTACAAGGATTTGTGCAATTTGCATATATGGTGAGGATAAGAAGGATCAGTGAAGCCTTGGGGTTAAGTCATGTCAATGTCTTCCTGAAGGATCCCATGAAGAAAGGCATCGGTAACATCTAATTGATGCAAGGATTAGTTAAAATGAACTGCTAAGGCTAATACCACTCAAATTGTAGCTTGTTTAACAACTGGGCTAAAAGTCTCTGTGTAATCTATTCCTTGTTCTTGATGAAAGCCTTTGGCAACGAGCCTTGCCTTGTGACGAGCCACTGAACCATCTTGGTGATGTTTAATTTTGAAGACCCACTTGCAACCAACTACATGTTTGTCGGGAGAAGGAGGAACTAAAGACCATGTTCCTTGACGTTGAAGAGCAGAAAATTCTTCAGCCATTGCTTGTCGCCATACAGCAGATTTTGCAACCTTAGTGTAGCAGCTGGGTTCAACGCTATCAAAATAGGAATTTGTAGTAAGTTGAGCACGGTGGTTGGTAGCAGAAAGGACCTTCTTTTTGCTAATCCCAGACTTTGCCCTAGTGACCATGGGATGGGTATTAGAGGAAGATGGTAAGGAAGGAGCTGATTTGAAAGGTAAATTATTTGTAGGCAAAGGTGATGCTGTGGCAACAGTTGAAGCATGGGTAGGAGGACATGGAGGTGCATTGGACTTTTTAATAGGTAAAATAGCTTCAGTTGTAGCATGTGGTGGAGGACATGGGAATGAGGTGACCTGGTCAATGGGTAAAGAAGTAGCAGTAGTAGGGGATCGAGGTGTAGACATAGTGGAAGGTATATGTGTAGTAGGCAATAAGTTTTGGGCACTGATTGGGGTTGTAAGAGAGGTAGGTGGGGAATGGGTTGAAGGAATAGGGCCTAAAATAGATGTTGTATAAGGATTAAAATTGAGAGTTGGAATGGGACCAAGAATGGATGAAGAGTGGCAAACTGAGGAGAGCCATAGAGAAGGTGTAAAGGAGGAGTGGGACGACTTTGCTATGGAGAATGAAGAAGAAGACTGCATAGGCTGCTGAAATGGGAAAAATTCTTCATTGAAGATAACATTTCGAGATACATAAATCCGCCTTGTAGTGGTGCCTAAGCATTTATAGCCTTTATGATTACGAGTGTATCCAAGAAATACACATCATTTGGATCGAGGGTCTAGTTTGTGAGGTGTGTAAGGTCGTAACCAAGGATAGCATGCACAACCAAATACCCGTAAAGAGAAGTAAGCAGGAGGATGTTTGAAAAGCTTTTGCCAAGGGGAAGTGAGCTGTAACTGCTTCATAGGATGTCTGTTGATGAGGTATGTAGCAGTAGCAAAAGCATCAGCCCAATACTTGAGTGGCATGTTAGCATTGAATAAAAGTGTAAGACCTGTCTCAACCAGATGCCTGTGTTTTCTTTCAGCACAACCATTCTGTTCAGGGGTATATGGACAAGAAATTTGATGCATGATACCACTGGTTTTAAGGAAATTTTGAAATCTTAAACTCATGTATTCACCACCACCATCTGACCGAAAGCATTTTATTTTTAACGAAAGCAGATTTTCAACATGTAATTTGAAAGAAAGAAAGACAGAGAAAACATCATACTTACACATTAAAGGAAAAAACCATGTATATTTTGTAAAGTCATCAATGAACAAGATGTAATATTTGAAACCACCCTCTGCCACAACGGGGCAGGTCCCCAAACATCACTATGAATCAATTCAAGAGGTTTATGGGAAACAATAGATGAAGAAGAGAAAGGTAATTTGCTACTTTTTGCAAACTGACAGTATTCACAAAAAGAAATTGTAGTTGATCCATGTAAAGGAAGAGCAGAAGCAAACTCTTAAGCGTGGAAACTGAGGGATGGCCAAGATGTTTGTGCCAGACTGTAGATGAGGTTCGTTTGCCAACAAATGCAGCATGAGGTGAAATGTCAGAAGCAGGATAAGATACTCGAAATGGGTAGAGCTCATTTTTACTCAAGCCGCGGAAAAGAATCTTCCCCGACTGACGATCTTGAATAAAAAAACCATCAGAATTGAAGACAAATACGCAGTTATTATCTTTTGTAAACTGATGTACTGATAAGAGATTTGATGAAATGGAGGGAACATGAAGTATTTTATCAAGGTGAAAGGAGCTAGATGTGGTGTTAATCATAGAAGAACCAGTGTGCATAATGTGCAGACCTTGTCCATTTCCTACCGACACCTTGTCTTTGCCTTGGTAGTTTGAATGAATAGAGAGATTCTGCAAGTCATTGGTGATATGGTTGGTAGCACCAGAATCAGCATACCAATTCTGTTCAGAGATTGGATTGTAAGAAGTGGCCATTGCTGCGAGTTGAGATGGAGGATTTCTGCCCTAGTAGGAGTAGTCCATCCTGTGGTAGCAATTTAAGGCAGTGTGACCTATTTTGTTGCATATCTAATAGCATGGTCTGTTGTAAGATGCTTTAGAAGAGGACCTAGGAGAACCATGGCCACCTTTATTATTATAGTGTCGTCCTCGATTGCGTCCACCTCTGTTGTTGTTGTTGGAGCGTCCATTTCCACGCCCATTACCACTTTCAGTAGAGGAATCAAGTCGTCTAGTACCACCAGATTTAGAAGACACAAATGCTGTAGCAGCATAATCAATGGGCATAGATTGTGTGCTCTCAATGCTCAATTCCTCACGAAGTAGAAGTACATGTAATTCTTCAATTGATATCAGAGATGATCGAGTCCGAATTGAAGTCTTGAACGGACCAAATTCTGATGGCAATCCATTTAAAGTATACAGAATAAGATCTTCATCATCGATCGGATCGGACACAGCTGCAAGAATATCTGAAATATGCTTAATTCGTTGTATGTACTTAGAGACGGTTTGTGAACCTTTCTTAATTAACTGTAATTGAGTCTTCAACTTTATTAGATGAGATCGAGAGAGAGACGCAAATCGGCACTCTAAGGCAGTCCAAACAGCACGAGTAGAGCCGAGACTAACCACATGAGCCAAAACATTTTCAGAAAGTGTAACATTAATCCAGCATAGAACATTTTGATCCTGTTGGATCCAGCAAAGAACTGAGGATTGAATTCATTTGTGATTTTACAATCAAAATCAATCTCAAATTCGGATGGACAAGGATAAGATCCATCAATGAAACCTAATAAACCACTTGCTCTCAAGACAGGAAGAAACTGAGACTTCCATAAGAGATAGTTATGATTGTCCAGTTTAACAGATATGAGACTACTGATATTAGTGATCAGAAACGTGGGAGTATGAATAGAAGCAAAAGAACTAGGCATAGCAGAAGTCATGTTGAAAGCAAAGAAAAGTGTAGATCTGAGAATGTAGAATCAAGATCTGAAACTAATTGATAACAGAGTAAGATAGAGAAGAGAAACTTAGCAGTTGTAAGAAGCTGTGAAAAGATTGTAGAGAACTTCACAAAACCAGAGAACAGGACACGTCTTGGCAGTAATCATGAATCCTGATGAATCTTGGCGGTATTCGATGAATCTTGGCAGTATTTGATGAATCTTGGCAGTATTGATGGAGACCTGGATCGTGCACAACGTTAGTTGACGAATGCTCTGATACTAAGTTGAAGAGAACAAGAAGAGAGAGATAGAAAGTGATTTCTCTATTTCACTGGTTTTCAGATAGATTACATTTACATCAGCTTTCCTATTTATAGACACGGCTAGAACCTTCTCATAGAAGGAGAGTTTCTGACTAGATGTGCTATTAGGAATGTTAAAGGTTTCAAACTTTAATGATGGATGATCGCACCTTTAAAGAAGAGAGGGTTTAATGGATAGGATAATCATTTGATCATATACTCATAATAGGATATGTCTGAATGTTAGTTTTGGCCAATTTCAATTTTTTTTACGGTTGTCGGTTGATTGTATGTCTGGGATACACTTGTAGCTTTAGTCTTTGTAAGTATTGGATTTTGAAGGGCTATAGCACTGTTCTAAGCAATTTATGTTAAGAAATGTTTCTATATTAGCCCTTAAGTAATGATGGGTTTTGGGAAGTTTAGTGCAAAAAAATCTTGGTGCTTTGACTGCTTTCCCACTTGGAATTTGCTTATTTGTCAAGACCTTTTAAAATTAGAACTCTCATTGTGGCTTGCTTCTCTAACACTTGGGCCCTACCTTGATTTAAAAACATTGTAAATCTGAATTTGTAAATCATGTTGCTCATGTGAATAAAGTGGACCCCATATTTGCACTTGCAACACCATGTGGATGGCCCACATTGGATGTCCAAGTTTGGCTTGATAAGTTTGAATTTCAAAGTTTTTATTTCAAACTTTGAACATGTGATGAGCCCCACCTTGGACGTGTCTTTCTCTAGAAGAGCCCCACCTTATCAAAACCAAGCAATAATCCACCACCACTCATCACACTCTTCACATTTGAATAATAATCAATTACAAGGCAATGACTGCTTTTATCTGTGTCAATATATCTGCTTAAATGCACTAGCATGATGTGGCTGGATGGGGTTTTAGGTTTTTTATGGGTTCAGCTTCCATTTTGAGTTACTTCTAAAATTACTTTGGTTTGTTTCTTTTATATTTATAACCAGTTAACGTTATAGATAATTCTTTTTATTAATATTAAAAGAGCAATGATCACTTTTTATACCAATCATGTGTAGATGGACGGAGATACTCCATTTACTGATAAGAACTTATTATACCATCAATATGATCATGTTTCTGAAGCAATTTGGCGAGGAGAGGTACATCCAATCATTTACTCCCGACATTATATTTATATTTTTATGTCTTGAACCACTTCATACGTACATGAGTTTGTAATACTATATTTATTTTTTAACTGACATTTTTAGGAACCACCGAAGTTGAGAATAATTCGAACCACACTTGACAAAAATAGTTGGCATCTCACACGCCGACAAAAAGACTATGTGCACATGTGTGGGTTGGAGCACTTGTAGAGTATTGAGCAAATGACAATAGAACATGCTTTGATAAGAGCACTGGTAGAAAGATTAAGGCTGAAAATGAACCCCTTCCATCTTCTGTATGGAGAGGCTACAGTGACCTTATAAGATATGGCATACATATACAGCCTCCCCATAGATGGACCGACAATGACAGGAAAAGCATGCATAGTAATAAACAAACAACGGAGATATGCATGGATCTTCTGGACATGGAGTCGGTGCCAAACCAAGATAGCATCAGCACATGGATAAACTTACTTGGATGTAAGAGAACTTCAAAGGAAATAAAAAGAAGAAGAAAAAAAAAAAAAGGCTTCAAGAGAAGTGTAACAGCAGAGCTTATTTATTTTGCTTGGCGGGAGGCCAAATCATTGGCAACTCATGTGATACTTCCACGCTGGCTTGGTTGCTTGGTTTATTTAGAGAATTTAAGAGATATGCATAGGGCCTTGTATGCCTGGCGAACTTGTATAGGATGCTAGTTAAGAGAATAATGTTTTCTGGGTACAATGAAGAAAAGAAAAATGAAGAAGGGGAACAAGCTAAAAAAACATAAAGCTATGGATCCATTAGATACTTTGACTGGCCCACTGCAATTGTTACCGGTAACATTCTTATTTTGTTTAATTGGTTACATTGAATATGAACATTTTTCTATTGACTTGACATTCATATACTATTGATTTGTATATTTGGACATATTCTAGAATGGAATTTTTGCAGCCAAGCGACGTCTATATAAATATATCATTGGATTTCGATTTCCCATTGTATAAGCTATGGGAGAAAAGCATAAAAGGCATAGGCCTCCAATGAACACTGAGGAGCGTTGGGAGTAAATTGACAATATGAAAATAGAAGAAGTGAGTGTAATTTGATTTCTTTTTAATATGAATATTTTTTGTCGAAATTTGATTTATGATCAATAAATATATACATAACTATCTATGGTGCAGTTTATCTAGATGCCATATGAAGATGTCAATGATGAACTAGCTGAAGTAGTTTCCAAAGAAGAGAGGCATTTATTCACATCTAATGCATTTCTAATATTTTAATGGATTGTCGAACGTCACAACTCCCAACGGGTAATGAAGTAGTTCAGCTTGAGACAGTTACTCCCCATTGTTTTCCGCATGCCATTTGAAATAGTTGATAAAGTGAGGAAAGCTAGTTATGATTATAATAAATTGTTGAAAGAACTCATTGCCATCTGGGATGCAAGGCAGAAGAAGATACTACTGAGCAAAAAACTTGATGATTCACCGATTCACAATTATTGTTATGTGAAATGGTATTCGATGGTGACAAGATTGCGAATCTCAAGGCCCCTAAAGAAAGAAGCTGATGATGACGACCATAAGATACCTCCAACACAACCCACCTCCAAATAAGATGATGAACTCAACCATAGAAGGCTGGTAATTGGCATCGTAACATAGTTGTCAAATTCAAATTATTTCATCATTTTCAATATTTATGACTCATTTGAATTTATTGGTGCAGGTTCATCTCTTTCTGGATGACCTTTTATCTACTTTCGCCGGTAAGAAAAGAACATAAGAGGAAATGAATTTGGAGGATTTGCTTTGTATATTGCGTAGCAAGGTGGAATACTTTAATGAAGCCTTTGAAAATGATTTTGTGGGATTTTGGTATGACAAAGTCAGTCCAAGCAAATCTCTTGAAGATGCTAAAATGAGAGAGACAGAAGATAGTACTTGTAAATGAAAAAAAGTAGATAGAAAGGTAAACTGTGCAAGTGGAAGAAAAAAAAGAAATGTATATGCGTATGGCAATTCTATTTCAACGACCAGAAACCTGGGCTTTACACTAGGCTTCTGGTATGTCCACTATCGTGACTGCCAGTACCTCTTTTACAGAGAGATTGTAGACGATGATAAGCTTCCCTGAGAGTGAGAGGAAGAGATCGGGGTATTCCCTGTCTTTCGTTTCTTTCCTTTGGGTGGAACTTCTCTGCCTCTATGTAGTTTCCTCTCCCCTCTTCCTCCTTTTTTTTCGGTATTGGAGTCCCCTTTATATAGGTTCTTTTACACGTGTCAGCCCAGGCTGGTTTTTGCCTTTCTTGTCTCCGCCTATCTTGCCTTTGTGGATCCATCACGGAGGCAATTAACTTTTATCTTGACAAATGGGCCTTTCACCTTCCTCGTTAGTTAGGTCCGTGGAAGCAAGTGACACACTCGTTAAGGTCAGTATACCTTAACCATTCTCCCTTTTTTATCAAAGGAATTGGCTTTGTTATGGTCTTGTGTGACGCTGTGAACCCAGTCTATTGGACATGCTTACAGTACTGAAGAAGAAACTAGACTTTGCCACTAAACCACCTAATTCAAAGGAAAATACTCCTCTTGAATCCAAAAAAACCATTAAGTCTCACAAGTCCCAATACCATGGTCTCTCCGCGAAGGTCTCTTAAATCCAAAACATCTCCTATTCAAATTGTTCTTGATTGTCCTCCCCACAAAATCCAACAAGAAGCCATTCCCGTGGAGTCTCCCAGTAAAAAAGTTGCCTCAATGGTTATCCGTGTAAAAATTGCAACCAGGGTGAAAAAAGTGCCGTCTAAATTTAAGGGTTTTAGTACCTCCCTTAATTGGCCACAAAATTCTTCTAGACAAGTTTTGAGAGGACTATTACGAAAGGTATACAAGTCTTATGGTCATGATACAAATTATGAATATTTAATTCTTTTTTAAAGATATTAACATGAGATATCTTTCCTCCTTAAGTTTAATTACCTTGCCAAGGTCTGCAGCAACCCTAATCCTAAAAGAGAATAGTTAGAAACAGAAATATCATAGGATTCATAATACATACTACATTGACACGAATCCTTCAATATGACTTTCAACATATACTTTCAAAACTTTCAACATATACTTTAAAAAACAATGGGTCGAACCAGGCTCCGGTCCTTTTAAGATCTGGACCTAACCCTCTGCTCGGGCTTTGGGAAAACGAATCAAGCCCTAATATCTATATTTCCGGGCTTTGGGGGTGCGGACTGAGACTGAGAGGCCTTCTGGTCCCACAACTTGAGTGGATAACTACAAAGAGCCGGTTCAAGCCAGCCGAGCCAAACTCGTCTCTCCCTCTCGGTTTCATCGACTGGCTGTCTCCTGTCGTCTCCCCACTCTGTTTTCTCTCAAGACAAAAAAAAACGGAAACGGATTTTCCAAAATCCCTCCTCTCTTTCCCTTTTCACCCTTTCCGTTTTTTCACCTTACCCAAACACTCACAAAACCATCCAAAGTCCCAACACACACATAGATTGAGAGAGAGAGAGAGATGGCATCTTCTCTTCCAGCAGCCTCTGCTTCTGTTCCGACCACCGCCCAAATCTCCTCCTCTTCTAAACGCCACCATTTACATCACTCCAAGCTCTCCTTTCGTCTCTCTTCCAAATCGAAACTTCTTTTCTCTACCAAGGTAAGACCCCCCACACCCTTTTTTTTCTCTTCTCTATCTCAAGTAGATCTCAGTTTGATTCGTCAAACTTCACTGGGTTTGTATTTCTTTCAAGTGATTGTTTTCTGCATAAGCATTTCCATGGACTTTGATTTACTTGTGGGGTGTGTGTTTGTGTGAGGTGAGGATTTGTGATGGAGAGGAAAGTAGTCTGATTTTCCAACATTTTGACTTCTACATTTTTACGCTGAACTTGAGAAGCCTCATTTTTTATCATCATTTTCAGTTAGAGAGAGGAAAATGAAGTCCAATGGAGGGAGGTAGAAAGTCGAGTTCGTGCGCAAAAGGAAATTCGTCAACTGTGGAATCCTTGTGTTGGGGGAGATGAGGAACTCTTCCCCTTTGTGTGAATAGCTCAGGTCGTGTTAGGCAACTAAAATCCTTAGGGATTCCTCACTGTCCAGTTTGCAAAGCCAATGGAAATCCTCATAATTGAGGATTCTCAAGTCTGACCTCTCCCTGTAGGATTTGAAAATCATCGAAATTGAGGATTTGGGCCAATAGCATACATCTTGCTTCCCACTGTCGATGCGTAAGGAGTTATCTTGCCTAATCGGTTATCACTATTTGCTTATTCTCACTTGAAGGGCTTTGAGTAGAACTCAACTCGGAAAGGTGTTGGAAGAGGTGTTCCTATTGGCTTTACATTTTTCATGCTGAACAGATCTGATAAGTTTTCAATATACCTCTCTTGCGATAAGAAAGCCTTCTAGCCACTTTATCTCATGGGTTTTGTATTCCCAACATTTACTTGGCTAGTCCATGATCCGCACAGACAGTTAAATAAGTTGCAACATATACTGACACTTTAGAAGTACCTTCAAAGTGGGTTGTAGGGGGGCGGCAACTGCTGTAGAGGTTGGCAGTTTAAGTGGAATATATTTTAGATCCTTTTGCCACTTAGCATGGCATAAATCATAGCATGTTAGAATACTGATAAATAAGTCTTGGTTTATTAAAATGCGCAAATTATGGTATCCTTGCTGGCTGTTTCCAGCATAACATTTTCAAAATTTTAAGTTTTTAGGTATTGATTAAATTTTTTTCAAGTACTGCAATTTTTTTTAATCATGATAAGAAATAATGGATGTCCGTGTTAATTTTAGGCTTCAAGGATTAATTGGAATCGTTCGGTTGTTACGAGAGCCCAACTGAATGAGGTAAGAGACTGACTCAAAGATTTGGTTGATGCTTTTATTCCTCTTGGGTCTTGCTTTTAAACCATCAATTTTGTTCAAGGTCTCCATCGATGGACCTTCAAATGCTTCCACATCTCCCTCAAAAAACTCTGAAGTACCTGCATTGGAAGAAAAAGATGCCAATGAACCATCTTTGGAGGCACCGGTCTCAGAGGAATATATCTCAGAATTTATAAATCAAGTTGCAAGCCTTGTTAAGTGAGTCCCTTGGCTATTGTTCCTTGTTTTAGTCTAGTATTAAGCTCTGACAGTGCATTGATTATTTGGCTGTAGCACAGGCTAGTTGACTCGAGAGATATTGTTGAGCTGCAGTTGAAACAACGTAACTGTGAACTGATAATCCGTAAAAAAGAGGCCTTGCCTCAGCCACCAGGACCAGCTCCTGTTGTTATGATGCACTCACCCTCCCCTCCAGCAGCTATGCCATCTCATTATCCACCTCCACAACCTGCCACTGCACCAGCACCTGCTGGCCCTGCCCCTTCAACCTCAGCTCCTACAGCCCAAACTGCAGCCAAGCCTCCAAAGTCATCATTACCACCTCTGAAATGCCCCATGGCAGGAACACTCTATCGGAGCCCAGGACCTGGTGAACCCCCATTTGTGAAGGTGATCCTGCTCTGCCAATCTTCCCTTGGAAAGGAAGGCTAATCAAGATTTCAATCATCACTTCAGTATTGTTTATTTCTTCTTTGGCTTACAGCGATGTGTCTTTCTTTAGGTTGGAGATAAAGTGAAGAAAGGACAAGTGTTGTGCATCATTGAAGCTATGAAATTGATGAATGAAATTGAAGTAAAGCTGCTCTCATTCTTTTGTTATTATCTTTTATTCATTTGGGAAACATGTGCTCATAGATTTCTGCCTTATTAGTCATTGCACTATAACCTCTATTTTCTTTGAACCGTCTTTCCCCTAATTTGTAGGTGAGACAACCAATTTTCTAGTCTATATAGTTATTTGCTAGACTTTTAAATTTGAATAGATGGTACATTTCTGCCTTGATTGTGAAGACTAACTGACTCAATGGGTCTACTCCACCCAATTGGTCAACCCAGCTGCATGGATCATGAATCCATGGATCCAGTTAATGGTACTAAATTTATATAATATGTTCTCTTATTGTGAAAAAATGTTGTTTCCTTCTTTAATTCATAGATTAGATTACATTAACTCTAATTATTCACTATGCATATAGCAAGGCTTGTATTATAAAAGGAGAGCTGCAATAGAAGGAACAGCACAGTTCCTCTTTCAAAATTGTCTTCTTTCTTTTGTTATTGGTATCTCTCACATGGTATCAGAGCCCTAGGGCTGCTGAATACCCTTTGGGTGATCCAGGAGGGATCTTTCTACTGCAATAGATTGAATTAGACAGGAGGTCTGATCTTACAGTCATTCATCCTCATCCCTTCCTGGTGTCTAGAAGAGGCCACCATAGCACCATCGAATCCAAATAAAAACTCTAGGAAGATGGTCGTCATCTTTTGTTGAGCTGTTGTTGCAATTTCAACCTCGGATCTTGAAAGACAAGACTGGTTTTGAAGAAAACATTTGGACGACACTGTAACAGGGTTGAATCCCTGGTTTTCTGATTTTGTGGTCTATTGAAGATTTCAGTCACCAAATCCTGTGGCATCTTGGTTGTGTATTATATTGAGAAATTTCGGTAAATTCTCTGCAATTTTTAGATATCTGGTTTTGAAAAATTAACTCAGACGACATTGTACCAGAGTCAAATCCCTGGTTTTTTTTATTGTGGGGCCTACTGAAGTTTTCGGTCATCGGAACCTGTAGCACCTTGGTTGCCTATTATATTAAGGAGTTTTAGTTATTTTTCTGGATTCTTTCTGCTTCTCATTTAGCCCTTTTAGAGGTACTGTTTTCATCTGAGCCAATGAAAATTTTGGATTCTTAATCTTTTCTTGAAATGTCAACTCCAAGAGGAAGTAACTTAAGACAAATTTTCAGCTATGTGATCTGATGGGCTATCTGAAATCGATCATAGTTTTGACAAATTCTTTAACAAATTTCCAGATGCCATATACTGATTTTCTGCATATTGGATTCTTTTGTGTACTGATTGCTCTGGATTTGTCAACATGTGTTCTGATAAAAATAACGGTATAAAGATTGTTTTAGATGGTTCCAATTACTCTCACTGCTCACATCTAATGCAAAATTTCTTGAAGGGGCAAATGTTGTGGTCCTGTGGAAATATTTAGCCAGTAATATTGATTGCCCTGGAGTATGAGCAAGTAAAAAAGAAACCTCATTTCTTCATTTCTGAGGTGGAGCTAATGATGCCAGTGCGGTCTCAATTTTCTTGGCTTCAAGATCAGTGGCCTGCTGGAGAAAGCTGTGGCCAACGTCCTTGATGGCAATCTGGATTGGGGCCGATCCAAGGCTGTTTGTGATGGCGAGCATGACGTGCGCATCTCGGACTTGAACTCTTGGAGATCGATGGTGCCGCTGTGATCGCAGTCGAATTTCTCGAGCAGTGAGTTCGCTGGGCAGAGGGGTGGTGACATTGACACCGAAGTGGGTCTCGAGCAGGCATAATGACTCAAAGGCACGGTGGAGCTCCGATTGGGAGAGGACGGTCGTCGTTGTTGAGATCCAGCACGGCGAATCGCTCCTCCACGCTCTTGTTGAAGACCGCTTCGTCTAAGACGAAGGATCGGACTGTTGATCTGTCTATTATCACCACACGTATTGGCCTTTTGGGATTTTTTCTTTTTCTTTTTTCTTTCTTTCTTTCTCTCTTTTTTTTTTTTTTTTTGTGTTTCTGGTTGTTTTGATCTTATGCTTCTTTATTCCTGTGTTTGTGGTTTTGAAGGGGTATTTTTAAATAATTATGGAAAAAAGTTGCTAGAAATTACCTTTAAATGGTAAGATGTCCTTAATTGAAAACTTGCTGAAAAATTTAGTGATTAATTTGAAAAATTCTAAAACTTATGTCCTTTTTTGAAATAAGGTAAAAAAAATTAAGGCCTTGTTTGAAATTTTCCCTAAAAGAAAACTATTAACTTCCAAACAGTCTTGGAAAGGTGTGATAGTCACTTTCAGAATTTCAAATGATGTGGCTACCTCTTATTGGATGGAGGAAGTTGCTGCAGCATATTATGCTGCAGCCTGCAGCAGCGCTGAAGCCACAAGGACTTCTATTGGAGTTCGCAGTCCCGGATTTCTATTGGAGTTCGACCACAAGGAGGGTACCTAGTGGTCCTTTCAACTTTTGAAAAATTGATGAGACCCTCTTCTTCATGATACTTTTAATCATCTAGTCATAGATCTAGGCGTTTTGTGGTTTCTAAGATTACAAAACTAGGGACAACCACAATGTACGTAAGTAAGCCTGAATATCTACTCCACTGGTAGGTATAGAAGATCGTGGCTCTATAAATATGCATCAATTATACATATCCACAAAATACTATAAATATGCATATAAATATTCAAGTTGAGTTATTGCATACACCCTCGCATTCGCTTGTGGGTTGATTATTCCCAACTCTATATTGATTCTGTCCTTGGCGTGGAGACTATGGATTTGGCTGGCTCCTTTGTTGTTGATTTTGTTGATACCCTTGTCTCTGATTCTGTTGATACCTTTGGTTCTGTTGGCATCCTTGATTGGCTGATTCTGTTGGTAATCTTGGTGGTGGATTTTGTTGATACCATTGTTGTGGATTATGCTACTGGTTTTGAATTTCCTGACACTTATTTGGGTACTCTCTATATTTGTTACCAGGCTGGCCACATTGAAAACAAACCCCCAGTGTCTTGCCATTGCTGGCTTACATCATGAGCCTTCCTGCAAAAGTCACTCTCTGGCGTACCTCCAGTCTTCTTTCTTAGGTGTCGGGGTTGGCTCCTCGAAGTTGTTCCAATTGTTCCTTAGTTCGTTCTCAAACCTCTATTCTTTGGTGATGGTGGCGCTTAATAATTATTCCTTCTTCCTCCTGAAGGCATAGGTTGGATACTTCTGTGAACCTCATCAATTTGTCTCTTCAGATACAAAAGCCTTCTTAAGGGCAGCAACATAAGTTGTCGGTTCATTCAGCCTCACAACTTTCTTGATATCCGCTTGCAGCCCATTGACAAACTTACCGAGCTTCAACTTTTCCGTAGTCACCAATGCCTCTACAAAGTGTGACATTTTGGTGAATTTATTGGAATACTTGACTGCTGTCATTCTGCCTTGGTCTCAAAACTCCTTTTTTCTGTCCTTGATGTGATCCGGCATGCATTTCTTTATGAATTTCCTTATAAAGAATGTCCAGGTAATATCCTCCTCTTGCCTTTTGAATGTCTTCTTGGTGATCTTCTACCATAATTTCGCATCGCCCTCCAATTTAAAGGCCACAAGTATAGCCTTGTTATGTTTTGAACGACCCATAACCTCAAAAATTCCTTCCATGTGTTCCACCCATTTGTTGGCATCCCACGGATTATTAGTTTCCTCAGGGTGAAATTTGTTAAACCTCTTGTGACGTGTATCTTTTTCACGATCCCTGCCCCGGGTGTGCTTCTACTGCCAGAGCCATCATTTCCATTAACTGTACCACTTTGTTCCTCACCATTGCCATTCTGATGGTTTATGAGAGTTGTGATCTGTTCTTGCACTTGGGAGTAAGCTTTCATACAATTTTCAAACATTTGCTGGGAAACTCTGGCATGTCAGTTGGTCCCACATTCTAGTTGGGATTACTGTTCCCATTGCCATTCTCATTATTGTTAGCCATTCTTCTTCTTCTGCAATAGATAAAACATGTAATTCCACAAAAAACAATTCTCATCTAGGCAAATTCTACACGCTACTCTAACGTCTTGACCACGTATCCTAGGGTTGCCGATTCTTTTAGTTGCCTAGAACCTTACGCTTTGATACCATTTTGTCATGACCTGAAACTTGGGGCCCTTTGAATTCCGCATCACGACTTATTAAAGTATCTCATCGCAGTCATAAGTTAAATCAAAATATTCTGATAAGAATTCAGGGCAATCCTTTTAAATAAATTTGAATATAATTTAAAGTCTGAAGTAAAAAATATCAGCTAAACAAAACAACTATACTTAATAAAATAAACAACTACAATCTTCAATGTCCAACTGAAATAACTGAAGAAAAGATTTAATTCTCTTCAATCTTCTAGGTGAGTCCGTCGCTTAAGTATGCATTCCAAGGCCTATCTCTTGATCATCACGATATCCCTCAGTCTCTAAATCTTGGTCACCTACAAGGGGTAATCCAGGAGTCAGTGGAAACTCAGTGAATAAACATACAACTCTAGTTTTGCATACATGATCATCATATTAAAAACAAGAGCACAAATAAATTAAAAATTATTTCACACATATAAGAGATGCATGCAATCACAACGTCCTGATTATAGTTCATATCACTGGTCAAGGTCTCATCTCATTAACCTCCTAACCACTAGGTAGCACAGGCCAACGAGGATCAAGTACCCAAAGGTACAGGATCAACGTGGTACCTTCTTAAAACTTATGAAACTTATGTGCACATACTCTAGGTGACCAATCAAGGTCAACATCAACATGGTGGTACCGGAGAATTTTTAATTCTCCAGAGAGCTGACCCAAAGCCTGTCACACATTCCTGAAGCTGACCTGAAGTCAGATGGTAATTATCCGAGGCTGACATATGCCCGGCAACTTCATTAACACAGGGCCTTTATATCATGCTTAGTGGTCTAGGGTGTCCGAGGGTAACTCCAGACTGTCTCTAAGTTCTTAGATTTTACGCAACATTTCCATACTTATTTAATCAATTATCAAATTCAGATTTATTCATTTATACTTTTCCAACATCCATAATTGAGTTAATTTCTGTAATCAGCCCCATACACTAATATTTAGATTTAAGCTGCCCCCACCAAATTCAGTAATGGTATCCATGGCGCATGAGGGCAATCACATAACCATCCCTTTACAGATGCAAGAACAAACCTTAATTAACACAGCGTAACACATATTGCGCCATCAGTTACCAAGACACTGCATAATTACATCGTTAATCCATCTATGCACAGTCTCATCATGGATAATATGATACATATAGTAGACAACTAGTGATCACTTTTTAATCATACAACAATTTTTTGGTGTCATAAAAGAGGAAGAATCATCACTATCTATTCAACATGATGCATATTCATGAATAAGGTTCACTGTTTGACATTCATCCAATCTTAGCCTTAGGATATGGTCAACCAATTCCTAGGTCCAAAGTTCAGCTGGGACCAAACCCTAATCACTGCAAAACCCCAAATTTAAATTCTAGGGTTCACTCAAGCCACATGTCCCACAATTAGTTCAAATTACATGAATTCCCAATCTTAATCACATAGAGATCAAATTCCAACATCATATTCATTATTGTTATACCTCAAAATTGAAATACACAATAGGCAAATCAATCTATAAATATATGAAAGCACTCATCCAAGGTTCAAACCTAATTCCCATATTCGACCCATCAAGAAAACCTTTATCTAAGGTTCAGCGGAACCCAAACCTCAATGTTTGGGCTCCCCCAATCTGAAATCCTTGACAAAGGGGTACGGCTAGGGCTGAACCCTATTCATTGGAGTTCGGCCAACCAAAAACTCCCTTAATTAGGAGTTGGCCAAAGAGAATTCCTATTGTTCAGAAAGTCTGACAAGCACTGTCCAAGTAAAATCATATTAGGTGAGGTACACGACTCGTCTTAGAACAAATCCCTAGACTCAAATCAATAGTCAAATGAGAGAATCCATTAGGCGGCTGAAGTAATGATAGTTCCAAAACATATCAGAATTAGAGATCCATGAATAAACATCATTGCGTACCCTAAACTTCATCAATGCACATCAAATCAAAGGTTCAGCTGCGGTTTAAACTCCATGGATGGAGTTTGACCAATGTGTAGGAACTCATTCTTGTGTTCGGCCAAGTCTCACCTACAAGGAAAAGGGCTCAGCTGTTGCCAAAACTCCCTATTTTGGGGTCAGGCCAACATAAAACTTCTATTGGGGTTCAGTTAGAGTTTCACCTATCTTTGATTCAAATTCCAATAGTTATGACCCTTTGGTGAAAACCCTTCCATTCGATGTTACTTACTTTCCAAGACATGGATCCTTGCATATACAGTTCTTTAGAAAACAAAGACTAGAACTAGTATTCACACAAGTAGAATTCAATGTCTACTCAAGTAAGCTAGGGTTGTGCCATTGACTTGGGGAAAAGAATATGTCATCGACATGGGCTGTCGTCTGCTGATCTCCTTCTCCTCCTTGTTCTCCTTACTATTCTTCTAGATCTTGCTATTCGAGCTAGGGTTAGGGCTTCTATTTGATGAAGAGATGAGGAATAGAGAAAGCGAGGTCGAGTTGCATGGATTAGGGCTTACAAAGAGTCTTTAATTCTTAAATAGATCATGGGACACAAGTACAGTTGGAATGGGATTTAGAAGTAACTCAAAGTCAATTTGTAACATGTGCACACAACCCAATTTTTTTCATGATATGTGCGTTCCCCCTCCCCCCTTTTGTTAACCATAAATTTTATTGAAAAAAGGAACAAAACAAAACAGGGACACAACCAACGAAAACAAAAGAAAGAAATCAAACGACAAGATTAAACATCAAAAGAAATATGTAATTGAAAAACTCTTTCCCTAACAAGACCATCCGCTATAGCATTCGCCTCTCACAAGACATGATTAAAAGTAAGATGCAATTGAGAAGAAATATCTTGCACTTCCTCCACCCAATCTGCCAATCTCCAAGGAAAAGAAGATTTTCTTGATCCCCACTGGATTGCAGAAAAAGACTCTCCTTCAATGATAGCATTATAATTGCCCAACTTCCACAGTTCCTGACAACCCACCAATAAAGCATAAACTTCATCACAATTAGCATCCAAAGAATTAACGGGACCTAAAAAATTATTCATAACTTGACCTGACCAATCACGGATAACACCTCTAATTCCTCCCATGCAAATTTAATTAACATAACTAACATCAAAATTCAGCTTTAAGATACCTTTTGGAGGAGAAAGCGAACTATAATGTGGAGTTGTAGCAGTGATTTTCATTTCGTTTATGATAATTGTTCACCGATCTCCTCTGCCTTTTGTTCATGTTGCCTTATCAGAATTATTAGCAAAATAACAAAATAACAAACCCAAAATTTTCTTACCAAGATCGGTAATTGTCGTAGTAGTGATTTTCATTTCATTTTGAAAAGAATTTTGAAATCTGGCATGGATATTGGAAAATGGGTCAAAAGCGTTTTTAGATCCCTCCCAATCTTTTAATCAATTAAATGGGAGTGTTGAAAACATGTAGAGATTGGAGTCTTGGAAGAAATATACGACCTCCCTTGTGCTTAATAGTCGAGGCTTTTATCCCATCCATTTGGGTTTAGCTTTGTTAGTAATATTATTTTTTTCACTCAATCTATCTACAAGTGTGCTTTTAATAACCCCATAGTCCATCATTATCATGCCTTTTCTCACTACTTCATTCAAGGTCTTTAAGAATCACCCTCTTTTGTCAGTTTCTTGATGCATGCATGCTGGAGTAGTGGCCTGGATTTAATGGACTGTTTGATTGATCTGGCTTTAGATTATTTAGATCGACTTGATCATCATGATCATCATCAAAGCCTTGTCCCAACTATGTTCGGATCGGCTACATGAATTCTGTTTCTTAATTCCGATCTATTTTGAGCCAAATCCTCAGATAATTTGCACTTCTTTAGATCTATTTTTACTGCCTCAATTTACGTCCTCCTCGGCCTACCCCTTTCCCTTGGTGGGTCGTCAATCTGCATAGCCAAACTTTTCCTTCCCAGCGTTGTTGTCGGCTTGCGCTGGACATACCCAAACCGTCTTGAACGGGTTTCTCTAAATTTATCCCTTATTGATGCTACCCATTAATGCTCTTGAAAGCGTTCATTTCTACTTTTATCCTTCCTAGTTTTACCACACATCCACCTTAACAGTCTCATCTTTGTTACATTCATTTTGTTCATATGTTGCTTATTGATTAGCCACATTCTGCTCCATAGGTCTGGTCTAATCGCTGTCTTGTAAAATCTTCCCTTCAATCTCGTTGGCATTCATCAGTCACAAAAGTATCAACTTCAACCATCCTACTTTTATCCTCAGTTCGACATCTTCATCAATCTCCCCATCTTATCTTCATCTTATTTGATCAACTTGATCTATCAAAAATTCAAGATCCATGTTACTTGGGGAAGATCCATAAATTTGGGTCAAAACATGGAATGAAAAGTCAGGATGGATGCAGATTGGATTCCAAATTAAATGTAAAATACTTTGAGTTATTTGGGGAACCAAATCATAGTTAGTGGATCAGTTGATTTCATCCATAAATTCCAATTTGACTAAAAAGGGCCTAATAATGCAGGATTTAATGGACAACAATTTTTGGATTGGACCCAACTATATGTGAGCTAAACCAGCCCCAAAACCATTGTAACCCTGCTCACATGGGATCCCCAAGCCCAGTCCACAAAAACACCCATGAGACTGGTCCTAATGATGGCGTACTTGCCCAAATCCCCTTACTATAGTACATCTGATAAATTCTCTTACAAGCAAATATCATAAATTGTCAAATCCCCCAACCCACCCCACCAAAAAAAAGGGTTCCTTGTCCACAAGGATCTTTAAAATCAAGGAATTTCGAAAGAAGATGAAGATGCACGCATTAGGAAGCTTACTAAGTACAAGAAAGCAAGTGAAGCCATACAAGGAAGGGAATGTCCAAGCATAAGAGGATTTTGCTGTTTCATTATGAGTTTTGCATTGTGATAAGTACTATATTAAATAGATGGCTGAGATTAGAGAGAGATTAAAGGTAGGGTTTTTATGGACAGATTATACAGTGCACATGATGAGTCGTTCAATTCTATGTTGGCTTATTATTCTTCTTTTTTTTAAAATTACATTGTTGCAATTGTTATCTTCTTCTCCTATTGATTTGAGAGTGTCTTATAAGGATTGAATATTATTCAAGTGGTGGATTATGGATTTGGGCTAAGCCCTTATGTTTGCTCGAGTTTCTATTAATTCGGTTTGGTGATTGGAGTTGAGTTTTACAGTCAATTAATGCTTACCCTTTTGATTGCATCAGTTGGCATCAAAGCAGTCCCATCCATTCATTTGATTGCTTGGATTCGTCTCCCTAATCGTGCCTCCCTATTGAGCACAAGGTCGTAGGCAATTGGTGGAGAGCAATTTAGTGAATGAACCTTACCTTGGAGACCTTGAAACTTAGTACTTGTGAAAACAAGTTGAGATTTCGATTCCACCAATTTAGTGCCATTCTTAAGCCCGGATAAAGGAGTGTTGCATTAGGTTGACAGCTGGTGTAAAACTTTTGTCATGTCTACAACATGAACTTTGAGACATTGCTCTGTGATCATGCTACGATGTTCTTTGTAACCTATCTGAGGATCTGGCCCATGAAAGACTAGAATGGCGAAACAAAATTTATTTAGCTGACCGAACATAATTAGGACTAGGCTTTGATGATGATGATGGTTGGAATGAGTCAAACCTTGAGACTTGTATTTTTATGAAGGATACAACTATTATTCAGATTACGGTGATAGATTATATGCAGTGATTGTAATGATGGACTATATGACGATGATGATTACGAGTTACGATAATGAATCAATATAAATCATGATGGTGCAGTAGTTGTTCTATCAATTGGTGACCATGGCTTTGATCAAAGACTTAATTTTGGTATGAATGGTGAATTTGACTGTAACATGCTTATGGAGGAGTCGTCTTCTTTTATTTGTGATCTTCTGACCATTATTGTGCACGAAAGAAAAGAAGTTGTTGATGGTCCAAAACAATGAATATCCAGAAGATGAGGATGACACATTGAAATTTGATGTACATGACGATGGTGGTGTTGTCCATTTTCAGATCTTCAAAAATGGTGATGTGGATTGAGCTTATGAAAAAGAAATCTCAGACTTCAGTTAGTATCTGCACGTAGAAGTTGGCGGTTCAACCTTTACATGGATGGAACTTGCATGAGAATTTTGAGGGAAGGTGTGAACATCATGTTCTCAAAGAAATTGTGAATTTCAATCCCGCATGGCAATATTCGCAACTTCGAAGATCCATTTGATCAAGATTAGCAGCTGGAATTTAGTCTATAGCTGATTAAGATTTGATATCACAACATTTGATTTCATCTCATTGGGCAAATTGGATGGATAATCTAAATGGTTTTGGCAAGTACGCCATGGATAACAAATTTAGAGTTAGATTGTCTTAATGAGATTGATAGAGATATAGATTCTAGATGATTGTGGAGGTACATTTGTTGAGGTAGTCTGCGACATGATGACACATTGCCATATGCATCTAGATCCAGAGTTTCAAGAAGATCCGACGCCGGATGAAGTCTAGCCAGAAGAAAAGAAAGCAACACGAGAAGACATTGAAATGTGAATGTTGAATTAATGTCAAGTCTTTTTCAAGCGAGGGAGTCTGATGTAGGAGCAGATGCTTGGATTTAATTGGCGCTATCATTGATCGGGCTTTTGATTATTTGGATCGACTTGCTTGATCAAAGAAATTCAAGATCCATGTTTATTGGGGAGATTAATTACTTTGGGTCACAACATGAAATAAAGGGCCAAGATAGATGCAAATTGTATCACAAGTTAAATCTAAGATTTTGAGCTATGTAGGGATCCAAATAAGGAAATTAGTGTATAAATTGATTCCATTCATTAATTCCAATTTGACTCAAAAGGGCACAATAATGCAGGACTTGACAGACATCAATGTAACGGGTTGGACCCAACTAAACATGACGCAAGCCATTGTAACCTTACTCACATGGAACGCCTAGGCCTGGTCCACTAGGACACCTTTGAGACTGATCCCATTGATACCATATATGGGGCCCACAACACCCTTCCTATGGAGCATCCAATCAATTCCCATACAAGCAAATATCATGAACTGACAACTTTCCATAAAAACAAGTTCCTTGTCCACGAAGGATCTTTGAATCAAGAAATTTCCAAGGAAGATGCATGAATTAGGAAGCTTACCGAGTACAAGAAGGCATACAAGGGGACGTCCAAGTGCTTGAGGATTTGCTAGCAATACTTTATATTTTAGTTTTTTCTCCTTATTATTTGAGTAATGCAAATGCATTGTAAAAAAGACTCTATTATTAGTATCTTTCTTTATTATTTAGAATGATGGATGGCTATGTGGCACGCTATGATGCGCAGATATGGGCACGGGTACGGACATAGACATAGGGAACAGGTATTTGACACGCCAACTTCAAAAAGTTAGGATATGGATACGGGTACGGCATCACTTAAGATATGAAAAATATAATATATATATATAGATATAGACAGATAGATAGATTAGAGAGAGCGAGAAATAAAAAAACAAATGTAGATAGAAAATTTTAAAAGCTAAGCTTTGCCCCAAGCCTTGCCCTTCTATAAAATTTGCCTCAGGCCCTAGTCTAGTTTTATGAAACCTGCCTAGGCCTAAGGCTCAGTCCATTTAAAAAAAAACTGCCCCAAGGCCAGCCCGGACCCAATCCCACCTATGCCCCTTTCTTTTTTGTTGAATCCGACCGTGCTCTTTTTTTAGTCGAATCCCGCCTCAGGCCCCTAGCTCCAATCCCGCCCCTATCCCTTTAATATTCCCCCTCTTCCTGAGAGCGTCTCTCTTGTATTGAAGTCAAACAAAAATGGAAAATAAGAGATGAAAGAACGAAGGAAAGAAAGAGAAAGAAAGGAGGAAACAATAAAGAGGAGAGGAAATGGATAAGAGGATCGTGGTGAGTGGCGGGAGCGGGATATAAGCAATGAGTAGCTAGCAACAACGAGCGATAACAATAGAGGCGACAGCAATAGCAACGACAGGGCACAAGTAGATCTGTCTTTTCTCCTCCTTACGGCCCTCTTTTTTCAAGGATAGGACCCTTTCTCTTGGTCACATGAAAGAGGGAAAAGGCTTAGTGTTGTTTTTTTTTTAATGAGAGAAAGCCATATCCTCAGATTTTTTTCACCGTATCCCAGCCGTATCTTGCCGTGTCCCATACCTGTATCCATATCGGACCATATGGGTATGGGTACCATGGGTGAAATGCTATATCCAGGTATCATAGGTGGCATAGACTCAGATTTGTGATCGGAAATATATCAACCTCCCAAGGGGTTCATCGAATCCAAAAATGGATTCAGGCACTAGGGCACACTCACGACAGAAGAAAACACCATAATTGAAGAGAAAACTCAGAAATCTTTAATTGATAATAAGCATGAATTACAAAGAGGTTGTCTATCCATATATATAGAGTATGATCGTTCCCTTTCTTGCTTGGACACTAATACTTTCCTAAACAATTAAATAAAACTAAATAAAAGAGAAAGCTCAAATATTAGCAATCCTAATCAAACAATGATAGAAAATAGAATAGGATAAAAAGGGGATGCCACAGTAACTCTCGGTCAATATTGGGCCTGTAGATTGGACCCAATGGACCGGGTTGACCAATGGGTCAATGGGTTGGCCTAATTGACTTTGTGGGCCTAATCTGTACTGCATCACTGTGATTAGAGAGAGATTAGGGCTTTAATTTTTGTTGAAAAACATTATATTAGTCATGAGAGGGGATGTCCAACACAAAGCTGGCTTATTATTCATCTTTTATCAATAAAATTGCATTGTTGCAATTGTTATCATCTCCTCCTATTGGCTTGAGAGTGTCTACTAAGAATTGAAGACTAATAAAGTGGTGGGTTGAAAATTTGGGGTAAGCTTTCTTCTACTTTTCTCCTCGCGTTTGCTTGATTTTCTGTTGATGCAAGCTTAAATTGGAATTGGGTCTTCCGATCAATTGGGTCTTACCCTTTTGGTTGCGTTATTCCTTGAAGATGTAAGAGCTTCAGTACATCTTACATGGGTTGTTTCATGTCTTCTGTGATGTCCTGGTACCCTTTCAAACGCCGTTTAATTTTCTTCCCCCTTAATTTGAGCTATCTGTACGTCTCCTCTTATGTTCTCATTCCTAGTTCTTTCCTGTAACTTAACGTATCTCTCTTAGCGTGCTTATTTTCACCACATGAACTTTCCACTATTATCTTTCTCAAGCATGGAGTTTTTTGTTAGTGGAAATTGAAGTTAAACCAATTTGACTAGAGATGTAAAATGTGAAAAATGTCCTTTTGTATTTCTAGGCATAAAAAACTCAAAAGATGCCAAGGAAGCCATCTGCCCTATCATAAAAAATTGTAAAATTGCATTTTGATATCTGAAAAGAAGAAAATTCACCTCGAAAATGGCTTCAAATGACTGAGTACACCTGTTTGCTATGTTGTTTTCCTTGTTAAGATCTTCCCATGTTATATAATATGTAAAAATGTGATGGACGAATCATAAAGATTTAGTCTTCGGAAGTTGGCACTGTAGAAGGATTGCATCAAGTCAGCTGCTCGCACAGTGGCCTGTGCCTAATTTGGTGTTAAATTCGGCATTTTAGCCTTTTATGGCCTATTTCGTTGCAAGCATTCCAGGATTTCTTGTCTTGGAGCATATCGAGAATTCCAAATGTTGTCCCACCCAAAGATGAAAATAGCGGTAGTGGCGGGCGTAGCGGCCCACTGCCAAAATGCTATGTAGCGGCGAGATCATGTGCTTTTTGGTGTTCTTTTAAACATAAAAGGGTAGAAGAGTTGAGTAGAAATGTTATTTGGAGAGAACAAGAAAAGAAATAATTCTTATTATACATTTTAATTTTTTTTGGAAAATAAAAATCTATCTCACTCTGTAGTGGCCTTATAGCGGGCGTAGCGGCCGCTACAGATGACCGTTACACCCAATATAGCGTAGCGGCTACTATTTTCATCCATGGTCCCACCAAGTGGAATTTTTGAATGCCCTTGGCTGATTAGCATTTCAAAAAGTGGATATATGATAATTTTACATGGCAGAATGCCTCCAAATGCTAGGCCCCCAAGTGGAATTCTGGAATGCCAAAGGCTTATTATCATTTCAAAAAGTTGATATATGAGAATTCTACATGGAAAAACTGTCATTTGGAATGCCACTTTAAATAACTATTCTCAAATATAACTAGTCATTTGGAATTACGGGGAGACAACACCTGCACTCTTGTCGAAAATTAGACACAGAAATCCTGGCAAAAATGCTTGCAACCAAATAAGCCCTTTAGGGATTTTCCCTTATTTCCATTTCTTGCCTAGGCCTTTCCTTTACCTTCAGGGAATTCTCAACTTTCCTCAATTTTCTTTGGAGAACTTGAGAACCAAAACTAAAAGGGTTTTCATTCTCATTTGTTCTCGTGCCCTTGAGAGATTGTAAATGGACTATTAGGGACCTTAGACTTATAATCAGGCGTCCAGCGATTATCTAGTGTTATATTATACTCAGATTTAACATTCTATAAAATAGAGACTTATCTCTCTCTCTCTCTCTCTCTCTCCATAGTTTTTTTTTTTAATATTCGAACAAACAAATTTTTAGCGACCTCACTAGGGATACTAAGGCAAAACTCTCTCTTAGTGGCCCAATCTTCCTCTAGTTTTGGGAAGCAATGATTTCTCGTCTTTCATAATTTCCAATACCAAGTAGTTCACAGATTATGATCCAACTGTCATGCAAACCATGTCATTAATGAAAGCTAGCATCTTGAACATCCTCAACCAAAATAAGCATTGTAGGTCATCTTCAGTCAGTTCGGACCTCCACTTAGTTTCACCCAAGCTCATCCTGGTCATGGATAGATCACCTAGGTTCGGGTCCATAGGCAATGACAATTACCCTATGAATATGCGCTTTTGTTACGGTTCCGATGGGTTCCCTTAACCAAGCCACTGCCTAAGAGTTGCTGGCTCATTCTTCAACAGGCATGCGGTCAGATATTTCTCCTCCCACCGCTTTGGAGCTCATAGTTTCATGTTCTATTTCACTCCCTGATGGGGGCTCTTTTGAGGGAAATGGATTTAAGTTCAACCCAAAATTGAGTTCCCTTTCGAGTCGGGGCCACACGGTGCAGCACGTGGGACACGATGCGCCGCCAGCTATCATCCACCATGCAAATCCTGTGAGACATCTCTCTTCCCCTTGGTGGATCCCATGAGACATCTGCTTGGTTGATCCTGCGGTACAACTCTCTTCTCCTTATGTTTGCTATTCCAGGCCTTCGTACCATGCTGGTTTCTGGGTAATTGGTCCTAGGCAGTCACCTCGTGAGTGCGCTTCTGGTTTTTTTCTTCTGAAAAAGTGAATTTGCATAAATGGACTTGGGAAGATTGAGAGTGCAAACCGTTTTTTGTTAAGGACATTGTTTGAAACACTCCCTTGTGAAAAGATCTTCTGACTTGCGCTCCTTGGGTCTTCAAACTAGAGAGCCTGATAGTCCCACTAGAGGTCTGTGTCATTATTGCAGCGTTGGTCTTCAAACTAGAGGACTATATCATTCTTGCCATTCGAGTTCAGGTTCTAAACTCTGTTTCTAGAGATTTGGCCAACCTTCCAACTTTCAAATGCCAAGGTTTTTCCCAAGTCTTAGGAGCTCATAAATCTTATTATCTAAAAACTTTTTCTAAAACACAAAAGAGCGGTAAAAATATCTCACATCTTGCCTTCTAAATAGGATAGCATTATTTTTCTAATTTTTTGTTTGATTGGTTTTTAATGTAGGATCAGACTTTTCTCCCCTTTCTTCTTCTTCTTCTTCTTCTTCTTCTTCTTTTCTTTTCATTTTCTTGTTTAGGTATTATTTACACCTTTTTTATATTAATTAATCACTTTACTTCTTAGTATGATGTTGGGTTATTACACCACTTATGAAAAACTTGAGTGGTTTAGATTTTTAGTAGATGGGGCCCACTATGGCATCTACAAAATTCCAATTTTTCTTTTTACAATTTGTAACCTACTAATAGGGCCCACATATGAAAAATAATGAACCGCTCAAAATAAATGTCCCCTCTTGAATGGGCCCTCAATAGATTCTACTCAAATAGGAGTTGGGTACACTGTCAAATTGATCACTTATAAAACATATTAATAAAATAATAAGAAATTTCAATTGTTTTATAGCAGACAATCTGATGATGGGCCCAAATGCTGGAGTAATTAGTCCTTTTGTTTTCTACTTCTACCCACCCTTCTAATAAGGCCCGCTTATGAAAATTCTAAGCCACTCAAAATAAATGCCCATCTAAATGCGCTCTCTACAAATTATACTGCATTAAGAGTTGGGCCTACTGCTATATTGATCACCTGTAAGACATGTGAATAAAATGTCAAGAAAAACTCAAGTGTTTTATAGTGCTTAATCCAATCATAGGCCCAAGTCCTATTGGGGTGAAATTGTGTCTTACCAAATACCAACTGTTTATTTAAAGTCACTAAATGGACTGTAAGCAAAGTTTCTATCTTTGGACCGTTCAATTAATGATCTTTTATCAGATAGATGACAACATTTAGTGAATCTGATTTTTTCAAGATTGTTAGATCCTGAAATTTTTGTATGTGATATTGCCAATTATAATCATGTGACATGGTTAATTTGATGGTAGGCCGAACTCAAATTGGAGTGACATCTTCCACAAAGCTAATCTAAGGGTTGATGGTTTATTTTGAGTGGTTTGGATTTTAGATAAAGGGTAATTGATAGAGATTTATGAATTATAAAAGATCAGTCTAAAGGTTAAACACTAGAACTTAATATATTTAATAGTTAAAAGATTAAATAGTGATAGAAGATGTTATGACTTAAGGAGATCAATATTTTTGTTTATAGTGTTCCCTTTGAACTGAATGGGCTGGGTCCAAAGTGTTGGTTGACCCATGGATCATGGGTCAGTCCTGCATCAATAATATCCAGAGAAAAATGTTAAGATTGAAAATATCTCAATACTTCACTCGCATGACACATCCCTAAAATGAGATTCATTTATACTTATGAGATTCGTGTTCTTAAAAGAGTCCTTTTCTCTAAATTTAGTGCAAGATATGTTTATTCATGATTTTTTATCCTTCGAGTATCTCACTTAGAGGGTCCCCCATGGGAAAGAGTGGTACTCCACAATGTTGCCCACCTATTGAAAATTTTAGCAGCTAAATATCAATGCCCTCCCTTGTGTATAGGATGACTCTAAATTTTACTATAATATGAGTTGGTCCCACAATAATCATATGCTCATTCTTATGGTGGGACCAACTCCTATTGGAGTAAATTTGGGGACATCCTATTTGTGGGAAGGGCATTCAATATGTGGGCCCCAATTTGGAGTTCCAGTCCTTTGAGGATCCTCTGAGTGTGACAAATTCATTGTGTTTTGACATCTTTCGTTTCTGTGCAGTATATCTAGTGATTTATATGTTTTAAGATGTTCCTGATATGAGTTTTAAGATGTTCCTGATTTGAATCTCCTATGCTTAATTCTTTATCTTTTAAGCTGATAGGATCATCCTCTCTGACGTCCATTTTCTTACTGCTTGGGACCTAACATTTACTGGTACCAAATCCTAATGAGATTCTATTCTTGTGTAGGCTGATCAATCAGGAACTGTAATAGAGATCCTTGCTGAGGATGCCAAGCCAGTTAGTGTTGACATGGTAAGTTTTCAAAACTGGATGGGAGATGGACCTGCTTCTTGCCTCTTGCGTTTCCTTTTTGGAACCATGTACTAATGTTTTCTTCTCTGTTTGCAGCCCTTGTTTGTGATCGAACCCTGAAGCAAGTTCTCATACTCAACTAGGTGTCGTAAACGTAGAGGTTGTTGTGGTAATATTTTTTGGCCTTTGTCTTTCTTTGTGATGGGATGATTTTGGATGATCGAGATATGAAAGAATGTCGATCCTTTTTGCTAGACAAACTAGATTTGAGAATGAATTTGATGTTATCCATCATTATATTTGTGAGGAATAGTGTCACATTTCGTTTGAAAGTATTATGGCTTTTTTGTACTCAATTTAAAGAGAAGCGATTGTATTCAGGTAACAGTACCATCAGCGGTGAATCCTGTTGCAAAGCCCACTTCTGTGTGTTTTCAGGTGGATTCACCAATCACCATCACCAAAGTGAGCATTGCATTGGTCAAGTTTTTGGAATGGGTTGGAAATGTCTAACCTGTTGAACAAAAGGGTTGGATATGAGTTGGGGCTCACTTTGCGAACCCTCATTTCCACCGACTCATTTGGACCCGACTTGACCCAACCTGACATGTTCGCCTCTCTACCTACATCACAGCTTGTAGTACTGGAGAGATACACAGACGATAGAGCGGCACGTGCTCTTCACATGGGTTTCCAGGTTGAACATTTGAATTGGATCAATACATTGGAATGTTTATTACGGATGTCAAATTAGAGTAGATTTTAGGCATACTTGTATTGGTGCTTTGAACTTGAGGAGATTGGATTTTCAAGATGAGGGTCTAATCTTCTTCTAGGCATCTCTTTCCCTTTATAGCAAGGACAACGAATTCAATTGCTGAGTTGTGAAAAACTTTATACTTTTTTGAAACATTCATAGGGGGTGTTCATGGGCTGGGCCGTCCTGGGCCCAATCTGGTCCCAGCCTGCTTTGGGCTGGGTTTAGATTGAGTGATAGAAAGTCTAAAGCCCGGCGCGTGTAAGGAATGCATGTAATTTAATTTAATTAGTCCAAACAATTGCTCACCCCTAAACATTCAATTCATTATGTACTTATTGAAAACAAGGCAAATCTATATTGCCTCTACATGAGTTGAAAACACATTGGATTTATTTGAAATGAGTCTTGACACACTATATTTTGTTTGTTCTACTTCAAAAAGAATCCCCCATCAGGTTAATTGGATACCCACGAGGGTTAGGGCAAGGGCCTAAGTAGTGAGTGCGGGTATTCTGAGGAAAGGGTAAGGACAACCTGCCCTTTGACAGCGCTACTTCACTGCAATTACGCTAACTGTTAGATTATTAAGTGAACTCATGGTAGACCTGATGTTAAGCTGACGGTGGGATTCATCCTCTAATTGGATCTAAATAGATTTTACATGTGATCAATTTATTGGTGGGACACACACCTGTTGGAGTAAAATTTGTACCAGGTCTACCAATTAGAGTTCTAAACTTCTTAGCTTGGTATCCAATCCCTTACCCTCATATTTTTTATTTTCCTCAGGGACTAGAAAAGAACCTCATTGATTGATTGAAACCGGTTGAAAGATGAAAAGGATCCTCTTTCCTCCCTCATTGAGATGAGAGACTATTGTCTCCAATTATTAAAAAATATAGATATTCCAACGTCAATGGGGATGACTCCTGTACAACAGCTCTTGACTTTCTTACCCTTGTCCATCATCTACCTGCAGACAATAATCTTTTGTTGCCCTTTCATAGAGCAGTAAATCCATGAAGCCATCAAATTCATTGGTCTGGGCATTACAATGGGCTCAAACAAGTTTACAACCCATTTTATAGACAAGATATTTCTTATGGAGGGAATTAATTCCAAGGGTTTTTTCCGTACATTCACAATAAGTAATCGATAACCCCCCTTGTTATTAAATTATACAATTTTACCTACACATTTTTCGTACCGTCTGTACCATCTGAAGGTAAGAAGTCTTTTTTTTTTTTTTTTTTTCGATATTACAATACATTATGCGATATCGCAACTACATATTGCGATATCGCAAATTAGTAGGTGCGATGTCGCAATTTAAGTATTGCGAAATCGCGTAAAGTGTTATATTAAAAGTCAATGAATGCATTTCTGCTTATAATTTTATTCCGTTCTATAGTTTTTGTCTTTTACTTGGGTTTTCTACTTCCATTCTCTGCAAGTGAATCTGTTCTATTGTCATATATAGCATTGAATCTCCTACCACATCTTTCCCTGTTACATCTGCGGTATTCATTCCCGTTTCACACCCTATATGTATCTCCCTCTGATTGATTTCACAATTGAGGCCTGACTTTGCAGCTAGATTAGACAATAGTTAAAGACAATTGTGACCATCTAACATAAAAATCCCAAGGATATGGCACTAACTGACCAACCCCCATGTTGTCACTATTATTTTATTTAAATGGGTGTTTTATGGTATATATACTTTTGCCAAATATAGAGAATTAGAACCAATGAGAAATAAAATAAATATTTCTAGAATATCTAGGTGTAGAATTGATTAGGATAATGCATTTTTTTTTTTTTTTTTGCACAGATAATGCATTGTTATTTGGTTGTTAATTTTATAGAAATGTGTAGCTTTATGCTATCCTAAATGTCAATGCTTAGATTTTAAACCTTTTGATTTTCCATGTTCGCATAGAGTAGTTTTTTATTTTATATTTGACAACCTTCAAATCTTAGTAATTCTAAAGATTCATCTTATTTACTAAAGAAATACTTATTCCGATATTTAGTTTCATATGTTAAATTTTCATGGATTATGTGAATGTTTGTGAGTAATGTCAAAAATAAATTAAAGTAAATCTTATTAGTCAAGATTTGTGTTCTCCTTGGTAGGATGGAGAATACTGAGATTTGTAGAATATGCCACTTTAATGATATATTAGATGTAAGTAATCCACCTTCCAGTCTACAATGGTGGTGAGTAGGAGGTAATGTGGGTCAATGTTAGTGTAACTTTCAATCAACTACTCAGAAAGATAAATGAAGAAAATGGTTGGGAGCTTCATAATGAGCATATAAATATGCAATATCAGTATCATGATGGCTGGAGCTTCCTAAAACCCACTATGAGGTTTCTGTTAATTCTGAAAAGCATCCTCACTTAATTTTAAAAGGCTCCTAACTTTGACTAACCATTTTGAGAGTTGTTGTTTCCTTGTATGGGTTTATGAGAGATAAGCCTGCTTTCTTTTTAGGGATATTGACAATACACATTTAGGAGTCTAGATCCCATGTATCGTTGAAACAAGGAAATATTATTTCTACAAGACTTCAAGTACCCAATGTAGCTTAGTTCTATTTAATATATTAGACCCAAACAAACTCTACTAATTCTGCAGACAGCAAACCTCATTCAATATTCACGTGGTTTCATCTCTAATTCACTGATAGTATAAATGTATCACTCTGATGTTCTAGAGTTCTTTTTCTTCTTTCTTGATTTTTGTTAGAGATGGTTCAAAAGCATTTAGGGTTTTTAAAACTCACAATAGAGAGAGAAAGAGGTAAAGGGAAGAGAAGACCGGAATCTCGCTAAAAGAGGGAGGAAAGAAGGACTATCAGGTTCTACAAAGGGCGATTGCAACAACACCAAAGTTGGGTCTGCCCAGATTATGAAACAATGGAGGCCAGAATCCTTCGTCGATGGAGGCAATGGAAACCACGCTGCTTCGTCGATGTCGAACGGATGCGGAGAGCCTTGCGTATTTGCAAATAGGTTGGCAAGCGAAGAGGAGAGTGAAATTGGCTAGGGGAGAGAGTTACAACAGGTGAAAATGAAGAAAAATCAAAGTAGGGAGGGATAAAAGGATGAAAAGGGTTTTTCAAGTTGCGATATCACAATACTTAAATTTTAATATCGCACCTACTAATTTACAATATCTCAAAAACTTTACTTTTTACCTTCAGATGGTACGGACGGTACGGAGAACATGTAGATAAAATTGTGTAGTTTGGTAAAAGTGGGGTTATTAATGAATTATTGTGATTGTATGGAAAACCCCCCTCAATTTCGTCAACTTGATTTTTATCCTGATGCACGAGGGCTTTGGCTGAACCTAAAAACTTCGGCCTCTCAGCATATGTTGTCCACCAATAAAACTATTTACAAAATCTTTGTGCAATATTTCATGCGGTCTGTCCTTCCATGTTTATTACGAAGTCCTAGATGACCTAATTAAAAGCCAAAAGCCTAAATCATATCATCAATATGTGGACTCTTGGATTTGGTTTTCAAAAAGGCAAAAGCCCAAAAGGATGTGTTTGGTTGGGCACTCTAAAATGACGTTTTGGGTTTTTAGATTTCAAAAAGCCCAAAAGTCCTCAGAAGTATGTTTGGTTATTCCATTTTTAAAAAGCACTTGTGGAAAAGCATAAGTGAAAATCTGCTTCCCATAGCCCCCTGCCAGGGAAGCCCTCTCCTGGCCAACTCAACACAAGAAAAAAAAAAAAAAAATGGCTTTCCAAATAAGCAACTAGGGTCTGTCGCATCACGTAAGATGATGTCCAAAAAGCCCCAACTTCTCAAATTCTAATCATAAATTCCGATAAAGAAACATGTTCTGCTCTTAAGGTTGGAGATTTGCTTTTTTTATTGTGTGTGAAGCAGATGGGGTGATTTATGGAGATCAAATTGGAACCTGGAGCGATTTTTTTCGCAGATAACTTCCTATCTTCCTCTCACCCGACCCTCCTTCCCACTATGAATACTCTATAATCTTTTTCTCCCTCCCTTTGCAACCCTATCTTGAACGTGTCTATATTTATTCGTTCGACGGTTTATGGATGATGCTGGCACCATCTTCTGAAGACAAGTTTCCTCTTTGCAGCTTACTCTTTCTTCTATTTTTTTCTTCTTTGTACTTATCTTTCTAGGCTAGCTTCATTCCATCTGCTATCTGTCAATCGGTGGCTTGGGAAAATCGTGGATTCCCTCTTTTTCTTTTTGGTAATAGTGGATTGCCCCTTTTATTTTACTTTATTTTCTTTTTTTTTTTATACTGAAACTTGGAAAGAACTTATGTTTCATATTGGAATTCCCATACAAAATTCATGCTGGAATTTGTTGGATACGCTACAGAAAAGCAGCTGCTGTCAATTAAAAATTAATCAAACAATAATACGATTGAAGAATCTTGCAGCTGCGGTCTGATGGTGGAAGTCAAAGAGCAGTAGTGGCAATAGTTATGTGGCCGAGGCATGTCTGATGATGCTTGCATTAGGATGAGTTTCACCCCTTGGGATGAAACCCAGATGCGAAGGTTCTGAGCAGAACCGCCCCTGAATAAAGCGACCTTGAATAAAGCGACCTTCTCCTCGTTCAGGTCGTGGACACGCATCTAGTTAAACATATTGGGACCTAGAACCCTAAGTCGAGCTAGACGGCCTTGTGCGCGCGTATAGAGCTCATGGTAAAAGGCTTCAAAAGTTCTGAAAGTGTATAAGAATCAAAAAACATATAAAGCTTTCTAAAGAGTTGAACTTAAGCAACGTAGGATCCCATGTTTTCAAATAGCATACACTATTCATATAAAACAAAGTGAGGAAAAAGACAAAACACCTGTTCAAGTAAAGTCAAATCTTTCGAATTTTTGAAACACTAAAAACCCCAAACAACCCAATACAGAAAAGGGAAAATGCTACTTGGGTTTAAAAAATGGTTTCTGATATCTTTACATATACATTCAATGTTTTGATTACATGATATTACATATATGTTGGATACATTGAGAATAAAGGCAGTGAAATGTGTATTCCCTAAACATAAAGGCTCATTTTTAAAATTCTCATTTGCCTATGCGCTGAACATCTAAAAACCGACCATTCCATATAATTTGTGAATTTGCGGCATGAAGATATATGTGAGATGCAGAGATAGTTACTAGAAGTGTTTGACTCTCTGTTCATATTGTGGAATTGGTGATTTGGTCTCACGTGAGGGTGATTAAACGGTTCCTTTTTCTTTTTTTTTTTTATCTTTTTTCTTTTCACCACAATGATAAGATGCCTTCAGGCTTTAATCACCAAACATCTCCTTTCAATTCATCTCATGTATATTGTGCTTAGTTACATTTTTCCCAAATATGTTGAGTTTTTTTTTTTTTTTTTAATGCATACAAGACAAAACTATATCAAGATTTTAAACTTTTGTAGAGATTACTAAATCCAAGTAGTTTTGAGTTGGGGCCACATGAAATGACACATCTATTGCTTTATGTGTGGGCCATTTTATTTACCTACGAGGCTCCTATATAATTTATATATTTTAATAAAGATTTATATAAATTAATTGATTATTATATGTTTAAAAGTCGTTTTTATATGTTTAACCAAACAATCTTGAATGCTTTTTGTTGTTAGAAAGGAAGTGCGAAAGATGAGCTCGATGATATTCTCTCTTGATAAGCTGCTTTGATGAAGTATATTTCCAAAAGCTACTTTAAAAAAAAGTGCGTTTGATTTTTAAGAATCCTAACCAAACACGCCCAAAGAAATGACTCACCAAATGAAGCAAAATCATCATGGTCTATCAAACTTGATATAGAAAATCTTATAACACTCTTGAATGATTATTTTCACTAAATTATCCTTGGATTCCGTGCAAAATTTATTCAATGGATTCATGGTTGTATCTTTACTGCATTCTTTTCCATCCTCGGTAATAATGGAGAATCCATTCTACTAGAGGCCTTCAACACAGGGATTCTCTCTCCCTTTTTGTATATTATTTGTGAAAGGTTCCCACTTTATTCTTTTAACAAACTTATCAGGGGAGAGAATTGTCATTTTTTCTGTGGCTACTTGTTGCCAGCGGGGTACATAGCAATTTACAGAAGATACTCTTATTGTTATCCATTTATATCACTTCTCAGGTACTATTATCAACAATACCACTTCCATATGAACGTAAAGTGAGTCAATAAATAAGGATAAATCCCAAATTTCATTCTCCAATAATACCACTAACAATACACACATAGAATGGGTTGTGTACGTATCTACAGGTCAATCAACGCAACTTCATATTTATGAGATGACCCCCTTGAAGAATGTAGCTGTGTGGGGTGTTTACCCGAGATCGAGGATATCCTGCTCTAGGTAAAAGTACCAATCAGGGATTGCTTTGATCCCCTTTCCTCCAGCTTGGCATTACACCAGCTGGCACCTCGATGGAGTCGGTCTCGGTAAAGGTACCAACCGCGCTCCTCCGTTTTCGATCTTGGACGCCCTGGCAGCAATGCCCGATTTCATACACCGACCGATCTCGGTTCCTCCTCCAAGGTCGATCCCCTGACCGAAGTGGACACAGCGTCCAATCCACATTATGTGACGGGACGGCTACTGGCAGATAGGGTGGCCGCCGGCTATCGATAAGGGCCTTTTCCTATTAGCTGATCACATCCACATTTATGTGTGGGATTGAGGAAAGATTTGATGGAACAGAATCCTCACCTACCCCCACTCAGGATCCTAGGTATGGGCTCATGGGACAAGCTCCCTCACCTACCTCCACTTAGGAAGCTTCCACTTGCCTATATATACGTGCATGGTAAGACCATGAGAGGTACATGCTAAAACATCTACATTGCATTATCTTCTTGAACTCTCTTCTCCCTCACTTCACCTTAGTTCAGTGACTGCACTAACTCAGGTGTCGGAGTGCCTTCGGCTGACAGCAGCTCGGGGCTCTGACCTCTGTTTCTTCTCCCTTTCTGGTTCAGGATTTCCAGTGACGCCCTTAATTAGCAAAACAACTTCTTTATCAACTCCATTACTATCTAAACCAAGTCCGTTATTTTTAGGCACTTACAATTGGCACCATCCGTGGGGAACGTTTGAAAAAATCAAATCGTCCATCTTGAAAAACCATGCCTCCAAAGACTAAGAAGGGCAAGGGCGTTGGGCCACCCAGGTCCAAACCGTCGCCACAGCCATTTCTGCCCATAATGCCACCTCCACTGGTGACTCACCAGCCAGAGGCGACTGAGCAGGTGCCAACAGTCCCTTGATAAAGGATGGTTGGCGGAGAGCCTGGTATGAGAAGTGTGGGATCGCCTGTCACCTAGCTGGGTTCGTCGTCGAGAGGTGTAACAGCATCTCCTCGTCACGGCCCCGTTCTGGAGTGAGTTCGGCCAACTCCCTCTCTGGCAGAGCGTCCTCGTCAGGACATTATCCTACTGGAGCAGCCCCGCGGGGATGTTCCCCCTCAGGGACGTTCCCGACGGGACAAAACTCCAGCGCTGTCCAAGTCACACCAGCATCGTCACCAGGACCACGTGCACCTCAACGACGAGGGCGACGATGACATGATTCTAGAAGAGGCCGATGAGGCATACGTCGAGGAAATCAGGGCTCAATACCTCCTTATTCAAGAGCAGAAAGACCAAATCCTCCAGCTCCAGCGGCAACTCGAAGCAAAGGAGAAGGTCCCGGCTGGGACCTCGCTCGTGTCCCCTGCACGGCAGCGAGCCTGGAAGGTTCCCGAAGCTCAGCAGGACTTGAGGCAAGTCCTGAATAATAAGAGGCGTGATCGAGCATATGATGAAGGCTCAAGCAGCACTCACCCCAGCGCTGACCCTCAGCAGCAGCTCCAGAGACTAAGGAGACTGGGAACCGACCCCGACTTGAGGGCATGGCTCAACCAGGAGATAAAACAGGCCGTGTAGCAGAACTTGGAGTTCGCCGGCTTCACCCGAGGTCGGCTTACTGTCAGTGACGCTGATGGCCGTGGCGCATCTCCCTTCTCCAGGGAAATCAGGGATCACGCCCTCCCCGAGAAGTTGTGGATGCTCCGTCCCCGTATAATGCAATAATGGGGAGAACCTGGCTACACAACATGGAAGCTGTACCTTTCACTCATCACCAGAAGCTCAAGTTCTCGTTAGAAAATGGGGACGGCAGCATCAAGGTGGTCACAGTCTGCGGCGACCAACAGATGGCCAAACAATGCTTGATGGCCGTGGTCCCCTGTGAGGCAGAACCGCAGCAAGTGCATATAGCCGAGCTGGAAGCAGAGCTCGAAGCTGTGGGCCGAGCCCCCGAGCAGAAAAGTGTAAAAGACCTCACCGAGGTCAGGATAGATCCCAGAGACCTGGAGAGGTACTTTCTGCTCGGCAGTCAGCTTGCAGAAGCTGAGAGCTGCTTGACTTCCTATTGCAGAACAAAGAAGCCTTCGCTTGGACCCCATACGAGATGCCAGGCATCGACCCCGAAGTCATGTGCCATAAGCTGAATGTGGATCCCAGGCATAAACCTGTAGTCCAAAAAGCTCGCAGGACTGGAGTCCAGCAAGCAGAGGCCGTAACTAAGGAGGTCAAGAAGCTGTTGGAGACTGAAGCAATCAGAGAGGTCCGCTACCCTGAATGGCTGGCCAACACAGTGGTGGTCAAGAAGAAGAACGGGAGCTGGAGGGTCTGTGTAGATTTCACCGACCTCAACAAAGCATGCCCCAAGGACAGCTTCCCGCTCCCAAAGATTGACCAACTAATCGACGCCACTGCCGGGCACGACAGGATGAGTTTCCTCGTTGCTTACCGAGGTTACCATCAGATTCCGATGCACGGGCCTGACGAAGAAAAAACTGCGTTCATAACACCCAAATGCATCTACTGTTACAAAGTAATACCCTTTGGGTTAAAAAACGCCGGTGCCACTTACCAGAGGCTGGTGACGAAGATGTTTCAAGCCCAGCTTGGCAAGACGGTTGAAGTGTACATCGACGACATGGTCGTCAAGTCTAAAAGGTCACAGGACCACTTGATTGACCTGAGTCAAACCTTCGCCGTCCTCAAAGAGATCAAACTCAAGCTAAACGCCTCTAAATGCGCATTTGGCGTCGGCTTCGGCAAATTCATGTGCAGTCTGGTCACTAGACAAGGGATAGAGGCCAATCCAAAGTAGATCTCGGCGATCCAGGCCATCCAAAGTCCGACTATGGCAAAACAAGTCCAGAGGCTCACGGGGATGGTAGCAGCACTGAACCGCTTCATTAGCAGAGCTTCAGACAAATGCTGCCCCTTCTTCCAGCTCCTAAAAAAGAGCTCGAGGTTCCAATGGACTCCAGAGTGCGACAGCGCCGTCCAGGAGCTCAAACGATACCTCTCTTCACCTCCCCTGCTGTCCACTTCGACACAGGATGATGTCTTATACTTGTATCTTGCAATCTCGGATCACGCAGTAAGCTCGGTGCTCATTAGAGAAGAAGACAGAAAACAGAGGCCTATCTATTACGTAAAAAAGATCCTGCTGGATGCCGAAACGAGATACCTGCCATTGGAAAAGCTCGCACTTGCGCTCATCAGTGCTTCCCACAAGCTCTCCCACTACTTCCAGACATACTCTATCGTGGTTGTTACAGAACATCCACTCAAGTCTGTGTTCTGAAAGGCAGACTTCTCTGGAAGAGTGTCCAAATGGGCCATCGAACTGAGACAGTACAATATCCAATATCAACCTAGAACGGCAATCAAAGTCCAGGTGCTGGCAGACTTCATCGTGGAGTTCACCTCTCCTAGTTCGGCACCGAGCCAACTCGACACCGAACTGAGGGGCAAGGAGGTGGAGGCAACCACCGAGGCCGAGATGGAATGGGAGCGTTCCTGGAAGCAGTTCCTCAACTCATCCTGGAAGGTCTTCGTTGATAAATCCCCAACCTCCAAGAGGGATGGCGCAGGCATAGTCCTCCAATCTCCAGAGGGCCTTGTCATCGAGCAAGCCCTAACGCTTGACTTCAAGGCGTCAAACAATGAAGCTGAGTATGAAGCGCTGATCGCAGGACTGGGCAACGCAAAAATATTAGGGGCACGACAACTAGTGGTCTTCAGCGATTCTCAGCTGGTGATGAGCCAGCTGAATGGGACTACCAAGCCCGTGACGACAGGATGGTAGCCTACCTGGCTCATGCAAAGCAACTCCTCTCTCAGTTCCAAAAAGTTGAAGTCAGGCAGATCGGCAGGGACTTAAACTCTCACACCGATGCTCTTGCCAACCTGGCTTCTGCAGTCGAAGCTGGTAGGAAAAGGACTGTGGAAGTGGAAGCACTAGACAGACCAAGCATAGAGCTCCACCCACCTCGGCAGATCTTATGTACCAATCTCGGCCCGAGCTGGATGGACCAATACATCTCCTACCTCAAGGATGACCAGCTTCCTGAAGATAAGAGCGAAGCCCACAAAATCAGGCTGAAGGCAGCTCGGTTTTGGCTGTTTCCAGACTGCAAGCTCTATAAAAAATCCTACAACGGACCCTACCTCCAGTGCGTACATCCTAGCAAAGTCGAAGATTTCCTTTATGAAATCCATGAAGGGGTCTGCAGCAGCCATATTGGAGGTCGGTCACTGGCATATCGAGCCATCAGCCAAGGCTACTGGTGGCCATACATGCAGAAGGATGCCCAGGTCTATGCCAGGAAATGCGAGAAGTGTTAGAAGTTCTCTCACTCTCTCCATCAGCCAGCCCACGACCTAAGTCCTCTCTCCAGCCCATGGCCTTTTGCCCAGTGGGGGCTGGACCTAGTGGGACCACTCCACCGAGCTCCAGGGAATAAGAGGTGGTTAATAGTAGGCACTGACTACTTCACCAAGTGGGTAGAAGCTGAGCATTGTCTTCCATCACCGAGCTGGATACGAAAAACTTCGTATGGAGGAACATTGTCACAAGATTTGGAGTGCCTCGAGCCTTGATCTCGGACAACGGGACTCAGTTCGACTCCAATTTCTTTAAAAACTTATGCCAGGAGCTCGGCATCAGGAACTACTATTCCACTCCGGCCTATCCGCAGAGCAACGGTCAGGCCGAAATCTCCAATAAAGTGGTACTGGACGGTCTCAAGAAGAGACTTGATCGGGCCAAGGAGAGATGGGTAGAAGAGCTTCCAAGTGTCCTTTGGGCATATAGTACTACCCCAAGGCGCTCAACATCGGCAACGCCTTTCTCCCTGGCCTACGGAATGGAAGCCGTAATTCCGCTTGAGGTCGGCCTCCCAACACTCAGGTTAGAATTGTTCGATCAAGGCCAGAACGATGTGAACCTCATTACCGATCTCGACCTAGCTGAAGAGCGAATGGATGCAGCAGCCATTCGCCTCGCTTCTTACTAGCAACAGTTGGCCAAAGGGTACAATCAAAGGGTCAAGGAAAGAAAGTTCTCGATTGGGGAGTTGGTCTTGAAGAAAATGCTTCCAGCAGATAAAAACCCCACTGAAGGAAAGTTAGCACCAAACTGGCATGGGCCATTCAAAGTGACTTCGGCAGCTGGGCAGTCTACATACAAACTTGAGGACATGGAGGGTAGGGAGCTACCACGCCCATGGAATGCCACGCATCTCAAAAAGTACTACTTCTAGACTGTAATTAATTTTTGGAAGTCAATAAAATCAAATTCTTGCGGAAAGATCTGTCTTGTTACTTTCAATATTCGCCAAATTACAGAACTCGGCATCACACTTCAGCTCGGTCATAGGACCAGCTGTCTCGGCGCGGTCACAGGACCATCCTGCCCTTAGCTCGGTCAAAGGACCGGTTGTCTTGGCACGGTCACAGGACCAGCCAGCCCTCAGCGCGGTCACAGGACCAGCCAGCCCTCAGCGCGGTTACAGAACCAGCTATTTCAGCGCGGTCACAAGACCAGTCACTTAAGTTCTGGTTACGGAACCAGGCTTTGCTACGGTCATGGAACCTAGCTCTCTAACTATGGTCATGAGACCTGGCACATTTCGTTCTGCCAGGACCAGTGGTTTGTTACGGTTATGGAACCTAGCTAAGTCACTCATCTCTGAGTACGGAGCCTAACATACTACTGACTTCGGTTATGGAGCCGAGCTCAGTTACTTGTCTGTATTCCTGTTACTTGTTTTATCTTGATTGCAAGGCCAAACACAGTAAAAAAAAAAAAAAAAAAAAGGAAGACATTCAAACACATTGCACAGGGATGGAACAGAAACTGATTTCATTCATTCATTCCCAAGAAGGGGTAATTACATGTAAATCAAAATGAAGGTACAACAAATTTCTCCCCGAATACAAAAAAATGAAAAAAGACACAACAATCTTCCCTAGGTACAATGAAAATAAAAAAGTAACATCAACTTCATGAAGCAGCAGTAACTTCTCTAGCATCCTCCAGGGTCACCTTGGCCTCAGCACCTTCAAGGGTTGGCTCAGGGGCAGCATCTCCAGCAGGGTCCTCAGGAGGGGGGTTCGGCGCGGGCTGTGGAGGTGGAAACTGGGGGACATCTTGAAAGCAGGATGGTCCTCGGGGACCCCTGCCTCCTTCAGTGCACTTGTCCATCCTAGCTTCCAGGCTTTCTTACTAACCTCGCGAACCTGGGCCACATACAGTTCCGAAGCAGCCTCGACCCCTTCGTCATATGAACGATCGACTTCAGCTCGGAGACTGGCTTCGACCTCCCCCCTCTTCTTCTCGAGCTCGGCCATCATGTTCCTTTGATCTTCCACTTTAACTTTGGCCTTTTCGAGCTCGGACCTGAGGCCCGCAACGATCACCTCCTGCTCGACCGCCCTTCTGTTAGCTTCCCCTAACGCCGCCTCGAGGGCTACCCTTTGCTTCTCCATCCTCGCCGCCCGGGCAATGCTCTACTAGGACTTTTCTGCCAGCACCAGGCTCCTTTGTAGGATCTGCAAGAACAGGCGTTAGGATAGATCACCGAGGTCAAAAACTTCAAGAGAAAGCTCTGAGAGGAAGACTTACCCTGAGGGCATCGCCCATCTGCGCCACTGACAGCTCCACATCGCCAGACTCCCAGTGCCCCGCCATGTCTTTTGGTAGGGCACAGGCGTGCGCGAGAGCGCTGACAACCGAGGTGCCATCGTCCACTCGGCCTTCCACCAATAGAGGCTGGCCATCCTCTAGCAGGAAGCTGGGCCTCCAAGGGGCTGGGCCGAGGGGCGGCGGGAGCAGTGAGGTCGAGTCAGCTTCACCCGCGGCCAGATCTTCAATCCTTGGCCTTTTTCCTGCCCGGACCTCCTCTCAGGTGGACTCGGTCTAGCGCTCCTCGATCGCCGAGGAAGCAGGCAGAGTGGGGGCGGAGGTCCCGACAGTAGCTGCATTGGCCGGGCTGGATGGGGTGGCGGCTCCTGAGGCGAGGGTAGGCGACCCCCTGAAGACGATGGCGTCGAGGTTCCTAACAGCTGGACGGCGTCGCCCATTTCCGGTCTCCTCATCCGAACTTAACGAATGGAGCTTAATCGCCTTTTCAAGCCTGGCCACCTCGGAGTTGTCCTCGGGGTCGGCTTCGTCCTCGAGTTCGGCTTTCGGGTCAGCCTCGCGGATGGCTTCGCTGCCAACTTGGGAAGGCCTGACCTCGGGGTACACTTGGGAGGGCCCCGCTCCTGGTGTCCCTTGCTGTTCGGCCTCCGCTAAAGTCAGCACCGTTTCCCCCCTAAGGTTTTCGTGCTGCCTCCTTCTGAAGGAACGGTACACGGGCTCGTACCTTAGGAGGGACCAAGCTGCTTGCCCCTGATGACCTTTGTAACTGTGGATTGCCTTTAACCAGGCGACGTTCCTTCGCCACCCGGACCTTTTTGCCTCTTGCTTCCTCTCCCTGTGGCCTGCATATCAAACAGAGAATATATCAGTTCGGCAGAGCATGGAAGCACATCATTAAAAAAGAATTAAGAGAAGATATTTACTCGGCGGTTCTCCGAGGCGGCGAGCAATGCGGTTCGCCCTTTCAACCCTGGTCTCGGCAGGGCCGAATTCCCAGTTTCCGGAGACATAGAGGCGGTCATCTCCGGCGTACTTGCTGGAATCTTCAAGATCGATAATGAAAGGGATCTCCTTCGACCGCACTCGGAGATAGTATGCATCCTCCCCTGGGGACTTGCAAAGATCATAGACATCTTCGATGTCGTAGACACCGAGATTGGTCCCCAGGATTTTATTCAGCTTGGCTACGCCCATAATGACTTTAAAGCCATTAGGCATCAACTGGCATGGGGTGAGGTTCCACCTCCTAAGGCAGGACCTCAGGAGCGGATGGACGGGAAACCTCACCCCGCCCTCAATAATGGAGACTAACGGGAACGACATCCAGCCCTTTCGGAAGATCCGACCCCGGACCACATCTTCAGGACCGTTCGCCCTAATATGGACGTCCTCCGGTATCTCATATTTTTTCCTCAAATCGGTCAGGGCCAACTTCGTATCTACCCAATACCTGTAGACCCCCATATTCCCCAGATTGGAAATGGCCGGAAAAACAGAGACGGGGACGGAGAAGAAGAGGACAGAAAGAGAAAATACCCCAGAAAGAACCCCAAGGAAGATGATAGATATGAAAGAAGGGGGAAAAACTTACAAAGAAAACTCGAAGACGAGGCTAGGATGGACGGAAATTAGAATCTCAGGGCGACAGGGTGATTTCTCCGGCAAGAACGCAAACACAGGAGGGCACTCTCTCTACCAGAAGCAAAAGTGATTCCTCATCGAGGACGAGCCTCTTTATACATGACGGAAATCTTTTCGTATCCCGGAAGACGCCATGCAAGACGCCGCCTCGGGCACGCCACTCGTCTCCTCGATATGAATTGGCAGCCAGCCGGGATGCGACACTTGGCGTCGTCGCTCCGCCTCCCATAATGATTAAAGCAGATCATTAAGTGCATCCAGACAGCTGCACGCCATCAATACGCCTCGGAAGGCGAAACAAACAGCCAACGCTCTCACGCAGAGCTCCAAGCTCGGCTTCGGGAAACTCCAATTCACTTAGCTCCCGACCCCGAGCGGTACCGAGACCATCGTGGTCAGGACCTAGGGACAATGCCCGATTTCCTACAACGACTGATCTCGGTTCCTCCTCCAAGTTCGGTCCCCTGACCGAAGTGGACACAGCGTCCAATCCACATTATGTGACGAGACGACTACTGGCAGATAGGGTGGCCACCGGCTATCGATAAGGGCATTTTCCTATCAGCTGATCACATCCACATTTATGTGTGGGATTGAGGAAAGATCCGATGGGACAGAATCCTCACCTACCTCCACTCAGGATCCTAGGTATGGGCTGATGGGACAAGTTCCCTCACCTACCTCCACTCAGGAAGCTTCCACTTGCCTATATATACGTGCATGGTAAGACCATGAGAGGTACATGCTAAAACATCTACATTGCATTATCTTCCTGAACTCTCTTCTCCCTCACTTCACCTTAGTTCAGTGACCGCACTAACTCAGGCGTAGGAATGCATTCGGCTGACAGTAGCCTGGGGCTCTGATCTCTGTTTCTTCTCCCTTTCAGGTTCAGGATTTCCACTGACGCCCTTAATCAGCTAAACAACTTCTTTATTGACCCCATTACTATATAAACCAAGTCCGTTATTTTTAGGCACTTACAGTAGCCAAACATAAGAAGAACATAATAAGATTTACGTGGTTCGGTAGTATTTTTGTACATATATGGTGCAATGTGGGCAATCTCCACTAGCCCTAACAAATTAGAATTACAAATTTATGGGTTTTCCTCTTTTTACGCCTCTCGAAATAAACTAACTCTTGTAATCTTAACCAATCCACTTAAAGAATATTTATATTTAGTACAAATTATCACTCTTCCTAGCCCCCTATTAAGGACTAGTGTAGAGAATTCCCTAGAAGATCAATCACCACAGAATACAAGACATTTTTTGCTTTAGTGAAATTTATCACGACATCAGAAATGAATAATGATAGGTTTTATAAAATCTATATAAGTTGGATGTCTAACTCTTTTTCTTTTTTCTTTTGGGAAAGAAAAGTGTGTATATTTCCAATGAGATTGGATATCAAACTTGAAACCTGAAAGCTACCAATCTATCTTTAATTGGAATACTCTCACCTAATCTATACATTTACCATACTACATTATTGGATGAGCAATAACTTATTTACCCTATTAGTTTTGGTGATAGGATCAACTCAATCAACAATACCAAAATCTAGACTTCCAAGCCCAAAAACACATGGCTTTTTAAAAAAATTGAGCCGAGCGAGCTGGGCTTGGATAATTATTTGAAAGCCCGGCCAAAATGGGACCGAAAATGGCAGAGCATGCCCAGCCTGGCCCGCCCGCAATATTATTTTACTAATTTTTATATATTTTAAAAGGAACCCTCCAAAAACTCCCTCCAAAATGTCTCTTCCTTCCATCATTTATCATGAATTCAATCACTTCCCACTCCACACCAAAAACCCTCCTCTCCCACCAATTTCAGGCATTTCTGCACATCCTTTGTTGATTTGGGAAGTACCCATTTGGTGTTTTTAATGGCAGAAGTAGCAAGAAGGATTATGGGGTTAGGGTTAGTGTTAGGGTTAGGGTTTCTGACTCTTAGCTTAAGGAGACTTAGCTGGACTCTCTGTCTTGCCCCATTATGGAGAAGTGGAGTCATTTGGGCTTCAATGGCGAGGAGGCAGATGGCGCTGCTGCAAGTGAATATGTGATCGGAATTGATCACGATATCTCGTGGGCGTTGGCATGGGTTTTTCTGCTCAGGTTGTGAGTTTTGTTCCTGATTACTGAGGAAACACATATAATGCCCATATGGAATTATTAGTATTATGTCTGATTAATTAATGAGGCAACTTATAGAATGCCTATGTGGAATTGTCTTTGTATATTGAATTAATCTCATAAGGGCCATTGGTCATGGGGCTTAAATGAGTAGCGACTCAAATGGGCATATATGGGCTCTCAATCCTCTATTAACACTTCTTCTAGCCATGAATTGGCAGTGGAGTCAATTTGATACTCGGAATGGATCCATTATTGAGTTTATGTTTGAAATTCTTGATAGATTTATCTCCCTTCATTTTGAAGACTTAATATCTACTATCTTATATCTAGACCTTTTGAAATTTGATCAAGTTGAAATTTGGTCCACCCCATGTCCAGCCATCATTATCATCTTTATTACTAGAGCTTCACCCATTAAGAAAAAAAAGACGTCTCCATTTATGAAAATGCTAAAGCCCAGGCCCGTTCCGCATGGAATGAGATTTAACATAGACCCGCTCAATTTAGGGCCGGGATTGGATAACCCCTGACAGGCCTGTCCAATATTCAGAAAGGGATTGGACAATCCATGCCTAGGCCTAGCTCGTCCCATTGACAGGCCTAACTGAGTGGGACATCAATAGGCTCTGCGGTGGAGTTCCAGACATCCTACTATGGGACACAATATTGGGTCTAAACTCCGAACTCATTAAAATTATAATTATATATCACATATTATTATATAATAAAAGACAACATGTCCTTATGTGGGAGAGCGACCCGTGGCGCATCCCCAAACTTTTTGCAAAGCCACATTCCGAAAGGGATTCCGGAATTGCCTTTCTCATCTAATCTCACCAAAGTACTATTCTCTAATTTTCCTACATAATAGGATCGAATCTGAATGCAAAATTAATCATTATCTTTTACTTTCCAAATAATGTTGCACACTATTAATCTGATTAGGATTTTTTTAAAGGGCCCCATTGTCAATGGTCAAGATCTATTGTCTTTAAAATCAAGAACCTCAGATGATGATCCCCTTCAATGAAAGGGACCCACTAATGATCCCTTGCAGAACACAATCATTCGGTCAAAACATGGGTTGCTTTGAATCGACAATTGGATTCTTTAAGTAAAGATTAAGGAATGAATGGTCCAATGAATCCAACATTTGCATTAAATGCTCTTTCTAGAAGGGATGAGCATGCCATATTTGGCAGCAGATTTCTTGCCCCCAAAGCTGCTAAAATCCAAACAGATATTTAGCTAGCCTGAAGTGTATTTCATTATCTATTTATTTTTTATTTCTTCTTCAATGGTGTTTGTGCACTATATATATATTCATTTAAACATTCATTGATTTCTAATTAACAGGACTATAGTCTAAGTTGCTATGAGTTTTTTCTTTTTCTTTTTCTTTTTCTTTTTTTCTTTTTAACGTTCTGGCCCCTTGAATTAGATTTCTAAACACTTTGTAACTTGAATAATTGGGAACCCGGTTTCTCACGTCTACAAGAATAGTCATCTCCATCACCAAAACGGAAAATTCGCCCAGAACTAAAAGAGAGAACTTTCTAACTTTGCAGTGTGTTGTTGGAGAAAAGGTGAATTATGAGATTCTTAATCTCCATTTTTCCCTCTCTTTCCCCCTTTTATAAGTTTCATTAATTTATCTGCCATGCATGCATATATGAAAATTAAGTTTATATATTCAAATAGATTCAGGGGGAAATGATCTGATTTTTTTATTAATATTAATGAAAGTCTACAGGTGGATCATCTCCAAAAAAACAAGAGGTCAACAATTCAAAAAAGGAGAGCAGGGACAACGCTTGTTGTCTAGTGTCCCATCCCCTCGGTCTACTTGCAGTTGTAAGGTGATTTGGAAGCATCATTTTTTGGTGGCCCATCATCACGGTATGGATTGAGTGGTTTTTATAATGAACTCATATGAATATGACTTTTTTAACATCTACAGTGAAAACCCATTCAACAAATATTATTTTAATTTTATATTAAATAAAATTAGTTTATTGATAATTGTTATAAGTCGTTCTATGGAAATTTGGCATTAAATAGATGCACATTAAAGCGAATATCAACTTTAAAAAATGAGAAGAATGACAAGAACACGGTACCATAAAGAACACGGTGAGTTTGACTCGAATATGATTCGATGTTTTGCTTTTGAAAATTGATTTAGATTTATATATAAGATTTTTTAAAATATTTCCTTTTATAAAAAAATCATTCCTCCCATATGTATTTGACGAACAATTACTTCCTATTTATATTTAAATTTACTCTCAACTAAACTCTCTTTAGCAAATATCCACACCCCATGAATGGGAAGGCATAAGGTATATGGGGTTCTCCAAAAGATTGGGTTCTCGTTGTCTACTTTCAATTTAAATTGGGTTCTCCTTTCATGAATTAAAGGCTCGTGTTAGGCACGGGCCTAAAGCGCTAGTATATGTAATGACTACAGCCCTCTTTGTGAAGGTGTGACATGTGGCATTTTCTTTCTTCATTGTGGTCATGCCACATGGCATTACTCACCGCATCCTCCTAAGAATTTAATTCTTGTTTAAAAGCTACTTATAACAACCGTATATTTACGGATGTAAATGGGTACCTGATTCTCCAATTACCCGGAGGTTCCAACCCATTAAAAATCGAGTTTGGATCCTTTTTTAGGCCCCAATAAGTAAATGGGTTTGGTTCCGGTTCCACCTTGGTTCGGACCCGTGGACTAGAGACCCGACATATTACCCCAATTTTTAAAAATCTCTCTTAAAAATCATGTTTTTTTTTTAATATCATTCTCTACCTAAACCCGTACCTGGATCCAGACCTGTCCCATATATGGTTCTGGTTCCGGTTACAGAGCCAAGAAACCAATTCCAAAACAGTTCCGGGTCCAGATCCGGTTCCACCTTCTCCTTAATGATTCCGGTTCTGGATCTGCCATGGACTTGGACCAGAACCGACCCGTTTACAACCCTATGTACATCCCATTTAACTTCCCTAAACCTTATCAACAAAATTAAATCTACCAATTCTTCTCTAAAAAATAACATCCCATTTAACTTCCCTAAATCTTAACAATAAAATTAAATCTATCAAATCTTCTTTAAAGAACTATTTAAATCTCTCAAAAAAGTACTGTCCATCCCATTTAACTTCTCTAAACCTTATCAACAAAATTAAATCTATGGAACTATTTCAAATCTCCCACAAAACTATTTCAAAGTTAGTAGATACTTGAGGGATCGGCCCCTCAATCTCAAAAGGCTTTTGCTGAAATTGAAGGGAAAGGCTTTACAACTATTGCAAGTTCACTATCTCTTTCTACTATATATGTCTTTGAATCTGAAAACAACTGTTTCTTGTGATTCCTTTTCTATTATTTATGTCGCGCAAATTTCGTTTCATTTCTCTCTCCATTTTCTTTCATCTCCCTCTCCAATTTTATCTATCAATGCACGACAGGAATTTACTGACCCTATTTGGATATTTGTCCTTTAGGCAAGAAACTTCAGATTATGGTGCTGATGGTAAAAAAGAAATTAGGGAGGATGTACATATAGTCAGGACTCTCAAGTTCTACATGAGAAGATCTTTGAGACCCACTAGCCTTTTCTGATGGGTTATGTTTCCAACCAACTATTGTGATTGAATTTTTGTATTCCAAATGGTATTAATTAAATTTGAGATGTGGGTTATGTTTCCAAATGACCATGTTTTGATTGCTAATGAAGAAATGGATTGCACTCCTGCTTGCAAATTGATTACATCCGTGCTCGCTTATATTTGCCCAAGGTCCTACAACCTTTTTAAACAAATGCTTGAAAACACTTTCTGAAACATATATTTTGTAAATGTTTTAGATCAAGGGTTGTGGGCGTTGGATGGAGGGTTGTATTTTAATCGACTATTGTACAAGTGAGTTGCTTTCTATCATCTTGCTACCCTCTTTAAACAATGGCATTTCTTGGCTACAAGACCCTTAATACAACTATTTTCCCTTCCGTGAGGCAGCCAGAATATTCATTTTTACGTGTATTTGGGTGTGCCTGATACCCATGGCTTCGCCCCTACACACGTATCAAACTTGAGTTTTTTTTTTTTTGCTAACGGAGGGTTCCCAACCCTTTGGGTTGGACTATTCCCTCCGGGCCCAGAAAGAAGCCCGTTAAACTCCTGTGGTCCCTAGGTGGTAGCACAAGTGGACTCAACCTGCGGTTCCTGAAGAGGGGGGAATCGGGGGTCAATACCAAGACCTCTAACTCCGGAAGATGGAGGAACCGTAGTCCTGACCACTCGGCCAATCCCTTGAATTTCACTCTACCAAATTTATATTTATTTGCTACAGTCTCAATCACAAAGGCTATCATTGCCTTGACCTATGCACACAGGCCATGTGTTTCTCTCACGCCATGTTGTCTTTTTTATGAGACTTCATTTCCTTTTAAAAATCAGCCGCATGCTTCTTCAAGTTATTGTGGCCCCCTATCTTCTCCGACCCCTACAAGTGCAACCACATCTATCTCTTCCATCAGTACCCACTCCATGATCACTTGTGCCAAGGATCCATTTAATTAAAAATGGCAGTACTCTCAAGCATTAAAAAATCACCCATTTAATTATAATCCATTTATTCGCTTCCATTTAGCTCGTTTGGTAATTTTAAGGTAAAATAAAGATAAAGTAAAGCATCAAATCAAGAGAGAAAAAAAATATAAGTGGGTTATGATGGTATTTTGTTTTTAGTTGTTTGGTATTTAATCTTTTTCTTATTTTTTGTATAAAAAAGTGGAGATATTTTGTCTTTTAGTGGAGAAAAGATGTTGTGTTTTTTTACTCTCTGTTTTTTAAAAAAGGAGGAAATTTTTAAAAAAAAGTATACTTTTAATGTGACCCCTTATATGAAAGATGAAAGCTTGACTTGACTTTGACTTTGACTTAACTTGTAATGCGCCAAAAGGTTACTTTGGTGCACCCCATTCCATGAGTGCCAACTACAGGCAGATTACTCGACCAGTGCCATCAGGATCAGGGTATACACGAATGTGGATTTTGTTTGAATGTTGCCCACCTTATTTACAATTTTCTGTACACCGAGCTCAATGGAAACCCACAGCTTCAACAAATCCAACAAATTCATCTCATGTCATCAAAAGCAACCCAAGCTATCATTCAGAAAACCTCAAGCACCTGCTAAGTCTGGTCCAAAACCCAACCCTCTCCAATCCTGGTTCACTGACAGACTCCTTAAACTTGGCCACTTCACTTAGCTCTTCAAATGAATCAACAACATTTTGAAGCCTAGCAACAAATTCAATCAAAAGTGACGCGAACGTCGCCAAAGACAAGGCACTTGCACTTTCATAAGTTTGTGACTCAACTTCACTAGGGGCTAAATCCGAACGGAACGATTGTCGTGGGGGCCATAAGGGATGTTTCTGAAACTTTGTTTCAGGGGACCCTTCCAGCTGTGTATAGGAATTGGAGATCATGTTAGAGGAGCTGTTAACACTCCAATTCTTGGAAAGTGCAGGTGGTCCAAGATCAAGCACTTCTTCACTTGTGGACTTTGCAGCAAGTGGTTTCCCTTCATCTTGCATGGCGTTAAGATCAGCTTTAGCATCTTTTATTATCACAGTTCGGTTACCAATCTCCCAGCAATCTGAATTGACAAGAAGGTATGATTGTCGGTCTATCTTCTTTTGCAGCTCTTCTGCGGCCTCGTGCACTGCAAGGAGGATGTCTCCAGGATTCAATTTCACCATTGCCTTAACTTTGTTGCCAAGCTCACGCAGCACTTTGGCACCTTCAATGCCAACTCTCAGCAGCTCAGCACTAAAAACCTGTCTTCTTTCTGGTGGAGCCTACAAAAACAGTTCCCAATATGTATAAGACAATTTGACTATGGTGCCTGGTTAATTTAACTGTTCATGCTCTCTGCATGCAGATATCAACATTATGCAATACCAACACTGTCACTGGGCACTTGCAGGATCCTTGTAAAATATGATCCAGGCAGATCATGCAATACTATGATTATGAAATACAAACTTCTGGAACTTGTTACTTATATTCTTAGTCATTACGAAAAATGTAAAAGGAATGCTGACAGATTTGTTGAAAATTAGCATGTTAGACGTACTAACACAGACTTCCATGGAAAAAGTTATCTACATCAATTTCGTTCAAAATTCACAGATAGTTTATCTACATCACAATGGCTTGCCTGCAATGCTCTTGAAGAGACTTCCATGGAAAAAAAAGGTCACTTGCTGCAGTTAAGTCATTTGACTATCCTTTTAGCATTTGACCTATGGAGTAACTTCTTGACAGGGGAAAAGGAGCCTTCTGCAGCCGACGAAGGAGAGTTTTTTGCCCCCTTCCCCTCATGCATTAAACCTCCAGTGAAGACTTCTATTTATTCTGTTTCTATGGTAATAAACATAGAGCAAGAGGAAAATAGCGCAATCACAAAATATTTGAGGCAGGCAGCAGTTAGTTGGGTCAAATGTGCCTCAAGATAGTATGTGCAGACAAGGTCTGGTAACTTAGCCTCGCATAGGAAAAAATAAGTCCAGAGACAACTGAAATACCATTACCACATTGGTTTGTATCATGTTTCCATAGTGTGAATTTTATGTATAATTCTTTAGGAAGCAACCTTAACATCAGAAAAGTCTTCATGGTCATTCAGTAGAGCACAGCCTCATGGAAGGAGACGAATAACATTATACGAGCAAGGAAAGACGAAGGTATAAGAATGATCTCCAAGGCTTTGGCATCATTAGATGATAGCCAAGAGAAATTTCATCATAGAAGGATGAAAGTCTTGGAAATTGGATCCAGTGTCCAATCTGCCTGCCTTTTGTTTTGGATAAGTAACATGACTCAAAACTTGCAACCTCGTGGTTGCACCAGTGAGCTCCATCCAACTGCTTTCAACAGAAGGGAATAAGTATTTTTCAGAAAAGATAAAATAAGCGGGGTGGCAAATATATGATGGTGTAGAGTGAGGTAAGGGATCCTACATTTATGGTAAAGAAATCCTGAGTTTAAGACTCTTCAAACCAAGTAGACCTTGAGATTATGAAAGAAGGATTCCTCGTCGGGGATAGCAAATGGATCTGTTTTTGGTAGGATTGATGGAAGAACTACTCCTAGCTACTCGATCTGAAAGATTATTCTGCCTCTCAAATTACTAAATGCAGTAATTGGTAAGCTACTTTGAGTCCAAAGATCTACAGCAATTCAACCGCAAGGTAGATTGATTCTCATTTATGCTTTAGGTTGCAAGGTAGATTGATTCTCATTTACGCTTTAGGTTGTTTTTTCTTTCCTTGTCTCTTTCATTGTCCAGACGCTCTGCTCACCTCATCTTATCTTAGTGTTTCTTGTGCTGGGTAGGGGGCTTCTCTAAGTTTTGTGCCTGATCTGTGAGCTCTATATTCTTCTCGGAGGCCCTGCTATATCTCCGCAGCTTCCAAGTGTGCTGCTCAAAGCCACTTGACTGCACCTGATCCTAGCTCACTCCATTGTCAATCTATTAGGTCATCATCCCTTGAATATTTCAGTCATTTCCCCTTTTGGTAGTTAAAAGTATAACTAAAATACAAAGACGCAATCAGAAATTGAATTGAATGACTGGGGGAAACTGGGTGTGAAATCCCACTTCCAAAAGGGACCAAATGGATACCAGAATTGATTTTTTGGGATCAATCTTCAATTTAGTTAACAAGTTTTTCATCCCTCAATGGGTTTTAATATTGAGCCAGGGCACGTGGGTGTTTCTCTTGTTAAGTAGTTAGTTTGCCGCACCTTTAAGGCCTAGGCATTTTGGGTGTATTGGTTAGCAACTTGAGATGGTATCAGAGCCAACACATCCGTCTTGTGTGTGGCCTTTTGTAAGCAGGCCAAAAAGGCACCCTACTGCATCTTGTGCAAGTGTGTGCTTCGAATCCGCATGGTGTCCCGCTCGACGCCCAACTGAAGGGTGGTGTTAAGTAGTCAGCTCGCCGCACCTTTAACGCCTAGGCATTTTGGGTGTATTGGTTAGCAACTTAAGATCTCTTAGTAAGGGAAATTATCTCCACTTAATCTAGTAAGGCCAGAATTTCTTTTTCTGATATAGAGATGGAATGATTATCATTCATCAATGGACTTCCAGTAGTGCCCGTCTCCCTTGTAAAGCCAAGTCCTCATGTTGATGGCCAGTGGAAGCCAATTAAACATGAGAGCTCATTGACCATCTAGGCCATGCTGGACCATATAATAAAGAAATGGAAATCTGATCACTGCAAAAACTAAAACTTGCTTTCAGAGCCGTGCTAGGATTGAATTGCTCAAGCCTGGTGAGGAATAAGGGGGATATTCCACTACGATCATCTCATTAAAATCAAGTCAATAGTATTAGACATGGACACCTCATTTGTTCACGTCCTAAGAAACGAAAATGCAGGAGTAGATTTTCATAGTATACCGCATGAAAGCAGAGTATTTTATTGTCAGCAACACCACTAGATAACTAATGAAAGAGTAATACCTGTATCTCTGATAGTAAGCATCCATGCAGCGCCATCACCATGAATGCACTATGCCTGAGTGCTCCACTTACTTTAATGTAGTTCTTCCAAGGATATCTCATCATCTTATAAGGGCCATGGGGTGGCTCCCAGGTGGCAAAACCCCCCTGAACATGAGATTTTCAAATGAATGGTACATTAACAAATTGCCATCAGTGGACACTTGTTTGTGAGACAATAACCATACCAAATTCTCTTCTTGGCTAGCTGATTCCACTGCAGCCCTGTAGTCTTTATAAAGAGGATCATCCGAAGCTTGGTATGTAAGAATCTTCGAAGGAACCCTCTCATATTCGACACATTGAAGATACCCATTAACACAACCTAAGAAAATCTACAAGTATCAGCTAAGGTTGTCCAAGAAACAAATATGGCATAAACATAACAAGACAAAGTCATTCATTCACTACCTTCGAGTGAGTTGGCGACAACCATGAAATTTTTCACCACCAAATTGTGCAGTTCCTCACCCGACCAGATGGGATAAATGCATATATTTACAACCAAAGAAACACTAGCACCAAGTGCTATGAGCAAGGATCGAGCCACTGCCATATGGATAAATTCCCTTGTCTCATAACAAGACACCATTATGATGGAGTATGTCAGCATGAAAATCCGGAATCCATATTCATATGGCTTCAGTGTCGGGTAAAATTTCATGAACGTTGCAAAAAAACCTGAAAACACAATATGAAGAAAGAAAAGGCCTTTCCCTTCAGAAATACTTACAAAAAAATGTGAATCTTATATTGCATTTAATGGGTAAGAGTTCCTTTTCCACAAAAAAAAAAAAAAAAAACCCGCCTTTACATTCTCTCCTGCTGCTGCTTTTTTTTTTTTTTTTTTTGGGATTCAAATGCATTAGTAAGGTGCCAAATTTCATGATTTTCTGAGCAAACTGACTTCTGCCAAAACACTCCATGAATTAAAAACGAAGACATTACCTGCAATGAAGATGCTGAGAAGAATAAAAAGTTCCTCAAAGCGTCCTGTCAGCATTGATAATTCTGCAATGCCAAGAGCAAGCCCACCTCCAATCACCGTCCCCAAAGCTCGATTAAGTCCTCTATTAAGCGTCTCTCCTACAGATAGTGGGGGAGGGGGGGAAAAGGTTTACTCAGAAAGAACCAAATTCTTGAATTCTTCCACTGTGTTTGGACTTTGGATGCATTCCATTTGGTTGTCTTGTAGATGATTATGAATATATTCATCTTGTGTGTTTAGATCATAGGTAGGATGCTGTTCCTCCTCTACTTTCGTTGGCCCAAATCATTACCATCAAAATCACCATTTGCAGAGAAAAGAAAACAGTATCCCTGACCCAATGCAGTTATGAGGGAGACAGCACAGGACAGAGAATTTGGAAGGAGAATCTGGAATTCCCCCAACAAGAATTCCTCAAAATTCTCCTAATCCATGATCTGGGTGCACCCAAATTCACCTCAAAAAGGCTGGAATTATCACCAGAATCAAGAGAAGAAAATGAAAACAAAAATGATTGGAAAGTAGAGATCTTGTGGTTGTGATCTTACCAATGTTAAACTCGAAGACGAGGGGGACGGTGATGATGGCCCAGACGGAGTAACGGCTAGTATCCGTGTCGGAATCTTTCCAGAAGATGAGAAGAGAGATGACAGTGAGAGCCAAACCCATCTTGGCGGAGAAGATGACCTTCCTAGGATCTGAACGTCCAAATTCCCAACATACAGAGATGAGATTGCGCAGCTGCTTCCACAGCTTTGAAATCCAGTCTCTGAAGCTCGAGAAACAGACGAACTTGGATCTAATGCCTTGTTCAGAATGGTACCCAAGGACGACATCTCTCTCAAGGAGCCTTTCCTTCATCTTCTTCTCTTCGGGATTACGTCCAAAGGTGCCAACTTTCTTCTTCTTCTTCTCTTAGAAACTGCAACTTGAATAGGAGATGGGAATCAAAGGAGAGAAAAGGCAGTTTCTTTGGAATTTGGTACGAAAACCCAATCAAGAATCCTGTTTCTCCGAGAGTTTTCTCTAACTGAGAGAGAGAACAAGTCGTTGAAGGTTGTTAGGAGTAGTGAGAAGCGGAAAAACGAGCACGTTTGGATCATTTCATTTTCTCTTCTTTTGTCTTACTACGTACCCACGTAACGTAAAGACATGAGAGATGCGGGACCCGTGTGACGTGGACCTGTTTGGCCCACCATCCAGCCACGGGCTTGTTTGGCAACTCTACTAATAGAGTTAAGTAAGGTAAAGCCCCGTTTCTAAAAAAAAATTTCCATCGAAAGTACTTTAATTCAAATTTTCCACCATATTTTTCAAAAATTAATAAATAAATAAGTAACTTCATTTCTCCACTAAAAGACAAAAAAACTCTACAATCAATACAAAAAGTAAAAAAAAGGATTTCATAATAAACAACTAATAATAAAAGGGAATTTTACCAAAAAAGTGTCCTAAAGTTTGTATTATCTAATTTTAGACACAAATACACAAAAATGCTCGTATTGGTGTTCGTACGCCATTTTTGGACGACTTTACCCCCCCTCGTGCGAACGACATTGTCATCCCACCCTTATTTCTCCCGCCTTTTCTCTCTTTCTCCCTCTCCATGCGTTCTCCCTCTCTGCATGCTTTTTTTCTGGGATTTTCCCTCCATGCACTCTCCGTCTCTGCATGCCTGTTTCTCTCCTTCTCCCTATCCCTGCACTTTGCCTCTCTACATGCCTCTTTCTCTCATTCTCCCTCTCCCTATGCTCTCCCTCTCTGGAAGCCCTTTTCTCTGTCTCCGTCCCCCTGCTCTCCCCCTCTCTGCATGCTCACGTCCGATCCCTGCTCTCTCCTCCCCCTTGCTCTGCACGAACATCTTGTCTCCCTGCGCTCTCTTTCCCTCTTCCCCTCCGGTTTCGCCCAATCAACCCCTTTTTAGCCGGATCCTCTCACACCAGCAGCCAGTGATGCTCTCTCGTCGCCGGAGTTGCCGGAGTTGATGTAGAAAATCTGTTTTTATGAAATAGGGCTTCTCTAACAAAAAAGGTGAGAACTTGCATAAGGAACCATTTTCCTTTTTTTTTTGGCCAAGTGCACGGTAGTGCCCTTCCTTCATTTCCTTCTGAAGTTTTGTGTTTAGATTTCCCTTAATCCAATGCTCTGTTTGTATATTATGGATTTCTAAAAAGGGGTTGATGGCCATTTGAAATCCCAGAACATGAGCTTTAGTTATGCTTTGGTACTCTATCCTGTATTTTTTGTTTACTATCTATTTTTTTGTTTCCATTTACTTAATTGGACATGGGACTTGATTCCATCATCTTGATAGTTTTTAGTTAGGCACCAATTTTCCCATGTTCTTTTTCGTTAATACGATTGTATAGGGTTTGCAACGCACACCTTCCTTAATGTGCGATAGTAATTTTTTCCAAATATAGATTGTAACTTTTTTTGCTAAATTACGTGATAGCAATTTTGCATTGCATTGCTGTTCATTATTTTGAATATGATAAAGATATGGTTGCTATTTGAAACCGATTTTGTGTACTTGTTTTTTTTTATTTGGTTATACTCTTTCTTGGAAACAGATTCTGTATAAGAAAGAATTACTTTGATCTGAGTGAATGTTTAAGATAGATGAGTCTAGTCTGTATTTTTTTTTCAGCTTTTAAAATGACAGTGAATTCCTACAATCTCTATGAGATTGAGTGATTTATGATTTTACTTACTTGACATAAGCAGCAGGGACCATAAGAAAAGGCATTTAAATGGGTTATGGATTTTTGCCTTGAGGTCTAATATATATATATATATATATATAGGGGCCAGTCTCTTAAGCTGCAGCTTAACTTATCCTAAGCTGAAACAGGGTTGGTCCTACAAAATCAAAGTCGATTATGCTGTTTTTTGCATGATGATCATCTTCAAAATCAAGATAAATCCAATCAGAACTGGATTTTTCAGTTCCATCATGCAAAAAACAGATATAATTAAGTTTGATTCATGGAACCAGCACCATTCCAGCTCAGGATAAGCTAAGCTGCAGCTTAGGAGAGCCCTACTCATATATATATATATATAAAAGCTATCGTCGATAAGGTTAAGATTGATTTTAGATACTCGAACAAAATCAAGTACCCTTAGTGTTTTGTGACTCAATTTAGTTTGGATAGGAAGACTTCGAATGTGTAGATTTCTATCTTCAATGAATGACAAGGGGAAAGAAGCTAATAGTTTTATGGACCGATCAAGCTTTAGAGATTAGATAGCCGAATCTGCAGTCTTTAAGCCACCCTCTCCTCCATATATCGAGCTTTAGAGAGTTGATATCCGAATCATTAGCCCGTTAGCCCCCCCACCCCCTATCTTCTTGTATCCCTTATTGCTTCCTTTCCCAATCTAGCCATTTCCTTTTTCACACGTTCTTCCCCATCGTCATCTATGCTTCTTTTTTCCAGTGAGTAATAACATTGCTCATGTACAAGTAATCTCGATGGTCACTTACACATAACCCAGCAATTTGACGCCTAGTACATTATCATCTGTAGAACAAAAGAGAAATGGTACCACTCATGTTTCCATTAATTTTCCGGGTTTGGTAAGCGAATTACCAATGGCCGTTTTTAAAATAGTCGATAATATGAGATTCTAAGCCTTCGGACTAACATACATGCTGCACAAAGATGTTAAGAGTGCAGGATCAAATGAAATTTAGGACACCCATATAAATAACGGCGGAGAAAACCCATATTTGAAGAAACCATCTTGTCAATATTATTGTTTATTTGATTAACGGATGAGTAGGGTGTGTAAAAATGATATTTGATCATGTGGGCCTTTGTTAGATGCTTACTGAATGACGATTGATGCATGTGACAACATTTGTAGTACATCTAGAGATAAGGATAGGAAATAAAGTAGCTTAGAATTTGATATTACACATATGCGGATGGATTATCAACAGCATGCCTCATGGTCATCGATGGACTTAGAGATGGAACTTCTCTTGTAGTAGTATGTGGAAGAAGAGCAGCTACCAATATGTAGTTTCAGAACTCGGAAATCCATTGGCATGCCCAGTCAAAGACTCATGTTGGCTCTTTTACTGTTTTCCTCCATTTGGGATACAATCGTTTTTGTTGTTTGTTTTGCTGCTTCATTCAGTCTTTCATTAGATTTTCTTATGGTCGGGATCTTACTGTAATTTGGCTGTCTCGTATTGGGTTTTATTTCCTTTTCCTTTTTTAATTTTTCATCTTCATTCCGTTTCTAACTTTTCATTTGCTTTTGTCTTGCTTCTATGGTTTTCGCTTGGGACTAGCTTGCTTCGTTTTTTTGCATTGCATAGTAACCGTGAATGTGGTTTGAACCTCTTTACTTTTATGGGCTTTTCTAGAATTCAAAATACCTATTACAAATTTATTAGTTCCCTATTATGTGATGTCTCATTTCTATTCTATTGACATCCCAATTGTAGACCCTTAATACGTTGGGTCTTATAGGTACATCGGTGGCTAAAATGCTAAAACCTGATACCAAATTATACAATACTTTAGGTCAATTGTCGGACTTTAGTTCATTTTCTTTTGCCCACCTTAATCCCCATCGTCATTAATGCAATTTTATACCCAAAAATTAATCACTCTGGTCATCTACAACATTTACACGAAATGTACCAATTTCATTTTAGTACATTATCGATTGTAGAACCGTATAGAAAACGAGCTACTCATGTTAGAATTTCATGTGAGATTCCAATGTTTTGGATTAACATACGAGCTAGAGAAATACCATAAGAGTGCAAAGAATGTGAAGTTTAATACTTACCTATAAATAATGATCGATGATCCTGTTGTCCTTTGAATGATGTCGAAAAAAAAACAACTTGGTGAACTCTGTGAGTCTTTCCCATTGTTTATGCAACTCATTATATAGTCCTTATCGTTTCTTGAATGGTGCTTGAACTTGGTGAATAAACTACAAACTGCTGAAACGATACCATTATTAAAAAAATTGTCAGCAATAAAAATTGAGTTAAACGCTCCTTGTCCTCGTATTTTCAGTGTCTCAAGATATATACTGACCATAGTTTTATTGTTGTGCACCAAGATTGGATGAGTAAGATAAAATTTATGGTAACGATATCATTATCAAATTGCGAATTCCTTTTTCTTGAGATCCCAGAAACATGAGTCCTTCACATTGTTTGTGCATCTCAATATACACCGAACACAAATTTGTGAGTAAATACCAAATTATGGTGAAGAAAATAATAATTCTTGTAACGACATCATCACCAATAACATATTCATATATTTAGTCCATCACATTTTATCATCTCAATAAAAAAATCAATGAAGTTCTCTTGCTGGTCACCAAAATTGGATGAAGAAAATCGACATTATATGTAACGATGTCGTTATCAATGAATGTGTTCTTCGTTTGCACTCTTCTAGATGCACACTAGCATTTCATGATTGCTTGCAGTTTTTTTATAACTTCATTGGTAAGCAGGATAATTAAGTTTGCGTTCGTAACCTTTCAGCATTGTTTATCATTTTCTCTAAGTCGAGCACTGGTAATTTCTTTTATGGGATGGAATTCTATCCTTATCATTATCTAGGCATCTCATCCTAGACAAACCATGATGTGGCATTTGGGAGTAAATTAAACTGATGTGCAGTCTAATGTGTGAAATTCAGTTTGAATATCATCCTCGTCATACGCCTTGCATGTGTCAGTCAGTTTTCTACATATAGCTATTAGTTTTACTGACTCTGACCACTTGCCTCTCGCAGGATGCCCGATCGTACAGTATTAGTGATATTCCATTCCGGTGGAGAAATTGTTTGGGATAATGGAAGTCCAATTTACAGCGGCGGTTGCCCAAAGATGGCCTTTCTGAAACTGTCCACAACGTTTTCAAAATTGGTTCAAAAAATTTGTGATCTCTCGAATTCGACACCGGAAGGACATATCCCAATCATTCAATACCTTCATTAGCATGGGAAAGTATGCACTTTGGTTCGCATAACAAACGATGAAGGTATAGAGATTATGTTCAGAGCATCTGCGGGGGATGCCAGTGCAATTTACCTATACATCCAGACAAGTGCCGTTAATGAAATAGATCATCAATGGAATAAACAAAGGTATGCTGTGATTGTACTTCTTATTTTTAGGTACAGCTATTTCATACTGTTTGACCAGCTCTAAATATCTACCTCTATGCAGAGTGGGATCTAGCAAAGGTATTCCGCCTAGTAGTCCACCTTCAGTTCTTGGTAAAAGGTCGGCACTGAGTTCTGATATAGCTATATTAGCACTACAACTCGATAAGTATATGCTTAACCATCCACCCTTTCATTCTATCCCGTAGGAATGCGGCCGGAGAGGTTCTAAGCCACCATCAAGAATCTAACAGCAATATTGGGATCAACGAGGAATCGATTTTCAACAACACACTGCCATCTCCAAAGTATGGTGCTTTCTATTCGATTATGGTTGTTGTTCCATAATGAGTGTAGTTGCCATACTTTGTCAATGCCTCTCTTCGTGGTAATATTGCTATTCTAAGTTTAGTAATAGTGTGGAACGGCATCCCTCCAAAGCATCTCTTGAATATTTAAATCCCCATTCTAATTGATTTTTATATTTTTTTATTGATAAAAACTCTGCCATTTCTATCTCCCGAATGCAGTATTTATAATCAGCACGCTCACTTATCTTGCAGTGTTAACCCAACAAGGAAAGGATCCGACTTGGTACCAAAACCAACCACAGTCGTCAGAGAATTGTTCAATCAACATTCATATCCTTCTGTGGACCTTGGAGCCGATTGTGATCTGCCCTTCTCAGAAGATGGCTACATTTGCAGCGAAGACGAAAATCCGATTTCAAACAAGTATGTTGGGTTGGGGATTGACAATGAAAATCTTGGGCCTCCGCATGTAGAGAACGAAGGATGCACAGAAGGAGTTTACACCAGCATACGAGAAGAACTTCCATTTGCTACATCCGAAAGTTGGATTGGGGATTGAAATTGACAATCTTGATTCTATGCATCTGGATACAGAAGGTTGTAAAGATGGTCCGACAGTTTGTGGAATAGGATTTCCTAGGCATACTGAATGTTATCCGGAAAAAATACCAACTCGAACCGCCACTGTCACATTCCTAGACAGACCATCATTTAACTCACTATGTCACAATCTAATTACACCTGCCACCGAGGGTGTTCCCAATCAGGGAGGCACATATTTGTGCAAGGAAGAAGAAATAATTGACACCTTGCTTGCAGCGGATGATCTACTATCTACGCCACCCCGGGAAGATACGCCGCATGAGATGTAGAAGGCCATGGTGTTTAATAGTCGTGATGCATTCAAAAGCACATTGGCCAAATTTGCAATGTATAAGAACTTCTGCCTGAAACCAATAAGGACTAATCGATTTGAAGCAACGACAAAGTGTAGCAATTCTACTTGCCTATGGCGCATCCACGCTTCCATTGTAGAGGATGGTCCCCAATTTCAAGTCAGGACATACAATCCAGAACATAACTGTACGGGAGTACTTAACGGAACAAACTATCCTCATGCAACATCAGGTTTGATTGCGGAGTTTATCAGAGAAAGACTTAGAGTTCACCAAGACTACAGGCCAAAGGAAATTATGTCAGACTCATAGAGGGAATTTGGAGTTCAGATATCTTACCGGAAGGCCCACATTGCAAAAGAAATTGCAATGAAACAAATTCGCGATTCTTTTGAGGAATCATATAGGATCCTATGTGATTATCGTTTGGAGCTAAAACGCACTAACCCGGGCACAGTTGACAATTTGTGGACAGAAGACTATCACTCCTTTCTGAGATATTATGTATGTTTTGGTGGATGTGCTCGGTCTTTCAAATCATCAATCAGGCCACTAATCGCCTTAGATGGGACACACCTCCGGGGTAAATACCCTGGAGCATTACTCATTACGGTGTGTCAGGATGGTGATCATGGGCTTTTTCCCCTAGCCGTTGGTATCGTGGAGTTCGAGTGCTATGCGACTTGGTCATGGTTTATAGCAAATTTGGATGAAACCTTGGAGCATGTTCAGAATCTTACAATAGTTTCAGATCGAATGAAGGGACTAACCAATGCTGTGAGGGATGTACTTCCAACCGCCAAACATTGTTATTGCTGCCGTCACATTTCACAAAATATTCAAGGGAAATTTAAAAACGATGGAATCGTGATGAAGTTTTGGTGCGCCGCACGTTCAACGCGCGTCTGTGAGTATGAGAACTACATGGCCGAAATCAGATCCATTGATGCAAGGGCTCATGATTACATTAATGCGATTGGGAGGCAGCATTGGGCGAATGCTTTCATTGAGGGACAGCGTTATCACATGCTAACTACGAATATTGTAGAGAGCACAAATAGCTTTCTGAAGGATATTAGAGAGCTGCCCATCACACAACAGATAAAGTCGATACGGGCAAAGTTGATGGAATTTTACCAGCTACTGTGAGACTTGAAGACTGAGAGATAGCACAAAGTGATTCTTTCTGCTACCTTGGCTCTATAATTAGTAAGGATAGTGAGATTGATGAAGATGTCAAACATAGGATAAAAGCGGGATGACTGAAGTTGAGACTTGCTTCTGGAGTGCTTTGTGACCTACGAATGCCAACAAGATTGAAGGGAAAATTTTACAGAACAGTGATTAGACCATTTATGACCTATGGAGCAGAATGTTGGTCAATCAAGAAGCATCATATTCACAAAATGGATGTAGTAGAGATGTGAATGTTGTGGTGGATACTATTAAAAAAAACAGAGAATGTTGAGGTGGATGTGTGGTTATATTAGGAAGGATAAAAATTAGAACTAAGCTCTTTCGAGAACATTTAAGGATAGCAAAACCTGTTTGTGATGGTTTGGGAGTCCAACGTAGGCCGGTAATGACGTTGGTAAGGAAAAGTTGGCCATGAAGGTTGATGGCCCACCAAGGGGAAGGGGTAGGCCAAAGACAATGTGGATGGATGTAGTAAAAATATATATGAAGAAGTGTAACTTATCTGAGGATTTGACTCAGGATAGATCGGAATGGAGAAACAGAATTCGTGTAGCCAACCCCACCATAGTTGGGATAAGACTTTGACGACGATGACGACGACAATGATAGGGAAGAAAAGCCCAAAGTAAAAAAATATTAACCACAAAATCATTTAAATATGTTCAGATATGGGAATTGACCTCAACTTTATTCATTTAAATGGTTATTCCAGTCAACCCTAACCCAACCTGTTTTATGGCAGGTCATATTTATCTGATGCTAGATGTATGTCGGGTTATATGGATCTAGTTTGTGAGTCATAGTTTGCCATCTCTAATAATTCGTGAGTTTTCTATTCTCTTTTTTTTTTTTTTTTTTTTGTGAGACCAGCCAAAAACAAATACTAAAACTCTAGATTTTTTTTTTTAAATACTTATGTGACTCGGGCACCAAAAATGAGGTTTTAACTGAAAGAGAATTGGTGTCGGCCATGGAAACATTTCAGTTCTTGCTTATCGATGAAGCTGGGGCAAAGGTTGTGGACTACACACGTGTCCTGGACACGGGGACAAGTCCAAAACACATGATAATTTACATCGAAGTGAGCGAGTTAGATAGATCTATTGCTTTCCTTAGAAAGCATTGCTCATTCTTGGAAGGTTGCTTAGGGAGTATATACCAAGCGCAAAGGGCGAGTGGTGACCTTGGACCTCTGCAGATGTGTGTTGTGAAGCCGGGAGGTTTTGATCGTTTGCAGCAGGCGGCACTGGACAATGGGGCACCGGCAAATCAATATAAGCCACCGAAAATTCTAAGAAACCAAGTGCTTGTTGATTTATTGAGCACACATGTTGTGACTGTAAGGTCAGACTGTGAGAAAAATAACTAACTTACTGATTGCTATCAAGAGGAGGGTGTTGAGAACACTCAGAAGAAACTATAACACACAAGCTTCAATGAAAAGTTCTTATCTCATTGATAACAAACTGCCGGCTTATAAAGCCTTTTACAAAGAGATAAAATCAAAATAACAGCCCACGTTTACAACACCCTAAAAACGTAGGAACAGACTAAGAGGAATTTGTCAAAAACACAAACAACTAGTCCCTAAAGAATAGGACTTATTAACAGACTGATTAACTAAAAGAACGGAATAATAAACTGTTAACCTCTAACAGTCTATCATTCCCTCCCTTAAACTGTATGCAGAATGCATTCAGTTTATATTAGGAACTTCACACATGCCCAGCAAACTACGAAGCTTCAAAAACACCTCCAACCTGAGCGGCTTCGTCATAATGTCAGCTACCTGGTCTTGAGTATTACAATGACTCAAATCAACCACACCATCTTTTAGCAATTCACGAAGAAAATGAAACCTTATGTCAATGTGCTTGCTTCTGCCATGAAGAACAGGATTCTTGGAGAGTTTTATAGTTGAACTGTTATCACACAGAATTGTAGTGCATTTCTCCTACACATAACCAAGCTTCTCTAAAACTCTTCTTAACCAAACACACTGACAAGCGCATGAGGCAGCAGCGATGTACTCAGCTTCAGTGGTGGATAAGCTAACCACAGGCTGCTTTTTAGATGACCACGACACCGCTCCAGAACTAAACATGAATACACACCCCGAAGTACTCTTGCAATCATCTACATCTCCAGCAAAATCACTATCTGAATAGGCTGTGAGTTCCTTACAGCCTCCTTTCCTGTAGAAAATCCCCAGATCAGTCGTTCCCTTCAAATATCTAAGTAATCTTTTCGCTGCCAACCAGTGTTGCTCTGTAGGACACGACATGAACCTGCTAATAAGACTCACACCATACATCAAATCAGGTCTGGTTGAGTTAAATACATAAGACTGCCAACCACCTGCTTAAACACACTTGCATCAACCTTAGCTCCCTTCTCGTCCTTTGACAATTTGCAACCTGGAACTATGGGGTTCTTCACCAAGTTGCTTCTGTCCATGCCAAATCTTTCTAAAACTTCATGAGCATACTTTTTTTGACACACATAAATCCCATCAGAATTTTGTAGTACTTCAACCCCCAGAAAATATCTCATCTTTCCCAAGTTAGACATGTCAAATTCTAACATTATCGACTTCTTAAACTCTTCACACATGCTCTTGTCATTCATAGTAAAAATTAAATCATCAACATAAAGATTGACAATTAAGAGCTTACCTCCTTCCTTCGATTTTGTGAATAGGGTGTGTTCACAATGACATTTTTCGAAGCCTTCTTTAGCAAAATAGGCCTCAATTTTGCTGTACCAAGCTCGTGGAGCATGTTTGAGGCCATATTGCGCCTTATTCAGCTTATAAACCTTGTGTTCCTCGCCCTTCTTCTCATATCCCTGAGGCTGTTGGACAAACACTTCCTCACTAAGCTCACCATGCAGAAATGCGCTCTTCACATCAAGCTGAAAAATACTCCAACCTTCTTGAGCTGCTAGGGCAATTACCAAACGTATAGTATCTTGTCTTGCAATGGGAGCATAAACTTTTGTGTAATCAATCCCATATTGTTGTGCATATCCCTTTGCCACAAGTCTAGCCTTGCACTTGTCTATCTCACCATTTTCATTGAGTTTTGTTTTAAAAACCCATTTAACTCCAATGGTCTTCACTCCTTTAGGTAGGATAGTCAGATCCCATGTTTTATTATGTTCAATAGCCTCAATCTCTGCATTCATGGCATCTCTCCATTTCTTGCTCTTCATAGCTTCCTCGAAAGTAATGGGATCGGCTTCTGTGAGAATCATCATGGCACTCAAGTCTTCTTCTTCTGACAAACCCTCTCTGGTTTCATAATCTTGAATCCAAAGTGGAACTCGTCTTGCCCTCCCTTCAACTGGACCCGAGAAATTCTCGTCATGTGACTCACTGGAAGGTGAGCTAGTGCCACTTGAACCAGCTCCATTTGTGCCACTTGAACCAGCTTCTTCATTCTCGTTAACTTCTGCTCCAAGTTCCCCATCATTCTCAGCTTCAGCATCTTCTTCTTCACTATCACCCCACTCTAACACATTCGAAGCCATTTCTTCCCTGCTCATGTCCCAATTCCAGCCCTCGGTTTCCTCAAAAACAACGTCCCTACTAACAATTATCTTCTTAGAGACCGGATCAAACAATCTATAAGCTTTCGACTCATCGCTCACTCCCAATAAAACACACTGAATGCTTTTGTCATCCAACTTGATTCTTTTCTGGTCTGGTACTTGCACATGAGCCAAGCACCCAAAAACTCTGAAATACTCTACTGTAGGCTTCATACCACTCCATGCTTCCTCTGGAATTCTATTTTGCACAGCTAAAGTAGGACACCTGTTGAGGACATGCACACACCATCTCACAGCTTCTGGCCAGAAAGCCTTTGGAACCTGCTTCTCAGTGAGCATGCAACGCACCAAATTCATCACAGTCCTATTCTTCCTCTCAGCAACTCCATTTTGCTGAGGAGTATAGGCTGTGGTTAATTGCCTGGTTATGCCACTTGCCTTACAAAACTCCCCAAACTCTTTTGAGGTCAACTCACCACCTCTGTCAGTCCTCAAACATTTAAGGTAGGCACCTGTTTCCTTTTTAACGCAAGCCTTATAACTTTTAAACATGGTAAAAGCCTCTGATTTTTCATGCAAGAAGTAAATCCAAGTCTTACAACTAAAGTCATCGATAAAACTCAAGAAATACCTCTTGTTGCTGTTTGATGTAGGCTTTATAGGGCCACATATATCAGCATGTACCAGCTCCAGCTTCTGTGACGCCCTCCATAGACTTCTTTTTGGAATGGATTCCCTGTGCTACTTTCCAACCAAACACGCTGTGCATAACTTTGCAGGAGTTTTAAGAAAAGGCAAACCACTGACCATCCTTTTGTATTGAAGGGTTCTCAACCCTTTGAAGCTCAAGTGTCCAAATCTGCAGTGCCACAAATAACTCTCATTCTCTATCACAGCTTGAAAACAAGTAGTAGCTTTAGGCATCATCGTTGCAAGCACAACAAACATCCTGTTCGCGCTCATCTTGGACTGAATAATTAGACCCTTACTGTGACGCCCCGGAGTCCCACATCAATTATAGAGAGGAAAGTGAATGGGGTTATGTGTAGAGCTTACACCCTTACCTTGCATGAGGCTTTTTGATGGGTTGAGGCCCATCAGAAGCAAAACCGTGAGGCCAGTGGGCCAAAGCGGACAATATCATGCATGGGTGAAGGGTGGGGCGTTACAAATAGTATCAGAGCCGACTCTCGACTAGTTCGAGTGTGGGTCCACTGCCGTGGCCTGGTGTAAGTGGGCAGGTCTCCATATGGGCGGGCCAAGATGGCTGACAGGCTACAGGGACTGGCAGGCTACTGCACAGGGACGTACAGCCTTAAGGGGGGTGGAATGTGATGCTCCGGAGTCCCACATCAACTATAGAGAGGAAAGTGAATGGGGTTATGTGTAGAGCTTACACCCTTACCTTACATGAGGCATTTTGATGGGTTAAGGCCCATCAGAAGCAAAACCGTGAGGCCAGTGGGCCAAAGCGGATAATATCATGCATGGGTGAAGGGTGGGGCGTTACACTTACTAGGATGAAAAACTTTGCACTCCCCATGTTGAATCAGAATTGCCACACCTTTTTCTTGAAGCTGCCCCATACTTAACAAGTTATTTTTCAACTCAGGAATGTAATAGACCTCAGAAATTACCTGAGTGATTCCATTCACTTGCATTCGAACATTTCCTTTCCCCACAACTGCCATCCTTGAGTTGTCGCCTAGTTTCACAGTTTGCCTGAATTGAACATCCAAATCCGAGAACCATTCTTTATTCCCACTCATATGATTACTACATCCTGAATCAAAGAACCAGACCTCTTTTCTCTTAGTATGGTTAAGCCTTACATAGGACATTAATAGCAGCTCTTCTCCTTCATCTAGTTCAGCGTAGTTGGCTCCCTTCTCCCAACTGGGACACTCATACTTAAAGTGTCCTAATTTGTGACACTTAAAGCACTCGATAGTGTCCTTGTTGAAAGGTTGTCTGCCACGACCTCTTCCTCTAAACACCCCTCGACCTGTTCCTCTAAACACCCCTTGACCTCTTCCTCTGCTAGTGTTGTCTTCATGAGTGACCTTGAGAGCCTGCTCCTCTCCTCGATGACCATTCATTCTTTGTTCATGGACCAGCAAACTACTCTGCAGCTCGTCAATGGTCAGTGTGTTCAAATCATTGGATTCTTCAATGGAGCAAACCACATAATCAAATTTTGAAGTCATGGACCTCAAAACTTTCTCATTGATGATGGTTTGGCTCATTGTCTCACCATGAGCCTTCATTTTGTTGGCTGTAGTGAGAGTACGAGCAAAGAAATTATCAACAGTCTCGCCCTCCTTTATGTGGAGAGTCTCAAAGTCCCTCCGAAGTGCTTGCAACTGTGCCCTCTTCACCTTGGTAGAGCATTGGTTTTTCTGTTTCATGGAGTCCCAAATATTCTTTGATGTGTCTCTGTCGAGTATAGTCTCCATGATATTCCGATCTATAGCTTGAAAAAGGTAATTTTTTACCTTTAAGTCCTTCAACTTCTGCCCCTCGATCAATTTGCGTTGTGCTTCTGCCTGGTCCTCGATCGATTTGCGTTGTGCTTCTGTTGCCACCACCGTAGAGACAGATCTTGGCTCAGCCCCTTGTGTCACCACCACCGAAATCCCATTTTCTATGAGATCCCAATATTCCTTGGAACGGAGAAAGTGCTCCATCAACATCGCCCAATGATCATAATGTCCGTCAAATTTAGGAATGGCCGGCTGCACAAAACCACTGCTATTGCTCTCCACCATTCTGCTTGACTCCCTTACTCTGAAAGAAAACTGCGGTTTCTTTCCACACACACTCACAATCAGGCCCCCCCCTGTGATAGGGCTCTGATACCAATTGTTGAGAAAACTCAGAAAAAACTATAACACACAAGCTTGAATGAGAAGTTCTTATCTTATTGATAACAAACTGCCGGCTTATAAAGCCTTTCACAAAGAGATAAAATCAAAATAACAGCCCACGTTTACAACACCCTAAAAACGTGGTAACAGACTAAGAGGAATTCGTCAAAAACACAAACAACTAGTCCCTAAAGAATAGGACTTAATAACAGACTGATTAACTAAAAGATCGGAATAATAAACTGTTAACCTCTAACAGTCTATCAGAGGGAAGGAAATGGTACATCATTAGCATTACCTTATGGTCTATCCGTGAAGATTAGAGTGGCAATGCAAGGAAGGATGGTCTTTTAAAACCAGATTTTGAAGGAAGAATAAATCGAATACAAACGAGAACAAAACACCAGTTTGGAATTTACAAGGTTACTCATACACTGTAATTATCAATGTCAAAGTACAACAAATAAGAGTTTGCATTACATAAAGATTTTCGAATATTGATTTCTAATATTTACTGTAATGTTTTTTTTTTTTTTTTTGGGTACTTGTGTACTCCACTTGTTCATGTAAGTTGACATACTCACCGTTTGTGCTATGTTGTTTAAACATAATTAATTTCCTCATATAAATGCTTATTAGTTCGCAATGTGCTCACCACACGGCTGCGTATATAAATGCTTATTAGAGAACATGAAACTGATGGACAATTCAGTTCTAATGCTTCAAGTCTCTCTCATGATTGAATTCACATGCATCAGTTTAATTGTTTGTCACTGTGATCTATGATGATCTTCGGCATAGACAAAAAGACACAAATGAGTAGCCTTTGCCTTTTCAAATCACTGTGTCGTGTACACTCAAATCCCAGTATACCTTGGACAATCAAAGATTTGAAGCGTTTGTTGGTTTTGGCTGGTTTTGGCTCAGGCATCTTGCAGTCCTTAAAAGTTCTGTAGAGTTCTGGTTTGTTGTGTGCAATTAATTTGTCTTTTCTTGAATAGAAATTACACGGGCAAGGCTGCTAGCTAGAAAACGCAAGCAAACAATCAATAGTTAGAAGTGTTGCAATTCTTCCCTGAATATGTACACGTAAGCATGTAAATTTTTGTGTGAAGAGAACCCCTACAGATGTCATTAGGTTGGAGATCTACAAATATGTTGCTGCCCATTTACAGTGGATTCCAAGTTCATAAAAGACTTTTTTGTCAGTTGAGATCTGGTTACGAAGAGAGATATACACAATGTCAGTGATAAGGCATGGAAGAAATGCAAATAAACTTGAGCTCATCATCCATACGGTAATGGAATTCTCAATTTCAGTACAGGTATCAATGTAATTCTCTTTTGTAGGGACACACTCCAGTGAGATATATGTATGCTACAATTATCTTAGAATTCTCTTGCTGTACCTCTGTAGCTTGTAATTCATTTTCATAGATAGGTAATGTCAAACAGTACTACTTATCTTTCAATTCACCTAGTTTTAGTTTATTAGGACCTTGAAAATGTAGAGGACCCAAACTTGTAAACATCCATTACTTCTGAGATTTATTTAGAAAACTCAAAACAGATTTGCCTGATGCACAGAGTGTCAGGGAACTGCCACTCAGATTTGTAACTAAAGCTAATGTTTATGTACCTGACATTTTGTTTATAAGATTGTAAAAATGTGAATAGAGTAACACTCACTATGGACAAGATTCTCAACTAGGATAAAAGAGCTGTTAAGAGTTTGATCTCTACAATGCACCACAAGAATTTCATTGCTCTGATTATTTTTTATGACATTGAGTGTGTGGTGGGGGTCCTGTTCCCGGTTCCTGTATTGATGAACCAATGTTAATTATTTTGGCTTCACCACAACAATCAAGAAACCACTGAAGCAGCTTTCTAATGAGCCCATAGATTCACATGAATAGATGAAAATTTCAGTCAAGTCTCTCTCTCCCTCTCTTATCTTGCACGCACATAAGAGCCGTTCCTCACATAGTAATAGGGATGTATATCATGTCGTGTCAACGAATTCGGGTTACGGATTAACGAATTCGTATAAAAATCACCTCAACCCGTACACGACCCGTTAATTTAACGGGTCAAAAAATCCAATAAAAACACAACCCGTTAATTTAACGGGTTACACGACCCAACCCATTAACCCGTTAAGTAATTAAGTCATTTCAAAAATTAAAAGAAAATCCATACAAAAATATATATATAATGAGAGAAATATATAAACCACACACACGAAACTGTAAGTGAGGATCTTAAGTGGATTCCACCTATAACCCTACTATAAAATAATAAATTTCAATTTCTTCTTAATGAATATAAATTAATTCTTGCTACACTTAGGGACTAAAAAGTTTTTAACGGGTTAAGCAGGTTGTTAACGGGTTATTAGTTTAATTCGTACAAGACCCATTAACTTAACGTGTTAACGGGTTTGACCCGTTAACGACCCGAACCCATTAAAAGCCACCCAAATACATTAATATTATGTGGGTTTGTGTCATGTTAACGGGTCGTATGGCATTTTGATAGCCCTACATAGTAAGATGAGTATCCCAACATAATAGAACTTCACAGGATCACACACCATCAGTCAAATACATGGACTGATGGTGGACTGGCCACATCACACGATCATATGGATGATTGCTGTATATGGTATATTTTCTGGCAAGATTATGCCAATCAAAGATGAGATCAGTCCATGTGTTTTGTGAGGGTCAATACTCAATAGCATCTTCATCATTATATTCTTGTCCAAACTATGTTGGGGTTGGCTACGTGAATTATATTCTGGTCTATTCTGAGCACGTCATTGGATACGTTGCACTTCTTAAGATTTAACCCTTACTACTTCCATCTATATTCATCCAACATACCTCTTTTCTTTAGTGGGTCTTCAGCTTACATATAAAGACATCTCCTCACCAAGAATATAACACACAAAAGTAGGGTTCAAGTTGACATTTTTCACCTGAATAATAAATGGGCTGGTTTTAGATTGAATACATTGTTGCTATTCCAGCTGTTAACATGATCCAACTCGATTAATCATACTATGATCTGCTAATCCAGCCCAAAATCAACCTTTTCATCAAAGGTGCAAGTTTAGATTTTCAGCCCTATTAATAAATGGGTTCCATTTGGATGGAGCCGAGGCATGTTTCTTCCTGTGCTCAACCTGAACCATTGTCTCCTCTACACGTCAAATGGACACTCATGCCCACCAGCCACCTTCACAAGCAAGAGTTTCCCTGGACAGGACTGGGGTTGAACTTTCTGTTGGATTTGCTGTAACTTGTAGGCAATAAAATTCAATGAGATAAGTGTGTGTTAAGCGATTGAGGTGATCTTAGGTAACCTTCATAGGAGAATATTCAGGGACATTTTTCAGATGGTCAAATGGTCCAGCCTGTGGGACCCACATGCCCCTATGATGGGTCTAAGTCCTTCAGCCCACATTTGATCAATCTACGTTCTTCACACACACCATCCTACTCCTTTGGGAAATTCAAAATCAAGAAACACAATTAGGCTGCAAGTGCTGAGTACTGAGTACAGACCTCAGCTCCTTCGGGCTTACCGTCTTATTTATTGGATAAAACTTTTGTACAGCCCATATCCAAGTCAAGTGGATGGTTTAGTTTTCTGTAAAAAGTAAAAAACTAACCGTCAGTGAAACAGCAATTGGCACGGGCTATGCCTAACTACTTGGTTAGATAAAGCAAATGAGTCCAATATACAATTGGGATGCGCAATTCAGTGGGAGCAGCATATGATCATATGAGGGGCCAAGTGAGCCCTATTAGCTTAAGTCATTTCTAAGCTATGAATGTCCGTCTCTCCTCTTGCATATCAATATATTGGAGCTACATGTAGATAAAATGGAGCATCATGTCTTTGTGGGCTAAAGCATTGTAACAATGTGCAATCAGGCCCACCCTTGATCGCCCCACATGACACTCGTCTTTCTCATTAGTGTGTGTGCGTGTGTTTTTTAACTTTCTTTTATGGCGCTGATCCTCGGTTGACTTTGTTGGAAGGGAGATGCCTCACCACTTGGGCAGCCATTTGTTTTTGTTTTGCTCAGCCAAGTGGATTGGGACACATTAGAGAACCCATCCCTGGGGATAATATCTGCTCCTACAGTAAGAAGCTGTGCGTGGAGATAATATCCACTCTCATGGTAAGAAATATAACACTCACTCCAGTGGAGTACCTAGGGTTCGATCACTTGATACTAAGGTGAGAAGCGGGGTATGTGGTGTTGAGTATCAAAGTAGATTCTGTGATAACAGTTGCACTTCGATGCCCTCGGGCCGATTTTGTGCCTCGCCCGAATCCACAATGACAAGATTCCATCCCCTACACAACTGAAGCAGGATGCATCACATAAAGGGGAAGAAGGCCTTGTATCTGTTAAGGCTTTAAACTAGTTGCACTCTTATTTGGAATACTGGCACAACACAGTGCTGAAAAAATGTCAATATTTTAGAGATAAATATACAAGTATTAGTAACTAGTGCTAGAAAATGCAGTAACATACAATCTCAACAGAATCAGCAGTGAAGAATAAAACAAACTGAACCAGGATGTGATCTTGAAAGCAGCACCGTTTCACCTTGCAGCGGCCATGTGTGGGTATAAATTGAGGTTTCAACCAAACAAACAGTAGATGAGGCCTCAAGAAAAGCCTTGGTAATGGTTCAAATCTCCCCAAACAATCCCTTCAACTTCTTCTCAAGAAAAGCGTTGGCCATCCTCATTTCCTTCCATAAACTAAATATGGCTCCTAGGACGTTCTCCTCATGCAAGATGCAGTAACACCTGCCACAAAGAACAAAATCAATTCATTAGCCAGGGGGCTTTTCTATCTCCAGTCATCAAATGCCTACCATAAAATGAAATCAAGACAATGAAGATGAAGGCTTTTATGGTGATGCCATTGCGAGAGAGAGAGAGAGAGAGTGAGATGCATTTCCTTCCTTCTTCTGGCAATTTAATGAATATATTTTGGCAAATTTTCATATGAACCTCTGTACCTAAATGAGTTCAGCATGATTTGGATCAGAAACAACAGTACAGCATGGTTGAAATCCAATATGCACCAGCTCTTGTTCCATTTAAATAAGGTGAGGTTAGTAAGCCACTAGTCTACGAAATCAGCCAGGTATCATGAAGCCGAAAAATTACAAAGAAGCTGGGACATCATTCATGCAAAACACAATTTGGCAATCATTCTTTAGAATTTGTAGCAAAATCCTTATACAGGGATCCCATCAAAATGAAAAGCAGGAGTGAAATGTGTGCGCATGACTTCCCAAAGAAAACCCTAACTGATCTTCTCCCAATTCTCCTCTATCTGCTCCCATATCCTAATTAACCCTATTCATACCCAGGGCTGAAATTTTCTCTTTCCAAATTTTAGCAACTGCACTTCTGCAATTCCTCATTTGGTACTAATAGAATAACCAGTAACCTATTAAAACCTAGCTTCACCTTCTACCCAATTCACCAAGAAAATCAGTCCCAGAAAATCCCAAATTACCTTCTCATTTTTATGCAATTTAATGTCCAAATATGGGACAATAAGTTGCCAATTCACTGCATACCTTAAAACCCTCATCAAACCACCCCGATTCAGTGCCATATTTTCCTTAAAGTAAACCCTAATTGCATTCACACCTGTCACCAACAAAGCGAAGTCATCGTTCCCCATCTTTCCACCTTTAATAAAGCAGGACTTGCACCAATTGAGAGCTTGTTATTTAAAGGTCCGATTAGACTTCCAGGAGAATGTGAATTTTCATCAAGCATATAATGAAGCACTCCATGATGAGGACAAAGTAAACATAATGACAGGATACTTCTGTATCTTAAGTTACGAAGTTCCCAGGAAGGAGAAGAGTCCATATTATCGGTTCACATGGGTCATCTTCTACAACCACCTTCAATCAAGGAATTGATTTTCCAAACTGAATCTTGACGAAAAAAGTTGATATGTCTTCTTGAAGCAGAATGCTAAGAGTATCCTCAAAAAGCTGATCTCGTTTCATAAAAAAAAAAAAAAAGCAAAGGAACCTTCAAATATGGATCACGTGCAAGAATAATCAAAGAAAAAGCAAAGGAAAGAAGAACAAAAAATAAGTCGTGATTGCAGCAAAAAGTTGAAAACCATGATACAAGACATCAATGGCAAAGCAGATAAAAAAGGATCAAGCATAGAAGACTCCAAGACAAAATTAGATAAAAACAACCTCTAAAGCTCCTAACATGGACCATACTTACAGGAGAATCAGAAGAAGACAAAAGCTCACACAGCTAAGCTCAACCTGAATTGGCTCATGATTCCCCATGAATTGTCACTCGACTCAAAAGATTTCGTATTTATGTAAGGGGTTAAAAATGATGAATCGAAGGTGTATGGAAATGACCATCAAATAACTCCACTTTAACGGAAGTTAAATCAAGGGAAGATGGGAAATGAATACAGCCATTACCCTACTAATTCAACTTTTAGGAAAGGCAAGGCCTTATCTACATTGCTACAATATATATTCTTCACCCCTCATGCCCTAACCTCATATGTTCAACTCTCAACAATTTAATAGTCCTTCCATGAAGCTCATTTGAACATCTATTCCTATGCATTCTATGCCAAAAAACAGGCCTAAAGATTTTCACCATACTCATCTGCATACTATTACAATCAATAAAGAATCAAATCAAGGTTCTGTGAAACACGCTTACCGCACAAATCATTCTGAACTGTTGAATTGTTATCATTCAACCAAGCTCTTGTAACAGCTTTTCTAGTGCTTCAGATGAGAGAGGTATGTAGAAGCAATACTAGCCATCAGCACTCCTCCTGGTCTTAAACAGTTCGTGATCTTTGAACTCTGTCAAATGGGAATTCAGTGTCACTTGGCTACTGACCAGAAAGCGTTCACGGCACATCATATATAACTTATTCATAGGCAACCCTGAGAATGATAAGGTCATGCAAAAACAAAAGAAACACAAAGTCAGCACTCGGCAATGCCTGATAAACTGATAAAACAGCACAAAAGCATGAGCTGCTGCAACAATACATGCCTTCTTCATCGGAATGAGTGACTTGATATTCGGCAAGGACTTCGAACAAACTTTGTGCATTTGGCGTCAAGCTCTGCAGGACAATTATAGCTTTCTTTGCACTTTGAGCAGAGCCGCTGTTCGCAAGGATCAAAGGGAAGAAGACCCTTTCCACCTTGTAAGGTGCAAAGGTTGGGACATGGTACCAGCACCAGTTAAATTGAGTGTGAACCATCTTCTTATCCCATACTAGAACCAAACCACAAATTTCTCACCATGAGAATAAATGAATAAAAAAATCTAAGCAAAATTCTATAATACGGGAATCAGGAATTAGATGGTTTGAACCAACATAAAGTTACAAGCAAAATTTAAGCACTCATTTGGGTCCTTTCTGGATTTTTTTAAGATTCTCAATTGTCCAATTACACCAACTAATGATAAGTAAACCCTTCATTACAATGTCAAATTACATAAATACCTGCTACTCTCTTCTCCACTGCCTCTGGTAGATTAGATGACGAGAAATGATTCTTGTACTTCCAAAATCCCATTTACTAATCTTAGCTCCTCTTGATTCCACACTGACTACAGGATCTCTTCCCCTTCCACTGTCTCGTCTTCTCTCCCATGCTTGACCACCAAAGGTGAAAAGACAAATCTGACCTATTTGCGCATAGGACCTTGGAGGATTGGATGATCACCATGAATTGAGTTGTCAGAAGCTCATGGTCAGCACCATCCTCATGCACTAAATCAAGTCTATCAAAGCATGTCTGCCACGGCGTGATGGGTTAGACCTTGGCCTATTTAACTCCCACTCCCACCACCCTCCAATATCGGTTCTGGGTGCCCTGCTCCCAGAAATTTATCCACTACCTACGGTTTTAGTTTTGTAATTCAGTTTTTGACCTTACTTCCTATTTTCATTCTCTCTTTTTCTTTCCCCTTTTTGATTTGGTTCGCTGCTAGTTGAGTTTCACTGAATACTCTCACCTTTCTTTTCTTTCCCCAGTGACTGTATTTTATGATTGTCGAGTGCAGTAACGGCTGCTGTATCCATTATCTCTTGTCAGTGTGCCATTCTGGTAACCATTCAGGGCTTTGATAAGGTATTCTTGAGAGTTCAATTCGAGTTTGGATTGGTTGGGATTATGTCATTGATTGTGAATTTAAATAGAGGCTCTAATTTATAGCTTGATATGGGTTGGATTAAGGTCTGACTAGTGTTATGACTGGAAGTGCTTCTTTTGTTTAATCTTTCATTTCAATTTTTATTTTGTATGTGATGTATGTGATGTACATTGCTTTGATTCCAATAAAAAAACTCATATCTACAATCCCCATTCTGATGGGTAAGATTCTTCTGTTGAAAGTTTCAGTAGTTCATGTATTGCAGCATGAAACATTAGGCTTCTAGGTTCTATATTTTGCCTTTTCCGTCTTACATCTTGTTTTTTATTTGAGTAGCTTGGAGTTTTAGGACATGTACTTTCCATCAAACATGAAAATGGTTTCTAAGGGTGAAAGATTTTTGTTGTTCAATGCTAACTTTTTCTGAGTGAAAGCATTTCCTACAATTCGTGGAAAGCATATTCAAACCCAAGAAGCAGCAAACCATTTTTTGCAGTCTTGTGCAAGAGGTAGAAAGTAGAAACACATTCCATGGCAGAAATGTCTTGCCGTGCCATGCAAAAACCATGCCATGCAAAACACAAAAAATTGAAAGTCCCCAACTAATGCTTAGGCCACTAAACCCAATCAAGCACCCTAAATCCTAGTAATTAGTGACTAACCCCTCTAATTAAGGCATGGAACCTTACAAAATTGAAATCATCTCCTTTCACCATTTTCCAACGAAGCACTGTTAATATTTGTGACAGTGGCGTTTATCTGAAGGTCCCTACTGTAGATGAAGTTGGTCCAAAAATCTTACAGATTAGGTAGTTGTTTTTTCCCCTTTTTCCAGAATGTTGCTATACTGTCCATGACTGCATATGTAAGCTATGGACTGTATTAGCATATTCCATTCCGGTAGATATTGGATCACCCCCTACTCACGCTATGTGCCCATACATGCAAGATGACTAAATCATCGTCCTCAGAAAATTGTGCTTATTTCGTTGTAGTGGCTCAGTAAACTTTTAGTCCTAAACAACAACAACAACAACAATAATAACAAATTAATAACTTATATCATGGCTCACTATTTCTGCACGTTCGACAGTGTAGTTGGTGAGCTAGCCACCATATCCGGCGCCCTTTGCAGTCAATCAGGACATTTGGAGACACATACTTGTCCTGGAGATACAGGTTTATTGGAATCAGGACATTTGGAGATACATACTTGTCCTGGAGATAGCAGGATTCACCAGATCCATGTGTATGATGTAAATACTGTTGGTAGGTACTTTGAGGTTGTGGTTCAAGTCATGTTACGGGGATAACGAAACCATAGCTAGGTATTCCATCTGACAGTTGGGGTTTATTATTTGGTAAAATGTAATTTTAACTCGGGGATGAATATGTTGATTGGTGAATAGAAAATGCACCTTCCTTTTCTATGCCATTCTTTTCCCTTTCCCCCCCTAATTATGCTCCTTACTTGTATCCTTCTGTCATTAAAATATCAGTGGCATCAAGAAGTTGCATTATATCTATACCACTTTAGCAGAAAATATAGAGGGATTGAAAATTATCAACTACTGGTTCACACAGTCTTGTAGCTTGTCGTTCATGGTTTTAACCTTGAATTGCAACAACAGTATAGTTGCTAGTTCTAGTGATGCTACATGTAAAAGAACTATGGTTTTAAAATCTGACTGAATATAGACAACCATTTAGCAGCAGTATTTTTTTTAAAGTACATGGGAGTGAATAGTAAACTATCGTAGTCCTAAACTAGCATAAGCATAAATCTATAGCCAGGGGGGCAGCCGTGGGGTCTTCGATGCACTGATACCTCCGCCCGCACTTGATCAGTGCTTGAGTATTCCTTTTCTAATGCCTTTCATGCAGCCCAAGTACGCCTCTACTGCATTCTCTGCCTGCGTAGTACTAGTTGAACTACCTCTGTATTATATCCTAGGGTGTTATATACCACTTGAAAATGATAATTTTTTTAGTGTGGTTTCCTAAGGCTGGATTTTACAGAATAGGGGGACGAAACAGATCAGTTTTTGGTAAGACTAATTTTGGTCGTTATTTGCTGATCAGGTTTTAGTGGTCTAATAAGTTTTTGGAGTACTAGGGATGGGTATTTTAGGTTCCCCTTGAAATGGGAAGTCAAGAGTTATGTGCCAAGATCTTCTATCATTTACCCTCAAATGCTAATTCAAAAGTAAAATATGATGTTGCTGTAATGTGATGTAGTTCTTGTTTTCGATGCTCAAATGCATGGTAGTATTGCACTCCTAGTTATGGAGAAGAACTGGACTGGTAAAGAGAATTATGAGAGCCTTGCCCATCTTTAAGACCATATATTAGATGTTGTACCCATGGGAAAGAAATTACCTTCATTTGTACCTCTAATAAATCTATCCAATAGTTGATGTCTTCTGCACAAAAATTTTCTTATGAGATGGTAACATAACTAACATGTGGTATGTGATATGTAAATTCTTTCTGAAGAGAGTTTCAACTATATGATATTATTATATGTCATATAACAATACGATAGTGGGCCCAACTTTTAGAGGACAAGTGGGGTCATCTTTCGAGAAGTTGGTTTCTAAATGGGCCCATTGAGGAGCCTTATGGGATTCTCGCAAGGCCCAGCATCAGTAGATCTGGATCACTTGCAGTTGAGGTTAGAGATCAAGGATAAGGATATATGCTGAAGCACCATCATGAGCACATATTTGCAGCATCCTTACCATTCACCAAAATGAGGCAGGTCATGTGATCAGATCTGTTGCAGTTTCACATGCTCGTTGGATGTTGATGGTGCAAGTACCTTTTCTAACCATCTGGTCTCTCACATGCCTATGGCCCATATCCATGTTTCCCGGCAGCCCAAGGTCATTTACAATTCGGATAAATTGATAGGTAACATCATTAAATTATGGATAAATAGTAAAACAACAGCCCCATCAAATTATTTCAATCCTTCATTTTGCCTATATGCAAAAGCCTCACCTACCCAATCGTGGGGGAGGCAAAGACTTTACGTGCCCAAGGAATAGTCGGTTCTTGAAGAGGCCGGACACCCTCGTCACCAAAAGAGAAATCGGATCTTTTTGAAGGAGTGGGACCCAAGGTAAAGATCAATAGGTAAGAGGAAATTATTGAGATTATTGATAAAGAAAATAGGAAAGAAAATTTTTAAGGCAAGGATAAAATAGAATCCACTGCACTTATGATTTTTTTTTTATATATTTCGAATGCAAAATTATAGAGAGGAAAAGATGAAAGAAAGAGAATCTGTTCCTGGGCATGTGTGAAACAGAGGTGCCAACACCAACACTACTCAACCATTAGTGTGTTGGCTACGAGCTTTCCAGCAATTATTTGGACAAATCATCACTGCATTACAAGCATTCCTTTTTCAAATCTGGTCGGGCCGGGCTTTCTATCACTTAACCAAGCACGGCCCAAATATTAAATGACCCATTTATATGTCCAAGCCTGGCTCAAAGCAGGCTGCGCCTGATCGGTCCTGGCCCATGAACAACCCCAACAACAGATTGAATTTGTTACAAGTTGGGCTAACCTAAACTCATCCTGTCTAACATTTACCATCCCCTAAACCAACCCAACAATGAAAGGTTTATGTTTTGAGAAGACAACAGGATTGGGTTTGGGCCTCGTTCAAAGAATTTCAAAAAATCAAGTTTGGCTAACCCAAACCCATCCCTGGTCATGTAGATTGTTCACAGAATCACAGACTCACTAGCCTGATCCCAAACAAAAATTAAAAACTTAAAACATTTTTTTTTGGGCTATCGGAGGATTCCCAACCCTTTGGGCTGGACTAATCCCTTAGGAGACAGAGGGAAACCGGGTAAACTCCCCTGTAGCCCCAATAAATAAATAATGAAGAAACTCAGCTTATGACTCAGCCCTTTCTTGAATGAGTCACAAAATAACTCATCCACCTAGATCAGGATAAATCAGAACAATCTTTCAAACGCCATTCCTGTAAAGAATGTACTGGTGAGAGGCATAGGTTTTGAAATTTGAGACTTTGTCTCATGGATGAAGGCCCCAAATGGAGAGACAAGATAATGTTTTAGAGCATATCATTATTATTGAAGAAGGGGAATAAAGAGATGCTGCTATGTGACATTTCGTTTTGGAGCAAATGCAAAATCAATTAATTCATGCTTGATGGTTCTACGACAAGAGGTTAACTGGAGAAGAACAAGAGATAATAAATAGTTGAAAAAAAAAAAAGAGTAGAATATGTGATCTGCTAGTCAGTGCAGGATGGTAATAGAGAATATACAAGTAAACTTGAAAAAAAAAAAAAAAAAAAAAAAACCAAAATCACTGCGGACTAAACCTCAAGATGATAATCATATACTTCAAATTCATTATACAACAAGGATCCATCTTCTGAATAGTGTAGAAGGAAATAGCAGCTTTCGCAGAAATAGCAAGGATTGTCCTCCGCCCATTTATCATCAAGAGTCACCTTTGTTGCTCGAAAGGTCCTGCAAACAGAGCATTTCCGCCAACGAGCTTGCAGCTGAAATGTGACGATGGGATATGTGGCCTGGTTCTGTACATCGTCTGGGTGAATCAATCGCATGTCTCTTATCACCATAATATGCCTACAATCACCTTGGTGACAGTAGAGGTATCCAGAACCCAATCGGAAACGCAAGTCACAGAATCGAGTTTTATGCATCTCCGAAGCTTTAAATTGGGGGAGGGCGGCAATTGTCTCACTCCCAAACAGTGCTTTGTTCTTCTTTTGTGGGTCTCCAGATATAGTAATGCACTCCCATCTTTCAAGTGCTTCTTCCTTATGGTTTCTGAGCCAGTTGAAAATAGGTTCGCTATAATCTATAGCAGCAGGATCCCTCAAATCATTGCAGAACACGTCTTCAATGAGGAAATATCCAGAAGGATCATGCTGCCCTGCTTTTCTCATCAATTGGTCTGTCATGCAATAGATCTTATCCCTGAACTCACTGAGGGTTTGCCTTCCTAAAACCAAGAATTCTTGGGTCTTTATATGGGCTTTACTATTATGATATATCTCAATGCTAAGAACGGTTTCTGGATTATTCATTGGCACATATTCATGTGTGCTTGATGACTTAACCTTCATTGCAGAAGATATGAACCTAAGGGACCTCATATTTTCAACTTTCTCCGCAGCTGAAATTGTGCCTTCAACGGTATTCACATTGAATGAATGTAGTCTAGCTGCTGCTTTGTCTTCATCCTGTTTTTGCTTTATTTTTGCAAGCTCCGCAACTCTTTCCATGTAAACACTTTCTAATTCTACAAAATGGTTATCTTTGTCAAAGGTTCTCCCCTTTCTCTTCCTCTTTTTTGAGCCTTGTTGATCCATGTTTTGTAAAGAATTTCCGCTGTGCACTCTAAGGCGAGATTCATTCAAGGACTCATGAGACTTTGTAGTGTTGCTTTCATTTCTTGAATTTTCTAAACAAGCGATTTCATTGTTTGGCATTTGACATCCATTTGCCTGCATCTCATTAGAGTTGTCCTCTGGAATTTGCAATGAACTTGCAATTAGCTCAGTACCCTTACATGCTTCTTTGAAAGCTTTGTCTACCAGCTCTTCTTCGCTGAGAACTTTAAGCTCATCAACCGAGAGCTCGTCATCGAATTCTGTAGTTAAATCCATGAACAGTTCTTCTTCCAAGGCATGGAGTCCTTGGATGATGGAGAATTTGAATTCTTGGATGGTTGTGAGGGGGCCAATGAGATTGGGAACAAAGATAGGCCCACCAAGAGCACATGAAGGTTGGTGATCTTCCTGTTCTTGATATTCTACAATCTCCATATCTTCCGACTCACTTGTTTGGAGAGGGCTTTTCTGAGGTTTTTCTTTCGATGTTTAGACACCTGAAACACGAAGAATGTTCAGTATGGATAGAGAATACACAAGTTTTGTAATAGAGTATTCAACATATCAGGAAGTTTGAGGTGTAAAATTAGTCAAGTATTTGAATTATAGGATAATCTGATTTCTTTTAAGATCAATATAGGATAATCTGATTGGATTTTTAATTTTGGGAATAGGTTTGTTAGGATCCAAGATGGTATTGATTTGATTAGATGTGACTAGTTTTCATTTTTTTATCTCGTTACGAGTGTATTTTGATTAGGTGTGTATTTTGATATTTCTCATGTAACTTGCACAATCTCAAACTTCAGTACTCTTCTTGCACAAGTGCGTGCAAGTTATAGGAGAGCTGGCAACTCTCTCCACAAGTGTATGTGCAAGTTACAAGAGTTAGCAAGTCTCTCATAGATTATCTCCCTATCATATTGTACTGAATTTTTCTTAAATTCAATCCAACATTGAGTACAGCTCCAATGAGCGTCAAATTGGGGAGAGTGCTAAGTGCCAGACTGCCAGCCCATCTGGTATTGAGTGTTAACTGGTTGAAATGATGATAGGAAACCCATAGGGGGCTGAAATAGTCACATCTCAAAAAATTCCATTAAGGTGTAGCTCTTGGTAGGAGATATTCGCCGACTATATGTATATCTTTACCAAAGAAGTCCGTACCCCAAAATCAGAGGTCTCCACTCGAACTATCACCAATATAAACGATGATAAGGACAAGATTAAATAGAATCTCGAAGATATCAGGTCACGGTTAGAACAAAATATATAATGCTTGACCGAAAACAGAAAAGTATCCTCAAGCCTTGGGTATGTGCAAGTCAAATCCATAACCTCGTGATACAGAACCATTAATTTGATGGCCGCACTGTGGATTCACCCAAAATATAGTTCAACTAACAAATGCTTATGCTTTGCCTGACAACTTCAAAGTTGTAGGTATAAAATGATTTGAGAGAGAGAGAGAGAGGACATGGTAGTCCATAGAATCTAGTGTTGAGGACAGTCGAGAACCATGTGAATATATTAGACAAACAAAAGCAAAAAAAATACCATCCCAAGATTCCAAATTAACTTACTATTCCATAAATTAACTACAAACCCTAGCCCTGCCTTTTCCAAACCCATTCACTGAAACCATCTCAGCCCATCGTCCCAGAACCCCACCAGCAAACCCAGCCCCATCCCTTGCGTCCCTGCAGAAAACCTTCGCCCCATCACCCACCCTCTTCCAGTCCAGAACCCAACCAGAAGGAAAAAAAAACAAAAAGAGAGAGAGAGAGAGAGAGAGAGAGAGAGAGAGAGAAGCAGTGCAGAAGGGGAGAAGAGCATACCGTTCACCGACGCCGTCGCACCGCCCTCGCTGCCGTCGCCGTCACCATCTCTGCCGTTCTCGCCCTGCGCGCCATAGCCCTCCCTGTCTGCTCCTTCTCTTCATTGACGAATGCACAATAACTCAATGAGGGTTTGCAACCCTTTTCTTCGAAACACCAAGTCAGACGCTGTGGGTCTGATCACTAGCTCGGCCCACATGTGACTCCTGACCCATTCATACCAGAAGCCCATTGCAGAAGTTCAGGTTCGGATCCGGGTTGACATCCAGTCCATCCGACCCAATCAATATTGAAGGCCAACTTATTTTTGAAGAGCACAGCAGTGCAAAACCTTCAATCTCGAGCAGACTGCAGACATCAGCATCTCTGATCAAGAGCAAATTTGAAGAAGATCAACAATTGAGATTTTGTCTGACGATATCGGGCTCATCCACCATCCAATTTCATATCAGTTTTCACCAACGTGATCGTGGAAGTCAACTCCACACATCAGGTCAGTCACATAATTTTAAATTTGCATTAACCAAAGATGCCTCCCAAAAGGCAGGTTGACACGAAGTCTTCCCCTCACAATGATGATGATTTGAGGGAATCCGTTGCGCAATTATTGGTCACTGTTAATCAATTATCCGCAACGGTGGCTCAAATGCAAGCGACTTTTGATAGGATTGAAACCCGATTAACAAATTTGGAAACTAATCGACATGAAGATAACCATCGGGATGATAGAAGACATATTCGGAATCAACGAGATCCACATGTCTTCAATGTTGATCAAGATTTAGGTATTAAACTTGTGATTCTAGAATATGATGGGAAACTGAAGCCATATGAATTTTTTGATTGGTTAGTGTGTGTTGAAAATATTTTTGCACATAAACCGATAACGGATGCTCATAAAATTACACTGGTGGCAACTCGATTTCGCAATTATGCTACGATATGGTGGGCCGAGTTACAAAAAAAAAAAAGGAGATACCAGCAAATTGACCTTGTTGACACGTGGGCTGAGATGAAAATTTTGTTGAAGCAAAATTTCCTGCCTGTCAATTACTCCAGAGATCTGCGTTCATGTTTTCAATACTTGAAATAAGGATCCAGGACAGTTGTTGAGTATTCTGAGGAATTCCTGACTATGCAAGCCCGTTGTTGTTTAAATGAAGATGATGAAGTATTAGTTGACCGATACTTTAATGGGCTTATGCTTGACATTCAAGATATCCTCGCGTTCAAGCATTTTGATAATGTTGATAAGATTATTCAGCATGCTATCAAACCCGAGGGAATTGCAAATCATCAAGCCCAAAAACTTAATGCAGCTAAATGGGTATTGCAGAAAAATTCCTCCATTGCAGGTTCTAAACCGAGTGCGTTATTGGAGAAAGTTTTCACTAAGCCCGAAGGTCAAAATAGACTCACATGTTTTAATTGTAAACAAGAAGAGCATCGTGCAGCAGAATGTCCAAAACGTGTCCACTTCATTGAGACTGAAAGTGGTGAGCCTAATGTTCTAGATGATCCTAAAGAGACTGAAACAGAGGAAGTGGAGGATACTCCGCCCGAGCAGGGTCTTGAGTCTTTCATGGTCATCCAAGCAACTACATCGACTACTGAGAAGAAATAGTTGCGAGAAAATATTTTCCGCTCCAAAGGAACAGTCAATGGTAAAGAATGCACAATCGTCATTGATGGAGGTAGTTGTCAAAATATTATCTCCCAAGCTCTTGTGGATCGCTTAAAGCTGAAAGTTCGGAAGCACCATCGTCCTTACTTTGCTAGATAGTTAATAACAGGTGATGAAGTGCAAGTCCGATATGCATGTCCAGTTACATTTTCCATTTGTACAGATTATACAGATACCATTTGGTGTAATGTAATACCCATGGATAGTTGTGATATCTTGTTGGGTCGACCATGGATGTATGACAAGAATGGAACTAATGGCATGCGCGACAACACCTACACTTTCATGCATGGTGCAAAGCAAGTCACGCTTCGTCCTCTGAAGCCAACGCCACCAAAGAAAGGGTCACGTTCTCGTCTCACCAAGGAAGCGCTTTACATGCACACTATCTACAGGAGTAACCTTAAGCAGAAGAGCCGAGTTCGAGGTCGAACTCTTTTCCAACCCGGGAAGAATGATGCAGCAGCAATAATATGTCATGGCAACAAGAATCGTGGGCTACATGTGGGACCCATGAAATCTAATTTTTAATTGTTATTAGTTTTATTTTTAGTAAAGAATGTAATTAGAATTAGGTTTCTAATTTGGGTAGAATTATTATTCGTTTCCTAGTTTGATTAGGAATACTTTCTTAGGGCTTAAGTTTATTTTATTATAAATATAGCATTATAGAGATCAATGATCACAAAAATTAGAATTAGTTAATAGAATCCCCTGTGTGGATTTTTTGTTAGAGACCATTTCTTCTTCGAGTGATTGTTCTTCGGAACCCTAATTGTGCCCCAACACTTGCATCCTAACCCTATGATTGCATCAGAGAGAGAGAGAGAGGACATGGTAATCCATAGAATCTAATGTTGAGGACAATCGAGAACCATGTGAATATATTAAACAAACAAAAGCAAAAAATTACCATCCCAAGATTCCAAATTAACTTATTATTCCATAAATTAACTAAAAATAAGTTCGTGTATTTGTCAAAAAAAAAATTATGATTTAAGTGAAAATAGACACGACCCTCAAAGTTCACTGCCCAAGTCACTGAGTAACTCCACTCAGTCCAAGTCACAAGTTGGCAAGCTATGCTTATTGAGACTTCTGATATCACATTGAGTAAGCAACTAAACCAACAAGAAGATAGTTTTTGTTTGCTGGACATGCATGTTTCACAGTTGCTATTTCGATCAAGTGGCTTAGCAAAGAAATCAGCTAAGAGATGATCATACATGATGTGTTCCAAAACCAAAATCTTATCCTCTACTAAGTCATGAATAAAATGATGTCGAATATATATGTGTTTTGTTCTAAAGAGCTGCACTGGATTCTTGAAAATATCTATGGCACTCTTGTTATCACAGAAAACACTCATCATTCCTTGAGAAATCCCAAAGCTTGACAACATTTGCTTCATCTAAATTAGTTGTGTGCAACAACTCCCCCTACAATATAATCTGCCTCTGCTACAATGTAACAATTATCAGAAGTCCTCTTGCTCTGAAGAACATTCTTTCCCCTTTTGTCAACAATAGTGCATTCTTTTGGGGAAAAGTGTACATCATACTCAATATCGTGTCACACAATTTGCTAATACTAAGTAAGTTAGCATTCAAACCATTAGGAAAAAACACAACATAAAGAGTAGATATCCCGGGAATGTAAATTGTGCCTCTTCCAACAATTTTTGACTTACCTCCATCACCAAATTGAACAACACCCTCATCACACATCTCAAGAGAAGTGAACAATGACTTGTTCCCAGTCATATGTCTTAAACAACCACTGTCCAAGTATAAGGGTGAAAATCTAGGCCGGGCCGGGCCGGGCCGGCACAGCCCAGTGAAGCAGGGCCCAACGTGCCCCGGGCCGGGCCGTGCCGTGCCTGGCCCAGGGCCTCTGGGGTCAGCCCAGCACGGCCCAGGGCACCGCTCTGGTCATGCCGTGCTGGGCCAGGCCCTAGTCGGGCCTAGGCCGTGCAGCCCGTGGGCGGCCCACATATGCCCCTCCCTTTTTTCTTTTTTTTAATTTTTTTTAAGTTCTTTTAAGCCTTAGAGACTAGGACATTTAGACTCTTCACTCTTGGTCTTGGACCAATTTCATTAAAATAAAGAAATTATTCTATATTGCTTTTTGCTTGTACCCGGGCTGTGGGTTCCTATTTCGATGATTCTGTTATGATGGGGTATGCCTCATAGGATCTCTTCCGCTGTAAGAGACTCCTTTTGAACATTATCCATATTTTTCTGATAATAGAATGACTATCTTATCTTTCAAAAAAAAAAAAAAAAAAGCTCCTTATATGACTCATCAACTAATATCCATACATGAAAACTAGCAATTCCCAACCATAAATTACATCAGCCTTGCTCACTATTTTTTATGCATAGTGTGCCTACTGAATTCAATTCAGTTCGCCATCAGTTGTTAATTCCCAACATTGATTTTCACATGTTCACAGTCACAACTCTTAAATTCTTTTTTTGTCAGGAAGCAGCTTCAAAGACACAGGTCTTACAATGGCCATTGGAAATTCCTCTTTAAATCTCAAGCACCTTAACCTGGCATTTCAGGCAGTTCACCTTGCACTCTCACTCCTGAGATCGAAATGAGGATAACAATTTCACAAGAATGGTACTCAACCATCAATACAAAGAGAGAAGAAAGGATAGAGAATATTTCGATCCAAACAAATCGTAATCGAAGCCTATCATATTCCCAAATCCAACTACCTGATGAAAGACATCATTTATTCAGTACTTCCAAACAGTATTATAATACTGTTGGGCTCTGGCTGGGCCGTGCCTGGACGGGCCTGGCCGGGTCGCCCGTGGGCCCTGGGGACCTGGCCCAGCACGGTACGAATTTAAATCGTGCCGGGCCGGGCCGTGCCTCTGGCCTGGCAGCCCCTGGCCTAGCACGGCCCAGTGGGACTGCCGGGCCGGGCTGGGCCGTTGACCAAGTCAACGAGCCTAGGCACTATTTTTTTGTGCCGGGCCCGTGCTGGGCTTGGGCCGCCCGCCCAGATTTTCACCCCTATCCAACTACCACACATTTGAGTCTTGTGCTTTTAGTCAACACAAGACTGATTTACGAATCCATATCGATTTGGTCTTGACTTGCGGAGGAGAATATCGTATCATCCTCTGTTGCTCATGTGCCTTTACAATTTTCGACACTGTGGTCGAATATATCTTCTTATCCCACAATAATGACAAATTGGGATAAAGTTTATCATCAATTTTCGACAAAAAGGTTAAATATGACCTTTCACTCCACAATGGTGAAAAACAGGCACAAACTTGGTTTGAATGACTTTTCCTTTTGATGCACTAGGAACATAATTCACATGAGTAAAAGTAGGAACAATAGGGGTGTTTTCATTTTGGATGGGGCCTTTAACAAAAATAGTGTTACCCTTTGAGTTGGATGTAAAAGCAACATCACCATAGCCTATCCCGTGTTTGTCCCTCTTTTGTTTGCTTAAGATCTCATCCAAAGTTCTTGAGCCATTATTCATTCTTTCAAGAGTAATTTTTGTTGTGGACAACTCAATGTACACCATATTTAATTTTCTTTAAAGATCACGCTTTTGGTTCTTAAGAGTGGCTACTTCACTTTGGAGATCTTTCAGATGCTTCTCATCATCACACCCATTTTTACCTTCATCATTTGATAGTTCGGTCAACTTTGAACACTTTAATTCCAATTGATTTACCTTGTTCTGAGCTTCATTCAATTCACTTGACAAGGTAGAGTTTTCAAGTGTCAAGTGTTTCAACTTGACTGACTTCTTGTCATTTATCTTTGCAAGCTTCATAGAACCTTTTAAAAGCTTTTCATACCGTGTTTCCAAGTTTTAATCATCATCAGATAATTCATGAAAATTCACTTCATCTGCTCACTTAGAATCTTTGTCAGAAGAACCCTGTACATAAGAGATTTTAGAAGAACAATACATAAAGGCAACAAATTTTCTACCACCTTCTGCGATAGACTCTGATTCACTTTTCTCATCCTCGTAGTCATCATCCCAAGTGACATTCAGAGCTCTATCCAAATGCCTATCAACACGATTAGCACATTTGGTAGCAATGTGCCCATATCCTTGGCATTCAAAGCATTTGATGTCCTTTGAAGAATTCTTTGAAAAACTTTCACCGGTGGGCTTGTCAACCTTAGGGACATAGTTGATCCTAATTTGTCCCTTGTTGTTCAAAAAATTATTCTTCATGCCACTCTTGTTGTTAGTCAAAAACTTTTTGAACTTCTTCACAAAGAAGGCCTTTAGCTCTTCATTATCTGAAGTGGCCTCTGTTTCATCATCAGATTCACAACTGTAATTTTTAGAAGAAACAAGGGCCATTCCTTTGTGTTTAAGGGTATGTAAGTGATTGGCCTCATAAGTTTGTAGATTCCCAACCAATTCATTAACTCTTAAAGAGTCCAGATCCTTAGTCTCCTCAATTGCCACCACTTTAGCATGGAACTTTGGGGGAAGTGATCGCAAGATTTTCTTGACCACTTTACTTTCTGGAATTGGTTCCCTAAAGCTAAAACTATTATTGACTATGTCACTCAATTTCATATTGAAATCATCAAAAGTCTCATATTCCTTCAACTTTAATGATTTAAAAGCGATGGTGAAATTTTGGAGCTTGGTTTGTTTGACCTTATTCGTACCCTCATGGACCGTTTGGAGAATGTCCCATGCTTCCTTAGCGGTGGAGCAAGAGGAAATTCTTCGAAACTCCAAAAGGGAGAGACCATTATAGATGGCATTGATAGCTTTGCTATTACAATTTGAGGCATACTTCTCCACCTTGGTCCATTCAACTTTTCGTTTGGGAATAATTCTCCCATCAATTTCAATTTCAGGTGGAGAATACCCATCTTAAAACTCACATACACAATCCCAAACATTATCATCAATAGATTTCAAAAGCGCTATCATTCGAACCTTCCAATACGCATAATTTGATTCAATTAACAAAGGAGGGTTTGTGGTGGAGGATCTTTCTTTGTTGAATTCCATAGTCTAGATCTGATGGATTGATTTACACGATATCTTAGTGTGACCTGCTTTAATACCAATTGAAGGTTTTAAAATCCTAAATTCTAGGGTTTAAGGTCCTAAATCAAATCTCTAATATGCAATTCAAACAACACAAGGAACAATGACAAAATCAACCATCAATCACCACAAGAAAGACAACGATATACGTGGAAAAACCCCCAAATAAGGGAAAAAAAACTATGGGCCCTGGAACTCGGTCCAGGAAAGAAATCAAACACTAACAATTCGAAGATTACAAGAGAACTTACAAACCACACCACCCCCCCCCCCCCCCCCCCCCCCCCCCTCAATTGAACAACAAACTAAGGACTGCAGAACCTCATGCTGGCGCCTCGCCTTTCATCTTTTCCCGTACTTGACTCTCCGTCTACACCCTCGAAGCAATTCCGAGATAAAAAGAATCAAAGATAGAAGAAATGGACTCTAGAGATGGAAATCTCAGCTCAAAATGGATGAATCTCTCTAGAGAATGAAAAGCCTCTCTAAATGTTAGTAGCCGTCCTTGAAGTGTCTAAGAGAAGTACTAAGGGCAAAATATAACAACTCTTATATAGTAATGTTGGCCTAGTGGGTCCAGACCAATTGAGTTCAGGGTCATGGGTAATTTGGTAATTGTACCGGGACTTTCTTATTTACTAGGATAGGGTTTCTTGGGAGATAAAAAAGAGAGCATTATATATATTCATGTAATGTGTAACCCAAGAGAGATCTGTACCGCATATCATACAGAGGGTGAATCCAAAAGGAGAGTCGAGTTTCTTTCCCGTGGACGTAGGCAAGTTTGCCGAACCACGTAATTCTCTTGTTCTTGTGTGTGGTTGATTGTTTGTTCGATCGCGTATTCACGTTTCAGCATACACGCGCACAACAAGTGGTATCAGAGTCTAGGGTTTCTAGGATTGGATTGTGCTGCGTTTGCGATCGACGGATCGGATCGAAGTTTTGATCCGGATTCTGCACGTCGTCTTCGTTGCAGAAAAGTGCAGGAGATTGGCTCCAATCTCGGGTGGGCCACACACATATCACAGGCACCTGTGATTTGGAATTCTGGTTGCAGAACCGGAACAAAGCAGAGAACATCGGAAGGGGGATCGATCGTCCCTGGACATCGCCGGACTTCCGCGCGTCACCGGAAGAAGACACATTTTTTTTTGTTCATCTAGAATCGGACTTGTCGCCATTCATCTGGAATTTTGCGGGACCTGTCGCTGATGCCGGAATTGGACCGGAGGAACAAGGTCGCCGGACTTCCTGCTTGTTGTCGGAGAAGGATCACCTTCCGTCCGCCGCACCCCAGCCGCCGCCGTGCCGTGGCCGGAGAAGAAGGAAGAAGACAGGAGCAGACGCTGGGTTCTGTAACAGAACCCAGTTCTGTTTGAAGAAGAAGAAGGTCTAGGTTTGGGCTTGGGTCAGTTCCGCCTGACCCGTGAAGCCCAGCCCATAAGTGTTGGCTTTTCCAGTCCGGGTCGGTTCTGACCTGCAGAAGAAAGCCCAGCCCACAGACTAGACCAGGTCAGGTTCAGTTTGGGTCAGTTCGGCTTAACCCGTTTAGAGGGAAGCCCATTCCAGCAGCCGGTGACGTTAGCGCCACGTCAGCAGAACAGTACGGTCAGCAGGGGTTGGACCAGTTTAACGGCTGAAACTTGTTTCATCAATATCTTGATCATCCGAGGTCAGATCGGAGATCCGTTTGCGCCTACAGAATCGTTGAGAGCAGATCTACGTAACTATGGAAGAAGATTGGCAGTTTGACGGTCAACACGAAAGCTTGACCAATCAAAGCGTAGAAAATAGTTTTTGCGATATTAGAGCCATCCAAAGTTAGATTTCAAATCCGTTTCTTCCAGCATGCTCGTGGCGACGAGTTCCACAGATTGGTGCAGAATTTGAGGTTAGTGAAAGTTGTTTGTTTTTCTTGATTATTTAATTGAGATGGATAACAACACTGTTAACACTACCATGATCAAACTCAACCATACTAATTGGTTGATTTGGAAACCTAAGATGGAGGATATACTTTATTGCAAAGACCTCTATGATCCCATTGAGGGGGATGCTGCCCGACCAAAAGAGATATCTGATCCAGATTGGAAAAAGATGCATAGAAAGCCCATTGGTCACATTAGACAGTGGGTGGATAACAGCATATTTCATTACGTGTCTAATGAAACCAATGCGAAGAACCTTTGGAAGAAGTTAAAAGAAAGATATGAGAAGAAAACTGCTGTGAACAAAACTTTTCTGATTAGAAAGCTTGTAAATATGAAATTCAAGGATGGTGGTAAAATTGAAGATCATATAAATGATTTCCAATGCATTGTGAATGAACTGGCTAAAATGAAAATAGTCGTTGATGATGAGATACAAGCTTTATTTCTTCTGAGCTCTTTACCAGATACATGGGAAATATTAGTTGTTTCCGTGAGCAACTCTACTCCAGATGGTGTGTTATCAATGAGTCAGGTTACTAGCAGCTTGTTCAATGATGAAACAAGAAGAAAAACTGCAGGGACAGATAATGCACAGGCCTTTGTTACTGAGAAAAGGGGGAGGAGTAAGAGTAGGGGACCAAAGGGGGGTCGTGGCAAGTCGAAAGGTGAAACACAGACTAAGAAAAAGTCTGGAAAATGCTTTCATTGTGGCAAGGAGGGCCACATTAAAAAGAATTGTTTTGCCTTGAAGGAAAAGAAAGAAGCCAACAATGAAAAGAAGAATGACACTAACACAACAACTACTTTAGATAATGAAGTAGTGGTACTGGCCATTGACGATGAAAAGTGTCTGAGTGTTGTAGATGATCAGGTTGAGTGGGTTGTTGACATAGCAACATCCTATCATGCTACTCCTTGTAAGGAGATGTTCACAACGTACAAAGCAGGAGACTTTGGCATTGTGAAGATGGGCAACACAAGTCATTCGGATATTTTTGGGATCGGTGATGTCTGCATTCAAACCGATATTGGTTGCACAATGACGCTGAAAGATGTGCGACATATTCCTGATCTGCGGTTGAATCTGATTTCCGGAACTTCATTGGACCATGCAGGTTATGGGAGTTACTTCGGAAATGGCAGGTGGAAACTCACTAAAGGGTCTCTTATTGTTGCAAGAGGGAAAGCGTGTAATACGTTGTACAAGACACATGTGAAGCTATGCAAAAGTGTGTTGAATGCTGTTGAAGACAGATCCTCTCCAAATCCGTGGCACAAGAGACTGGGACATATGAGTGAGAAAGGATTGCAAATACTGGCAAAGAAAGATCTAATTCAGTACTCCTCAGGTACATCCCTTGACCCTTGTGATTATTGCTTGTTTGGTAAACAACATAGGGCATCTTTTTCTAAAACATCAATAATAAAATCTAATGTGTTGGATTTGGTATATTCTGATGTTTGTGGTCCCATGGAGGTGGAGTCATTGGGTGGCAATAAGTTTTTTGTCACATTTATTGATGATGCATCAAGGAAAGTCTGGGTTTATGTGTTGAAATCGAAGGATCAGGTGTTCCACGTATTTCAGCAGTTTCATGTCATGGTTGAAAGAGAAACATGAAAACTCTTGAAATGTCTCCGCACAGATAATGGTGGAGAGTACACATCCAACCTGTTTAAAGGCTATTGCTCGAAGCATGGTATTCGACATGAAAGAACAGTTCCTTCTACTCCATAGCACAATGGTGTGGCAGAAAGAATGAACCACACTATTCTTGAAAGGATGAGATGCATGATTAGAGTGGCACAACTACCCAAGTCATTTTGGGGTGAAGTTGTCCTGACTGTCGTTTACCTGATTAACAGGTCTCCCTCAGTTCCTTTGGATTTTGACCTTCCGGAGAGAAAATGGACAGGTAAAGATGTTTCTTATTCTCATTTGAAGGTGTTTGGATGCAAGGCTTTTGCACATGTACCAAAGGAGCAGCGTTCAAAGTTAGATGATAAGGCAGTGTGTTGCATTTTCCTTGACTATGGTGGAGCTGAGTTTGGTTACAGATTATGAGATCCAGAGAAGAGGAAAATTATCAGAAGTAGGGATGTAGTGTTTCATGAAGACCAGTTCTTTGGAGATATTGAGAAAACTGAAAAGTCTAAAGAAGTTGCTGATGGAGTGGTTGTTCTCACACCGACTCCTTCTCTAGTGCAGACTACAGGTGGAGAAGGTGCACAAAATGATTCGAATCATGATGAGGCGCAGGGATTTCCAGATGAACAGGGTGTTGAGCAGGGGGAGCAGGCTCCTCAGTAAGAAACCACAGAACCTCACGTTAAGAGGTCTACTCGAGAGCGTCAACCATCAACAAGATATCCTGCAGCAGATTACATTTTGCTTACTGATGAGGGGGAGCCAGAGAGCTACCTAGAAGCAAAAACTCATGTAGATAAAGATGAGTGGATGAAGGCCATGCAGGATGAGATGAGTTCTTTGAAAAAGAATAATACTTATGAGCTGGTGGAACTTCCAAAAGGCAGGAAGATTTTGAAGAACAAATGGGTGTTTAAGCTGAAGAGAGATGACAATGGAAAACTGATTAAGCACAAAGCACGGCTAGTGGTTAAAAGCTTTGAGCAGACGAAGGATATTGACTTCGATGAAATCTTCTATCCAGTTGTGAAGATGACTTCTATCAGAGTTGTCTTGGGTCTAGTAGCCAACATGGACCTTGAACTTGAGCAGATGGATGTAAGGACTGCATTTCTTCACGGTGATTTGAAAGAAGAGATCTACATGACTCAGCCGGAGGGGTTTGAGGTAGAAGGAAAAGAACAGTTGGTTTGCAGGCTAAAGAAGAGTTTCTACGGGTTGAAACAAGCACCGAGGCAGCGGTACAAGAAGTTTGATTCATTTATGGTGAGTCATGGGTACCGGAGGACAGCTGCAGATCACTGTGTTTATATTCGTAAGTTTAGTAATGGCAAATTTATCATCCTTCTTTTATATGTAGATGATATGTTGATAGTTGGACATGATATTAAGATGATTGACAGGTTGAAAAGGGACATGTCAAAGACTTTTGACATGAAAGACTTGGATCCCGCACGACAGATTTTGGGAATACAAATACGTCGTGACAGGAATGCTAAAAAACTGTGGTTGTCACTGGAGAAATATGTTGAACGGGTGCTAGCAAAGTTCAACATGAAAGATGCTAAGCCAGTTAGCATGCTTTTAGCCAGTCACTTTAAGCTCAGTAAGAGATTATTTCCTACTACAGATGAAGAAAAGGAACGGATGACATCTGTTCCATACTCCTCAGCAGTTGAGAGTCTTATGTATGCCATGGTGTGTACACGGCCAGACATTGCTCATGCAGTGGGTTTAGTGAGTAGATTTCTTTCTAACCCTAGAAAAGAGCATTGGGAAGCAGTGAAGTGGATCTTCAGATACCTGAGAGGTACATCAGGTTTTTGCTTGTATTTCGGAGGCTCGAAACCAGTACTTGAAGGCTTTACAGATGCTGATTTTGCAGGCGATCTTGATCGTCGGTTGTCTACTTCTGGGTACTTATTTATTTTTGCAGGGGGAGCTATTTCCTGGCAGTCTAAGTTGCAGAAGTGTACAGTATTGTCTACAACCGAAGCAGAATACATAGCTGCTAATGAAGCAGGGAAGGAGATGATTTGGTTGAAGAAATTTTTTCGAGAACTTGGTTTGAAGCAAGAGAAGTATGTAGTTTACTGTGATAGTTAGAGTGCTATGGATCTTAGCAAGAACGCTACATACCATGCCCGCACGAAGCATGTGGATGTGAGATACCATTGGATTCGTGAGGTCATCGAAAAGAATCTCATGAAGCTGGAGAAGATTCATACTGACAAGAATCCCTCGGATATGATGACTAAAGTCGTGTCTAAGGGAAAGCTGGAGCTGTGTTCAGAGTTGGCAGGACTGGACTCCTAGTAAGGGGGTTCAGAGGCGTCTTTCCCATGGTCTGGAGGGGGAGATTATTGGCTAGTGGGTCCAAACCAATTGAGTTCAGGGTCATGGGTAATTTGGTAATTGTACCGGGACTTTCGTATTTACTAGGATAGGGTTTCTTGGGAGATAAGAAAGAGAGCATTATATATTCATGTAATGTGTAACTCAAGAGAGATCTGTACTGCATATCATACAGAGGGTGAATCCAAAAGGAGAGTCGAGTTTCTTTCTCGTGGACGTAGGCAAGTTTGCCGAACCACGTAATTCTCTTATTCTTGTGTGTGGTTGATTGTTTGTTCGATCACGTATTCACGTTTCCGCATACACGCACACAACAAGTAAAACCACAAGGGTTTGCCCAAAAAGGAATTTTGTTACGAACATTCGAACTCTTTAATGAAGAGTTTGAACTCTTGTGCTTTCTGGAAAATGGCTTGGGAACTTCTGGCAGGCTACATTCGAACTTTTATCTTGAACGTTCGAGCTTTGCTCTTCTGATTTTTGGCCTGAAAACTTCTGGCTAGCAACGTTCAAACTCTTGTGTTGAACATTCGAATTTTGGGCCTCTCGGGGAAACTGGCTTGAAAAGGCTCTGGACAGCAACATTTGAACTCTGCTTCAGAACGTTCTAACTCTGTACAGCAGGGTTCGAAGTCTGCTTCTAAACGTTCAAACTCAAGACAGCAACATCCGAACTCCACTTCGAACGTTCGAACTTTGCATCTGAACATTCTAACTCTGGAGCTCTGGTATTTGGTTTGCAGGCTGTACTCCTATCGGGTTTTGCAGACCATTATAGAAAAATGAAGAACACATAGATCAAACCTATGTTTTCTCCAATCCCATGAATTATGCCAACGCTCAAAACATTACACACCTGGCCTAGTTTACAATAGAAAACCCATACAAATCAAGAGTATATTGAGAAAGAAGACGTATACTAAATGAGCCAGTGCCTTTAACGCAACAAATGATTCACTGAATATGGTTATATAAGAGATGCTTATGACCATGCATAAATTGACAAACAAGATTAATGACATGAGCAAGGTCAAGACAAGTAATAGTTAGGCACTGAAGGGTGCTAACAAAACTGCGATAAGCAGTTGATCAACGAAAAAAAGATATAGGAACGTGCCTTGAGACGACAATTGAAGGCCAAAGGAGTATAAATAACATTGGATGCATCATTGAATCATTTTTCAATTATATCATAAGTATATTTAGAGTGTGAATTGAACACTCCACCACAAAACCGAATAACTTGAATATCTAAGAAATAATGAAGGGGATCTGGACCTTTTATAGATTGTTTAGAAGGAAGAAAAGAGTTGAGGGGCAATAACAAATTATTATTGCTAACAATGATAATATCATCTACAAAAAGCTAAACACCTTGGAATTTACTGTTCAATTGTTGGAAAGGCAAATTAAGTTGCCATGTTTGAGGTTGTTTTGAAAAGGATTCAACTGCTTCAATGAAGATCCAATCCATCCAGGTTGAGGAAAAGAAGGAGAAAAAATGTAAATAGGAGTCAATGAAGGAAAATGCATAAGGAAGTGCTGTGTGGAGTTAACCTTTTCACATTTTAGGCACATTTTGTTTATTGTCTGCAAAAAAATAAAATAGAATAAAAGTCTGCTTACTTTCATTTTTTCCGAAATGTTCTTTGTTTCCATAAAATTCTAATGTTCAAAATAAAGCATGTTCAAATCCTAACACTCGTTTATGGTTCCAAGTTTTGAAATTCCATTAGACTTTGAATGAAATTCTAGCAACCTCAATTTTCTGAGAAGTGAATACTAAAAATGACCATCAAATAATCCTCATTTAATGGAAATTGAATATGGAAAATATGAAATGAATATCCAATCATCACCTGAGTAATTCTAATTATAGGAAACTCAATGTTCCATTTATATGGCTATCTTAAATCATTTTTTTCACCTCACATCCCTCACTCCTCATCTCTTTAATAATCTTTTGATGTAGTTTATTTTACTATAAATTTTTATATGTTTGAATTTACATATGCAAACAAATATGCCCTTTAAGCATGCATGAGTCAAGCAGTTGCTTTAATAGAGTTGACCATATTAATCTTAAATTAAAAACTTATCGAAAGTACAAACTGTACCTCTCTTTGCTTGAAGAAAAAAAAATATTTATAAGATGTAGGCCCTCAATATAATGTGCGGCTGCAACAAGGTTGAAAAACTTGTCACTCAAACTTGATTATACAGCTCTAAAAAATTGACTTGAAGAGAGTCAACGTGACATTTTGGGAGAGTTGTTTTATTATAATACTTTAAAAATAGATCAAATATTTGTAGAATTTTGATTTACATGTATTGATAATAATAATAATAAATTCAAATTACTAAATTTATATATGCAAAAAAAAAAAAAAAAAAACTATAATGAGAAAACAAAAGGAAAACAAATGCTTGCACATTATAAATCCAAACATAACATATAGAAGATCAAATATAAGTACTCTCAAATACATTTCAATCAAAAAAAAATAAAAAATTCTAAACTGTTAATTCTAAAATCAATTGTTTAAAATCAAATATACTAAAATAGCTTAAAATGAACGAGGTGACTCATCCGAGTTTCCCCTGTATTTCACTTGGTCTTCCATTAAAACAGGATGACTCGCCTGAAACAAGAGTCAAGTTGCCAAATTTTCCAACCATGGGCCGAAACACTTGCTTCCCCTCAGTATATGCCTTTAATATGCTTTATTTGAAGTTTCATAAGCCCAAAATGCAAGCCATATATGAATGTAGAAGTCCAGGGCTTCTGTAGGAGCGCAAGCCTCTATTTAGATAATTTTCAGATTTCTTTTTTAAGAGATAGTTTCCAAGTTGAACGAGTGCAACTTGTGAGTTCTTAAACTTTACTTAAACAGGTTATAAAAAAAAACTATTCATATCGTAAGATTATATATAACAATAATGTGATTAGTGGACATAATTAATATTTTTATATATTTTTTTAATCATGTTGATCATCACATGGTTAATCTAATGGCAAAGCCAACTAACTTTGAAATAAAATATGGAACATCTTATATTAATTGTCAATTTTGAATTGCTCTAGTTTTCAACAGGTAGACCAGCTGGACTTGAATGCCAACCTTCAACTCAAAGGCTAGCAGAAAAAAGAAAAAAAAAAGAAAAAAAAGAAACAGATTCCAAACTTGAGTGCCACCTGGCTTAAGGGCCTATTTGTTTGCTTGGGTGAGGAGATAAGTGAAATAGAATTAAAGGTCAAATCAAAAGTAAGAAAAGAAGAGGGAGTCGAGAGTAAAAATATTAAAAAATACATAAAATTCCTCATCTTCTCTTTTTACCATTTACTGCCTCATAAGTGTACATTTCGGGGTCTCTTAGAGTTTTTTTTTTTTTTTTTGTCATTTTCTTATTTTATTTTCTCTTGATTCCTTTAGTTTTATATCATTCCACCTCTTGTGGGTAGGGTTGCAATTGGGTATCCGATTCTCCGATTATCTGATGTTTCGACCCGCAAAACACCAGGTCTGGAACCTATTTTAGGTTGCGATTTACAAATGGGCCTAGGTCTGGAATCCAATTTAGGTTCCGGTTGATAAACGGGCTTGATTTTGGGTCCATAAAAGTCCCGACCCATGGACCCAGCATATGAGTCTTTGATATTATAAAATGCAGCTCAAAATCAATTTTTTTCCCTAAACATATTTCTATTTAATCATAGAGGTAATAGACTTAATGCACTATTATAAATTGAACGATATGCATATTTTAAGAAAAAAATAGAAAAAATGGAATTAAATTAAAATCAACTTTGAAACTAGATTTTGGTCTTTTTAAGTGGGTTTGGCTTCTAAAGAGATTCAGATTTCTCTATGGAAAGCGGATTTAAAAACAACAAAATAGGTTGCAAATCAAAATGAGGCCCAAAATCGAAACCGTAGTTTAATCCGGACGAGGTCCAGCTTGTTCCGAACCGGAACAACCGGGCGTTAAGGCCACGAACTCCTACCCCATATATAACAATAACTATAACTATAACTACCCCATATAAAAACGGCAGTTTGGGTCGACTCAATGCCCATACACGTGCCATACCCCATAGGTCAAAACAAGACGAAACCCTCCCAGAAGCCCTTGTCGTTGCTCTGCCCTCTCTCATCGATCCACCGCCGGACCTCGAGCCATTGATCGCCGAAGCCGTCTCCTCTCTCAGCCCTAAGGTGCATCTTCTTCTCCTATGTCCTCTCCTTTTCTTTTCTCTGTTTCTTTCCTCTACCGGTTTTTTTGGTCATATAGTGTATATGTGACTGCTTCTTGTTTTGCTATTAGATTTTGTTTGTTTACGTTTGTTTAGTGTCTGATTAGGTTTTTTAATTTGCTTCTTTCATCAATCTCGAACAAATTCTTAGGTGGTTTTTATTCAATTTCTTATGATTGATGGATTATGTTGATTTTAATTTTCCAGCTTCTTATGGGTTCTTTATTTTCGTTCAATTTAATGATCTTTTTTCTGTTTTTGAGCCATGGTTTGTTCAGTGTTCAGCAACGAAAAGGAGAAGGGAAAGGTAAGAAAGCATGTGATGCTATGTTGAATACTTTACAGAAGGTTAGAAACTTTGAGAAGCCAATTTAATTTTTATGTACTGAAGGAAAGAGATCTCCCATCCAAAACAAACCTCCCCAGTTGATTTCTCTTCTTGTCTTATAAAAAAAAACATGGTTTCGGGATCTAAAAATTGTAAAGAATGGAAATTGAGTACTTCTGGGCTCTCGCTACGCACGTAGATCTCTCTCTCTCTCTCTACAAATTGCTCTCGCCGTCTGAATCTCTCGATCTCTTCTGGGTTCAAAACCGTCTGATATTTTGGACTCCCCTTTTAGCTCTCTGTCTCTCTGCAAGTACCTATTAACACTATCATCTCTCGTGCAAATCCCTCTCGCCCCGCACCCATAGACAGGTCGGTCTCATTACAAACAAACACAAATACCCCCCCATCAATCCCTGTTGTGGTATGTGATTTCATCTCTCTATGGTTTGATTGGTTTCTATCTATTGTTGATTTCATCTCTGTAGGGTCGCCCCAGTTCAGATTTTTAAATCCCAAAGAGTGGTACCTTAGCCCAAATTAGATTTCTTGACATTACCAACAGATTCTTATGTTTCAGTAGAAAAAAAAGGGGACATTTTGATATGTTTGATGTGTTTATATATTTGGAATGTGATATGTTGATGTGTGTATATGATGGGTCCTCAAGATAACGGCTTTTTATTATTTTTTTTGGAGTTTCTTCTCCACCCAAACAAAAATCTGCTTGAAATACGCCTACCAAGTGTACGTTATAATCCTTGGAAGAAACATTGGATTTATCCCACTGTGTGTTTCTTCATCTTTTGTGTGGGTAAAAACTAGAAAGACCAGTCTTTTTTTATTCCATGTTAAAAGGGGTCTTTTGAAATGACCAGAAACATGGGTTTGTCCATTCCTCTAATGAATATTGCATTCTGGCATACAATAGAAGAAGAAACTGCTTTGTATGTTTTAATGACTATCGGAAGTGTTTACATTCTGAAATTCATTCTTCTGTCTCCATTTATGTATTGGGGGATTTTTCCATCTCTTTATTTAGAAGAGAAGGGATGTGTTTCTTATGTGTAAGAGACTGTTAGAGCTGAGTAATCTCATATTAAACAAATTCAATGTGAAAAATGATTAAACCAGAACCTTGCATCTGGAGTCTGGACCTGAAAAATGGGCTTGAACTGATTTTGAGTTGTCTTTGAACAACTCAAAAGAAACAACATTCACGGGTGTCGCTAAAAATATGCATCAAGATAAGATGTTCATCTTGTTCTCGTAATTTTCGAGTTTGACTCAAGGAGATGCATACATTGATAAACTACAAGTGAGGATGTGGTTCTATCATCCAGTCCATTGATCTCACAGGCAATACATTGGATGGATCAGTTGGTATATTTTCTTCTATCCTCTATGCAAATTGTAAATCATTGATCAACGGCCTGAAATATACAGTAAAGAATCACAGCAGAGGCAGGCAGGGAACGTATGGTAAAAGCTTTCACTAGGGCTCATTTCATGATTATTTTTCTATGTACTAAAATGGTGTCTGTACTCGTGATTTTGCTACTTATTAGATAGGAATGTAGAATAAAATATCCTCTCAAAACATATGAAGTGTGAGTTTGTTGGATACAACATTTATCCCATGGAGGGGAGATTGCCTTGTTTGCTTTTTGGTGTGTTTTAGGTTTTATTTTTGGCATGTGATGAGAGTGGCTGTTTATGCCCTTTTTCCCCCAATGAATGTCTACCTTACAAGAGAGTCGCAATTGCGACTGTAAGGAGGAAGACAAGGGAGAGATTTAACAACGAAGTAATGATTTTTTTTTTCTTTTTGGTGTGCATTAATATTATCCATATGCATATTGCAGATGAACTGATGATTTGGTTTCCATTTATTTGGTCTTATTTCCAACAGCCACTCTTCCACATTCGTGAAAAGTGGGCCCCACTTATCAATACTTGTGGTAGGCAGGGCTGAAGAACTTTGATTTCACATGTTTGATGTTGATTTGGATAAGCTCTTTTGGATGTGTATGTTGCTTGATATGGGCCAGTTGTATTTACATTTGATAAGATAACTACGCTCCACTCATCATCACTTTAGTTAGGCTCAAGAACTTCAGTTTTGTGTGCTTGATGTTGTTTTGGATAAGTGGGCATCACCTTTGATAGGTGGGGGTTGATAGGTGGGGGACAAGAACTTTGATTTTGTCATTGCTTGAAATGAATGGTTATTGAAAATGTAAAAAGTTTACATAGGAATTCACATTGATGAAACGCACTATATAATCTGTTTTATGTGGTAATTAGCTATGTTAGTGGTGATTACAAACAAATATGATAATTTTAGCAATATACAGATTCATTATGTTCCCATCAGATGCATATATGTAATCAATGCATTAATTAATGCATATGTATTACATGTGAAACAAACTAGTTTTAAAAAAAATGCTCGTGCTTTGAGACAAGATTGGAATTTGAGCTGCAGGGATTGGGGTTTTTGATGGAAGAAGCATGAGTGTCATTAATTGCTGGAGAGAAGCATCAGAAGCGGAGTAATTTTGCAGAGATTCTTCTGTTCAAGGTCAGATGGAGTCCGCCTCAATCATGAAGCTTCTTGAAGAGGACGAGGTTCATGATCTTCTTCCTGCCATTTTTCTAGCTAAATGTATTGGGGCTTTTGTGTTGTTTGATGCCTTGATTTGGTAATATGAAAGATTACTCTCTGATTATGTCTCTTATTATTTCAGGATGAGAATCTGCACTCTGGGGCAGATGTGGAGGCATTCACAGCTGCTCTGAACAGGGATATTGGAGGAGGGGGTGGAGGAGACACCTTAGTTTCTCAGTCTATTGATTCAGATGCTGGTAATATGATGCAACTCTCTCTCTCTCTCTCTCTCTCTAGAGTAGCTTATGTTGGATGACTCAAAATTTTTTTGTACTACCCAAAACTCTGATTATGAAAGCTTACTCTCTGATTGTGTCTCTTATAGATTTTTATTTAGTGAGACTGCCCAAAACTAGGAATTAACTGAACATTCTGCAAAAAACATTTCCTACACCGTGGCGGAACCATTAATTTCTGTTTTGGGTTTTTTATTTTGGTGTGTGTGGGGGGTGGGGGAGGGGGTGTGAAAGCAATTACAAACCTAATTAAGGGAAGTAGTGATTCTCTATATAGTTGCTCTCCATCCCTACCTTTTTCTACTCTGCTATCGAATGCAAATTTCTATTTGTTATAAAATATACATTTTCAAAAAGATTTTTTTTTTTTTTGGGGAGGGGGGTGGGGAATTGCCTCCTGTCGCCCGCCTCTCCCTTTGTCCCTGGGCCCACATGACATCCCATAATCAAACCCATCCCTTTACGCTTGCACTGAATTGACACCAGAGTACTGTACAGGGTAGCAGCACTACTAATGCCCACATTTCTAGGCTAAATTTTGTTAATCATCTGCACAATCATTTTAGAGTTCGAACTACATGGTATTGAATCTTCTTTATGCTTGGATCACCTCTTTTGCCCACTCTTTAGGAGTATCATCCCTCGGAAGCAACTCAACATCAGATCAGTTGATTGGACAATGGCAAGCTTCCAGTCAGGAGGAAAGTCTTGCCTGCCAGGATCAAAAGCAAGAGCAACAACATGATTCTTTGCCACAGCAGCATTCATCCGAAATGGAGGCGATGCCACATGGTCCTATAGCTGAAAACCAGAATCAAGAAGATGGCCTCCCTCTGGAAAATGAGCAGCTTCCATCGCAGTATAATAAGTATCAGGATGATCAGCAACATCAACAGACAGAACAAAATACAATCCAACTCTCTGAAAAGAATCAGGTCCAGGTTTCTGAAAAGGATTCTGTTCAGCACCCAGAGCAGGATAGGATGAATCAATCTGGAAACCAGCATCAACATCCAAAACCACCTCAGTTGAGTAATCAGCAGGCTCCTGTGGCGGACCCTAGAAACAACTCAGCGAGAAGGATACCATTTTACTCAATACTTCCAATATTACGCCCTCATCTAGATAAGGATAAAGCGATGCAGCTTGAGGCAATTTTTGGCAAATTGAGGGTGCTTCTCTTTCATATATTTATTATTTTGGTTAAATAGTCATGTTTGATTATAACATTTTTCTTGCTTTAAGAATTATACATGGAACTAAGGCCGACATTCTGGTGTTCAAAGTGATATATATGGTGGGTCCTATTTCGGGATGGGAAGTATTACAAACATCTCCCTTACTGAATGATCCTAACCATCAGATTTATGGTGTGGCCCATCCTATGCTTGATCCTACCAATGGATGGACCAGATTATCAAAAGTAAGACCATCTGCATAATCTCTTGTTGAACAACAAACTAAGATTCTCTTAGTTGAGAATCTGTAGTTGCTTAATATTGAAAATCAACTACTTGTCTAAGTATAATCTGTCTATTTGCCTTTTGAACTCGTGTATGTAACTTATATTGGGACTTTATGTTATCTATCATAATCCCATAATTTCTTTTTCTAGAAAAATGAAGTTGACAAAGAGGACTTTCTAAGAGTTGTGAGAAATATTGTGGGTGATAAGATGCTTAGAATGGCAGCTCAGCGGATACAGATGCAGGCAAGTAGATCATATATTTGATGTAACCATAGTTTTCAAAATCGGAATTGTATCACAAATTGTTCATACCCATGAATCGAATCGCAAATCGTATCGTGAATCATAGGATTTTTATTTTTCTAATTAAAATGAAAAATAATTAAAAAATAAATGAAAAAAGTAATTATTCATAACCATCCATTTTCCCATTTATAGAAGTATAAATATAATAACAAGTATATCATACAATCATATTTAGAACATCATGACATATATATATATATATAATATATGGGCTAAGGCAGCTTAGGATAAAATTCTATAAGCTCATGCTTGTGGGGCCTACCCTTGGTCCATCCAAATGGACCAAGGACACAAACCCCCTCTGAAGTGCACATGTCCACCAACTTTTGGTCAGATCCGAATTTTTTGGACTGTTGGATCGACTGTGTACCAATCCAAATGGACTATAGACCATTAAACTTTTGGGGCCCAAATGGAGATGATAGAAGTCATGGTTGGGGCTGATTTTTTTGCAGAGAGGAGGGTCTCAGGGAGTCCTTGAAATCCCCCCATCCCCATCCCCATGTGGGTTCCTAGGTGGGCCCCACCACATACTTGAGCTTACCTTATCCTATGCTTGAGCTTAGTGGAGCCTTGCCCTATATATATATATATATATATATATATATATATATATGAAATAAATGATGTGTAAATAATTAAATAATTTTAAAGTATCAAAATTTATTTTTATTATCTTTATATCAAAGTATATAAATAAAAATAAAATTCAAACAATCAATCTTACATAGTAGGATATCTCTTGAAGTTAAGAAAGTGTTCATAAAGAAAAAAACCAAAATTGATTAAAAAGAAGAAGAAGATATAGACAGGCACCATATATACAGTCGAATGCTTTAGTTAAATGCATGTTCTTTATTCAATTTAAAACCTTATCAAAGGCTAAAAAACTCTTAGGAGGTTTCTTTAACTACTAAATAACCCTTTAAAAATAAAAGCGCTAAAAAGAAGAAAGAATAAAGAAAGAAAAAAGGTATCAGATTATTAATATTAATTTATTGGTTGTAAATATTCTCACTAAGTGGAATCGCTTGAATTGTAAGATTCGATGAAACGAGTCTTGAATCGTATGGATTTACACATGAATCCTAAGATTCATTTGTAAATGGGATTCGTTGCATAGATACGAATCGCTTTCCTTAAGATTCGGGCTACAAATTGGGATTTGGGATACGAATCGTAGGATTCTGTTAACTATGGATGTAACATTATCAATTTTTGTGCTTTTAGCACTTCTCTGAAAGTGGCAGTTTGCTTGATGGTATCAGCAAAGGGCTCAAGCTCAGGCTACAGGAACCTCAGAAATGGCTCCTCATCAGTATCAGTTGCAGTCTCAAGCATCTTTGCAGCAGCTTCATTTGCCATCTTCTAGTGCTCAACAGTTAACTGAAAGTCAACCACATTTACAGCATCATTCTACTTCATCAAACCAACATCAGAAAGGGCCTGGAGCTCCAACACATACATCTCAGTTTCCAGTTTCAACAGCTCCAGGACAGGTTGTCCCAGACAAAGAAAACCTTGGCGAGATATCTATGGAGGCAGAACACCGTTCAGACTCACAGATGACCCATGTTAGCCCCAACATGAGTATTGTGAAAAGAGAAAGGGAGACCCCCATGGTTTCTGCAACAGCAGTTAACAAGCAGCAGCAACAACAGTTGCATATTCCTCCAACACCTTTTCCAATGTATGGAGGTGCAATTGGTAATTATAATACACATGCATATTCTGGGCCATCAGCTAGTGTCACGGCATCTTCTATTCAAGCCCAAGATCCACAAATAAGGCCAGTTTCTCACCTACAAACCGGCATGGTTTCGTCTCAACTAGCGCCTTCTCATTCCAAAAATCCCATGAATTCACCCAGGTATGAGCTACGAAGTAGAATGAATGAAAACAAGAGGGTGCAAGGTGGACCTCTTACTCAAGTGCCAAGCCAATCGACTATGCTGCAGAGCTCTGTTGCATGGCAGTCATCGCTAAACAATGACCCGAAGAGCAGTGGTTTAACACCACTTGTTTATCCGAAACAGGAACCAGTTGACCACATGTCAAAACAGCAACATAATCCTCGGTTGTCGGCTCCGCACAGCTCATCTTCTTTTGGTCTTCACATTGACCAAGGAAGCTCTTCTGTTGGACCATCGAAGGAGGAATCCAATGAGAAGCAGTCGGCTAGAATGGGTTTTGCTACTCCACCAGTCATGATGGCTGCAAATCAGATGTCAGGCCCAGTTTCGGCACAACAGGACTCCTCAATGCAGGTATTAGTCCAATCGAGATTGTTATTTTGTATGGGTGTTATAAACTGTTAAGGGCTTGCTTTCTTATCTTCTCCTGTTCAATTTTTTTCTTAGTTTAATAGAATCCTTTTCTTTACCGGTTCAACAAAGAGAAAAACACTAGTATTGTGCACCATAGCTATATTTATTTCTCAATAGGTATTTTCTGGAAAGCATTTGTACCAGCCGTCTATTTCATCCATAGTTACCTGATTCACTCTCATGGGTATCGAATCATGAACAATTCATTTTGAATAATTCACTATTCGATTTGATGAGTTCAAAAATCTCGAAATCCCTAATTCAGTGCCGTTTGATACTTTCATTGAAGAAGATGAAATTTCTTTCCCTCAATCAGCTAAATCTCTAGTTCAGTGTAGTCTGACTTGTGGTAAATGTGCATCCCACTTGTCGCAGAGCCCTTCAAATCTTCTCCTCTGATAGAAAATCCCTGCATGTCCTCTCCTCCGATGGAAAATCTGTGTATCTCTCTCTTCCTCTTTCCGAATGAAGAAAACACGATATGACCAAGATACCAGAAACCCCCTGGCTTTGAGAAGAACGACCATATTGCTATTCTTCTTTTAAGAGGAGGTGTCTAGATTACTGTTTGGGCCCTTTGCAATAAATTCATTGATGACACACTTTTGAAATCCGATAGAACTACACCACGAACTCTCATTAGTGTCATTCCCATCGTCATATTACCATGTATAGAAATGTGATTTTAACTTTTTTTTAATCACATTTTTACTTGATCTTTTTCGTGGTGGATATAAGCATGATTGAAGTGAAATTTAACTCAGAGAACAATGTGGGTTACTGTGTCTACATGCTGAATCTTACGGTGGCGCCAAAAATTGGAGTAAAATTTGATAATATCTCATCCAAGAGGAGGGTATTGATTTTGAGCCATCCAAACTCCAAATTTTCAAAAGGTGGCCCAACAGATAAATTAAACTTCTCTCAAGAAACCATTAGTGAGAAAATCAAGATAAATATTCATAGCTGGATTTCAGTTTATGCTGGCTAGATAAGATACATAAGAGGTGACTGGACTGACTGAATTTTTATCACTCTTGAATCGGGATCCTTTTTGGACAGTTGTTGGAGAATACATGAGATCATCTCTGTTAATCCTTTATGTAGGGCTTGTACCTTAAATCTAAGTCGCTACAATTTACCATCACCATATGTGTTCATTATGAGTCAAATTTTGCTCTAGCCCACCATCAGATTGATCATGTGCAGAACACTGATGAAAATACAAAATAAAGAGAGTTGAATCAAGTGCATATGAGTGATCAATTTGATAGTGTGTTCCAAGTCATGTGCAGAACTTCCGAGTTCCAACTCTATTCTAGTGAAATCTCATATAAATATAATAGATGAAGGGACAGCTACAACAGATGATTAGGATTTCTTATATGAGGCCCACTAATTAATTTATACAGGTGGACATAGAGAATATGAAGGCCTTCCATGTTTAACCAAAACCTAATCAGGAAAAGTGGTCACAGCGCATGCTGTGGGCCCAGTCTCAGACGGAATGGAGAGATTGGAAAGGCCTACTTCTGTCCATGGGCCCACAAAAAACAAACTTTGAAAATGAGCCCCTCTAACTATTATTAATTCACCAAAGCACGTTTCAATGTGCCCATTGATTGGAAGAGACTTTTATTTGGATTTAAATTTATTTAATTATCATTTAGAGTTTTGATGAAACGTCATATATATATAAAACTTTTGCAGCACACACAATATATATAAAAATTAGAACTATGAATATATGGCAACCTTATTTAATTATATATCCAAATTTTTGCATTGAATTTGTTGAACTCGAACGATAAATTGAGGGAATCGAAAAACGAATTAAATAAGTCCTCCATCAAATTTCTGAATTAGGTTAAGTTTGTACTTGAATGTATATCTTTTGAACTGCGAATCAGGTAACCATGATTTCATCTGTGAGAATTAGGTCTTGATGAATTAGAAATAGAAAAAGTTTCTAACAAGTTCTGTAACTGAAATGACTGATTTCCATTTTCACGTAGTTAGTTCCCGCAGTAATGTTCATGATAGCTATACCTTAATTCAATGGGTGAAAGTAAATTGATCCCACATGGTAGAACATGCATTCTTGGTTTTAAATAACTATAGATGAGGATGTAAAATTGTCAATAATGACGTGATATGTACCTTTCTGTGGTTACTAGAGTTGGGACTGTGTATGGTTAGAGCCCTTTGATGAATGGTGCATTATAGTTGATATGATATATTTGTTAACTCTTGAGTCTATGACATGGGTCAAGCTTTGTTTATGGCCGAGAGACTTGGGTAGCTTCTTAAATGCTATTCTAGATTCACTCTGCCAAACTGGTCTTAGACTAGTATACGTCAGACAACTGGGATTTAGACTAAAAAGCTGACACTACAGCACTTTTGGAAAGAGAATCTTTAGGTCCGCGTTGTCTCTAAAACTCTTGTTTGGGTAATTCACTTGTAAAGTGATTTGAAGTGAAGGGTCACTTTAAGAGACAAGACAAGAAGAGGCGTTGTATCAAAAAGTACAAAATTTCAAAAATCACTTCTTCTTCTTCTTCTTTTTAAAGTCAAAAGTTATTCTCTCATTCCACTAAATGACAAAAAGGCCTCTTCTTTTTATTCAAAAAAGTTCCTTCTCGTGCCACAAAATGATAAAAAGACAAGAAGGTGAATTTTGAAAATTTTACTTTTTGATAGGACCCCTCTTCTTTTCTTGTCTCTTAAAATGATCCTTCACTCCAATTCACTTTACAATTGAATTGCCCAAACGAGGGGTGCACAAAAAAATTGCTAAACTGCTAAACCAATCCGGACCGATCCAAACCGGGCAGTTTGGATCAGTTTTGTAGATCGGTTCGGTCACGGTTCGGATTTCCTTCAAACCGTTCGGTTTGGTTTGAAGGTGTGGTTAAGCTGCTCAAACCAAACCAAACCGAACCAATTATATAAATATATATATTTTTATAAAATATATAAAGGAATATGAAAAATTACTTGAAGAAGACTCGAACCCTCACTCCATTACTTCAAGTCCAACGTCTCTCACCAATTGAACTGCAATTTTTTTGTGAGAAAAAAACAAAATATAAAAAACGAAAAAACCGTAACCGAACCGAACCTAACCGGTTCCTTTTGGTTCGGTTTGAGCACATGGGTGGTTTGGTTCGGTTTGGGAAAATAGAAAACTGATGGGTTCGGTTTGGTTGATGGTTTTCCCTCTAAACCGATCCAAACCGCCCATGTGCACCTCCAGCCCAAACAAGCGGTGATCTAGCTGATCCTATATTATGGAAATTGTTTATTGAATGATGAATGGCAAATAAAGTTGCCTTGTCCTATGTTGATTCCTTTTCAGGTTCCTTTACCTGTCTGATAATTGCACTTTATATCAAAGTATTGTCTATTTTAATAATCCTTTTCCCCTACTAACGCTCCCCCACCCATGCACGCATGTAGACACAAACGTTTGCATGCGCCCCCACACACAAAAAAAAGAAGAAGAAACGAAAAAAGAAGAAGAAGAGAAGTCCAGTTGGACAGGCACTGTACAAAATTGCTGTTCTCAGTTATGTTTTCTCCCTCTCTAATGTCAATTCATTGCTGTTTTATAAAATTAGATGCGTTCTCCGATGGCATCTGCAGCCACTCCAGTTGGAGCTGGAACTAACGCAAGGACACCCCCTAAGAAGCCGCCTGTTGGACAAAAGAGACCAATGGAGGCAGCTGGTAATCTCTCACCCATTTCAAGGTGAACCTCACACGCAGCATTATGCAGTTCCATGGTAATTAGGCTTTATTCCACATAAATTAAACGTTTTCTTGTTAATGTTCTCTGTTATTCGACAGTAAAAAGCAAAAGGTGTCAGGTGCTCCTTTGGACCAAAGCATTGAGCATCTTAATGATGTTACTGCTGTCAGTGGAGTTAACCTAAGGGTATGCTATCTTGTTATTTTTAATCTTTCATTGAGGTTTGCGAAATTTCACCATCCACATTCACACATCCAATGTGTTAACAACTAAACATCTTCAGAGTAAGCAATGTATCCATAATCCTTATCATGTTGTATCTGTATCTCCATTTTTATGCATAAAAATCTGTGTCTCTTACAAACTTATGGTGTGTCCCTGGAATATTAATGTTGTATCTGGGCATTTAGCTTTCTACCACTAACAGATGCAGGTGAGTCTTTCTTAAGTGATTCGTTTGGAACTTGGACATAGAGATAGTAGTGTCCAATGTGGCAACATGCAGCAGCCCAATAAATGCCCTATTTTCTTTAATTTATATGAAGAATAAATTTAGCTGCAAGTACATTAGAGCTATGTGAAGGATACATCCATTGCACTAACATAATAACAGAATTTAATTATATCTTCCTATTCCAGCATAGAAGTTATTGGTCCTAACTGTATCAACACACCCTCTTCTATTTCTGAGTTGGTGTTGGGATGGGGAGATCTTGTCTATTGAATTGTTTGACAACTCATGATTCCATTTGAAGTATCTTCTGTAAATCATTTATGATTCAGCGAACTCTACCACTGAACTATGCCCCGTTTTGTAGGTTTGCTTCAATAGAAATCCTTTTTTTTTTTTTTACTGGCAAGAAACCTAACTAGTTGGTTGGTCCGGGTATGTCCGTATTGTGGGTATGACAAAACAATATTCTCTCTTACAAGAAAATGGGATTTTCCTGTTATAGTGATTATTTCTTTAAATAGTGTTGATGCACCTCTGTCTTGTTGGAGCGTGCAGTTGCATTGATGCAGGCATTCTACTTCATGTTCTTATGACACAAGAAAAGATCCCTAAGTTTTATGTGATAATGATCAATTGCTCTCACAAGTGGTGAAATGCTCTAACACCTTCCTTCATGAGGTGTGTGAAGATCTTCAATTTGTCAAAAGTGTCGAATTCAATCTAAAATAGATTGATATTAGTGCCTAGATACGGATATGGACACAGATACAAGAATTGGGGATACGACTCTGCACTAGTAGAAATCTAGGACACCGGTATGGATTTGGATGTCCTGATTTTTTCTTTAAAACATATCTGAATTAATGAAATTATCTTTTTTTGGAATTTTTTTAATATTGAAAAGTAAGAAAACAAGAACTGTATGAAATAATGGACTTGGTAATTAGGATATGGTAAATTTTACTTAAGAAGTATTGGTCCAGTATTGAGTACCTATAAAAGTGTTGTGTTGGACTGACTTAAGTATGCTAGGTATGCACAAGTATCTGGGTATCATAGATTACAAATCCATGAGTGAGATGAATCTGGTAAGCCACAGAAACTTGGAAGGAAAAAAATCATTCGTCGAGCATTATGCAAATTCCATTGACGAAAACTCAAAGGTCAATGACGAAGTTGATTGGAGTCAGGAAACTATGTGAATGGCAAATGGACAAATGAGGAAAAAGGTTGACAAGAAGCGTTGACTTTGCCTCACATATCTTCCAGCTCAATTGTCCATTCTGGGTGATTTTTCAGTTCATCTGAGAGATCCTATCAAGATCTATGATGGTTATTTCTAGAAGTTATATGAGATTCGTCTTATTTGTTCATGAACAGTTGGGCCAAAGATATTGCAAAAATCTGATGAATTTTAATGTTTGTATAGTTGCAACCTGAGGATGTGAGTTCACCTAACCAATCAATATATATGTCTTTAAGGACAAAAAAATTAGTGTTTAGGGTTAAAAATCATAATAATCAATAGGAACAAGGATGATATTTTGTAGGATTTAGTTGTGACAATAAAACGCATTTTCAGTTTGAGATTTTCATGTGATGTGTTTACGAAATCTGATATTTTGTAGGATTTTGTTTGGTCCAATGTGAGGAAAATCTTTTTTTTAATATACTTCGCCTCTTTTCATGTAATGTCATGATAAAAACACCAATACATATATATCTTTTTATGAGTCACATTTCCAGCATTTTATAAATCTAAATGCATATAGGGATTTAATTTGAAAAGCTGAGAGTGTTTTGGAACAGGAAGAGGAGGAACAGCTATTGTCTGCACCCAAGGAGGATAGCCGTGCCTCAGAAGCAACTCGAAGGGTTGTGCAAGAGGAAGAAGACAGGCTGATTTTGCAAAGGGGCCCTCTTCAGAAGAAAATAGCAGAAATCAGTTAGAAAATCTGTCCTTGAATGATTCTTTGTTTCATTTCTTTGTAGATATGTACTATAAATTTAATTAAAGGAAAAAAAAAACATTTTAATGTGTGGATGGGTTGACTTTTGGCATTTTGACAGTTTCTAAATGTGGTTTAAAGAGCAAAAGTAATGATGTGGAGCGTTGCCTTTCGATGGTGAGAAACTAGTGTCATTTCCCCCCCTTTGCCATGACAATTTCCTCAAATACTCAATTTAATCGTGTTTTCATCTGATTTTTCAGTGTGTCGAGGAGCGTCTGCGTGGTTTGATTAGTAGTCTGATAAGAATGTCAAAACAGGCATGTCCTTTTCTTTCCCTCTCTCTCTCTCTCTCTCTCTCTCTCTCTCTCTCTCTCATTTTCTTAGACTAAGCCCCTGTTTGGCATCACTAATTTTTGCCTCTATTTCTCAAAATCTTTAAATCGGGTAGGGATTTTGAGAATAGAGGCGTTTGGGAGCCTCTTGTTTTTTAGAGAAATAGAGGTAATGCCTTTATTTTCCACAACCCACCATTGATAACTGTAGAAAGAAGAGGGAAAAAAAAGAGGCGGGTCAACGTTGTTCTTGTCCATTCACGCCCAGTCCGTTTTTTGATTTTTTCTCAAAATCTAAAAGTGTAAATCAAGATCCAAACCGTTGGAAATGTTCACTAATCAAACACGGCCATGACGCCAAATTTCAGCTGTTGGATCATCACCAATCTCAACATGTGCAAAAAATGGATGCAATTTTTTGGAATTTGTGGGCCCCAAACGCAGAATCCACACCGTTAGATCTCTTTGGCAGTTTGAAAATGGCTATGTGGTCAATTTTCAAAGCTTGATACCTTGTGGATCTTGAGATATTTGCAAAAAAATCAGCCATTGATGTATTATGCTCAATATTGGATTTGTCCATGAGCAGTAACGTTTTTCTAATTTTTTTTTATATTATTTCTGGTAGTGTAAATCAAGATCCAAACCGTTGGAAATGTTAAAAAGATTAAGCACGGCCAAGACACCAAATTTCAGCTGTTGGATCATCTCCAATTTCGAGATATGTGCAAAAAATTTGAGCCATTGGATGCAGTTTTTTGGATTATGTGGGCCCCAAACACAAGATCTAAACTGTTACATCTCTTTGGAAGGCTGCACACGGCCATAGGGTCAATTTTCAACGCTTGATACCTTGCGGATTTCGAGAAATTTATGAAAAACTTTGAACCATTGATATAAAAAGTCTATTTAGCATAGATCTTTGCATTACCAAACACTTCTTTTGATTCTAGCCTCTTTTTTTTTATAACTCTTTTTTTAATGGCTTTATTTTGATGGGTCTATCCAAAAAAGAGTAGAGATACCAAACAAGGCCTAACTTATACCCAGAGTCAGCATCAAGTCTCTCATGCAATCATTCAGACAAATACAGAACCTGGACCTGTGTTTGTGTCAATGATGTACTTGAATAAGGTGCTGGATGTTGTGGCCTCATGAAGCCTGATACACAAACAAATCGACTAAATTACATATGTTGAAAAAGTACATTAAAGAATTACATCTTGTTATTTTATCATTATCTTCATATTATATTGAACTCTTATCATATCTAAACGAAAAAAAAAAAAAAAATCTAGTTTATCATTTGTATACTGTAATAATCCAGAAAAAAGTCTAATTTATCATTTGTATACAAGAAACCTAGTTTTGTATACAAGAAATCTAGTTTATCATTTGTATACTCCAATTATCCATAAAAAATCTAATTTATCATTTGTATACAATAAATATCCATAAATTAGTATTGTATACTTACTATCTTGTAGTACTTCTATTACTCCTCTATATATGTGCACTCATGGAATTAGTGTTAATAGCAAGGTATGAAATTTCATGCGAGACCAGGTTGACCTGGTGGCAATCAGTACTGGTATGAGTCTGCGGCAGGGATCCCAAAAAGGTTCGTCTCCATTGAGTCGGATTGACCCAGTTGAGTTGGACCGACATAGACGGCACGAGACAGGCACGGACCAACATGATATTAGCATTGACCGACAATTGGCATAGATTGGTAGAAACTAGCATGGGGGTTGACACGGACTGGTATAATCTGTATGGACTGAGTCAAACAATAACATAATCCGAAAACATTAAAATGAACTTATTTTTTCAAATTTCCTCCAAGTTTGAACTTTAAATGTAAGTGACAAGTAGTGTATGGTCCCAAATCAAATTTATATTTAATGATGTAGATAATGGGCCTCACAGTACAAGATTGATTATCAACGATGGGGATTTATTAGTATAACTAAAGGTGAGTAGTATGATAATCTTAGGTATTTAATTTCTATCTATCGGTTTACCATATTTATCCAGTAAAGACTGAGGCTTATGATAGTAATGATAAAGATAGGCTTGATGGAGCTTGAAACTCAATGCATCATTGAAGAATTAATGTGACCGTGGGAGTTAAGTTATCAATAGTTAATTATATATTGGTCATTTGCTGCTTTGCATGCGTTGAATGATCCTTTCATTTGCTATAAGTTATGAACACAGCAGAAGCCCTGAGAAAAACTAAGCACAGCAGTAGGCTTAAAGAAAAACTAAGTATCTCTTAATTGATTTAAGATACAATTAATAATCAATACAATTTAAAGCATTTTTCTATTATATATTTATTTTTCTTGTTTTTGTTTTGTATTTTTTTAAGACCAGCGCATCTGTATTGGTCTGGGCATGGGCGGTACAGACTGGCCCGACTTGTCCCAGTCTCGACCGGCACACAGACCGGCACCGGGATTTAAAACCTTGGTTAAGAGTCTGACATGGACAAAAGGTTTTTGATTGCCGAGCTGGCAAATGCGTTTAAATACTCATGAAAGTAATTCTCTAAGTAGCTTGTCCTTATGCTTGGTATCGGGCTTCATTTTCTGATTTTAACTGAACCATTTTTTGTAGAGGGTTGATATAGAAAAGCCAAGGCACAGAATTCTTATCACTTCAGATGTTAGACGTCAGATTTTGATGATGAACCGGAAGGCGAAAGAGGATTGGGAGAAAAAGCAAGCTGAGGAAGCTGAAAAGCTTCGGAAAAACAATGAAGTAGAATGATTCTCTCTCTCAGCAATTGATAATCTTCTTCATTTACTCTTATTAAAATGAAAGTTCTAGTCTTATTTGTAGTGGTCTTAAAGTATTCTGGGTCTCATTCATTTTTCTACAGCATGCTTTAAAACTACAGAATTTACAATTACTTTTATCAAGGATCATAGGTTGAATGTTTGAAAGACGGAACATGCCATGTTTATTGAGAGAAAAAGAAGTTTGGCTTTGTTAACTGCATGGACCACCCTTAACAAGAATGGTTTGTTGCAGACATTGCCACAAATACTGTGCTGGCAGTTTCTCATTGTGAAATCTCCAAAAACTTTTGAGCTTTAAGTTCGTTGAGTATAATTGGGTATGTATATTTATATTTTTGAGATGGTTACTGAAATATGTAATGAATTAAATTAATACTTGAAAACAGAAAGAAGCCAACGACAAACTAATGCTATCAGGTAGGCATAACTAAATTTAAAATTTACTAGGCAAATATTACAAAAAAGAGAAGGGACATATTAGAAATCACAAGGACAATAAAAGTGTGTACAGATTCTAGGATAAGTTCCATGAGACATTAAATATCAGCAATATTTACAAATCTTGTGATATTTTCAGAATTATGTTAGCATATGAACTTCCCACTAACAAGACTTAGAATATAAGAAAACAAAAGAGAATTTGATGGAATGGAGTGCCTCTCTCTTTCGTAGGTCTCTGATTTTATACTCTTCAATAATCTGTATATGGAAATATTACAATGATGTGCATCCCTGATAATTTGGGATATTTACAACAATGCTATGCTAAATAAAGAATATACAATTAAGCAGATTGGATTGTGTTCAACTTGACAGCCATATAAGAAACCTTTAATAGTCCACAGCAGATTTGGTCAATCATATCTTAATAAATCTAGTCCACAAGACTGCCTATTAGAATTGACCCAGTCCATTGGGTCGACTTGACTCATTGAACTTCAATACCCCCCTTCAAATTGATGCTGGGAGGATTGACCAGCAATAATTTGCTTATGAGGAACTGATGCTGTGCTCGAGGTAAGGCTTTGGTGAGGAAATCAGCATGCTGAAGTTCAGTTGAAACATGAGGAAGTATAATTGTCTTGTCATCATATGCATCACGGGTGAAATGACAATCCACCTCGATATGTTTGGTACGTTCATGACAAATTGGATTTTCTGTTATCCTGATGGAAGTAGTATTATCAGCATGTAGAGGAGTGGGTTGTGTTTGAGGAAATCCTAATTCTGATAATACTCTGCGGAGCCAAAGAATCTTAGAGCAGGCTGACGACATGGCCCAATACTCTGCTTCGGTAGAAGATTTGGATGCACGTTCCTGCTTTTTGCATTTCCATGAAATCAAAGCATCACCACCAACATACATACACTACCCTGTTGTAGATTGATGAGCATCCGGACAACCTGCCCAGTCAGTAATCACAATACCCTTGTATGGTTAAAGATGACCCTGCAGGATAGTACAATCCACAGTCAGTAGTGCCAAGAATGTAGCGAATAATATGTTTAACCCCGGTCATATGATGATGTCGTGGTGCAGTCATAAATTGGCTCATGAGATTGACAGCATAAGCAATATCCGGACGAGTAATTGTAAGATAAATAAGACTACCAACCAGTCTTCTATAAATGGTAGGATCAGACAAAAGATCACCTTCATCACGTCGATATGTCACATTTATTTCCAATGGTGTATCAACTGGAGTTGAATTATCAAGGCGAGCTAAGGTGATTAAGTCCTTAGCATATTTTTGTTGATTGATGAAGATTCCCCGTTTGGAGGTATGAACCTCTAAGCCCAAAAAATATTGCAGGTTGCCTAGATCCTTCATGTGAAATGATGAGTGAAGAATGGCTTTAATATCTTTGATTCCATTCAAGTCTGATCCTATGATGATCATATCATCAACGTAAAGCAATAGTATTATAATTCCTGATGAACAACGTCGAAGTAACATAGATAGATCATTTTTACTTTGGACAAATTTGGATTGGCAAAGAACTCATCGAAATGTATCAAACCAAGCACGTGGAGCTTGTTTCAATCCATAGAGAGATCTTCTGAGCTTGCAAACTTCATTATCAGAACTACTATGAATTCCAAGAGGAAGTTTCATATAAACTTCTTCTTTTAGATCTCTATGAAGAAATGCGTTTTTTACATCCATTTGATAAAGAGTCCATGCTTGAGAGGCTGCAACAACAAGAACAGTTTTGACCGTGGTCATTTTGGCCACTGGAGCAAATGTTTCTTCATAGTTGATGCCTTATTCTTGTCCATTGCCGAGTGCTACAAGACGTGCCTTGTATCGATCTAGGGATCCATTAGATTTCAGCTTCACTGTATGGACCCATTTGCATCCTATAGGTTTTGTCCCAGCTGGACATTGAACAACATCCCAAGTGTGGTTTGCAATCAATGCATCAAGTTCTTCCTGCAGTGCTTGTTGCCAACTGGGTTGCTTTACAGCCTGTGCGTAAGAATTAGGTATGGAAATAGAAGATAAGGTGGCTAACAAAGATACATTAGGAAATCCATTCCTTTCTGGTGGTTTTGAAGTACGAATGGATCTACGAAGAGGAGGATTATCCAATGTTGGAGCAGGTGTCACAGGTAGTGTTTCAGAGTTGGCACCTTTAGTTATGGCAAGGATAATTCCTCGTCGTGTATACACATTTCTTGGTTGAAATCTTTGTATTTCAGAAGTATCGGGAAAACTATGCAAGAGAGAATATGATAAGTCAGATAAAGAGCTATGATTATGTTGAAAATAAAATTGAGATTCAAGGAAGACAACATTACGAGATGTACAAATTTGACGGACAGTGGGATCAAAACAAAAAGTCCCTTTTGTTGTGGAGCATATCCTAGGAAAACACACTTGGCAGATTGGGCAGAAAGTTTATTTCTCTCATGTGGAGGAAGATGAACAAAGAAGATGCAACCAAATGGATGAAGATGGTTATATGTAGGATGAGTACCAAACAAACGGTAGTATAGAGATTGATTTTCCAATTTGACAGAAGGAAGACAGTTGATAAGGTGAGCAGCAGTTGAAATGGCTTCCACCCAAAAATAGGAAGAAATAGATGACTCGAGTAAAAGTGTGTGAGTCGCATCTAAAAGATGTCTGTTTTTCCGTTAGCAACGCCACTCTGTTGAGGTGTGTATGGGCAAGATTGCTGAGAAATAATTCCCTTGAGACGTAGAAATTTTTGAAAATCATGTGACATGTATTCCCCTCCTGAGTTGGAGCGAAGAATTTTAATATTTTTTGAAAACTGATTGTTAACAAGAGCCAATAATTTCTTAAACACATCCAACACATCAGATTTAGAGTGCAAAAAATAAATCCACATAAATCTGCTAAAGTCATCTATAAAAGTCACAAAATATTTATGTTGTGAATGAGAAATAGTTGGTGCAATACTCCATACATCACTATGAATCAGATCAAAACATTCTGTTGTGATAGTAGAATGAGTAGGAAATGCTAATACCTTACTTTTTCCAATTTTACAACTAGCACACATAAGGGAAGATTTGTTTATAGAAACAGAAGATTTATTCATTAATAAACTAGAATTCATCAAAAGGTAACTTTCTGTCATTTGGATGACCCAAATGTCTGTGCTACAATCTAACAATATCATTCTCAGAGCTAGAATCAACAACAGAAAAAAGGATTTATTTATCCCAGGAGTAGTGATATTAAAGAGGAAATAGCTGTCCACACTTAGGTCCCTTCCCGATCACTGTCCCCGAGTCCTGATCCTGCACAACACAACCAGATTTGGAGAAGAGAACATTACAATTATTGTCAACAAGTTGGCCAACAGATAATAAATTAGATCATAGGCGCGGAGAATAAAAAACATGATTCAAGGGTAAAGCATGTGGGATATTACCAACAGATTCAATGGGAAGATACTCTCCATCAGCTGTATGTATCTTGGAATCACCATGATATGGTTTAAGATTTGATTTGGAAAATGTCATATGATTAGACGCACCAAAATCCACATACCATGTTTCAGATTCGGAATTTTTACCCATGAGACCAAGGGCTGAAAATGCAGAATGAATCATCTGTTGGACGACTTCAGGAGTAATAGCATTGTGGGGCACAGGCTGCTGGGCTACCTGAGGTACAGGAGTAGAGGTAGATCTTCAAGGTGTGTTGTATGAAGAGCGTGATTTGGGTCCGCTTGCGACATGCAGAAATGGTGTGTCCGGGTTTTTACAATATCTGCAAAACTTTTTCTTGCATTGATTTTCCATATGACCAAATTCTTTGCAGCTATAACATTTAACTTTACTGAGATCCCTCAACTTGGTTTGACTTGCATATGCAACATCTACTACCTGATTCTTTTGTTCTAACATAGCTGGAGTCAAACGACATAGTTCTTCATGAACTTCTCCCAAAAATGTATTCAGTAATGGTGGTGGATTAAGACTAAGAAGATTTGAGTGGACACTTTCATACTCATTCCGTAGTTTCATCAAAAATTGATCCCTCTGAGTATCTTTGTGGACCTTTTGAAATTCAGGAATAGATGTAGAAGACAAATTGGAATACATTAGTTCAGTATATTCAGTCCAAAGTGTCATTAGTCCAGAATATAAGTCCTGAATGGATTTGTTGCCCTGTTTATATTCAGCTATGGCACATTCTAACTGATATTTGCTGGCTGTATTATCTTGGTTATAGATAGGATTCAAATATTCCCACATATCCTTTGCTATCTTATAAGGATGAAGCTTCATAACAATCTTTTGATCCACAGAGCTAGTTATCCAGCTCATAATCTTGGCATCATTAGTTTCCCATTTTCCAGATTTATCTTTTTCAGATGGTTTTTGAACTGTACCATCAATGTGGCCCCAAAGTTCTCTTCCCTTAACAAACAATTGAAACTGGAATTCCCATGAGAAATAATTTTTCCCATTAAACTTGACCGGCAGAAGTAGGAGAGGGAGAGGGAGACCCAAGAGAAGTTGGAAAGAAACTATTAAACATGACCTTGCCTACATGGATCTAACGGAGGACATGGCCCTAAACAGACTTGATTGGCGTCGTCAAATCCATATAGCCGACCCCACCTAGTGGGAAAAGGCTTGGTTTGGTTTGGTTTGGAAACTTGACCGGCAGAACCTCAGATTTGTCAGCCATCACAAAATATGGTTCCAAGAATGACAACTAGTACAACAAAGTAGTTCCTGTGAACTGTTTCACTCTAAGTTCAAGAACAGAACAGGAAATAGGTCCAGGCAACCAAAATATTGGGAGAAGATGGGGAACAAATCCTCCTAAAACAGTGTCTGAACACAAATCAATTCATAGAAATTCAAAGACTAAGGATTTAGTCATCGAATGAAGCTGAATTCATTTGAATCAGAGTTCAATCCACAAGATTTAACGGTCTTGATTATAATATACTGCTGAAAAATCGACTGCTCAAAAGATCCCAAAAACTGTACCTGGAATTGATCAAGAAATCTGAAAAAATTCAGTTAGCACCTCCTGATACAGTCGGTCCTGACTCTGGTGAATCCCCAGCAAATCAGTGAACCAGATGGGCCCTACTGCTGATAGATTACGATGCTACAGTGCTGGGGTCGACTGTCTGCAACCAGAACTACTTCAGCACCTCCAGAAATCCAAGATTTCTTCCTAGAATGGAAGAAATAGCCTCCTGAGATCTACTCTTTAGACGGTAGATGGTCGAGCGACCATCTTCTTCAAATATGTTTACCTAGATACACAGTCAACCCTGAGACAATGAGATATCCAAGAAGAAAAGCTTTCCTCTACTTTTCTTATGCCCAGATCTGGGCTCTGATACCATAACAAGACTTAGAATATAAGAAAACAAAACAGAATTTGATGGAATGGAGTGCCTCTCTCTTTCGTAGGCCTCTGATTTTATACTCTTCAATAATCTATGTATGGAAAGATTACAGTGACGTTTATCCTTGATAATTTGGGATATTTACAACAATGCTATGCTAAATAAAGAATATACAATTAAGCAGATTGGATTGTGTTCAACTTGACAGCCATATAATAAATATTTAATAGTCCAGCAGATTTGGTCAATCATATCTTAATAGATCTAGTCCACAAGACAGCCTATTAGAATCGACCAAGTCCATTGGGTCGACTTAATTCATTGAACTTCAATACCCACAAGTCTATCGAGATATTCATGCATCACTGATGTTTTGGTGCTCGTTGTGTTGGGATATCCAATTTTTCCTAAGCCCCAGCATATTATCCTAACAGTCCAATTATTTTCTTTTGAAGGTCTAACAATCAACTGAAGGTACCACTTGAAATCTGTGAATTTGGCTCTTAATTATTGCTGATATTAGGTTGTTTTCGTGCTATGGCTGTTCTTGGTTGATGAATTAGTTAGATCATTATATGAGGGGGCTATAGATAGTTATCTTAATCAAGAATTACTCAGTACCTTTTTTCTTTTAAAACAAATTGAGGATCTTTTTATGCTAGCATTCTCTCAAGGTCAGTGGAAAGGGTTGTATAAAAGAAACGGAGTTTTTCATAAGAGAAGCATTTCCTATTGATAACAAGCGTGCTGGGACTTTTTTTTATTTTATAAAAAAATGCTCAGTTTCATTTAAGTCGCAAGATGAAGATACAGGAAACAAGAAAAACCTCGTAAGATCTGTTGATATAATGACTAAAGAAGTGAAGTCAAGGAATAAAAAGGTAGCAGCAATGTTCCTACATGCACAGTTTCCTCATCAACTTCTTGCCTGGCTAAAGCATCCGCTAATTCACTTGCACCCCTCAATATGCAGTGCGACTATTTAACAGTTTGCATAATTTCTCGATTTTGTTCAATTGCAGAATCACATTTCCACAATGAAATTTCCTGAATAAAACTTATTGAAGCACTTAAGGCTCCCTAATGGGTCATTGACTCGTAGTTCCACTTCATTGGAATCTTACCTTAGTGCCCGTTTGTCATCAATCCTATGCTGAGAAAATTTCTTTTCTGGAAATGGGTTGTCATGTCAGAATTGTTCTGAAGGAGCAGAGTGAACGCAATCATGTTTGTCCACATTCTTTTAATATCAATCTATTGTAAAATATTCGTATGTCCATGCTATAAATTAAAAAACGAGGCGAAAATAATCATTAAACGTTAAGCATTGAAATTCTTTCATCCATGTCATGTATAGACTTTATGTAAAAAACTTATAGAGCACATTCATTTGGATGGAATTGAATTCCTAGAATTTTGAAAGAAATGTATTCTTAAGGCCTTATTTGTTTGCGTGGGATGGAATTCCTACAAGTTTGTAGTAAAAATGTATTCCAAATTTAATCAAAGGAAGCTTAATCATTAGAGGAGAAATATATTGACAAGCTGCCTAACCAACTTTCTATCGTTGAGAATTGGTATCAAGAAGTTGCCGGTTTGCTCACTTTGGTTGCAAACAGTGTTGACTGGGACCATGCTGAAGGGATAAATGGGGCTCTTCATACTTGAAGGAGGATGGGTTCTTGACAAGATCAAGGGTATTTACGACGTGATTGGCTTTTCCTTCCGAGGATAAGGAGGGGAATGGTAGATTGGGCGGAGGAGGTGCAACATGTTTAGCGTCAGTTGGGTGCCTGCTTTAATCATATTTTATGAGAGGCTAATATTATGGCGGATGGCCTTGCAAAGGAAGGGATTTTTCATTCTTCTATTTGCTTGAATGTTTAATTTCCATTTTGTTTTATAGGCTTTTTGAAAAGGTGTTTGTTGTTTTAGGGCTTGGCTGTTTTGGCTAAGTTCTTTTCGTGGCTTTATAAATTTTATCATTATCAGAAAAAAGGAGGGAATCTTGGGAGCCTTTTAGGCTTTATCTGGCAAAGAGAGGCGGCTGGCCAATCAGCAATGGTATTAGGCAAGCAGAGATCCAAGGGAGAAAGATGGCTTACTAAATCTGGCATGCTCGTTAATTATCACAAAGGGGACCAACCTCGGTTAGAGAAAATTTGATGGTGTCACATAGGGAGATTAGTAGGATGAGGGGGAAAAGGACTGATCAATTGTGAAGATATTATCTTGAAATGTCCAAGGTTTGTGGCGGCCAACAAAAGGGCAGAAATGAAAGATGTAATTAGGATTAGCAACGTATGCTTGGTTCTTTCTCAGGAAATCAAATTTACTAAAGTGGATGGGCTACTGATTGTTCCATTGTGGCTTACACTCATTGCAAATGGTTGGATGTTGATGGTATTGATTATGTTGGAGGATTTTTGCTCCTATGCAATTCGAAACCGTGATCCCTTGACTCTTGGGCTGAGAGGTGTTTACTCTATGTTGTTCTTTAAGAAGTCAGGCTGCAATTGGGATTTAACCAATACCTATGTTTTGAATGACTCAACTTAGAGGGGAGAATCATGGTGTGAATTGGATTCAGTTGGAAGCAAATGGCTGGGGCCATGGTGTATAGTTGTGATTTTGATGTTACATGGTTTATGGATGTGATTTCAATGTTATGTATTTCCTAGTAAGAGAATTGGGGGTTCCCCTATAATAGGAGCAATGTGGGAACTCGTTTGGTTTTTTGGGAGGAAGTATCGTTGAGGCTATGTATGCATAGTTTTCTGGTCTTTTTTAATCCAAAATGAAGGGTTTTTAGGTCTTTTAGGGCCTTACGTAGGACTCGATTCTCTTTGTTTGGCCACTTTGTTCTGCTTCATTTGGGTTCACGTCTCTAAAGGTCATCTTCTTCCTCTTGTACAATTTAAGTGGGCTCCTCCTCTTTTCTTTCTTTGTTTTTTTTTTCCCTGATTGGTTTTTTCTTCTTTCTTCTTCTTTATGTCTCCCTCTTTCATTTTTCTTGTTTCACCATAACCGGGATTGGGACTCATTTTTTGATGTAGATATAGGATATTACATTGTTTATTTAAATAAAATGAAATAAATAAAAAAATTTACCTTTTAATATTTTTTTTCATTATCTTTCTTAATTTAAAATTTCATTTGATTTTTTATTATTTTCTGAAACCCTCTGGCTGAGATGTTTCAGTTTGGAGTCAAACCAAAATGGGTTCCTAAACTGGTGGTATATGGATTAATTATATTATGTCTGATTCCGTCTTTGCTTCATGTTCTATTCTTGTTTGTGTTCTCTCCCCATCTTGGGTATTAGCTTCGCTTGCATCTTTTCTTTGCCTGCTTTTAGTAAGTTTCAGTACCCTTCAAAAAATAAAAAAAACTGATAGAAGATCCTAATGTGAAGGAAACAGGGAGCATAAAACCCTAGAAACTGTCAATCCAAGCCCAGGCCCATTTAGGGCCAGTCATTATATTTTACTTAGTCAAAGACAACTATGCATACTTAGTTTGTAAAGCTACATTTTAGGATCTAGATAAGATGAGATACTAGTAATTGCATGTAATTAGGGCATTCAGCCCCTATATAATATGAGAACAGTCGACCCTCATGGGCACTGCATTTCAGCATATTCACATGTTCTGTTTTCCTCTCTTAAAACGACATGGTATCAGAGCCAAGTCAAAAATTAGTGCTTCAGCTAATTTTATTCTTCAAGATCCAAGGAATTGTTGATTCTCCGAGTCATCTTCCAAGATTTGGAAGCCCTTCAGAGATCATATCTCCAGCTTGATCGTCTTAGATCATCCCTGATCGTCTCAGATCAGACGTGGCCCCCACCTGCGATCATCATCAATAACTCAGCGGAAGTGGACCATCTTGGTCGTCTGGATATATACATATTTATGAAGATTTTCTCAAGATTTATGGATCATCAGAGGTAGGCCATCTACCATTTTCTGTAGAAATTCTGTTTTGTCCATTTCTTTTCATCACAGCCTGGATTCGTTCTGCCTGAGACCACTTCCAGTAGTTGCTGAAATCTGCTGGTCACCCATCTCAGATCTGTAAACAGATCACTTGATGGGCCCACGTACAAAACTACACACTGACGACAGGGTCGTCTGTGTCCTGTTTGCACTACAATCGTGCACTGTTCATCATCTGTCTTATGGGAACAGTTCTGGGCATCTTCACATATCAGATCTTGGCCATTGGTTGCTGTTTGCTGCAACACTTGAACTGATTGTGTCCCTTAAATATTGTTTGTGATCTGATCCATCTACGACTGGACTGCAACAGTGCTGCGACCATATTTCCTAAAAAAATAGTGGACCAGCACCGTCTTCCTTGACAGTATCTTTGCAAGACTGATTTGTTTGTGCTTCTTACTAGTCTTTAGTAATGGAAGAATATGAGATTGCCCTGGTTTGCTTTGATGGAAAAAATTATACCTCATGGGCCTTCCAATTTTAAATTTACTTGGAAGGAAAAGAACTCTGGGCACACATTGATGGATCTGAACTTCAACCGTAGGAAGATGAGAAGAAGATTTTAGCTTGGAAGACTATGGATGCTAAAATCAAAACCTGGTTACTGGGTTCTGTTGAATCACATTTTATCCTCAACCTCAAACCTTGCAAAACTGCTCGTGAAATGTGGGACTATCTTAAGAAGATTTATCAACAAGGCAATGTTGCTCGCCAGTTTCAATTGGAACTTGAAATTTCTCAGTTCACTTATGGCAGCGAGTCTATTCAGGAGTATTACAATGGCTTCCGCAGACTGTGGTCCAAATATGATGAGATTAAGTTTGCCACGGTAGATCGTCGCAGAGAGGATATTATCAGAAGAAGCATGGTTACCTGTAAGAGTAGTAGGCGGCACTGGGAGATGATCAGGAGATGGAGGCACCATAGGAGGAACCTTGTTACGCCGGACATAGACCTTGAGAGCCGGTGAGGCAGAAGCAGACTCTGAGAATTGTGGCAAATAGGACATAGTAATAGGGTGATGATCTAAACGCAATGCAAAGAAAGGAATTTGTTCCAGGAAGATCACGTTTCGAAAGATTCGCATGCGTTTTTCAAACCGGTCATAACACAAGAAAACTTTGTGTTTAGAACTGTAGCCAAGAAAGATGCATTTGGTAGCCTGTGGAGATAGCTTAGTGCGTTCAGTCGGTGGAAGATGAACAAAACAAAAACAACTAAACACACGTAAGTGAGAGTATGAAGGAGGATGTTCAAAGAGAACTCCGTAAGGAGTAGTGTTGCCTAGAACAGTACTAGGAAGACGATTGATCAGATATACTGCAGTCTGTGCAGCATCACACCAAAATTCAGGAGGAACTAAGGATGCAAGTAAAAGGGTGCGAACAGTTTCAAAAATATGTCTATTCTTTCTTTCCGCAATTCCATTCTGCTGCGGAGTGTGCGGACAAGATTTTTGATGAAGAATTCCTTTATCAGAGAGGAAAGCAGAGAATTCATGAGACAGTATTCTCCGCCAGAATCGGATCTAAGGATCTTAATATCTTTCTTAAATTGGGTGTGGACCATGTTATAGAATATTTGAAAAATAGAAAACACTTCAGATTTTAAACGCATGAAATAAATCCAAGTATAACGGGAATGATCATCAATAAATGTCACATAGTACTTAAATCCTAACCTACTCAAATGTCACATAGTACTTAAATCCTAACCTACTCAAGGTAGGAGCAATGCCCCAAACATCAGTGTGAATGATGTCAAATGATTCTAATGCATGAGAATTATGAACAGAAAATGGCAAAATATGACTCTTAAACAACAAGCTTCACATTTTGATTGAGATACATAAGACATCATTTAATTATCAATTGTAGAGTCCAAACAACCAAGTTTAAACAAAGAAATTAGATAGGCATTGTTCACATGACCAAGACGTTTATGCCAAACCGTCCACAAGTTTTTGAAATTATTAAAAGAAGCACAAAAGGAATGATGTCCAATGTCCAGCAAAAACAGGCACCCACGTTTACTCCCCGTCGCGATCACCTTCTCAGTTTGTCGCCCCTGTATGACACAACCAGAGGAAGAAAAGTGAACAAGATAGCCATCATCAATAAGTTGTCCTATAGAAAATAAATTGGCTGATAATTTTGGAACAAAGTAGACATTAGAAAGGGTGATGGACTGGCCAGTGACACTAGATAAAGTAATGGTACCAACTCCAGAAATGGGTAGTTGATCACCATTGGCAGTGGTAATTTTTTCTTTTCCAAGGTAAGGGTGGGCATCTGTAAAGCTATGTTCTACAGATGTCATATGATTTGAGGCTCCTGAATCTAAAAACCATGTGGAAGAGGTGATAGAAGAAGAAAAAGATATAGAAGAATGAAAGGCAGGAGATGCTATATGAGAATGAGGTTGATACCGACCACCAGAGAAGCCCATAGACGCATATGCAGAGGTGACTGTGCTCTGGATCAGTTCTTGAATCTGAGCAGGAGTCAAGGATATAGCTCTGGAGGAAGTGTTGCCTGTATCTGATATGGGGGCTTGGGCCTGAAATGCGGAAGGAACATTCTGTCTTGGCATATTAGAGGGAGGCTTCTTAGGTTGGGTCTCATTCCGTCGCTGTAGGCTTCGACAATCATCAATCACATGACCAATCCGTTTGCAATATTTGTAAACTAGTTTCTTGCAACAATTTTTGGCAATGTGTCCGAAGCCTTTGCATTCATAACATTGAGTTAGCTTTAGAGTTGCCAAAAGAGCCGAGTCAGCAGGAAAAGGCGCAAGGAAGGCTTTGGGAGCTTCGGGTGCTTCCAGAATAGTACGTTGTGAAGTGGGACAAAGTTCTTCGTGAAGGACTTCTTGGAAGCAAGTATCAAGATTGGCAGTATTCTCCCTATTCATGAGTGCAGACCGAATAGATTCAAATTCAGGTCGTAGATTCATAAGAAACTGACTGATATGGGTTTCTTCTTGTAATTGGAGAGCCTCAGACAGAAATCCAGAAGAGACCATTTGGATCAGCATGGAATCCCTTTCAGTCCACAAGGTGAGGAAACCATTAAAGTATTCCTGCACAATTTTATCCCCTTGACTATATTTGGCAATTTCGCTATCCAGATGAAATTTCCGAGCTTTATTGGTTTGATGGTAGATTTTCTTCAGATGAGCCCACATATCAGCTGCTGTGGTGTAGGCTTGAAGAGCCATGGCAAGAGGGATCAATAGAGTTAAGGATCAAAGTGGCGACTTTTGCATTTTCTTTGGACCAGGTGGCTAGGCCTTTTGAGTCGGTAGAACTTGTAATTTGAGGCTTGGTTATCGATCCATCAAGATAACCAAAAAGGCCCTGTCCTTCGACAAAGTTCCTTAAGTGGAAGGACCAGGACATATAAATTTAACTGGGATAACATCATATTTGTCCATTGCAGGATGTAGTAGAAAGAGACAGAGCTCGCCAAGTAGTAGGAGAAGGAAGAGATCAGTCCTCAGATCAGCAGTCCACAGGGCCAAGAAAATAGCAAGATGCAAACAGCAGTGACAGCAACAGCAATAGCAACAGTAGAAATTTGATGAAGAAAATGCAACAGCAAGAGCAAGATGCAAGCAACAGTAACGGCAACAACAATAGTAGAAAGGATCAAGCAGTGCAACAGCAGTGAAAGAGCCAATTACAAGTGACTTCAACCAGTCCAGTAGCAAAAAGGGAACCAAACAGTCCAATAGTAGAAAAATATCAATCACAACTGATGAAAAGATGTAATCTGAGATGATTGTACTAACCAAGCATGAATGATGCAGTTTGGATGGTTGAGATATGCATCTAGAAGAAAATAACCCAACTTAGTCCCAAATATGGCAAAAGGAGAGCCAAACGACCAGAATTTTCTGGGCAAAAGTTGTCTGTGGGCCCAACAAAGTGGTCCAATCACAGATCAGGATTGATCATCTTGGAAGAGATCAATTGTATGACCTCCTGTCCAAGTTTGATGAGATTTGGATACAGATCCACAAATCTATACCGTTGTGATGAAAACCTTCTGAGAAAAAGGACCCAAACTTGTCAGATGAAGAAGTGGTAGAACACTACCTTAATTGTTGATTAAAAAATCCAGAAAAATCTTCAAATACTCCTGAAGGGTAGTCGATCATCATGAGAGTGGTTGCTGGTAGCTAGAGATTGATCAAAGGTGGGCCACGTTGATCAGATGAACTCCAGGCACGTATCAGCAGAGAAAATGCACGAGATGAAGATACACCAGTAGAGAAGTATTTGAAGATGGTTGGAAAGTCTCTTAGGGTAATAAAACTCGTAGAACCTTGTGCTCTGATACCATGATATAATATATAATCAAGGAAGAAGAAGGAGACAAGAGCTTGGAGAGAAAAATAGATACTCCACAAGGAGGATCGTCAATTCTTTTTATATTATCATTATACCCTAATCAAGGGCTCTAAACATGCTAATTAATACAATCAGAATAAAGAATGAATCAATCTCCTAATCTATGTAAGGAAGTAGTACAGAGAAATTAGCAACAAAATCTAATCATTGAATCCCACACGTGGGATTTTATATACAACTATGTGGGCTGGGCCTAAGTGGGCCTAAGCCACACTATCTTCTACAAGGTGGGATTTTATATACAACTGTGTGGGCTGGGCCTAGGCCACACTATCTTCTACAATAACAGTCGACCCTCATGGCCACTACATTTCAGCATATTCACATGTTCTGTTTTCCTCTCTCAAAATGACAGAAACTAACCAGAAAATTCACGCCTAATGAATTCTGTTTTTTTAGTGGTCAATTCCAAAAGATATCTCTTCTATCTCTGAAAATAAAGAATGAATAATGTCTGTAATCCCATAGCATATCTTGTTTATATGAAACACATAATGTTTTTACCCTAAAACAATTCTACGCAGTCCATTTAGGCATTATATGTTTTAATTCCTGCTCTATAATTAGTAAAAAGCAATAAACATCATACAAGGACACCATGGATACCATATGGACAGGGATTTTGCACATAGAAATGAAGCATTAGGGAGTGGTTTGGTTAGATTGTCCATTCTGAATTATCCAGGTATCAAGCTAATAACATGTCAAAATTGCACAAATGTTCCGTGTGAAAAGTAACCCACTTTATGCAATTTCATGTCATTTGCACATCATTTAAAATTGGCCTTTATTCAAAAATAATTATAACTGGTGTTCAGCGAACTTCCTGCTTTCATCAGAAATAATTGTAATGTTGTGACCCATCATTAATCCTTACTATACTTGTTCCCCAAGAATTCAGGATTTTGAAAGATCCGCATTTTTTTTTTGTAGTTGATACCACTCTTGTGTGATGTATTCTCAAATACAAACCAATATGCATGATAAAGCCATTTTATCCTTGTAAGTTGTAACCAATAAGCATGATAATGCCGTCTTGTAGTGTGTTTTTTTTTTTTCTGAAATGGTTACTATCATTAAAGCAGCAAACAGTACAAGAGAATAATACTAACTTGCTCAAAAGAAGCACACGAAGAACAAAACAAAAGAAAGAGACCCCTTAAACATATCTACATTGACTCAACAGAATAGGAAGCAATCTCCTTCCAATGGTGCATAATCTGATATATGGAAAAATCTTTGAATAACGTACTGGTGGGCACCCACAGAGCGACTAGAAACTTAGTTCTCTCCACCAAACATCTTTGACTAGTTGAAACCCCTTCAAAACATCTGGAGTTCCTCTCCTTCCAAATTGTCCATAAAACTGCCAGAAAAGACAATCTCCACAATTCCTTGCCTCTAGGGGCCCCAGTTGGGGCTTTCCAAGCCTGAAAGAGATCTTGAAGTGATTGGGGAAAAACCTAGGAGCAATCGAACCACTCCACCACCGATCTCCATATAAACTGAGCTATGGTACAATTCAACAATAGGTGGTCTACTGTTTCCTCGTCTCGTAAACACATTGGGCATCCATTGACCACTATCCTTCCTCTCCTCTTCAGATTATCCATAGTGAGAATTCTTTTCTAAAAGGCCAACCACCCAAATATAACAACCCTAGGGGGAGCTTTAAGCTTCCAAATGCTACTCACTGCGCTTCTCTCCCTCCTAGAGTTAGTCAAAGCCATAAAGAAGGAAGTAACGGAGAACCGACTGTCCTTAGAGGCCATCCACACCCTCTCATCCTCTTCTCTTTCCAGCACGTGATACCCCGTTAAGAGGTCAAGGAGCAATAGGAGTTGAGGCACCTCATGATCCTTTAAGTTCCTCCTTAAGATAGGGCACCAAATTACCTTCCCACCGTCTGATGTCATATAGGCTTTAGCCGTAGCCACCTTGTCCACTGCACAATTGAACAACTCCGGGAACTGAGCCGCCATTTGATACTTAATGTTGACCATATGGAGGTTTCTGACCAAGGGAATTCCTTTCCAAACTGCTTTCGAGTTTTTAGTGGCATCCTGTACATCCCATCCATTTCTGGACAACCCATATTTCATTCCCAGCACCTTTCTCCAAAGGCCATCTGTTCTTCTCTTATCCTCCATAACCACTTTCCCAAAAGGGCTTGATTCATCTGCTTGAGAGGTTTGATACCCAAACCCCCTTTTTCCTTAGGTCTGCAAATAGATTCCCATTCTATTAGGTGATACTTCCTCTGAGTGCTATTACCATACCATAGGAATTCTCTCTGCAGCCTCTCAATTCTCTTGATAACTGAATCCGGACACTTAAAGAGAGAAAAATAATAGACTGGAAGATTCGACAGAACAGCCTTGATGAGAGTTACCCTTCCTCCCATAGTCAGGTAACTAGCCTTCCAAACAAGCAGTTTTCTTTCCACTCTTTCTACCATTGGGTTCCACAGAGATTTAGAAACCGGTCCCAAAGCATGAAGGCAGCCGTAAATAAGAAGCATGGACTTCACGTCCTGTTCTTTTTGGTAAAATTCTTGTAGTGTTGTTAGTATCAAACATGGACTTCACATCCTGTTCTTGAGCAGTTTTTATTTGGACAGAATTAAAAAATATTGTTTTTGCAGACTGAGGGAAGCAGTGGAGTTGATGCAGATAAGGACAAGGATGAAGGTCGTTCAAAGGCAACCAAGGTATATATTAATGAAAATCTATTAGGGGGATTTTTTATTTTTTAATTTTGCTGCTGCTATTTTTCATGGTCGTTGTAAATGTTTTTGGTACTGTTGGAAAATTAAAATCATTTGCACGTTAACACTCTGGTTTTAAATTTTCTGCTGCTTTGTGCTCCACACTGACTAATGGTATGATGATCCATGATTGAGACTGTGAATTGGGTGGATCCTGCCATTAACTGGTGACAATGATGGTGGATGGACCACTGGCCTTAAAATTCCAAGGAGTGGAGATCCTTGGTGGTAAAAGAAGAATCTCTCATGTTTCCCGTTCCCTCCCACAAAATTGATACCTGTGACTTGCAACAATTTTCCTTCATAATTGTTTCTCTTTGCAAAAACCAAGATTGTTTAGTAATCAGAAATTCTCTTTTTTTACCAAAGAAAACCTATGATTGCCAGACCAAATTAATTTTTCTCGGGGTCCATCTACCATGGACCAATCCAATGAACAACTGGACCAGAAACTATCAAGCCATGCATCCTATTATTTATGTGCAATGGGTTTAACTCCCAACCCTTAGGTTTAATTTACACTCAGTGTCAGTTTATTTATAACATCTGTAATATACCTACAAATGAAGGCAAACAAAGAGGAAGATGACAAAATGCGAACAACAGCCGCAAATGTTGCTGCCCGAGCTGCTGTTGGAGGGGATGACATGCTATCAAAATGGCAACTCATGGCTGAACAAGCTCGTCAGAAGCGTGAGGGGGGACATGATGGTACATCTATTGCAATACCAGCTAAAGATCCGAGCCACAGACCTTTATCAACCTCTGGAAAGACTGCAAGGGACATCCAAGAAGCTGACAACAAAGGACCATCTGTTGCTGCTACTGCATCTGGTTAGTGCAACTTATTTTATCCTCTCTCTCTATATATATATATATATCCTCTCTCTCTCTCTTATATATATATAGGGAGATGCTCCTGTGAGAGCATCTCTCACATTAATATGAGAGATAAGGTGGGGGCCCTCATGTTTAAGTTGTTGGCATTGGATATGGATGTGAGTGCCCCCACCCAATCTCTCATAATAAGGTGAGAGCATCTCTCATAGGAGCATCTCCCATGAGATAGGAAAGTTTATATATATATCCACAACTGGAGAAGAAGGAAAGTTTAGGGCATGTTTGTTTGTATTATAATATATAGGAACTCATGATCAAATGAGCTCCATTGAAGGATTATTAAATAGGTGAAGTGTGAATGATATGAGGTGAGGGGTGAAGGATATAAGGTAGCTATGTAGATAGGACCTTGACTTAGGATTTGAATTACTAGGGTGATGGTTGAGTATTCATTTGCTAGGTTCCCTTGTTTCACTTTTTGTAAAAAGGGAGGTTATTTGATGGTCATTTTTGTATGTTATTCTAGGATCTTAAACTTTAACCACTTATGGCATGATTTCCCAGGTATTCAATTCCTATGTATTTTATGCGGACCAACAGGCCATTAGGTGTCGTTTGTCATTTACATGTGTAAATGTTGTTGAACACTTTGATATACATTGTTTCATCATTCTCTAACAGCTTAAGCTTTTAGAGTAAGTGGTTGTCAACATGGTATCAGAGCAACAGGTCGAGTGTTCAAATCCCAAGAATTGTGTTGCCTTTGTGCCCTATATTCTCACAGGGAGGGTATTTTGCGTATGTTGCCATGTGGAGCTCGCACAACTGGGGTGGGGACTGGGTTGAACACTTTGATATACATTGTTACATTGTTCTATAACAACTTAAGCTTTTAGAGTAAGTGATTGTAAACAAATGTGGCATGTAAATGACATGTCACATACGTGAATCATTTACATATGCAAATGATACACAAGTGAAACAAATTCCCATGTTTGTCTCATTTTTGTTTGTGAATCTGAGTACATCCAATGGTTCTCTGTGTATTTTAATTTTTGGGACATTTTCACAAAATTTTCAAAATACATGAAGTATTAAGATAAAATATTTGGCCATTTAGCCATTTTTAGCCTTCTAAAGAAGATTGAATGGTTTGTATCATGAATTACGGGCCCACAAAAGTTCGAAAAATTAGATCTAATGGTTTGTAATTTTTCACAAAATCTTCAAAATCCATAAGAATTAAGACATGCAATTTGACCCCGAGTGGCTAGCGGCTTTTAGGCTTCTTACTAAGATGAGCGGTTTGGATCACGAATTAAGGGCCCACAGGATTGAAAAAAATTAATGTTTTTATGGGCCCCACGAGATCATATTATCTATTGTCTCACTTCCACTGTAGCATGCCTTTTTAAAGGAGGTGTGAATTCGTTTCATACCTCCCGAGATGGTAAACCATTTCACGGTAAAATGGTATGTCTTTTTCACACATGTGAAGCATTTTTACATCAAACAAATGATCCCTAAGGGTCCTCATCTTCATATACAGATATGAGCACATTTACTAGGAGCAGAGATACTTGGCACCCCATTCCCAATCCAATAATTTAACACACATTGCTGGGCATTTAAAAATAATGAATCCTATACAGTTTGATACTGAGTTGTACATTACATGTATCCATGATTCCACACACTATCCCATTTAGGAGCAGTGATTTGATGTTTTGAGTTGTATATTACATGTATCCATGATTCCACACACTATCCCATATAGGAGCGATATTGAATTGATGTCATTGGAGATCCAATCATGACGCGCAACTGATATGAGGTCCTAAGCTATCTTTGCTGGTGTGCCTATTGGTATAATGGCACCCTTGTTTTTCAGTGAATGAAATTGATCCACTGTCACACATCTTATTCTCAGGTATTTCTTGTCGTGTGATAATATCTCTGGGTGTTAACCTGGTCGGGTTGGGTCAAAACGGGTCGAGTTGAAGGTCAACCCATCCGATCTGTTTTAAAAATGGGCCATATAAGCTCAACCTGCACATGTGGGTTGACCTGACCTCCATAACCCACATCCAATGTGGGCCAGCCATTGAATTGGCCCAACCTAACCTACTCATAGAATTTTGACCCAAACACAATCCAATTCAAGTATTAAGGTTATTCGAGTTTAGTTATAGGGAAGAAAATGTTGTTGTCGTTTGTCATCCACCTCAATTTGGTTTTATGCTAGGGAGTTCAACGATAAAAGCTATCTTCTCACTTAGGCAATTAATGGAAAAATATCGAGCAAAGAGGAAAAATTTGAATATGGTCTTCATCAATCTAAAAAAAGCTTACGACATGATACATAGAGATTTAATTTGGTGGGTTTTAAATAAAAGGAATGTTCCAAGAGGTTATATTGAAATTATTAAATATATGTATGAAGGAGCAGTAACGAGTGGATGAGTTAACTACTCATATTCAAGAAGAGGTACCTTGGTGCATGTTATTTGGAGATGATATTGTATTGGTAGACGAATCAAGAGATGATGTAAATGCAAAACTCGAGAGATGGCGGAAGGCTTTTAGAATCCAAAGGCTTTAAATTAAGCCTTACAAAGATGGAATAGATGGATTGTAACTTCAGTGGGTATATAGAAAGAGCTAAAACTATTGTGAGATTGAAGACTGTGAGATACCTCAAAGTGATTCTTTCTGCTACCTTGGCTCTATAATTAGTAAGGATAGTGAGATTGATGAAGATGTCGGGCATAGGGTAAAAGCGGGATGACCGAAGTGGAGACTTGCTTCTGGAGTGCTTTGTGACCTACGAATGCCAACAAGATTAAAGGGAGTCTTTTACAGGACAGTGATTAGACCATTTATGACCTATGGAGCAGAATGTTGGTCAATCAAGAAGCATCGTATGCACAAAATGGATGTAGTAGAGATGTGAATGTTGTGGTGGATACCATTAAAAAAAAAGAGAATGTTGAGGTGGATGTGTGGTTATATTAGGAAGGATAAAAATTAGAACTAAGCTCTTTCGAGAACATTTAAGGATAGCAAAACCTGTTTGTGATGGTTTGGGCATGTCCAACGTAGGCCGGTAAGGAAAAGCTGGTCATGAAGGTTGATGACCCACCAAGGGGAAGGGGTAGGCCAAAGGCAATGTGGATGGAGGTAGTAAAAATAGCTATGAAGAAGTGTAATTTATCTGAGGATTTGGCTCAGGATAGATTGGAATGGAGAAACATAATTCGTGTAGCCAATCCTAACATAATTGGGACAAGACTTTGACGACGACGACGATGACGATGATAGGGAAGAAAAGCCCAAATTAAAAAAATATTAACCACAAAATCATTTAAATCTGTTCGGATATGGGAATTGACCTCAACTTTATTCGTTTAAATGGTTATGCCAGTCAACCCTAACCCAACCTGTTTTATGGCAGGTCATATTTATCTGACGCTAGATGTATGTCGGGTTATATGGATCTAGTTTGTGAGTCATAGTTTGCCATCTCTAATAATTCATGAGTTTTCTGTTCTCTTTTTTTTTGTGAGACCAGCCAAAAACAAATACTAAAACTCTAGATTTTTTTAAAATACTTAACGTACACATGAATTTGAAATATGTACTATAGGTGAATTTCATGAAATCAATAAAAAATTTGTCACGCCCCCAAGATTAGGTCGGTCCCAACTTGATCCCAAGGGTGTGAAAATTGGGGCCAATTAAATTTTTTCTCACTAATCACATTTGAAGCTCAAATTCTAAGCGGATTGAAGTCCGCAGTGAAGTTACCATAATCTAATCGCGGAAGCATCAACACAGACAACCTACGCAGATGGTAAAAACATAACCAGAAAGATAACAGAGCGGAAGTAGTACAGAAGTGCATAAGTTCAAATAAGTTTACAATGTCTTAAATTAAGTTAAGGCCTAACACAAGCAGGACATCAAAATAAGAGGGCCTATAGATCCAAATGCGGCAATCCAAAACTCTAAAAGTGTAAACGACTCTCTTGCACTAGACATGACGACTCAGACTACGTCGTCGGCACTCCACTTAGTATATCTGATATCCGGCGGAACCTCCTGCCCCGCTTCACCCTCCTGCTTGATGGGGGGATTGGTACCTAAGCACCAAATGTAGCACCATCAATAATATGTCAAGTAAATAGATATGAGTAAAAGTATAACATGAGGCAACCGAAACCAATATATCAGAAGTACATAATAATGAATAAACGAAACATAACTCACCAACAAAGTAATCAAACCATCATATGCCATCAGAATGAATGCACCCAAGCGAACTCGGTACCCAGACGAGCTGGGTATATGAATACAACCCAGGCGAACCCGGTAAACCCAGACAAGCTGGTCAAACAAATACAACCCAGGCAAAACCCGGTAAACCCAGACAAGCTGGTCAAACAAATACAACCTAGGCGAACCCGGTATGGTGGTGTACGTCCACCCCTGATCTATAGACGGTAAGTACGAACCATACACACACAAACCCACACAAGATATATGGATGACCTCGCGTCGGGAGTTCCCCCACCAAATCATCGGTAAGGTCGCAAAGGGGAACTACCCCATGAGTACATTGGCGGTACGGGGAGATCCTAACTAACCACAACTTATCTATGATACATGGATAAGGGTCAAGGGTCCTAGGGTTATGGTCATCCTTCACACTTAGTATCCATATCGTCCATCACGGTGGTTCCGCGGAATCCAGAATGCCTTCGTTATTCATTTGGTGCTTCTGAAGTTGTTGGCACTCCGGCGGTTCGCCACACCACGCCACCCCACCCACATAACCCGATTTGGGTCCCACATGTGCTATTTCACTACTCACCAGGAGATGCTAAGCACCCCCCCGGCTAAGTGTCCAATTCATTTTCATAGGCCAAGTTGGGCTAGGTTCCAAATTTCAGCGGGTCTTGTCATGCCATAAGTAGTGGATTAATCTAGTTTCGGGTTAGCAGGTTGATTTGGAATTCCTAAAGTTATCATATGATTCCACACAATCATTAGGGGGAGAAAAATCATTAAATAATTCTAGGGGGATTATTGTGTTTAGTATAAAGAAAGGGGGCTGGGTTGGAAATTCCAAAAGTACCACATGTTCCCAAAAGGTGTGGACAGAACTCATATCCCCTTACTTGGGACTGTTTCACACCTCATCCTTGAGCTACATGGATGGTGGGCCATGGGAGAAATCCCATATGATACCTAGAAATACTATATAATCAACCATTGGTTTGTTGTAGTTATTTTAAGAAGGGAGGGCTGTTATGAGATTTATAAGGTTGTCACATGACACAACCAAGGGCGAGGAGCGGCTGTTCCTGGGTTTAATGAAATGGGGACTCACGCCTCCCATGCTTGGGTTGGCTGGATGACGTACCCAGATGGGCCCCACCCAGAAAGGGACCAGACCATTAAGGTCGCCCATGATCCCCCTTCATATGGACTGGATCAGATCGCCAATCAATGGGAACAGGTGGGCTCCACATCAGTTTTTGAAAATCAACCTGTTCCAGCAAAAAAATCCTTTCCAACTTGGATTTGTGCATCATTTGACCAGAATTCTAAATGCCATAAGGAAGGTTTGGATCCATAGGATGGTGTCTAGTTTATGCCAATTCACTCTTCTTCATATATTGCTTATACCTTGATGTAATGATGATGAAATGAAATCCAAATTTATGCAACTACATATCTATCAACTAGTAATAAACTAATGAGTTAGTCAATGAAACTTAACAAGAGAGGAGTATAAGGGTATAACTACAATGGCATAAATCAAATATTTCTATCAATTTTGTTTTATGTAACTATCCACCATTAATGCATTCTAATTTCACACCCACCAACCCAAATATCATAAATGCACATGATAGAGAAGGTTAGCACATTTAAAGCATTAGAATCAACCAAATAAGCATGCCTCGCCCTACACCATTAATCATGTCTATATACTCGCCTTTGGCTTAGTTGAGCAAAAACCCCTTTCTTAGAGCCTAGGGTTCCCACAATCTTGCCTTTCACACCTCCCCAATCCAAAAAAAAGTAAAGAACCCACCTCCTACATGCCAAAATGAAAGGGAAAACCTACCAAATCACCAATGCATTCTCCTAGTGTTGAAAGAAGCAAACTACATGAGTTTAGAGAGAGGGTATGCTTACCTATTGATGAGAATGAGAAAGGAGGAAGATGAAGGGGATGATGGGGAGACTCTTGAGCCTTGGGGGAAGCCTTGGAAACCCTAGCTTGGTTTGGTGGAGGAATGGGGGAGTAGAGAAGTTGTAGAGAAGAGAGGGAGTGAAATGAAATGGGGAAATGGGGTTTAGGGTTTTATCAGAGATGTTTTGGTGGTTTTTCACATTAGGACAAGGGTTTTAGGGTAATCACAATAAAGTCCTTGGCAAATGGGTATGGGCTCATAATGAGAGTGTGGGCCACAGGGCCAAGATGGGTCCAAGTAAGGATGATGTGCATGACCAACTACCTAATGCATCACACACCACTAATCCTAATGCTTAGGCCACTAAACCCAATTAAGCACCCTAAATCCTAGTAATTAGTGACTAACCCCTCTAATTAATGCATGGAACCTTAACAAATTGAAATCATCTCCTTTCACCATTTTCCAACGAAGCACTGTTAATATTTGTGACAGTGGCGTTTATCTGAAGGTCCCTACTGTAGATGAAGTTGGTCCAAAAATCTTGCAGATTAGGTGGTCGTTTTTTCCCCTTTTTCCAGAATGTTGCTATACTGTCCATGACTGCATATGTAAGCTATGGACAGTATTAGCATATTCCATTCCGGTAGATATTGGATCACTCCCTACTCATGCTGTGTGCCCATACATGCAAGATGACTAAATCATCGTCCTCAGAAAACTGTGCTTATTTTGTTGTAGTGGCTCAGTAACCTTTTAGTCCTAAACAACAACAACAACAATAATAACAAATTAATAACTTATATCATGGCTCGCTATTTCTGCACGTTCAACAGTGTAGTTGGTGAGCTAGCCACCATATCCGGCGCCCTTTGCAGTCAATCCATAATGTGGTTTTGAGTTTTGATTTTAGTCTATGAAGATGTATTTGATTTTTTATTTAGAAGAGTGATTTTTTTTCTTTGGAGCTGTGTCGTAGGAGCAATGAGAAAATTTGGAAGGAACTTGGCTGTCATCCCTCAGACAAAAATTGTCCGCACCATTTCTGTTAAGGATGTGATCTCAGTCCTGGAAAGAGAGCCACAAATGTCAAAATCAACGCTGATATACCGCTTGTATGAGAGAGTGGCTGCGGACACTGTAGCAGAATAATCAGGTATGGTATATCGTTCACTCGGAATGGATGGTCATTGGACTTGCAGAGAGAACACAGACAGCTTCAATTCACACCATTTTTCATTGTGGACTCTGCTCTGTGATCCAGACGGGGCGTCAATTCATACCATTTTTCATTGTGGACTCTGCTCCGTGATCCCCCAAAAAAAATTTTATTTTTTAAATGGGACATTTTATTCCAAATTTGTTTACATAAATGTGGTCCAGTGGCTGTAATTGTCAATCACTGTGGGCCACTATCTCAATTAGTTGGAGTCATCTGTTAGGGGAAGACATTTAGGGGCAAAAAAGCATGAAGCATAGATGTTATCATTCAGAAACAAATAAAAAGAAGATATGGAGCAAATGCCCATTCCATGATGGATCATCATATAAGTCGCTTTGATAAGGTTGGCTAGACCTGCATCATTTCTGGTCAGAAGATATAAAAAAGAATGCCATTTTTCCCTAATGAAGTGGACTGTTTCATTTCTCCAGCTTTGGCCTTGGAGATGGACCACAATTATGTGGAAACCACATTAATCTGTCTGGAGTATTATCAAATGTGGTTCTTTCAGTCTTTTGAATTCTGGCACTATCTCAATTCAATTCATTTTGCTCTGATACAGGTTTATTGGAATCAGGACATTTGGAGAACTCGTGTCCTATGGTAACATGTTGCACCTTATGGCATCCATATTCCATTTTTGTCTAATTGTAGTTTCATTTTGGTGGATAATGTCTCCAATTGATTTTTCAGTTGTACCTTTTGAAATGATCTTTCATTTGAACCTTTACTCCACATTTTAACGTAAATATATTCCAACAATTAATGCACTGTAAAATGATTGGATCTACATTTTAGTAGTCATTCTTCTCCTCTTTCCTTTTCAGCCTGTTATTAGTTATAAAATGGTGTATTTTTAGTATAATGGAGTAGATACAATGAGATAAGGGTTAGTCCTTGTAAAGGTTGAAACAAAGCAAATAACTGTATGTAGTCTTGTTGATTGCACTTGACTGGTGATGTTAAATGTCCAAAGTACTGAAACAAATAAATAAATTAAATACATAGAATTTATATGACTTCTGATGTCAACTCATTTTCATTTATTTTTTAGCATCATATAAAGATCCCTAATGCACAATTAAACTTGTGTTTAGAAACGTGCTACCTTAATTAGATTTATTTGACCACAAATATCTACTTTTCCAAGTAGTGATTTTTTATCCCATTATTTCCACAACTGGACCCTATAGATTGATGCCTGTCCTATAAATAGTGCAAAGCTCGAACAAATAGTAGGGAGATCACCCTCTTGTGTCTAAAAGCTGAACCCGAGACATGCAGCTGCTTAGCAGTGTAATAATATGTAGTGAGGGAAGGAGGAAGAGATGAGAGTTGGAGAGAAGACTGATACCTCAAAGTGAGGATCGTTTGTGTATTTATCATTACATTATTCCCTAATCAAGGGCCCTAAACATCCTAATCAGTACAATAAAGAATAATCAATCTCCTAATCTAACAAGGAAGTAAATAAGATACAAATCAGCAACATAATCTAGGCTGATCCCACACTTGGGATATTATATACAGCTGTGTACAAGCCCTTAATGGGCTGGGCCTAGTGGGCCTAAGTCACATTATCTTCTACACTCCCCCTCAAATTGATGTGGTAATGCAGAAAACAGCAATTTGCTAGTAAGAGCATTATGGTGGGGGTTTGGGAAGTGCTTTGGTGAAGATATCCGCCAACTGGTCATGAGTAGAGACACGAGGCAAGGTTATTTTCTCAGTGACAACATGCTGACGGATGAAATGACAATCAATCTCAATGTGCTTCGTCCGTTCATGAAAGACTGGATTATTAGCAATTCTGGTAGCACTAGTATTGTCTGCATGAAGAGGTGTAGAATTACCAACAATGACACCGAATTCACAGAGAAGATGGCGTAGCCAGATGATTTCAGCACTCGCGGACGACATTGCCCTATATTCGGCCTCAGTAGAGGACTTTGACACGGTGGTTTGCTTCTTGCACTTCCATGAAATTAGAGAGTTGCTAAGGAACATGCACCAGCCAGTGGTAGATCGCCGGGAATCAAGGCAACCAGCCCAGTCAGCATCCGCATATGCTGATAATTGCAAGGAATTATCAGAAGGATAGAATAGGCCATGAGTAAGAGTGCTTTTAACATAGCGGAGTATGCGTAAAGCAGCAGTAAGGTGGGGCTTGTGAGGATTGCTCACAAATTGGCTAACGGTATGAACTGCATGAGAAATATCAGGTCGAGTCATAGTTAAGTAGAGCAAACTACCAACTATCCGTCGAAAAATAGAGGGGTCATCCAGGGGAGGGCCATCCTCCATACTGAGTTTGCTGTTTAATTCCATCGGCGTATCAAATGTGTGAGCATCATCAAGTCTTGCTGAAGTGATCAAATCGGTAGCATATTTACGCTGATGGACGCGAATGCCTGATTTGGTACGCAAAAACTCAAGCCCTAAAAAGTAGGTGAGAGGACCAAGATCCTTTATTCTGAAGTGGCGAGTGAGATGGAGCTTGAGGTTTGTAATTCCAGAAACATCATTCCCACTGATAATCATATCATCAACGTAGACTAAAAGGAATGTGTAACCCTTCGGTGTACATCTAAGAAATAGTGAACTGTCAGAATGACTCTGACGAAACCCAGCTTAAAGAATTGCTGCCCGGAATTTATCAAACCAAGCCCTGGGAGCCTGCTTAAGTCCATAAAGAGATTTTCGCAACTTGCAAACATGCTGAGGAGGACAAGCATATCCCCGAGGAGGTTTTAAGTAGACAGTCTCTTTCAAGTCGCCATGAAGAAAAGCATTTTTGACATCCATTTGCCATAGAGGCCAGTTGCGGGTTGCAGCGATACAAAGGAGAGTACGAACGGTGGTTATTTTAGCCACCGGTGCAAATGTTTCTTCATAGTCAATGCCATACTCCTGCTTGTAACCTTGCGCAACCGATCTGGCTTTGTAGCGATTGAGACTCCCATCAGAGTTAACTTTTACATAGTAGATCCATTTACTGCCAATCGGGCTTTATTGGTTTGATGGTAGACTTTCTTCAGATGAGCCCACATATCAGCTGCAGTCGTGTAGGCTTGAAGAGCCACCGCAAGAGAAGGATCAATAGAGTTAAGGATCCAAGTTACGACCTTAGCATTTTCTTTGGACCAGGTGGCTAGGCCTTTGGAGTCAGTAGTACTTGTAATCTGAGGCCTAGGTATAGATCCATCAAGATAACCAAAAAGGCCCTGTCCTTCTACAAAGTTCCTTAAGTGGAAGGACCAGGACATATAGTTTTGCCCATTGAATTTAATTGGGATTACGTCGTACTTGTCCATTTGCAATAATGTAGTAGGCAAAAGAGCAAAACAGTAGAAGAAAAATAGGTGTTCTGATCTGCTATTTGAACCAAAAGGGTGAATACAGCAGTATTTATATCAACAGTGCACTTATCAAAGCATCAACCAGCACTGATCAATTTTTAATCAGCCTTAAGTAGTCATAAGTAGCATCAACAACATATAGCAGCACTAGTAGAGGAGATCAGAGAAGTAGCAGAGGCTTCCAAGCAGAAACAGCCTACACAGTGCAAAATTTGCACTAAAACAGTCCAGACGAACTGAAAAAAGGAGGTGGGATCCTTGCGTGGGGCCCACAGAGGGGTCTGATTGGTGATCAGATCAGTAGTTAAGGACCAGTATCCAATTTCGTTTCCAGCAGTTCAAGTTTCATCCAGATCCGATCATAATCAAGGATTTTGTAGGGCTGTGATGAAAACTATTTAAAGAAAGTGAAATATCACAAGATGGATCAAATCACCTACCTCTGATCTTTGAAAAATGCTGAAAAAATCTCCAAAATAACGAGGGATGGACGACCAATGCTGGAAGGAAAGTTGTGGATTTCGAGATGATCGCAGGTGGGCCACTATGATCGCAGTGAAGACACAGTACGTTATCACCTGTGTTTTGCTCCCAGAAGACACAGATCCTTGATCTGTGTTGCTATGACGATGAGATGAGATCTCCAAGGTGTTATGGCTCTGATACCATGTAATAATATGTAGTGAGGGAAGGAGGAAGAGATGAGAGTTGGAGAGAAAACTGATACCTCAAAGTGAGGATTGTTTTTGTATTTATCATTACATTATTCCCTAATCAAGGGCCCTAAACATCCTAATCAGTACAATCATAATAAAGAATAATCAATCTCCTAATCTAAACAAGGGAGTAAATAAGATACAAATCAGCAACATAATCTAGGCTGATCCCACACGTGGGATATTATATACAGCTGTGTACAAGCCCTTAATGGGCTGGGCCTAGTGGGCCTAAGTCACATTATCTTCTACAAGCAGGCACCCTCACTTCAATAATTTCACTTAGAAATTGATTTTCAAATTCAACATCACAGTAAATTCTTAATATTCTAGATGTGAGGAGCATTGTAAAAAATTTAGGCATCATTGTATAATTGCAAATGAGGTACTTCCAAACAGAAGAGATGATGGATCAAAGAATTTCATGTATGTAGAAGTTCAGAAAGAGTCCCTAGCAAACCAACAAACTCATTACATGAAATTATGAGGAAGGACACAAACATGGTTTTCAATACGTTAGTGAGAAAAGTACAACTCATTAGGCTGAACCCAGATAGATGGGATGAGGCTTCGATGTTGATGGTAGAAATTTTAAGTCATCTCTGTTGACTAAGAAACTTTTAAACGAACCAACCAGGTTTTGTTTAACATTTGGCTTAGTGCTTCTTTAATTATCTCTAATAAGATGGGAAATATGCCCGTAGGGATTGGTCCGGCCCAAAGGGCTCCGTTATAAAAAAAAAAAAAAAAGATGGGAAATTGTTACCTTTCAAAAATAAATAAATAAATAAAAAGGGAAATCAAGGGTTTTCTTGGTTCAATCTTCACGGTGCCCCAAAGAAGCCTCAGGATTCCGGAGAGCTATTTATAATAATTGAATTTTCTGCTGATGCTAGTCCACCTTGGTCTATTTCATTGAGCCCAGACCAGCATCCCCATTGTTCTTAGATCGTGAAAAGGCTCCAATGTATGCTGTCAGAATGCTTCTCTAGATCTAGTTGAGTAGGATATAGAACATTTCTCTAGAATTGAGGCACTTACTAGTAACAAGAACCCCATCTCAAACTTGATGGCCATAAAATTAGGGCACACTGAGGGTATATATCTGCGTAAAGCTTTGATGTAGGGACATGGCCAAAATCTTTGTTAGGATTTTGTTTTGTTTTGTTTTTTTATTTTTATTTTTGGCTACCTAAATCTTTGTTAGGATTTTATAGAAACTACCTACGAAACATATTGGCTAGTAATATCTAATGGTTAAATGGCCTTCTTTTTATGGAATTAAAACAATAAATGAAGCTCCCATGCGACTGGAAAGGTTTTCCTTGATAATGGAAATACTTCAAGAAAGGCATAATATTTTCTCTTTTATATCCTCCCGTAATTGGAAGAAGTGAATAGGAAAAACCTCTAGTTCTAGGGTTCCATCTCCACTTTATTCAAATGTGATCGTCCTAGTTTCCAAAGCAAATCCCTTATTGCACGAATTAGCTTTCTTTACGAATGAGGAGTAAGAATAACTTATCCAACTAAAATATCCCTGCCATTTCCTTCATATATAGTAACTGAAAGAAATCAGTTATTGTTTCGTTAGATCATCCATTGTTTCCAAAGTCCAACCAATACCCCTTTTTTTAAGGCACTGGGTGTCGTTACCTTCTCATCAACAATATAGTAAGAGAGGATTTGGTGTTTATGTGACCTTATTTCAACTTTTTGTTAATGGTAACTTATAAGTTTCTTTTTTTTTTTTTTTTTGAATGATTGATAACTTATAGTTTTATTGGAGTTTTTCCCCTCATGGGACTCCCACACAGAGCTTGTGCTGAAATTTGAATCTCCCCCGTTCAGTGGGGAATGGGGATGCAAAATCCTGCATAAAACTAATGTGCGAGTCATGTAGGGGAGAAAAGCTTATTTTAGTAATGATAGACAGACAGAGATAAGAGAAAAATACTGGATAGCTATCAAGTTATCAACAAAACCAAGTACAAAAGAAAATAGGAAAATACCGCACAAGGAGTCCAAGCAGACTCAAGAAAAGAAAAACCAAAGTACGCTAAAGCCAAACTAGGATGCCCAACACCCTCCTCGCAAGCTTGTTTAGGTCCTAGTTTGCATTCCTTTTAACATGGATGAAGGAAGCACCAAGACATCTGGCTAAGCCAACTACCTCTTCCACTACATCAGTGAATCTCCACAGAGCCTTGCCATAGGTCGAAGCCCATCAGATAGCACAAAAAGAGTCACCTTCCCAATAAGCTGACGAATGTCCAAGCTGAGGAAGGAAGCCACCTCATTTTGACTCCTCATTATGGTGGCCAAAGAGATGTCTCTAACTTAGGTAGGATGGATGCCCAAGAAGCTATATAGAATCTGAACTTATCCACCGAAGCTTCCACCATAGAAGATCTCTCAAAGAAGCTCCTATTTATTTCTTTTCAAATAACCAGATGACAATAAGAACTGATAACTTCCACATGGCTCCCCTAGATGATCCCACTATCGATCTCCATGCTTCAAATAACGGGTAAAGGCTAGAAGGGAGAACCCAGTTGCATCCAAACCATTGAAGAACTGATGACCAAAGTACTTGAGTGGTCTAGCAGTTAGCATGAAATGGTCATCTCCCAAAATTGCTAGGAAAAAAAGTCCCATGAAAATGCATTTGGACCTAGCGCTCTTCCACCTACCAAATCAGATATCCCATCCTTGACCTTTTCTTGTTCAAATTTCCGCTCCAACCAATCTGCATTGTGGGCCCAATAGTTTTGAATTCCAAATTATTCAAGCCTGTGCAATTCCAAATTTCCCTTGAATATAATGTTCTTGAAGAAATCCGAGACATGCTCTATGACCTCTTCCCTATTTCAAATTGGGTAGCGCAAAAATCGAGATTCTATTTGGGTGGTTCCTAGCCGAAGCCTTTAAAAAATTTTGTATTTTCACTGCAACTTGTGCTTCCACTTCATCTCCTCTTTCCTGATTTTCTTTTGCAATTGTTACTTGAGATGCTAACTCTGTTACTTGTCATCTAAAAGAAGCTGACCTTGCTCTTCCTATCTGTCAAGCGCGCATTTCTCATGTGTAATCTTGGTTTTGCCCTTCTCATTAGTGCATGAGTGCTGCTGTTGCTGCTGTCTTGCCCATTCTTTAATTTTCAATTTTAAGAGCTTCAACTTCATTGCCGATTGAGAGCTCGACCCCCCTCACCCTGATATTCCTCCACCAAGCTTGAATAATAGCTAGGAAATCTCATCTTCAAGCCAACTAAGATCAAACTTGAAAGCCGGACCCTATCTTTCACTATTTGAATCCAGAAGGATCAGACAGTGATTTGAGGTCAGCTTTGAAGTGATAGCTGACAAGCATGAGGATACAAACGTGGCCAGTATCTAGATAGAAGCAATCCACCCAATTTACAATTTACATTTTTTTTTTTTTTTTTACAATTTACTTTTTGACGTGTCTACCCATCAACGTGGCCACTGTCTAGATAGAAGAAATCCACCCAATTCTTTCATTGTTTTTTTCCCTTAGTCCTTTTCTTTTAAACACTTAAATTCTACCGACCTTCAACCCGACTTACTTTCTATTGCACTATTTATGTATTGATGCAGGCCAGACCCATGGTTGGCCAGCCAACTGGCCCCACCCACAGGCCAAAAATTTTCAGCAGAAGGCCCATTAAAAAGAAGATTCCAGAATGTGCCTGATTTCCAGATCGTTTCTCTGAATTATTCTAGCCTATTTTTAGTAATAGCTAAAATGAAAATATTCTCCTGCACTATGCGCACAAGCACACAACACATCTGCACCATCCCTGGAGTGGGATCAACCACTGCACATGCATTTGTGCGGTCACAGTGTGCTGTGCGCTTGCCATAACTAAAATTTCGGAGATTATTTAGTAAGTGGATTTTATTTGATTTAGAAGTAGATTTTGTTCAGAAGTGTTTCCAGATTAGGATTAGGACTCTAAACTCTATATAAAGGATTGTAATCCCTCAAGGATCAATTGATTGATAAATAAAATTCTCTCGAGTTTTCTCTCGGTTATTGTCTTTGGTGTGAAACCAAGACTGCTTGGATCTTCGATCCCTAAGCTTCGGCTTGGAGAATAGTCTTTGGCTACTCTTCCCCTACCCATGCTGCTTCCTTTATGAGTCTGCATATTCATTCACTTGTAACCAGGACTAATCAAATCTGAAAGGGGCTAGCCCCTGTACTTCATGCTAAGAATCCCTCAGTGTGAAGCGATGATTAGAAGAGGGCGGCTAGCTGCACCATATTCTGATAAATCACATCACTCTGTAGAAATAACAACTTATCCAACCTTGCAATAAAAGGTTTATACTGATTATGAGATCTTGTGAACCCCACCCCACCCCTCCCTTTCTCTCTCTTCTTCCTCTTCCCACCACCAACCCCAAGATATCAGATGGGTAGAAAATTACATGACAAATCAAGCTATACAGCATTGTTTTCTAATTGATTCCGATTCCGGGCAAGTCCTTGAATCAATGTTTTAGAACCGAACAGACTTGGCATCAAATTGGTGAATGCTGTGGTTTGTCACACCATGTCTGCTGGTGGGTATTCAATTGAAGTGCGACATCAACATCTATCATACTCTAAAACAAGGGGAATAAGTATAGTGAGAAGAGAGCGGCACATGCCCCTCTAGGTAAGACTATATGTACCTCTTACTCTTGGTAAATCTGTGATTACATTACCGATGGAAAGAGACTATTCATTTTTTTTTTTTTTTTGAAACGTTATTTTCATTTTACACACTTTAAATGCTATTTTATTAGACAACATAATTCATATATTGAGATTTTCGTTATCTATTGTATAAAATAGAAAGTTAACTAGGGCGTGACATATCCTGTCATACCATCTTCCGTCACACCTCTATCTTTGTGTGTGTAATTTTTACACGTTTCTTCCTTAAATCCATCCTTCAATTGAACCTCCTAAAATTCCTCACTATGTAACTTCTAAAACATTTATTAATATCTAAGATTGATTAATTTGAGAAAGTTGTTTTGGTTACTGATCAAATTCATAATAAAAAAGGTATAGTGTATTTGGCTTCACATTTCTATCCTAATTGTTCTTCTTCTTTTTCCATCCCGAGCACCACTATCTTTTGTGTGTGTGTTAGTGGTTTTTTTTTTTAAGGTTTTTTTTGTTTTTTCGTGCTGCGATCGCATGATAGTAACCATACGATTAAGGGCTTCAAAGTTTAATGAGTATATATGAAATATGTATTGCCATTCATTACTGGGACCCTAATGAGATTTCCATGAATTATGATAATTAAATCATTTTCAGTATAGAGCCATATGCTAATCCATGACAATATATGACTAGACTGTGGATGGACATGTGCCGATATGCACATAGACATGTGCCAAGAGAGTTAAACGAGGAAGCAAACGCACAAGCAAAAGTGGGAGCAGCAACCATCTTTGAGTGTTGCAAATGATATTTCTGCTTCACAATGGGTCCATAAACTTCAGATGGTTTTTTTTCTCTCTCTCGGTACCTTCTATTATTTGACCAAACCAAACCAAACCAAGCCTTTTCCCACTAGGTGGGGTCGGCTCTATGGATTTGACGACGCCAATCAAATCTGTTTAGGGCCATGTCCTCCGTTAGATCCATGTAGGCAAGGTCATGTTTAATAGTTTCTTTCTAACTTCTCTTGGGTCTCCCTCTCCCTCTCCTACTCCTGGCAATCTCTATGCCTTCACACCTTTTAACAGGTGCTTCCATTGGACGCCTTCTAACATGGCCAAACCATCTTAGTCGATTTTCTCTCATTTTATCTCCAATCGGTGCTATTCCTACTTTGCCCCTAATCTCCTCATTCCTAATCCTATCTCTCCTTGTGATCCCGCACATCCATCTTAGCATTCTCATCTCCGCAACTTCCATCTTCTTAACATGATTATGCTTTACTGCCCAACACTCTGATCCATATAACAATGCTGGTCTTACCGCCACCTTATAATACTTTTCTTTAACCCTGAGGGGGACTTTCCGATCACACAAGACCCCCGAAGCACTCCTCCATTTGGTCCACCCGGCCTGAATCCTGTGACTTACATCAGTATCAATCCCTCCATCCTATTGCACCATCGATCCAAGGTACCTAAAGTTTTCTTTCTCTACAATCTTTTGTGTGCCTAAACTTACTTCTATGTTACCAAGTGTCCTACTTTGGCTAAACTTGCACTCTATATATTCCGTCTTGCATCGACTTAGCCTAAACCCTTTTGTCTCTAACGTTTTCCGCCATACTTCTAGCTTAGCATTCACTCCTTCTCTCGTCTTATCTACTAAAACAATGTCATCTGCAAATAGCATACACCACGGCACCTCATCCTGAATATGTCTTGTAATCTCATCGATAACTAGGGCAAACAAGTACGGGCTTAACGCTGAGCCTTGGTGTAGACCAATCGTGATAGGAAACTCCTTAGTCTCTCCACCAGTCGTCCTTATAGATGTCACGGCTCTATCATACATATCCTTTATCGCCTCAATATATGCGACACACACTCTTTTCTTTTCCAGTACTCCCCATAGAATCTCCCTAGGAACCCGGTCATAGGCCTTCTCCAAGTCAATGAACACCATATGTAAATCTCTCTGGCCTTCTCTATACTGTTCCATTAACCTCCTCAAGAGAAAGATAGCCTCCATGGTTGATCTCCCAGGCCTTCTATTATTTGACCATAAAAAAAAATTTCATTGCTCAATGAACCTCCCTCTCTTTTTGACCTTGACCATAATATAATTTTTTACCACTCAAGGAACCTCTCTCTCTTGGTACCTACCATCATTTGACCCTAATAAAATTTCTCACCACTGAAGGAACAAAGGTGTTTCATTCAAGTGCCAAATGTCACCGTTCAAAAAGCAAAGGCATTTCATTCAAGTGCCTGTTTAAGCCAGACGCGGATTGCCGCACAAGTCCATGCATCCTAAAATTGAGGGGGTGGAACTGTTTGTCATGTTTGCCAAAGCACACCATATCATCCATGAAAACTGTAGAATGAACAGCTTATTGCCATTCTATTTGCTGCTTGTCTGAACTATTCTGTCCATTAATGAGGGAATGCATTCATTCCATTAGATTAAAATAAATAAATAAATAAACAAACAGCAGAAAAGTAGCACACAGTTGGTATTGTTGTGTCAAATGCTCAAATTCTACCTTAAAATCCTTCTTGAACCCTCAGCTGGTGCCACATAAGTAACCTCAACTGATGCCCACCACCTCTTGTTGACATATCATATGATAAAGAGACATTGCATGAGTAGGTCTCCTTATTGTCTTTTCTATATCATTCTGCTGTAAATCTGTATCTTAGTACTTGCTACCAATTCCAGTAAAATGTTATGCTAAGCTAGTTGATCTCTAACTGAACAGGTGAAGAACCCGACAGCCCGTGTTGAACATGAAGCCAGCACCTATAAAATTGGTGAAGATCAGCTATTCTATTTTGAGCAAAGGGGTATTGACCATGAAAAGGCTGTTGCAGCTATGATTGGTGGGTTCTGTCGGGAGGTCTTCAATGAGCTCCCACTAGAGTTTGCAGCTGAAGCTCATGAGCTCATGAGCATTAAGCTTGAGGGATCTGTTGGGTAGATCACAATTACTTGGATATTTTGATGTTGCTTTGTCAATATCTCCTTGCCATGAATCTTGTTGTGATCGTCCTGAAATGCTGCTGCTTGTATGTATGAATCCTTTAAAAGGATATGTTTCAATATATAAATGCATTCAATATTCGTAGCTCTTCGAAAAAAAATAAAGTAAGAGGTCTACAATAATACTCTTCTTCGTATGTGTTTACGAAATATGTTTTTTAACCATTGCTGTGGGACTGAGGATTCAATGTGGTATTCGACGTAAGTAATTAGGCCCCCGAATGAGGGAATGCAATTAGTTTATATAAATACAAATGCTGTCGACAACTGAAACATGGTTGTATCACCTCTTCAGTGGTTGAGCTTGCAAGCATTCTCTGGAAACCAATTCCAGAGAATGCTGTATGGTGTTTCAGGTTTACAGTGCTGATCCCTGGGAGTAGAGATCAATGTGATAAAGGCCTGCTTGCATAGTTGTACCCTTTCTGGTAGGAGTTTCTCCTTTAAATGAGCCTTCAAAGTACATCTGATGCTATACAGTTTGATTCGAGGATTGGGATTTTTTTTTTTTTTTTCATATTTTCCAACTGTAGTTGTCAATGTCATCTCCATTGGAAGGCCTATAGTTAAATTCCCAATTTTACTAAATCAGGGAACCCATCGTTGGATAAAAATAAATTAAAATGAAAAAATCAGAGAATTTACAGAATTTGTCGATGCATTAGCTATGGTGGGAGGGCCCATTATTGTTTTGAGAAACATTTTTAGGGTCCATCTGGTTGGGAAACATTTAGGCTTGGGGATCATCCCAGGGTGCTCCGCTGGAGTGATCCATGCTGGAAAGCCGGCTGCTGGTGCTAGGGATCAGCCCCTGGCACTTTAAGGTTAGCCGGGATGCGATCAGCCCCTTAGCTGGGATGCCGTTTACCACTGAGCTATCCCGTGGTTCTCGACTTTAGTTGAACTTAGTTACATTATATCTAAATTAAAATTTTTATTACCTCGCTTTTACTTAAAAAAAATAATAATTCATGAGATGTATGCCCATTGATGGGGAGAGTGGAACATACACCTTGACTAGGATGTACTCCTCAGACATGCCTCACACCAGGAATGGTAAGCCCCAATCCAGGCCGTGTACCTTCGATTCCTTTGATAATGTCATTCTACTGCTGTTCTCTGTTCTTTAATTGTACACTTGTGTCTCCTCAAAATATTCAAGCTATCTAAAGAGGCAACCAAAAATGGAAAGTAGTGGGACATGAATAAAAAGAAAGAGACTATAAACTAGACAACTGATATCCGTGGATCTGACTACCCTTAGACCAGCCAATAAGGCTTGAATTTGAGTTTGGAAAGAATTGGCTTGGTCCAAATTCTCCGCCAAGGATGATGAGGACCTGTAGAACTGAGATGGATAGATTAGTACAGGCTCCTTTTATAGGGGGCGTTTGTTTGCAAGAGTCTTGAATGGATATCATGTTATTTGAAATCTTTGAAAGGCATGTGAATGGTTGTTTCCTAAAATTTAGATATCCCCATATGGTTCATGAGTTCTCAAAAATCTAGCAGCTTCCAAAATGCCAAATGGGTACTAACAGCATTTGCAATCAGTACATATCCTCCTCTAGACACAGCTTCTCAGAATTCCAGCAAACAAATAGACAGTACACATTTCCATTTCCGAAGGTTTAAGGCCCCATCAAAGTATATCTTGACCTCCTTGAGGTAAGGATAAAATGTGATCTACAATTGTAGTAGACTACTGATTGAATAATTCAATCCTACTGTAACTGTTCAACATCATTGATAATAAATTATTGTATTGTAGAAGTTATGTTTAGTTTAGTATAGTAGGTATAAGCCAATAAAGATAACGGGATAGAACTGTCAGCCATTGAATCCATCTATTATGGAGCATTGATACCAACCCTCTCAACAATAACCAAAATGCCAATTGATTGAAGATAATAGATTTATGTTGCAGAAGGACCAGCCCTAACCTTCCATCTCCTGATCCAAGTGAGGTACCCTTGAAAGTGGAGTGTGAAAATACCATTGGGGTGGGAAGTCGCAATTAGTTGGCATAGGAATGGCAAATGAACCTCCAAACGAGACTATTGTCTAGCTAGTTAAGTGTTTGCCGATTCCCGCAAGTATACGGTTGTCTCAAGTAATATGGACTATGGAAGTCCGAATATCATTCCCACGAGAATCGTTACAAGGAAAATAACAATGATCAATGAAAAGGAATATCAACTCAAATATAGCAAACAAATGTAAATGGAGATAACAAAAACAATGAAAATACTAATCAAGATAATAACAATGGAAATAAAAGAATGCAAACTAAAAGAAAACGAGAAACTAGATAACAAAGAGATGTTAAAAATAGAAAAAAAAAAAAAACCCTCAAGTAAGAACAAACCAATAACAAGATTAGTAACAAATAATAACAAAGTTAATAACAAAAACAAAATGACAAGGTTAATACAAGAACAATGGAGCAATGTTAGACAAATCAAGTGAATAAGTGTGAAAATAAGTGAAAGTTCAAGATAAAAAGAAACTAAAAGCATCCATGAAAACTAACTAATAAGGAGAACAAGATAGAAAATGGGTGGATAGAGATAAAAATAAAGTGTGCTAAAATAGTGTAAAATCAAAAGGGGAATAAAAACAAACATATAGAAGGTAAAAACAAATAAGCTAATGGATATGATGGTGTGATAAAGAAATAGAGTGTGAGAATTAAAACAAATGAATAAGTATGTGGAAATGTGAATACAATCAAACTAAAGTAAGTAAAATAAGCAATAAGTAATACTAATGGATAGATTGAATCATCTAGAATTCACTAAGTAACACTAATCCAACACTAATGCTCTTCTCTTTTCCCAAACAAATACTCAAATCTAATAACAAATCAATGCTTAGATTTGAAAAATATAACTTTCAAGATCTAAGATAGAAATTAACAATCTAATAGCTAAGACTTTCTTTCATTTATAAAAGAAAAGATTCCTAATGACTATCTATCAAAAGTAAGCATAAACCATCAAAAGATATTAGCTCTTAAGCATGATTTATCAAACCTAAGCATAGATAGTAAAAAGAATGCTAAAAAAGAAAATAAGCATGGAAGGTAGCACATTGCAATGAAGAAAAATCTATTTTAGCAGGTTAAGCACATAAACAAAGGGAATTAAGAGCATAAGCAAAAGGAATAGTATTAATTTAGCTTTATCTAAAAGATCAAATCAAATGATTAGCCACCCATTGGAGAAGACAAAGCTTTCATTACAAATCTTCAAATTTTACAAAGCTTTCCTCACTTCCTCTCTACAAGAGCTCTCAATTACATGAATAGCTTAAGTAAAGAGGAGGAGGCTCTCCTTACTTGTGTGTGTAATGCCTAGAGCTCCCTTTCTTATATAGAAACATTTTCCTTACTCTATTTTGGTTTCTTTTCGATGTGGGACTTCATAAGAATTGAAATATGAACATATAAATGTGATCCCATGTATTGACCTAATTTTGTCATTTCTTCATCCAATTGTCTTCCAAACTTATCATTACTCTCTTTAACTCTTGAATCTCAACTTTAATATTCAAATTAATCTTCAATTAACACCTACAAAGAGAAATTAACAAAATTGAGAGTATTTTCGAACATATTTCGTATGAAGGCCATTGGAACTCATATAAATGCATACAAATGACCATCTATAATGGAAAGATATGAGCAGAGCATGATGGGGAGGAAATTTATTATTTTTCTACTAAAAATAGTGTTTTGAGTTCTTTTATCTTTGAAAACTCATAAAATAACACTATGAAAATGTCTCTTTTTTGAACTCAACATTAAGGACATGTGTATAGTGAGTGTGGGAGTGCGAGTTGGGCCTAGGAATTGAGGCACTGATTTTATCCTCGCTCTAAGGGACTGAAATGTTTATTACGATTCTCCTACAACATGCAAATAACACACTTATTCCAATTAAATATTCAAGATATATATAATACAATCAACAGGTGAGGTCCATTCCTCTCTAGCAGCTGGGCCTAAGGTCCAAGAGGCTCCCTAAAGATATGCAGAATTGAAGAAGCCTCTTTGATATGGGAGTATGCAGTATACATAGAGTTGCAAAAGCTTGCAAAGATACTTGTGATAAACACCAATTAAAAGGAGATCTGATATGGTGTAAAGAAAGTACTCGTGCAATGAAATTTAAAGTCTTGTGATCAACGACCCTCGTTCTCTATCTCAACCCCTCCTCTTTTTATGCATCTCAACCCGAACCTAATCCGGACTGTTCAATTGACATGTTATTCCATAATCTGAGGCTTTGATTATGAATTTATTTTCCATTCAAGTCAGTATGTCTTGGGATAAATTTTTTTTATTGCTGATGAGGGTGTCCGGCCTCTTTTAGAATCAACTATTCTAAAGGCATGTAAAGTCCTTGCCTCCCCTACACACCGTGTAAATCAGGCTTTTGCTTGGGCAAGTTCCCTAGGAGGAGTGCGCGAGTTCAAAACTTCAACCTCCGGCTAAGCCGTGAACCTAACCAACTGCGCTATCCCTTGGGGTTATTCTTGGGGTAAAAGTGAACCTAGATAATAGTGATGTAGAGTTCAAGAATCATGGTGCTGGAAAGGTGGTTATATCTTCGGAAGCATAAGATCTAGATAAATTCAAGCCGTCCATCATTAAGTTCCATGATTAGGGTGCCCATCCTAGCTCTAGTTCATGCGAAGTGAAGTAGATGGGATTACTTTGAGATTGACAATGTCAGATATTCTCATCCGAGTGCTTGATTCTACTTGATCTATAGCTATGGGTGTAAAAAAAAAAACCGAAAAACCGCCTACCCGACCTAAACGACATTGAATAACCGTGTTTCACGGTTTCAATTACGGTTACAGTTATTAAAATTGAAAAACTGTGCTTCACAGTTTGGTTTCGATTTTCATTCTCAACTCACAGTTATTAATCGAACCAAACCGTAAAATACGAATCGGTTAACCATTTTTCCAAAATATACAATTAAACGAACCATTGCACCCCAGTTTAAAAGTAAGAAGAAAAAAAAGATGAAATGGGGTATTGTGTAATTTTATAACTTAAATAATCCCTTTTTAACTTTTGAGTCCGAATCGTTGGAACAAAAAACAAAAGAGGAAAAAGTGAAGGATCAACGATGTGTTTGCTAGAAAAATGCACTTTATTATTTCATTTGTCTATGTGAACATTTTAATACACCTTTGATATTTTGGAATTATGGAAGTTATTATCTAGGATATTTGGTTTTGACTTTTAAACTTGTATTTTGCATTTTGACCAAAAAAATGTATTTTAAGTGACAATTAACCATAATGGAACCGTCTAATACGGTTAACCATAGTTTGGTTTCTTAATGGTTTGTTTAGGGTACGATTACGGTTATGATTTTTAAAAAATAAAAATCGTAAAATACGGTTCGATTAACGATTTTTTCAAAACACATCGTTAATCGAACCGTTATACCCCTATCCATAACAAATCTTCAAGTTTGTAGCGATTGGTTCTTCAGTGATTGGGGTATTTACCATGCCAAAGACTTGCAACATATATTAGAAAATGAAAATGTTCTTTTACAAGCTGGACTGCACATTTCTTTCATTATGTTCCCTGATCAAGGTGTCCATACTAGCCCTAGCCATTGATCATGCTAAGTGAATTAAACCGGATTGATCTCAAATAGAAAATATTTATTCATCTTCACATCAAGTGCTTGGTTCTACTTGATACACAACTCATCTTCAAGTTTTTAGCAGACAATTCTTCTCTGAATATTGCTCCCTTTTACCACGCCAAAGACTGTCAACTTGTACCAGAAGGAGAAATGTTCTCCTACAAGCTATGGAACCCACTTGGGCCCACCTTTGATCAGTAAAAACCTTCTAATAATTTTGTCATTCCATGATCTAGCATCATGTCTAATTTCACACTCATTGAACATTCACTCATTGTTGGATTGAATCCAAAAAAAATCTACAATTAAGATGGCCGTTAAATCAAGGACTAGGATAATTTTGGTGGAGCTGTTTTTCTCAGAACCCTCTCATGGGTATGCTTTGAAGAGAACGTTCTCCCTAGAAAATATGGCATGCAAAATACATCCATGCATTATGATGATGCTAATAATTAACTTTGGTAGAGTCCACTTCACTACACATGGTAGAAGTGGGGCACCACATGATGAAAATACGGTTGTTCACCCAATTATACATTTATACACAATACAAGTGGCCCCCTCAAGGAAACTGCCTGCCTTGACAAGGTGTACTTGGTTTCTCTGCCTCAAGTTACCTGACACAATCATTTTTTTTTTTTTAAATAGTTGCAAGGCCCACCCACAATTCCATTAATGCTTCACCATCAGATCTGATTTGGTGGGCCAGGTGATTATACACAGGGCATCTTTTTGTGAAGGGACTGTTCACCTGGTCCATTTATTCACCTATCTTCTAAACACCCATTACTGGTACTCATGAATCGAATCAGAAGCCTTTAATGGTCGATGATCCGGGGATAGAAAGTTGACCATCTTGCCCTATACTTTATTCACCCATCGTGTCAGCAAATGTACCTTTACATGGGTTCAGTGGTCTTTTTATGCTACATTGAGGGTTTGGTGGTGGACCACCATTTTCTACATATAGTAGCCACCAACCATATGGTGTTTACAACCCCAAGAGGTTGGCCGAGTGGTCAGGACCACGGTTCCTCTCTCTTCCGGAATTAGCCCATGTTTGACATCTCTATTTCATGCCTCTATTTCTCTAAATGTCTAAATTGGACAGAGGTTTAAACAATTAGAGCGTTTGGCATAAGATTCTAGACTCTATCCGCTTTAGACATTTAGAGGCAAATCCTTTAAAATCCAAATGCTCCAAAAATGGGTAGATGAGAAATAGAGCTTTTGGGTCTTAAAATATAGAGGCGATGTATTTAAAATAGATTCGTGCGTTATCAAATGCGTTTTTTTTTTAATTCAAGCCTCTTTTTTTATGGCTCTTTTTTTAATGGCTCTATTTTAGATGGATCTATAAAAAAAAGAGTAGAGATGCCAAACAAGCCCTTAGAGGTCTTGGTATCGACTCCCGGTTCCCCCTTCTTCAGGAATCGAAGATTGAGTCCACTAGTGCTACCACCTAGGGGCCAAAGGGGTGTTTACCCGGCTTCCCTCTGGGCCTGGAGGGATTAGTCCTTCCCAAAGGGTTGGGAACCCTCCAATAGCAAAAAAAAAAAAAAAAAACACATGGTGTCTACTATCAGAAATCCTTTTGTCTATCATCTGTTTGTCTGGTCCTTTTGAGTTTTGTATTGCATGTTCCTCTTCTATAATCTCATTGTCTGCTCACTTTGAGTTTTCTATTGCTTCTTCTTCCACTTTGCCTTTAATGTCAGTCTCATACACATATTTTTGGGAAGATTCATCTTTTGTTAAGACATGAGTGTTGAGCATATTTGATATATGATCAAAATTAGAGGCATTGAGGGAAACTCCTAATTATGCCCGGGTAGGGGGTGGGCTGAGGGGTTATTAGACTACCGCTTCCTTTTTCTAAACATAAGTGAGGGTTGGATGGGTTAACCCTAATCTAACCGAGTTTTTTCGGGTCAGATTGGATGGGATTAAACTAACCCATGACTGCCCCATATAACATGCATGGGTCAGATATCGGTTTGGTCAAATTTTGCCTAATCCTATATATAAGATAATCATGGGTGCAATCAGGAAATTTTGTTTGGGAAGCCGCTTCTGAGGATGTGTGGTTGCATTGTAGAACCCATGGACACCACAGACATGGGCTAGTTAGGTATATTGGATGGAATCATTGGTGGCAAATGGGATAGGATGGACAGAGGCTTGCAAGTTGAGGCATGGCCCATATCCTGTTAATTAGATAGCTTGAATGACTTGCATAAGAGTATATGCCATGATTTCCTGACCTCATAGGACCTATAGAACAAGCAAGCATTTTTTTTTTCTTCACAAAACATCTTCATTCAAAAGATCAAGGAACAAAAAACATTACCAACCCAACCAGCCCAGAAAAACAACTTGCGACACAAGGGTGTGTCTATGTAGCTAGAGTTGCCGCGGAAAAGGAGTGAGATGGCGTCTTTTTTTCCGGCGCCTTTGTTTGGCAACCACAATTCCACGGTTAGGGTTGCAAATGGGTATCCGATTCTCCGATTACCTGAATGTTCTGATTAGGGAAAAATCGGTTGGAACTCATTTTAGGTTACAATTCATAAATGAGTCCGGGTCCTAAACCTAATTTGGGTTCCGACTGATAAACGGGTCTGTCTTGGATCCATATAGGTTCCGACCCGTGGACCTAGGACTCAACATGTGAGTTTTTGATATTGCAAATTGTACATCAGAATAAACTCTCTTTTTTTTTTTCACATTTTATGTATAATACTGGAGGTAGTAGACTTATGCACTGTTATAAGTTGAAACTTATTTTAAGAAAAAATAAAAAAATGAAGAGAAATTAGAACCAATTTTGGAACTAGATCCGGTCCTCTAAGTGGACTCAGTTCCAGAACTACATCCGAGTTCTTCTATCGGAACTAGGTCTGGAACTAACAAAACAGGTTCTGAGTCAAAATCAGATCCGAAATCGGAACCGTTATTTAGAAACTGGTCCGAGTCCGAATCCAGGTCCAATATGGTTCCGATCCAAAACCATTCCGTTTGCAACTCTATCCACGGCTCTAAGGTTTCTATCACCTTGTCGGCCCGTTGTTTAACTCCGGAGAAGATCTGGGATTCCCACCTCCCGTGGTTGGAAAGCAAAGAAATACACGCTGCTCTTGCACAAACGTACCCTAAATGCCAAAGAACACCAAAACAAAAGCCTAAGAACTCCCAAGCCACAAAAACTGAACCAGATTGCTCATAATTAACAAGACAGTGAGTCGCCATACAATCAGTGGGTTAGATGGGGGTCTGGTTACATGAAAATGCAAGTCGGGTCAAGGTGCCACCCTTTTGGTCCCAAGTGGGCCTCTCTAATGAGGACTGCACTTTACGTGTGTTATTTATTTATTGGTAGCATGACTTGAAAAACCTCAAGGTTGCAGAGGGGTTGAATCCGGCGTAGAACCATTGTAGATTTAGATATTGATTTATTCTCTATGGGTTGGATCCAGCTCCAATGCGGTTCTTATGTGTTGGTGCTAGGTCTGTAATCAACTAAAAAGATGAAAGTTAAGTTTAAAAATCTGAATCAAATGACCTAAAGTAGAGCTTTGAAATATACAAGTGGATGATTCAAACTAGAGAAATCCCAGGGACAGACGCCCCGGGACAAGCGGCGGACAGTCGCTGTGGTTTTTGTGCCTTGAAAAGCATGCGTGTGTCTTGAGAAGCGTGCATTCCTCTAACGTCTGTCAGCCGCTTGTCCCGGGCCGTCTGTCCCTAGCATTGCTCTTCAAACTAAGACTCTCAATTCTCAAACATCAATATGATTAAGCTCTAGATGCGACTCAAGCTTTGTAGACCGATGAAATGTATGTATATTGTTTTTTAATATGTGGCTATAATTTTCAAGAGGGGATTCTTTAGGTTGAAACATACAATAATCTGAATCTTGGCTCAAAAATTCTGGGTCTTCCATAATGCTCCTGTGTCAGTCAGGGGACTCACTTGTGAATAACTTAGACCGGTCAAAGTAATGCCCTTTCTTGTATGGGTTATTGTCAAATTTCTCTATAAGCCCAAATTCCTTTGGCTCTCCTCCTCAACATAAGCAATGTGAGGACCCTCCCCAAAACAGCTCTGCCATTGTCTTAATCTCTAACGCTTCTTCTAGGAAAGCTAGGAGAGGCAAATTTAAGGGATTAGCAGGTGCTCCAGGTCCTATATAAGGAATTTAAAAGGTTGTCTTCCGCCATAGCATCCAGAAGACCTTCATGATGCCTCTGTTCAAGGTTACGGATTTTCTCGAGTTTCTTTGCCTCTAGGTCAATACTAATTAAAACTGAAGGAAGGTTAGGGTTTGTTGTTTTTTGTCTATCTTTTTGTATTCATCTCTCTTTTAGCTGAAAACTTTCCTATATTCCTCCTTTTCTTTTGGTTATATCCTCTGTATTGGGCTTTTCCTCGTTGAGTCCTAAACTATTTTGTTTGCTTTAGGGGCTGTATTTCTCAGCCAATATATTTTTTTTTTTTTTGCTTATAATACAATTTACATTAAAGCGAAAAAAAAAAAAAAGCGTCACTTCTGAACTGATCACTTATAAAAACAAATGAATAAACATTACGACAAATTCAATCTATCTTAGAATGGAATTTGGCCAGAACCTATATAATAGGAGGCATTAGTTTTAAGTGATTTAAAAATTTCATTTTTGGGTCCAACGAAAGGACCCAATGAATTTCTCAGAGGCCAAGAATCCTTTATATTTTCTTTTTCTTTTTTTCGTGAAAATCTGCATAAAAGAAATAGGTCTTTTTTTTTTTCTTTTTTAATGAACTATTGTGATTCATTTAGTACAGGAATCTCCATTTTGTATAAACTCTTGTTATCCATGTCGTGCAGATGTAAGGATGTTCAAACTCTTCTAATAAGATGTACAGACAGAAATCGACATCTGAACAGGCTCACCCCTCATCAAGGTGGACTATTGGATCAAAACAGACCTATGTGACCCACAATTGGGCTGCTTAACTAGAACAATTACAACTAATTATAGGTAGCAATCTATGCAGAATAATTACGTGAAAGAATTAAATGATCAGCTGATCAACAATATTTAATTGGTTACCACATGAATGAGTGAGAAACCATGATCATTAATTCACCTCAATGCAATAATTTTTTTTTTATTTATAACGCAGGGTGTGTCCCAACCCTTTAGGCTAGAATAATCCCTACGGATTCATGAGAGAAAGCCGGGTAAAATTCCACTGTGACTCCAGTGTGATAGTGCAGTTTCAAGCACACAATCTTCTAGTGCAAACCATGGTCCTAGGTCAACTAAGCTACCCCTTCATATTTGAATGCAATAAATATGAATGGTTAGAAAAAGTCCGGCTTCAATGTGTGAAGCAAAAGCAAAATAGAAACATACAACTTGTGGGCAAAATTGCCTATATTCCATTTCATCAGGCGAGGAAGCTACTCTTAACCAACGGGAGAGAGCACCGGCAAGAGTATGAACTAATTTTTAACTAGTAGGGTTAAATGTGTCATTTCAGTTTTTTTTATAGTAAATATCAGGGGTAAAATAGTCAAAATTAAAAAAGGAGAGAGAAATTAATGGCAAGTTCTATTTCATTGCTTTTCGTTAAGATTGACCGTCAATGGAGGAGTGCGTAGGTAAAAAGCACAAATTAAAGAGGTGTTTTTGAGGTTTTGTGAAAACATAGTGGGCTTTTTGTAAAAACTCTTTTTCGTCAGTGGGTTTTGATCAGAAGCCATCGTTTTTTCAGGGAATAGGTTGGTGTATGTGAAATAAATAGAGTGGTGATGACGTGGTTGTACTGTGGGATAACAGAAGGTGTGACAGGTTATGAGTCTTGTTAGGATGTTAGAAGCGCCTTACCTAAGGGTAAGGGTAGGGATGAAAGTGGGTCGGGCCGAGTCGGGCTTGTCATATTTTTTAGTAGGCCCTAGCCCGGCCCGAGCTTGAGAGGACCTAAAAAATATTGGCTCGGGCTTTAAGTAGGGCCGGCCCTTTGAGCCCGGCTTGATTGAGGCCTTAGGCTCGGCTTGTGAGCCTGGCCCGTTTTATAATGATATAGTTCAATGTTAATGTAGATGAGCATTATCAAACACTCTAATGTTAAGGGAGCCCAGTTCCAATACTCTATAATAGTTCAATATTAATGTAGATGAGCATTATCAAACTCCAACAATAATACAAATCAAATTAAACTCCAATAGCATCATAGAATAAAATAAAATATTCGGCTAGCATCATAAAATAAAGGTTTAGGGTTTATGTATTATTTAGTGCTTAGGGTTTTGTGTTTAGGGTTTAGGGATTATTTATATTGGATTAAAACTAAGGTTTATGATTTACGGATTATATTATATCATATATGTATTATCTACTGTATAGTGTACATATATATATATAATATATTTATTAATATATGTAGGCCCTAGTGCTTACGAGCCGGGCTTCATCAAGCCCGAGCTTAGCCCTTTTAAGCAAACGGGCCTCCTCCTAGGCCCTAGCTCGGCTCTTTTGTCTTTTGAGCCGAGCTCGGGCCGAGCCTATAACTGGCCGTCCGCGGGCCGACCCACTTTCACCCCTAGTTAAGGGTCTGTTTGGCAAATCTGATCTATTTGTAAATGATCTGGCTCAAATAGATTATTTTAAATTGATCTATTTCAAATAAACTCTTTTCCAAAAAGACCGGTTGGTAACACATCCAGTATATTTAATTCAAATAGATTTATTTGATAAAACTTATTTGGTAAACATACAAAGAAGAGCTTATTACTGGGGCATTTCTTGTCTTTTACAAAAAAGTCAATTTAGGATAGAAATTGAAGTTGACATCCATTACAAATTATTTTTAAATTCATTCAGACCATGTATTATTGTGTCGGTAAAAGTTTGAAAGTTAGAAACAAATTTTTTTATTTATTTGATTTTTAATTTTATTTTCCTGTATATACATTAGGACATCATCACAACTTCCAACCTGTGTCATGTGAATAAATTGAAACTGCTAATTCCATTATTCAAGACCAAAATCTACTACACACCCAACATTCATTTCCATTCCAAAACCATAAAAAATGAAACAAGAAAATTCATTCTACTTCATATTAATATTCAAACATCCTTTCAACATTAAAAGGACTTTACTATTACCATTAAAAAAATTAAAACCCATACTAACATGCTACTCTATACCAACATTCAAATGCCAATTAAAATTTACATATTCAGATATAATCATTTCATTGTTTCACCATTCCAACAACTGTAACCTTTTGTAAAAAAACTTCTTGCATCCCATTTTAACATATAGCAATCGGCAGCGGAGACAACATTGAACTGAATGACTTGATCACAAAATTTGAAGTGAAATCCTCAATTTTCATTTAATCTGCATAAAAAAAGAATAGCAAGATTAACATATGAGATGCATGTGAATATGATTCCAAATTTTGTTTAATATATCCATTTCCATATTTATGCTCATTTCTTTATCAAATATACTCCAGAAACTATGTTCCAAGGTGCATTTGTAATTTACTTGAAACTCCAACCAGTTTGAATTTTTCTCTGACAATTTGTCATTATATGAGTGTTATGTCTAATATTGACTTGAAGGGAGAGTATATAAAAAAATTTATATCCTAGCATGTGTGATTTTTACTTTCTGTTCTGCCCCAACAATGTACTCGGGCACCGGTTTGTATTAAATATATTTCAAGATTGGACTCCGATATTGGATGAAATCCAAATGGCCTTCTCTTAACCTATTTTTTTCTAAGAGTGGGCTCCGCTGATGGAGGGAGGCAAGCCTGTTGGCCGTTGTCTGGTTTCTTAATGGATGCAAATCAATTAGTGCATCCCGCACATTTAACTTATTTCTGTAGTGGGACCCACTCATGGATTATGCATAGATATTAGTTTTCTAGGTCAATATGTATCCATAGTGGGCAATCAGACTAAGTTGGTATCATACACAAGCTTAATTTCTTTGATAATTGTTAGGATGTGATTTGTGTGCATATGAGTTAGAACTATTAAAAACATACTATGATGACTCATATCTATATCCACGTACACTCATCCCATGCAATGTACATCTTTTATGTTTTTTTTCTTCACTTACACTTTTTCGCCCCCCTCTCTTTCAATTTTTTTTTCTTATACTATCAATCATCTGTGGCGGCCAACTGTTCCATCACCATAAATCCAGATGTGGTGTGTGGCCCATTGAGGATGAAATCATTTGATTTCCATTTCCTTTCTTCTTATTTTCCCTTTTTTCTTCTTTGGATGCAAAGCCATCAGTGGGCCCCACGCGTTAAAAACATTTCAAGGGTGGCCCCCACTGATGGATCAAACACGTTAATTTTTTTATCCCTTTCTTTTGGTTCTTTTTAGTAGATGTAGTTCCATCCGGTTTATTTTCTTTTTCTTATATTTTCAATCATCACTATTGAGGTCTAGAGGTGCTTGGGGGAGAATGGCATAAATTGGTTGACAAAACTTTTTAATGTAGTGCTAAAGAGCAAGAAGATGCCTGATGCATGGAGGAAAAGTATTCTTATACCCATATACAAGAACAAAGGAGATATTCAGAACTGTGCGAACTACCGCGGGATTAAATTGATGAGCCATACGATGAAATTATGGGAGAGAGTTATTGAGAGAAGACTAAGAAGAACAACAAACATTTCAGATAATCAATTTGGTTTCATGCCTGGGAGATCAACCATGGAGGCTATCTTTCTCCTGAGGAGGTTAATGGAACAGTATAGAGAAGGCCAGAGAGATTTACATATGGTGTTCATTGACTTGGAGAAGGCCTATGACCGGGTTCCTAGGGAGATTCTATGGGGAGTACTGGAAAAGAAAAGAGTGTGTGTCGCATATATTGAGGCGATAAAGGATATGTATGATAGAGCCGTGACATCTATAAGGACGACTGGTGGAGAGACTAAGGAGTTTCCTATCACGATTGGTCTACACCAAGGCTCAGCGTTAAGCCCGTACTTGTTTGCCCTAGTTATTGATGAGATTACAAGACATATTCAGGATGAGGTGCCGTGGTGTATGCTATTTGCAGATGACATTGTTTTAGTAGATGAGACGAGAGAAGGAGTGAATGCTAAGCTAGAAGTATGGCGGAAAACGTTAGAGACAAAAGGGTTTAGGCTAAGTCGATGCAAGACGGAATATATGGAGTGCAAGTTTAGCCAAAGTAGGACACTTAGTAACATAGAAGTAAGTTTAGGCACACAAAAGATTGTAGAGAAAGAAAACTTTAGGTACCTTGGATCGATGGTGCAACAGGATGGAGGGATTGATACTGATGTAAGTCACAGGATTCAGGCCGGGTGGACCAAATGGAGGAGTGCTTCGGGGGTCTTGTGTGATCGGAAAGTCCCCCTCAGGGTTAAAGGAAAGTATTATAAGGTGGCGGTAAGACCAGCATTGTTATATGGATCAGAGTGTTGGGCAGTAAAGCATAATCATGTTAAGAAGATGGAAGTTGCGGAGATGAGAATGCTAAGATGGATGTGCGGGATCACAAGGAGAGATAGGATTAGGAATGAGGAGATTAGGGGCAAAGTAGGAATAGCACCGATTGGAGATAAAATGAGAGAAAATCGACTAAGATGGTTTGGCCATGTTAGAAGGCGTCCAATGGAAGCACCTGTTAAAAGGTGTGAAGGCATAGAGATTGCCAGGAGTAGGAGAGGGAGAGGGAGACCCAAGAGAAGTTGGAAAGAAACTATTAAACATGACCTTGCTTACATGGATCTAACGGAGGACATGGCCCTAAACAGATTTGATTGGCGTCGTCAAATCCATATAGCCGACCCCACCTAGTGGGAAAAGGCTTGGTTTGGTTTGGTTTGGTTTGGTTTATATTTTCAATCATCAATGGTATAATATATCCATAAATGAGATAGCGGTAATGGTCAATGCCATTAAATTCAAGGGGTCGTCGTTTTATGTAAATTTACTTTATTTTATACTTATTTTCATACATAGAAAATTTTTTAATATTCAAAGATAATAAAAAAAAAGTTATTTTATATTTATTTTATCTTAACAATATTTCAAAAGAATTCTTAAATTTTAACATATTTTCATTTTTTGCTCGGGCTTAGCATGGGCCTTTGTTGCTAGTTTTAACACATAGCAATCAGCAGCAGAGACAACATTAAACTGAATGACTTGATCACAAAATTTGAAGTGAAATCTTCAATTTTCATTCAATCTGCCACTACAACAAATAGCATAATTGGCGACCATCTTTGCCGACCAATGACGAGTTGGTCACTAAAGGTGGAGTTTTTACCGACCAAATAGTCGCCAATGGGCGTAAATTTAACTGGATCCGATTGAACTTTTCCCGACCAATTTTTATCATTTGGCGACTAATATTTTGGTCGGTGAATATCGAAAATATTATTTCATCCTCTTTTACCGACTAACTAGTCGTTAATAATAAACATATACCCGCTAGTTTTTTTGCGCCAAAATTTTAGATCATTGGCGACCGAAAATTTGGTCGGGAATGTTAAAAAAATTGGTCTCGGGGGCGGGTCGGCTTCGCGGTTCTTTTTCGAGCAAGGGCGACGAAATGACCTAGACAAGTGAAATTTGTGAGACGTTCCTCTGTTTCGTCCTGGTTCTCTTCGTTACAGCAGAGGATAGCTTCCATGGCCTGGAGCCTCGGCTTACCGTAGTGGTAGGGACCAAAGATCATTTTCAGCCTCTCTCCTTCAGCCTCTCTCATTCAATCCATCACCTCTTCCTCCTTCTCCTGGTTCCTCTCCAGCCTCACGCCCAACACCCCCATCCCTCATCAACCCTTCTTCATCCTCCACTCAATCCATCACCATACCCAGGAAGAGAACCCAGGCGCACCACTCACCCAGGCGCAGGTTCTTCTCCTGGTTCCTCTCTTTCGTCCTCCACTCACCCAGGCGCAGAACCCATTTCCCGCTCGGTCTCACCATCATCTCCGGCATCGCCCCTAGCAGCACCACCTCCTCCGCCTCGCCACCGGACTCCGGAACAGGTACTTCCTTTCTCCTCCATCTCCCCCCTGCACTCAGCCCTGCATCCCCACACACACCACCTGCGCCTGCGCTTCCCGCTCTTCCTCCTCCTTCCTCTGCTCTCCTTCCTCCCTTGCTCTTCCCTTCTTCCTCCCTGGCCTTGGCGCCCACCTGCGCCTGTGCCTCCGCCTCCCACTCTTCTTCTTCTTCCTCTTCCCTTCTTCCTCCCTTGGCCTGCGGGCCCGCCCGCGCCCTCCCCCTTCTTTCTCCCTTCTCTTCCTCTCTTCTTCTTCGCCCTTCCTCCGCCTGCACCTGCGCCTGCACGCCTCTCTTCTTCCCTTGTCACCCTCTCTCTTCTTCCCTTGTTACCAGTAAGCTCTCTCTCCTCGGTCCCTACAACCATTTTTTTCATCTTGCTCTCTAATCTTTAATCCTTTGTCTCATGAAAAAATATATACATGCTTATATGCTCTCTCTCTCTCTCTCTCTCTCTCTCTCTCTCTCTCTCTCTCTGAGCTTTTAATGGATTTGATAATTTGGATTTTCTGTTCGATAAATAACAGAGGAAATGTGGATGGTATTGGGTGCAGTATTTGTAGATTTCTGCTGTATTGGATCAATCATGTTGTTGTCACAGTTGTATTTTAGTAGTAAATGGAAAATGGGGTTATTTTTTCTGATTCCATCTATTTTTTTATGGATATGTAATTTGAAGAGTAGTAGCCCACAGGACCCCTGTGTAAATCTGTGTGGGTTCCATTGCAATCAATAGGTCTCCAAGGGCCCTTAATCTTTAGGATGTGGGAATGATTTTTAGGACATGGCATGTCAATTAACTGTTGATATGCGTGACTGAACGAGCAGTGTGTGATAAGGCATGGTATCATGGTTCTGCCTTATTAAGACACATGCTTTTCGCCTTACCTGTTCTAGTGCTTCTGCACTTTGCTATGCAGAAGTAAAATCTTATGATTTTGAGAGCCAAATGGTGCTTTGCAGATACTAGTTTCAGCTTCATCTGAGATAAGAATTAATGGATTTTGAGAGCCAAAAAAAGGTACACAGCAAAGTCAAAAGACTATCATTGACCAAAAAAATAAAAAATGGAAAGAAACTTTTATGGAGTGGGTGAAGAATGAAGGATCAAGGGTGGAAATCTACAAGGGACCATCAAAATCACTTAGCATCAAATTCCTCCTCCTCTCTCCCTTCCTCCCCTGTTTTCTTCCTCCGCCTGCACCTGCACCCCGCACGCCTTCTCCTCTTCTTCTTTCTTTCTTTTTCCCCTTTTCTTTTTCCTTTCCTCTTCCTCCTCTTCTTTCTCCACCACCTGCACGTACCCATCTTCCCTTCACTGCACACCCCACACCCATCTTCTCGGCCCTGCCACAGCCCCCTGCACAGTCTTCTCCATTTCTTCTTCCTTCATTTCTTTCTCTCTTTCCATCATGAGTAGTTGCATCATAACCAGTAACCACAATCTAAATGATTTAGTCACAGTTTTTCCTGAAGAGATAGATCTGATTGCAGAGGCCAGGATCTGAAATAAGACTTGGATGGGATCTGTTGTAGGTGCTGAGAGGCACTTCACCCTTCCAGGCCTTATGATTGAAGTCTTGTTTGTTTGCCTGAGTTCATTCATCTTAAGATCTCTTCGCATGGATAGTGCTAGCACTTGCTAGTTCTGATTCAGGTTACAGGGCTTTTCTATCTAGCAAGTGGGGCACATTTGCCCTTTGATCTCAATGCTAGGTAGGTAACTCTGATGCTAAGTGAATAAACTTGTGGCCTCAAAACACAAGTACATATCCTATTAGAAAACAATACTTTTATCTAATATACTGGGTCCTAATTCTTCAAGGAAAAGGCTAGAGTTGATCAAGGTTAATGTCTTCATCACTGTGCACCCATCACATGGCCCATGGGCTAGTGGGAATGACGAAATTCCTGGATCATTGCATGAGGAACCAGAGTGCTTCCACCGTTTCTCATGATTGAAGCTATAGTGGCTTCCTAGTTGAACTGAAGATCTTTTTTGCATCCTTTTCTTTTCTCTTTCCCTACCACAGCACGCCCTCTCTCCCCACTGCTCTCTCCTCTTCTTCTTTATTTCTTTCCCCCCTTCTCTTCTTTCCTTCTCTCCTCCTTCTCCTCCCCTGCACCCGCGCCCTGTACACCCATCTCTTCACGCAAAAAAATGGAGATATTAAATAAGTGCAATTTCCTAGATTCCATTTAGCTTGAAATATGGGTATCAATGGTAAATTCAAACCTAAACCCTTGCATGTGACTGATATCTACTCCAACACCCTAAGTAAAACAGTACTTGTGTTGTGTTCAACAAAACTGATCACTTTAGTTACAGGACAATCAAGTTTTAAGGATCCCATGCAAATCTAATCACTTGGTTGCCTTGCATTGAGATTTTATGTACAATAAAATTACTTTCTACTTAAAGTCAGGGGCGGATCTAAGTGTTGTGACGCCGGTGGGGTTGCACCCATTAGATTCAAAAACTCCTTAAAAAAGACCTTCAGAATTCTATTTTATTATTAGATTTCTTAACTTGACCATTGCCCGCATCACCCACATGAAAATCCCAAGTCCGCCGTTGCTTATAGGTAACACAAGTTAGTCATAAAAGACCTCAACTGCATGCATATTCTGCATTAAAAAAAAAATGGTAGCATTATGCATATATGTATATGTCAACAGATAGGTACCACAGGTTAGGCATGCAAAACTTCATTTGCATGTATATTCCTAATCTTTATAATATTTGATTGTTATTTATGCTATATCTTTTTCACTCTAAATTGAATTATGATGGGTTTAGTTGATCACATGATTTAATGGGTGGTTTATGTTGGTTAAAAGGCTGTTGGTTGTAATATTTCTAATGTATCTAAAATTGATGAGTTGAGCTCCATCAAATAATTGTGTACAAAATAAGATCTTAATTCTTATTCTTTTGCTTTTTTTAGTCCAAACTCCGAAAATGATCATTTTTAGCCATATGTTTTGGATCTATTCTCACCATCTGTTTTACTGTTCATTTTATTTTTTCTTTTAGTATATAGAGCTGTTGATGAGGTTGGAATAGATAGCTCCACTATTTATGGTGAGAGGTTTTTATTTTTTAAATCTTAGTTCAATTGTTCAAGAAGTATAATATATCATTTGGTTTTGAAGTTGGCTCTCAATTTGTTTCTGTGAGGTTAGCAATGAGTGGTCCTTTTGTAAAATAAAAAATAAAAAAAGAGAAAGATTTCCTAATTAAACCATTCAAAATGTTAGAAACTAAATCCTAGCCACAACTGAGAGAAATATATGAAGTAATCCTAATCTAACCTAAACAACCAACAATCAGAAAGGGGAAAGAGTTTCGTTCCAGATAGTGGAATGTATAACTATGCCAAGCTTGGACACTTAACTTGCTTGAATTCCTTCCCTATGCATTTGTGGTTCCAAATGTATGCCAAAGGATTAATATTAAGTGTAAACAGACACACTAAACAATATTTTCTGTATACATGTTGACATATCTGGGTACACTGTGACTTTGATGTGGATAAAGTTTAATGGATGGAAAAGAGCAATTATATTTATGGTTGAATCAGGCAAGTCCAAGATGGCTCAGACTTCAAGTCGCCCATCCCTTGGCCGAGTCCTATGGTGAAAAGGGCCAAAAATAATTTTCTTTTCTCCATTTTATTGTTGTAAGAAGATGTTTGAGGCTTTTAAGCTCCATTTAGCCTGATATTGAAGGATGGCATCTTCTCCATTTCTTCTTCCTTCCTTTCTTTCTCTCTTTCTTCCTCCTTTTTTCAATTTTGTCTTTCTGATTTTTTATTATTTATTGTAGGTCACAAAAAATGGATAAAAGTTGGATGAAACTTAAAGATCGAGTGAGCGATGAGTACAGAGTAGGAGTTAATGCATTCATTGAATTTGCTACTGCAAGTGTTGGATCGAATGGGAAGATTCGTTGTCCATGTGCGAATTGCATGAACATTTCATACCTAGACATTAATGTAGTGAAGTACCATATATTCTTGAGAGGAATGTCATCAACATACACAACTTGGTTACATCATGGTGAAACCGTTGCTGCTAGTTCTTCAAATATAGAAACCGATGTCATGGATGATGATAGTGATGATGATTTTGCTGATAGAGTGACAACCAATGAGAGGGAAGATAATGATGAATTACGGGGAAATGACGATGAGTTTCCCGATATGTTAGAAGATATTTATTTTGGGAATTTGAGAAATGATGATACAGAAGGAAGCTTTGACGACATAGAAGTGGATGATGTCCAAAACTTCGACAAGTTATTACATGAGGCTCGACGTGAGTTATACCCAGGTTGTAAAGAGTATAGTGTGTTGTCATTTGTTATCACTATTATGCATGCAAAGGTGATGTTTAAGTGGAGCAACAAATCAGTAGACTATTTATTGAAGATATTAAAGAAACTTTTGCCTGATTGTAATGAGAGGGTTCCTTGGACTGTTTACGAGGCTAAGAAATTGTTACGTGATTTGGGCTTGGGGTATGAGTGCATTGATGCTTGTAAATTTGATTGTGCACTTTTCTGGAAGGAGAATGTAGGACTAGATAAATGTCCAGTATGTAAGACGCTGAGATACAAACAGGAAGGTAGAAATGATAGGAAAATTGCGCACAAGGTGTTAAGATACTTCCCACTTACACCGAGATTGAAACGATTGTATATGTCGAGAAAAACGGCTTCAGATATGAGATGGCATAAGGAGAAGCGAGTTGATGATGGGATATCGAGGCATCCTGCTGATGGTGATGAGTGGAAGAATTTTGATAGAACACATCCTGAGTTTGCTAGAGAATCAAGAAACGTGAGACTAGGCCTAGCCACCGATGGGTTTAATCCTTTCGGAAACTTGAGCAATTCATATAGTATGTGGCCAATCATGGTCACACCATATAACTTGCCACCATGGAAGTGTATGAAGGAGCAATTTTGCATGATGTCATTACTTATTCCAGGACCAAGTGCGCCAAGTCGAAACATTGATGTTTTTATGCGACCATTAATTGATGAGTTAAAGGACTTGTGGGAAAATGGTGTATGCACTTATGATGCATCGTCGGGATGCACCTTTCAAATGCGCGCAGCAGTTATGTGGACTATTAATGACTTTCCAGCTTATGGTAATTTGTCGGGATGGACAACGAAAGGCTATATGGCTTGCCCTAATTGTAATGAAGAACATTCAACCCAATCATTGAGAGGTAAGATTGGATACATGGGTGCTCGTCGTTTCCTTCTTGAGGATCATTCTTGGCGAAAAAGCAAGCTTTTTGATGGTAAAGTTGAGAATCGGCCAAGGCCACAGGTTTTAACTGGTGAACAAATCTTTGAACAAGTGTCTTCAGGTACGTATGAGCCGTTTGGGAAGCATCCAAACAATCTTAAGAGACAAAAATTGATGAGCAAATCTCAAGCAGCTGTCATGAAGAAATTCAACCTGAACTGGAACAAAAAAAGCATTATGTTTGAGCTACCTTATTGGAAGACACTCAATCTCAGGCACAATCTTGATGTCATGCACATAGAAAAAAATATATGTGACAGTTTGATTGGCACACTGTTGAGCATTCATGGGAAGAATAAGGATACCCCAAAAGCTCGCATGGATTTAAAAGATATGAAGATCAGAAAAACTTTGCATTGCAAGGAGCGTCATGATGGCAAGCTTGTAATGCCTCCTGCATTGTACACATTGTCTCCACAAGAAAGACAAAGGTTCCTAGACTTCTTACAGACTATCAAGTATCCAGACGGATATGCAGCAAACATATCTAGATGTGTAAATACAAAGGATGGTAGATTGTTGGGTCTTAAAAGTCATGACTGTCATGTTCTATTACAGAAAATTCTTCCGGTTGGGATGCGTGGGTGCCTTAGCAAGGATATTTGCACTCCATTGTTTGAGCTCGGCAAATTTTTCCAAGAATTATGTGCTAAGACATTGAATATAAGTCAGCTTGAAAAATTGGAGGAACGCATTGCTTTAATTCTTTGCAAGTTAGAGAAGATTTTTCCTCCTGCATTTTTTGACGTCATGGTTCATTTGCCTGTTCATTTACCTCACGAGGCCAAACTTGGGGGGCCAGTGCAATACCGGTGGATGTACCCAATTGAACGGTAATAGCCATTTACTTTTAATTATGGGATTACTTGTTGAAGGCCAATATAGAATGTCCAATATGTAACATAATTCTTGGTTTTATCTCTTTTATATTGAAGGTTTCTTGGCACATTGAAAAAGTTTGTCACAAATCGAGCTCGTCCAGAAGGTTCAATTGCAGAGGCATATGTTGTGAAAGAATGTCTAGCCTTCTGCTCAATGTACCTCAACGAGACTGAAACTGTGTACAACAGAGAAGAGCGGAATAATGATCGTAGTGATCGTGGGCCTGGGTTGGCAATATTCAATCAAAGTGTTCGTCCTATTCTTCCGATGTATCGACCTCATGATGTTTCCACTAAAGAACGGGATATGGCTCATTGGTTTGTCCTTTACAACAGCTCTGAAATAGACCCATATTTAGAGTACGTTTTCGCATATACGATTTTTTTATTTAAGGAATGAGCAATTAATTATGATATTTATTACGTATTTTCATTATTTTAACTAGGGAGCACAAACACATATTGGAGAGTGAAAGTACAATGAATATCATGAAGAGGCAAATGGAGTTGTTTCCCAACTGGTTTAAATGTCGTGTAAGATATAGTTGTAATATATCCTTTTCTCATTCACCTAATTTACTTCATAATCAATTAATGTGCACTACTTTTCATTATGTAGATGAATCATTTGAGATCTCAGGGGTCGCCAGAAGCCACTGATGAATTATGGTCATTAGCTAATGGACCTAATCCAATAATAAGTTTATATTCAGGTTGCATATCTAATGGTGTTCGATTTCATACAAAGGATCTGGAAAATCGTCGAAGAAGTCAAAATAGTGGGGTGGTAGTTGAAGGAGATCATGGGGGACAAACTCATGACTTCTATGGGTTTTTGTGTAAAGTGTTGGAAATGAAATATATGTTTAACCATCAAGTAGTTTTGTTCCAATGTGAATGGTTTGATACTGGAAGTAGTAAGACTATATGCACAGATGCACATTGCACTGTCATAGATACTGGAAGTCGTTGGTATAAAGATGACCCCTTTGTTTTACCAAATCAAGTGAAACAAGTTTTCTTCGTCAACGATACAAAATTAGGGGGCAATTGGAAAGTTGTACAACGTATTGAACGACGCGGAATATGGGATATACCAGAAATTATAAGTGAGGAACCACTTAATGATGAAATAGGTGATGTGTTCCAACAAGACGAAACCACCGATATTCCTCCTATTGTCACTGAAGATCAAATCGGAGATGAGCTATGTAGAACAGATATTGAAGCTGAAATCATTCAAAATGAATTCATTCACACAGAGAGGCGGGCGCATGACGAAGCTTTTGGGGTTGATAATTTCATATGTGACGAGGACGAGGAAATTGTGGGAATGGATCACAATGTTGATGAAGATGAGTTCCATTATCAGCCTGAGGGTGATTCTGAGTCTAGTAATGATTATGATGTGGAACCTTAATTTTATTGTAAGTCTTTTTTTCTTGATTCGAAGTAAAGTAGGGTTGCACTTCCTTTTATTATTTTTTGGGTTTGAAAAATGTTCTTTGTATATTGGAGAAACTTGTTAACGTTTAGAAGTTGGTGTTTACTTACATAATCTTATTTTATTTTATTATGTTTGACTTTGTTTCATAATCATTCTAATTCTGAGTAACTAAATAGGAATGTTTACTAACATATTCTTTATAGGTTGTCGATATGCCAGCTGGTAAGAGAGTAGGATCGACCCGGCGGTCGACTACTAATGCCAGCCCTTCTACCGAGTCACCGAGTGCTGTTGATAGATCGTTTGAGGCATTAGGATCACCTTTGTCCGAAGAGATACCTACATCAGGAGAATCACCATGCGTTGGCAGCAGTAATGTTATTTTTTATAACTCTTTTTTTAATATTTTCTTGTTCAGTTATACTTATTTTATTATTAATTATTTGACATTATCGCAGCTTCCTCAATAAAATCACGTGCCCGTGGCCCCACGAAGGGCAAAGGTGTACAGCGAGAAGTTTATAAAAATAAAGGAGAGAAGCTTAGAGTTGAAGTATGCCCAGTAGCATGTGCATTTGTTGGAAAAAATGCCACAAAAATTGCTAATCAACTTGGTCTGCATATCCGTCTTTCAGCACCATTGCAGGGTGTCACAACTTGGACCCAAATTGATAGGGGTAGTAAGGACGCCATCATTCAAACTGTGTTGGTAATGAATTATTTCATTTATGTATTTTTTAAAGTTTATACATACATACATATATATATATATAAATAACTACATATAGTGTTTTTTTTTTTTTTTATTTTGATTAATGCAATCTGTCATAATATCATGATTGCAGGAAATATTTGACATTAAGGACTTCTCTGAGCCATATGTTCAAGAAGCCATTGAAAAAAAATGTTACTCATTATACAAGGATTGGCGGTTCTATTGGAAGCAAAAGTACTTGGAGTTGTTGAAGGAGGGGAAAGACCCTTATGCCAATGCTCTAGATCCTGCAAGACAAGAGGATTGGAAACATATGATAGACAATGTTTGGAGTTCTGATCAACATAAGGTAATTTACTAGTCACCAATTTGAATTCCAAATAATATTTAAAAAAGTAGATGATTTTACTAATTAAGTTATTTTTAAAGAAACGAGCGGCCCAAGCAAAGATTAATCGAGCTCAATTACCCTACAATCACACGTCTGGATCCCAATCATTTCCAGCGAAATTATCCCTTCAGGTAATATGTTAGTTTTTAAGCTATGTTGTGAAATTATATTTTTTATTTTTAGTTTTAAATTTAAATGCTCCCAATGTGACCAATTAAATAGACCGAGAAGCTTGGTGATGAGGGTTTTCCATTTTCAATGTTTTACAAAGAGACCCATTGGAGTCAGAGGAAGAATGACTACGTTCATCCGCAATGTCAGCAAAATTATGTATGTGCCATATTTAATTTTTAAAATATCTCTTTAATTTCTTTATTCCATATCCCATTAATATTATGTAAATTGGTTTTATATATGTGTAAAATATATACAGGATGAAATTGTTAGACGTGAGAATGAGACAGTGGAGTCAGGTGACCCACATTATACCCCAGAGCAGCTCTCTCAGATGGTGCTCGGAGAGAGATCAGGTTATTTGCTCGGATTTGGCAAAGGTCCAAAGCCATCCTCAAACAAATCATCGGCGTCTTCTAAAGCATGTTACACCGAGATTGAAAAGTTGAAGGTGCAAATTGAAGAACAAAATGCGCTCATCATCGAACAAAATGAGCGGTTGCAGAAATATGAAGAGGAAAGGAGAAAGACTGAAGAGGAAAGGAGAAAGATTGAAGAGGATAGAAGGGCGAAAGATGAGCAAACACAAAAACAAGTTCAACAACTGTTTGCGATGATGCGGGATAAATTTGGAGAAGATGGTTTGGGAGGGACATCAACTTGATTTGGTAAGAAACTTAATTTACTATCTAGATTAATTCATATATGTCAATGTTCTAATTTTAGAGTTATATCTGTTACCAATATTGTTGGACCTCCCTTCATAATATTATCCTAAAAGTTAAATGCTCCAATACTATCCATTTTGTTGGTTTTGCATGTCTATAAACTTGTTCAACACTAGCTAACTATTTTAGGGAAGCAACTCTTAACTTTGAAATTTCAGGTAATGCATGCATTTCAGATAATATGACGTGAAAAACTAAAAGGGGAACGAAATTTTTGCTTACTTGTGTTGAAAGCTGCAATCCTTTTGGGTTTTTTAGGGTAATTAACAGAAACTGCCTTTCAAATTGGATATTGGGCATCAAATAGAATATTGGGTCTAATACTTTTACCCCCTCGAATCACTATTAGAAGTGGCCTTTGGAAGGGGAGAAATGTGCACTATATGGGATGGTTTCCTATTGCCTAGCTGCTACCAAACTACTTAAACCAGATATGGGGAAGCCTTCTTGTAAATGTGACCATATCATTGAATGTATTGTACTAATTTGATAGATTCCTTTTTTTTGACGAAGGCCCTCATATGTGGTAAGAAATTGACCCAATCCGGAGTGGGCGTTGGCTGAATCATTTAAGGATCCAAGACATAAAACAACATGGAAGAGATACTCGTTTCATACGATGAAAATTACTTGCTTTGTACGGGAACCACTTCAAACCATTTTTATGAATAAATTCTGTTGGTATAGATAGTATTATAATAACATCATCTTACTGGGTAAAATGAGTGGAGCAAATGACTTTGATTGTTCTGGTGAAAATTATGATAACTGTCTGTTGCACCAAACTTTTGACATTTTGCTATGTGACAAATTTTTACAATCCAGGTTTATGGTTATGCTCGAAGATTTGCTCAGATTGGCATTGCAGCAGCTCTTGTGGATGCTCTTCATGAAGGAATAAGTTCGCCTAGTAATGCTTCAGCAAGCATTGCTTTGAAGGCAGTTGCTGTTAATGTTAGTCTGTGTTTTGGCTCTTACTGATATTAAGTTGTAACTGTAACTTTGCATGTTTATCCCTCTGCATTTTGTAGCTGATACATTATTTTGATGTCTCTTATTTTTGCTTATAAAAGGAATTTTTAGGAGATCATTTCAGACTGATTCCCAGGTACTGGATGGACACCCAAGGAGATGGATATTTGTTCTTCTTCTTTCCTGACTTGGGCTTTTGACTGTTACTTTTTTTTTTTGTTTTTAAATTTGATTTGGAATTGGAATGTTGAGAGTTGGAATGGAGCTATGATTGTAGGGATTTTGTTTTGTAGCTTTGGTGAGATTTGTCTAGCTTTGGTGATTGTACTTAGTTATATATGGTATTGGATGGATTATCGAGTTTTGCTCGGTTTGGATTCTGATCTGAGTCTTTTACAGATGAAGATTGGGAATGGATCACTGTTCACCTGGGGTTTTTCTCTTATTCACTCATTAATATAAAAAAAAAATTGCTTAGAATGTATTTTGTCATTCATGCTTTTTTCGTGTTTTATCCCTGTGTGAGTTGATGTAGTTTCTTCATGGTTGGTAAAGAAGCATCAGCAAAACACCCCAAATTACCTAAACTGGGTGGTTGGTAAAGAAGCATCAGTAGAAGCATCCCTTACATTCTTTCTCTGTTTGTGTGTGTAAGTTTGCAATTAAATGAAGATATATGGTGTTTGTTGCAAGTTGTTTTCCATTAAAGAAAACAGGGGCACATATCAATAGTGTTTCAGGGCATTATCCACCATCAACCAATATATACAAATTCCCAGATATGTCGTCGGCTGCCGCAGTAAAGTAGATAAAGAAAAGCTTACAGCAGGAACAAAAGAAATCTTGATATGACAACACTTACGATTATGCGGGCTCTTCCACGTGAGGTACAAGTCATACCTAATATACAGTATCTTTAGACAGGAAGGTAGATTATATGCCAAAATGTGAGTTTTTTAATTCTTTTGGTCAAAATGCAGGTTGTTTCAAGTGCTATAATAGATAAGTACATTGTGAAAGTGCAAGATTGATCAGGGAAATGTTTGGATATGCACGTGATCACCAAGTAAGTTATTTAATTATTTGGATCACTTTTCACTCATTTAGATGTCAAGTTAATATTTGAAGATCATATCAGCAAGTTCTTTGAATCGCTGCACTAAAAAAAAAAAAAAAAAACCTATTGAATGCTGTTCCCATGTATTAGGTTCATTGGTTTGTTTCAGCTGAAGCACAAATTTGTCTACTTTCTTGGATATTGTGTTTTCAAAGGTGGGACCTGCTGAAAGTGGGTTCTCTACCCAATTGAAAGTGGCTTCTGCTTTTTTGTCTTGGTTATTCTTGACAGAGTGTTCTGATTCTTCTTCTCTGTGATTCTTGCATGGAGGGTCTGGATTCTGGTCAGGTCTCTGTGGGTGGAGGACGTTAACGACGCCTTCTTGCTGTTCTCAATTCCAGTATTTGTTTGTCTGTGCTTCAGATGAAGTTTCAATGCCGGTTTAGCAGGGGGCGCCATCATATCCACATCCTCATCATCGTCTTCTTCTTCCTTTTCTGCTGCGCTTGATGATTCAAGTTGTCTGGTTGTTTTACTTAACCGGCAGCCTGTGTCTATCGAAGAAGTGGCATCCTTCCAAACTTGGGTGATCTGGAAGTTCGATTCCATGGAGACGTACATGGGATCCAGCCCCGCTTTTGTTGTAAACTTGCTTGTTCTAGATGAACTTCAAATAACAGATAATCAAAAAGATAAAACAAAAAAAAAAGTATATATGAATCAGTAATGGAAACAGAAGGCAACTGGGTTGTCCTTAAAGTTTTGATTTTTTTTTTCCTTTTTCTTTCAGGCCTCAAAACCAGAGGACAAAGAAAAGTCAAAAGCTGGAGAGGGAGATGCAGAAAAGATAGAACTCTGTTTCCTGGCCTTGGCTTTGATCTGAATGAACTTGGAAAATCAGAGAGGATAGTTGACAGAAACAGGGGAAAATCAGCAACTGGGGAGGAGGAAGGAGGAAGATGAAGAAACCAATGGTAAATCTCTTTCTTCAGAGCTTACCTTCAAAACCCATGTTGAACAATTGCATAACTTATGAAAAAAAATGCAAATGAAAGTAAGAAGGGTGGGTATATGTATCTGTTTTCCCATCCTGTATAATATATATTTATAAGGCTTTGAATGTTGAAAACGCGGTTTTGAGTAGGAAAATAAAAACCAGGTGAAGTAGAAAGGGAAGGGAAGGCTTTTTAGCCGAGTTTACGTAAGTGTTTACCTGGTCATGTTTAGGATTCTTCCTCCCTGTTTCCTCCTTTCCAACTGTAGCCTTTCCATGTTTCCCTGATTTTGACTCTGAAAAGAGCTAAATGGAGCCCTTTGCTTTCGAAATGAGTTGGTTCTTGACCTCTTCTGTTAGCCTTTTCACCTGACCTTTCACGGTTTTCACTCTCAGGTGGACCCTCCACTGCCCTTTGAATGCAATAAATACAAAGTGCCATGAATTGAATAGATTAAAAAAAAAAATGGAGATTTGATGGTAGTCAAATGCTGATTGGTCAGTATCCAACTTGGCAGCCAAAGATACAGGTATGTCTCTCCTCTCTATGGTGCACTAATTTCATGCCTTGGTGGGGACCAGACCAACCAACACACACACCAGTTCTTTGGAGGCCCTTTGTGGATAGGGATGTCCCAAAACTTGGAAGATCACAGGCATTCAATCTTTGGCCATTTGAGTCAGTGTTTGAATGGTGTGGGTGTCTTCAACAGGGAGATTTGTAGGACACCCACTTGGATATATTTTGACAGAAATGTAGATGCTTTCAATGGGGGGGACTCTGAATTTCCTATTTGATTTTACTTTGAAGGATGAAAATTAAATGAGTTGAGCATATGAATCCAAATGGGTGAACGTAGAACATGAACTTGGTTTATAAAGATCGATCCAAATGGGTCCTTAGTTTTTGCATGTCTCCCTATAAAGATTGGATGGCAGGATGCTTTTCTGCCCCGGTTAGTATCCATTATTTTCGGGCCAGATTTGGAGCTCAAGGGACATCTGTTTAGTCTAGTGGCTGAAAATCATGAAACTGATTCGCTTGTGTATTTTCGTGCTCCCCCACAGAACTGTGCAGGGCAGATCCATATCTTTTGACAACACATGTTCCACTTGCAACTTCCAGCATCCTTTTCTAATAAGAGCTGTCTGGCAAAATATTCATTTCTTCCATGATACTGGGTGCATCCAACCGTGCCCTTCATATTTATGGGTCTGCTACTTCTTTGTAGCTGCTTGTGTGGGCCATTAATTATATGATGATATGAATAGGGAATCCCTCCTATGTTGTCTTTTGCTGTTTGTTTTCTTATTTGCCTCTCTTTTTTTTATGCTTTTAATTATTATCGGGTTGTGTTTTGCATTTTTCATTTGGACAGGATGATCCTGTTTGCATTGCTGCTCGACGTGATGGCAAGACACTTGTGACAGAATTTTGGGTTGAGGAGAGTCTGGATATTGGAAATGTTGCTGATGCTAGACGGGTTGGTTCCAATTGTTCACTTCATCTTTTCCCCCTTCTTTATTAATATTTGTCATAGAAAGATGAATGCTATAGATCTGAATGGAACTCAACAGATGAATAAAGCTATAGGTACTTGTGAGGAGTCCTCTCGCACAAGTATGCTGGTTGTGTCTGAATGCATAGGTTGTTCACCATCTCTATGTGAAGCTATTAGGGTCAACCCATGGAACATTGATGATGTGGCTAATGCCTTAAATTCAGCCCTAACAATCCCTGATCCTGAGAAGCAACTGCACCATGAAAAGCATTATTGGTACGTTAATTCTCATGATGTTGCATATTGGGCTCGCAGGTTCGAGCAGGATCTTGAAAGAGCATGCAAGGATCACTACAGTAGACGGTGCTGGGGTATTGGATGAAATTGATGCCATTGGTGGACGCCGTTTCAGCGAGGGAACAAGCGCTGATCGTGAAATCCAGAGAACCCTAATGGAATTGCTAAATCAACTGGATGGATTTGATCAACTTGGAAAGGTGAGGGATCATTCTTTACTCTTTATGGAAGTTAAAAAATGTTCATACTTATGTATTGCTAGTATATTTGAGAAGGATAAGTGGAATTTTATTATGCCACTCCTCCAACCACGATTTTCTTAAATATTTAAAATGAAAATAATTTTTTTTTTTAATCATTTTACTTGATGATTATGTGACAATGAGATAAACATGTATCCATCATGTGGAAATGTAAGCTTTTAGTGAGTTTGATCTTTTATGTCAATGCTAGGTTAAAATGATAATGGCAACAAACCGTTTTGATTTTTTGGACGTGGTGCTGCTTTGACCTGGTCGATTAGATAGGAAGATAGAGACCCCATTACCAAATGAACAATCAAGGATGGAGATTTTTAAAATTCATGTTGCTGTAAATTATTGGCAGGTATTTCTGTACTTATTGTAGCCTGCATATTGGAAAAAAAAAATATTACTTTTAGCGGTGGCCACATGACCTCCGCTAAAAGAATCCATTTTAAAAAAACACATACAGCTTTTACGGGCGGCCATCGCTAAATGCAGTTTTTCTTGTAGTGCAAATTAAAAACAAAAACCCTATAGACAACACATGGTCTATGTAATAATGTAACACTATCCTAAGTACTCTTGTCATTCTCTATGATCTTATGTTCTACATAGGAAAATATCATTAGTAAATTTTGATGCTATATAAAAATTGAAGCATATAAAAATATTCCTAATTTGAATGTTTTTTTTCTTGATATGTGGCAGGTTTGCTGAATTCTTTTGCTTTTGATGTTTTGTTGCTGATGCCTGCTATGTGTTGCATCTGTTGGTCTAAGTCTGTTGCTGATGCATTGCTGGTTTGCGGTTCTTTGCGGCCATCCATGGTTGACTATGTTTTTTTTGACTTTTAGATGGTTATATGTTATATTTTTAGATGGTGTATATAACTTTGTTTTAAAAGTTAAGAACTAGTTTATGTGGGTAGATATTGGACTAAATTTTAAAGTGTTGTACACATTTTGTACTTAATTTTATTTGGAGTATTGAAGGTTTAATTTGGATGGTATTGATGGTGGATGCTGTTTTATTTAGTTAGTTTGTGTGGTTGTGATAAATGTTACAGGAAAAAAATAAATAAGGAAAACCAAAATAGCTACAGCAATTTTTTTTTTTTTAAAAAGAGTATTGCCGACCAAGTTTTGGTCGGGAAAGGTTTTTTTACCGACTAATTGGTCGGGAATAAATAAAAAAAAAGTATAGTCAGCATATTTTTAAGACTATTCCCGACCAAGTCTCGGTCGCGAAAAATTAGTTTTGCCGACTGGTTCGTCGGGAATAAATTAGAAGAGTTCACCCAGTTTGTTTTTTAAGACTATTGCCGACCAAATTATGGTCGGGAAAGGTTTATTTTTCCGACCAATTGGTCGGGAATAAATTACAAAATGCATGTTAAGGAGTATTTTGGTCGGGAAACGTTGGTTTTTGCCGACCAATTAGTCGGGAATAAATTAAATAAATGCATGTTAAGGAGTATTCCCGACCAAATTTTGGTCGGGAAACGTTGGTATTTGCCGACCAATTGGTCGGGAATAAATTAAAAATTTGCATGTTAAGGAGTATTTCCGACCAAAGTTTGGTCGGAAAATGTTAGTTTTTGCCGACTAATTAGTCGGGAAAGGTGAGTTTTCCCGACGAATTAGTCGGGAAGGGCTGTTTACATCCACATTTTTTTTTCCAATTTGCCGACTAATTAGTCGCTAAAATCTTGGTATTTCGCGACTATTTCGTCGGTAAAGATTAAATTATTGCCGACCAATCTTTAGTCGGTAAAAAAAATGAGTTTAGCGACTAATAAATTATTTGGTCGGTAAAAGTTTTCCCGACTGAGCTTCGCCGACCAAATGCCGACCAAATTTTAATGGTCGGGAAAAGTATTGGCGACCAAAAATTGGTCTTCCCCGACCAATATTTTGGTCGGCTTTTATGTGCTATGTTGTAGTGTGCATAAAAAAAGAAGAGCAAGATTAACATATGAGATGCATGTGAATATGATTCCAAATTTTGTTTAATATATCCATTTCCATATTTATGCTCATTTCTTTATTGAATATACTCCAGAAACTATGTTCCAAGGTGCATTTGTATTTTACTTGAAACTCCAACCAGTTTGAATTTTTCTTTGACAATTTGTTATTATATGATTGTTATGTCTAATATTGACTTGAAGGGAAAGTATATAAAAAAAATTATATCCCAGCATCTGTGATTTTTCACTTTTTGTTTTGCCCCAACAATGTACTTTAAAATGTATAAACTATATTCTGCCAGAACATTCTAAGCACTTGTGATTTTTGTTCTCTTTATTTAGAGATGCCTTCTCTCTTACCTATATGAAATGGTACATAGAGTTGTAGAAGGAGAGCTCATTCTCACTGTAGAGAGCCCCAATAAGTTTGCACATACTCAGTAGTAGCAGTGTGTTCCATGATAACAATGATGACATTTTTTTTTCTATGTGCATTTTTAGGTTTAAGGGAAGAACCTTATTACATTGCTTAATGGGCATGTAATATGCCTCATTGGAAAATGCGTGGGGAGGGGAGTAATAGATAGGTATAAAATGGGTGGTAGATAAAAAAAATTGGAAGATGGTTCATTGGGAAAGGATATCAATAAATCAAAATTGGAAGATGCGTCTGTGGATGTGATTAGTTGCACTCAAGCTATGTTGACATTTTTTTCTTTTTTTCCATGTTCATAAAGGTGGCAACTTTTGATCAACATGCGACTAACTTTACTGTTGTGTTTCTAATACATGGGAACAGAGGTCCTTTGGTTGAAGCTCACTGGTTAGAGACATAGGGTATGGATGGGGATTGTATTGAGACAATATATGCTTTGCACATTTAGGAAAAGGAAAGGAGATCATGCATATTTGAGACAACGAAAGGCTGTAGTGAAATGGATGGAAAAAAAAAAAAAAAAAACATTAGTCATATAGCAACATCAACCATCAAGAAATATCTTTTTTCTTTTGACACATGCATAAATAATGAAGAGTAAAAAAGATTTGCTTGAAAACGTGCTACAGAACCAGGAAAATTGACCCAATCGACAGCAGACTGCCATGGAGACTTGCTCACATTGTTAACGAGACAAGGAATACATCATCTTCTATCAAGGGAGTTGAGTGATGTGCCAGACACAGTAGCTTAATAACAATCGACCGCATCTAATTCCCTCATAGGAAATGAGATGCCATGAAAACCAAAAGAAAAAGCACATATTCTGATTGGTTAATAGCTAAAGAAATTAGAAAAGAAAAAAGCATACCTGATGTAGTTGAAGAAACCACAAGGAGAGAAAGGGCTGCTGCGATTGAGATGAGAGAGGACTGCAGACCTAAGGAAAAAGCAAAATGCAAAAGAATACAAGCATATTTACCAAAAAAATACAAGCCCATCTACAAGAAGATGGTGGAAAAGAAAAAGAGAAACAAAAAGATAAGAGAGATAAAAGGAGGCATATGGAGTTGAAGAGGATATAGAAGTGGAGGTGGAAGTGGTGGGAATTGTACCTCCTACTCTGCCTACTCTAAGATCTCTGAGACCCGTGTGTGAAGGAGCAAGAGTAGGGCCTTCCACAGCTATTGCAAAACCACCCATCATCATCAACATCAAGAGAACCATTGTTAGAGAGCAAGAAGATGTACTCATTTTTCTCGTCCTCGGTTTTTTAAAGAGAGAATTGAAGACAGGGAAGGAGATGCCACTGTCATCATGACTGAAAGATGGCATCTGCTATTGCATTTCTAATTTCTAACATCTCCATCTGTTCTGCAATATCCACCACTACATCAGTGTCGGAGGTGCTGCTATCATCATTATCAATTGCCTCTAAAGATATGTCTTCATTCTCGTACTCTATAAAGAGTGCATATGCAATAGCCTCTTTTCTGATAAAGTTGTGCACAGCCGTTGCAGCGACTACTATACTCCTTTTTACACAAAATGAGTAGGGAGGCATCCTTTCTAAAATTGGGAAACGAGCTTTCAAGACTCTAAAAAAACACTCTATTACATTCCTTAAAGATGAATGAACATAATTGAAATGTTCCTTCTCATTACGAGGACGACCACCAGCCCAAAAATCTGATAGCTAATATCGAACATTACGGTATGGAGCAAGAAAACCACGCATATTCGTAAATTCAGCGTCAACAATGTAATATTTACCTGAATAGAGAAAATATATTATGATAAAAATGTAATATGATTTATAATTGACTAATCATTAAGTACCTGGAGGGGCATGTGGAAAATTCAAATTTGGTTTATAGATAATAACCAATAAAATATGTGAATCATGTGCAGTGCCTTCCCAACTAGTAATAACGAAAGTAAACAACATATCAAATGAGCAAGCCACTAGAATATTTTGTTGGCATTATCCTTTTCTTCCTCTATAAGGTACTTGGTTCTCAACGGGGATCACAACATTTATGAGTGTACTATCTATTGCCCCAACACAATCCTATAGAAAAAAATCAACATAAGATCTAAAAAAAAAGTCACTTAATTGAAAAATAATTGCAAATATAATTAAGGGTGGGATTATATCTTAAAATATGGATAAAATTGAGGATTATGCAATATCTCCTTTGGTATTTGGTCGTATGAAGGCGGCTCAATAATATCTATTGAGAGGTGAATCATTTCTACTAAAACTGCATGATAGTGACAATGGATAGTTTCACCTGAGTGTTGAAAAATATCTTACAAAATTCTATTCCTATGATTTTGCCCAACTGTCATTAGAAATATAGCCACTTGCTCCTCTATTGAAACAAATCGACTGTCTTCATGTAGCCTTTTCTCTCGTAATTAAAACCACACACAATCGCAAGAAAACATGTTTTTCCATATGCAGTAGCTCCAAACATACTCTTCGATTAGCTTCCAAAATGCCCTTAACAAAAACATAGCCTGATAAAATTGAAGTCTTTCGTGGCTCCTTCAATATGTACAGCTCACTTCTTTACAAGTAATAAATGAAGAAGTGCTATTACTTTTCGTTTCCTTGGTGTCATAATATCTTACATTCATTCCATCCAACAATAAAAAAAAAAAAAGGAAAACCAAAAGTTCATACATTCATTCCATCCCATAATAAAAAAGAAAATCATAAGTTCTTGAATTAATTTCATCTCAAAATAAAAAAGAAAACCATATTTGTTTGGGCATTTTACTTCTAGAGTAGGGTCGTGTAAAGTTAAAATATCATATTTGTAATGCCCCACCCCATACCATGCATGATATTGTCCGCTTTGGCCCACGCGCCTCATGGTTTTGCTTCTGATGGGCCTCAACCTATCAAAAGGCCTCATACAAGGTAACGGTGTAAGCTCTACATATAACCCCATTCACTTTCATCTCTATAGTTGATGTGGGACTCTGGAGCATCACAATCCACCTCCCTTAAGGCTGCACGTCCCTGTGCAGTAGCCTACCAACCTTTGTAGCATGTCAGCCATCTTGGCCCGCCCACATGGAGACCCGCCCACTGGCACCAAACCACGGCAGGGGACCCACACTCGAACTAGTCGAGAGTCGGCTCTGATACCATTTGTAACGCCCCACCCTACACCCATGCATGATATTGTCCGCTTTGGCCCACGGGCCTCACGGTTTTGGTTCTGATGGGCCTTAACCCATCAAAAGGCCTCATGCAATGTAGGGGTGTATGCTCTACATATAACTTTATTCACTTTCCTGTCTATAGTCGATGTGGGACTCCAGAGCTTCACAATACATTTGTAATGCCCCATCCTACACCCATGCATAATGTTGTCCGCTTTGGCCCACGGGCCTCACGGTTTTGTTTCGGATGGGCCTCAACCCATCAAAAGGCCTCATACAAGGTAAGGGTGTAAGCTCTATATATAACCCCATTCACTTTCCTCTCTATAGTCGATGTGGGACTCACTCCGGGGTGTCACATTCCTCCCCCCTTAAGGCTGCACGTCTCTTTGTTGTAGCCTGTCAGTCCCTGTAGCCTGCCATCTCTCTTAGCCTGCCCACATGGAGATCCGCTCACTTGCACTAGACCATGGCAGGGGACCCACACTCGAACTAGTCGAAAGAAAAAAATTTCCTAAAACTAGATTCCTGAATCTAAAAAAAATTCTCAAATTGCTACAAAAGAAGACATGAGTTAAAACTTCCAATTAGATATCTACTAAAAATAAATCTTACTATGAACAAATATTAGAATTAGAAACTGAATCAAACTAGGTTAAGGACAAACACTCAAATATAAAAGGAAACAAATCAAATCAAAATATGTTAGATAATAAATTAACTATCTAAAATTTCTGAAATTAGAGACTTTCCAAGTTTGAAAATCTTCTCATAAAACACAATTAGAAAGAATTTGAAGATATGAAACTCATTAAAGTTACTAACAAAATAAAAAAAAAAGTAACCTAAGTTGCGATTTACTAAAAATAAAACAATGCAGAAATTTTTACACAATGTATGAAAAAGTTAGTTTTATAAATTAAATATGATCCTAACCTAATGTAATATGCATGGAATAACATGAGAGACGGCATAAAACAATGAGTGTGCAACATATAATTATAAAAGGTACAGGAATTAATAGTGAAGTGCTAAAAATAAGGGCGGTCTGCATAAATCAAAGGTGGTAAACAAAATTGAAATATAAAAATGGTGAGTTGCTCTTTAAATCTCATTCTCAATCTTGGGCCCAAAAAAATTAGAAGTGCAAACCTAAGGTCCCGTTCTTCAACTTGGGTTGTCAATCCAAGTTGAGAATGATAAATCCTCACTTTTTAATAAATAAATTTCAGACTTGGGTTCTTAAACCTTACTTGGTCAACCCTTTTCAACTTCACATTGTATTGCCTCCAAAAATACCATGTATCTGTAGAAAACAAAGTATATTATGAGGATGCTAAGGTGAGTTGTTAGTAGTTATTCTAAGCCAAAAAAAATATTTAACCAAAAGTAAGAACTAACCATATTGTATGGATCACAAATCTAATATTAAGAGATACACAAATCAAGAACACAACTTAAAAGAAACAACTTTATTTACTAGCATGAAAATTCTTTACAAGGAATATAACATTAAAAAAACAAGAATACATACAAGGATATTAAGAATTTGTCTTTCTAGTTGAAACCACAAGGTTGTTGGTATGGCCTTTGGAAAGAACCCCCTTGGTGAATTTAGATGGAAAGGTAAGAAAGGGAGAGATGGTATGCAATTCTCTAGAGTGAGAGGTGAGCAATTCTCAAGCATGCAGAATATGGTACACCTAGGTCTGGCAAACGGGCCGGGTCGGGCTAATTCCGGTCAGGTCATAAATGGATCTGCACTTTGGACCCCCAATCAGTGACCGACCCGTTTTTTTAACGGGTTGTAGGTTTGCAGCCCACACCCATTATACTTCGGGTCGGGCTAACTCATAATAAATATGGGTCAGGTCAGGTTGACCCGAGTCGCTCATCTTTTAATTAGTTTTTAGCCTTGTAAAAAAGTGAAGGATGACGGGATTCGAACTCAAGACCCATTTTCTTTCAAATGACAGCTAAACCACTACAACTCCTCACTACTCTATGCATTGTTTTATCTAAAAAAGAATAAATAGAAAAAGAAAAGGACGCTAGCCATCAAATTTACTTCAAACATTGAGAGGCATTTAGTCTTTGTGATGTGTCTAGAAAAGTAATAGATTATTTTCATCATTATTTTTTCATGCTTATGCCGTTCTGCATTGTACTTTAAGCACGGGTAGTCGAGCTATATAGGAAATCATTAATCTTTTATGATAATCATTATATATATAGTAAGGCTAAACCCAAATAATATATAATATATGAAATTGATAAAAAAAAAACAAGTTAAGAAAAGAGAAACGTGAGAAATCAAGCTTTGAGTTTGCAAATGGAAGAAAAGAATATAAGTCAATACTAGTTGAGCCAATTTCAATCTAGCCCATTGATTGCCATTCAAATTTGAGGATCACTATTAAAAATATATTTAAAAAGGTAATCATTCATATAGAATGCGCAATTCTATCATAGGAGAACAGTATTCGTGATAAAATGCATTTAGCACTATGATCTCAATGAAACAAATATGACATTTTAAATAACTCTAAGACTAAGCAAATTTTAACATCCACTATTTAAAAAAATATGAATATCTGATTCTCCAACTCAACAAATCAATGTTAGAGAAAAAGTAGGAAATTGGAATGTCATTAAGATTGCATATCTTTCTTGATCTCTTTTTGGCTAAAATCAAGGAAAGTCATTAAGATTTGAAATGGAAAAACTCCACATATTTCTTAAGTCAGCAAAAGGCTAAGAGTTAAGTTAAACGGGTCAACTGGGTTAGGCAGGCCAAACCTAACCCGACTCGTTTTTATATAGGTCAGCAAATCCTAACCTGTGGCAGACCCGTATATGTGGCGGGTCTGGTTTGGCGGGCCAGAAACGGGTCGGGTCATCGGGTTGGGCCACCTTTTGCTAGCCCTAGGTACACCCAAGACTTGCTTATATAGATTTTTGGTGCAAAATTTCCTTGAATTGGGTGCACTATTAATGGAAACTCATGTACCTTGATAGGCCTTGAATTATACTCCAATTTCCTTATATAGATGAGGACCACCATACCATGCTAACCGTACAACCAAAAGGAGGGCTAGGTTTGGACGTTCCTATCCCTTATTTCTCTCTATTTTATTCTGTTTGCAAAGCTACTTTCTATGCTTGACATATCTTCCTTCTTCTTTTGGAATGTTTCACATGATTTGAAGAGAGAATCTCTTGAAATTGGTTGGCATTATTTGGCTCGAATCCAGCTGATGTGGGACGTGCATGTGCAAGTTTTGAGAAAAATCCTTATTTGTTTCACTTTCTCCTTTTGATTTCTTGGCAAAGAAAGGTCCTTGCATTCTTTCCTCCTTTATTTCTCTTGCTCTACAATTATCTTGATCTTCCTTTCTTGTTTTCGAATTTTGAATCTTGAGATTTGAAAAATATCTCCAACAATTGGAAAGGAATTCTGAAATCTTTTTAGCCATGAATGGACCCCACCTTGGCCGCCCCACATGTGTGACCTACACATGTGCATGTGTGGGGACCCTTTTTCACATTTCCTGAAAGCCGAAAAAATGAATTTCATGTGAAAAATACAAATTTACCTTAATTCACAGCTGCATGACTACGGGCCCATCTCTCATTAAATGATGAATGAATGCACCTGATGATTAATTAATTTCATGAGAAAAGCACATTTGAAAAATCTTTCCAAAATTAAAATAGAAAAATGGCAAGTTTCATGATTTGATGCAAGAATGATGGTTTTTGAGGAAATTATGCATGAATGTACTACAATGGATAAAAAATGCCTAAAATCATGATATGATACTAAATGAGGTTCTCTTGGATTGATAAGTCCTTAAACTTACCAAAAATAGCCATGAAAATGTGTATTTTTAAGGACTTATCAAAGGAGCTAATTAAAAAGTTGATTATATTAATACCTCAATATAGTTGATTTGCAATTCTGAAGAAAAAATAGTTAGCAACTTAAGTTCAATTATCTGCACTTGGATTAATTCTGTGATAACATAGAGTTATAACTACACAATACTGGTGCCCCTTGTCTAAAAGTCCAACAGCATTCAGAGCAAAATTTTTAGATGTCGAATTGGATTATATGAAATAGCAAGCAGGACAACAGGGTTTGAAGAAACCAAGTGATCATTAGAGATACACACCTCCAGCTTGTTCACCTTCAGCTTGTTCATGGTTTGACTCACGGTCTTCAGCCATGTTCCCGGAGATGGGGCCCGACAAATTGGATCACATCTGAAAAATATTTATATTTTAATCAAATTAGGGCCTCTATTGAACAAGGAATGGTTGTTGCCCAAAGACCGGAGTGAAGCTGGAGAGGGATTTCGACACATACCTCCATCTAGTGCCAATCCCAGCTAAGTCTGAAGGCAGAGAGCTCTGTTAGTGAGTGTAGCACTTGTTGCTAAAACGGTTATTTTTACTATGGAGAGTGGAGAGCGGCTGGGGATTATATAGAGTAGAACCCACCCACCAGGACCAGTATCCCTTCAATGGCATTACACCTATTCAAGTCAGTTGGTAAGATTTTAACAGCACCACTTACTGGCCGGTCACTTCATTTATCGATTTAGGCTAGCATAGCGAACCTAGTAGATCTTCCCTTGATTTTTATTTTGGTAAAGGATCTCCCCAGATTGCGTCCCATGCAAAAAAAGATGATTCCCCACGAAGATCTCGTGCTTCGGGTACCGACAAGCTCTGGTGAGTTGGTGTTGATGGACTTGATGGCTAGACTCCCCTAACTGTAACCCGGAACCCTGGATTTTTCAGCCCTGGAACCCAGATTGTTCATCCGTTGGAGTGGTATGAGATCTTGGAGATGGAACAGGTTAGTGGAGCTTCCCTGAATTATGCCCATTTGAAGGTGATGATGACCCGAGACGATTACAGCCGCCTACCTTCCATTTGACGTAAATCCGGCTGAAAGATGAGGAACCAATATGTTCTCCTCATGGTGAAGAGGGTATGGGGAGGGTGAATAGAAGATGGGGAATCCGGATGGTGATCGTATCTGGTACTGATAGGAAGTTTCAATGGGTGTAAAGTAAGAGCAACATACAACTTTACACTGTATTGCCAGACAGAGTAGAGTCATTTTTATGACCGTTGGGCGGGTGTTTACTTCACTTGGGTAGTACAAGTGAAATGCCCAAACAAGCATATCATTCCTACACTCACTCAATCTCAGAATAACAAATAAAATCTTAAGTTCCTACATTCATTCCATCTCACTATAACAAAGAAAATCATAAGTTCCTACATTCATATCATCTCATAATAAAAAAGAAAATCAGAAGCTCTTACATTCATTTCATCTCATAATATAAAAAGAAAATCATAAGTTCATATATTCATTCAACCCCACAATAACCAAAAAAAAAAAAAAAAAGCAAAAAGCACTTAAAGTATTTACATTTATTCCATAATCCCCCCTAATTTTTTTTTTAAAAAAGATAATAAATAAAAGCTACAAAAGTGATGAGTCATGTGTTCTAACATTCATCCGATAATACTCACATAAAACTCATCAAGGCCCATGCTTCATTATCATATTCAGCCAGTAGAGGCGGGCATCATTAGTTTCAAACGACATGAAAATATCTCTATTGTCCTTGTTTTTAAATGCCCTTGTGCCAAAAAAAATACAAGTATGAGGTCGCTTGGATATTTGGTATTTGCTTTAAAATATCAATACAATCCTGCATTGTAGGACCTAGCTTCCTCTCTTCTTTTTTCTGCTATTCTTCTTTCCTCGCTTCTTCTTTCCTCTTTTCTTATTTCCTCTCTTCTTCTTTCTATCTTCTTCTTTCCTTTCTTCTTCTTTCTGCTCTTCTTTTTTTCCATCTTCTTCTTTCTTATCTTCTTCGAGTATAATTACTAGGCACTCCATATTCTCATCATATTTATTGTTCCTAACATCCGTCCTACTTCGTGAAGGGCAAGGACGTTTCCTCCGAGCACCTGTCAGTAGCTCCTCTGTCCAGATATCCTCAAAAGTCTCTTCATTAGCTTTTAGAATTTAGAAAAAGACTTGAACCCATTTAGGCCTTTAAGACTTATATTCTTGGAAATAAACTAAGATGGGATCCTAAGTTTTCTAAAATTATAAACTAAGGCTTGTATTCATCATTATTATTTGCTAATTATTTTGAAATATACCCCTAGTCTTGATAAGTCAAATTTATCTTTTGGACCTTATTAGTTGGATCTTTGGACTTTTGTAAGTACCGCTTGGGCACGCGGTATCTTATTAACATAGGGTTCAGTTCCTTGTATGACCCTTAATGGAAAACCCTTAATTGGGTATATGCACTGTAAATTGTGAAGGGATGTGTTGACTTTTATTCACTAGAGGTTCTTGTGGTATTGTTGGGTTCGGGACCATGCGTTTGACCTTAGGATTGGTTTGTGGATATCCTTTGACCTTCGGGTTTGCATGCATACTTTAGTTTGATGTTGGTTATCCTATGTTGTTTGGATATGGACCGTGATGTGGCTTGGCGTTAGACTGAGTTATGTGGAGATTTGTTCAAATAATGTCTTATTATTTGATTGTGGGTTGTTGTGCAGTCAGCCCTTCACTTTGACTTAGGTTCTTGTGTCTGAGCATTACTAGTTGAGTCTATTATGATATTATTTATGAATGTGAATATTTGGATCGTATGCGAACGGCTAATTACCGATGTGGGTACGAATCAGTTTATCCACTCCTTATGAATTACGAATTACAAACCGATTTATGACTGCTAGCCTACGAATGAGTTTTTTCGGTTTGTTAGGGCTAACCACCCAAAATAGTGGCATTGCTTCTGCATGACTATTGTATTACTCTATTGTGTAGATTGGATTTAGATTATACATACTCTTCGTAATTGTCACAGTGTTATTCTCTTATGATCATTACTTGTTATTACTCACATTGATCTTGTATTTTATTTATAAATTATGCTTTCGTACTTGTTGTTTACGTTGTTTAATGGTGCTTAGGTACTAATCCCTATGCTGCCAAAGAGACGGAGGAGGGTCAAACTTTTCAAGCATTTGAGCCAGTTGACAAACCGAAGTGGAGTGCCAGAGATGGCCTCAGAGCCGTCTGAGTCTGTGCAGGAGATATTGACATCTTAGACTCCTTAGTTGATTTAAAAATATATTTTATTTAGTTGATTTTAGACTTATTTAGCAAAACTTGAACCTTGACTATTTAGCTGGTTATGTGTCGGTTTGATTTGGATATTGATACCCATTGATTTAATGCTTTCGCAAAGATTTTACTTATGGTTTATTGTGACTCACCAGGTTCGAAATTTTGTGGGTCCATATTTTGGAAGCGTATATGGAAAAATGCACAGAAAAATTATATTTAATATTATTATTCACGTGTCCCTCTATTTCATTTTGGGGGACGTGACACAAACACAACACTCTACCGCTTATGCAGATAGATTCGTTCTTTTGTCATCCACCACACGTCCACTTGCACTAAAAGCCTACTCTGATGCCACAGAAGACATTTGAATGGTTAGTAGATCACGAGCCATAGCATCTAACACCGAAAATATAGTTTCATTTTGTTTCCACTAGGCTAAAACATAAAAAATAGATGCATCCTACATCTGTAATATACCGGAGTTAAGATACAAGGATAACTCCGTCACTGTATTACTTGAGCTAGAGGCTCTATCCACTCTGCTATAATACAAATCCCACCCAACTCCACCTGTAATGACTAGGAATCCAAGGCCCTTCAAATTCCGTGCTGAGACTCATAAGCATCACACACATAGGTTAGATCAAAGATCACATAGAGATTCAGGCATTTACCAAGTTAAACTAACTTGTATTAAAAACCCAAATCTAATAAACAAGTGTAACATTGTCCAATAAAAATAATAACTGCTATGTCTTTCAAATGAAATAATCTAAACAATCTATTAAATCTAATTCTCCTTCATCAATGTGGCTTTGACACTTAAGTACGCATCCCAAAGTCTGTTTCCCGGTCACCAAGATTTTCCTAAGTCACTAAGTTCTGGTTATTTGGATTGGGCAAATCTACAAAATATCAGTACAACTGAGTGAATAAATATTCTAATCTATTTGTGCATTTAAACATATACTTAGATAAGATTACATAACAAATTAAAGTAATACCCCAAATTCTCATTCAAGCCAAGGTTAGAATCAGGTCAAACAAACGACAACCTCCTAACCACCTGATAGCACAAGCCCAAGGTTCGTATTCCATAAAGATATCACATGTACAAAGAGTTCCCAAAACTCATTCTACACATCTCAAAATCATTATTTTCTGTCCCAAACAAAATCGACCACCAAGGCCCAAAACCAGCAAACTGGTACCACAAAATCGACCTTTCCCAAAAAAGTCCGACCTCAACAACCCTTACAAAACTGGCCATACAGTGCTAGAGGTCTAGGGGTGTCCAAAAGGTTCCTCCAAACAAATAAACTTATCTTATCTCCGTTTTCCAATCAAATAGCAAATATATATCTCATAAAAGTATGATATTTAGCATGTCCTCAACATTAGTAATGGGAAAACTCCATAATCAACCCCTTCTCAACTTATGTGGATTTAATCTGCCCCAGTTCAAATTAAAATTGGTGCATGAGGTGAGAGAGGTCAATTACATAACTAACCCTTACGGTTTTGAAGGACATATTCAATTACTAAATTAATCACAAAATATACATACACAAATCATGAAATCCCAAATAACAATGGTACATAACATGTATGATAATCCATCATATGTTTTGAAATCATAATTACTCAAGTAAGAGGATCGTAAATACAACTTCCTGAAGTCACAAAATAAAGAAAATAACTCCAACAGTCCATAGATATAATGATTGATCAGCCCTTTTGTGTGATTTTGGAAAGTCAGGAACTAAAGAAATACCTAAAACAATTTTAGATATAATAATAGGGAAAAAGGGGTCCTTATTTACAATTTACAGATAATTGGAACTCAGGTAAACAGGTTGTAAAAGTGTTTACCAACAATTACAGAAAATAATAGGGTGTATTTTGTAATTTCCAGCAAAAGAAAACATAAGAGAAACCACTCGACAAGTCAGATATAATAATACACAATAGTAGGTCCTTGTCGGCAATTTCACAAAAAGTCTGAACTTTGTAAAGAGAACCCCCGTATCAGCAGAAACTTCAGGATGTCTACTGTTTTTAGTAAAGTGGATGGTGGGTCAAACTGGGCCCAATCCACATGGGTCCTAGACCCCCAAGGTCGCCTAGGGGTCCAGTTTCAGATACATGTTCTTGATCTTTGATCGGGTGGGCCATGGTGTACCACAACCTCTGTCGAACAAAACAGGCTTTTGACGGCATGAACTTGGGAAATTCTAATTTCTGCACTGAATGCCTATTGGATTTGATTCTCTTGGCAAGAAAACATCATTTGGGAATCATCTTAACCATAAAAAACCAATCATCACATCAAACACTAGGAATTGGTTATTCTCTGTCATCAAAACTTGGTCTGGGTTTGTTGACACTGTCCTTTTAATTCTGAAACATTTAATCTGTTATGAATAATCCAATTCAGCACTATATAATGCCTCCAACAGTGATGGGAAAACAAATAGTGCATATTATAGAGTAAACACACTCCTTATAGACATCAGCCCACTTATCTTCATAGTGGAATTACATCACAACATGTATATGGGGAATTCTACTCACCATAAAATAGAGAAATAAAAATATACACAAGAGCAAAGCCAGAAATTCAGAACCATACAATTAGATCAGAATTTCTACTCACCTATTATAGCTAATCTTCCTCCTAATTTTTTTCAAGGCTAATACTAAACTAGGTTTTGGCTTGATGGAAAAGAAAGTGGAAAAGAGAGATAGAATGGCTTGAGAGAGGCTTGGGGTCGATCAATATATAAAAGCTAGAAGTTAGAATCCTTCTCAAAATCCTCTTCCTAATTTTTATTATTTCTTTCTTACATGCCAACCTATTCCTAACATGACTAGGAGTCTATTGTATAACCAACACAAGCCCCACTCGAATTCCTCCATCAAACTATGGGTCCCAATAATTCTAGGAAAAATCAAGAAAATTAAATATTAAATATCAGAAAATAACCTAACCCTTATACTGGGCCCAGGGTATTACACCGCTTGACTGTTGGACTTGTTGAGGAGAAATAATAACCCCTGTTGTACCCAATTTGTTCACAATAAAATTGAAAAAGTGTTTCTAATTTTGTCATTCCATTTGAAAAGGTATCTAAATCTTGGTGCTCTCTTAGCTCTGCTTTGGATCCCAATGATAGTTACATGTCCTTCAAAATAAATGATATTTATAACCTTATAAATCAATCTTATCCCTAAGATTTTAAAGATTAACGAAAAAAAAATCAATTGTGGTTTTAGGTATAACATTACGATTACAATGTACTTCACCATCCAAATTTGAAGAAAACGAAAACTATAGCTGAACTTTGTCGATGATTAGTGAAAACAGGAAGATTAGATAAATGTCCTCTCGTATATCAATTAATACTCTTTATACTAACTCTTTCAATTTCCACAGCAACCACAAAATGAGCATTCTTGGCCACGAAGATTGTCAATACTGCACTTCACAACAACACGGGAGATAAATTGTTGTTGATTATTAAATTGTGTATTGAGAAAGAAATTGCTAAAAACTCTGTACTGAAACAAATATCAATGACTTCAAACTCAATGAAAGAATGTCAAGAACAACTTCAATAAATTTTTATTTTGTATTTTATTACTAAATCCTATTTAAAGTTTTTCACTTTATACCTCGATCCTCCTCTAGAAGAAAAAATGGTTCTGCCCATGATCGTAACTTAGCTCTGATAGAGTGAATCCCCGGATTCTAGCCCACCAACACTTTTTTATCCCACTTCGCTAATGAGTTGGCCTTCTCCAAAGGCTACCATTTAGACCAAGAACGTGCAATCTACCCCTTGACCCATAACACTTACCTCAAAGCCATGGGCATTTACTCACCATACAAAGGTATACAAAAAGAATTCAGAGCTTGTATTTCTTATTTAATGTTTCTTGTTACCTATATAGGTCAGTGGTTAAGATTATTCCATCTACACATCCAATGAATAAGCGCCTCTTAGACCCTACCGTATAAATCTCTATACAACTCTACCAAATCTTTTTACACATTTTTTTATATATTTCTCCACACATTATAATATATTAAAGTGGAAGGTTTTGATCTAATTTTGACCGTATATTCTATTTTGACTGGAAGTTACATTCACTTTTTACAAGTATAGCATGTTCTCTTTCATGCACTCTCCCACTAATACAACTCTCTTCCACTTCTAACAAACATGCAACCCACTCACCTGCATAATTTCTACTTCATTCACTCCCTCCTCTCTCATCAGTCACTGATTTCCCATTCTACCTCTTTATATGTTCCATTTGTTCTTTTATTTTGCTAAGTTACAAAAACAATTCTGGAGGTTCAGAGAGGAAGTGGGAAATGCACCATTTTTTTTTTTTTTGGTTTACTGTATATTTGATTTTCCACATATGGCATACATATTTTTGGCTTGTTTTACTATTATAGATAAGCAAAATCAATCATGAATGCTTAACTTGCAATAGATATTATTTTTTTAATCTATTGTTGTTTAATTTGAATTGAATGTGCATACCCGTGCTTAGCACGAGATTTGTGCCAATCTCTATTTAGTTCATAAGTACTTCAAATGTCTCTACACAAGTCAAAGACTACACTAAGAGTCTTCAAGATTCATTTGAACCTTAAAATATTTGGGTTTAATTTGGGCCTTTTGTCTCATACTCTTGAAGATGTGATAGTTTGGAATGTTGTTAAAAATACTTGGAGCTAGATAGTGGGTCTCCCATGTAGGTAGATAGATTATCATACTAGAGTTAGGGTTCTTGGTATCTAATGGGCTTTATGGAATACTATATTTATATTTAAAGGTAACATTGTGCATCTTGATAGTGTTATCTAGGTGGCTTACAACACTATTAAAGAATATTTACTGGCAGATCATAATGATGACAATCCTTTAGTCTACTCAAATTGGAGCCCTATATTGGAAACCCTAGAAGATACAATCTTAAATATTTTCTAACGCAACCTTTAGGCTAGCTAATGGGAAAGACTGGTTTTGATTTTATTATGTAGGTGAATTGTCACGTCCCCCGAACCCGATTAGAGAATAAACCGGATCCGGGGAGTGAAATTTTGGGCCAATTAAAAATTTTGTTTTGGCCCGAAGATCGTAAGTCCGCTGTGAGGATAATGTATTTGAACCTCAAATCATAAAACAAATAGCGGAATTCATACATTGATGTCAACAATGGATAATAAATCTCAATTAAATTTAAAGTTGCAAGATGAATAATTAAACCTAACCAAACCAAACCAAACCAAACCAAGCCTTTTCCCACTAGGTGGGGTCGGCTATATGGATTTGACGACGCCAATCGAATCTGTTTAGGGCCATGTCCTTCGTTAAATCCATGTAGGCAAGGTCATGTTTAATAGTTTCTTTCCAACTTCTCTTGGGTCTCCCTCTCCCTCTCCTACTCCTGGCAATCTCTATGCCTTCACACCTTTTAACAGGTGCTTCCATTGAACGCCTTCTAACATGGCCAAACCATCTTAGTCGATTTTCTCTCATTTTATCTCCAATCGGTGCTATTCCTACTTTGCCCCTAATCTCCTCATTCCTAATCCTATCTCTCCTTGTGATCCCGCACATCCATCTTAGCATTCTCATCTCCGCAACTTCCATCTTCTTAACATGATTATGCTTTACTGTCCAACACTCTTATCCAAATAACAATGCTGGTCTTACCGCCACCTTATAATACTTTTCTTTAACCTTGAGGGGGACTTTCCGATCACACAAGACCCCAGAAGCACTCCTCCATGTGGTCCACCCGGCCTGAACCCTGTGACTTACATCAGTATCAATCCCTCTATTTGTTGCACCATCGATCCAAGGTACCTAAAGTTTTCTTTCTCTACAATCTTTTGTGTGCCTAAACTTACTTCTATGTTACTAAGTGTCCTACTTTGGCTAAACTTGCACTCCATATATTCCGTCTTGCATCGACTTAGCCTAAACCCTTTTGTCTCTAACGTTTTCCGCCATAATTCTAGCTTAGCATTCACTCCTTCTCTCGTCTCATCTACTAAAACAATGTCATCTGCAAATAGCATACACCACGGCACCTCATCCTGAATATGTCTTGTAATCTCATCGATAACTAGGGCAAATAAGTACGGGCTTAACGCTGAGCCTTGGTGTAGACCAATCGTGATAGGAAACTCCTTAGTCTCTCCGCCAGTGTCCTTATAGATGTCACGGCTCTATCATACATATCCTTTATCGCCTCAATATATGCGACACACACTCTTTTCTTTTCCAGTACTCCCCATAGAATCTCCCGAGGAACCCGGTCATAGGCCTTCTCCAAGTCAATAAACACCATATGTATATCTCTCTGACCTTCTCTATACTGTTCCATTAACCTCCTCAAGAGAAAGATAGCCTCCATGGTTGATCTCCCAGGCATGAAACCAAATTGATTCTCTGAAACGTTTGTTGTTCTTCTTAGTCTTCTCTCAACAACTCTCTCCCATAATTTCATCGTATGGCTCATCAATTTAATCCCGCGGTAGTTCGCACAGTTCTGAATATCTCCTTTGTTCTTGTATATGGGTATAAGAATACTTTTCCTCCATGCATCAGGCATCTTCTTGCTCTTTAGCACTACATTAAAAAGTTTTGTCAACCAACTTATGCCATTCTCCCCTAAGCACCTTCAGACCTCAATAGGGATACCATCTGGCCCAACTGCTTTCCCATTCTTCATCCTTTTCAATACTTCTATAACTTCTTTCCTACTGATTCTCGTATAGAACATATGATTCGATTCTTCCCTAGAAATGGTAAGCTGTCCCAATTGTATGTCACTACTACTGCTTTCATTAAATAACTTGTAGAAGTAGCTCTTCCAACGCTCCTTTATCTCATCGTCCTTTACTAATACCTTTTCATCCTCATCCTTAATGCATTTAACTTGGTTTAAGTCCTTGGTCCGTCTATCTCTGGCTTTAGCAAGCTTAAATATCTCTCTTTCACCTTCCTTAGTGTCAAGTCGCCTATATAGCTCCTCAAATGCCTTTGCCTTGGCCTCACTAACTGCCTTTTTGGTTTCTCTTTTTGCTTCTTTATACTTTTCCAAGTTTGCTGCATTTCGATCCTTTTGCCAAGTTTTAAAGCTCTCTCTTTTAACTCTTATCTTGTCTTAAACGGCCTCGCTCCACCACCATGCCTCCTTCTGTGTCGGAGCACCCCCTTTGGATTCTCCTAAGACTTCTTTCCCGACCCTCCTAATACACTCTGTTACCTTATCCCACATATTATTTGCACTCTCATTTATCGCCAAACATCTTCCTCTAGTACTCTATCCCTAAATGCTAGTAGCTTATCAACAGAAGTTAAATTAATTACAACGAACATCCCAGAAACTAAGATCATTATATCAAATGAAGTCAATGAAAGAAAGTTCCAACGATGAATAACAATGAATTAATAAAATCTAATGAAATGTCCCCAAGGTGAATCTCTCATGTGCCTGGTAGTGATGACGCTACTCTACGTCATCGGCACTCCACTCTCGTGCCTCCTCTGCTGGTTGGAGATCCTCTGGGATCTCCTCACCGGCCTGCTCCTCATAGTAGTACTCACCTGAGGAGTCTGCACACCAAGGAACAGAGTCAACGACATGTTGAGCAATAGATAAGCAAGATATAATTAAACATAACATGCATTAAGTGTAAGAATAATGATAGGTATAATCAAGTGAATACAAGGAACATAACTAGGCATAAAGCACGAGTAAATAACCAACAGAATCAATATCAGGAATCCTAGCAATACTAATAATCACCACTATCAATGTAATGCAATGCACAAGAGGGAGACTCCGTGGATGTCCAAGCCACCTCACGGGGTACCAGTAACAATCCTATCCGGACTACTGATACCAAACTCCGCTCCAGGGGGATCCAAGCTCCTGGTCCTGGGAATAGTAGCACGGTCCAAGCCCGCTCCCAACTATTCAATGCCATGAACGCCGTCCAAAGCCGACTGCCCACCCCGATGTCCGAGTAACCGGTCCATCAATAAAACCCCAAACTGCAGCTGGCCATGATATGCAAATAATAATAAAGTGGTGTTGAGATGCGGGAAAAACAAGACAAGCAAGTCTGGCTAGCTCAACAAACAAAACATGGTCTTAGGGGTTATCTCATTCAAAACAATACAAAACAAACCCACCACATGATAATCCCTTACATGGTAGCCAGTCAAGTTTATCAATACACGATACCCGGTTCCTAAGCTACACTCTAAGTCAGGTACTTGTCCTAATTCTACAAGAGTTTATGTTTCATAATTAATTAGGTGTTTTATGCCAAGAGAGTGTACAAGGAACGAAATCAACGGATACAGTTAACAAGTCAAGGGGAGATTACAATCCAATCCTAGGCAAGTGTTATCATCCATATACTATCTTTGTTTTAACGGAGTGCGTGGGGAATTCGAATCAACAATGTTTATAAAGAATTCCTGGGTGTACAATCATGTTAAACATTGATTGATTCAACTCCATACACATTCGGTTAAACCATACACAATACACGAATACCTAGACAACCCATCGAAGCACACCAAGCCACGTGCTACGATTTTAATACCCCATTAATGGTCACGTGAGAGACTAGGTTCATGGTTTCCAATATCTAAGGCCCAAACCTAAGTTACTAGTCTCATTTACAATAAAACATGAGCTGAAAGAGTAATCTAAATATTTACATCACTTCCTGACCTTTGATTGTTTGAAACTAGAATCATTGGATTCTACATCTCGAGAGCTTTCCAACGGTATATTACATGTAGAATTCCAACGGATGGATTAAAAGATATGGCCCATAGAAATCTGCCCTATATATATAAATATATAAAAAATATATATATTTTTTAAATATTATATAGTCCTGCGCCGGACACGTTCAGTACGTCTCTGAACTTCTGAATCGTTCAGACCGTTTTGAACGATTCAAACTGAGACCATCTTTTATTATTATTTTTTTTATAATGTACTTGCGCGTCGGACTAAACTGAACGTCCAGCGTCGGTTCAGAAGGTCTGAACGTTCAGAACTCAACGTTCTGAACGTTCTGACAGAGGGCTCTTTTATTTATTTATTTTTATTCAGTTATTTTCTTTTCACCCAAAATCTTTTTCCATCTACTCCAAATCCTTCCAAAAATTCACCTGCACAAAACTGAGCCACCGTGCTCTCCCAATAATCCATTCCATCCATCATCATATCCAAAAACATCAAATAAAGAATTAATTACAATTAGGATTACCCAAAATCTATTCTAGTATATTAACCCCAAATTAATAACAGAAACAGGCTTGGAATTATGGAAATCTAACAAGAAAACACATCAATCAATGGAAAACATACACACATGCTTAATTATAAAGTGCAGATCTACTTGCCTCAACCAAGAAGAAGATTGGAATCGGGGAATTCGAGGAGAAGCTCTCTATCACAAAACCCACAAATCTAACCCAACCAAACGCAACCTAACACACAAAGGAAAAGAAAAGAAAGGAAAATATCAAGATCTAACCTAAATCTAAACCAAAGAGAATTGATTGAAAAGATGAAAGTGAGGGAAATCTTACCAAACTGATGTCAATGAAAAGGGGAGATCGCGAGGAAGAAGATGAGCGGTTCGGATCTTCGAGATGGCCTTTCTGGGGAAGAGTTCCGGAGCCTTGGAAAAATGAGGAAGAAGAAGATGGATGCGGTAGAGTTCTCGTTCGTTGCAGAGAATGAAAAGAGATTAGGGTAAGTCTCTTGATTAAGAAGAAATGGAGGAGGAAAAGACAAGTTTACCCTTAAGTGGGTCCGGTGAAAGAATGAATTATTAGAAGGGTTTCTGGTCGTCGGATCGCAACGAGCCAGAAGACAAAAATGATCAGCGCGATGAGACCTTTCCAACGAACCCAAAATCATGGCGATAGGAATTTTTCAGAAAAACACTCAATTTTCTCTAAATTGCAAACTACCCCTTACTAGGGTCAAACGAACTCAGAATCCAACGAAACACCGCAGGCACTATTCTAACGCTAAAAAAAACTCGCTCACCATCTAAACTCACCTAAATATCTAACAAAACAATAATAATAATAATATCAAAATAAATGGGTCAACATGCCGGTTATTGGGCCCAACTGACCAAGTAAGGTCACGGACCTTACATCTATCACCTCTAAAAAGAACATTTGGTCCCCCAAATGCCTAAACATACCTCATCAGGAAAGAGATAAGGATACGCCTTCTGTATCTGGTCCTTGAGCTCCCAGGTAGCTTCCTCCGGTGTATGATGCTCCCATTGTACCTTAACCCACTGAATGGTCTTGGTACGCAGCACTACTTCCTTGGTGTCAATGATCTGTGCCGGACGCTCGACATAGGTTGCATCTGCCTGTAACTGAAGTGGCTCGTGCTGCAACACATGAGTAGGATCTGGAACATATTTCCGAAGCATTGAGACATGGAAAACGTCGTGCACACCCGCTAACTCAGGCGGTAGCACCAAACGATAGGCCACGTCTCCGATCCTGCTCTTAATCTCAAATGGTCCCACAAACCTCTTCGCAAGCTTCCCTTTCTGTCCTAATCTGACAACTCCTCTCATCGATGACACCTTCAAAAATACCTTATCCCCCACTTGAAATTCTAGAGGTCTCCGCCTCTTGTCTGCATAGCTCTTCTGACGATCGCAAGACTCTTTCATTCTCATCTGAACAATTCTGACTTTCTCACTGGAGTCAGCAATCTCTGAGGGTCCATGGAAACTCCGAACTCCTACTTCCTCCCAACAAGCTGGAGTCCTACATCTCCGCCCATATAATACCTCAAATGGTGCCATACCAATACTTGAATGATAGCTGTTATTGTAGGCAAACTCACATAAAGGCAAGCTTTCATCCCAACTCTCCTTGAAATCCAAAACACATGCTCGGAGAAGATCTTCCAATGTCTGGATGGTACGCTCAGACTGTCCATCTGTCTGAGGGTGGTAAGCTGTACTGAACTTCAACTGAGTACCCATAGATGACTGGAAAGTAGACCAAAACCGAGAGACAAACTTAGGGTCTCGATCGAATATTATGGACTTAGGCACTCCATGTAGTTTGACTATATTGTCCATGTACAACACAGTCATCTTGTTCATAAACTGACCAGTCTTGAATGGCAGAAAATGTGCTGACTTAGTCAGTCTATCCACAATCAACCAAATAGCATCATTGCCCTTCCTGGTGTTTGGCAATCCCGATACAAAATCCATATATATATATATTTTATATATTATATAGTCCTGTGCCGGACAAGTTCAGTATGTCTCTGAACTTCTGAATCGTTCAGACCGTTCTGAACGATTCAAACAGAGACCATCTTTTATTATTGTTATTTTTTTATGATGTAGCTGCGCGCCGGACTGAACTGAACGTCCAGTGTCGGTTCAGAACGTCTGAACGTTCAGAGCTCAACGTTCTGAACGTTCTGACAGAGGGCTCTTTTATTTATTTATTTTTATTCAGTTATTTTCTTTTCACCCAAAATCTTTTTCCATCTACTCCAAATCCTTCCAAAAATTCACCTGCACAAAACTGAGCCACCGTGCTCTCCCAATAATCCATTCCATCCATCATCATATCCAAAAACATCAAATAAAGAATTAATTACAATTAGGATTACCCAAAATCTATTCTAGCATATTAACCCCAAATTAATAACAGAAACAGGCTTGGAATTAGGGAAATCTAACAAGAAAACACATCAATCAATGGAAAACATACACACATGCTTAATTATAAAGTGCAGATCTACTTGCCTCAACCAAGAAGAAGATTGGAATTAGGGAATTCGAGGAGAAGCTCTCTATCACAAAACCCACAAATCTAACCCAACCAAACGCAACCTAACATGCAAAGGAAAAGAAAAGAAATGAAAAGATCAAGATCTAACCTAAATCTAAACCAAAGAGAATTGATTGAAAAGACGAAAGTGAGGGAAATCTTACCAAACTGATGTTAATGAAAAGGGGAGATCGCGAGGAAGAAGATGAGCGGTTCGGATATTCGAGATGGCCTTTCTAGGGAAGAGTTCCGGAGCCTTGGAAAAATGAGGAAGAAGAAGATGGCTGCGATAGAGTTCTCGTTCGTTGCAGAGAATAAAAAGAGATTAGGGTAAATCTCTTGATTAAGAAGAAAGGGAGGAGGAAAAGACAAGTTTACCCTTAAGTGGGTCCGGTGAAAGAATGAATTATTAGAAGGGTTTCTGGTCGTCGGATCACAACGAGCCAGAAGACAAAAATGATCAGCGCGATGAGACCTTTCCAACAAACCCAAAATCAAGGCGATATGAATTTTTCAGAAAAACACTAAATTTTCCCTAAATTGCAAACTACCCCCTATTAGGGTCAAACGAACTCAGAATCCAACGAAACTCCGCAGGCACTATTCTAACGCTAAAAGAAACTCATTCACCATCTAAACTCACCTAAATATCTAACAAAACAATAATAATAATAATAATATCAAAATAAATGGGTCAACGGGCCGGTTATTGGGCCCAACTAACCCAGTAAGGTCACGGACCTTACATGAATGACTCTATTATTCTTGCAAGTGCTACTTTTGGACCAAAGGTCTCTTCCTCTAAAGATACGAAAGCAAATTTGATCATCATTGCTTTAGATGATGGAAGAGAGGTGTTATGCCAAAGCTCATGTATTCTATGATGTGTTGGAGGTTATTTTACTGGGACTAATTTAAAGATAATTGACCATTTTGCCTATCGTTTTGGAAATTAGACGTGTGACCAAATCTTCCTCAACTATTGATTTCTCTCACGCAGGGCTTGGCAATCAAATCCCTGAAAAAAATCTCCCACTTTCCACAAAGTCATGAAAATTTATTTTGCAATTGTAAATCCCCAAAGACTTGGAAAGTGCTCACTTTCGTTGATTTGCACGTTACTTCACCATCCAAATTTGAGTAAAATGAAAACTATATTTGAACTTTGTCGATGATTAGTGAAAAATAAAAGGTTAGATATCTTTATACTAACTCTTCCAATTTCCACAGCAATAACAAAACGAGCATTCTTGGCCACGAAGATTGTCAAGACTGCACTTCACAACAACATGGGAGATAAATTGTTGTTGATTATTTAATTGTATATTGAGAAAGAAATTGCTAAAAGCTCTGCATGAAACAATTATTGATGACTTCAAACTAAATGGAAGAATATCAAGAACAACTTCAATAAAATTTTTATTTTGTATTTTATTATTAAATCCTATTTAAAATTTCTCACTTTGTACCTCCCTCCTCTAGAAGAAAAAAATAGTTCCGCCCTTAATCGTAACTTAGCGCTAATAGAGTGAATCCCCTGATTCTAGCCCATCAACACAATTTGACCCCACTTCACTAATGAGTTGGCGTTCTCCATAGGCTACCATTTTGACCAAGAACATGCAATCTACCATTTGAGCCATAACACTTGGGGGTATTTGGATAACTGCATAATATAATATCAACAAATCTAATTATTGTAAGATTTCATTACCATAGAATAAAATAGTGTCATATTATTATATTGTGCCACTTATGGTGTTTGGCAATTTTCACAAACTTCAATATACCTTTGAAGTATTTGGCAATTTATAAAATAAAAAAAAAACTCACAAGATGAAATACTAAATAAGAAATGGAATGAAAGTAATCAATTGATCCAATACAGGACCCACTAATTTGAAATCACGTGTGTTAATAATCATGGTAGGACCCACTATTATTAAAAATTAACAAGATTAAATGTTAAAACCTTGAAATCCAAGCAATATTATTTAATTAAGGTAGGTATACCAAATGTTGATAGCCATAATGTAATACATCTAATAATGATTATCACAAATGGGCCTGTCTAACTCTTTTTTTTTTTTTTTTTTTTTTTGTAAAGCCTTATCTAATGTCAAGCATCATTGATGAATCTGTCTATGAGAAATCATTGTGAGACTCATTTGATATTATTAGTCATTAACACAAGGGGAGTTATCAAATAGTGGGACCCATTTAATGATGACAAACTTCTAACTGCAATCACACAATTCAATCTTGGTAATTAATAAGAAACCCATCTAATTTTGGTAGTATGGGACCCCTTAATGTCGGTAATCACGATGAAGGGTCTCTAGTGTAACATTCGTAAGACCCTCCTAATATTGATAAGTAACAAGGGCTATGTAATTATGATATGGTTATATGACCCTACATTAAATTTGTAAGCATTGTGGGGCCAATCTAATATTAATGGGAGTCATAGTCGTAATAAGGATCATTAATGGTAAAACTTACAGTGGATTACTATAATTAATGGTTGCCCATAAGTTCTTTCGAATATAGAAAAGATTTTGTAACAAAATATTATCTTATACAGCATATCCTTGAATAATTGTAATATAAAGGTTTTTAGAAGAAAGTGAAATATTGTAATATACTTTCTAAGTTATCCAAATGTTTGTCGATTCTCGCAAGTATACGGTTGTCTAAAGTAATATAAACTATGGAAGTCCGAATATCGTTCCCACATGGATCGTTATAAGAAAAATAACAATGATCAATGAAAAGGAGTATCAACTCAAATATAGCTAACAAATGCAAATGGAGATAACAAAAACAATGGAAATACAAATCAAGATAATAACAATGGAAATAAAAGAATTCAAACTAAAAGAAACCAAGAAACTAGATAACAAAGAGATGTTAGTAAAAATAGAAAAACTCAAGTAAGAACAAACCAAGAACAAGATTAGTAACAAGTTAATAACAAAGTTAATAATAAAAACAAAATGACAAGGTTAATACAAGAACAATGGAGCAATGTTAGATAGATCAAGTGAATAAGTGTATGAAAATAAGTAAAAGATCAAGATAAAAAAGAAACTAAAAGCATCCATGAAAACTAACTAATAAGGAAAACAAGATAGAAAATGAGTGGATGGAGATAAAAAGAAATGTGCTAAAAGTGTAAGATCAAAGGTGGAATTGATAGTGTGAATAGAGAAATGGAGTGTGAGAATTAAAATAAGTGAATAAATGTGTGAGAATGTGAATAGAATCTAACTAATTAAAGTAAGTAAAATAAGCAACAAGAAATACTAATGGATAGATTGAATCATCTAGAATCCACTAAGTAACACTAATCCAACACTAATGCTCTTCATTTTTTTCCAAACAAATACTCAAATCTAATGACAAATCAATGCCTAGATTTGGAAAATATAACTTTAAAGCTCTAAGATAAAAATTAATAATATAATAGCTAAGACTTTCTTCCCTTCATAAAAGAAAAGATTCCTAATGACTATCTATCAAAAGTAAGCATAAACCATCAAATGATATTAACTCCTAAGCATGATTTATCAAACCTAAGCATAGATAGTAAAAAAATTACTAAGATAGAAAATAAGCATGGAAGGTAGCACATTGCATTGAAGAAAAATCTATTTAAGCACATAAACAAAGGGAATTAAGAGCATAAGCAAAATGAATAGTATTAACATCGCCTCATCTAGAAGATCCAATCAAGGATTAGCAACCCATTGGAGAAGACAAAGCTTTCATTACAAATCTTCAAATTTTACAAAGCTTTCCTCACTTTCTCTCTACAATTGCTCTCAATTACATGAATAGCTTAAGTAAAAAGGAGGAGACTCTCCTTGATTGTGTGTGTAGTGCTTAGAGCTCCATTCCTTATATAGAAACATTTGCCTTGCTCTATTTTGGTTTTTTTTCAATGTGGGACTTCACAAGAATGGAAATATGAACATATGAATGTTATCCCATGTATTGGCCTAACTTTGTCATTTCTTCATCCAATTGTCTTCCAAACTTATCCTTACTCTCTTTAACTCTTGAATCTCAACTTTAATCTTGAATTAGCACCTACAAAGAGAAATTAACATAATTGAGAGTATTTTCGATCATATTTTGTATGGAGGCTATTGGAATTCATATAAATGCATACAAATGGCCATCTATAATGGAAAGATATGAGGAAAGCATGATGGGGAAGAAATTTATTATTTTTTTACTAAAAATAGTGTTTTGAGTTCTTTTATCTTTGAAAATTTATAAAATAATGCTATGAAAGTATATTTTTTGTGAACTCATCACACCCCCAAACCTACTTTTGCTAGTCTCGAGAAAAATAAAAGAAAACTAACTATACGCATAAAATGATAAAAAATCCTAACTCTCTTTCGCAGGAATTGCGGTTGCACTTAGCTCTTGCAACAAGCCATTTAAACCCCTAAGTTTCCCCTAGTTGATGAGTTTTGTCTCGTGAGGGTTTTCAGCGAATAAATCCCACAAAATTCTTTTTATTTATATCCTCGGGTTTTTAGCAAGCTAATAAAAATGAGAGCAAATTTAGAACACTATCCAATTGCTAAAAATCTTTCAATGATGTTCAAGTCCCAGAGTTTATTTGAGTGAGTTTAGCCAACACTTGTGCGGTTTTGGGTTCTGAGAAAACACAACTTTGATCACCTTTCTAAATCCATTTGTTTTGACTTCTGCCTCACAGTCATACTCTCGGAAATAAAATTGGGAAGATTTTCTGACTTATCACTCTATATGTAAGTATTGGCAAGGCAAAAGGACTCACATATCTTTTGAGAATAAGGAATTTTTGGAGAATTTATCTCATGGAAAGAACAACCATTTAACTGACGGTGAAAATGCTCACTCAGCTTCTCACTTGTTTAACATTGTAACTTTTCCTGAAATCCAATAGGTCTTTTATTGGTTGTAATGAGGTTAGGGGAAAGGGTTTGGTAAAATATGGAAAATGAGGTTTTAGGGTTTCTGAGAGGGTAAGGTCTTGAGTTTTTTTTGAAGGATTTTTCTTCGATTCGGCTTCACTTTTCTTTTTTTTTTCTTTTTTCCTTTTTTTCAATTTTTCTCTTTATTTTTTTTTTCTTTTTTCGAGAAGACTTTTTCCTTGGATAGATCATAGACTTTTTCCTTGGATAGATCATGTGAAGTATCAACAATGCACACTTTCTTCTTTCTTCATCTTTTCCTTACAATTCTAAAAAACAATGGGTTGAAGGTTTTTTATTTGGGTGGAAAGGCTTTGGGAATTTTTAAAGAAAAATGTATTGCCTATCATCACTTTACCATGGATAATGGCTAAAAAAGGGTCACTATGGAAATGTTTTTATGGTTATGTTTTTAATGGCCATGGGGTTTTAATTTTATATTGCCTATCATCACTTTACCAAATCTAGAAAGGTGCTCACAAGCTACCAGTCAAGGTTAGTTTGCAATTTTGATGACACCCTCAATGGTTGGAAAGAAATAGGTACTAATGAGATAAAAAGAAATGTGCCGAAAACTACGAGTTTGAGTAGCTCTTCATTCTACTTGGAATTAGCGCAGAAGAATCCTTACCCTGGAGGAAAAGAAAGGCTCTACACTCAATTGGTTTAGTCTCCACTAGTGATTTTGCAGGGTCACTCAGATATGCCCACTCTTCACTTGGACTATACTCATGTGGCTAAATGTGCAAGAATTTTTTCAAGATTTGATTTTGTGACATTCTTTTTAGGATTTGGATAGTATGGTAAACTAAGATTTCGAAATTTATTAACAAGCTAAAATCCATGGAATTTTTTTTTTTTTGAAAAAATAAAAAAAATCTAAAATATTTACAGGCAAATACATGTGGGGAATGCAGTACCACACCCCCAAACCTAAATAAAAAAAATCTAAAATATTTACAGGAAAATACATGTGGGGAATGCAGTACCGCACCCCCAAACCTAAATCAAACATTGTCCTCAATGATATGCAATACGCAATGATAAATGGACAAGGAGAAAAAAAATGGAATGCCTTACCATGGGTTGATGCAAAACATGAATATTGGGTTACCTAGCAACCAGCGCTAAGCTTCACTTTGTCGGCCCAACGTGACTCTGAAAATTACTTATGCAATATACACAGGGTCCTGAACAAGGGTCTCTTCGACATCTTTGTCCTTAAGCTCCAGAAAAGATTTCAACCTTTGGCCATTGACTTTAAAAACATCCCAATTCTTGGGCTCTCAATCTCAACTGCCCCATGAAAATAGACAGTGCGCACAATGAAGGGTCCAGTCCAGCGGGATCTCAGTTTTCTTGGAAAGAGATGTAGGCGGGAAGTATACAGAAGAACTTTCATGCCCAGTTCAAAGGATTTCCTCAAGATAGATTGATCATGGTTTTTCTTCATCTGATCCTTATAAATCTTGGCATTCTCATAGGCGTCATTTCTAAGTTCCTCCAGCTCATTGAGATGCAACTTGCGTAGGTTACTGGCTTTAGCTAAATCAAAATTGAACATTTTGATGGCCCAGTAAGCACTATGCTCTAATTCTACCGGCAAGTAACATGCTTTCCCAAAGACCAATCGATATGGAGACATTCCAATCGGGGTCTTATAGGCAGTCCGATAAGCCCATAAAGCGCCTGTCAATCTTAAAGACCAACCTTTCCAGGTAGGATTGACTGTCTTTTCCAAAATTTGCTTTATTTGCCTATTAGACACTTCCACATGTCCGTTAGTCTGTAGGTGATACAAAGTAGCAATCTTATGAGTGATAGAATATTTTTTCATCAGATTCTCGAAGGTGCTATTACAAAAAAGACTCCCACCATCACTGATAATCGCCATGGGGGTACCAAATTTAGAAAAGATTTTTTCTTTAATAAATTTGATAACCACGTGATGATCATTCGATCTAGTTGGAATCGCCTCAATCTATTTGGAGACATAATCTATAGCAAGCAAAATGTATAAGTTGCCGAAGGAACTTGGAAATGGACCTATGAAGTCTATCCCCTAGACATAAAAAATTTCCAAAATATGCATCGGATTTAAGGACATCATGTTCCTCCGCGTAATTCTACCTAATTTCTGGCAATGCTCAGAGTGCAAACAAAACGTGTGACAATCCTTGAAAAGGGTGGGCCAGTAAAATCCACATTGCAACACCTTTACAGCGGTCTTCTTAGAACTAAAATGCCCACCAAGCGTGGTCATGGCAGAAGGATATCAAACTTAAATAGTCCTCTTCCGAAATGCATCTCGTACTGATCTGGTCTAGACAGTAATTGAACAGGTATGGGTCATCAAAGAAGAAATGCATAACCTCAGACAAAAACTTGGATCTATCCTGTTTGGACTAGTGTTCGGGCATCTGTCCAGTGACCAGGTAGTTAAAGATATCCACAAACCAAGGGAAATGGGAGACACTCAATAACAGTTCATCTGGTAAACTATCACTCAATGGGATGTTCTCATGCTCGATGTCTGTAGGTAATCGGGAGAGATGGTCAGCTACAACATTTTTAGAACCTTTCTTGTCCCGAATCTCAAGGTCAAACTCTTGTAACAAGAGAATCCACCTAATCAGACAGGCTTTCGCATCTTTTTTCATCAACAGGTATCTAAAGGCCGAATGATCGAAGTAAACTATGACCTTAGACCTAATCAAGTAGGGTCTAAACTTCTCCAGGGCAAAGACGATAGCTAACAACTCTTTCTCTGTGGCTGTGTAATTCAGCTGAGCGTCATTCAAGGTCCTACTGGTATAATATATGACATAGGGCAATTTGTTCACTCTTTGTCCTAGCACAGCCCCAAGAGCATGGTCAGACGTGTCACACATGAGTTCGAAGGAAATTGTTCAATCAGGTGGCTTTATTATCAGGGTAGAGGTTAACCCCTTTTTCAATTGCTCAAATGCTTGTAGGCAAGGTTCATTGAAGACAAAAGGCACATCCTTAGATAACAGATTGCTCAAGGGTGCAGCTATCTTGCTAAAATTCTTAATGAGCCGTCTATAAAAACATGCATGGCCCAAGAAAGATATGATAATCTTCACCATTTTTTGCGGTGGTAGGTTGGAAATGAGATCAATTTTTGCCTTGTTGACCTCGATACCATTCTTAGAAATAACATGGCCCAGGACAATTCCTCTTTTCACCATGAAATGACACTTCTCCCAATTCAAAACAAGATTCTTCTCTTGACATCTCACTAAAACAAGGTTCAGGTGATGTAAACATTCTTAGAAACTACTCCCATGGACCGAAAAATCATCCATAAACACCTCTAAAAGTCGCTCGACCATGTCCGAAAATATGCTCATCATACACCTTTGAAATGTCGCAGGTGCATTGCACAGCCCAAAAGGCATGCGTCGGTAAGCAAATGTACCGAAAAGGCATGTAAAAGTTGTCTTATCCTGGTCCTTGGGTGCTATGGGTATCTGATTATAACCGGAGTATCCATCAAGGAAACAATAAAAGGCATAACCGGCTAGTCTCTCAAGCATCTGGTCCATAAATGGGAGGGGAAAATGGTCTTTATGGGTGGCCAAGTTCAACTGTCTATAGTCAATGCACACTCGCCAGCCCATCTGGGTCCTTGTGGGCACTAACTCGTTCCCCTCATTCTTTACAGCAATTATCTCGAACTTTTTTGGCACAACATGGACTAGGTTCACCCATGAGCTGTCAGAAATAAGGTAAATGATACCTGAATCCAACAGTTTCAGAACCTCCACTCTTATGACATCCTTCATTGATGGATTAAGGTGCTTCCGTGGTTCTCTGGAAGTTTTTACATTTTCTTCCAAATGGATCCGATGTTGAACCACAGATGGGCTTATACCTTTTATATCTGCAATCGTCCAGCCTATAGCCTTTTTGTGATCCTTCAGGATTTCAATCAATTGTTGTTCCTGGACTTCTTCCAGGTGCGAGGCTATAATGACGGGGAGGGTCTCGGCTGGGCCCAAAAACACATACTTGAGGGTGTCAGGTAGTGGTTTTAGGTCGAGCTTAGGCGATTCTTCAATTGATGGAACAGGTGGGGCAGCCGATGGAATCAAGATCTCTGGCTAGGTTGCCATTAACTCCTCTCAAAAGCAGGGGCAGCATCCAGTAACGCATTTACTTCTTTAATGCTTTTCTCAACATCAATGTTACCACCAAAATATGCAAGACAGACTTCTGGTGGGTCCTCACAAACTAACTGTGATCCTACACTCTTAATAAGCTCCTCTAGGTAACTCACCTCACAAATTTCAGAATCACTCTCATCTCTGGGTTGCTTGCCAACGTTGAAAATGTTTATCTAGATTGTCATATTCCCAAACAATAGGTGCATCACACCATTTCGACAATTAATCAGTGCATTGGAAGTGGTAAGGAATGGTATCCCTAAAATTACTGGGATCTTCATGATATTTCCTATTGGTGGTCGGGTATCAAGGACTACAAAGTTTACCTGGAAAACAAACTCACCTACCTTAATCAAAACATCCTCAACAACACATTTGGGGTACCTAACTGAAGAATGAGCTAGTTGTAAGGTCACCTTTGTTGATTTCAGCTCCCCCATACCTAACTCCTCATATATCGAATACGGGAGTAGATTGACACTCACACCCAAGTCCAACAAAGCCTGTTCTATGTGATGATCCCCTATTTGACAAGAAATTGTAGGACACCCAGGGTCCTTATATTTGATTGGGGTCGAAGTGGTAATGATGGAATTGCATTGCTGGGCTAAAAAGGCCTTTTTGGGTACATTGGTTGTTCTCTTGAATGTGCATAAATCTTTGAGGACTTTGGCATAAGTCGGGATTTGTTGGATGGCTTCTAACAGTGGGATGTAAATTCTCACTTGCTTGAACACTTCAAGGATTTTATCCAACTGGGCATTATTTTTCATTTGACCTAGCCTCTGAGGGTATGGGGCCTTAGGAACAAAGGTTTTAGGAGGGGGCTCACTCTCACTCGGTGAGGTAGCTCCTATTAGTTTCTCAGGTTCCTTAGTAGGCTCTGGGTCCTTCTTTGGTTCCTTAGGTTCTTTTTCCAAAACTACATGCTCCCTTCTCACTTAGGTCCATTCAAATTGCCTAGGGTCCTCTTCTGTTGTGTCAACCTCCCTTGCAGCCATTCTATAGGTGGTAACTGCATGCACTACATTGACTTGCTCATGGACTTTGCCCTTGTTATCATGGACAAAAAATTGGCCCGTTGAAGTTTGGCCTTTGGGGTTGGCTTCGGGCTGACTTAGAAAAGTACCCTTGTCTCTTTGAGCTATTAACCTGGCCAACTGGCTGACAGTGTATTCTAGCTTAGCAATGGACTAGGTATTGGCATTCAAATTCTGAGTGGTGCTTTGCTGGAATTAGAGGGTATTTTGGGCCAACATGTTCATCGTATCTTCTAGAAAACTTATCTACTAATTATGGGAATTAAGATTCTGATAACCTTGGACCATGGGTGGTCCCTATGACACTTAGGGTACTTGAGGCTTTTGGCATCCCAGAGGTGACATATGCTGGGCCATTGGCTGAGAAGGGTTTCCTTGGTGTTGTCCTTTGGTCCATGAAAAATTAGGATTATCTTTCCAACCAAGATTGTATGTATTAGAATACGGATCACACCTCAGCCGCTCATATCTAGTATTCTGGTAAAGTGCACTCACTTCCTCCATACTCTCACTTTGACTTTGATCAAACAATGCTCTATATTGGGATCCAGGATGGATAAAATCTCCAAAATTGGTTCATGGTGAGACAGTAGGGTCACTAACTGCTTGGCTCATCTTTAATGATTGCAGGGTCTTTGGGGTGGTCTGCTGATAGGTTTGGTTCATTTCAAGGGCTTCTAATCTCCTAGTCAACGTGGCCAACTTGGGCTTGGCCTCGGCCTCGAATTGGTTTCCACTCTATGCATGTCCCTTCTTTCTGCAATAATGGGTCTTTTGGGATCTTCTCTGATTGGTTCCCATTGGAGAGTGTTCTCAGCGAACTCCTCAAGGTATGTCCAAGTTTGGTCAGCTGTCTTTTGAGTGAATACTCCGTTGCAGAAAGACTCCACCATGGTCTTAGTAGGATAGTCTAGTCCTTCATAAAGGATTTGGACTAGCCGGATCTTTTCGAATCCGTGATGTGGGCATTGCAACAATAAATCTTTGAACATTTCCATATACTCATACATGGTTTCTCCCTCCAGATGGTGGAAGCTGTTCAGGGTATGCCTAATGAAGGCCGTTTTCTATTTTGAATAAAACTTTTTATAAAAGACCTCGACTAGTCCCTCCCATGTGGTTATGGAATTAGCCTGTAGGGCGCAAAGCCATGTTTTCGCCTTATCCTTCAGCGAGAATGGAAACAACCTAAGCTTAAGGGCCTCTTTAGATATATGGTTATACTTCATGGTTCCATAGATTTCCTCAAACTCTCTCACATGCTGATATGGGTTCTTATTTTCCACCCCTCGGAAAATTGGTAACATCTGGATTCAGTCGGATTTCAGCTCAAATGAGGCATTTGTAGCGGGTATGATGATGCATGAGGGCTGGGTAGATCGAGTTAGGTACATGTACTCCCTAAGAGTCATGGGTTGGGTTGGTGGGTTTCCGTCATCCATTTCCTCAATGGCAATGGGGTCCGAAAAATTCTCAGTAGGGATATCGAATAAATTGAAGCTCTCTAAACGACCCTACACACCTAACTAATTGTGCATAAACTACCTCTCAACTCCAGAAGTTATGGTCTGCTCAAGTGATGATGAACGAGGATTAATGCTCAAACACAAACAAGCAAAACAAAATGATTTTGAAAAACAAACCAAACTATGCTTAACTAAGGCTACCTAAGATTAAACTAGACAGCTCTTAACTGTGAAGAGTACACCTAGGCCTCCAATCCGGTCTTATGAAACGTAGTCAGCCAGGCAAGCCCCCAGGGGATTGGTGGGATCACGATGCATATGGCAAAGGTTCCGCTTAAATAACAAACTCCTAGAACAGATGAATTGTCTCCCTTAAGGGACAAGGCTATTCTAGGCACCGATTTCTGTCAAGGAGGGCAAATGGTACAACATTTGATGGTCTTCTCCTAATGAGATTATGTCCTATCGTTACGTTTCTACTCAAATTTTATTAAAGGGTAAGGATTCCTAAGTAGTGAGGAAAATGAGTTCCTATAAGCAAGGAAATGGTTATGAAATCCGACCCTTATCTTGTTGGGAGTATGATTGCCCTTACTAAGTGTGTGCTTTCCAAATTACTTTGCGTATTTTAAAATGATTAAGCACTGTAAAGCAATTAAACAATCAAACAACCAACAAAATTGACCCACTAACGGGGGATGCATGGGTGTATCGAAATACGCACCTCCCAAACTAAATTGGGAGAAGATCGGTTGAAGTCGACCCAAGCCACCGACACCAATTTCGGTGTACGAACTTGGGGGGCCGTGACGGTATCGTCCAACCATCCTCCTTCCTAAATTATTACAATGCTTTGAAAACTTAAATGAACTTTAAAAAATTATTACAAACTTGAAATGAATCCTAATACAACATTTTTTAATAAAGCAATTTAAATTCCTAAGTTAGAGTTCTTTGGTTGCTATTTTCTTTTTTCCTTGCTCCAATCGCGGAATCTCTGAAAATACAAAAAAAGAAAATGTATAGAATTCGCAATGAAAACTAAAAGAAAGAATAAGATAATTGATCATTTTGCCTATCGTTTTGGAAATTAGACTTGCGACCAAATCTTTCTCAGCTATTGATTTCTCTCACGCCGTGTTTGGCAATCAAATCCTTGAAAAAAATCTCCCACTTTCCACAAAGTCATGAAAAATTATTTGGCAATTGTAAATCCCCAAAGATTTGGACAATCCTCACTTTTGTTGATTTTCGTGTTACTTCACCAACCAAATTTGAGTAAAATGAAAACTATAGCTGAACTTTGTCGATGATTAGTGAAAACTAAAAGGTTAGATATTTGTCCTCTCGTATATCAATTAATACTCTTTATACTAACTCTTCCAATTTCCACAGCAATAACAAAATGAGAATTCTTGGCCATGAAGATTGTCAAGACTACACTTCACAACAACATGGGAGATAAATTGTTGTTGATTATTTAATTATATATTGAGAAAGAAATTGCTAAAAGCTCTGCATGAAACAATTATTGATGACTTCAAACTCAATGGAAGAATGTCAAGCACAACTTCAATAAATTAAATATTTTGTATTTTATTATTAAATCCTATTTAAAGTTTCTCACTTTGTACCTCCCTCCTCTAGAAGAAAAAAATAGTTCCGCCCATGATCGTAACTTAGCGCTAATAGAGTGAATGCCCTGATTCTAGCCCATCAACATTTTTTGACCCCTCTTTACTAATGAGTTGGTCTTCTCCATAGGCTACCATTTTGACCAAGAACATGCAATCTACCATTTGACCCATAACAGTTAGGGGGTATTTGGATAACTGCATAATATAATATCAACAAATTTAAATATTGTAAGATTTCATTATCATAGAATAAAATAGTGTCATATTATTATATTGTGCCACTTATGGTGTTTGGCAATTTTCACAAACTTCAATATACCTTTAAAGTATTTGGCAATTTATAAAATAAAAAAAAACTCACAAGATGATATACTAAATAAGAAATGGAATGAAGGTAATCAATTGACCCAATACAGGACCCACTAATTTGAAATCACGTGTGTTAATAATCATGGTAGGACCCACTATTATTAAAAATTCACAGGATTAAATGTTAAAACCTTGAAATCCAAGCAATGTTATTTAATTAAGGTAGGTATACCAAATGTTGATAACCATAATGTAATACATCTAATAATGATTATCACAAATGGGCATGTCTAACTTTTTTTTTTTTTTTTTTTTAAAACCTTATCTAATGTCAAGCATCATTGATGAGTCTGTCTATGAGAAATCATTGTGAGACCCATTTGATATTAATAGTCATATTAACACAAGGGGAGCTATCAAATAGTGGGACTCATTTAATGATGACAAACTTCTAATTGCAATCACACAATTCAATCTTGGTAATGAATAAGAAACTCAGCTAATTTTGGTAGTATGGGACCCACTTAATGTCGGTAATCACGATAAAGGGTCCCTAGTGTGACATTCGTAAGACCCTCCTAATATTGATAATTAACAAGAGCTATGTAATTATGATATGGTTATATGACCCCACATTAAATTTGGAAGCATTGTGGGGCCAATCTAATATTAATGGGAGTCATAGTCGAAATAAGGATCATTAATGTTAAAACTTACAGTGGGTTACTATAATTAATGGTTGCCCATAAGTTCTTTCGTATATAGAAAAGATTTTGTAACAAAAGATTATCTTATACAGCATATCCTTGAATAATATTGTAATATGAAGGATTTTAGAAGAAAGTGAAATATTGTAATATACTTTCTAAGTTATCCAAATGTTTACCGATTCCCACAAGTATACGGTTGTCTCAAGTAATATAGACTAGAGGATCGTTACAAGGAAAATAACAATGATCAATGAAAATGAGTATAAACTCAAATATAGCTAACTAATGCAAATGGAGATAACAAAAACAATGGAAATACAAATTAAGATAATAAGAATGGAAATAAAAGAATACAAACTAAAAGAAAACAAGAAACTAGATAACAAAGAGATGTTAGTAAAAATAGAAAAACTCAAGTAAGAACAAACCGAGAACAAGATTAGTAACAAGTTAATAATAAAAACAAAATGACAAGGTTAATACAAGAACAATGGAGCAATGTTAGATAGATCAAGTGAATAAGTGTATGAAAATAAGTAAAAGATCAAGATAAAAAGAAACTAAAAGCATCCATAAAAACTACCTAATAAGGAAAACAAGATAGAAAATGAGTGGATAGAGATAAAAAGAAATGTGCTAAAAGTGTAAGATCAAAGGTGGAATTGATAGTGTGAATAGAGAAATGGAGTGTGAGAATTAAAATAAGTGAATAAATGTGTGGGAATGTGAATAGAATCTAACTAAAGTAAGTAAAATAAACAACAAGAAATACTAATGGATAGATTGAATCATCTAGAATCCACTAAATAACATTAATCCAACACTAATGCTCTTCATTTTTTTCCAAACAAATACTCAAATCTAATGACAAATCAATGCTTAGATTTGGAAAATATAACTTTAAAGCTCTAAGTTAGAAATTAATAATATAATACCTAAGACTTTCTTCCCTTCATAAAAGAAAATATTCCTAATGACTATCTATCAAAAGTAAGCATAAACCATCAAATGATATTAACTCCTAAGCATGATTTATCAAACCTAAGTATAGATAGTAAAAAAATTACTAAGATAGAAAATAAGCATGGAAGGTAGCACATTGCAATGAAGAAAAATTTATTTAAGCACATAAACAAAGGGAATTAAGAGCATAAACAAAATGAATAGTATTAACGTAGCTTCATCTAGAAGATCCAATCAAGGGATTAGCAACCCATTGGAGAAGACAAAGCTTTCATTACAAATCTTCAAATTTTACAAAGCTTTCCTTACTTTCTCTCACAATTGCTCTCAATTACATGAATAGCTTAAGTAAAAAGGAGGAGGCTCTCCTTGATTGTGTGTGTAGTGCTTAGAGCTCCATTCCTTATATAGAAACATTTGCCTTGCTCTATTTTAGTTTCTTTCCGATGTGGGATTTCACAAGAATGGAAATATGAACATATGAATGTTATCCCATGTATTGGCCTAACTTTGTCATTTCTTCATCCAATTGTCTTCCAAACTTATCCTTACTCTCTTTAACTCTTGAATCTTAACTTTAATCTTCAATTAACACCTAGAAAGAGAAATTAACATAAGTGAGTATTTTCGAACATATTTTGTATGGAGGCTACTGAAACTCATATAAATGCATACAAATGGCCATCTATAATGGAAAGATATGAGCAAAGCATGATGGGGAGGAAATTTATTATTTTTCTACTAAAAATAGTGTTTTGAGTTCTTTTATCTTTGAAAGTTCATAAAATAATGCTATGAAAGTGTATCTTTTGTGAACCCATCTTTTAAGCATAAAATTTTGAGATTTAAAATTTCAAACCTTGTATTCTCCCTCTGTTATTTCTATGCACAGAACTCAACACCACCGTCAAACAAGATGTCGATGTGGGCGGTTTCTGGCGGTGGGGGTGTCTTAAACCCCAACATGCCCACACAGACATTCTTAATGATACCACCTTCCAAAGAGAGGCTAGGATTTTCCTAGGGCTTAGGCAATCCTGCGTGGACAGAGATTGACAAGATTAAGTCACGAGGAGTTTCCAGGGCTACTGGTCGTTGGAGTCACTAGGTGAAACTCTTATTTCATACCCATTAAAGATCAACAGTGCATCTTGTTCATTTGATAGAAACAAGTAGTGGAGAAGTCTTAAGAAAATACAAAAGGTCTTTTGACTTTTAAAAAAAAAGGGGGCCAAATTCGTGTCTTGCTAGGTTCTCATCGCGGAGCCATCGCCGGAAGAGACAAGGTGTAGAGAATAGATCTCTTTGTATATTGATCATTGTAGAAGGCTGCATGCATGCCATCGTCATCGTCGGACGACGCAGGCCACGGCTGTCAGAGTTCGCCTGTTGCAGGAGAAGAAGCAGCTTTCCCAGCTAGGTCAAGTTTGGGTCAGTTCTAACCCGTCCGCGACAGAAAGCCCAATTCAGCATTAACCAGTAACCAGCCAGGGCTGACTACATTTGTCAAATTTATCTATGTTTTTGACAAATTTATATGAGTTTCTGTCGAATTTATCTGAGTTTTTGATTTTTTGTCAAATTTATTTGAGTTTTGCGCAAATTTATCTGAGTTATGAACAAATATATCTGAGTTTTTGGCTATTTATCTTAGTTCTGGAACAAATTTATCTGAGTTTTGAAAAAATCTATCTGAGTTTTTGGAAACTTTCTTTGAGTTTTTAAAAAATATAGCTGAGTCTCTGACCAATTTATCTCCATTTTGAAAATTCTAACTGAGTTTTTTAACTAATCTTTCTGTGTTTTTGGAAATTTTATTTGTATTTTCTTAGATCTATTTGTGTTTTTTAATTTTATTTGTGTCTTTTAAAATTTATTTGTATTTTTTAAAATAAATTTAACTGAGTTTTGAAAAAAAAATACTTGAGTTTTTGGCAAATTTTTCTGAAATTTAAAAAATTAGTTTATTTTAGTTTTGGCAAATGTATTTGCGTTTTTAATTTTATTTTCATTTTTTCATTTTATTTACGTCTTTTTAGAATTTATTTACGTCTTTTGAAATTTATTTACATTTTTTTAAATTTTTTTGTATCTTTTCAAATTTATTTGAGTTTTTCGAAATAAATTTTACTGGGTTTTGGAAAAAATACTTGAGTTTTTGGCAATCAAAAATTTGGAAAACTGATTTATCTTAGTTTTGGCAAATGTGTTTTGCATTTTTGAGTTTTATTTGCATCTTTTGAAATTCATTTGCGTCTTTTGAAATTTATTTGCATTTTCTAAATTTTCTTTGGATCTTTTGAAATTTATTTGAGTCTTTTGAAATTTATTTACATTTTCTGAAATTTATTTGGATCTTTTGAAACTTATTTGCATCTTTTTAAATTTATCTGCGTTCTTTTGAAATTTATTTCTTTTTTTAAAATTATTGCGTTTCTTGAAATTACTACATTTTTTTAAATTTATTTGCGTTATTTTGAAATTTACTTGTTTGTTTTTAGAATTTATTTGAAAATCTCATTAATGGGATTCCATTAATTGTGGCCAATTAAATGGTAGTTGACCACTATTAATGGAATATCCCACCAATCATGGGATATGATTTAACGAACAGTTTGTCTATATGGACAAACTCATGGACAGAATTTAGGACAAACTGTCCACGTGGCGCAACATGATTGGGACAATACATTTCAACTTTTGAGAGAGTCCAATCACGTTGCGCCACGTGGACAATTTGTCCTAAATTCTGTCCATAGAGTTTGTCCAAATAGACAAACTGTTTAAAGAAAGGGTAAATTAGACATTTTAGGTATGAGAAAGTGTGAGAGGAACCTTTGGCTGCATGAGTTTAGATCGTGGACTATTTGCCATAAAGTCATGCATTGAGGGACCTCCGACAACACGCCTCTAGATTATATTCTCTTGAAATATGACAAAATCTCTTGAAATATATTCTTGTCAAACACCACCTTACCTCAAGGCCATGGGCATTTACTCACCATACAAAGATATACAAAAAGAATTAAGAGCTTGTATTGCTTATTTGATGTTTCTTGTTACCTATATAGCTCAGTGGTCAAGATTATTCCATGCTACACATCCAATGAATAAGCGCCTCTTAGATCCAACCATACAAAGCGCTATACAACCCTACCAATTCTCTTTACAGTCTTTTTATATATTTCTCTACACATTACAATATATTAAAGTGGAAGGTTTTGACCTTATTTTGATTGGAAGTTACATTCAGTTTTTACAATTGTAGCATGTTCTCTTTAATGCACTCTCCCACTTATACAACTCCCTTCCACTTCTAACAAACATGCAACCCACTCACCTAAATAATTTCTACTTCTTCATTCACTCTCGCCTCTCTCTTCAATTACTCATTTCCCATTCTACCTCTTTAAATGCTCCTTTTGTTCTTTTATTTTGCTAAATTACACAAACAATTCTGGAGGTTCAAAAAGGAAGTGGGAAGTGCACCATTTTTTTTTTTTTACTATATATTTGATTTGCCACATATGGCATACATATTTTTGCGTTGTTTTATTATTATTGATAAGAAAAATCAATTATGAATGCTTAATTTTCAATATAGATTTTTTTTTATAATCTATTGTTGTTTAATTTGAATTGAATATGCATACCCGTGCTTCGCACAGGTTTTGTGCTAGTCTCTATTAAGCTCATAAGTCTCCACTCAAGTCAAAGACTACCCTAAGAGTCTTCAAGATTCATTTGAACCTTATAATATTTGGATCTAATTTGGGCCTTTTGTTTCATACTCTTAAAGATTGTGATAGTTTGGAATGGTGTTAAAAATACATGGAGCTAGATAGTGGGTCTCCCATGTAGGTGGATAGATCATCATACTAGAGATGGGGTTCTTGGTATCTGATGGGCTTTATGGAATACCATATTTATATTTAAAGGTCACATTGTGCAGCTTGATAGTGTTATTAAGATGGCTTACAGCACTATTAAAGAAGATTTACTGGCAGATGAAAATGAAGACAATCCTTCGATCTACTCAAATTGGAGCCCTATACTGGAAACCCTAGAAGATACAGTCTTAAATCTTTTCTAATGCAACCTTTAGGCCAACTGATGGAAAAGACTGGTTTTGATTTTATTATGTAGGTGAATGACTCTATTATTCTTACAAGTGCTACTTTTGGACCAAGGGTCTCTTCCTCTAAAGATGCAGAAGCAAAGTCGATCCTCATTGCTTTAGATGATGGAAGAGAGGGGTTATGCCAAAGCTCATGTGTTCTATGATGCGTTGGAGGTCATTGATGGGGCTAAAGTAAAAGATAATTGACCATTTTGCCTATCGTTTTGGAAATTAGACTTGTGACCAAATCTTCCCCAGCTATTGATTTCTCTCACGTCGTGTTCGGCAATCAAATCCTTGAATCAAATCCCACTTTCCACCAAGTCATGAAAAATTATTTGGCAATTGTAAATCCCCAAAGATTTGGAAAATCCTCACTTTTGTTGATTTACACATCTAACTAATTTTTCTTAGCCATATGCATCGATATCTACCGATATTGATTTGAAATCCTAAGAGAGGAATCCCCACTCAATGGGCAATCAAGAATCCTTAGATTTGCAGATTTCCTCACAGTTTCCTCACCTCTTACCAAGAGTTCCCTCATATTCCTAGAGATCTTAATGGGGACAGCTCCTGTTTAAAGAGGGAGTTTGGTTGGGAAGGAAGTTTCCTGAATGGGTGTCTTTTGTGGTAATTCTGGTGGAGGGGAGCTAGCCTTCTTTTGGATTGTTTGTTTCGGTTGTTTTAATTAATGATTGTTTTAACTCCCACCATGTGGACAGTCCTTGTGACTGTTGCAAGCATCCTTCAGTGCCATTGTGCGCCTCGCTGTCCTGTGGGTGTCTAGGAGCTGTGAGCATGTGATACATAGCTCTTAATATATATACTCCAACCCTCTTAACTGCAGTGGAAAGCAATCCCAAAAACGCATGAACATGCCCATAGATTATGTACTCTCCCAAACATGTTTTATTTGAACAAAATGGATCCTTTACCTGGTGGTGCAACCCCCTGAAGAGTTTTAATACCAAAATTAACAGAATCAAGAAATCACAAACTAACAGTTCCGAAGGGGATACTACTGCTCAAAGGGCTCTTGTATTCTTCTTCTTTCTCTAGTAAACACTCACACACTCACCCAAGTCCCTCACCATCAGTGCTACAACGAGGGAATGATCCCTTGTTCTTTCTGTGGAAGGGAGGTGTCTAACCACTGAGCTACCAGTGGATTGTTCTATCTATAACACTGCCGCGGCCACCACCACCGTCAGCATCATCAAAGAGTTATCCTTCCTATATGGAGTCAGCTATGTTAGTTCATCCTTTTCACTTGAGCCTATTTAAAGCCATTCTGTATTGCTCTGCCTTCCAACTCTTCTTTTTCCAGTGTAGCTTCAACACAAATTCTTCTATCCTTCCATTAAGAGGTCCTGATAGCACCACCATGGTCCATGATCACCCAATGCAATGCATAGACAGCCAACAGGAGTTGCCCCACCAGTAAAAGTCGCCTACAGCGATGTAGTTTGGGTCATCAGGTCTCATCATAGTGCTCCAATCTCCTCGACAGGCATACCTCTCATGTCAGAATGCATAAGTTGAATTCCTCCAAATAGTAAAACTTCAGAATGATAGTCTTCCCCAACATTTGTTCCAAAACATATCTATGCAAGAGTCGAAGCCAACAAGAAAAATCACGAATCTTGGAAGGTCCACATTCAGATTGGATATTTGGATTTTACCATGGCATGCTATTTCAAAATAAACTTATCCAGGCTGGAGATAGACAACTAAAAAAGGCCCACTTGGAATTTCTTGACAAAGATGGTTGGGAATTTGATCTTTTCCACATGCAACTTCATTCACAACCCAAACATGTACCCAACTATTACCATTTTTCAACTCGCCTCTGCTGGATTTCCCAGGAGATCTAAGTACAGCTGCCAAAAATCTTTTCTCCTAACATGTACCCAACTACCACCATTTCTCAACTGACCCAAGCAGGATTTCCCAAGAGATCTGTTTTCTCCAATGTGAGGAGAGGTTTAAGCAGGCCAAAATCAGTACCACCTGCATGACTGTTAAATCTCACTCCCTGGACCTTGTACTCTATACAGGAACAAGCAACGAAGGATCTACATGTTTGCATAATGTCCCAGACCTTCACATTTATGGAAGAAAATGAAGATACTGACTTCACATGGATACAAACTTTGCAGCAGCAGCTCATGCGCAGCCAGAGAAATCTAGTCATTTTTCACTTACACATAACAAACATGCACTTGAATTCAACAGAGATGTTATTCTGTGAGGCTTTAATGAACTAATGATAGCTTGGTGAGGAATTAATGATCTAGCAATAGCTCCACTGAAAATCTCCTATGACTGCTTCAATCCATTCATTAAACTTCCCCAAGGGTAGCTCTCCCTTCTGTGGTCCCTTATCATCTGACCCTTTCTCCCAGCAAACATTTTGTGAACACTGCATCAGTCCCTCATATGCCATATTTTGGTACCTAATCTCTTTTTACTGTCCCATTTCTGGCAATTCCTCACCATGAGTTTCAAATCGATATGTTGTGGTCTGAAGCTCATAAAATAAAGGGTTGACATCAGACAATCGGCCAAAAATCTCATTAAACCGATTTGGAGTCTACTCTGAAGAAAAGCATCACTTAACTTCACATTGATGGGGTAATGGCTACAGAAGATAGGATATGATGCATATTGTTGAACCAGTAGTTAAAATACAAGTATCTTGGGTGGTAGATGGTGCAGATGTATCAAGGATCAAGCTTCCAGAATATGACTTGTTTGAAAAAAAGGCGGGCCCTGTTTTGATCCGCATAAGTTGCTATAAGTTTGCTCATATCTGCATACAATGAGTGGCGGCAACCAACAAAAACTCTTAACTAAACATGTAACACAGGTTATCCAACTTATGAAGCTCATTTCTGCATAAATTTTGTGTGCGCTTGGTTTGCGAGGGTCCAAATGGGGACAAAAGGTTTAGCTTAGACATTAGGCACTTGAGTCTTTGTGCATTATGTGTCACAAAAGAACACCATGAAGATAGATAAATATTCCTAAAAAATGCATCCATGCATGTATACCTGCTTGCATGCGTACTCGATAAAACAAGAATTGCCAGAGTGAGTATCGTGATAAAAGTAGAAATGCAGATTGTTGCTCTGTAAAAGATGAACAAATATTCCTACAAAAAAACAATGATGCATACATACCTGTTTAAAACATATACCTTCTACAGTAACAATCTTTTCTTACTGAAGAGTTGATCTTTATACTGTCATAACCAATGACAAATATGTAACTTCATGCCTCCATATCTCCAATTAGATTTGTGTGTTTGTGTTTGTGTGTGTGTGTGTGTGTGTGTGTGAGAGAGAGAGAGAGAGAGAGAGAGAGAGAGAGAGAGAGAGAGAGAGAGAGAGAGTAATTAGCAAAAACTATCATGAGCAGTTCAATGGAGAGGAGAGAGAGTAATTAGCAAAAACTATCATGAGCAGTTCAATGGAGAGGCAACGTACAACATAATTTACAACCTGAACCACAAGCAAGAACTATTCCAAGGTTAAGCCTCAAGAAACAAAGCTCACTGCCTAGCACATTTTAATGCTATCTTTCTTTTTAAATATAAAAAAGAGACCATTCTCACCACAGAAGAGGCCAAATTCTCAACTCTCATTAGCTCTAGTTGATTGTTGAAGCAAAAGAACAAATGAAAATAAATAAATAAAATAAAATAAATAAAATAAAAACCCAGAAAAGGAAGAAAAAAGATTTGAGTATAAATCACTTCTCTCTTCTCCCACCCGTTCACCATATAAGAAAGAGATCCAGAAACAAAATTCCTAGAAAACTAAATCCTCACGGGCAGCAGATATGCCAATGCACTAGCATGGACAGAGAAAGCATCCTTTCCTCCTGTCAAGATATGTGCTTCTTACCCCAGTCTAACATATTCAGAATAATACAAAAAAGACAGATGATTCCCACATCTACAGAGACTTGATCCAGCACTCACTGTATCATGACTAACAGCCATTATGGTATGGACCCAAATGAAGAGACAGCAGAGACAGCACGACTCTCTACTATTTAGACAAAAGATACATCCTTTCAAAGAGCATATTATATAAGTTCAAAATGGACAACCAACATAGCTTTATGAGAATCATCAACCGAAATCACCTAGACCCGAGACTCCATCCGTATCAACCCTTCTCATCCTCTCATCTCATACTAATGGTAGCAGAGATCCTCTCCTCTCGGTCAAAATTCTCCTCGCACAGATGGAGCGAGCCTGACTAATCTGCACTCTACTGCAAGCACACACGATGGAAGGAAAAGACCTGCCAAAGCAGACTCTGAAACAGTCTTTAACTGGAACGGAACCCCAAGGTTAAACTATCCAGACTCCATGACAGCGCAATCTAGATGACGTCCCTTTCTTCTTGATTGAGTTTGTAAAGTAGCTTTCCAGGTTTACTCTGTGGAACGCAACAGGGAGTTTAACAGTTAGACAATTGATTGCATACAGTTTCACAACAATGGCTCTTGAAATAAATTTCATAAGACACACAAGTATTCAAGCCAACGAAAAAATAGTAGATAGGAAAAGAAGCTTGAGATGGATTTAATGTGCAGAAAAATTTGCAGACCACAAGCATCAAAATGAAAAGTACCGCCACAAAACAATATCAGTTGGGACCAATCTCATAAACTAAAACAACAGGAGAGTTTATGAGTCCATTAAGGAAAAAAAAAAGGAGTGGATTAGAGGTTTATGAGACAGTGGGCCCATTCATTGCATGTTTTTCTTTCACTAAATATCACTCTAATCAGATCACCTTAAACCTTTATTTCAAATTCAATGATGCTCTAACTTCTAACTAAATATTTTATCATGCTTCAATTTGAAGGTGGATAATAGTTGGATCCGAGTCAAATTTTGTATTTGCGTAACAAACATGGGGATGGGTGTGCGAGAGGGTTTGGATTGATTCATAGGCATGTCCCACTTTATGAGCTGGGCATTTGTTTTAGGGTCTTTCTTTTTCCTTTCTTCATTCTTCTTTACTTTCTTTTTCTTTTTCTTTTTCTTTTTTTAAAACTTAAAATTCTTAAAGCCAAGTTAGTTAGGGCCCACCACAGATAGACAAAGAAACCTATATGTGATGATCTGACCATCCAATTTTAGAACTTTTCTACAGTGAATGTGGATATTGAGAGGGGCCTTTAATCATAGGGTTGTTGAGGTATGGTGCATACACCAAATTGCTTATCACTCAATGTCATTTATATAATAAGTCATGTATGCTGCAATGAAAAAGACAGGCTCAAAGATATCATGGAACTCACCCATATTGGGTTAGATATTCACTTTGTTTGAGCCCAATCCCCCCGAATGACCTAATGGGTATTTTTGAAAATTTAACATAAGGGTAGTAGACAACTTGGATCCAGCTATGTTTTGGGTTGGGACTTCTAGAATTTGTGTTGGGTTTAACCTGACTCAACCCTCCTGAGTTGCAACCTGTGCACGCACACGCGCACACGCACACACACATATATAGGTGACTTATTTGATAATTTGGCTCAAGATAAATCGGAATGACGAAACATAATTTGTGTAGCCGACCCCAACATAGTTGGGACGGGCGCGTGCGCGCACACACACATACATATATATATATATATATTTCATCCGTGGCCCACAAATTTAACGCTCTATATTGAAGAAAAAAAATTGACCCCCATCCAACGGTCTAATCTATTCGGATAGGTGATAACTCAATGGATCCAATGCAATTTATGGGGTCCCATGTGTGTACATGGTTTGGATGTATCATAAAGTCGGCCCCACTATGTTATCCCTCGCCATAATATAGTGAGGGATGGATGCACATGAATATCCATATTATATAATATATATATATATATATATATAGAGAGAGAGAGAGAGAGAGAGAATAACTCTATATGTTATATTCCTCTACATATTTAACATCAAAAACAGATAACAGGTTATTTGAGTGGTTGGTCCAAAAAGTTTTTATTATTTAAAACTAGAAAGGGGTATGCATCATAGTTCAGATGATGAAACTTCTTTTATTTTCCTTTCTATTTACGCTGATATACATTAAGTGGCAGGTCAAATGTAGAAGTTAAGTGATACAAGGATTTATAGTATTGAAATTCGCAAGAACCCCATGCAATGCATGGGTCAGGGTATCACTGAAAAGCTCCTAGGATGATGCAACCCTCAAATGAATAGTTTTAAAAGGCATATGATAATCACCAAAAAGTGCGAAAGAAAAAGAAGAAAAGGAGAGAAGAGGAAGAGGAGGAGGAGGAAGAGAATACAATTCCTGTACATGCTACTCATGACACAAAATCATACAATTCCTTGCCAGATGTTAGTGACATGTTTTCATTTGAATTGAAGAAGTTTAGATTATGTATCAATGAGAAGAGCTAAAAAGCAACATGTGTAATAAATTCATGTCATTGATATAACCATAGCTAATATAATCATCTATCACCATTTTCTACAAGGTTACAATGGAAGACTAACATCATGTGACTCTTAATGAAACTATGGTCTAAAGCACAATTTTTTTGATCCATTCTATGTGATTGAATTGCCTGATGTTGCTATCTGTGTGTGTGTGTGTGTGTTTTTTTTTTTTTTTTTTTTATTGGTAAATCAGTGTATGCATGCAACAGTTTTTGTGTGAGCCATGAAGAATCATGTGCTCATGTTCATTTATTTGCATGAAGATATGTTATCTGATGATCAATTTTATTAGGTAGACTGTTAGTTAGTTTGCAAATACAAAGGTATTAGTAAAAATGAGAAATGACCAAATGATGCATCTCAGCATCGTAAGTTGATGGTGGACTGACTAAAATTACAACAATATTTTACAATGGCATTGCTGTACTTTGTTGTGACATTGCATCTTATGAGAGTTGAACTGTTGTACGAGGTTTATCATACACAGTAGTCACACAAAAGCTCTCACCTTGGAATAAAAAGGAACAGGGAACATAGAAAATGCCACTTCGTCTCATTCATAATCTCCTAACTATGGATAAGATGTAAAATCAGTCTCCTATTTCTTTTTGCAGGTACAATCCTAAAGACAGACATATTTTGCCATCTATTTATTTAAATACACTCACATGGATGAAGAGACCACTAGTAGTAGATGAATTTCTTAATTGTGTGCGTGTGTGTGTGTGAGAGAGAGAGAGAGAGAGGGAATTAAGACAGAGAAACAGGAGAGTTAGAAATGCATTGAGAGAGGGGGCATGAATTACAGTTGGTAGGGAGCATTTCTATAGAGGAGTTTGAACACAAACGAAGATCACGAGCTTAAAAACGACCCAGTACCATAACATTTTCAGCTAGGAGCAATGTGGTTCCATTTCCATAAAAAAAAAATTCACAAAAACCCTATATCACTAGAAAGACACCACTGAAATCTCCCCAATACTGCTTCCTCTTGTATTCGAAGAAGTCATCCACCGAATCAAGCTTCCAGATCTCACCCCGACCACAACATGAGAAGGAATAAAGGCCATGTCATCAACTCTTCTTAATTCTCAATAGATAGATCCACCCAGCATAGAAAACTCTGGTGCCCTCCTGCTCACTCCAGCCCAAACAAAGCTCATTTTTTGTTCAACTCATGAGTAAAGCCAATCCGATCACATATCTACTATCCCCACCAGAAAACACTCTACTACACTCAAAAACAATATGTTTGAACCTTCTTTTTTTTTCCTCCCATTAATTCAGATATCAAAATTCGATCCAACGTGCGACCGCACCCTGCTCCAGGATTCTTGAATCAAAATCCAATACATATGAACCAACATCTACATTACCCAACCATTGCAACAATCATGGCATCATTCCCTCTAAAAAATCCAAACAGTTCAATTCACCAACAGCCAAACAAACAACAACAGCCCGCTCTAACGCGATCAAATCAATGCGATCAAATCAATCAGAACTCGCTCACTCCAAACCAAATCCAAAATCTCGAATCAAAATCCTACACGACCTCTCTGCCAGATCAGAGAGTGCAGAGGCGATGCTAACCTACTTCAATTCAATACAAAGATTTCAAATTTCAACAACTCTCATTAGAAGATTAAAACACAAACAAAAGCAAGAAACAAGCACGGATGATAGAAACAATCCTAAGAGATCTAAAAAGAAATCACCTTCTCCTCGACGGGATCGGCGGCGGCGGCGGGATCGCGGCATTCAGGCGGGGTCTCGAAGAGGGACAGCGAGAACTGCTTGTAGATGACGCCAACGTCGAAGTAAATGAGTCCAGAGCTGGGAATATCTACGCGAATTCCTTTGACTGGGAACCAGAGGAAGAGCTCCTGAGCGGAGATGCCAGACAATGCGCCCATCTGGCCGTAGCTGAGCGTGCCCGATACGTTGCGTTCGTAGTGCACCTCGTTCTCGAACTTGGCCATGCAGGGCTTCTCCAGATGCGCCTCGAACCTTCCATCCTCGTCGATGCTGAATTCCGTCACTCCCTTTGGAAGAATCCCCATCGGAAGCCCGTGCGATCTCAGAACATCATAAAAGCTGCTTGTGCCTGCTTGGACGGTCAGAATCATCATAGACATGATGGTCATGATGTACATGGATATAGCTGCAAAATCATCCATCTTGTTTGTTTTTTTTTTTTTTTTTTTGATTTCTTGTTTGGTGGTGGTTGGAAGGGGAGGATTAGGGTTGGGAAAGATCAAGAATCATATTGTAATTTGTAATTGTAATGGGAAGAGTGAAGAGGAGGAGGAAGAAGAGAGATGATGGAAGAGGTGGAGAAGAAGGGGGAAGAAGACAGGGATGCCAGCCAGAGCCTGCTAGGACAGGAGGTGGAAAAAACAATTATTGGAGGGTGGGTGGGGGCTGCTGGTGGGACCCACTTTCAAGACCTCTCTTTTTCTCTCTTGTTTCTAATTCCATTTATGAAGGTGGGGTTGGGAATGGAACGCAGTGCCCGCCTTCTTTCAAGCCGGACCGCATGGCTAGTCAAATGGGTGGGTTGGACTCTGCTCAACACTGGGTCTAGCCCATCTTTTGCTGGCTGGCTAGCACCTGAAATCTCCAGTCAGATTTGGAAGTTTGAAAGTCAAGGGAGTTTGTGGGTGACCATCGTTTGAAGTCATTTTGACTTCTTGATTTAGTTGTTGAGCTTCCAAGTTAAGATGTGGATATTTGGAAGGAATAGGTTGGTTTGGGTCGGATCTGATCATGTTGTACAACCTGGACTTGAGCTTAGAGCCATGTTTTTTGAGTACCCAATTGGACCCTGAGCCGAATTATTTGGCTAAATGTTGTATGATTGATAGTATATATATAATTATATTTGTGGGGATTGATTGTATGGAATTCAAGTAGGGTCGAATCTGATTCGTACATGTGTAGTGGAGTCGGTCTACTACTTTGTGAAGATTTTAGATCATTTAGAAGATTTGTCTGCTCGTCCTGATCTCTATTATGAAGATCCATGATTCATTGTATCAATCGCTATTTGGATTGGACATTTTTGTAAGAAAAATAATTAGGTCAAGGAAAAATAGAATATGAACATGATCAGCTCATTTTGTGAACATCCAAACCGTTTCAGGATGTATCAGTCTTGTGTTTACCTTTGTAGTAGAGGCCATGATTCATCAGATCAGCCAGTGTTCACTTCTTACCAAATGATACATCTTGTGTATGAAACCGCCTCAGATTTACATAGTATGCATTTGAATGGTTTGGCAGTATTCACTTCTTACCAAATGATAAAGAAAAACCTAGTATTTACTTCCCGACAGTTTGTGTTTGAAACCACCTTAAATTTACATAGTATGCATTTGAATGGGTTCAGCAGATGAATGGCATGACCCAAGGGGAGCACTTGGGTCATCCTTATGCTCGCATCAATTAGCATACGAACAAATTTGACATTCATTCAAGTGTTCAAAGCTTGGGATTGGTCAACACTCATCTAAACTAATTAATGGTTTTGACTCGAACGACTTTGAGAACTTTGAAGTGTATCTCCCATGTGTTGAGGAGAACTGTGAAAATTGTGTATATAGATTCCTCAATGATCGATGATGGAAAATATGAAAAAGGATACTTTTCACAAATTTGTATTTTTCCCTTATTTATCAAATTTATATTACATGAGTTCAATGTTCAGGATTTGTGGGTGCAAGTTGTTTACATTTAAATTTTTACAGCTCTTCATCTGGCCTTAAATGGCCTCAAAATGATTGAAAACAAAAATCATTAAAAAACAAATGCCACCAGACAATCACTGTTGTAAGTTGTGGGCTGGTACATCCAAGGGGTAGTATGGATGAGACTTGGTTTAGCCAATTAAGCATCTTTGAAGTCCATCACTTGCATTTCTTAAAGGCAAAGTGCAAATCCAAGGGAACTGTGGGGAATAAGCCCAATGGAGTTTCCAAGGTTGTGTCATCTTGGGGCAATGAGTGGTCGCGAGAATGAAGCCAAAACAGGCGTACACAAATGTATCGGGAATGTCATGGACACCTATACTCCTTAAGTGGGGAAGCAAATAAAATCCTAAAAGGTAATGGGATTTATGGATGTTAGAGGCAATTGGTTAAGCCGTAGTACTAAGTTAAACTTTTTGGAGAGATTCTCTAGATGTTGAGTACCTTGAAATCAAAGATGAAGAGGTTTTGGAGAAGATTTGATAGAGTTTTCTCTTAGAACATGATGTTTTAGGAATTGTGAGAGGTTTTCTTGAAGTTGTCTCTTCTTGTTGAATATGGTCCTTCAAAAGCATTCGTAAAAGGGGTCTATTTATAACCTCCACGAGTGGTTGCAGTAATTGGAGTAGATCTGAATTCAAAATTGGCGCTCAGGAGTCAGTTCTCACTTATGATTAAAAAATGACACTTAACTAGTCGACAGGTGAAACGTCAGAAACTGCTAAAAATACAATCGGTCGATGCAGCCGCCAATTGCACTGCTGCTCGGGGAGGGGAGGGGGGGTGAAATTTTTACATTTTCACTGTTTTGTGAGCTTGTTTGGCTTTCATTTGTCTTGAAACTTTTGGAAAACCTCCTTAGACATGTCTTCTTTATCCTTATTTGAACTCTGTATCATGTTTTGGATCTTGAAGTTGATTGAAATTGACCTAGATTATGATTAGCAAAAATGTGACATTTCATAAGAATACTATATTAAATAGGAGAAAGCGGGCAGATCAGATAGATAAGGATAGCATCGGTGACACTATTTAAGTAGAATCAGGCATATAAGAAAGGAAAAATAGTGCATTTGACTCCTCTTAACAGACATGATAATAAAATATGAGCAGTAGATACAACAAATATGACAGTGTATGCAACGGACAAGGAGACCCTAGAGAATGAGGAAACTGCTAGTTAGATCGATTTTTGGGACATCATGATATATGCATCAGCTTTAGATAGTAGTTGTATATACATTAACAAGGGAGTCATCCACTTTTTATAAGACAACAGAAGAACCAGAAAGTGGCCAACATGCAGCGATTAGGGATGATGAATTAGAATTTTTTGATAAAATCTTGATTTAAAAACTTGAGAAACTTTTTGAAAGGCATTGGGCCATTAGCTGCTAGTGGGCCTACAATAAAAAGGAAGAAATTCCAAAGGTAGGTTGAAGTGAAGTTTCAATTTTCTGAAAAGAAACATTTTTCTTTGTAAATTGAGAAACCATTGTATGGGCTAAAGCAACCATTTGGACAATAGTACAAATGGATTTGATCCATTCATGACCACATGTCTTTGCTCAAGCTTTGTTATTGTCGCTCTACATTGACAAGTGGAGGTCGCATCCGGTGTCAACGAGTGCAAGCAAGGAAATAACTTTTTAGTGAGATATAAGAGATTGAAATCATTGCCGATTATTTTTTCGGCTCCTCGAATTCAATGTAATCAAAGCACAAGTGGATACTATTGGGCCTATATATTGTATCCTCGTTTAACCAAATTGGTTCATTGAGTTTGCTAGGATCAAGTTTTGGGGTAGCAATATTTTAGTAAATGTATTGCATTTTCTTAGAGGCTGAAAAAGAGAAAGTTATAAAAAAAATGATGTAATTTGTAAAGCCTAGACCTAAGAGTGTAATCAGTAAAAAGGATGAGAGATATCTTTAGCCGAGGATATAGATACATTGTTGAGAGATTGGAGTGTATTGAAACTATAAATATCATTTCCAATAATAAATCGGATGCCCAGAATCCAGCCTCTCCAATGCTGAATGCACCATAAAAAAATTAAAAAAAATAGAAAATTTTACAAAATAGATCTCAATACATCAAAAGCTTTAAAGCTTTGAATCCCCTATTGTCTATTTGATGAAAAAGTTTTGAGGAATATACAGGAAAAAAACCCACGTAGAAAACACATATGGGGCCATACTCCTAAAAAAAAGAGCCACAATGGTGTCAATTTTTGCATTCTCCCTTTGCTCATCGTACTGCCATTGTAAACAACACATGTTCTTTTTTTTTTTTACATTATCCAAAATAATAAATCCAATTGCAGTATCTTAAACCTCCCATCACGGGGTAACTGTATTAGACTGGTCTAGCTTACCCAAATTAGAATGATCGCAGTACTATAAGTGAATATTCACTATAAAGAAACCACTCTATTATTCCCACTCCTCCACTCTTGTTTTTCATCTTCTTTCTATCTCTACTCCTACTCGTCATCTTCTCCTCCCTCGTTCTTCGCCATTTATGTCTTCTAGAAAGATAAGTGTATCTCCCAACTGTTGAGGAGAACTGTGAAAATTGTGTATATAGATTCCTCAATGATCAATAATAGAAAATATGAAAAAGGAAACTTTTCACAAATTCGTGTTTTCCCCTTATTTATCAAATTTATATTACATGAGTTCAATGTTCAGGATTTGTGGGTGCAAGTTGTTTACATTTAAATTTTTACAGCTCCCCATCTGGCCTTAAATGGCCTCAAAATGATTGAAAATAAAAATTATTAAAAAGAAAATGCCACCAGACAATCACTATTGTAAGTTGTGGGCTGGCACATCCAAGGGGTAGTATGGATGAGACTTGGTTTAGCCAATTAAGCATCTTTGAAGTCCATCACTTGCATTTCTTAAAGGCAAAGTGTAAATCCAAGGGAATTGTGGGGAATAAGCCCAATGGAGTTTCCAAGGTTCTGTCATCTTGGGGCAATGAGTGGTCGCGAGAATGAAGCCAAAACAGGCGTACACAAATGTATCGGGAATGTCATGGACACCTATACTCCTTAAGTGAGGAAGCAAATAAAATCCTAAAAGGTAATGGGATTTATGGATGTTAGAGGCAATTGGTTAAGCCGTAGTACTAAGTTAAACTTTTTGGAGAGATTCTCTAGATGTTGAGTACCTTGAAATCAAAGATGAAGAGGTTTTGGAGAAGATTTGATAGAGTTTTCTCTTAGAACATGATGTTTTAGGAATTGTGAGCAGTTTTCTTGAAGTTGTCTCTTCTTGTTGAATATGGTCCTTCAAAAGCATTCGTAAAAGGGGTCTATTTATAACCTCCACGAGTGGTTGCAGTAATTGGAGTAGATCTGAATTCAAAATTGGCGCTCAGGAGTCAGTTCTCACTTATGATTAAAAAATGACACTTAACTAGTCAACGGGTGAAACGTCAGAAACTGCTAAAAATACAATTGGCCGATGCAGCCGCCAATTGCACTGCTGCTCGAGGAGGGGATGGGGGGGGGGGGGGGGGGGTGAAATTTTTACATTTTCACTGTTTTGTGAGCTTGTTTGGCTTTCATTTGTCTTGAAACTTTTGGAAAACCTCCTTAGACATGCCTTCTTTATCCTTATTTGAACTCTGTATCATGTTTTGGATCTTGAAGTTGACTGAAATTGACCTAGATTATGATTAGCAAAAATGTGACATTTCATAAGAATACTATATTAAATAGGAGAAAGCGGGCAGAGCAGATAGATAAGGATAGCATCGGTGACACTATTTAAGTAGAATCAGGCATATAAGAAAGGAAAAATAGTGCATTTGACTCCTCTTAACAGACAGGATAATAAAATATGAGCAGTAGATACAACAAATATGACAGTGTATGCAACGGACAAGGAGACCCTAGAGAATGAGGAAACTGCCAGTTAGATCGATTTTTGGGACATGATGATATATGCATCAGCTTCAGATAGTAGTTGTATATACATTAACAAGGGAGTCATCCACTTTTTATAAGACAACAGAAGAACCAGAAAGTGGCCAACATGCAGCGATTAGGGATGATGAATTAGAATCTATCGATAAAATCTTGATTTAAAAACTTGTGAAGCTTTTTGAAAGGCATTGGGCCATTAGATGCTAGTGGGCCTATGATAAAAAGGAAGAAATTCCAAAGGTAGGTGAAGTGAAGTTTCAATTTTCTGTTAAGGAAAGTTTTCTTTGTAAATTGAGAAGCCATTGTATGGGCTAAAGCAACCATTTGTACTTGCTCAAGCTTTGTTAGTGTCGCTCTACATTGACGAGTGAAGGTCGCATCCTGTGTCTACGAATGCAAGCAAGGAAATAACTTTTTAGCGACATATAAGAGATTGAAATCGTTGCCGATTATTTTTTTCGTCTCCTCAAGTTCAATGTAATCAAAGCACAAGTGGAAAGGAGAATGTTATAAAAAAAAAATGAGGTAATTTGTAAATCCTAAACCTAAGAGTGTAATCAGTAAAAAGGATGAGAGTTTTCTTTAGCCGAGGATATAGGTACATTGTCAAGAGATTGGAGTGTATTAAAACTATAAATATCATTTCCAATAATCAATCGAATGCCCAGAATCCAGACTCTCCAATGCTGAATGCACCATAAAAAAATTGAAAAAAAAAAAAAAAAAAAAACCTTCACAAAATAAATCTCAATACATCAAAAGCTTTGAATCCCCTATTGTCTATTGGATGATAAAGTTTTGAGAAATATATGGGAAAACCCTCGTAGACAACACATATGGGGCCATACTCCTAAAACCAAAAGAAGCCACAATGGTGTCAATTTCTGCATTCTCCCTTTGCTCTTGCACTGCCATTGTAAACAACACATTTTTTTTAAATTATCCAAAAAAATAAATCCAGTTGCAGCATCTTGAACCTCTCATCACAAGGGGCAACTGTTCTAGACTGGTGTAGATTACCCAAATTAGAATGATTGCAGTACTGTGAATCTGTAAAATTACCACTCTATAAGTGCTACTCCTCCACTCATATTTTTCATCTTCTTTCATTGCTTTCTACCTCTACTCCTACTACTCATCTTCTCCTTCTTCTCCTTCCTCGTTCTTCTCCAGTTATTTCTTATACAAAGATAAATGTTTTATGGTGAGATTATTTTGTTTTATCTTATATTATTTTCAAAATATATATCTTTCTTATGTTGTTTATTTTTTTAAGGAAACAAGCACTGAAGCCTCTTATTCTCACATTTGCACTCCCGTCGAGTTGCACTTGTAAGATTTCTCCATCTATAATTTATGAGTCTTGATTCTAATTCTCGGGGGCCTCGGCATAGAGAGATCTTGAGTTAAAAAAGTGGAGTTTTTCTACTAAAATCTAAACCAATTAAAATAAATTATTTCCAAATCATGGGCAGATCTAGAAAATTCGACTTGGGGGCTCTATGTAAAAAAAAATTATTGGAAAAAGGGGCAAATGTAAAAAAAAAAATAATTCTCAGAATCCGAAGAGAGGTTTTTAAAAAATTTTGAATTTTTAAATTTTGGTGGGGGCTTCAGCTCTTAGTTCACTATACCAGGGTCCGCCCCTGATATGTGAGGTATCTCAATTCTCACATAAACCCAACTTTCCTTTACATTTGGACTGAATTTTTGGTGAATAGCTTGGCAATGAAAATTATCTTAATCACATTTTCATTGAAAAGACAATTAAATAGTAGAACAAATTACAAACTTATAAAATCTTGAGACTACCATTAAATTAAAAAAATTATTTTAAACGGTTATGGATTTAAGGACAATTACCGTATGGAAGGTGTTAAAACAATAGCCCCAAAACAGCCGGAAAATGTATATTTACTGCAGAATTATTCGATCTATAGGATATCACAAGCTAGGGATGTAGGATATCTCACAATCAGAAGTAGAAAGACTTGAACATTCTCTTTTTTTTTTTGTTCTTTTTTTCCTTGACTGTAGGACCACCAAACCACCATCCAAACTGTTGGATAGCTATATGAGTGTAAGAACTAATATCGCACAAAATTTGAACCGTTGATCTATCATGCTTATCGAGAAATATGCAAAAAAAAAGCGCAAAAATCGTGACTTATAATTTGTTCTTATAATTTGCAAAACAATACAACTTTTTTTTTGCAAATTTCTCGATAAGCATGATAGATCAACGGTTCAAATTTGGTGCGATATTAGTAGTTACACTCATACAGCTATCCAACGGTTGGATGGTGGTTTGGTGGTCCCACGGTCAAAGAAAAAAAAATGGACTGTTCAAATGATTGTGGGATATCATACATCCCTATGATATCGCACTACAAATCGAACAATTCTGCCGTAAATATATATTTTTCTACTGTTTTGAGGCTATTGTCAGCTTTAACACCTTCCGTATGGTAATTGTCTACATGGAGTTCCACTGCTGTACCTAGGGATGAAAGTGGGCCGAGCCGAGCCGGGCTTTGAGAGGCCCTAGGCTCGGCCCTAGTATTTTTCAATAAGCCCTAGCCCGACCCGAGCTCGAGAGGGCCTCAAAAATCCAAGCTCGGGCTCGGCTCTTATTAGGCCCTAGGCTTGGCCCGTGAGCCCAGCCCGTTTTATAATGATATAGCACTGGCTGAAAGAAAATATTTTCAAGAAAAAAAAATCTTGTCGGAATTTAAAGAAATCTGCATATGCAAACCAGAACAAAAAATGGTCAAATGCATGCATTCATCCCATATTCTCATTCCCATAATTTGGATTGCAGCAATAAAATTAACTAAAATAAGAAAGACTCCATAAAAGCAAAGGGAGCCCAGTTCCAACACTCCATAATAGTTCAATGTTAATGTAGATGAGCATTATCAAACTCCAACAATAATACAAATCAAATTAAACTCCAATAGCATCATAGAATAAAATAAAGTATTCGGCTAGTATCATAAAATAAAGGTTTAGGGTTTAGGGTTTATGGATTATTTAGTGCTTAGATTTAGAGTTTGGGGTTCATGGATTATTTAGTGCTTAGGGTTTAGGGATTATTTATATTAGATTAAAATTAGGGTTTAAGGTTTAGTGCTTAGGTTTGAGGTTTATGGATTATTTAGTGCTTAGGGTATAGTGTTTAGGGTTTAGAGATTATTTATATTGGATTAAAACTAAGGTTTAGGATTTATAGATTATGTTATATCATATATGTATTATATACTGTATAGTGTACATATATATATAATATATATATTAATATATGTAGGCCCTAGGGCTTACGAGCCTGGCTTCATCAAGCCTGAGCTAGGCCCTTTTAAGCAAACGGGCCTCCTACGATTCCCTAGCTCGGCTCTTTTGTCTTTCTAGCCGAGCTCGGGCCGAGCCTATAACAGATTTTGCTATGTAAAGCAAAGAATCCAGACCCGTGTCACATTTGTGTGTTGATAGCATAGGATCCTCAAAATCGAACACCAGATTATCTACGGTAAAGTATCGTCACAATATACACGCCCGTAGAATACCCGAAATACGCGTAAGCTCTCTCCCGACAAAAGTCACTGAAACTCGTAGGAGAAAACCTGCCTTCTCTCCTCCTCATCTCTTCAGAGTTCAGATCTCTCTCTCTCTCTCTCTCTCTCTCCCTCCTCCTCTTCTTTCTTTCTTCTTCTTCTCCTCTTTCTCTCCTTCTGAGGAATGGCGGAGAAATCAAGCCGGAGAAGATGATGAAATCCGGCGGGCGTCAGTTTCCAGCAATCATCTCCTCGAAAAACCCAACTCCCTCTCCCAACTCGGATCTTCCAGATCGGAAAAGCGAACGGAAGATCCACCGGCGGCGATCCCGAAACCCTAGCTCCTCATTAGGAATCCGGCTGAGAAAGGACGGACTTTCTTCCGGGAAACGAAGCGGCCCGGCGACTCCTCTGCTGCGGTGGAAGTACAATGACGGAGATGTCTCCGTCGACTCCTGCAAGGAGCCGGAATCGGGGAAGAAATCCCGCCGGAAAGTGAGGAATGCTGGAAACTTTTCGGTTTCGGCGCGGAAGCTTGCTGCTGGGCTCTGGCATTTGCAGCTTCCGGAAGCTTCTGTCGGTGGGCAGGGCCTTTCAAAACCTTCATATCAGTTGGGATTTGAGGTATTTCTCTCTCTCTCTCTTTGCTTGAAAAAAATTAGGGTTTTGCAATTAATTCAGCTGAGTTAGGGGTTTAGAAGCAAAGATCTGTTTTTTTTTTTTTAGGGTTTTTAAAGAAATCTCTGAGGAATGTGTGTATTTGTTTGGAGCTTTGATCAGAAGGGGTTAAATCTCTCTGCTGTTGTATGATCTGTTGTGAGGTCCTGAATGGAAGATTGGAGCTGAAACTGATTTTAGATTGATGTTGGCTTTAATGCTCTTCATTCTTTGGTCAATGCCCTTTGTTAGTTGAAAAAAAAGAAGATTTTGATTCATTATTTTCTACCTGATCTGCAGTTGTAGGGTAAACTGAAACAAATATTTGATCTTTCCCAGCTTGAGTGTTCATTTAGTTTTTGCAAAATGCATGCTGTTGTTTAAGGTTTATTTGAACAAAATTCTTGCCTGTCTCTTGTTGTTAAAGTGGTTTTGTTCATTTTCAGGTTTTGGAATCAGATGTTCAGCTATCTAATTGTGATCTTAGGAATTCATTGTGAAGTTGGTTCTAAATTTGAAGTATTAAAGAGGGTGAGGAGGGAAGGACATAACCTCAACTCACTGTCTTAGGGTTTGATCTGCTGGGTCTATAGCTGGGCAATCATTTACTACTAAAGGGGAGACTACTCGACGGCTCTGTGGATCTTTACCTTTAATTGTATGATAGGAAGGCATTCCTTCAAAGTACCAGCCAAACCGGTCTTAACTGTTTATGGGTTGGCATGGTGATTGATCCACAACGCCATTTCATTACATCTTTGTGAGTCATGGGCTGATAATTTGCCCATTTGGAAGTTCTTAATCTTCCAACTTGTACTTGGTTAATTTGGAAGCTCAAGACTTTGCACTGGGAATCATTAGAAGAATGGTTTGAAATGCCTGATTGCTACAAAATCCAACCAATGGCCCATCTACGTTGTAACCTTCCAATTAATCAGTTTGTCATCCAGAAGATTGATATCTCGGTCGAGATACAACTTATAGGTGCCATCTGTTTGGTATTTGAAATTTTGAATGCACCAATCTTGCGGATCAACCTTCTTTCAAATTTTACTTTCTGTTTTGATTGTACCTGGTAGATTTTTTATATTGGTTATTGTGTCTATTGTTTATTTCGTTTCTTTTCTTTTTTTACTTTCTATTGTGTTGTTTTCCAAGTCGGATTAATTCATTTTGTCGTAGAATAGAAGAGTTTCTGGGCCAATCATACTTTTGTAGTTCTTTTCATGAATTTCCATGGATATTGTAAATTATGGTTTCTTAATAGACATAAAGAATATGATGTGGGAGATGCATTTAAGTTGCCAATCTGGTGTTACTTTTTTTTAGTGGTGTTACTCATTTCTTTTCTTCTTCCTTGTCACAGTCTGTTGCTGGGCATGTAGGAGGTCCGCATCTATGCAATCCGAATAGCACGGAGTATGATTTGGCTATGAAGGATCAGTCACGGAGCCTTCTTTCTGTTTCTCATCCAAAGAATGGTTTTAAGGTACATTGTCTTTTCATTTTGCATGTGTGCTCCTAAAATTGGATCCTTGGTCTTTTGCTTGATCTGATCCTTGAACTTTTTAATTATTTTGGTTTTAGCTTGAACCTGCTGCTAAATTCATCAATTCTGCAATGGAGAGGGCAACAAAATGGGATCCTGAATGCACGGAAACATCTGATGATGTTTACCGTTTCTACAGTCACTTGAAGCTCCTTGAAGACCATCAGATCACTTCTGTTTCAGTCATCTCATCTCTGCAGGCAGAACTTGAGCAGTCTCGATCACGCATCCATGAGCTCGAGACTGAGCGCCGATCCTCCAAGAAGAAGCTCGAAGATTTCTTGAGAAAACTCACTGAGGAAAAGGCAGCATGGAGGAGCAGAGAGCATGAAAAGATGCGATCCATAATTGATGATGTCAAGAACGATTTGAAACAAGAAAGGAAAAAAAGTCAGCGGCTGGAAATCATGAACTCCAAATTGGTCAATGAGCTTGCGGAGGCTAAGCGCTCTGCAAAGCGGTTCTCGCAAGACTATGAGAAAGAATGGAAGGCTAGACAGCTCATGGAGGAGGTCTGTGATGAGCTGGCAAAGGAAATTGGGGAAGACAAAGCTGAAGTTGAAGCACTAAAGCGGGAATCAATGAAGATTCGCGAGGAAGTTGAAGAGGAGAGGAGGATGTTGCAGATGGCTGAGGTTTGGCGTGAAGAAAGGGTTCAGATGAAGCTGATCGAGGCAAAGCTAATCCTGGAAAACAAATATTCCCAGTTAAGCAAACTTATAGTGGATTTAGAGTCTTTTCTAAAATCAAAAAGCAACACCATTGATGAAGTGGACCTGAGAGAAGCAGCGGTGCTCAGAGAGGCAGCCAGTTCTGTCAAGATTCATGACATCAAGGAGTTCTCTTATCAACCTCCAACTTCCGAGGACATCTTCTCTGTATTAGAAGATCTACATGGAGGTGAAGCTAATGGGAGGGAGATCGAGCAGTGTTATGGTGACAGTCCTGCAAGTCATACCTCCAGGATACATACTGTAAGTCCTGAGATCAATGCGCTTGACAAGAACTCAGTGAAGAGGTATATGAATGGTGGAACAGATAGGAATAGGGATGTAGATGAGGATGGTAGTGGCTGGGAGACCGTCAGTCATGGTGAGGAACAGGGCTCCAGTAATTCACCGGAAGGGAGTGATCCATCTGTTAATGGTCTCTGTGAAGAGAGTAATGTGTCTGGGAGTGGAACTGAGTGGGAGGAAGTTGCAGATGATGATATGCTAAATACCGAAATCAGCGAAACTTACTCAGCATCAACAAGGCAACCAAGGAAAAAAGCATCGTCCATATCTAGGCTTTGGAGATCGCATCCAAATAATGGTGAAATCTGCAAGACAATCTCAGCTGATGTGACAAATGGAAGGCTCTCTAATGGGATATTGTCTCCCGACAAAGGATCGAGGAATGGAGCCTTAAGCCCACCTAGTATGGGGCATTGGAGCTCACCTGAATCTGGAAATCATCATATAACTCGGGGGATGAAAGGGTGCATCGAATGGCCTCGGGGAGCCCAAAAGAATAGCTTGAAGGCAAAACTACTGGAAGCAAGGTTGGAAAGCCAAAAGGTTCAGCTGCGCCAAGTTCTTAAACAGAAGATTTAAAATATATCAGATATCTATGTACCTGAATTGGGTTTCTTGATTTTGTATGTGCTCCATCTTTTGTACAACAAGTGACTCTTCAGAGAGCCTTCTATCTGATGAATTGGGCTGCATGGGGGATGCTGAACAATCTATAGACAACACCTGGTCAGACTTGCTTACTAAGTTTTGTACTATGAAGAATTATTTTCAGCTCAGATAAGAATCCTTCAGCATCACTGTCCAATCTCCCTTTTCTCTCTGTCCTATGAATCTCCTTGTTAGTAGCAGTAATAGTTGCAGATTTTGGTTACTAGCAGGTATATCCATCCTATGATGCATCAAATTCATCAACAGTCCTGCAATATTTACTGCATAATATACTAAAGGCCTTGCAATAAACAAGGGATGGGAATTGGTGACCATGATTTGTTTGACAGGGAACTTTATTAAGGTTTTTTTAAGCCATTTGACACTAGAAGACCAACTTAAATCCAGTGAATGCTTTCGGCTCTATGTCAAACCTGTGCAGGCACCTTTCCTCACCCGAGGCTGTGCTACCTCACTAGAGGTCATATCCCCTCACCCGAGGTTTACTCTCCTCGCCAGAGGGCTAGGGGCCGTAGCCTCCCTAAGCTGGGATACCAAAAAAAAAAAATCCAGTGAATGCTTCACCTGATGTATCATGCTGTGGTCTTATTTGTGGGGCCACTTAGGATAACAGCCAATCTCGGTGGGGTAGGGCGTTCTACGCATGATGGTATTGATCTTGAATAGCATTACTGGTAAGCTATTCGTTAGTGACCAGTCAAGGTGGATTCCATTCGATAGATTATTATTTTGGTTCATATTGGATGTAAAGCTGGCCGGGTTGGGCTGGGCGAAAAGTTGTTCGCTAACCATGCATTGACTTATTGAGCCTAAAGTGAGATCGGGTCCAGCCCATGTACCGAAAGACGGCCTATTTGTCAAATTTCAACCCCTCTCTATGTTGATTAAGCAGCTCTCTGTCTAGCCAGGGGACCATGAAATAAATAGGCTCTGGTAAACATAATCAAAATCCATTCTCATGCCTGGCCCTGCCGAAAAAGGCCTGGGTCAACCCGGACCTTGATCGGCCCAAATAGAATGTGGGGTTGACTGTAATTTCTCTCCACCAGCCATGGATGCATTGGATCCTCACTCTTGTGAAAACTGATATTCGATCTGCTGCTTCTCCATCTCCATGGCGTGTAAGGGTTCCACGTGAGTCCGTTGACCAATTGTAATGTAGGGAGATGTTGGGAGGTACCCTATGAAAGAGAATGGAATAGTAAATGGCAGGAATGGATGGTGTAACGTTTGGACCACATGACTCGAATGAAAAGTTGCCACAGATCGGAAGATCAGAAATTAAAATATCCACCCTTGTATACTTCTAGACTGGGAACCTACCTTACAAAATGAGTAATTTGTATTCAGATTTACATTGTCAGGTACATAGATTCGTATTGCTGCTGTTGTTGTTGCCATGTTCTCTCTCTCTCTCTCTTTGCATCTCATTCACAGTATGTTTCTGTTTCTTTCTGCAAGTATAAATATTATTTGGTGACATGCGGCAGTGATCCAAGCACCGTGCCTGGGGAATTTTGGTAAGCGCCTCGTTGCTGCGGGACCCTCTGGATTGAGAATAGTGGGGGTGGTGGAGAAAGATCTTATTTCTTGCAAGATCTATGTGAAAAATCAGCCACGCTAGCTTGTTGCTCATTTTAGAAGTTTGATTAGCTAGACCACTTGTTAAAGAAAGAGCTGTATGTGCATTAAAAAAAAAAAGAAGAATAAAAGTTAGTTATAAGAATATTAAAAGGAGGTTTTTCCTTGTAGCTTATCTTAGATGACTTTTTCCTCTAACTTCCCATAATTTTTTGGGGCATTTGGGCGGAGGTCTCTCAACGGTGATTTTTATTTCAAATGGACCACAATACTTTATCGTACTGACAGCAGTCCTCTTGTAACTGAAAAAGACAAAAACTCCCTTGTACACGTCAGCAAAAGCAAAACTCAAACAAATTTATCTGAGTTTTCAAAACTCATATAAAACTCAGATAAATTTGTCAGTCTTCTAAGGCAGTCTTCTCACTGTTTAAACCATGATTATGATCAGATGTGTAGCCTGTGGACTGTGGTCCTAGACCATCTTTTCACATGTTAAAACCACTTATAGATTGACTGACTTGGACTTTCTTGAAATTAGGACACATGATACCTTGTGAATACAACAACTAGAACTTGACCTGTGAGAGTAGAAAAGAATAGTCAAAACCCACATTACATGGCAATCAAGTTTCTCTATCAAGGTGGCCAAACTGACATCATGGTTGTTGATATAGCTCAGGTATGATATGAAGGTTAATAGGTTATAATATTAAAAATCAAAATCAATTTTATCTAATGCTTAAACCTGATAATCTCTGCTTTATCACTTCCACAAAACCAAAACATGTTTGGTTTCTCCCATAGTTCCCTGCTCTTGCTCCTTCTTCTCCTTCTGTCAGCTGGCTGAAAAAGAAAACGCGAATCATAAATCACAACCACTGCAATAAGAAAGGAGAGATGGATATGGGTCGTCGGATGGCACCACTGCACATAGCTATTTGTTTGAAACTCATAAAAGTTCTTCAAAACTCAGATAATTTGTCTGAGTTCTGCCAGAAACTCAGATAAATTTATCTGAGTTGTGCCAAAAACTCAGATAAATTCGCCAAAACTCAGATAAATTTATCTGAGTTTCTGGCAGAATTTCGAGAAATTTATCTGAGTTTCTGTCCAGTTTATCAGAGATTCTGGGAAATTTATCTGAGCTCAGCGACACCAAAAGTCAGAATACGGAAAATCAGATTCTAATAAAAATCGAAATCCAAAATAAAAACACTTGATGACCACAATCCAATCAAGAAAAGAGAGGGGGGAAACAAGAAAAAGTGCAAAATGCTCTCTTTCAAATCAGTTGTAGAGAGAAAGAGAGATTTGAAAGAGACTTCAGATGAAAGAGCAAGATAAAGTAAAACTGTGTCTATCTTTGAAGAAATGAAAGAGAGAGAATCGGAAGTCATGGTCGCGACGGAAGGTGCTCTGCAACGATACTCTGCAACTATGGAAATGAATGGAAAATGGAAAATGAGAGAAGAAGAAGGAAGGAGTTTTCTGGCACAGTTGAAAGGGGGCAAATTAGTCATGAAAATACATATACGTGGCATATTAGGGACCTCTCACTAAAGTATTTCCAACTGTCTGGACTATAGACATTAGAGAAAAAGTAATTGTCCTTGATGCCTTAGAAGACTGTGCTCAAGGAATTTTTGCAAATTTACCCTAATTTTTTCCACACTGCTCTTTTTTTTTTATTACCAATATACGTTTGTATTAAATTACATAAAAGGACATCTATCAAAGGTCTGTTCCTCCCCAACTTCTTTCTACGCTCACCCACCCTCATCCTACCCCCACCTAGGTTTGCAAACGGGTATCCGATTATCCGATTACCAGGAAGTTCAGACCCACAAAAAACTGGGTCTGGAACCTATTTTAGGTTCCGATTCATAAACGGGTTCGGGTCTAGAACCTAATTTAGGTTCTGAATGATAAATGGGTCCAGTTCCAAGTCCATATAGGTTCCGACCCGTGGACCCGAGACCGGCATATGAGTCTTTGATATTATTGCAATTTGTACTTTAAAACCAACTCTTTTTTGGCATTCTTATGTATAATACTAGATGTTATAGACTTGGTGCACTGTTATAAGTTGAAAGATATGCTTATTTTAAGAAAAAAAAATGAAGAATAAAGAGAAAATTGAATCGATTTTGGAACTAGATTAGAGTCCTTTAGGTGGACTCGATTTCGGAGCCGGATCCAGGTTTTCTTATTGAATCCGGGTTCGGAACCAACAAACAGGTTCCGATTCAAAACCGGATCTGAAACCAAAATCGTTATTTAAAAACAGGTCCGGGCCCACTATGGTTTCAATCTGAAACCGTCCCATTTGTAACCCTACCCCCACCCCAGCCACCACCAGTCCCTCTGGCAGCACCACCGGAGGGGGAGAGGGAGAGAGATAGTGAGGGAGAGAGAAAGAGGGAGAGCGGGCGGCAGCAGCTGGAGGTGGGCAGGGAGAGGGAGGGAAAAGGAGAGAGACAGGGAGAGGGAGAGCGAGAGAGATAGTGAGGGAGAGAGAAAGAGGGAGATCGGGTGGCAGCAGCTGGAGGTGGGCAGGGAGAGGGAGGGAGAAGGAGAGAGACAGGGAGAGGGAAAGCGGGCGGAGGGCGAAAGGTGGTCCGAGAGAGAGAGAGAGCGGGCGGAGGGTGAAGGTCAGTCAGGGAGAAGGAGAGCGGGCGGCGGGCAAAGAAGAGGAAGAGAGACATGGTGTGACGCCTCGGAGTCCCACATCTCCTATAGAGAGGAAAGTGAATGGGGTTATATGTAGAGCTTACATCCTTACCTTACATGAGGCCTTTTGATGAGTTGAAGCCCATCAGAAGCAAAACCGTGAGGCTCGTGGGCTAAAGCGGACAATATCATGCATGGGTATAGGGTGGGGCGTTACAAATGGTATCAGAGGGGACTCTCGACTGGTTCGAGTGTGAGTCCCTTGCCGTGACCTGATACAAGTGGGCGGGCCAAGAGGGCCGGCAGGCTACAGAGATTGGCAGGCTACTGCACAGGGACGTGCAGCCTTAAGGGGGATGGATTGTGACGCCCCGGAGTCCCACATCTCCTATAGAGAGGAAAGTGAATGGGGTTATATGTAGAGCTTATATCCTTACCTTGCATGAGGCCTTCTGATGGGCTGAAGCCCATCAAAAGCAAAACCATGAGGCCCATGGGCAAAAGCGTACAATATTATACATGGGTATAGGGTGGGGCGTTACAAATGGTATCAGAGCTGACTCTCGACTAATTCGAGTGTGGGTCCCCTGCCGTGGCCTAGTGCAAGTGAGTGGGTCTCCATGTGGGCGGGCCAAGAGGGCTGGCAGGCTACTGCACAGGGACGTGCAGCCTTAAGGGGGGTGGATTGTCATGTCCCGGAGTCCCACATTTCCTATAGAGAGGAAAGTGAATGAGGTTATATGTAGAGCTTACATCCTTACCTTGCATGAGGCCTTTTGATGGGTTGAAAAGCCTATCAGAAGCAAAACCGTGAGGCCCGTGGGCCAAAACGGACAATATCATGCATGGGTATAGGGTGGGGCGTTACACATGGAGAAGGAGAGGTAGAGAGAGGGAGGGAGACATGGAGAGAGAAAGAGGGATAGGGAGAGGGGGGGCGGAGGCGAGCAGAAAGAGGGAGAGATAGGGAGTGTAAAGAAAATTTGAGGGAGAATGTGTTTGCATAGTTTAGGGAAAATGGAGTGTGTAGGGACTAGTTTTGTTGAGTTTTTTAACTTAAGTGGTGACTGTAAAGAGAAATTGTGTGGGGAAAGAAAAATTCAGTGTGGCTTTAGCAGCTCTCTTTTCATAGACTTTCTATATGTTATATGGGAAATGACAAATGGGAAATGACAAAAGTGCCCAGACCTTCTTTCCTTAAGGCACCTCCATTGTTTTCTTTTTTCCATTTTTGTTTTGTTTTTTCTTTTTCTTTTTTTCTTTTTTTTTTTTGTTTTCTATTGGTATAATTTCTCTTTTCTTCTTTTATCTACCAAACCTTTGGTCATTGCAACATGTGTGGCCCACCTTTGTATGTACAATTCACCTTTACCTATTGAAGTGGAATTTGGTACAATGAACATATTTGGTGTGGTTGTTCATATGACCAGCTTTGAACAATGAAAGGTGGGTTTCAAATAAGATAGATTACTTATTTCTCTATTTCTTCTTTTAATAAAAAATGCACTTTTTTCCATGATCCGGAAATGTACATTTTTTGGGTCCTAACACCAAAAATCACATTGATTGATAGAAGGTGAGGATGGAAGACTCATGAAATTCTAGTTGTTTGTCTTGCTTAATTAAGGGCAATGTGCTTGCATGAAAATAATTCTTACGAATTATAAGGAACCACTTTACCATTAATTTCTTATCCTGAGCATATAGCAGGGCTTGTTTATATGCATAGGGCTTGTTTATATGCATTGAATTGAATTCTGAAGGATTTAAAGAAATGAATTCATTATCGTTAAAATAAGATTGGGCTAATCTATTAGTATGAATCTGAATATCTAAAGATTCAAAAGAATGCCATGAAAGATAGGACCTATTTGTTCACGTGAAATTGAGTTCCTACAAATTGAAAGGAGCTCATTTTACCATGAGATCTTTTATCTTGAAGACTTATAACATATTTCTTTCCATGAGTAGAGTTCTTAGAAAATCAAATAAACCCACTTTACCATGAATTCCTAATTATCTTGAAAATATAATTAATTTTTTTTTGTTTTCATAGAATTGTGCTCGTAAAACATGTTGTTAGGTCCAAACATTTCCTAAGATCCAAAATAATATAAGAAAATCCATGTTAGATCACCACTCCTCATTTTACATCGTTGCATTTTTAGCCCACAAATGCAACAATACAAGTTTGAATGTTTTCATTGACTAAAAAACCAAGCCCATTTAGAGGAATGCATTTTTCTTATGCCATAGCCCACACTATCGGTATTTTAGTCCTAAAATGGTGTAATTATAGCTGTGGAGAAATATTCAAACTTTGGGAAGGGGAGGAAAAAGTCATCTCTAGAGGTAAGCAATATGGAAAAGGCTCTATTAAAAGTGGTCAAATCTTAAAAAATATAATTAGAAAAATAAAAGGTATTTAAGAACTTAAGCTGAAATTGATACAAAGTCCACTTTTAATATTTTGCCACCAAAGAACTTAATATGATTTTAAGGTGAAAGTTTCCAAACTGAAAAGAAAAGGTATTTTATGCACATTTGAAATTTGGTAAAAAAATCGAATAGGGAAAACTCTTTGCAAGTGCAAGCCCCAATAATGGTAAATTCCCAAAATATAAATGTAGAGAACAAAGAAAAAAAAAGATACATGTGTCAATCCATTGGAATCTCAGTTGTGAGGCACCTCCCCTCGAAAGATACAGCTAGGGATCGATCCATGGTTGTAGTATTGATGGAGATTCCATAAAAACACACTTTTTCTGCCCCTCCTTTTTATTGTCATGGGGGCCATGTGAGTCAATCTAGTCTTTTCACACACACCACCCCTCATGAATAGTCACAAGTCCAAATTTAACACTCATCCGACTTTTCCTCACCGTTGGATTGAAATCATGATAAAATGATTTCTTTAAACCATTAAATTTTAGGGTTATGGATTAAAAAGGTTAGAATGATCTTATGGACTCAAAATTTTGCATGTAGGAAGGCCTCATATGGTTTTTTTCATTCAACGGACTTCCATGATCATCACACATCCCAGTGGGCCCAACCAAGATCATAGGCATTTTTAAGGACCTGTGTAGCGCTGCCCATATATACATATTGCTATTTACATGCCCCTATAACCTATATACTAGAGGCACATTTGTATAATATATGTGGAATATCCTTCAAGAGAAATTTACTCTCAATTCTTACCAGGCCCACCATTAGATTGATTTCTTATAAAACACGATAAAAATACACAAAAGATGGAAAATAATCAGTTTGAAAATTATAAAGATAATAAAAATTATGAAAAAATAAAAATAGAACGGATAAATGTAAAGCCAGCTCACCGTGAGAAAAACACTTTCAAAATAAAATGATGTAATGGGTCTTGATGAGTTTTTTTTTTATATTACTGTTCGTAATTGTTGGATCCTCATATTTTGTAAAAATGCATTTAAGAAAATATGCCAATGATAGCATATGTCCTTTTTTCTTGTGCTAGTTAAGGGTTCGCAACCCTTTGGACTAGACTAATCCCTCCGAGCCTAGAGAGAAGCCAAATAAAACCCCTGTAGCCCATCGGTGGTAGCACAAGTGAACTCAACCTTCGATTCCGGAAGAGGGGGGAACCGGGGGTCGATACCAAGGCCTCTAGCTCCAAAAAAGGGAGGAACTATGGTCTCGACCACTCGGCCAACCCCTTGGGTTAATAGCATATGTCCTTAAGTAAGCCATGACATGAATTGTAGTTGAGGCCATGCCACATCTATAATTGCTTTTGACACCTTTTAACAAATTCTTGTATAAAATCTTATGTGATGTAATGAGAAGGATAGCCTTTCAAGAGCACTAAGAAGTGAGAGGTTGTAAATTCCAATGTTTGCTTGAATTTTGGTGGAAATGGCTTATCATCCATCCAGGCTAAATAGGGTGCAGCTGTTTCGTTTTTGGATGAGGTTGATCCTCTAGTAGTATTTTCAATAATCTTCTAGATCTCTTAACATGTTTGGTAACAGGTGAGGAATTCATAAATTTGATGATTCTTCACAACCACTGGAATAAAGATTCCTTACTGGGGATTTGTATAGTTGAGGATTTCACATGAATTGTAGTTGAGGCCGTGCCACATCTATAATTGCTTTTGACACCTTTTAACAAATTCTTGTATCAAATTTTATGTGACGTAATGAGAAGGATAGCCTTTCAAGAGCACTAAGAAGTGAGAGGTTGTAAATTCCAATGTTTGCTTGAATTTTGGTGGAAATGGCTTATCATCCATCTAGGCTAAATAGGGTGCAGCTGTTTCGTTTTTGGATGAGGTTGATCCTCTAGTAGTATTTTCAAAAATCTTCTAGATCTCTTAACATGTTTGGTAACAGGTGATGAATTCATAGATTTGATGATTCTTCACAACCACCGAAATAAAGATTCCTTACTGGGGATTTGTATAGTTGAGGATTTCACATTGTTATTGGTGTGTGTCGGTGCTGATAGTTGAGAAAAATAGGATTCATTGTGCAAATCCACTTAAGTGAGGATTTTCAAATCTTATGAAGGGTGAACGGATTTGAAAATCCTAACAAATGAAGATTTTCGGTCGTCTAAATCCTTAGGAATTTACAATTGCCAAACATTAATTTACCATATCTATCGGGAAACTAAAAATCTTTTTCCTAAAAATTTGATTGCCAAACGTGACCTTCAGCTGTGATTCAAGGTTACTCAATTATTTTTCATGACCATCATTAATTATGGTCCCTAGAGTCATTATGATCATGATTTTCTCTTTGGTCACATCTATCTGATTACTTTGAGAATTTTGCCCGGACTCCCTTTGGCTTATCCCCTGAAGAGTGACCACCATCATCATCTCTTTAAAACCGTTTGTTTGTGTCTGGGGCATACTACATGTAAGCTAGTGGGGGATATGACTCTCTTGGTTACACGGCCCCCCCCCTCTTCTTGGTTACACGCCCCACCACCCCACGCATTGCCGTATAGACAAAGCTACACTTGATTCTGATGAAATGAGCTTCATTTGCTCACATAAAGCCCGAGATAGTGTCAAACATGAGCAGATTTGTCTCCATTGAATTCTTTACTTTAGCTGCCATGATATTTCTTGTTTGTGGTCATTGGGGCTCGAACAATTCAACCATTTCCTTAGCATAGGCAGATGGCTTTTCCTTTTCTTCCCTTTTTCCAGCTATTTTAATGGGCATCAGCAGTTCTTCATGCTGTTTAGGTATGTACATCGAGGTTACCTTTGTGCATTTGGGTCAGTTTCCTCTTTCTCCATACCATCTTTTGTTGTATTTTCTTAACCATTTTTACACTATGCATGCCGTCTCCTATTACTCGAATCACCAAAGAAGGTGACATTTCTAACTTGGGCACAAATGGCATATAGGCTTGGTTAATAGTCTTCTCAAGAATTTGAATTTGGGATGGATAGCAGATGTTGATAGATAGAACTGCCATTTATCTGTTGAATAGACAGATCGGAACTTAACAATGAAACACTAGGAAAAGTCCACATACGACGTAGATTTTTTGTTGCGGTCGGAACAAGTAGAAGTCCCAACCCTATTGACATAGTAATTGGAAGTAGAGCGAAAGGTATGATCCATGCATATTGATATGTATGTTCCATAAGAAAATCAAGCTTTCTTTTTTTATTCGTATTAATTGTTTCCCATTCACCAGACCTTATTTCTTCCTGAAGGAGCAATAATCAAATAAATAAATAAAAAATCAAGATATACAAGATATAACAGAAGTCAAATATGATTTTTCATTCTTAATTATTCTGATTCTTTCCAAACTATTGAAAAGAAAATTCAAATGAAGAAGTTACAATTCTTCAAATAACCAAGTTACTAGTTAAAAGCTACTACCTAGTTATTAACGAAGATATTTATTAAGATAAAAAATACAAGATTTTCAATTATTCTACTATATACATACGATACGGTGATTTCTATCCATATTTACATGGACTCAAGCTTGTTTGGATTGGGCTTCAGACTGTTGCAATTGAGCTTGGTTCGAAATGGGACTTGACTTGCTTAACATAATCAGCAGTCGTGGTCCATTGGGCCTGGGTTCTTAAGGATATGTTTGGATGTGTGGTGAAGTGAGGTGAGGTGAGGTAAAACCTCCATTATCCAGACAAAAAAAGACAATGGGTCATATCAAAAGTACATAATTTCAAAATTAGCTCCATCTTTTTCAAAAAAAGTCAAAAAAGCAACATCCTTTCTCCACTAAAAGACAAAAAAATCCACTTTTCTATACAAAAAGTAAAAAAGATTCCATACCAAACAACTAAAAACAAAACACCATCATAACACCTTATATTTTATTTTTTCTTGATTTTATGCTTCACCTCACTATACTTCAATTCACCGTACATCCAAACAGACCCTAAAGTACTCTTGCTCGCTTTTCATAAATGGCGACCCTCTTGTAGTAAACCCACCAAGTTGCTATGAGGGCGGCCACCTATTCAACCTTTTCTTATGAGTTTTGGATGGAGCACTGAGTTGCTTCACCCGATTATTGGTCAAAAGACAACCTTTTCCTTCATTAGTTTTCCTAGGCAAATAAAACTTTGTTGAGACACATTTCTTTATGACAATTCGCAGCTCATCAAAGCCAGGTGCAAACGTTACCATTAATGACACTAGAAGAAAAATTTCTTTGCAGCCGCCGCTAAAACCAGTATGGCTGCCGGTAATACCTATAGCAGCGGCTACATTGGCCTCCGCTAGTTGACAGTGGCCAAAGGCCGCCGGTGTTATTATTATTATTATTATTTTTTTTGCGGCATTTCCGACCGCCGGTAAAATTTTTCATGGTTGATTGAACAACCAAAATAACTTTTAGTAGGGGTCGCCGCCGGTGGAAGTGAAATACGGCCGATGAAAGTTTTAGCGGCGGCTCATGAGCCTCTCATCTTCGCAAGGGGCCGTTGTGGAATTTATCATCTTGGATACTTTCTGCTTTTATCATCTCAAGTGGGGTATATAAATTTTGAAAAAGTCTAACTGTCCCAAATTCGGAATCGAATCAACACGTGGTATAAAGTTGTGCAATGAGGGCTTTTGACTTTTGTGGGAGTGGGAGAGAGAAAAAGCAGGAGTATTGTGTTCGGACTGAATTCGGAATTAAAATCGAGACGTATAGCACAGCTGAAAAATTTTTGGTGGGAAGTGATATACTGTAATTTGTGATAGAGAGCGACAGGCGGCCCCATACTAACATATTTTTGGGTTTACGAGAGAGTCCCTCGGGAACATCAGCTATCTCCGAGGATGGTACGAATACCTTTTTGAAACTTTGGTCGAGTAAAACGCTCCACTCACAGACAGCATTCTAACTTGTAACCATCATTGTTAGTTTGTTACACTTACACAACAATGGCATTCGGCAACCGGTCAAAATTGCGACCATCAAAAGTACAACGCTTATTCGGGTTACCTTCGCAAACGTGAAACACATAAATGCAGTATCTGTTTGGGGCTTTATTAATGGAGTTAAGTAAAGTAAAGATTATTTAAAAAATAAAATAAAATATAAGTATGTTATGATGGTATTTTATTTTTAGTTGTTTGTTATGAATTCTTTTTTTACTTTTGTATAGGAAAGTAAAGTTTTTTTATCTTTTAGTGGAGAAATGAGGTTGTTTTTTGATTTTTTAAAAAAAATATGAAGAAAAATTTAAATTAAAGTGCTTTTGATGTGACTTGTTTTTTTAGAAATGCGGCTTCACTTTATTTGACTCTATTAGTAGAGTTGCCGTTAGAATTCATTGAACTTTGATTTTTCTAAGGTTATGACGAGTTTAGTTGCCATTATTGTAGCTTTGTCAGCTAAAATATGCATTTTCAAAATAAATGGTCAGGGAAATTGGTCCCACTAGGTGTGCCAGTTTTTGCCAGATTTTGTATGAACAAAAATAGAGACAACTCTTGTATTGATATCATTAAGATATTACAAGAAAACCCTCTTTTTTATTGGGATGGATTGCAATGCTAAAGATATAAATATATATTTATATTTATTTATTTATAGAGGAGCACTGGAAAACTCCTAGAGAGTTTTTTTTTTTACAAAAATACCCCTCCTAGTGGGGTCCACCATGGTGTATCACAACCACATAATGTCGCTGGATGAAACAATTTAGATGAGGTATACCTATGTGGAAAATTTCAACTCCATTAGATCATCTTAACTCCTTGATCCATGGCCTAAAGTTTCATGTTTTTAGTGGCATCATTTTCTTATAATTTTAATCCAACAATGAGTAGAAGTCGGATGAGCATCAAATTTGGGCTTTCTACCAATTCATGGTGGGGTCATATGTCTGAAATGATTAGATTAGCTCAAGGTGGACTCCATGCCCTAAAAACATAGGGGAACAAAAAGGGGAGTTTTTAAAATGAAGAGTTTTTGAGAATTTCTCAGACACACAAAAAGTCCTAATCCGATAATAAGCTTGCATTTGGTCCATAACTTGTTTCTATTCTTTACAAGTACAATAAAAGGAACTACATAAATGGCCAATTTGCATCATGGCATTTGCTTTGTCAATATCTTTACTGGCATTAAAAAAAATTTCACGAAAAGAACAAGTAAAAGACAAGCACAGCAGGGGATAACCGACCACTTGAGGGTCAAAGTTCGGTCAACTCCTAATGTCAAAGCATGTGTCAATGCTCGAGGAAGACTTAGCAAATGGTTAAGAAGGTCTCTTCAAAATTTCAAGACAAATGAAGGTCAAAATAAAAAGGTAAAAGGCCAAATTCCTTCACTGCTCCAGATCGTCGGCCAAACTACTTCTCACAATCGACAGGCAGTGGACTGGGACCAAAGGGCACATGGCCCGGACTACTGACATCAACCAATTCAAACAACCGGCCAACCGTTGCCAAACAATTTTCACACGTTAAGGCAGTTTCGCCCACAACTTCCCACGTTGGTTGATTCAAACCTCCAAATAGATTCTAGAACACCCAACAGTCCGTGACAGTGCACATTTTTTTGCGCTCACTTCACCCCACTTTCTCTATTTTCTCTACTTCCTCCACTCCTTCAATTCCAACAACTGCTTTCACTCCCTGGAGGGCTATAAATAGGAGTTCTTGGGACGCACTTGGCATCAATCATCATCACCGTTTCACCTAAACTTTGTAGAAACTCAGGCAAAGTTTGGAAGTAGGGGGAAACTCACACAAATTCTCTCTAGCACCTTCAAGCTCCAACACTAGGTACTTCACCTCTAGGAATTCAACCTGAGAAATCAAAAGCAATACATTGAACTATGAAAAATCCATAATATATCCAAAACCTCCTAGTCTTCTAGGACTTTCTTTGTCTTCTTCACTTAAGGAGGGATGAGGTCCTTGACTCCGTTGCGTTCATCGTTCTGGCCTACCATACAACGGCTCCAGAGCGACACAACCTTGGATTCTCTCGGTTGGTAAAAAACCAATAACTACCCCGGAATTCGCACTCCACATCCCCGAGAAAGCGAGTGATAGGCCACAAAGATTGCCTAAAGGACATCTAAACCCACCTACCTCCATATCCCGATTTGACAGCCCTCAAAAGGCCCTCTTAGGCTTTTTCTGACCACTTCAGAAGAAGAAAGAAGCAAGCTGAAACTTTGCAACAGACTGCCGCCCAACTTGCATCTCTACAGAGGATTGCCGGCCAAGCCAAACATCGCCCGACAACCCCCACAGTGTTCTATTTTTTGCATTTTCATGTATCTTCTAGGCAAACGAGAAAGTTGTAAAATAAATACATGTAAACAACTTGCACCCGGGAGGTGAGGAATGTAGAACCTAAGTTAAAATGTAAAAATAAAAATGGGAAAGAAATAAAGGTGCATTTTTTACATTTTCTTGTGTAAATTTGTTTCCTATCGTGTTTTTTTTTTGTTCTTTAAGTTGTGGCTGTTAGTGCTATAGTCATATATGCACTACCCTTGGGGTGTCAATTTCGTGTCAATTGTCTAAGACCTTGCCTCTAGAGTCTCTCCATGAAAGATCGAGTTCAAGGAAAAAGTTCAAGTCTTGGAAGGCCTGTGATTCATCAAGGGATATTTTTCAATTTGTGCCTACTTGTTCAGGTAAACTGGATCCTAAACAAACCAAGAAAAGACCTCTAAAATCCTTAGATCGAATGGTTAAATTAATCGGGTAAATTGAAAATTGAGTAGTGGATTTGCTCAATTCTGGAGCAGAGATATGGTTAACCATGAGCCTCTACGGTTAGCTCACGGTCAACTTTCCAGCAGCTAACTGGTTTCAATTTCAGTACTCTCGGTCGCTCTCGATTGGCCTCACGGCGAGCCGTAAATGCCCTACTGCTCACCGTGAAGATAGTCGTAGAACAAAATCTCTATTTTTTTTATTGTAGGTCAAGCTACTTGTCAGGGCTTAGCGGCTAACCGTAAAATATAGGCTAAGTGTGGACTAGCTGTTGGAAACTTATCTATATATACATGAGCTCATTTCAATGGCCACGTCTTTTGGGATTTTGAGACTTCTATTCCAACACAAAGTGTCCACTTAGTAACAACATATTAGAGCTCCCAAAATCCAATCCCACTTACACTAGGGCTCCTAATAGGCATATTTTAGAGCATTCAAAGCTCTATTTTAGATGATTAGTGGAATCACTCCTCTAAGAAAACTCCAAGCCTGTCAAGTCATAATCCTCACTCACCCTAGACTTAGACTCCCAATTCCTCTTGGTTGAGCACTCATTGGAGCATCATCAACACCAAGGGAGCAAAGAAAGGAGTCAAAGCTTGGAACTTTAGTTCAAGCATCAAGAATACCCTCAAGATATTGATTTTCACCTAGAGACAAGTGTTCTAAAGTTGATTTCGATTCAATATTATTGTAAAGTGGATTAGACCTTCATGATCAAACCACTATAAAATATAGGTGTGGTAGATTAGATCTTAGTGATGAAACCGCCGTATCAAAAAATTGTAGGTGATTGGAGGTGAACCTGTGTGGTTACTTCAAATAGTGGAACCAAAAGTATTAAGATGTAGGTCTTGGACTGAACAACCATAAAATCTGTCTTTATCTCTCTATATGTTTTACTCTTTTACTTTTATACATAGAGATACAAGTGTTAGATTTTTACATCTTAATTGAATTGACACGCACCTCCCACTTGTGCTAAATCACCTTGAACATATTGGAATACTAGTAAGTGTTTGGAACACAGCTATTGCTGCATCTCACTTGATCGTTTTTGTTACATAGTTATATTTTGTTGTGCAATTTAAGTGAACTTGTAATTGTGGTTTATTGAACTAAATTGACCAATTTATTTTAAAATTTTAATTAGTTCTATTCCCCCCCCCCCCCCCCCCCTCTAGGACTTGCATAGGTCTAGCTTGCAGTTTCAATCGATATTAGAGTGGGTTACGCTGTTAAAGTTCAATAGATTGAAGTAGATCCTTATAAGCTAGGACCATGCATAACCCCGAAGGGAGGGAGGTGATTAGGCCTCCACTATTCAATGGAACTAACTATGCATCTTGGAAGGCCCGCATGATCATATTCCTAAAATCCATTGATTGGCTTGTTTGGGAAGTGGTTGAAAATGGATGGTCATCGACAATGGTAAAAGATGATGAAGACGGGACCAATAGACCCCATGAATACTCTAAATGGACCTCTAACCATAAGAACCTTAGAGCCAATGATGCTAAGGCTTTTAAATGCCATTGTTTGTGCTATGTCCCATGAAGAGTGTAAAAGAATTATGACATACAACACAGGTAAAGAAGCTTGGGACCTTCTAGAGACCACCTATGAGGGAATCTTATTAGTAAAAAGGTCCAAACTCTAAATGCTCAAATACTTCCTCAACTCCATTCATTTAAGAGGAGAGAACTAATTCTTTTTTTAATGATACATTTTGCGAAAGGTAGGAGAATTTTCTTCTCTCCTCAATAGAGTGTTTTCTCCTTAGTCAAATTAATTTTGTCACATTAAAAGTGATATTTAATTTCTAACAATTATTTTTAATTCAATAAAAAACTTCTATTTTTAATTTAAAGTTCTAATTTTTTTCCTACAATATTGTTTTCTTTTATCATCCAAACACAACAAAAGTACTATTGATTGTAACATGATTCTCTACCCAATTTTTTTCAACATCCCTCCACCCAGTGGAGAACCCCCAATTTTCTTCATATTATCCAAGTAGGCTCCAAAAGTTGGGTTTATTAGCTTTATTTTGGCCTAAGAGGTGATCCTATTGAATGTAATATCTAAAAATAGAAGGGCACCTTCTTAGATATTTTGTTACTAGCAGGTAGAGCTGGCAAAAGCCAATTCAATCATCAATCCGGCACTATCTTATCTACATATGACCCGTACAACCCGACCTGTATCATATACGGGTCGGTTGCTGGTCAAGCGCGTATTAAAACGGGTTGGGTTAGGGTCAACTCATTTAACCCGCATAACTCGCATAACCTGTTTGTCCTTCTTGCAGCTAAGACTTATACTCAATACTTAATTATATGAAGTACATGTTTTTATTTTGATATGACGTTTTTTCGAATTTTTATGAAAACTTTATTTTATTTCTATTAGTTTTGTTATTTCTATAGTCACTGTTTAAAAAAAAAAGTATAATATACGCATTGTTAAATAACTCAAGTTTTTTCTCAAGTAGATCCTTTGTTAACTCGCTTATAAATATTTTTGTGTGCTCTTTTCTCTTAGGAGGATTGTGGATATGAAAAAAATACATTGAATATGACATAAATAAAATAAAACAATCAAGTAATGGTTGAGTTCATGCTAGTTTTCATATTGTTTTCTCTTCACGCTAGCACAAAACCAGGAAGAAGGGCATCATGACCCAGTCCTAGGTGCAAATTTTTAACCCAATATCAGTTGAGTCTAATTTTGATTTAAGATCCGATAAGAAAATAAATTAACATTAAGCTTATCATAACAAAAACAAAGCTTGTCCATATTGCATATCATGATAAGTTTCAATTGCACCAATAGGATTTAGAAAGTTAAGGATTGTTCATTTAGATCTTATCTCATTTTTAAAAATTAACTTTTTGGTTTTGGCCTCGTTCAAACTTTGGATATGGTTAAGGCCATAGAGAATCATTAATAAATTTAGGTTCCTGTGCAAGTTACGTAGGTCAACCCGACCCACAGTAACCCGCAATGGTTATACCGGTTAATATAGACTTGGTCAAGTTAACCTGCAGTGAGCGTGGATTAGGAGTTTTTGACCCGTTTAATCAACGGGTCAGATGCTCACGTTAGGAGCATCTAACCCATTTAATAAACGGGTCCAACCTATTTAGCCCAACCCGATCCATTTGCCACCTCATGAGTAACACAGGGCACTTACTCAATATTGGATGAAAAAAGGAGGTCTGTTTTAAAATTTTCCATCTGGATATGGAGCTCAATGGAACATGCCCCAGCATTTGTATATCCCAAGCTTAAAAGGAGAGACTCTATTTAACTTCTGATTTGTTCACTTCTGCATATATGTTTACATCAAAATCTACTTACCAAAGGGTAGAGAAAAAAAAAGGTCTGTTTCCTTCTTCATTCTTTCTATTTGTAATTCTTGATGTGTTCTATGGTTTTTCCCCCTTAAAATGTTAGAATGAATGACGTTATGACTCGAGTTTCTTCCTTAAAAAATCCCCGAAAAAGCTTTGGTTGAATTGGTTGGTTGGGTAAAATTAGGGTTTTTCTACCGTTTGGAAGGGAATGAATCTCTGGGTTTTGTATAGGAAGATTCGATGGAATGGAATTCGATGAAAGAAAGTTCATTTCAAGGATGGGGTTTTCTTTTTTGGGGTAGTATTAGGTTTTTGTTATGTCCTTTTTCTTCTTCTTCAATTTGGAGAGATTTTGATGTGTGGGGTTTCTGGAAATGATTTGATGGTGAACATTTGATGAAAGGAAGTGTTGGATTCAAACACAAACTGAACTGTTGCTTTGTGAACATATGATGAAGGTAATTGTTGTGTTGAATTTAGATGTTTGTGAAGAACATTAGTGATGTCTGCGATTTTAAATGAAATCGGTAATTTTGATCTTCTTCTCTCAGCATAGATTCTGTGGGGATGGAAATGATGTAACGTGATGAAATATAGGATTTTAACTTTCATATGAATGTTGAAATACATAATTATTTGGCTAGAGCTAGAGTTTCTTTTTGATGATGCTTGGATTTGATGGTGTAAATTTATGTAATTCTTTTCCTATTCTGTTTTGGATTTTAGGTAGAGATGGATTTGGTTTCTAATGATAAGATCTTGGAAGTGACTGATGATCTTAAAATAGAGAAGGATTCTGATTTTAATGGAACATTAGATCTTAACCTTGTGGCAAGCAAAGATCAAGAGGCAAATGGTTTTAGTCGTCAAAACTCTGTGCAGAATGATAGTAGCCATGAAATGGAAATGGATTTGAACCAGGATCGTCAATGTTCTCCCTTGTTGCCTCTTGATGGCAGTGTTCGAGGAGGAGAATCTCCTAAAATAAAGCCCAGTTCGATGTTCCCGTCAGAATCTCCGGATACTGACTGTTTGCATCGTGTGGCAAGAAAGACTGAGGAACCTCCTTTGCTGGTTCCGAGCAAATCTTACCTCGATGATGTGGAGGAGAGAAATTTGGGGTGTGGTCTGAAGAGATTGCCATCTCCACCTAACGATAACCATTCAATTGGTGAACCAGAGGACGTTAGTTGTGGTGATTATTCTGGTAAGTCATCCTCTTCATTGCAGAGGGAAGCATGCCGTGATGACAAGAAAACCGAAGATTTTTTGGTATCAGCGGTTGCAAATGCAAAGAATGAGGGGTTGATGGAAAGTCATGACTTGCATGGTGCAGAATCTCCTCTTGATGGGCAAGTGAACAGATACTCTGATCACTTTTTAGGGAACCCAGAGGTTCAGAAGGTGAACTCTGCATCTGCATGTGAGAGTGAGATTTATCATTGCACCGGTAAAGATGAGTCCTCCTTGAGGGTTGTAAAGAAGAATGAAAATTCTCAGTACTCAGATAAACTACCCAGTGAAAACGGGGAAATAGAAGCAGGAAATTCAGATTCCCATTCTCCTAGAAGATCCTGTAAACGATCAGTTTCACCAGTCAAGCTGCTTTCAGGTTCTCCAGATATCTCTCCTTCCATCCAACCATATTCAGGGAAGCACCTGTCTTCTCCAGTGAAGGCTGTTCAAGAATCATCTCATTCTCCACGTTTGTCTAGAGAGAGATATTCACCTTTTCATCAACGACCTACTATGGATAGTACAAGAGTTGGTTCACAGGAGCATTTATCTCCTTCTGCAGAAGGGGCATCTACTTCTCCACGGAGAGCAACCAAGCGGAAGGATCATTCTCCTCATAATGGCTTGTCTGAATCACCAAGAAGGCAACGTTCACCTATAGGGCATCGGAAACGGACCAGATCAATATCACGATCACCAGTTAGGCGTAAAGCTTCTCCTCGTGGGAGAGGCTACCGTGATAGGTCTCGATCAAGGTCCCCACATGTACGGGATCGTCACAGACCATCAAGGTGATTTTTTGTCTGAATGACTTAATATATATATATATATATATATATATTGGGAGAGGCTCCTATGAGAGCATCTTTCACTTTACTGTGAGTGGGGGCCCTCACACGCACGCACGCGCGTGCACACACACACACTCACACTCACATATATATATATATATATATATATATCCTATGAGAGCATCTCTCACCTTACTGTGAGAGATATGGTGGGGGCTCTCACATCAATATCCAATGCCAACAACTTAAATGTGAGGGCCCCACCTCTATCTCTCATAGGAGCATCTCCCATATATATCTGTGTGTGTAACCCTTTCATTTGTTTCTCTCTCTTAATTTTTTTTCCATTTTTAATTTTAGCTATCTCACGATTGTGATCTACCAGGAGGGGGTATTCCCCAAGTCGCAGGTCTCCTCGTGGGCATCATTCTCGTCGCTCTCCAAGGAGACGGCCTTGGTCACCACCTCCTAACCGGAGCACTGGAGTTGGGAGACCTGGAAAGAACTTATTTGTGGCAGGTTTCAGTTTTGTCACTACAGAGAGAGACTTGGAAAGGAAGTTTTCTAGGTTTGGGCGTGTGACTGGTGTTCGTATTGTTCGAGATAAGAGGTGACTTGATTTGCATTTTGTTTATCCTAATTGATGAACCAATGCACATGTTAGCATTATAACTGGCTCGCTTTATATGTGCTCTTTGTTTCTTTTTAGAACTTGCGTTTTTAATCTCTTATTTGGTATAATGCCTTCGTGATGGTTGGTGCTTTTTCATTCTTGGTGCCAGTCGGTTTCTGCATTGAGATATCTTTCTCCAAGGCTATTATGAGTATTAATTTTAAAGTGTGTTATACGATGGATTATTATCACTATCACTGTTATCAAAGCCTTATCCCATTCATTTGGGGTCAGTTCTCTAAGCTTAATTTTTTAAGTCACCTCTATTAGGGTTAACTTCATTACATTGCTGTTGTGCAGTTAAATGTGTTAGTTCTTTTTATTTATTTTTGGGTGAATGATGACAATGCAAGTTACCATTTTAGAAGAAAAGATACTGATGCAAACTTATAATAAAATGCAGCTGTGCATATCATTGTGATCGTCGTTTTCATCATAACCATCGTCGTCAGTCTTATCCAATTAATTGGGAGGTGGCAAAAATACTACTGTACATATATGTTGCAACTGCAAGATGTCAATATAGAAGCAGACGATATTTCTATTAACAAACCAAGATGAAGAATATCCTATGTATTTACTCTTCTGACAAAGCACAAAGCGCACTGATGATAGAAGTCTATTTTGCGATGGTATCTGCCTCATATTTTGTTTCCTTGTAAAATGCAGAAAAATGTCTTCCCCATAGAGACTAAGGTTATAAAAGAAAAAGACAATCTCTAAGCTCCCATATTGATTCAGTCCAGGACACCAGGGCCATTGGATGGTTATTCAGCCTACTCATATATCACAATAAATACGAATATGATATCTTATGGAAGTCAGGAAGTAGAGGGAAGAAAAGTTACATAATAGAAATAGGTCGGATGGAGGAGACTATGTTGATATGAGAGGAGAGAAAGAGATGAGATCCTTCCACCAAAGAAGAGGAAGAAATGTGAGCAAATAACGTTCTTTAACAATTGATGAACTACTACTAAAAGAACCCTCAGACATTTTTGTATAACTTGTTCAAACTTCTATATACAGACATTAATTCTATACAAATAAGAAGTTACTAATACCCTAAATTCTTCTTCTTTACCTTAAACAAATAAACATAGTTGTTCCATAACTTAACATATTGGACTAATAAATTCTAAAGCCCATTTCATAGATACCAAAATCCATCCAACTGGGCAATTTGTGAGTAGCCTTTAAAAAGTGACTCATAAAATCAATGACAAAAATAATTAATTGTAACTTTTAAAAGTACCTAGTAATAGACATTCTTTTCAAATGAGACAAATGCACTGCATCCTTCTCGCTTGGCTTGGAGAGAGGCCCTTGAGTTTAGATCTTCTCCATTTGGTGGAATACTTTATTTGCATTTAACTTGGATTGATCTTATTGAATGTATTCTGTATCTGATATTTATTTCCATTTGACTGAGTCCAATCATATTCAATGTCTTTAGCCTATGATCGAGTTATTACTTTTGTGCTTTGTACTTTTTTCTCAAAAACAAGGAAATTTCAACCCTATTCTCGTTTAACATTAGAAAGTTTTCATCATTGATAAGAGTACATTGTTCTTTTTAAATTGGAACTTTGGATAGCAACTGGGCCTTGGAATCTTCTTTCTTTGGCTCCTCCAACTCTTCTTCAACAATTCAAAGTTTTTCTAGAATACCTATAGCATCAACCTTTAGTTTTGTTTATTGAAAGGTAGCAAGAAATATTTTAACATTAAAAAAGTAGACAGGTTACAACCGAAGCAAAAAAAAGGCTATAGGAGACATATACCAAAATACAAAATGTACAACCACACGTCTCTAGGTGTAATTCTAACTAACCGTTGCTTTGCCAAAGCATTCGCCAACACATTAGCAGACTGAACTTCATAATGGAGACAGCCTGAAGACAAAAACCAAGGACTTGATCTCATTGAAATAAATGTGGAGCTTCCAACTTCCAAGTGTTGCATTTATTATGAATAACCCAAGAGATTGCGTTGGAGGAATCACTCTTCACTATCAAGCTGGAAAGACCTAGAAAAGATTCTCAAGGCTTCCATAATTGCCAACACCTCGGCCTCATTAGAATCTCTGACCGCCACTCCTTTAGAGATCAAGCACAATACTACACCTTTATCATCGAGTAAACCTTGCAATACCTGTTGGGTCCGGTTTACCCCTCGCTGCACCATCCACATTAAATTTTAACACCCTGGGGAAGGGGACAACCAAGAAACATCCTTCCTCCTGTTGCTCAAACCATACAACATACAAGCTTCCCGATTAAACAACATGTCAATCATGTTGAGGTTATCAAACTCTCTTTTTTTTTTTTTTAACCAAATCCCCCACTTAGCGATCCTAAGAATAACTGCTGAGATGAGATCCAAAATAGAAAACAAAGCTTCCCTGAAAATCCTATTATTCCTTTCTTTTCATACTGACCCCAAAACAGCAAAAGGGAAATCCTCCAAAGGGTAAGAGCACATCCAATGATCAACGCCCTCCTCCAAAACTCAGCAAGCTCCACTAAGGACCCTGGAACACTCCAAGCAAACCTGCACTGTTGGAAGAGATGGCTCCAAATGGAAGAGGCAACCTTGCAGTGGATGAAAAGATGGTCATGCGACACCTACTCAGATCAGTCTGAGATGCCTTTATACAGAAAACCTCTCCTCAGCATTTTGCCGTAGACACCTCTCCGCAATTGCCAACCGACAGAAAGCCTCCACACAAGGGAGAGCCAAGCCTGCCCAAGCTAAAGCACAAGATACTCAATTGGTGGTTATTCACAGCTTTTAATGATAATTGGGTTTTCAATCTTTAAACTTGCACAATGGACCTCTATTGATGGTTATCACAACTTCAGGGAATTGAAGAAATGATAGCAAACCAATGGGTAGATATGAGGAAGTGATGAAAAACCGGTGGGTAGATCTTCTAAACATTTAGGCATGTCGAGGTTGTCTCTTGTGCAAATAATGCCATTTATACAGAGGTTGTTTGAAAGAGTTCAGTTTGTTATGATTGTTAGTCTCGAACTTCATGACTGATACTCACTGATGTTTCTTCTCATTCTCCAATCCCATCAATTCAATCAGAATTTTTTTTTTTTTTATTTGATCCATGAGAAATCATTTGCAGTCATGAAGACTACCATACCAAGTACTAGACAACGAGGCTTCGAAAATTCTGGCCCATCATACTCAAATGTTTAAATGGTTTTAAAGGCATAAATTTATCGACTTCCAATCTAGTGATGTGTAAGAGTGTTTGAGTGTTAAATTAGGGTGACCGGCAATTATAGAGAGCAGCGGCTGTTTTTTTTTTTCTTTTTCTCCTTTTTCTTTTTCATTTTTTCCTTTTTCTTTTTGGGTTTATGGGTGTGGGTGGTTGGGTCTGTGGTTTGGTGTCAATGGGTCACAGTTTGGCAAGGTGACCAATGGGTCACAGGTTTGTGCGGCTCAGCTGATCAAATCCAAACCGTCATTCCCCTCCCCCACCACTTCGTCCAAAAACACCCAAAAAAAAGAAGAAAAAGAAAAAAAGAAAGCCAAATATGTCATTGGGTCCCATGGGGTTTACACCCATCTGGACTGTTGGATCAAAATTGATATTTTAATGAATTAATTATTTATTTTTGAATGGTGAATTTTTTAATTTTAAAACCGCTATACTTGTTGGCCGCTGATCAAGGGGGTTTAGGATGATGGGATTGACTTGAAACTTCTTACATGGGCTGGGCCCAATTGGATCTTCCCATTTATCATATATTCATATACAACAGATCTTTAGTATCTATGTTTTTGATGGTTACAGTCCCACTGTGTGACGAGTCAGCCATTATACTGAAACAATTTAGAAACCACAAGAACTTTTCTACTGATTATTGACTGAAGATAAACACAAAAGTTGCCAATTGAACCTAAACCTACCTTAAGACCTCACTGTTCTATAGCACTTTCGGCAAACCAATCTTCAACAGATCTGATAGTAGCCTGGCTGAATCTGCGTACTTGTATATATCAAGCAACTTCATTAGGACCCTACTGAATCAAACAAATCTTAAACACGTTTTTTTTTTTTTTAATAGAATTTGTGAACTCAGATTTGCAGCCCCGTGGGACTGGCGATTGCTGACAACTCCAGATATGTACCAGACTATTCCTGGGGACCTAAAAGCATGGTCTAACTGGACCTGTGCCTCCGATGAATACAATTCTGCTTTTGCCCATAGATCTGTGCAGGCTATTAGACCTTTATGGGTCCTATGCAGGTCAGCAGGAGACCAGATGTCAAAGAAAGAAACGGAGAAAGATAGGTAGCATGTAACGTGATTAAGGGGAAATTGTGGGTCTAACCTAATATTAATCCAATTTATATAAAGCGGACATCTACAAAATACAAAAGGGTCCCTGTAGAAAAGGGGGAAATAGTAGAGGAAAAATAGCAAAACGAAACCATATAACACAATGTAGGAGCATCTGAATTGTACTCTTAACATAACCAGAGTGGGATAGTGCAAGGCCCCATACATCAGTGTGAACTAATTCAAAAATAACGGCAAGACCAACCAACATGTAGAGGAAAGGATAAGGTCTTACTTTTTCCCACAGTTCAATTGTCACTAGAGAAGGAAACATCAGATAAGAACAAATGATAATTATGTTGAAGTATTATTCCCAAGTTCCTCATAGATAATATTTTTTGGGATTGGGATGTCCTAGAAGAGAATGCCATAATTTGCACAGATCTGTTATAGAATTTGAAGAAAGAGAGAACCATTAAAAAAAGGAAAGAGAGAGAGAGGAGGAATAATAATTAGAGGGTTGTATAGTAGATTTCATGTTGAGATAAAAAAGTCAACCATCCTTTCCCCTCTTCAGTGGTCTCAGACTCTCAGTTGCCTAGTCCTGTATGAGAAACAAGAACAATAGACTTTTTATCAACCAAATGTTCAATAGAAAGTAAACTACCCGATAAATGGGGGTCTTTCAGGTCTATTGGTTAAGATGATGAAAAATTAACTTTTCCAAGAACAGTAATATCAAGTTTCTCCCTGTCTGCTGTATTAACTTTAGATGAACAAATATATTTATCAATAGCAGAGGAATTCTGTGAAGACAGATATAATCTAGTACCAAAATGATGAATATGCTTGTTTCGATATTTTTTTTTTAAAAAGTCGCCATGTGCCTCGCATAGCTGGTCTTACCCCTCAATCTTTTCGTGCGTAATACCTACTGCTTTCTATAACAACCCCTCCTTCCCCCCCCCCCCCCACCCCACCAAACAACCCCAACCACAAAAAAAAAAAAAAAAAAAAAAAAAACCAACAACAACAACCACCTGCACTTGCCTTCCCTTCAAAAGTGTTGGTTTCTTCACAATAGTGATAGGAAAATGCCCGAACACCTTGCTGGAGCAACATTTCTCTTTCATAGAAGCAAATAATCAACCCAATTTAATTGGTTCTTAAATAAGATGCAAAAGGGCAGAGTCATAAGAATTCAGATAAGTGCCCAAACTTTAGCATTACTTAATCAGAACAAAAAATTCATTAACAAGCAGTGAAAAATTACCTAGCTGAATTTGCATCAAAGGGGTATGCTTTTATCAAAGCAGATAAAAGCACATGTTGTCATAAAAGCTATGATGCCTAGATACGGATATGGATGCGGACACTGATATGGGGATCGGGGATACAATTCCCCAGTTTAGAAAAAACTAGGACATGGATGCAGATAGTGTTGTCCTAATTTTTTCTTTAGATCACTTTTGAATCAATGAAATTATCATTGTTTTTGTCCATTTCTAGCATTTTTTATGGTGAGAAGTAAAAATATTAAAAGAACTATATGAAATAAAGGACTTTATAAGTAGGATATGTTAGACTAGTTCCCTAGAAGTATCGGTGCAGTATCAGGTACCAATACAAGTGTTGTGTCGGTTCAATATGGATACGTTGGGCCTGTACAAGTATTTGGGTATCATAGCATAAAAGTTTGCATCAAGTCAAACAAATCTGAGCCAAGCCAAATTCAAACAGAGACTGCCAATGGCAAAAGCTCTGATAGGAACCCATAACAGCCCCCTCACAAAAACCCTTTAAATGTACTTGTAAGAATGTCCTCCTAACAAATAAGTGCTTATGCACAATTTACCAGTCGATGAAGAAACTCTTCTGCAGGAAGAATAATTTTTCTTTTGGTTTCTGAAAGGAACTATCACAACAGAGAATGTAGATGCAATCACATCAGATCTGGTTTCTGCAAAGAATTGCACAGCCTCTTAAAAGTTGAACAAATCTGCAGATGCGATAAACTGAGTAATGAGATCTGTAGATGTACGGTGATACTTAGTTAAAATCATATTTTGAGGATATAACCTTCTGTTCTTATTAAGGGGACCTTGTTTGTAGGATGTTGGGGGATCAACAAACTATGTTAAGGTCAGCATCATGAATTCTTGTTTGCAGGATGTTAGATTTATTTGTATAATTAAGATGATCATTTGGATCTGATAAAATTTAGAGAGAATCTAAATAGGCTTAGGATTGAATTGTGATGGATATCCATTCTTGTATTCCTTGTAATCATTATAATGATGTTCTCTTAATATAATTGTTCTGAAAAAAAAGTTCTCTTAATATAATTAGACTATGAAGTTTATGAAACTAATCTTCAATTCACATGGTATCGGAACTTGTTTGATACTAGTCATTCATTGATATGAGAATCAATCAATCAAGCTGATCTCAGCCCCTTGGTCACCAAGTAACCTACGGGCGGCCCTGCAGATCTGAATTTTGGTTGCTGTGTGTGTGTTTATGTTTTTTCTTTTTTCACCACAATCAGGTGCTGCTCATTTTCTGCTGCCAAACGCTTTGTTTCGATCTTTCTTTTCTACAGTAGTATGCCTTCATCTGAAGATCAACAGATATGCCATGTTACTGCAGTGTCATGTTGAAAACTTTCTTTGCTGCAGACGTATTTATTTGAATCTTGGCCACCTGTCCTGTATATTTTCTGAATATTCTTTATAAACTCTTCCTTTTGCAACAGCCAAGCAAGCACTGACAGGTAACACCGCCATCTCGCATTATCTCTTCGTTCTCATTCGTTTGCTGCCATCTCATCCTAAACCATAGCTCTTCCGCCCATCGAAGTTGTTCATTGCCTCTTGTCATCACTTGCTATTCCCATGGCTTCTGCTGTTCTCTGCTGCTGCTATTAATTGCTGCGTCACCCCTCCTGGTTCAACCTCATCATTGTTACTTGTTACAGCAGCTCCCGCCTTCCAGTCATCAGAACCCCATGAAGATCTGGTTTGATTCTACTATTGCAATATGATCAGGATCTATGCGAGATCTGATCTTCTACATTCTGTCATCCATTGATCAATCTGCTGTGATGACAACCTATTCTCCATCATTGAACTTACTGTCATTGCAGTGTTTATTGACATTTGTCACCTCCTTGGGATTCATTTTATGCATTTCAACTTTCAGCTACAGCCTCCCAATTTTTAATCTCCATCTCTGATTCAGATTGCCATATCTTTTCAGACATCATTTTGCCGCCTATTTCTGCTTCCAGATTCCATCTGTCCTTTCTCGTTGCATCTTGTTGCAGCTGGTCTCCATTCACTGCCTCATTTCAGCCATAGATGACAGGAATTGTTGTTGCTACTGTTGTTCTTCTGCACTATCAATCTCTGACTTTATATATAGGCCATTGTGCAGTCAGCCATATGTAAGCATCAGATTCATGAATACAATTCTATGCAAAACTCATACTTTTTCATATAGAAAGTGACAGAGGGTGTTGGATATTTTAGAGAGATTCTAATGGGGCTAGGATTGTATTATGATTGATCTTTAAGTATCTTTGGATATCTACCCCCGTAATCCTTGTAATCTATATAATCTATGATACTTGGATAGTATTTATGCCTAGTGTACCTATGTCATACTGATATGATACTCCTGGCACTCAATACTGCGCTGCTGCTACTTGAGTACAGGTTCAGCATTTTCTACTGTAATTAGTCTCTCTTTTTTTCTTTTCTTTTTTTCTTTTTTTATTTCTTTTTTTCTTTTTTCAATTGGTAGCATGAATTGAACGCGTAATTCACAACCTTAAGATTGCACTAGTGAGCATCTTCCACAGTTCCTAGGGCTCTTGTCTAATGGCTCCATTTTTTCACATAGTTCTATTACCTTTCCTACTTTTTAACATTAAAAATGTAATAGAAGAATTTAAACAATGATAACTTTATTAATTTAGAAATGTGTTTCTTCATTAACTTAGAAATGTGTTAAAGGGAAAAAAATTAGTACTTTGTATAAAAATCTGAATATAAGATATGGAATTTCATGTTATGAATAGGACATCCGTATCCCTATCTTGCTCAGAGCCGTACCTCTGATCTTTGTATCCGTGTTTGTATCCATACATGTTTCTGGGCATCATAAATGTAATGGTGTTCTCTTAATATAGTCAGACAATGAAGTTTATGATATTTCTCTGAAATGGCACTAGAGAGGTGGCTTCGTCTGTGGGGAGTTTTCACAAGCAAACCCTATGTAAACTTAGGGAGATGGTGCTGGTTTGCGGTTTTGGCAAGTGGCCCAAAATACTCACAAGAGGAGTCCTGGCTTTGGAAAGAAACCTAGATGAGATTAGGTTTTGGCATTGTTACCCAATCCCATTACTATGGCTTGAAAAGGCTTCCAGCCAAGAAGTTTGTAAGTGACAAAAGAATGGTCTTGGCTTCATTTCAAGTTGTAAATTGGGGGCCTTTTAAGGAAACACACAAGAATACGCGATCTTTATCGCAAGGAAATTGGAAACCACCAAAGCAAAACACGTAAGTCATATGTAGGTTGTGTTGATGAGGCTTATCTTGGTAAATCGAGATAGAGGCCCACACACCAATTCTAAGAAATAATAGGACTACCTTACTGCTCTGATATCTTGATAAATGCATTAGAACACGAGAGTGAACAGAGTTGGGTGCCTATGACGTTCGCACACACAAAGATGGAGTATAACAAAAAGAAAAAAAGAAGATAAAAGGAAGAAAGGAAAGAAAAGAAAAAAATATTTGGGTTCCTTTCCTTTATATACACGATTCATGAGCAACTCATTGCTTTGTCAAGGGATTTCAGTAGTCATATCTAATCTTTAGAGATTACAGTCTAATCTAAAAGATTGCATGTAGTATGGTACATCTCTAGACTACAAAACTTAGGCTTGGGTCAGTAAAGTGCTCCTATACTATGAGTATAATATTCCACAGGACTACTGTATTTCTTTCACAGATTGGGCGTGAATTCCCTTCTCCTTCGCCACTTATTATTCACTTGCTTTCTGGTCTGGCTAATTAGGACCACTTTGTCAGAGAAGAACATACATCATGAAACATTATCTTGATATCTGTCATTACTTGTCCATAACCAAGGTAAATAAATGGATGCTAAAAAAGGACCTTATGCAATCCAACTCCCGCAATGAAATTACATGTAACCCTGCTCACATTTCATACACACACTACTGCCCTTTTGTACATGTCTGTATAATTTGGATTCGCTCAGTAGGGATGCGATTTTTCATGAATCTCCCTCAGATTAACTACCCTTGGCATCTTGCCATATGCCTTGTGCAGTCAACCTACTTGGCATAAACCAAAACCACTCGTAGAAATACTAGATCTTGTAGGTGTGGCACTATTATTCTCTGCCAAGTTTCACTGTATGACTCATAATTTAATAGCTTTGGAGCTTGCGTAGTTCTGCATATCACATTTGTTCTACCTTAATGTGTAAGTTTACATTTTTCTCTCACAGAGATTTGGAGGAGATTAATATAATTCAATTGTATATATATAGCTATTAACTATCATATATACAAATAATAGTCTGCTTTATTCTCCTGTCCCAAAGCTCATGTAAGCCCAATTGGTCCCTTTTTTTCCTCAATGAATTTGGTTTTGGATATCTTTCAATGGACAATATTCTCCGACGAGCAGATTGCGTGTGCAGTCCAGCTCTATGGGGCCCACTTGGGCCCACCTTTGATCACTGCTACTCCTTTCACACTCTTATCCTCCAATGATATGCAATCATGCCCAATTTTATGTTCACCAAACCCTTACTCAAAGTTGGATTGAATCTAAAAAAATTATCTTTTAAAGACTTAACTTTTAGTTTGTTAAATCAAAGGAAAGGATAGTCCGATGGGGCTGATTTTTTGCACGGCCCTTATCCATAAAGAGGCCTTTATATCCGTCCCAACCCCAATAATGGGAACACATCCAAGTAGGCTCCATGAGCTGGACTGCACACACAGTATGCCGTCTGAGTGAAAATCTTCCATCTTTTAATTATTAGCTTGTATCCTGTCTGTAAGACTGCAAATGACTGGTTGATAAGAAATCCCGAGGTATCTTTTGAATTATTCATTACCATTTTCTGACCTGTTACTACTGCTAATCCTGGATGTCTTCTCATCTTTTCTTTCAGGACGGGGGATTCTCGTGGTTTTGGATTTTTGTCCTTGGAAAGAGATGAAGATGCTGATGCAGCTATTAGAGCTCTTGACCAGACAGAGTGGAATGGTCGAATTGTTCTTGTTGAGAAATCGAAAACATCTGCTCGCTGAAGCTTTATTTGATTCATTACATTTGCAGGTGGATTAAGCTATAGAATATTTTCTCAATTGTCCCAATTTTGTTCGGTAAAATATTTCCTCCAACAATACAACATAGGTTTTATATTTATATACATGAGAAGTATCAATAAAATTGAGACTCTGGACATCACTATATTTGACACAATATTTATTTTTGTGCTTCCCGGAAAATCTCAACTATAGTTTAAATTAATGTACAAGCCAGTTAATTAGAGGAACACTAAAAGTAAAAAAGGAAAAAAAAAAGTTTCTATGCAAAGCTTTTTATGATGTTCATTGTTTGTCTATCATTCAGAGCGTGCTAAAATAAACAGGAAAAAAAAGGAGAGAGAGGAAGGTTTCCTTCAGGTAAAAAAAGAAAGAAAGAAAGTTTTTATCTACTCATTTTCATAGGTAAAACATGGGGATTGCTAAAGTTATATATTACATATGAACATTATGCAAAATGGTAGTGAGTACTTTCATCTCATATGCATTACATAGGATTTTATACAGGTACAATAGTTTTGATTGTGGAACTCTCTACTCTCCTTGACACAAATATGAAACTAACTTAAAAACAGAGCATCATATTATAAGTAGAATGACATGAGAATTATTAGTATCTCAATTTATGTCATACATTGTGCTGAACCCTATATTTATATGTCGTCGATAAATTATTTGGGTGTTCTAATAATCCTAATTTAATGCATTAGAATGGCAATGAGAATTCTTAAATATCTTTAAAAATGCATTATATATTGAACTGTGTTAGCTATCCTCTGATTCTTGGTAAGATATGGTGATGCTAAGATCAAATAAAGATTCTGATGATGCTAAATCCATGAGTACTTTGATATAAACCTTTGGAGGGGTTGCTATAACAATGAGGGTTTAAGAAACAGATCTATATGAATCGACTGGTTCTACTATGGGGTCCAAGTTTATATACCTCTTGCGCAACCAAGAAAAAAGACTCTGTGTGAGAGTTGTTACTTACGCTGCCAATTTCTCATGTTGTGGTATTTAGGCTACTTTATTGCATTGTGCATTGAAGTGTGCTATGGTAAGTCTAGGGGAGTTGAGCTGAGATATAGCTATGTGAGCGGATTGCTCAATGCCAAAGTAATTCCAATTGCTCAATGTCATCAAATCAAAACTTGGCTGACCCGTTAGCGTGGGGCTCTGCAAGAGTACTGATATAGAAAACTTTCAAAGGGATGAGTTAAAACACCACAGGATTTAACTATCCATGATAACAACTCGACTTCTTGGACATTGTATTTGTGATATGGAGAGTTCATTTAACAAAGCGCCATAGGTATATGATTAATTGAGGTGTAGACTCATAGGCCTATTTATTTATTTACATGTACGGAGGAGTAAAAATAAAGTCGTCAAATTACAAAAAAAGTAAATATGAAATACGTTTAGGTGAAAGTCATATTTTCTCATAAAGTTTACTTCACTAGTTTTTTATCGCATTTTCTTGTAATAAGAAAAAAGAGGTTCAGGAGAGGAGTAAAAGGGCAAGTGGTGTCCTATCATACCTTTACTTTTTCACTCCACTTTTGCATCTAAATAAGTTTAATTAAAAAACATCACATCATAACTTTAGTGCTCCACTTTTACTCCACCCTTTCTACTCTCTTTGCCTAACAAACAGGCCTAGGGGATTGAAACCCAGACAGCATGGATCCAGATACAAAACCCAGCCAAGCTGAGGAGTAAGCACTGATCCAGGTCCAAGCACGGTCAAGTCAAACAAGGCCGCGCCCCAAATTCAGTGCCCAAAGGGAGGCCATCGTTGATGGGTTTGCATGTCCAAAAGATAGACACAAGTTTTTAGTCTAATCGTTCTTTTTGTTCCTTCTTTCATTTGTTTAGTGCTATTCATACTCTTTCATTATGAAATTATTCTAATGGTAGAGATTTAGTTTTTTATGGTGATCTCCAATGGTTTAGATTTACTAGGGTTTCTTTCAGATAGAATTGAATACGAATAAATATTGGTACTTTTTTGCAATATTATAAACTTGGGGATTTGACATTTCAAAGCCCCTTAACATGACTAAAATTCATAAAATGTCACAAGAGTCGTTTGACTTTGGTACATTTATATATATATATATATATATATTTTGCCCTTGATCCCATGATATCATGGGAGTTTAAAAACCCATGATATCATGGAATCCAAGTGGGATCTAAATGTTAAAAGTTGAAAACCTACTAGGATCCCATGATATCATGGGAACCAGGACAAAAAAGTAAACAAAAAAGTGTAACAGTTACATTTAGAGACTTTTAGTCATGAAATAAAACAAAAAAGTGTACCAGAGTTAAACGACTCTGGTGACATTTAGAGACTTTTAGTCGTGAAATTAGGGATTGATTGTTTAAGGGGTATTGAAATGTCAAACCCCTTATAAACTTTTAATTGGATTATAAGCTATTGCATAAAAGTTCCTTATTATTCTCTATATTTCAAAGGCCGTTTTAAGCAATATCCCACATTTATTTTGTGACATGGTAAAAAAGTACCAGTACGGAAAATACCAGAGGAATTTTCCCAACTTTCATCACAAGTGGGGGTTATCCATAACTAACGGCCACCGTATGAAAAAAAAAGAACGCTCATTGATAAAAATATTTAAGTCTAAGAATTCATGGGAATTAAATTACATGAAACACACAACCGAAAACATATTTTTGCCAAGCATTTCAAAACTTAAATGGTTATTTTTTACCAAAAAAAAAAAAGAAAAAGAAACTTAAATGGTTATGAAGGGTAAAACTGTCTGACACATTTGAAAAAAAAGGATATTTTATTAGTCAATGAAGGGACTTGTTTGATTCATGTTTCTTCATCTCCGTGGTGTACCTTTCCACAATCTTTACCGATAGTTGACTTTTTGGGACATTGCCAACGCTTTTTTTTTTTTTTTTTAATTTTTATTATCGGAGGTTCCCCAACCATTTGGACTGAACTAATCCCTCCGGGCTCACAGGAAAGCCAGGTAAACTCCCCTGTAGCCCCAACGTGGTAGTGCAGTTTCGAATTTACTACCTCCGGAGTAAAGGTCAGGCGCGTAGCAACATCTATTAATGCTCAAGGTTTTCCCATTTTTCAGGTGAGTTTCCCCTGTGAGTAGTGACGTCTGATTGAAGCAGTGAGTCTCTTGCTACCTTTCTCCCTACAGTAAGATCTAAACAGGGGGAAAAAAATGAAAAAAAAAAGTCTCCACACTTTTTTTGTAAAAATGCACTCTTCGTGTCCAAGTTTAGGTACAGCAGAGTCTTCCCTTGCCTAGAAATGAGACAACAGACTTCCAGAGACCATATCTCCTCAATACAACTCTGATCAGGGGAATTTTGGTATCTTTCAATATCTACTCAAAAATATTTTTCTCCTCTTATGTGACTCTTGTGAAATTTATGGACTACGTTTTGCCCAAATTATTTTGGTTAATTTATTGAGAATAGCCTCTCATTATACATGAAAGGGCCGGGATATGATTCAATTTTACAATTGAGCCCCGATTTCACAATTGATTGAGAAATTGAAGCTCAATATTGATTTCAATTTTAACCCGATCTTTATTTGAGTGAGAAATTTTAGGGATTCGAGAGAATATTTTTATTTTACCAATCTAAATAAAGTGGCCTATCCATAGTAAGTTTCCTTTTAAAGAGTTCAATCTTCTACTGACTTTAATCGATCAATGCATATTTAGATTTTCTTATCTGATGCCATAGGAAAGCAAATCTGCTTTGATGCCATATTAAAGAGTCTCGTGAAATTAATCACCAATATCTTCTTTGTTATTATTATTGGTTTTAATTTTGATTGGAGTTTTCGCCATCTAAATATAATTTAGAATAATTTTTCTTTAAAAATTTTATTATTTTAAAATATTATAAATTATATTGCACGTGCTAAGCGCTAGCATGTTTTCTAGTGACTATTTATAAGAGTAAAACAAAATCTAATCACACTTTATAAAAAGAAATCTAATCAAACATCATACCCATTCATAAGGTTCAAAAAAAAAAAAAAAGAGTACGTTAGTAAAAGGTCCCTCATTAAGATCTTGTAAGGCCTTTAGTCCATCAACTTTTCCTCTAAGGCTATAGTCCATGCATCTGGATATATTTCGGAGAGAGCTCTCTAGATACAATTGGCATGACGGATTTACCCTTTCAGCTGTTTTAGGCATAAAATTTTGAAAATTCAAAATTCAAATCTTGTATTATCTCTCTTCTTTTTCAATGCATATTTGATCTCATCCTCTCCCAAGCACAGAATCCCCCTCTCCTCCTCCATCTCCCAAGCGATCCCATCCCCCTCTCCTCTTGGGAGACCACGCCCAGCAGCCCCCCATCTCCATCTCCATCTTCTTCCTCCCTGCACAGGCCTCTCCATCACCATTCCGCTCTCACGCCTCACCCTCTCCACGCCTGTCTCTCCATTACCGACCCATCTCAGAGCCTCCCCTGCGCATCAAACATCTCCATATCCCCTGCGCATCAAACATCTCCAGAGCCCATCTTGGTCTCTCCTCTATCCCCATCACCTGAGGCAGATCCCTGCAACCCATTCTCCTTTCTCCATCCGCCATTCTCAGAAGACCACCCTATCCCTATAAGTCTGACGTGGACTGTTTGGTTCTAAAGAGAGTTTTCTCTGATTTTCTAGTCCGCCCACCGCTGCCAAAGAAGAAGGCTTTCGCCGGAGAAGGAACTAGCCGCCGCCGCTGCAACCCCCTGGTCTTTGTGTTCGGTTGCAGAAACAGAACGAAGAAGAAGAACCCATCTTCTTTTTTGTTTTAGGTTCAATATCGAGTCGCGTCTAGTCCAGGTTAGACCTGACCCGTTGTGCAGAAGCCTAAAAGCAAATCTATGAGTTTTTTTTATAAAATTTATCTGAGTTTTTATGAAATTTATCTAAGCTTTTGTCAAGTTTATCTGAATTTTAATAAATTTATATGAGTTTTTGTCAAATTTATTTGAGTTTTTCATTTTTTATGAAATTTATTTGAGTTTTGCGCAAATTTATCTGAGTTCTAAAAAAAATTTCTTTGAGTTTTGGACAAATGTATCTGAGTTTTTAGCTAATTTATCTTAGTTTTGGAACAAATTTATCTGAGTTTAAGACAAATCCTTCTGAGTTTTTGCAAATCTATTTGAGTTTTTGAAAAATATAGCTGGGTTTCTGAAAAATTTATCTCCATTTGGCAAATTTAACTGAGTTTTTGAACTAAACTCAGGTTGTTCTTTTGAAATATATTTGCATTTTTTGAAATAAATTTAACTGAGTTTTGGCAAAAATACTTGAGTTTTTGGTAATTTTTTTTTTTAAATTTGGAAAATTGGTTTATCTTAGTTTTGGCAAATGTATTTTCTTTTTTTTTAAATTTATTTGCTTTTTTTTAATTTTATTTACATCTTTTGAGATTTATTTGTATCTTTTGAAATTTATTTACATATTTTTGAAATTTATTTGGATCGTTTGAAATTGATTTTCATCTTTTAAAATTTATTTATATTTTTTAAAATTTATTTGGATGTTTTGAAATTTATTTGCGTCTTTTTAAATTGATTTTCATCTTTTGAGATTTATTTATATTTTTTGAAACTTATTTGAATCTTTTGAAATTTATTTTCGTCTTTTTAAATTTCTCTGCGTTCTTTTGAAATTTATTACGTTTTTTGAAATTATTGTATTTTTTGAAATTTATTTGCATTCTTTCAAATTTTTTTTTATTTTTTTAAATTATTTGTTTTTTTAATTTTATTTACATATTTTGATATTTATTTTCGTCTATTGAAATTTATTTACATTTTTTGAAATTTTATTTAGATCTTTTAAAATTTATTTGGCGAATTAAATGGTAATTAACCATTATTAATGGCATATCCTACTAATCGTGGGATATGATTTTGAAGAACAGGTAAATTAGATATTTTAGGTCTTCAAATTTGAAAAAATGACCTATCACACAATGAAAAATGAGTGTGGACTGTTCGCCTTAAAGCCATGCTTTGAGGGACCTCCGACCAAAGCCCCCAAAATTTTTTTTTTTTTTTTTTTGTAATCAATAGTCATTATGCCAACACAGCCACCATCCACATTCGTAGTACCCCTTTATCTGGTATTTGGCTAAGTCCAAAAATCAGAGGATTTAACATAACATATTTCCATTTTTTGGTGGGAAAAAAGTCCCAGGATTTGGGTTGTTGACAACTGAGATGGTGCACGAGCTGATGCTTGATGATCTTATCAGTTACAAAGTCAATCATCGCCGTCGATGAATGATATATCCATGAATGGCGCTGCTTCGGTGTCGTTTAGGTTTTTATAGTATCCGACCCTTAAAGAGTTGTTCACCCTAAGTCCCTGGCACTCATACTCTCCAAAGAAGATCGAACTGTTAAAAAAAAAAAAAAACGAAAAACAAAATAGCAATAATATATTTAAAACAAAAAAAAATATTAATTAAGAAAAAAAGCTACATACGGGCGTCTCTGTAATGTTGATTTTGATCATCCCAACCAGCCGGAGCAATATTGACGGGCGTGGATGTTGGTATGAAAACAACCAAGGGATAATTGCTTATAGCACGTCCTAGCCACACGAGACCGGTTCCATTAATCATGCAGTTTAGAAAAGAACATCCAGCTTTATCAGCTATTGATTTTCTTTCTTGGGCCGTTATGGAACCAGTGATCATCCCCGGTACTTCCTTTGCTATTAAATGAATTTTGCAATTCTGTCCATTATAAGAAAAATATATGTTACTTTGCATAATTAAATTATAATACCAAATCAATTAATTAACTCAGATACCTCATAAAGGGATCTAGCGTGGCCAAAAATGAAAGTGATGGATCCCTTGATGGAGCAGTCCTTGAAGTAATGCCAGCCTGTATCATCAAGAAGCGTGTCCAGCACTCCATAAAATCCATAGCCGAAAAATGCGGCCGCATCGCCTCCAATTCTAAGAGCCACGGCTTGTTTGTTCTTAATCAACAACCATAACATAAAAACCACAAATGACAAAATTTCAAAGCAGTGTTCTTCATCATCCAATAAAAAAACCCATGAAATTAATCTAATATAAAGTGTTTTTTTGTTTAATTTAGTTCCTCATATTAAAAATAGAACGAATATAATAGAGGAATTTATGGGAAAAGTCCCCATAGGACCTCATACGTCTTACCAGGTCCCCGTTGAAAGTCCAAGATCGAATCCAAGATGGCGGGGGGGGGGGGGGGGGGGGGTGGTGTTGAATAGGATTACTCCTAAGAACTTATACAACTTTTAAATTTCTTTCACTTTTAAATACATTATGCTTTGATGAAGAGAGAGGACTCCTAGATATTCAATCATAAGCATTCATATAGCCACATTCTCTATTTAATGACCACTTAAGCATAAGTATACCATTCATGAAATAAAAGTAAAAGATCAACCACCATAATACAATCAATTATAGTGGTTCGGCCAAATTGTCTACATCCACTCCCGGTAACCCTACCGGATTTTCACTAATCAATTTAAGGTTTAGGATCACCTCAAACCTTACACATACATCATTATGCTTTTCAAGGCTAAGCATAAACCTTTACAACCACAACAAATGCTTTTCAAGGCTAAGCACTAACCTTTACAACTTAGATTTTTCTCTTATGAATTATGCCTCAACATGCATGGATAAGAGAACAAATCAAGCACTAAGATTTGCCTCTAAATAGGCTGATATGAAAATGAAAAACTAAACTTCTAGATACATGCAAATGAATGACAAAGAGTGTAGTAGATGCAAGTTCTAGAAAAACATTCAAACTCTTTTTAGAAAAGGAAATTCAAGATGATTCAAAGATGCTAATCATATGTCAGACAAAGAGTAGAATGATTTACACATGGTTTTTATAAAGATCCAACTTGTATTTTGAAAGATGTAATCACGAGATAAATAAGTTGATTTTGAAAACTAGGTTTTGAAACACTCGTGTGAAAACAATACATAAGTTGATATCATAAATCAAATAGACTTTAAAAGATGAAACATGTTATGAAAATCAACTACACAAGGATACACGCAACTCTATGATCATGCCTTAAAAAGAAACACAAAGATTTAAGAAAAGAGTATGTTTTTGAAATTTAAAGAGAAGAGAAGCACACCCATTTTGAAGATCAAAGGTTGAAACTAATGAGATGGCTTCATAATCCCTTCACAAAGGTGCTTGAAAAGTTGCTCTTCCTTGCTCTTGAAAATCCCCCAAAGTTCAGCAACTTTTCCAAAAGAGAAAACCACTTTTTATAGAAAAAGTTGTTCTAACGGCTAGGAGATTGAAGCCCAGACAGCATGGATCCAGATACAAAACCCAGCCAAGCTGAGGAGTAAGCACTGATCCAGGTCCAAGCACAGTCAAGTCAAACAAGGCCGCGCCCCAAATTCAGTGCCCAAAGGGAGGCCATCGTTGATGGGTTTGTATGTCCAAAAGATAGACACAAGTTTTTAGTCTAATCGTTCTTTTTGTTCCTTCTTTCATTTGTTTAGTGATGGAACGCGCTCCGAATGCCGTGGGTGCTACCGGGGTCGGCGGACGTGGGAGTCCGTCGGGTCCGGCCCTTTCGCGCCCGGGGGGCATGAAGCGTGCATCAACATTTCTTTTATGTGGGTGTGCTAGATTTTCTATTTTACTTGGAATTGCAAGTGGTAATCCGGAGATCAACCTTCGCAAGTAAAAAAGAAATCAACTTCTTTCAAGTTTTCCATTGCACAAATATTTAAGAAAAGAGACATTTTCTTGGTTTGCCGTGAAAGGCGATTTTGTTTGGCATTTATAGCCGATTTTGGCGTTTATAGCCGATTTACAATTCTTATCAATAATGAAAGACAAGAGTTGTGATTTTTGTCTCTTTAGAAAAATACAAACTACAATGAAAAGCAAGAAAAGGAAGATCTAACTTTTCAGGAGATTGTGGGGGACTCGTTCAGATTGACGGTCGCAAGCCATGTATGGGCTTCGCCATCATCCATGCAGATGAGAACAGAAGATGCTCTTGATTCGCTTGGCTTGGCTATAACCTCAGGTTTTTAGAGGACAAAGACCAAGAGAAGGTCCTATGTCCAATAAAAAGCTAAATAGACGGGCTGAAAAGCCACGTCTAAGCCATTGGAGGCAGCAGAAGAAGGCAAGGACCTTGGGGGGGCGCCCCCCAAGGGACTTTTGTCACCTTGTAGTGGTGGCCGGTGCAGAACTTCAGCAGAGTTTTTCTCTCTTTTTTCTTTCTCTGGATACGAGCTCTGGATTCTTTCCGATCGATCGATCTCGATTTTCTGATCCCGATTTTCTGATCCGAATTTCAATGGAATGCTCTCCTATTTATAGGCTTTTGGTAGCCATTTAGGAGAGTTTATGAGCTTTAATTGCTTTAATGAGAGGAGTTACAAGATTTATTTCTTGATTTTGTAACTCCTTTTTCCTTGAATCTGATTGGCCGATGGAGATTAAGGGCTTTTAATCACCTTAATTACCATAATGGGAGGAGTTTCATGGGTTAAATGCCATGAATCAATTGACTTGTAACTCCCAAATGCTTGCTTCTGATTGGGCCGTCCAAAGAAATGAATTAATGACTGCAATAAAGCTAGTCAATTAACCACATTAATTGGTCGCCGAGCAGTCGAAGAGTCGCGGGCCGTGCCGTGTCTTCTGGAATTCTTCTGGCGATGATCATCGATGGATCTTCATGCTGATCGACATCGGATGAACATGTAACTTCAGACAGTGATAGCTAAGAGCGGGCCGGTGACATCTGTCTTGTCGATTTCACGATCGGTCGGACAGAAAGTGCACTTTCTTGGTCGATCGGTTGGTGATCTTGGAGCGATCAATGATGATTTTATGCTTTTGATGGCGGATCTGAGATGTCGTCGGATATGATTCAATTTCAAGCATTAAAAATCACAATTTCAGGAAACCACAGGGGCCAAAATGCGCGAAACGTGAAAAAAGACGGAAAAACGGGTCACCGGTGAAAAATCCGGTGACCCGGACTTCCATGGTCGCCGGCGACCATGGGCCGGCGACCATGGGCCATGGTCGCAGGGGCCTGCGACCTTGGGGGAATTTTTCCCTTCGAAGCCCGTTTTGCGGTCGTTTTGAGGTCTTTTTCGTCGCCGTTTTCTTCTATATTTTTCTTGACATTTCTTCTCATTTATTGGCTTGATTTCCCTGTAGAAAACCTGATGAGAGTCCTTGCATTTTTAGAGTGCAAAGTTTCCAATTTTCCGGGAAAGCCGAAGACTTTGTCGCGTAGAGCTGCTGATTTTCCGCCAACTTGGTCAAACGATGTCGGAATGACCTGAAATTTGAGGTGGAGCCTCCTGAGCAATAAATAAGACCAACCATAGGCTTTTGTTTGAGTTTTGAAGCCGTTTGGGGTCCCATCGATGCTTCACTTGATTTTGCTGCGGGGAAAATGCCGAGCGTTGATATGTGGCCAAACGATGTCCGATTGTCCTGAAATTTGACGGGGAGCCTATTGGAGTCATTTTGAGACGTTCCATGGGCTCCGTTTTGGATGTCATGGTCCCGGGTTGCTCCGCCGCCGGTAGGCTTGATTTTCTATCGGAGCATCGAAACCTGGTCAAACGTTGTCAGAATGACCTGAAATTTGACGTGCAGCCTTTTGGAAGCATGTTGAAGCCACTCATGCACTTGGTTTGATGAGCGAAGGCTTCGGTGGTTCCCGCCGCCGGGAGGCTTGATTTTGCTGCTCGAGCATTGATAGAGGGTCAAACGTTGTCGGTTTGACTTGAATTTTGGCATGGAGCCTTTTGGATGCATTTTGAGATTATCCACAGGCTCTGATCGGGAATTTGATGTCTCCTATGCTGTCGCCGCCGGGAGCTCCTGTTTAGCTGTCGGAGAAGTGAAGTCAGGCCAAATGTTGTCGAAATGGCCCGAAACTTCATGTGTACTCTTCTCTTGGCTATCTTGAAGGATCTTGCAGTTTTTGTTTGATTCTGACAAGATTTGATTTTTTGGAGAAGTTGCATTGCCTATTTATGGCAGGTTGCGACTTCATGCAGCTTTCTTGATGTTTGAAGAGGCAAAGTGACATTTTTGGTGTCAACATTTAGTGCTATTCATACTCTTTCATTATGAAATTATTCTAATGGTAGAGATTTAGTTTTTTATGGTGATCTCCAATGGTTTAGATTTACTAGGGTTTCTTTCAGATAGAATTGAATACAAATAAATATTTGTACTTTTTTGCAATATTATAAACTTGGGGATTTGACATTTCAAAGCCCCTTAAATACTCAATTTTCAATTTCATGACTAAAATTTATAAAATGTCACAAGAGTCATTTGACTTTGGTACATTTTTTTTTTTATATTTTTGCCCTCGATCCCATGATATCATGGGAGTTTAAAAACCCATGATATCATGGAATCCAAGTGGGATCCAAATGTTAAAAAGTTGAAAATCTACTTGGATCCCATAATACCATGGGGACCAGGACAAAAAAGTAAACAAAAAAGTGTACCAGAGTCAAATGACTCTGGTGACATTTAGAGACTTTTAGTCATGAAATTAAATAAAAAAGTGTACCAGTGTCAAATGACTCTGGTGACATTTAGAGACTTTTAGTCATGAAATTAGGGATTGATTGTTTAAAGGGCATTGAAATGTCAAATCCCTTATAAACTTTTAATTGGATTATGCGCTATTGCATAAAAGTGCCTTATTATTCTCTATATTTTAAAGGCCATTTTATGCGATATCACAAAAATATTGTGATATAGTAAAAAAGTGCCGGTACAAAATATCTGAGGAATTTTCCGAACTTTCATCACAAGTGGGGGTTATCCATAACTAACGACCACCACCTTATGAAAAAAAAAAAAAAAAAAAAAAAAAAAAACTCACTGATAAAAATATTTAAGTCTAAGAATTCATGGGAATCAAATTGCATGAAACACACAGAACTGAAAACATATTTTTGCTAGACAGCTTCAGTGCACCATCAAGCATTTCACAACTTAAATGGTTATTTTTTACCAAAAAAAAAAAAAAAAACAAAGAAAAGAAAAAGAAACTTAAATGGTTATGAAGGGTAAAATTGTCTGACACATTTGAAAAAACAAAGATATTTTATTAATCAATGAAGGGACCTGTTTGGTTCATGTTTCTTCATCTCCGAGGTGTACCTTTCCACAATCTTTACCTATAGTTGACTTTTTGGGACATTGTCCATGCTTTTTTTTTTTTTTTTTTACTATGGGAGGGTTCCCAACCCTTTGAGCTGGATTAATCCCTCCGGACTCAGAGAAAAGCTGGGCAAACTCCTCTGTAGCCCAGTGTGGTAGTGCAGTTTCGAATTTACTACCTCCGGTGTAAAGGTCAGGCGCATAGCAACATCTATTAATGCTCAAGGTTTTCCCATTTTTCAGGTGAGTTTCCCCTGTGAGTAGTGATGTCTGATTGAAAAAGTGAGTCTCTTGCTACCTTTCTCCCTAAAGTTAGATCTAAACAGGAAAAAAAAAATGAAAAAGAAAAGTCTCCACACTTTTTTTTGTAAAAATGCACTCCCACGCTTAGACACCAAAAAGGCACTCTTCGTGTCGAAGTTTAGGTACAGCAGAGTCTTCCCTTGCCTAGAAATGAGACAACAGACTTCCAGGACCATATCTCCTCAATACAACTCTGATCAGGGGAATTTTGGTATCTTTCAATATCTACTCAAAAATATTTTTCTCTTCTCTTATGTGACTCTTGTGAAATTTATGGACTACGTTTTGCCCAAATTCTTTTGGTTGATTTATTGAGAATAGCCTGTCATTATACATGAAAGGGCCGGGATATGATTCAATTTTACAATTGAGCCCCGATTTCACAATTGATTGAGAAATTGAAGCTCAATATTGATTTCAATTTTAACCGGATCTTTATTTGAGTGAGAGATTTTAGGGATTCAATGAATATTTTTATTTTACCAATCTAAATAAAGCGACTTATCCAAAATAAGTTCCTTTTAAAGAGTCCAATCTTCTACTAACTTTAATCAATCAATGCATATTTAGATTTTCTTATCTGATGCCATAGGAAAGCAAATCTTATTTGATGCCATATTAAAGAGTCTCGTGTAATTAATCACCAATATCTTCTTTGTCATTCTTATTGGTTTTATTTTTTATTGGAGTTTTCGCCATCTAAATATAATTTAGAATAATTTTATTTAAAAATTTTATTATTTTAAAATATTATAAATTACATTTGCACGTGCTAAGCGCTAGCATGTTTTCTAGTGACTATTTATCAGAGTAAAACAAAATCTAATCACACTTTATAAAAAGAAATCTAATCAAACATCATGCCCATTCATAAGGTTCAAAAAAAAAAAAAGAGTAAGTTAAAAGGTCCCTCATTTAGGTCTTGTAAGGCCTTTAGTCCATCAACTTTTCCTCTAAGGCCTGTAGTCCATGCATCTGGATATATTTCAGAGAGAGGTCTCTAGATACAATTGGCATGGCAGATTTACCCTTTCAGCTCTTTTAGACATAAAATTTGAAAATTCAAAATTCAAATCTTGTATTATCTCCCTTCTTCTTCAACTCATATTTCGTCTCATCCTCTCCCAGGCGCAGAATACCCCTCTCATCCTCCATCTCCCAAGCGATCTCATCCCCCTCTTCTCTTGGGAGACCACGCCCAGCAACCCCCCATCTCTATCTCCATCTTCTTCCTCCCTGCACAGGCCTCTCCATCACGATTCCTCTCTCACGCCTCACCCTCTCCACGCCTGTCTCTCTATTACCAACCCATCTCAGAGCCTCTCCTGCGCATCAAACATCTCCATTGCCCATCTCGGTCTCTCCTCTATCCCCATCACTTGAGGCCGATCCCTACAACCCATTCTCCTTTCTCCATCCGCCATTCATCAGAAGACCACCCTATCCCTGTAAGTCTGACATGGACTATTTGGTTCCGAAAAGAGTTTTCTCTGATTTTCTGGTTCGCCCACCCCTGCCGGAGAAGAAGGCGTTCACCGGAGAAGGAACTAACTGCCACCGCTGCAATCCCGTGGCCGAGGAAGAAGAAGACAGTCCCCTGGTCTTTGTGTCCGGTTGCAGAAACAGAGCGAAGAAGAAGAACCCATCTTCTTTTTTGTTTTGGGTTCAGTATCGAGTCGGGTCTAGTCCAGGTTAGATGAGCCGTTGTACAGAAGCCCAAAAGCAAATCTATGAGTTTTTTATAAAATTTTCTGAATTTTTGTGAAATTTATCTAAGTTTTTGTCAAGTTTTTCTGAGTTTTAACAAATTTATATAAGTTTCTGTCAACTTTATCTGAGTTTTTCATTTTTTATGAAATTTATTTGAGCTTCGCGTAAATTTATCTGAGTTCTGGACAAATCTTTCTGAGTTTTTAGCTAATTTATCTGAGTTTTGGAACAAATTTATCTGAGTTCTGGACAACTCTATCTGAGTTTTTGACAAATTTATTTTAGTTTTTGAAAAATATAGCTAAGTTTCTAACAAATTTATCTCCATTTGGCAAATTTAACTGAGTTTTTGAACTAAACTCAGGTTGTTCTTTTGAAATTTATTTGCATTTTTTGAAATAAATTTAACTGAGTTTTGGCAACAATACTTGAGTTTTCGGCTTTTTTTCTTTTGAAAATTGGAAAATTGGTTTATCTTAGTTTTGGCAAATGTCTTTACTTTTTTTAAAATTTATTTGTGTTTTTTAATTTTATTTACATCTTTTGAGAATTAATTGTATCTTTTGAAATTTATTTACATTTTTTGAAATTTATTTGGATGTTTTGAAATTGATTTTCATCTTTTAAAATTTATTTATATTTTTTGAAATTTATTTGGATCTTTTGAAATTTATTTGCATCTTTTTAAATTGATTTTCTTCTTTTGAAATTTATTTATATTTTTTGAAACTTATTTGAATCTTTTGAAATTTATTTGCGTCCTTTTAAATTTCTCTGCGTTCTTTTGAAATTTATTACATTTTTTGAAATTATTGCATTTTTTGAAATTTATTTGATTTCTTTCGAATTTATTTGTATTTTTTGAATTTATTTGTTTTTTTATTTTTATTTACGTATTTTGAGATTTATTTGTCTATTGGAATTTATTTACATTTTTTGAAATTTATTTAGATCTTTTAAAATTTATGTGGCCAATTAAATGGTAGTTAACCATTATTAATGGCATATCCTACTAATCGTGGGATATGATTTTGAAGAGAGGGTAAATTAGATATTTTAGGTCTTTAAATTTGAAAAAATGACCTATCACACTATGAAAAACGAGAGTGGACGGTTTGCGTTGCCATGTTTTGAGGAACCTCCGACCAAAGCCCCCAAAAAAAAAAAATTTGTAATCAATAGTCATTAAGCCAACACAACCACCATCCACATTCGTAGTACCCCTTTATCTGGTATTTGGCTAAGTCCAAAAATCTCAGGATTTAACATAACATATTTCCATTTTTTGGTGGAAAAAAAGTCCCAGGATTTGAGTTGTTGACAACTGAGATGGTGCACGAGCTGATGCTTGATGATCTGATCAGTGATAAAGTCAATCATCACCGTCAATGAATGATATATCCATCAATGGCGCTGCTTTGGTGTCGTTTAGTTTTTTAGGGCATGTTTGTGTAGTCCATTTCCGCGGAAAAGGTTGTAGTTTTCTGCGGAAAACTTCTTTTTCATGTGTTTGGTGCGACAGTTTTCTACGGAAATGCTTTTTCGCCACGTCAGCTTTTTCCTTCCTAAGCATGGAAATAGACTTCCTATTGGGGGGGGGGGGGTATGGGAAGTCCATTTCTATGGAAAAATGACCCCCCAATTTCCTCTCTCTCCCCCTCACTCGACCCGGCCACCCTCTTTCTTCCTCCTCCCCTCCCAACCCCACCCACCCACCCACCCACCCAAAAGTTTTTACTAAAAAGTGGTTTTCACTAAAGAAATCCATAGCTGCACCAAACAACATTAGCACTAATTCATTGAGAAAAACCTTTTTGCACCAAACATGAATTTCTAATTTCCTCAGAAAACCATTTCTAAGGAATTTAAAAACCATAGAATTTGCTGATGGGGCAATTTCATCTTTCCATGGAAGTTACCTCTACACAAACGTATATAGTATCCGACCCTTGAAGAGTTGTTCACCCTTGTCCCTGGCACTCATACTCTCCAAAAGAAGATCGTACTGTTAAAAAAAAAAAACAAAAAATAAAAGAGCAATAATTATTTAGGGACATTTACTTCAAAAATCCCCTTAAATAGTTTAATAACAGCTGAGGACCCTAAATTTTAATAATAACACGCAAGGACCTCTAGCCCAAAATCCAATTTTTTCATTCCATTTTTGCCCTAGGTAAGTTGATGTCAACATAACCCTACGAAAACAGTGAAGAGAAAAAAGAGAAGAAGGAGAAGAAGGAGAAGAAGAAGAAAGATCAACGCCTAGTGAAACGAGAAGAAGGAGATCGACGACAAAGAGATCGACGCCCTAACCATTTTCTCTCAATCAAAGTGAAATGAGAGGAAGGAGATCAACGCCTTGCTCATTTCTTCTCAATCACAGTCAAAGGAGAGGAAGGAGAAGAAGGAGATTGACGCCTGCCCTACCCATTTTTTCTCAATCACATTGAAGAGAAAAGAAGGAGAAGAAGGCTCCACCCCCATCATCTGAGTCAGAAATCTCCACTTCCATCATCGGAGATTTTTTTCTACTTTGTGTGTGCTGTTGAACACAGGTAGCGTGCAAAGGTATATCCTCCGTCCATTGCTGCACTGGTTTTACCAATTGGCCTTTTTTTTTTTTTTGGTAAATATGTTTTGTGAATAACTTATTTCAAGGGATAGATGCATTGTTTCTTTTTCTTTTTAATCTTCACTACTCTTTGTTTAGATGGAGCAGGTATAGACTGTTGTTTTTACTCTTGTTAAATTGCTAAGCATGCTTTAACCAAAATTTATTTTCCAGGAGCACCATTGTTTAGGCTACAAATGACTACATGTTTTATATGTTCAACATTTTTACTCCTGGCATTATTAGTAGTTTGTAATGAGTTTATTTTGTATAAGTCATGGTTATTATACATTTCCATTGCCATTACAACCTGCTCTGTTTTCTTGCACATTGGACAACTGGTGCATTACCATGTTTGCTCAATATGGATCACAAATTCAGTGAACTTTAAGAAATTAAGTCTAGTTTATACTTAGAACCTCCATTCAGTGGCTACAACAGTTAACCAATTCTGGGATGATGAGGAGACTACAACACTTAACCAATTATGGGATGATTATTATAACAAGTAAGCAACCATGACTTCTTTCTTATGGTTCTTCTATATTGCATGATTCTGATAGGGCTTTATTTTCCAGGATGGATGAGCTCTCTAGTTACTGTACTACCCCCCCCCCCCCCCCCTTCTAAAAAGCTAAAGAAACTTCTATCGCGGGAATGGATGGACACGGGTATACTACAAAACTGGATTGATGTGAATCTCAAAGCAAAGGCACCGAGTGCGTATTTTATTGATGCCAACGCTTCGGTAAGTTCACAAACAAATTAACAGTAGCAAGCATGATTTAACATCACTTGTTTATGGTCTGCACATGTAACATTAACGATTTACATAAATCTTGAAGGATATGTGGTTAAAGCAGAATAAAGAGTCCTATCTACACATTTTTTTTGTGAAAATGGTTGGAGTGTAGATCTAATGAGGAAACAAGAAGTTATTGTCATACCGGTAATCTACCTTGAGCATTTCACGGTCATAATTGGACATCCAAAAGAAGGAAAGTAGGAGTTCTTCAATTCCATGCCAATGGATGAAAGGCAATGGCCAAAAGCAGAAGAATTTGTAAGTTTTAAAAACTAAATTGTTTAAATACCTGTATATCCTTAAGACTTTTCTAACTGTATCTTATTCTTCATGTAGATTATTTGGCTGAACGACTGCTTCGCTAAGTTTGGATGGGAGGACCCTAAAAGTTAGACAAGGCACCATGTTGAAGACACCAATACAAGATAATTCAAACGATTGTGGATTTTTTGTAATGGGATTTGTAGAGCATGCTGTCCTCAACCGAAAGATAGCTTTCACTCAACAAGACATGATGTACTACAGGTGCAGATTAGTTGTCGACTTATACATCAAGCAGCGTGAATTGTATGAGAAAGGCTGAGATCTTCTGTATGAGTGAAGCGTTTTGAGTCATGGTTGAGTGGAGAAGAAGGTGTAAAACGTTGAGGACTCTTGTGTGATTTAGATTCTCTGTTAGAACTATTTTTGTTAATGTATATGATTTCAAATACTGAATCTAATTGAAAGTATTTTTGGTAATAATGATGAAAATTGCCAAAATTGTTAATGAGAAATACAATGTTATTGTGGCATAGCTTCAACTGATAAAAACTTGTAATGCCAGGTTGATGTTGACAAAAAATGGATGTTGATATGAATGTTTTTGGAAGGTGGGGATGGTCAAAGTGATAGGGTGTCTTGAAATACTAGTAAATGTGAGTGGTGAATGTGTTTAAATTGGCTTCTAAATGCTTTCACTCAACAAGTTAATTTTTTGTTGTATATGTTACAAGATGAAAATTGCCTAACATGTTATTTTATTTTGACGTCGACGAATCTTGTATAGACATAAACAAAAAAGCAGGGTCACTCTTGGTGCTAGCTGGGAGATTTTGTTGACGTCAACACAAGTTTATGCTGACGTCGACGAATCTTGTGTCGACATCAACAAAAAACCAGGGTCACTTATAGTGTTAACTAGGAGTTTTTTGTTGACGTCAACACAAGTTTATGTTGACGTCGACGAATCTTGTGTCGACGTCAACAAAAAAGCAGTGTCACTTATAGTGCTAACCGGGAGTTTTTGTTGACGTCAACACAAGTTTGTGTTGACATCGACGAATCTTGTGTCAACGTTAACAAAAAAGCAGGGTAACTCGTAGTGCTAACTGGGAGTTTTTGTTGACGTCAACACAAGTTTGTGTTGATGTCGACGAATCTTGTGTCGACATTAACAAAAAATCAGGGTCATTCATAGTATTAACTGGGAGTTTTTGTTGACGTCAACACAAGTTTATGTTGACGTCGACGAATCTTGTGTTGACGTCAACAAAAACTCAGGGTTACTCATACTTTTAACTGGGCGTTTGTGTCGACATCAACAAAACCTATTTTCAAAATATGTTCTTTACAAGGATATTTCCAATGTTGTGAACTAATAATTTTGGTGGTACGGCAAAACTCCTACGTCAGATGCACATTTAAGCCAATCACACTTTTCATAAATTGCTGCATAACCGACCATCATCATAGAAAGCATTTGGGAGATACATTAATAATATACTTCTTTGTTAAAACTTTGGGTCATCAACCAGATATATCAAAAATCAATGATCAACCAAAAACATAAAAGTAAGAAGGACATTAGTATCTTAATTGATTTACTACAAAAAGAGAACATTTCTGCTCCTTTACAAACTTCTAAATAAGATGAGGCTCCACCATTACAAAAAGACTTGATGCCATAATTACAATTTCAAATTGGCCTTCCTTTACAAAAAGTAGCAAAAGAACTTCAACTCCACCATTATAAAAAAAAAACATGGTGCCACATTCACAATTTCAAATGGCCCTCTTTTACAAAAAGTAGCAAAAGAACTTCAACTCCACCATTACAAATAAACATGGTCCCAAATCATCTTGCATTTTCTCCCCTAATGGAGGATCATCATTAACAACCTCTCGAAAAAAATCTTCTGATGACAAGTGATCCGGCGAAAAGGAAAAGATGGCTTCAATGTCTTCCTCTGACATCCTTAGACACTACAAAAAGAAAAAAATAAAATAAAACCACATCATAAAAAAGCAATTGAAGCCATTATTTCAGAAAATCAGTAATAAAATCACGTCATGTAGACATTAAGCAATCCATAGAGCTAATTTTTTATTTTACTTTTTTATGATAGTTTTTATATGTATATTTCAAAATCTTAGTTACAATGATCCATTAAACTAGTTATCTGAGCTTTCTGCAAGCTCCTTTAACATTGACTTGTGCTTTATTTGAGCAAGATTCACTAAATTGAAGTTGTTTATTGATGCAAGATTGAATGAATTATGCAATCCTAAAATGAAACTAATGCAATCCTAAAAATATCAAACTCTTAGAATGAATGCAGGAATTTAGAATTCTGCAAAATTGTCTTACAGGCCCAACTTTTCGAACCTGAACGATTAACATAATATGACTTAATTTTAAATCTCTTGGCTGGATTTGAAACTTCGATGATAAATGAACACAAAAAAGAAAAAAGAAGTGAAAAATCTATGCTAACGAGAAAGACATGCATGTCTAGAGATGCCTACCTAATCATGTTCTGCTGCAGAAATTCTACATAGCGTTACTGATTAGCTATGTTTAGGATACTGGAAACTCAGCTTCCCGAAATTGTTCTTAGCCAGAATTCTAGGCTTTCAAAGTAAAACTATCAACGTTTAGTTCCCCAAAAATTTCAAGGGAAAATAACATATTGTGACTTATCTTGAACCGTGCTACTTTTGTAACAGAACTATGCTGAATATGCTGAAACCAGTGCAGATTTCTCTACTGTTCTAATGTCCACCAAGTTTTCCATTTCATCTGTGATTTCATATGCTAATGTCTTCTTTTTCTCCTTAAAAAACAATCAAATGTCAAATTTCTTATTCAGTAAACCCACTCCCCCTGCGCATAGAACCTATTCGACAAAAGTGCATAGAGAAGACGGTTGCAAGTTGTTGTGGTTTAGAAGGGTATTATTCAACAAGAGAAATTTGATAATGGAAACTGAAGAAAAACCAAAAAGAAAATTCGATGAAAAGAACAAAGCAATAGATTATAGAAGTAAATGGATGAAAAACAATCACAAAATATATGGTTGAAAGACAATCACACATTACAAAATCCAAGATTTAGAGCAACAGCGCAAACAGATGAAGAAATATTAGAAGATGTAAGGATACCAAAAAAAAACTTGCAATCCCTCAAAACCCAAGAAAACAAAATACATGCATATCAATAACACCATGTTGAATTCTAAAGTTCAACGAAATGAAACTTCTGGAGGCTTTTTACCTTCAAATTCGAGGATTTTTTATGCAGAGGAAATGAGGGGGACGAGCAGAAGAGATGGTGATGTGGAGTGCGAGATGGGACTTCTTCTCCTTCCTCTCCTTTCACTGAGATTGAGAACAAATGGGTAGGGAGTTGGTCTCCTTGGCGTCGATCTCCTTCTTCCCCTTCCTCTCCTTCTTCTCCTTTCACTGTGATTGAGAAAAAATGGGTAGGGCGTCGATCTTCTTCTTCTCCTTCTTCTCCTTCCTCTATTTCTTATCTTCACTGTAGGTTTGGGATGAAGGACGTTTTCTTTTCTTATGGTTATGTTGACATCAACTTACTTAAGGGCAAAAGTGGAATGAAAAAATTGGATTTTGGGCTGGAGGTCCTTGGCTGTTATTATTAAAAGTCAGGGTCCTCCGCTGTTATTAAACTATTTAAGGGGATTTTTGATGTAAATGTCCCATATATTTAAAACAAAAAAATATTAATTAAGAAAAAAAACTACATACGGGCGTCCCTGTAATGTTGATTTTGATCATCCCAACCAGCCGGAGCAATATTGACGGGCATGGATGTTCGTATGAAAACAACCAAGGGATAATTGCTTAAAGCACGTCCTAGCCACACGAGACCGGTTCCATTAATCGTGCAGTTTAAAAAAGAAAATCCAGCTTTATCCGCTATTGATTTTCTTTCTTGGGCCGTTATGGAACCAGTGATCATCCTTCATTTTCTTTCTTTGCTATTAAATGAATTTTGCAATTCTGTTCATTATTGGAAAAATATATGTTACTTTGCATAATAAAATTACTAGCAAAATGCCTCCGTGTTTAGCACAGGGCATTAAAAGTCAAACAGAGAATAACATTTAATTTTGTGACATAAATAAAATTTTTATTTTTAATTTCATATATTTATATTTTATAAAATCTAAAATAGAAGTGTTAATTTCTCACACAAATTTATAGGTTTCTTAAAAATTACACAATTAAAATTTAAAATAATTAATAAATATAGAAATTTAAAATCTTTAGTAGAAACATGAAATATGAAATATTGAGACGGGTGCAATTATAAGAAATTTAAAAATATGAGATTCTCTAATTAAAGATAGGTTTGATAGTGAGTTGGTTGCCTTACGTCAACCAAGAGAAAATAATATATCTATTTCCATTATCACATGTAGGTGCTACTGTGAATAATGATCTATGTCAAAAATTGAAATTAAGATTCATAAAAGGAAACTAAAATGACAAAAAAAAAGGAGTAAAAAATATGCAAATCCCTTAGTTTCTTGTAGAAAATAGAAGAACCAATAAGACTTGCGGCCATTTACATGGATAAAAGAAAAAAAAATGCCATATAGAAAAGAGGCTCTTGGTGGGAAAACTCTGTATGGAGAAGGTTACAACTCATTTTCTTAATTACTAATTTCAGTTACAAAAAAGAGGGCTCCATATATGCCAATGAGGAAATTAAAGAGGCATTAAAGAGGGTCAAATTGGTATCAAAATGGTCAAAATAAAATTAAAATGAAGCGGCTGATTTCTCAATTGAAATCAATTCGCTTCATTATATATATAATATAATAGTACCAAATCAATTAATTAACTCAATACCTCATAAAGGGATCTAGCGTGGCCAAAAATGAAATCGATGGATCCCTCGATGAAGCAGTCCTTGAAGTAATGCTATATAGCCTGTATCATCAAGAAGCGTGTCCTGCACTCCATAAAATCCATAGCCGAAAAATATACGGCTGCATCCCCTCCAATTCTAAGAGCCACGGCTTGTTTGTCTTTATCACCAGGTGATGGAGGTGGGACAGTATTCTTAATCAACAACCATAACATAAAAAGCACAAATGTCAAAATTTCAAAGCAGTGTTCTTCATCATCCAATAAAAAAACCATGAAATTAATCTAATGTAAAGTGTGTTTTTTTTTTTTTTAATTTAGTTCCTCATATTAAAAATAGAACAAAGATAATAGAGGAATTTACGGGAAAAGTCCCCGTAGGACCCCATATGTCTTACTAGGTCCCCGTATCATATTGGACACTGGAGGGGTCCTCATGTGGCCCTTTTAATTTTTTTTTTTCATTTAGCAATATGGTCGATATTAACCATTTTGTCAGTCAGATTTTCTTCAATATGTAACTATCTTATTTGCTGAACACAACATAATGGTCGATATTGAACATAACGCAAAATAACAAGAAAAAAGACGAATCTGTAGGTCGACTTGCAAATCCTCCGCCCTCACCTCCTCTTACTCCCTTTGGGTTTGCAGGTCCTTGGTCCCCATCCCCTCCCTTCCCCACTATCTGTAAGCCTAGCCCTCTTCCTCATCTCCGCCTACAACCTCGCCTTCGTCTCCCCTCCCCTCTTCTCCCTCCTCCCTTCCCTCCATGGCATTCCTCCCTCCTTCGATGAAGATGACCCCATGCTTGCCGCCTCCATTCCTTCCTATCCTCCCTCTTTCTACCTCCCCTGGCCCCATCCATCGCTCTAGAGCAACACCAACAACCAAAAGATAAAAACCCAATTTCTATTTGGGTTCTGCAAATCGAGGACAACCACCGCAGAATGGTCAATATCGACCATATCGCTAAATGATAAAAATAAATAAATTAAAAGGGCCACATGAGGACCCCTCCCGTGTCCAACATGATACAGGGACCTGGTAAGACGTATGAGGTCTTACGGAGACTTATCCTGTAAATTCCTTAAGATAATATATGTAATATAATTTATGAGGGAGTTAAAAATTAAAAACTAGAATCAACATAATTCAATCTTCCCCAAGATATCTGAATTCTGAATTTCTTCATAGTTTAGAAAAAGAAGAGGATTTTACCGGAAAATGCACAAAATGTGCACGTTGCACGAGAAAATGCATACTATTACTTTATGCACAAACGTGGTCCGTTATGCATTGTTTCGTTTTTTTTTTTTTTTTTAATTTAGGAAAAAGCGACGCTAGCGTCGCTTAGGCATATTGATATACAACGCTAGCGTCGCTCTTCGTCAAACCCGATTTAACCCTAGCCTCCCTCATTCGCTCTCATTTTTCCCCTTTTCTCCTTCCCTCCCACCCTGCGACGACGTTGCTGCCCCCTGCCCCCTGTGCTCTCTCCTCCCTTCTCTACCACCCTCATTTTGATATCGCTCATCCATTCAAAGGAGGTATGTTCATCTGTACCATTTGTTGGGAGTCCCATCACCATTTTTTCGTTTGATTTGCCGTTTGGTTGTGTTTATTTTTGGCTTAATGGCTTCAAATCAATTGTTTGGTGCAAATGGCTAGTGGCATTTGGTTTTCTATGATTAATGACGTTCATCTTGCTATATCTATATTTGGTGCAAATGGCTGGTGGCATTTGACTCTCTCTCTCTCTCTCTCTCTCTCTCTCTCTCTCTCTCTCTGCGTTGATGTTCATCTTGCTATATCTATGAACAATGAGTTTAAGTTATGTACTGTATTAACATTGGATGGGTTCAAAATGTATTTCAATTTGTATTGTGCTCTAAGCCCTTGTGTACTGTATTAACATGCTGAAATGAAATATGTATGTCAAGTGTTCGTTATAATGTTTGATAGGCCATTTGACATTTTTGTACAACATCTCGAATTCGACTGAATCGGCATCCCCTGCCCTTCCAACATGTCGAATTCGAAAGCAGAGATGATTCTAGTAACGTTGTTTTTGTTGTGTATGATTTCTTTGGCCTGAATTTCCACATATATTACTTGCCCACTAGCACCTCCGAGAGGTTGATGAAGCATGATTCTTGCGTTGGGCATCGCAAGCCTTTTGCCTTTTGTGCCACTGCCAAGGATTATTGATGATGTTGATACAGCAATCTCAAGTGCAATGGTGGAGACATCCGCTCTCACGAGCTGAACCACGTCGTAAATAGCCATTGCAGCACTAGAAAAACATAAACAGTCTGAAAAGTGAGAAACCAGTAAAAAAAAAAAGAGGGGAACAACAATTCCTCCCCCGAGAAGTTCACTCGACTCTTTCATCACCAGGATTTCTCTTAAAATTTATACTCCACTCTACTCTCCATCTTCTAACCTAACATAATTGTTGGTTAGAGCACCTTGGGATGATATGAGTCGCTTTAATTTTCCTTGTTTAAAATTTGCAAAATAATGTCACACTCTTGCCTTCACCAATCATAGTCCAGATCCCTCAGGTCTTAACCTTTTTACCATGTTCGAATGAGGATACTTGATTTTACGAAATTCCACTTTAGCCATCACACCATTAAATTATCCATTAAACAAATAATTTGGAGAAGACAACTAACCTCTTAAAAGAAGGCAAACAGCCTCTTCAATGGATCAAAATGAGCACTAAACGTTTTATGTATGTGTAAGAAAATGGTAGGTGGTGGAGTTTTCCAAGAGAGAAGGACGCCTGGAAAGGGACGGGCGAAAACGAAAGAGGAAAAGCATGAGGTGGGGCAGGGGTTATATATAGCGAAAAGCGACGCTAGCGTCGCCTAAATGCATTTAGGCGACACTATCGTCGTTAGTGCAAAAAAATAAAAAAAAATTTTTAAAAAAGGGCGGGATGAATGATCTCGTTCATCACGTAATAATCTGCATTTTCGCGTGCAACATGCAAATATGGTGCATTTTCCGGTAAAATCCTCTTAGAAGAAACACTATCAAAAGAATACCAAATTGAGCCAGATATATGTTGTGATATTATGTGCAGGAGGTTCAAGTGTAGGAATCTCTTCCCCCAGGCAGAAGTCGAGCTAAATTGGAAATCCAGCAGGTTGTGGGATCCAATAGTAGCAATAGGAATCAATGGATAGACTCTGTGTAGGGACTTTGACTCTGCTCCCCTAATTATCTGTTTTGGATAGTTGTTTGTTTTGTTGCTTAGTTGTTGTGAATATTGGTCGTTATGTGCGTGTTGTGTCTGAAGAGGTTGTTGTGTTGGTCTTGATGGTCTTGTTGTAGGGGAGTCATTGCTGTCTGTCTCTTGTCCCTTATTCTGTAGTGTTCTACTTTCTGTGGCTCTAAGGGGTTGGTTGAGGCCATTTACATATGTAAATGACTTACGTGCGTAATTATTATGCATCATCATATTTGCAAGCATTTTCGCATGACATGGGTAAATTACATGTGCAAAAGATGTGTAAGTGAGCTCAATTTCACACTCAATTTTTTGCATCTCAGAGGATGGTAAAAGGAAACATGCGTTTTACACATGAATTGGAATCACATAAAAATTGTGGACGGTGCATCAGGTGAGAGTTCCGTCAAAGAAAAGTCCCCACCCAGGTTCAAGACCCATCTCCCCACTTTTTAGCTCTTTGGACGATTGAGAACCATACTCTTCCGAGCAAGACAACTTGACACCTCCAGGTAGGGGGTGTAACGGTTCGGTTAATCGTTTGTTTTGGGAAAAACATTGACCGAACCTTATTTTACTGTTTTTAGTTTGTAAAAAATGTAAGTGTAACCGTATTCTAAAAAACCGTTAAAAACTGAAACGTAGTTAACTGTATTAGATGGTTCGATTACGGTTAATTGTCACTTAAAAAAAAAAATTATCTTTGCCTTTTAACTCTGCATGTAGAGCAACACTATCATTTTTCACGAAAATAAACACAACTAAAAGTCTAAAATGATACTATAAAAACATCTATCATGCAATACATTTAGGTCCTCTAGTTTTTTTTATTAGTGTAATAGTTCGGTTAACTGCGTATTTTGGGAAAACAATTAACCAAACTGTTTTTACGGTTCGATTCGGTTAATAACCGTGAGTCGAGACTGAAAACCATAATCGAAGCATGAAGTATAATTTTTCTATTCTAATAACCATAACCGCAACCAAACTGTGAAACACGATTATTAACCGTCCGTTCGATTCGGTCGGTTAGACGGCTTTCCGATTTATTTTCTTTTACACCACTACCTCTAGGTATGACATCTCACCTTCCCTCCCTCTCTCCCCTCTGGCTCAGCCTGTCATCGCCCCCTCTCTGGTTCTCTTTTTTCCCCACTTTCTGCCGATTCCTATCTCTCTCTCCATATTGAGACTTCAATTTCTTTCTCTTTCTCAATATCTCTGTTCTTCCTCATAATCTATCTCTTGTTGCATGCTCCTTACTTTGCCCAAATTCCCAATGCAAGGGAACTCTGCTAGCTCTCTTGATTCCAAATTCCATCAATGTTAGGTGGAAATTTTGCAAAACTAAAGAAGACTTCAATATTTGGACTCATTATTATGGAATTGTGATTTCATGAATAAAAAAGCTTCTTAGTTTTATCATTCAGGAAAGAAGAAAAAAAAAAAAAAAAACCTTTGTAGTTTTAGTTATTGCTATTAATGGAAATTTCATTTGGGTGACATTTGTATGGTCGGATGGTTCACATGGTTATGACTTTTGATACATGCATAACTTCTATAATGAACATTATACAGAGACTTGTCTCTATTTTCCTAATTTGAATATCATGACCAAAGCCCTGTTCATCTAAATGATGCGCAAGACCGTCGTGCCAAATTAACTACACAAGTGATCAACATCCCTGTGAGGTCATATAAGGCATCCACAAATTATCAGCAACTATCGAAGTTAGTAGCTGATGAACATGTACAGAGATGTTATTGGCTACTACCAGCTGCATCTCGCAGTTTACATCACTGTTTCTTCATTGGAAATTTTGATTTACATAGTTCATTAGAAATGAAAGTACTACTTGTTAAGGAAGAGGAAATAAAAGAGATGAGAGGGACAATGATAAAAAGAAGGATTAAGAAAATGAGGTTGTTTTAATATACTGCAGTAGTCTAATTTTCAGTTTCATTAATCAAATCACCAGCTTCTAAACTCAGAACAAAGTGAAAATCGCTGGAATAGGTTTTAATAAGGAAAAATCTCAAATTGAAATCAGATTTCATGTAAAATGGTCTCACATGATGAATTTTAATTAAAAAAAATGTTCAAGAATGAGTTCATAGGTCTCTACATTGCATTCCACGGGTATTCTAACCATGGTCTATGCAAGAATGAGTTCATAGGTCTAGCATTCCGCAGATGAGGTGCTCAAAATGGGTTGATCTTGCAATCTTGTTTGAGATGGTGCTTGTAAACGCATTATAAAGGCCCATATATGCAACCCAAATTTTAGAAAAAAGTGTTTGTTTTTAGTTGTAACCATGATCTTCCAAATCGATTTTTAAAAACTGGGTACTTTATGGACTATGGACTACGGCCACTGTTCCATCAAATCATGATCGACTTGTTTGATTTAAAAAAAAAAAAAATTGCACCCCTCTTCTATTTAAACTTTCACCAATCTATTGATAGTGGTCTCAGCCCAAGGTGGGCCCCACAAAACTATATTAGTTGCTAAATATGATAGACATGTTTACTTTTTTCAAGTTTACGTCATAAGCACCAAAACTATTCATGAATGTCTTTGAAACAAACATGGTAAAATGAGTCACATACGTAAATCATCTGAAAATGATGCTAGTTGCCAAAACATTGTAAACAAAAACACGTGTAAAGCTTATATACTCAACATTTATATATTTAACCATTATATACGTAAATTGCATTTATGCATCTCATGCGTAAATGTCAAACAACCCTTAATAAAATCCATCATTTTTTTTATAACTCAGGGTATCTCCTGTCTAGCCCAGCCCAAGAGCCTTTCGCTTTGACCCAAGGGACACTCGATTTTAGATAGCCAAGAACTAATCTCTAGGGGCACATGCAAACCCTCCTATTCACGCATGTGCGGGGTAAAATAAAAAAATACATGTTCTTAAAAAATTGCTCAAAAACAAAAGGTGCTTAAGTTCATACCTTGAAACTGATGTTGTAAGCTCTGAAACCATTTCCAAAGACAGCAACAGATGGACTTGTGTAGCTATTAGGCGTGTTGACTGCAGTGTCGTTCCATGCTATTATCGTATTCATCAAACCCTACCCTTGAAAAGTCAAGTTAATCTTGCTAACGCTGACTATTACTTTTTCCCTGTATGATGTATAAATATTGTTAGATGATAATACTGATGGAAACAAACTTCAATTTCAATTGACTTTGAAAAAAATGGCCACTTTATCTTGTAAGTAAGTTGCTGCCGCTATTCGGATAACCGTCCTCCCAACGGCATTATCAGGACTTGCATTGACGGCCGCCTGAATTGTAGTGAAGTTTCCCTTTACGGTGGGGTCAACCGTCAGCACTAAAGCCGGGTTCAAGTCCTTCTGTATTGCATAACAATTAGCATAACTTACGGAATTACAATTATGATGAGAGCCTAAATTTACATTTAAGGCCCCTCAATAATGACTTTGGTACACCTTGGAATGGTAGTATATGACTTTATTTGTATTATTTTACTGTTTGCAGGTGTTTTAAATAAAGATAAGAATTTAGAGCTAAATTGGAGAAAAATAGAACCATCCGGACGAACCGGGACATACTGCCTTCGGGTGTCCGGACGCCAAACACTGGGTGTCCCGATGCCAGACCTAGCGAGAGACGTCAAGCTACTGCCAGCTGGCGTCCGGACGCCACACACCGATGGAGTCCGCCTCCCTCCTCATTTTGAAGGAAAATCTATAAAAGAAATCCCATAACTCAATTTTAGGGCATTGATGTCTTGAGAGAAGAATAGGAGGCTGGTTCTGGAGGATTGGAAAGAGCACTAATGGAGATTTCGTCAAGCATTCGTCGTTTTACTTTGAATCTCTCTATGAGTAACTAACTCTCCACCTTAAGGTTGTGATGAAGCCCTAATCTTGTACTTTTGGTGATGTATAGGTTCTGGGGTTTTACTTTCAATGCTTTGATTATATGAGATGAATATTATCTATTGATTGAATTTCTTTGTTAATGCAATATCTAGTTTTGGTATTTTATTCTTGTAGATTTGAATACCAATTATGAAATGGTGCTTAAATGAATGTGTTGTTAGATCTAAGATAATCTATGCCATAGAGATTGGTTATGCCCATATCTAAACCCACATGATTTATTTGTTGACTTTGTGGAGGATTGTAACCAATACGAGTATTTAAAGTATTGATAGTAAAACCCTAGGTCTATAGTTTCCATTGTACGAGGGTAGAGTTGATTCGTACCCTAAGATCTTTTCTTCGATTGAATCAAACTTTAATTTCAATTTGCTAATTTAGGAATCATAAACTCCAAATCCATTATTCGTTCTGTAGTAGGATTAATTTATGAATTTGTAAACAACATAACTTAGCCTTTTTGTCCCAGTGGATATGACACCCGGCCAACATCACTATTCTTACGAGTAGAGATAGTAGCTAAGTATAATTTATATTTGCAAACCCTGTTTTGGGACGATCAAGTTATCAGGTAATAAATTGTTCATGTTACAATATATGGGAGAGAAAGATACAGAAAGCTGCATGGTCCCACAAATGTGTAGTTGAGAGCATCCCTTTTGGTCTCCCGCAAAAGGGGTAGGTATTTTCTATCCCGCTCCACTTGAGATTGGAACGAACTCACTCACTCACTCTTGGAAACCCATTTCCATAACAGTTGAGATATAAATTGGGGACAAGTAGTTAACTCTTTTACCACACATGCAAAAGTTAGAAAAAAAAAAAAAAAAAAAAAACGACGCAAGGGTAGGAATTGGGTCGGTCCATAACCTAATTGAGTGGGTTGGTGTTGGGTAAGATTTCTGATCTCATTTTTTTTTTTTTTTTGGGGTATTTAGATTTAGTCTTGATGTTTCATTTAAGTTGATATCATTGTGATGTTCTTCTATTCAGACTAACGTGTATTTGACAAAAAATCCTTTTCCATTAAATAATCTCATGGACTAAAAAATCTTACTTTTTTGAGGTTTGTATATTGGCATAGAGCTAATAACATAAGGGGAAAATAACATTTAATGATGAGCCTTAGCCCATTTTTTTTTTATACGGCGCCCAGGCCTGGTGGACCGAAGAAATTAAGCTTGTGGGGGCTCGATGTAAAAGAAATATTAGGGAAAAGGGTAAACATGAAAAAAAATATAAATTTTCACAATTTGTTGGGTGTTTCTTAAAGATTTTAAGACTTGTTTAGGTCTGGTTGGGGGCTTCAGCCCTAGACCCATATAGCTTGATCCGCCCATGATGCCCCCCCCCCCCAACCTTAAAATGATAACTTATGCCCACTTCCTCAACTTTCCATATCCACTTTTAGCTGAATTGGTTGTCAAATCTCAGATTTAACAAACTAATTTATTTTTAAGTTGTCACTTTTATTTTTGGGATGGATTAACATTGGTAGTTTCTCCAATTAATATATAGGTTGGCCAGACTAGCATTTCTCGTCATTGCACCCACTAATCCAATGAGATTCAGGTTGTCAACGCTCTCAACAGGCCAAATATATGCGAAACTTTATTGTACTCAGCTTAATCTGGCCAAGCCAGATACTAAGTGCCACTATTATTACTATAGGGCTTAAAATATTCAATTGATCTCAAACAGATTAAAGTGCTCTAATTTTAAAATTAACCAACCATCCTTTTGTTATTATTATAGGTATTAATTCTTATCTAATAATTTTATCATTTTTATTAGTATAAATATTATTGCCCGTGTTAAGTAAGGGTGTGCTTTGCTAGTTCTACTTAAGCATGACCAACCCAGAGAAAAAGGGCTAATTAAGGCATCATGTTCTAAGTCTGGGCCTAAACTTAATTTACCCCGATATCAATGGGCTTTGCAAGATTTTGGTTTATGATTATGTAAGAGATAAGTAGGAATGAACTGTGCCCAAAAGCTGTTTCATAAAAATAAAAAATAATAAAAAAAAAAGATTTTTTCACTACAAGAATTTGCATTTTTGCTGGTGTTTTTTGCCGGCAAAATAATTAAACGCCGGGAAAAGTGAACTTTTGCTGGCGAAAAAGCTTATTTTGCCGGGGAAAAGTTATACTTTTACCGGCAAAATAATTTCACCGGCAAAGGTTCAGTTTTGCCCGGCGAACTCATTTTTTTTGCCGGCAAAAGTTATGTTTTATCGGTGAAATATTTGTGTTGATGGCAGATGTTAGATTTTTTGCCGCCAAAATACCTATAGCGCGGGGAAAAATTATATTTTGATTATTTTTGTTTCGTCGGAATAAACGTTAAAAATCACTTCAGCCCTCGAAATTATATGTTGTGCCCGCGCCATTTTCCCGCGCCTGCTCCACTGCATTTCCCGCGCCCCCTCTGCCTCTTCTCAATCCCTCATCTCTCCCTCATCTCTCAGACCCTCTCTCGCCTGCCATCCCTCCATTTCCTTCTCCCTCACGACCTCAGCCCTCTCTTCCATCTCCAGGCGACCTGCGCTCCTCCATCTCTCCAGGCGACCTGTGCTCCTCCATCTCCCAGGTGCAGAAGCTCCTCCATCTCCCAGGCACAGAACCCTCCATCTCCTCCATCTCCCAGGCACAGAACCCCCCTCTCCTCCATCTTGATCACCCTCTGCATCTCTCTCGGTGTGCCACCTCTTCTGTTTTTATGATTTATGGTTTTGTTGATTTACTTTGTTTCAATCGATAATCCATTGTTTCAATTGATAATCTCTGCTATGGTTGGAACTTCAGATTTTGAGTGTCCTATGAATTGTTGCAGTCGATGCTTAGCTTTTTTGCCATGCAATTCCAAGACATATCTCTGCTAGAATCATTTATTTATCAGTGGTTGGCTAACTCTTCGTTTAAATGGCTTCAGGGGTTCCTCATCTCTCATATAAGAAAACTTTAATGAGGAAAATCTGTCACCAAAATATATTTCTCACCTGATTTATATTGCTCTAGTGGCGGATGTTTGACTCCTGAACTTTGGTTTTTATTTATTTTGTTTTATTTCAACTTCCAGTATGACTTCTAAATATCATCCTAACCGGACAAATTGTTTATACCAAAGCAACTTCACTTATATAAATTGCTTTAAGCTAATTGATAGTGTTGGGATTTGAAGAAGCCTAAATTTGTTTAGCATGTACTGACTGAAGTAACAAATAGATAGATATGATAGATAGCTTAGCCTTAAAGAAGGAATGAGAGGGAAAGTAAAACCTAAATGCCTGTTTTCATCTTCACATAAAACCAATCCTAGAATGATGGGATAAATAAACCTATTGTGGCGATGATGACGATGATGATACCCCACCACACATACCCATATGCATATATAAGGACTTAGGGGTGGGACGTGGTCCCAAAGTTGAAATTTGTGCCCTTGTATGTGGGGCCACATGGATGCACAAACTTGAATGAAGATTTCACTTTGTCATTTCAGTTAACAAGGCATCAACCTTAATAGCATCTCAAAATTGTTGGACAAACAATAAAAAATGTTCTTTTTACTAATCAAATCTGGCTAGTCATGGATTCAAGTATTTTTTTAGGTGTTTTTCAGCATCTATTTGCTACTGGAACTGGTAGTGGTATGCCATTTCATACCTCATAAATTCAGATGTTTGCAGTCATTATAGACAATTAAGCCTTAAAAGATTCATGAACACTTTCATCAATTAAAAGAGTTCATGGTTATGACCATTCTTATGTGCTGCAGTCAAGACAACATGTACTCTTATATGCATAGATCTGTATTTACTTCTATTTTGTGTAGGCAAAGCTAAAATTTCCCAGATTTCTAGTGTACACTCAACTGATAGATGGCCACGACTTAGGTTACTTTAGTGTGAGATTGTCTGTTGCAGTTTCTAGTGGGCAAAGAAAGTATACCCTCTAGTTCTTTTGTATCAGAGTCTTCATACTTGTCATGTAATTTGCCTAATATGGCTCTTCCATCTCTCAGGCATGGCATTTAAGGCATTGCCTTTTGGTTTCAAAGAACAGCATTCAAGGATTGTAACAGATGACCTTTTTAACAATCGTAATGATATGATTTTTTTTTCCTCTGTGGGCATTGATGTAGAATTTGATAGGAAACTATTTTTAGTGGTTTCTAAACTGCTACAGGCATAGACAGAGAAAAGCCTTAGAAGATAGTATAAGCACAGACAAATGGGGATTGATACCTTGGGGATTAATGCAGTTTTAGTTGAATATAGTACAGCCAAAAATGAAAATGGTAATAGGTGAAATTTCTGCGTTATAAGCTACACTTTGTTTTGGATAAGATAGATCTGAAATTTCTGCTTTTCCAGGATCTTTGTGGGCCCCATGTGGCCTTCTTTGGTTCTTTCCTGCTTTTCTCCCCCACTATGTTGTCCCCACAAAACAAGCATTTAGAATCTTACATGGGCATATTTACGTATGTGAGATACAATATCCAGTCAAAGCACATAAGATCAAAGATGCAAAAGTCCAAACAGACCTGAATGAAGCATTTATTAAAATAAACTTGATTTTCTTGCCCTTTTTTGCAGGCATTACTTGTTACAATCTGACTTTTAATTTAACTTAGATTCCATTAAAAAAAAGTGAACTTCATCAATTAAATTTCTTATAATACATCAAGCAAAAGAAATTCTTCACCTTTCCTTGCTTCTTTGTTTGTGATACTATACAAATTATAGTGATGACTGATGACATTGAAGCATGAAATTGTTCTTAAATTAAGTTTTGACTTCAACAAAGCTAACCCCAACTTCCTTTCTTAGATTAATTTCTTCATGATTCTTCTCATTTCCAAAACATCATCCCAGCAACCTGCTAGAGCATGAAAGTTTGATAGTAGAACATATACTCTCCATGGCTTTGAGAATCCAGCTTGAGCAGCTCCTTTGCCACCTTTCTTCCGGACCAAATTCAGCATGACTTTTGCAAGCACTCAGCAGGGTTTTGCAAGCTATGATTCTATCCTCAGCTCCTGTACTTGTAATAAGTTCCCCTCCCTCACACAGCAACCCAGCTCGACTCAAAAGATCAATCATACATCCGAAGTGCTCTACCGTAGGAGTTATTTTGTAAACTCTAACCATCTGATCAAAACAGTGGCGCCCTTCATTTACCAGCCCTGAATGTCTGCATGCTGTCAGAATAGCAACGAATGTAGCCTCATTTGGCTCAATTCCTTCCTTTTGCATCTGCGAAAATAAGCAAAAAGCATCCTTCCCATGTCCATGGTTTGCAAGCCCTGTAATTACTGCAGTCCAGGTGAAAACATCTCTACACTTCAATTTGTGGAATGTGCTGACTGCCTCCTCCAAACTCCCACATTTTGCATACATATCTACCAGAGCTGTTCCCACAAAATCGTCTATTTTGATATTCATTCGGAGGATAAACTGGTGAACTAATCTAACTAACTGTAAGTTAGATAAACTTGCACAAGCTGAAAGCACACTAACGACAGTCGTTTCGTCTGCTGTTACCTTCTCCATCTCCATTTTCTTGAAGAGCTCTAGCGCCTCATTCCAACACTTAGCCTTCACATACCCATGAATCATAGAGTCCCACAAGAAAACATCTTTGGCAACAATTCCATCAAAGATCTTGCGAGCCACATCTACTGAACCCGACTCCACATAACCATTGATCAAAATGGTGTATGATACAATATCTCTAAAACCCATCTCACTGAACCATTGCAATGCACTATCCATGTGACCGCCCTTCGCATAGAAACCAAGTAGTGCGTTACCCAAATTCATAAGAGAATTCTCCATACGACCGCTCTTCAATGCATGTGCATGAACCATCCTTCCGCAATCCAGCATTCCCCATTGTGACAGCAGAATCACTAGAGTTGTGGAATCAGCACCAACTCCCTCAAATGCCATTGCATTAAACAAACCCAAGGCTTCATGCTGCAAACTGGGATTCGCTGTACATGCAGACAGAATAGAATTCCAAGTTGCTAGATCTCTTTGAGGCATTTGATCAAACAATCTACGCGAATCTTCCATCTGGGTCATGACCCCATACATGTGAATCAAAGAATTTTGAATATAAATATCGGAACTAAAACCTGTTTTTGTAACGTGGGCATGAATTTCTTTGCCTTTGGGGAGGGAGAGTATGCGGCTGCAGGCCTTGAATAGAGCAGGGTAGGTATGGTGGTCAGGAGGGGGGAGAGAGCTTGATTGCACGAAATGGTTGTATATGAGTATAGCTTGGATGGGGGTGGGACTTTTGGCGTAGGCTCTGATGATGCAGTTCCGTGTAAGGGTGGCGTGGGTGAGACCGACTGTGATGGTTTTGGCGAAGATTTGGGCTAGTTGTTTGCGGGTGTTGGTAGAAAGCTTGAGCAAGGAGATTATATTTGAGGGAATGTTCATTTGGTGGTGGCCAAGCAGGCGTTGTCCATTCTCTATACTCATGACCATAAATTAGCCCAGTTATAGCCCGCAGGCCTAAAAGGAGATCCTAAATACTGTGAGCCAGACTTGGGTCGATCTTGGGCAATTGCAGACCAGGATTTTCATTTGGGTGGTGCGGTATATGGTAAGTGAAGAAGTTAAATAATAAAATAGAATATTTTAATATCTTATCTAAGGGGATTCTAGAATCACGCGGGTGCGACAGTGTGATAATACTTGGGTCCGCCACTGGTCTTGGGCACCTTCCAATCAAGGTTTTTTACTTGGTAGCCAATGATTGGTTCTCGCATGAAAGTTTGCAGTTATTTGGAGTATTTGCAGCGATTGATCTGGCTTTTTTAATCACCCTCACCCATAGAATTGCGTAGTTCATTAAAACTAGCAAGGCAGGCCCGCGCGTGATAGAAAAATATAAAAGTTGTTTATTTGAAAATAGAGCCCTTTAAGTGGTTAGTAAAAGGAGTGAAATTTAAATTAATTGTAAATTCCACTTCCCATTTTTTTCTTGAAATCATGAGAATCATTAAGTGGGCCATCATGCTTTTACATTTTTTTAAAAAAAAATCTAAATATAGTTTGGTGGATTATCAAGATTAGAATTTAGCGGCAAAAATTGAATTAAGAAAATTCCACTTTAATCTATAATAATTAGAGATATCTTGATCGGACTAGGACCCCATCCTTCACACTCCTGCTGTATTAATACTAGTAGTAAAAAAAAGTTAATATATAGGGGCTAAAATAGAAATTCTACTAATGGTAAGGGGCAAAGTATAAAAAAAATGCAAATTTAAAATCTTTGATCGTGATGGGACTCGAACCCACAATCTATATTTTATTATATTATTAGCTCCATTTTTCTCTTTTTCTTTCTCCTTTCTTGATTGAAGATCTCTGATGAAATCTGATAACATTTGTATATACATATATATATACATGTAATGAAGAGCCCTGCAACTACCACCCGATCAAAAATTGTGTTACTGGTTGATGTCCATGAAACATAAAACCCACCCAGCATTTTTGTGTTACCCATCTACAAACAGGTTAAAAAGCCCTTTTTATCCGGATACCCCCCTTTTGTGTAACTATTTTTCTTTCTTTTCTTTTCTTTTTCTTTCTGGTAAGAGTCTGTTGTTTTTTTTTTTTTTTTGGTAAGATTGTTGTTACTATAGTTGCTGTTTGATTTCCTCATTTGTACTATTATAACAACTAGCAACAAAGGCACATGCTAGGCCCCGGCCAAATTTTCATTTCAAGTGGAGTTTATTTTATTTATTTATTTTTTTTTTGCATTTATTTTATACTATCTATTGGTTGAATTTGAGTTAACCACCACCTTACATATGTAAACAGATATGGACAAGAGTTGGATGTTACAGTATCATAATAGATTCAGTCAACCGTATATAGACGGGGTGAATTCTTTTATTGAATTCGCAAAGGCGACTTCGGGTGGGAGTAGAGTGATTAAATGCCCATGTAACTACTGTTGTAATGGTTTTAAGCATGATTATGAGATTGTGAGAGACCATCTGCTCTGACGTGGGATGATGGTATCCTACGACACATGGTTACAGCATGGGGAGGTTGCAGAAACCGATGAATCGGATGATAGCGAGGATGAATCGGATGAGGACCAGGATGGAAATGATCAGTTATTAAAGGACCATGGCAGGGGGACTTACATGATGGATGATACCCTAGGGATGGATGATGTGCGAAACTTTGAAATTATGCTAGAGGCTTCCCAGCGTGGTTTGTACCTGGGCTGTAAAGATTCAGAAACCCTGTTAACGTTTGTCAATAGGATGCTACATGTGAAGGTACAGTATGATGAGGAAGACAATCAGGTTATAAATCCTGATATAGAGTATGATGTGTAGTGTTTGTTTTCTGATTTGTGTATGGACAAGTGTTCTAAATTAATAAAGTTGTTGGTTTACATTTCATGGCTCATTATATATTTATCTCATTTTATTTCATTTTATATGCCTTCATTCTCTTGTATGTCATATATAGTTGTCAAAAATGCCCAAGGGAAGTAAAACATATGTCAAGCCTGGGTGGGTGGCCAAACAGGCAAAGTTGACAGAATACGAGAAGGTGAGAAGTAAGAACATCATGGAAATAGACGAGAGATGTCGTGCTTTGGGAGTAAAGCACATAGCCAACACCGTTTTTGGAATGGGTCAAACGAGTAGAAGGAAAAATGGAGAGGGAAAAAGAAAACCGGGTGAAGATGATGACAACGAAGATTATCGACCGGCCCAGGGTGATTTTGGGTTGGTTTATTCGGATGAAAATACCAGTGATGATGGGGATGATGAGACTACTGGGTCTCCAGCGCATATGGTAATTTGTGTCTATTGATTCATGACAAGCCATTCTAGTTTTAAATTTTATTTCATTCACTTTATTTATGTACTAATAATTCATTGTTGTGTTGTGACAGGTTACTCATTTGAATCGAGGGAAGCGAAGTAGACATGCTTGTGCTGTAGCAGCTGCACTAGCCCAAGCTATACCGGCACATCCTCCAGTCACACGGTCTTCTCGTGCAGAGAACATGCTCGATGGGGCGGGCCAAGCTACACTGGCACAGCCTCGAGTCACACAGTCTTCTCATGTGGATAGCATGCCGGAGGTGGCGACCATTGATAGAGCGCGTAGTCCTACATGGAATGCTAGTTCTTCTGGCCAGCCTAAGGGGGTTTTGACTCCGCGTACGGATGGCAGCAGTGTTGGTGAGAAGCATAGAATTATTTATGTTTAAAATGTCCATTCTTTTAATGTTATATGCTTAGTAACTCAATTAATATTGTGGTCGTGACAACATCAGCCTCAGGCGAGGGCTCCCGTCGTGTATGGGGCAAGACACGGGGGTTGAAGGTGGAAAAGCTGAGGAGGCAGCTTGGCCATGCCATCCCAATTTCGATCCCAGCTTCGAGCCTTGCGCCAGAGGGTGAATTTGCCACTAGTTTTGCAAACATTCTTGGGGAAGCGATTCGAGATGAGGTACCTGTGCGGAAAGAAGGCTGGAAGTCTATTCCTGAGGGGATCAAGAAGTTGGTGCTAAAACGAGTTCAGGTAATTTCATTTGAGATAACTTAATGCAGATTCAATTAGACTCAGTAATGTTTAATTGTTGTCTCACATTACATGTTTATGTTTGCAATTGCAGCAATTTTTTGAGTTTGGGGACTATGTGAACGATCCGATCGTCAAGGCTGCCGTTGATGTGAAGTGCCAAAAGCTGTACAGGGACTGGAAGTGTGAATTACATACCCATTATTTGTCTCTTTTGGAGGAGGGAGTGCCCGATCCAAAGAGCCACCCACTAAAGCCTTGTAAGGCAGATGATTGGGCCTGGATGATTGACAATTTGTGGGAGACGCCCAAGTGGAAGGTAACTTTTAATGGATTTGTATATATGTCTGCCTCAATTATTGATCAAGATCATTGTATTAGTTAATAAATTTATTTGGACTAAGATATTGTTTTTTATTTTTTGTGCAGGAGAAGTCAAAGAAAGCGAGAGTTAGCCAATCGAAGATGCCGTGGAATCATACGAGTGGCTCTAGATCCTTCCTAGCACGCAATTCAATAATCGTAAGTGTGGATTTAAGAATTTTTCCTATGTCTAAGTTATGAAAATCAAATTCTTCTATTAACGAAATATCTAATGTCATAATAGAGAGCACAGAATGCTGGACATGCGCAGCCATTTCCTGATTTCTACCACGACACCCACTATATGCACGGGGAGAAAAGGTGGATAAATGAGGAGGCTCAGAAGACACATGTACATATGCCTAAGTCATGTTTTATATATCAATACAAATATACTTTTATTCATATGTAAAAGTCACTTTATTTGATTTTTACATGTTTAAAAATGGCAGGAGGAATTAGTGCGATTGACGGCCGAACAATCCCAACCCTCCATCACATCTCCGATGACTGAGGAACAGATATCCGTCAAGGTTCTTGGACAGAGATCAGGATACCTTAAGGGTTTTGGCATTTGCAAGAAGTCCACGTTAGGTTCAACCCAGAATCGGACGGGCCCTGATTCTGAAGTACTTCAATTGCGGCAGGACGTATCTTTCCTCCAGGGCTTAGTCCTCCAGTTAGCTGAGCGCGTGGGCATAGATCCAGGTCCCCTTGTTGGTGGGGATGGCACCTCTGGTGGAGCTCAGGATGCAACTTCTCTAGGTTTGAATATGACTACTCTTTTCAAAATGGTATTTATTTGCATGTTGAATTAATTGAGAAAGAAGTTGGATTCTTATCGTTTAACTTGGGTTATTTTCAAAATGCTTCTTCCTTTTTATATCCAAATTTTGTGAAATGCTGAAAGGTTTTTGAACTACGGGAGATTTGGGTCCCACATGTCATATATTTCAAGTAATAGAGTGCGTCTGTGATTTCTCTTACAATCTTACAATTTTGTAATCATTGCTTTTGAAGTATGAGTGTTGCATCCCCACGAGCATATCTCATGGTTGCAGGGTTTGTGATCTTGAGAAAGTGGCGTAAAGTTGCCTTCACTTTGCTGGGTTTGACCTCATTGTTTCAGATTTTTGCCTAGGAGATCACCCCTCCACATGGATCTTTAAAGATAAATTTTGATGCAAGTGCTAGAGATAATCCAGGCTTTGCAGGTTTAAGAGGGATCATTCATGATGAAGATGGTTCTCCAAACCTCTCTTTTTCTAGCCCTGCTGGCTTTTGCATCACCAATAAGGCAGAAATGATGACTTTAGGACGAGCATTTTGAAAGCTCTTCAATTGAGTCTTCACCGGATCCTTATTTAGCAGAAATAATGGCTTTAGGAAAGGTCTTTTGAAAGCTCTTTGATTGAATTTTCATCAGATCTTTATTTAAGGGAATTTTTTATGCGCTCTATGTTGGCTTCTGGCCAGTCCAAGACCAGATGGGAGCTAGCACGTGGTAGAAAGCAGACCTTGCCTGGTATATTAAGGCCTCTGTCTCTCATATTAAGAGGACTGCTAGCTCTATGGCGGCCCAATACCTAAAGGAGTGGAGTGTCTTGACCCATGATGCCCAGATAGCATGTGGATAGGCAAGGGATGCACCATGAATATGGCAAGGACACTGATTTTACACATGAAAAGTAAAGTATCTGATAGGATACAACAAGATATCTTGCCTATTTTGAAGTATCTTGGTATCATAGGTCTTGACATGGTTAGTGTCTTTTTTAATGGCTTTTGGGTTTCTCTGACTTTGTTTTTGGCCTTGGTCATTTTCTAATTCTTTTTTCTCCCCTTCTTTTATTTGAGGCTTCTTAGTATATATCTCTTATACCGTATAGTTTCTATTTTCATTAACGAAGTTACTATTTCAGAAAAAAGAAAAAAAAAAGATTCCATTTACCAGTTTGATTTTGTCCTCCTTATCAGATATGCAGGGCAAAACGGCTCCCAAAATGTCAGCATAGTGAGGAACAAGCTGGTCTCCGCCAAGTTTTACAAATTCATTTATCTGTATAATGATCATGTGCACAATAATAAGATATTTGCATCCCCCATTGCTTCGATAAATCTCATAGAGATATATCATAGTAAAGTTGTAATCCAGTAGAACTCTTATTAGCTATACACATAAGGGTTTCCTAAACCTATTAATAGAAGTATTAAATGCTGGAAAGGGAACAGTACTTAGAAAAACCTTTTTCATTTATACTTTCTCCATCTTTATGATGCTCATATATTGAAGTGCTATGGTTGAATGGTGATTGACTAATGACGTAGTGGTGAATGACCTTGTGTGTTGGGCCATTGAGATGTTTATATGATTTTTTTTTTTTGTTATGTACAGGTACTTAACAGGTTGTAAAAAAAAAAATTTAAATGTCACATGTACAGGGGTGACTGCCGAAATTTCGAGAAATTTTTTACATTCGAAATTTTTCTTAGGAACATTTTTATGAAGTTTACATTAATGTTTGCCAAAATGTGTTTATGCTTCTTATTTATCCTTTTTATTTATTGCATGATGATGTTATTACTGATACGAATCTTTTTATTATAATGAGACCATGATGCAGTTACAAAGGTATCTTTTTATTGCTTGTTGATCATAATATCTTTTTATTGATATACATCCATCATTCCATCTGTCAATGCAAAAGAAAATAAGACGATGTACCAATCCAAAGAACTTGATCATAATATCTTTTAATTGAACCATTTGTTACATTTAGGCAGTCTATTTCTCATGGTCATATGTTCTTTTTGTTTCCCCCCTTGTCCATTTTTAAGTACTTGTTTTTCTTTTTCATTTTTTGTTATTACATCTCTAGGTCTCACCATGTCTTTGAATGAGTTTGCTCTACTACAGTCTTTACCCCTGTCTTCTTGTTTTTCCATTCACTCGGGTGATATTATTCCCTTGCCAGTTATTTTTTTAATGGAAAATCCTTTTGACAGCAATAGGCACCTGCTAAGGTGTTGTAAAAAACTGTTGAAGAGTAGTCTCATGAACCCTTGCATAGAGCAAAAAACCTAAATCTCTTTTTGATTAAGTCGTGTTATTCCACATACAGATGGAGACGACAAATGCCGTGGAAATTTATCTCATTCCATGTTTTTTATGATTTATGACCTGTTTGATATGAGATTTAAAGGCTTACTTGTATCTGTTGGGATCCATGTTTCAACATTTGAGAATATGTTGAAAAATGCCTTTGGATTCGTCGTTTGTGTCATTTTAAGTCAATGGGACATTTGCCGTTTATATAAAAGATCAATTTGATGATCAATCATAACAGTTTCGTGGAACCAGAGATCAAACTTAAGATTTAGGGTTTGGAAAATGATTTGGTAATTGATACTCTAAAAAACTCGAGTTCTGTACTTTCATTTTATTCATTCTAACATCTGTGGATATATGATCTATCATCACTTATCGGCAAGCACAAATAAAATTGAGATAGTCATATAACCATATCTAAATGGAAAATAAATTAGTATTAGAACATAGGCTCTTCTCATCTGAAAATCTGACCTCATCTGTAAAAATTTGAATTATCTCATCCATCTCCATCATTGATATGAAAAAAAGCAGGCTCTTCTCATAGTATCTTTTTTTTTTTTTATATGCAGGATCAAATGAAAATTGAAGAAAGTTTTTTGTTGAAAGATTTATGCAACTAAGATGCAGCGAACATGAAGGAAAAATGGATGCAGACTATCAGATTGCTATATGTTAAAATAGGATGTATGAAGTTTTTTTTAACAATGTTGGCAAAGAGTAGAAAGTTAGCATGGATTTTTATTTTGTAATGGTAACAGTAAAGTTCTTTTAATATTGTAAGGATATTTGAATATTTATATGAAGTGGAATGAATGTTTGGATTTGAAATAGATGTTGGGTGTGTAGTTGATTTGGTCTTAGATAATGGAATAGTAGTTTCATACGATACAGGTTGCAAGTTGTAATGATGCAAGAATGTATATATAGCAAAAAAATTAAAAAATCAAATAAATACAATAAATAAATATTGATTGCTGGAGCAATCTTTACCGGCGCAATATTTTCGCCAGCAAAACACCTTTAAAATAATTACTTAAAAATGTTTTCCCGGAGAGAAAAAACGCCGGCAAAAAAATTTTGAAAAAATAATTTCGGTAAAATATTAATGTTTTGCTGGCACAAAAAATACGCCGGCAACAAATTTTGGAAAAAATAATTTTTGTAAAGTAGAAATGTTTTGCCAGTGCAAAAAAAAAGGCAGTAAAAGTTTTGAAAAAATAAATTACATAAAATATAAATGTTTTGCCGGTGCAAAGAAAACGCCAGCAAAAGTTTTGAAAAAATAATTTACATAAAACATAAATGTTTTGCCGGTGCAAAAAAAGCGCTAGGACAAGTTTTTTCATTTAATTTATTATTGAAAAATAAAGGGCTTTTCGCGGTGTTTTATACTTCTTTTCCCGGTGAAGAAGAACGCCGTTAATGTTTATATTTTTACCGGCGCAAACCTTTTTTCGCCAGCAAATGGTATTGCGGGCACACTTTTCCCGGCGCATTGTCGGCGCAAGGAAAATCGCTGGGAAAGTCTTTCACCGGCGTTTTATAGACTTTTGCTGGCGCTTATTTAGCGCCAGCAAAAGTGCAATTTGTTGTAGTGTAATTTGTTCGAACTTTCTTATGCCCGTGGGTTAAGATCTTGCGATTCCTTCCCGTGAGACCAAAATTGGAAGCAATGATTTACACTAACCAAACATGTTTTTCATAGCCTCATCTTGTGAGAACATGGAACATCCGAATGGCACAATGCTAAAATACACCCTTAACGTCAGGCCGATCCCACTCAGTGAGTAAACACTCTCAACTTTATTATTATTATTATTATTATTATTATTTGTAAAAGAACTACACTCTCAACTTATTCAAAAAGTTTTAGCATAAAGTTTTACATCATCAATTCTCGGCTTCTTAAAGCCATTAGTTGTGAACAACTATTATTACTTTGTACTTTGTGAACTCTCTTGGATCCCTGCACAAACCCTAGGTTTTTTTTTTTTTTAGAATTAATAACCTGCAATAAGGATAGCAAAAGATGTGAGTAAAGTTGAACAAGTAAAATAATAATATGAAAAAGCGAAATTAACTTTGGAATTTTCAAAAGAAATAAACAACCGTGCTAATTCTCTGTGGCAACGGAGCCAAAATTTGATCGTCCCAAAACAAGGTTTGCAAATATAAATTATACCTAACTACTACCTCTACTCGTGAGAATAGTGATGTTAGCCGGGTGTCGTATTCACTAGGACAAACAGGCTAAGTTGTGTTGTTTCCAAATTCCTAAAGTAATCCTACTAGAGAACGAAGTATTGATTTGAGGTTTTGATTCTTATATTACCAAATAAAAAACAAGGTTTGATTCAATTAAAGAAAAGATCTTAGGGTGTGAATCCACACTACCCTCGTACAATAACTTTGTTACCCTAGTGTTTGGAGTATGGATGCCAGCATGTAGTAGCTTGGACGTCGCTCGTTGGGTCTGGCGTCCTGCTTGGACGTCACTCGCTGGGTCTAGCGTCCGGACGCCCGGAGGCAGTATGTTCCGGTTCGTCCGGATGGTTCAATTTTTCTCTGATTCAGCTCTAAATTCTTTTTCTTCACCTAATTAAACACCTGCAAACATTAAAATAACACAAATAAGGTCATATACTATCAGTCCAAGGTGTAACATAGTCATCATTGAGGTGCCTTAAATGTACATTTAGGCTCTCATAAGATGGAAAACTAGAATTTGAAACAATTGTGAGGAGAAAATAAATCCTACCACAGAGTTGCTTCTAGCTGTGATCACGTCCTTTGGCTTGAACCATGAGTTCGATGCGTCATTGTACAGGCCTTTCTAAATTTGTTGCTCAATTGATTGAGCCAGACTGCTATGTGATATGGGTTTGTTAGCTATACTAGATTTAAAAATTAACCTATCTGTGAATCATGGATGCATATTGATTAAGTAAACAGTATGAATTAGATGAGAGTAAATGTCAACCTATTTGATTCTTTAAGGCCATTATCATCGCGTCGTGGGACGTCTTCGAGAAGGGGTCCCCATGAGCTGCATTTTAAACAAAACTTTTTATGAGTGTAATTAGAGTTAGAGCAATAGCTAGGCTAGAATTAGTCACTTTGGTTCTACGTACAACTTCAGGAGAAATCCAACTCTCTCCCAAAGCAACTCCTGAAGAGAACAGAGCACATGCCAATCAAGATATCTGATTTTTAAGATAATCCAAATCCTCCTCTCTATCAAAGTAAAACCAGGTTGACCAGCGGGTCAATATATTAATTTTTAATTGTTGTTGTAAGTTTGAACTGAACGTACACTGGAAGAATATATAAAGAGAGGATTAAATTAAATGAGTTGAAATATCAAAGGAGTCAACTGTATACCTCCAAGTCTAAGCTTCAGTTCTCTGTTTTAAATCGATACTGCTAGAGTGACAACAAATCTCCCTTCGTAGGCAGGGCCGCCTGGGCCATAGGCAAATCATAAAAATGAGGCCTTTTAGTTAAAAAAATTAAAAATAAAAATTAAATCATAAATTTGCTTCTTGCCTTTCTAGATGCAAAATTACTAATTAAACTTTTGTATTCAAGTTTAGACAATAAATCATTTTCGATAGATAAAATTGCTAAACCGTTTAATCTATCTTGAGACATAGTTGTTTTTAAATAATTTTGTATAATCACCTTAAAAGGAGTTTTGGTGGCAGTTGTAATCCCATTGTTTAGCTAGCATTAACTTCACCATAAAAATTATAGTGCCATTGGATACAGTATTTTAGGAAGAACTATGCTATTTTTTAGGAAGGAATGTATAGAGAATTATGCTATTTAATTATCAATAAAATTTCTGATATTTTGTTTTAAAATTTGATTTTGATTTAGTGCTTATCATGCTCCTAATTTGTAGGTCTTTTCCTAAACTATACTTCCAAAATTCTTAGGCCTTTTTTTATTTAATTTTAATTTAATTTTATTAAAAACATTATTCCTAATTTCTAGGTTATAATTCTAAAATATTCCTAATTTCTAAGTTATAATTCTAAAAATGGGGCCTTATTAATTGGGGGGCCTTAGGCGGTTGCCTTAGTGGCCTACCCCTTTCAGCCACCTCTGTTCGTAGGACCCTCCTACAATGAACAAATGGCTAGTTTGGAGTCTCTTATCCTTGTTAAAGAGCTCTAAATCAGTTGCTGCCTCTTCATCAGTTCTAACAGCCAGCCTCTTCATCGTTGCTGTTCGATACTATTGTTGAGGAAGATGCCAGTACATTCCGTTTCATATTGTCTGCCTTGCAATATCTTCTTTCTCTCCCTTCTCTTTTTCTCTCCCTTCTCTTTTGGGGTTGAAGAAGAAAGGCATCACGTTATATATATAAGGGAAAATTTCAAAACGGGGCTCAACTTTTTCTCAAGATTTCAAATCAGGACAAATAAAAACATAGTTTGCAAATTAGGACTTAAGTTTTCCAACTTCATTTCAAATGAGGATATCCGGCGAGATTTTGGATATTCCAGTGACTTTTTTTCAAAATACCCCAAATGACCATTCAAAACAAAACACTGTCTATCCAACCAACATCTCATCATCTTCTTCCACTGCAACTATCTCATCATCTTCCATCTCATCCTACATCCTTCTTGGCCAACAAACCTACACACGTTTCTCCATCTAGCCGTCGTTAACCCTCACCAAACCAACACCTGCAACTCCACCATTTTACAAGCCAACAAATCAAATAGTACCCATCTACCCAGCCATCCAACTCAAATCCAGTCGTCCATCTCAGTCACACTTGTAAAACCACAAAACAACCAACCAACCCAGCCTTCTCACATTACCACACTCCTGCAAGCAAACTCACGCACAAAATCCATCTTCATCAAATCAAACAAGCCACTCACGACCTTGCAACACTAGACGCCCCGCAACACCACACTAACCACCACCACCATCTTTCATGGCCCACGAGCCCTGTCCCACTACACCATCACATACACCACAAAACCAGATTGACACTGCCCATGTCCTAATTCACTCAAGCCAAACCCACGTGTCTCTCTGCGCCTCACCACTTGCGGTCAACCCAAAACAACACCTGCAACCCAACTTGCTTAATATATAAGTCGAGTCCCCATCTGCAACACATGCCTCCATTTTCACCAGCCCAAACACATCTCCCATCTTGGCCTAGCCAAAACCCATTTCAATCTCAACACCCATTCATCATCACCTTTCACTCACCCATCACAGTTACCACCTTTCTTCATCACCACTATCCAAAATCGAACCTATTCAGCCCATTGCACAAATCAATCCACTGTACCTGACCCACTTGCAGCCCTATTACACCCAAATAACTTGAGCCATACCATTCCAAACCAAGACCTGCCCATGAGAGATGAAGTGGGAACACCTTGGTGGCTAATGTGAGATGATGAAAACCACCGAGAGAAGAAGATGATGATGAAAAAGGAAGGTGGGTTTGTAGACGGGATGAAAGATATACAAGAGTTGGATTGGGAGGAGACAAAGAGGAGGATGAGTTGATAGTGTTGTAGACGGGGTTGGAGGCATAGAGGAGGGAAGCCGTTGGTTCAAAATGCCCAAAAGGGCATTCTAGGAAATTTTTTGTCCCAACTTGAAATCTCTCAAAAAGTTAGGGCCCATTTTGAAGTTTTTCCCAAAAAAAAAAAAAAACCCTTATTCCTTAGAAAAATAAAGATGCTGCCATTCTTCTTTGATGAGGCAGTCCACTTTGGGATAAATTCATCCATGGCCCACTTTTGACATGCAATGGGATTAAACCACAAACTAAGTCAAAGTCAATCTCTCCATCAGATTGATTGTCTCTAAAGATGTGATTTTAGCTTTATTTAATCACATTTTTTAACTGGATCTAGTTAATGGTATACGCTTTGCTAATGTTTCATCCAAGAGTTGGGTGTTGGTTTTGAGCCATTCAGATTTTTTGAAGATAGACCCAACTGTATAGTTTCACTTCTCTCATATAAAAGTGTTAGAGATATGCTCAAAATCAATACCGATAGTTGGATATCTGTTTATGCCACTTGGATAAGACACATAAGAGGTGACTAGCAAAAAATGCCCGGGCTTAAAAGAAATAAGAAATTATATATTTACAAAAGTCTTTAACTTCAAAATGATTTTTTTAGCATTGTTAATTATTTTCATTTATTTTGAGGATATGGACAACTATTAATTAAAAAAAAATTAAGAAAGAGAATTATTTTTAATTAAATGACATTTCCATGACTATTCATTAAATGGCATTGTCACTATAAAAATTGAAAAAAAAATGAAAGAAAAATAAGAAAGGAAATAACAAAAGTAAGCAAACGATATTGAAAAGGGATTAAAAGAAGAAGAAGGGATTATGAAGAGAAGGAGATGCACCAAACCATCAAAGGAGAAAATAACCGTTATATATGTAAATAAATGTGCAAGAGTAATGGAGGGGTCATTATTGAATAAAATAGAGAGAAGTTACATAACATATTGATCAAAATAAGTGGAGTGGTCAAAATCAATTGAACAAATTGAGGTCCGTGCTAAGCCTAGTAAAAAAGAAATTCCAATTTAGTGTTTTCCTTTAAATATTTTATAAAAAATAAAGAGAAAGCACATAAATATATTTTCTCAAAAAAGGCCCATGCTAAACTCCGGCCCAACTAATATTATCTAGCTTTGAAAAAACTAATATTATCTGGCTTTGAAATTGCTATCAAAGAATATAAAAAAAAGATCGATGATATGATATTTGAAAATTATATTTAAATAAAATTAAGAAATTAGTATATCTAAAAATTGCTAAGTGTTTGTGGATGCGTGAGTTCGAGTCGATTATAATGGCCAACTATAATATTTTAATCATAGGAATGCCCTAACATGGCCCAATCATGTAATATTTCGACATGAATATAAAATAACTTTCATATTCTATATAAATTCATAATCGAACAAACAGGCCATAAAAAAGAATAGCTAATTCCTGAGCTTTGGAAGAAACACTTTTGTTCTATGAGTCAGAGAGCCACATATGCAAGTTAGACTATTTTGAAGGGCTTTTTGTTCTTTATTTTTTTTTTCCGGATCCTTCCTGTCCAAATCTACTATAAGATCTTTCGTCGTAATTACCTCAAATTGAGTGCTCTGTAGCTATGGTTTTGAGTCCCATGAAAATACAAACAAAGCCCACAAAAAGACAATCTCAAAGTATATTTTGAGATCTTAAAATGAAATTCACTGAGGCACACACCTCAACCAATTTCAATGAAGAAAATAGCCTATAAGAATATGAAACAATTGAAATCAAGCAATTTCACAAGTATGGGTTAGTATCCAAACATCCAAATTCCATTCCATATAGAACCAAACTTCTGTCTTGGAAAAAAAAAGTTAGGTTCTCTATCTACATACTATAAAACCATATATATGTAACGTATAACAGGTTCTCTACAGTTATCCATTCCTTATCCATTGCAACTACCACTGAAAATTGTTGGCTAGCACAAGGAAGAACTCAGGAAACCAAATGAAAAAATGAATTTAAAAATGTGTATATGTAAAACACAACAAGTTATATATCTACCATCATATGTGTTCCTTATCCACGACAACTGCTAGGGAGAACTACTAGCTCGCTTAAGAGAGGGGTCAAGAAACTAAGGTGGATTCAGCAACGTAAAATGAAATTAAAGAAAATGAATTTAGAGCCATCTCTTAGCTGTTTTGTAAGAAGAACCTTCTTATATTGAAGGGAAAAGTGTGGGGTCTACATACCTCTTCAATGGAGTGAATACAAACAAATGCAGATGAAAATGCTAGGAAAAAGACAAATAATGGGGAGTTGTAGGGAAACTTAAGCCACCACTTTCCAAGGATTCTTTGTTGGAGAGGAGGATATCTCCCGTGACATTGAAGGATGTGACAAAATTTTCAAAAAAAATTAATAATAATAAAAAGAAAATTGGAGAGAGCCTAATACCTTTAAACCGACCTTCTTTTGATTGGATTAGGAATTGTCATGGGTGAAATAATGACTTTAATCGTTTTACAATTGAATGAGTGATGAAGAAGATGAGGAAGAAGGGTGAGAATGAACCTAAATTATTGCACAAGATGAGGAAGAAGGGTGAGAATGAACCTAGGTTGCTGCCGGAGAAAGTGGGTTTCAAGAAGTGAAAGGTGAGACGTGTTAAAGGAGATCTCATTGTATTGCTTCAAGAATATTAAATGAGAGATTATGGCCGATTTAATATGGTAAGGATTAAAGCAGGTTTAATATGGTAAGGAATATGAATCTAAAATGAAGAGGGGCATGGGAGGGGTCAAGATAAATTTGGAAAGTCAAAATCAACTAAACAAATGCGGACTGATTTCTCAATTGAAATCAGCTGCCTTCATGTATAAGAACTAGCAAAAGACACCCGAGCTTCGCACAGGCAATATAATTCATAATATAAAAGATACATAAAATTTTAAAACTTCATAAAAAATATATATAGTATGATATTTTCATATTATAGGTAGGTTTAATAGTGGGATGGTCAAGTTTAGAGCGGGTATGTGTTTTTGGACTTTGACCCGAGCATTATATAAAAAAGAGAGAGATTATTTCATCAACATCATGATGTCAAAGGTAAGAAAATTTTTAATTGTTGGCTAGCTATACTACAAGCAGGGTCATGGTCCGATTTTTAAGTTGTGAAAATTCTCGTCATCCTTTCTTCAGCCTTTAAATAGACAGTTTAGACAAGAATATAGCAAAAGTTCAGAAAAAGAGTAAACTTCTTAATAGCTTTCTTGATTCAATCCTCATTTAGATCAAACCTAATGATTAGAATCATAATATTTAATAGAAAAATAAAAAAGTCAATTCTTTGAATTCTTCTTCAAAGAGAAAAATATAAACTAAAAGGAATACTTGAAAAAAAAAAGATAAAATGAAAAAATGTACCACTAATAAACATAATGATAACATTAATAAAATGAAGTTAAGAAATAAAAATAAGCACTTTTACCCAAACAAATATGAAATGAACATGCGCAACACAAAAAGATTTTTTGCTTATGTTGAAGCATTTCCATGATATTTTATTTTTTGCCCAAATAGCATATTGAGAACCAATAGTAAATGAAAATGGAATACAATGAAGTCGGTAGTAAAAAGGAAAGAAAATCATGAAAATGGGTAAAAAAAAGTTGCCCCTTCAACACTAATGGTCTGATTGAAAATCAAACATTAGAAAAAGGATATAAATTAATAAAATCTTTTAAAAGAATATATATATATATATATATGTATGTATATATATACCTGAAATGTAGGAAATTTATTGGTATTAAATATGAAAAAAAATCCATCATTGAAACTCTTCCCCGCTCCAAAAATCAAATCCTCTGCGAGATCAAACTTGAGGATAAGATAGGAAATCCTTAGGATTTTTAAATGGATCATGTAAGTTTGATTGATGTTTAACAATTTATTTGCTTTTTTTAATATTTCTGTACATGGTGCAGATTTCATCCACCAAGAAAGGTTGGTTAGTTCCCTGCGTCTAATAAAAGAGTAAATAAAGATAAAGATCAAGTGAGAAAAATGGAATAAAACCCAATATAAATCAAAGAAAAATGGAACAAACCCATTTTACTACTATGCAAAAATTGATCGATTGGGAGCTGAAATGCGTATACAAGTACCTCATCATGTTAGAGAAAAAGTTTAGATTTCCTGAGGTTTCTTTTAGACCAATATATATTATTTTCATCTTATAGCAACCAATATATTATTTTTAGAAATGGTATTTTGGTGTCGTTATCATACATAAAACCTGAAATCCCAAAAAAAGTCCTTCTTAGAATAGTCAGAGGATCGAGGACTTTCTATGAAGCTTGTTAATTGTTGACATTTGTGATGGGGCCACTTGTGTTTACATGTGGGTGGACCCCACTCACAAAGAGACACCCCTCATAAGAAATCTCATGGTGATATGGAAAAGAATACTTTGAGTTTTATCTAACTCTATGTCCTTATCATATCTCCATTCAAATTCAAATTGTGAGAGTTTGATCCAACCTAATATCCTTATCATCTCTCCATTCAGAATTTGAATAGAGATCTTATCACCTATTAGCCAAAAGGGCTATATATAGACATGAGAAATATTGGTTGAAATAATTTCTTCTCAATAGATCACTCTCTCATCATCTTCTACATCCAGAGTGTCCTTCCTTGCCCTTGGATTTTGAAGAGTGAATCACATGTGCTCCACAACTAGTGCTTGATTCAAGCCGATGTAGTCCTTATCGCGTTTGTAGCAACTAACTTATTTAGATCGGTGCTTCCGCTGCATCTAGACCCTTCATTGGTATCAGAGCTTTTATTGTTTATTGGTGCGCTCACACGAGGATAGGATCTATTTTGGTTGCGAATCAGGTGACCGAAACCTTGGCAATTATATTAGATTGTATAGAAATTCGATATTTTTTGCATGATCCGTTGGCCTGCATGATTCCACTATTCCTTTAAATAATTTATCTCGGCATAAATAATTTATTTAAAGGCTTGGTTTGAGTAGGGTTGTATCATGTTTAATACCAAGGTATGTAAAAAAAAAACAATTATACCCACTATCGCCAGGATTCACGATGGAAACTATTGAGCACTAAATTATGGTCAAGGCTTGTATCGCCAGGACTTTTTCCAAGATCAGCAAATATTGATGAATTTAGTGGCAAATAATGTGGGATTTATGGTAAAGGCATGCCGATAATGAGCACTAATCCGAGATTGGCGTTCCATTAGGCGATACATGGGATAATAATATCGGAAAGTGTGCACTAATATGTCATGAGTTATTTAATGAATGATTTTATATGGAAATTGTGCTCAATCCCTTAGGTCACATCATTAATCTTATTCATTCCACTGAATAAATGGCTTGTGCTCAATATTTACCGATATGCATTATTAGTGCTCAATATTTCCTATGACCAAACATAAGTGTCCCTTTTTGTTGATGATCATAATCAATCCTATTTTCAGTTGATCCCAACCTCAATGCATGATAATGCAATCGACTCCTGGTCTTGGAGTCATTGGTTGTAGTTCCCAAATTGACTCATCAACATGAGAGTCTTCTGTTCTGTTTTCTCTATTGAAACTGTAGAAATAATGTTACAGGCTCTAATAAAAGATGCTTAGTTGCTAACTGGGTGTTATCCGAATTAGTGTGAGCCTGTCTTTGATAACCGGTTCTCTAATAAAATATTGTGCCCAACATTCATATCTAGTTCCCATCTTTTCTTCATGTATCTCTACTTTTGTAGATGTTGGTGGGTCGGTTTTTAAGTTAGACCAGTAGGAACAGGGTAGGGGCCAAATACCTCTCTACTTTTGTAGATGTGGGTGGGTCGGTTTTTAAGTTAGACCAGTAGGAACAGGGTAGGGGCCAAATACCTCTCTTCTTTTGTGATGACTGAGTCGGATGGAAGAAAAGAGGAACCTGGTACTTTTGACAATTGGATGTCCGTGTGGTTGGTTAGATGAAGTGATGGGAGATGGGACAGATGTTAGCCACACCTTTCGTGGGTGATTCTATGCTATATATGGCATTACATGTACACATGTACAGGGTAATTATGTGGGGGATATTCAAGTGCATCTATCCCTCACTATTGTGATGAGGAATACTTTATTTTTGGGAAGTTTCAAGTACAAAAGAGAAGTGACATCCAATTTTTAGAAAGTTTCCAGTACAAAAAAGAAGTACAAAAGATAAGTACACTTCTCTTTTGTGCTTGAAACTTCTCAAAAAAGGGGTGTCCCTCACCACAATGGTGAGGGATGGATGCACTTGATACACACATGTAACATCCGACCACTAACCTCGACCAAAGTGGGCTGGCCCTCAATCAGCCCATGGGCACCTCTAGAATAAAGGAATCAAGCGTGGGCCCCATTGGACCAACCTATCTTTTGTGCAATAATTTTTTGTATCATGTTACGTGTTCATGATGGGATTTCTTTATTTTACATAGCAATATCTGGATCCACATATATTTTATGGCCCATGTAGTAGTGTTTATGGGTAGTCACTAGTTTTTCAAGCTTAATAGGACGAAGACCACCGAGCTGCACCAATTGCGATCTTTGATCAAATCAATTCCAAGAAAAGCCTTGTCCCACTAAAGGGAGACAGTCTCCGTTCGAGGAAAGTGGTTTTTAAGCGGGACCATTGTGACCCCACCACTTTCCTGGGGGTTTACCTGATCGATTTGATTTCATAAAACCGAATCAGAGGCTTAGGTGTTATCTTCAACCAGTTGAGCATTTCTTTATGAATCCTAATATATGTGGGGGGATAATAAACTATTTACAACCATTTTCCCTATTAAAAGGATTCACATCAACCAAAAAAAAAAATGTCATTTGTTGTACTCCTTTTTGCATTTTTATAATTGTATCAAAGTACCAAATTGCATGATGCTATCAAATTAGCCATGTAATTACGATAATTGTTTTTGACTGCCCCGAATTAGCTCTAGGCATGAAGGGTTTTCACTACAATGTCCTAATTCTCGGAATGATTTGAGTACAAATAGGGCAATCGATACGTATGTGTGCATTGCCAATGTTGTGCATTCATTGATCATCATATATTTCTTTTCTTATTTCTTTTTTAGTGATGGCTTCCAAAAATATCATTGCTGATCTTAATAAGGGAGATAAGTTAGATGGTAATAACTATGATAAGTGGTACCGAACTATGATTTACTTGTTCGATGAATAAGAGGTCACGTATACCTTGGAATGGATCAAGACCCGACCTGAATTAGAAAATAATGCTGCACCCATGCTTGCATTGAATGATTTTGAGAAATAAGATAAAGATAATTGGACTGCTAGCAATATTATGCTGAGTAGTATGCATTTTGAATTGGTTTCTACTTATGAAGCCTACGGTATGGCTAAGGAGATGTGGGATGCCTTAAAAGAAGAATATGGTGAAATTACCGCCGGTAAGAGCCGTGTCATGACCATGGAATTCGATGCGTATAGGATGGCCCCCAGGTGTAAACCTCAGGGACCACCTCCACAAAATGAGTCAAATGATTGCAAATCTTACAAGGGCAGGAAATGTACTAACTGAGGACCAAAAGGTCATTGCAGTCCTGCGATCTTTACCTGATTCTTGGCACACAATAAAACAAATTTTGACCCACTCAGAGGCAGTCAAAACCTTTAAGGATATGTGTCGCCATCTCAAGCTAGAAGCCCAAAGAGTTCAAGTAGAGATTGTTGGACAAGCACTATTTGAAAAACAGCAGCCTGTATTAGGGTCGGGGACAAAGGGGACCAAACATAAATGTAAGTGTTAAAATGGGACTTATCAAAATGGGGCAGACCGTTGGAAGAAGCCTAAATAGAACCAGAATGCACTCAAACAAGACCAAAAGAAGCATTGAAAGCATAACAAGCCCAGAGACTTAGCCAAAACCAAATGCTATAAATGTCAGGAACTTGGCCACATCGCTAAAACTTACCCCAAGTGAAATATGGTAAACACCCTAACTTTGTCATTTTCATTGGTTTGCTCTGAAGCACATTATGTGGATGAAAGTTCTAATGGATGGATAATTGATTCAGCGGCAACCAAGCACGTGACAAAGGATATGAGTGGTTTTCGGGAATTCCAGTCAATAGATGTCAGTTGCAACATGCTCTACAAGGGAAATAATTCTTCAGAAGATGTATTGGGAATCGGTGATTATTTTCTTCCAATGTCTATGGGAAAAACTGTGGTGCTCCATGAGACGCTTTTTGTACCTAGCATGAGGCAGAATCTTCTCTCTGTTTGCCGACTCACAAGGGATGGTTTTGTTTTTCGTTTTACTAGGGATTGAGTTCCCATTAGAAAAAATAGTTCTATTTATGCATGGGGTTTTATTGTAGGAGACTTATATGTTTTGGATTTCAATAATTCTATGGTTGGATTTTCTGATTCATTTATGGTGCATGACACAAGTTCTGAATCTATTAAGTGGCATGGTTGATTGGGCCACATAGGAAAAGATCGGATGATCCGATTGGCTAGGGAAGGACTGCTTGGATCTCTCACACAAGTACAGTTGCCTACATGTGAATCTTGTGTGACAGGCAAAGCAACAAGAAAACCTTTTCCAAAGGCGGAAAGATCCAAGGCCACCCTTGAAATCATCCACTCTGACATGTGTGAACTAATGAACGTGGCTAATAGACAAAGAACTTATTATTTTATTACTTTTATTGATGATTACTCTTGTTATGGTCGTGTGTTTTTTATTTCCTACAAAAATGAAGCAATTGATATTTTTCAAAATTTTTACAAAAGGAGTTCAAAATAAGTTTGACAAAAACATCAAGACCCTTCAGACCGATTGAGGTGGAGAATACACTTTGGAGATTTTTAAAAGTTTTTTCATGGAAAATGGAATTTCTCATCAACTAACTATGGCCTATACCCCACAACAAAATGGAGTTGCCGAAAGACGAAATAGGACCCTGTTAGACATGGTTAGATCAATGATGGCTCATGCAAATTTACCCTTCTCCTTTTGGGGAGATGCGTTATTAACTGCAGCATATATATTAAATAGAGTCCCCCCTAAGTCTGTTCCAAAGACGCCGTATGAGTTGTGAACCGGTGGAAAACCTTCCTTGAGAGACCTATGCCCGTGGGGTTCTTTAGGGCATGTCCTTATCCCGTATCCTAATAAATTGGAGCGCAAAACGATTCCAATTATCTTTGTGAGATACTCTGAATTTTCAAAAGGATACGTTCTAGTTCATGAGGATATCAACGGCAGATTAATTAAAAAAGAATCTCGTGACGTAGATTTCTTTGAGTTTCAATATCCTGAAAAGAATAAGACAAAGGTGTCCATTGAATTATTTGAAATGGATGGCTTCTCCTACCAAGGGGAGCCAACACCACCTGCTGGTCTTAGTGGGAGAGATCCTATGGAGTCACAGGCAAGTGGGAGTGATCATGATGTCCTTCGTCGTTCTTCTCTTGGATTAATTCCAATGAAGTATTTTGAAATTGAGGGAACTTCTTATGCATACATTTAAATGATGAGGACGAACCACGTTCTTATAAAGAAGCAATGGGATCGGTAAACTCGAAGGAATGGATGCTCACGATGAATGATGAGATTAGCTCTATGCATAAGAACCATGTATGGGATCTTGTGGATCTTCCAAAGGATAGGAAAGCCATTACCAATAAATGGGTTTTGAAAATTAAGCGAAAAGCTGACGGTTCCATTGACAAATTTAAAGCTAGGCTTGTGGCTAAGGGGTTCACATAGAAAAAAGGTGTGGATTATGAAGAAACTTTTTCTCCAGTGGTGCGATTTTCTTTTGTCCGCATGATCTTATCTATTGTGGCCCACATGGATTTAGAACTACACCCAATGGATGTTAAGACCGCTTTTTTAAACGGTGATCTTGTGGAGGAAATATACATGAAACAACCGATAGGATATGTGGAAAAAGCCATGAGGAGAAAATTTGCAAACTCCATAAATCTATCTATGGCCTTAAACAATCCTCGAGACAATGGTACAAAAAGTTTCATAATACAATCATATCAAATGGTTTCTCCATGTGTTACGAAGATCATTGTGTTTACATTAAGCAATCTAAACATAAATTTGTGTTCCTATCCCTTTACGTTGATGATATTCTTTTGGCTTGCAATGATATTGGATTTTTAATTGAGACAAAAGTTTGGTTGTCAAATGTTTTTGAAATGAAAGATTTGGGTGAGGCTGAGTTCATTTTTGGGGTTAAAATTACGCGGAATCATACAAGACGCATTCTTGGCATGTCCAAAACAACTTACATTGAGAAAATTTTAGAGGAATTTAGAATGGCTAATGCTAGTCCCGTTGAGACCCTGATTGATAAGGGTTGCAAATTAAGTATAATGCAATGTCCTCAAATCGATGCTGAAACAAAAAAGAATGGCTTCCATACCCTATGCCGGCGCTGTAGGAAGTTTAATGTATGCTATGTTGTGCATACGCTCCAATATTTGTTATGCAGTTGGGTTGGTTAGTCGATTTCAAATTGGAATGTCGGGTATTGCTCATTAGAATGCCGTCAAATGAATCTTCCGATATTTAAAGGGCATAAAAGATATGATGCTTTGCTATCACGGTGGTGGCTTGAGTTTATTATCATACAGTGACTCATCCTTTTCGGATGATCCCGACAACGGCAAACCCACATTGGGATATGTGTTCTTATTGGGCGAGGGAGCCATTTCATAGTCCAGTAAGAAGTAGGAGTGTACGGTCATGTCGACCACGAAGGCCGAATATGTTGCTTGCGCAATAGCAGCCATGGAGGCCCTATGGATTCGCCGTTTTCTGTTGAATTTGGGACTAGTATCCATTGCCATTTGAGAACGGATTATACAACTGCTATATGCTTGGTAAAAGACCCCCAGTTTCATCAGAGGGCAAAATATGTCAAATGAAAGTGGCATTTTATCTGTGAACAAGTAGAAGCAAAAGAGATAGCAATATCTCATGTGCCATCTTTGGAAATGATTGCTGACACTATGACCAAACCCTTGGCGCAAGAACTATTTGCTATTCATGTAAGACGTATGAGAATGCAATATATGTAATCCGCTTATTCAGTGGGAGTGTATTGGACTTGTTTTAATAATTTTTTTTTATTGTTTGTGGTTATATGCGTGTTATATTTCTTCACTCATGCATGTGCATATACTTTACATTGGCAACATACACAATAAGCGTGTGTATTAGATGCACACGTGGCACCAAACAGGTGAGATGATCCACTCGCACGGATAAAGACCGCCCTTGATGTCTTAGTGACTGATAGGATGAGGTGTATGCATTTGTATGATATGTTGATTAGGCCAATATGGATCTTATTGGTGCGTACAGATGTATGGAACGCCGGCTTAGTCTTGTGTGCATTGGGGGTGATGTGGATCACAAGACTGAATGAGACTTAGCTCTAGTCGTCGGATAAATCGTACCCTAGTGAGTTCGATAGCCTGTTTTAGAAACCAAGCGTGGTTGTGTTTGTGACGATCTGCTTGCGCAATAGTGAATCGGTGCAATGTTAGCATGGGCTCAGTTGTGGAGCTAATGCATTTTCACATTGCGACGCGTGTCTACAGACATGCGTGTTTAAGGACCTACCTACGAGCAACAGGATAATACCCTAGAATTCTGTTTGTTGTGCGAGAGTTAGTCCCATAGGTGACTCTTGAGCTTGGAGTTGGTTATTGTTTGAACCAATTCTTGGGGCTCTTGTGCCCTTATACCAACCTCTACGTTGGAAAGATGAGATCGGTGTTGCTACTTTAGCTGCGGTTGTGCCACGACAGCATAGGAGCCTACGAACCGCCGTGCTAGGAAAGCTGCTTGGTTGAGTCTAACCCTCAAGTCCATGGGAAGACCCCTTGACATCATACTCTAGTGTATACGTGCTTACGATACTTATCAGCCCAGGCTATATAGAGTATTTTGAAAATTTTAAGAAAAACAATTTTTAAATTATATATATATGTATAAATATCTTATTTTATAAAAAGAAATGTTTGTAAAGAGTTTTTTTTACTCGATAAGTTGAATAAGCACGTATGTGGGTTGAACATGACTCAAGGGTATGGGTCAATATCCAAACTAGTGTGGTCATGCGAGTGTCTATGGCAGACTGATGTATCAGTGAGTTGGAGTATTCTAGTCAGATTGTGACTTAGTTTACATTCTCTCTGTGAATAGGCATCGTGGAGGTCCCACTCTTTAGGTCCATTTTTACTTTTGTTGAATTTGATGATGGAAATTAGTGATTTAATGGAATGAAACTTGTTCGGTGCGAGTGGGAGATGTTGGCATTTGTGATGGGATCCACTTGTGTTTACATATAGGTGGACCCTACTCACAAAGAGACACCCCTCACAAGAAATCTCATGGTGATATGGATAAGAATAGTTTGAGTTTTATCTAACTCTCTATCCTTATCATATCTCCATTCAAATTCAAATTGAGAGAGTTTGATCCAACCTAATATCCTTATCATCTCTCAATTCGAATTTGAATAGAGATCTTATCACCTATTTGCCAAAAGGCCTATATATAGACATGATAGATCATTCCCTAACACAAGATCACCTTCTTCCTTTAGATGTACAATTGTCTGTCATCATCTTCCACATCTTGGGTGTCCATCCTTGCCCTTGGATCTTGAAGAGTGAATCATATGTGACCAATCTATTGTAGACAGTCACAGATCTCCACAACTAGTGCTTGATTCAAGCCAACGAAGTCCTTGTCACGTTTGTAGCTGGCTAGCGGCCAGCTTATTTAGATCCGTGCTTCCGCTGCATCTACGCCCTTCATTAATAGCAATTAAAATTGTTCAAATGGCTCAAGAAATTAGAAGATAGTAATTCTGATTCAATAAAATGGCGACAGAATAAACAAATTATATGAAACCCAATTTACCTATTGTCACCCACAAAGTCGCTGGAAACTGCATCATCTTCTGTGTAATCAAATATTCCCTTTAGTTTTCCCTCAATTGCCTCCCTACATCCATCAGTGAACCATTAATGTAAAAGCATTGGAAGAATCCATCTGTGAACCATCAACTTTAGAACCCTAAAAATCCAAAATGTTGAAGAATAAGAAGTGAGAGTTATTGTTTCTACACTTTGAGAACAAAGCGGAGATAAATTAACTGAAATAAAACCCAATAAAAAAATCCCTGAATAGCACAAACCTAAGCATGTAGTAACTCTAGAGAAATTAAAATCTCATGTAAAAGAGATCATCAATTTGATGAAAAAAAATGGGAGATTGATACAGTTGTACGACATAATGGAGGGAGAGAGAGGAAAAGGGAAAACCATACCTGAGAGAGGCCAACGTGGACACATGCAGGCTCTAACGTGGCTTATGGAGGATCGAAAATTTGGAAAGAGAAGGATAGGGAGAAGAGAGGATGCAGCGAGAAAGAGGAAAGGGCTGCATTTAGAGTTGGGAATGCACACATAAAGAAGAGGGATCGGTTACATTCAGTTAGGAAAATAAACATTACACCCAAAATAATAGTGAGAGATATTAGTACGAGGATTAATTACAGATATTAATAGGAGGTCAACAAAGAGAATGGTCAAAATAAAATTTGAAATTGGCAATTGAAGCAGTCCCTTTCATATATAATAAATAGCAAAAAGCCCCCGTGCTAAGCACGGGCAGTGTGATTCATTATATTAAATATTAAAAAATACATTATAAAACTTAAACTATACCATGGTACATGAAACTCATTTTTTAAAAGTGTCTTGTCAATATTAAATATATTATGAATTCTAAAGGACTACAATAATAGCATAAAACACAAAACCATAGATTATCTACTTTAAGCAAGTAACTAATTTCGTCAGAATAACACAACTGATGAAGATACATGTGTCGGCCAACAAAGGCTCTCTATCAACTAAAAAAACTTAATAAAACAACCAAGTCCAATCAATGAAAAGCAAACAATTTTCTTTAATAGATATTTATTTTGAGTAAGGCAAACAAACATGCCCTTAGTAAATAAGAAACTCACATCTTTGTTGGTTTTAGATATATTATTCTCACTAGAAAAACTCAAAACAACCTATTAATACAAAATGCTTAATTCTATCAGGATAACTCAAAACTCATGCTTGAAATCAGACTTCAAAACGATAATTGTGGGATTGAACGCAAATACTACATCATCTGCTCTACTACATTCACATTGACCAAAGAAATTTACAAGCCATAATCCATTACAAACAACTTCAATACCCATAACAAACATAATCATAACCCTACAATACGGATGTTTGGGTTTTTTTCTTACTCGGAGAGAACATAGAATCTAATGTCTCAAAATGTCGAAGAAAATCTAAAGCCCCATATGCAGAGTAGTCAATCATTTCCCAAGGCATCCATTTGAACAAAAACAGTGGTTTCAAAGACCTGAGAAAGAATCTTACAACATGATAATCTAGAATATTTTTACAATATGCATGAATAGTATCCACTCGATCGCAAACTTTTAATCTAGAATATATGTGCAAAATAGACAAAAAAAATGAGCATGTGCTAGTGTAGAATGATGATGTTGGAACTTTTGATAGCAAAAGACACCAGTGCTTAGCACGGGCAATATAATTCATAATATAAAAGATAAATTTTTAGAATTTTACAAAATATATATATATATATATAATATGATATTTTCATATTAGGAGTAGGTTTGGTAGTGGGATGGTCAAGTTTGGAGCGGGTATGTGTTTTTGGACTTTGACCCGAGCATTATATATATATATATATATATATATATATAAAGAGAGATTATTTCATCAATATCATAATGTCAAAGGTAAGAAAATCTTTAATTGCTAGCTAGCTATACTACAAGCAAGGTCATGGTCGGATTTTTAAGTTGTGAAAACTCTCGTCATCCTTTCTTCAGCCTTTAAATAGACAGTTTAGACAAAACTATAGCAAAAGTTCAAAAAAAGAATAATCTTCTTAATAGCTTTCTTGATTCAATCATCATTTAGATCAAACCTAATAATTCGAATCATAATATTTGATAGAAAAACTAAAAAAATCAATTCTTCGAATTCTTCTTCAAGGAGAAAAATAGAAACTAAAAACAATACTTAAAAAAAGATACAATGAAAAAATGTACCACTGATAAACATAATGATAACATTAATAGAATGACGTTAACCAATAAAAATAAGCATTTTTACCCAAACAAATATGAAATGGACATGCGCAACACAAAAATATTTTTTGCTTATGTTGAAGCATTTCTATGATATTTTATTTTTTGCCCAAATAGCATATTGAGAACCAATAGTAAATGAAAATGGAAGAAAATCATGAAAATGGGTAAAAAGAGTTGCCCTTCAACACTAATGGTCTGATTGAAAATCAAACATTAGAAAAAGAAGATAAATTAATAAAATCTTTTAAAAGAATATATATATATTACCTGAAATGTAGGAAATTGAATGGAACCCGGGCAATATGTGTGTTTTTCTTAACAATACAAGTTGATAAAACAAGAGAAAACTACCTGAAAAATCCCCATAGCACCCCTGAAGTATGGAGAGGACCCAGCATTATTATAGAGAAGGGAGGGGTCCTTTGGGTGAGTTTCTTTATTTTTTTTGTCGTTTAGCGAGGTTGTTGATATCGACAACATAGTTGTTGATATCGACCATTATGCATAAACCCTTTATATGTCACCCCGTGTCTGCATTTATTCATCATAACTTTTTCATCGACTACAACATGTGCTTTTGCAAATTTCCTTCTCAGAGAACACCTCAACAATTACTCTAAGTGGTGGTTCGATTCCATTAATAGGTTGGTACACACAATAGAATCCTTCCTATATTGCATCATCTACCCAAAAAATGTCATAAGTTTCATTCCTTTTCAGTAATCACTTCTTTCAGTTGTGTTCTAAACCCCAAAAGGAGCCATTTTAAAACTGTACCAGTTGTGTAAATGCGTATCTGTATGTATATTTGCTTAAAGATTACCATTTGTGTGGTAAATATCATTTTTTGTTTGGGCTTGGACCGCTTGGTTAATATCACTTTTGTTTTGGGTTTTTAGGGTTTGAAAAGGGGTTTCTTTTTGTTTTGGGGTTGGTTAATATCACTTTCTATTGGGTTTTTAGGGTTTGAAAAAGGGGTTTCTTTTCGTTTTGGGCTTGGTTAATATCATTTTCTATTGGGTTTTTATGGTTTGAAAAGGGTTTTCATTTCGTTTTTGGTTTTTAGGGTTTGAAAAGGGGTTTCCTTTTTGTAGGTGCTGTGTTTTTCTTTATTGAGTTCTTTCACTATGTGGCAGTTAGTATAGTGTCTTGATTACCACATTACATTACTCTAATTTGACCATAAACTTTATTTTACGTTCAAATAAGGCTCAGCATAGGCATTTTAACAGTGGGTAAATGGTTTAGAAATATGCACTTGCTCTGTGTTTCAAAATGTATGTATCTTTCATATTTCTCTAAATTATGTTCTTTTGATTTGACGATAGCATGTCAGTTAGCGAGGTGTTGGTCGTATTCCACTATGATGGTGACTTCCAATTCGATTTAATCCATCCGGTGTACAATGGAGGAAATCAAAAGATGAGATATTTACCGACGGATATAACATATGAGTCACTGGTTAACGAAGCAACTGAAGCATCTAATTGGAACTAATTCATCCAGAGATTAAGCATACAATACTTCACCACAGTGGACGGGCATTTTCAATGGCAAGCATCGACAACGACAATGATGTGAAGAGAATGTTCAAAGCATCGGGGAATGATGTGAATGGGATATATCTATATGTGTTCAAAGAGCCCAAGAACCGGCAAAGTATAGGAGGAGAACTATGGAGGTATGTGCATATATCGCTCAATCAATAGATTACCAAATACTAAGTATTGTCTTCCTAGTTGCTTATTGTCCTTTGTTGATCCATTGTAAGTATGAAAGGAACGTTCGAGGAAAAAAATGTGCAAAAATAGTGAATACCTCTTCAAGAACTTGTACGGGAAAGCATGCCATAGAGCCAACTCCTGCAACAGCTGCCTACCGTTGATCTACATGAAGACAAAGACATGCATTACCCTTCCATGCGTAATGAATGCAGTCCACATCAGGCGGTAGGAGAAGGTGTTGATATTGATGATATTGACTTTGGAACAAACAATCATGATGAGATTTAGTATGATGAACATCCTGCCATCGGAGAGATTCGTTGAATCCCAAGGCCGAAGGTCGAAAGCAACAGTGTCGAGGTCAATATAACTAACACTGCATATTGTGCAAATGAAACTTCAGTTGTTCATTTTGAAGACAGAATGGAGCCTAAGGAGGTGAACAAGGATGTTGGTAATAACGCGGCTCGGGAAATGTGGGTTGGCCGTGAGTTCCCTGATCGACGGATGTTTCGGAATACTCTTGCAAAGTTTGCAATTTATGCCAACTTCACTCTTAAACACCTGAAGACCAACTCGACGAAGGTGACGGCTGGCTGCAAAGATTCGGGTTGTCCCTGGCGGATCCACGCTTCTATTGTGGAATCAGGACCGCAATTTAAAGTTAGAACATACAATCCTAACCACCGCTGCTCGAAGCCAATGATGGGCATGGCACATCGACAAGCAACTTCGGCCCTTATTTCTGAATTCATCATGGATAGAGTCTAGCAGAACGTTGATTTAAAACCGAAGGAGATAATGAACGACTACCAAATGGAATTTGGGTCGACTCTTAGCTATAGGAAGGCACTTATAGCAAAGGAGATGGCTCTGCGTATAGTGCGAGGATCATACGAGGAGTCCTTCCAGCTTCTGCCTCTATATTGTACTGAATTACAAAAAACCAACCCTGGCACAATAACAAACATAGACACCACGTCTGATGATCGTTTCAGAAGGTTCTTTTGGGCATTTGGACCCTGTATAAGGTCATTCATGTCTTCGCTGAGATTGATGATTGCTGTAGATGGCGCACATCTCCGAGGCAAGTATCCTGGTGTTTTGCTTGTAGCCGTGACATATGATGCGAATCATAAACTACTACCCATCACCTTTGCCTTTGCGGAAGCCGAGCGTCGTGATAGTTGGGAGTGGTTCCTTGCGAACTTGTTCATAGCGCTTGGACAGCCACCCAATTTGACCATTGTTTCTGACCGTCAGAAGGGTCTTATTCCAGCTCTCTAGAACACTATACCCTCCGCAGTGCACTGTTACTATTGCCGTCACATAGCTGAAAATATCAGAACCGCCTTCAGTGACGGCGCAATCGTTATGAAATTCTGGCGTGCCGCAAAGTGTTATAGGCCTTGTGTTTATGAGGCATATATGGCAGATATACGTGCAGTCAGCAAAGAGGCATTCAGCTACATTGAGGCAATTGGGAGGCAGCGTTGGGCAAATGCATACGTACAGGGCCGTCGGTATGACATGCTAACTAGTAATGCGGCTGAGTGTACTAACAGCCTGTTAAAGGACACAAGGGTACTGCTTATTGTAAAACAGGTCGAGGAATTACGTGCCAAGTTAATGGAGTTCTATCAAAAGCGCAATCTTCAAGCCGAGAATGTAACTACTCGTCTAACTCCATATGCAGAAAAGTACTTGAGCCAAGAAATGGAGGAAGCCCGAAGGGTGCATGTACGCGTTGCTGGCCCGGTCGAATTTCAAGTACAGTCGGCAGAGTACGTGGACGTAGTCGATCTCGAACGCAGAACATGTACATGTCGTAAATGGGAGATTTTGGGCCTCCCATGTTGTCATGCACTGGCATCAATGAAGGTAAGGAACTACGATCCATATGAGTTTTGCGAGCATTGGTACCTGTCAAGTGTTTATCATACAACGTACAGTGAAGTCCTCCATGCTACCCGGGACAGCAAGCAATGGGAAGGCACAATTCAAGAAAGAATTCTTCCACGAAGAGCATCTAAACAGCCAGGGCGTCCAAAGAAAAACAGGATTCGTACTGAAGATCGTGGACGCCAATGAAGGGTAGTTACGTGCTCCAATTGTAAAGAGAGGGGTCATAACCGTGGAGGTTGTCGCAATCATCCGCTGGATGTGATACGTTGAATCAGTCTTTGAAGGTGAACAATGTGTAGTGATTTTTTTGGGTTGGATGCTGATGTAGATGGTTTCCATGTTTACTCGAATATTGCAGTTATTTTTTGGTACGTTTGGTGATGTAAATGGGTTGTTCAAGGCTTGAACAGTGCAGTGATTTCTTTTGTTGGCTGTTGTTGTAGATGGTTTTCATGTTTATTCGAAGATTACAGTTATTTTTTGGTACGTTTGCTGATGTAAATGGGTTGTTCAAGGCTTCAACAGTACAGTGATTTCTTTTGTTGGCTGCTGATGTAGATGGTTTCCATGTTTACTTAAAGATTGCAGTTATTTTTTTGTACGTTTGGTGATGTAAATGGATTGTTCAAGGCTTGAACAGTGCAGTGATTTCTTTTGTTGGCTGCTGATGTAGATGATTTCCATGTTTACTCGAATATTGCAGTTATTTTTTGGTACGTTTGCTGATGTAAATGGGTTGTTCAAGGCTTGAACAGTGCAATGATTTCTTTTGTTGGCTGCTGATGTAGATGATTTCCATGTTTACTCGAAGATTACAGTTATTTTTTGGTACGTTTGCTGATGTAAATGGGTTGTTCAAGGCTTGAACAGTGCAGTGATTTCTTTTGTTGGCTGCTGATGTAGATGGTTTCCATGTTTACTCGAAGATTGCAGTTATTTTTTGGTACATTTGCTGATGTAAATGGGTTGTTCAAGGCTTGAACAGTGCAGTGATTTCTTTTGTTGGCTATTGATGTAGATGGTTTCCATGTTTACTCGAAGATTGCAGTTATTTTTTGTTATGTTTGCTGATATAAATGGGTTGTTCAAGGCTTGAACAGTGCAGTGATTTCTTTTGTTGGCTGCTAATGTAGATGGTTTCCATGTTTACTCGAAGATTGCAGTTATTTTTTGGTACGTTTGGTGATGTAGATGGGTTGTTTAAGGCTTGAACAGTGTAGTTATTTGTTGGGTTTGATGTTGATGTAGATGGGATTTATGTATATTAAGTTACAGCATATTTCACTTTTGGGCAGATTGTTTTGCTACATTTCTTTTGTAATACTTTTGGACACATAAATTAAGTTAGATGTATTCAGTTGCTCCTTTGTGTTTGTCGATAAGTATTATCTCCTGTGTAAACCAACTGTATGTTGGCGTTCACACATAATCAAGACCCACACAATGTTGGGGATGAAATCTGTCGATATCGACAATTAGTACTCAACGATATCGACAACTTTTATCCTTCCAACTTTCAAATCATTTACAACTTTTAATTCATCCCACTGATGAAACTAGTCGATACCGACAATGCTAACTTGTCGATATTGACAGGTTTTATCTACACCAGCTCATATTAACTTACAACTTTTAATTCATCCCACTGATAAAACTAGTTGATACCGACAATGCTAACTTGTCGATATCAACAGGTTTTATTTACACCAGCTCATATTAACTTATAACTTTTAAATTATCCCACTGATGAAACTAGGCGATACCGACAGCTATAACTTGTCGATATCGAATGGTTTTATCTATAGCAGCATATAGGAGCTTACAACTTTTAATTTATTCCACTGATGAAACTAGTCGATACCGATAATGTTAACTTGCCGATATCGACATGTTTTATCTGCAGCAGCACATAGGAACTTACAACTTTTAAATTAATCAACTAATAAAACTAGTCGATATCGACAACTTTGTTCATTCCACTACCCCACCCATTTCTAATAAACCTGTATAACACTTCACGATACATTTTCCTTTTTGACAGCAACAAACATCCATAGATCTCCCTGCGAAAAGGTAGAAAAAATACACAGACATCCATATCGATATTTCCACCATAAAGTATGGACCAAAACCAACCAACATCTCTTCTCCACAACCGAAAACAATTATAATCAGTTGCTCAATTATCAGCTGTATATTTCAGTAAACCATGTCCAACACAAACATATGCATTCAACCATCAACCATCAACCAACCAATATGCTAACTTTAAAGAAAGAAATAATAGATGAAGGTGTTACATGTATAATTCATTCTGCCAAAATCAAAAGGATGATATATACAAGTGAGCACCCAATGTCCACAAAATCAAAAGGATGCAAAGTAAGTCTAACAACCTATCTGACTTCTGAAACATCATAAAACCCAGTCTTGACAGTCCATTTATCTATTCCATTGTATTTTCTGTTTTTTCCTGCGCTCCGCTCCTTGTTGGAAATCACCAACTGCCACATCATGGGAAGTCACTCAAGTCAGTCAAGCCCAGTTTGTTGGCATTCAACCGGCAGCTCCTTTTGAATATCTCTATGACAATTTTGCTCCAAAAGTGTGGAATGTCTTCTTGAGTGAAGTTGATGCTACGGCGGTGCACACAGTGTTCCGCGAACGCCATTGCAAATATTCCACAATCATTTCCATTTTCCTGACGAGGGATGCTAGTCTTTACAAGCCAACCCCATAGATACGGGTCTGACCACCCGAAATGGCTATACATTTCATTCAACCATGCAACCTGCATGAAGCATTATTACAGATTTCAGTTTTAGATTAAGTCAGGATTCGTGTACGCCATTCTATAGTTGCAAATGACGGATAATTTGAAAATGACAACTTTTAAGGTAAAACAACATACAAATTTTGATGCGTGCTTTGCCGATCGGCGATCCCCTGGCAAGCTATTGTAGAACTCCCATCGTTTCTCGTCAACAAATCCGATTAGCAAGGAGAAATGTGATATGTGATGGACAATAAAAATCAACGTGTGTGCTTCCCTTGCGTCCCACACTCTGTCCGTGCTTCCCAAATACAACTTCCACGGCAGCATCAAAACTATCCTTCCACCAACTCTGCAAGCAATATTTCGGAAATGGTCAGTTAGAGACCCGAACGGGAACAATCTACTAGTCATAACCTCTTATCACAGAAAAGTACTTACACAGACGCTTGGGTCAGCAATAAAACATGTATCGCATTCCTCCCGCAATATTTCAAAATAGTAGTACATTACATTAGTGTCCTTCCAAGTTCCTTCTTGAAGTACAGATTTCAGATCCGAGCTTGAGATCATAGTGCAGATGCTATCCAACTCATCCTTCCTACAATAAATGATAAACACAAGTTTTAATCCAACGCGGTATTTATCATTATTAATATAGGGCCAGACCTGATTTATTACCTTTCCTCGTAGTATTCTTTGAATCCCTTGAGAAAAAACTTATCAAGATCAGACAGCACGTAACTGCTATGAACTATAGAATGGGCATAATCTTCAAACCGCGTCGGTACTTTGCGCATACGAGGCAGCCGTTTGATCCTCCACAGAAGTGAGTCGAGTGTAGCGAAGGGGGCTGCTGAAACAACCAAAGCGGACTCACTGGAGACTGGGATTGGGGAGGTGAACAATGTCCTGCTTACTGAAGGTGTACCAAGGACTACTTCGATGGGTGAGGCTACCGGAGAATGAGGCATACTACAAGAACCTTCTGTTATGAAATGCTAGAGTGATTCTATTTCAGCTGGTGCTGCACTCCTCTTGGCGCTTTTCTTTATCCCCGGACTCTTGACAGCAGGTCTTTTCCAATGTTTAAACATTATTGTGACCTTTTTCTTGACATCCTCTTCATCGGAGTGCGAGTTGCTACACCCATCCATAGAGAAGTCCTCAAATTGTGTCCCAAAGGTACCTTTAAACTTTGTCAATTTCTTCCGGATTGACGGTGTGAGCTTCTCAATAGACAATTTCCCGTGATCCGTTCTATCACAGGAGCGTTCTAAACGAGCCACAAGATCCTCCGCCTGAAAAGAGAAACGAAACAACTATTAATATATCATGTCATAAGAGCAGGGCAACTGTTCCGTGCAGTGACTAAACACATTGACTTTAGACATGCATGCTTAATTGGGATGGTGGGTTCCGTCGGTTTGCCGGTCTCCTCCGCCTGGCTATCGTCCTTTTGCTCCATCTGAGCTGACCTCCTAATAAACATTACCGCTGTACCATGTCAAATACTCCTCCGACTGGGCTTTCTCCTTACACTTCTCCCCATGTAGAACAAGTTGGGTTCTGGCAGCCCATAATCCCTCTACCTCTTCGCCCATCTGCGTGCTCCAATCAACCACATACCATGTTCGTTCTTTTTTGGTGAGTGGCATATTGAATGGTGGTGGCACCAACTGTTTGAATCCAAATTGCTTCATAACACGCCACGTATTGTGCCGTTCTACAATCCAATAAAAGACAAGGACGGTTGACGATGAAAATAGAGCACGATCAACTTTCCGCACCTTATTAACAATTTTTTTTTTGTATCCACGATAGGGTTGTCAATTGAACTGCGTACGTAATGGGTTAGAAAACATTAGCAAGTATCTATAGACAATGTAACATGTATTAAAAAGACTACAACCGGATTTGAAACAATGGGGAAAAAACAAAATTTCAAGTTACCCCATCAGCCTTTAGATTGTTCAAATGCTTTCTAACTTCTTTCACTGTTGCAAGAGCTGGGTGTTCTTCAAGCCTCTTTTGCCAGGTTTTAAACAATGGAAACTGTATATCTTTCTTCCAACTATCTGCCGGTTTAGGACACCGCCCGATTGACATCCTCGTGTAAGCCCATAGCTGCCACATTAGACAAAACAATTCCAATGTTATATAGGATTGAATTAATACCATAAAAAATAAGATGCTGAGAATGAAAACAAGGACCTGTAACAGTTGAAGAGGCCCGGTGGGTGTCCTGAGTTGGTGTCCTTCTTCCTCTCCGGGTACATTCTGGCCTTCCTCTCCCTGCTCATCCTTCCCCTCCTCTCCTACCTCGGTCCTTTCCTTATTCCACCATGATGCGTTTGACAACATCCTGTAAAGATTCGCAAGACAAGCCGGTCCTCATGCGTATGGTTTAAATTCTTTAAACAACTCAAGCACCCAAGCAGGGCCTCGGGCACTAGAAGTTTGCGATATGATTTGGCCGGACACCAAGAAGAAGAGGTAGGCCCGTGTAGCCTGAATCTCACATTGCTTATATTTCTTCTTCTTCCTTCTTCTTCTTCTCCAATTCTTCAACCTTGAAATTGTTCTCAAGCCACTTAAATTTCAATGTCAGTCCGACATAGTCAGCCTTTTTTCTTGGGGTAATACCGAGCAACTCCTTTCATACAGTTTGAACTAGCCTCCCTAGGAAAGTTCGACCCGTAACTCGGTCCCCATCAATGGGTAGACCGTATATATAAGCAACACCTCCAACATTATTGTCGCTTCTCCGGATGGAAAATGGAACGTATTTGTTTCGGAACGCCACCTCTCTACAAGTGCAGTGATTAACGCGTGGTCAATGACAATACGACTTATCTCTGACAAATGATGGAGACCCGTCTGCTTAACATATTCCTTTTGGGTGTTTGTAAATGACCATATTGCTGCATCCGAGTTTGTTGGGATGCATCTGAGGCGACCGAACTCCTGCTAGTATCAAGTAGCAGAACGCTAGTTATGAATCATACACTAAAAGGAAATATATTACGGATTGATAAAGTCAAGGGTGCAAGTCTATGATATACCTCTCCCTGACGAATTCCTTTCGATATATGGTTTTGTTGGTTATATAGGAGAAGTCTAGGAGCCTCGGCGGACTGTTCTTCGTTCGTCTGCAAAGTAACAAACATAACTATCAGTTGGGATACTAATAGTTAGAGAGAATTAAAAAAAAAAAAAAACATTCTCAGTTGAAAACAAAAATAACAAAAGGACCAGAACATTATGTTTATTTTTTCTTCCAATAACAAAAAGCATGTGGAGGCTCTACCAAGAATTCTGTTCTTGTAGACATTGATCTATATGATCCACATTCCAATAGAGGGGAAGCAAGATTGAGTTATTGAAGGGTTTTTAAAGATTTCACAAAGCAAGGATGTAATGCTTGATTTTGAATTGCTTCTCAGACTTCAAAAATTAGTGATCCGTTTTTACACTATAACATTAGTTTTCACCATGATATAAGATTTAATCTTTGTAGATTACACAAATGAGAGTGGTTTTCACCTTGACGTCAGCAAAAGGAATGGGACTCATGGACTCAACTTAACCAGTAGAATACATTATTTGAGTTCATCTCTAAAATTCCATCATTACACAAGGATATCTACAGATCCTATCAAGTAGGAGCTGAATATATTACGGAATTTGGTAGTGCCTCAGATTGCCATCTTTAACCTTGCAATATTCCATGTAGTTATTCATATTGAAAAGATACATGGGCCTCAAACATTCATTCGTTCTTTTCCTTTCAAAACCCTCTCTTCCTTAAACATGAAAACATTTACACTCATCAAAACCCTCCTTAGTTGCATGCTAATTTCTCATTCAGAATTATCATAACTTGATCGACAAAACCCATATTGTCAGTAACTACTCTTATAACTGAATCTAGAGTTCCATAGAACCATTAATTTCTTCCTCATACATGTTCCAAATAATACTAATCTAGACTGGTGTGTAGTGGTTTTAGGGACATCTATGGGATGTCCAAAGCATGTTTCTATCAAAAAGAAACACCATTCCTCTATATCATACAAAGCTCTTTCAAATACTTACATTCAGGTGTTTTACTTGTTACAACTATTATTAAATAAGCATTATGTCAACTTTTGAAAAAAAATAAAAAACCTACTAAATAAGGATTGTCATCCAATAACTTTTTCGTTAGAAGGGTACCCAATTAAAGTATTACTTATGGGTTGAAAAACACCTCATACTGACAGTAGTCCTAACTTCCAACTATGATAATATCTGCAAAATCTTAGCCTGGTAGCTTTAAATAGGAATATAGACATTAATTTAGAGGTTAAAAGACTAAAACCACTCTCATTTGTGTAATGCTTTTCACCATGATATAAGATTTAATCATTGTAGATTGTAGCGAAGTTACTCACAACATTAGTTTTCTTCTTTCCACAATACATCGAATTATAAAAGTTGTATTTTAGAGTTACATATGGAAAAGTTTATAGTTTCTTCTTTTCTAATTTTGAGATGAAAATTTCCTAGTAATTATATGTCTACAGTGGGATTTCTATTTCTTTGCCTTTCAGCTAGTCTTGTTATGCAGTAAACCAGCGGAATAACCAAAAACTTCTCCAACTTTCCAAAATCCAAATGGGGAGAATATCTTGTTAGGAGATTTGCACATGCAAATGGGCTAATGTATGAGTATCCAAGCTTTATGTCCAGGTGTTTATGTTTGTGTGTCCAAAATCCAAACACGAGGGTATGAAAAAATAAAAAAAAATAAAAAAAAAAACCTTCTCAGTTGGGTATGAAATGCCATACAACTCCGTTTTTCTTCAAAAAACCCAATCAACAAACCTAATCAGACGGAATCTATCTGAGTTCGTTTAATCTAGGGATTGGGTTTCATGTTAAAAATCACTCTTAAAAAAACACGAAGTTGCAGCCACGAACCAATGCACAAGAAAAATAAAAACAGGGAATCTCTGTTTAAACCTAATCCAAACAAGAGACAAGGTGTAGAATACATACCTCTATGTGCTTGCCAACTTTGTGTAAGCTCTGAAAGGAGGCTCCAAAATGATGCTTGGGACCACTGGGACCAACGAAAAGGAAAGGCGTGGACTGTAGAAGAGGAAAAAGGAAAAATGAAGATGACGAAATGGGGAAGAACGTGGTCCCTTGCGGTTTATGTAAAACTGCTATTATTGTCGGTATCGACAATACCGAAAAAAATCGAAAAAAAAACATGAAGGGGCCCAGAGGGCCCCTTCTGTCTATAAAATGCTACTAGGCCGTCTGCCAGCACCTGGCTCACTACGGGGATTTTTACCGTAGTTTTCCCATAAAACAATTTAAAATATATACATATATTGTTAGCTTAAAAGGCCTAGTCTAAGCTCGGGCCTACAACTAAACCCCCACCACCTACTTAAGAAAAAAGAATTGAAGTAAAAGAGATTAATTATGAAATTAGTTTGAGATTGGGTCGTAATATTATGCCAAACTAATCTCCTTCTTGTAGATTAATTGCATGTAATAAGGCCTTTGTTGTCGTGTAATTGATTAGGGGTTTGTGGTGAAAGTTTGAGAGCTGTAGCCATAGCAGTAGAAAAAGGAAAAAGAGGAAGAAAAAGACCGTATAGAAGTTCTCATGTAATTAGCCAGGTGTTTGCCTAAAAGTACTTATCGTCTTGAGTGTATCAATTGCACCAGACTCTAGCCAATGCATATGTAGTTCAATGTTGTTGGTGCAAATGTATCATAATTGTCAATATCGTTTTAGCCTTCATTTTGGTATGGCCTCCAAAATAAAGTATAAATTATTATAGATTTTTAATCTAGCAAAAAAGGCCCGTGCAAAGCCCGTGACCAAAAATAAAATTTATATTCAGATTTAGGCTTTTCTCTAAAATATTATTGTAAAACAAAGTCAATAAAAATAATAAGATGCAAGAAATTATATAGATAATTGATGTTGCAATATCAAATTTCTAACTTTCTTTGAGATTAATAAACTTTTTCAAATTAAGTTGACTAAATCGTATAGATAATTGATATTGAAATATCAAATGTGTGGATTTCTTCGATATGTTAAATGGAAGAGAAGAATAGAAAATAAATAAAAAAATATTTATTAGATCATTCTTAAATTCAAAATATCAAATTTATTCAAAATGAATAGGTGTAGTAGAGTTATACATGAACTACAAATGAAAGTTAAATCTATCACAGATAAAGAAATTAAGAGATACTAATATTTAATAATATAAAATTATATGAAATATAATTAAAGTTACAACGTATTTGGGGGATACTAAAGTTTAACCATACACAAATATATCAAATAAATGTTTAGAAAACTCTTAAATATCCCCATTTAATTTATACCGGCCATATGTGATGACAATAATTAATAAACTATTGTAATCTAGACTCAAGAATGAGAGACATGCGAAGTGATCACAAACACCTCACCTCACCCAAAATCTCTATGCCATAGGATGGTTTTACAATATCTTATCATGCACGGGCACATTACCGAACAAATGCATGGCTTTCATATTTTGGGGACTTGGTGTTGTCTACACTCGATCTTAAAGTTTCCAACATCATCATTCTACACTAGCAACAAAGGACCCGAATGAAAAATAAAGAACTTATTCAAATTTAGAGTTTTCTTTAAAATATTGTCAATAAAAAAAATAAATCAATAACAAAGGCCCGTGCTAAGGTCAAACCAAGAAAATAAATATATTTATATTTTGTGTTTTTGGGAGAATATTATTGATAAAAATAAATTAAAAAGGATAAATATACTATTAATCATCAAGATCCTGCTCTAAGTGCAGGAGTTCATGTGCACACTACCTGAACATGCCTAAGGCTTATACAGGCTTTATTATGTGATGACTTAAATCAATCGATACATAACTGTAATGTCAATAAAAAGATGCATAGAACCCTTGCAATCCTTTCAATACATAGATAAAAGGCAAATCCAAATAAAAAAACCAGATGTGAATTAGTTATCTATTTTCTTTGTAGATATAACTAATGAAGAGGAAGATTTGCATGCCGAATTTCTGAAGAGAGAGATATATAGATGTGAAAAAAAAACCATGAAATTGGCAAGCAGAGTTCTTGTGATAAAAGAAAATTCACAAAATGCAAAACAACAAATTGGGAACAATTACAGAGGCTAGAGAATTGACCTCAATTCCATGTGTAAATGATTTATTTTATCTACGTTTGCTAGATGAAAAAATAAGATCAATATAATTAATATATATATCGATCATGCTAATGAATTATATTAAAGTGCTCCACACTCTGCAGGTAGGGCTATCAATCATGTCGTGCTAACAAATTCGGGTTACGGGTTAACGAATTCGTGTTAAAATCACCTCAACCCGTACACGACCCGTTAACGGGTCAAAAAATCCAACCCGAACATGACCAGTTAATTTAACGGGTTACACAACGCAACCTGTTAACCCATTAAGTAATTAAGTCATTTCAAGAATTAAAAGAAAATCCATACAAATATATATAAGGAGAAAAATATATAAGCCACACGAAACTATAAGTGAGGATCTCGAGTGGATCCCACCTAAAACCCCACTATAAAATAATAAATTTCAATTTCCTCTTTATGAATATAATAAATTAATTCTAACTACACTTACGGACTAAAAAGTTTTTAATGGGTTAAGCGAGTTGTTAATGGGTTACTGGTTTAATTCGTACACGACCCGTTAACTTAACGTGTAAACGGATTTGACCCGTTAACAACCCGAACCCATTAAGAGCCCACCCAAACCCGTTAATATCGTGTGGGTTTGTGTTGTTTTAATGGGTCGTGTGGCATTTTGACAGCCTTATCTGCGTGTATGTCCGCCTTGTGAAAATAGAGACCGTGGATGGGGATTTGGTGCACCAAAGATTGGATGAAAACTGAAAATCCCGAGAACATTTCGACCATATGCAAAAATTGAAAACCAAGATAACATCTTGACCGGATGCACATGGCAAAGGTACATAGATTTTCAAAATTTACTTTATGGTCTAGAGATTTTTTTTCTCAGTATCTTTAATAATATAAGGAACCATATGATCAGGTATTGCCCAAAGGCCAAAGGCCGGAACACTGGTTAAAATAGATGCCAATTACGCTAGATTTTGGAACAAATGGGCCTTATATTTCTACTTCCACCTAAAAGAATTGAAGAAAAACAAATATATTATCAAGTCGATTAACCTGTGATCAAAGGCTCCTGTAAGATGTTTTCATCATCAAACATGTAGGCCCACCACGAATCCAGGCCATCAACTTGGATCGCCATGAAACTTGTACTAATGAAAAACCCAAATAAGAAAAGACTAATTTAGATGTTTCCCTTACATCTGCCTTTGTGCACCTTTGAGCACCCACTCCTTGCAAACTTGTACAACTAAATGCCTTTACCCAAATGGCCCAGAAACATCTTTTTATTGACTGTGCACCAACAAAAAAAAAAAAAATATAGTGAGGTCACCATAAATATGACCATGGAGAAATATCCTATTCAAAATAAAACTCCACTTGAGCTAATTGCAATGCAAATCAGTCTTCTTTTCATGGAGAGATGTAAAGCGATTTTCAAGTCTTCTCCCTAATGATCAACTCAAAAGCCAGTTTCTCAACAGTGAAAATCTAGCAAGGAATATGAGAAGGGTTCTTGAGTGATATACATTGGTGAGCATCCATCCGTTTTGATTTGGCTGTGGAAATGAGGAGTCATAATGATGAATGCAATAAGTACGTACAAAACTGAATGAGAGGGAAGGAGGAGTTAAGAATGTGGTAATGGGGAAAGAGAAAAGGGGAGTTGCAAGAAAACTGATGGAGAGGGAAAGGAATGTGTAATGGTTGAGAGGCCTTACCTTTTAAGGAGAAGTTAATGTAGATAGCTTTCTTCTCATAAGCATTAATGTAGATAGAAAGAGTAGGGGACGTGGGAGTGGGAGATTGGAAGGAGGTCAATATTAATTGAAAAGGTTAAAATCAATTGAAGCTAATTGGGACTGATTTCTCAATTGGAAATAGTCCCTTCCATATATAAGAATTTGAAAAGCTAAAAAATAAGAGAATTACTAGTAGCAACTTCTAAACTATTTACATCTAAGCAGTAGTGTCTAAAAGGTGGCTAGCATGACAATATATATAAAAGAGTTTCATATTAGTACCAAAAAGGCCAAAAATACTTTAGGGTTCAACAACATACTCTTTAGGTATAGCTAAATCAATCGGAAGCTCTTTAAGATTCAATCGGTACGCCTTCAACTCCAGCTCCTCCTCGGAAGCTCTTTAAGATTCAATCGGTACGCCTTCAACTCCAGCTCCTCTTAAAAATCTTAAGAACTATTTTGGAAGGTTGAAGAAAAATGGAAACAAGATGAAGAAACCATCATAAATCGTCATTTTGGAAAACAAACAATGGGAAGACGATAAGAAGAACATGTCCACGTGATGGGATGCTCGAGTCAACAATGCTTCAATCCAAAGGAGGTTGGAAAACGACCTTTGGGTCCACATTACAGGCTGTTGAGGAAGGAGACAGTGAAATCGCTAGACAGGGGAAAACAATGGGGAGGAAGAAATGAAAAATAGGGTTTTGGGGCTTTTGTAGGGTTTAAACGAGCGACGACTTAAATAATAAAATGAAAGTGGTCCTAGGGGACCACTTCCGTGTCATAGGAACTACCAGGGGCTCCTTTTTTGGTTATCGGCCCTCTAAGGTGATTTTTCGGATAAAATCCTCTAAATTGAAAGAGACTTTATGGACTTTTAGGGGTTCTTAACTTGAAATAAAGTTGAAACTATTACAATAAATACACAAACATTGATGCTAATTTTTAAATGAATAATAAATATTTAATTATTTAAGTTTTATATTTTATTTAAATTAAAAAAACCAAATGTTTTATACATGGGCCGTGCCATACCTCTGCTTAGGCACCTTGGCCCAGCACGACTTATCTTCTCGGTTGCGCTGTGCCAGCCCAACCCTGTCAATATAGTCAACGTGCTTGGGATGGTTCATACTTCAGACAAAAAAATTTTCGTGCTGGGTTTTGCTGTGCTCGGGTGGCCCGGTCTAGTTTTCACCTCTAGGACAGGCTCTTCTTGATAATTAATTATATATATAAAGAGAATAGACTTTTCATGAGGGAGCGCCACGTGGCGGAATGAGACTTCATAGGAGGATGACACATGGCAGCAGCTTTGAGATACCCTAAAATCTCTTTCCATGCTTTGAGTTACCCTAAAATCTCTCCATCCATAAGATCCCTATTACTAAGAAAATCTAATCTCTCAATAAACCCTTCTCCTCCCCAAGCATGCAATGCCAATCTTCTCCCTCCATCTCCCCACCCCCACCAAATGATACTCAGGATGTGGTGGTAAGTATTCACTTATTGGAATGCATCGATCCAGACTAACATAGAGCATCTAGCCATTTCCTTTGGAACCCTGCTCTAAAAGCAGGGGCCCATATTCACATCATTTCTCCAATTTAAAAATGAACCCAATCCCTTTGATGAATATAGGGCAAGTCGGGCCAATTCGGGTCAGGTTAGAGATGGGCCCACCTTCTGTATCCTGGCCTATGACCGACCGCATAACTTGCATTAAATGTGGGTCAGGTCAAGTTTGACTCAACGTAACCCGTATAACTCGATCTATTACCCCTTACCCCAAAAAAAGATGGCTTAAAAAAATTAAAACCCACAACCATTGACATTTTCAACAACATCTCCACCACTACACCAACTGACTCTTTTATGCAAGTGTTTATAAAAAACTAATTAGGCAACCCGTATCCGATCATGATTGTTTTGATCATAACATCCATGCTGAGCCCGGGCCCTATAATAACATATATTAAATAATAATAATATATATAATAAGCATGAAATAGATATTGGGCATGTGAGCCAAGGCAAACGGAGATATGGGTTTGCCCGTTTGCAATCTCAAAACGTCCTTTACCCCATCACTTCCTACTAATGATCAATAAAAAAAAGACTCATGTAAAATAGGAGGTGAATCGAGTTCCACCATAATCCAAGACCTCTCGCCTAGGGAATTAGGATGGTATTTTACCAAATTTCATTGCAAAATAGAATATAGCCTTCATATGCCTGGGTCATGAATCAGAAGACTTCATGATTTTTTCTTTTCAATGAGACCAAGTAGAAATTGCAGTATTCTTTTCAAACAAAATGCCCACTCCTTGTGGGTTATTTCTTTTTTTTTTTTTTTTTAAATAACAGGATTCCCACTTCATGTCGGGCTGGCTTGAATGTTTGGTTACTAAAAAGGGGATTGAGGAATGGGTCAATTTGAATATACATCAATCAATGTGACAATTATTATTTTTCTTTGTTCTTCATCAGAGAGATCTTCACTTTTCTTCAAATGAGTCCTATTTGGATACTATCCTCTTAAATTTAATTATTAATTATCCTTTGAATTTTTTTCTTGATTCAACTTTTTTCAAATAGTCCTATCTGCCTACTATATTTTTAGCTTTAAATGAAATTAGTTTAAATGGAAATTATTTCTCTAATAGATATTTACTTTCAGTTTTAAGTGCGGTTTTCTTTGAATGAATTAAAGGCTCGCATTGGATGCGGGCCCTAAAGCGCTAGTTATATATAATAGAAGACTGCAGGTGAATTCGTGGGAGAGTGATACGTGGCGAATCCTCAAACTTTTTAGTTGGCTAGGTTCCGGAATGGCCCTTCTAATCTAATCTCATCACCCAAAATATCTCAATGCAAATATAAGATATTTTTGAAATAAGATACTTAATAATTCCCTAAAACATAACATACAATAATAACTTCTCTTTAATTACCTTCAATGGGCCCCACATATTATTAAACTAACAAAAAAAAAAAAAAGAATAAAGGCTCTTTGGCTATGATTTTAGTGATCGGTGAACATGTATGTATTAAATGTTGTTGCATATCAATTTGTGGGACTCTCATGTCAGATCCAAGTTGCAGAAATCTGGGGCACTTTCGTAGGCAGTATCTTGATACTTTTTTTTTTCGGTATTTGGTATGGTTAATTCGTGGGGACCATTGTGAAAGCCAGTTAATTTCAAAATCCACACTTAATATATAATCATTTATATTTATTAATTTAATCAAATAAATCTATGAGTCCCATTATGAAATCTAAGTTTTCTTTATTTCCAAACTCACAATTTACGGAGGCCACCCTTTTTTTTTTTATACCAACACACGAAGAGCTTTTTTGATACTAGAGCGGGGGCAACTTTCATAGGCTGTATTTTGCTACTTTTTTCTCCTTATTTTCCTTTTAATATTCAATAAGATTAATCCGTTGGGCCCGTTATGGACGTTTTTATCCTTATTTTACTTTGGATATTTGGTAGGATTAATTAATCTGTGGGGCCCATTATGGAAGCCGTTTAATTCCAAAATCTATATTTAATTATGAAATGACACTCAATTTATGGCTAAGCACAAATATAATCAAATCAAGGTCCTAAAATCTTTATTATTTACTTGATCTTTCTCTAAATATTTCCAGCCACCTAAAATCTCTCTAACTAGTTTCCATCTTTATTATGAATTATATTTTAATATTTATTTGTAATTTATTTAAATATTTAGAAATATTTCTAATAAAAATTTAATGATTTTTTAATTATGGAACGCAGCCCTATTGCACTAGTTTATAAATAAAAGCTTGACAAGGTTATAGGCCGTTGGACTTGGAGAGGAAGGTTTGAGTGACCAAATCGATTCAACCCTATTTTAATCGCACTGCTGGCTGCTAACATGAAAAAACAGCATACCAGTCCAAAACAGGATCAACCAGCGAGCCAGCTCAGCTGGTATGGACCGGTTCCAAGTCCTACTATACACTAGGGGTGTACATGGATCGGATTGGGCCAAATCCGTCACCAATCCGTTACCTATGGATTGACGGATTTGAAATCCGTCACCGATCCGTAGGTATTAAAATCCGATCCGATCCGATCCGTGGATTAACGGATCGGATCGGATTAATCCGTTCAATCCGTCACTGTACATTTTTTGGAAAAATAGTGAGTAGGGAAAGTATTATATGGAAAAATGGGTAGGGTTTTCCGGTTTTGGCCTTTTGGGGATAAATAGTGATAGGGAATAGTTACATTTGAGCCCCTATAATTTTTCTTTTTTTTATATTTAGACATCTTAATTTATATCTAGACCCCTTATTTTTATTTTTTATATATATTTAATGTCAACGGATCGGATCGGATTAAATCAGCGGATTAAGGATGAAATCCGCCACCAATCCGTTGCTAACGGATCACAGGATTTTCAATCCGTCACCAATCCGTTTACCTTCGGATCGGATTAAAATCCGCGGATCGGATCGGATCGGATTGACAGATTTTTTAGAAGGAATTTCACCCCTACTATACACCAGGAATTATAATTTAGAAGGAACCTCACCTCACCTCACCTGTGCCGTGAAAAATTTCTGAGAAACCCGCGGCACCACAGCGATGGTGTGCGAGAAGTGTAAGTTGTTTCTTCTTCTTCTTCTCTCTTGCGTGCGTGGACAATTACATGTAGTCTGTCATATTTATATGAAGGAGAGAGAGAGAGAGAGAGAGAGAGAGAGAGATTGATTGATTGATTTGAGTTTTGTTGCTGTTTGTTTCTTTTGATTGGAAGGAGCAGGCGAGAAGAAGCTGTCGAAGGTGATCGTTCCCGACAAGTGGAAGGAAGGCGCCAGCAATACCACAGAAGGCGGTGGCAGAAAGATCAACGAGAACAAGCTCCTCTCCAAGAAGAACAGGTATCTTCTTTGATTTTAGGGTTAGGGTTTTTCTTTTTGCCCATTGTGGATTCAATATGCAAAATCCCAAATGGACTCACATAAAAACAATGCTTGGCACACATCAAAAGCACCAATCCCAACATTGGCTGGCAGGCAGGCAGGCAGTTCTGTATAATTGAATCTCGAATTAGAGGGGACCTGTTTGGGTGCGATCATATCCCATCAGAAAATTCTGGCATTTAAGCATGCTTGGGCGCGAGCAGTACTAAGATGCTGAGAAGCCCTAGTGCTGTCCCCTTTAAACAAACAGTTAGAAAATAAGGGGGAAAAAAGAGATTAGAATTGATAGGACTGTAGATGGGACCTTGATTTTCCTAGGATTTAAGGTGCTAGGGTGATGGCTGTGCATTTATTCTCCATCTTCTCTTGATTCAATGACTAGGGTTATATTTGACGGTCATTTTAGGATATCACCTTTGAGTCTTTAGTTTTAAGTTTTAACCATTTCTAGAACTACTAAGTCTTAGGTTACTTGGAACTCAATTACATGAAACGAGCAGGCCTTTTGTGTATGGATTAGAAGAAAATGTAGAAGGAAAAATTGAGTGAATGGTTGATGTTCAGTTTTAGAAGATCCACAGGTCTAGATTGTTAAAATTGTGGATTTTGTGTGTCAATAAACACTTGTCTCTTAGCGGGCAACCCCAACTTCCAAATTCTAATACTACTAGCTGTCCAGCATGTAAATTGATATGAATTAAAGAAAATTACAGAATCGGGGAAGTTTTGATCAAAATTTATGGATGAGGTATCATCTTAAGAGGGGACGGGGACATAATATATATATATATATATATTAAGTATGTTTGGTGTTTTGGACTTCTGCAGCAAGGTTTCTTTTATTTCGTGTTCCCTACTAGTTTAAATTTATAGGTCAGTGAGCTTGGTTAGGGGTCTTGTTGAAACTGCTGGCCAATTGCTTGAAACTGTTTGGTGTTATCCTCTATCATTAGCCTATATCTAAAAGAGGTGGAGGAGTCCCAATTTTGCTCTATGCTAGCTATCCTTGGGAGTGTCTTCATCCCTAAGGAGGGCAAAGGCAGAAGAATTTGGACGGCTTCCTCTGATGGCCTTTTTTCGGTGTCTTCCTTCTTCTCTTCGATGTCTGAAGTGGTGGTAGAGAGCCATTCCTTCTGGGGCAGTTTGTGGAGCACTAAAGCACCGCCTAGAGTAATAGCTTTTGGATGGATTGCGTTGCTCGGTGGGATACTAACAATGGACAACTTACGTCGACGTAAAGTGATTGTAGTTAATGCATGCTCGATGTGCCTCCCTAATGAGGAATCTATAGACCATTTGCTTCTTAATTGTCCCCTTACCCAGTGCATTTGGAGATCTATTTTGTCTTGGTTCCATTTTTGTGGCCCTCTGCCAAATTCTATCCCTTCTTTGTTTCACTTTTGGAGATTAGGGGTAGGCTCTAAAAGAGGAAGGGTCATGTGGAAGCTCTCGTTCTTAGTGGCAATTTGGTCCTTATGGAAAGAAAGAAATTTGCAGTGCTTTGAAGGAAAATCCTTAGATGCAACAAAGATAGTAGATAATGTCAAGCATCTGGTGGCTCTTTGGGTCTCCCCCCCTACCTTTATTCAAAGGAATATCGATAAGCTCCATTATTCACAATTGGGAGGAAGTGGCCGGATCTATCCCTATTGCTAGGCGCATCTTTCCCAGATGGCACCCGCTTCCTCATGGAGCTTTGAAGCTAAATTTTGATGGGAGCACTATTGGTAATCTGGGTATGGCAGGTGTTGGTGGTGTTATCCGTAATGAAGATGGGTAATTATTTTGTCTTACTCCGGCCCAGCAGGTGTTTGTTCAATCAACAAAGCAGAACTACTTGCCTTGCCCATTGGTCTTCGAGAAGCTTCCTGCTTACAACCTCAACTACTCTTTGCAGAAGGGGACTCTTCTTGTGTTATGCAGTGGACGACTCAATCTTCTTCACCTTCGTGGTATCTGGCAGACATCATTGAAGAGGTGTTTCAGTGGTCAGGTGATTTGAACGTTTCATTCATTCACATTATGAGATTAGCAAATGCGGAGGTGGATAAACTCGCAAAAGAGGGAGTTCTTAAACCTTCTTTGCTCATTTTTGGCCCTACTTAAGTTCCTTTTCTTTTGTTGGTGCCCGATGTTTTTGGGTCGCAAATCTTTTTGTTCACCTTTCCCCGTGTTTTTTGTAGGGGTTTTTTTTGCTGTTTTAGCACTCCAATACTGTACAGTCTTTGTGCAATGAAAGTCAACTTTTTCCCAAAAAAAGGGGCTTTTGTATTCAATAGGCAGTAAATGATTGGGGAGGTTACTTCTGGCCAAAGAGATTATGCTAAAGGGGAAAAAACTTTGAAGAAGGAAGGAGTTATATTCTAGATATATGTATGGAAAAAGGTTCACGACTTTGTAGAGTGTGATAATAGAAGGGGAATGCAAGAAGAAAGGAAATCACAATGAATTGAGTGAGTCCCAAGGGAGTTGGGTCCTCTTTCTTATAGGGGGGGTGTCCATCTAATTGAAGAAACTACATCCAATCTTATCCTCTTAAATGGGGTGATATATTCTAGTAATTGGATTCCTATCCTAATCCCATAGATACACTAGATTACAGATGTATGAAAATCTTGGTGGTCTGCATCTTCACAAAGATGGTGGTCCCCAGTCGCATGATACTCCTTCTAAATTGATGATTGTGAATTAACCAACATCAGTTTTGCTAGTAAAGAATAGTGAAGATATCAACGGCTTGGAGATTAGTAGTAACATGAGGAAGAGTGATGCAGGACAATTTGAGACCTAATCTATTATGGAATCGCGAGATCAATTGAGAATTAATAATCCAATTAAGTTATAAATCACGCCATGCACACACAATGTAATGTTGAGAATTTGGGGGAAGATTATGTAATGATCCAAGGCGCTATCACAAGTCCCACAATAATGGTCCCTCAAGTGAAGAGGGATGGATCTAATGGAAGGTAGAACTTCCACTTGCTTAGGGATGAGTTGATTCAATAAGATTAATCGCTCCCTTATCGAGGATTTGAAACAAGGCCTTAGCTCAAATACAGCGCTAGTGTTCAATATGTGGCATGGGATTTAAAACAATATTTAGATCTGAAATTAAATTCCCCTGGCAATATCAAAGCACAAATACACTTCAGATTTGAGATTTTATGGTAATTAAGGGATTGTGATAGGAAAAGGTGAAAGAGAAGTAGAATTAAGGGTCGTAGGATGTTCAGCTATGGTTGATGGGGATGGGATTGTGTTCGGCCAGGGTGTAGATGGGTTCAGTTGTAGTGCGATTTAATTTGGCCCTGGCTGGTTGGGCTAGGATGGTATTCGGCTAGGGGTAGATGGGGTCTTGGGTGGTTCGGCTGGGGTATGACTGCAATGAGATGGGTGGCTGATGGATTTTGGTGGTTTAGAGTGTTTGGCCAATTGGATCTAATGGCTGGTGACTTGGATCTAATGATTTGATGGATGGTGGTTGAAGGAGATGGTTTAGATCTAGGGTTTTAGAAGTGTTGGTGAAGGGTAGATTGATGAAAGGAAGAAAATAAAGAAGAAGATAAAGAGGATTACTTGTAATTGGCCTCGTGCCAAAATCCAATCATTGGAGGCAAGAAGATCTCGTAGAGAACTTGAAGAAGAACTTGAAAGAGAACTCAAAACTCAGTTTCACTGTCATTAATCATTAAGAAAAGAAAAGAAAACAAAATCTCTCTCTCTCTCTATGTTTTTTTTTTTTTTTTTTGAATGATAACAATACAAAATCTCTCTTATCACATAAAACCTAACTAGTGATGAGTGATGACATCATCATAAGAAAGAGAAGAAAAGAAAAGAAAAGAAAAGGAGGGGCATCCTGTGCATGGGGATGTGCCCACGATTTCCAAAGTCCTCTCGGTTAAGTTTTGGTCCCTCTTGGGCTCCTCTTGAAACTTCTTCTAAAATCTCTTGGGCCCCTCTTGATATGTCTTTAAATATTTTATTTCCTCCAATGTGGCACTACCCGAGGTGGGGCCTTCGATGTGATTGCTCACATGGTCCTTCAATCCTTAAAGTGTCTGATTGGAAGAGATCTAGCTATTGATTATTATCAGAATAACAATCCAACAGTGGATTTTTTCTGTCATGCCTATCAAGCTTGGACGCGCATCATCCATCGACAAATTTGGTTGATCCGGAACCCTACCCTCTGTTGTTGGTAGATCTTAAAGAAATTGGGGCTGATGTGCCTATAATTTCCCCTCGGCTGAGAAGAGGTGAGATCAAACTATCATACCACTCATGTAAATCTAGATTAAGATGCTGCAATTCATCTCTTTTGACCCATGTGCTGTCATGTTGTGGCTTGTATTTCAATTTAACAAGGAACTTTTGAATGCCTCCTTGTCTGGTGGAATCCAATTGGTCATCTAAAATATCTTCAAGAATATCCTTCCTTTCGAGTTTTAGGAGGCAAGGTGGGGAAAGTTGTGGAAATTGGTTAGGTGAAAAGGGTGTTTCAAAATTTTGGTCAGGTCCATTGGCCACATTAGTAGGTATAGCTCGGTAATTTCCCTACCATGCTCGATGCTAGCCTCCTGTAATCAAAATGTGTTTGTCTGCAAAGATCCCTTGATCACTTGAAATGGGTTTGGCTTGAAAAATCCCTTGATCACTTGAAATGAGTTTTTTTGTAAAAATCCCATTTTACTTGAAACGGGTTTGGCTGTAAAAATCCTATTTCTGGAATGAATTGGATTTGCCAAGCTCTAACATGCTAGTTCTCCTGTTCTCTGTTTCACTGAATCACTTGAAATGGGTTTGCCATGGGCCATTGTAGACGATGAGCAGACCATCTTGTCATCTCTTCCATCCACCGGCACATCCATTTGAATAAGAAATGTATTGGATAATGTGAAAAAGTTGTGATATCGTGACTTAAGGGACTTCTCTCTTTTTGCATTGCGTGCTTAGTGTAAGAACCATCCTGTTTTAACCGTTAAAACTAGAGTCCTTAAACACATGACAGATTTTGAAAGAACATGACTAAAATAACTAAAACTCATTTATATGCTAGACCCTACCAATAAATGGGTTGATAGGTCATAGGTGTCAAGATTGCAAAAACTAGGGCTCATTGGATAGATAACCTATCAAACGTTATGTCATTCAAACATCATTTGACAGTTAACACATAATATATTCTTATTTATTTAATAATTATTATTTTTTCTTATTTATAAAACACTAAAATCCACTCTAAATATTTTAGTGTCATGGCGGTGTTGGTCTATGTATGAGATGTTAGGCACTATATTTCTTGGTCCCTTGTATTAATTATTTCCATCCCTTGTATTAATTATTTCCATCTTGTTCTGCATCACCTTCATTTTAAGCAGTTGAAATTAAGGTTAGGTTCATGTGGATCTATGCCTTTCCAGAATATTTGAAGATCATTGGTGATGGATTGGTTTTTCTCTCCACTCCTTGCCATTTTGCGCTATTCTGATTTGTTCTTCAATTTTTTTGTCCATTATTTTGTGGCAAGCTTCAATTATAGTCTTAATTTGGTTCATGCTAAAGGACTCTTTTCTTCTTATTATTATTGTTATTATGATTGTTTCTTGTAGTGAGCTTCAACTGGCTTTATTTTCCATGCTTAATTTTGAAAATCCTTTTTCAATTTTGGTCGCTATGCAGATGGACTCCTTATGGAACAACTAAGTGCATAATTTGCAAACAACAAGTCCATCAAGATGGAAAGTACTGTCATACCTGTGCGTACACTAAAGGTATATTTGAAGAAAAATAAATGATGCTTATTCATTTGCATTTTGATGCCCATATTTCTACACAAAAGTCACTCATCAAGTAGGCCCACCATTTTAGATCCTTTGGCCAAAAAAAGAAAAAGGCTTATTGACTTATGAAGTAAGCCTCCAACTACAACAGATGACGTGTGTGTAGGGCAACTGCAAAAGTTTGGGTTAGTTAGGTAAAAGTATGCCGAAATAAGGAAGAGCTTGGTGTTGTTTAAGGGTAGGTTAGAAATATCCCAATCAGGGAGTGATTCCTACTGAGGGCCATGCCTCATTTGGGGGAGGGGTATGTGAAGATGTCAATGAGATGTAGGGACGTCCAATACGTCAACTCCATTTGATCATCCTAACCTTAATTTGTGGCCCTCAAGTTTAATGGTTTTAAGATGCATCATTTTCTTATATATGATCCAATGGTGAGTAATAGTTGGACAAATGCCTTTTTTTTTTTTTTTTGTGACTATTCATTGCTCAAAAAAACTGCATATTATAAGAGGACTATACTGACCAAAAAAATCCCTAGAAGATGAGACAAATGTCAAATTTGGATTGTGCCAATTCATGAGGGTTGTGTGTGAAGGGGATAACTTGATCATACATTGTCAAGGTGGCCTAAACAATAGGGTGGATTGAGTGGAAAAACCATATGGACGGTCCTCATTTGAATGTTCTATTTGGGCCATGCTTTGTACATATACCTCTCACGGTATTATCATGTGAGGTAGCTGGATGGGGCTCACCTAAGGACCCACTGATGACCAGACTAGGGGATGGGAATATCTTCTCATGATGGGCCCACATATCAAATTTGGGGTCAATCTCATGCCTATAACCCCTACATCCGTGGTCCACACAGTTTAACGGTTTTACATAATAAATAAATAAATCAATAAAAGCTAGCCCTTGGTCCAAGGGTCCAACCCATTCAGATGGGTGCCAAACCTTGGGATCAATGACTATCGGGGGGGGGGGGGGGGGGGGGGGGGTGGGGGTGGGGGGGTCCCCCTTGATTTGTGGTCCTTGATTTTAACAGTTTTAGAATGCGTCTTTCTTTTTTCCTTTCAAATTAAACTGTCACTTCCCATTCGAATTAGAGTAAAAAGCATGGGATAGGTGGCATTCAAGGAGGTTAGTTGTGTGTGTCCCAATTAGATTTATCATAAAATTAATTTTCAGGGGGGTTGGGTGCATTTAAGCTATTTTTCACAAGAGCTCACTAGAAAACTTCTGTATGTATGTGTATATATTATTTGTTCTGTGATCGTGCCAAGCGGAGGCACTGTAGTGGTCCCAGGTTGCAATGGAAAGTAGGTAAGGGCCTATTTCTTTAGGAGAATTCCTAATAAGTTTTTGGTATGTTGAGGTTTTTTGGACATGATGTTGATGCCTTTTTCCCTGGCATTTGAAATACCATGTTTCTTTTATCAAAATTCCAAATTTTAGCCAAGCAAAAAAAAAAAAAAAAAAAAAAAAAAAAAATGGTCTCAAATGACCTTTTGGAATTCTTGGAATTCCAATCTCTTTGCATTTTACTGGAATTTCAAATGCTCCGCCAAAGAGCTGGATTTAGGAATTTCACCTTAGGGGACAACTTAGTCCAGAGAAAGATAAGGATTCCAACTTGCTCCTTGAGAAATATAGAAACTTTAATAGGCAAGACATGTAGTTGGTCAATACAATGAAGTGGAAAGGGGATAAAGCTAAGGAGCCCACTGATGACCACAAACTCTACCACACAGGAAAGAATAGTGTCAGAATTGGAGTATATATAATAGTACATAGGGATTTGAAAGAAAAGATTGGGTGATAAGATTTGTAGGATTTAAACTGGTGTTGGGGGACGATGGATGGTTAGTTGAAAGTGTTAAGAGAGAATTTTGGAGGGAGATGGATGGTTAAATATGGAAAGATTTTCATAGGAGGGAACTTAAATGTGCAGCAGGAAGTGATAGTATAGGGTATGAGAGAGTGCATGGAGGACAAGATTTGGAGAAAGGAATGGGCTAGGAGACACTATGATGGAATCTGCATATGCATTGGCATTTCATCTTGTAATAACAAACACCTAATTTAAAAAGAGAGAGGAGTTTTTAATTACTTATAAGAGTGGAACTAATAAGAGTTGGATGGATTCTTTTCTATTTAGAAAACATGACTGATTAACTCATAAAGGTTGTAAGGTTATTTCTGGATAGAGTTTGACCATATAACATTGGATAATAATTTTAGTCATTTGCGTTAGAAGTAAGAAGAGGAGTAGTAAATGAAAAAGTTCTCTAAAATATGGTGGGGGAATTCGAAAGGGGAAATGACAATAGCATTTAGACATGGTGACCAATGGGGGAGAATGGGATTTTGAGGGATACACTGCTGTGATGTGAAAACAAATGGATAACTATATTAAATTGTGTATAAAAGAAGTGCTTGGTGAGTTGAGAAGGAAATGACACTTCGAGAAAGAAACATGGCATTGAAGTGTAGAGGTTTAGGAAATTGCTCGAGAAAAAACTCCTTTCCACAAATATTAAAAAAAAAAAAAGAAACAAAATCATTTCCACGAAGTTTCTCAGGGAACTGGAAATATGGAATATTATTGGAATGTATATGAGGCAAAGAAGTAGAAAAAGTAGTAAGTGATGCAAAGTCCAAAGCATATGATAACCTATAGAATAAGTTGGGAACAAGAGGAGAGAGACTTTCAAGCTTGCAAGAATGAGGGAAAGGAAAAGAAGAAAATTAGATCATGCCAAATATATATTGAGATAAAACTTTTAGGGAAGAACAATGATATTAAAGAAAGATAGATAGAATATTTAACAAACTTTTAAAATGAAGATTTTATAGGAGGCTAAGGAACAAGAGAGCAAAAGTGAAGAAATCATTGGCAAGATTGAAGATAGTAAAGGCTTGGGGCCAGGTGGTGTCCTGACAGCGGCTTGAAAATGCCTTGGAGAAATTGGATGGATTTGGTTACCTAGGATTTCCAATATGATAGAAGAAATGTCGGATGAATGGAGAAGTGTTGTAGTACCTATATATAAGAACAAAGGAGATATACATGAGTGGCACAATGAAACTATGAGAGTAATGCATAAAAGACTTAGATATCTGAAAATCAATTTGGTTTTAAGCTAAGTGGTCAATTATGGAAGGTGTCTTCTCACTTAGACAATTAATGGAAAAAATACCGAGAGGAGAGAAAATCTTCATATGTGAGAAAGCCTATGACGTATGATACCCGGATACTTGTACAAGCACAACATATCTATATCGGACCGATATGACACTTATATTGGTACCTAATATTGCACTGATCCTTCTAGGAAACAGGTTTAAGTGACATATCCTACTTACAAAGTCATTTATTTCATGTAGTTCTTTTAATATTTTCACTTTTTACCATAAAAAACGCTAGAAAGGGATGAAAACAATGATAATGTCATTGATTCAAAAGTGAGCTAAAGAAAAAATTAGAACACCTGTATTCGCATCCATGTCCTAGATTTTCAAAAGTGGGGAGTCGTATCCCCGATCCCCGTATTAGTGTCCGTACCCATATTAGTATCTGGGAATCATAGCCTATGACAAGGTACCTAGAGATTTGATTTGATGGGTTTTAGATAAAATGAGTGTCCCAAGAGGTTATATTGGCTTCATTAAAGTCATCTATGATGGAGCAGTAACGAGTGACACTATTAAAAAAAGAAGAGCGGCAACGAGTGTTAGACTACTCGTGGAGAGACAAGTGAGTTTCCAATGATAATAGGTTTACATTAGGGGTTTGCTTTAAGCCCTTATATCTTAGCACCGATTATGGACGAGTTAACTTCTCATATTCAAGAAGAGGTACCTTGTTGTATGTTGTTTGCACTTGCTGATCATATAATGTTGGTGGATGAACCGAGAGATGGTGTGAATGCGAAATTTGAAAGATAACGGGGAGCTTTAGAATTTGAGAGCCTTAAAATAAGTTGTACAAAGATGGAAAATTTGAATTGCAACTTTAGTAGGGATGTGTTGGGGGATGCAATTCTTGTGAGAATTGAATCTCAAGATATACCACAAAGGGAGTCCTTTCGATACCTTAAGCTCTATCATTAGTAACGATGGGGAAGCTAAGGAGGATGTTGAACATATGATAAGAGTCGGATGGTTGAAGTGGAGATTTGCTTTCAGAGTGCTTTGTGATGGGCGGATGATAATCTGTGTCCATACGAAGAACCACTCCTATCCATTCTCTCTCGAGTACCTTTTCAGTCACCTGATCTAGCACAACACAACCAGACGAAGAGAAGGTGACTTTGCAATTATCGTCCACAAGTTGACCAACAAAGATAAGATTAGTAGATAAATGAGGGACATAATAGGTATCAATGAGGTGGAAAGGCTGGTTGTGGCAATTGTATAGCACAATCATACTAGTGCCAGAGATAGGCATATGGTTACCATTGGCAGCTATAAAGCACCCTTTTCCGGTGTAAGTTTCTTTATGATGAAATGTAGTTTTGATAGAAGTTATGTGGTTGGATGCTCTTGAATGCATGTACCATGATGTGGGATGAACTCTAGATGAGCAAGGTAAGGAAGAGCTACTGTATAAGTTCGTGTGATTCGGAAGTCCAGTAATGAGTTGGAGGTCCTGGCTTTGAACTGTTTGTGGCCTTACCTGATACACAGTGCTAGTGGGTGGTGTTGTGTATCCGGGGTTTTACCAATGATCAACTGCAACGGGGTTGGCGAGTTCCTCGTAAAATAAAATAAAAATAAAAAAGAAAAAAGGAGAGGAAGAGCTAATGTATAGTCCCATAGTAGAGATTTCACTTTGCATAGATTCAATAATAGAACTTTCAATGGGTTCTTAATCTGCTTTGGAGTTGGGGAAGGAGATCTGGAGATAGGAACGGACACAACATCCGTAATAGCTTGGGCTTGCAGCGCTGCTGGCCTTGGATCATTCCTCCGAGGAAAACATCGAGGAGCCTTGCGTGGAGTGAAAGTCCGGGGATCCGAACCCTAGAGAAGAGAGAAGAGAGAAGGAGAGGGAGGGGGCGTGGTTGGGGATGAATATGGTGAACTTGAATTAGTGACCAATTATGCCAAATTTTTTAATTTTTATGAAACGAATAAAGTATGGAAGCGATAAACAATCACCACAGCATACACCATAACACAATGATTTATAGTGGTTCAGCCTCAATGCCTACATCCACTACCGGCTTGTGATCGTACACCGCACCGGATTTCCAGTATCTTATGCTTTTCAATAGGCTAAGCAATAACCTTTACAAAATTCTTTTCAAGGCTTAGCAATAACCTCTACGATAGACTTAGCAATAACCTCTACATATGCTTTTCAAGGCTAAGCAATAACCTTACAATATTCTTTTCTAGGCTAAGCAATAACCTTTACAACCCTAAGATTTGTCTCTAGATTGTGTGTAAAATACACTTGGAGAGATTACACTTTAAGTTCAATACAATGCCTTTAATAGGCGGATATGAAAGTGAAAATCTAATTCACACACATACACTATATGAATGAAAAGATGAATGCTCAGTGTGTTTGCATGATCATAGATGAAAATAGCGGCCGCTACGAAGTGTAGCGGCCGAGGCCGCCACGCTAAATTGAAAAAAACAGTCATCTGACCGCTACGTGAATGTAGCGGCCGCTACGCGAATGTAGCGGCCGCTACGGGCCGCTACGGCCGCTACGGGGTGAGAAAATTTTCTATTTTCCAAATTTTTTTAAAATGCATAATAAAACTTATTTTTTTTCTTCTTCTCTCCAAATAACATTTCTACACAACTCTTTTACCCTTTTATGTTTAAAAGAACACCAAAAAGCACATGATCTCGCCGAATTATAGTCAATACAAAGAGTTCTTCTCAATGATTCTTCTCTAAGTACATCCTATTAGACACTCCCTTTGGTATATGCATTTTTTTCTCTAGGTACTCTTAAGTCTTGACTTCATGACATAGTTTTTTTTTTATAAGCCTTTCATTAGTTTCTAAGTTAGCATAACTAAGCAACATGAACACATGTAAAAAAAAAAATCATCACTATTATTTTCTATTTATACAGCGATACAGGACCTCATATAGTGAGGGGACCGCTACGCCCCCTTACCTTAGTTACTTTTGCAAAAAAAATACATTTTCTCTCATTTTCCAATATTCTAGATTTTCTAGAATTTTTTCAAATTTTTTTGACTATTTTTTCAAATCGCACCGCTACACCGCTACGTAGCGCCGCTACGCTACGTATCGCCCGCTACGTAGCGTTTTGGCGGCAGGCCGCTACGCCCACCGCTACCGATATTTTCATCCTTGTGCAGATGTCCTTGATCAATTTTGAAAATGAAATCTCATAAATGTATGTTAAAGGCTTTTTAAAAAATTTTAGCTCATAAAAACATTTTTGATTGAGGCAAGAATGCTAAACCCATGTTAAAAACAACTTCTATAAGATATACCTATCTAGTCCAAGCAAGCTGTGAATTTTCAAAACCAAAACATGTGATGATCAAATTTAAAAGTGTAAGCTCAAGTATGTATGACCAAGGTGTTTAAAAGTGCAAATCACAAAAAGATATTTGATTGAAGTGAAAAGAAAAATCACATGTAATTTAAAAACCAACTTGAAAATGATATGCCTATCAATGCTAAGTAAGCTGTGTGAAACTTTGAAACCAAATACATGTGATTTGTGAGTGTTGTTAAATCCAAAATAAAGAATAGAATGAAAGTTATTTTCTTGTGATACATGTGATTTCAATGGTGATTCCAAACCATAATTCAATAAGATATACCAATTTGAGTCCAACTTGGGGTGAATCAAAGTGGAACATCCAAAACAATAAATCAATTCACAATCATATTCATGTTAAGGACACAATAAATCATAGTTAACATGCTTAAAATAGATTTACCAATAATTTTATCAAAGCATGAAAATATATGATGATGAAAGCATTGACCATCTAACCGTCCTTAGCTCATTCCCCTTTGTTTGGCCTCAAAGCACCTTAAGAGTACACCTTGGTTCCTCAATGTTGGCCTTGGGAGTGTGCTAGTATATATAGAAAAAGATGTCCAACGGCTATCTAGTCTGTTAGCTGAACTCCAACGGTCATATTCCAACAATCATGAGAATTGTAGGTCGGTTAGCCGACTGGTGACCGATAGGTCGCTGACTGACAGATTATGACAGTTTTTGACAGCCAATAAGTATGACCGAGAGATGACCGACTTGCAGGTCAGTTAACCGACAATTCCCAGGGGTTTTTGACTTGAAAATGATTTCCTAATAGGGAATTTTGGCCATGGAAGTCATGCTTGGTTTCATGTTTAAATCAATCCCAAAAGATGTTTTCCAGACATGAACCTATTAATGCCTAAGATGATTTTGAAATTCTAAGATCATAGGCATGCATGATTAAAATCAATTTATGCATCCAATGTTAAAATCCAAGACATGCATGAAACATAAGTTCTAAAAATTTTAAAACAATGCATGTGAAAATCAAGATTTCAAGTTATTCAAAATCAATGCTCACGTGAAAATTTGAATGATGCATCCATCACATTGCATCACACAAAATCCCTAACATGGAGGGAAGCAAGTGCATTCTGAGATGATATGACCGCTTCATTTGCAGTAGGATCATTCATGGCACTGAATATTTCAGGGATGCTTGCCTTTGGTGGTAGTTATCAATGCAAATGTGTCTGGCATAGTAGATATCATGAGTGGGAATCTTGGTTGACAGAGGATTGGGATTGCAGCATCAGTTCCGGGACACAAATGTCAAGATCAGGAGCTGTTTCTCCATTCATATGGGCTGCTTGAATAGATTCAAATTCCGGGTGAAAATTCATAAGAAACTGACTTATATGAGATTCTTCTTGGATGCGAAGTACATCAGACAGAGCGTGTTGTGGAGTTGAATGAAGTATCATGGAATCCCTTTCTGTCCAAAGTCTTAGAAACGCACTGTAGTATTCTTAGACCAATTTATTTCCTTCATAATCGGCGGGTTCAGTATCAAAATAAAATTTATGGGTTTTATTGACCCAATGATATAATTTTTTTAAGTGGGTCCGCATTTCAGAGGCTGATCTAAAGGAATGAAGAGACAGTCCCAACATTTGGTTCAATAGAATTCAGTACCCAAGTCACTAATTTGGAGTTATTCTGATTCAAGTAGATAATGCTTTTCTTCTGTTGGAGGAGTTAATGTCTGTCTTAAGTGGGCAGAGAGGCCATAAGAAATATTTCTTGCCATTGAGTTTGATTTGAATGAGATCACTACTTTAAACCATGGGAGGATTTTATTTATTTTAAATTTTTTTTGGGAGAAAAAAAAAGGCCTGGGTAAACAGCCAATGGGCCTTCGGAATGCCAGAAAGGAACCCAAACACTGATCCGATGAATGATCAGATGATAGGGAGGTGTAGGGCAACCACTATTGTACCTCTTTATGGATTTCAGCAATGATCAGGCAAGATTTGCAGAAACTGGGTGGTGGCCCTGAGAAATGCTCCAGAAAATCTGTAGACCAGAAAAGCCTTCCAGGGCACTCATACATTGGTAAATTTTTTTTTTTTTGAAATAATCCTCGGAAGATTCAGGGGCCTGGGCGACCCATATTGTGTGGACATCTGGTGTGCTTGGCAGCAGGTGTGGGGCCCATGTGAATCGTACACGAACTCAGCACTGTGGGGATGGTATGATGACGTAGCACAACTACTCAGGATATCCTTCCTAGGGAATGATCTTGATGCAGAGGTCCAGTGAAGCTTGTAACCAAGCTTCTAATCAACAATTGGATGGTCAGGAGATCCAAATAAAAAATGCAGAAAGAATTCTGACAAAAAATAAAAAAAAAAAAAAAAAGAAAAAAATTCTGCCAATCAACTTCTCTGTGACTGTAGAATGTGGTTAGGCAGCAGAAAGTAAGATTGCAAGTGGATCGATTAAGAGCAGGGCTCTGATACTATATTAATCTAGATGAATCACAAAGAGATGGAGAAGTGTTATTATATTCTCAAATGTGTTGAAGTTATCCACATTACAATGTGTTACATATAATACGGAGGCCTCGTTTGTTACAGTAAAGAGAGGATAAGGGATAAGATCGACTCCGTCAAGCACTTACATTAGTTGCTATTGTTGGGCCACTTGTGCTTGGGCCTGCTGATTGGCTTGTTGAGTTTGTTGGGCCTCAGACAGTGTTTTGCAGATGATCACATGAGTGAGGTCAATCTTATAGACAAAATGACCTATACTCCTGTTGGACTCATGAGGCCTGCCCCTCCCCCCACCCTCCTCATCATACTCGCTACTCTTCTGTCATTGATTTTTTGTTTCCTGCATTTAAAAGTGAGATGCTCTGATTTTTTTAAATCTTGGAAAGTTCCATCTATGATAAATCAAACTTGCTCACACCACATGCTACTCTCCCACACATCCCCTTCTCTTTTCATAACCATTTAATTACATGTGATTAAATCCAATGGTATTTTATTCTCTGATTGAGGTTATTTTAGTGGTGCCTAAACATCCACTGGTGTGTGAAATGAATAATAGCTTAGATTCATGAACGGATGGGCTGAATGTATGAGTTCTGAATAACTGAACACACTCCACTTTAGAAAGTGGGATGTATATAAAAGAATTTGGAAAACATGGAAATAGAAGGCGAAAAGTCGTGTGCTAGTTTCTTAGCAGTTAGAACTATTATCGATCATCATCATTATTATCAGCATTTGTTTGTCGTCATCATCGCAATCAACATTGTCATTATCAGCATTTGTTCATACCTAATAGTTCCTATTTAGATGGAGATGGGACTTCCTTGCACTGTAGCAGGCATTGATATGTGGAGTTTCTGTATTCTCATATCTGCTCAAGCAGTCTCTGACAAATTTTATGTTTGTCTAGGAGTTTGTGCAATGTGTGGCAAGCAAGTAATCGACACAAAGTTGTACAAGCAAAGTAATGTGTAATTGTGAATTTGTGATGGATGAGTCACTCTTATCTACATTGGCTTGGATCTGTAAGTTTAACTGTTACACATTCCCTTGACTAACAGAAGGATAGTGGCTATCCTGTTGCATACTTGAAGCTTGGTTAGGCATTGTCTAATTCAATGTAGAGAACTCGCTGATTGTGTTTACTGGTTGAACAGTTATCTTCCTATACCGGGGGACTCTCTCTCTCTCTCTCTCTCTCTCTCTCTCTCAAAGCAAATATAATAACATTAGGTTAAAGTTAATGAAGATAAGAGCCTTGCTCATTGCCTCAAAAATGATATAGTGAGTTCATGTCAATTACTCTTGTTACATATCATGAAAAGGACATTAAGGTTGGTGATTTTCCAATGCACAAACATATCCAAACATATCTCTTAAGCATCTTGCATACCCAACGGCATTTTTAATCACATGATTAAATGGTACTCGAGGCAATCTGGTCTTGGTTCAAACTATCCAAGTTTATTATTGTTGTTTGTCCACTATCTGATGATCGGTGCCCTATGGAAATATGTTCTCCCTGTATTTATAGGGTCATCTTTTAATTATCAGCTATGATGCAAATATATGGCTTGGGTACGGAGAGGACATGCCATAGACACGGCAGGGGCATACATATTTTACACATAAAAAGTGAAGTATTGGATATGATACAACATGGTACATTGCCCATTTCGAAGTATCCGTGCAAAGGGGTGGATCCATGTTCATTTGACCTCTTAATCTTTAAATCCTAATCCCAAACTTTAATCACCAAATCCTAATCAGAATCCTAAGCCCTAATACTGTAAATCCCCTAGTTCTCTTTTTCAGGATTTTCTCCTTCGACTATAATATGATGTTTGTGATTATTCTAATAATGTTTATTTGTAAATATAGGTGGTCTCATGTGACAGAGGAACTATTAGGAGCTTAAGGAAAGGATAAAAACTAAAAAGACACTTATTTTCACAAGATAATGATTTTTACTTTTTTGGGGTTCTCTAGTTTCTTGAGGAATCGAAAAGGCTTATTTATGAATTTGGTGTTAGTAGTAGGATTTCTTACAAAAACAAAAACTTGTTTAAAATAATGTATTTAACAATGAAGATTATTGGTAGTTGGCAATGTTTTTGACGCAATTGACTTTATTTTTAAATTTGATATGATAAAATAACAAAAAGGATCATCTGCAAATCTATTTAAATGCAATACTTTTTCTCCTTTTTTATTGTTAATGTGAACAAAATCTAGTAAAATAATGATTGAGATTTTCAATTGACCATTGTCCGTCCCACCCAAATGAAAATCTTGGGTCTGCCACTGTCCGTGCATCATAGATTTTCATGATATTATTTTGGACGTTTTGTGAAAAATAAAGCTGAATTTTAAGTTACCAAAGAAATTTATGATTAAAACACCACTAAAAACTAAGGCTATTAAATCAAATGCTAGGATGAACTTATGGAGCTGCATTTTTTGTCGACCCTTATCCATAAGGAGGTCTGTCCATGTATCCAACCCCTACTAATAAGAAGGCATCCAAGTAGGCTTTAAAAGCTGAACTGCATACAACAGTTGAAACTTGCTTCCCAACAGTTGAAAGAAAAAAAAAAAAAATGCTTGCAAAACCGTTAGTACGGGAAAGGATACTGCGAACATTGTGATATTGCCCTTAAAAATGTGCGATATCCTACCCCTGTTTGCTTAAAGAAAAGAGTTTTACTGCAGCTTATCTGTTCTGTTTCTCATCTTTTTCTTCCTTTTCACATTCTCCCATCAAATTTCCCAAGGTAAGGATCTAATTCTTGTTATGTGATTTTACATTTTCGAACCATAAAAAACAAAGTTTTTTTTTTTTTTTTATTAAATACCAAATAAGATTCCTTTTTTACGTCTTCAAAGGATGTGATAGGGCCCACATACCTCTTGCGATGAGTGAGATGAATGAACTGGATAATAGTAGATATTATTCTAAAGAGCTCTAGGTTAGGATTTCTACAGGAAGGAGGCATTATGTAGAGGAAACACTATTTGAATTTGGGGGAAAAGATAAATCTGTGTGATATCTTATGGACGAAGGATACCATCTAATGCGATATCCTACAATCATAGGACATCTCACGTTTTAAGGCTCATTCCAATGTGTATGCTAATCTTCCCACTTATGTAGGCTCTCTTGTGTCCTAGCACAGAAATTATACTCTCATTTGCTCTAAAAAGCTGAGGCACTAGGCTAGGCCAGGTTATGCAAAGCTGCCTGGCTGCCTTTGGATATTGTCTCAGACTAAAAATAGTAAATATGACGACTAAGCATGCTTCCAAATATCTCACTTTAAGAAAGCGGAACAATTTCATTCCTGCAATGGTAGAAACACGTTACCAAAAGCCTCTATTCTAAAAAACCTCTACCTGCTTTAGAGATTTAGAGAAATAGAGGCAAAAAGTAGTGATGCCAAACCGGAGTTTAGTTGATAAGTAAGAGAGAACATTCAGCTATCAACCAGGCATAAGTTAGTTGGTGTGGCCCACTTATGTGCATGCATGTGGGGAATTTTACTTTTAGGTGCATTTGATTTTGAAGGCCTTAATGTGGAATTGAGGTAATCTGTTATGCACTCAGCGGAGTGCCGAAATAGAGAGAGTAGGAAAACTTGTGCTTTCCCAACCAACAATGGGGGACGATTAAGCCAAGCGGACTCCACACATCAACGCAAGCAAAATGGTAGCAAAGATATTCTCAGAGAGGAAATACTTCGCCAACCCCACTTTCCCTCTATCTATAAAGGCCGAAGGGCCTGTTTGTTTGCATTAGAATAGATAGGAATTGAATGAATAAGATCTATGCCGTAAGTAGTTAAAATTGAAGACTATAGGTTAATTTTTTTTTTTTTTTAAAAAGAGCATCAAACAGCCTTTCTTTTTATGGAAATATAATCAAATTAAAATGAGAAATGAATAACCAGTCATTACCGATAGTTAATCATTTTTCATCTTTCTTTAATTCTATTTCCATAAAATAAAATGTTATTTGATGCTCAGCCTTTAAAATTCACATTTGCTCTTCATTTTTAACCGCTCATGGCATAAACCTTATGAATTCATATGTATTGTAATGCAAACAAACAGGCCATAAATAAAATTGGTGTTCAAATTGCAAGGGTAAGGAATTGTTATACTGTTCATGAATCAATTGAAGCCCCGTTCCACTGTCAGATTGATCATTGCAATAGGAGTTGAGCTTTTTGTCAAATATGAGTCTTGCCAATCACACTGATAGGATTTCAACCTCCCGTAGGATTGATCACTGTAAAGTTCTTGAATTCTCCGTAATATTTTATTTACAAGTTTTATGGGTATTATTCTGATAGCAGCCCAACTCCTATTCTATGTGAACTTTGGCAAGGACCCATATAAGAGGGGCATTTGCTTTGAGCATTTTAGATTTTTCATGGTCCTAACAAATTGCCCACCAATATCTAGCGAGTCCGAAGCCTTAAGAGGATTGGGTCTCAGTTTTAGGCTAAAAATGTCTTAAACTTGGGACGCCATCGAATTGCAGCCCCCTCCCATCTCTGAATGCATGCTAGTGGGTCCTATACTGGTAGAAGGAGCTTCCTGCAAAAAGCTTGCTCTTTGCCCGTATAGGTTTTCTACTGCTTTGAGCAACAACTCCTGCTCCTTAAGAGTCAAGTGGTAGGAATCAGCCAAATGACCCAATATACTGAAAGAAAGATGAAAGAATGAAAAGACCAGCCTTCGTTTTCTGCATTGGTTTGGAATATGTAAGCCTCTAGAGTTTGAAGCTGCATCAACAATAACAGAAGCATGTGCAGTAGCCAGTATATCTTACTTTATATTGAAAGAATGTAAAAATAAAATTGTAAATAAATAACAGAAGCCATGTGGCCCAGTTTTTGCAGCACTCAACAAATTAAACTCAGGATCATTACAAATAGTAAAACCAGTACTGTAAATCCCATCTCCAGATGGCAGGAAGAGGAAATATTATGGTAACCAATAGCATAAATTGCCCCAGTCTGGTCATCCTTTACTTTGATACTTGAGGAGCCTGAGATCAAACATGACCCACTCAATGGTTAAACTTTGGTTTGATTGCTCATCAAATACATTTCCAAAAGAGAGAAAAAAAGGCACGATCCAATGGATAATAAAGAAACAGAAGAGAAAAAAATGAAAAGAAAATTAGTTTACACTCTGCACCGCCCCCTCCCCCATCTCCCAGAGCTAGAAACCTCATACCAACAAAGAGGATAACTATAACACATACGCACAACTACAGAAATCTGCAGTCCTTTCTAGTCCTTTTGTGTCTTTCAGTTTTTTAATCCCTTTAGGAAAGAAACAGGATCAAGTTTGTTTAACTTTTGCAAAAGAAGAAACAAGATCAAGTCATTTCTAAAATCAAACGCCCAACTCACCTGAGTAGACCTTATAGGAACTCAAATCCAACTGGATCATTTGTTTTATTTTGGAGCAGGTCACAACAAACTTTTAAAAGAAAGAAAACTTGATTACAACCGCTCCCACAAGGGAGAAGGGGTATAAAAGACTTGCACCCTGAAAACAAAAGAACTACAGAAACTTCCCAGGCAATTACCCTAGTAACCCCTGCTTAGTTAAGGCATCCATGAACCCATTAACCAACTGAACTTCATGACTTAAAGACATTTAAGAAGCCAAATCCTTGATCTTATTGAAGGAAAATTGGAGCTTCCATGGCTTATTTCTAGGCTAACCCATGAAATGGCATTGAAGGAATTGCTCTCCACAATCAATCGCTGACGGAATCTCTCTCTCTCTCTCTCTCTCTCTCTCTCTCTCAGAGACACACAAACAAAGCCACTTCTGCCACTGATATTTCATTAACGGATGTCTTCAAAGGATCATCATCATCATCAAGGATTAGCGCAAAGGAAAACAATCTGGAGTCTTTATTGAAATAAGGCATTAAATACACCACAACTTCAAGCCCCTAGATATTAGGAAACCTCCTACAGGCTACAGTAGAACCAACTGTGATGTAACATTCTCATAAGCAAACTAATAACTACAACACTACCATGGATAACTATCTAATACTAGGTCTAACGAACCACTCATCCCATCACCTGATAACTAAACACCACTTACATAACATGACCCAATTGAAAAGGAAAGGCGAGTTCCATATTAATGATTTAGGACCATTCACCTATTTTTTGGGATTAGAAGCTCATCATTCTGACAAAGGTTTAATTCTAGATCAGTACAAATATGCATTGGATCTTATTGAGATGGCTGGTTTACAGAGCTCTACACCTGTGGACACACCACTTGAGATTAATGCTAAATTGTCTCAAGGGTGATCATCTTCCGGATGCCACATTATATCAGAGATTAGTCGGCAGTTTGATATATCTCACGATTACTTGCCCAGATATCTCCTATGCAGTAAATCTTGTTAGTTAGTTTATGACTCAACCTTGTCATCTACATCTAACTGTTGTCCGGAGTATTATTCGCTTTCTTCTTGGCACTCCTAATCGTGGCTCGTTGTTTCCAGTCGGCAATACTCTCTCTCTCTCTCTCTCTGATGTGGACTGGCCAGGTGTCCAGATACCAAACGTTCAACAGCCAGCTGGTGCATGTACTTGGGAGATTCCTTGATTTCTTGAAAATGTAAAAAACAGGATAAGGTGTCCAAATCTTCCATTGAAGCTGAATATCGTGTTATGTCTGCCGCTTCTGCTGAGATCGCATGGCTTCGTGGCTTGCATTATGAGCTTGGTTTACCTTAGACATCTCTAACACGTCTTTATGCTGATAATACTAGCGCCATTTGGATAACATCAAATCCTGTTTTCCATGAACGTACAAAGCATATTGAGGTTGACTATCATTTCATTCGAGATGAATATAAACATAACACTATCATTCTTCCACATATCTCTGGCCTTCCAGTGGCAGATATCTTCACCAAGAGTCTACCAAGACCACGACATCAGTTCTTGGTTGGCAAATTGTTGCTTGTTGACTCAACAACATCAATTTGAAAAGATGGGGATATAGTGGTGGGGGGGGGGGGGGGGGGGGGGTGGGGGGGTGGGTAGCAGAGTTTAAGAAGCCCAGCCCAACTCACTTGTATTATAATCCCAGCCCATTTGTATCCAGCCCAATTGTAACATATAAGGGATGTAGTCAAACTTGTACAGCTCCTTACGGTGTATGTTTAGGGATCTTTTAGATTGTAATTGCTATTTTGTAGTCCCAGCAAGGCAAGTCAATCTATATATAATGGAATGGAAAACCCCAAGTGGGATATACAGTTTTGGATCCATGTTTCTTCTCTCCTCTTTACGTGACAATTATATCTACCCGGCATATGATTTAGGGCACCAGTAGGCCACATTTTTATGATCGTTCCCATTTTTTCTTCCTTTCATAGTTTACTCATTTTTAGGCATGGATTCTCGCCACGTGCAGCATAATCACCAAAATGTCTACAGAAAAGAAAAGATATAAAGTGAAATCTCATTCCCATCATCAGGCCACGAAAGGACCTATAATATCTCTACGAAGCTAATGCAAGAGCAAAACGCTAGATTTTAGAGGATGCGATTTTGCCGTAAAATATTTAGACCAATTTGACTGATCAAATGGGGTCTCATTCACCCTACCATGGGTTTCATTATTGAGAATGGGCTAAATCATAAAGTGGGCGGTCAGGATGGGCCCAAAACAAATCCCAAAAATAATTATAAATATGCTGAGAGCATCAATTCAGGTCGGTTCTAGCCCATTTGGAACAGACCAACAAGTTATTCTAGGCCAATATGCATCAAACAGGCCTAAATATGTGGACAACAAACCAGCTGATTTTGACCCATCAAACTGGGCCCAGATTGTAATATCTCATACCACGTGGGGACTTGGGATGGGAAACAATTAGTAGAAGGGCCTAGGTGGGACCCTTAGACCTTGGCTATTTTTAAATTAGTTGTTTTAAATCCTTAAGGGATTAGAAGAGGGCACGTGAGTTAATCTTAGGATAAGAGAAGACATATACATCAACTCAACTTAGTGGCTTGCGTGAGAAGTATTTGAGCTGTTTGTGAAGGACTCTACCTTCACCCATTGTGCATGTATATAAGCAAACCATCGACCCTAGTAGTGGCATTCAAACTTCTTCTTTTCCTTTGAGAGAAAATCTGAGATAGGGTCTTGCTGGCTGGAATTCAGGGGAAGAAGAAGGCAATCAGTGGAGGGATGATTAGTGGATGTCCTACTCACGCCCTCACGTCGCAAAAGCAACGGTCATCTATCGAAGGTGAGTGGATCTTCCTAAATACCCTAGATGATTTGATCGGATGATTGATAATATGCCTTAACTATTGTGCAAGGCTATTGTGTTCAAGGATTAGATACAGACTATATTTTGAGTCATGGAGATCATGTAAATCCTATTTATCATAGGTAGATGATTACCAAGCGTTGTTTTCTTTTTAATCTTCAAGTGTTATGAATATCAGACTTGGATTTCATGGAAACAGACCTGGACGTCAACAATGGAATGGAGACTTTGGGGTTGTGGGACCCCATGGCAAATTAGATAGAAAATTTGGTCCATGGATCCTGAAGTGGACCCATGGGCGACCATGATGATACTAGACTGACAAAGATTGGGCCCCGTTTGGGCCACCATCCATGTATTTCAGATCATAGATGCATGAATGAGGAAGCAAATTCAGAATTGGTCGGCCGTGGTTGTGGGACCATTGGGCCCACCTGATCATTGATCAGTACCCCACATCTTGAAGGGGGCCTAGGAGCGACCTGGTTGGTGGTGGTCCCATGTGGAGTAGGCCCCATATGCCCCACCATCCAATAAACTCAACTTCAGGTGGCGTGAGGGCTTATCTTTGGGTTATTTCTTTATTAATAGGACTGTGGGGCCCAGAAGGACAAATTAATGTTAAATCTGAACCATGTGTATTCATGTGGGGCCCTGGGCGACCCTAGGGAGCAGACCTGATCATACCTTAGGTCAGTGGGACCTACAGCATCTCAAGCCAAGATGTTTCCGGGGTGATTTACTATTTTCTTTGTCTCTGTGTATGTAGTAGAAGTCTGAAAGGAGTCTGTAATTGGAGACAGCCTTGGACTTTGGGTACCACTACAATTTATCCTTATGCTTAGATAAGTTGAGGTTTTATGAGGATTATGATAATTTTTATGGATTGTTTTAGTTGTTGATATTGTGTACTGTCTTGTTTATAATTAAGTGGGCCACCCTACACTTATCACTACCAGTCATGACTAGAGGTGGGGCAGCGACATGAAAATTGTGCAGGGGCTGGCCCACACTGTTGATTTGTGCAGGTTATGGATATTTAATTGAATTCTGGTTATTGTAACGTTATGACATGTCTAGAAAGGTGAACATGGTAATGAAATGTTGTACACTGGATCCTATATGTGGATGTTGGACTTGGTGTCCGGATAATTTACGGATAATTTATGGATTTGGGCTATGGTGGTTGTTGTGTTGGCAAGTCCTTGGTGGACGCGGTTATTGAGTTAATGCCTGAAGGGGCATGTGAACATGTACGATCAGCCTTGGTGGCGTAGTAATGTGCATGGGGCACGAAAATGTAAATGGATAGACATTAAATTGTACTTAACTTGTTAATTTAGAATTGTGCGTTTTATTTGATGTTATGTTCTATGCTGTATGGGTAATTAGGAAAATTCATTCAGGTAATCATGTTGTGGGAGGGCCAGAGCAGAACGACATTCGGTCCGTAGACTTCGGCATGCGTGGCTGACGAGAGAGAGAGCTGGAAAATTCAAATAGTTGATAGAGGGATTAGCCCTTCTTATTCAACGTTTTAGGACATCATTGATTTGAGTCAGAACATGAGAATTTTACTTATTCAGTGATTATTGATGTTATTTGACTTTTATAAGTTAATTGAAATTACAGTTTGATCTAAATGCCTAATCCCTTGTGGAAGTTATTTGATGAATGTGTGGTGAATGTTGCCAAATAATCATGATCCGGAATCCGACAGGGCCTCGGACTTTGGGTCGTGACACAAATCTAACCCAGCTCAAAGACAATAGTTAAAAGCTTAGTCGTCCAGACTTGTGAACCAAATGGAAATATGAAGTGAGTCCCATAGGATCCCACACCGGACAGTCTTCCAAATGTAAAGACAGGAGTAACCCACATGGGTCAACTCAACCTATTGGGTCAGTCCAAACCCAAAACAGCAGGCCCAAATGACTTAGTCATTGGACAACTTATGTACAACTAGCTTCATTGTAATCTTTAGATTAGTTTCCTTAATATCTGTAGATTAGTTTCCTTACTATCACCCTAATCAAGGGATATACTAACTGTAAATGTACATAGCAGTATATATAAGACAAGTCGATGCTATCATTTTGATCATCGAATCCATTCCTTAATACCGTCATCTTCTTGTAGCTTCTGTAAGATGGTATTAGAGCCTAGATAGCTTTTTTGGTCAATCAGGTTCTAGAAGACTCTTCTCCAGCCATCATCTGTCTACGCAAGAGAACTATTCAAGAGTTTGTGGGATTTTCTACATCAGCAGGTTCCAGACACAGGTTCGGCAGTGTCAAAATCCGCTGTGATCTAATGTGGCCCACCTGGGGTCATTTCAGTCTTGACAGCCTACATACTCTGGGTCGTCTGCTTACTTTGGGATTTCTGAACATTTTTTCAAGATTTTTACTACATCAGAGGTACGCCATTGGATCTGATTTGTAGTTTTCAGTTTTTTGGTACTGATTTTCATCAACTTCATTGAAATACCTGGATTTCCATTTTTTTTTAGTAACACCTACTCTAGGAGGATCGAAATTAGCCTGTTAACATTATTTCAAGGGTTGATTAACTGTTGATCACTTTCTGGGGCCCACGCTACCTATTTTCTCCCCTCCAGAGAGGTCGCCCAGCCTGTTTTTGGCTTTTTTGTTCAGATTTGAACCTGTGTATTCAGATCTGCATCATCTGAAATCAGATCTACACATTCTAAGAGTTATTTAGGACCTTCTTTCTTTTTTCAAATGTCTTCTGATCGTGCTACTGGGATTACTTGTGAGAGTCTGTGATGAGATGAGAGGAAGAAGACAACAGTGCTGGGAGAAACTCAATGATCAATTGATCATCGATAGTTCTGTTTTATAATCAATAGTTGCCTTAATCAAGGTACTAAATATGTTAAGATTACAATCTTAGAATAAAATGAAAGAATGAAAGAATCAATCCTAATTAATCTTAATCTATACAAGGAAATAACAAAGAGAGAAATCAGCTAACTAATGAGAGAAATCAGCTACACATAGATTTGATCTGTAATGGGCCTGGGCCCTTGTTGGGCTGGGCCTATCTTTTACACTCCCCTTCAAATTGATGTGGTAAGGCAGAAAACATCAATTTGCTAGTGAGATCATGATGACGCGTTTTGGGGAGAGCTTTTGTGAAGATATCTGCTAATTGGTTAAGAGTAGAGACATGAGGCAGAGTGATCTTCTCAGTAACAACATGCTGACGAATGAAGTGACAATCAATCTCAATGTGCTTCGTTCGTTCATGAAAGACTGGATTGTTGGCAATTCTGGTAGCACTTGTGTTGTCCCCATGAAGAGGGGTAGAACTACCAACAATGACACCAAATTCACAGAGAAGACGGCGTAGCCAGATGATTTCAGCGCTAGCAGACGATATCGCCCGATATTCAGCTTCAGCAGAAGACTTGGAAACAGTGGTTTGCTTCTTGCATTTCCACGATATCAGAGAGTCCCCAAGAAACATACACCAGCCAGTGGTAGAGCGCCTAGAATCTGGGCAACCGGCCCAATCAGCATCCGCATAAGCTGATAAGTGCAGAGAGGCGCCCGAAGAGTAAAAGAGACCATGATTAAGGATGCCTTTGACATAGCGGAGTATGCGCAAAGCAGCAGCAAGATGGGGTTTGTGAGGATTGCTCACAAACTGGCTAACCGTATGAACAGCATGAGAGATATCCGGCCTAGTCATAGTTAAGTAGAGCAAACTACCAACTATCCGCCGGAAAAAAGAGGGATCATCCAAGGGAAGGCCATTATCCGCTCTGATCTTACAGTTCAACTCCATAGGTGTACCAAAAGTGTGAGCATCATCGAGTCTTGCTGAAGTGATTAGATCTGAAGCATATTTCCGCTGATGAACCCGAATGCCAGATTTGCTACGCAAGAACTCCAGACCCAGAAAGTAGGTGAGAGGACCAAGATCCTTCATTCTGAAGTGGCGAGTGAGATGATGTTTGAGTTCCGTAATGCTAGTACTATCATTGCCACTGATAATCATATCATCAACATAGACTAACAGGAAAGTGTAGCCCTTCGATGTCCATCTCAGAAATAGTGAGCTATCCAAATGACTCTGACGAAATCCTGCTTGAAGAATTGCCGCCCGAAACTTATCGAACCAAGCCCTGGGAGCCTGCTTAAGTCCATACAAAGATTTCCGCAACTTACAAACATGCTTAGGAGGACAGGCATATCCTGGAGGAGGCTTTAAGTAAACAGTTTCTCGCAAATCCCCATGGAGAAAGGCATTTTTGACATCCATTTGCCATAGAGGCCAGTTGCGGGCTGCAGCAACACAGAAGAGAGTACGGACTGTGGTCATTTTAGCCACTGGGGCAAATGTCTCCTCATAATCAATTCCATTCTCCTGTTTATATCCCTGCGCAACCAATCGGGCTTTTTAGCGATCAAGACTCCCATCGGAGTGAACTTTGATGGAGTAGATCCATTTACTGCCAATCACAGAGGCTCCTTCAGGAGCCGGTACCAAGTCCCATGTCTGATTTGCTTCGAGAGCGAGCAATTCCTCATTCATAGCATCCTGCCAGTAAGCAATCTTCGAGGCCTGTGAATATGAAGTGGGTATGGGAGCACTATCTAAGGATGAAAAGAGAGCAGGAAAGCCATAGCGGTTAAGGGCAATGGAAAGACGATTAGATCGTCGCAGAGAGGATATTATTAGAAGAAACATGATTACCTGTAGGAGCAGTAGGCTGCACTGAGAGATGATCAGGAAAGGGAGGCACCATAGGAGGAACCTTGTTACGCCGGACATAGACTTTGATAGCAGGGGAGGTAGGAGCAGATTTCGGGAATTGTGGCAAATAGGACACGGCAATAGGATGATGATCTAAACGCAATGAAAAGAAAGGAATTTGTTCCAGGAAAATCACGTTTCGAGAGATACGCATGCGTTTTTCAAACCGGTCATAACACAAGAACCCTTTGTGTTCAGAACTGTAGCCAAGAAAGATGCATTTGGCAGCCTGTGGAGATAGCTTAGTGCGTTCAGGCGGTGGAAGATGAACAAAACACAGACAACCAAACACACGTAAGTGAGAGTATGAGGGAGGATGTCCAAAGAGAACTCCGTAAGGAGTAGTCTTGCCTAGAACAGTACTAGGAAGACGATTGAGCAAATACACCGCAGTCTGGGCAGCATCACACCAAAATTCAGGAGGAACTAAGGATGCCAATAAAAGGATGCGAACGGTTTCAAGAATATGTCTGTTCTTTCTTTCCGCAACTCCATTCTGCTGCGGAGTGTGCGGACAAGATTTTTGATGAAGAATTCCTTTATCAGAGAGGAAAGCAGAGAATTCATGAGACATGTATTCTCCGCCAGAATCGGATCTAAGGATCTTGATATCTTTCTGAAATTGGGTGTGGACCATGTTATGGAATCTTTTAAAAATAGAAAACACTTCAGATTTTAAACGCATGAAATAAATCCAAGTATATCGGGAATGATTATCAATAAATGTCACATAGTACTTGAATCCTGCCCTACTCAAGGTAGGAGCAATGCCCCAAACATCAGTGTGAATGATGTCAAAAGATTCTAATGCACGAGAATTATGAACAGAAAATGGCAAAATATGACTCTTACTTAAACAACAAGCTTCACATTTTGATTGAGATAAAGAAGACATCATTTTATTATCAATTGTAGAGTCCAAACAACCAAGTTTAAACAAAGAAATTAAATAGGCATTGTTCACATGACCAAGACGTTTATGCCAAACCGTCCACAAGGTTTTGAAATTATTAGAAGAAGAAGCAAAGAGGAATGATGTCCAATGTCCAGCAGAAACAGGCGCCCATGTTTACTCCCCGTCGCGATCACCTTCCCAGTTTGTCGCCCCTGTATGACACAACCAGAGGAAGAAAAGTGAACAAGATAGCCATCATCAATAAGTTGTCCTACAGAAAGTAAATTGGCTGATAATTTTGTTACAAAGTAGACATTGGAAAGGGTGATGGACTGGCCAGTGACACTAGATAAAGTAATGGTACCAACTCCAGAAATGAGTAGTTGATCACCATTAGCAGTGGTAGTTTTTTCTTTTCCAAGATAAGGGTGGGAATCTGTAAAGCTATGTTCTACAGAGGTCATGTGATTTGAGGCTCCTGAATCTAAAAACCATGTGGAAGTGGTGATAGAAGAAGAAAGAGATGCAGAAGAATGAAAGGCAGGAGATGCTATATGAGAATGAGGTTGATACCGACCACCAGAGAAGCCCATAGACGCATATGCAGAGGTGACTGTGTTCTGAATTAGTTCTTGAATCTGAGCAGGAGTCATAGATATAGCCCCGGAGGAAGTGCTGCCCGTATCTGATATGGGGGCTTGAGCTTGAAATGCGGAGGGAACATTCTGTCTTGGCATATTTGAGGGAGGCTTCTTAGGCTGTGTCTCATTCCGTCGCTGTAGGCTTCGACGGTCATCAATCACATGACCGGTCCGTTTGCAATATCTGCAAACCAATTTCTTGCGACAATTTTTAGCAATATGTCCGAAGCCTTTGCATTCATAACATTGAGTTGGCTTTGGAGTGGCCAAAAGAGCCGAGTCAGCAGGAAGAGGTGCAAGAAAGGCTTTAGGTACTTCGGGTGCTTCCAGAATATTGCGCTGTGAAGTGAGACGAAGTTCTTCGCGAAGTACTTCTTGAAAGCAAGTATCAAGATTAGCAGTATTCTCCCTATTCATGAGGGCAGACTGGACAGATTCAAATTCAGGACGTAAATTCATAAGAAACTGGCTGATATGAGTTTCTTCTTGTAACTTGAGAGCTTCAGACAGAAATCCAGCAGAGACCGTTTGGATTAACATGGAATCCCTTTCAGTCCACAAGGTGAGAAAACCATTAAAGTATTCCTGCACAGTTTTATCTCCTTGACTGTATCTAGCAATTTCACTATCTAGATGAAATTTTCGGGCTTTATTGGTTTGATGGTAGACTTTCTTCAGATGAGCCCACATATCAACTGCTGTGGTGTAGGCTTGAAGAGCCACAGCAAGAGAAGGATCAATAGAGTTAAGGATCCAAGTGACGACTTTCGCATTCTCTTTGGACCAAGTGGTTAGGCCTTTTGAGTCGACAGTACTTGTAATCTGAGGCTTGGTTATCGATCCATCAAGATAACCAAAAAGGCCTTGTCCTTCGACAAAGTTCCGTAAGTGGAAGGACCAGGACATATAATTTTGCCCATTAAATTTAATTGGGATAACATCATACTTGTCCATTGCAGAGAAAAGTAGAGAAAAGACAGCAGAGCACCCAAATCAGCAGTAAAGGGATGAGATCAGCCCTTAGATCTGAAGAACCAATCAATATGCAAGAAGCAGAACAAGATTGATTGGATATAAATGGCTAATCCAGCAGTAAACAGTCCTTATTAGTGCACTAACGGTACAGATTTCCACCAACAGTATGAATCAGCAACAATGAGCACTCATCATAAATATTCACAGTAGCAAAACGAATCAGATTTAGAGATAATTATGTGGATTAAACCCCAAAACAGTGCAGAAAAGCCTCTGAAACAGTACACAAATCAGTGCACAAAAAAAAAAGACCCAAAACAGTGCCAGACGACCTCACTTTCTGAGGTTAGATCTGTGTGTGGGACTCACAGAATGATCTAAACACAGATCAAGGATGAGCGTCTTGAAGAAGATCAATTGTACTTCCTCCAGTCCAAGTTTGATGAGCAACGGGTACAGATCCACAAATCTGGACGGTTTGGATGAAAACTATCTGACACTTGAATATTGAAATCGATGGATGAAGAGAAGCTTGGAACCAACCTTTAATGGTGAAGAAAAAATCCAGAAAAATCCTTAAAAAGATCCCTGAGGCCTGTCGATCAAGACTGTGTGAACTGTTGGTGGACCACTGTTTGATCAGTGGTGGGCCACTTTTGATCAGAGAGCAATCGACAGTGAAGAAGAAGCTTTTCGCCAGAAAGGATTGATCAAGATTGATCAATCAGAGGATACTTCAATGCAAGAATTGAATATAATCAAGAAGAGGCTCTGATACCATGTGAGAGTCTGTGATGAGATGAGAGGAAGAAGACAACAGTGCTGGGAGAAACTCAATGATCAATTGATCATCGATAGTTCTGTTTTATAATCAATAGTTGCCTTAATCAAGGTACTAAATATGTTAAGATTACAATCTTAGAATAAAATGAAAGAATGAAAGAATCAATCCTAATTAATCTTAATCTATACAAGGAAATAACAAAGAGAGAAATCAGCTAACTAATGAGAGAAATCAGCTACACATAGATTTGATCTGTAATGGGCCTGGGCCCTTGTTGGGCTGGGCCTATCTTTTACATTACTGTCATTCTTGATGGGACCAATTATGCATCCTTGCCACCTCCACCTCCGCCGCCGCCGCCGCCTCCACCACCAATCTTCAAAGTCTACATTGTCGCCAGAAAGGAGACTCTCCTGTACCTATGCCTGGATCAATTGTTCCCGATGCAAGTGTTCCTCCCAATAGATGGTATCCGGTTCGCACCAGAAAACCTATCTCTCGTTTTGGCTTTATTTGCACAGATCAGCTATCTTCTTCCTATAAGTCTTTTCTTACAGCCATACATTCCATCTCTGAACCACAGTCATACAAAGAAGCCATTACCACCCCAGAATGGAGATCTACCATAGAGGAAGAACTCACTGCACTTCAGAAAACAAATACATCGGAACTTGTTCCTTCACCTCCCGACAAAAATATTACTGGGTGTAAATGAGTCTTTAAGATTAAGACCAAGTCTGATGGCTCTATCGATAGGTATAAAGCTCGCCTAGTTACAAAGGGATATAACCGGGAATATGGCATCAATTATGAAGAAACATTTGCTCCAATAGCCAAGATGACTACTGTTAGAACATTCATTTCAGTAGCAGCCGTTAGACAATGGCCTCTGTATCAACTTGATGTCAAAAATGCATTCTTAAATGGATTTCTTCATGAAGAAATTTATATGACTGCTCCACCTGGTCTTACTCGTCCACCACATCATGTCTGCAGACTTAAACGAGCACTTTACGGTCTTAAACAAGCTCCCCATGCTTGGTTTGATCGTTTCAACTCTGCTGTTATTAACATTGGTTACCATCAAAGTGCTCATGATTCTGCCTTATTCACAAGCTATTCAGAAAAAGGTTGTGTTTTCCTTTTACTCTATGTGGATGATATGATAATTTCCGGTGATGATAGTATGGGTATTGTCTCTCTTAAAGAATTTTTACTTCAGCAGTTTGAAATGAAGGATCTGGGTCATCTCAGATATTTTTTAGGGATTGAAGTTGCCTATTCTCCAGCTGGATATCTTCTCTCTCAAACCAAGTACTATAATGATGTTATTCAACGAGCAGGTCTAACTGATATTAAATTTGTTTCCACTCCAATGGAGCACAGTTGCAAACTCCAGACTACAGAAGGTGTTCCTCTTGTGGATGCTACTCGCTATCGTGAGATAGTTCGCAGTTTGGTATACCTGACCACAACCAGGCCTGACATTGCTCACTCAGTTCATATTGTTAGTCAGTTTGTTGCTCATCCAACATATATTCATTGGGCTGCTGTTCTTCAGATTCTATGCTACTTACAAGGGACTACGAACAAAGCCCTCCTTATGTCCTCCCGTTCCAATCTTCACTTGCATGGTTTTACTGATTCTGATTGGGCTGGAGATGTGAATGATAGGCACTTGACAACTTGCTTTGCTATCTTCCTTGGTTCTTCGTTGATTTCCTGGAAAAGCAAGAAACAAGAAGTGGTTTCTAGATATTCATCAGAATTTGAATATCGAGCTATTGGACACACCACTACTGGGATCATCTGGCTTCTATGGTTACTTGAAGATAGGAGTTCCTATTACCACATCCACACCCCTTTATACTGATAGTGAAAGTGCTAGGAAATTAGCCTTCAATGAGGTGTTTCATGAACGAACAAAATATGTTCAAGTTGATTGTCACTTCACTCACCAATATGTTTGAGATGGCACCATCAAGCTCTCTTTCATCCCTTCTACTGATCAAATTGCAGATTTCTTCACCAAAACTCAGACATCATCACAGTTCCAAAATTTGGTTCACAAGCTCTCGATGCTCACATTCTCTCATCCAACGCTTGAGGGGGGGTTTAAAGACAGGAGTAACCCACATGGGTCAACTCAACTTATTGGGTCAGTCCAAACCCAAAACAACAGGCCCAAATGACTTAGTCATTGGACAACTTATGTACAGCTAGCTTCATTGGAATCTTTAGATTAGTTTCCTTAATATCTGTAGATTAGTTTCCTGAATATCACCCTAATCAAGGGATATACTAACTGTAAATGTACACAGCAGTATATATAAGACAAGTCAATGCTATCATTTTGATCATCGAAACCATTCCTCAATACTATCATCTTCTTGTAGCTTCTGTAAGACCAAATACCTGAGACCTCAAGGAAGTGCAACAATATACTTGTTTTTCTCGTTCATTTCTTTTTGGGTTTTTTTTAGCTGTTGTTATTCCTTTTTTATACCTATTAGGATTCTAAAGATGAGCATTTTAATTGTTTTAATGAAAGATTTTACAAGGATAACAAGTGGAGCCCACAAGCCCTAGAATATCTCACATCCCAGGTCATCCCTAGCAACCTCTAGACTTTCACTTTGATTATTTTGCTCGTTTAAAGACTTGTTTCCCTATTAAGGTGTAATAGGAATCTCTTAATCTAGATTTTTATTACAGATGTATGGATGAGAATAAGTAAGGTTTAAATAAAGTTGCAATTTACATGCACCTTTCTCGCTTTTTCTCCCTTGGTTTGAATATTCTCCCAACGAATCGAGAAGACATAACAGTGGATTGGAACTAATCATTAAGCATTTCTCCTTGATTTATGTTTGATTTATTATTGATTGAAGATTGGGGTTCTTGGATTCGCAAACGATCAGATTTGGCTTCTTCACTTAGAAGCCAGAAAGGTGAAGGACATTGAAGTTTGGGCCAGATGGTCACCTCATCTAGATTCGAAGGCTTTGATACCTACATGCATTCTAATTTCAAAAGAGATGTCGATGTTGCAAGTTTCACAAGTTTTTGTGGGTCCACATGTGCGTTGCATGTGTGTGCATGATTGTGCTCCTTTTTTTGTTATTCTCATTTCAGAAAAGATATTGTTGCTTTGATCTAGTCCAGCAAAAACTACTTCACTTGCATGGTGAAAGCACAATGAAGAGCTGTCCGATAAAATCTAAATTTTCGTCCTTTCTTGTTAAGTGTTGTGCATATTGCTCTAGATATTTCTAATTTTTCTTTTCAAGGATTTAACATTTTTCCATCAATGGTTTTCCATGAACTATAACAACATCATTTCATACTTATGCTTCATCTTTTCAAGAGAAATGGTAACCTAACTAGAATGCTGACATGACTAAATTCTAATAGTGGCCTGGGCCCATAGTAAATCAGCTGTCAAGAGTTTCTCTAGTGGCTATCTCTCCCTTTAAACATCAAACAACACAACAGAACAAAATCAGAAATCACAAAATTTAGTAAAACCACCAGTATCCATCTTATGGCTCGTAAAACTTAATAATTTAACTGCTGATCATTAAAAAAAAAAAAAAAGAAAAAAAGGAAAAACACCTTACTTCAACAGAATCAAGCATAAGACAAATTAAAAATAAACATAATAAATCACATATAATAACCCAAAAGTGGAAAAGGACTGCATATACTCACAGTTGTAATCAGTCCATCCTATTACTTGATTTTCAAGGTCATAAACAACAAGCTTATTCGATAACACTAGATCTGCACGGACAACAAAAAAAATAATATGAGATCATGAAGAGTATAATTTCTATAGTTGTTTTTATAATATTTTCAAGTTAGTTAAGGACTAGGTCATCAAAATCTAGAAAATCTATATATAGTACTTACCATACTGCCATGTAAAACATCAAACTAAAATCATTACTCAAGTTCAAAACCATTGTGAAAAAAAGGAGTAAGATTACATGTCGGTCACAAAGTACAACATTTCAAACATACAATTAAACCCCTGATCTAGACCATTGAATTATTCGTTCTTTTGATGATTATATATATATATATATATATATATATATATATATAGGGAGATGCTCCTATGAGAGCATCTCTCACCTTACTATGAGAGATAAGGTGGGGGCCCTCACATCCATATCCAATGCCAGGACCTTAAATGTGAGGCCCCCCACCTTATCTCTCATAATATGGTGAGAGCATCTATCATAGGAGCATCTCCCATGTGTGTGTGTGGGGCCAGCTCTTCTAAGCTAAAACTTAGGATAAGGTAAGCTGAAGTAAGCTTAATTGTGTTATGGGGCCCACCTAGGGACCCACATGGGGATGGGGGTGAGGGGATTTCAAGGACTCCCTGGGACCCTCCTTCCTGAAAAAAATCAACTCCAACCGTGGTTTCTATCATCTCCATAAGTTTAATGGTCAACGGTCCATCGGATTGGTACACAGTTAATCCAACGGTTTAGTAAATTTGGATCTGACCAAAAGTTGGTGGGCATGTGCAATTTAGGGGGGTCGCGTGTTTGGTTCATTTGGATGGACCAAGGATGGCCCCAGAAGCGTTAACTTATGGAATCTTATCCTAAGCTTAAGCTTAGGAGAGCCTATATATAGAGGTAGATAGTATATGTTATATACATTGAAATGACATGGATTTGGTCATATTGCTTTGGCCTAATAATGAATACAATAAGGCAATCTTGTAACATAATGAAAACAGTCTAAAACAGGTTAAATTGTTACTCCTTACTGACATTAATTACAGGGATAACAAAAGCTTAATACAAACTACTTTGAATATGGAATATGTAGGTATTGTCCCCTTTTGAATTTAATATAATAAGAGGCCAATTAAACAAAATAAAGTTAGGTAATCCTCAATGCATGACTACTATTTACATGTGTTCTCACTTTAATGAAAACCGTAAGTTGTTCTAATTGAATAATATATATTTTGAATGATAGTTTTTGTTACCGAGAAGCTTAACAATACAAGATAAATATACTGATAAGCTTACAACCAAGGGCGAGAGGCGGAAGAAAACCGATAGGCTATGGTAAACTCCATTCGATCAATTGAGGCTCCCCCTTGATGGAGTGTGCTTTCAAACCACCTGTGGTTTCTTTCCTTCCAAATTATCCAGATCACTGCCATAAAGGAGGAGCTCTACATGATCTTGGCTCTCAATGAACCCACTCCCATTCTCCATGCCTTGAAGAGATCCACAGGAGAGTAAGATGGCAACCAACCACACTCAAACCAACCAGGAACTGCTCTACACATCTCTTTCCCCTTGACAATTAAGGAGATGGTCCACTGTTTCCTCCACTGCTAAACACATAGAGAAAACAAATACTACTTATTGCTGACTAATGTTATCCATTGTGAGAATGCTTCCTCCAAGACCCAACCAGCCAAAAGCAACAACCATTGGATTGGCCTTTGTCTCCCAAATCCTAAACAACGTCCTAACTGAATGAGACCCACTTAATAGCATTGAGAAGAAAGCCATAGAGAATAAACCATCCTTAGTAGGAGTCCAAAGTCCAAGCCCTCCTATCCTAATGCGGGACTACTTGAAACAGATTTAACAACCTCAGACCCTATAAAACGGTGAAAGGAATGTGGGACTACTTGAAACAGATTTATCAACATGATAACTCGGCCCGATGGTTTCACTTGGAACATGAGCTTTCTCATTTTACTCAGGGGACCATGCCCATTCAGGAGTATTATTCTCATTTCATTCGTTTATGGATGGATTATACTGAGATTATTTATTCCAGTCTACCCTACGCTTCAATTGCAGTACTTCAAAGCATTCATTCCACTAGTTAGCAAGATCAATTCTTGGTGAAACTCAGATCTGAATTTGAACAAGTACGTTCAAATCTGATGAACCGGGTGCCTCCTCCATCTATTGATAATTGCTTAGGAGAGCACCTTCATGAAGAAAAACATTTTGCAACCCAGGCTGCTCTTCAACACGCAATTTCCACCGGTCCAATGACTGCTACCTATGTTGCACGACCCAAACAACAGAACAGAGATATGACCAAAGTACAGTGTTATTATTGTCAGAAGTTTGGACATGTAGCCACTCAATGTACTCAGAAGTTCTGCACTTACTGCAAATGCAAAGGTCATGTCCTTCAGAAATGTTGGTGACGTCTCTAGGGTCCATCCCAAAAAGCTCACATGGCAACTTTAGATGATTCCTCTTCTGTTAACATAGTGACGCCTGTAATGCCTAATGCCAATGCAATGATGCCTGCCATACCTGCTTCCTCCTCTTCATCTCTTACCCCATAAATGGTCCAGTAAATGATAGTAAATGCTTTCTCCGCACTTGGTCTCTCAGGTAACACCAAAAAATCAGCCACCACATGGTATTTGGATTCGAGGGAAACAATTTTCTAAACTCAAAATCTCAAACCCTATGATGGAAATCTCCAAATCAACATTGCATATGGTGGTAGTATACCCATCACTGCCATCGGCGAAATCTCTCACCCATTACCTTTGAATCATGTGCTTCTTTCTCCACAATTATCTACAAATTGATTATCTGTTGGACAACCAGTTGACCATTATTGTTATGTCTCCTTTTCTCATTCCGGTTGTGTTGTGCAGTATTAAGCATCAGGGAAGGTGATATCAAAGGGACCTAAGCATGGACGTCTTTTCCCGTTGCAGTTGTTTACACAAGATAGGCATTTAGTTGCTTCTGCTTTATTTTCATATTCTAGTTTTAATAAATGTCAGATGTGGCATAATAGATTAGGCCATCCTAATTCACGAACTTTGCTTTCTTTATTTAAATCTGGTTTGCTACTTGACAATATAGTTTTTCTTCAAGATGTTTCCTTTAATTGTTCTAGTTGTAAAATGGGCAAAAGCAAGACTTTTCCTTTACCCCTTCATGCATCCTTAGGATTGAAGTGCTTTGATCTTGTACACAGTGATGTATGGGGAATAGCACCTGTGACATAGCATTCTCATTTTAAGTATTTTGTCACATTTATAGATGATTATAGTCGATTTACATTTTATTTTTGACATTCCAAATCTGAAGTGTTTACTACTTTTAAAATTTTTCTGGCATATGTTGAGAATCAATTTTCCACTTCCATTAAAACACTTCGCACGGATTCTAGGGGTAAATATATATCAAATGATTTTCAGAATTTCTTACAACACAAAGGGATAATTTCTCAAAAAATAAGTCCTTCTACACCTCAACAAAATGGGGTGTCTGAGAGGAAAAATAGACATCTCCTGGACATTGTTCGTTCACTACTCCTAGAGTCGATTCCTGCAAATTTTGGCCCGAGTCTCTCTCCACAGCTGTTCATGTTATGAATAGACTACCTTCACCTAGAATTCAAAATGAAACACCTTATTTTCATTTGTTTCAATAGCCTCCCACGTATTCTCATCTACATACTTTTGTGTGTATATGTTTTGTTCTTCTACCTTCGGCAGAACGAACAAAACTCTCTGCCCAGTCCTCCAAGTGCGTATTTTTAGGTTATGCAAATGACCAAAAAGGCTTCTTATGTTATGATCCCAAAGTGAATCGCATCAGGGTTTCTCACAATGTGGTGTTTTTTGAAAATCAATAATTTTTCCAATATCATCATGATAATGATCAATTTCCTTTGATTTCATTGGTTCCTAACTTTGATGAGAATCCGATTTCTCCTGTGGATAATACTAAGCCTATTTGTGTGTATGAAAGACGTAGACAGGAAATACTACTGTGCCTAAGCCTCTCAACAATATCATTTCCCCAACCCCTGATCCTGCTCCTGCACTGAATATATCTCAGTCTGTTCAACTTTGCCGCTCTTCTCGCATTTCTCGGCCTCCTGATAGGTTTGGTTTCACCCACGCATCATTACTCACTATTCTTTCGTCTGTTCAAATACCTAATCATTTTTCCTAGGCAGTGCAACATGAGTGTTGGTGTAAGGCTATACAGGAAGAACTTGAGGCATAGAAAGAACTAATACATGGGATATTATTCACTATCCTCCATCAATCAAACCCATTGGATGTAAATGGGTTTACTCTATCAAGTTGAATCCTGATAGGACCTTGGCTCGTTACAAAGCTCATTTAGTGGCTCTCGGCAACCGGCAAGAATATGACATTGATTACGATGAGACATTTCCTTCAGCTACCAAAATGACAACAGTACGAGTCATCCTGGCTATTGCAGCTTCTCGGTCATGGCCCCTCTATCAAATGGACTGAAAAATGCTTTCCTCCATGGAGATCTTAAAGAAGAGGTTTACATGCGCCTCCCTCCGGGATATAAGTCTACCTCCAAAATTGAAGTGGCTAGGCTTTGTCGATCCTTATATGGTCTCAAACAAGCACCCAGGGCTTGGTTTGAGAAGTTTCGATCTATTATGCTTCATCATGGCTTTGCTCAGATTCCTTATGATCCATCGTTGTTCATAAATATTACTCCTCAAGGTACTACATTACTTCAATTTGCATTCCATATGAAGGATCTTGGCCCATTAACATATTTCTTGGGTCTTGAGGTACAACAATCCCGAAAAGGGACTCTTTTTGCATCAACATAAGTATGCTACTAATCTCATTGAACTTACTGGGGTGCATGAAGCCACACCCGTGGACCTTCCACTAGAGGTCAATTTGAATCTTCAAAAAGATGATGGCGATCTCCTCTCTGACCCAATATCTTATAGACGCTTAGTCGGAAGTCTTGTCTACCTGACTATCACTAGGCTAGACATCTCTTATGCAGTAAATGTTGTTGGTCAATTCATGACGACACCACGCCATCACAATCTGGTGGCTGTCAAACGGATTATACAATACATTCTTGGTTCTCCGACACGAGGATTGTTTTTTTCCAATCGGCACACCACTTACACTTGATGCTTATTCTGATGCCGACTAGGACGGATGTCAGGATAGTCGTAGATCCACCACGGGCTGGTGTGTGTATTGGGGAGAATCACTCACTCCTTGGAAATGCAAAATGTAAGAAAGGGTCTCAAAATCTTCCACTGAATTTGAATATCGTGCTATGTGCTCTGCCTGTTCCTAGATTCTTTGGCTTCATGGTTTACTTACAGATTTTGGTTTTCCTCAAACCTCAGCTACCCCTCTTCATGCTAACAATACCAGTGCCATACGTCTCACTGAGAACCCGGTTTTTCATGAGCGTACAAAATATATTGAGGGGGATTATCACTTTATCCGGGATGAATATGATCGCGACGTCATTAGTCTCCCACAAGTTTCGAGTGAACTCCAACTTGTAGACATCTTCATAAAAGGGTTAACTATGCCCCGCCATGAGTTCCTGGTTCGCAAATTGCTACTGTTTGACTAGTATCAATTTGAGGGGGGTGTTAACACCAGCTGGCCCACAAAACCCACCAGGCCCATTCCATGTACAAATTGACCCATCAAGTGGGATAATTTAGGTTGACTAATCTTACTGTAATATATCCTCTTTCCATGATCATAGCCTTGTAATATATTTACTTTCCATATACATAGATTGTATTAGGTTGTAATTGCCCTGATTAAGGCTGAAAGAGATTATAAAATGGAGCAAGGATTGGCCAAAGGATCCATCCAAGTTTTCCATAAGTTTCTGTTGTCTCTTCATGGTTGTGTCAGTTCCTATATAAATTGTTGCTAAAGTTCTAAAAAAACACAAGTTTATGGTGCATGAAGGAAAGGGAAAAGGAAGATAGGGAGATTAGAAGCTCCATAGATCTACAAATAAATGTTCTAGACAAAATTTTGGCATTTTCTTCTCTCAGCAATGATGAAGTCTATGGAAAGACACGATTTATTTCTAAGTATCTTACAAGTTTACATTTCAAGTTTCAATTAAATTGGCTTTGCGTCCAATAGATCTGAGTCCAAGTCCATTCACTACTCTTCAATGATGGTTCAAGTACACTACTGGAATTCAAATTCGAAGATACTTTAAAGAAATGGAAAGAAAATAAAACTTCAGATATACATATATAGTTTCACTACATACCTCCCAAAAGTATCATATCTTTTGTTTCCGTGGATTGCGTGCCACTGTTTTGCCAACCAATACACCAAATAACGTCCTGCACCATAAGAGAGAATATGTAAATTGAAATTAAAGTTATCATTATGAATAGATTCTAACACAAATCAAACATCATAATGTAGCTGGTAAAAAAGAAGTCCTGGGGGAAGTAGGGGTAGTTATGTTCAAATATGACTCTTCACCTGCCTAGCATGGCTAGTAACTGAAGTAAAAGGAGCCATAGGGAGCAGGGGTAGCCAGGTTTAGCCTTGGCTAGAACAAGAAGGCATCAGCCAATAGCACTCTTAGTAAATTAAGGATAGTGAAGACTATATATATGGGAGATGCTCCTATGAGAGATATCTCTCACCTTATATGAGAGATAGGGGTGGGGGCCCTCACATTTAAGTTGTTGGTATTGAAAGGCATCGGCCAATAGCACTCTTAGTAAATTAAGGATAATGAAGACTATATATATATGGGAGATGCTCCTATTAGAGATATCTCTCACCTTATATGAGAGATAGGGGTAGGGGCCCTCACATTTAAGTTGTTGGCATTGGATATGGATGTGAGGGCCCCCACCCAATAGGAGCATCTCCCAATATATATATATACATATATATATATAGAGAGAGAGAGACAAGACACACACACACACTTTACACCAAGGATCAAAATAGCAGTTGCAGCAAGCATAACGGTCAATGGTGAAAATGCTATGTAGCAGGCGATAGGTAGCAGTTGCAGTGATATGTAGCGGCGTAGCGATGTGTATTTTTTTAAGTTGTCTTAAAAATTTTGAATCTTGTGAAGCAGCCAATCTTGTTTTTTTTTTTTTAGTGATTTGGAACCATATGAGGGTAAAGACAACTTTAAGAAAGGAATAATGTTTTAAATTAAAACTTCTATGCTCTACTAGGTTTTTAACCTTAGCACCATTATTTTCAAAATAGCATAGCAAGCTTTTTAAGGTGTTCTTTTTAATAAATTCCAGAAACTTGTTAGCTGCCCTCATATTCTCATTAATAAAATATTAGCATGGTGACTAGAAAGACACAATTAGTTTTCTTTCTCCAAGCAGTCTTTGTCTTCTCTTTTGTTCAGTTTCCCTCTTCTCCATTCCTCCTCGTTCACTTTCTTCTTTTTTCTTCCCTCGTCAACCCAAATAAACCTTCTCTACTTGGTATCAGAGCTTGCAAACCGCAAGGAGCAGATTCAACTGATCTACAAGGGGGCCTCACATCATCTAAGGGTGACATCCAGATGTAGCCAAAGAAAATCACTAACTGAATAGAGAACCAAATTTCCAGCCCTAAACCCAATCAACAGTAACAAAGCAAGAAAACAAGGAGATGAGATTATTCACTGCTATTGATGAATAATCTACTGTTTTCTTCAATCCCAAGCAGTGTTCCTCAATCCCAATGGAGAAGAGGGCCCAAAGTTGTCTCTATACCACTTCAAGAGAAAACTGAAACTATCGAGTATCGACATGTATTATCTTTAGCAGTCGGCTGTTGTGATCTCTACTTAACAGTTCAAATATTTAATAGTAAAGAATTATCTTGGGAGGATTTAATTTCAGCTCTTGCGCTAGAAAAGAATTTTCGAATCTTAAGATAGACTATATTATGCATAATTGGGGTGTTTGTTTAAACACAGGTGCTATGAAGAAGAAAAAGGTTCTATCTTGGTGTTCTTCACCATATGGAGTTCTAAAATTCAACATGGATGGAGCGGCTAAAGGAAAATCAAGGCTGGCCAGCATTGAAGGCACTCTAAGAAATCATAAGGGGCCACGTTCGACCAGTCCATTTATCATCCCACCACTCACCCAACCCCATGTCCATTCTCTCTCTCAAATCAACCAACCCATCAAGCCGACCCTCACCACTCCCGTGATTCTCGAATCTTCGAAACCAGTCATCTTGCAACCATTTAAACCAGTGGTAATCGAGGATCCGGATCTGTCTTATTGACCGGCTTTTAGACTTTGAACTGGCAAGTGGCAAGGTACGGTTGGACGTGCCCGCGAAACCATATGATAATGTAGAGTAGGCTAGGGTTTAAACATGTAGGGATCAAAGACTAATGAGGCTGAAGTTATAGCAATTTTGGAAGCTCTACGCATTTATCAGACCTCATTTATCATTATTTTACTGTGGAGAGTGACTCGGCTAATGCTATATCTTGGGTGAGAACGATCATGAGGCCATGGAAAATGCAATTCCTTTTCAATGAGATTCATCATCTTGTTTCTGACATGCAAGTCACGTTTCAGCACATTAGTAGATCTGCAAATGGGATGGCTGATTGTTTAGCTAAGCAAGGTGTAGATAGATCTTGTAATTTAAGTGCCTTTATATAACGCCCCACCCTACACCCATGCATGATATTGTTCGTTTTGGCCCATGGCCCTCACGATTTTATTTCCGGTGGGCCCCAACCTACCAAAAGGCCTCATGCAAGGTAAGGGTATAAGCTCTACATATAATCCCATTCGTTTTCCTCTCTATAGTCAATGTGGGACTCTGGAGCGTCACAATCCACCACCCTTAAGGCTGCACGTCCCTGTGCAGTAACCTGCCAGTCCATATAGCCTGCCGGCCCTCTTGGCCTGCCCACATGGAAACCCGCCCACTTGCACTAGACCAAGGCAGGGGACCCACACTTGAACTAGTCGAGAGTCGGCTCTAATACCATTTGTAATGCCCCACCCTACACCCATACATGATATTGTCTGCTTTGGCCAATGGGCCTCACATTTTTATTTCTGGTGGGCCTCAACCCATCAAAAGGCCTCATACTAAGCCACATGGTGTCCTCCATATTAGCCCAGTCTCTGGGCAGCCTCATTAGCGATGTGGGATCTTACAATTTATTTTGTAGTTTGTGGCTGGTAAATTTCTCTTGTACCGATAATACTTTGTAAGTTGTTCTTCTGTCTATTTTAGTTGTTTTGTAATCGTCTCTTCTTTAATAAAATTCTTTTGTTACCAATAAAAAAAAAAGATGATATAGGTGATCGCTCCAACTAGAGCTATATATAAGTACATCATAAAAAAAAAAAAAGCGCAAACTTCCTTAAGAAAGGTTAGAAAACTTCGTTCATCAAACTTTAAAATGTTGGGGGAGCTTGAGTCCAAAAGGCATTACCAAGAATCCATAATGGCCCTCATGTGTTCTAAAAGCAGCCATGGTGATGTCGGCTTCATGGATCCGAATTTGGTGGTATCTGGAACGTAGATCCAATTTAGTGAAGTATTGGGTCCCATGGAGCTCACCCTTCCAACCATATACAGCCCACAGGTGAGAGGGAAAGGGCTTTCCTCTTATGCTAATGCAAGATTTAGAGTAAAATTGTTCGGCTTATTTCTCATTTTAGAGAATTACACATAGAGATGGAAGCTAGAGCAACTCAAAATAAAAGGAAAAACAATTGGACATGACTTGTGGATATGCATGGTAGTTTAATGCCGGAATGAAAAGCTAGGTCGCTAAATATGCATGGATTTGCATGATGGGTGGATATGCTAAATATACATAGATTTGCATGATGGGTAGATATACTAAATATGCATGATTTGCATCCCAGGAAGGATATGTATGGATTTTTTACTAAATATGAATGGGCTGGTGGGTTTTTGCATGGGTTAAACATGTGCATGGCTAGGACTTTTGCATGGCCAATCATATCAGATGATGAACTGGTTGGAGAAGTAGTTTGACCGTCATTTAAATATGTTGTGGAATTTTGCATCTTTAGTATTTCGTCGTGGTTGTGGTTAAACTCATCAACTGGCACCATCAGTTTTCTACGTTGGTGTTTAAGAAATGACGACGACTTCTCGTTCATTGAAAGTCTGCTCATTAATGAGGTGCTGTTAGTGGCATGTGGTCACTGATGATGGCTGGTGATAGGTCAAGTGAGTGGAGAAGGGAAACAAAGAGAGGAGGTTGGTGGTTGGGTGGGTGGCTGGGCCGTTGGAATAGGAAAGGGGGAGAGAAGAAGAGGAAAGAGGAGGGATGAAGAGGAAAGAGGGCATTTTAGTCATTTTAGGAAAAAAGGGTAGCGAGGTTGGCCATGGCAGGTCATTTTTTCCGGATGTCCTTAATTGAAAATGCCAATCAAAACTTAAACCTTAATTTGAAAAATCAATTTTTTTAAGTACTTACTTTAAAACTTCCAAAAACCAAGGCATTTTTTGAAATTTTCCCTCATATTATTGTTCATTATTCTTGAATTATTTTGAATTATCACTTCAATAATTATTTCGATGCCCACCATCATTTTATCATTGCTATTATCCTTTTACAACGAATAATTAATAGATATTTCAATGTTGTACATAGGGATTGTGTGGTTAAGATAGAGGAGTTTGAGCTGTCAGGAGATCTCATTCTTTAATATATGAATGACTTTGACATTATTCTGGGAATGAAGTGGTCGGCATCCTGTCCTGCTAGTGTGGACCGTTTTAAGAAGATAGTTACTTTAAGAAAAGAAGGTCGGCCAGCTTTTCAGGTCAGGGGTAAGAAGGGAGTCGTTAGAGCCCATTTGATCTCAGCTTTTAAGGCAGATCACCTGTTAAACAGTGGACGTGAAAGGTTAGCTTCCCTTTGTGATGGAAGAGAGAGAAGTTAGTTTGGATAGTTCCCTGTAGTTAGGAAATTTTCATGTGTTCCCATAAGATTTACCGGGTTTGCCACCTCTGAAAAAATCAACTTCACCATTGAGTTGGTGCCTAGGATGGCACCAAGTTCTAAAGCACCTTATCAAATGGCACCCACAAAACTTTAGGAACTTAAGGATCAATCATGAATATTTAGAAGGATAAGTATCCCTTAGGACTGAAGGATCAATCATGCAAATTTAGAAGGATAAGTGTCCTTTACAACCACCTTTAGGAACTTTTGGACAAAGATCTTTGAAGGTAGCATTTGGAGATATGTGGTGGTATATTGCTTGGCAATGTAGCAAATGAAGGGGTCATCCAGAGCTACTGGATCCTCGGTGGCTTTATGCAAGACCCAGCAATGAAAAATAAACCAGGCAAAGAAGTAATGAACGCCATACCGAAAATAAGAAGGATACTGGTCAGCCACATATCTCACATGGTCCCCAAGAACATCACACATCAAAGCCACCATCACGGCACATAGGATAGATGGATGTCCAAAAGCAAGACGGCAGGCAGGGGAACAACTCTCACATCGGATCTAGTTGACACGTCAGCCCGGAAACATAGCACAACATGGACGCAACACCAGATGGGCAGCTAAATGAGAACATGTATCAGGATGCCTTCTGACAGAAGCTTCATCATGTGGCCTCCCATTGACTAGATAATCTAGGAAAGGATTGCTACTCTTCCAAATTTTGAACTTTTACCCTCTTCCCTGCCAAAGTTTACCATTGCAGGTCCTCTAGAGTTCATTATTGGAATGAAGATATTCTTCATAGCATTTTCCAATGATGGGAAAACTTGTAATCTCCTTCATCTCAATTAGATGCATGACCACCACTTTCGGAACTCCAGATCCTCTGAAGTTCACTTTCAGAATGAAGATATTCTTCATAGCATTAGCCAAGGATGGGCGAACTTGTAATCTCCTTCATCTCGATTAGATGCATGCCCAACTCACCAACAGGAATAAAGCAAGAGTTGCTCAATGGAGAAAAACTATTCAACATTGGGATGTATCTGCTTCTGTTGATGGGAAAACGCATACATGTGGTGCAAATAGCACCATACAGCTCTATAGACTGAAGGAATGGCTTGTAGAAGGATAAGAGGTGGTTGGACCAAGCTGCCCATTTATCATTAAAATTTGAGCACCCCTTGGGTCTAAAAGTGGATGGTCCAACAAATCCAAAATGGCCTCAATACACTGGCAGACCCATGGGGCAAACTTAATTCTTACCCTCTATATCAAGGGAAGTGACTTTGGCTGGCATCAGAATCCAACAAAGAGGATTGCTAGCTGTCCATTCATCCTTTGAGTGATCATAATCATTGAATTCCGCGGGTATCGCACCTGGATAATTTTTAATCCATTTGAAGTGGGCAAACTCTCGAAGCACTAAGGGAGGCATCCTCTTATATACTTCCATAGAAATTCTTCAAGAAAGAATGAAGTACTTCAGCGCATCTTCAGTAATAAAGTGCCACTTGGAATCCGGAATTGGATAAGTATCCTCCATATGAAACCCATAGGTGAAATCAAGGGGAGATAAACTTGTCCTACCATACCCCAATAGATGGCTATCATTCATCAAGTTGGAATATAACCTCATTGTTCTTTCTTTCAAGGCGAGCACAATTGCACTTAGACGCCAAAAGTTGAGCTTGCCTTTCGGCTCCATCAACTGGAGGAGGCATCAAAGAACTTGAAGTAGTAGCCTATGGTGGATTAGTAAAAGGGGTGGCATTACTGCAGAACCGGTGTTCTTTGATAAGAAGAAAGAAGGATCCATGAGAATTCGCATTGACTATAGAGAATTGAATTAAATTACGATGAAGAATAGGTATCCATTACCTAAATTAACGAGTTGTATGATCAGTTGCAAGGTGCTCAATATTTCTCTAAGATTGATCTAAGGTCAGGTTTTCATCAACTCAGAGTCAAAGAAGATCATTTGAAGAGAGCCTTTTAGACAAGATATGGACAATATGAGTTTCTAGTTATGCCTTTCGGGTTGACCAATGCACCCGCAACATTTGTAGATTTAATGAATCGGATCTATAAGCCTTACTTGGATCAGTTTGTGCCTTGTTGTAGTGTTCATGGACGGCAGTTTATGGATGACATTTTGATATACTCCAAGCCATGAAAGGACAATGAAGAGCATTTATGGACTTCTTTGCAGCTTGTAAGGGAGAAAATAATTTATGCTACGTTTAGCAAATATGAATTCTAGTTGGAACAAGTTGCATGTGATTTACCAATGAAAGTGTCTTTGTAGATCTAGCAAAGATAAAGGCAGTAGTCAAGTAGTCAAGTTGGAGAGACCATCCAATGTGCCAGAGATACGAAGTTTCTTGGGACTAGCAGGTTACTAGAGAACGTTTGCCACAGGATTTTCTTCAATAGCAACATGTTTGACTAATTTGACTTGCAAGAGTGTTCCTTTCAAGTGGACTGATGAATGTGAAAGAAGTTTCCAAGAGTTAAAAATGAGACTCACATCAGCATCTATTCTAACTTTACCTTTAGGAAGCGGAGGATTTGTGATATATAGCGATGCATCCCGCCAAGAATTGGGATGTGTTCTCATGCAGCAAGGAAAGGTTATGCCTTATGCTTCAAGATAGTCAAAGACCCAGGAATAGAATTATCCAACTCATGATTTGGAATTAGCAGTGATAGTATTTGCCTTAAAGATTTGGAGACATTATCTATATGGAGAACAATTTGAAGCCTACATAGACCACGAGAGCCTTAAATATCTTTTCTCGTTAGAGGGAACTTAATAAGAGACATAGGAGAAGGTTGGAATTTCTCAAAGATTATGTTTTACCGTCATGGTAAGGCCAATGTTGTAGCAGATGCTTAACAAGGTTTTAGGATGAGTTTTGAAGATAATACAAATTTCAAAGTCACTATTCATTGGGACAAACGATAAACCTCAAAACCAAACATTGTTACCTACTATGACCACTACATTCATTAAAAGCAATTAAATTATAATGTGAGTCCTTAAATTCTATAATTATTAATAAGATTGTTTTCATTTTATATATATTTTTCATATTTAAATTTAAGTAGTTTCATAGGTTCTAAGTGAAACTTGGTCTACTTGGCTAAGTTGACTTGACTCGAGGGCACCTGAGTCACACCTTGTGTCCAACTTTTAAAACCGTGTGCATACTAGAGACCTTGAACAAGAGTTCCTAGATGCAAATATGCAGGAACACTTACTTAGAAGAAGAAGAAAACACAAAAAGAATAATCTTGAGATGAAATTCTAAACCATTCACCCAAGACATTACCAAAATGTAAAGCACTTAAAACAATTATAAGCATGGCACGTTGAGGAAGAAAAGTGATTAACTAAAAAGATTTAGATTACTTACATGGATTTGGAATAGATAATCATGTGGATAAACTATCAATGAAAGTGAATCTTCAAATTGAAAGGTCACCTTTGGAAATCCACCATCCACACTTCAATCGAAAAAAGGAAATAAAACCACAATGAAGATCAATGCATATAGCCTGAAAATTTTATTAATATAAAAAAAAAGTCCACAAAAGCTACAACATAAGTGTCCAATTGTGCAACACATCTCATGAAAATAATTTGGCATGAAAGTAGCACTACAAGAATGTGATAAAATAGCAAAGTAGCAAAAGGACACTTTTAATGAAGTGATACAAATGATACAATCAATAAGGTACAAAAGCAACAACATAAGTGTCCAATTATGCAACACAACTCATGAAAATAATTTGGCATGAAAGTAGCACTACAAGAATGTAATATTGTAGCAAAGTATCAAAAGAACATTTTTAAGGCACTGATGAAAATGATACAATCAATAAGGTACTAAATCGGCTAAAGTACTTTTTAAAGTTCAATGATCTTACTTGCATTAACAAATAGATTAGCATTAAAAATCAAGTAAATCAAAGACATAAAGGGATCAAAATGGTTGATCATCATTAGTAGAGCCTTATACCCATGGTCTAAAATATCGGCTAATAGATACTATCGACCGTATGTAGCAGCGACAAATAAAAAACAAATTTATTAGAAAAATATTTTTCCAAACCATGTTCCGCTAAACCAAGTTCCACCGTCAAACAATGTTATCCGGTTAGTTATAATAATCCACCGATTGATGGGTGGAACTGGACATGTCCAAATGCGATTTTGCATGAGCAGAGTGGGTATTATGACTGTTCTTAATCATCTCAGGAAGGTTCTTCATCATATGAGATCTTTTTATTTTCGACACATTAGGCATATGGAGGGGATAAGAGAATGATTCTTACTATAACTGTCCCACTCCCAACAATGATGATAATATTGATATTCAACCTATACGACATTCCACATGGCATAGAGCTCCACTAATCTAGGTAAATTCTCACCAACAAAACTACTTTAGTTGTCCTGCAAGCTTTTATTAAGTGAAACCATTGTTGTACTCATAATAAATTTAATACTTATTCCTTACCACCATGCGTACTGATAGTGCTATGTTGTACACTTAAATCTAGAATTATTAAATAATACTTTTAATGATGTTAGTTAATTTGCATTATATATAATGTTGTACACTTGAATCTAGAATTATTAAATAATATTTTTAATGATGTTAGTTAATTTGCATCATATATAATTTTTATAGTGAAATTTCTACATCATTTAACATATATATATATATATATATATATGTAACTTTGTCCTTAAATTTGAACAAAAACTATGACAAGGTTATGATAGAAAAGTGAGACACGATATAATGGGACCAATAATTTGGTTTCCAGTAATACACCATGCATAATAATAATAATAAAAAAAAAAGACTAGCATTTTCCAATAATCCGGATTTTTTAATATGCTTTAAAGATTCTTTTGGTCAAAGAATAATTCATGCCTAGACAAGCCATGAATTGCAATGCATCACGCATCATCACAATGGTTTTTTTTTTTTTTTTTTTTGGAGGTTGATCATCGCTGCGATTTTGGACCATGTCTATACCATCAATTAGGGGTTAGCTAAATTAGAACTACTCTAGAACTCCTCACGTCGAAAAAAAAAAAAAAAGATTAATAGCCCAACAAACGTAAGGCCACAAAACCTACCAAGAAAGTATGAACAAGAACACCAAGTCTCTCTCTCTCTCGTCCTTTACTTCTGCATAAGAATGAGAATTTCTCGCAGCCCATTATATGACATAATGATGCATCCTATAGATTGTTAAACTCCAACTAGCTAACAAATACACCTACTTTCTTTAACATGGAAAAAACCATCCACCAAGAATAGCCGTTGTGAGTTTTTCTTTTCTACTAACCCGCATTGAACACCAAATCTCAGTTATTCAACATAATTCCATGTCATTCCTCACTGCTTCACTAAAGGCTTTAAATGACCTCCCCCAACAAATGGTTCAACAGAAAGTAAATAATATTTTTTTGGGGGTAAATGAGAGTAAATAATCATTACACCTATACCTTGTGTGCAACTCAACAGCATGACAAATGACCAACAAATAACAAATATTTTAAAAGCTACAAGAAACAGTCACAAACTAGAAAAAAAAAATTCAAAAAGTTAACATGAATCTCTGGAAACCAGGCCAAAAGTAAAAACACACTTCAAATCGAGCATTGATAAGGAATAATGTGGTGGAGCAACTTTATAATCAAAACCAGTAAACAACCAACGTGCTTGTTTAAATATTGCATACCTTTCAGTAAATTGAAAGCATAGAAATCCCTGAATTTTTTGCAATTTCAAATTTGGTTGGGAAGACATAATCTAAGAAAAACATTGAACTTTGTTAATAATTTTCATAACTAAAATGATATCTAAACCATCCAATGTCATGAAAGTTCCATACCGCATTTACTAAAGGACTATAAACAGTCGCCGGAAGATAAGCCAAAGTTGTACCACTATCAATGATCGTCCCTTTCTTGTCTCCACTAACAAATACATCAGAAGGGAGTTGTAGTACATCAGTTCCAACCTCGATTGCCTTCAAATTCACATTGTAATGTGGCCTTCAAAACATGATAAATGTATAAAAAACTAGGAGCATTCCAAATCAGAGGAAAGTTGATTGGAGAAAAAGAAATTAAAAACATTAACAAGAAGAGATGGTACAGTAGTATCAGCTCTAGTGATATAGTCATGATTACAGAGTGGATCAAAATCTTAGAAATAATAATTTTGTTACAATCAGTCCAAAACTTAATACAAATAAGTTAATTCAGATCATAAGATAAGGTACCAGAGTTCCAATGGCAGTTAGATTCGAATTATGTTAGGGACCAGTAGAATTCTCATGCCTGGGAAGGGTTACTTACACTACATCATTTGCTATTTTCCGTTTCTAAATACACCACATCACCTAGAAAAAAACAATCACATAGCATCAAAAACATCATCCACTTTTTACATTTTTTTTTTCTTTTGTTACTTTGTAGGAATGAGCATTAAACATTTGCCTTTTAAACAGCAGCAAACTATACATGATTTTGAGTTTCTTTTGAAGAACCTTTACTGCATTCTTAATATCATTCTGTGATATTTGTTGAAGAACTGGTTAATAAAGAAAGTTCTCACCATCTAGGAAAGTAATCTCAATTTTATGCCCCATTCGATGTTGTTTCTTAATATGGTATTAAAGAATGGATCAACCTAGGGTTTGATTGTAAAACAACTGAAAGACTGCAAAAGAAGTAAAAAAAAAAAAAAAAAAAAGGAAAAAAAAATATGACGAATATTCATATATATATATAGCATTTTGGAAAAATAGGATACATCGTATCATATGAGATTACAATCCCTATAGGTACACCATGATCTAGGGCTGCTGTCAACAGATTATGTGGACTCTGGACATACTCTGCTTCCTTCGAGATACTATTCATTTTACACTGAGGGACCATTGGGAATTGGTACTCTTTATGTCAGAGCTTAGATGGAACATAGTTTGCTTTATGCGTGTGGTGTACCATAAAAGGATTTTTTGGGGAATTATTAGAAAAGCCCTTTACTTTTGGCCTTTTTCCACAGAGGACCCCTAGGAATTGATAATTTCTGAAAAGCCCATAAGTTCCCACCCAACATCTCTATGAAATCTAATGCAAGTGATTCTGTTCAAAAGTCAGAGTGATTATATGATACAACAAGAGTCACCAATGTCAGAACATCTCAATTCCTCTTTTCCATTAGCTTGATGCATGTACTGTCTCCACAACTTATGCTACATCCATCACCAGCCCTTGGGTCATTAACTTTGGAGCAACAAACCACATATCATGTACTATGAGTCCTTTACATCACCTTGATAGCGATTCTAGTCTTGCCAATGTGAAGATGACTGACGGTACCCTAACCCGTATAGGAGAATGGCTAGTTCCAAATCTCACCATTATTGTCCTTGGCTTTTGTCTTCCATGTCCCTAATCTTTCTTTTGACATTCTATTTGTTAAAAGGGTCTTACTAAAAGTTTGAACTATAGAGTGACAATCTTCCTTCCTCAGTGTTCGAAGACAAGCAGACAGGATCTAATTGGTAGTAGACGAACTTACTTCTTTTTTTTTTTTTTTTGAATGGTGAGTTGTATTAATCAAAGCAAAGCAGACGAACTTACTTTTTTAAAGCCTCCTTATTAAAGAAAAGTAATTAGCATTTATAGGTGTCACGACCTGAAAGTAAGCCTGTCATGAACAGTAAGCATCACAGTCACATTCATAAGTCAAATCAACATTCGCATAATAATTCTGGCATTTACCTAAATAAATCAATCCTTTATTTAAAAGTCTGGAACCAATAATAATGAAATAATCCAACAGTGGTAAAGTAAAACCATACAAATCCAACTGAAAGTCTTTAATTTTTATTTAATAAAATAAACTAAAACCAATGAAGGCTAATCCTCTAATTAAACTAGTGAGTCTCAATGTCCCTCACCTGCAGATATCAAATCCTATTCGCTTGATCAACGGGACCCTCCTGTATGTAGGTATTATGGCTACCTGGATTGGGGCAAATCAACAAAGCAGTACAACTGAGTGAATAGAGATCTTAATTTATGTGTGTGTACAACATATTAAACAAGATAATACTGCAGCTATAAATAACATTAAAGAATTTTATTAAAGTCTGATTAAGGTTTACTAAAACTAGCCTCCAGAAAACCACCTAATGATGCAGTCATGGAAGCAAAAATCCCAATTGATGGTGAACCCAAAGATACCCAATCTTCAATCAACTTAAACAAGGAGAAAAAGTGGATTTGCTTACTGTTGATCACGAAATTCTACCATTGATCTTCAATCTTTTGGGAGACACACCCTCAATCGAACCGAGAAGAGAATAATGGAGAAACCGTGCACCACTTTAATTAAAAGAAACAAATCATCCAAACATGGGTTGGATATCCCATGTGCAGGGTATTTATAATCTCCAATGGATAAGAAGTCCTAATCTAGTTTCTAATATTATAAGATAAGTGTCCTAAAAGGCTAAGGAAAGAAAATTAATATAAATAGTCCTTACTGATTACATCATTACTTGATAATTAAGAAAGAGAGAAAAAAGAAAGGTGGGTCGGGTTGAATCTCATTGTAGAGAGAATTTCTTTACTTTCTATCTTTGGTTTCCAAATCCCTTGAAGTGCTCCTTGTTTTAAGGAGTTTAAATCTCTTTGTTGCCTCTCTTTTATTCGAAATTGTCCTCCTATTCAGATCTAAGCTCTTGTTTGATTGGGGCCCAATTTAAATGGATCAAATAGCCATTGCACCGATCTAATTGGTCCAAAAAGGTCAAGGCCTGATCCAACACAGGATCCATTATGTTTGGACCTTTAGCTCCTACGTCGACTCCACCGCTTGAAAAGGAATCGCCCTCAAGCCTGCATCTGCCACTCACCACTTTCCTTTTCGCTTCCTTGTCTACTTACACTTTTGCTTTTGATCTTTTGGTAGCACTTGAATAGTTGGAGATTTGTCATGAATTTGGCTTGAAACACAGGGTGATGCAATTCATCTCGGCCTGCAACTCAATATGTGGTACATCTCGCCATTGGATCCCTTCCCAGAAAGGACTAATAACAAGTCAATGGCATATATACTAACTGCAAATCAATTTGTGCATTATTTGCATAATCTATCACATGCGCACCAAGATACGATCCACCACTAGCATGAAGCCCCTGTGATGCACAGGTTAAGTCTCGTGCGACCTGAATAAAATATTAAAACTAATATCCCTTTCATATAATTCCACATTTACAATAAAATAATTAAAAAATTCAAATCAACCAAAAAATTAATTATTTGCATAATCTATCACATCCGCACCAAGATACGATCCACCATATCCACACCCTCTAATGCATCTACTGAATCTATTTCATCCAATATGTCGATCTGCTCATTATTGATAGTTAGAGTCTCTTCATCATACTCAGGATACTCATAAAAAAATATTTTCTACTCAAAACCGCAATCTTGAGACATATCAAAGATCTGATCATAGACATCATTATCATCTTCATATACATCCCAGATTGGTGTGCCAAGTTCGTCATTATGATCTTAATCCGACTCATCATCATAAATCATCGGATCCTCAAAATCACCATCATCATCCAATCTATCACAGTAAACCGAAAAATCGCTGTCACCTTCATAGGCTGGCCTATTAAATAACTGACCTCCGGGTTCGATTTGATCCAAATGCTGAGTTATGGTCTCAACTTGCCTACACAGATGCTGAATTCCCAGATCTTGTGGGTCAGGTTCATTCACCGCGTCGCTCTCAACCTCTTGCCTATGACCACGCGCTCTTCCGAGAGGCATGACCAGGGAGAAGGACTCACAACAAATCAGATCTAAGGACTGATTTGCTCTGATACCAACGGACGCAGTCACAGGTATAAACCGAACCTGTAGACAGCGTTACGATGTTCGATGTTACTGTTACAGCAGTATTTAGAGATTAGCCACGCTTCTTTCAGACTTGACAATGCAAGATAATAGTAATCAATTTCCTCTGAATGATAAAACCACCAACAAACATACCAATAGACAAGAGACGTTGACAGAAACATCACACATCAGAAGAAACACAGAAATAAAAGGCTTCAGCTGTGCCTTATTCCATAAACATAAACTATTGTACAAAAACTAAAACCACACTGTCTACCCTCCTCATGTACATATAGTCAAACATATCCTAATGACAGCCAAAGCCAATGGATATTTTGTAAAAACCCACAATTAAAAAATAAAAATAAATAAAATCTCAAGAGGCACTTGAGACTAGATGTGTCTTTTTAATTATTTTGAGTTTTATGTTTTTTTCAAAATTAAGTGTTTTGTACCCTTTGGATGAGATGTGTCTCGTGGGTCCATTTGACCGGATGTGATCCAATCCTTAGGGCCCGTATGGCAATTTACTAGGTTAGTAAAAGTAATCTAAAGCCTCCATTTTTCAAATAAGGTGTCACATCAAAAGTATACATCTTCAAAATTCTCTCCTTTTAAAAAAAAAGGTCAAAAATCAACCACCTTTCTCCACAAAATGACAAAAAAACACACTTTTTACACAAAAAGTCAAAAAGATTCCTTACCAATCCACTAAATACAAAAATACCATCATGACCCCCTTATATTTTATTCTCTCTTGATTTGATGCTTTACATTACTTTTACTTTAATAGTAAATTTCCAAACAGGCCCGAGTTTGCTAATGTTTACCTGAACAATAAGACATTTATGTCAAATTTGTTGTCTTCATTGTTTAGCTGATGCATTAGTATTTTTTTTCTTATTTTAAATAAACTTTGTAGTAATGAAGATTAGTTCGATCAAATAAATGCCCTGAATTCTCTTGTTTATATTTTATTTGATTTATGATGTGGATTGATATACATTAAACTTACGATCCAGGATTTTGGGCCCAAATTCCAGGGCATTACAACCTGTTGCACGATTTTGAGACTGTTTACAATTAAATAATTTCACAATGTTATTTATTGCACGTAGTGGGCTATATGATGGTTCTAAGACGTGGCGGGGATTATATGGGATCGTTCTTACACAAATTGGGTACCAGTTAAGAAAAGGGAATGGGGCATATAAAAGCCGGAATCTGTGTAATGGCTGATTGCAAGACCACCTCGTCATAGTAATTCTGTTAACATGATAAACTGAAATTAAATGGACCGACCCATTGGATACCCCTACATCACCAGCACCGTGCGACGTCGAAGTCCTCGCACTAGAGCCAATATTTTTGTTAATGCTGGTTATCAGGTCAGGCTCTTTGATCAACCACAGGTCAGCTCTATTTAGATGTGATTACTTGGCTACTAGGATCAGCGATTTTACCTAGCTAGTGAGTCAAAGTTTACTAACTATAGGTCAGCCATTTGACTGACTATAGAATACCTCCTTATGTGTGGAGCATTCATGAGATGCAAGAGATGGGCCAGTGCATTTGGTTGGTTAGGTGGTTGTCCTAAGGATAGATCTAGAGACCCCTCTAAACTTTAAATATCATTTTATTGATATGCATTGAAACCTCATCACAATGTTGTACACACATATAGATGTAGATTTCTATTCACTCGGAGTTATTGATTTGTGTGTCGTCGCCCCAATAGCAGGCAACCAGAACATAGAAAGACAAGAGGATCCTGACAATGAAGATCGATATCTGCGGCTGAGCGACAATGAGACAGATAAAAAATTAGAAGTCTAGTTTAGATAATTCAGTTACTACATTTAAAAAATCAAAGACTATTTCAGGGAGATTGTATATTTTTATTTCTTATTCTGAGTTATTCTTTAACCTTGAGATTTGGATTTATTATTTAAACTAAAGATGGAACTAATTAGGTACATGCCTAGTTATTTATGCTTGTGATGATTTGATTGATGATGATGATATATTTTTCTTTGAAAATGACACAAAATCCGATAGGGCCCCGGACTTCAGGTCATTACATGAGCAGCCACTTTGTGCAAAATTGCCAAAGTTTAGGTCTATCTCAAGTCTAGACCTTCCTAGGACCCTGCTTCGGTGGGACCCCCACTGGGTAATGACCTTTTACAGGGACCCTAAGATGAAATGATGAGAAAGAATGTATCTCAAGACTTCCGGTTATATTCCTATCATACTTGAAGGACAATGGTATTAACTCTTTGCCAAAACTCCCAACAGAATGGAAGGGCCGAGAAAGAACAGTCACCAATTAGAGGTAGCTACTCATGCTGGTTAAAACGTCTGTTCTGATGTCTAATGCTAAGCGTACTGATATTATCTCATTAATAGGGTCCCCGCAAACCAGTTCAGTACTTCGAAGCTCAAAACTATAGTACTGATTTGAAACTGTCTTTGGATAAACCTGGTTGGTTTTAAACTTCTACCCAGATAGGAACCTTTCCAGCAAGGAAATTATGTTTGTGAATGTTGGTGATTCTAACCAGAAAGTATACAATTATAATTATTATATAATATGCAAATGCTACATGTCAGTGAGTGCTCATTCTTTGAAGACATGCCCTATTTCTCTACCAGTGTTAAAATTTGTGTGTCCCAGGAGGAGCACTCTAGTATGATTCTCCCCAACAAATATGGGTTAGAGTCTAATACCCCTACAAGAGACAATGTTGATAAGGGAACTTCTAAGTTCTAACTAATCTTCAGCACTCTAGCAAACTTTTTTTTTTCTTGTGTTAGAAAGCACTCTCACTCTTAACAAATTGTTGGAGGTTTACAAAGCCAATAAACCAAATAGACACAAATTCAATTGGTATAAACTAATCCAAAATAAACAAGCATTTGAACATAGAACCAAAGAGGAAAAGAAAAGGGCAACATAAAAGTATAAACTCCTCGAAGTTATATCACATACTGATTTGGTACCAGTGGTGTCGTGCTCACGTTGGGTTGCACGACCTGTCCAATAGCAAATATTCCTCCTCCATCTACTGAATCTAAGCAATGAGCAAACATCTTCTTCACTTTTCCAGATGAGGCAAGCTGTGAAAGCATAGACGTGTTTGATTGTCCAAAGCCAAGTATTCCATCAACTGCTTCACTAGATGAACCTAAATCTCCAGATTGTTGGGCACCGCACCTATGGTTAAAATAAAAATATAAAAAAAAATTAAAAGCACAATTCTCGATAATCATACATCAACACAAGAGGGGAAAAGGTGTCAAGTGAAGGAGTCATTGCTTGGAGCATTCCAAGCTCTATTGAAGTGTGTTTAGTGGAATCACTTTTCTAGGGACCTTGAGCCTTCTAAGTCAAACCTTCAAATCCCTAGATCTAGACTCCCAAACCCCCTTGGTTGTGCACATATTGGAGCATCATCATCACCAAGGAGCAAAGGAAGGAGTCATTGCTTGGAGCACCGCATTCAGGCTTCGAAGAGCACCCTCAAGAACAAGTCAAGAGGCAAGTGTTCTTGTTCAATTTGTAAATCATCATTGTAAAGTGGATTAGATCTTCATGGTCGAACCACTATAAAATATAGAGTTGTTGGTGGATTAGATATGTGTGGTCGAACCACCGAATCAAAAAAATAGGTTGTGTATGTGATTTGAGGATTAACTTTGTAGTATGCCTCATTATAGTGAAACCAAGAGTGGAAACTCTTGAGAAGTGGATGTAGGTCAAGGGACCGAACCACTATAAAATACTAGGGTGCCCTTATCTCTATTGTGCTCCATTTTCACTTATAAATTCATTGAGATACATTTGTGAGCTAGATAAAGACTTTTTGTTTTGGCACACAACTCACATACACTTGTGCTATCTCACATTGAACATATTGGTATAGCTTTGATTGGTTAGCACACACCCTATTTGGATCATCTCACTTGGTTATTGCACTCTTGGACTTTCACATCTTTCTATTGGAACATCTTTCTTTGAAGAATTAACCAAAATCTTACAGTGCAATGAACCTTGGAGCTCCCAAGGTTAATCAACAACTGTAGATGATATGAACCGTATGATGATGAATGACCATGATGTATTAGTGTAATCTGGAAAAAGAAATAAAACCCACCCAAATATAACACTCGCATTGGCTGTTGTCGTTTGGAGATTTCCAGATGCTTGATTGTATTGTAAAGAATCTTTCACATAGTACCCCGTAGTTGTGCTTCCATCCCCATATGTCACACTGTACGGGCAGAGGACATTTGGCTCACATCCCTCAATCTGGCCACTATATGCCGTAGAACAAAAAGGTTGATCACAAGTAACCAAAGATCCACTTGCTGAATTCTTTATATTATATAATGACAGTTCTATCTGCATAAAAAAAATCCACCCGAAAATTAGAGTGCAAAGATAATATTGAAAATCCAACAAACAAAAGGAAGCAAGATGAATTCTTTTTTAGCAGGAACATTAAGATATTACTAATAGTATGAGCCAAGAATGAAATATCAACTAGCTTTTGTCAGATTAATGAGAAACTCAAGGTGTAACAGGGGAGTGAAAGATAAATCTTCAAATGCAAACACAGAAAAAACAAAATAATGTTAAACAAAGGGGGAAGACGCAAAAAATTAATGCATCCAAATCTGTAGCTGATTAAGCTCCCTTGGAAAATTAAGTAGAAGAACAGTGAATAATGATAGTCTGGGAAAGACAGTACATGTGAAATGAAAGCAATGGATGCACATTGAGAACAGGAAGGTCTAGACCGAGTTCTGTCAAGAGTGTGCATCATATCAACGAGCAGGAGCTAATTGAGACAAATGAAAGTAAGTTGGAGGGAAGATTTCTAGTCCCACTACCATACATGAAATATTCCTTTTCCATCTTTTTATTTGAAAATATAAGTTCAGTCAAAAACTTGTGTTTATTGTGTCAGCATGGAATTTCAGATTGGAAAGCAAGATTCGGGGGATTTGGTAATAATAACAAAATGCAATAAAGGATTAATAGATTTATCGCCCCGGCAGCTCAGAACCAATGTCATGCACTCATTCTATTTTACTTTTTTATCAAAATTTCGAAAAGAAATAGTCAGTTTAACTGCTCGGAACTAGACAGCATTATTTTTTTCATATTTCAGATAATGGTAAGGACAGAGATGTTAGTCGACACTACCACTAAAAGAATAAGGCAGTCATTTCTAAAGAGAAATACTCACCTTTTTGCCTGTTGGCCTTTCCCAACATCCAGTTCAGCTTTAATTTGTATTCAATATTACATTTAAAAAATTGACTGTATAACACAATGATGAGAGTTTTTGCAATAGCATGCCTGAAAAGAAATAAACAATTTAAAATTGAAATAGAAGGACCCTAGGATTAGGTTTTTTTTATTGGTTAGAATTAGGTCTTGTTTATAACTAGATTAAGGATTTATATTGCAGCTCTCGCCACTGCGTATTGGGCATGCATCAATTGGTTGCTATTTTATTGAGAAATAGTATTACAAAAGAAAACGAAGGAAAGAGATGAAAGAGATAGATAATGGAGAAGGAATAACATGAGAAGATCTACAATCTGGAAGTCATCTTCTTATACAAGGAGCCATCAGAATCCCTTAAGGTCTACAATCCAGTCTCTATTTCATCAAAGTATAGAGATCCCTATCAGGTTGAACAAATCAATCTAGAGCACTCTCCTTTACTGGAATTGTATTGGAATTGACAATCTACTGTAAATGGTCCCACTATTGTTTTATGTAAGCGACTAGAGGGGTTAGGAGTCCATTTACAATTATGATTTAGAAGTACATTTGGATTGCAAGTTTTTATATGTCAGGATACTATTTGGACTTTTAATATAAAAGGTGAATGGGGGCGTGTGCATTGCATACAATCTCTCTCCCTCTTCTCACTGCCTCAATCTCTCTCTCTTCCTCTCTCACTCTGTCTTCACTCTTACATTCTTCCTACTTCTACTCTATTTTCAATTTGGTATCAGAACAGTATTTCTAGGGCAATCCATTGGATCTGGAAGGCTGCAATTCAGTAGACCTACAGAATTATGTAAACCCAGTTTCTTGCAATTGATTGGATCTGAAAGGCTGCAATTCAGTCGACCTACAGAAGTTCCTAAGACTCCTAGATCATCTGAAGACTCTGCAATAGATAACAATGCCTTCTTTGGCGATCAACACAGATAGAGGGACTTCTAATCATCCGTGTGGTTGCTGCCCTAATTCCAGTAAATTTTGATCCAAGGAATTCATAGTCTTGTGATTGTGAAGGTATCATCGATCAACAGAGTTTGTGACGTGATCTCGATGAAGGACTTCAGAAATTGATTGGAGTCTTTGACTGTAAGGCTCAACTAGAAGGCCTCTTCAAAGACACAACTTTTCTTGACAACAAAGTCCTCTTCTGCAGAGACGAACATACAATGATAAGCTCTGACCCTTACTTCGCGGAAACCAAGTATTCTTACTATTTCAAGGTCGACGGGCCTTGAGTTCTTATAAGTTGACCATTCACCATTCACTAGTCAACTCAAGTTCAGGAGGAAAGCTCTCAAAGGTTGACTTTCTAAGCAACACTATTTCAGTTCCAGAATCTTCAAACCGGTGTGCTTTTTTAATTACTCCGAGTATTTTCCTCCATACTTCTTTGCCATCACTGCAACCTGTGGTGGCATTAAGAATGAAGAAAGGTGTTGCACAAACCAGTGGAAGGGCTGGAAACCATAGTTTAAAATAACAGCCATTATGAAATGGTAACATCCTATACCGTTACGATATTTACAATATAACGGTCATAAAGGTCACGGTGTTGTGAAAATAACAGTCCATAACGGTAAAAATATCGGTCAATGCTTTTTTTTTTTTTTTTCCTTTCCCATTCTTTTTCATTTCTTTCTTTCCCGAACTATTTGTGGAGCTTCTTAAGACTATGTTAGAACTTCTTAAGCTTATTTTTTCACCAAAACTCAAGTGATTTGCAAGATATTGTGGATTCTAATATAATGGTTTCTTCTCTTCGCAACCACAATACCCTTATGTTCATACTCCGATATTTTAATTAATTAATCTTGATGTAGTAGTAAAACTTGAAAGTTGAAATTCAGGCACAATTTACTTGGTTATTGAATAATTGAGTATTGTACATCTATACTACTACTAGTAGTTTCTTGACTTTAAGTTTTTAACACTAATGAGTAGTTCAAAATTATAGTTGCAGTGCATACTATAAAATTTATGATTTTTTGGGTTTATTTTAATATATACATGTTGTTAATGATTCTAAATCCATTGGGCCAAATCCAACATAAAGCCCGACTCATTTGCTTAGTCAAACTGTAATATACTGTACGGATACTACATACTATCTTAGGAGATAGCTGACTAGACAATAACAAAATTGTCGCCTAAATCAAAGTTTATACATTAATATATATAGAAATCAATTGATCCTTGGGAGATCATCCCATTGCAATCCATTTTGCCTACGGTGCAGGTTCCTTTGACATGGTATCAGAGCTAAGTCGACAACTAGTGCTTCAGTTATTTTTCTTCTTCAATATCCAAGGATTAGTGGATCCTCCTAGTCATCTTCCAAGATCTGGAAGCCATTCAGAGACCATTTCTTCAGCTTGATTCTTTGATCATCTCAGATCAGACGTGGCCCACTTGCAATCATCATCACCATCTCAGCGGAATCAGTCCATCTTGGTCGCCTGGATATCTACTTATTTATGAAGATTTTCTCAAGATTTATGGATCATCAAAGGTAGGCCTTCTACCATTTTTTGTGGAAAATCAGTTTTGTTTTCATCACAGCCGTCCAAAATTTTGGATTTGGATTCCTTCTGCCTAGGACCACTTCCAATAGTTGCATAAATCTGCTGTTAACCCATCCCCATCCTCAGATCTATCAACAGATCACTTGGTGGGGCCCACATACAGAACTACACAGTGACTACAAGGTCGTCTGTGTCATTCTGTGCACTACTTTTGTACACTGTTCATCCTGTGTCTTCTAGGAACTGTTCTAGGCATCATTTTGAGCACTGCTTTTGTGCACTGTTTGGACTGCTGGTAGTAACTTGATCACTCACAAACTCATATATTCTGATCTGTGATTGGACTGATTAGTGGGGCCCACAGATAGATCCTGCCAGAAATTCAAGGTCGTCTGCTGTGTTTTTTGCATAGTTTCTGTCAATGCATCACTTCTGTGTGCATTCTATTGCATCTGGGGCATTTTCTGTCCATCCTTCATCCCATCTGGTTTGAAAACAGGTACTTTTCGTGCCTTACATATTGATCAGAGGATTTATTGCTGTGTGATTAGTTTGGTTCATCATTCTGCTGGTTCATCTGAATCTTTGTTACAAATGGAGAAATCTGAAATCAACTTAATAAAGTTTAATGGTAAAAATTATCCATCTTGGGCCTTTCAATTTAAACTTTACCTAGAAGGTAAATAATTATGGGGATATATCTCTGGAACCGATCCAAAACCAACAGAAGATGGGAAGAAAACTGTCCTGGAACACAAAAGATGCTAAGATCAAAACTTGAATTCTCGGGTCCATGGAACCACAATTTTTCATGAATTTGAAACCATACAAAACTGCCAAAGATATGTGGGACTATCTGAAAAAGGTGTATCATCAAGGGAATTCTGCCAGACAGTATCAGTTGGAATTTGAAATTGCAAACTATATGCAAGGAACTTCCTCCATTCAAGAATATTATTCCGGTTTCCATAATTTATGGACAGAATTAGATGAAATCAAATATGAATATCTCTGCACATGCTCTTCCCGAATTGCAAATAATACCAGCGACTAGTCATCTCGGGATTAATTTCTCATAAAATTAAGGCCTCAATATGAATCGGTCAGATCTAATCTCATGAGTAAGGTACCTTCTCCATCACTAGATGAGTGTCTCAATGAATTATTGCGAGAGGAACAGAGACAATTGACTCAATCTGGTGTGCGCCAACAATCCACTCATGGTGCAATTGATGTTGCCTATAGTGTACCCACTCGATCTCAACCACTGAACTCACCAGTAAATGTTTCTTATGCTACCAAGGGAACGCAACCAAGCAGAGATATCAGTAAAGTGCAATGCTACAAGTGTCAGAATTTCGGCCATTATGCAAATCAGTGCAAGCAGAGGATCTGCAATTATTGCAAAGCATCTAGACATTCAATCAATGAATGCCGCAAACGTCCTCAAAACAAAAATCCAAAAGTTTACCAGGCTATTACTGCTACTTCTGGCATTATTGATTCATCTTCCATATCTTCTTTTGTCCCTATTTCTGTTGCTCCAGGCACCCCTAACATCATCCAACAGATGATCCTCCAGGCCTTTTCCACTCTTGGTATATCTGGTAAAAATCACTCTCTCTCACTAGTATTTTGATTCTGGTGCCTCCAATCAAATGACATCATCATAAAAAAAATTCTCCACAATTAAACCATATGATGGAAGGATTCAGGTCCATGCTGCTAATGGTACTACAATACCAATTACCTCTATTAGTGATATTTCTCATTCTCTACCTTTACACGATGTTTTTTGTTCACCAAATCTTTCTACCAATTTAATCTCTGCCGGTCAATTGGTTGATGGTAACTGCAATGTTTCTTTTTCCTCCTCTGGTTGTGTGGTGCAGGATCAAGAGACGGGGAAGGTGATAGCGAAGGGGCCTAAGTGTGGGCGTTTGTTTCCTCTTCACATAGCAACACCAAATCCAGATATTTCTTTGTTTGCTTCAACAGTTGTCTCTAAGAATAATGTGCAGTTGTGGCACAATAGATTAAGCCATCCCAATTCCAAAGTTGTCATCTTTGTTAAAATCTGGCCACATTAATAAAATGAAGTTTTTATCATCAGATGTTGCCCTTGATTGCACCACTTGTAAGCTGGGAAAGAGTAAAACTTTGCCTTTTCCATTACATGTTTCTTCTGCTACCAAATGTTTTGATTTAGTATGATGTTTGGAGTGTTGCACCAGTTGTTTCTTATTCACAGTATAAGTATTTTGTGACTGTCATTGATGATTATAGCCATTTTACATGGGTTTATTTTCTACATGCCAAATCTAAAGTTTTTGATGTGTTTAAAAAATTCTTGAATTATGTTCAAAATCAATTTTCAACATGTATTAAGGTTTTTCGTACAGACTCGGGGGGGTGGAGGGGAGGAATATGTGTCCAATAAATTTCAAATATTTTTATAAGACAAAGGGATTATATCCCAACGGACTTGTCCTTACACCCCTCAACAGAATGGTGTTGCAGCACGGAAAAATCATCATCTTCTAGACATGGTCTGGTGTTTGTTATTAGAATCCTCCATTCCACCTAGATTTTGGCCAGAAGCATTAACCGCGGCTACTCATATCATCAACCGTCTTCCTTCTCCAAAACTTCAAAACACATCTCCACATTTCCGTCTTTTCAAAACTGAACCACAATACACACATTTACACCCTTTTGGCCGTGTTTGTTTTGTTCATCTTCCCACCCATGAACGTTCAAAGTTATTCACACAATCTGCAAAATGTGCCTGTCTTGGTTATACTTCCCAACAAAAAGGTTTTATTTGTTATGACACCACATCCAAGCGTATTCGGATTTCTAGAAATGTTGTCTTCTTTGAACACCAGTACTTATTTCAGTCTTATCCTGATTCATCTCCAGAAATCACTTTTTCTAATGTACCATCCTTTGATGATGAATGCCTTCCTTCACCTCTGCGATTTCATCCAGACAAGGTGTATGTTCGTCGACAAGGAACAAATGCCACTACTTTGCCTCTTCTACAAGAACCAGCCTCGAATCCTCCTCTAGCATCATATCCACCTCAACTTGCTATTCGTCATTCTCGTATCTCTCGGCCACCGGATCGATACAATTTTTCTCATTCTTCATATTTAGTTACCTTATCATCTGTTTCCATTCCTACTTCTTATTCACAAGCAGCAAAGCAGGAATGCTAGAGAAAGGCTATGGAAGAAGAACTTAATGCTCCAACAGAACCAAACATGGGTTGTTGTTCCATGCCCAACCTCGGTTAAACCTATCGGGAGTAAATGGGTTTACTCTATCAAATTGAAGGCAGATGATACTTTGGATAGATACAAGGCAAGGCTTGTGGCCCTTGGCAACAAACAAGAATATGGCATCGACTACGAAGAAACTTTTGTGCCTGTCATAAAGATGATCACAGTTCTGACCATCCTTGCCATAGCTGCATCCCAATCCCAGACCCTTTTCCAATTTGATGTAAAAAATGCCTTTCTTCATGGTGATCTTAAAGAGAAACTTTACATGCGACTGCCTCAAGGTTTCCCAAAACCATCAGAATGACAAGTTGCTTATTTGAAACGGTTTTCGTATGAGCTAAAACAAGCACCAAGAGCATGGTTTGACAAATTCAAGGATGCTTTACTCAAGCTGCAATTTCAACAGAGTCCTTATGATCCATCATTGTTTTTTCATCAAAAATCAACGGGAATCACCATTCTTCTAGTTTATGTGGATGATATCATAATCACCGGCACAGATACAGCCATGATTCAAGATCTCTAATTTTTCTCTGCATCAATCTTTTCAAATGAAGGATCTGGGCCCTCTGACATATATTTTGGGATTTTGAAGTTCATCAATCTGAGAAGGGGTTGATTCTGCATCAACATAAGTATACTATGGATTAATTGAATCATCAAGCCTGTAAAACTCCACACCTATGGATACTCCTCTTGAACTAAATCTTAAACTCCATAGTGACGATGGTGATCCCCTTCCTGATCCGACATATTATCGGCAGCTTGTCGGTAGTCTTATATATTTGACTACTACTCGGCCTGACATCAGTTATGCAATAAACTTGATGAGTCAGTATATGACCAAGCCCCATCATCTCCATTTAGCAACTGTTCGACGAATTATTAGTTATCTTCTTGGCACTTCTCACAGAGGTTTGTTTTTTCCCGTTGGCTCTCCAATGACATTGACTGCCTATTCTGATGCCGATTGGCCAGGTTGCCCTGATACTCGTCGGTCCACAACAGGCTGGTGCATGTTCTTAGGTGATGCTCTTATTTCATGGAAAGTGAAAAAGCAGGACAAAGTTTCTAAATCATCAATAGAGGCAGAATACCGGGCCATGTCCGCCGTATGCTCAGAAATTATATGGCTTCGTGGTCTCCTTGACGAACTTGGCTTCTCACAAAAATCTCCCACACCCCTACATGCGGATAACACCACTGCCATTCGGATTATAAAAAATCTAGTGTTTCATGAGAGAACTAAACACATCAGGGTTCCTTGCCACTTTATCAAGGATGAATATCTACGCAATCTTATTTCTCTCCTATTCATCACCTCCAGCCTCCAAATTGCTGATATTTTTACCAAAGCACTTCCTCAACCACATCATCAGTTCTTGACAGACAAATTGATGCTTGTTGACTCATCGGCATAAATTTGAGGGGGGGTGTTAATGATTCTAAATCCATTGGGCCAAATCCAACATAAAGCTCGACTCATTTGCTTAGTCAAACTGTAATATACTGTACAGATACTACATACTATCTTAGGAGATAGCTGACTAGACAATAACAAAATTATAGCCTAAATCAAAGTTTGTACATTAATATATATGGATATCAATCGATCCTTGGGAGATCATCCCATTGCAATCCATTTTGCCTACAGTGCTGGTTCCTTTGACACATGTGAGCCTATTTAATTCATAGCAATCTTTACAAAAATCAGATAAGACAGTGATGCAGGATGTAATGACTTAGGGGGACCGATATTTTTCTTTAAAGTGTTTACATATGGAGAAAGATATTGTTTTCTAGCATTTTAGAATATTCTGGATTTTTTGGTTATTTTTTTGGATTTTTTCGGGGTAAAATAAAAATTAGCACCGCGCTCAACCGTGAACCGTGACGCAATGACCGCGACACTGTAAAGAAATAAGTCATCAGGTCAAACCGACCTAATGGGTCAGCTCGACCCATGTTCTGGGTCAGCCCATGTATGAGTTACCATTAGATTAGATAGATTCAAATGAGCTGTCATTAGATAGATTCAAATCTTTTGTTACTGCTGTAATCCTGTAATTAGATTTAGTTCCTTATCATTTCCTGTAATTATGTAATTAGTTTCCCTAATCTAGGCAACAGTGTATTATAAATAGATATCATCGTCAATACAAAGATATAGAAAATTCTCTTGCATCTAAGATCTCTTTTGTATGCTTCTGGCTTGGTTCATGTAAATCTAACATGGTATCAGAGCCCCTGATCGTCTCTATTCAAGCATAAGATTCAGTTCTGTCGTCTGGGATCAAGCTGCAATCTACTGTGATCAAAGGTGGCCCACCTGTTGATCAATCTGCATCAGAAGTCCTTCCCATACTGGTCGTCCATTTATTCTGGGAATTATACACATTTTTTTCCAGATTTTTGCTTCATCTGAGGTAGGCCAATCTGCCTGATTTGTGTTTCTCTCTTTTGAGCATACTGTTATCATCAAGACCGTCTAGATTTCTATTGTCTCAAGCTTTTATCAATTTTCCACCTTGAGGAGTTTCGGATCTTTGAGGCTGAGATCACAGTGTGGTCTGATCTTTCAATTGATCATCTAGTGGGGCCCACGGATCTTATCTGTTGCTAGATTCATGGTCGACTGGAGCAATTTTTGGGTCTTTTTTAGGTTTTTGCAACCGGAATGCTCCTTGTAGCTGTGATCTATCATCTGATCACTCAGTGAGTCCTATCCCATTCATCTCTGCTCATTTTCCAGTCTGCTGGACCTTCTTTCAGATCTGGATAAGTTGTTGTGGCTGGCTTTCTTCTAATTAAATCTGTTAGTCACTTATTTTTGTTCCTATGTCTTCTGACCGACCAATAACGGGTATTACTGTCATTCTTGATGGCTCCAATTATCCATATTGGTCTCATCTCATGCAAAATTTTCTCAAAGGTCAAAAATTGTGGAAATATATTGCTCAGCAGATACCTCCACCAGATAGTAAGGATGCGAAATTTGAGGAATGGGAATCTTCCATCGGGAAAATAAATTCTTGGATTGCTAATTCTGTCAATCCATCTATTGGAAATCAATTGGCTAAATTCCATTATCCTAAGGATGCTTGGGATCATTTAGCACGATTATATACTCAGTCTAATGCTGCTCGAAGATATCAGTTAGAATGGGACATTAAAAATGCAGACCAAGGAAATGACTCCATTCATGATTTCTTCATCAAAATGACTGCCTTATGGGATCAACTGGCTCTAATGGAACCCAATTTTAAAACAACTGATGATGCCCATACTTTTGAAGTCTATCGGCAGCAGACTCGCCTGGTTCAATTTCTTATGGCCCTCCGCCCTGATTTTGAACATGTTCGCGGTCAATTAGTACATCGGTCACCACTGCCTTTTGTGGATACGGCTCTCTCGGAACTTCTGGTAGAAGAACAAACTCAGCTTTCTCTTACAAGGAAGAAGTATGTGGAACCCACACATGTACTGTCAGCAAATGTTAGTACCCCACAGAATGATCGCTCATTTCCCCCTGGTACCAATGACTTTTGCAATTATTGTAAGAAGAAAGGACATTGGAAACGGGACTGCCCCACCAGACCTCAAAGGCCCAACAATAATAAGAACAAACACTCTGGTCAGCAGCCCAATCGTGGTCCCTTGCAATCTTATCAACAACGACCCTATGCGGCCAATGTTGCTGAAGATGATAGCTTTGTGCCTCCGCAAATGGATCTTACCTCTCAGATTCAGGCTATGGTTGATGAGCGCATGCAACAGTTGTTTCTGACTTCCTCCACTGGTTCTGCCTCTCAGATGGTCACTACACCCTCAGCCTCTGGTTCTGCCATGACCATTTCTGGTCCGTCAGGTACTCTTGATACTACATGGATTTTTGATTCGGGTGCATCCTATCATATGACAAATGATGTTTCCAAACTTCATCACTGTTATAACCCTGCTAGCTCTCTCACCATCCACACTGCCGATGCCACTCCTCTCTCTGTCTCCCTTATTGGCTCCGTTTCGAATAAGTTGCTCTCTCTCACTAATGTTTTGTGTGTTCCTCATCTGTCTATCAACTTAATTTCTGTTAGCCAATTGACTTCTTCTGGATTTCGTGTCTCATTTTCTTCGACTGGCTGTTCTGTGCAGGATCCGCGCACCGGGAGACAGATTGGGACCGGCCTTAGGTCAGGAGGACTCTACTATCTCCAATCGCTGCATCTTCCATCCTCCAGCATCTCTCCTACCGCACTCGTTGCTTCTACATCTCCCTTTGCCCTTTGGCACTCTCGTTTAGGACATTTATCTTTAAATAAAATGAAGTTTTTATTTACTAGTGGTGTATTTGGAAATATTCCTGTTTCAGACATTTCTACTTGTTTTGGTTGCCAATTTGGTAAACAACATGCACTCCCTTATAATAAAAGCTCTTCTTCTTCTAATGCTCCTTTTGCTTTGGTGCATTCTGATGTTTGGGGACCTGCCTCTCAGCCAACGAAAGGTGGTTCCGTTTATTATGTGTTGTTTATTGATGATTTCACCAGGTATACATGGTTGTATTTAATGAAAAACCGTTCTGAGTTCTACACTATTTATACAGCTTTCTCCACCATGATTTCCACTCAATTTGACAAAAGGATTAAAGTATTCAGGTCTGACTCCGGGGGAGAATACATGTCCCACAAATTTCGTTCTTACCTGACCAGTCAAGGGACTCTACCTCAATTATCATGTCCTGCCACACCACAGCAGAATGGTGTCGCAGAACGAAAACACAGACATATCCTAGAAACTGCTAGATCCTTGATTTATTCCTCATATGTTCCTCTGCAATTCTGGGGAGAAGCAGTCCTGACTGCAATCTATCTGATTAACAGAACACCATCCTCTCTTTTATCTGGCACATCTCCTTATGAAAAGTTGTTTTCCTGTAAACCTGACTTGTCGTATCTCAAAGTTTTTGGCTGCACCTGTTTTGTTCTGTTGCATGATAATGAGAGAACCAAACTTTCACCAAAATCCACTGTCTGTGTATTTTTAGGGTATGGCATTGAACAAAAAGGCTATCGATGCTATGATCCTAAAACCAATCGGTTACGGGTCTCTCGTAATGTCACCTTCCTGGAACAAATTCCTTTTTACACTTTACCTACTCAATCCCCTTCTCCTGAGCAATCTATGGTTCATCCTCTTGATCCCTTTCCAGACTTGTTTCCCTCCGATACCCCTGCAGGTATATCATCCACCCCTGCACCCCTGCATGTATATCATCGGCGGCCCAAACCTCCGTCTGCTCCTGATGTTGCTCCTCCTCCTACTTCTGACCATAGGCCTATCTCCTCTGCTCCAGATGTGCCGGATCCTCCTCAAGATCGAAGGTACCCATTGCGCACCAGAATCCCTCCCTCTAGATTTGGCTTTGTTTGTACTGATCATTTTTCTCCATCATATAAGTCCTTCCTTGCAGCAATTCATACCTTGGCAGAACCACAATCCTATAAGGAGGCCATTGCTCATCCGCACTGACAGATTTTATGAACACAGAGCCTTGTTGAATCAATACAGAACGTATTGTCTCGTTTATTCAAGAGAAGTCATCCCTATATATATATTACAGCAATATCTATTTTAGTTCTAATAGAACCACAATTCTACTAGAGATAGGAAAACAATTACTCAACTATCTAAGATAGGAAAGCTACTAAATAAAAGGAACATGTACATCTGTCACAATCTCAACGTGAGAAATAACTAAGTAAGTCTTCCATGGGCCTTGGGCCTTGGGCCTTGTTTAACACCCCCCCTCAAATTGATGCGGGAGAATCAACAAGCATCAATTTGCTAACCAAGAATTGGTGACGTGGTCGTGGAAGGCCTTTAGTAAGAATATCAGCAAGTTGAAGCTCAGTGGAGACATGTGGGAGACTAATGACACCGCGCTTGAGTTCATCACGGATGAAGTGACAATCAACCTCAATGTGCTTAGTGCGTTCATGAAAAATCGGATTTTCAGTAATCCGAATAGCACTAGTATTATCCGCAGAGAGGGGGGTAGCACCTTGCGCAGGAAAACCAATGTCGGAAAGGAGTCCGCGTAGCCAAAGAATTTCGGAACATGCAGCAGACATGGCTCGGTACTCAGCCTCGGTAGAAGATTTGGAAACTTTTTCATGTTTCTTGCATTTCCAAGAAATCAGACTATCTCCCAAAAACATGCACCAACCTGTTGTCGATCTGCGAGTATCCGGACACCCAGCCCAATCAGCATCGGAATAAGCTATGAGAGATAGAGGATTGTTTGATGAAAAAAACAACCCGCGAGTTGGTGTCCGAATAAGGTACCGAATGATGCGGCGAACAGCAGCCATATGTAGATGACGAGGAGTAGTCATGAACTGACTCATCAGGTTGACTGCATAAGAGATATCAGGACGAGTGTTAGTGAGGTAGATCAGGCTACCAACTAACTGGCGATATGCAGTAGGATCTGAAAGAAGATCACCCTTCTCTCGACTGAGTTTGACATTTAGTTCGATTGGCGTATCAACTGGAGCGGAAGCAGTAAGACCAGCAAAACCAATGAGATCAATAGTGTATTTGTGCTGATTGAGAACTATGCTTTTAGCCGATTGATGAACCTCAAGACCGAGGAAATAGTGAAGGGGGCCGAGATCGTTCATGTGAAATGTCTCACTAAGAGAGGCTTGGAGCTCTTGAATCATGGGTGCATTAGGACCAGTAATGACGATATCATCAACATAGACAAGTACTACAGTGATCCCGGAAGGAGCATGATGTAAAAATAGAGAAGGATCATATGGGCTTGGATGAAAATCCAAGCGTAGAAGAGCAGCCTGAAATTTCTCAAACCATGCGCGAGGTGCTTGTTTCAAACCATAGAGGGAGCGACGAAGTTTGGCAACCATACCCTTCCCAGATGAGCATCCCTGAGGCAAACGCATATAAACATCTTCTTTGAGATCACCATGGAGAAACGCATTTTTGACATCCATTTGATAGAGAGGCCAAGATTGAGATGCAGCAACAGCAAGAATAGTGCGGACGGTGGTCATCTTGGCAACCGGAGCAAAAGTCTCATCATAATCAATGCCATATTCCTGCCGATTTCCAAGAGCGACAAGACGCGCCTTATATCGATCTAAAGATCCATCAGATTTTAACTTGAGAGAAAAGACCCACTTACAGCCAATAGGTTTGACACCCACAGGAGATGGTACAATATCCCACGTATGATTGTGCGCTAACGCATCCAATTCATCTTGCATAGCTTTGTTCCAACAGGGGTCCTGCGCAGCCTGAGAATAGGATTGGGGAATGGAGGAGGAAGATAAAGTGGCCATGAGGGAAGTATGGGAGAACCCATAACGGGCTGGCGGTACCGATATCCGAGTGGAGCGACGCAGTGGAGGATGTCCGGATGGATCAACTGCCGGTGGTGGACCGGATGCCAGAGGAAGATCAGGAGGGGGATCCCTGGTAGGCTCTGTGCTGTTCCGTCTGTGATACACAAAGTTAGGATTAAAACGAACAATTGACGGGTCATCAGAAAAACCAGGTAATGACACAAAAGAGGAGCCAGGAGGGTCAATATGTTTTTGAAAAAAATACTGATGTTCAAAGAAAATGACATTCCTAGAAGTACGTAAACGACGAATGTGAGGATCATAACAAAGGAATCCTTTCTGGAAGGGTGCATAACCTAAAAACACACACTTAGCTGATTGTGCCGTGAGTTTTGTCCTCTCAGAAGAAGGCAAGTGCACAAAACAGGTGGAGCCAAAAACATGAAGATCCTCATAAGATGGAGCGGTCTTGTACAAACGGTAATATGGGCTTTGATTCTCAATGGAGGTTGAAGGCATACGATTGATAAGATGAGCGGCTGTAGCTAGTGCCTCAACCCAAAAACGAGTAGGAACCGATGATTCCAGAAGAAGGGAACGAGTGACATCAAGGAGATGTCGATTTTTCCTTTCAGCGATTCCATTCTGCTGGGGGGTATAAGGACAAGATCTTTGAGAAATAATGCCTTTGTTTTGCAAAAACCGTTGAAAGTCAGAGGACATATATTCCCCGCCTGAATCAGATCGCAAAATTTTAATGCAGGTGGAAAATTGATTTTCAACATAAGCCAAAAAGATTTTAAAAACATGAAAAACATCAGATTTTGAATGCAGAAAATAGACCCATGTGAAGCGACTGAAATCATCAATAAAAGTCACAAAATATTTATAATGAGCGTGGGAAAGAGCAGGAGCAATTCCCCATACATCACTATGAACTAAATCAAAACACTGAGAGGTGTGTGAAGTGGAATGAGGAAACGGAAGAGTTTTGCTCTTTCCCATTTTACAAGTAGCACAATCAAAAGGCACACAAGAAGATAAACCAAAAGATTTATTTAATAAACCAGAATTTAACATAAGGGACAAAGCCTTGGAATTAGGATGTCCGAGTCTATTATGCCACAATCGGCAATTATCTCTAAGAGAAAAACAAAACACATTATTGTCAAATTGATTCCTAGAAATTTTAGAAAAATCCAGCGGAAACAAGCGTCCACACTTAGGCCCCCTCGCGATCTCCCTCCCTGACATCTGGTCCTGTACAACACAACCAGAAGAAGAGAAAGAGATGTTATAATTATTTTCAACAAGTTGTCCTACTGACAATAGGTTGGAAGTTAAATTAGGACAAAAGTAAACATTTCTCAATGGGATGGGACCAGGGATATCGCCGACAGCGGTAATGGGAACATGTCCACCGTCAGCAGTTTGTATTTGAAGATGGCTATTGTAACTTGTCATATTGGAGAAAGGGGTGGGGGAATTTGACATATGATTAGAGGCCCCGGAATCAATGAACCAAGTAGAAGAGGAAGGTGACTTACCTGAGAGACCAAAGGCAGAGAGGGCATTGACAATCATTTATTGTACTAATTCAGGAGTGAGAGATGATGAGGGCCCAGGCTGCGAGGCAGATGGAGGAGCAGGCATAACCGAGGAAGCCACATATGCGTGTGGAGTCTGAGACTGTGAATTCTGATACTGCTGAGCCGGATATTGTGGAGTCTGATACTGTGTTGACGGACGTGGTGGACGGCGGCGACATTCAGAGATGATATGTCCCGACTTTTTACAGTAACTGCAGACTTTCTGTTTGCACTGAGAGGCAAGGTGCCCAAATTTCTGACAACTGTAGCATTGGGTTTTGCTCAAGTCTCGAGGCGGAGGCTGCGAAGTTTTATTGGCCGAGAACGCAACTGAATAGGTATCAGTCTTCTGTTGAGCAATATGAGCCGAGGTCATAAGGCGCTGTTCTTCGCGTAAGAGCTCATTCAAGCAGACATCTAATGAAGGTAGAGGCGTCCGATTCATCAGAGCAGATCGGACACTTTCAAACTCATTCCGCAGTTTCATCAAAAACTGATCTCGCTGACTAGAGGCCTGAAGGTCTTGAATAACTGGCAACACATTGTCAGCCACATCCGCATACTTAATACTATCGTATTCTGACCAGAGTGTACGGAAACCTGAATAGTAGTCTTGTATGGACAAATTCCCTTGTGTATATTCAGCAATTGCACATTCAAGATGGAATTGTCTGGCAGAGTTATCTTGATGATATATTTGCTTCAAATACCCCCACATGGCTTTCGAAGTGGGGTAAGGCTTAAGATTCATTATCAGATGCGGCTTAACAGATCCCAGAATCCAGGATTTGATTTTGGCATCTTTAGTATACCAAGAGGAGATTTTCTTCTCATCCTCAGTGGGTTTAGGGTCCGTGCCAGAAACAAATCCCCATAATTCCTTTGCTTCTAGATATATTTGAAATTGGAAAGACCAGGCAGGGTAATTCTTGCCAGTGAACTTGATCAAACTAACCTCAGATTTCTCCATCTCAATGTTAGATTGAAAAAAAATTGGATGGAAACAGTAAAAACAGTAATCAAAGCAAGAACAGTAGGATGAAAAACTGTTTGTGAGTGCAGAAGGTTACTAGATCAGTAAGCCTTAGGATTCTATAATTCCCAGAAGTATCAGACGAACCTTAAGAAAGGATTTCTGAGTGTCTGACGGATCTGTGGTGGGCCAGAGGTGATCTGAGTGCCAGAATTAGCCCAGGCGTCCTGAAATTCTGCACAGGATCTGGTCTGGTGGCCCACAGATGGATTGATGATGGGATCAGATCACATGGGAAGAAGGAGAAGCCTTTTTCGTGTCCTCTGAACCAAATCCCACCCAAATCAGATGAGAATCCAAGAAATTGGACGGTGGAGATGAAAACTGGTGCAAGATTTCGGAAACCCAGAAAAATAGGCAAAAGTCCTACCTCGAGGCAGCAAAAAATTCTGAATAAATCTCAAGAATGTCAAGAATAATCAGTCGATCAAGGTGGAAGGGATTTGCAGAGGTGCTGATGACGATCTAAAGTGGGCCACGTCTTGATCTGAGAGGATCTGTGATGATCAGGGATGATCAGCGATGATCTCTTATTTCCTTGATGCTATGTAGAATCAAAAACAAGGTTTCCTTGAACTAAGCTCTGATACCATGACAGATTTTATGAACACAGAGCCTTGTTGAATCAATACAGAACGTATTGTCTCGTTTATTCAAGAGAAGTCATCCCTATATATATATTACAGCAATATCTATTATAGTTCTAATAGAACCACAATTCTACTAGAGATAGGAAAACAATTACTCAACTATCTAAGATAGGAAAGCTACTAAATAAAAGGAACATGTACATCTGTCACAATCTCAACGTGAGAAATAACTAAGTAAGTCTTCCATGGGCCTTGGGCCTTGGGCCTTGTTTAACACGCACTGGAGATCTGCTATCACAGAAGAACTTGCAGCTCTGCAGAAAACTCAAACATGGGATCTTGTTCCACTTCCCTCAGGGAAACGGGCTATCGGTTGCAAATGGATATTTAAGATCAAGACCAAATCTGATGGATCTGTTGATCGTTACAAGGCTCGCTTGGTTGCAAAAGGATACACTCAAGAATATGGAGTCGATTATGAAGAGACTTTTGCTTCGGTTGCTAAAATGACAACTGTTCGTACTTTTATCTCTGTCGCTGCTGTTAGACACTGGCCTCTCTATCAGCTCGATGTTAAGAATGCTTTCTTGAACGGATTCCTTCAGGAAGAAATCTATATGCATCCTCCTCCAGGCGTTGTGCGAACTCCTCATTATGTGTGTCGTCTCAAACGTGCTTTATATGGACTCAAACAAGCCCCTCGTGCTTGGTTTGAACGGTTTAGCACAAGCATCATCAGCATTGGTTTTTCTCAGAGTGCTCATGACTCCGCTCTCTTCACTCGCTATTCGTGATCTGGCTGTGTTTTACTGTTACTTTATGTCGATGATATGATTATCACTGGCAGTGATGCTTCTGGTATTCTTTCCTTAAAGCGTTTTCTTCATCGACAGTTTGAGATGAAAGATTTGGGTCATCTGCGGTACTTTCTAGGCATTGAGGTTGCCTACTCTCCCACAGGATATCTTTTGTCGCAAACAAAATACTGCAATGACGTTCTCCAACGCGCCGGGCTCACAGATTTGAAGCCTGTATATACTCCGATTGAACACAATCTGAAGCTTCGAACCACTGATGGCGATCTACTTCCTGATCCAACTCGTTATCGTGAAGTGGTAGGCAGCTTGGTTTATCTGACCATCACCAGACCAGATATTGCATATGCAGTACATGTGGTGAGCCAATTTGTTGCGCAACCCACTCATATTCACTGGGCTGCTATCCTGCGCATACTGAGATACTTACAAGGAAGTTCCAATCGCGCCCTCCTTCTTTCCTCCAGTCAGAATCTTACTCTGCATGGCTATTCTGATTCCGACTGGGCAGGAGATGTCAATGATCGTCGCTCTACTACCGGTTTCTCCATTTTTCTTGGCTCTTCTCTCATCTCTTGGAAAAGCAAGAAACAGGAAGTCGTCTCGCGATCATCAACTGAAGCTGAATATCGTGCTATATCTCACACTACTGCTGAAATTATTTGGCTTCGCTGGTTACTTCGGGATTTAGGAGTTTTTGTTCCTACATCTACATCTCTCTTTATGGACAATGAAAGTGCACGGAAACTGGCAACAAATGATGTCTTCCATGAACGCTCAAAACATCTTGAAGTTGACTGTCATTTCATCCGTCAACATGTTCGGAGTGGTACTATTAAGCTCTTTCACATCTCATCAGCTGCTCAAATAGCATATTTTTTCACCAAGAGCCACTCCGCTTCTCGTTTTTCGGAGCTAGTTTCCAAGCTCTCAATGGTCACCTTCTCCCATCCAGAGCTTGAGAGGGGGTGTAAAGAAATAAGTCATCAGGTCAAACCGACCTAATGGGTCAGCTCGACCCATGTTCTGGGTCAGCCCATGTATGAGTTACCATTAGATTAGATAGATTCAAATGAGCTGTCATTAGATAGATTCAAATCTTTTGTTACTGCTGTAATCCTGTAATTAGATTTAGTTCCTTATCATTTCCTGTAATTATGTAATTAGTTTCCCTAATCTAGGCAACAGTGTATTATAAATAGATATCATCGTCAATACAAAGATATAGAAAATTCTCTTGCATCTAAGATCTCTTTTGTATGCTTCTGGCTTGGTTCATGTAAATCTAACAGACACGACGTGATGACCGCGATGGCGACCGCGACCGCGACCGCGATTTTGAACCATGCTAGAAACACTAGAGGAAACTGTTTTAAATTAACAACAGTAGATTTCAATGGGTCAAATTATCTTAAATGGTCCTACTCTACTAAGATTACACTTGCTAGAAAAAGGAAACTTGGGCGATGGATAATTAATTCCCGAGAAGATGATTCCACCTGTAGCAATTGGGAAGCCGAAGATAATGTGGTTATGTCTTGGCTTCTTCAATCAATGGAACGCTCTATTTCAAGGACATTCATCTTTTCCAAATCAGCGAAAGATATATGGGATGGGGTAGCAACCTCATACTCACAAAAGAAAAATTATGCTAGAATTTCTGAATTGCAGACGCTAATAGCCAAATTCCAACAAAGTAATCAGACTATTTGAAACTATTTTTATGCCTTAAAAGATATGTGGGAAGAATCAAATCACTATCAACCTCCTCCTACCACAAGTGGGTGGAAAGAGTATATTGAACATAAGCATATCCACGATCTTCTCAGAAAATTAAACCCAGAATATGAGTCTCTGCAGGCAGACATATTAGCTTCAGAATCCTTACCTTCTCTGGAAACTATTTCATATCTTTTCCGACAAGAATGTAATCAATGAATCATGAAAGCTTCTGACTCGCAACCCAAAAGGTTAGCCTTTGTAACCAGAAAACCTAAATGAAGGAAGGTAAGCAGCAACTCACACAAGAAGAAAAAGATGAACTACTTTGTTCTCACTGTGGAAAAAAAGACAAACCAAGGAGACATGTTGGAAACTGATTAGCCGTCCACAAAAATTTCAGAATCGGCAAAAGCAACAACAAAATTCTCGTCTCTCCACTTTCTCCTTTTTTCTCCACCCTTCTTTCTCTTTAGAAACCAGTGCACAAAGTTCGGATTTCTTCCTTCAATTCTTGCGTGTCCGATCACAATGGCCCACCATCCTTAGATAAATGTTAGTGATCCAGGTGAGCCGCTTGCAAAAAAATGGTGAGGATTTGTGTGGAGAAGTGGTTTGAGATGAAGAATGACGGAAGGTGGAGTGGGATTAGCAGATCTATGGATGAGGATGATTAGCGGCAATGAGGTGTTTGAGGGCTGGGTTTATGAGAAGATGGTTACTGGTGATGAGGTTTGTAGTGGTTACTACAGATGTTGCGCAAGGGTGGACGGCAGGATTGGACAGCAGATGGGCAGTGGGGGCTTTGATGATGGGCTGGGGGTGATGGTTGCCAAGTTGGGTGTAATGAAATTTGAGACAGTGGGGTTTGGGATATGGTGAAAATTAAATCTGACAGATATTGGTTTTGATAGTCAGAGGAATGGAATCTGAGATGCATAAAAGACGAGAAAGAAGAACTATGCAGTAAGGAAGAAGAACTGTGCAGCAGCGTAGAGTCAGGGCCATGGCCGGCTGATCGTAGGATCACTTTGCAACTATGCAGCAAGGAAGAAGAACTCTGCAGCAGCGTAGAGTCAGGGCCATGGCCAGCTGATCGTAGGATCACTTTGCAAATTCTTTGATCGAATTTATTGAGAATAGCTAATGGCTATTTATAAGATTACAACTAAAGATAGGAAATCTAATCATACCTATAACAGGAAGCCCAATCAAACAAAAAATATTTAACATAATCAGATATGATTCTAGCCTAATATAATCCAAATCCATTATAATCTAATCTCATCCTTGCCAAATCCAACCTTCTCTAAAATATTCTCTAATAGGAAAAACTCATAATATTGTTGCTGCAACAGTCGTAACATTGTTACTCATAATATTTGGATTTATTTTTTGTGGGTTACGTTTTTGAGTTGCTTAAGTTTAAGTGGATGTTTTAATCTCGACCGTCAATGTGTTTAGAGGGTTGAGATTGGATCTAGGTTTAGTTTTATCCTCTAAAAGCATTGTAATGCCTCTTTAGCTTTTAGACATTGATTAATGAAAAAAAGAATTCGAGGGATTCAACAATCTCTCATCAATCTCCCCTGAGATGGGAATGGCATGAAGCCATGGTTGAGAAACCTAAGAAGTCCGAGTGTGAAGGGCCTTATCGATTCCATCTTCCTCTGCCCACCATGCATCAATCCCCATTCCACATCACCTTGGATTACAAAGCCTCCCTTTATCTCTCAAGTTTCATATTCACACCTCTCAATTCATCCACCAACACTATATCATCTGCACACAACACACACACAAGTGACCTCCTCTTGAATATTAACAATTAACTCATCCATAATCAATGTAAAGAGTCCCTCCACAAGTAATTATTTCACTCGTTACCGCTCCCTCATACATGTCTTTAATGATTTCAATATAATCTCTTGGAACACTTCTTTTATTTAAAACCCACCAAATTAAATCTCTAGGTACCTTGTCATAACACTGAAAATAATCAATGAAGACTATGCAAATTTTTCCTTTTCGCTCGGTATTTTTCCAATTAATTACCTAAGTTAGAAGATAGCTTTTATAGTTTTCCTCCTTGGCATGAAACCAAATTGATTTCCAAATATATTGGTCTTTTGTCTAAGTCTTTGCTCCGTTACCCTCTCTCCCATAGTTTCATACCTTGACTCATAAGTTTAATCCCATGATAGTTGGTATAGTTCTTTACGCCTCATTTGTTCATGTACATAGGTACTACAACACTTCTCCATTCATCCAGCATGTTCTTGGTCATTAATATCATATTGAATAGCCTAGTTAACCAAATCCACGCAATTTCTCCTAAGCACTTTCAAGCTCTATCAGAATGTCATCCAGCCCCTAGACTTTCTTGTCTTCATTTTGGTCAACGCTTTCTTCACTTTTACTACTATAATTTTGAGGTAAAAGGTATGTTCCACTAACGAAATATCCTTTCTTGCTCTTATGCCTCCTATAGAATCTTCATTTAACAGTTTGTTAAAATATTCTCTCCACCTTTCTTTAATATCATTGTCCATCGCAAAAACCATTTGGTCATCACTCTTTATACATCTGACATATAAGTCCCTACTTTTCCTTTCTTTTCTTTTTGCAAGCTTAAAAATATCCTTATCTCCTTCTCTTGTTCCCAACTTACCATATAGGTCATCATATGCTTTGACCTTTGCATCACTTACTACTTTCTTAACCTTTTTCTTTATCTTCTTATACATTTCATAATTTTCCATATTCCTACTTCCTCGCCAAACTTTGAAACGAAGTCTTTTCTCTTGAACAGCTTCATGAACCTCCACAATCTACCACCAAGTTTCTTTATCAATGTCTTTTTCCCTTCGACTCTTTAAGCACCTCTTTTGCAACTTCCCTGATACAATCAGCCATTTGACACAGCCCAAACATTAATTCTGAGTTAATAGCACACCATAATCAATGGTTTGAATTTTACAACACTTTCGTCAATTTACTAGTTAGAAGGGTGTCAATTTAATACTTAGATGAGGTAAGTGTGGTACAATGTAGCACTAATGAACTTTTAATTGTTAAGGATAATATCAATTTTTTAATATGCAAAGATATTAATATCATTTACATATTCAAAAAACCAACTTGTTAAATCCAAATAAAATAAAAAAGAAGGTATGAAGTGTTAAATCTTAGTATTCCACAAATATCATTGTCTATTCACTCTCGTGACAAGGTATCAGTGCCAAGGCCATTGCCTGTTTCTGCTGCTGCTTCTTCTACTTCTTCATGCTGACCCGTCTGCATCTCAGCCACTCAATAGAGATCATCTGATCTCTTTCGAGAAATTCTCAGACCACCGTGAGGAAGAAAATCACTGTTGCCTGCTGTCGCCTGGCCAAATCAATCAGTGGCCCACCTGCGATCATCATGGCGTCTTCAGAAATCTCTACAGCAGTGGTCGACTTCCTCTCATGGTAATTTTGGAGATTTTTTCAACATTTTTCCAAGATCAGAGGTAGGCCATTTGACCCAACTTGTGATTTTTCAGTTTTCTAAGATAGTTTTGATCACAGCCGTACAAATCTTGGATTATGGATGGATTTTGATGATTTTTGTATTGCTGGAAAAATATTTCGATTCTGCTTCACTTGTTGATCTGATTCTCAATCAGATCAAGCAGTGGGCCCCAAGCAGGGAATTAGGAGTCAAAATCCAGGTCTCCTGGACCTATTATTTTGTGAAACTGCTCACAGATAGTTCTTCAGTCATTTCTGCACTGTCCTCTGTCATTTCTGCACTGTTTGGTTACCAGTTCTGCTTCTGTCTTGTGCTGCACTGTTTGGATTTTACAATTTTTGGTTTCTGCTGATTGTGTTTGGACTCACTGCTGGGGTATTTTTACATCAAGACTTCTCTTCTTCTTGTCTGGAATTACTTGATCAAAAGAGGCCCGCTGATCTAGTAATTTTGAGTTATAATCATGGAAAAAAGTGAAACTTACTTGATTAAATTCAATGGGACAAATTATTCATCATGGGCTTTCCAATTTCAAATATACCTTAATGGAAAAGAGTTATGGGGACATGTTGACGGGGCTGATCCTAAACCTTTAGAGAATGACAGGGCAGTGTCTAAATGGGAAACCAAGGATGCCCAAATCATGACTTGGCTTCTGGGGTCAGTGGATCCACAATACATTCTGAATCTCCGGCCCTATAAAACAGCAAAAGGAATGTGGGACTAACTCATACAGGTGCATCAACAAGATAACTCCGCCAGACGTTTGCACTTAGAACATGAGCTACCTCAGTTTAATCAAGGGACAGTGTCCATTCAAGAATATTACTCTCATTCTATTCACTTATGGACGGACTATACTAAGATCATTTACTCAAGTCTACCTGATGCCTCGATTGCAGTGGTTCAAAGCATTCATTCCACTAGTCAAAGGGATCAATTCTTGATGAAACTGAGATCTAAGTTTGAACAAGTACGTTCAAATCTGATGAGCAGAGTGCCTCCCCTATCTATTGATTCTTGCTTAGGAGAGCTTCTTCGCGAGGAACGTCTTACAACCCAAGCTACTCTTCAACAAGCAATTTCTCCAGGACCACTAACTGCTACCTACCTTACTCGTCCCAAACAACAAAACAGAGACATGACTAAAGTACAATGTTATTCCTGTTAAAAGTATGGACATGTCGCCACTCAATGCAATAAAAAATTATGCTCTTACTGCAAACGCAAAGGCCATGTTCTTCCGGAATGTCAACGCCATGCTCAGTTTTCCTCTCAGAAGACTAATCTGTCAACCCTGGATGCGTCCCCTTCTGCATTTAGTACTGCTGCCACTACATTCATGCATGCTCGGCCTCCTTCATCCTCTCTTACCCCTGAAATGGTTCAACAGATGATAGTAAATGCCTTTTCTGCTCTTGGTCTCTCAAGTAAACTCAAACATTCAAACTCTACCTGGTATATGGATCCAGGGGCTTCTAATCATATGACCCACTCTTCTGATCACTTATCTCAATTAAAGCCTAATGATGGAAATATCCGAATCAATACAGCAGATGGTGGCGGTATACCCATTACCACCATCGATGAGATCTCACATTCCTTACCTTTGATTCATGTTTTTCTTTCTCCTCAGTTATCTACAAATTTATTATCTATTGGACAACTCATTGATAACCATTGTTCTGTCTATTTTTCGCATTCTGGTTGTGTTATATAGGATCAAGCATCGGGGAAGGTGATAGCAAAGGGACCCAAGTGTGGCCGTCTTTTTCTGTTACAACTATCTACACAGGATAGGAATTTGATTACATCTGCTCTAGTTTCTGCTTCTGGTTCAAATAAGAGCCAATTATGGCACAATAGATTAGGCCATCCTCATTCTCGTACTTTAATGTCTTTGTTTCAATCCGGTTTGCTTCATGATAATAAAATTTCTCTTAAAGATGTTTCTTTTGATTGTTTTAGTTGTACAATGAGCAAGAGTAAGACTCTCCCTTTTCCATCGATACCTCATTATCATTGAAATGCTTTGATCTTGGTCATAGTGGTATATGGGGTATAGCACCCGTCATATCCAATTCTCATTTTAAGTATTTTGTTACATTTATTGATGATTATAGTCGCTTTACATGAATTTATTTCTTGCATTCAAAATCTGAGGTATTTGTTACTTTTAAAATTTTCTTAGCTTATGCGGAAAATCACTTGTCCACATCCATTAAAACACTTCGCATAGATTCTGGTGGTGAATGTGTTTCTCATGAGTTTCAGAATTTTTTGCAAACCAAAGGGATAATTTCTCAAAAATCATGTCCTTATACACCCCAACAAAATGGTGTATCTGAGCGGAAAAATAGACACCTTTTGGACATTGTTCGGTCACTTCTCTTAGAATCACCTATTCCACCAAAATTTTGGCCCGAAGCTCTATCCACAGCAGTTCATGTTATAAATAGACTACCCTCCCCTCGTATCAAGAATGAAACTCCTTGTTTTTTTTTATTTCATAAGCATCCAACTTATTCTCATCTCCATACCTTTGGGTGTGTATGTTTTGTTTCTTCTTCTCCCAGTTGAACGAACAAAACTATCTACTCAATCCTCCAAGTGCGTTTTTTAGGCTATGCGACTGACCAAAAAGGATTTTTGTCATGATCCTTAGGTAAAACGTATCCGGACCTCTCGTAATGTCGTGTTTTTTGAAAATCAGTATTTTTTCCAACATCATCTAGATCATGATAAACCTACTATGTTTTCACTTGTTCCTGACTTTTGTGATAATCCCATTCCTTCTACGGACACTATCAAGCCTTTACTTGTGTATGAAAGGCGTCAGCGGCAAAATACGATTGCACCTGAGCCTCCTGATTTGTCAGCTTCCTCGGCACTTGACCCAGCTCCTGCTCCAGACATCTCCAGTCCGTTCCTCTTTGTCGATCATCTAGGATTTTCCGCCCCCCCTAATCGGTTTGGCTTTACCCATACATCCTTACTTGCTACTTTGTCTTCTGTTCATATCCCTAATTATTTTTCCCAAGCAGTGCAACATGAGTGTTGATGGCAGGCCATGCAGGAAGAACTTGACGCACTCAAAGTGAATCACACATGGGATGTTGTTCAATGTCCTCCGTTAATCAAACCCATTGGCTGTAAGTGGGTTTTCTCTATCAAGCTACACTCTGATGGTACTCTGGCACGTTATAAGGCTCGGTTAGTGGCACTTGGCAACCGTCAAGAGTATGGTATTGATTATGATAAACCTTTGCTTCGGTAGCCAAGATGACAACGGTTCGTACTTTTCTTGCTATTGTAGCATCACGCTCATGGCCTCTTTATCAGATGGATGTGAAGAATGCCTTCCTCCATGGAGATCTTAAAGAGGAAGTGTACATGCGTCTTCATCAAGGATATGATTCTACATCTAAAAACGAGGTGGCGCAGCTCCTTCGCTCACTGTATGGACTCAAACAAGCACCCAGAGCCTGGTTTGAGAAATTTCGTTCTACTTTACTTCATCTTGGATTTGCTCAAAGTCCCAATGATCCTTCATTGTTCCTGAATAAAACTGCTCAAGCTACCACCATACTTCTCGTATATGTAGATGATATCATCATCACAGGCACTCACAGTAACATGATTCATAGTCTTCAATCCTCTCTTCAAGCTACATTCCATATGAAAGACCTGGGTCCATTAACATATTTCTTGGGTCTTGATGTACAATAGTCTAGGAAGGCACTATTTTTACATCAGCATAAGTATACTACTAATCTCATTGATCTTGCTGGCCAAAAGGATGCAACACCTGTGGACACTCCATTAGAAGTCAATGTGAAACTCCGAGAAGATGATGGGGACCTTTCACCGACCCCACCTCCTATGGACGCTTAGTCGGGAGTCGGGTCTACTTGACCATCACTCGGCCCTACATCTCATATGCTGTGAATGTTGTTAGTCAATTCATGAAAGCACAAAGGGCATCTAGTTGCTATGAAAAGAATCATTCGATACATTCTTGGTTCTCCGACACGATGCTTGGTTTTTCCAGTTGGCACACCACTTACACTAAATGCTTATTCTAATGCTGACTGGACCAGATGCCCGGATACTCGCCGATCCACCACAGGCTGGTGTATGTACTTGGGTGAATCGCTCATCTCTTGGAAATGCAAAAAGCAAGAAAGAGTCTCTAGATCTTCCACTGAATCGGAATATCGTGCCATGTCCTCTGCCTGTTCCGAGATCCTTTGGCTTCGTGGCTTACTTGCAGATCTTGGGTTTCCTCAGACCTCAGCTACCCCACTTCATGCGGACATTACTAGTTCCATCCGTATCACTGAGAATCCAGTTTGTCATTAACGTACAAAACATATCATGGTGGATTGTCATTTTATTCAAGATGAATATGATCGCAAGGTCATTAGTCTTCCACATGTCTCCAGTGAACTTCAACTTGCTGACATCTTCACCAAAGGACTGCCTAGGCCACGCCATGAGTTCTTGATTCGCAAATTGCTGTTGTTTGACCATCATGAATTTGAGAGGGGGTGTTAAAGCCAACTATTTCACAAATATCATTGTCTATTCACTGTCATGACAAGAAGTAGAACAACTTAAAAACAAGTGAAAGAAAGAAACAGAGGCTTGCAATTGTACTGCTTGGTTTTTTAATTTATTGCATAGTTACCATGAGAGAGAGAGCGCGAAAGGCTTGCAACCTAATACCTATTCCTAAGCTATGATACCTAATCCTTCAAAATAGGTAATGTATCGTGTCATACCACATCTGATACTTCACCTTCAATGTGTAAAAATCAATCCATGTCCCTACCATATCAATGGTGTGTCCCTACTGTATCCATGTCATATCAAGGCATCATAGTTCCTATGCCTATTAAACCTCCAAGTGAGGGTAGTGATCTCCTAGTGACTTCTTCCAATCAGAATTGCTGAGGATATAATTATTTGCAGCCAGCCTTGTTAAGCCTTGTTAGACACTGAACTAGTGTTCCATGTTAATAACTGGTAACACAAAAAGCTCGAGCTGTTAGCGAATAGCATAACAAATTATATCAACACCCCCTCTTGAACAGCAAGTCATTCAAATTCGAAACCCAACAAACAGACGAAACAGACAGATCAAATAGACAAATTGAGGTAACACGCGTCCCAAGGGTTTCAAACTCATGACCTCTGGCTTTGTTACCATGTTAATAACCAATAATAGCAAAAGCTCAAGCTGTTAGTGAATGGCATAACAATTTATATCAACATTCCACATGTAAGATCCATTGAATAAGGAGTTAGTAGGCAAACGTCGGGAAAAGGGATTGATTTAGAAAGTGCATATCAATGTGCAACTACATGTTGTTAACTCCAACATATGGACACATCCCAAGGGATAAGCAGGTTTCAATTATAATCATTAAGTACTCCAATTTTTCTCCTCTCAGCTTGAAGTCCTACAAGCAACCCCATTGTAACAAAGAAATAATCTCCTTAAACAACTTTAGCCATGAGATATCCATTGGTAGGCACTAACATTTACATGGGCAGACCACACTCTTCAACCGTGAGCCATCTAGGATGTTAGAAGGCCAGCTCTATCGGGTTCTAGTGCCCCTTCACTTGATGAAAAACAGATATTGAACCCACGGCTTTACTCTATTTTAACATAAAGGGCCTGTTTGTTTACGTTTGTGGAGGAGTAAAGGTGAGGTGGATGTCGAATAATGGAAAAGGTAAAGGTAAGGGATGTTAATGTAAAAGTAGAGGTGTGATAAAATCCTTGGATAATATAAGGAAAAATGATAGATACCAATTATCTAGCATTTATTACATATGCAAGGATTATGCAAAAGCATTCACTACACATGCAAAAATGATGCAGGAGCATTCACTAGCCTTCCAAGAATCATGCTAGACTTAATTATCCAGCATTGTAGCATTTATTATTTTGCTTATTTAAATAAAATAATAGTTATGGCTATCCTTCATTTATGCTTTAACTTAAGAATGTTTAGTTATAAAAAGAGTAGAGTATAGGATTGTAATTAAGCTTTGAGAATTATTCAGAAATAAAAGCAAGGAAGGAGTCTGATCCTACTCGAAAGGGTCATCTTCCCATCTCTTCTTATTTTTTCTTTCATTTTGTTGAATATCGACTGATACGATACTAGGATCGTATCAATTGATGCCAGAGCACCACCAAACCAGCAGCATCCATTTTCCCACCATTTTCCATGGCACCTACAGTTAGAGAGCTGGAAAATGATGTGAACAAAGTTAAGAACATCATTGGAGAGATCAGGAATTTCTTGGTAAAATTAGAAGAAACGATTGATGGTCTCTCAAACACCATCAAATCTTCTTCTAATGAGCATGTGCAGCGGAAGATCAATGATCTTAGATCCCATCATGATGAACAGGATCATAGAAGATCTCAAGACCGCAGTGGTCATTCAGTTGAAGCCATGGTCATTCAACCTCACACTATACAGCTGGATTCTCCACAATTTGAAAAACAAGAACCAGCTACTTGGGTTCATCAAAACAGACACTTCAAAAGGTTCAACAATCTCTTGAATGACCAAATAGTCCCCATGGCCCCTCTCTATCTTACCGGCAACACTGTAGAATGGCATCAAGGGATGGAAAAGACACTTGGTGATCTGACATGGGGCCAGTTTATTCAAGCCATTTGCCTCCGTTTTGTGTGTGTGGACTACAACGCCGCCAGAGGAGCACTCTCAAAATAATCAAGAACTTCAGATCTTGGTCTATATGACCCCACAAGAGATTTCAACATGTGAACCCTTGAGGACAAGGGTTCGTTTAAGGGGTAGGGAGTGATGATAGATGCCAATTATCTAGCATTTATTACATATGCAAGGATTATGCAAGATTATTCACTACACATGCAAAAATGATGCAGGAGCATTCACTAGCCTTCCAAGAATCATGCTAGACTTAATTATCCAGCATTGCAGCATTTAGTATTTTGCTTATTTAAATAAAATAATAGTTATGGCTATCCTTGATTTATGCTTTGACTTCAAAATGTTTAGTTATAAAAAGAGTAGAGTATAGGATTGTAATTAAGCTTTGAGGATTATTCAGAAATAAAGGCAAGGAAGGAGTCTGATCCTACTCGAAAGGGTCATCTTCCCATCTCTTCTTACGTTTTCTTTCATTTTGTTGAATATCAACTGATACGATAATGGGATCATATCATAAAGAAAAGGTGAGAGAAGGAGTGAAGATTAAAAAGCACATTTTCATAAAGTTTACTAGACCACACTTAATCACACTTTTTTGTGGCAAAAAGAATGAGGAAATAAAGAGGCTTGTGGAGGAGTAAAAGGCAAGTGGTTTCACATCATAAGTTCACTTCTCCACTCCACTTTTGTTACCCAAACTAGGTGAAAGAGGAAAAACACAAGATGTTAAAAAATTACCCCAATTAAATATCCATAATACTGGTGGAGGAAAGGAAAAAATTCCCAAAATAGGAAACTAATCAGGCATGGCCCCAAAAAGATGTAATTTTCTCTACATGTTTTATCATGGTTTTAGGGTGTCACCACTGGTCAGCATGTTTGGGTCCCATTATCTCTTTCCAAATTTCTAAATATTCTACTACTTTGTCCATCAGAATTTCAAATGTAGGGTACACCCTATATCAATTTCTTAGCAATGACATTTACAAAGAAATCGTGTGATAACAGTATCTGCAAGGGAAAAAAAAAAGTGAGAACATATCAGCATTCGGCATGCAAGGGATTTCATAGGAAAAGGTCCCAGAATTATAGGGGACAAGGGAGGAGGTTGATGGTTGAAGATGTAGAAGTGACCATCAAAGACCAATTTTTTTTATTCAATTTCAAACAGTAAAGGAAGAAGATTGGAGAACCATTTTCTTTTCCATTTAATTTTGTGCTCTAACCAACCATGGGTAGCCTTAATTGACGAACATTCTACCCCAATCATAATCTTCCTAAAAATGAGCATGCAAAACATGCCCAAAGCTTCAACAATGTTAATGAGAAATGAGATTTAAAAGAACAACAGAGATGGTAAACGATCAGCATATGGATGATAGTCAATGAACAAAAAAGACTGTAAGTAAGGATCAAACATACACCAAGGTCACTTTTCCTAGGACAACGGTTGCACTCAATACAATTCACCCACAAAATGTCGCTTCCTGTATCAACTTGAACATAGTAGCTCTTCGGTGGAGTCCCTAACCGAATTTCTGCAAAGTAAAGACTAAAACACATCCAAAAAAGGGAGACATAATTCAAAACAACATACTAGTTAATAAAAAGGTCAATGAATCCATGAAAAACCAACAATTTCAGAAAGAAAACACTGCCAGATAACAGAACATGTGTCCAATAGGCTTTACCATAGAAAACACCAGATACCCAAATCGAATAATTCAATACTTTCAACAAATTCAGATAGAGATAGGAAATAAAAGCCAATAAGAGAAAGCAAGAGATTAGATGGATGACCAATTTTGCCTATTGGGAGATCGACAGCAGTAAGAATGCGAGAAAAACAGATCCAAATATGCGAAAAATTCAAAATTGAATACTAATTAAATGACAAATTTCAAAATAGTATACAATTCAAGAGAATAAGGATGGTCAGACCCAAAAAGAAAGCATTTTTCCCTGAAATCTGATATCAACGTGGACACCCAAATCGAGAAATCCGATGAACACCCAAGACCCAAGATCAGATAGAGATGAGAGAAAAGAGAAAATGAGAAAACTAGTAGAGATGCACAAGGCAACGCACCCAGCTTCTGATGGGAGGCCGTTTCCACCCAATGGGATATCAATAGCACCGAGAATTCGACCATGGCGACGTTCATCATGAGCCTTGAAATCGCTGAGAGACCTCTCCTTTCCTGCGAACTTGTGATGAACCCTGAATACCCCAGTTGCTGAAACAAGAACAGAAACGTAAGAGACAACCACCACAAGAAAGAGGAAAGGAAGACGTTTCATCATCAGATCCATTGAATTGCTTCTTCTTCTTCTTCTTCTTCTTCTTCTTCTTCTATTACTGCTGAAGATGAAAATCGAACCAGTTTTCTTCTTTTTCTTTCTCTCTTTCTGTTGGTGTTTCTTTGTCTCTCATCTTTCGTTTCTACTCACATTTCAAAAAAACCGGGGGGTTCGGAATGCAGCAGGAAGGAGATGGAGATGCAGATGGAGAGAAAAGGACAACGGGGGAATACGTAAGAAGTGGTAAGAAAGACGACTTCGACCATTTCAACGACACGAAACCTCTATCTCGTCTCCAGGCAAATAGTCAATGAGTTCAGATACTCTCTGTGGCACCAACTCGGATCGCCCGTTTTCCCCGAGTTGGTGCCATAGAGTGATTGAGTGAGAGTGATTGAGTGAGGTCTGTTTACATGGCGGGGAAAATGAGTGAGTTCTAACTTCTACCGTCTACGATAGGGCATTCGAAGTTTCGAACAAAGTCAAATACAAGGGGCGGCGGCTACATACATATGACTTGTTTTTCTGTCTGTGATTACAAGTCAATCCTAAGGAAAAGCTACTGTTTGTTTTTTCGGGCATTTTACTTCATCGGTTAATTGGTCTGATCCTGATCATGTAAAACAATTTCTTTAATATTGTCAATATATGCCAATACAAGTCACTCCATTTCAACCATCCCGTTTTTATTTGATGTTGGGTGCCTTCCTCAATTTCTCCATCCTTTAATGATTATCGGGCGAAAGCATTGGAATGAATTTCTTTGGATACATCAATCTTCAATCGAGCATAGAATTCACTCAATAAAGAGAAAGTAGAGATTCGTTTGCCATTGACCGTAAAAATCCACCGTAGAAATCCAATGGGACCAACTCAAACGAGGGAGAAGAAAATTCAAATTGCATTAATCATAAACCAGTGATTTTATACAAGTAATAATTGATAAGGACTAAAAGTTGAAGTGGACGTCCCTTTAGCTACGTTTAAATAATACGAATACAGACTTAATCCCTAAATCCTATCATCCTATCATCCAAATACAACAAAGTGACCAATCTTTAAATTTAGAGGATTTTATCCAAAAAACTATTTACTTTAGGTGGCCATTGCACCAAAAAGGTCACTTTAGCCAAACCCACACCAAATCAACCTTCCCTCCCAAAAACCCTTCTATTTTTACTGCTTTTTTCGAGGGTCGACGTCGACCCTAACATTTACATTCTGCATGCGTCACTATCGACCCTGGTAATGTCAAGAAGATTTGGAGGTACTTCGAATCTAAAATTAAAAATTGGAGTTTAATTGAGGTACAACATTCATTCTTATAAAAACAATTTCGGGACATTTAATTTGCTATTGTGGTGTCAAGGGGGATCACAAGGATCCAAAGTGGAAGACAAATCTTAAAGACTGGTGCCTGAATCATCGCCACAACTTGGGTCCAAGAATAGGACCTGTGAGGAAAACATAAATTCTCTAATCCAAGCATTTCCAAACAATTTCAATAGCCTGAGCAATTTTGACCTCAATTAACAAAGTTTTCATTTATGTGTTCTTATTATACAGGTGCTTTAAGGCATATAGGAAGAGATCATAGATAGTTATCTTTCATGATTTTCCTGCCATCAAAGATAAAAAAAAAATATTCATTCTCTTGCACCAACACATTGGAAAACAAAGATAATAGTCTAGTGTGTCACTTCTGCACTGGTTTTGTTATCGGCAGACTCTATGCTTCTGAAACTCATGCGCTTGCACCGACACAAGCACTAAGGAATTGACCCATCATCTGCAACCACCTATGGATGCATAACAACGTCTTCCAAGACAATCCTTTGTTTTGGGTCTGCATGTAACATAAATATTTCAAGAAACTAGAAAGGGGTAGTAGGGTCAAAATGCTTAAGTCGAGAACTCTCCTTTGTAGAGAAGTGCTTCCAACAAGTGCTTCAAGTTTGGATTAATGTCCTTTGGAATGGATAATGGATTATTAACAATCTTGACATAAGGTGCAATTTTCATATAAAAAACCTTTGTACCAAAAAACATATATAAAGAAATAAAAGATGAAAAAACAAATAAAAAATGGATGGTTCTCGCATGGCAGAAGTGGCACTTGTCATAAGTATCATGTAGTGTGTCCCCATGCTAGCTTACATGGGTTAAGACCCACCACAATAGCAAATTAAATGTCTGAAACTATTCTTGTATGAATGAATGGGGTACCTTAATCAAACCCCAATTCTTGATTTTAGATTCGAAGTACCTCTAAATCTCCTTGACATTGCCAAGGTCAATAGTGACACAGGTATTGACATTCTGCCTTAGCAGAATTTGAATGTCATGGCTGACGTCGACCCTGGTGCATTATAGCCAGGGTCAACGTTGAACCTCAACACAGAAAATGAGTGTGGCCTTCGACCCTAAAAAAAGGCAAAAAAGAAGGGTTTTTGGGCAGGAATGCTGATTTGGTGTGAGTTTGGCTAAAGTGACTTTTTTGTGCAATGGCCACCTAAAGTGTTTTTTTATTTTTTTAATCCTCTTAAATTAAATGATCCTAATGACATGCATTTAAATGAATACTAAGAAGGGAATAATTTCAAAACAACCCAACATAGTACCCAAACTTCATGCGCACTTTAATTTCTCTTTCAAAAGGAGTCTCTTTGCCATTTTTTGTTTTTTTGGTTCTCTTCTCTTTACCATTCAAACAACTTTAAAAATGACTAAACAGTTATTATAGAATATCACTGTTTTATTTTTGGTGCCCCCCTACGAGGGCTGGTGAGACCTATTTTAAGCTAATTTTGGTCATTCAAATTATGGTTTAATCCATTTTTTCCTTTTATAGAAACTTGAATGAGATGGATCTAAATTGAGCCCTAGTTTAAGCCCAATTTGATCATTCAAATTATGATTTAATCCATCTTTTCTTTTATAGAAACTTGAATGAGATGGATCTAAATTGGCTCGATAAAATTGATCCAAATAAAGTGAGGGCTTTACCAATCACATGATCCATTAGACTATGACACACACTCCTTTAGTCCACAATCAAATTAATCAGTTATAAAAACAGAAACAAATGGTGATCAATCTAAAGGCGAGGGTAAGAGTGAATTTGGCCATGTCATTTATTTTAAGGATGCATTTGTGCAGCTTTAGAATTTTGTAGAGGACTACCAAAAAGTGGTCCCACTCTCTCCTATAAATAAAAAAAAAATGGTTTTTTTTTTTTTTTTGTGTAGCCGTAAAAATTATAATTTAAAGTATTCCTCCTTTCATTAAGAAAAAGTGTTGCATCAAACAACACAAAGATGATAACACATGGAATTTTCTTACTGCCGAAGAATCCTCAGCATAGCACAAACATGATGATTTAAGATTTTTATTTGCGTAATGAGAGGATTCCAAACTCCGCTAACTTATATCTCCAAGAAAAGCTGAATCAAGCATACTTAGCTTCTTACCCCTCCAATATAAAATTAAAATCCACTATTAAAACCACAATTGAGAAGTGCAATCCTAAATAGCTTCCTTAGATAGGTGCTTCCTAGGATAAAACGGTAGCAAAAAGTCTACTTGTCCCGGGACTCATGTCCTGGGACTGGCCCGACTCCATAGGAGGAGGGCATTTTGGTCATTCAACCAAAATGCCCTCCTCCTATGGAGTCGGGCCAGTCCCGAGACCAGTAGCATTACTCAAACGGTAGATCCTTAACCCTTTCAAAAAGTCTATTTGAGTAATGCTACTGGTCTCGGGACTGGCCCGACTCCATAGGAGGAGGGCATTTTGGTTGAATGACCAAAATGCCCTCCTCCTATGGAGTCGGGCCAGCCAGTCCCGGGACAAGTAGCATTACTACCTCCTAGTTGTGGGAACAGTGCCTTGGAGTTTGAACCAAAATGATGGAAAAATTAGAATAAGTTTTCTCATGGAAAACGTATGCACGACTGCTCATAATAAAATACATGAATAAAATAAGTGAGCCATGTGGAGCAGCATCAGGAATTTCTCCATACACCGAACCTCGGAGGTTCGGCAGTCATGGTCAATGCTTTCTTGCGTTTTCCCCATTGCGCGTTTCCTCACGTCATCTGAAAACGTTAGGTAGTGTCCAAATATTCCATTTCTACAAAAGAAACACCCCCAGGTCATTCTCCATTTTCACTTTCTTTACACTATGCCATCAGCGCTGACCATCTAATGGGCTGTACAAAAGAACCATTGGCAGGCCATCGGATAAAGAGCACTGCTTGCAATAGATCCTCATTTTTATTGGCATACATTCATACGACTGAACAGTCGAATCGGACCTTTTGAAATCTTAAATCGTAATTAACTTACATAATATTATGAAAATTTGTAGCTTTCAATTAGAAAAGGGGATTTTACCAAATAAATGTTCCTAAACTTGTATTAGCCCGTTTTAATCAGAAATAAACCAAAATGCCTAATTTAGTATTCGTACGAGGGATTTGGACCATCTTACCCCTGAGATCAGCCGAACGATATCGTCTTCTCCATTCACCCCAATTTCTATCCCTGACCTGCTCAAAATTTTCCTTTCTTCCCATTTTCCTCTCCCGCCTTTTTCTCCCTTTCTCCTCCGCTCCTTGCTCTCTCTTTTCCTCTCCCTATGTCTCAGCTGCTACGCTCCCTCTCCGCTCCCTACTCTCTAACAGATTCCGGCCAGATCCTCCGGTGGAACCACAGAGTGCTCCTCTTCCATTTGAGATTTCAACAAAAAAACTCAATGATAAAAAGTGATTTTTTTCCTCTTCCACCTTCTCTATTTTCTTGTTTTCTTTTCATTTTCAATATCTATAACTGTTGGAATTGTGGGGTTCTAGAGAGGGGATTTGGTCTGGGGTATTTGTAGATAAATAGTTGTATGAAAGTAGCGGCCATGGAAAAAACCCAAATCTTTGTGTTAATATCCTAATTTAGTACCTCAATCCTTAACCAAAATCCAAGATTACTACATCAATCTCAAACCCAATACTGGTTGCAGTCTTATGTTGCTTAAAGAAGGTCCATAAGTTTCATGGCTGCAGTTATTTCATTCTGGATGTTTTTTTTTTTTCTAAGTTACTTTTTTATGGTCAGACGTTTTTTATGTTGCAAATGGCATTTTATGCCCATATGTGCTTTTTTGGTTTTATGCAGAGATTAGAGTGCCTTTTTTTTTTCACCACTCAGTTTAAATTCAATGTTTCTACTATGTACTATGGTTTAGTTTTGCTAATTGAGCCTTGAACGATTTGAATTTTTTTTTTTGTATTAGATAGACCTTATTTGTAAGATGATTGTTTGGGTCTACAATGGTGATTTTTTAACAAACTTTTCATGGTAATGTGGAGTCATATTACGGTCCCCTAATGTTGGCGGTAGATGTTGTTCTGTTCTAATTTGTGGCTGTAGCTTCTATTTGATTTGAAGAAGGAGATATTAAGAATATTAAAATGATTTTAGTTCAGAAAATAAAGATGGGGTAATGTTACTATAATGATGTCACTGTTATCTTTCAATATTATTTATGGGTGTGCTAAGTTTTTTAGATTTTTTTTTATTTGTCTTTGATTGGTTATTGGAATGGTTCTGGAGAAATAATTTAGTAAAGAGATGGCCTGGGAGAAAAAACTCAAATGGCTGAATTGCATGGACCATCTTTAAAAAAAATTTCTGAGTAGAGACTTTTTGGATTTATCATAGGTGTGTTACTACTTGTTTGTCTTTTATCTTTCCATTTAATTTCATTAATCCCACATGCAAAGGCTCTGGATTGAAAATGATTAAACTGTTTTGGTACATTGACATATGGTAACTGTTTGGGTTCAATGACATACATCAGTATTAGATTTGTATAGTTGTTACATTTTATTCTGCTAACCAGTATAGTTGTCACATATGGAGCTGTATCGACAGAAGTTGCAACAATTGGTCTAATAACTCCTCTAACTAAGTACCTCCACTAAAAGCAGTTTCAAATTGTATGCAGCTAGTAATTATATTATCCAACAGTTGCCTTATAATACTAAACATGAATGAGAATAAACTTACATATTTCTTAAATGAACATGAGCTACATAATTTCTTAAAACTGATTGGAGAGAATGTTTGAGGGTACTTTCAGATTGCATATAACATGGGTGGAACACTTCCTTTGGGGACATTTATTTATCTTGCATGTTCCACGCATGACAGTTTCTCAAGAAATCACGTTCTGGATGATTTAAGTGATCATATAGTAACATCATCATGAGTGTTGTAGATGAATGGTGTGGAATAATGGTGTTGGTGTGAATGGATGGTATGGATTAGTTGTGGACTAGAGCAGTTGAACCAAAGATTGATAAATTTATGTCCCTTTGTTGAGTTGGTTGTGCAGTTCAAAAATATTGCAATTCCAATTTTCATATGTTGCAGTTGTGAACATGGGCTCATATTTCTTTTTTGTTTCAATGAGAAGACCCAACGTGATTTTCTGTGCTCATCAGATGGTTGTGGAATTTTTCAATTCTCAGTCTTTTGCTTCTTGTTCCTAATAAGATCTTACTATATGTTGCAAAATAGGCTATTCACGAATTTCTTTCCCAGATTGCTTTCACATTCATTTACGGGTTTGGAAGCTTAAGTTTATCAATCAACATTCCAAATTTGATGAATGATACATTTTGTTTAGACTGTTCGGGTGACTATGTCTAACTCATTCAGAAAATTCAACAGCTGAAGCAGACTAAATTTTTTTATGACTGCTTTACAGTTCATATATAGTTACTAATTACACTCTTCCACACTAAATTTCTAATGTTTTTACTTAATAATCACCGAGCCTGGCCTTAATTGTCGGAGTTCATGTTTCTTCAAATGTTTGTATTTCTCTGGGTTCTACTTGAAGTAGGGTTTGCTCCGGGTCCTTTTAGCTTCAGTTGACTATGCTTTCTGCTCCAATTTAGTTGCAACAATACATCCTTCGCCTATTTCAGGAACGTGATTTGCAAACCTTTTGGGAAGAATAAAGAAAAGTAAGACTTTAAGGTAAACATTTACCATGATGATGATGTGATGCATTGTTTTCATTTTCTCTAAACATTACCTATAATTCATGTCAGGTCATTCGGTTTAGATAATTTGCTAAGTTCAAAAGAAGAAAGATATGGTTGTAGCCAAAACTATGGGACGACAGTAACAGATTTATGCGTATTTTCTTGATGGGAGAGTTATCACCACTGGCTGTACCATCGTTGCTGACGCTGCTACTATAAAGTCCATCATTGTTTATATTTGCCGGCCTAAAGACATAAACATCACAATTGTGCTCTAAATTTGTTATTGTTTTAATCATTTATTGTATGGTCATTGTATCGCTGTTGCACTCGTATCGTTTTTGATAAAATGGTCAATGTAGCAATCAAGTTATAAGTTTGGAAGGCCACAACTGTTGAATTTTTATTGCTTTACATTAGTATACTTACATTAAAATTGGTGCAACACCCATGAAAGACCATATGTTAAATTTGATGCCATTAAGTTGCTGGATAACAAATTTGAGAATGAAAGCTATTCAAGAAGGTAATGATATCGTTGTTGGAGTATTCACAATTTGGTATTCTTTGCAACCAACAATAGCCTTTTTCCTCTCATGTGCATCTTAATATATAGTTATGGTCATTCTCTTTGCTACACAACAACACTGAATGAAAAATCTATAAAGGATCATAATGATATCATTATAAAATAACCTTGTAGATAGCTAATATGATTAAAATCTGTATGCTTGTTGTTTGTGTATCTCATTCTACATTCAGGTTCAATCTTGTTGCTGGACTAAAGCAAAGACTTTATGGGAAAAGCTGTAAAGGATTCGTAGCGATATCGTTGTCAAAAACTAATTAAATAACTAATCTCTTCCGAATACTTTAGCCATTGTCATTGTCAATGTATCCGAAAATATATTCAAGATCAATCTCGGTGGTGGACAAGCAAACATGGAAGGAAAAAGCTATACAAGAACGTAATGAAATCTCAAAATCGATTTTAAAAAGCTAATATGGGCGAAGGCCATTAGCCTGTTCATTGTTTCAATGTATACGGAACTATAGTCAATCTCAATCTAGTTGGTCGACGACAAAAAAGAAGGAAACAATTAACAAAAAAGATTGTAGCGATTTTGTTATCAAAAACTGATTAAATCATTAATTTCTTTCTTGTAATCTTGAAACTCTGCTTGGTTAGCCTTTATTGAAACACATTCGCGTGTCAGGATGGCCTTCGTTCAAACTTTAACAAATAAGGATCATATGAACCAATGTTACTATAGGTCAGCAGTGTCCGGTTTAAGATTATTTTGAATAAACTCATTAAAAGCCAAATGGTAACAAATTTAGACCAGTTCGAACCTTCTTGGACTTGCACACATTGAGCCATTTTCTAAAGAGCCTAAAGGTTCGAACTCTCAAGAGGAGAGTTCAAACCTTCCTATTAGTGCATGCGCCGAACCATTTTCAAGAGAGCCCAAAGGTTCGAGCTCTCAAGAGGAGAGTTCGAACCTTCCTATAAGTGCCCGCGCTGAGCGATTTTCCAAAGAATCCAAAGGTTTGAACTCTCAAGAGGAGAGTTTGAACCTTCCTGTGGATGCACGCACTGAGCCATTTTCCAGGGAACCCAAAGGTTCGAACTCTCAAGATAAGAGTTCGAACCTTCCTGTAAGTGCACCCGCTGAGCCATTTTCCAGGGAGCCCAAAGGTTCGAACTCTCAAGAGGAGAGTTCGAACCTTACTGTAAGTGCACGAGCTGAGCCATTTTCTAAACAACCCAAAGTTTCGAAATCTCATGTTGATAGTTCGAACCTCGATCAAGGCCTGCACTTGCTGGGATAATTTCCAAAGAACCCAAAGGTTCGTACCCGCACGAGGTGAGTTCGAACGTCTAGACTTATGACCCAAGAAACTCATTGAAAAGAAAACACTTAGACACTCGATAAAACGCTCCTCTTCCTGAGGACATACGTTCAAACTTTGCCATAAAACCCTAGTTCATTTATGTAATAGTCAAGTTATAAGATGGAAGGCCACCACTATTGTAGTTTTTTTGCTTTACAAGAATATTTGACATATCAATCTAAGCAACATCCATGAGTCTTTCCCATTGTTTAAAGATCACATTTCAAAATTGAGGCCATCAACTTGCTGGATAACATGGATCTCTACATGTCCATATATTATGACCACACTTCTTGCAATGGGAGCATGTTACTTGTTACCTCATTTTGTCTTCTGTTTGTATCAGATTCTTTCATATCTTCCAAGCTGTTTGCAAGCTACCAAGGGCAAGACATGCTTGACACTTCTAAGACTGCATTGTTTTCTGTCGCGCGTGGTATTGATAACATCATTATAAGTTGTTCGATAACAATCACTGGAGAACCAATGCTTATAGAAGTCGTATGGATCATACCGCCCGCGTTTAATCGCACAAATGCCATGTGAACAAGGAATGCCAAGAAGGTCCAATTTGTGGCATGTGCATGACCTTTGATCGAGGTGAACAACATCCGTGTACTCTGGAAACAATACCTGAAATTTAAAAGAGGGCATATGAGTTGAACATGTTTAAAAGAGCATGTTGTGGCAAACAAGAAATTTAGGGGGGAAATCTTTAAGAGCTTGAATTCTGACTCATATGAACTTGAATTGTGTGCTTGACATTTTTTTTATAACGATATCGTTACCATAATCTTTAAGAACTTGAATTCTTACCCATTTTCAGCTATAACTCATCACATATTAAAATCCACATCAGCACAAAAACTCGCACCATCTTCATCTTCCTCCCAACAACAGAGAGAGTGAAATGGTTTTAGGGTTGGGAAGGAGGAGCTCGACTAGAGCAGGGAGCGCATGTAGAGGGAGAGGGGGAGAGTAGGGAGCGCATGCAGAGGGAGAGGACAGGGAGAGGGAGAAAGAAAGAAAAAGGCGAGAGAGGAAAAATAGGGAAGAAGGAAGAATCGTTCGGCCCTAATATGGATTTGCGGGTGAGTTTGTGATGATGTCGTTTGGCAGCTGTGGGGAGTAAAGTGGTCCAAAACCCGTGTATGAACACCGAAGTTGGTGTTTTGGTGTATTTCTGACTAAATCTGGCTAATACACGTTTAGCAACATTTATTTGGTAAAATTCCTATTAAAAAACCTCAAGTGAGCACCACATACCTAATTATCTAATGAGGCCTAACTGGCTATGCATCCGAGTGGACCATAAAACAGGGACCTCCTCTGCTAGTCACTAATCTCGGTCTTGGCACACATTCAAATGGATTGGATTGTTAGATCGACCGTGTACTTATTTTGGACGGTGAAAGCTATCGACCGTTGATCTAGTGGTTGGAATGATTATTTGCGCCTCTGTCGTATAATCAGTTAGGTGGGAGGGAGATCTTTTGATCCAATCCCACGCACCATGCTCGCCTTTTTGTGACCCCCGGGGCTCAGGTTAGGAGGGCATTAAAAATAGATTATGCCGTATGCAAATTCCCTTCTTGAATGTTTAAAATCTTTCGGCCTTTCCTTGGAAAAAAACGTGAAAGGCATTTAGTCCCCATGTTTGTTTTTGTTGCAAGTTACCATTCTTTATAATATTGGACATCAATTCAGCATTTGATTTGGACTCTGTTTTTTTCTTTTTCTTTTTCTCACTTCATTAATAAAATCAAGATAGTCCACATTAGTGGGTTTTGAGCCTGAGATGGTAACCCAGCAAATGCCTGAGTTAAAGAAGTGGAACTCCATAATGAGCCCCATCTATTGAAGTCTAAACAGTTCTCCAATCTTATGGAGTATCTTGAAGTTTTATTTCTATCCACGGTTGGATTGACCATTTGATAAAAATATGATTAATATAATCCCATTCACATTCATTATTGCATTTTTTTTTATCAATCCAAGGGTGGGACCAAATCTAATTAGACTAAAATCTTAGGATACCCTCAGGTATCTGAAGTACGTTTATTTTAAAAAAGGTTTAGATTTCACTAGATAAGGCCTACTATATAGAGTACCATTCTTTACTCAAGATTTCTTTAGGTTAAAGATGACAATAGATGTCAAACAGTAGACAAACAGTTGCATTTAGCTTCTACACCCAAACCTATCCTAGACCCAAGGTGCAAGATTCTATCCTTTTTTTCGGTTGGGTATCCCAGACAAGGGGGCTAGGATCCCAAGAGACGAGCACAGGTCTTGAAAAAAATCACACATGCGAGGAGTAAGAACTCACACATGCAAGAAGTGAGAAAAAAGACGAGTGTCAATCCCTAGCCCTGTAGGTGAGGGGTGGGGTTGCCTTTGCCTACCAGCAACTAGGCAACCGCTTGTGCTGGAAGATACCCCGTCTATCATGCTCCAGCAAATGACTTGGTGGACAGGACATGTGTATTGTTGTTAAGTAAATGGTGGAGAGGACATGTTACACAGCACAGCAAGAAGGTAATCTATTCTATTCTATATTCTTTCCGGCCTTGAAACCATCAAACCCAAGGTTTTGTTTGTTTGGTGATTTTATTTTGGTGAATTGTTTAACAAAAAGTCTACTTGTCCCGGTACTCATGTCCCGGGACTGGCCCGACTCCACATGAGGAGGGCATTTTGGTCATTTAAATGGCCAAAATGCCCTCCTCACGTGGAGTCGGGCCAGTCCCGGGACAAGTAGCATGGCTCATTGTTTAAAGCCTCGTGTGGCACTACCAAAGTTCCTTGTAATATTATCTTCCACGAAGTTCACCATTTTCATCACTGGTACGTATCCTCGAAAGGCAGGACTTGTTTATATCTAGGGTTAAACAATATAAGATACCACTATTGGGGCCCATCTCTAAAACTTAAGCCGCTCAAGATTGTTAACCTATCTTCTTTTGTTTTTGGGTGCAACTTTTCTTTCCTGGGGAAGGTTTTTTTTTTTTTCCTAGAAGTTCCCAGGGAAGTTCTTGAAATTGGCTAGTTCATGTCAACCCTTCCAACTTTTTAATGCAATATCTACGCCATTGCATGCATCATCACCTATGTGTCGACTAATTAATCATAAGTCCATCTTATCGTAAGACCCTTCTAATTTATTCCCTTCTCTACAATTTAGGAGATTTTGCATATCGTTGAAAGTCTCTTTCAACGTAACAAGGAAATATGGTTGCAGCATATCCCTAAGCGCCACCTATATAAAATTCTTCTTTGTTTTTTTCATTCCAAAGAAGCAATTGAAAGTGTGCAATTAGCTGACATCGCATTTTATATAGGCAGTGTATTTTCTTGTTTCGTTGAAAAAGAAGATACGGACTCCCCATTATTATAATATATTAAAGCCAAAGGTTTTGAATTCAATTTTAACCCGACTACTATTAATTTTGACTTTTTTTTTATGGAGCCGTCATGGTAAACTTGAACTAAAAGTTTATAATATTGATCTCATGACCTCTTATCTTTTAAATAACTAATCTAACTAACCCTTATACGAAACAAAACTTATGTGTGATTATTTGTCAATACAATGTCAAAAGTAGTTAAATAAAGCGAGGACCCTAACCGCGCAAGCTATGCCCAGCCCGTGCTTAGCACGGGGTATTATGCTTGTCTCTATATTAATATCTTCTTAATCCAAACTCATGTAATTCTTTAAACTCTTACAACTCTTCAAAAGTTTGGTTTCCACCTAAAATTTAGTATCACCTAACATTTGAAAAGGGATTGTACATATCTTATTAAAAGCCTAATTAGGGTGGCCCTTCAATATGTGGCTCTTTTATCTATATTGTTATATTTAGTTTTTTTTAACGGTAACGAAAAAATATATTAAGAAAAAAGAAAACTTACACCAAAAAGGGAAGAAAAAGAAAAAAAATCATGCTTAGGTATAGGAGACATATACCGAAACATTAGAAACAACTACATAAGAAAAGCTTCCAAGGCCAAAATCCTAACAACCCTTTGCTTGGCCAAAGCATCTGCCATAAAATTAGTTGATCGACTCACATAGGAAAATGTCACCGGAATGGAGAAAGAAAGAGATTTTATCTCATTTAAGATAAACTGAAATCTCCATGGACCCTTTTTAGAATTAACCCATGAAATGGCGTTGAGGGAATCACTTTCCACAGTTAAATCTTCTAAGAATCTTTCGAAATATGAGTGAAGAGCTTCTAAAATAGCTAAAATCTCGGCTTTGTTGGAACCTTCTCTCCAACATGTTTGGAGAATATGAATAAAACCTCCCCCTTGCAGTTACGAAGAACTCTTCCAATGCCAGTTGGACCTGGTTACCTCGCGCTGCACCATCAACATTGAACTTTAAGGAACCAATGAGCGGGGGACTCCAAGAAACTACGACCTTTCCCTTAGATGGGCCAAACATCATCCAAGCCTTCCAATCTCGGGCAATGTCATCTAGCTTCAAATTTAATTGGTAAGCATCTTTATATATTTCATTGATAGCAAGTTCTTTAATTATGTGTTTTTAGGGTGTCCCACATCAACTGTGAGCCCCATGAAGCATGGGCTACTTGGTACACTGAAAATATGTGATTCAGACCGGTTTTTTGGTACCCTGGCCAAGGGGGCTGGTCCCGGGAGAGAGCCCGCGCACCTGTAGGAAAGGAAGCATGTACAAGCAGAAAAGGTGGCATATCCTGCTATTCGTACCCTGTACCATCAGGTGAGAACTGCTGAGGAGCCATTCTCATGTGATCCAGACCATTAGTCCTATAATGAGGCAGCTGATGGGGGTGTCTTAGAATGTGATGCAGTTGTTGTGGTCTTTGACTGAGCACTGTAATCCAAGTCTCATGGTTACATGAGGTCTACAATTTTGGTGATACAGACTTGACATCATAAACCATCATGAGCTCTCTCTTTTAACTCTTATCTTGTCTTGAACGGCCTTGCTCCACCACCATGCCTCCTTCTGTGCCGGAGCACCCCCTTTGGATTCTCCTAAGACTTCTTTCCCTACCCTCCTAATACACTCTGCTACCTTATCCCACATATTATCTGCACTCTCATTTATCGCCCAAACGTCTTCCTCTAGTACTCTATCCCTAAATGCTAGTTGCTTATCACCTTTCAAGTTCCACCATTTAGTCTTTGAACATCTATACAACTTCTTTTTTGTAGTCCACCTTTGTAGCTGCACATCTATGATCAACAACCTATGTTGGGAAGTCAAGCTCTCCCCCGGTATCACCTTGCAATCTTTACAAGCTAAGCGGTCTCTTTTCCTAATTAAGAAGAAGTCAATCTGTGTCCTTGAGGAGCCACTCTTATAAGTCACCAAATGCTCCTCTCTCTTCCTAAAAAAGGTGTTAGTCACCATGAGATCATAAGCCACTGAAAAGTCCAAAATATCCTTCCCTTCTTCATTTCTATTACCGTATCCAAGTCCCCCATGTACTCTTATATATCCATCTACGTCGCGTCCTACATGGCCATTCAAATCTCCTCCTATGAAGACCATCTCGCCTTGGGGTATCTCTAGTAGCACTCCTTCCAAGTCTTCCCAAAACTTCTCCTTATGTCCATCTCCTAAGCCCACCTGGGGGGCATAAGCACTAATTACGTTCACTATCTCTTCTCCTAACACTAACTTAATTGCAATAATCCTATCTCCACAACGCTTTACATTAACTATATCTTCCTTTAAGTCCTTGCTCACTACTATGCCAACCCCATTCCTCGCTCTATTAAGTCCCGTATACCATAACTTATACCCAGTCCTCTCGATCTCTTTAGCTTTCTGTCCCACCCACCTTGTCTCTTGCAAGCAGGCAATTGCGATTCGTCTCCTTTCCATTGTATCCACCACTTCCATAAGTTTCCCAGTTAGGCTCCCAATGTTCCAAGTACCTAATCTCAGCCTTCTATTTTGGGCTAGCTTCCTTACCACCCCCCCCCCCCCCACCCCGCACTCGTCCAATAAAGTGTGGGGACCCTTGCCTATTTAGCACTGCACCCGGGCGCCGATGCAGCGGTCCTTGCTCACTTATCACTGTACTCGGACTATACAGCGCGTCGCTAAGTAGGGGACGCCCCAACGAAATATCATTAGGTCTCAAATCCATAAAGAAATCCGACTGAGTATTGTGCTGGCTGTCGGCTACCTAACGCACAACCCTCCTCCTTTATCCGGGCTTGGGACCGGCTATGTCAAGGATACCCCAACATAGGCGGAGTTTCAGACTTGACATCATAATGGGTAGATTATTCCTAAATATCTCCCATTATAAGGCTGAACTGAGTAATCTCTATCCCTCTCTCTTATTAAAGTCTACAACGACCAATCCCCCCTCTTATATTTATGTATGCCATATAAGCTCTAGGGAGAAATTATTTCTCGTAGCGTCTTATAGAACTGAGTCACATATTTTTTTTTTTTATTTTCTTTTTCATAAGTTGCAACAAAACAGCTTGGAATCATGTTATCTAAAAAAGAAATTCAAGTTCAGCTTGGTTTAGGCTTGGCTAAGTCATTTGAAATGTCCAATCATCATTTTCACAAATAATATCAATATTTTGAGAATATCTCTATATATCAGGAATTATCACAAAATGTGTAGCATTATTTCTACCATTCAAAAAATATTATTTAAAAATGCCAATTTTGAGGTAATATTGCTATCCATATTTGTAAATATCAATCAACAAAATTAAACGTCTTAAGAAAATGATATTATTCAAGAAATAAATTCGAATTTTAATCGTTCTTCATGTGTGATTTTCTTCTCTTCTTTTTTTACTAAAGAAAGCATTGCTTTAGAAGCCAATCTTAACCCTAAAACAAAAATGTACAAACATGAAATAAAAAAATCCAATTAATTTTCTCAGATTGGGATTCTCTTACAGAGAGAAAAGGTTTGCAGCTCTTTGGTGGGCCACGAAATGCTAGATACGATCATCAGAGCAAGGGTCTCAGATCCATAATGGGTCGTGACCCATTAGCCTGTTCATCAAGAACAATCTTTAAATTTTTATCTTCACAAACAACCACATCTGCTAACCTAAAAGCCTCACCCACCTTGACCATTTGTCAAGTCCACTGATTGAATTGTTATTTGATTTTTTTTACTCAATTCTTAGAACTTAATGAAAAATATAAATATCTTTGTATTTTAGAATGTATGTAGAATAATAGGAAAGTGTGAAAGCTTTCCTACTCTTTGAAATTATTTTTTTATATTATGAACTTCTTAATATATTTTGAAATTTGATTTAACTTTTAGACATAACTCATAACTCTTTATTTTGAAGGATCTTATTTATTTTTTCTATAGAAACATTTTTATTCCTAAGAAAGTTATTCTATTTTTAAAATTCTAATTTGTCTGAAGAACGGATTTTAGTTTTTTACATACTGAGATACTTACTTTACACAAAGGATGATTTGTCTTTGGTTATGAGCTAAACAATTTGAATGCATTTTATGACCAATATAAAAAATATTTGAAAATGTTATCGGCCATTAAATAATTCTCATGATTCTAAAAAAAAAAAAGTTGAAAGTACATTTTTTTAATTGACTTTTTTTTTTTATCGGCCGGGGCCTCCTTAGCTAGTATGATCTTCAATGAAGTTCACAAATTTTATAACCGCTAGGTATCCTCCAAAGACAGGCCTTATTTATATCTCGAGTTTTTTTTTTTTTTTTAAAGGATCAGAATAATTCCCACTGGCCCAAGAGAGAAAGCCGGGTAAAATTTTTCTGTAGCCCCAGTGTGGTAATGCAGTTTCGAACTCACAAACTCTGAGTGCAAACCGTGGTCCTAAGCCAACTGAGCTACCCTTCGGAGTTATTTATATCTCGAGTTAAGCAGTATAAAATCCACCATTGGGGCCCATCTCTAAACTTTAAGCCACTCAAGTTTGTTATCCTATCTTACGATTTTTTTGGGTCTAACTCTACTTTTGGAGGGATTTTTTTTTTTGTTAGAAATTCCTAGGGAAGTTCTTGATAAAGGGCTAGGTCAGTTTGACTCTTCCTACTTTTTAACATAAACTTGGGACTAAATTGCCTGTAGCCAGTGGCAAGCTCAGGATTTCCGTTCGATGGTGTGGACCCAAATAGATAGTAGACTTTTGGTGCAACCCAAATTTTCATTTAGGTTTTGGGGACTTGAGTTTTGGAAGCGGACCTAAATTTTTCAAAGCAATCCCAGGCCTCATGGGAGTGACTGTTCCCAAGACAATGTAGGTAGGTCAACACCTGCATAGTAGTAGAGGGAACGTAGGTAAAAAAAAAAGATAAAAAGTGTATGGTACAGGCCTTATTTGATAGTTTGAGGTTACATAAGAAATGTAACATCATGGTAAGAGATGAGTGCGCTTGCGTGATTTAAAAGAAGTGTCTTATAATTAAGCCTAAATACAATTACTGTGGACTCAAGCCTCCATCAAGTTCTCAGGCCAGGAAGAACACTACCATGGAATGTAATGAAGTTCTCAGGCCAGGCAACTGCCACTCCCAACGCAGCTACCATGGAATGTAATGAAGTTCACTACACTTTATCAATTGTTTTCTATGGTAAAAATAAAAAGAGGGTTCTAGAGGACCCCACCAGCCCAACCCGTTTGCTGCCCGCTAATATATAGGTTTTATCTATACATATATTTTTGCTCATGAACAGTAAAAAGCAGACAGAGAGACAGCATCGTTGTCCCGCGGCAATAGCTTTGGAATGTCGTTAAACTCCCAGCAAATATCAATACATCCACAACACAAAGATAAAGTACTGAAAACATCAGGGTAAGCACTCATAACAGGACACTGCAATTATTTATAACATAGAACTACGGTAACTTCATAGAAGTCCTGAAGTATTTAGGCAGCTTTTTTTGGTTAAGGTATAGGTAACTGTTGGCCAACATAAAGCAGCACAGATTTTGCTCAGAAACCATGAATTTTGATGTGTTCCTTCTTCACAATGCCAGCCTGAACAAGAAATGAATAAAATATTTCAGATGAGTATCAATGGTGCTAGCAAAACAAAGAAGAAAAATAAACAAGTTCAATGACATACCTGAACAAGGAAAGTGGAAACATTTTTACGCTGATCACCTTGCAGCTGAATAACCTGTGCCACATCAAACGTTAGAAAAATGCACACCCAAAAAAGTCTACAGTTCATGATGCAAAAAATTCCTAAGGAGGCAAGGATTTTAGCCTAACATCTATATGCTGGTAATAAACATATCTGTAGAACAATCTCAAACATCCTACAATAAAGATTTCAGAGTAGAATATGGATAGTCTGCCATAATTTTCTCTGTTATTTTCAAAAAAGAAAGAAAAATCAAATTTTTTTTTGTCTGTCTCTGACTGTCTACATGCTTGCCGGTTTAGAACAAAGTTCCCTCCACAGTTGGAACAATCTTAAAGATTCAATAATAAAGGTCCCTTTGCTTGATATTAAATTCATGGAATTCCAAGCAATCCCTTGCTATCGAAAGGGTTAAAATAGAAATTAGAGACTGCTTATTTGTTTGGTATTGACTTCCCAAGAATTCATGGTCAATAGGACTCCCAATAAAGGAACATTAAAGAGGGAAGAAAGATGTAAAGTGGAAATGCAGATGGTACCCTTGTCTTTCCTACAAACTTTGTTTTACTCGCGTGATGGTTGGGTATTAATTTCCCATCTTCCCCTGATTGACTTTCCATTAAAGAGGTTATTTGATGGCCATTTTTCAACTACATGAAAAGGGGAGCCCTAAAGTGATCTATAATGGTCATCAAACAGTCTCCTCTTTGGTCCCATCTATATCGGCCTCTAATGCCCCACACTCTTCACTCGTTTTATATCCCTTCATTATACCTTAACTTTGAATTCCTAGGAACTCAATACCAAACAAATAAACAGGCCCCTCCAGTTGAATATGGCAGTCGGTTGCAGTTTTCTACTCCTCACTATCCAGTGGCTGCAAGCCTCAGAGACTTGGAACAAAATTCCCTTCCAAAGAACATTCTCAAACATTCTGCTGAATTTTTACCACTAAATATTGACAGGGTGGTTTGTTTCAACCATTCAGATGTCCTATCAATATGTCTAATGGGTAAGCTCTTTGCTGCATCAAAACCATGAAGAGTAAACAATTTTGGAGAGAGAGAGAGGTCCCCCACATGAAAAAAAAAATTGAATAACTTACAGTGGGGCCCAAACTGTATCACAAAAAATGCTAACCTGAATAAATTTTAGATCCTATCAAGGCAAGCATTGTATACATTCTCTCCATAGATCAGTGAAAGAGGAATCGACGGTATGAGAAGATCTAGCTTCCCATGCTGAGCATTGTAGATGCACCCAGAGTCATCATTTAATATTCAAAGAGCATGCACTTATGTATTACCTGGCCCAGCTCCGGGTCCTGGACGACGGTACCATTGCAGCAAAACTCCTTCTTGAGATCCTTCAAGATTTTGTTGTAGCTGAACTCTTTCTTCAATCCTTGAACCGTAGTCAGGCTCTTCCTTCCGTTTCTTTGCTGTATGCGGATATGCACATACTCCTTTGACCCAGCACTGGAGTCGTCAGCATTTGCATCAGCGAACGGATCTAATTGCCCCACCGAAAATGAGATCCATAAAGTAGAAATAGTAGGTGATGAGAACTTCAAGACAAAGGATGGGATAAATTTCATTACGAATCTATAAATGAAAGAGACTGTCCAGCATAAACACTATATGCTGATAGGGTGAGGGTGGGGGTGGGGGTGGGGGTGGGGTGCCACCGCCCAACTACCAAAAAATCACAAACTGAAAACCCTCAGCCTAAAGGAAAGTAAATCACAGCCAATTGGGTACTATATTGCCAGCGGTAATTGCCTACATCCTAACATCTCGCTTTGGTTTTGCAGATGAAAAAGCATATTGTCATTAATTGAACAAAAAGGGGTGGTAGAGATTCAAAAGCAAGAGTAGAAACAATCACATTTGTTGAAGTATGTAATTAGTCAGAAAGAAGGTTGTGCGGGTGATTGGCGGGTGGATTGGAAAGGTAGAGTAGGACTTCATGCCACAAATAAGGGAATGCGATCAATGGAACTTTAGAAGACCTTCACGCATTTTTAAAATGAGATTGACAATGAAAGTTTCAGTAAGTCTATGTTAGACATCTTAAATCTTCTAGTCTAGGATGCCAACTAGAATAATCTGGGATGATATCATATTGATCTTGTTAGATAATTTCTCCTATTTACGGTACCATAAATGTCTTCTTTTCTTTGAGGACGTGCTTGTGCATGTGTGGTGCCGCTTAATTTGAATGGAAAAGACGCCTGAAAATCCAGCACTTTCCTCAGTGACATGTTTGGTGTAGGTAATGAGTGCCGAGGAAAGTGGTCCTTTTGTACTTGTTTTCCTCTCGATGAAAGGAAATTAGAGCGCAACCTCTGGGGTCGGACTCATGTTGCCACAGAAGAGGAACCAATCTCCCTTTCCTCTTCTATAGATGCTGCACAAACAACTCCTAATGGTAACCATCAATTGAAATCCACAACCTTTGCATCTAGAATATCCAGAATTATTCATGTAATCTGGTAAGATAATTTTCCTATATTTTGTACCCTAAAATTATTCTGTTCTTTAAGGGTAACACCAATTAAAACACACAACCTGGTGGCTTATATTTATTATTTAACCAGATTTTTTTTTATTATTTAAAAAACAACATACTACTACAAAAATACAGACAAACAAAGTCTAATAACATCATCTAATGTACTTCACTAAAATATTGCTTTTTTTAAATAATTTTTCTTTTTGTTCATATGTAAGTACCAAAAGTGACTGCCCATTAGATTAAGGGGGCAAATTATACAAATACGTGAAACTACAATGCCATAGAATCAATTCTACATCCCATAAGAGAAAACAAATGATCCCCCCTCTGTTCCCATTTTATCCAATTTATATGCTTTTATTGTTCTCGCTTGGCATGTGGCAGAAAGATGCAATACCACCATTACTAAGTACTGTTACCATCACGTTGCCATATATATATATGGAGATGCTCTGATGAGAGATCTCTCACCTTATATGAGAGATAGGGGTGAGCACTCTCACATTTAAGTTGTTGGCATTGGATATGGATGTAAGGGCCCCCACCTTATCTCTCATAATAAGGTGAGAGCATCTCTCATAGGAGCATCTTATATATATATATATATATATATGGAAATGTTCATATGCATCCATCCCTCACCATTTTTGGTGAGGGACACCCCAAAAGGGGAATTTCCAAGTACAAAAGTGAGGAAGTACAAAGGTGTACTTCCTCACTTTTGTACTTGGAAATTCCCCTTTTGGGGTGTCCCTCACCAAAAATGGTGAGGGATGGATGCATATGAAGACCCCCCATATATATATATATATATATAGAGAGAGAGAGAGAGAAAAGTTAAAGGGCGATTGGCCAATTCAAACGCATCCAAGGGATTCATGAAAAGGAAATGATATCATGAATGATGTCAAGACTCGAGCAAAGTCGGCTATATGTTGGCAGAAACTCAATCTATTTGGGGAATGGGGCCAACAAGTTGAAAATTTAGTCCAAACCAACATAACAGCTCATGTAAGAGGACCAGCACGCTTAAGGTTCTCCATAACAAGTAGGCGATCTACCTCCATCACCTTAGGAGGCCAGTGTCCTTAAAGGTAAGGAGAGCCTGCATTCCAGCTTCAATCAGGGATGAGGTAATGATTGTTTGGCATATGCTGTCCCCATAATTCCCTTTAAATCTTTTTCCAGTTCGGCATGCCAGCCCAAGATGACCAGCACACTCAAGGTTCTCCATCACAAGTAGTCTCTCTCTCCCTCCAACATCATCCTTGGAATGATAGGGTCCTTGTGGGTAAGGAGAAATGACGTACGCCTCTCCTCCTAATGCATCCTAGAGGGTGGAGTTGATAAGGCAAGAGCATGTTTCAAAATCGTGATAGCGGTTGCCTTCAAGGTTGATCCCAAATGATTTGTGGCATCATTTTTCAACAGACTATGAAAAATAAGTTATTTTAGATATCTTGGTCTTTTGCCTTCGCATCGCATCATACCATCATTTTTCAACCGCGAGAAAATTTGAAACAATATCAAACAAAAAATAGATATTGGAAAATGCTAGAAAACATATTTTTATTACACTATAAACCAAAATATTGGTCGCCCTAAGTTAAGACCTATATCGCCAAGTAAAATTTACTGTAAATATGTAAAATTTTAGTATTTAATCTTTGAGCCCATCACTGCAATTTATAAAGCCATCAATACAGCCTTCATCTATAGTTCAAACCACTTAATAAGCATCATCTCTTATATTAGGTTTGTGAAAAATAACTTATGATTAATACTATGAAGCTATAGAAGATAGTAATGGAGCAAAGACTTAGGTAAAAGGCCAATATATCTAAAAATCAATTTATTCTCATGCTAGGGAGGTTAACTATGGAGGCTATCTTCTCACCTAGGTAAGTAACGGAAAGAATCAAGCGAAGGGAAAAATTTTGTATATGATCTTCATCGATCTAAAAAAAGCTTATAACAAAATACCTAGAGATTTAATTTTGTGGGTTTTAAAAAGAAGGAATGTTCTAAAATGCTATATTATTAAAGACAAGTATGAGGGAGCAACAATGTGTGTGAGAACTACCTATAGAGAGACAAGTGAGTTCCCACTTCCCAGTGACCATATGTTTTCGTCAAAGGTCAACAATAAGCCCTTATCGCTTTGCATTGATTATAGATGAGTTAATTGCTCATATTCAAGAGGAGGTACCTTAGTGTACATTGTTTACAAATGATATAGTGTTGGAGTGTTGGTGAATGAATTAAGAGGTGTTGTAAATGCAAAACTTGAGAGATGGTCAGGCACTTTAGAATCCAAAAGCTTAAAAATAAGTCATACAAAGACAGAATACATGGATTGCAACTTCAGTGGGCATATACAAAAAGTTGAAACTACTGCGAGAATTGAAGCCCAAAAGATACCACAAAGTCTCATTTTGTTACCTCAGCTTGATCATTAGTAAGGATAGAGAGATTGGCGAAGATGTCGAATATAGGATAAAGGCAAGATGGTTGAAGTGAAGACTTGCTTTTGAAGTGCTTTGTGATTGGCACATGCCAACAAGATTGAAGAAAAGATTTTACGTGACAGTGATTAGATCATCTATGACACATGGAGCAAAATGTAGGTCAATCAAGAACTAGGATGTAGCAGAGATGAGAATGTTGAGATGGATGTGTAGTAAAATTAAAAAGGATAAAATTAGAAATGGGTGCTTTAGAGAGCATTTAGGTGTTAGCATCAATAGGTAATAAAATTAGAGAAACTCGTTCGGGATGGTTAAGGCATGTCCAACGCAGTCTGGCAATGGCATTGGTGAGGAAAATTTTGGTTATGCAGGTTGATGGCCCACCAAGGAGGAGGGGTAGGCTGAAGAGGACATAGATGGAGGCAATGCAAATAGATCTGAAGACGTGTCACTCATCTGAGGAGTTGGCTAAGTATAGATCGGAATAGATAAAAAAAATTAGCTTGGTTGACCCCAACATAATTGAGACAAGGCTTTGATGATAACAACGGCAACAACAGTATAACACACTCGAATTTTTCTAATATGTTATTCACATATTTTTGTTGTGAGAATATACTGGTTGCATTTAGGGTCATTTTCAATCCTTTTAGAAGATCAAAACCTCTCTGTGGGAGATCGAATCCACATATTTACTTAAATTTATTCTATAAAATGAAAACACACATGGGTTAGATTTATAAGGCATGCCGCTTCATTTTCAAAATTTTTGTTCATTATTATCCATAATTCTTCAAGTTTTGATCAAATCGATCCTACAGCCAAGTCACATTCGACTCAGTCAAGTCAGCTTGAATTCAAGACGGCTTACTTGACCCAAAATTCCAAATTTTAAAACCTTGATCATTTGAAGGTTCTCATTTCTCCAACCAACAAAACATATATAACTCCTAACCAGATTTTGAAAACCAATTTCGGAAATTTAGTCAACTTGCCATATTTTGATAAGAGAAAAACATATATTTTCAGATATTCAGGCATGTGCATGAATAATAAATTTGTTTTGAAAGCGAAACGGATAACAGAGGTAACAAGAGAAGCCACAAACAGCCTCTTCCATTGCAGATTCGTAGAATCAGGGATGAATCTTTCTCGGTCTTCGTCTCTAATCTCCCACAACAAATCTCAAAAACAGAGCTCGAGGCAATGTCATGGAGAGCAGGGAGAATCATTGCTGTGTTCATCCCTATGGATCAGAGGTGCCAAAGCAATAGAGGCTTCGCATTTGTCAGATTCGCGTCAGAGAAGCTAAGAAGCCAATTGAAATGGCAGAAGGGATATTATGGAGAGGGATGAAAGTTCAAGCCAACTTAGCCCAGTTCCCACCCAGCAGAAGGGAGAGAGGGGATCGGGAGGGACCAGTGAAGGTTTGGAAAGACCAAAATAGTCCTCAGTTTACAAACCAGGAAGCGATGTTGCTTTCAGGAAGCAGGCCAGTGCAGGGGACAGGCAGAGGTGCAGAAGGATATATATCAAGGCAGAGTTCTAGAGTGGGAGGGTGGATCGTGGAAGAAGGATCAAGAAAAGGTTAGGGTAGCACCTTGGGTGTGTAATGAACAGAAAAGGCTACTGTACAGTAGCCAAGTGGGGTTCTTGAATTCAAACGTAGCTCTCCAGCAGGTAGAGAGGTGGTTTGTAAGTTGCTGGGGGGAAAACACCTAAAAGTATGCAGCTGCTGGATGATCACGTGGTCTGGATGCATTTCTCCACACAGGAAGAAGCAAATGAAGTGTTGGCAAAGGCAGCTACAGATTACAGTGCCCCTTTCTCAGCCTAGAGCGATCGATGGAGGTCCTGGGTTCACCTCCACGTCCTCTTTGGGATAAAGGCCTACCGCTCCAGGCCTGGCATGAGGAAACCTTCAGGCTTATAGGGGAATGCATTGGGTGCACAGTGGAAGTGGATGAAAGAACTAAGGAGTATCTGAAGGAAGGAAGGATCAGGCTAATGCTAGACAGGTCAGTAACTCTGCCTCTCTCAGTCCCAATCTGGGTGGAGGATTTGCAGTTCCACATGCTGGTAGAGATGGAATAGCATGACGACAGTTTACAAGATGACATGAAGAGAAGCTGTGGAAAGGAAGGAAAGCAGCAGATGGGAGGGAGGTGTAGGTGCAGGAGGAAGGTTGAAGACGATGACGTCAGCAAATCCCATTCAAATTTCAAATCGCCCGCCTCTGTTTCGAACGGAATTAGGGTATAGGCCGGAGAGGTGGATAAGCCCATGGAGCTGGGTCCAGATGCACTACAAAGCCGGACCCCAGTAGATAAGTCCATCGAGCTGGGTCCAACTAATACTGAGGACTTTTATCGTGGCGGGTCAAGAGGATTCGACAGAAGAGATGCTTATAAAATGCGTGTAGGGAAGAAAAAAGGGGGACTTGATGACGCAACAGTAAGAGAAGAAGGAGAAAGCTCTGACGGTGAAACGAGAGAGAGGATCCAAGCAATCAGGAGGCAATTTAGCTTGGCGTCGACGACGGAGTCTCAGTCTGACGATGATTCGAGAAGCAGTAGAGGAAGCTACAGCGAAAAGGAAGATAGGAGAACTCCTGTCGGAAGGTCGCAGGACATGGACGAGACAGTCCAGTGCTCGTATGAGCAGGAGAAAGAGAAGTTCAACTCATTCGAGAAGGAGAAGAGACAGAGCAGGTGGTCGTTGGTAGGGGAAGGCTTAAACAAGGAGGAGAAGGAGCAGATCGACTCCAGCAACTTCGGATCAGGCCAGGGAGGTCATATTAACAGCAAAGGAGAAGGAAGAACAGAGAGGGAGAGTAAACTGACCATGGGGGACGAGCACAGAGAGGGCGATTGCAGCAGGATGGACATATCTCCACCAAGTGACTCCCAGGGGTGGGTTTCGGTGATGAAAAAGCGAAACGGTATACAAGTCCAAGTTGGAAAGAAAGGCACAATGTCTGCTCCACCCTCGGGAAGTCACCGTAGTTTGCTTTTGGGCATCAACGATAGAAGGGAGGAGTGAGCTTCTACCTCGTCCTTGGTCAGAAAATGGGCTGACAATCAAGACGACGAGGCGTCCAACAGAAGGGGCTTGGGGGAGGGGGAGACCTTCTGTAAACATTTTTCTGGGTTTTCTGAGAATGAGGAGGGTGACAACCAGTGGCTACCATTAAGGGTAGTTCAGTCTGGAAAGGCGATAGGTGTGACCATGGAGGAGTCAAAGGGAGGATGGGCCGCTTTGATGGAATTTTGCTCGGAGTAGGGGGGAAACAAAACCAGAAAAGGAAAATCAATTGGAATGCCAAAAGGGAGGGGGGTAGAGAGCTAAACGGATTAAGTTGCTCAATTAACTATGACAAAGCTAAGGACTAGGAAACAGGGGATAATGCCTACAACGAGTGGGAGGAAAAATCAGGGGGCCTCCTCAGGTTGTAAACGAAGGTCCTTTCCTGGAATGTCCGTGGATTGGGGGGTACCTCCCGGAGGCTGGTGGTGAAAGATCTGTTGAGGAGAAATAAGGTCCAGGTTGCTATGCTGCAGGAATCAAAGCTTCATGGGGTCTCGGATAGGACTATGGCAGAGATTTGGAGAAGGAGATACGTCAAGTGGGTAGCAGTGGATGCGGTAGGAGCTGCTGGGGGTCTGCTGCTCATGTGGGACACTAGGTCAGTAACGGTGCTTAACAGTTGGCAGGGAGCATTCTCTCTTTCAGTTCTGGTGGAGGATCAGAAGAACTCCTCTAAGTGGCTCCTCACCTCTGTCTATGGACCTAATAATAGTCAGAGGAGAGTGGAGTTTTGGAAAGAGTTGGATATGATCAGGGGGAGGTGGAACAGTGCTTTTGCATTGGCGGAGATTGGAATTTTTTAAGGTTCCCCGTGAGAAGATGGGTAGGACTACATTTACAGGTGACATGAGACGGTTCTCGGATTGGATCAACTCACATTCCTTGGTGGACTTGCAGCTTACAGGAGCTTCCTTTATGTGGTCAAACCACCAAAGCAACTGCGTCATGTCAAGGCTAGATTGATTTTTGGTCACCATTGATTGGTTGGATGTTTATTCAGATGTCAACCAGCTAGCCCTGCCAAAGCCTACCTCCGATCACTGCCCTATTTTAATAGATTCTGAATGTGAGAATTGGGGGACTTACTCCTTTCTGCTTCGAATTAATTTGGTTAGGGGAAAAGCAGTTTCCAAGATTGATCCAAGGGTGGTGGGAGGATATCAAGGTGGAAGGATGGGTAGGTCACAGACTGGCCACTAAGCTGAAGCTGCTAAAAATGACAATTAAGGAGTGGGCTAAAGTGAACTTTGGGGATTTGAGAAAACAGAGGAGGAGGAAGGTACCAGGCTGTCAGTGGAAGAGGGGAAGAGAAGACAAAGTTTGATAGAAGAGTTTCATAAAAAGTTGAGAGAGGAGGAAATAAGGTGGAGACAGAGGGCTAGATGCAACTGGTTGAAGGAAGGAGATAACAACACGAGATTTTTCCACAGGTTGGCATCCTCGAGAAGAAGGACAAACAAGATATCATCTATTATGGAAGGGCAAAATAGATTGGAAAATAAAGAGGAAATTATCAAGCACGTCACAGACTACTTTGCCTCTCTTTACACCAATGAGGGATGGGAAAGACCCACTCTGGACAACTTGGAATTTGATGTTATCAGTGAGGATCAAGCCATTTGGCTCGAAAGGAAGTTTGAAGAGGAAGAAGTGCGTCAAGCAGCCTTTGACCTCGCTGGTGACAAGGCCCCAAGGCCTTATGGCTTCCCGATGGCCTTCTTTCAACATTTCTGGGGGATGCTGAAAGTCCTAGCAGGGAGAATCAAGAATGTCTTGCAGGAAATTATCTCTAGAGAACAAGGAGCTTTGTGATGGGGAAGCAGATTCTAGATGACATGCTTGTGGCCAACGAGTGCGTGCACTCGAGGTTCAAGGAAAGAATTCCAGGTCTTATTTGCAAACCGAATTTAGAGAAGGCTTATGATATGGTGGATTGGAAGTTCCTTTTGTACATGCTTGGCAGGATGGACTTCGGTGAAAAATGGAGAAAATGGGTTCTGGAGTCTCTCTTCAGCCTGGATTTCTATCATGATAAATGGGTCTCCAAAAGGTTTCTTTCAAGCTCAAAAGGGGCTTAGACAAGGGGACCCCTATCCCCTTTTCTACCCCTATCCCCTTTTCTTTTTCTTCTGGTGGTTGAGGCTCTAGGGCGGATGATTAAAGGGGCAGTGAGAGCAGGTTTTTTTGAAGGCTTTAGAGTGGCTAGAAACTCTCAGGCAATTAGTCACCTTCTTTTGCGGAGAATGAAGATCATATTAGAAATGTTAAAGCCACTCTCTTATGTTTTGAAGCTGTTTCGGGCCTTCGAGTAAACTTCTTCAAAAGTGAGCGGATAGGGTTAAGAACAAAGAAGCCTAAGCTTCTTCAATATGCAGCAATTTTGGGGTGCAAGGTGGGAGAGCTGCCTGCTCCTTATTTAGGGTTGCCTTTATGCTTGGGTCCGGTTTCTAAATCTCTGTGGAACCCAGTGGTAGAAAGAGTGGAAAGAAAACTGTCTAATTGGAAAGCTAGTTACCTATCTATGGGAGGAAGGGTAACCCACATCAAGCCTGTTATGTGGAATCTTCCAGTCTATTATTTTTCTCTCTTCAAGCTTCCGGATTCAATTATCAAGAGAATTGAGAGGCTGCAGAGAGAATTTTTATGGTATGGTGGGGATAAGAACAGAGAAGCCTAAGCTTCTTCAATATGCAGCAATTTTGGGGTGCAAGGTGGGAGAGCTGCCTGCTCCTTATTTAGGGTTGCCTTTATGCTTGGGTCCGGTGTCTAAATCTCTGTGAAACCCAGTGGTAGAAAGAGTGGAAAGAAAACTGTCTAATTGGAAAGCTAGTTACCTATCTATGGGAGGAAGGGTAACCCTCATCAAGGTTGTTATGTCGAATCTTCCAGTCTATTATTTTTCTCTCTTCAAGCTTCCGGATTCAATTATCAAGAGAATTGAGAGGCTGCAGAGAGAATTTTTATGGTATGGTAATAGCACTCAAAGGAAGTATCACCTAATAGATTGGGAATCTATTTACAAACCTAAGGAAGTAGGGGGTTTTGGGTATCAGACCTCTCAAGCAGATGAATCAAGCCCTTTTAGGAAAGTGGCTATGGAGGATAGGAGAAGAATCAGATGGCCTTTGGAGAAAGGTGCTGGAAATGAAATATGGGTTGTCCAGAAATGGATGGGCTGTACAGGATGCTAGTAAAAACTCATCAACAGTTTGGAAAGGAATTACCTCGGTCAAAAACCTCTATATGGTCAACATTAAGTATCAAATCAGGTCGGGCGAGAGAATTCTTTTTGGAAAGATCTATGGGTTGGAGACAGGCCATTGGCGGCTCAGTTCCCGGAATTGTTCAATTGTGCAGTGGACATGGCGGCTAGGGCTAAAGCCTATATGACATCAGACGGTGGTCAGGTAATTTGTGCCCTATCTTAAGGAGGAACTTAAAGAATCATGAGGTGCCTCAACTCCTGTTGCTCCTTGACCTCTTAACGGGGTATCACATGCTAGAAAGAAGAGAGGATGAGAGGGTGTGGATGGCCTCTAAGGACGGCCGATTCTCCGTTACTTCCTTCTTTATGGCTTTATCTAATTCTAGGAGGGAGAAAAGCACAGTAAATAGCATTTAGAAGCTTAAAGCTCCCCCCAGGGTTGTTATATTTGGGTGGTTGGCCTTTCGAAAAAGAACTCTCACTATGGATAATCTTAAGAGGAGAGGGAGGATAATGGTCAATGGATGCCCAATGTGTTTACGAGACGAGGAAACAGTGGACCACCTACTGTTGAATTGTACCATAGCTTAGTTTATATGGAGATCGGTGGTGGAGTGGTTCGATTGCTCTTGGGTTTTTCCCCAATAACTTCAAGAACTCTTACAGGCATGGAAAGCCCCAACTGGGGCCCCTAGAGGCAAGGAATTGTGGAGATTGTCTTTTCTGGTAGTTTTATGGACAATTTGGAAGGAGAGGAACTCCAAATGTTTTGAAAGGGTATCAACTAGTCAACGATGTTTGGTGGAGAGAACTAAGTTTCTAGTCACTCTGTGGGTGTCCACCAGTATGTTATTCAAAGATTTCTCCATAGATCAGATTATGCACCATTGGAAGGAGATTGCTTCCTATTCTGTTGAGTCAATGTAGATATGTTTAAAGGGTCTCTTTCTTTTGTTTTGTTCTTCATGTGCTTCTTTTGAGCAAGTCAGTATTATTCTCTTGTACTGTTTGTTGCTTTAATGATAGTAACCATTACAAAATAATAATAATAATAATAAAAAAAAAATTTGTTTTGAAAAAATTAAAATCATCGAGGCAACGTACCGAAGGCAGAAGGAATTTGGATGTCCAAATCAGACATGAAACTTGTTTGTTGAAAATGCGAACCCGGAACTAACAAAGCCTTTCCCTGTACACTCAAAAGCAAAAAAATAGACTCCATGAGCAACAACAAAAAAAATTCAATATTGAAACACCATAAGATTTGGAAACAAAACTTAGGAGCTACAACATAGTAACTAATATGAAAAAGGTAGCACCAAAATAATATGATGATGTTCCTTTAGATACCCAAAGGACCAAACACGAGGAACTGATCGAAAGACTGTTGTAGAACATGTTGCACTTCAACAGGTACTCAGAATTCTACAATTTAGGTCAAATTCACAGATTTAACCCATCCCAACCTAGATAATAGATGGGTCCAATATAGTAACCAGTCCCTTTCCTACTATGAGTTTGAGTCCAGCTCTAGGTCCGAAGGTATGGAATTATATAAATAATAAATCCAGATCCCAGGCCCAAATATTTTTCAGGTCCAGCTTGGCAAACCCAAACCCCTACCCAAAAATTAAATGAGTCCAAAATGTACCAAACACTCTATTTATGGGTCAGGTCCAACTCAGTCTCGTTTTTTATTGCAGGTCTAGAACTATATGGACCTAAATCCAAACCCAATAGTTTCCGGTACAATTCAATAGTTCCCCACCCGACAAGTACCCAAACTCATAAAGACCATTTGAATAAATCTTGAAATTCATTATGCCTGTTTTAAAAACAATATGGAGGCATTTGCGATATTTTCACTAGTTTGGAAACGCTGCTACAAATCTATGACCAGAGTTAAACTGATATTGTCCAAAGGAGCTAGTAATCTTTAACAAATTGTAAAAGGCTTAGGACTAGAATATTATTTAGAATACAACGACGAATACAAGACAATGAGGCCAAAAGCAATATATATATATATATAATGAAATTTCCATAAAGCATTCATCCATTTGTGGTTGCCCTAGAGAGAGACAAGAATGTTTGTAAAACACAAATGACCATTTCCAAAATGAAGGTAACCCAAAACTCAAATATTTAATATAGCATGAATCTAACTTCTAGCATCTATTATAATTATGAACTATAATGGAAATGATTAGTGATCATCATTGAAGCCTAATCCAACATATCCAATGTAGGCTTTGTGAGTTACGACTTATGAATTTCCACTCCACCTTATTTAAAGCCAAATAAGAGACATAATTACATCACCAACTCTCATCAACATACAGTCATTTAACCAAGCCACCATTTATTATTCAATTATGGAACATTATTGATACATGGAACCAACTAAACCAGAAAGCGGGCATGTTTGGCAATTAACTAGTTAAAGTAAAGTGAATCCAGACAAGAAATGACAAGGGGTCATATCAAAAGTCAACAATTTCAAAATTTCCTCCGAATTTTTCAAAAAAACAACCTCCTTTCTCCACTAAGACAAAAAATAAATAAATAAATAAAACAAACAAACTCCAATTTTCTATACAAAAAGTCAAAAACATTCCATACCAAACAACTAAAAACAAAACACCATCATAACCCCTTATATTTTGTTCTCTCTTGATTTGATGCTTCACTTCACCATACTTCAATTCACCGTACATCCAAACAAGGGCTTTGACTATTTGATGATAAAATTTGTTTTAAAATTGCATGCCGACAAATGACTTGCACAATGATGATTAGATGTGAAAAATTGCAGGTCATAATCCACAAAATAAATCAAATGTTGAGTTAAATGCTCTTCATATCAACTAAAGTGACAGCTTCTCCAAAAAGATATAAAAATAAGACAAATATTCACAAGATCAACCTTACAAGACAGAATACGAACAATCAAGGAACTCAATGAAATATTTTCACTTGCCATTCCCAAGATCCATGTGAGAGATCATATACCATGCCAAAAAGCACATAATTCGAACCAAAACGAAAGAGAAAATCACGTCGACTCAAAGTACAAGATAAGTTGCATACTATTCATCTAAGTTGGTTTGATAATGTGTCAACAAGTACCAACAAGCACTGAAGATACACATAAGTCATGCAGAAATAAAAGAAATCCTACATCATTTTCATCTCTGACTCAGCACTGGTTTCCATCAAGCTAAACTTTGCAAGGTTCTCCTATTTCAGTGCTGATCATTGGGAAAGGTGGAATAAAATTCAACTTAACAACAAATTATGCAAAAGAAGACATTATTGTGTAAAATTTCATGTCAAACAGAGTCATAGAAATTCACAAAACCCCAATCATCTGGAGGATCTCAGCTAGGTCCAAAGTGATCACTGCTGAAACAGGAATAATCATTCAAGACTGGAAGACCCTAAACGGATAACTAACAAAATTATTGTAGAAAGTTCATTAGAAGATAACTTCAATTTCTTACGAGTTAAAACACATTAATTCATGAGCTACTATTACCAGATAACCAGGTGGCAGTAAATTATTCATTTATTTCATAAGTTTCTACCCAGCTCATATCCTAGACTGAGATGCCCTAGCCAACAGGCCCCAACTCCAGTGCATCCATCCATCATTCTAAATACCAGTTTAGATGAGGAGAAAATGACAAGTGGTAGGTTGACAAACGAGGAGACATTTAACAGTGGGCCTGGAGAAATCTATGCACAAGAAAAACAAAAAAAAAATATTCAAATTTACACACAATAAAAATATTTAAATAGTTTAATTCAATTTAACTGTAAAAACTCAATCTCACAAGAGAGGTGTTTTTTTTTTTTTTTTTTCCTTCCTCCCCCCCACCCACTTCTTACCAAAAGAAGTTAAGACATAGAATTAGCTTTTCTTCCCAAAATAATATTCAAACATGAGAAGAATGTTTTATCCAAAAGAAAAGATATTCTCCACATCCAAACAAACCTAAAGAGGAACCCCAAATAAAAAAACTCAATAAGCCTACCCAACTCAAAATAAGTTCTAACTACACATATGGAAAGTGAATAACCTTCATATAGGGGAAAAAAAATCCTAAAGTAAGAATTATAGGGTATGAGAGGAGGAGAAAAACTGATGATGCTCAAAACAGAAAACCCTAATACCCACTTATCAAACCACAGAGATCATAATTCCAAACTGCAATTCAAACGAAATTGAGACCAAATCAACAAAAAAAATTCCATAATTCAGAACCTAACATCACACAATCACCCAAACCATATGCCCTGTTTGGGTCTTCATTAACTCCACTTCTGAGTAGAAGCGAGAAGACGATCCAAACAAAGCCCTAACGTTTGATAATCTAAAGAATTCACGAACATAATCATCAGATAAGGAGATTCTCAAAAGGAAAATAAATAAATTACCTGTTTTGAAGGTGGAAGACGATCGACCGTAGAAACCCTAATCTGGAAACTGTCCAACAGTAGGAATTTCTACGATGGCTCGAGCTTTTGCCTTCGACTGCTGTATTTATCGCGTGGGGAGTGCGACTTAACCTTAGGCGAACCCGGGTTAGGATTATGAAACCTGGGTTAGAGGATGGTGTCGGTGCGTGGAGGATTTGGACGGTTTGTACTGGAAGCGAATATTCGTACGGTCCAGATTAAAGCATCCGTGTTTGGAGCTTGCGTTACTTTCAAGGGAAGGAAAATCCGAATGCGAATCCGAATCCGAATCCGAACCGACCGAAATCATGAGTTAAAAAATGAGTGGAGTTCTACAGTGGGGCCCACCACCCACGTGTTAACATCTGAATTATTCAAAGTAAACGCTCTGCAGTTTTATTCTATGCGGTCAAGTTTTAAATCCATTTTACTTTTGCTCCACTGTTGGATGGATTGTTAAATGAAAAATATGATTACTAGAATTTTATGCTTAATTATTATTAAGTTTTTCATCAAAAAGTTAATCCTACCGTCAAGAAATCTTGAATTGTTTTAAAATTTGACAGCACCACTTGAAACTGAAGGGCATTTATTTTGAGTGACTTGAATTTCTGAAGGTAGGCCTCAATGTAGAGTCTCACTCTTTTGTAACTTAGGAAAACATGCTCGGCAATTCACTTGTAGAATTAATTCAAAGTAAATGATACTTTTAAGACATCAAAAGAAGGAGAGGTCTCTTAAAAAAAAACTATAAAATTTAAAAACCATCTCCTTTTTCTAAAAAATAGTGTCAAACGGTCAATGTCTCATTCCACTAAAAGACAAAAAAGATTTCTTATTTTTATTAAAATGTCAAAATACTCACTCCAAATGCTAGATAAAGACAAAAAGTTGCTAAAACAAATTTTAAAATTTTATACCTTCTTATGAGTTCCCTTATCTTTTATGGGGGGACATTCATGTGCATCCATCCCTCACCATATGGTGAAGGATGCTTACATGGCTTTCCCTCTTTGCACATGAACATTCTTTTTCTGCATATGACCATATATGATTTTTCCTCTTTTGCACATTGATATTTCCAATTATGTAAATGTCTCCCACCTTTTGTGAGGGATGGATGCACATGAATATTCTCCATATTTTATTATCACTTAAAGTTAAGCTTTTACTTTGGATTCACTTTACAAGTGAACTTCCTCTATAATGTCAAGAGTCTTTTAATATATAATTCTTACCAACTTAGTTTTAACATATGAACAATTTAGGATGGTTTCACACATCCAACAAAACTTGAAGAATAGACCCACTAGTATAGAGAATATATCCATCATATATGAAAACATAAAAAGATTACATATAGAATCAATAATGCTGTAATTGATAAAGGAGATTCCTACTTTCCCCGTTATCACTGAACTCCCTGAGTTGTCGCCATCAGCTTTATTGATCTTGATCTCAATAGAATTAGAAGGCTGGGCACATTCAAATTTGGAATGCAGGATACAATTCTTGCCTCAAACACTTCATCCCATTCCCAAGTTAATCATCACTTCCCCTAGCTTTTTCGCCCTCTTACAACTCTCTATTCTGATCAAGTTGTTTTTTGTACTCTTCTACCACCACAGACCTGATTTTCCGTGTACCATAGACTTGATTATCAGCCACCATAGACTTGATTGTCTTTATATTCACAGGTGGAGAACCTGAATCGCAGCTTGATTCGCTTCATAGATGCAGAACTTTGGAAAGAAACACTTTCCATCATTGTTAATCCATGCCATGAAGTGCTGCAGGCCACGCTCACTTTGAAAAACAACCTACGGAGGCCATAGGTCATCCGATGTTTGTAACTTCAATGATCAAAGTTGTAGAACTAAAAGCAGTTTTCATAGCCTCTTTGATCGCCTGCAAAAGAGGAAAGATAAAGCCATTGAATTCAACTAAATAAACAAACCAAAGACACATAAAGGGATGGATGGGCAACAGAACAAGGGAGGAGTTCAAAAGGAAGAATTAGTTCCTATACACAAATGGAAATATTGTTTATTAAAATCAAAGTGTTTTTGACAAATTCAAACCATCAAGACTTAACTACTTTGATTTTACAGCAACACATGAGTTAATAAGAAGTATATAGGTGATTTACCATTTCACAAGGGAAAATCATTCCTTGTCTTCTCATGTGCGCAGGCTTAGTGGTGGAGTTATAGGAATTGTGATGGGTCGGCCTAAACACTTGATGCACCGACTCTAGTAGCTTCATTTTTCTACTTAAAAGGCAACATGTCTTCGCAAGGGGGAAATTAGTAATAAGGTGTAACGCCCCAATTCTGAATACCGAGAAAACCGTCAAGGTACCCGAATTTGGCGCTCTACTTCCCTAAAAATCCGGAAAGTTCCAAGATCGTAGGTCCGCAGTGAGGTCCAATTTAAAAATTTTTGACCTACATATAATCAATGGTTAAAATTTGCGGAAGTGTAAAGAGTAAAGCGAAAGCATAAGGTATTATAGAAATATATCAAGTGTAGTGATAAGTCCACAAAACTAGGTCATTAACTCATCATTTCATTAGCATTTGTGGACTTAATTACGTTTAACTGCATAGAATTGCATTTAATTTCATGATTACATGCATTTGAGGATATTTTTGGAGAAATGGTCAAAATTGGTCAAAATTCATTGATTTGCATGGCTTTTTGAAATTAAGTTTTTCTCATCTAATTTATCACTCTAAAAATTAGGCTTTTGGTTTCATCAATGCATATATTGCTATTTTTGACACCATTTGCTATTTTTGGAAAGTTGGTCATTTTGGTACATCACTAGGAATGTGGGGTCCCATACATGGTTTATAATTATTTTCTTATATATGATTAATGTTAAAATTGGCTCTTTCAATTTGTAGGAGAAATCAACATGGGACCTACATTGATGAAATTTGAGAAGAGAGAAGTCAAATAAGCAAGCAAAGAGAGAGTCCAAGCATGCTTGGAAGTCCACAATGGGCCCCACACACCCCATTGCATGCCAACATAGAAGCTTCCATTTTTTGCACAATTATTCCCGGATTTTTCAGGGGCAGCAACTTAAAATGGTCATAACTCTCAAACCGAGTGTCGGATCGGCGCAATTTAGCCACCGTTGGGAAGCTCTTTTCGAGTAGATATCCGTAGAGCCCAAGATTGCCTAAATCAGAGCTATATTGAGGGAGATATGACCTCGAGAAGTTATCTGCTATAATTTTAGGCGGGAATTGCAAGAAATCTCAATATTTGGGAAATTTATTCCCTTTACATCATCATGTAATTTTTAGAGATATTCTTGGAATTATACAAGGAAAGTGTATGCATCAAGAAACCTAATAAGGCAAGGAGATCTCTCAAATTTAAAAGTCTTTCCAAAGAAAGAAGTTAGCTTGGAGAACAAGAAAGAATCCTTGCCCAAGAAGGAAAAAGGAGACCTAAAAGGAGGATACTTCTTTACTAAAAGTGGTTTGCAAAAAGCATAAAAGGAGGCATGATGGAGACCCATAACATATTCAATACGTCCAAAGCTCTCCCTCTCTCATATTCCTTTCTTTCTCTTCCTTTCTTCTTTTTCATTAGTTTATTTTTATTTTTGGTAGCCTTGAGCCATGTCCAAGGGTTTATTTTGAAGGAGAAGATTTGTGAAGGAGAAAGTGTAAAGATGCAATTTTTAACGATAAATCAAGAAGCATTCTTTGCAATGGCGGGCTAATTTTCTTGATTAGAGTTATGGATGAAGGTAAGTAATTGTTTTTTATTTGTTTAGTAATTCTAATTTGTTTTCCATGATTGTGTGCTTAATGATTAATAGGCTTGTCTTCGTGCCCTAGGCAAATCTCTATTTTTATTTCTAAAAATAAAATTTAGTTTTTGACTACTCATGCTTAGGTTTGATAGGCCATGCTTAGGATTTAGATCTTTTGATGGTTTATGCTTACTACTTTGATGGGTGGTGCTTAAATTATTTTATTCTTTTATGAGATGAAGGAAGTCCTGAGTTTTGGATTTTTATAATTAAAAAGGGATTTTAAAAGTTAGATTTTCCAAATTAAAACCATTGATTTGTCTTTGATTTGAAGTAAAAATTGGAACAAGTTAGGGTTACTTAATAAATAATTGGTGGATGCTTATTGGATTCCTATGCTCTAATCATCTTCATTAATTGGTAGATTTCGAATTTCTAAATTAGTTGCTTATTTTTTTATCTAAGAACTAAAAACTTTTCTTAAATTGTTAGTTAATTAGTTTTCTTAATTTAAAAGTTTCTTTAACTAGCTCCCTGTGGGTTCGACCTGTTCTTGCCATTGTCTCATCTAGACACCCGTGCACTTGCCGTATTTTATGATTGATTTTGATCACATCAAGTTTTTGGCGCCGTTGCCGGGGAGCCAATTTGAAAAGAATCTTTTAGTTAGGATTTCTAGCATTATTTGTTCATATCATAGCATACTTTTTAGTTAGTTGCATTCATAACTTGCATTTAGTTTAGTTTTTGTGTTTCTTAATGATATTGGTTGCTGTTTTTCAAATTTTTGTTGCTGTTCTTTAATTAATTTTCGGACTGATTTCAAGTAGTTACATAGAAGACAAATTTCAGCACTAATTTTTTGACAGTTTTGACTTGGTTTTTCTCCAAAAGTTCGTACTTTCAAAACCAGTCAAACGGACTCCTTTTGACTTGAAATTTGGATAGATAGGACTTTGGTATATTGACTTTGAACCATCAAAATTTCAGAAAAAAACACGTTTTGGAAGTCCAACTTTTAGTGCTGTGAATAGGGCCAATCAGTCAGGCAGATTCTGCAATCAGCAGAAAAACTGGTTCAACTAGCCAACTTCATTATAGCATAACTTCTTTGTCTTTTATCCTTTTTAGTCTTTTTTTTTTTTTTTTTTTTTTTGTTTCTTGCATATTAGGAGATTACATCCCAGTCATTGCTATCAGTTTTTTATTAATACAAGTGGGTCGTACAGATCTGTAAACTTGGGCCTGTACAACAGGTCCCAACACTTAGATTTTTTTCAGCACTTGACAGGAAGGTCTCCATTTAACTTAGGACTGCATTAGGAGTTTTAAAAGTGCATCTTTCATTCAAATTGCAGTAGTTTAGGATTGTGAAATTTATATTAGGTTTATTTTTCAATTTAGGAGTTTTATTGACAATTGTTGCTATATTTAGTAGATTATTTAGATCTAACATTTTAGTTGTTTTCTTTGAGGTTACATTCTGATTTTTGAAGGACTCTAAAAGGAAGGAAATAGCGGAGATTGCTTTTAAGAAAACAAGTTGCTCTCATAATTGCAAATTTGCTATAAAAAAAAATATACAGGTTAAGCTTGTACAGTTTAAAGATTTGCGTGGACCCGCTGTAAGAGTTTCTAAACTTTACCCCACGAATCTTTTACTTGCAAGTGGGGCTTGGATGATTTAATTTTTGCAAAGTGTGAATGCTTGATCGACACACCATCTAATTAGACACACACTTAGTTAAGGGCAATTGACCCCAATAAGATAAGGACTGGATTTCATTACCAGATCCTTGCCCAATTAGGTTTAACCACCTCTCACATAGTAACCTAAACATTAATTAAAATAAAATAGAAACGAGACCATAGGACTCGAGCTCATTAGGATGAAGACCACAAAAGGTTACACCAATTGCGCTCTTTGGTCAAGTTGATGTCTAGGTAAGTCCTGTCCCTCCAAAGGGTGGCAGTCTCTGTTCTAGGAGTTTGGTTTTTAAGCGGGACCCTTGCCAAGTGCATTGTGACCCCACCACTCATCCTGGGGACTTACCTGGTCGATTTGGCTTCATAAGACCGGATTGGAGGCCTTAATGCACTCTTCAAACCAGTTAGGAGCTGTCTAGTGAGTTAGGTTAACCCTAAGATAATTTCTTGTGCTCAATCTTTATGCTTGACTGCTTGTGCATCATCTAGTAAGATCATTAGGGCCCCGCATATAGATTAGGCTTGCATTTTTTTAAGGTTGAAACTAATGCATGCGTTCTAGACCTGAGAGAGAGAAACTGTGGGTACGCAAGGGTAAAAGATTAGTCAAGATAGAGCCCGAATTAGCCTTAACCATCGTCGGAAAGTCTTCAATTTTTGAAGAAATTGTTAGAATGGCTGATCAAATGGACCCACCCATGACTTTAAAGGACTACATATACCCCACCAGGACAACTCAACCGTCCTGCATCACCCTTCCTCAGACCAATGCCACATTTGAGCTGAAATCTGGCATGATCCAGATGCTCCCAGTAGTCCTTGGGCTAGACCATGAAAACCCATATCAACATGTTAGGGAATTTGAGGACATCTGTGGGACCATGAGAATCAATCACATGACTGAAGAGGCCCTTAAACTTAGATTATTTCCTTTCTCCCTAAAAGAAAAGGCTAAAGCTTGGCTTTATGCCTTACAGGCCGGGTCCATCACTACATGGGCCAAGCTAGTAGAAGAATTTTACAAAAAATTCTATTCTAAGCAGAAAACCGCTTCGATTAGACAGGCCATCAATGGATTCCATCAAATGGAAGGGGAGACACTTTACAGTTATTTGGAACGGTTCAAGGATCTCTTAATCCAATGTCCCCACCATGGATTTGAGAAAATCCGATTAGTCCAAATTGTGTATGAAGGCATGGATTACCCAACCAAACAAATGGTAGAATCTTTCTGTAGAGGGCAATTTACACAGAAAACAGCAGAAGAAGCATGGACATTTTTGGAAGATACCGTTGAAAACACATTGCAGTGGGCCCCTATCAAGAGGGAGCCCATCAAACCCACCATTTCTGAAAAAGGGGGGATGTTCAAGATTGAACCCAAAATTGAGGCAGATGCCAAATTGGCCACACTGGTAAGGAGAATAGAGGCCTTAGAACTGAACCAAAAGCCCACTCCAAACACTTTGGAGTCATTAAGATATAATCAGGCCATGAATGGAGGGATTGAACCAACAATTTTGGGTCAGACTGAGTCTGTTGAGGAGGTGAATGCACTATATCAAAACTCTCGTTTTGATAATCGTCCGAGGTATGACTCGTACTCTAACACTTACAATCCAGGTTGGAGGGACAACCCGAACTTTTCTTGGACCAAAGGCCCAACTCAAGGTGGCCCATCTCAGTCCACTCAATTTCAGCCCAATCAATCTCACGTGAGTGCCCCACCCCGTTTCCAAAAACCCAATTTCAATCCCAATCCATTGACTCAGAGGGTAGATTCTTTAGAAGAGGCCATGAAACTCATGTCTCAAACCACGGCCCAATTGACACAGAGTACTGCTCAATTCCAGCATACCACTACTCAACTTTTGAATGGCCATACTCAAACCCTTGCAAAATTGGAATATCAGATGGGCCAATTGGCCAACTCCATTAGTGTCAGAGACAAGGGAACCTTCCCTAGTCAACCCGAACCTAATCCCAAGGGCCAGGTTGTTCATGATCCTACAGGAAAAGGGCCGGAACAAGTCAAATCCATAATCACCCTTAGGTCTGGTACACAGGTTGATAACAAGGTCAAACTACCCAAAGAACTTGAGGACGAATCAAGTGAGAAAGTAGAAACTAGAGAACCAAGTGTGAATGCTGAACCTATATTAGAACCAAAGAACCCAGTCAATGCTGAACCATCACCTAGTGAGCCTACTCTTAGGACCTATGTTCCCAAGGCACCATACCCACAGAGGCTAGGCCCAGCAAAATCAACTGTTCAATTGGATAAAATGCTAGAAGTATTCAAACAAGTGAGGATTAATATCCCACTACTTGATGCTATCCAACAGATTCCGGCCTATGGGAAATTTCTGAAGGACCTTTGCACCTTCAAAAGGACTACCAATGTGCCCAAGAAGGCTTTTCTAGCCCAACAAGTTAGCTCAATCATTTTCTGTCCAACCCCGATCAAATATAAGGACCCAGCGTGTCCTACCATTTCTTGCCAGATAGGGGATCATCACATAGAGAAAGCTTTGCTAGACTTGGGTGCAAGTGTGAACCTTCTTCCATACTCTGTTTATGAAGAATTAGGTTTGGAGGAGTTGAAAAAGACCCATGTGACCTTGCAGTTGGCTGATGCATCAATTCGATACCCCAAGGGGGTAGTCGAAGACGTTCTTATCAAAGTTGGAGACTTTGTATTCCCAGTCGATTTTATTGTTTTGGATACCAAACAAACATCGGGGGCTGAACCTAAAATTCCAGTTATCTTGGGGAGACCATTCCTAGCCACCTCAAATGCCTTGATCAATTGTAGGAATGGAGTTATGCAAATTTCTTTTGGGACCATGACAATCCAAGTGAACATTTTTAATGTTAGTAAGCAACCTCCTGATGAGGATGATGGGGTTTTTTAAGTTAGTTACATTCATGAATTGGTGGAAAATCACTTACCCCATTTGAAACTTGAAGATCCACTAGAGGCTTGTCTGGCCTACTTTGGAAGTGAATTTGATATAGATGGACATATTGAGGAAGTCAACGCACTATTAGACTCAACCCCATCCATGGATTTCTCCAGGTGGCAACCGAAGCATGAGATTCTAACTCCATCTGCTTCCCCACCTGTCCCATCAATTGTAGAGCCCCCTAAGTTAGAACTCAAGCAATTGCCGGATACCTTGAAATATGTATTTTTAGGTCCGCTAGAAACCCTTCCAGTGATTATAGCTTCAGACTTGGACCCTGTCCAAGAGGAAAGACTCGTTAAAATTTTGGAAGAGCATAAGGAAGCTATAGGGTGGTCCATTGCTGATATTAAAGGAATTAGCCCATCTGTGGTCCAACATAGAATCCATTTGGAAGAAAATGCAAAAACTTCTCGTGAACCACAAAGGCGACTAAACCCTACAATGAAGGAAGTGGTCAGGTCGGAAGTCTTAAAATTACTCGATGCAGGAGTGCTTTACCCCATATCTGATAGTGCATGGGTGAGCCCGGTTCAAGTGGTACCAAAGAAATCTGGAATAACAGTGGTTCAAAATGAGGGCAATGAATTGGTACCCACTCGGATACAGACTGGATCGAGGGTGTGCATTGATTATAGGAAGTTGAACTCAGCCACTCGAAAAGATCATTTTCCCCTCCCATTCATGGATCAGATGCTCGAAAGGTTAGCCGGTCATGCATATTATTATTTTCTTGATGGTTATTCTGGTTATAATCAAATTCCAATTGCACCCGAGGACCAGGAAAAGACCACCTTCACCTGTCCGTTTGGCACTTTCGCTTACAGACGCATGCCCTTTGGGCTATGGAATGCACCGGCCACCTTTCAAAGGTGCATGTTGAGCATATTTTCTGACATGGTAGAAAGATTCATTGAGGTTTTCATGGATGATTTTTCGGTCTTTGGCAATTCTTTTGAGGAGTGCTTATATTATTTGTCCCTTGTGCTTGAAAGATGCAAAGAACGAAATCTAGTATTAAATTGGGAGAAATGTCATTTTATGGTAAAAAGGGGCATAGTTCTGGGACACATTATTTCTGATAATGGAATTGAGGTGGACAAAGCAAAAATTGATTTAATCTCCAAATTGCCACCACCAAAATCAGTTAAGCAGATTCGATCATTCCTGGGCCATGCTGGTTTTTATCGTAGATTCATCAAGGATTTTAGTAAAATTGCTAAACCTTTATGCCAATTACTGACAAAAGAGGCCCCGTTTGAATTTGATGAGAAGTGTCTAAAATCTTTTGAAAGACTAAAAAAGGAACTAACTTCAGCCCCTATAATTCAGCCACCTGATTGGACCATTCCATTTGAGCTAATGTGTGATGCATCCGATACTGTTATTGGAGTTGTTTTGGATCAACGGGTTGGAAAGCTACCTCATGTGATTTACTATGCTAGTAGGACCCTCAATGATGCACAGCTCAATTACACAACCACTGAAAAAGAATTGCTCGCTGTAATTTTTGCCTTGGAGAAATTTCGGTCCTACTTAATAGGGTCTAAAGTTATCATCTACACGGATCATGCAGCCCTGAGATACCTTCTGTCCAAAAAGGATGCGAAAGCCCGATTGATCCGGTGGATCCTTTTGCTACAAGAGTTTGATTTGGAAATAAGAGATAAAAAAGGATGTGAGAATGTTGTAGCAGACCATCTTTCGAGGATATCTTTAGAGCCTTCAGATGAGGTCCCACTGAATGAAAATTTTCCTGATGAACAATTGCTCAGTATTTCTCAAATCCCCTGGTTTGCAGATATAATCAATTACCTTGTTATAGGGGAGATGCCCACCCATTGGTCAAAACAAGATCGATCAAAATTTCTAACTGAGGTCAAGTACTTTTTCTAGGATGACCCGTATCTTTTTAAGTATTGCCCGGATCAGATCATCAGGAGATGCATTCCTGATCATGATCATTACTCGGTCATTTCGTTCTGCCATGATCATGCTTGTGGGGGCCAATTTAGTTCGAAAAAGACAGCTGCAAAAGTTTTACAATGTGGATTTTACTGGCCCACTATCTTTAAAGATTGTCACACATTCTGTTTGAACTGTAAAAGGTGTCAAAAGCTTGGTAAGCTCAATCGAAGGAATATGATGCCCTTGAATCCTATACTTATAGTGGAAATTTTTTATGTATGGGGAATTGACTTCATGGGGCCATTTCCAAATTCCTTTGAAAATCTTTACATTTTACTGGCAGTAGACTATGTTTCCAAGTGGGTAGAAGCCATACCGACAAAGAAGAATGACAACCATGTGGTGATTAAGTTCGTGAGAGATCATATATTTTCTCGCTTTGGTACACCTAGAGCGATCATTAGTGACGGAGGCACTCACTTTTGCAACCGTCCCTTTGAACATTTGTTAAAACAATATTCTGTCACCCATAAGGTTGCTACACCTTATCACCCACAAACAAGTGGCCAAGCGGAAATTTCAAATAGGCAAATTAAACAAATTATGGAAAAGACGGTCAATCCCACTCGGAAAGACTGGTCTTTGCGATTGATCGACGCATTGTGGGCCTATCGAACAGCTTATAAGACACTTATTGGGATGTCCCCATATAGGTTGGTCTATGGTAAGGCATGCCACTTGCCTGTTGAATTGGAGCACAGAGCTTATTGGGCCATTAAGAAGTTTAATTTTGACTTACCCACTGCGGGTAATCTGCGCAAATTGCAACTCAATGAGTGGGAAGAACTTCGAAATGATGCCTATGAGAATGCCAAGATCTATAAGGAACGAATGAAGTTGCACCATGATAAGTCAATTTTAAGGAAATCATTTGAACCAGGTATGAAAGTCCTTTTGTATAATTCCAGGTTACACCTGTTTCCCGGGAAGTTACGAACCCGGTGGACTGGTCCATTCATTGTCAGGACTGTTTACTTTCATGGTGCGGTGGAAATTGAAAATCCCAAGAATGGGGATATTTTCAAAGTGAATGGTCAACGGTTGAAACCATTTTTGGAATTGAAGGATAAAAACATTGAGGATATCCTTCTGGAAGACCCAATTTACCAGGACTAATCATTTTTGTCATGTCGGGCTGACGACATTAAACTTAGCTCTGTTTGGGAGGCAACCCAATTTTGGAAGGTAATTGAGCTGGTTGATCACATTCTTTTGCAATCACCCCACATGGTAAGATGTTCTAAATTTCCTTATTGTTCAATTTCACATTACACACCCATTCATAACATTGAGGACAATGTTAGATTTAGGTTTGGGGGTGTGAGTTAGAACTTGACATGTGATCATTTGATCAATTTTCATTTTACATTTTCTTTTTCGTTTTTCTTAGTTCAAAAAAAAAAAAAATTGTTAGAGGGAAACGTCCGAGAGAATTTTTATTGGATGAAGATATTTATTTTGGGCAAAAGAAAACAATGGTTCACTATTTTATTTACGGAAAGAGTTTTTGGAAAAGTGCTGAATTTTGATCCCTCACTTTTACATAAATTGTATACGTTTTTAAGGTTTTGAATGTGAAGCTATTATTTTCGTTTTTCTTTGATTAAAAATAAAAATAAAAAAATTGGAAAATCGACCCTTAGTGTACAAAGCTTCATGGTTCGACGGGTGGATACATGAAAAGGGCTGCCTATTGTTGGGGACCGCAAAAAAAAAAAAAAAAAAAGAAAAAAAATTGTGACTAGTTTGCGTTCGGAGCCTTTTTAACCCGAGTTAGTAAGCCCTTAAGGGTATTTTCATACCTAGTGCCCTAAAGCCATCTGGTTTGGGAGTCATTGGCCTAATGCTCGTTACATGGGTTAATTAGAAAGCTTAAGGGACCTTGGCATTGCACAGTCACATGTGTGTGTTAAAAAAAAAAAAAAAAAAAAAAAGAGAAAAAAATGCGCCCTTTGAAAAAACAGTAGTGCGAAAGCCGTCATTATCGCCTTCAGAGGAAGACTGTTTTTTTTATACGTTTAGGCGGCCCTGAACTCAATTTTAAAAAAAAATTTAATTAATTATTTTTACGAAAATTATTGGTGGATCATTTGATGCTTATTTCGTATACATGCTCTTCACCGTGCACGATCAATTAGCATGATTTCGAGAATTTCTGACCAAAAGATGGGATTTGTGAACCGAATTTAAGATTTGTCCTTGAAAATTTCGAGAATCAAGAATAGTCAGTGTCTATAGATTTTCTCTTGGAAGAAGTTTCCCTGGATTTTGACAGGTTTTAAACATTCTTTGCAAAAAAAAAAAAAAAAAAAAGAATTTTGTGGGTGTATTCACTGCAAACCCTCACGAGGCACAACTCGTCCACTAGGGGGAACCTAGGGGTTTAAGGGCTTACTGCATACGCTAAATGCAGTCGAGAGTACCAGCGAAAGTGGTGTTTTTCATTTCTGTTTTCTACATTAGTTTGTTTTCTTTAGGATTAGTTTATGTGTTTTATTCCTTGTCGCTTATTTTGCTAAGGGACTAGCAAAAGGCTGGTTGGGGAGTGTGATAAGTCCACAAAACTAGGTCATTAACTCATCATTTCATTAGCATTTGTGGACTTAATTACGTTTAACTGCATAGAATTGCATTTAATTTCATGATTACATGCATTTGACGATATTTTTGGAGAAATGGTCAAAATTGGTCAAAATTCATTGATTTGCATGGCTTTTTGAAATTAAGTTTTTCTCATCTAATTTATCACTCCAAAAATTAGGCTTTTGGTTTCATCAATGCATATATTGCTATTTTTGGCACCATATGCTATTTTTGGAAAGTTGGTCATTTTGGTGCATCACTAGGAATGTAGGGTCCCATACATGGTTCATAATTATTTTCTTATATATGATTAATGTTAAAATTGGCTCTTTCAATTTGTAGGAGAAATCAACATGAGACCTACATTGATGAAATTTGAGAAGAGAAAAGTCAAATAAGCAAGCAAAGAGAGAGTCCAAGCATGCTTGGAAGTCCACAATGGGCCCCACACACCCCATTGCATGCCAACATAGAAGCTTCCATTTTTTGCACAATTATTCCCGGATTTTTCAGGGGCAGCAACTTAAAATGGCCATAACTCTCAAACCGAGTGTCGGATCGGCGCAATTTAGCCACCGTTGGGAAGCTCTTTTCGAGTAGATATCCGTAGAGCCCAAGATTGCCTAAATCAGAGCTATATTGAGGGAGATATGACCTCGAGAATTTATCTGCTATAATTTTAGGCGGGAATTGCAAGAAATCTCAATATTTGGGAAGTTTATTCCCTTTACATCATCATGTAATTTTTAGAGATATTCTTGGAATTATACAAGGAAAGTGTATGCATCAAGAAACCTAATAAGGTAAGGAGATCTCTCAAATTTAAAAGTCTTTCCAAAGAAAGAAGTTAGCTTGAAGAACAAGAAAGAATCCTTACCCAAGAAGGAAAAAGGAGACCTAAAAGGAGGATACTTCTTTACTAAAAGGGATTTGCAAAAAGCATAAAAGGAGGCATGATGGAGACCCATAACATATTCAATACGTCCAAAGCTCTCCCTCTCTCATATTCCTTTCTTTTTCTCTTCCTTTCTTCTTTTCCATTAGTTTATTTTTATTTTTGGTAGCCTTGGGTCATGTCGAAAGGTTTATTTTGAAGGAGAAGATTTGTGAAGGAGAAAGTGTAAAGATGCAATTTTTAACGATAAATCAAGAAGCATTCTTTGCAATGGCGGGCTAATTTTCTTGATTAGAGTTATGGATGAAGGTAAGTAATTGTTTTTTTATTTGTTTAGTAATTCTAATTTGTTTTCCATGATTATGTGCTTAATGATTAATAGGCTTGTCTTCGTGCCCTAGGCAAATCTCTATTTTTATTTCTAAAAATAAAATTTAGTTTTTGACTACTCATGCTTAGGTTTGATAGGCCATGCTTAGGATTTAGATCTTTTGATGGTTTATGCTTACTTTTGATGGGTGGTGCTTAAATTATTTTTATTCTTTTATGAGATGAAGGAAGTCTTGAGTTTTGGATTTTTATAAATAAAAAGGGATTTTAAAAGTTAGATTTTCCAAATTAAAACCATTGATTTGTCTTTGATTTGAAGTAAAAATTGGAACAAGTTAGGGTTACTTAATAAATAATTGGTGGATGCTTATTGGATTCCTATGCTCTAATAATCTTCATTAATTGGTAGATTTCGAATTTCTAAATTAGTTGCTTATTTTTTTATCTAAGAACTCAAAACTTTTCTTAAATTGTTAGTTAATTAGTTTTCTTAATTTAAAAGTTTCTTTAACTAGCTCCCTGTGGGTTCGACCCGTTCTTGCCACTGTCTCATCTAGACACCCGTGCACTTGCGGTATTTTATGATTGATTTTGATCACATCATGTAGTAGGGCTGAAATCCAGCCTAAATCTTAAAGTATAATTAAAAACATATTTATAAATATATTAGTCTAGCTCCCTACTCACCACATAAGAAAACACTCAAATCCAAAAAGTTAATCACTCAAGCCCCCAGTACAGGCGCTCCATCCTCCAGCTCGACCCCCTTGTTGGCTGGTCCCCATCCATAGTCTCCGGCTATGGGCGCTTCGACGAGCGCGTCGTCCTTATAATCGAAGTCATCACCTAAGCATAAAAAATGGGTCAGATCTAAGGATCTGGCAAGTTACAGTGTATAAATAACATAGGGTGTATGCGTCAAAGGAATAGAGACAGAAATAAGATCAATAAGAATATTCAAGGTATAAATGCTAGGCAATTGAGTAAGATAAACATTTAGAATTAGGAAAATAAGATAAGCTAATTTATCTACACAACATGTCAAATTTACATAAGCTGGATACCACGGGATATTATGTCGCGGCCCTCCCATACTGAACACAGTCGCGGTGGGGAAATCTCACCATTGCTGGGGATAACTAACCCCACAAATCACTCATCAATCTCAAACACTCATCACTCAAGAGACAGGACCCGATATCACACCATCCGTCTAAAACACAGCTCATCATGATAGCCTACTCAACACTCATAAATAGCTCCTACCAGTGATGATCAGTCAATAGGCTGAGCTTAGAACAACTGAGTGAATGTTCGTGCCAACTTAGGAAACTAAGGTACAGGTCTGTGTCTGTCTAGACTTGCCTTGCGCGAGCAAGGTTTTATCAAATCCCTAAAAGGTCCAAGTACCAATCATTGGGTCCATACCAAGGCCCACTAAGCCATGGCCTTAGTCTAAATAATCTAAGAGAGATCACCAATCTCAATCCATCATCAAACAATCTATACTCATCCAAGATGAGTTACAAGTCTAATCACAACTACCACTCCATCCTAGGGTTCACACACACAATTTAGGCCGTATGAGGGCCCGCCTAGACACAGACACGGGTCAAATACTTCCAAACTATATCACCAGGTCACCTCTAGAAAGTCCTAGGTTCAGGTCCTTCACTTTTTTCATTTAATTATCAAGTATAAAGAAATGACAAGGACATAAGAGTGACATAATATAATTAGTGGAATAAACTCCAAGTAATTGAATCAAAGGAAACATCAAGGGTCCAATCCTAAGTAATAGCTCACATTCAGGTCCAGGTCTATTTCAGTTAATTGGATTCCTAAATGAAGTTTCAGATGCCAAGTATACTGTATTTGGTGTTCCTAAAATTATGGGCATCTTCGACAATATTTAAGGATCGAATCGACATCAAATCTAAATCCTAAACCCTACTTAGTGGCCCCACGAGTCAAGGTTGAGCCACACCATTGACTTGTGCTTGGCACATTAATGGAAGTCCATTTGGATGGTCAATGGGTCCCTACCCAAAATAATTCCCCTCTCCAAAATAAAATAAGAATCTAATTTGGTTTAATGAAAATAATTAGGGCTATATTATAATTCTTAAAAAAAACTAATGGGTCAGAGTAATTAATCTAAAACAAGCCCAATTCACATGTCACTAAGTCAACCCCCTCCATTCCTGAATTTTATTTCCCACTTCCTAAAACTAATGGGCCAAGTATACAACTGACCATAAAAAGGTAAAGTATTCGAAATGGGTTAATTAATGGCTAAGGGTCCATTTTTTAAATTCTAGAAACTCAAGGGGCAAAGTAAATAATTTAACAAACTTAAGGTACATGGGTTGCATCAACCTAGGTCATCACCACTCTTTCCCTTTTATTCCCTCTCATGAAAGGTCATCAGGTCATCAAGTATAGAAATTCCCATACACCCTCAGACCACTAGACCTACTAATTCCCTTAATTTTTGTCACATGGGGTGGCTACACTTTCTCATGCACTCACAAGACACTAGACCACTCAACCCACCTTTTCTTTCTCACTTATCCACACACGTCACAACATCTTCTTCTTCATTCAAATGACCTGCAGCAAAACAATTCCAACAGAGAAGAGCGTCTTCGCCTAGGACATTGAGTTTCACAAAATTATGGGCCCCACTGACCCAAGCCCAGATCAGACCTCACCATTAAGGTCGCCCAGGGCTATAGGGCCAGATGACCGGCCAAGATTAACATTGGTGATCCATCTGGGCCCACAGTCTAAAAAAAACGGAAACCCCATTTCCTTATTCATTACCGCCATACCACCTTTGGGGCTTTGCATGGTGGACCAAATGGGGTCCACCTTACATGAGTTCACATCCCTAACATCGCCCCACCATTTCCGGCCCGATGGACGGACCAGATCGGCGATTAGATCAACCAGTGGGTCCCACAATCATCTACTGCAAAACTGAATTTTTTTCCTATATACACATTCTGTGTTGATCAAGCTAATGGATAGTGGGTTAGGGGTGTCCACTCCCTATGGGACCAGCCCTTTTAGGGTCGCTCGTGGGTCCTCTTTTAGAGATCCACAGATCTAATTGGCCATTGGGTGGCCCACCTGGGTCCTGGTCTTAACACAAGGAAATTGGAACCTCCCTATTTCCATGACCGGAACTGTTACAGGTCATTTCTTCTTGCTGCCATGGGTGGGTTTGAGTGGAATCCCACTCCAACTAGCTATCACCAACACTATTGACCCATCAACCTTCTAAATAAGCAATAAATCCCTCCATTAATGGTCATAATCCAAATAAACAAGCTCATAAGTAAATCTAAATATTTCTAAACATAATATGAATAAAATTTCAATAATAAAAAATAGTAAACATGCATTCTATGCTAAGTATGTACATTGCACTTGCCTCAAATCTGGATTTGCAAGGGAAAATAGCAAGAAGACTCAATCCAAGCTATCCAAACCAAATCCAATTTACCAAGCCTAGTGCCCATTCCACAAGAGAACCAAAGATTAGAAAAGAAACCTAGGGAAAAAGAAAATCCTAGAAAACCATATGGAAATTGGCTAAGGAAGGAGCCTTACCTTGATTGGTAGAAGAGAAAGAGATTGATTAGAGATGTAGAAGGTGGCCTCCTTTTTCTTCTTGTAATTAGGGTTTTGGACTTAGGGTTTTAGCTAGGGTTTTGTGAAATGAAAGGTAAATTAGGGATAAATGAGAATGAATTTAGGGTTCATTTCTCAATGCAATAGTTTAGCTTATATAGCCTAGGGTCTTTGGGACAATTACCAAAATGGTCTTTTTGATTGCATAGGAATGTGGATAAGGACATGGGCATTTAGGTCATTTGGTGGGAATTCTAGAATTTTCTCAAGTGTGGAAAACCCCCTTTATAAAAACATATTTACTAGTAAGGGCCTCAACACCTAAAACCCTACAAAAATTATAAAAAGACACCCTATAAATCTATAAAATACATAATAGGCCTAAAACTTAGGAAAATATCTATATACCCTTACTAACCCCTATTAATTAGTACAATTATGCTATATTATCATAATTAATAGTACTCAAATTCAAAATGAGGGCCCACCAAAGGTGGGGCCTCACATAAGGTGTTTATGTGGAATCTATTTTAGCTGCCAATGATGTGGGCACTGATTTTTGCACACTATAATTTGCCAAGGCTAGTAATGCTGTTAATTTATATTGATTTGAAACTATTTAAAAGTAAAAATTTTGAGCGCAAAAAAGAAAATAAACTACCTAGTGTAATTACAAAAATACATCAAAAGCCATTTAATGGTATGGAAGGAAAAGGTGAACCAACTGAGAATAGTAATTTTTTTTCTTTTTGTAAAAAGTACTTAGAATAGTTTGTAAAAGAAATTATAATTAGCTTTCATTCATAACCATGAACAAAATCAAAGACAAAGATCACGTCAAGAAACCCTAGATGAGGAAAATGGCCTGATTTTGGTCTAGGAGATTTATAAAGTGAGTCCCACCTGATACATGATTTGGGAAGTGATAGTAGGGATTGGTCTTAGCCCACCAATGAGTTTATTATTTTTATTTTATTTTTTTGAGGAACACGAGACAACCCATTGGTAAAGGCGTCACATCCCAAACTCGAAAATCCCTTGATTTGGGTGGTTCTCAAGGTGTGACACGCGTACTCCTGTGAACTCGCACCTGTTCGGACCAAGTTAGAATTCACGAAGAAGAAAATTCCACATTTTACGTGTGAGGATTACTCACTGACACCTATCAATGCACATTTATCTGCAGAAACATGTATAATATCAAAATCAAAGCCATGATCAGTCCAATAACCAAATCCATTATATTACAATTTATTTTTAACAAAGCTAAAAATTTAAATCTCTTGAATGCATAGTACACAAGTACTCTAATGAATAACAACTAGATGCTTATCTCAATGGAATATATTCCTAATACAAATGCAAAATAAAACTAATCATATGCATTACCTTAAGCAAAGTGCAATTGAAATACCTAGTCTCAAACTCGAGATCACCCCTCTAATATGTACTTCGACAGTCAACTAACTGATAAGCTTACCAATCAAACCTCTAATTTGAATGGTTAAAAGTAATTCTCTTTTGTGTCCCGAATCTCTGTGACACCAGGAATAGTATATCAAATACAACGATTTGGCAAGTATAGGCATTAGTAAGCAAGTACATGATGTATCAAATCGAATTAAATGATAGTTGATTAAAAGATGTCAATATCAAGTAATAACTAGGCAATTGTGTCAAAATCAAATAGTTCATGCTTTACGAATCAAATGGAGAATAAACATACTAATCTGGCTACTACATTGAGCTCATCTTCTCAATTAGAGAGCGAATCTGGTTGGGATGTCACGAGCGGCCCGGTAAAAGGCTAGCTGGCTACTCGAGTATGGAGTTCCGGTGCTCCAGATGACTTACTGCAGTAATCTCGAATAACTAAACCAAGTTCAACCCCGTCGGGTATCATAGGATCAAAGCTAAGTAGTGCCGACTCGATCAAATCAAATAATAATCAAATTTGAGTAAGACTACAACAAAAAACACCATTGGTGACAAAAAATCAATGTTGACATGGAACGCACACGAAGGTGACAAAAAAATTTTTTGCTTGTCACGGAAAAGCTTTAACCAAGGTGCCAAATAAAGAGGAGATTCGGTGATAAAAAATTGTCACCGAAAGACAAATTTTGGGTGACAAGTACAAACTTGTCAATGAAAGATCTAAATTTCGTGCTGGCGGGCTCCTCCTCTTTAGGCGCGTCGTTTCATGGAGGCAAGAAAAATAAGCTAAGTTATGTGTACGAAACGACGTAGTTTCACGGTTTTGGTTGTCACCAAAACTAAAGCCCTAATTAAACTTCTGCCTCATCTCTCTCACAATTCACGCCTAAAGCTGCGATGGTCTCTCTCTCTACCTTATCAGTGTCATCTCCGACTTCCCACTTCTCCCGTATCCTTGCCCAACTCGGCTTCCGCTGCATCTTCTCCCTCCACCGCCACCACCGTGGAGGACCAAATCGTAGGCATTCCATCTTCTCTGCTTTGAAAAAGTCGCTTACCACCGCCCTGACTTACATCCAAAGCAATTTGGCTTGGATAAATCCCATGTGCAGTGTGGATTGGTTTAAAATCAATGAAAAGGAATGGGCATAACCATGATTGGTGCAATGTACAATGGAAATTGAACCTATAGTTTTCTGTTTTGTTTTCCAGATTTTTGCAATGGAGGATATTCCGAAGCTGTAATTGTATAAATTATCCACAATTTCTTCCAATTTCTTGGCTTCTTTGTTTTGCACATCTGCTTTATAAAAGGGACTACTAGGGCTCTTTCTTTCATAGGGGCTTGTGGTGGGTCATCGAAAGAAACAAAGGGATTGTTGATTAGTGGGTTTTTAATTCGATTTTTTAGATTTAAAGTTTGAATCGGAAGTCAAAAAATCTTTACTTATACTAATCTTTTGTACTTTCCTCACTTTTGAAATCTTTCCCCTATATTTTACTACTGATTGCTGAAATCTAGAGGGAGTTTAATATTAGGATTCCTCCTTTTAAAATAATTTTAGAATAGTTTTTTTAGTTTAATATTAGGGTTCTTAATTCGATGGTTTACTACTATCTACTCCTATTCCAACCCTAATTACATCATACCGTACTGCTCCATTCGGTCACTTTGCTTCCCTCACTCCGCTCCGCATCTGGCCTTCATTAGAACTTCTTGGTACCTCTCCATATGAGCCACAAGTTCCAATAGTAGTATGTCCTGGATCCATGAATCCATCTTATGGTTTTTAAGTCGTGAAGTTAGGAGCTTTTCTCTTTCAATTTAATCCCAGTTTTCATTTTTAGTTGGCTAGCTTGCCTAATTTCTTGCTGGATGTTCCGGCCAATATTGCATAATATATTCATTCGAAGTTTCGATTTTGAGTTCAAAACAAAAAATTCATATATTCAGTGAAAAGTACCAATCAGTTACATAACCACAAATCTGGAAATGAAAATCGAGCGATGCGTGCCATAAGCAGTTGTATCTAGGGGTATGCACGGATCGGATTGGTGCGGATTGGGCCAAATCCGTCACCAATCCGTTACTTACGGATTGACGGATTTGGAATCCGTCACCAATCCGTTGCTGCTAAAATCTGATCCGATCTGATCCGTGGAGGACCGGATCGAATCGGATTAATCCGTTCAATCAAAGTTAAAAGAAAAATATCAAACATGTTGTAAAAAAATTACATTTTGACCCCTTAAATTTTTTTCTTATTTTAAATTTAGACATGACCCCTTATATATATATTTTTATTAATATTTAATATCAACGGATCGGATCGGATTGAATCCGTGGATTAAGGGTGAATTCCGCCATCGATCCGTTGCTAACGAATTACAAAATTTTCAATCCGTCACCGATTCGTTTACCTTCGGATTGGATAAAAATCCGCGGATCGGATCGGATTTACGGATCGACGGATTTTTTGTGCACCCTTAGTTGTATCACCAAAATTAGTAAATGAAAAGCTCGTGGTCTCTGAGAGAGCGTGGAAGCTGTTATGTTGGAGGGATTATTTTTGGTTTTAATATCTTTCACACTTGGCACATAGTATACTTTTATTGGCAGTCTATTTTTGTTAATAGTAATACTGATATGAGCAAGAAACAAATTTATTAATTTGATTGTAACTTATTCATAAGCAAGAAACGACAAACAATTCGAAGCATCTGTTTTAGCCGTGCCGAGGTTTGTGGCCTAAAACTCGGGCTCAAGCTTGGCAAGATTACTACACGAGCCAAGCAGAGCCTTAAAGAGCCGAGCTCGGTCCATTTGAAGTCCTAATTCAAAGGAGAGCAAATTTTTTTTGGGAGTATTTTAATATCATAATGGTGTGTATACATGCATATCTATGTATGTACTTATAAATCCATGCAAAATGTATGTTACCTGGCCGGCATTGACATGGTTAATGAATGATGCACAACTTTCTCCCATTTTTGTATTGATATTTAGTTAGGTTTATGTGTCATGAGTTGTTGGATAGTCTATTTAAATGGAAAAGGAAAAGGAAAATGCTTTTACTGCTTTGGAGTTTGAATTTAGAACCCTCACTGACTGCATTGCTAAAATTGATGGTTAGAGGTTACTTTTTTTTTTAATTTTTGTATTCTGTTGTCAGTTTTAAAAGGTCAAAATTAGTATATGTTGGATGAGTTATTGCATAGGCCCTTAAAATGGAAGACAAAAAATGTTTTTGATACTTTGAATGTTACTTTGAAGCCTTGGTGATTGACATTGTAAAAGCTATTATTTTAGAGGAAAAATTGGGTGGCCTTGTTGATCATGCATTTGTTGTTTCTTTTTCCTTTGCATGATGGTTAGTTGATACATGTTGCTTTGTGGTGACTGTTATGCCTATTCAACAGTTATACATGTTCCTCTATATGCTTTCTCTTTTTTCTGATCAGCTCCTCCATATGATCTCTTAAAGCAAAGAACATGCTTCCAAGTTACATCTTTATTTGTGTGGTACTTTTATAGCATGCCTATTGATATTTTACAGATGTAATAGTTTTTTTTTATCGGCTACAGATGTAATAGATGATCATCTCTAGGATTGATTTCATTGCTTTGAAAATCAAAGTTTGGTCTAAATATTTTTATCCAGCGGAAGCTGTACTATTCCGGACTTTGTAGGTGAGCAAATATGGATAAGAGTTGGACGACAATTAAGAATAGAATGAGCAAAGAGTACCGAGATGGGGTAAATTATTTTGTTGACTTTGCAGTCACAAGTTCTGGTTCTGATGATAAGATTCGTTGCCCGTGTTTAAAATGCATGAATGTGGAACGCCATGTTAGTGTTGTCGTTGTGTTTCACTTGATACAAAATGGGATAGCACCTTCTTACAAGACTTTGGTGCACCATGGGGAACCTATACCTGCAAATCATCAATTCGTGTCAAATGAAAGCTGTCAGCCTAGTGGAGAAAGTGTTGGGGATGGAGTGGCAGCAGATGAACATGAGAATCCAGATGATATTGAACGCTTAGTTAATGATTACTATGCGGCAGCAATCATGAATGATGAGGAACTATATGAGTTGCCTGACAATGTTGAGACGGAGAGTGTGCGGAACTTTGATAAATTGATAAAGGATGCTCATCAAGAGTTATACCCTGGATGCAAGTTTACTTTACTATCGTTTGTCATTAAATTACTTCATGTGAAGGTGTTGAATAAGTGGAGCAACAAGTCCTTTGATACGCTATTGGGGTTATTGAAGGAACTTCTACCTATAAGTGAGCAAGATATTCCGGGCAACATTTATGAAGCAAAGAAATTCTTACGCGACTTAGGCTTGGGCTATGTGCCCATTCATGCAAGTAAGTATGATTGTGCACTTTTTTGGAAGGAGAATGTAGATCTTGAGAAGTGTCCGGTTTGTGAGGAGCCTAGATACAAGCTAAATGATGGCAAGAAAAAAGAATCCTCATAAGATTTTGCGATATTTTCCGCTGACCTCTTGGTTGCAGAGGTTGTTTATGTCGAGCATAACTTGTACAGATATGTGATGGCATAAAGAGAAACGAGTTGATGATGGGGTACTAAGGCATCCGGCTGATGGTGAGGCATGGAAGGACTTCGATCGACAATATCCTGAGTTTGCTCGAGATGCTCGAAATGTGAGGCTAGGACTAGCTACTGATGGATTCAATCGCTTTGGTAACATGAGCAACTCCTACAGCCTGTGACCTGTGATTCTTATGCCTTACAACCTTCCTCCATGGAAATGTATGAAACAACCTTAATCTATGATGTCGTTGCTTATTCCTGGACCAATAGCACCGGGGAGAGATATTGATGTTTACTTAAGGACATTAATTGATGAATTGAAGGAGTTATGGGAACGTGGTGCAACCACCTATGATGCCTCAGCAGAGTAAACTTTTTGAATGCATGCAGCTGTTATGTGGACAATCAACGATTTCCCCGCATATGGTAATTTGTCAGGGTGGACTACTAAGGGGTACTTGGCTTGCCCAGTTTGTAACGAGCATGCATCATCGCAAAGATTGAGAAGTAAGTTAGGTTATGTGGGAGCTCGCCGATGGTTACTTAAAGATCATCCTTGGCAAAGGAGTCGCCTCTTTGATGGTAAGGTGGACCATTGGTCGGCGCCTATGGACTTAATGGGCGAACAAATATTGCAACAACTATGTAAGGGGACATACAAGCCATTTGGCAAGCATCCAAGCAACAAAAGAAAAGGAGGAGATCCAGTATTAAATTGGACGAAGAAAAGCATTTTTTTTTAGCTTCTTTATTGGGAGAAACTCAAGCTTCGACACAACCTTGATGTGATGCATATAGAGAAAAATATATGTGAGACTTTGCTTGGAATACTATTGAGCATAGATGGGAAGAACAAGGACACAGAAAAAGCACGTCAAGATTTGGAGGATTTGAAAATTAGGCTAGCACTGCATTTGAAGAGGCATGCAGATGGGTCCTTCAAAAAGCCCCCAGTATCATACACTTTATCGTCGGAGGAGAGACATGGATTTTATGAGTTCTTAAAGTCAATCAAGTATCCTGATGGTTATGCTGCAAACATATCAAGATGCGTGAGTACAAAGGGAGATAAGTTAACCGGCTTGAAAAGTCACGACTGTCATGTACTTTTGCAACGACTTCTTCCCATTGGGATGTGTGGCTACCTCCCGAAAGACATATGTATCACATTATCTGAGTTAGGGAATTTTTTCCAAGAGATATGCTCAAAAACACTACAAGTTAAGGATCTGGAGAAACTACAAGATCGGATAGTGCTCATATTATGCAAGATGGAAAAGATTTTTCCTCCAGCATTCTTTGATGTCATGGTTCGTCTTGCTATTCACTTGCCTCATGAGGCCATGCTTGGAGGGCCAGTGCAATATCAATGGATGTATCCAATTAAAAGGTAATTTTTATCCTAAATTTAAATCGTCGATATTACATGATATAGGTTTAATCATTTAATATTATTTATTAAACAGGCTACTTGATACCTTAAAGGGATTTGTCACCAATCGAGCCTATCCGGAAGGTTCCATTTCTGAGGCTTTCATTATCAAAGAGTGTCTTACTTTTTGTTCAATGTATCTTGGTGGTATGGAAACAGCTTTCAATCGGCCAAAGCGAAATGCTGATGGTGGTGTCTGTGGAACGGGGTTAGCGGTGTTCACCCAAAATGTTCGTCCTTTTGGCTTAATGATGAGGGCAAGTAATGTTACGCAGGAGGAAATAGACAAGGCTCATTGGTTTGTCTTAAATAACAGTTTTGAGCTGGAACAATATCTAGAGTATGTTATTACTTAATTTGGATATTACCTATACTTATATTTAGTATGCGACCTTTTTAACCATCACTATTGTATGTTTGTAAATAGAGAACACAAAAGACTATTGGCAAATGAAAGTCCATGTGACATCTCGAAAAGACAAGAAGAGAAATTTCCAAAGTGGTTCAAAGAACACGTAAGATACAAACTATCTTCTAATAAATTAAGTTGTGGGCATATAGAATATTAACATGCTTGCCATGCATTGTTCTGTAGATGAATCAACTACGAGACGAAGGCTCACAAGAAGCAACCGATGACTTGTGGTCTGTAGCCAATGGTCCACTTGTGACTATCAAACTATATTCAGGTTGCATATCCAACGGTGTTCGATTTCACACTAAAGACTGGGATAGTCATCATAAAAGGCAAAATAATGGTGTCGTCGTGGAAGGGAACAACAATGAAGGGAAAACAGCTACCTTTTATGAGAACTTGTGCAGAGTATGAGAGCTGAGTTATATGTTTGGACGCCGTGTAGTTCTTTTCTAATGCGAATGGTTCAATACCAGTAGAAGTAGATTCATTAAAGCCGATGTACATTTCATTAAAGTAGATTCAATGATAGTGACCATTGGAAAGTTGTAGAACGGCTCCAACATCGAGGGATATGGGATATACCTAAGAAGGAAGATGATTTAGAAGATGCGCCAACTGATGTATTCCAACAGGATGAAACCACTAATGCTGTCCCTAATATTGATATTGATGATTCAGTTGAGGTTCAATTCACTAGAGATGACGTTGATCCTGAGATTATTCCAAGTAATGTGGTTCTTGAGACACAGAACCGACAACTTAGCAACAGTTTTCCTGAAGAAGATGAAGACGAAGATGAAGATGAATTACTAGGAGAGCCTAGTGATAATGAGTTTTCTAGTGAATTTGATTCGGATATTGATCCGGACATAGAACCTTGATTTAGTTTTCTGTATTATCGTCCTTTAACCTTTATTTGGATAGTACCTAGTAAACTGTATTTTGAAACTTATCATCTATGGATGTGGCTTATGTACCGTTGTCCTGCATGTTTGAATATTTCTTGATGTTTTAGATCTTTCATTACATCTTATATAATGGGGCATCTATCATTTCATATTAAATTTTACTTGTTCATATATCATACTAAAATCTAAATGTCTTTTCTTATAAGAGAGAGATGGCAAAAAACAAGGTCAGGTTTATCAAGCCCGGGAGCATGGGCCAGCCAGTGTCTGATTATGAGAAGCAAAGGCGGGAAAAAATCGAATTAAATAACCTTAGATTGGTTGAAAGGGGGTTTCAAAGGATGGCGAATTCATTGGTTGATATGAAGAAGAAGGGAAAGACTAAAACTACTAAGGAGGCGAAAAATATGAGGGCCATGGATGATGATGACGAGGAGTATCAACAACTTGAGGATGAGAACAATTTGAGTTCTGATGACCATTTGAGTTCTTATAGCGATGAGGAAGAACTGGTAATATATAATTGTATTGTGTATTCAAGGCTTACAAATATATCATTAGACATTAATTTTGTGTCACATGGTGACAGATTGATACTATCATGAATGAAAGAAGAAAGAAGAACGTTGTTGCACAACATACATCCACTCCCCATACTGAGATGCCTCCTATGCAGTCTACTGTGCCTCCTTCCTCTACCCAAGGTTCAATGCCTACCCCAACATCGATGGTAGGTATACCAGGTTTTCTAACAACAGAGTCTACAGTGGCTCCTACTCCCACCCAAGACTTACTGGTTGAACAACTTACTCTATCTACTACACCAACTTCTTTACCGCAGGATATGGTGAGAGGTACATTTTCCATCAATGTCAGTTTCATATACGTTAAAACTAAGGGAGGAAAAACGGAGAACGAGATATCTGTACAATAGTCTCCTGTGTATTTATCAGATCCAACGAAAAATCATTGTCAAACTCCAAAAAAAAAAAAAAAAAAAAAAACCAGAAAAAATACAATACCAGCAATATGTGAAATTCTATTATATTTTAATTGTAATATTCGTACACTCTACTTTTTTTAAACTTTTCAGCTTCTACCTCAAAGCGTGTCCGGGGTGCTACCCGTGGAATTAACACCGAACGCTTAATTGCTGCTAGCAGTGGCACTAAACTTGTTGTAGAGGTTCTCTGGAGGTAGGAGTACCCGTTGGGGAAAATGCCACTAGGTTGGCCACTTGGCTTGGTGTACAAATTAGAATGGCAGCACCATTGAAGGATATGGAAAAGTGGGATGATATTCCATTTGCTATCAAAGCGCCCATCATACAGGCTACACGAGTAAAGTTTTCTCTCTCTTTTTATTTTATTTGAGTTTCCCTATTTTCCCTCTTTAAGATTAAGATGCAATTCAGCTCTTAGTTCTCATTTACACCAGTCACAAAGGTTATTTTCGGGTTCTAGTATATAATTTCTGCACATAAAGAACCAATTTTGGCACCCAAATTTCATTTCCAGTAGCTACTACATAGTTTCAGCACCAATAATTCACATTTTCAGCAACTAGGTTCACTTAAATTTTAGCATCCCAAGATGATATTTCAGTTCAGGCACAATTTTAATTCCTTTTTGCTTATACTAGAATTCTATATTATATGAATGAGTACAGGATAAATTTGACATAAGGGAATATGATGAGAAAGAGCATGCGAGGCGTGGAATTGACTGCAAGTGTAACAAATTGTATAGAACCTAGCGTCATAATATGAAAGAACACTATGAAGCATTAGTGGAAGCTGTTAAGGACCCGTATATCAAGCCATATAGAGGAGTTAGTGGTGAAGACTGGGCATGGATGATTGGTCACATCTAGACTAATAAGATAAAGAGGTAAAATTCAATTTGGAGTAAGGAATTCATTTGATTGATATCTTTACAAGTACATTTATATCATTTTGTAGGAATTGGTAAAAAAAAAGGAAGAAAGCTCGAGCAAATTTACCGTTTAATCATACTATGGGATCACAATCATTTGCAGCTGCTATGTCAGCTCAGGCAAAAGAGTATGGTCAACGTCCTGACATTGCAGATTTCTATAAGTTAACCCATTATAGTACGAAGAAGGAGTGGGTAACCCCGATATGTGAGCAAGTACATGTGAGCATTAACCATAGAAGTCGCATCACCAACGTTATTTTTGTATTTCATGCAATATATTGATTCTATATTTTCTTTGCTATTAGGTACAACTTGAGGCACGCCACCGAGAGGATGAGTCATGTCGCAAAGAGGATGGGGCACTTGGGCTACCAGTCACCATGCCACAAGAGGAGATGCCAATGGAAGTTCTTGGTAAGAAGTTTTATGTGAAGGAATATGGTGTTGGTTTGAAGCGACCATCATCTAAGCCGTCTAGTGCTAAATCACATGACGAGGTGTGAGTTCTGAAGAATCAGGTTGAGACACTTAGGTAGCGTTTGGTTCGCTGGAATGGCTGTAGGCAGGAATGGAATGGAGACCGGAATGAAAATGGAATGGAATGAGGCAGGAATAGTCAATTCCATTCCAGCGTTTGGTACGCTGAGGAATCAACCCAGTAATGGAATTCTGATTCCTATTCCTGCATTTGGTTCACTGGAATGCTGCCTGGAATGGAATCAAATTTACATAACATTGACCAAAATACCCTTGTTAGATTCTACTGTCACATTTGCATTGTTTATGGTGGATGATTTGGGGGTGGGCCCCATAAAGGTGTAGTGAAAAAGTTTGTAATTTCTCATAATAATATATTATTATATTATATTATACTATTTGGGGGTGAGCCCCACAATGTGTAGTGAAAAAGTTTGCATTATAATATTTTGGGGTGGGCCCCACAAAGGTGTAGTGAAAAATTTTGCAATTTCTCAAAATAATATATTCTTTATTATATTATAATATTTGGGGGTGGGCCTCACAATGGTTGGTTGAAAAAACCATGCAACATAGCCTCTTTTATAATAGTAGATAGATAGATATAATATTTTGGGTGGGCCCCACAATTGTTGGGTGAAAAAGATATTATATTATTATTATTATGATATAATAATATATTATTATTTTTTATTATAATATTTTGGGTGGGCCTCATAATGGTTGGGTGAAAAAGATATTATATTATTATTATTATGATATAATAATATATTATTATATTTTATTATAATATTTTGGGTGGGCCCCACAGTGGTTGGGTGAAAAAGATATTATATTATTATTATTATTATATAATAATATATTATTATATTTTATTATAATATTTTGGGTGGGCCCCACAATGGTTGGGTGAAAAAGATATTATATTATTATTATTATGATATAATAATAATATTACAAGCGAGGGTATTTTGGTCTCAACAAAAAGTTAAAAAGGAATGGAATGGTGATTCCTTCCGTTCTTGGATGGAATGGTGATTCCCTCACATAAAGGAATGGGATTCCGGAGGTAATGGCCATTCCGCCCCTTTTTGGCGAACCAAACGCTGAATGGTCATTCCGTTGGAGTGACCATTCCATTCCGACCTCCATTCACGCGAACCAAACGCTACCTTAAGGATATGTGCCAAGAACAAAGAAATTAGTTTGAGACCTTGAAGGACTTGTGCCAAACGCAACAGGAGACAATATGACATATGATGAAAAGTTTGGGCACTTCGATGCTGTTATGTCCGCTTTTATGTAAGGAGGTCTTGTTGGGGAAGGCTCTAATTCTCGGTAAGTAACTTTCCATGTCAATTAAGTGTTGAATCTGCTATGTTGTATGCTGAAAAATAGTGACATGCTGAAACTATATGTGTAGACGTGCAGAAAATACGTGTTATTTGTTGGAATTATGAACCCTGTGCTGAAAATATGAATAATTGGTGCTGAAACTAAGATTAGGGACTGGAAATATCAATTTGAGGTGCTGAAATTGAGTATTGGTTGCTGGAAATTGTCTTTTAGATGCGAAAATCGCTTTTGGAATTGCTTGAAATCACTGGAAAGTGCAGGAAATGGAGAGGAAACTAGTGAGATCTCACTAGTTTTGAAAATTAGTGAGATGTCACTTAAATGAAGAGGAAACTAGTGAGATCTCACTAGTTTTGAAAATAAGTGAGATGTCACATTAGTGAGATGTCACTTAAAGGAAGAGGAAACTAGTGAAATCTCACTAGTTTTGAAAATTAGTGAGATGTGTTACTTGGAAGAGGAAACTAGTGAGACCTCACTAGTTTTCTTTAATTTCATTTGCATTGTGTTTTCTCTTATTTGATTGCGTTGAAGCTTGGACTGATATGGAAATATTTGAGGTCTGATTTTCATTCATGGTTCTATCAGTAAATCTTCTGTATGGGTTAGGATTAATCAATGCTAATGGAGCCAACAATTACAGAAAATTTAAGGCATACAACTAATATGATCTTTGTCTTTAAACTAATTTATCATTGATCATTGGAGTGTAATAGCATTCCAAACTTCAAAAGAGTGTATTAGCAGAAGTATCAACTGATTCCCTAGGGACAAGATAGAGTACGATGCCGATGCAATGTTATGAAAAAATTTAGAAAATAGGATATGATTACAGATAGGATACGTTACATAAACATATCTACGTTTAACAAAAAGAGAGAAGCATCCTACTTCGTATAACCACAACTCCACAAGAATGGTCAGAAACATTTTATTTTCTCATACATTTATTTTGAGTTGTGTGCTTCATAACATGTTAAAAAATTACATTTTTTTGTTGCGATTTTATGCAGGTAGGCAACTATTAAGATGGAGTTACTTTTTGGCAGTTAACCAAGATGACCAAGATGGAGTTGAAGACTTTTTGTAGTTAACTGGAACACTTGTTTTGAGTTATTTTTGTCATTTGACACGACACACCGTGTATGGATGTTTTTTAGTTATGCTAAAACTATTAACTTTGAAGTGTTTATTGTTGAAGGATGAATATTTTGAAGGGTTGTGAACTTGGATGATAGAATGTTGACTTGTTGGATATTTGATTTGAATGATATTTTGAGTCTTTGTAGTATAAGTTTTGCTAATGGGTGTATCTTGATACAAATATTTAAAACTTTGTAAGCAGGTGCGAAACGATGATTTGGGTGGCACAAATATTTTGATTGTGTTTTTTTGTAACAAAAAGAGTATGTCACCCTTGTGTGCCAACCTGGTAATATTATCGGTGACACGCATTTGGTTGTCAGGGTAAATATTTTTAGTGACAATTCTTATCATAGAAGATCTCTTTTCTATGGCACCCGCATTGTTGTCACCATTGCTTTCAGTGACACCTTACTATGTCATGGAAAATCTTTCTTCCACGACACTATATTTTTGTCACTGTTGACAGTATCCATGACACTAAAAGTCAACGGAATGATGTTAACAATGACAAAAATATGGTGTCGTAGAAGAAAGATTTTCCATGATAAATATATATATATATATTTTAAGAATTTGGTCTATAGATAACTTTTGAAAGATTTTGATTGCTAATGCGTTACTCCATTTACTAAAAGATAAAAAAAATACATTATTATAACATATCTAGTGCATATTGGCAATAAGGTAAATGAAGATTGTAAAAGATATGGTTTAAAGATTTTGATCCAACATATAGAGTGTGGGGGGAATAGAGGGTTAGCCTTGTGGATAGGGCGTCCGCTCCCATTGCTCCCACCAGGTTTTGAACCCTGGTGGGAGCCATTTACTTCCTTTGTCCTGGCCACTAGGCCAACCGAGCAAAAGAAAAAAAAAATGGAGCGTGGAATGTAAAATAATCCCAAGCCCATCCTCTTCCTATTTCAAGATTGTGATATAATCTTAGGAAGATCTTGATTCTTAATGCATTGATCAATTTTATGAAAAATCTAATATTGCACTAATTATTATTTCATATCTTGTGCATATCAGAAGATCAGGTCAATGAATTTTGTAAATGATATAGTTTGGAGTTTTTTAATCAATCTATGGAGTATGGGATGTAAAACAGTTTATGTTCATTCCCTTGTTATTTCAAGATTATGAACCACAAATAATGTTTGAGAGATTTTGGTTCTTAATGCATTATACATTTTTTCTTCATTTAATCTACGGATTAGATTATCGATGGTCAATAAAATTTCATTTTCTTTCAATTTACCATCAATTTCATCACTTCAGATTGAATAGGTAGAATATGCATTGAATAAGATTTTTGGTACATCAATAATCTATAATCCCTAATGCATATGGTAGGGTCACTAGAGTGGCAAACATGACGGCTAGGCAAAAATAGAGTTAGGGGGAGGATCCCAAGTACTTTGAAAATTATGTTGTATATTTTACATAATGCTCACTCAGTTTTTAGGCATTCTTTGCTTATTGGACCTCTTAGTTTTTATATTTATATTAGCCTCCTCAAAGAGACTTGTCCTTTCGTGGTGGCTACTAAGATGTCACATATTTAGTTAATATATTTTTTTGGTATAGGTGTTTATTCAACAATTGAAAAGTAACACCCATATATCTTGCATTTTGTGTAGTTTAAAAACTAGTTGGGCTAGTTTAGAAAGTAGCCTTTTTTCTGGTAAATAATAAATTTGGACCATTCAAAGTCATCTTGAGTTGGTAGGTCATTGTGTTGGCCGTGGAAAACAATTACCTATAGATGAAAATGTGATAAGTTCAATTTTGGAACTTCGTACTAAATTCCGAACTGGGACCGATAGCTATTCTAGATTTAGGCATGTCTAAGTTACAAAGCTATTCGCATACCTAATACTTAAATTTAAATTAATGAGTTTATCCTAGACAAGGAATCAAATAGACTAATGCGTAAGATCCACCAATCGACTTATAGCCCATGTGGTGAGGCATCTTCCTATCCATAGAGATAGCTAGGGACTGAACCATGCGTTTGTTGGATAGAGACTTGGGTAACGTGAGTATGTGGATGTGTGTATGTATCAAAGTGAAAACAAAAAGGGTAAGATCCAAGCAATTATATTGGATAAGACGACACAAGCTCATCTTTAGAGCCACCAGGGGCCATGAAAATAAGAGGAAGGGGGATGGAATGTTTGTAATGAGACCTAGGGAGTGAAAAATATCAACCCCATTATATTATTTGAAACTCCAAAACTATTCATCTAAGTTTGATGGTATTAGGCGCATCAATATTTGGATTTCAGTCCAATAGTTGTTTCAATTGAGCATCATTTCTTCCTTTGTATTTGTATTTTTTTATTTTTTGAGAGTTGTTTTATTTATCCCATACATCAAAGGAAAATACCTTTTTTTTATATCCCTTCTAAGGGGGCTGGGACCCCGAGAGACTCACACATGTGAGGAGAGAACCTGTGTACGAGGGGAGTGAAACTCACACATGTGAGGAGAGAGAACCTACATGCACAGGGAGTGAGAACTCACACATGTGATGAGATAGGAACTCGCACATGTGAGAAGTGGGCCAGACCAGGGTCAATCGCTGGGCACTCGAGTGAGAGGTGGGGTTGCCAACCAACTGAGCAACCCCTTGCTCTCGATTCAAAGGAAACTACTAACTATTCAAGGAATCCAAAGAATCACAGGTTTACTAAATGAGGTTTTACATCACTTATTATATCGACTATCGTTAATGTTAAATCTAGGAAATCAAGAGGAAAGGTATTCCAAATGGAATGATTTTGAATATTGATTAATTAGTAAAAAGCCTTCTCCCATTTTCGAATTGTCAAGCCAAGAATTTTATGTGAGAGTAGAAGTCGTAAAGGGATGATTGGGAGTTTTTCGGATAGGTGATATTAATGTTTTTCCCACCATAATGGTCCTAAGATAGTGAAATCTCTTATCGGGTAAGTTCTAACCTGCATGAAAGGCTTAAGACCTAGCACTATTTCGGAGAGACGCTTGGTGAAATAGATATGTCTGTGAAGATACGAACTACCTGCACCTAGATAAAAAGACCCTATGAAGCTTTATTGTTCCATGGGATTGTCTTTGGGCCTTTCTTGCGCATCTTAGCTTTCATTTCAGACAACTGAACTTGTATTTAGACGCAAATGAATGAATCATCAGTTCCATACAGATTACTTCTCAATACAATTTCTTTTAAATTCAATGAAGTTTCATGTATTGATTCTTCAATACCAACTATTGTAGAATATTCATGTGATACCTTCTCATCAAACCTATTTATGAATTCAATTGAAGCCCAAAGAAGTTAATATGGTACCCAAATAACAATAGATATGTAGAAAGCATGTATGATTATGCCTATTATTAATCCTAGATGGAATGTAACGATTTAGGGATCCATATGTAAATATAGTATCTATTTACATATCCTCGAATAATAATAAAATTTGGAGGAAGGAACTATGGCTATTCAATGAAGTTATCATGGGTTTCCAGTAGGTCATGGGCCACCAAGAGTTCGATGAAGTGATCATGGGTTTTCGGTAGGTCATGACCTTTATGACCTCCTACTACACTTTTTCAAAGAATCCATAATTAGGAAAATCAGCAAACCGGTGTGTGGTGTTCAAGAAATATGGTTTGATGATAAATGTGTCTCATAAGAAATTATTGTGCAGTATTGGGTTGTGATGGACACTCATAATGTCACATTCAAAACTAGATACTCAGGGAAACGATTTTTACTTTTCACAAAGTCGTAAAAGACCCATATTTGACAATTTTAAATCTTTGAGGATTTAGGTCATCTGAGGTCCTCATATTTAAGGATTCTCATGTCTCCTCCCCTCACCCCCGCACATAAGATGTGAAGATCCTCAGCTGAAAGGAAGAGCATATAAAATCCTTAAATATGCAGATTCCTTACTTGTTACCAAACATACCCTAAGGAATCCTTAGCATACAAATCATCATAAAAGACAGCCATGTTTTAGAGCAATGAGGAATGCTCAAATCTGCAAACTCCTAACATATTACCAAATGTGACCGAACTATTTCATCCATATCATCAATAGGGCTGCAAATAGCTTCGCTCTAAGATGGAACCATCTTATATCCAGATCTAAGATCTGTTGTTTAATGGCTGGATCCAGATCTAGTCGAAACCTATCAAATGGATGTTGATTCATTTCCAACTTCGAAAGGGAGAGATTGAGAGCGGGGGGGGGGGGGGGGGTGGCGGGCGGGTGGGGCAGGTCTCATGAAAGAAGGAAAAAAAAAAAACATCTAATAGATTTTAAAGAAAAAAATCATTTAGTGAGATATGAGATATTTCATAAAGCAAATAAAAATCAAGATATTCCAGTAGAGAGAGAAGATATTACATTGGATGAGTAAGGATTGCATTCTGTTAAGAGCCCTTTTGTGGAGATCATCCTTTGAGCGTGGATTGTGTACTGCAATCACATATCCATCTCATTTCGCATCTTTACCTCTTCTAAAAATAAGGCTGTGAGAGAGAGAGAGAGAGAGAGATATTATAGTAGTGAGAAACTTAACAGCACGAAGAAAAGAAGAAAAAAGAAAGAAGATATGTATGATAGAACCAACGAAAAGGGTAGAGTCATTTAATTAACCATTTCCAAATGATATGTTGTTCATAATTGTATTGGCATTGATGGCGTGTCCACTGAGCCAGAGGAGTGCTAGCTGTCATCATTGAATTATGACCTTTACTCCATTTTTTTCTCTCTCACTAGTGCCGGCTGTTTGATTTACAAGTAGAAATGCAAATGGGTTGATTATGAACTGAAATCATACTAGACCTAGAACTGTAACCATTTCATAAAGGCGGATCCAGTTTTGGGTAGGAACCTTTTTTCCTTTAGAACTTGTTTTCCTAGTTCCGGACTCGGTTCCATTAAGAGCATTGATTCCAATGTTTATTTATTTATTCTTAAAATAGGGATATCATTCAGGCCAAAAAATTGTAAAAATGATTTCTTTCAACCAAATAACATTGTATTAGTCTACCTTCCACAACTAATATATCCAAATACATTCAAAACTAATATATAAGTTGTTGCATGAAGTTTTTTACATTAGCCTATAAAAAGTCTAGAACCACATCTTAGAAGCTCACATCTATGTGCCACGTCCTGGGTCCATGAGATGGACCTATTTGTTTGCATGAAATTTCTATGAATTCAAAGGAACTCATTTCACCATGAATTCCTTGATCTTGGAAATATATAAAACATTTCTTTGCATGAACAAAGTTCTTAGGAAAACAAAGGAATCCATTTTGCCATAAATTTCTTGTCTTGAAAATATAAGAGGATCCTTTTGTTTTCATGGATTGAACTCCTAGGAAATGTTGTAGTCACATCTCATTTTTTTAAAGAATACTGAAACAAAAATTACAAAGTTATTGGCCATTTATTTGATTTAAAATATGAGGTCAATTTTGATTTCAATGTATATGTTATAATCTGCAATAATTACCAAACAGTCCAGTTCGGAATCTATCATTTTTTAGAAACTACAAAGCAACAATAATAATGCATTATTGTAATGTTTCAGTATTTTATTCCATAATATTTTATTATTTCAATATTTAAATTCACAAATATCTTATTATGCACACATCCAAATGGGCCCTAAATAAGAGACTACAATGTTTGCTATTGTGCAAAGAGCTTCCATTTTCATTGTTTTCATTGTAGCATTGTAATGACAGGAATTGGAAAAAAAAAGTGTGGGCTTTGGTGATTAAATGAGATACTACAATGCCGGATATTGTGTAAATGGCTTTAGTTTTCCTCTTTTTTCCCAAAAAATTAAATTTATTCCCCAAATTCCAGTTAATATAAATTTGAGCAATCCTTCCATGTAGTGCGCATATGTGGTGCAGACTAGACACCCCAAAACTTCCATTCTATCTTAAGTGGACCACTTAATCCAAACTATTATTCAAACAAATTTTTTTCTAGAGAGGAAAAGAGGGTCACTTTCCAACTTGAAAGTTTGTTTGAATTTTGGTTCTTTTTCCTCTAATAGTGAAGACATCTTGGTAAAGGAAGCTCCTGAGATTTTGTGACTTTCCACTGGATGGTGATTCCATATGCATCTTTTCTAGTGGTTCAGTTGGTTTAGTAGAAGCTTGTTGTCTCATGTGTCACAACTTCCATTGATACCTCATTTCCAAACCTAATAGAAGTAGTCGGTTTAGCATTATAAGGGTTTGTTCCTCTTAACAGGAAAGACTGCTACCACTTTTTCCAATATTCTTTCTTTATGGAACCATCCATCATTAACGTTGCTAATATCAGCAGCATTTTGAAGTTAGCCAAGTTAGCATTGCAATATTTATCTTGAACTACGGTTTTATGAGTCTTTTTCTCTGCTTTTGGTTATGCTATAAGGTTTCTTTTAGTGTTGTCGCTGTTTTGAGTTATTGCTAGATATTCTGTCACATCTAACTGTTCCCTAGTGATAATAGCTACTTTTTTCATAACTATTTCCAATTAACTTGTAGACATTTTCAACCATTTCTCCTTTCATGCCAAGCATATCTCCCTTAACAACCTTGTAGACTCTACCTATTGTAGTATACTTGAAACTCTTTGACTATAGGCAGCTAAATAAAGTTTTTGTTCCATTTGGAACGTGTCTCACAGCTAAGATTCAAATTGTTTCGTCAAACATTGAGTTTTAGTATTCCTATTTCAATGGTTGTATTATTCCTTATCAGACCATATTATATATATTAAAGCAGCAATCCTGTTCGAGAGGGAGTGACACGCGGCATTCTCTTTTAGGGCTTCCCAATGGCATGTAGCACACGCATTTCTTCCTTATCATATCTTATATAATTTCTCTTAAATAACCTCTTTCCATCCTCATAACAAATATCGTTTCTAATCATTTACTACTTCACCTTCATCCTTATCATATCTCCTAAGATTTCTCTTAAATAATCTCTTTCCATCCTTATCACACATATCGTTTCTAATCATATGATTGATGGCCCACATAATAGAAATTCACTCAATCACACTATAAATTGATCGGGGCCAAACATGACACTATAATCTATGTTCCTTGTGCCCAACAATTTGCCATTGCCCGTGCCCAATATTATGAGTAATATTGCCTACTCATGTCACCTAAACATTACGAGTAATATTTTAAATTTATACATAATGAGTAGGGAAAAAAGCAGTATACCTACCTGTACCTTAGTCATTTTGCAGAGTAGCCCATGTACTTTGGTATTTTGTACTAAACCTACATGAAGTTCTAATTAACATGTAAATACAAACGGCCGTGAACTAAGATAGGAAATGGTGAATTTACCTCTCCATATATAAGATGTCTCTTTGAGTTTTTTGTTCATTTTCCCTTCTTTCGCTTGCGGCTAAGGTTCATCTTCATTGGCGATTTTGGAAGAAACCGTCTCTCCTTCCCGGCGATCGTCATATCCCTCATGAACAACAATAGATCATAGTTATAAAGACCATCGGCGCTTTCAGAGGTATGATCTCATAACCTTAACTCTGCCTGTCATGTATATTTTGATGCATGTGGTGGTTCTAAACCTTGCCAAGGATTTAGGGTTTAGGATTTTGAACAAACATCCTAATTTCACAGTTCTACGTGCATGCATTTTAAAATTGTTGATGGGTTTGTCTGACGTCCATGATTTATGTGAAGTTTGAATTAAAAAACTGTCCTTTTCTTCGTCTCATATAGTGAATGGGGATGACTTTTTTTGTTTTTCAGAAGCCTTGAGAAGTATAGGACCTTTCATTATCAGCAAAGAGATGTTTATTGAAAATGGTCCCCTCTTGTGCTATCTGTTTCTTTTGTTTATTTTTTTTTTGTTTGAATGTTGGTGGAATAGGATCCCCACTTGTCTGCACTGTGTCGGTTACTTTTGTAGGATATCCATGGTGGCAGTCACACATGGAGGGGATCACAGTCACACTTATCTGCACTGTTATTATATCCATGGTTTTGTCACACATGGATTTTTCTTTGTTATTGTACATGAATTTGCCTCAAATAATTGTTGTTTACATGTAGATGTTGTTTGATGAAGTTACAATTCAATTTCACCATGGTGGTTATTTTACAGACCCATCAAATAGTATATACATTGGGGTGTGGTAGATGAAATCACTGATTTTGATATTAATAAAGCATTATTTTTTGAGTTCAGGGATTATGTAATAGAATTAGGGTACCCAGGGAACAATTTAATGTATATTAAGGTGCCGGGATTGAAATTTTGATAGTGGTCTGAGTGGCTTGAATCAGACAAGGATGTAGTTGTTCTATTAGAACATTATAAGGACAGTGAGGTGTTGACTATTTATGTAGAGAGGAAGCATGAACCTTTGATGGTAGTGTTACCTAAGAGGAATCTCTTGATACAAAATATTCACACCAAAGGTCCCTTGAAGCAGTTACCTGCAACAGAAGTTGCATCAACTAGGGGAAACTTTACTGTGAGGGAGACTATGCTGCTGATGTTGAGGATGAAACTTCTGCTGATGAAGGCAGTGATGATGACCAAAATCAGACACATGGTAGTGATGGTGGACAAGTGCTGGTTGCAGTAGGTAAAGATGAGAATGAAAATATGTTTCCAATTGCAATGGCTGTTGTAGAGGCTGAAAATTTGGATTCATGGACTTGGTTTTTGAAATCATTAATTGATGACATTGGAAATAGGGGTGACATGGGCTGGACTTTTTTGTTTGATAGACAGAAAAGGGCTTGATTTAGCATTTGAGATAGTAGTTCTTACTGCTGAAATCAGACACTGCCTAAGGCATATGTATGATAACTTCAAAAAACATTTTAGAGGTAAATTGTTGAAAGATGCCATGTGGATTGCATCATCATGTGGATCACACAGAGAATTTGATAGTCATATGCAGAGGGTCAAAGAGATGGACCAGGCTGCATATAATTGGTTAATAGCTGCTAGTCTAAACGGGTGGGCCAGATCTCATGTTTCTACAAGGGCCAAATGTGATGCATTAGCAAACAACCTCTGTGAGTCTTTCAACAGTTACATACTTGAAGCTAGGGAGAAACCAATAGTTGGTCTGCTTGAGTGTGTGAGGAAAAAGTTTATGAATAGAACTCAAGTGAAGTTGAAAGGAATTACCAAATATGATGGGACAGTCTGTCCTGGGATATTGGAGAAGTTGGAGAAAAAAAAGAATGACAGCAGACACTGTTTTCCCAACTGGTCAGGCAGAGGTGAGTTTGAGATGGACTGTTTTCCAAAACTTTTGTTGTTAACATTGAGAGTAGAACATGTTAATGCAGAATATGGGATTTGACTGGGATACCTTGTAAGCATATCCTAGTATGTATATACATGAATTAAGAAAAGCCTAAAGATTATATTCATGAATGCTACAACAAAGAGATATATTTGAGGGCATATAATAGTATTCTACACGCTGTACTTGGCATGCATGATTGGGTACAAAGTGGAATGAAACTAGTTACTCCTCCATTGTATAGAAGACCCGCAGGTAGGCCAAAGAAATTGAGGAGGAGGGAAGCAAATGAGTTACCTAGTTCCAATAGAGTTTCAAGAAGGAATAGAACAATGACTTGTGCTAGATGCTTGAAAATAGGCCATAATGCCATGTCTTGCAAGGGACCAGTGCATCCAAATTCAAGACTCTTTGATTCTACATCACAGCCCAGGCCAGCTTCCCAGCCAGTATCTCAGCCCATGACAGCTTCTCAGCCATCTTCTCAGCCCATGCCAGCGCAAAGGATACAGTGTTTTCATCCATGTTTTATACTTTTAACTTGATTGTATGCATTTACTCACTAAGGTCTTGAAATTTTGATTGATCCGGGGAGAGTCAGACAAGCTTCTTCTCAGCCGATGCCAGCTTCACAGACATTTTTATCAGCATTAAGTAATACCAGTGGTAGAGGGAAGTTACAAGCTATGGGGTCTACATCAACACTCAAAAGTAGAGGGAGGATTGGAGCAAGAAAAGGCAGCTTAACGGCTTGCTGTTATGTTGATTCTGTTTTAAAAAACTTTTTCTGGATGATGTTGTAAATTTGATTATGGAGCAGCATAGATGACTATTTAGACGAAGATGGTGTTTTAAAAAAACTTGATCCAATTTGTTTTTTACTGTTTGGATTGATTGTTTGGATGATGATTGTTTAAAGCAGCATAGATGACCTTTTTTTATTGTTTGGATTGACTGTTTGGATGATGATGATTTTCTTATTGTAGGTTAATTAAAGTTCAGAGCAAAATAAAGAGTGAACCAAAGCATGCATTGACAAGCAAACTTTACCAACCTATTTTCATAATATTATATTCCAACTAATACATATGATCATGGTAATTCCAACCCATCTACAGAGAACCAAGCCATTAGTAGGTAATACATGAACAACAAAAACACAGTTTCAGCCCAAGTCCACAGCAACACTTCCAGGTAACATATTTCCCTTCAACAAGCTATCTTCAGTTCCCTCTCCAACACATCAATCTTATCCAATAGCTTCGGTACTTGATCGACTTCCATTCAAAAAATCCACACGCTGGCTGGATCTGAAAAAAATTGAAAAGAAAAAACATTAATATTAGCACGATTGACCAGACATCAAGAAGAACAATCAGATGGTTGAAAGCATAACCCTATATAATGCACAGCCAAGAAACCTCCTTCCCATGTTCCGCTGTGTTCAAGAAGTTCTCAAAGCAACCCTATGCCTACAATGACAGTAACAGATTTCACAAATAAATTGAGAGTTTTGGCCACGAGAACAATGGGTACAGGAGTTTTATGAGTTTTGAGAGGAAGGCATTTGATATGGCTGAAAAAAAAAAAAAGATTGAGAGCTGCTCTTATACCTTACCATTTTTATGGGCTTGGTTCAAGGGTTTAGTACAAAATACCAAAATACAGGCAGGTTTAGTATAAAATACCAAAATACAGGGGGTACTCTACAAAATGACCAAAGTCCAGGTACGTGTACTGTTTTTTTCCCTAATGCGTAATATTGCTTACTCATTTCTATTGGTAAATGAGTAATATTGCCAACAGTTTTTCTTGGAGATATTTCAGTGCCCACATAATGGCAACAGATGTGGTATTGGCCGGTGCCTAAAAAAGCTATTGGTAAATAATAATATTGTATCTTGTGGCCTGTGCCCGAAAAATTATTTATAATCTATGTTGGATCTTACGCAACACTTTTCCATTTAAATTAAAGTTGTGAATTACAATGACACTAGATTTTCTTAAAGTATTATTTATAATTATTATTTTCAATCATTTTTAATTTCTTTTTTTTTTTCTGCCATTCCTCCTAAAGCTTTTCAAGTCAGAAAAGTCGAGACCCAGTTCCATTCGTCACCTTAACATCAACTAATTGTGTGGCTCACTTCTCCAATCATCAATGTGATACATGTGCCACGATGGAGGACTCCCATAGAATTATCTTGCTTAGTATGCATTTTCTGCACTCAAACATTGGTCTCCACCCCATATGTATATTAAGAAGCTCGATCTTGTGCTTACTTTTTGGCATGTGGTTTTAAGCTTTACTTACATAGTTTAATTAAGTTATTTTTGAATTCTTTTACAAATGGTTGTTTAATTTAGAATAAATTTTAAGTATGATTTTTTTTACATTTATTTATTCAAATATCATAGTGGGCAGGTTCGAGATTTTTTTTTATTCTATTCGTGATTTCATTTATACACGTTCCTCCAATAGATCTCCCAAGTCTTACAAAGATATGCATCTCTCTTTCAATTGGATTTCTTTGAAATGTGTAGATATTGCTTTTATATTATAAGTAATATATATATATATATATACACACACACACACATATATATTCTTTTTTGGCTAGTGTTGAGCACGGGCCGCGGGCCTCTCACACTAGTTCTCTATTATAGGAACTGTAGTGTCACATCAATCTCTAGTTGGGCACATGTTAAGTACAATCAAAATCAAGTATCCATGAAACACTAAGTTGATTAATTCCTGTTGCGACGTAGAGCTACTAGTCATCATCCTGGTATCATCCTGGTTTGACATGTTTGCCGAGCTTTCTTGTTTTAATTATTTTTCTTTATTTCTCGAGTCCTTGGTTTTACACTGCTTCCCAAGATGACCTCCATTATCACAGTAAAAACAAGTGAACTTGCTTCTCTCTTTTGATTTGGAGACCCCATGTTTGCTAGTCCCATTTTACATTACTAGCTTTTGTTTAATCTTCACTCGTTTATTTTTATGTTTATTTAAAATAATTTTTCATGATTATTCCTGATAGTGCCCCAAGTAAACCCTGATTGTGCCCCAAGAAAACCTGTATTTTTTCAGGTATAGATATTAGTGGCAATGTTCAATGTTAAGCCATAGTAGTTCTGATTTAAGCAATATGAAGGCTGATGTTTCCAAAAGGAAAATGTTCTTAAGAGTATTTCTTATCTTCCTTGGTCAATGGTCACTACGCCCTGATCTGGACTCGAGTGAATTTTGAAATTTGTAAATTAAAATGGATTTTAAAATTTTATACTTTATGAGAAATCCCTTTATCTATTATTATCTCTTAAGAGTAACATTTTACTTTGAATTCACTTTACAAGTGAACTTCTAAATGGGTGAGTGTTCAGATTCTTTATAAAAAAGCAGACACGTGACATTTGGGTGGGCCATGTTGAGATGCTCGCTGGTCCCTTAAAATATTGTCTGTGTGGATAAGCCATTATCATGTAGCAAAAGTGAAACAATCTCAGGCTTGCCCACAAGAGTGGGCAATGATCATATATGAGAATTCTAATTTGAGCAGATTGTATAAAAGGAAAAAAGGGGCCCACAAGAGTTAAATTTGGATTTTGAGCAGCTTGAGATCATTTCTCATATTAAAATCACTGATCTGATTATATCCAACCATCTAAATTGTCCACATTAAAACCAGGGATCTGTCCATGAACACCCTTCTATCCAATTTAATTGGATCCAATCTTAATTGGAGACAATGAGCACATATTAAGGGGGCCCAGATGATATCAGCCATTTTGACTTTGAAGGGGGGCCTTGTATCGGAATCGAATGCAATTAACCGATAGTTTATATTCCGGCAACAGATCCCGGTTGGTCAGGACTAGAGTGGTGCTTATCATGCACGTGACGGAATCCCTTTGGGGTCCTTGTTGCTTTTTTTTTTTTTTGTTTAAAGGGTAATTTTATTGAGAAAAAGGGGAGGGGAACAAAAACAAGTCCTAATTGGGCAAAAAAGAAAACAGAGAAACAAAGAGAGGAAGAAAGGAGGGAGCAAAGAAGAGAAGAACAACAAGAGAGATCAGAAGAAACAAAAGGGAGATTAGAGAACCAGAGCTGGCCGAGCTTCTCAATAGGAAAACCGAGCGGGGCCTTCCACGAGAAGAGCGAGAAACGCTGCAAAGAGGACATCCAAGCCGAGAACCTGCAGAGGGAAAACCCAGTCGGAGGAGGTCGCTTCTGGAAAGAGGCTATCACTATAGCAACAGCACGAGAACACCAGCCTAAGAAGGAGATCAAAGACTGATCGGCTGGACCAACCACGAAGAGAGATGAATTCGCTGCAAGGGGGAACCCAAACAGAGACGCTGAAACGAGGAAAACTAGGCTTAGAAGACCGCTATCGGAGACTGACTAACACCGGGAGGATGAGCAGCTGCACGAGAGCACCAGCTAAGAGGGGAAACGCATAGGCCAAAGGTGGAAGATCGCTGGGGCCAGAATTGGCAGGCTAATCATCTGGGGCGGCTGCAGGCCTGTGCTGGTGGGAGCAGGTGTCGATGTGAGCAGACCAGAGGTGCTGGGAGTAGCGGTCGGAGATCGCCTGAGGCCGCTGGTACGTTTGAAGACTTTGATCGTCTGGGACTTGAGTAGGGCAGTGATGAATACTCCGATCGCTTGGGATGAGTGGATGCGAGAGATTGCCTTGGACGTATGCATTCGGGAGGTCTCCTGGGGCTGCGGCATAGCAGAGATGCTGGGAGCGATCTGCAGGCGAATGCTGCTGGGAATCAGTGTACGTTGGAAGGTGATCATCAAGATGCAGCAGAGAGATTATCGAGCTGATCTGAGGGCTTACGAAAGGCCTGGAGATCTTCTTCAGGGAGAAGCAGAGCTCTTCAAGGAGGTGAGCAATTATCTGATTGAAGGTGAGTGGGTGATTTTCAAAGATTGCAGAGTTCCTTGCTTTCCAAATTGAGTAGATCACAGAGAGGAATATAGATGCCATGAACTTCTGGCTTTTCTTGTCATTCCCTGAAGACAGAGAGATCCATAGTGAAGCAGCAGAGAAGGTGAAAGGCTGTTGAGCATTAGATGCTTGAAGAATCCAATTCCAGATGGGGCGGGCGAAAGGGCAGTAAAAGAAAAGATGATTGGTAGAGTCTTCTCCTTCTTTGCAAAGACTGCATCTGGAAGCCAGAGAGAACCCAATTCGCTGAAGGTAAGACTCTGCTGGAGTGCGGTTTAGCATAAGACGCCATCCAAAGCAGCTAATTCTAGGTAGGGAGATACCATTCCAGATCAGGGGAGGCCAAAGAAGGGAGGTGCCCCTTGGTCTGATGGAGTTCCATACACTGGACATGGATATTTGGCCAGATGGAGCCTCCTTCCAAACTAACTGATCATTGATGTATGGGTTAGGAGTAAGCAAAGAAAAAGCTGAGGAAATGTAGGCTTGCACTGCAGGAGGCTGAGAAGATGGAAAGTGCCAGGAGCCAGAGTGGAAGAGGGAGGCCAGTCTCTGGTTCAATGGGAAATGGAGGTTGGGGAAGGCAGCAGATATAGGTCTATTACCACACCAAGTATCATGCCAAATATCTATGAGGTTGCCATTGCCAAAATTCCAGGAACTGCCATGATGGATGTGGTGAGCTAGCCTCCGGATTCTCCTCCAGATGCATGAGCCATATCTTGAGGTGGCTGTGCTCCAAATGGAATCATTTTTGAAATATCTGTATTGGAACCAAGAAGACCAAATGGTTGTTGTGGTGCAAGCCTGCCAGCCTAATTTGATCATAGAAGCATCATTCAAGTCTGAGATCCTCTTAATGCCAAGTCCCCCTTCTAGTTTGGGTAGGGTAACTTGGGACCAATTGACGTAGTGGATCTTAAGAGGAGAGGAGTTGCCTGACCAAAGAAAATTCCTCATAAGGCGCTCTAAGTCTTTAGAAATGGAGATTGGGATGGGAAGGATGGAGGCTGTGTATGTAGGGATGCAAGAAAGAACATGCTTGATGAGAATCAATCGACCTGCAAAAGAGAGAAATTTTGCTTTCCAAGCAGTTAGTCTAGAATTAATAGAGTCCAACAGAGGTAGGAAGTGAAGTTTCTTCGGGGTTCCGAAGACGATAGGGAAGCCTAGGTATTTGAGCTTGTCCTGGCATTCTTGCATGCCAAAGATAGAGCAGATCCTAGCTTTTCTTCTGCTACCACATTTGCCAATGAAGAGTTGGCTCTTTAGAAGGTTGATGTGCTGGCCGGAAGAAGATTGGTAAAGGTCTAGGAGGTCTTGGACAGCTAGAGCTCCATGGGTATTGCCTTTCATGAGAATGATGATGTCATCAGCATATAGGAGGTGGCAAGGGGTGTTAGGAACAGTGGACAGGGGGAGGATGATTCTTTGGGACTGTTGCTTGTCAAAGTGAAAAAGGCATCGAAATATGTTGTCAAAGCTGTCACTCAATAGCTAAGAAAAAAAAAAAAAAATTTGTCCATCCTTATCTTGTGTGTCACATCAGCCGTTGGAGCCCATGTGAAGACCCACATGTCTTGTGACAAGGGAATTAAAAGATTCAAATGGGACCATTTTGATATGAAGTTTCAAGTCAATCCAATGATCGCTTGGCCCGTGGCACATAAATTTAATGGACTTTTAATCCAATGATCTAGTCCATTTGGACAGGTGCAAAACCATTGGATCGGTGACTATTGGGGGTGGGCGTGACGGATATGTGCATGGTCCTTTTGGATGGATTATAAGGTGGGCTCCACTAAGTGGAAATGAATATTTGCCAACATATAAATGTAGAGACCATATCATAAATAGATATATGATTATTCAGAGTATCCAAAGTCTCCAATCCCTAATAAATGAAGTGATTTATAGAAACTATTTTTGCAGTTTGAATCTAGATGCAAAATACTTGGATCTACAAACGGATCCTAGTATTTACCGAAGGTGGATTCGGATCTATGATGATTATATTCACATACTTAATGGATTTCCTGGGCCCGGTTGGTTCCAGAGTTGGATTCAGATCTATGATGATTACAATCACATACTTAGCAGTGTTCATGGGCTAGGTTGGGTTGTGCTGAAGAATATCCAAGGCGCTACAAGCCTAGTCCAGGCCCAATTTGGGCCATAACCATTTGGCCCTTGCGCGGCCCACCTAAACAACATCAAGCCCGAGCTCGAGAGAAGATTTCACCCCTTCTAATGATGGACCGAACTCTTATTGAATTGGAACTTGGATAGGCATCGTATAAGAGAAGTATCTACGTTTTGAGTGGTTTATATTTTTATATAGCTAAATCCCACTAAAGAGTCTCTCAAAATGAGTTCTAGCTTTAGAGAATACTAACTCATTAAAGCATTATGGCCATATCAAAATTGTAAGTATTATTTCAAACACACAACAAATCTTAATCATCAATTATGGATAGCTCATCAAGTCATGTGTGGGGACCGAGACAAAAGCATGATTCCTTTCTTTGTTTTGGCAAAGATGTATTGGATTTGTGAGAAAGGTGGAGATTAGTAGCAGAAAGCTGGTTAAAATTGCTTATACTTTTTTTTTCTTTTTTTTTTTCCTCTTTGGATCATTAGGTTATATTTGATTTTTAGGGAGAGACGTTTTCTTGTGGTAGAGGAGTAGGATGATGTGAAAAAGTTGCCAACAAGAATTATATGATCCAACTGGAAAGTAAGAAATGAAAGGACTTTCAATACCAAAGGAATTTTAGTGGTAAAAGTCTTGGAGCTATCTAATGTGTGGTTGAATTTAGGTTTTAAAACTCAGACTAGTTGCGCCTAGAAGCTTAAATAGCATTAAAAAAAAATTTATGACAATATTCATAAAAAAACTAAAACAAATTAGAAACTAATGTCCTATAAATAATTCTATTATGTCAATGCTCATTGTTTTTTTTTTTTTAAGTAATTATTACTAAAACAAGTAGTTATAATCTTACAGAATTCATGTATTCGACCCTAACAATATAGTTGGGACAAGGCTTTGATGATGGCGGTGATGATGAAGAAGTGGTTATTGTCTTATAGATTGCCTGACTTATTATATTCAAGTTGATTTGAGTTCAGTTAAGGGATTATTTTATCCGAGTTGGATTTCTTTGTAATATATATATATATATATATATTCAACATTATGCACAAATTATATATATGATTTCCGGCGATTTGAATTGGTGATTGAGGTTCAATTTGGCAATTGATTGCTCAATTGAATTCTCAATTTCTACCTATAGTTATCTGCTACTATTAATTAGGGAGATTCCTTATCTCATGTCTTGGAAGGATTTAGGTTTCTTTATGAACTTTCAGGTCTCTTAGAATCTATCATCAGCCTCATATAATGATAATCCAAATTGTTTAAAATGAATATCAACCCCTCCACTTGCATATGCTAAAATTAATTGCAATAGATGTGGATCCCACAATTCAATTGAGCGCATGATGGAAATGTGATTAGGTGGTGATGAATACAAGTTTAGTTCCTTGTTTGCAACTATTATATTTCTCACAAGTCTTCGGGAATCTATCATGGGTCCTACCTTATAATTCGAACCGTTCAAATCAATTTCAATCACTCCAATGATATAGATTAAAATTTTATTTCAATAGACATGGATCTCGCCTTTCGATTGAACACATGATAAAATTGTGATTAGGTGGTGGATGTGTAGTTTGCAGTTGTGATTAACTAAAGTATTCCTCTATTTTTTTGTGGAATAAATTTGTAATTTATAGTCTTTATTGTTTCAATATGTAAGTTTTTACATGAAAGTGCAAAAAAAAGATAATGTGCTCAATTTCGATTCGATTTGAAATTTGAGGTTCAATTTGGTAACTGATTGTTCAATAAAAATCCCTTATATGATCTAGATTTCTTAATTCTTATCAAAGAGGAGTGATCATGGACCAAACTACCTTGAGTCTTAAATGTTGAAACGCGAGCTGACCAGGCTTAGATGTTTGCAACTATTATATCTGAACTTACAAGTCTCCGAAAATCTATGATGGGTCCCACATAGTTATAATCTGAACCATTCAAATCAATTTCAATAACTCCAATGACATATATTAAAATCTTATTTCAATAGACATGGATATTGCCTTTCGATTGAACACATAATGCAATTGTGATCAGTTGGTGGATGTTTAGTTTGCAGTTGTGATTAACTAAAGTAATATTCCTCTATTCTTTGTGGAATAAATTTGTAATTTATAGTCTTTATTGTTTCAATATGTAAGTTTTTTAATGAAAGTGCAAAAATAATATAATGTGCTCGATTTTGATTCGATCTGAGAATTGAGGTTTAATTCGGTAATTGATTGCTCAATTGAAATCCCTTATATCATCTAGATTCCTTGTTTTTTTATCAAGGAGGGGTGATCATGGACCAAACTACCTTGAGCCTTAGATGTCGAAACACGAGCCGACCATGCTTGGATTTAGTGGTAGAGAGCCAAAACCCCGCTTTGACTTGAATAAAATAAAAATAATTTCTTTAGGTAGTAAGTATAAGACATTGTTTTAATAAAAACATGGTCAACCCAGGCTTGGGCTTAACCTTTTCAGGTAGGCTGGACTTCGGCCAAGCGCTTATGTCATTTTTTTCATTATATAATTTAGTTTAACAAGCCTCTATCTTACAATTCATTCCATTGTTATATAATCTAAGTTTTTAGATCTGTTTTTATTTTTTTTTCTCTTTTTGGTTTAAGATTTCTAAATGAGTTGGTTGCTACAAACGCTATAAGGACTGCGTCAGCTTCTATTAGGCACTAGTGTGGAGATCTGTAACTGTTTACGAGAGATCAATCACGTATGATTTACTCTTCAAGATCCAAGGGCAATGATGGACACCCTGTATGTAGAATATGATAACAGGGAAGTTCAGATCTAGTGGGAGGAAGAGGGTGATCTCGTGTTAGGGGATGATCTATTGAGAGTGATTTCAACTGCTATCTCTCATGTTTATATATAGCCTTTTGGCTAATGGGTGATAAGATCTCAATTCAAACTCAAATGGAGATATAATAAGGATAAAGGGTTGGATCAAATTCTCCAACCATATCACCATGAGACTCCTTGTGAGGGGTATCTCTTTGTGAGTGGGGTCCACCCACATGTAAACACAAGTAGGCCATGTTAGGGATTTTGTATGTTGCAATTTGATGGATGCACGATCATTTTAGCATGATTTGGATTTTCACATATGCATTGATTTTATATATATTGAAATCGTGAATTTTCTCATGCGTGATTTTATCACTTTCAAAACTTATTTTTCATGCATGATTTAGAGTTTTTAATCATGGATGCATAAGTTATTGAAAAATTAGTTTAGTCATGCATGCTTATGAATTTAGAATTTCATATCATCTTAGGCATTGATAGGTTCATATTTTGAAAAATACTTTTAGATTTATTTAAACAGGAATCTAAGCATGATTTCTATGGCCCAAAGCTCCCACTAGAAAAAAACTTTAGAGTAGCTCTTTGCATAATTTTTGAAAATTGGTGCCACAATATTTTTGCTACATTAATTTGTTACAGTGTTTTGCCACAGTAAATTCGGTTAACCAAACTCTGGATACAGTTAACCAAACTTTCATCAAACCTAGTTCTGTTCGAGTTGTAGAATGGTCAAAACTAGCCGTTTTTCTATCGTTGGGAGTTCGGTTAACCGAACTATAAGTCGGTTAACCAACCAAAGAGATGTTGGAGGCCATTTTGCTATAAATATGAGCCTCTTCCTTGGGATTTGGGGGAACACAATTGAGTTTTTCGATGTGTTTTGGAGCCTAAGGAAAGAGAATGAGTTAAGGAAGGCTTGAGGGTCATTTGGAAAGATAAAGCTTGGATTCAATAGTAAAACTAATCTAAGAAACCTTTATTTTTTCGATCATATGTTACATGTTTTGTTTAAATTATTGGCAAATCAATTTTAGCATGCTAACTATAATTTGATGAATCCATTACATTTATTTCACTTTGAATTGCTTTGTTGGATTCTTCATTTAGATTCAAACCAAGTTAGTTTTAACTTTCATATAATAATGGTTTCATGCTTTGTTTAAAACATTGATTTCTCTCATAGCATGACTCTATCACTTGGTTGAATCTTTTGTTGTTTTTCATACCTTGCAGCATATAGTTAAGTTCGTTTGTTTTGGAAACAATAAGTTCACAAATCACATGCTTTAGTTGTTTTTAAATTTCATACAACTTGCACAACTTGATAAGTCATATATTTACAAGTTGTTTATTTGAATTACATGTGATTTGTATTTTCACTTCAATCAAAACATTTGTGATTTAAACTTTCAAAAGTTTTAAGCTTATATTCATTGAGCTATCATTTTTAAACTTGATTGAAGTTTTCTCACAAATGTATTGAGCATTCATCTTTGCATTACAGAGTGTGTTGTGTGAGTTAGGCTTTCACTTTCATATCTGCCTAATTAAGAGGCATTATAATTGAGCTTAAAATTGTATCTCATCAAGTGTTTTGTAGACAAATCTTAGAGATAACCAATTTTAGGGATATAGGTTAGTGCTTAGCCTTAGAAAAGCATAAGCGTAAAGATTATGGGCAAACTATAAAACCCAAAAGGTTATTGCTTAGTCTTGGAAAGCATTTTGTAAAGGTTTTCTTAGCCTATTGACAATCATAGATAGTGAAAATCAGGTGGAGTGTAGGAATACAAGCTGGGAATGGATGTAGGCATTAAGTCCAAACCACTATATATTGTTGTGTTATGGTGAATGCTTGGTGGTGATTATTTTTGTTACCTTCTACACTTTAGTTTCATAATCATCACTTGTAACTAATTGATTTAAAGAAGTTAAAATTTGGCATAATTGGTCACTAATTCAAGCTCACCCTAATTCAACCCCTCCCTATAGGGTTCAGATCCTGGACTTTTAGGCGCCATCACAAAGGCTAACATCTCCCACTCGCATCGAACAAGATTCATCCCATTAGGTCACTAATTTCCATAATCAAATTCCACAAAGTAAGAATGGACCTGAAGAGTGGGACCTCCACGATGCCTATCCATAGAGAGAATGTAAACTAAGTCGTCATTTGATTAGAATACACCAACTCACCGACACATCAGTCTGCCCTAGCATTCGCATGACCATACTGGATTGGATATTGACTCATACCCTTGTGTCGTGTTTAACTCACATACGTGCTTATTCAACTTTTAAATTAAAAAACTCTTTACAAACATTTCTTTTTATAAAAATAACATATTTGTACATATATATAATTTTAAAAAAATTTGTTTTCCTTAAAATTTTCAAAATACTCAATATAGCTCGGGCCAATAAGTATCGTAAGCACGTATAAACTAAAGTGTGATGTCAAGAGGGGTCATCCCATGGACTTACGAGGGTCGGAATCAACCAAGCAGCTTTCTAGCACGGCGGCTTGTAGGCTCCTTTGTCGTCGTGGCACTGATGGGTCAGTAAAGCCTGGTTTAGACTTTATTCTATTACAGGGGTTTATTTGTAATTTGTCGGTTTAATTTGGACTATCTGTCATAAGGCCATATTCGACGGTTGTAGGTGTCTAGAGGTTTAGGGTTTCATATTTTATACTGGGTGGTGAGGGCATTGTACTAAGGGTGATATTGAGAGAGAACAAGAGAGACAGTGAGTGCTTGTACTCTTGTGGGAATCTCCAATAATAGTGCACGACGTGAATCTCTCGTGGACTTAAGCAATCTTGCCGAACCATGTAAATCCGTGTCTCATGGATTGGTTGTGTGATTGTGTGATTGTCATGTAGATCGTGCGTGTGTTTCCGTTCCTAACAATTGGTATTAGAGCCAGAGCCAAGGATTTTCCTAGGGCTTGGCGTTGCGCGCAATCAAGATTGAGATTTGGTTTAATTCCAGAAAAGAGATCATCTGGATCTCTTGATTTCCATGTGATCAACAGTGAAGATTGTCGCGGGTTGCAGAGAAGAGAACATTAGGTTCTCGGTTTGAAATCGGACATGGTGCATGTTACAGAGAAAAAAAAAAGGTTTCTCGTTTGACTTCTTGCAGAAACAAAAGGTGGTTGTGGTTCGGTTTCCAAAAGACAAAAGGAATATTTTCTTATTTTGACAAGTGGAGAGATTAAGATTAAAAAAAAATTGGAAAGTTGCAGAACCCATTCAAGTTACAATCACCGTCACGCCCATCGACGCCGCAGTTGTCGCCGGTTTTTCTTCACCACCGCCATTGTCTTGCCAGTCATTTCGCCCTCCCGGCAAGCATCGTCGGAGAAGACAATCGCAAGAAGGGTTGCATTCTCTATTCTGTAACAGGAACCGTTGGGAGGAAGAAGAAGAACCCAGTTGGGTCGGTTTGCAGGCTAGGCATGTTCCAGGTCAGGTCCGACCTGCCCGCTCCAGGGAAGCCCAGAAGCATTCAGAAGTCCTGGGCCAAGTCAAGTCCAGGTCATGTCCAACCCGGCCCAGTCCGTGCAGGAGGAGCCAAGCAGTAAGGTCAACAGCCAAGGTTGACCAGAATCAACAGTCAGAATTGATTCTTGATTTCTGAAGCCATCCGAACTTAGAATTGCGCTCCAGTTCTTTTTGTTGGATTCATATCGACGAGATCTACAAGGTAGACAGAATGGATTGATAGTTTGATAAGCAGAGAAATTCATCAAGTAGATTGAGCGTGGTTTGAGTGGGAGCAATGATGGATGACACGAAGCTCACAATTAAGAAGTTTAATGGCATAAACTTTGCTTATTAGAAGATGCGGATTGAAGATCTCCTCTACCAGAAAAATTTCTACTTGCCGCTTGGGGGAAAAGCCAAGAAACCTACAACAATGTCAGATGCAGAATGGGAGGTACTCGACAGGAAAGCCTTAAGTACGGTTCGTCTCTCTCTATCAAAGTCTGTTACATTCAATATAATATATCAAAGGAAAAAATCACTAAAGATGTTCTGGATGCCCTATCACGAATGTATGAAAAGCCTTTCGCCTCAAATAAAATTTTCTTGATGAGAAAATTGTTTAACATGAAGATGGTTGAAGGTGGGGTTGTTGTTGAACACCTGAACGAGTTTAACATGGTCATGAGCCAATTATCCTCGGTTAACGTACAATTCGAAGACGAAATTTGGGCTTTGTTGGTTTTATTTTATTTACCAGACAGCTGGAATGGTATGGTTACATCACTAAGTAATTCTTCAGGATCAACCAAACTGAAATTTGATGATGCTGTGAAATCTATCCTCGATGAGGAAGTTTGCAGGAAACCTTCTGGTGAATCATCGGGAAGTTCATTGAATGTGGAAAACAGAGGTGGTCATCTGAGAGAGAGCAAAGCCGTAGAAGATCAAAATCAAAGAGCAAGTTGTCCAAAGGCAAGATCGAGTCCTGGAATTGTGGCAAGAAAGGACATCTGAAAAAGGACTGTAGAGCTCTACCAAAGAAAAACAAGCAAAAGAATGGTAATAAGGACAACGAAGCTTCTGCAGATGTCGCAGGTGATACTGTTCGATATGCTTTAATTCTTGCTTTTGATTATAAATCTAAATCTTGGGTTATAGATTCTTGTGCATTTTTCATGCTACTGCACATAAAGAATATCTCAAAAATTATGTATAAGGTGACTTTGGAAAAGTTTATTTTAGTGATGATGAACCTTGTGATATAATTGGTAAGGGAGATATCCAAGTTAAATTGCCAAACGGCAGTATATGGTAATTGAATGATGTCAGGCATGTACCCAGTTTGAAGAGAAACCTCATATCAGTTGATCAACTTGCCAGCTCTGGTCATGTAACTGTTTTTGCAGATGATTTTTGGAAAGTTACAAAAGGGAGTATGGTTGTTGCTCGCAGTAAGAAAGAAGGAACTCTTTACTTGACTAATAGCTCCACAAGTTCCATTGCAGTTACAGATAAAGGCATTGACTCAAACACATGGCACTATAGACTCGGACACATGAGTGAGAAAGGAATAAAGATTCTTCATTTTAAAGGTAAGCTGGAAGGACTCAAGTCCTGTGAAGACTGTGTTTTCGGAAAGCAAAAGAAAGTTACCTTCTCTAAAGTAAGTAGGCCGTCAAAGTCAGAAAGGTTAGAACTAGTACACACGGATGTGTGGGAACAAACTCAGGTACTTTCTCTTGGTGGATCTTTTTACTTTGTTTCATTCATTGATGATGCTATTAGAAAATTATGGGTATATCTTATGAAATACAAGTTTGATGTGTCTGATATTTTCAAAAAGTGGAAAGCTTTGGTTGAAAATGAAACATGTTTAAAACTGAAATGCCTGAGGTTTGATAATGGGGGAGAGTACTGCAGCAAAGAATTTGAGGAGTATTGCGCCAAAAATGGCATTAAGCGAGAGAAGACCATTCCCAATACACCACAGCAAAATGGTGTGGCAGAGCGCATGAATAGGACAATTGTTGATCGTGCCAGAAGTATGAGACTACATGCTAGATTGCCTAAGCAATTTTGGGCAGAAGCAGTGAACATTGCTGTATACTTGATCAATCGGAGGCCTTCAGTACCTTTGGACGGTGGACTACCAGAGGAAGCTTGGACCAAAAAAGATGTAAACCTTTCACACTTAAAAGTATTTGGTTGTATATCTTATGTTCATGTTGATGCTGAAAAAAGAGACAAATTAAATTCTAAATCTAAGAAATACACTTTCATTGGATATGGTTCTGACGAGTTTGGTTACCGCTTTTGGGATGATAAAAATAGAAAAATCATTAGAAGCAGAAATGTCATATTCAATGAGAAAGTGGTGCATAAAAACAAGGACAAGGTGCAGGAGGACAGCAATGAATATTTAGAACTAGATGACACTTCTGAAAATGATGTACCTGAAGTGCATGAAAATGAAAACCCACAGGTGGACCCTCAAACACCTGCTCCGGTAAGGTCATCTAGGACTCCTAAGCCTACTCAACGTTATTCACCTTCTTTGTTTTACTTGTTTTTAACTGATTGTAGTGAGCCAAAATGTTATGAAAAAGCATTGAATGTTGAAACTCGGGCTAGGTGGGAACAAGCCATGGAAGATGAGAAGAAATCTTTATCATCAAATCAGACGTGGGACTTAGTTCAATTGTTTGAGGGAAAGAAAGCATTGCACAACAAGTGGGTGTACAAATTGAAGGAAGAACATGATGATAGCAAGCGATGCAAAGCCAGATTAGTTGCAAAAGGTTTCCAGCAGAAGGCAAGTATTGATTACTCTGAGTTATTTTCTCCTATGGTTAAATTGAGCACAATCAGAAGTGTTTTGAGCATTGTGGTGCTAGAAGATTTACATCTTGAGCAGTTACATGTGAAAATTGCGTTTCTCCATGGTGACTTGGAAGAAGACATCTGTATGCATTAGCCACAGGGATATGCTGTACCAGAAAAGGAGGAAATGATGTGTAAGTTCAAAAAGAGTTTATATGGTTTGAAGCAAGCCCCAAGAAAATGGTATCTTAAATTTGACAGGTTTGTATGCAACATATGTTACAAACGGTGTCATGCAAACCATTGCTATTATTTCAAAAGTTTTGATGACTGTTACGTTATTCTACTCTTGTACGTAGATATATTCTTATTGCAGGTTTAAATATACATGAAATAAACAATTTGAATAAACAGTTGTCACAGGAATTTGAAATGAAGGATTTGGGTGCTGCAAATTAAATTCTCGACATGAGAATTAGCAGAGATAGGAAAAATTGGACATTGAAGTTGTCTCGGAAGAATATGTTGAAAATGTTCTAAACAGGTTCAACATACAGAGTGCTAAGCTAGTTAGCACTCCACTGGCCAGCCACTTCAAACTCTAAAAAAAGTAGTCTCCTAAGACAGAACATGAGAAGGAGAACATGTCCAAGGTCCCATATGCTTCAGCTGTTTGCAACTTGATGTATGCTATCATTTGCACTAGACCGGACATTGCTCATGCAGTGGGAGTTGTAAGCAGATTTATGAGTAATCCCGGATAGTGAGTGCTTATACTCCCTGTCAAATATCTGAGAATCCACTTAACTACCTCCCAATGTACTAAGGGTAATATTGAGAGAGAATAATAGAGACGGTGAGTGCTTTTACTCTTGTGGGAATCTCCAATAATAGTGAACGGTGTAAATCTCCTATGGACGTAGGCAATCTTGCCGAACCATGTAAATCCGTGTCTCGTGGATTGGTTGTGTGATTGTCTTGTAGATCGTGTGTGCGTTTTCATTCCTAACAGGCACACCCGTAGCTAAAGTAGCAACACCGATCTTATCTTTCCAATGTAGAGGTTGGTATAAGGGCATAAGAGCCTCAAGAATTGGTTTACACAATAACCAACTCCAAGCTCAAGAGTCACCTGTGGGACTAACTCTCGCATATCAAACAGGAATCTAGGGTATTATCCTGTTGCTCGTAGGTAGGTCCTTAAAACACGCATGTTCGTAGACACACGACACAGTGTGAAAATGCATTAGCTCCACAAGTGAGCCTATGCTAACATTGCACCGATTCACTACTACGCAAGCAGATCATCACAAAGACAACCATGCTTGATTTTTAAAACAGACTATGGGACTAACTAGGGTGTGATTTGTCCAACGACTAATTCTAAGTCTCATTCAATCTTGTGATCCACGTCACCACAATGCACAAAAGACTGAGTCGGCGTTCCATATATCTGTACCAACCAATAAAATCCATGTTGGCCTAATCGGCATATCATACAAATGCATGCACCTCATTATATCTGTCACAAAGACATCAAGGGCGGTCTTTATCCATGCGAGGGGACAACCTCATATGTTCGGTGTCACGTGTGCATCAATAGCTTGACTTGATCCAATCTTTAACCTAAAAAACCCACTAAATTAATACCAATCAAGGTTGAAAAACTCGTGACTCAAAACTCTACTCTTCTAATGCAAAAAAATGTGAATCAGATAGAGTCAACACGGAGACTCAAGAGAGTCATGTTTTTTGAATAATTCCACAATAGTTAAAAATGAATCAAATGCTTATAAAATATAAATAAACATTATTTACATTCATTCGTGATAATCAATTCAAATTAGTAAATTTATACGTACATGCTATATATGCAAGAAAAGAAATATACTATAATAGGGAAATAAAAGGAAAACTATTAAGTATCACATAGTTTGTCAGTCCAAATATAAAATGTAAAAGATAAAATATAATTCTCAAATTACATTTCATTCATCATTCTTAAATTACTGAATGAGACCAACAGAATAGGGAGATACTATCTCATCCAATCAAGATTTACCAACTGTATAAAATATGATGCAGACTAATGCACCCTCTCAATTGCTTTTTTGAATGAAGAAAGAAAAGATGAGATTTTATACAATTGGCAAATCTTGATTGGATAAAACAGTATCTCCCTATTTCAACGAAAGAGGGGATCCGGACTCATTATTGAATCCAAACCTTGTGTATAATTACTTGGAAACAAGCATCAATTGTTTAAATGCACATAATTTGTTAAAATGAGGTGACTCAGCCGAGTGTCTCCTTTATTGGACTTGGTCCTTCATCAAAATAAGATGGCTCGTGGGAATCAGGAGTGAGCTCGGAGAGTTATCCAACCTTGGGACCAATAGATAGTCATATCAAATTGCTGGATATATTATTACATTTTCCAGGTCTTGCTAAGAAAAGCTGTAGGCCTGAAATTGGATGTTCTGGACCTTAAACTTGTATTGGTCTGGATCTATACCTTAGTTGCATGAATCTAGTCCTAACCAGTAACCAAATGGGGCCTATTTCTCCCACTTTATTGTGCTTGATTTGAATAGACTATTAATCAACCCGAACCTTATTTTAATTATATTTTCTAAAATCAAAACCACATTAGTCTGGTCAAAACATCACAATTTTATCTAGCATAAAAAAAAGGCTTGCATACATTTATGAATCAGTATAGGCATAGTTCTAAAAAAACTAGTTCAGATTTCACAATTAGTAAGCCTACTGTAACCATAAATTTGATCGACACTTGACAGATCTTTGCTTGATTCTTGTCCAGACACAAACCCCTACTAAAAGATCAATGGTATAATGGTATCCAATAATAACCTAAACTATTGATCGACACTTGGCGGATCTTTTCGCAAACCTGGTTGAGTTTGATGAGTTCAAGCTCAACTAAAACCCCAAACTTAGAATGAGCATGATAAAAAACAAATTGCAAATAGGTGTTGTCTTGATCTAATTAATTCCATCTTGCTTAAGTGGGCTCTATATCTGAAACTTTTCTTACTTAAATCCAAGCAAGTAATCTAAATGGTTTAGCCCAACTTAAATGCACAAATAGGCCTATACCTATCAACTACACCTAGCATCGTAGCTCGTGCTGAGCACCATCACATAGTTAATTATAGCTGTAAACTAAGCAATCATCTATTACAATATAAAGTAAATACTTAAAATGTTCTTAAATAATAAATAAAAAAATTCATCTATAATTTGTAATGGTCAAAATTTTATACAAAAAAAATTTATTGTTCTACTTGAGCAAAAGGAATCAGTGATAGTATATATTTTTATTCGGTGGCATAGTACTTGGCACAACCCGTCTAAAAAAGATGAGGCCCGAGCCTCAGCGGTAATGTTTATATAAAACAAAAATATTTCCACTATTTGCTCTAAGTAATAGCCCGGCTTGTTAGAACGTGTTTGTATGTGAGAAAGTGAGCTCTATGCCATTGAGTCCAAGCCCGGGTTGTATCTTAAATCTATATAGATTTTAGGTCCAAGTTTGGCCTAGAAATTTATTTATTTATTTATTTACATCTTGCTTAAGTGGGCTCTATATCTGAAATTTTACTTACGTAAACACAAGCAAGTCATCTAAATGGTTTAGCCCAACTTAAATGCACAAATACACCTACACCTCTTTAGAAATTGAATATGGTAGAAGGCATGTGATCAAAGCCAATGTTATATACCTATGCGGGCTCGGTGTGGTCAAACTGAGCCCGAAATTCTGTGCTTAGCTTCAATAGCTTGTAACATACTTTTAGGTGTGATTTCCAACCATAACGGATCTAAATGTCATAGATAAAAGTTCACTTTAGAAGGTATAACTTATAGACCAAACCAGATGGAAAAACTGACTATGTAGTCGTCCAAACAAGCAAGTGAAACTAATGGCTATGTGATAGTACTAAATATGAGATCTAAACTCGTATTCACTTCATGGCCACTAATGTTCATTATTATCTTTAAACTGTTATGATCGTGTTCAAAATACTAAGAAAATAATACTTCATACTAACAAGAAGTGATCATGGAAACCAGGCGTTGGCAAGTGATGCGCAAACTAATTATTGGACCCGATTAAGTCTAATTGACAATCCTTGTATCTCTAACTAGCTTAAGAACAATATCGCGCCACATAAACGAAGCTTTTTCAGAGAACTTTTAGAGGCCAAACTTCATGAGGTAACCAGGCGAAATGTGTATGTGAAACCCAAACTAAATGTGTGATGGGCCTCCTTATATAACCAAGCTAATTCATAAATGAAAACAGGGCCCTGTGGTTCATGCGTCCAAATATGGTCAGGTCCAATATAAATATGTTACAAACCTTATCAGGTTGACATGAAATTGGCTTTAAAGATTGTAAAGTTGGACTGAAGTAAACGAATTATAGACGTGTAAGCTAATCCCAACATATCCTGAACAATGAACATGGGCCTGAACATAGGCTCCTACATTGCCAGGTTCATATGGAATGACCCACCAATAATCAATCAAGATTGTTCATATGGCTCAGGCCAAAAACAAATTGACCCCAACAGTTTGAATTGTGATAAATGCCCCATCGTTTGGCGGCCACGCAATCGAGTCAATCATTTGCTTCATAGTGATTTTTACTTCATTCTCCCCAAAACACATGTAGGTAGGTCCATAGGCTTAGCTATTTGAAAGTATGTTCCCCCTTGATCAAACCATGGGATGGCATTGAACAACATTGAATTATGCTCAAATGAAAGGCTAATAATGCATATGATTAAAAAATATGGGTTTGGAGATTTCATGTGCCCATGTTGTGGCTTAATGGGAAATGGTCACGAATCAACGAATATCGGGCCCCACATGAGCAAATTTGAAGTTTGAGGCAGGTCATTCATATGAAATTTCTATAAGCTGTTTCAACAATGAGGTCATATGGCTTAGGCCAAAAACTGGTTTGGAGCTAGATGCGTGGATAGGACCCAATATGAAATGGTTACAGAAATTGGCTTGGACCTATATTAACTGGACCCAACACACTGCCACATAAATCAAAGAGAATTTGACGGGACCGGTAGATTAAATAAAGGATTTTTACCAAATAATTAAGCTTATATTGCAAATAATCGATTTTATGAAGAATAATAACAAAATCACCATTTGGTTGTTCATACCTATTTTTTTGACGAAATTACCCCGGTTGACGATATCGCCAACTGAGTTGGCGATATCGTCAACTTCCTGTATAAAAATCCACGAATTTTCAGTTGAGTTGGCGATATCGTCAACTTCCTGTATAAAAATCCACGAATTTTCAGTTGGCGATATCATCAACTGAGTTGGCGATATCGTCAACTTCCTGTATAAGAATCCACGAATTTTCTTCTTCTTTTTTATAAAATAGTCTTTTCTCTTTCTCCCATTTATCTGTTTTATGGGTTCCCTACTACCATTTCTCATAGATTTTTTTTAAAACTAGTTTATGAAATTAATCTTAAACAACAGGTATGTTCATTTTCATATATTTTCTTATTTTTTGTACTTTCCCCTCATTCTTATTAGATAAATGAGGGATTCTCAGGCAATAAGGTGAATTTGTTCTACTTCATTTATTCTTCTAAAATATTACTAGTGCATTGTTACTGATGCCCACTAGAACGTTGGCATAGTGCCACAATACAGAGGGCAGCCTTTATTGAGGAATCCGATTGTTGAGCACTTAGGATTCTTGTACATTAGTGCACTTATCATGATCTATTCATTTAGCAAGTGATCTTAGATGGAGAAGGCTAGAAGAGACTTAGAGTTGGGAGTTTATGAAATGGTGCTACTATGCGTGATTTTTTTATTTTTTATTTTTGTAAATGTATATGCTGCATTGCAGTTAAAGGAATTTAAGTAATTCTAATGTACATCCATGGACATACTATTCCAATACGTAGGAAGATGAAAGACCATTCTACATCCTAATCTTATTTCTTTCCATCTACAACTACCACCTTTGAAACCCTAATAAACATAAGAATAGAAAACCATAAAAAAAAAACCATAAAGTTTAGAACTGTAATACGCAAATGGTAAAAAACTTTAGGGGAACTGGAAGTTTAGAAGTTTAAGCAAGTCAAAATACGAAAATGAACTAAAACATGCATCCAATTTATATACATGAAGTGAACTAAATCCAATTGACAAATAAAAAAAATTGGATCCAATTGTTGGAAATGAACCCATTTTTTGGGCTGTTATAATATTTAATAGTGCAACTCATTAGTTGGTTGCTTATGTGATACATATGTACACAATGACACTTGTATGCTTTGTTTATATGGTCATATGGATTAGTTGTCCATATGGGAATATATTGACTCTTTGCTATGGATTTAGAGCTGTATTTTGTTGTTCAATTAATAGGTTATAGACTGCTATAGTTCGGGATTTTTTTTGAAAGATAGTTCAAGATTTATGGGTTGTATGATTGGATTTTTGAAATATATGGAGTATTAATTCTTAATTGGACTTGTTTTCCTCTAAAGCTTCCAACATTCAACTTCTGTATCATCAACTTAACTAAACTCATTGACAATTAGTATCAATTTTCTCATTGTTTTAACTGTCTATCAAGTGAAAATCTAGGCCCTTAACCAAACAGTTGCTTGACTTGGGTTCAGCTTGCCTTCAAGCATTGGATATGTCAATTGAAAAACAACTTTTATTAGAAATTACAAAATAATTGTACAGAGAACCGTGAGCACTAACAAGCAAATAAAAAGTTTAAAACCCACCCCATTCAGAGCATATGTCACTATCCATGGATGCCTACTGTAGCATGGAACAGGTGGTGGTTTATGGCAACACAAAACTTAGGAAATTCAAGGAAAAAAGGTGGCAACTATTCAAACTTCCAAAATATAGTGCATTCCAAATTCACAATAAGCCCATTAGAATGAACAATGATATCATCCAACCTATTGACTAAAGATACTTTGTCAGGCTAAATTAGCAACAAAAGGAAATTAATTTCATAAACTAGTTTTAAGAAAAATCTATGAGAAATGGTAGTAGGGAACCCATAAAACGGATGAATGGGAGAAAGAGAAAAGACTGTTTTATTAAAAAGAAGAAGAAAATTCAAAGATTTTTATACAGGAAGTTGACGATATCGCCAACTCAGTTGGCGATATCGTCAACTGGAGTAATTTCGTCAAAAAAATTGGTACGAACAACTAAATGGTGATTTTGTTATTATTCTTCATAAAATCGATTATTTGCAATATAAGCTTAATTATTTGGTAAAAATCCCTTAAATAAATAAGGATCCATTACTCATAGGGTACGTATGATATGGGGTGTGACTATGACATAAATAGGTCGCCAATGATGGACTTGGGAGTGGGCCCAATGGCTAAATGGATTTAGCCCCACTAGATCACGATTGGACTTGATTGGGGCCAGGCCCAAAACATTGATGATGGCCTACATTTTTTTTATCTCCCAAAACTGCCATCTTAGAAATTTATTTCACTAGAGTCAAAACACAAATGCAAGAGGATGGGACTCTGTAGTGTGGATATTGAAGTTACAGGAACTGCCATCACGGTTTTTTTTTTCCTGTAAGGAGTTACAGGACTTGAATACTGTCTCTATTGCCTATCCTTGATCCGTCCAGGCCCTACTTTATTAGAAAATCAGACGAATGCTTTGACACCAATAGATTGACACAAATAAACAAATAACCGCAAATTGGAACGAGAAAACATGTTCTACATACATCCAAGCTGGTGAAAACATTTAATGCCTGTTTCTTTACTAGAATTCTTGGAATTCACATCTAGAGGCTGTTTGGGAATTCCAAATGTTAGAATTCTGAAATGCTACTGAATTCTGTCATTTCAAAATTCTTCGTTTCGTTCCTATATGAATTCTTTCCTGAGAATTTTAAAATTCCTGAATTCCATAAACTCCTTATTTCATTGCTACATAAATTATTGACTGGAATTACACATTTTATACATTGTAGCACATGGGACCCACCTTTGTTGTTGTGAATTTGGGACGAGACGGTAAGAATTACAATGTGGACCCACCTTAGGTATATGGTACATGGGCCCATTTTTTAGAAACTAAAGCATGAAATTCAAGTTAAAGAATCTGAATATGGACCCGTCTTGATAGGAATTGTATGGGTCCAATTCTTACAATTGTAAATATGAGGCCTACTTTTTGGTAGGTAAGATCGGCGTCGATCCTCTATTGGATGCGGGAATTCCAACCAAACTAATTGAAGTTCCAGAATTCCGAAATGCTCTCGGAAGGGCTAGCATTTCGGAATTTCACCTTTTTGGCATTTGAAAGTTCTGGCTGCCTTAAATACTGGAAATTCCACTAAAAGAACATTGAATATCTGACAGGAATTTTTGAATCTACAGATAACCTGAATTCCTGTTAGAAATGCTTGTAAAGAAACAGGCCCTAAAGCTCAACCTCAAGATAACCACATTTATAGAGAAGTTGTGAAAACTCACCTCGTCATTTCCTTCGGTTGTAATTTTCGGAGAAGGGTGGCAATGAAGAACGGCGTCGACCAGCAGCCTCTCAAAGGGAAATGGCGAAAAAACTAGCGGAAAGAGGAAGATGGCTCCAAATGAGTAGGGATACTAGCTTACCTTCTTTGGTGGGCTAATGGAACTGCAACTACTAGAGTTGGTAAACAGACACAAAGCGGAGAAGAAAGAAGAGAAAAAGAGGGATCGGTAGGGTTTTAACATTAGGGTAGCGATATCATTAGGGACAAACTGGTAACAATATCATTATGGGCCAAATTAGTCAAAAAATGTACGAACCCCAATAGTTGGTTTTTATGTATTGGTTAATAAATCCATATGTATAATCTGGGTTTAAGGAAAATTTTTCATAAAAGTTCATAATAATAATAATAGGACACTAAGGCATATTTGTGTAGCCAATTTTTTGTGAAAATAGTGAGGATTATGGAAATTAAACTCTGTGCTACAGTAAATTTAATGTTTGGTGTAGTCACTTTTCCATAGGGAAAAAACTGAGTTTTTCATGATTCCACAGCAAATAAACTCATATGTGAGGAGGTTAGAATTTAGTTTCAATAGATCATGAAAAACTTTCCACATAACCAGTTTTCACAGCATGCACACAAATGTGCCCCCAAGGCTGTTTCTTTGCTGAATTCTGGCTTTTTGAAAACTCCTTATTCTTTCAGCAGAAATTGAAAATTTTAGAATCTTCAGAATCTTCAAATGCTCAAACTGGAGCATTTACAAATCCCATCTCACCCTCTAACATTTATGAATTATGGAATTCCGAGTTTCCAATGAAATTCTTGGCACACTAATTTCTAAAGGTGGATCCATGTACCTTGATTTCTGAAGGTGGGCCCTACAATGTAATTCCTAAAATATGCGTTTGCTCTTGTAAATTTAAAGGTGAACCCCATGTACCACAATTTCTAAAAAGGTAGGTTTTATGTTGTAATTTTTAAATGTGGGTCTCACTTTATGATTTAAAGATGGGTCCCACATATGACCGTATTTCTAAAGGGGCACTTCGTGTTTTAGTTCTTAAGGTGGATCTTATGTTATAATTTCTAAAAGTGGTTCCAACGGACAAGAATCTCTGAAAGGTGGGGGCACATTGTAATTCCTTAAGATGGACCCATGTTGTAATTTATAAATGTCACAAATTCATAATTAAAATCGGTGAGCGTTGGGTCTTACTTCATTGTTGTAGCGCATAAATTCTCAAGGGGAGCAAATGACCCGGACTCCTGTTTCGACAAGGTAAGAGCAGGGAAAAGTTGACCAGCATTTAAATGGGTCGGGCTAGGGTCAACCCGTTTATCCATATGACCCGTATAACTTGATTTTGTTTTTCCTGTAACTAAAACTTATACTTAACACTCAATTCTATAGAGTGTATCTCTTTATTTTGATATGATTTTTTATTAAAACTTTTTTTTTATTTCTATTAGTTTTGCTGTTCTTTTTTAATAGTTGCTATTTAAAAAAATACTATACTCAAGGTATAAATAATTCCCTCTCTTCATTTTTTTCTCAAATAGGCCCTTTGTTAGCTTACTTAGGAACATTTTTTTGTGCTCTCTTCTCTCTTTGGAGGATTGTAGATTTGAAAAAAAATACATTAGGTATGACATTAATAAAAAAGGTTTGGCTTAAGATCCTACTAGCAACAAAGGCCCGGGCAAAAAATAAAGATATGTTAAAATTTAAGAATTCTTTTGAAATATTGTTAAGTTAAAATAATATAAAATAAAGTAAATTTACATAACTTGACGACCCCTTGAATTTAAAGGCATTGACCATTACGACCATCTCATTTATGGATATATTATACCATTGATGATTGAAAATTTAAGAAAAAGAAAACAAACCGGATGGATCTACATTTACTAAAAAGAACCAAAAGGAACAAATAAAAAAATTAACGTGTTTGATCCATTAGTGGCGGCCACCCTTGAAATGTTTTTAACGTGTGGGACCCACTGATGGCTCTTCATCCAAAGAAGAGAAAATGGAGGATAAGAAGAAAGGAAATAGAAATCAAATGATTTCATCCTCAATGAGCCACACACCACATCTGGATTTATGATGATTAAATAGTTGGCCCCCACAGATGATTGATAGTATAAGAAAAAAAATTGAAAGAGAGTGGGGCAAACAAGTGTAAGAGAAGAAAAAAAACCTATAAGATGTACATTGAATGGGATGAGTATACGTGGATATAGATATGAGTCATCATAGTATCTTTCTAATAGTTCTAACTCATGCACACACATCACATCCTAGTAATTATCAAATAAATTAAGCTTGTGTATGATACCGACCAAGTTTGATTGCTCGCTACCGATACATATTGACCTAGAAAACTAATATCTATGCATAATTCATGAGTGGGTCCCACTGCAGAAATAAGTTAAATGTGTGTGGCCTACTAATTGATATGCATCCATTAAGAAACCAGACAACGGCCAACAGGCTTGCCTCCCTCCATTAGTGGGGCCTACTATTAGAAAAAGGGGTTAAGAGAAGGCCATTGGGATTTCATCCAATACTGGAGTCCAATCTTGAAATATATTTAATACGATTGGTGCCCACTACTGGATCCATCCATTTAGGGAAAAAAACTAAAAGGAGAGTAAATGAGCAACCGTTTGGATTTCATTCATTGGTAGGGCTCACAAAACATATTTAATATGGGACTCATTGATGATTGAAGATCTAAGGAAAAGAAAACAAACCGACTATAAAGACTTGCTTATAATTTGGATAATGGCAAGAAATAGGACTCAAATTCAAACATTCATAAAAATCTCTTATGAGAGAGGTTTTAGGAGAGAAAGAGTAACCCAAAGTGAGGTGGCACCTTAAAATAATATGGGTTTTTTGTGCATATTTCTTTGCAAGAAGAGACTTTTTAGGGATGAGGTGGCACCCCTCATAGCCCACTTCTCCCTTTGCTTTAATATATATAATAAGAAGCAAGTAAACATTAGGCTTATCATAATCTAGACAAAGTTTGTCCATATTGCCTATCATGATAGCTTTTAAATTGCACAAATAGGGTTTAGAAAGTTAAGGATTATTGTTCATTTAGATCTTATCTCTTTTTTTATGAATTAACCAAGACTAAGCTTAACCATAATTTAAACTTTGGATATGGTTAAAGCCTTGGAGGACTCTTGTTAATAAATTTAGGATTGGATATGGTTTATGCGGGTTGACTCGCAGCAGGTGCGGGTTAGAAGTTTCCGACCCTTTTAATGAACGGGTCAGAGGAATGTTAGAAGCGTCTGAACAATTTAATAAATGGATCCGACCCGTTTTAGCCCGAAATGACCATTTTCCACCTCTAGGTACGATGATGATACTCAAACAGTAGCTGACCTGTGGCCCATCGCTGATATTATCTATATGCGACGTAGTGACCTGTGGCCCATCGGTGATATTATATATATGCGACGGAGTGACATGTGGCCCATCGGATATTTGACTTTAGTAAGTTAAAAACTGGTCACCAAATTGAATTTTTTTCTTTTTTATCATCTGCCGGCCCACGAAAGGATCCAAGCCAGGTCATTTAGATATTTTCACTCTCTATCCTCTTTTAAGAATCTCTTTCCCAATACCTATCCTCAATCCACTCCCCATCCTCTTTATAGATTCTCTTTCCCAATACCTATCCTCAGTCTCAATCCACTCTATTACGTACATCCCCTTCCCCCACAAGTGCAATCATATTCCCTATTTAGTTTTCCTACAAATCTTCATTTTTTTTTATCAGTAACAAAACATTTATTTATTGAATAATGATATTACAATGAGAAAAGAAAAGGTAAAATAGTATGTACCCTCACCTACCAAATACAATATAAAAAAAAAACACCACTCAAAACTTACATAATCTTTTTTTTTTTTTTTTTTTTGATAACACAGGTTCCTACTAGAATAATCCCTACGGGGCCAGGAGAGAAATATAGGTAAAATTTCCCTGTGACCCCAGTATGGTAGTACAATTTCGAACCCACAACCTCTAGGTGCAAACTGTGGTCCTAGGCCAACTGAGCTACCCCTCAGAGTTAAAACTTACATAATCATATTCTCGAAGAGACCTCTCAACCCCAGTCCTACAATGCTTCATTAATCCACCGTTGAAATGGAAATCGAAAAGTTTGGAACTAAAAATATTTGATCATACACTTTTATAAATAGTGGGTCCCAAGTTATCAGCCTCTCCCTATGGCAGCCATATCCTTCAATTACTACTAATATCAGTTTTTTACCAAAAAAACAAAAAAAAAAAAAAAAAACCGAGTAATATCAGTTTTTGAGGGCCCAACATGTGATCAATTATGTATAAAACAAACAATGTAATATCCAATTACAATTCAATGGTTCATCACTTTATGTAAGTTCATTTATTTTCTTCTCTATAATTTGATACGGAGAAAGTTTTTAAGAATGATAGATTATATATATTTTTCTTTTATATTCAAGATTTTTTCTTTACAATATTTCTAAATAACTTTAAATCTTAATATATTTCCATTGAATCCCGGGCTTTTGTTGCTATTAGTACTATAGATCATTCTTGTTTTAATTTGCAAGTGGGGTCTGGTTTTAGATCTAACATTTTTAGCCATTGATATGATTGGCTCAAGTGGTCATGTTCCAATGTCACTATATTTGTGATTTCTACGTTGAGTTATGGAGATTTGGATGACAATCAATGAGGATGATTGATGATTCAATCCTGAGCCTGGATTATGTAGATCGGCTGATAACATAACACAAAATGCTGATTGTCGCACACCACTCAGCTCCTATCCTAGGGTGGACTGGCTGCAGAGCCCACTTGAATTCATGAAAATTAAAAGTTTTTGCAAGCTACCAGAATGAATGCTAGTTCTAATTTAACCAATCAACACGCAACGGATATAACCAAATCAACAATATAGTTTTAGCAATTTACCAATCATACACCACAAAAAGGCAGACACAATATTTAGTAACTCACAGCTCCTTTACCTCAGTATGTACCTCAACCTAAGGACTAAAGTTGTTCTTGTACAAAATCCATTGCCACGACATCTACTATGCACCGTTCTCCTTACTTGATCTCCTCGCACTTTGTCAGCCAGGATGAGCAGTCGTCTATAAGAAAGTATAAGCAATAACAACCTTCGAGAGCAATCTTTCAGAACAATCTCTCAATGCCTCTAGAGACTAATCACTCTCTAAAATATCTTTGACTCACATTAATGAGAGTTATAAGTTCTATGGTTGAGAGCAATACGTACCCTATTTATAGCCCCAAATTCGTGCCTTGTAGTTAGAACACAAAAAGGACTCAAAGTGGGAAACCCAAGTCTCAAAAGGAAACTAAATCTTAGTAGATCTCGAGACTTTCCCGCTGTGCCCACGCTTGTCCGATTGATCGGACCACCCAAATAATTGGGGTGCTTTGGTTGTCCGATAGATCAGACAAAGGCTTCGATTGATCGGACTTGGGTGTTTCGCCCGGCCTTCTCTGTTTTCTTCTTTTTTTCATTTTAGCTCTTCCGGCGACACAACCACAGTCCATTCTAAAATAAAATAGAAAGCTACAACTCATTAATGGACCCAGAGTTTTGTCCAACCCATTAATTAGCCAACAAAAAATACTAACAAAAATTATAAGGGCTGAGAGATGAAAAATAAGTTCTCATTGCAACAAAGGTTTCTGAAAATAAATTAGCCCTATTATTTTATCCTAACCAATCTATGCCCTTCAAAGTTTTATAACTTTAAAAGGGGATTTTAATTAAAGGATGGGTGTGAGAACTACTAGGCTATTGTCTTGTATCTCGGTTTAGCCGGGTTGGTTTGTCAGGGTTAGCCAAGACCAAAAATCAGGGTAAGGGTATTTTATTCATTATGTATGGGATTTTCTTGGAGGCCAAGAAAGTAGGAATTATATATAATGATGTATTGTAACCCTAACTCTTGGAATTGAGAGGGGAGAACGATAGACGATGTCTTTCTTCCCCGAGGACGTAGGCAACCTTGTTGAACCACATAAAGTAGTTGTGTTCGTGTGTGCGATTACTTCATGGTATGATTGTGTGTGTGCATCATGGTAGACCGTCAATCGCCGATTGAGGTGGTAGACCGTGCCACTTTATCCAATAAGTAGTATTAGAGTGAGGTGGAGATCGCTCAGGATCACGATCTACGGTCTACCACATGGACTTTACGTGGTTCGACAATGCTGCTTACATCTATAGGGAAGAGAAACATGGTCTATCGTTCTCCCCTCTCAATCCCAAGAGTTAGGGTTATAATACATTATTATATATAACCTCCGCTTTTTTGGCCTCCAAGAAAGTCTTTCTTAGCCCCCAAGAAAACCCCATACATAATGACTAAAATACCCCTGACCGTAATCCTTAGTCCTAGCTAACCCAGAAGAACTGGCCCAGCTAAATTGGAATACAAGATAATAACCCAACTATCTCCACCTTGGCTTGAACTCCGTAAATTCTTGAGCATGGCTTCCTGGGCTTTGATCCCTAGGCATGCTCCCTTCCCTCATCTAAGGGCCCCTTATCTCACTCAAGGTCTCCTTCCCTCGCCCGAGGGCTCTCCACTGCTATGGGTTCAATGGGTCCCGTGTAGCTGGGTTACCCAAAAATACTAATAATGAAGGGCAAAAGAGTCTACCATAAAAGATATCTTAGTAAAAAAATAGTATTTTGTATAGACCACCTAAGGTTTTTATAGAAATCCTAAATAGGCTCTTGTGGTTTTAGTATTTAGTGATACATCCTACTTTTTTATGTTACCACCTTCCATAAGCCCAAAATCAATTGTCCTAATGAGAATGGCAACCACATAAGCTTTGAGGTTAATTTTTAAAAAAATCACACCTTTGACCTTTCATCTATTAAAAAAGTACCATTATTTACAAAAAAAAAAAAAACCATTATTTTATCGTAAATATCAACCGCTTCTCTCCATAACTCTCTCATGAACATGAAGCCTAATCATGTATTTCAAAACTTTTATTAATCCGCAGTGGGTCGTGTATGATTGGGTCAATTATAGCTAATTATTAGTGTAGGTGTTGATTGTCATTGTAACCGTTTTGAAGTAAATGAAATAGGCCCTTTATTGACAAAACTGAATTTATGTAGGGTTACTATATTTTCCAATAAATGCGCTACAGTAAATATCAATGAAACAAGCTTTAGAGAAAAAAGTCTAGGCTTTTCAAATTATGCATATAGAGATGGAAAAGAAAGGCAAAAGTTTCATTTTGCTCTAATAACTTAGAGTGGTTGAAAGACTACTTATTATGAGGACATGAAGGTACTAAAATGAAAAGGCAGGGACATATTACAAGAGGCCACCCTCAGCTCATGAGCACCAATCCCCACGATAAGCGAGCAGACTTCTTTATGGGGCCCACCTAGGGTGGCCCCACCTGGGAATGGGAATAGGGAGATTGAAAGATTTCCCCATCCTATCTATGTTTGGTGACAGAAGTTCAAATCATCATCCTAACCAGTTGATCAATGGCCTACAAGTATTCACCGTTCAATTAAATACACAGCCGACCTAATGATTCAATCCATTCAAATGGATGCCAAATCTGAGATTGGTGACTACCAGAGGAATCCTTATTTTACAATCCACTTGAAAGAAAAATAAGGTATCCCCCACTAGGTATTTAGGCATTGATACTGAAACAACGCTAACTAAGGGGGAAAAGAATAAACAGCTGGATGAGTGAAATTTACGCGAGTCTTACTATAAACACTAGCCATACATGTAGGTGGGGGTTGGAATGATGAGTAGGCCAGAATATAAAACTGTAAACGTGTCTTCTCATAAATTAAGGTCACGTAACCATATCATAACATGCAGTCAAAGATGACCTTCAAGCGAGGCAAAGACGAAGGCCACCAGCACATGCAGATGCAGTAAAAAAATGACCTACATGCAAGGCAAAGAACGTGGCCACCAGAGCATCTTCATCAAGAATCAATGAATAGCCACTATATCCTCTATCCATGCCGAAATCTCTTGAATATTTGCCCTTCTAGAAATGGGTTCAAGCTTGGGTCAGTAACCTAACCTAACCCACTAGAATTGCACCTAAGCTTTAAATGTCTGGGCTGTCGCAAAGCTTTTGGCAGTTGGGCTTGTGGGCCTGCCTGAAAGCCGTCGTAAGTAGCAAGACTTCCAAAGATACCCATGTGACAACCACTACGAGGACATGAAAGTTGTACAAATCCAACTTGTTATACAAAGTTTAATCGGTGCTAATATTTATTGAAGGCCCGTCCCTTTGATAGCCCTAATCGAAACATGCCCTAACACTCCTTGTATTGACTTTATGTGCCTGTTTGTTTAGCAGAATTCCAACAATTATTGTTTGGAGAATTAATAAAGTTCTCCAAAAGTTATCCATTGGGTGGAATTTCTGAATTCTCCTTTCCACCAAAGCATCTAAAAATGTCAACGAGATTGGAGTTCCAAGAATTCCAAAGATTACTTTTCACAACCGAAGCCTACTATTGAGAGAGCTATAATCTCATCTCTGCCAGCCATTTTGGATCCTCATCTGCATCCTATTTTGGTATTTTTGGGAAAGGTTTTGTACCTTTCACATCCTCTGCATGGTTGATATATGTCTTTTATCTCTGCCAGTTAATTTGGATCCTCCTCTGCATCCTATCTTGGCATATTTGGGAATGGCTTTGTAGTTCTTAATTTACTCCTTTGTACAATTTTTATGTGTTCTGTTCTCTTGTAGCCTTCTTGGCTTTGGGGGCCTTTTGCCTCTCTTCAATACAAATTTACCTTAAAAAAAAAAAAAATTTGACGTCGCTGAAATTAATTAGAATTCCAACAAGAGACACAACATCCAAAATTTCCAAGGGAGAATCATCATATCATTTTCTTTGAATCTCCAACATGAAAATTTTCAATAAAAAATTCCACTAAAGAAACAGTCCTGTCTAAAGAATTGCTCAAATTATTAATATGACCATCACTGTCATGACCGGAACCAAGTGGTAATCCTTTTACCTACACTGCCCAAAAGAAATAGTTCCTAATACTGCCCCTGGCCACTGCATTGTTTACATCTTTTTTTTTTTTTTTTTTTTTTTTGAAGAGTAAGTTAGGTCTACAATTTCAATAAAAGAATATTATACACAAAAATGGAATCCTAAAGCCAGAACTGGCCTTAAAGAATCCAAATGGGGCATACCCCATTAATACAAAATAGAAAGAAAACATAAACCAAAAACTACACCCACAGCCCGGGCAACAGGCCAATCAAGTACGCCATAATAAGCCTATTTCTAAATTGGAGATATGAGAAGGAACCAATCTATTCATACTCAATCTTTTGCTAAACTTAACTGTAGCAGGCTGAAGATCCATAAAGTTGACATGGAGATGCTGGAGTTTAGCTGAAATACGTCTCACTTGAAAACGCATAGACCATGAAGATTTATGAGGAAACCGCAACACTTGTGCCAATGAGGTATCTATTTCAATTAGTATGGAGTATAAATGGGAAGGAATAATGTCTATCAATTGAAGAATATCTTGATAATAATCCACAACTGACTGAAGTGCACCGACAAGTGACTGGTCATCATCTTTCCATAGGATACCAATACTCGAATGAGATGTAGAATAGAGAGAGAATCTGCATCCCTGGTAAGCAAGATGAACTAACGGAGAAGGAATGTAGAACTCCGGCATAAGATCCCAATGGCAAGAAATACTCCCTGGGAGGGAAATACCAAGGTACACCAATCTACTCTGAAGAGTCTGTTTGATGGAATGTACCACAGAAGAGGCTGGAGTAGATTTATCTTTGAAAATGTGGTGATTCCGTTCAGCCCAAATGTACCAAACATAAGCACAAAAAATCAATTGAGCCACCGTTCGGACCCCTGGATGATGTTGAACACATGATCAACTTCTTTTTACTTTACTTTTACCCAAAAAAAAAACGAAAAAACTGTTTTTACTCTACTTGTTTTTTAGGAAGGGATCTCATCATGTGTAAAATCCAACGATTAACCCATCAGTTGGCCCCAATGAAATTGGCTTTTACTATGTAGATTTAAGTCAATACAATGGGTCTGAGGGCATGTAGATTGTTTGCATTTTCCAAAGGTGGGCCCTACTTTGCATGCAATGAGGGTGGTGCACCATGAATTATTATAATGAAGAGACAGGAGTTCTTGTCACTGACTTGGGTGCTCTGAGTGTTTTAGTTTGCATATTTATTAATGAAATGTGTCCTTTCCAATTAGAGCTGATAGGATAAACAATAGGCTGTTTGGTGAAAGTCCGTTAAATATCACAAAAGTGGATTTCTCCCAAGTTTGACAGTTTCCAAATGGATAGATAATGTTAGTTGGCAATAAAAGCGCTCTAAATGTTGGTATTTTAAAGATTAAGAGTTATTAATGATGGTTTTGAAATCATTACAAAAGAAAACTGCTATTAGTGTGTGTTTTCTATACAGAGGGCTCCTTTTTTTTTTACTCCACTGTTAGAATTTCTATGAATCCAAACTAATATCTTCCCACAAGAGGCTATTAGTAGAGATTGCATAAATACTTTTAAGTAATCTCTCTCGGTTGGAGCCAACTCCTCAACACTATTCTAGATATCTCTAACATATTCCTATTATTTCTAACCATACATATGAAACTGCATCTACTAGCAAATTGAATATGATACAAGGTCACTATGATAAATTCTAACGGTGAAGAATAAGAATAACTGAAATAGGATAAAATTATTATCAATGAATTTTTTTTTATTATTATTTTTCTATTGAAGGGTTCCCAATCCTTTGGGCTTGACTAATCCCTCCGGGCAAAGAGGGAAGCCGAGTAAACTCCACTATAGCCTTAGTGTGGTAATGCAGTTTCAAACCTACAACCTGCGAGTGCAACCCGTGGTCCTATGCCAACTGAGCTATCCTTTGGGGTTATTATCAGTACCAATTCAATCAAAGGAGTGTTGATGAAGGGATTGGATTGATAAGAGGTAAGACTCCTAACAAAAACCAAAAAAGAAGCACCGAAAAAAATGGATTCCTCAAAACAAAAGAAATGTTACCTAGGGAATTTTCTATTCTACATGTATCTCTAAATAATCTGATACCAAGAGCCCACTAATTTTCCCAATTCAGGGCAGCCTTTATTGACCATGAATGCAACTATAGCAAGTATACGAAAGAGAGCATGCGAGGCCAAATTGTATTGCCAAATACAGATAACCACGCTGGAATGCACATGATTGATTATCAAACAGCCTACCAACCCTTCTTGACTTCGAATGCAAATGAACATCATCACTTCTAACAGATTTTCACAAAGTTCTTACCAGGAAATTATGGTTTACATGAATGACTCTTTGAGATATTGAACCGGATCACGCTACGTCCAAAGTAAACGGCACACTAGTACTACTTTTATTGCTTAAAGAAAAGTAGAAAACAGCCAACAATCCAAAGGACACAACAAATTCAGAAAACTGGCAACAACTAACAAACCAAAGAACATTACCAACTCAGAAAATTCAGTCCACAAAAGATCAACAAGTGAAAAACCCGACCTAGCAAAACCTTTAGAAAGATCTAAGATTTTCAGCAAAACTGATTGATTGACCATTCTCCATAACCATAATTAAAAAGCTTTCACTATTCTCAGAATGTTCCAACACACAAGCATCATGTTGGTCCACCCAATGGATCGCCTACGTTTCTGCTTTCTTTTATTTTAAAACCCACTCACAGAGGCCGAACAAAAGCTACATTGAAATGAAAATGCGCCCCTAAAAGTTACCATGATCAATGAAAATCTGCATTAACACTTCTCTGGTCCCCCCCAGTCACAACGATGAATCTGCTAGTAGCATGGTTCACTCTACGTCCACCACATGCCCTGGTGGACCCCACAGGCTACGTTAACAGCCATTATTAACCGAGAACGACTTTGTCCCCACTACACAGTCATAGGTGTTGGCTAAAGATGATAAAATCCACTACATCCAACACATATATAATATACAACATGAATCAATGACCTCACATGATAGAGACATGGCCACTTTTTTCTTTTTCATTTTCTACTAACCGACAGCTCATCCAAAAGCATAACCATACCCCTTTCCACCTCAATCATCCAAATGAAAACAGACAAAAGCAAAACAAATCACCGTCACTTCCACTACTCTATTCTTGCATTCAATGTTATTAGAACCCAGCAGGGACAATAATAGAAGATATATATATATGTCCACATCTAACGTCATATTACAAAAGGAATCACATGAATTTCCATCTGTTTCTATTCTTTCCACCTCACCCACAAATCAAATCTAATCTAATCTAAAACCAGCATTCAAAATATACCAACCATTACAAGAGGAGCAAGTATCCAATGCTTTACAATCATCATGACCAGAGCTCATATATATGATAAATATTTCCATGAACCTCACCTTCAGTTGATTTGACCCATTTACATCATGCCACTCAAATTCACTTTAACCTGGGATATATACCATTGAATTTATTACATGTATAGAAGTGAGGAAAAACTGAATGTATTTTACACACCTAAATCCAATGTTATATATTATTAAATCAAAGTGAAATTGGCGATGTTGCCTACGAATACTTGGGCATGTGATGCAAGCAGAAGGGATCAGGCAAAAGCTGGCGGCATGTACTCCGGTCATGATGGTATTGGCCGTAGTATCGTCTCTCCTGAAAGAATACACAACACAAATACAATACTTCAAAGGGTCATTGGCGCGTGCGCTGAAGCCTAGGTCCAATGGTCTTGAGTTCAAATCTCTTCACCAACGCAACTGTAGTTCGCAGGGTCTCATCGAGGACGTATGGTACACCTTCAAAAGTGAGCTCAGTGGTGTTCACAAACTCTCGGCAGGGCTCACGCCGCTCAGCGATGGTGCCGTGGTAGTGGAAATACTTGATTTTCTTCTCGGTCTTGTGGGTCGTCTTCCCCACAAAATTCTGTGACATGTGCACACCAGTACCAAATACGTTACGAGGCTGGATTGCATATTTCCGGTCTCTCCTTATTCCCCTCTTCACGTCTCTGTACACCAGCTTCTCGAACCCCCACTTCCTGTTACCATTAAAAAGAAGTTGAAAAAAATAAAAATGAGAGAGAAGTTTTCTTTATTTGTTTTCTTATTAAACTAAGCTTAGAGGGTAGATTCATGAGATGTATGCATTGGATTCATAAGACTTTAGATTCAGTCTTTGGACAATTGGACCTAAGATAAACAGAAGCTTGGAAGACCATGTTAGTGTGTGCCAAACAAATGTCCCAAAAAGAACATGGTTACGTAAAGCACAAGATAACAAACCGAGAAACATGGAAGACCACATTAGGTGTGCAAAGCCCAAAACAACCGGCTCCTAAGAAAATGGCCAAGTAGCTTGTTAATTAATCAAATAAGCAATCATATTTATCATAAGCAACATATATGTTACAATGTTAGGATTTGCATAAAATCTGTTGTACCCTCTTAGAGGGAGGGCCCTAAATTTGTATTAATGTTTACAACAAAGTATATAATTACATGAATACTCTTTGGAAAGACTTTAAAAAGAACATATATATATATATATATATTTATATATAAAATCTGGATAACTAATTTACAAGTAGTCATCTAGAGAGAGTTAAATTAAAGTAGTAGAGATATCATACTCCACTGGTGTACTGTAATTAGTACTCTCTTCACACTCCCCTTCAAATTGATGCAGATCATTACAAAGGATCAATTTGGACACCAATAAATTATAGTGATCCCATGACATGGCTTTAGTAAAGAAATCAACAATATTTTGTTGATTAACAAATCAAGGTTGCTGGGATGAGACGTGGGATTGTAATGATGTCATCTACATAGTATTCACAAATGAAATGATGATCAACTTTGATATATTTTTCGTCATTCATGAAATTCTAGATTTGCCAAAAGTCTTATAGCACTTTTGTTTTCTCCATAGGGGGAGTAGGTGCTGAGAGCCTAAGACAAATGCATTAAGTTCCTTAACTATACGTCAAAGCCAGATGATTTCAGAGCAAGCAAAGGACATGGATTGATTTTCAGCTTATTTTGATGACTTGGAGACACTATCTTATTTTTTACATTTTCAGGAAATCGGGGGGATTTTCTAGAAAGATACTCCAGAAGATACTCCAGTCCTAGTCTCAGGATATTCCGCCCAATTGGCATCAGTATAGGCAGTAAGCTTTAAAGAAAAGTCCTTCTGTATTCTGATTGCCCTTCAAAGGACATGTTCTTTTTGGCTTTGAGTAGAACGTGTCAATGACGCCTTTGTTCTTCATGAAGGAGTTTTTGAAGACAGACGTCCAAAGTAGGAGAAGGAAACCCTATTCATTAGGTGTGCACCAAACAATTGGATAAAAGAAAGAAAGTGCCGTCTTTGTGTAGTCTCATGAACCTTTTGGATAAAAGAAAGATGTCCTATGATGCACAGATACTACTTGGATATGGCAAGGACACGCCTTAGACACGAGAGTGACACGGATTTTACACATAAAAAGTGGAGTATCAGATATGATACCATACAATATGTTGCCCATTTTTAAGTATCAGTGCATCATAGGAAAGAGCATTTTCCGGAACAGTATAAAATAATAAAGGAGCTATATTCAATCCAAAGAGCCATGAATCCAAAATAATAGTCCTGAATATATTTATTACCATGCGTATATTCCCCAATCTCGCATTAAAAATGAAATCTCCTAGCCTGATTTTCTTAATGATATAATCTCTTTAAATGAGACCAAATGTCGTAGGCCGTTCTGTATGCACAAAGAGTCAAAGATATATAGGGCTTAATGGAACTAAAAATCCAAATGATGACTTCGGCTTTATTTGCTTTACATTTAGTTATCTTTTTGATGTCATCGGGTTTTTTAAATGGATCCCTCTATAAAGCCTCATAATTCTTTTCCTTCCACAAAGTGCGAAGGTAGAGTTCCCAAAGAAAATAATTCGTACCATCAATTTTGACGGGCAAAAACTTACCTTTATCAGTAATTATTCTTGTTGAAGAAGAACATCCTATGATCAAATAATCAGAACAAAGAAAGGAGCAATCCAGAGAATGTCGAAGTGGAATCTTCCACAAAGAATGTGGAAGAAAGAAATAAAGATACATTTCCAGATCAAATAATCAGAACAAAAAAAGAGCATTCCGGAAAAAGCCAAAGTCGAAACTTCTGCTGAGGATGCAGAAGAAAGAAATTAAGATATTCTTCCAAATATGTAAAGAACGATGTATAAAGAATGATCTTGCAATCGAAGAAAACAAATAAAGAACACCTCGTCCTAGAAAAACCAGCAAAAAAGAACACCTCATCATAGAGAAACCCAAAAGCAGAGAGGATTTCTTCATAGTGCTCTGCTCTGATCTTAGAAGATGATTGCGGAAAATGAAGGCAAACAATAATAGAAGATGAATGAGGCGGAGATCAATACAAGATCTTCTATGGAGTTGTTGAGATCAACAAAGGAAGATCCGGAGTTTCCAAAAAAAAAAGTGAAGAAACCCTAATTGAGAAACAAGTAGAAGAAGACAATAACTCCTGAGATAACCCATGAGAAGCCATACATGATATGTAATCTCTTGTGGCAAGATCAGGTCAAGTAATCCTGTGAGCCAAGAGAGGGGAATGCACAGGGGTCAGGGTGGAGTGCTTTGATTAGCACTGTGAGGCTTTGTCTAAGTCCCACATCAGAAATATCCTAACCCTGGGCTTATAAGTCAAATCCCATCTTAATTCAACATGACACGTTTTAAACTTGTGTGGCCCCGGATCCCGTTTCAAAGGTTTAGCGCGCAGAGAGAGAGAGAGAGAGAGAGAGAGAGAGAGAGAGAGAGAGAGAGAGAGTAAACAAGGTTAACATGGGAACAACCACCTTACAAACATAGTTATCTAGAATTTACAAGCTGTTATCTAGAGGAACTCGGATTTGTGGAGATATAATGCTCCATTGGTGTATTGGAGTCGATACTCTCTTCACATATGCATGATACCAAACTTCTGATTTGATAAAATAAGAGATAAACACAAACAAGAACATGTTTGTTTTCAAGCATTTAGATACCGATGGTCGGTGCAAGTGTTCTTTTATTATTATTATCTCCCTTTCTTTATCTTTTGATTATTTGTGTGTGTGTTTTCTCTTTTGTCCTGATCCTGTCTTTTGCTTTGTTTAGCATGCTGGTATAATTCTCTTATACTACTTGCTTTGTTTTAATGTAAGTAGCCATTCAAAAAAAAAAAAAAAATAAAAAGAAAAGAAAAGAAAGAAGAAGAAGAATAATCTTGTGATTCCTCATGCATTGCGATGACATGGCCGTTTTTTAGAATTTAGATACCAATACTCTCTCATTTGTGATTCTGTATTTGATAAAGTGTAGAACAATATTGCAGTAGAGAAGAGCGAGAAGTGTGTTCTAAGTGAGGAAGGAACACGAGAGAAAAAAAACAGAGGATGCATCTCCATTGGAGTCTCAAGGTGCATTGATATGATTTTTTGCTTGTTCAGATGTTAATTTAACATGATTTTCAATAGAAGATTTTCTTTGTATTTCCTTTAAGAAATGTAGAGCTCCATCTTCTCCTTGGTGCATCAGTCCATGGTCACTAATTTCATAGTTCCTCATCATATCCTTTTGAATCCTTCAAGCATCTTGTTCAAAGTAATAATTAAATGATCAACATATACAAAAACAATGAGGATATATCATGCATGTTGCACCCTAGGTTTACTTTTGCCCATCTGAAATCCTCTAATGGACAAAGTGGTAATCAACTGACTGTACAACACTAAGCCGCTTGCTCAAGTGTAAATATATTCTTTCAGCCTATAGATTTTGTCTTCTTTTCGTTTGAGATGGTTTGAGTATGTCCAAAGTAGGATGGCAACAACGCCAGTAAGTAAAAGTTTGGCAATGCAGGTTGATGGCCCATTAAGGCAAATGAGTAAGCCAAAGAGGACATGGATGGAGGTGGTAAAAATAGATTGGAATGGAGAAAGAGAATCCATGTAGCTGACGCCAACATAGTTGGGACAAGGCTTTGATGATGAGGATGATGAGGATGATTTTTTCTTCTTGTCCTCCAATGATGAATCCTTGAGGTTATCCAAAATAGATTTCAACATTTAGAACTCCAAGTAGGCATGATGATTTCACATCGAGCTGATAGGTAAACCATATCTTTTGGGCTGCTAGAGCTATGCAAGTTTTGATAGTTTAATCTTGCAACAAGAGCAGGAGTTTCACCAAAGTTGATCTTGGTTGTTAGCCACGAGCTTTGCCTTGTGCTTTCGAATTGAGCCAACAATGTCCTATGCATACAAAATTACAACTACATTGCCCCATAACAAATTCCAAATCTTGTTTAACACCAACTAACCCACGGAATTTACATTTATCTCATAATGGGAATGATTATAGCATCTTCCAAATATAGGAGTTTTCAAGAGTGTAGTGAACCAGACATATGTCATTACCAAAACACACTATACAACATTTGTTCCTTTCATAGATGCTCAAATCTCGAATTTTATTTCCTTGAATTCTTATCCTGGCGATCACACAGAAATCCACTATCAGCAATTTCATGGCAATTTTGCATTTTTTTTTTCTTTGGCTTGTAGCACTACCTCCTGTCTTCCAGTTTCCAGGATCTATCAATGTCTATGAGATATTCTCATCTTCAGTCAATTGGATGCCATACCTATGATCCATGAACTAGTTCTTTTTTTCTTTTTCTTTTTCTAACTTATGAGATAAGATGAAATGCAACAAACATGTTTATGAATTCTTTGTATATTTAGAATAATTTGGTTGACAAAATTCAAAATGTCAATTTCCTTCAGTCTAACCAAATCTTTGCTATTGAATATATAGTAAAGAGGTGTTTTATATCAAATCTACCCTAAACAGGCACTTTATATTAAATCTACCCTAAATTCTACCCCCATAGGGTGCAAGGCAGTCAAATTAAAACCGGCTGAGTGGGCTTATGCCAAGCTTGGGCCTTAATAGAAAACAATTAAGTGGCGACACCCAGGAAGTTAGGAAAAAGAATGAAAATTGTTTAAAAAGGCGAAAGCTAAGGTTCAGTCAAACTTCATCCAAGCGGTTGTTCATTCCGGTCGAACCATGACATTAGCATGAAATCATATCTATATAATGAATAAATTAAAAGATTACAAGAAGTTTTAAAACTATATTTAAAAGATAAAGAAAAAGAAAAAATATGTAAAAGGTTTTACCAATAATGCTTGAATTTTAAGACATTATATTTTCTAATATGAAACAAATAAAAATTTAAAATTTAGAATTACTTTGTACAAAATTTTTCAATTTACTTATTGGCAAGTTTCTAGAGATCTGCGGCTGATAGTCCATCTGGGGGTGAGGACTATGATCAGAACTTCAACAACAACTAGTGCTTTCTGCTTTGGTGCAAACATTGATTGTATTTCTGAGCAAAAATTATGCAGCCATTTTACTCTATGTGCAGAAATAACTCACCGGACAGCTGCCACTTAGCTAGACTTGACTCGATTGTAGAGATCTACAAGACAATCCATTACTATCTAAATCTGAGAGAATAAATGAACATTTAGGATCTTGTCCACATGAAGTTCTGACATTGAAATCAAGTCAGATAGGGAGTTCGGATATGGTGAGTTGAAAAAAAATGGAAAATCCCAACCCTTCCTGAAGATATAATTATAAAAGCAGGGCACCATAAATGTTCATTATAATTATAAAAGCAAAGCACCAGAGAACAATTTCTCCTGTTTGGCTACTCAGTCAAGAAAACCCTGTGAAAGAGAAATACCCAAACAAAAAACCCACGGCAGGAAAATATCACTTTCCATACTTTAAAACCCTTTCACACATCTGAAAATCCTATCTCTCGTGTGGCTTTTACTAACCCAAACACAGGGGGCGTTTCCATGGAAAATTAGTGGTCCTTGCAGACATGTGTAAATATCATATTGGGTGTGAAGTTTTTAGTTGATATCATTCACAATTTCGAGAATTTTGAAGTTTCCACATCAAATCTTTTACTCTATCCAAACAAAAATTGCAGATTCTAATAAGGAAAAAAGAATCAAGCAAGGTGCTAAAAAGAAGAAATTCAATAAACAGAAAGGCAATCAATCAAAACATAAAACAAGAGAACATACCTTGCAGTCTTCCCTTGATCGCTGCCAACACACAGCTTATTTGACATAGGCATCTGCTCAATAGTGAACTGTGTATGATCGGATAGCGTAGCAACCATCGAATGAATGGTGGTCCTCGGAGGCAGATAGATATACTCATCAATGTCAAAGAAGAACATCCATCTCGCCATGAATCTATACCGATGCAAGCAATCATTCACCACCATGAACTGATTGTGATAGTACCCATCAAATCTCTCCTGCTCTCTAATATCCTGCAGCGTCACAAACCCCCTCTCCATCCAAGGCTTCAGCACCTCCAACACCTCTTTATGAACTCCACCAGCATCATGTATCACAAAATGCGCCTTCTCCCCAAACAGCTTCACATGGTAAGCAATCCACTCCCTCGTTCTCTGCGGACTCAGATTGCCATAAAGAGACGACCCACAGTAGAGATACTCGTATTTAGGCGGAGCAGTGAAGATGGAGGAATTCAGGCTAGCAGGTTCTTCAACTAGAGCAACAATCTCCTCCTTGTACGGGTCTCTCTCGTCGCGCCATCCGGTCGAAGCGTGGAGGATGAGCTTGCCACCGGAGCCGTCGGCGCCGACGGGTTCAGGGAAAGTGCAATTGACGACCACGACGGTGTAGACGCGGCCGTAGCCCCAGTCCGGGAGGATTTTGTAGCCAGGGACGGTGAGGGAGCCGTTGGTGGGGAGCGAATCGGCGGGACGCCACTCGCATTCGTATGTGGGCTTGCTGTAGATGTGGAGTGGCTTGGAGGCAAGTCCGACGATGGCGAAGGTGTTGAGACCGCCTCTGTAAGCTCCCATCTGGACGAAAAGGTAAGCTGCCGATCCGTATGCGTTGAATGCGCGCTTGATGACGCCATCTTCGCTTTGGGTTTCTCCTTCAGGTTTGACGGAGATGGTGGTGGGGGTGGTGGGAGAAGTTGTTGGGGAGGAGAGATTTTGAGGCGGTGGTGAAGAAGAAGGAGGAGAAGCGAGATTTGAGAGGCAGAGACGGAGATCGAAGTTGGAGAGAGAAGGTCGAGACGAGAGGAACTGGATGAGGGTCGCGAGAGAGCAGAGGAAGAGAAGAGCAGCGAGCAGGAGCTTCATCTCCGCGCAGCTCCAGACGATGCCTACCAGCATTCTTTTCTCTTTCTCTCCATCTTTCTCTTTCTCCTTCGGCATTTCAGCAATGGAAAGAGGAGAGCTGCAGAGAGGAGCAAAAACAGATGCTTTCTTTTTTTCTCTCTTGGTTCTTCTGCTCAACTTTCGTCGGTGCTGCAAAATGAGGAAAGGTTAGTAGAGAAGGGAAAAGCAGGAGAAAAAATGAAGTGAAAGGAAATGATGTTGTGAAAACTATTTTCCTGGTGTGAAAAAGAGACTTGTCTGATGTTGACACGTGGCGGAAATTTTGGAAGAGGTGAAGGACGTTTGTCGGCCGAGTCCTGGTTTTGGTTGGATCAGCACCTTCCCCTGGTAAGGCCGGAACCGCTCTTTCGTAGAAAGCCACATGGGGGATTTCTATTTTCCTTTCCACCGTTTGACGCACAAGCTTCTTTGAAAATCTTTTCTATAATACAGATGCGTAAAATAGCTTTGATGGAATCCTTGGACAATGATTGTGTTAACTTGGGAAATAAAGTGGCTTTGGTTAATTGAGATAAACCATGGGAATGAAAGTAATGTTCAATAAGATGAAATTCACTTGCTGCCGTAACTTGCACATATGTAAATGGTTGTGGCTGGGGCCGAGTCCATGCTATAATATGTCACTGTTAACAAGGTTGAATAGAGTTGGAAATGAGTTCTCGATTTTCCGATTAATTCCGGAGGTTTCTACCCATTAAAAATTAGATTTGGATCCTTATTTAAACCTTGATAAGTAAATGGGTCGGAGTCCGAGTCCTTATTTTTGGACCCCTGACCTAAATGGGTCGAAGTCTGATTCCACCTTGGTTCCAACTTGTGAACCTTGGACCCGATATATTATATCAAATTTCTAGAATCTATCCTAGAAATTAGATTATTTTTCATATTATTATCAACCTAGCTAGATTTGGACTCGGATCCAAAACCGTGCCATATACGGTTCCGGCTCCATCTTCTTATTAATGGTTTCGGTTCCATAATTAAAAAAACAGAAAAAAAAAAAAAAAAAACAACAAAAGATTTTGGTTTCAATCCGAAACCTGTTTACATCCCTAGGATCAATCCCTTGGAAATCTACTCTTACCATGTGTGCAGGATATCCTACCCACTTGTGTGAGCTCTCTTGTATCCCTACCTACGAGGGGTCCATGAAAAAAATTAAAATAAAATCACATATCCTCCGGGATCTATCCTAATGTGTTTAATTGGAGGGTACAAAACACCAACTCCTATTGAATTGGGATTTTTTAATACAAGCTCTTTTGGATGACATTCTTCTTGACTGGTCAGTACCCCTGATAAAGCTCCTGGCATGTGTTACTTTTTGGCGTGTAACAGCTGGTTCCGGACTTGCAGGGCATCAAAGTCTAAGGAGCCAGCTTCAGCTTTGACAACCCACCTGGGCACGAACTCTACAGTGAGTCTAACATAATATTTCTATTATAGTATTATTACAAATCTAATATATTATTAGTATGTTTCATGTATATTAAATCTGTACAAACTAGAGGTTCCCCCAGACGACATCGCCCCCACTTGTTTTCTGGGCGAGATAAGCCCGCCTAGGGGCCTCAAGCCTGAAACAAGTTCCATTGGAACATCAAATTTCTTTTATATAGAGATTCCATTAAACATCAAATTCAACCAATCTATCATAATCATTGGGATTAGCCCTCCAATAATCAACAATCCCAAAAATGTTGGGACTTCAAAATCGGATGGTGAGATCAATCCATACTATTGTCACATTAGGTTTCAAGGCAAAACATGGAATAGTGACTAAGAGAGTCAACATCAAAACAAAAAAGAAGAAAAAGGAGTTAATATCATAGGGTGTCAACCGTTGGGTGATTTCACCATAGGGAACAAATCTCCCGTGATTTCACCATGGGAACAACTCTCTCTCTCTCTCTCTCTCTCTCTTTCTCCATCTATTACATGCTTTTTGGGTACCAAATGCCTAGAACAATGTGGGGCCTACGTGATAATCCAGGCCGTTCATCTTGCATCTCATTCCTTCTAGGGACATTTTAATGTCATTGCCAAGGATGATATAAAAGATGAACGGTCTAGATTATCATCATCTGAGCCTCACGGTAGAATTTTAACCCTATGCTATAAGAAAAGAATGTAACCGGTGCAACCGAAATCCAGATTGCAAGTAGCAGCTGATCCTTTGAACAACAAAAGGATATGGTACATAATAAGTATGGGTGTAATTTCAATTTGAAAGCGATAAAGTACAACTGAAGTTTGGTTGAAATGTTAAAAAATTAGATACACACGTTTCCGGTGACACCGAATACGTGTATAAATGTGTGTTTGTATCATAAGTTTCTTGAATATTTAGTGCTTTAGCCTTTAGGTTTTTAATATAACCTTTTCATATTTACAAATTTAGGCTCCAATGCCGCCCTTGCTATAGAGCAGGGGACTAGAGGCATATCTATCATATGTAATCTGCAAGCTCAGTTTCATCTCTCTTCATGTGGGTGTGCATGTATATATACGAGGAGGAATGCTAGAAAACTCCTAGAAAGTTTTTTTTTTATATATAAATAACCCTTTTTAGTGGGGTCCACTATGATGTATGACAACCATGGAACACTGATTTGATGGAACTCTAGATGAGATCCACCTATGTGGAAATTTTCAACTGCATTGGATCATCATAATTCTCTTGATCTATGCAACCAAAGTTTAATAGTTTTAAAGTGTCATTTTCTTGTGACTCCAATGTGACGATGAGTACGAGTCGGATGAGTGTCAAGTCCGGGGCGGAGAGATTAAAAGAACTAGGTGGGCCCTATCTTGATACAAAATTTGGAGCCCACCTTATCATCCTAACCCCTTGAACACCCACTAGTTTTAATGGCTTATATATATATATATATATATATATATATATATATGAAAGAATATTCATGTGTATCCCTCCCTCACCATAGGGTGATGGACAACATAGTCATATGCTAAAAAAGAATGTTCATGTGCAAAGAGGGAAAGTGCCCCTCACCCTATGGTGAGAGATGGATGCACATGAATATCCCCCATATATATATATATATATATAATTGCAGTACATCAACAGACCAGTCCATTTGTTTATATCAACAGTCCAGTCCAGTCCTTTTTTTTTTTTGGGGGGGGGGGGGGGGGGGGCGCGAGTGGTTTGCAAACAATGGGATTCAGAGGCTATATAGACCAATCTAAAAGCTTAAGTTGATACGAGGAAGGCTATATAGACCAATCTAAAACCTTAAGTTGATACGAGGAAGGCCCAAATAGGAATATGAAGCCCTCTCAAACCCTTTAGCGGGCGATACAAGTTGAGATTAGTGGACTAAATCTTGAAAGAATTATTTTGACACAAATCTCTTAGGTGGTTGCATTAAGAATAGCCAATTAATAACTATTTATAAAATTACAACATAACAGATTGATTCAAACTGGGAAACACAATCAACAATACGTATCCCATCACAGGTAAACACGATCAGCAATTCTTATGCCAGTCCATCCTAAAGTAAATCCATTAATTGCAGATAAATCCAAATGACCCAAGTAACAAATAAACCCAACTATTTTTCAATATTCTCAACACCCACTAGGTGGTGGTGTGTCCAGTAAAATTCATAAAAACCATGTGCACCGTCAATTCAAGGAACATCTAATTTGGAGGTTTATTTAGATGAAGATACATGGCCCCTCTAATTGGTGGTGAAAGCCTGATGTCTTGGTTTGGTAGAAGAATATATAATGTAGCTGAGTGTCGTCATGGGGCTTGGATGGCTAGTGATATTCTGGCCATTACAATATCCACCATTGCATCAGAGTTTGAATTCAATATTGGTGGTAGGACAATTGGTGGAATCAGGAGTGGATCAATCCTAGAGATAGTAGAGAATATGATATGCCATCAAGATTGGTTGAGAAATTCAAGAAAGGTAATTTATATTTATCCTTTTGTATGATTTCTTTTTTTATAAAATTCCATTGGTTTTCAGTTCCTTTTACACGTTGACAGACACCACAAATTACCTCTAATGAAGTTGAGTCATTCTCTTTGGGATGAATGGCGAGTTGTCTTTGAGTCTGGATCTCCTATTTCCCTGAAACAGGAGATACAGTTTCGTCCTATTAAATCATGCCAACTGTTTCGCACCGGACTCGTTGTTCATTACGTATTATATTTACTTCTTATGATAATTTTATCAACTCTTCTTTTAAATATATGGTTTGTATGAGAAATTTATCGTCTCATTCTTTTGGATTTTTAGGTGAAGTATGCCATAAACAATGTAGCTGTCAAGAATGGACTCCACTTAGTGCGATGGTTTGATATGGTGCTTGATTTATAATGTGATGATTTGGATGTGAAGAATTCTTCAGAAGTTTATTGTCCAATGATTTACCGTGCGTTGGAGTTTTAATGTGGTTTTGAATTTTTTTTATTTGTAGTGATTGGAATTTGGATGTGATATTTAAACTTTTGATTTATGAAAGTTAAGAGTTTAGATGTGATTTTTTAACTTTTGATTAGAAGTGCAGGCTATTGATAGAGAGTATCTATAATGTTTTATTATCTTGATTGCTCTTATAGATGTTTGTATAGGTGATAAAATCGAACCATTGTTTTTTAAGAAAAGATAGCTATGATTAATTTTTCTTTTTGATAAAAATAACTAGAACCACTAACAGATCCTCCTGTTAATCTCTTTCTTTCCTCTCTATTTTGCAGCCTTGTACAATCGTGGGTTTTCAATGTAGATTGAGATGGTGCTAGGGAAGACTTAAAAAATAGATTCTCAAATTATTTTGCTACTGAGAAACAAGGGGATAATGGAGCAACTCCTTTTAAAATTGTTGGCTTGGCTGTCCCGGTCCAAGGGCTCGTTTTTTTAATTTCTTTATAAATTGAAAGGGTTTCCAACTTGAAATAACGTTGAAAAATCATAAAATAAATGCACAAACACTGATGCTATTTCCCAACTTGAAATAGAATTTACAACTTTGATGATAAGCCTAACTTAAAATAATAGTTACAAGTTTGATGATAATTCCAACATAAACAAAAGTTCCAAAAAAAAAAAAAAACTCACAAGTATGATAATTTCCTTGAAATAAAGCTTCCGACAAATTTGATGGTAATTTCCAACTTTAAATAAATTTTACAAATTACAACTATAATGAATTTTTAATACTATGATATTTCTAATGCTGAAAAGTTATCTTCTTCTCTTCTTCTAGCATCTAGTTTTGATTCCTCTTCTCTACCAAAAATCCGTCTCAAAAGGCATATACATATCTCTACGGCTTATTTTGATAACATTGTTCTCATGTTGTCGATAAGTCGTGCATCTACACTAAAAGCTTGCTCTGATGCAACTATAGACATTAGAACTGTTATTAAATTATTAGTTATTATGGAAAGCAAATGAAATATCCTCTTATTTACTTTCCACCAAACCAAAAGATTGAAACTGGTGTAATCATCTACAACATCAATCGGGCCAATCTATAAATACACCATTAATTCATTCATAATTTGATTGGATCCAGAAAAATTGTTGCCTCAAGAGCTCCTAATAAGATTCTATGAGGCTTTCCTTTTCCCTACCAGTGGTTGGGGAGAGAGAGGTATCTATTTTCAGTCTTTTTATCCAGCTGGGTATAATACTCCATAAAAAGTTCTTATAAATAAGATTTGATAATAGAAATATTATTTACATTAGTGCTATTCATATATTTATTTATTTTTTCAAATAAAGTTACTACACGTATTTAATTTTAACCTAGGATCTAATATGAAAGCTAAACAAAATGTTAAAGGAGCATTTCCCCATTATTGTGAAAAATGCATTTTCATTGTTGTACACATATCCTTGAAAGACTATATTTCTATATTTCACAAATGTAAAATTAATTTCATAAAAGTGATTTAAGTCTTAAGTTGAGGTGAGATAATATACCCTAACAAATGAGGCTGCACAAAAAACTTCTAAAAGATCTCTTATTATTTCAAAAACTTTCCAGTTTTCTTTACTTATGATATTTCTGCATGTATTAAATATAGAGGATTTTACCCAAAAAATCCCCTGAAACTTGTCAATTGCCAAAAGCACCATCAACATCTTAAAAAGACCACAGTAGTCTCAAAGGCCCTGTTTGGTATTTTTTTTTGCTTTTAGCGCTGAGCGGGGATATCCCCGTTCATTCTAAGTAAATGAGCGGGGATATCCCTGTTCGTCGTTCATTACAACTTAAAGACTGTCGAACACCCTTTTTTCCTTTGCCTTTTTTGGTATCCGGACGAATCTCTCTGCCCACCCTTTATGGGAGAATCCTATTCTTGAATCTTGATCAAAAGGATTAGAAGGCAACATTTCCCACCTTTTCACCAATTTTTTTAGTTGCAGATACTCTCCTCTTGCACATCTTCTAACTAAAACAACCACTATAATGAATGCCTATTCATGTCAACAAGTATCTATTTGATCATAAGTTGGAAGACATCCAACTTCCCGCTAAATGAACTCGATTTTTATACAATAAAATAAACCCCTTCATCTTCATTTCTATACTGGAATCTGAATCATACAATTTACAAAGAAAAGCGGAGACTTCATGAATGCCAACTAGATCACACTGCATTGTTTATGATTTCAAAGTAAGTTAATGTGGAAGAAGGGTTGCAGAGAGATTCGTCCGGATACCAAAAAAGACAAAGGGAAAAAGGGTGTTTGACAGTCTTTAAGTTGCAATGAACGACGAATATGGATATCCCCGCTCAGCGCTAAAAGCAAAAAAAAAATACCAAACATGTCCTTTGAGACTACTATGGTCTTTTTAAGATGTTGATGGTGCTTTTGGCAATTGACAAGTCTTAGGGGATTTTTTGGGTAAAATCCTCTTAAATATAACACACAATATTGATTAATTAAAAATTTTATAATTACAAGTTTCTCTTAACATTTGATAAATAAAATTTCACCTATGCATTGCATCTGGTTGTATTTTTTTTGAATTTTTTATAAAGACGTCTATATATTCCCTTCTAATTTTGTTTCCTTGAAGAAAACGAATAAAATGTAACCTATAATGTATTTAATAACTTCTATTATAGGCTTAACAAATTCTAATTATTCTTGTACTATAGGATTTAAGATGTGACATGCACATCTATTATGAAAAATAAGCCCATTTAAATTAAATTGGAGCGAAGTTTTTAGTATTTCAACAGTGCTATTGTTGGAGCTTGTATTATCTAACGTTATAAAAATTATTTTACTTTAAATATTATATTTTCTAATTTTTTTGGGATGGTGGACCCCATCCTAGAACCAGTATGTGGGTACTCAAGCAAAGAGAATGAAATAATTCTTTTTTGCATAATCTCATTATTATCAATATAATGTGTATTTATTAAAATATACATAATATTTTATTTGGAGTTCCATAAATCCAAAGCTAACCCTATTTTTTCGAGTATGTTTTGATGACTCGTCTTTAGATTTATGTTATAGCTCCGCCCATCTCAGTATGAAATTGTCTGCTTTAACCTACGTGCGCGCGTGAGGATGTCTTAGGAGGCCACCCATTGCCCGAGCACGCTTAACTCCAGTGTTCTTACAGTTTTTGGGGCTGCATGGTTTTAAAAGGCTTCATATTGAGTTAAGACATAAGCCCAGGGTAAGGACTTGGATACTTCCAATGTGGGCTAACAAAGGCTCACCATTTTAAGCCCGTAGTTGACATATGCTACGCCCCGTGGTTAAGGATGCTGCCCGGACCAAGTTCTCACAATTTACTCCTTTTTTTTAAAAAAGAATTTAGTACATCATTTCTAGAGTATTTTAAAAAAAATCCAAATAAAGGGGTGAAGGTTTCTGATAAATTTTTAAAAATGCATAATTTCATCATCATTTTAGAGTAATTAAGGACTTAATCATCAAATCATGCACCATTTTAGCAAAAAAATCATGATTTTATGTTGTGGGCATCAAAGTTTGAATTTGAGTCAAAATTCATTGAAAAATTGTAATTTCACATAAAATCATGAATTTCTCCATTTTCGGCATTGGATGTCAAAAATTTCTCATAACTTTTTATTCGCACATAAAATGATGAACTTTCTTTGCACCATTGATTTCATTAAAGAAATTAGATATAATGGTAATATTTTATGCATCTATTTAGTGTGAATTGGGCCCACATCTTGCATCATTCCTTTCCTATATGAATAGATTATTCTTTGACCTTTGATTTTATTTTTATATGGAATTTCAAAAATTGGGGCCTGCAGAAGAGAATTGAGGAAGCAAATACACCATAGGACCCATCTACTTTTGGGATGAATTCCAAGGTAAGGGCGGCCATGGTAGGGTCCGCTCTCATATGTAAAAATTCAAATTTAATCTCTTGAAGATAATTTTCAAATTTGTGGGCCCATGCAAGGTGGTTTCAAGGTATGAAGAGTCGAAGATTTTAGTATCAAAGGTTTCCAAAATATCACCATAACTTGGATCCTAATCAAACAAGTGTTTCAAGATTTGAAAATTTTGAAATCAAGAGAAGAATCCAAGATGGTATTGGAGGTCCAACGCATAGCCCTCCCAAGCCTCTCCATTCCAAGTCAGACGTCCTAGAAAAGAGGTGGACCCATAAATGTTTCAAGCTTGCAACACAGTTTTGGCTTTTCTTTTTGAGCTTTTAATTTGTATATACCCCTAAGGTTTATAGGATTTGTAAATAGGCCCCTGATCGATTTTAGTATTTGCAAATAGGCCCCTTCATTTTCATTTAATATGTTCGATGTCCCCAAAATCAATAGTCTTCCAACCATTATAGGTTTTTAGAGCAAAATGACACTTTTGTCCTTCTCTCTTAACCTTATATGCATAATTTCAAAAGCTTGGATCCAAATTTTTTTTTATTTTTATAAAGCATGTAACATTAACAATTGCACTTAGTGGGAGAGAATAACCCTACTTAAATTTATTTTTTATTATCAATAAATGGATCATTTCATTAAATCCAAATTGATTATGACGACAATCAACACCTGTACTTATAACCAGTTATGATTTATCTAATCCATACATGACCCACCATTCAATTGAGGAAAGTTTCAAAATGCATGATCATGCTTCATGTGTAAGGGGTGTAGAAGAAATATTGGGAGAATGGATAAAATGTAAAAGAATTATTAATTTTTAGAATTTGAAAGGGGGTGATGTTTGGCTCTATGTAAAAGAAATATTGGGGAAAGGGGAAAATGTAAAAAAAAAAAACATACTAGTTTATATATATATATATATATATATATATTTGGTGTGTGTGTGTGTGTGTTGTTGTGTGTGTGGGGGGGTTGATTTTAAACTTTTTGAGAATGGTTGTGGACTTCAATCCTAAGGTCCCTATACTTGGGTCCACCCCTGGTCACGTGCTTGAGAGAGTTATTAAGAGAAACTATTGAGAATTGAGATAAAATAATTATAACCATTGAGACTTGAGACAAAATAATGGTATCTTTGTAGATATTAATATACTCATTTTTGTTTAATGAATGTAAGGACAAAGTTATGATTTATATAAAAGTCCAACACAAATCTTATGATAGCTGCCCATTCTTCCTAGGAATAATGATTTTGGGGACATGAAAGGTATTAAAAAGAAAAGTATAAGGCCCCGTCCCGAGTTAATCAAGATTAACTCTAATTGATTAGAAATTAGTGCTAAGTAATTATGCTTAACTAAGCTAATGATGGTTTATAACCAAGTAGAATTGAATTAGCCTAAAACGGATGAATTAGGCTTAATGAAGGGATAATGAAGGAGATTGAAGGAATTAAATGAGGTTTAGACTTAAACAAAGAAATCAAGGACTTTTTCGTAAATACGAATCTTCGCGTATTTTGACGAATATGGAAACTCTGGATACCAACACGTGTATTTCAATGAGTACGTTAACTTTCATAAAAGACTTGACGTCGTTCGATGAGAAACGAATCAAATGACTGTTCATTTGACTCGAATTGTAAATGAGGAGAGTTAGTGGGCTTAAATGCAAGTTGGGAGCTTATATAAGTTAAAATGAGCTTCAATGAGCTCATTCACTCAACCCAAACCCTCGGCTTTTTCTTCTTCTTCTTCTATTTCATCTCCTTCAAGCATCAAGGTTGAAGTGTTGGAGTGATTCAAGTGAAGAGACTTCATCCACTTCATCTTCTCCATCTTCTTCTTGAATTTTCTTGGAAGAAAAGCTTCAAGTTGATAAGTTTCCATCTCAAATCCAAGCTATGCAACGGTTTTTTGTAGATTTGATCTTCATTAGAGGCAAGTATATGCATTTCTATTGATTTATGATGTTATTGTAGTGATTTGAGTTCAAGGAGCTCAAATTCTAGATTTTGCTTCAGAATTTCTAAGTTTTAGAATCCAGTTCTGGGAGCAGTTCGGCTAGCCGAGATGCTAACCGCCAGCTGACTGACCTGTATGGGTCGAAATCCACAGGAAATGTCAGCTTCTGGAAAGTTGAACGTGAGCCGACCGCCATATTTCGGTTAGCCGAAATTGGAAATTTAGCTAACCGAATGGTGACCGCAGGCTGACCAAATTTAAGTCAGAAATTCACATCAGAAGACCAGCTTCCGGAAAACTAACCGTAAGGTAGCTGAAACATGTTCGGCTAGCCGAATTTGAGAATTCAGTTAATCGAGGGGTAACTGACAAGGTGACCGAACTAAGCGAAGTGCATCAGAAATTGTAGGGTTTTGGAAAGCTGACCGAATGTGATTCGGCTAGCCGCCATCCAGAATTCGGCTGACCGCCAAGGTAACCGAACTGAAGAAATTTGCAAATTGATTTCTGATTTTTCTGAGTTGAAAGCCTGATCACTAAGACTAGTGTTAGTGATATCTAAACCTACATAAGTGGTAATTATGGTTATCATAATGTACACATTTAATTCAAGTAATGTCATTTGCAGTAACATTTACATTGAAAACGATTGTCTCACTCAATTGTTTGGTTTAGATAATTGTCTAGAAATGGATTAGAAATCTGAGCAGAATGATTGAATTAGTTTGATTATGAGTCTGGCACTACATAGTGGTTTTTAAAGCTCGGATAGAGCTACACTGAACTGAATAATGTAATACTGAATAATGTAACACTGAATAATGAGCAGTACTGAATGTCACACTTAATTAATGAACAATCCTACTGCAATAGATGGATTGGGGGTGTTCCGGAGCTCCGTGGTGATACCAGTGATCTTTGATCCAGACACTGGCAGATCCCACATTATGTTGACTGAAAAGTCACTGATTTGATAAGCTACCTAATAATATTGGACTGAAAGGTCATAGACTGAAATGCCACTGATTTGATAAGCCACCTAATAATATTGGACCGAAAGGTCATAAACTGAAAAGTCACCTAATTAATAAGCCACACATTGGACTGAAGAGTCCCACTGATAAGCCATTAATAAATGTTTAATGTAATCAATAAATGATATGAAATCGAATGAAAATGAATTGAATAAGAACCGATTGCTTCCTTTGGGAAGAACTAAATTGAAATCAATACTATTGTAGTTGCCCATATAGTAATTATCACTGCTTGTGCTATTGTACAGGACACTGTTATAGAATTGTTAGATTAATGAATTGATAGAAATAACATATACTATTGTAGATTTGTATGTGCATTGTTGAACCGTCGTGTTCATGGTATTACTAATGATATTACAGGCCCAGTTATCCTTACCGATCAGGCAGAGGCCATGTCACCAGCTGAGGATGTCCATCCGATACCCCCAGGAGGTCTAATCGAATGGACTTAAATCGGAGTGCCAAATAATAGAATATTTTGGAAATATTTTGATGAACCTCTTGTATATCCATTTTGGATAGTAAGTGTATGTCACCTGCATTGTATTTGAATATGCAATATTTGACTTGGTTATATAATGGATTGTACATAATGGCTCTAATTTTATGTTAAGGACTTATTCGGTTTTTAATAGTTCGTCAATGTACGTATATGTATATATTTCGCAAAATGTATATTAACAGGTATATATGATAGATCCCTTGTGAGTCTCGTCTTAACTTCGGTTAATTTGGGGTTTACGGGAGTAAGTATGATGAACTTGCGATCCGGGTTTAGTCTGGAGCATTAAGATCTCAGGCTCGGGTCGTGACAAAAAGGTAGGGGTCTATTTACAAATACTAAAACCTTAGGGGCCTATTTACAAATACAACAAACTTTAGGGGTATATACAAAAAGCTCTTTCTTTTTCTTCAAAGTCGCCCAGGCAAGCTCATCTTCAAACCATGAAGAGTTCTAAAATTAACAGGACTCTTTCTAGAAAACAAATCTAGAAGGATATCTCTAGGATTCAAGCATCAAGGCATTCCAAGATTTCCTACAATCTGAAATCAAAACAAGAAAGTGTTACACGTCCAAGTCTCTCCACTCCAAGTTGGATGTCCATTTCAAGCCATGATTGTAGATAAAATTTAAGATTCAAATTTTGAATCTTGAATCAAGAAAGAAAGAAAAGAAAACAAAGAGAAAAAAAAGGGGCTCAACATTTCACTTTATGGCCTTAGATCAACAATCTTTTTTCATAATGTGATAGGTCCCTTTTCCAAATTTGAAGACTTAAAATGTCTAATTTACTCTTTCTTTAAAGCATATCCCATGATTAGTGGGATATACCATTAATAATGGTCAACTACCATTTAATTGGCCACGATTAATGAAATCCCAATAATGAGATTTTCAAATAAATTCTAGAAAAACACAAGTAAATTTCAAAAAATGCAATAATTTCAAAAAACACAATAAATTCCAAAATAACATAGAGAAATTTAAAAAGACGTAAATAATTTTCAAAAGATCCAAATAAATTTCACAAGACGCAAGTAAATTTCAAAAGATCCATATAAAATGCAAAAGATGTAAATAAAAAAAATAAATTTCACAAAAAGTAAATACCTTTTCCAAAACTAAGATAAACCAACTTTCCAAATTTTAGAAAAAGTTGACAATAAATCAAGTATTTTTTCCAAAACCCAGTTAAATTTATTTCAAAAAACGCAAATAAATTTCAAAAGACACAAATAAATTAAAAAAATGCAAATAAATTTGCAAAAAAACTCAGACAAATTTTTCAAAAACTCAGTTAAATTTATCAAAAACTCAGATAAATTTGCCAAAAACTCAGATAAATCTTCCAAAACCTTAGATAAATTTGCCAAAAACTCAGATAAATTTTCCAAAAACTAAGTCAATAGTTGTATGCTTCCCTGCGTTCTAATATGTGCATAACTTCAAAATGGAAAGATTAGCGGTGAATTACAGCATGGCGTTTGGCCATGGGCAGTGCAGGTACCGGTGATCCTCCAATCTTTTTCTCTGGCAACGGTAATCTTATTCACATACAGAGCCCACCCATTTCTTGCTGCAGCGGTGGTCTCCGGTTCACACCAAGCAAGAAAAAACGAAACCCGATCCCGTGTCCGAATTTTTTCCTAGGCAATAACGGAAACCAGAGATCTTGTTTATGTTCCCTTGATCAGTGCGGCCCACCTATGCAAATCCAGAAGACAGAGGCTGCCTCTGCTCCTGCTTCATTTCGTAAACAAGTAGCACTCCTTGAATGACTTTCAACACATTGAACCTGCTGGAATGACTTTCAACATAGATAAAGAACGAGAGAGAGAGAGAGAGAGACCAAGTAGCACTCCTTTAATGGCACAAAAGACAAAGACAATTTGTCTTTTGTACCCACAGAAGTCAAAACAAAAAATGATCTCCTTCTGCAACTACAGATGACACAACGACATGTGAGGATCGACGATCTTCTGCTTCCAAAGGGTGTTCTCCGGGACAGAGAATGAGAGATAATGTTGCCCTGTGAACGAGGGAGAATGAGAAATTTAAAATTTTAAAATTCAAAATTTTATACTTAAATAGTTGAGAGGGTAAATTAGTGATGTAAATATGTGATGTGGCATAAATTCAAAAAAATCCCATAACAAATGTGATTTTTAGATTTGAAATTTATTTGGAAAATGAAGTGGGCTCAAGAGAGAAAGTTGCATGAGATATAAAGAATCCTATTTTCACTAAAATTGTGGGCCAATTCCTAAAAACTCTCTTAAAACCCTCCTAATCCTAATTCAACTTGGATCTCACACTACTAATCCTTACCCAACCAAAACCTTGCAGCCCAAGCTATAAAAAAATATATAAAAAGACCCCAAAAGGGGCTGGATGTCCCCCCATTCCTCTTGGACGACCAGAAACAACTTCCCCCTCCTTTCATTAATTTTCTCCACTTCATCTTCCTTCCATCAAAACTTCATCCAAGGCCTTCCATAAGGCACACCATTACTTGGATTTTTATGCCACCGTCGCTCCACCATTGGACCAGTCTTTCATTATCTTCCCTTGCTTGGATTTAGACAGCGAAACTAGAGCCGGTTGGATCGCGATACGAGACCGCGATTCCTTCTCATCCGTTTAGTGCTTCATATGTCTAGGGTAAGGATGGATGTAATTTATTTTGGTTCAAATAATATTGCAATCTTTATTTGCTTATAATGACTCTTTCATTAATAAATCAAGTTTATGGGACATCGAATTTTTGTGCGTAGTAACAGTTTGCACTTAGTACGGTGGTCTTGATTATTCTTGATGGCGTCTAGCAAAGTAACTGTTGCAAGATTTTAGAACTAAAATCCATTTTTCATATTCTCTGATTTTCATTTATCTTATTTTAGTTCTTTTTATGCATCTTATCAATTTTTGCAATTGGTTGGACTGATAAATTTTATGGTGGATGCAGTAGTTAGATTATGTTTCCAGATTAGGATTTTTATTCTTCTTTGGTTGTAATTAAAATTCTTAGACTTATAATTAATTTTTTATTAAAGTAGGATATTTGATTTGTATAGTTTTTGATAGACTAGAACTAGTTTTCAATAGGACAAGTTTCGTGCGATAAATTACTCTCCATGGATCGACCTGATTTCAACAGTTATTATTGCAATCGCAGCCTTGTGCTTGGGGCTACGATCAGCTTCATTCACAAATTCTTCTAATGCTTCATTCTCGGCAATTAGAAATGGTAATTGATTAATTAAAAAAATTGTAAATTGGTATCTACCATTAGAAGGATCATAATTAAAAACTCTTAAAACTGCCAGATGAAGATCACCTTGAGAAAGTAGAGTGTGCGTGCCACTAGCCTCTGCTACGTGATCAATATTCTCATCAGTATGTTTGGCGACACATTTGTGTCTATTAAGGTGACCAGTGCCACCCGATCACTTACAACTGTAAAATTCTTTATAATAAATGCATTGTGCCATTTCCACTATGTTTCCAACGAGATCTTTAATCTGATCAACTTTATTTAAATATTCTCAAACTCGTGAAGTTAATTTTCTTTTCTTTATCAGTTGAGGCTTGACCTTGGGCAAGAGATTTAGGATTGCTTTGTACCTCTATATCTTGATGTAAACCCAAATTTGCAACAATTGAATCATTTAGAACAAAATCATAGTTGTGCTTTTGTGCTGGTCCAACCATTTTTCAAAAACAAAGTTGATAAAAAAATTAAATATAAATGTTTAATATATTTGTTGTAATACTTTATATGAGAAAGTGGGGAAGATGAAACTTATTATATAATATTACTATGCATATACTAAATGAAATCTGAAACATAAATAAATAAATACTTTGAAGAAAGAGAGTTATAGAGAAGTTCCTAGAGAGAGAGCTCCTTAATTAGATCTTGGTCCTCAATATACTAATTGAACTTCTTAGCCTTTGAGATGATGCAGTTTTTTGTGCCTGAGAGAGAGAGAGAGAGAGAGAGAGAGAGAGTGGGTATTTACGGTTTTCTGTTTGAATGTATGGTGAATTGAAGTATGGTGGGTGAAACATCAAATTAAGAGAGAATAAAATATAAGGTGTTATGATGATGTTTTGTTTTTAGTTGTTTGGTATTTAATCTTTTTGAGTTTTTGTATAGAAAAGTGGTGGGCTTTTTTTTTTTTTTGTTTTTTAGTGGAGAAAGGATGTTGCTTTTTTTTTTTTTTTTACTTTTTTTGAAAAATTCACAGGGAATATTAAAATTGTGTACTTTTGATATGACCTCTTGTAATTTCTTGTCTGGATTCACTTTACTTTAACTTAACTAGTTAATTGCAAAACATGTAATTGTTGAAATAACCCAAAATATCAGTTTTATGTGACCGTGTTTTGGGTTTGGGGAGGGTGATTTGTTTCAGCCATGCCTTGTGCTCATGCTGGACTGGTCAATATTCTGGGCCAAGCCACAACACATTGACCAGCGTGCCAGGCGAGGCTTGACCCAATTGACACCTCTACCAAAGTGCCAACACCATCCAACCATGAGTATATTGGACAAATGTGATCATGTTATGTTCTGTGTGTCCTATGTAGTTTTGGCAGTAGCGAAACCTTAGTTTGTGATCTCATGCATGATCATGGTTTAAAATCTCGGCTGATATCGGTTCATATCGGCCTATATGAACCGGTATCGGCCCATACCGCGATGATATTTTGCCGCGATACCGAGTTAGAAAAATTATCCCCAAAATATCAGCCAATCTCGGCCGATATGGTCAAAATATTGGTTTGATTGATATCTCGGCCGATATTTTGAAAATATCGGCCGAGATGGAGTAATTGTAAAAAACCGTATTTTTTTTATAACTTTTTCTCTATTCCCCTATTTTCTTCTCCTCTCCCCTCATCTCCTTAGAGCAACCATGTCTCCATAGCTCATTCTCGTACATATTTTCAAATTCCAACCCTATTTCTTGAAGAAACCATTTTATTTAGTAAGAGAAAATCAACTTAACTCCCTTATTTTTACAATTATGTATTTTTTATTTTTTATTTTTAGATAAAGCATAGAAATGAATGAAAAGATCATTGGCATGTCATTTTTGGGTTTGTGTTGGGTTCTTCACTTAGATCTACACACTTTCATGCTAGATCTACTTATAAACATGATTTTGGGTGTAGAAAAATATATTTTTTTATCTTAAATCTTCTACTTTTTAAAAGAAAATTGTTGGAGTATTTATGATACTAAATAGTAAATACTAATAGCTTATTAATAGTTATAGATAATTGCTATGTTATCTTTATTTTCTTATATTTTACACTAATAAATTGATCATGAGCCAAAATAATAGTTGCATTATATGAAATACTAGAGAAGACAGCGAACTGCGACACAGACAGGACTCATAACTTAAGGTGACCGATATTTTGATTTATTGTTGTTACTAATGGAAAAAAAAACATTGTTTTTCAGCATTTTCTAATATTTTGAATTTTTTTGATAATTTTTTGGATTAAAATTTTTTTCACATTGCGACGGACTGATAATCGCGACCAATACTGATATCATATCGGTTTTTGTCCAGGTCGATACTGCAAGCTTAAACCATGTGCATGATGTCAATATCTCACCAAGTAGGAGTAGGATATTCTCCATGCGATGCTAGAAATCGTCGGCACGCGCATGTAAATGTGGTACCCGATTGAGTTCGAGACTTTATGTCATTTATTATCGAAAATGGACGGGTATGAAAATCTCCAACTATCTCCACTTGTTTTCATTCATTCTGTGGCCCTTCCCATTATATATATATATATATATATATATCATTCATTCTGTGGCACTTCCCATTATATATATATATATATATAGGATAATATTCAAGTGCATCCATCCCTTATCATTTGTGGTGAGGGATATCCCATTTGGGAAAGTTTCAAGTACAAAAGAGAAGTGTACTTCTCTTTTGTACCTCTCTTTTGTACTTGAAACTTCCTCAAAAGGGGTTTCCCTCACCACAAATGGTAAGGGATGGATGCACTTGAATATCCTATATATATATATATATATATATATATATATATATATGAAGCGAAATGAACGCAATTGAGAAATCAGCTGGACTGTATCCAATTGATTCAATTGATTTTGACCACAATAAATTTACTTTGAGTGCTACTTTATTTTTGCTAAACCGATTGCAACCAACACCTTTTCTTCTTCATGTGTTTCATCTCTAAACTAACTGCCCCTTCCAAAAAAAAAAACTTTGCTGTAATTGTTCCATTTATCAAAATCTCACATAGTTAATGGAATAATCGCATAAAGCAGCACTAAAGACCCTAAACATTTCATCCCCTCTTCCGTTCTCTTCGTGCGTCGTCATGAAGTCGATCTCATCAACTCCTCCTTTCTTTCTTAAAAAAAATGTTGCATCTTCTTTTTGCTGCCCCATCTTATTTTTTCTTTTTCATATTAAAGGGACTGGTTTCAATTGAAAAATCAGCCAATTGATTTTGACCATGTGCTCAACTTTTGACTTTCCCTTCTCAATGTCACTCCACCTTCCCATATCCCCTCCATTTTTCTGTTTTCATTTCTTTTACACATTTTAACTTAATTTTAATGTTAATTGTAACTTAATTACATACTTAAATTACCTTAATTTTGTTGGTAATTATAACTTAATTGCATATTTAATTTTCCATTCCCTTCAAACCATCGCACATTCTTGATAATACTAGAGGAAACGTCTCTTTGGTTCCATCTCCCAATCTCTACTGCTTTCTCTTTTTCCTTCTGTCCTTATCTCTTCATTGAGCAAAAGTATGATTTTATTTCTTTTTCTTTTTTTCTTAAATTATAGGAATATCAACACTTATTCAAACTGCAAGAAATTGCAAGTGAATGCATGAGAAAGGAAGATGAGCATGGTATGGGCGGTTATTTGGTGGAAAGCTATTCTCATTACTTCTGTGTAGAAAAAAGAAAAGGATGGTATCTTGTGATGATTTGAAGAAAGGCTAAGCTTTAAGAAGATTGCTTGTGGCAGTGTTGCATGGAATAGTAACATGTTTTTTTTTTTTTTGGCTTCTTCTATTGAGTCAAAAACGAGAGAGAAATTGTGATAGGTCAAGAAAAAAGAGAGGAAGAGAGCAGGTGTGATTATGGGATGTAAAGATTGCCAACCTCTTTTTCAATCTATTTACATTTGTGCAGAAGGCTGGTCTACCCATGTAGATCAAGGCTGGTCTACCCATGTAGATCTTTGATTTAATTTATAGAACAGTTTTGCATTACTTGAACCATGGGCATGGTCTAGGGTTCACTTTGAGATGCCGTGGCACCTATGGTTTGATTGTTGCAGATGTGTGTCCTCTTTGAAGAATTATAGCCTTATTTTTTTTAGGATCCTCATCACTTGGTTTCGCCAACTGATATTATGTCTAACTTCCGATTTGTGGTATTACCCAATAAATAAAAAACAATTTGCGAATGTTTTATGTAGCTTTTGCTATGGCACCTATAGTTTGATGATTGTAGATGTGTCGTTTTGATAGGGTTCTCGCCATTAGTAATGCTTCCAATTCGGATTTTTTTTAGCTTATGTATCTATGGTTTGAAGTGGGGAGAGTAAAAAAAAAAAAAAGGAATCCACTATTGTCTTTGATAAAAATGATGTATTGATTCAGAGGATAGTTATTATGAACCATTGATTTATATGATCTAATAATAAAAGAGACTAATATGGGATTCAATCTTGACCTATCTCAATTGTTCAATATGGTAGGGTTTATGTTTAGACTCACTCGAATGACAATTTCTTTGCCCTCTAGCAAACCTGACTGTGCCTGGTATAGGCCGGGTCATGTGTCCTAATGGATTGCTTTCTGCTCATTTGAAAATGAAATCTTTTTTCGGACGTTGATAATAATTGAACGTAGCATATTACAAATTACGTTACTGTAACTTTACACCGAGTAATATAAAAGTTAAAGGTAAATATGCTAGGCCAAGCCCAAAGCCTAAACTTGCCTCAATCCTCGCTTAATCAAAGTTTAGAGACTCATAGCAAGGCCGAACCATTAAATAAAATATTTTCTATGTTTTTATTTTGATCGCAATCTTTTATATCTTAGTATAACTTATACTGATAATGTCGTATTTCACATTTCTTATAAGATTTTGAGTTTTTGTATATTTTTATTTGTTTTGTCAATGAGTTGGATCGGGGTTCATGTTTAGGCCAATCCAAATGGTGATTTCTCTGCCCTATAGTTGACCCGACCTGTGATTGTATTGGTTGGATTAGATGTTGTAATAGATGATTTTCTATTCATTTTAAAATAGAAAGTACTCATGGTGGATAGTAATTGAACCCATTAAGGAATAATATGTATTGCCTATTCAAAATAATGCAACTAAAACTTTAGATTGAAAATTTTAATACATAATATATAATTTAAAGGCAAGCGGGGCTAGGCCAAGCCCAAAGTTTAACCCACTCCAAATCTAACTCGATCAAAGTCGGGAAACTCATTGCAGCCCTAAACCATAAAATCAATTCTCTTTCATATTCTTTATTTTGATTGCGATTTTTTTTTCAATATAAAATCATATGAGAGCCCTTTAACCCGGACAACTCACTTTCAAACCGGGAATCACATGGTGTGATTGTGGATAGCACACCCGCCTCCCGTAGCTCCCTCCAGGGTTTGAAACTAGAGTGGTAGCTTTCCGTTATATCTCCTGCCCACTAGACCACCAAGCAAAAAGAAAAAAAAGAAAAAAAAACTCACTCTCAAACCCTACCAAGTTAGGAAAACGTCACATTTTAGATTTCCTATTAATTATTCCCATCTCAATATAACTTAAACAAAAATTACCCTATTTTACGTTTTCTATTTTAGTTTTTATATATTTTTAATATTATAGATTATAGGCATGTTTTGCTCGTCAAAATTGACACCGAAAGAGAGGAAGAATGGCTTTGAATGTTAGCCTAGTCCAAAATGACTCGGCCCGGTCGTCTCAAGCTCACATGGAACCTATGAAGAAGCCTGGTCAATCCAAGCCGCCTTCTTCCGACCTAGCTCATTTGGAGAAAGTCAAGACTTATAAATTCCTTCAGGTTTCTTGTTGTGAGAAAACTTTATAATAATTTCATAGAAGAGCTATTCTAACCAATCAAATTAAACATCAAAGGATAATATGCATCCAAATAGATTAAAAGGATATTTTTATGAAGATATAAGCAATCAAAAGATTAGAGATAATATTCATCCAGATATATAAAAATCAAATGCGACCATCTGTTATGACTTGAATAAATTCTAGATAATTAAAAATTATGCAGTTTAGATTTATGCGCAATTTTTTCTACTTTTAAAACCTTTTATTTTAAGGTATTTTTACATTTTTTTGGGTGTTAGTGCGACTTTGTCCAACTTGGGTGAGTTGAGTTGTCTCGAGAAAGATCGAGTCACCCCTACATAAAAGTTTCAAAACCCTTAGAAACAAGAAAATTTATTGATTTGCTGCAAACTGAAGGGTGGTCAATTTGCTTTCTATGAAAATGATTCAAATAAGTAAATGATGCACATATGAATCATTTACCTATGCAACCAGCACACATCTAAATCACATTCTGCTGTCTATGCAAATCACCATTTACACATGAATCTGCGTAAATATAACGATTCTACATGTGTTTGGATTTTTCCTATATATTTTTTTTTCAGAAAACTCTCATAATCCATGAAGATTTAAAATAAGATATTTGACCCTGTAGCAAAATTTAGCTTGAAGAAAAAAGAATGGTTTGGATCATTAATTAGGGCCCCACATAGGTCCAGAAGATTAGATCTAATTGTCAGAGCTATCTCATAAATTTCTCAAAGTCTTTGAAGAACTAAGACATGAAATTTGACCCCGTAACCATTTTAGCCTTCTAAAGGAGGTGAACAATTCAGATCATGAATTAGAGGCCTACATGAATGAAAAAAATAACATTTTTATGGGCCCTAGAAGTGATAAATGTGTCCAATTCACTATAGCCGCACCTTTTGCAAAAGGAGGTGTGACTCATTTTTCACACCTCCACCGATGTGAAAAAAATGCACGAATTAGCTAGGGCCTCTTTTGTTGGGGAATCTCCACATGTGAATCTGATTCACACACACACACACCATAAAAAAAAAAATTGGTATATGAATAATCGTTACGCATACAACTCACTTACATATGCATATGAACACGAACGTAGTTTCTTTAATCAATGGGCCGGGAAGAATTTTCTTCTATGTACAACCAAGTCAAAGATTCCAAAGAGGAAAAACATAAGAAAAGATCTTAATCAATTCACTAAATGGACATAATTGCACTAAAGTCATTTGATCACAGTAGTAATGGACCTCAATGTCACTCGTTTATAACATCAGTCTGGAAAATCCAAATTGGTGGATTTCATAGTTGGTTGTTAACTTACAAAAATCGGAAAAGATGATGATGTTAGCTATCCTCCTCATTCCTCAGCGATGATGAAGCCCCTGTGTGATGAGACGGTGGGTCCCAATCACAGAAGAGGATGGTACTCACATTAACTTATGTTTCATGAAGTGTGAAAAGATTTAAATTCACATCTCTCTCTCTCTCTCTCTCTCTCTCAAGTAATTGAGATGATAACTACTTATCCTCATCCCCTAGTGCTATGAATTATTGTTTTTCTTCCTATATAAAGTGGGTGGAAATATGGTTTTTCTTCCTATATAAAGTGGGTGAAACAGCCTTATCAAATATCGCAACAAAACTTTTGTTCAAGTAAAAGAAAAAGGAGAGATTTTCTCTAGGAACCCTCGATCAAGATTTGATACAAGCAATTTAAGCAGTTCATCATCTAACTCCACGATTAGAGGGTCCATCGTTGATTTCAGATCGTGCAGGGTGAACCAGACCAAGAATCTTCAATCTCCACATCAAGTGCCTGATCATCTTATTGGATGGACAGTAGGTATTTCATGTTTCTAGCGATTGTTGATCCATCTCCGATCAAAGCTTTTGTTGTGCCAAAGGCTTACATTGGCTCTAGAGCCTTCTCAGGTTCACTCACACAAATATTAGACTAAGATTGATTGCATTTCAAATAACCTGAACTTTGTAACGTCTAAAGAACTGTAAGATTTGTGATTTTATGGCACCAAACAACTAGACAATCAAATAGAAAAATTTACATACAAGCCACCATAAGAAATGATCATAACATAGTTATACAAGCCCAATACTTTTCCACCTACCTTAGGTCCTTGATGTTGGTGTTGATGGGACTAGATTCTTGAGAAGTGAGAAGAAATGTATACTTCAAGGCTTGTAATCACTTTCCTTAATAAGTTTTCCGTCACCCACTTGGTGTGACCAAGTCAGCAGTGGGTTAACATGTGGGCCGCCTCTAAGATAGAATGAAACCCAGCTAAAGCCGATGTTGATCTGTGTTTGCTGGCCTGAAGATCAACCCCAAACTCATTGGCTGTAAGACTCCGACCCGAGTGACTCGATTAGTACTAATTAAATTGTGTGTTAGTGCTAAGCTTGATTAGTGGTTTTGAATAAGCTTGGATTAGTATAGTTCTTTTATAGCTTTGGGGAACTTTTAGTGTCTTGTGTTTAGTGGGACCCTTTGGGGGTTCCTTTTTTATAGTCTTGCTTGCTTTTGGAGGTTACTTGATATTCCCCTAATTCTTGTCTTGATCCCGTTTTACTTATTTTATCGATCCTTAAAACTTTCATGTTGAGCCCGTACCCATCCGGAACCTCGAAACCCGATTTTCTTGTATTGAGGGCAAAACAGTCTTTTTACATGAAATCTGTACCCAAAACTTAATATCCCCAAAAACCGCGAAATTTATACTTTTTAGAAACTAGATATTTCGACGATCACTTTTCTCTTCTTCATCGATTTCGTCCGAGGTCCCGATAATAGTGATTTCAGCCCAAAGAGTTCATTAGTGGTGGAGCCCACTTCCAAGTGCTTTATATAGAGACTCATCTCTTCCATTTTCCCTTTTCCAGCACAAGAGCAACTCAACCTAGGTTTTCCATCTCTTTTCTTCTTCTTGCTTCCCCATTGCCCAAATCCCCACCATCCTTGTATCTTTTGAGAAATGGAGATCTCAACCCTTTTCCCCACCTTGCAAGCTTCTCATTAATACCATTTGTGGAAGGATCTACTCAACTCAAGACCCTCCTTGAGCTTACTTTGTCCATTTGGAGAACCTACAAGTAAGCTTCCTCCCTAATCTCTTAGATTCATGTTCTTCTAGTCTTGGGAGAGCTCTATCTTCATTATTGAGAGTTATCTCTTCTTGTTTCTTGGTTTGACCCATTTTAGGGTTTGTTTTGGGGGTTTTGCTTATAGCTTGGACCTTTGGCTTGAAGAGCTTGGATTTCTTGTTAGAGACCTTGAGGCAAGTGGATTTAATGGATATCTTAGTTTTCAATGATTTCTATGATTAACATGTTGGATTTATTGTCTCATTAATGGTTGGTTTGTCTTGCATTCAATATGATTTTAATGCTTTTGAAAAGGGTTGTTGAGCCCATTTATTGTCTTGTAATGTGATTGATAGTTTTGTTTTATCTTGTGCTTAAAACTTGAATGAATCTATGTGGTTGTGTTTTTTTTCTCTTCTTTGTGATTGAATGTGGAAATGTATGGAGATGTTTGGGCGGATCCTTGGTAGAAGCTCGATATGGGAGAAGTGTTGAAGGTTGATTGGAGGAGCTTTTTAGCTCATACCATTCCAGAAAAGTGATGCAAAATGAGGGAGACTAATTTGGGGAAAAGAAGACCTGAATCTGAACCCAGTGGAGAATTCCCGTGACTGGCGGTCAGCCCGCGGTCACCGAGCGGAGGCGGCTAACCGAAGTAGTTACGATCACTTTTCCAGAGAGCTGTAACCTCGCGGTCAGCTCCGCGGTTAGCTAGCGGCTAACCGCCGTATCATCGGCGGCTAACTGCCAGTCAACCGCATAGTTACGGTCACTTTTCCAGAGAGCTGTAATCTCGTGGCCAGCTAGCGGCTAACCTCCGTATCCATCGGCGTCTAACCGCCAGCCAACCGAATTGAAGCGATCACAGTTCCAGAGAGCTGCAATCCCGCGATTAGCCTCACGGACAGCCAGCGGTTAACCGCCGGATCCTCTAGCGGCTAACCGCTAACTGACCGCTAGGTAACCGAAATTCCCTGAATTCTATGAATAAAGGGGGGTTGAAGGGAGCTTCCATACCATTGCTTGTGAACCTTTCTGAGAGCAATGGGCACCGGCCATCTGGGAATGTGTTCGAAGCAGAGATGAAAGGTTTGTTGGGGGGGCCCGTTCGAGAGAGAGAGACCACATCATAGAGAATCATTTAAGCATTGAGGCTACTTTAGTGTATAAGGAACCCGGAATGTCTTCATATTCAAAGAGTACCAAGTAAATTCGAAGTAGACATACGGGATCCCTATTCACTTGAATTAGTTTTAACATTGACACTATCCCGACATTTCGAAAGGTTACTTCACCTCTTTGTTCTCGAAATTTATGATTTGTTATCTATCAATCCCGAAAACATTGAAAGCATACTTGTACTGTTTTACTAGTCTTGACATACATGCCCGACCTGACACGATAGTTGTGCCTCGAGCACCCCGTCTTGCCCGATTATAGTCTTGCACTTGAATTATTTTATACATGTCTTGATTTCCGTATTTTGACCTATGAGTCGACACCACTAAGCTTGGATGCCTTGTTAGTCTGATCCACTGACTGGGTGATCCCCCTCTTGTCTTGCCAACTACAGTTTGGATCTTCCTACCCGGTTATTTAACCGTGGTCTTGTCCTGATACCGCAGATTGCTACTGTGGTTCCTGATGCTCGGCTCGCTACCGTGGTCATGTCTTGTATATAGTATTTATATATATGTATTTCGTTGTACCTCCTCACTTCGGTGACTGAGGTCAACGCCTTGACTTGCTTGCTCTATCACTTCGGTGATAGAGGATTTAGCTTCGTGTGGTTGCCATCTTGCTCGTTTCCTGAATTCCTTGGTTACTTTTACCTGTTTTACCTTGCATATATGTTTTTTTTACTAAATGATGCATTTACTTCATGAAAGTATTGTTTAGACAGGTTTAAATGTTTTCCAAGGTAAATGTTTTATTATGAAATGTGTTTACCTTTTTATCTACCTGTCAGACCGTCGGGTCTGACCCTTTGCTTTGGTACTCAGGTCTCGTTGTTGGTTTCCCCGAGAAGGAGCCTGAGGAGGCGATCGGAGAACCGCAGCAGCTAGTAGAGTGGCGCGCCGATGATGTTGTCTAAACATCCGGTTGCCTCGAGAGTTGCATGACATTTTGGGGGGTGTTAGAAACTATACATTTTGGTGGTTATTGTTTTGTCCATATTGGCCTTTGTTGGCCTCTATTTTTGGGAATTGTAATTAAATGATATTTGTTCTAACGTTAACGGTATTTTTGGGTTACGCTTTAGAATATTGCTCATTTTGATACTTGACATTCAAATGTAATCAGTTTTGTTAGTTTGGAAATGTAATACATGCTTGATTTCCCATACGCTTCCGCAATTATACAAAATGGTTATGTGTGTTGGAAAATCCTCACCGCGGACACCTGTGGGAAATCACGTGCATGGGTAATGTGTGGTCTTTTATTAACCCGTGTAGGCTTGATCATAAACATATCTTTAATTATTGTCATCACTCCATCTGATCGCATGTCCATCATCACACCACATTAGTCCCGATCCCGGATGTGGTCCCTAAGCCCGGTCCGGGGTCGTGACATTGGCCCATTAAGGACCCAATAGTAGAACCACATAACCCAAAATATGCATGGTGATGAGAGACGAGATCCATAAAATGAGAATTGTTGGTTTTGACCCAGTAGCAATCCAACTTAGCACAACAAGTTGACCGAGGAGCAATCCAACTTAGCACAAGAAGTTTCAAAATAAAGGCATCCTCATTCTGACTTAAAGCTTCAAGCCCAAGTCCACTAGTTAGGGTACGTCGATTGATGGACTAACATAGTTAGTCGAGGGATCTCTTATAAATATCTCTTTCCTCCATAACATATCCAATGTGGGAATGCGGGCTATATATAAACGAAGGCAAGTTTCCAAACATGAAATAAGTTCTCAAAAGTGTTATTTTCCATGGTATTTCCAACACTTTCCTTACATGGGAATGCATGATTAATAAAAGTGTTTTCTAAGAAACCAAAATTCAAACCTTGGGTTTCTTATTTTTGAAAACTTCCAACAATATATACACATGTGAGGGCGGTTTATCAAGACCCTTTGAAATATATTGTTCTGTCGTTCACTAATAACTTGAACTTTTGGTGTTCCAGGTTATTAACAGTAGGGATAGGATATATTTTCATCTGATAACACTACCATTGAGAATTAAAATATAATCTCATTGGGAACACTAGAGAAGTGGAGAGAAGCTGTGAATGAAGATGGATTAAGTTTGTTTGTGTAATAGAGGTTCTTTTGCTTTAGAGAGATTTCCAGTGGTTATCTTCTTTGCATTGTGTTCTTTTGTTTCCCAAGAACTTCAAAAGCATATAGCAAGCGCTGACCAAGATATGGATATTTGACAGGGATGTGAGGGATCATAGATATGAATTTGCACTCTTGGAAATCATGAATACGGATGCAGCTGTCTTACAAGGATTTTTACGAAAAACCTGTTCATACATTTTAATTATATGAATTGTTACTGAAAAATAGAAAAAAATCAAAAAATTAGGTATTCGTATAAGTCATAAGGACAAAAATGCCCTTTGGCGATTTCGTTAGCAGAAAAGTTGTAGATAAGCACTAATGCCCCCTGACGATATCGTTAAAGAAGTTTGAAAAATGTGGTTTGAATATCTCACTGTCTTCTTCAGTGAGTTCTTCATTCTATTACTATAATGCTTTTATAAGTGTGTTTTGAATACAATTACAAAGAGGAGTATCCCAAGATAATTGTAACAATACATGAGAATAGCAACCGTACAGGAGACTAGCAACTGTGCCTTTGACTGTGGCTTAAATTAGTTCCAGCTTCAGACTCGTTCAACAATAGTGGGGTCTTATCTTCATGTGGCCCATCTTCTATACGGCCCCTCAAACTGAACCAAGGTGGAACTAAGAGGCCAAGTTTGGAACGAAGCTTAGTAAAATGATGACGTGAGAGTGCCTTTGTGAAAATATCTGCAACCTGATGATCTGATGAAACGAATTGAGTAATGAGCGATCCTAAGGCCACCTTTTCACGAACAAAATGATAATCGATCTCGATATGTTTTGTTTGTGCATGAAATACTAGGTTTACAGAGAGATGTGAGGCGGACATATTGTCACAAAATAACGTAGGCGGTTGATCCAAGTAGAGACCAATGTCAAGAAGTAGAAACATAAGCTAGGTAATTTCTGCTGTGGCAGAAGCCATTGCCCGATATTCTGCTTCTGTACTGGATCGCGCAACAGTAGGCTGTTTCTTTGCACTCCATGAAAGACAGTTGTTTCCAAGATAGGTGCAATACCCAGTTGTGGAGCATTGAGTTAATGGACAACCAGCCCAGTCAGCATCAGAAAAACCACATAAAGTAAGAGGAGTGTTGGCGAATAAGCAAGTGCCAAAATTAATAGTTCCTTGAACATAGAGAAGTATCCTCTTGACAAGTTGAAAGTGGTATAGTGATGGCTGATGCATGTACTGGCAAACATAATTCACACTAAAGGCAATGTTAGGCCGCGTGAAAGTTAGATATTGTAGTCCGCCCACAATGCTTCGATAGAACTGAGGATCTGAAAATGGCTCATCCCCATTGATGGGAAGTTGCAGCTTAGTTACCATTGGAGTAGATATAGCCTTACAGCCAGTCATTTGAGCTCGTTTGAGAAGATCGGTTGCATACTTGGTTTGATTCAGAAATATGTTATCACCAAAATGTGTAACTTCTACACCAAGAAAATAGTGTAATGGGCCCATATCCTTCATAGCAAATTCATGCCCCAGAAGATGGATGAGCCGAGTAAGGGAGTGAGGATTACTTCCTGTGAGAATAATATCATCTACATATAGGAGTAGAAGAATTGTACCCTGAGATTGGTGACTGATAAAAAGTGAAGTATCAGCGGTGCTGCAAAAGAACCCCATAGATAATAAAAATAGGCTGAACCTGTCAAACCATGCACAAGGTGCTTGACGTAAGCCATACAAGGACCGTTTAAGGCGACAAACACAATCGCGCTGAAGTGGATCTTTGAACCCAGAAGGTTGTTCCATAAACACTGGCTCATCAAGTCGACCATGAAGGAAGTCATTTTTTACATCAAAGTCAATGCCAGGTATTTGGTTGAACCCTTTTGCCACAAGTCGAGCTTTGAGCCGGTCCAATGTGCCATCAGACGTAAGTTTTGATTTGAAAACCCATTTACAACCCACAACATTGATCGAATGTGTCCGAGGGACAAGATCCCATGTCTCATTTTTACGGAGGCCATCAAGTTCTTCATGCATTGCCTTAGTCCATCCAGGATGTTTCAAGGCTGACTTAATGGACCGCGGTTCAGTAGGGATGGTCACTGCCGTACACAAATATTTAGGATTGGGTTTTGAAATACCCGCTTTGAGCCGGGTCACCATAGAATGAGTAGGTTGTGGTATAGAAATACTGGACTCAAGAGTGTTGAGTGTTGTGGATGGAGTGAGGTTGGAATGAGTGGAGGAATGAGCTGGAGTGAGCGGTTGGTCCTGCTGGTCCTAGACAGGCTGGTGAGCCAGATGATTGGAACCAGGTGGGTCTGCAACTTGAGCCTGCACAGTTTGATCCTGCACTGATTGGGCCTGCATAGTCTGCTGCACTGATTGGGCCTGCTGGGGCAGATCGGCCTGCATAGTCTGCTGCACTGATTGGGCCTGCTGGGGCAGATCATGCACAGTTTGGGCTTGGGGTTGCTGGTCCGAACTTGCTTGAATGGGCGGATGAGTATGGGCAACATGCTGGACTTGGCTATCTTGGCACAATGCAACTATTGGCAAGGAGCCAATGGAAAAGGCTGAGCGTTAAGCACCATTTGTAAACCATTCACAAAAGGAAGATAGTTCAACACAATCATCAGTTGAAATATACAAGGAACCGGGGTCTTTATAAGGAAAAACCCGTTCATCAAACACCACATGGTGAGAAATATAGACCCTTCCTGATGGTGGATGAAGACATCGGTAACCTTTGTATTTGTCACTATATCCCATAAACACACAGGGTAGAGATCTTGGGTCAAACTTTGTTTTGACATAATCATGCAAACAAGGGAAGCATCTGGAGCCAAAAATCCGCAAGGAAGAATAGTCTGGTTGCTTGTTATACTGCATTTCAAATGGGCATGTCATGTTGAGTACTCGAGAAGGCAGCCGATTAATGAGCCAAACAGCTGTGCCAAATGCTTCAACCCAAAAGCGGTTGGGAACATAACTATGATACAACATTGTTAGCCCAAGTTCAGTGTTGTTTCTGTGTTTACGCTCTACCAAACCATTTTGCTCAGGTGTCCTTGGACATGAGAGTCGATGGTGAATCCCGTATTCCGAGAATAGAGACACAGCCTCATTACTTACAAATTCACCTCCTCCATCAGTTTGGAATACCTTTATTTTGGTATTGATTTGAGTATGAATAAATGTGTAGAAATGTTTGAAGCATGCCAAAAAATAAGATTTGTGACGTAGTGGGAAGAACCATGTGAAGCGAGTACATTCATCAACAAATATGACATAGTAACGAAATTTTTGATAAGACAAAACAGGGGCTGGTCCCCATAGGTCACAATGAATGTTTATTAATGGTTGCTCAACAAATGTACCTGAAGGCAAAAATGGCAAGCGACAAGACTTCACCATCTAACAACTACTGCATACAACTGCAGTCTTATGCATACTACTACTAGAAATCAATTTATGTGTGCGAAGAAATTCAATAGTGCGCATCTGCGAGTGTCCAAGCCGTTGATGCCAAACTTCATCACTAGTTATTCTGGACCGTGAAGAAAAGAATATGTCCTTCAAACTAGGAGTGAAGGCGTAGAGATCACCATGCCTACTGCCCATTGCTATTTGCTTCTAGGCTCCCTTGTGCTTTATAACAAACCCATCCGATGAAAATTAAAAAACATAAGGATAGTCAGTGTTCATTTGACTTACAGATAACAAGTTCTTTTTTATACTTGGAACAACAAGCACATTGTCTAATTGTAATGATGCATCACCAACCTTGACATTAGTTGATCCAATGTGGGTAATGTCTAAAGCATTGCCATCACCCACAATAATTTTGTTAGGTCCCATATAATTTGATAGAGTATGAAGCTTACCAGGATCTGAAGTCATGTGGCCTGAAGCCCCAGTGTTAGGATACCATGCTGCATCTTGGATATCATGTAAAGACATGGCTGCCAGTGCTTATGGGACTTCCTCAGGCTGGAACGTTTGATTAAAGCGATTCCAACAGCGCAACGCTGTATGATTTGGCTTGTTGCATATTTGACAAACTATGTGTTTTTCTTGATCCATACGTTGTCTTGTTTGACCAGATTTGTCAGATGAGCCAGTGGGAGGATTTGGTGAAGAAGCAGCATTACTACTGTGTGGATGACTGGTCTGAGTAAACCCCCGGCCCCGAGAAGAAAAGCCGCAGTTCCTTTGATTGAAGGACCTGTCAGTACGTTGGTTCCCTTTCTTATGTGGAAATCTATTTTCTTTTGATCGCTGGCCAACGAAGGCAATGTTATGATTAAGATCTGGAGCATTGTTTAATTCTTTCATTGTCTCATGGCTTTGAAGAAGAGGAACCAAATCTGAGTATGATGGTATTGGTGGCTTAATCATTGTAGTAACGAAGGACTCATAACCATGTCCAAGACCCTTAAGAAGGTCAAAGACTTTTCGCTGATCATCAATAGGCCTTCCAATAGCAGCAAGATTATCACAGATATTTTTGAAATTCCGAATGTAATCAGACAATGAAGAGGTACCTTTACGAAGGAGTTGAAGTTGCTGAAGAAGGAAGAACTCCCTGTCTTGTGTCCCACGGACAAAGTGATTGACTAACACTGTCCAGACATCATGTGAGGTGTCAAGATCCACAACCAGGCCAAGAACCTCTTCAGATAATGTGCCAGTAATCCAACCTCGGAGAAGACGATCTAAGCGTCTCCAAGCCAGGTACTGTGGATTATCAATCTCCTTCGTCCTAGCCGCACCTTCAGCGACTAGGACGGTGATGTACTTGTTTGGGATAGTACATTCCCCAGTGATAAACCCCATCATATCTTGACTTTCGATGAGCCCCAGTATTTGGGTTTTCCAGAGAAGAAAATTAAACTGAGAGAGTTTGATAGAGACAAAATTCCCCACGTTGAGAGGAAATGGATGGGGATATAAATCAAGTTAACTGAGGAAGTTGCCATTGCTACTGGAAGAAAGTTTGGAGATGGAAGACAACTCAGGCTTCACAGGTTGATAGCCAATATGGTCTCTGATACCATAAAGAAGTTTGAAAAATGTGGTTTGAATATCTCAGTGTCTTCTTTAGTGAGTTCTTCATTCTATTACTATAATGCTTTTATAAGTGTGTTTTGAATACAATTACAAAGAGGAGTATCCCAAGATAATTGTAACAATACATGAGAATATCAACCGTACAGGAGACTAGCAACTGTTCCTTTGACTGTGGCTTAAATTAGTTCCAGCTTCAGACTCATTCAACAATAGTGGGGTCTTATCTTCATGTGGCCCATCTTCTATAATCGTTGGAAGCATTAGGCAGCTTCAAGATTTTCAACTTCCCTTCCATTTTCCCAATGTCTTCCATCTTCCCTTTATTTCTCTCCATTCCAGAACTGCATATTGAAAGTCCAGGATCCGAACCCGGGGGGTGGGTGGGGTGGTGAGCTCAAAACGTAGACCAATTTAAAATTCCTATAGCCAATTATGCTTTGTAGGTTTAATTGATTTGAATACAAGAGATGTCTCTAAGGAGTATATAGATGTAAGATCTAAAGAAATCAATAACTATACATTTCAATCATAGGCATCAACCATAAACACATGTACTCATCCACCAAAACATAGAGATTTATAGTGGTTCGGCAAACGTGCCTACATCCATTCCTGGTTTTCCTATTGGACTTTTCATTATTTCAACTTGAGGTTTAGGCTCACTTCTAACCTTACAATCACACATGCTTTTCAAAGGCTTAGCAATAACCTTTACAATAAAATAGTTTATCTCTCAAATATATGCCTAAGAATGCACTAAGAGAGATACATTTGAACACATATTGGTGCCTCTTAACGTAGGCTGATGTGAAAATGAAATCCTAATTTAAAGCATATGCATAATGAATACTAAGATCTGTGAATGATGCATATTACTCGAAACCCTCTACCTCTTTTTGAAATTGAAAACTCAAAAATGAAGCAAAGGTGAAAACTATAAATGAAAGATAGAGTGACTAAATAATGCACACAAGTTTGAAATGATGAACAAACTAGTTTTAGAAAATGTAACCTAAGTCTAGCAAGTTTGTTCAAAACATGAATTTAATAACATTTACAAATCTATCCAAATGTTGAAGTCAGATCACTAAGCATGTTAAGCAAACAACATTTGAACAAGTCAAGTGAACACTAATTCATGCCATTTAATGAAAACAAAGATTTAAAAGCATGCATGAATTAATTTTGAGATCAAGAGTGCAAACCCATGTGAAGCATTAAAGGTTGAAATCCATTGATTTGCCCTCCTAGCCTTCCTCTAGTCTAGCCTAGCTCTTCCATCTTCCTTGGCCCTCAAGAGTCTTAAAAGTGTTGGCCCAAATTCCAAGAAACTTGTTCAAATTTATAGCAAAAAGGCCTCCAACGGTTCTTTGGGCGGTTAACCGACCTCTAACGGTCGTATTCTAACGGCTAGATTTTAAATGGTGGTTAGTCGACATCCAGTTGGCGGTTAACCACGAGGTAAATATTAGCACAGTAACTTATGCTTAGCACTGGTATGACCCACGAGGCAAGGGTTCCCACTCTATTAAACTAGTTTTGAGAATTTTCTGATGAATAATTACATATTAGTATTGTGTTGTGCAGTGGTTGATTTAAATATTAAAAAAAAAAGAGATTATGAGTTCTTGTCTCACAGTCCACATATTTTAGCTTTTCAACAATGATCAATATATAAGTCAAAATTGAAATGAATCTTGTCAAAATTGAATCCAAAACCTTCAGCTTTAATATATTATAATTGTTTTTGGCATTTTGTCTTTATCAGCCCCTTCAAAAAACAATTTTACAAATTTCTTGATTAGAAGCCTTTAAAAGATCCTCTTTAGAGAAAGTCGTGAAATGGATTGTTATATTCACTACTAAATCACATACTTTTCAGCCTCATTGCAATTTGAAAAACTCAATAAAACTTTACCTCACTGGAAGTTCTCCGCCAAACTTGCGTTTCGTGTGGCAATTGGACATTAGATAAAAATTCAATTTATTTTTACCTTCAAAGCCCAAGATGCTGGATTACTTCAAGTTAGGGGTGTTCATGGGCCTCATCAAACTGGACTAAACTAGCCCACTTGGCCTATATTGTCGGTCATAATAGTTAGGCTCGGCCCATCCGACGGGCATTCAACTTTTTCCTTAGGGTTGTCAAAGAGCTGGGTTGAGCTAAGCCCTTACCTTGCATTCATATTGGGCCAGGCGTAGTTTGATCAAAAGCCCTCGGAGCCTTCAGCGGACTTACAATACGTAAGCCCTTACCCAACTAAACTCAAGGATTAGGGCCGGACAAAGCCAAAAGATATTGTTTTCCTTTCAAGATGTATTATATTTAATGTTTTGCCATACCACCACCGACTTTAAACCTTAAGCTAATCCACCATCATCCGAGCTAAGGATTGGAACAATGTAAAATCCAATCCTATGCTTAGATATTAGATAATCTCTAAATAGATTATTTATTACATTTGGTTCAAACAGATAATAGACCATTTTCATAAGTTTCTCTCTCTCTAATGCCTTTGCTAGGGACATCATCGAGTGAGCACCCATCTTTTTTAGCACATAGGACCATATGATCAATCTAATCTCGTCACTTTCATCTCAAAACTTGACATTTATTCTACTGTTGATGTAAGGACCCGATCTAAAAAAGACATGATTGATTTGTATAGCAACTATCATGAGTGGACCCCACCATTGTGACCACTCTACAAAAAATGGCCTCATTCTTTAGATGGGGAGATTCTCCTCGTGGGCACCTTTGCACTATACATCAATGTTGTTAGTCACACGGAACCCGATTAAAATTTTCGGATCCTGCCTATAGATAAGAGGATCTAAATTAGATAGTGATTGTTGGATATTTCACATTAACCATTCAATTTTTACAAGATTTATAGACATTTGGAGGTTGAAGTTCAAACCACTTTTCTCAGGCTATAAGAAAAATACTATAGAGACATATCTCTCACATCATAAAGACCCAATCTCAGAAACCTAGATGATATTATAAGACCTATCATGAGTCTACCCCACCCTTGTGATCACATTTTACTCAATGATCATTTAGATTAACATATGGGGGGACATTGATGTGCATCCATCTCTCACCGTAGGATGAGGGACAATTATATGTTTTTTTTTTTTTTTTTTCCAGACGACCATATATTGCAATATCCTCCAATTGTTAATTATTTACATTTAATTGTTAATCATAGATACTCATTCATTAGTGTGGACCCGGCTGGACCATCAACGTATGGAACTGAGCCATGGAAAAGAAAGAAAGAAGGAAAAAATTAGACGGGATAAATAGTGCGTGAAAATTCAAAATGTAAGTTTTCCTCCGTTCGGAAAGGCGGAAAACCTGTACATTTAGGGTTTCCGCCACTCAGAACGGCGGAAAAACTGTAAACTGAGGTTTTCCACCGCTCGAAATGGGGGAAACTCGTAAATTTAATTTTACGAATTAGGGGGTCTTTCTTCCTTTGTTTTTCTTTCTTTTGTCTGGGTCGACTCATGGGTTGGTTCCATTGTTTGAGGGTCAAGTCTAGATGATAATGCATTAGCATGGATGATTAACAAATAAACACAATAACATGGAAACAACAACCAATTAACAATTAATCTAAATAATTAGTGAGTCAAATGTGATCGTAAGGTGGGGTCCACTCATGATAGTTCCTGCAGTCACAAATCAATATCATTTGAGTTTTTGAGACCGGGTCTTTACAATTTGAGAGATTATAAGGTTTCCCGATGTATTTCTTCCCACGTGAGAAAAGTGTTTGGAATTTCAACTTTCAAGTGTATAAATCGCATAAAAATCAAGTGGCTCATGGGAGATATCTAATAATACCTACCTAATTTGGATTCTCTTATCTTACACTTTGTCCATCTAAAGGTGGGGACCGCTGAATTTAATCGGGCTCCATGTGATCAACCGCACCGATGCTAGTCCACGTACATGAGAAAATTGTCCCCATCTAAAGAATGAGGCCACTTTCTTAAATAAAAACCATCATGAAGTATGTTCTTGTGTATTAGCTTTGGTTGAAGTCTCATTCTACTCTGAGTAGGGCTTATCTTAAAGGCATTATGAGCAAAATGCACATGAATTCCGTTCACATTTATTTTCATTGGTTCAAATTTCATTCCACTTTGAGTAGCTAGGGCCCACCGATAAATTAACATGTTTGGCGAGGTCCACCCTTAATCATGGATGGGGCAGGGCATGTCATGTTTAAGTGTCGTGTAAAAACTCTATATAGAGTGAATCTGTTTACTAATTCTTTCATTAGGAAGTTAGAAGTATAGCTTTGTAGCTAGTTGGGTCTGGATCAACAATAATTCCAAGAAATCTAGCATGGCTTAGACCCCTCAGACCTATTAGAAAAGAGAGATTAAGGCCATGTTTGGTATCTCTACTCTTCTTCTGACAGACCAGTAAAATAGAGCCATTAAAAAAAGAGCCATAGAAAGAAGAGGCTAAATAAAAGAACATGTTTGGTAATGCACAAATCTATTTTAAATAGACCATTTGGTTTTTCCTTTTGCTTGCCTCTTTTTACAAGGATTTGCCTCTTATTATAAGGGTGTTTATGTCATTATCTAATACTTGTTCTTATGTGTAAGAGGCTAGCTATTGGCACACAGGAAAAGTCTTTTCCCACACAGTTTCTCTCCACACACAACACAATAATTTAAAATTTATATTTTTTCTTTCCCCACACACCAAATATCCCCATTTATCCATCCTCTCCATCGTCCTCTTTCTTCTTCCCATACACATATCGTTCTCTTTCTCTCCACACACAAAATCGATCGAACTCTCTCTTCTTCTCCGGCGTCTCCGTTCCTCCGGTGTTTCCAGTCATATACACCATCTCCTCTTCCAAAGGTTAATCTCTATCTCCACCATTTTCATTTCATTTTGCTTCACCATTTATTCTTTACCATTGTATCCATCTTAGATGACTTTTTTTTTTCATGCAAACTTGTTATGGGGATAGATTCTCATTCAATGTCGGATTTTAGAAACTAGGGGTGTTCACCGGGTCGGAAAACCCGGTCCAACCCGGAAGTTATCGAGCTAACCCGATAACCTTTTTATTGGGCCGGGCCAAACCCGACCCGGACCTATGTTAACAGGTCCGGGTTTCGGGTCTTTGTTTCATTGTTTATCTGGTTATCGGGTCACCCGATAACCCGATAAAAAATAAATAATTTTTTTTTATGTAGGGATGGAGTTTTATGTATTGCTCAAGTGTTTGTTACAGCTGAATGTATTGCTGAATGTTTGTTTCAATTTGAACAGGTCTCGGGTTATCAGTGTTTTGTAAAACTGGCATCATAAATTGCTGAATGTATTGCTCAAGTGGAATGCTTGTTTAAGTTGTTTTATTTACTGATTTTCTGCAAACCGGGTTATCGAGTTACCCGGAACCCGAACCTGGTATTCATTAACAGGGTTACCGGACCAGGTCCAAGGCTCTTAAAAAATACCGGGTCGGGTCAGCCCCGGTCTGATAACCCGGAACCCGACCCGATATTCACCCCTATTAGAAACAATGGTATAGTTTTTTGATGTATTGGGTCGGTTCCCATCCATCGTCTTCTTCCTTTTGCTGTTCCCAGAAATTACGATGTTCGGATCTGAAGATCCGAACAAATTTGTTTTGTTCTGATGATGGAAGTTTGGAAAAGAATACTGCAAAACCTATATGAATTATCCTACAATGTTTGTATTTTTATTTCAGATGTGGACCGACCGAGCTCTTCTAGGGTGCGACCTACCGCTTCAAACAGAAGGCGTTGCCACCGAGTGGAGGAGGTCGTAGAAGAACCTCTTCTTAGTGAGGAGGGTCTTGAAGAACAACCTGAGATGGATGTGGAACCAGGTACGGGGCCACAAGACAGGTCCTTGTTGACCAGCTTTGATACACATTTAGGTGGGTATATTTGGAGTGGACAGGTGTGTTTCGTTTGTTCTATATCAAGATTGATTGATTGATTTATTGGGGAATATCTTCAATAATGTATCAATTGTTGAATGCATGATCGAAGATCACTGAAGTGTCTAAGTCATGATCAGAAAGTGCCATTGTAGCAATGGCAATTGAATGGGTCTGATAGGTTTAGGCATTGGATGTCCAGATTGGCTCCCTTAGTGACTGCATCATACCGCAGTGTCAATAAGATTATTGTATCGGGTTTTGTGGAGAGGTGGCAACCCGAGACTAACACCTTTCACATGCCATTTGGTGAGATGACCATCACTTTAGATGATGTTGCATCCATCTTAGGCATCCCAGTGACGGGGCAAACTGTCTTGTATAATGATAGAATGGCATATGAGGATGCTCAAGCACTCCTTGTTGATGCACTGGGAGTAGAGCCCATAGAGGCACATGATGAGATGATCCAGGTGAGGGGCCAATCTGTTAGATTGGAGTGGTTACGGGAAAGGTTTGGTGGAATGTCTGACGAAGATAGGGAGGAGATGATTGATTGTGCAGTCAGAGCTTACTTTCTGTACTTATTGAGATGTATGTTGTTCACAAACAAGAGTGGCACATGGGTGCCTATCATATTCCTTACACATCTGGTGGATTTGGACAATGTACATTCATATGCATGAGGTACTACTGCACTGGCATACTTATACAGGCAGATGGGGCTAGCAACCCGGCATGAAGTTAAACAAATAGCCGGTTACCTGACTCTATTGGAAGCTTGGGTGTACGAGCACTTTAAATGTTTGGCTCCAACTCCAAACATTCACTATCGGCCAGATCATCCCCGAGTCCATCGATGGGTCCCTCGTAGGGAGTCTGCAACTTCGCAGTTGACAAAAATTTCCCTAAAATGGCAAAAAATACGAACAAATCACATTGAAACGGACCTTTCCAGTACTGCTCTGATTGAAAGGCACGATTTCATTGTTCTTTTCTTCCTTCATTGCACTAGATAGATCTAATGAAAAAAGTTAACTACAAGAAGAATGAAAGACGAAGGAGATAGAGGAAAATGAGTTGGCTAAGAACACAAAATGGAGGAAGATGAGATGCCAAACTAACAATGAAGTGGAGAATGAGATGTGGAGAAGATGAGTTCTGTGTGGGAGTACAGGTAGGGAAGAAGATCAACTCTGTGTGTGAAAAGAACAGAGTTTTTGAGTTTTGGAGGGGGATTAGATATTTTGGTCATTTCATAAAGGGGTAAAAATGTAATTAAAAAATATTTAGATTCCTTGTGTGGGAAAAGAATTATTTTGTGTGCCAATTGTTAGTTTTATGGTCTCAATCCATTAGATGATGAATATATTGATTAATTTCTTTCTTTATTTATCATTATATTCTTACTTTCCTTTCATGAGATGAATGGTGATTTATTACTTGTTTGTTCATAACTAATACGAATGATATAATGGTTCATGAGTTGAACCGGGTCTCATTAGTATATTAGATGTGATATATGTGTATGGAAGAGATCCACACACGGGAGATATATGTCACAAATCTTATACTTAAAAGTTCTTCACAACCAGTGATGAGACTGGGCATCTCATCTGATAAGGTTGCAACACTTTGATCACTATGAGATAGTGTGATTTGTCTCGATCATCAGAATGGAAGATTCTGGATCAATGTGCTGGTACATTGGATGTATTGAAGGACCATGAGAAGCACCTTAAGAATACTGTCTTTACTTTAAGGTCTGCTCTCATAATTCCCTAGCAATAGGCTCTCAATCTTGAGACATTAATGAACTCAAGTTTCTACCTATTCATTTGCTTTGAGTCACCAATGAGTGAGGCCAATTGTAGGTCAACACCTCGGTGATTTGGGTGAGTGGTAGTAGAGCTGTGAGAACATTTAATGGTCAAGATGGAATCTATCCTGATTATCCCCTTGTGCCAATTAATGGATTTATCATTGGTAAGTGCGCACCCATTCCGATTAAGAGTTAATTGGATAGGTACCAATCGATCATTATAATTAATTGGGACTCAAGGATAATAAGATATGGATCTAATTTGGTGGACAGATCCAATTGATCCATGGATATAGATGGAGGGGCCTACTTGTGGTCATAGGGAAGTTTAGGGTCTTCTATGTAATTTATTCCTAAGACTGGAGTTCAATTGCATTTATATAGTGGAGTTATTTGCAATTAACTGTGGGCCCGGATTGCACATGAGATGTGGGGTCGCGTGTCCCAGTTGGAGCCAGCTTTCTAAGGAATCCCTAGTGGTCCCCACACTGGCCTAAGTATTGGATAGATATTAATTCTAGTAGAACTCTAGATGGAAAGGAATTAGAGAATTACTATTTCTATTTGAAGTGAGACTTCTAATAGTGGTAATAGTAAGCTACTAATTATTAATGGAAGTAGGACTTCTATTTTAATTAGAAAGAGAAGTTACTAATTAATGGAAGTAGGACTTCTATTTTAATTAGAAAGAGAGGAGTTGCAAGAGGCTATAAAAAGGAAGCCCCCCCTTTGGACGTCCAATGCATATTTGTGCAAAACGTGTGCAAGGCAATCTCTCTCTCTCTTCTCCTCTCTTGTGCAAGTTGTTGCACATCTCTTCTAGTTCCTTCCCTAGTTGTTCTCTAGTAGTTTTCTTTAGGAGATCCCACCCATCTCCTTGAGAAAAGAAATCTGATAAGGGACATAGTGTGGAAGACAATTGGGTCTTGGAGATCTTGATTTGATTTGCGAAAGGTTTTGACATCAAAGAAAGTAACAACTTCTCCATTAGAGCACAACCGAGCTCGAAGGTATAATCTACTTCCTTACATGTTGTAGATTTATTTGAAGCTTTTATGTTGCTGATTCTATCTTCTAGATAGATGTTTTACTGATCTTGATATGTGAGATTGAGGGTTTGCATCCTGAATTGGGTTTCTTGCCTTATGGATACTTGATCCCTGAGTCAAGTGGGTCAAAAGTTTTTTGAAAATCTATCCAGGAGGCCCACCTACTTCTAACACCAATAGCAAGCCCCATGTGTAATTGTTCCATTTGGTCAGAGTTGGAACTCAATGTTAGGTTAGCCATGGTGTCAAGCACTTGATCAGCTCCAAGGAAATAACAGAGAAGTCCACAGCAGCATTGCTGGTGGAACAAAGAGGTATCTGTACAAATAACAGAGAAGTCCACGGCAGCATTGTTGATGGAACAAAGAGGTATCTGTACAAAAATAAATAAAAATATCTCCAGAGGTTTTATTTGTTAAAACTGATCCCATCAAGCTTAAGATCCATCTGTCATAGGAATTAAATTTGGAAACGTAAGTATGGATGGAAAGGCACTTAAATTTAAAGGACGAGGTAATGTGTTCTATCAAAGAATCCTTAGCGAGAGATCAGCATAACTCACCCTAGCTTTGTGATTTTCAAAGAGGCCTTGAAGGGCTACAACAAACTTTCTATGAACTTGGGCAACCTATCCAAATATACATACAAGAAATGTGTTACATAAATAATATCCAAATATGCAAATATCCATATATGGTCCATAGTTTTGAACAACTGATACTCATGTGATCCAATCTTTTTGTGCTAACAGGAAAAAAAAAAAGAAAAAGAAAAAAAGCATTAACAAGCTGGATTGAAGCCATAAGAAACATTGAAACATTAAAATTAGAGGACTGATGAAAGTATGGCTAACTAGCTAGCTCAAGCAGTCTACAGGCTGAATTCTGCTTCAAAAAGAAATTCATGAAATGTGGTCACACCCACAAGTGGGGTATCAGAAGGATCTGCCACACGTTATAATGACACATTTGTAAGACAGCAACAGCAAGTGGGGGACCTGAAAAACATTGGCTCATACATGTAGTCAATGTCCCAAAGCTGGTGAATCCAACAGTAATTCCTTTCATATATAGTTCCACCCCAAAGCTGGGACCTGGAAATTTTTGAATAAATAGCCAGAAGAACCCGCTTCAACAAAATGACTACAAATACATCTCTCTGATCTAGAATTGATCAGGAATCTGAATGCCCATCAGAAGCGTAACAACTAAAAGATGAGTACCCTGTCATTTGGACCCATTCCAAGTATCAACATGGACCCATTCAAAAACACATCTATTACCTACACATATGCCATCATATTATAACAACATGTCATCAAACATTTCCATCAAAGTCTATACTTTAACTAGTAATTGATCAAGAAAACAAATAAAGACATAACTTAGTTGCAACACATTCAATTAATCAAATTTAAAAAACATGATAGACTTAAGAAGATGCATCTCGCCAATTGGCATCTGTAATTGAATTTCTCTTCTCATCCATCTCTGTCCTATCCGTGATATCAAAAGTATAAGTGTTTTCTCCAAGATTTTCCTTAAAGTCAGTGCCACACTCTACTTGGGTATCTTCACTTGAGAATTGTACAAATTATCGATCCTCCATATCCTCTTTCCTAATGAAATTATGCATCGCCATTGCAACAACCACGGTGCTCCGTTGTATAGGAAATGGGTAACGAGCCATTCACTTGAGGATAGGAAATCAAGCCTTCAATACTCCAAAGCTTCGCTGATCACATTCCTCATGGATGAGTGTAATCTATTAAAATGCTCCTCTCTAGTACGAGGAATGGCAACACCTTGAAAATCTTGAAACCAATAATGAACATTTCAAATGGAGAAAGAAACCCTCACATATTTGTGTAACCGGCATCAACCAAATAATATTTACCTAAAGAAAAATATATATAAATGTTAAAGATCATGTCAAAACATGTCGTAGAAATCATTTGATGGGATTTAAAGAACTCTAAATACTTTCTTACCGGGTGGGGGATGTGGAAACTTTAGCTTTTCATTAGAAATGGTATCTAAGAGAATTCGTTGATCATGAGCTGTACCTTCCCATCTGCATACCACATAAGTGAAGAGCGTGTTAAACGAACATAAGGCCATAACTTGTTGCATGCAATCCCCCTTTCTACCTCTATAAGGGATTTGTTTCTCTGGTTGGATAATGGCATGTACAAGGGTGCCATCTAAAGCACCAATACAATCCTATAAAAAAAAAAAATAAAGATGTCAACAATGAGAAAATTTAATGTTATATAGAATATAGAAAACAATACGATGGACTCAAGAGATCAATACCTTAAAATATGGCTCAAAACGTGGATTCAAGAGAATTTTCTTAGGCACTTTATCTAGAGGAGGTGGCTTTATCATGTCTTTCGTAAATAGCATCATTGTATCACTTTATTCGTATGGGCATGCGCAATGACCATCATGAACATAGCCAACTGCTCCTCCACGGGTATATAGTTACCGTCTTTTAGTAACATCTTTTCTCTAAAATACATGCATAAATGCCGAAACACATGTTGTTCCATACGTAGTAACTGATGATAGATAATGAGATTACCATTCAAAATTATTTGGAAATGACCATATCCCATTAGGATTGAGTTCCTACATGGTTCCTTAATCAAGCATCGTTGTCGCTTCTTGTACAACAATATGATAAGTATGATTTTTCGAAGTAAACTTTGATCCATACACACTGTATATATGTTAGGAAAAACAATCATGTATTCCTAGGGTATGACAAGTCAACGTTCAACTAAATGAACATTGTTTAAATAAACAAAAATGCAGTCTATAAAAAAACAAGAGATATAACATACATGTTCCAAGCTAATTTTCACATAATACCATGTTTCAAACATCCATATTTCAGAAAAGAGAGATAAAATTCATGTTTCAAACATCCATATTTCAAAAACAAGAGAGATAACATTTGTGTTTCACACCCAAATATAAACCCAAACAACTAAAGGCCACTATCACTTCCAGAAGCATTCTCCTTCTCTAATTGCAATTGATTTTTGAGCCAAGCCGTCTTGCCCTCATCTGTCCAGAGTCACTTCCAGATAGTTCTTTTAATTTTAACCATAAAAACACGTAAGTGCGATCAAATACAGTGGGCTGGCCTCTGAAATTTCGGGCATTGCATTTAATATGTCAATGCGGTCATCTATGGTAGGTCCTTCAGATTGAGCTGAAGCAATAGCTAACTGATTTGATGCCTTAACTGAGGTTTCAAGGTCGATTATGCATGCATTTACTACATCATTACTTGCCATTGATTGCTTTTTAGAAGGCCATGGTCGCTTTCGCCTAATATTTGCCATCATGACATCTGCAGCAATATCACTAGCGGCTGAATCTTCTCGCAAGGTGAAGGATCGAGAATTTGTTGGGTTCAAGGATGGAGTGTCATCATCATGATCCAAGTTAAAAAAACTTGAGTCCATATCTATTATGATATCTTCAGGCATGCCATCCATTGTTGGAGCCCATTTATCATCCCCTCTTACTGAAGTGCCATCAATTATGGCATCTCTTCAGGATAAAGAATGGGCTTGGACTTAAATACTTTGGCATCGAGGCTTTCACCTATCCTATAAATACCAAAACAACTACAAAATGCATATACCTTCAGGTATTCCGTCCATCGGTCTTGTTTCGTCTCCACACATCCTAAATGCGGGTTGAAGCCTATACCAGTTTGGCTTGTCAAGTGTAACCAGGCATTGTAGAGTTTTTCCAGATTATCCAATTGATTCTTCAATTGTTTTTGGTTAAAACTGTGTCCTGTCCCTTGAGTATACTTCTCTATGATCATCTTCTATGCTTTTGAGCTAAATTGTATTCCCGGGCGACCTCCAGATTTTACTTGTTCCAAACAAATTTCAATGAGTCACTTTCTCATGCCATCGGACCATTGCGCACGATCTATGTCATCAGTTACTTTTGACTTTCCTTTATCCGTCATGATAACCACACCTAATTACACATAATTTAAATGAAAGCACATTTGACAAGGAAAATAAACAACAGCTGCAAGTTTACTTGAGTCCTTAAAAATGTGCGCATTAAGTTTACTTTAGATGATAAATAAATAATCTATTCATTTTTCTCAATGATAGAACATCAAATCCACAGTCAAAGGTTGGTTCAAATCAGGTGTGAGCCATTGGCGTAATAATTTGAACCAACCAACCGTTCTTAACCACACAGTTTGGTCGACCTTATCTAATCATTTCTCATATAAAATTAAGGATTAACAAGACAGTGGGTCTCACCTATAAGACAACTTGAGTCCAAATTATACCCTGGTGGGTGGGACTGGGGGGCATTTAGATCCAGTCCAGGTTTAGGTTGGTTATAGTTTTTTTGAACATACCCTTTTTAAATAGTTTTCCTCATTCATTGCCCCACCTGAAGATGAATATTCAACATCCACACCATTTACTTTTTGAAAAAGGAGACAGAATCCTTCCCTGGTAGACAACACCACCTAGAATGGATTTTCTTCCAGCCTGCACCTTTACACCTTATTCAAGCATTATTTACTCCAAGCTTACATCATTTTTTCCCCTGCATTCAAACAATGTATCGTGCAAAACACCTTGATGAAGCATTTGGCCATATGTGGCCCACCTTAGGTCTTCAAGGCATGTATGGCTAGTGCAAAACAGTCTCTGGCACAATAAAAGACCTGAAATGCAAAATATATGCGCGATTTTGCACATGACTGTCCCTAAGCTTAAATTCAACTCTGGCTATTAAGCATCAATACAAGAAGGTTGTTGTTCTAGATTTTCTGAATATATATTGGCTCGATACACACAGATGCCCATTATGGGCTGATTGTAGCGTTGCCATTAGTTGGAGTTGATATGTTACTATAAACACAATGCTACCTAATAATCAAAGCAAAGAAGTACTTCTATTCATACCATTCAATATAACATTTGTCCCAAAAACCCAAGTATGATACTAGAAACAACAACAACAGCAGAAAGAAGTCCTTTTATTCATACTATTCAATACAACATTCATCCCACAAAGCCAAGTATGATACTAGAAACAACAACAGCAGAGATGAGAAAAAGGGGCGATTGTGTATGAAAAATCTAAAATTTAATGTACCCCAAAAACTGTTTGAGCACAAAAACAAAAAAGAGATCCAAACACGCTAAAAGAAAGACGATAAGAGACAATGGTTTTGTGTTTGGTCACTCATCTGAGCCAAACAACACCTTGCCCACTCCAAACCCTTTCCATCCAAAACCTTAGACCCTACCCATTCTTTCCCTTTCCACCCACAAACCTCAATAACACCGAACCATTTCCAAATAAACAAAAAAAAAAAAAAAACCAAAAATTACGATCCCTAGAACCAGTCCTCCCAACACTCATAGACTCAATCGAAAGCCATCCCAAAACATTCTCTCTGATTGAAAAATGAAAAGAAAAAAGAGAGTTCAAGAAGTTCGATGAATACCTACATGATCTTTCTTCCGTTTATGCTCTCTTTGATTGCTCCTTCCTCTTCTCGTTGTCTGGTCTCCCTAGTCTCCCGTGTTGAAACGAAAAGAAAAAGTATGAAACGAAAGGGGTTTTGTTTAAAGGACAGACGGTGTCAATAAATGATCGTCTGAGGGCAGTTTTGCCATAAAAAAGAACCCCCGCCTCTATATTTGAAAGAGCCAAAAGCTCTAGTTTTCACCTGCCAACTTTTTGAGTATTTGGATTTTAGAAGATTTGCCTCTAAATGTCTAAAACTGACAAAGGCTAGAATCTGGTGCCAAATGCTCTAAATTTCCTCATCTCTGTTCGATTTAGACATTTAGAGAACTAGAGGCATAAAATAGAGGGTCCAAACTTGGGCTCAGAGAAATAAGATTAGAGGGAGAAGATAGAGTTTTTCTATTTTCTCATTATGTATATGCAAATACAAGGGAAGAAACCTATTTATAGGCAAAGTAACATCATAAGAGAGGAACCCTAATCCTAACCCTAATTCATCTTAAGTGGGCATCCACCCAAGATTCATATCTCATAACACCCCCATTGGATGACCACCATTCAATGACAGTTGCCTTATTAAAAACCTTGCTAAGGAAAACCCAGTGGGAAAAACCAAAGTGAAGGGAAAAAGTGTACAACATTCTTTAAGATCATTGAACTGGTGTTGGACGTGTATAATGCTGCCTCGTTAAAATCTTAACTAGGAAAACTCAGTGGGATCAAACCTAGAAAAGGAAAAAGAGTACAACGCACAAATGTCCTGGGTAGCATACTTCAGGATGCTCTTTGATAAACCACTCCCCTTGATGATAGCAACCATTTACATAGTTTGATGATGAACTTTACGCATGCCAATCTCATATGCAAACTTCTTGAATACTGATTTTGGCAAAGATTTGGTAAACAGATCAGCCAGGTTATTACTCGAACAAACTTGCTTGACTTCAATTTCATTGTTCTTCTGAAGTTCATGAGTGAAGAAAAACTTCGGTGCTATATGCTTAATCTTGTCTCCTTTAATTAAACCTTCTCGAATTTGTTTTATGCATGCTTCATTATCTTTATAGATAATATTCGGGATACTTTCAATAGATGGTAATTGACAAGAATTACGAACATTCTAAATTAAAGATCTTAGCCACACACATTCCCTGCTGGCTTCATAAAGAGCCAAAATCTTAGCATGGTTGGAAGAAGTAACTACCAAAGTCTGTTTTGTAGAACGCCAAGAAATGACAGCATTACCATTAAGAAGCACATAACCTGTTTGTGATTGACTCTTATGAGGATCAGAGAGATAACTTGAATTTGCATATCTTACAAAATTGAAATCTCTACGACCATAAGAATAAAATATTCCTAAATTAGTTGCTTCATGCAAATATTGTATGATATGCTTAATACTAATCCAATGCATTAATTGAATTGAGTATGTACTCATTGGCTTTGCTTCAGGCAAAGAAAATCCTTCCTCAATTTATAGAACGTGGTTCTGTATCTCAATCATCATCATCATTTCTATTCCATCTCTCACTTGAATAATTGTAAAGTATAGAGATCTCTTCATTATCTAGTACCGGTGCCTCTTCATGGGCTTTTAAAGTCTCATCAGAGACTTTCATTATTCTAGAGAGAACGAGCTTTACTATAACATCTTCAGGAGTGTCATGTGCCTCTTTAGGAGCGTTACTTGCCTCTTCGGAAAGAACCTCTTCAAGAGCGTTACTTGCCTCTTCGGGAGGAACCTCTTCAGGAGCGTTTTTTTGTCTCTTCGGCAGGAACCTCTTCAGGAGTGTGACTTGCCTCTTCGGCAGGAACCTCTTCAGGAGTGTTTCGTGCCTCTTTGGGAGGAACCTCTTAAGGAGCGTTACTTGCCTCTTCAGGAGGAACCTCTTCAGGAGCGTTTTGTCCCTCTTCGAGAGGAACCTCTTTAGCAAGGTTACGTGCCTCTTTGGGAGGAGCCTCTTCAGTAGGATTACGTGCCTCTTCGGGAGGACATGATGACGATTGTTCATTTCTCCTTTTCTGAGGGAGCTGAGTCCTTTAAACCTATAGGGCTGCCACGCTTCTTGCATACTTCATTTTCACATTGTGAAGTATGTGGATCTAGATGAGACAGACTGGAAGTATTCCATGTTAGTTCTCTCCGTTCTTCAGGAACTGGTTGTTTAACAGGAACAGTACGTTTAGGAACTATCTTATCTCCCCCTAACGACGGTAATATTGTCTCATCATATGGGCTCTTCTGAAGCCTTCAATTATTTGCATAGGTCCAGCTATGGTGGATACCTTTCGTGCAATGAACAACAATTTTGAAAAAAAAAATTGATTTTTCAAAATGGTATGTGTTATGGCACTATCTACCAAACATAGATTGTCCTCAGTTGCATGATTCATACCTTAAAAATAAATCAATATAACTATGCAATCACATGATAAAACTGAAATAATTAAACCATTCATGATAAATTAGGACATTAATGAAAAATAAAGATCCCCATCATAAAGGAAAAGTCTAAGAAACATGCATCTCAAATGAATTAAAAAAATTAAGTTCGTAAAAGTTTAAAGAATTATCGTCTTCTAGACCATGCCAGGGAGTGCTCCTAAGAGAGTGTTAAATGCCTCATTATCTAGAGGTTGGCTGTCCTCGTCCTTAAAGAAATCTCAAGTCTCCAAGTTTGTAATGTCAATTGGAGGCCTCTCTTGTGTCATTATATTCCAAATTCCAGCATTCCAAATCATTTATCTCTGCTAAATGAATAGAGGCCTTGTATGCTTTGTATTGTTCCGCCACTTCCTTTGGTGCACGACAAGTGCGTGAGGAATGCCCATTTCTTCTACATCTGTGGCACGTGTCATCAGGATGGTGGGTAGGATTAGCTGGTGGATTCTGGTTGTTCTTATGCTGAGGGGCATGCCACTTTTGGTGATTTTTGAATTTTGGAGGAGGACCTTTAAAACCACATCGTCTGGAGGAGTTATGTCTTCCATTTCCCCTTCCTCTGCCTCCTCTACCTCTATTTGAACTAAAACTGGCATTTGCTTCAAAAACTGTTGAAGATCCAATTGGTCTGGAGTTATGATTTTTCATCAGTATTGTGCAATTTTGTTCAATGACAAGGAGACAGGAGATAAGTTCTGAATATTTGGAGAAACATTATTTTTGATACTGCTGTTGTAGGAGCACATTTGAGGCATGAAAAGTGGATAACGTTTTCTCCAACATCTACTCTTCTGAAACCTTTTCACCACATAGTCTTAATCGGGAAGCAATATTGGAGAGGGCAGAGTTGTATTCAGATACTGTTTTATAATCTTGTAACCTCAGGTTTAACCCTTCATTCTGGGCAGCTAGTAGTATGACCATCTTTTGGTAATCATACCTATCCTTTAAGTATTTCCATAGGCCCGCTGGGTCTTCCTTAGTATGGTATTCATTTTTGAGGTCTTTATATATGTGATGGTGCAGGAAGATAAGGGCTAATGCCTTTTCCTCTAGGGACATTTTGTTACCTTCCTTTATGGTCTCTCCTAGTTTTTTGGATTGTAAGTGAATTTTAGCATCCAATTGCCAAGATAAGTAATTGTCCCCATTTATATTAAGTGCTTTAAAGTCAATTTTAGCCATATTTGACTTTATGCAAGAACTATAATATAAAATATATATTAAGTTAACCATATGCAGATAATTAATAAAGTAAAAGGGAAAAAAATAATGAAATCTTAACATTAGAAGTAATTAAGGAAAGAATTTAAGCATGATAACAGAAAAAAATTGGCCAATAAAAAGTTAGAACATCAGGTTCTCAATTTTGAGAATCGGAACTGCTGGTTCTGTCAAGACTTCAAGCTTGATTTAGAACTTTAGGTTAATCATACATGAAATTAGAACTGCAAGTTCTGTCAAATCTTCAGGTTTGAATTAGAACTTTTGGTTCTAACAAATGATCAAAACTTCTGGTTTTGTCAAATTTTCATGTTTAATTTCATGGCCGTATAATTTATTTGGACTTTTGAATAAAAAACTTCAAATTTTGATTTATGGATATGAATCTACAGGTTCATATCAGTATTCCAACTTCTAGGATTGCTGGTCCATAAATATGTGAACTTTAGGTTCAGATTTAGAACTTTTGGTTCCATTCATAGTATTAATAAATTTAAATTAAAAGGAAAAAAAAAGACAAACAGTAACCAACCACTATAATCACTGTATCATAAACTACTTTTTGTATTTTAATAGATTTGAATTTGAACTATGATTTAGATACTACTAACCGTGGTTTAGAGAGGAAAACTTCCTGTTGAAATGTGCAAACCGAGAGGAAAAGCAACTTGTTGACGCACAAACCGAGAATAAAGCAGTTTGTTGACGTGCGCGGGAAATCTGAGATGATTCACTACACTACACTACACTTTAACTAAAGCAACTTCAGACGTGGGTTTCTGCACTACACTACACTTTAACCAAAGCAAACAAAGGTTTTTGTTTTGGATTATGCATGCAAATCGAGAGGAGAAGAAACAACTTGGCTTTGGCCATGCACGTGTCTTTGGTAGTCTTTGGTTTTTGGTCATGCACGCATACCAAGAAAGGTTTGGAAGGCTTGGGGTTTTTTTTCTTTGATTTTTCTTCGTCCTGATAACGTGTTAGAAAAGACAAACTAAGAGAAAGATGTTTAGAGGGAGAAGAGAGAGTTATTCTATTATCTCATCATGTATATGCAAATATAAGTGGAGAAGCCTATTTATAGGCAAAGTAACCTCATAAGAGAGGAATCCTAATTCTAACCCTAACTCACCTTAAGTGGGCATACACCCAAGATCCATATCTCATAACAAGACCTTTTTTTGTAAAAGTTGTTTGTTAATATTGGGATTTCACACTCCACATGACGGCTTCTTTGTGTGAACATAGTAATCCATTCTTTCACGGAATTAAGTAAATTTAATTAATTTCTTTCCCTGTAGAGCATTGCATGAAATTATAAAAACATTTTGTTCGAAATGAAATTATGAATTTTCCACTACATTGGCAAATCTTCATATCACACCAATGTGACCATATGGTTTGCAAAAATAAGTAAAGAAATAATTATATAGTCCACTGAGATGACGCGTAAGAGGAGTCTTTCAAGATTAGAATCGAAGATATCATTTAATAATTCGTCTAATTAAAGTTTATGAACAACTTATACGTAAAAACCCTTATCTTTTTCTTTAGAGCATTTTTGAATTAATGAAATCATCATTGTTTACATCTCGTAAGTATTTCTTGGGCTGGTAGACTAGGCCCTATAGAGATTGCTCTTGTATATGATAGATCCATGTGCCTAGAAAGAAAAAGTTCTTAGACTTTCTCTCTGTCTCTCATTTAAGTGGGGGCCCTCACATTTAAGTTGTTGGCATTGGGTATGGATGTGAAGGCCCCCACCTTATCTCTCGTAGTAAGGTGAGAGATGCTCTCATAGGAGCATCTCCCTACACACACACACACACATATATATATATATGAGCAGGGCTCTCCTAAGCTGGAATAGTGCCGGTCCCACCGATCAAATTTTATATCTATTTTTTGCATGATGGAATTGGAAAATTGAGTTATAATTGGATTTATCTTGATTTTAGAGACGATCATCATGCAAAAAAACAATGATAATCGACTTTAATTTGTGGAACCAGCACCGTTTCAGTTTAGGATAAGCTAAGCTTCAGCTTAGGAGAGCCCTGCTCACACACACACACACACACACACACACACACACACACACACATATATATATAGAAAGATGCTCTTATGAGAGCATCTCTCACCTTACTATGAGAGATAAGGTGGGGGCCCTCACATCCATATGAGGGCACCATAAGGTGGCTTATATCGTAAGATGGTAAATGAACCTTGTAGAGGATCATTGCTCTCTCTTTCTCTCTCTAGGGAGCGCTACATGGTGCCGGGGCATGATTTCAGAAAAAACGCCCCTCCTAGTAAGACGCACTGAGATGCATGATGATCATGGAAGTCCATTGGATGGAAAGATACATATGAGGCCTACCTATATGCAAAATCTTGAGTCCATAAGGTCATCTTAGCATTTTGATCCATTGCGCTAAAATTTAATGGTTTATAGACATCATTTTATTATGATTTCAATCCAATGGTGAGGCGGGGGGATAGTGTGTGTGAAAAGACTATATTGACTCAACATGGGCCCCATGATTAAAAAAAAAGAGGGGTAGAAAAATGGCTGTTTTTTAGAATTTCCTTATATATATATAGGGGGCATTCATGTGCATCTATCCCTCACCTTATGTTGAGGGACAATCTTGATGGGGCCCACACCCAGGGCCCCACTGATCATGGGACTTGGGGGGTGGAAAAAGACATCCTCGATGGGATGGGGTCAATTCTATGCCTCTAATACATTCATCCATGGCCCACAGATTCACTACAAGAAACTGCACTTTCAGCGACGAATTTTTTCGTCGCCAAAAGTCATAAAAACGTCGGTAGAAGCATTTACCGACGAAATTCATTTCGTTGGCCAGACGTCTGTAAGAAAATGTCAGTGAAAAGTTTCACCGACGAATTATTTTTCCGTCGGCAATAAGTTAGACTTTTACCGACACTTTTTTGAATTTTACCGACGTTTTAAATAAGTCGGAAATATTATTTTAGTTTTCTAAAAATTTAGTAAATACGTTTACCGACGTTTATTTTCGTCGGCAAAATAAAAAATAAAATAAATAAAACATTTCTTCACGTTTACCGACGAAAAAAAACGTCGGTAAAAAAAAGGAAAAAATAAACTAAAACAAAATGACTTTTGCCGACGTTTAGTTTCATCGGTAAAATAAAAAAGAAAAAGAAAACTAATTTTACCGACGTTTATTTTCGTCGGTAAAATAAGAAGTAAAAATAAAGCAACTTTTACCGACGTTTATTTTCGTCGGTAAATTAAAAAGGAAAAATACAACAACATTTACCGACGTTTTTTTGCGTCGCTAAAACAATAAGAAAAAATAAAGCAATTTTTACCGACGTTTATTTTCGTCGGTAAAATAAATAGGAAAAACTAAAAAAATAAAACGACTTTTGCCGACGAAAATAAACGTCGGTAAAAGTAAATAAACGAAATTTAAAAAATTAAAACTACTTTTACCGACGTTTATTTTCGTCGGTAAAAGAAAAACAAAAAATAAATCGACTTTTACCGACGAAAAAAAAACGTCGGTAAAAGTGATTTTAATTTTTTTTAAAAATATAATATTCGTTTTTTTTATATAATTTTCCTGTCACCTGTATCAAAAGTAAACCTATTCATTTACCTATATTTAATATGAAAAATACATTAAAACAAAAGTTACTAAATTACCCAACAACCATCGCCATTTTTCATCTAATCATTCATCTCATTAACCAAATATTATAATCAACAATAATACATACCATATAAATATCCAATATATACATATACAAATAACCAAAAAAAATTAAAACACCCCCAAAAGTCTGCATCCGACCGCAAATCGTCAATCAATCTGCAATGAAAAAAACAACATTAGAATCTTTTCAATGAATTAAATTATAAATGAAAGATAAACATGTATATATATATATATAAATATCTTTTCCTAAGTTTTTCGGCGGCTTATTTTCCTGTCTAAGTGTTGAGAATCGGGCAGTTTTTGTGTCTAATTCGATAACCAAAAGTCCGATTCATTAACCGTAAATTCCAACAAGTTACTTTGCCCTTGAACAAGGGTACCCGTGCTAGTTTCTGAGTTGTCCGATGACCGATTTCCATTTTCAACCTCCAACAGCCTATTTTCAAGACTGGGTGTTAAGAATCCAACGTTTTTAGGTCAAATTCGTTAACCGGGAGTCCGATTTACTAGCCGTCAGTTCCAGCAAGTTAATTTCGACTCGAACGAGGTGCTCGTGCCGGTTCCCGATTTTTCCAGAGGCCGTTTCCCGTTCCGGACCCTCGGCGGGCCATTTTTAAGCCTAAGTGTTAGAAAATCGTAGATTTTCACTTCTAATTCTCTAACTAGGAGTCCTATCAGCGAACCATCAGATCCTACAAGTCACTCTACCCTCCAGCGAGGTGCTCGTCCCGATTCCCAATTTTTCCGGTGGCCGGTTCCCATTCCGGACCCCTGGCGGGCCATTTTCGAGCCTAAGTGTTGGAAAATCCGACGTTTACGCCTCTAATTCTCTAACCGGAAGTCATATATGCAAACCGTCAGTTCTTACAAGTCACTCTACCCTCGAGCGAGGTGCTCGTGCCGGTTCCCCATTTTCCGGGATCCTTTTCCAATTCCGGACCCCCGGCGGGCCGTTTTCGAGCCTAAGTGTTGGAAAATCCGAGGTTTTCGCCTCTAATTCTCTAACCGGGAGTCCTATCAGCGAACCGTCAGTTCCAACAAGTCACTCTACCCTCCAAGGAGGTGCTCGTGCCAGTTCCGAATTTTTCCGGGGGCCGATTCCCAATCCGGACCCCCGACAGGCCGTTTTCGAGCCTAAGTGTTGGAAAATCCGACGTTTACGCCTCTAATTATCTAACCGGGAGTCATATCTGCGAACCGTCAATCCCTACAAGTCACTCTACCCTTGAGCGAGTTGCTCGTGCCGGTTCCCAATTTTTTCGGCGGCCGTTTCCAGTTCCGGACCCCTGGCGGGCCGTTTCGAGCCTAAGTGTTGGAAAATCCAATGTTTTCGCCTCTAATTCTATAACCGGGAGTCCTATCAGCGAACTGTCAGTTCCAACAAGTCACTTTACCCTCCAACGAGGTACTCGTGCCAGTTCCAAATTTTTCCGGGGGGCGGTTCCCATTCCGGACCCCCGGCGGGCCATTTTCGAGCCTAAGTGTTGGAAAATCCGACGTTTACGCCTCTAATTCTCTAACCGGAAGTCATATCTGCGAACCGTCAGTTCCTATAAGTCACTCTACCCTCAAGCGAGGTGCTGGTGCCGGTTCCCCATTTTCCGGGAGCCTTTTCCAGTTCCGGACCCCCGGCGGGCCGTTTTCGAGCCTAAGTGTTGGAAAATCCGAGGTTTTCGCCTCTAATTCTCTAACCGGGAGTCCTATCAGCGAACCGTCAGTTCCAACAAGTCACTCTACCCTCCAGCGAGGTGCTCGTGCCGGTTCCGAATTTTTTCAGGGGCCGATTCCCAATCCGGACCCCTGACGGGCCGTTTTCGAGCCTAAGTGTTGGAAAATCCGACGTTTACGCCTCTAATTATCTAATCGGGAGTCATATCAGCGAACCGTCAGTTCCTACAAGTCACTCTACCCTCAAGCGAGGTGCTCGCGCCGGTTCCTGATTTTTCCGGGAACCTTTTCCTGTTCCGGACCCCCGGCGGGCCATTTTCAAGCCTAAGTGTTGGAAAATCCGACGTTTACGCCTCTAATTCTCTAACCGGGAGTCATATCTGCTAATCGTAAGTTCCTACAAGTCACTCTACCCCCGAGCGAGGTGCTCGTGCCGGTTCCCGATTTTTTCGGGGGCCGTTTCCAATTCCGGACCCCCGGCGGGCCGTTTTCAAGCTTAAGTGTTGGAAAATCCGATGTTTGCGCCTCTAATTCTCTAACCGGGAGTCCTATCAGCGAACCGTCAGCTCATACAAGTCACTCTACCCTCGAGCGAGGAGCTCATGCCGGTTCCCGATTTTTTCGGGTGCCGTTTCCAGTTCCGGACCCCCGGCGGGCTGTTTTCGAGCCTAAGTGTTGGAAAATCCGACGCTTACGCCTCTAATTATCTAACCGGGAGTCATATCTGCTAACCGTCAGTTCCTACAAGTCACTCTACCCTCCAGCGAGGTGCTCGTGCCGGTTCCCGGTTTTTCCGGGAACCTTTTCCAGTTACGGACCCCCGGCGGGCCGTTTTCAAGCCTAAGTGTTGGAAAATCCGACGTTTACGCCTCTAATTATCTAACCGGGAGTCATATCTGCGAACCGTCAGTTCCTACAAGTCACTCTACCCTCCAGCGAGGTGCTCGGGCCGGTTCCCGATTTTTCCGGGAACCTTTTCCAGTTTCGGACCCCCGGCGGGCCGTTTTCAAGCCTAAGTGTTGGAAAATCCGACGTTTACTCCTCTAATTCTCTAACCGGGAGTCATATCTGCTAACCGTAAGTTCCTACAAGTCACTCTAGCCCCGAGCGAGGTGTTCGTGCCGGTTCCCGATTTTTCCGGGGGCCGTTTCCAATTCCAGACCGCCGGCGGGCCGTTTTCTAGCCTAAGTGTTGGAAAATCCGATGTTTGCGCCTCTAATTCTCTAACCGGGAGTCCTATAAGCGAACCGTCAGTTCCTACAAGTCACTCTACCCTCGAGCGAGGAGCTCATTCCAGTTCCCGATTTTTTCGGGTGCCGTTTCCAGTTCCGGACCCCCGGTGGGCCGTTTTCGAGCCTAAGTGTTGGAAAATCCGACGTTTTCGCCTCTAGTTCTCTAACCGGGAGTCCTATCAGCGAACCGTCAGTTACAACAAGTACTCTACCCTCCAGCGAGGTGCTCGTGCCAGTTCCCGATTTTTTCGGGAACCTTTTCCAGTTCCGGAGCCCCGGCGGGCCGTTTTCAAGCCTAAGTGTTGGAAAATCCGACGTTTACGCCTCTAATTATCTAACCGGGAGTCATATCTGCTAACCGTCAGTACCTACAAGTCACTCTACCCTCCAGTGAGGTGCTCGTGCCGGTTCCCGATTTTTCCGGGAACCTTTTCCAGTTCCGGACCCCCGACGGGCCGTTTTCAAGCCTAAGTGTTGGAAAATCCGACGTTTACGCCTCTAATTCTCTAACCGGGAGTCATATCTGCTAACCGTAAGTTCCTACAAGTCACTCTACCCCCGAGCGAGGTGCTCGTGCCGGTTCCCGATTTTTCCGGGGGCCGTTTCCAATTCCGGACCCCCGGCGGGCCGTTTTCGAGCCTAAGTGTTGGAAAATCCGATGTTTGTGCCTCTAATTCTCTAACCGGGAGTCCTATCAGCGAACCGTCAGCTCCTACAAGTCACTCTACCCTCGACCGAGGAGCTCATGCCGGTTCCCGATTTTTTCGGGTGCCGTTTCCAGTTCCGAACCCCCGGCGGGCCGTTTTCGAGCCTAAGTGTTGGAAAATCCGACGTTTACGCCTCTAATTATCTAACCGGGAGTCATATCTGCTAACTGTCAGTTCCTACAAGTCACTCTACCCTCCAGCGAGGTGCTCGTGCCGGTTCCCGATTTTTCTGGGAACCTTTTCCAGTTCCGGACCCCCGGCGGGCCGTTTTCAAGCCTAAGTGTTGGAAAATCCGACGTTTACGCCTCTAATTATATAACCGGGAGTCATATCTGCGAACCGTCAGTTCCTACAAGTCACTCTACCCTCCAGCGAGGTGCTCGTGCTGGTTCCCGATTTTTCCGGGAACCTTTTCCAGTTCCGGACCCCCGGCGGGCCGTTTTCAAGCCTAAGTGTTGGAAAATCCGACGTTTACGCCTCTAATTATCTAATCGGGAGTCATATCTGCGAACCGTCAGTTCCTACAAGTCACTCTATCCTCCAGCGAGGTGCTCGCGCCGGTTCCCGATTTTTCCGGGAACCTTTTCCAGTTCCGGACCCCCGGCGGGCCGTTTTCAAGCCTAAGTGTTGGACAATCCGACGTTTACGCCTCTAATTCTCTAACCGGGAGTCATATCTGCTAACCGCAAGTTCCTACAAGTCACTCTACCCCCGAGCGAGGTGCTCGTGCCGGTTCCCGATTTTTCCGGGGGCCGTTTCCAATTCCGGACCGCCGGCGGGCCGTTTTCGAGCCTAAGTGTTGGAAAATCCGATGTTTGCGCCTCTAGTTCTCTAACCGGGAGTCCTATAAGCGAACTGTCAGTTCCTACAAGTCACTGTACCCTCGAACGAGGAGTTATGCCGGTTCCCGATTTTTTCGGGTGCCGTTTCCAGTTCCGGACCCCCGGTGGGCCGTTTTCGAGCCTAAGTGTTGGAAAATCCGACGTTTTCGCCTCTAGTTCTCTAACCGGGAGTCCTATCAGTGAACCGTCAGTTACAACAAGTCACTCTACCCTCCAGCGAGGTGCTCGTGCCGGTTCCCAATTTTTTCGGGTGCCGTTTCCAGTTCCGGACCCCCGGTGGGCCGTTTTCGAGCCTAAGTGTTGGAAAATCCGACGTTTTCGCCTCTAGTTCTCTAACCGGGAGTCCTATCAGCGAACCGTCAGTTACAACAAGTCACTCTACCCTCTAGCGAGGTGCTCGTGCCGGTTCCCGATTTTTCCGGGAACCTTTTCCAGTTCCGGACCCCCGGCGGGCCGTTTTCAAGCCTAAGTGTTGGGAAATCCGACGTTTACGCCTCTAATTATCTAACCGGGAGTGATATCTGCGAACCGTCAGTTCCTACAAGTCACTCTACCCTCCAGCGAGGTGCTCGCGCCGGTTCCCGATTTTTCCGGGAACCTTTTCCAGTTCCGGACCCCCGGCGGGCCGTTTTCAAGCCTAAGTGTTGGAAAATCCGATGTTTACGCCTCTAATTCTCTAACCGGGAGTCATATCTGCTAACCGTAAGTTCCTAAAAGTCACTCTACCCCCGAGCGAGGTGCTCGTACCAGTTCCCGATTTTTCCGGGGCCGTTTCCAGTTCCGGACCCCCGGTGGGCCGTTTTCGAGCCTAAGTGTTGGAAAATCCGATGTTTTCGCCTCTAATTATCTAACCGGGAGTCATATCTGCGAACCGTCAGTTCCTACAAGTCACTCTACCCTCGACCGAGGTGCTCGTACCGTTTCCTAATTTTTCCGGGGGCCGTTTCCAAATCCAGACCCCCGGCGGGCCGTTTTCGAGCCTAAGTGTTGGAAAATCCGATGTTTTCGCCTCTAGTTCTCTAATCGGGAGTCCTATCAGCGAACCGTCAGTTCCAACAAGTCACTCTACCCTCCAATGAGGTGCTCGTGCCAGTTCCGACTTTTTCCGGGGGCTGGTTCCCATTCCGGACCCCCGACGGGCCGTTTTCGAGCTTAAGTGTAGGAAAATCCGACGTTTACGCTTCTAATTATCTAACCGGGAGTCATATCTGCGAACCGTCAGTTCCTACATGTCACTCTACCCTCGACCGAGGTGCTCGTACAGTTTCCCGATTTTTCCGGGGGCCGTCTCCAAATCCAGACCCCCGGCGGGCCGTTTTCGAGCCTAAGTGTTGGAAAATCCGATGTTTTCGCCTCTAGTTCTCTAATCGGGAGTCCTATCAGCGAACCGTCAGTTCCAACAAGTCACTCTACCCTCCAATGAGGTGCTCGTGCCGGTTCCGACTTTTTCCGGGGGCTGGTTCCCATTCCGGACCCCCGACGGGCCGTTTTCGAGCCTAAGTGTAGGAAAATCCGATGTTTACGCTTCTAATTATCTAACCGGGAGTCATATCTGCGAACCGTCAGTTCCTACAAGTCACTCTACCCTCGACCGAGGTGCTCGTACCGTTTCCCGATTTTTCCGGGGGCCGTTTCCAAATCCGGACCCCCGGCGGGCCGTTTTCGAGCCTAAGTGTTGGAAAACCGATGTTTTCGCCTCTAATTCTCTAACCGGGAGTCCTATCAGCGAACCGTCAGTTGCTACAAGTCACTCTACCCACGAGCGAGGTGCTCGTGCCGGTTCCCGATTTTTCCGAGGGCCGTTTCCCATTCCGGATCCCCGGCGGGCTGTTTTCGAGCCTAAGTGACAGTTGGTTTTACATCAAGAGCATGCCCTTCCAAAACTTTTACATCAGAACTAGGTATCTCACAAGTGACAGTTGGTGAGCTTGGAGCTATATCCATTGGTTCAGGTCCTATTAAGCAGATAAAATATGAACCCCTTTGGTAATGGATCACAATTGTTTTTTGGGTTCTCTAATCTTGCTGATCATCCATACTTCATGCAACGGTGCAGTCCAAATTACCAAGAAAGTGAGGATGATTATTGTTATATATTCAAAACCAAAAAAAAAGGGTTGCCTACCTGCCCTTAAGAGCATCCATCATGATCTCCAGTAGCTGTGCCATCACCAGCGGAAGTGGTCCCTCCCGTGATGTCGAAATAGGTGGTCGGATCTATCCCTGCCGCAGCTGCCAACTGTTGAACAAGGGCCTCAAGTGCAGCATGCTTCCTGTCCTGCTCAGCCTGCCTCTTGTCCTGCTCGGCCTGCCTCTTAGCTTGCTCAGCTAGCTGCTCCCGCAGGGCGATCACCTCAGGATCCGGTGCCCGAGACTGTGTGGAACATGCAGAGGTCCTAGTGTATATCCCATACCCTTTTAAATATCCCGACCTCTTTCCAAGCACATCAATAGCAATCTGTTCCTCAGTCATCGGAGCTGTGACAGAGGGCTGCGACTGCTCCTCAGTCCGCTGCACCAAGGCCTCCTGCCATTTAAATCAATAAGGGATTTAGAATGCTTTTATGGCATTATTGATCATAATTGAATTAATAGCATACGTACATGTCTCTGCTGAGCCACCTCATTTACCCACTCATTACTTTTTTCTCTATAGTGGGTGTCGCGGAAGAACTGAGTAATAGGCGGCGCTTGACCGGCATTCTGTGCCATCTGTCATTTGAAATGGCTTTGTATTAGATATGAACCCAGCTACATATTGATAAATTAATAAACTTAATCAAGTTTCTTCATATGAATATAATTAGTACCATCAGAGATATCCTCGATGCAAATGACCTAGAGCCACTAGTATGATTATATGGCAGCTTGGCTCGACTCTCTTGAGCTTTTTTCGACTTCGACTGCATAGAAAAACAATAATACAGTAGCAATCATTTATAAAATCATTATCAATAGAATTATGTTGCCATATAATTAATTGTTGTAGATAACATCCCAAAGTTACCTTCCAGGCTGGTGATTCCCAGCACTGTGAGACCATCAACTGCCAGTCAGCCGGATCACAACCCCCAGCCGGGTGGTCCTGGGGTCGGGGAACCCCCTGCTCCAACAACTCGAGATAGTGACTATGCAGCTCATACTTCCAACTCCTATACAAAACCCCGCATTGGCGGTCAATGTCCGCCCTGAGCTGCATATCGCCCTCGTAGTCCCCGATATCAAAAATTTGCTGCAATTAGGGGAGAGCCATATAAAGATTAGTCATAACAAAGTATAATATATTAAGCTGCAATTGGTGTCAGAAAAGCATCCAGTCATAAAACTTCATCGGATCAAAATTTGAGTCTACATTTTTATGAAAGTAGCTCTCAACTTCATCGGAATTTAAATTTTTTTTATTGAAATGGCAAGTCAGATATTCTCAAGAGCAAACTTATAATATAGTCATACAACAACTATCATAGATTTTCTCCAACATTCACAAAATACTTTATAAGCCAATTTCATGCATGTCACATACCCAACATCATCTCTAAGAGTGTATCAAAATGAAATTCATAAGTATCAACATCCCATATAATCCTATTACAAGACATACAAAAAATTAGATGAAAATAAAATAAGCAAATCATGATTGAGAGAAGACATTTGCAATAGCTTCTGTGACATTCCAAGTAACAGCACATAAAAGTTCGCATGTCTATGCCAAGATTTAGCTTATCAAAATGATGTTTCTTCAAGATGGGAACATCCATGGTGAGCATAGTATTTCAAATTATTTTTACTATGAAAGATAATGATTCCTATATCAATTAAACAATGAGGATAGCAATTTCAATAACTTTGCAGAGATCCAAATACAAGTTAGCTCAGAGAAAGCAATAACAAAAACCTTAATACACAAAACTTAACCACCCCAAGTAAAATAACAACAGCACCATACCCCAAACAACTAATAATACTGATCAATTAAATACTTCTCTGTCATCCAAAAACCAAATCAAATCCATCCAGTAAAAAATCAAATGACAAGAAAAACCACCCCTAATTGATATCCTTATTCATGGCATTAGATTAAATTGTGGCTAAGAAAACGCCCCAAATTCCTACCTGCATTCATCAACTAACCAAAATTCTAAGACCCATAATTAGTTTGAGATGAAACCTAAATACATGAAGAGATTGAAAGCCAATTGAGCAAAAGAGTTAATACCAAGAACTTGCTTGAGCAGAAAACCAATTCCCGCACTCGAATAGCTGGAGCGCGAGAGAGAGAGAGGGCAGCTGAGAAGGAGAGCGGGAAAGAGCCTTATGGGTGAACATCAAGTGGACTCCAATATGGGTGAACACTATGCACAAGTTGTGCATGGGATATTTTTCCTACCCTTGGTCCTTGTTACGAGAGAAAGCTAGAGGGATATGGAGACCAAAGGGGTGTGGAAGAGAAGGTGGTGTTAGAGTAAGGTTGATAAAAATTTAAATACTCTCAAAAAAATTGAAATTGAAATTGATTTGAGATAAAAATTGGTTGATATTTCTCATTGAAGTTTACTTGAACTGCAGCAATGACGGCAAGCTTGATCGCACTGTCAAGCTTCTTCCATCCATGGGGCTTGACTGGGGCAACCTCTCTAATGGCTAACCCAAGATGGTTAACTAGTGATGGGGCATGTTCCCCTTCTGGCCTATGACTAGAGATGGGGATCGGGACTGGGATGTTATGACCCAGCTGTCTCCTCAGCTTTGTCACATTCTTCCCTCGCATAACACCCCTTACATGGCTCGGAACCTCCGAGACTGGGGCTGATGCTGGTAAGATGAAAGTGATAAATGAGTTAGTGAACACAAATCATTAAATTGAGGTGAACCATTCTGAATCTTAAAAGGTCATAATTTTCTCACCTACGCTGCTCCCGACTGTATGAGGACTCGTCGGAAGCTGGGACGGCTGAGGCTGGGTCGGCGAGGGCTGTGTGGTCAGAGGCTGAATCGGCAGAGGCTGGGGGGCTGCCAAATCAGGGGTGCTCCCTGATCCTCCAGACCGTGCAACTAGAAGAGCAGCCAGCGGAGGCTGTGTAGAGGCCTCAGGTGTCACCGTAAGTGAAGCTGCGATCCTCCGAGCACGTTTCACCCTACTTTCCCGAGGCATATCTGCAATCTGGCATAACGCAAAGTGACAAGGAAAATAAATAATTATTAGCAAAAATCAATAATATTAGTAAAGTGAATGTCAACAATTTACATTAAATGAAAATGGAAATCATTTTAGCATGAGTGTCACCGTCAAAACTAATATTTTGAAGTAAACGTCATAGACATTCACAGAAAGATTACCTCATCCGAATGAGACCAAAATGTCTCGTCATCTACATCATCTTCGCGGGGAATGTAGTTCTCATCCTTATCATTCACACTAACATTCCTCTTTCCCTTCTCGTTTGTCCCTTTAGCCAAACCAAATATAGTACATGCGGTTGGCGGGAGCCCTAGAGATGCAAGTCTTTCTGCATTCTGCTTAATTGTCTTTTTTCTCTTTAATAAATAATTGGATGCTTGCACTTGACGGGACAACTCTCCTGGTTTGACCCATTTTTTCCCTCCGTTTGGCATCTTTTGCAACTATGATATATAGAAGTAAGAATAAAATGTGAAATGTAGAAATGTCTTATCCATATATGAACAAATCATAAGAGAAAATGAAATTGAAGACAATGTCATTATATAAGACAAGATTTTTATTAATTTACTTAATCGTTACATATGCAAAACCTGAAACAAACACTACATGTCATATTCCATGTCATCATCTTCCTGACTATGAACATCATTTTCTTCATCATCTTCGTACTCCGCCAGTGTTTCATCCTCGTCTTGGCCATCCACGTCTGCTGACTCATCACTAAGAACGATCTCAGGATCTAGATCATCCCCAGAGTATTGGACACTAGTACCATCGACAAGAACTGGGACAACAAATGTCGTTTCGTGTTGCTGAAATGCATCATTAGGCACATCGTCATCGTCATCGTCGTCATCCCGCTTAGCGGGTACATCCCATACTCCCCGATGCTTGACCCGCTCTACGACTCTCCAATTTTTTCCTTTACTGGTGTCATTGACGTAGAAGACTTGTGTCACCTGACTTGGTAGGACAAATGGATCATCCGTACACCAACGACCCGTGATATCAATGCTTGTAACATGGTCTTCGATGTTTATCTTGTGCTTGGTACTAGTGTTGTACCATTCACATTCAAATAAGACCACCTTACCCCCGTGCCGATAGGACAGTTCCCAGACTTTGCAGATGTAGCCATAGTAGTCATGCTTCACCCCTTGGTATTCCCCTTCCACGAGCAATCCACTACTCTGGCTCCTACGGCATTTCTCACGGTCTTTAGTGTGGTATCGGACGCAATTGCAATCACATCCTTGATAAAGATTCACTAGGGATCTAGGGCCATTTGCTAATGACCACATCTCATCAAATGCTTCTGGTGACCCTAGATTTCGCAATTGATTAATCTACATAAGCAGATTAAGACAAATGTATTAGACTAATGTTATTTGAAGTGCAATCCAATAATATGTAGCAATTAAAATGATGATATTTCATGTCTTACACGCTGTTTGAACCATGCTGCAAATTCTTTTCGTTGTATTTGACCGACATCTCCAGTTCTTTGATCTTGCAGTAAATGCTTGTGTTCCCTACTCAATATAGCTTTTAATGAATAAGTAAGAGTAGAGAATGAATAAAGGAGTTAACAAGCAATGCAAGAATAATCTACTAGATTGAAGCACATACTTTAGATAGGGCTCCACCTCGGGGCAATTATTCAACACAAACCATTGAGCCATGTCACGCATTTTTTGAGAAGGATCATGTGCTCTTGGCATCGGTCCGATGGGACGGACGGTTTGTGTGAATACCGACATCCCCAGGCCACGTTCGCCACCATCATCATAGCGCTCTACTCGATCAGTCTGCCTTAAATACATTGAGCAAAAAGTAAGGCACTCTTTAACAATGTAAGCCTCAGCGATCGAACCTTCAGGCCGAGCTCGGTTGCGAACGTACCCTTTTAGGGTCTTCAGAAACCTTTAGATAGCCAATGATAACAATTACGATTTTCAATGCAAGGCAGTTAGTTGCACTAATACATAAATAATTAATCAATGGTCATCAACTATTACCTTTCTATCGGGTACATCCACCGATATTGCACCGGTCCACCAAGCATGACCTCGCGTGGCAAATGAACCGATAGATGAACCATCACATCAAAGAAAGCAGGAGGAAAAATCCTCTCCAACTTGCACAATATCAAAACTATCTGCTCCTCCAATTTTTTCAAATCATCATGTCTCTGTGTTTTCGAGCAAAGGTCTTGGAAAAAGCTGCCTAACTCAAACAATGTTGTACAGATATCCTTATTCAAAAAGCCGCGCATGCCAATAGGAAGGATGCGTTGTATAAGGATGTGGCAATCATGGCTCTTTAAACCAGCTAATTTATCATTTTTCGAGGTTACACACCTCGAAAGGTTCGCCGCATAGCCGTCTGGGTATTTGATCGACTTTAAGAATTCATAAAATCCATCTCTATGTTTTGTTTCCAAAGTGTAAGAGGCATGCGGCTTCACGCTGGATCCATTGCCCCTCTCCACTAGATGCAACTCTGGCCTGATGCCCATATTTTTCAAATCCTTACGTGCTTTCTCGGTGTCCTTGTTTTTGCCCTTTATGCCCAAAATCGTTCCAACCAAAGCTACACAGATGTTCTTCTCAATGTGCATAGGATCAAGGTTGTGTCGGAGTTTTTTGCACTTCCAGTAGGGCCATTCAAATAGGATGCTTTTCTTTGTCCAATTAAGTTCTTCGGAGTCACGCGGTCTTTTGTTATTCTTGCCAAACTTGACCGGCGCAAGTTCTTCTAGCTGGTCTAGTACCTTTTGCCCCGGTAAATCCAAAGAATTCTTTTCACGCTCAAGCTGACCGTTGAAGGCCTTGCTTCTACGCCATTGGTGGTTCAGTTCCAAGTATTTTCGATGGCCAATGTACCCAAGGTTATCTTTCAACTTCACCCCTAACGAGCTGTCGTTACAAGAGGGGCAAGCATTATAACCTTTTGTTCTCCACCCAGACAAGTTACCATATGCAGGAAAGTCATTTATCGTCCACATTACAGCCGCATGCATTTGAAAGGTCTGTTTAGTGGAGGCATCATAAGTCGGTACACCATGATCCCACAGCTCCTTCAACTCATCAACCAAGGGCCTAAGATATACATCGATATCGTTTCCCGGTGAGCTTGGTCCTGGAATAAGTAATGACATCATCAAAAATGGCTCCTTCATGCACATCCATGGTGGCAAATTATAGGGCATAAGTATGACAGGCCACATGCTATAAGAGGTGCTCATGTTACCGAAAGGATTGAATCCATCGGTGGCTAACCCCAGCCTCACATTACGTGTCTCTTGGGCAAACTCTGGATATTTCTTATCAAATTCTTTCCATTCCACTGAATCAGCCGGATGCCGCGCTATCCCATCGTCAACGCGCTTATCACTGTGCCATCTCATCTCTATGGCTGTCTTCCTTGACATATACAATCTGCGTAACCTCGGTGTCAATGGGAAGTAACGAAGCACCTTATGAGGGATCTTCTTTCGCTTGCCATCATTGACCTTGTACCTAGGCTCTTCACATTCTGGACATTTATCCAATTGAGCATTCTCCTTCCAGTACAACACACAATTGTGTTTGCAGGCATCTATGTTCTTGTATCCCATGCCCAAGTCACGTAATAATTTCTTCGCCTCGTAAACTGAGGCCGGCACCACATGACCTTCAGGTAAGAAGTCCTTAAAAATCTGCAGAACCTTGTCAAACGACTTGTTGCTACACCCACTTTCTACCTTCACATGCAATATCTTGATGACAAACGATAACAGAGTATCTGAGCTTTTGCATCCTGGGTACAGGCCACGCTGTGAAGCCTTCAACAAATTTTCAAAATCATGCACGTCATCCCTCTCTTGAGTATCTTCCTCCAAGTAAGTTCCCCTACGATGGTCCTCTAACAACTCATCATATTCATCTTGATTCTCTTCCGATTCATCATCACTCTCATCTGAATCATCGGGTTGAACTATAGGTTCCCTGTGAAATATCCACCGTAGGTATGTGACCATCATTCCATGAATGTGCAAATGACTTCTCACGGTTGCATAATCCTGCTTTCGATAGTTACAGCAATCGTTACACGGACAGTTAATCTGCCCCGCCCCGCCCGAATTCGCCTTTGCAAAATCAATAAATGAGATCACCCCAGCTATGTACTCCGCACTAAATCGGTTCTGATAACGTAATATCCAACTCTTGTCCATATCTGACCTAATCACAAGTAATTAGGAATTAGAAATAGAATCTGCTCACCAAGTCACATCATGTAATGTAAGTGGAGAATTGCAGTCACCCATGATAGACATCTATCTTGAAATATGAATCTGTTATTATCTGTTTTCAGCTTAATTCACATGTTTTCTTTCTCTATAAATATCTATTTGATTTTAGGATGTGGTAAAGTTCTGATTTCAACGTCTATTAAAATCTTTAAAATTGACAAATAACTCATCTTCATTGAGTAAAAGTGGACTCTACTCTAAACATTTACTTCACAATAAGCATCCAAATGTAGTGAAGTAGTCTACTTTAACTTCAACCTAGTTCTCCTCATGTGAAATCCACTTCATTTTACTCCACCTCTCGTTTATCCAAACAAGGCTAACTTTGGAACTTCACTAGTAAAGTGGAGTGAAGTAAAGCCTCCAATTTTAAGACAAATCATGATATCAAAAGCAAATATTTTCAAAATTCCATCCTTTTAAAATAAAAAAGTCAAAAGACAACCTCCTTTCTCAATTAAAGGATAAAAAAACCCAGAAAATATCATCACAACTTACTTATATTTTATTCTTTCACCTTCTGAGGCTTTACTTCACTTCATTCTTTCACAAGCAAGTATTCAAGTCCCAACAGGGTCAAAAGCTTGGATCCTTTTTATAGCATGGAACTGTTACATCCATGTATAAGCCTGTATAGTTGTAAGGGTCACAAGCCTGTGGGGTTTTAGTTAGGCCCTTTTTTACTTTATTTTGTTAATACATTTATGTTATGTAAACCAATAAAACAATGTTAACATAATACACAGCACACCATGTGATAAAGGATTTTAATTATTTTTGAGTCCCCTAAATTTAAGATCCGAGACCAAATGTCCTAACGAGCATTGAATAGCCAAATCAGTACACCCCATTTAATAAGCAGGTAGGCTCGGATTGGAGCTTTAGGCCCGGACTTTCAATGGTAAAAATTTGACCTTCCTGTTCATGGGTTTCGAATCCAGGTAGTGGAGGTAGTGTGGAGCAGCTGATGAAAAATTGCCAGACAATGAGACAGCTGCTCTAGTAACCAACTAATGATTTCAGCAAATAACTTAACAACAGTTTACACAGCTACTGATCAAAATAAATTTCAAAAAAACCTCCAATAGCATCTCTTGGATAACAGAACACCTAATTAAGTGTGTTCATATAGCATGATTATCTACATTCTGGAGGAAGTTTGTTTGGATTTTTCACCCCTCTTGTAATGATCAAACATGGGACATTCATTATCATCATCAAACCTTGTTGTCGCAACTATGTTGGGAATTGGGATCAGCTAAGACATTGAAATGGAAACAAAAGATCCAGAAAGGGATATGGAAGAATAAGATTGCATAAAAATAAATAATAACAATGACATAACCACAGAGCCAACTCAGCATTTCCGCTAATAAGCTTGATGCCCAAGCACAATCCTAAAACCACGACAAACATAACATATATGGGTCCATGGAAAATGAGTGAGACATGGGCGCAGTTGAAAAGTGTAAAATCATTTGAGTAAGATCCATACTCGATTCACAAATCACAACTGAGAAGGTCCATTCTTTTTGAGTCCTAACTATAACTTCCTCACCAATAATTATTTAAAAAAAAAATTAATAAGACACCATCTTCTTTCTTTCTCTCTGTATACATAAATGTACGCAGAAGGTCATATGTTTATCTTTTTGTTCTAAAGTACTTCTCATCTTATTCTTTTTTTTCCTTTCATTTTCTGTTTTTTTTTTCTTGAATCACAAATTAGTTATAGGCCATTGGGTCTTTGTAAATTGGAAGTTCAAGGAGTATCTTTGCTATATTTTCTTCTTTACAGAGAAAAACAAGGAAGAAAAATTAAAACCAAGCTTTGAGATGCCTGTACTTTTGAGAGCATAGGGAAAGTTACATCTAGCTTTCCTTGAAAAAAAAGAGCAAAAAAGAAAAGAAAATTGTAATGGGTCGTGGTTAGGCCTATAATTTATACACCATTTATGTTGAGGCACATCCCAAGGCCTAGTCCAATTTCAACTATAAATGAAAGAGGCTAGTCATGGGCCATGCCTAGCATTTTTACAGCTCTAAAAGGGTAACAGAGTGGGTAGTCACAAAAGAAATGTTAATGTTACTAGTAAAAAGCATACAGTTAAAACATAGGAAAAAGCATGGGAAAACCAAGAGTAAGTTGAAAGCTAGTGAGAGAAGTACATTGTCCTAAGTAAGAAGTTAAAAGAGATGAATAGAATAGAATATACATGGATGGGCATTTAGACAATAAATTACACAATTATGGGCCAAACAAGTCCAACCATTCCATGCCATTGATATTGTGGCAATTTTCAGGTATAATAAAGAAATCTATGTTCATAAGTTAAGGGTGGGATGATAAAATGGTTCTTACTTAGCCATTTTGGGGCATATATTTTATATATAAATTGTATATCAAGAATCTAAAGATTGATAGGCCAAAGCATTTAAATAAAACCAATTGAAAAGTTAGCCAAAAATAGAGTTACTAATTTCCTTCAATGCAAAATGAAAAGTTATATTATTTTCATTTTATTACTCATCAAAGCCTTTTTTCAATAACTTCAGCTGCTACATTAGTTTCATTTCATTGTTCTAATCTGTCCTGAGCAGAATCCTCGAATAGAGGTTGCATTTTTTTCTCATGAGTGGTTTGTTACAATTTGAAACTAGCTAGTGCAAGTTCTTAATATCCCTATAAATCATTTTGTAGTAGGACCTTCGTTTGATACCCAATGAAAGGATCCTTTCATTCCTCAAAAATCCAAGAAGAAAGGGGATTTTGCGGAGTACAAATGTGATATTCTGGGTTTGAAATGAGAACTTAAAATTTTTATTTGTTTTTACAATTTTCTTTTTTTTAATTATAGCCAAGATTTTTATGCTTAGTTATGGGCTTAACCTATATTTCTTCAATAGTAGTATGTGTTCTTAATTACTAGTGACATGCCTAACTAAAATCTTAAATAGGAGTATTTATAAAGATTAAAAATAAATACTACCATATCATTCATAACAGAAATACAATTAAATTTGAACTTCAAAACCCAAAGGTTTAATAAAATGAGTAAAATGATCTAATCAGTTTGTCTAGGTTTAGGACCTTGATTTGATTATATCTGAGCTTGGGCACCAATTTAGTATTAATTACAAAATTAAATACGGGCCTTGAAATCAATTTGTTTCCATAATGAGCCCCACAGATTGATCATGCTAAATATTGAAACAAAAATAAGGAAAAAAAAAGTAGCAAAATGCAACCGGTGCCTGGAATATTGAAACAAAAATACAATTAATTTTATGTTTGATTGGATTTAGATTTCAATACATTTGACATAAGTTTTTGGTGGATTACAACTGGATGCCTGGAATCTCATGTAACCAAATCAAAACACACATACTGAAGAACAATCCAATCCAATCCAATCCAATCCAATCCAATCATTCAACCATTCCCTGGAATCTCATGCAACCAAATCAAAACACACATGCTAAAGAACAAAAAAAAAATAAATAAAAAATACAAGTAAAGAACAAAGCAAACTGAAATACCTTTTTTGATTCTCTGTTACAGAAAATGGCAAATGCTTCTGGAGAAGACAACCCCAAAAGGAGTCGACCCTATGCTGCGTTTGGAGAAACGACCGGAAAAGGGGAACAGCTCGTGCTGGCTTTGGAGAAGACGACCGAAAAAGGGGGCACCTTCCACGAGTGATGGGTTTGCGCCTGATAACAGAGGTGGGTTCTTGGAGATGGAGAGAGCGAGAGACAGAGAGTAGAGAGAGACTGACAGCGAGAGAGAGTAGAGAGAGACCGAGAGACAGAGAGCAGAGGGAGAGAGACCGAGAGACAGAGCAGAGGGAGACTGAGAGAGAGAGAGAGAGAGAGAGAGAGAGAGAGAGAGAGAGAGCAGGAGGAACGAGACTGAGAGCGAGAGAGAGAGAGAGAGACCGAGTGAGCGAGAGAGAGAGAGACTGAGTGAGCGAGAGAGAGAGACTGAGTGAGCGAGAGAGAGCAGAGAAATCGCAGACCGGCCGAGAGCGAGAGAGTGAGAGAGCAGAGTGAGAGCAGAGAGGGACATGAGAAAAGGGGGTTTTAGAAAAAATGGGTCTTGGGGGCGGGAGAGGGAAAAGAAAGAGTGGGAAATTAAGAGGGATTTACCGACGTTTTGAAAAACGTCGGTAAAACATTCTGATTTTTTAAATTAATTCTACAATAATATTTTGCCGACGTTTAAAATAAAAAACGTCGCTAAAATGCAATTTTACCGACGTTTTTGGGAAACGTCGGTAAAAATCTCTGATTTTTTCCACCCATTGTTTACAAGTCAATCCTCTAATAACCTTTTACCGACGCTTTTAATAAAATCGTCTGTGAAACGCTAGATTTTACCGACGTTTTCTATAAAACGTCGGTAAAAGTGCAATTTTTACCGACACAATAATATACGTCGGTAAAATGTATCCTTTACCGACGAATTTATGAAAACGTCGCTAAAAAACGTCGCTAAAAGTGCAGTTTCTTATAGTGATTTAACGATTTTATATTAAAGAAAAAACTTGACCCTCAATCCAACGGTTCAACCCATTTGAATAGGTGAAAACTCAATGGATCCAGCATAATTCAAAGCATCCCATGTGTGTAGATAGATTGAATGTATCATAAAGTCGTTCCCACTATATTGTCCCTCAACATAATATGGTTAGGGATGGATGCATATGCATATTTTTCATATATATATTTATATCATCTGTTGATTGGTTCCACAATGACCCATCGGCCGCTCTCAACTTTCCATTCACAAGGTCCATTGAGGGGGAAAAACCAAGAAAAGAAAAGACCTACATTCTAATTCACTTGGTCCAACTGAACTTCGGCATAGTTGTATCCATTTCTTCTCTCTATTTACTTCTGTATTTGGCTTAAATTCATCAGTATTTTTTTTATGAATAAATTTCCTTTCTGATTTTTGGTCATGATATGGCAGTTTGCTATTATGGTCTTAGTCAGAGTGAGTAGTGAGTAGCATGGAGATCTTGGGCAGTCCTTAGTTTTAAGGTTTAACCCTCAATTATTTGTGCACCAAAACTTTAAGCCATAAAGGGCTTATCTATTCTTGGATTACTCACATATGAGTACGACCAATGTATTTTTTATAAGTGATTTTATTTGATGATTGATTGATGGTCTCTGGGTTAATTTGGGGGAACAGTGGGTGGCGAAAATGATCGCATAGTACAAATTTGAACTGTATGATGTGATTTTCCATCCTTGGATTCCCATTCTTTGTTCCACATCCAAACGCCCCATTTGTGTGTGGGGTGTATTTTTGGGTTTGGAGAGGGGTTGTTATCTACATCAGTAATGACTCCTGTGGCCCACCTTTCAGTGATCTAAGCCATTAATGTTTGAGGACATTTCATGGAGAAATATCTTCCTTTTTCGATGATCATATCCATCATGATTAATAACTTTCAGATGCCTACTCGTTGCCATTGACCTTGGTATAACAATAATTTTATATTTTCCAGGGGCATTCGGCGACAGGTCCTGAATTTAAAGACCTAAAATGTCTAATTTACCCTTTCTTTAAATTATATCCCACGATTAATGGGATATGCCACTAATAATGGTCAACTACCATTTAATTGGCCCCGATTAATGAAATCTCATCAATGAGATTTTCAAATAAATTCTAAAAAAACACAAATAAATTTCAAAAAATGCAAATAAATTTCAAAAGAGCGCTAATAAATTTAAAAAAATGAAATAATTCCAAAAAACGCAATAAATTTAAAAACCTTACAGGCTGCATTGTTCCCCATTAGAACTTTACCACCATCTATAGAATGATAAGTGACAAACCAGTCCCTATTAGGACAAATATGGTAGGAACAACCTGAATCAAGGATCCACTCATCACTTGAGCTACCAATGGTAACAGAGAGAACATTTGCACCATCAGAACTGTCTTCTGCAACACCGGCTACATTTCCAGAATCATGTGCTTTCTCCTTTCCTTTACGCTCTAGACAATCCTTTTTAAAGTGCCATTCCTTATGACATTGGAAGCACTTTAATTTTCTAGTTTTTGATTTTGACCCAGAGCGGCCTCTTCTGTTCTGCTATTTTTTCTCTATTCTGCCATGCACTACCAAACCCTCACCAGAATTGTCATTGTTTTCTGTAACAACCTTTTTCTTTAACTCCTTGAAGTTCAAGGCTGACTCAACATGCTCCTTGGATAGAGTTTCTCTACCATACATCATGGTATCAACAAAGTTCTCATACGAGGGTGGTAATGAATATAACAACATAATGGCTTGGTCCTCATCATCAATTTTAACATCTATATTTTCAACATCCATAATAGCTTTTGTGAAAGAATCAAGGTGGTTTGAAATAGACATACCCTCCTGCGTTTGTAAGGTGAACAACAGCTTCTTCAGATAGAAGCAATTCGTGAGAGACTTCGTGATGTATAAGTTCTCCAACTTCTGTCATCTGCCATATGCCAGCAGCAGTTTTCTCCTGAGCAACCTTTCGCAATACACCATCACTCAAAAATAGCAAAATCTGACCGTACGCCTTTCAAATAACCCATCCTTCTCATCATTTGATAGTTTATCAGACAAAGCATTCTTTCTCTTCGAAGCGTTATGCAAACCATTTTGAACCAGCAAAGCATGCATCTTCAAACGCCATAGACTAAAGTCATTGTTACCATTGAATTTTTCAATTTTAAATTTTGCATCCATTTAACGAATCTTTTACCGCACCTGCGTAGATCTGGTTACCACGAGTACGCTGGAAGAAACGGATCTAAAATCCTGCTTCGGATGACTAAGATATCACAGAAATAAATTTCTACGCTCTGATCAGTCAACATTTTTTGTTGACCATTTGATAGCCAATCTTCTTCCACAACCGCGTAGATCTGCTCGTAACGAGTCCGTAGGTTCAAACGGATCTCCGATCAGACTCCGAATCTCCAAGATATCGCGAAATTAATTTTTAGCCTTTGATGCGGTTAAGTCAAGCTTTCACCATACGGATCTGTTGACATCAGTACCTTTATGCTTTGCTTCTGGGCTTCCTGCGTGGACCAGGTTGACTCAAAACTGGCCTGGCTTACAACCAAGACTGAGGGATCACCAATTTATGTAGTGCTTCAGGGACCATAAATTCCCTTGGTACTTCATACTACCAAGTCAACTTCTAAAACATAACAGAAGATGGGTTTGAAATCTGAAACAAAACCCAAACAGGCTCTTCTTCCCCACTCCCGTTCTGGAACCAGAGAGCATCACTGCTACTTCTCCTTTGGCTACGGCATGGCGCGGCGACAACGATGGGTGCTTCGGCGACGATAGGGCTGTAGCGACGGCGACGGATGTCCCTTCTCCGGTTCTTCCTCTTCTTATTTTGGTTCTGCCTTGTTTCTCAACAGCGACAGTCCTTGCCCCTTCTTCCGGTCTTCTTCTTCTTCCACGGCAACAGCGTGGCGGTGACGGACCCCCAATCCTTGTGAGGCAGTAGCGGTTGCAGCGGTGTCGATTTAGACAAACCTGGGTGCTGCGATCAAGCAGGCAGGTTCGCGGCCCACTTCGAGATCGTCTGATCTGCTGCAATCAATCTGCAAGATTCATGGCCCTCTCGAAATCCGATTCAACGGATCTCCTCCTATCACTCAAAGCTCTGATACCAGTTTGTTGTGCTTAGAGCATCAATCAAGCCACACAGAACAAAGATCACACGTAGAGAGATAACACAAGGTTTTACATGGTTCGGCTTGAGCCTACATCCACGGTATCACTATGAGTAACTATTACAATGGAGTTTATCACACACAACCCCAATCCCAGGTACACCCACAGACACTCTCTCTCAAGTTGTATTAGCTTTCTGTGTTCTTCACTCTCTACTCAACACACAGAGGAATGCCTCTATTTATAGCCTCAGCCAAGAACCAGAGGGCTTACTGTGGCCCATGGTTTCCCAGCTTTGCACCATGCCTGCTGTCAGCTGGACCATGCTACTGGTCAATGATAAGGTCATATCAACAATGATAGCTCATGGTCCATGGTATGGTCAAGTCAGTAATGATAGCTCCTATTGAGCCATCATGCTAACATTGTCAAGATAATATCAATGCATAAATTGGTTTACTATCATCATCATCATAATCATAATACTAATAATAAATTATTAGACATTTTTCAACTATTTATATATCACATTTGAATAAATGGCTATTCAGGTATGGCCATAATGTACTAGGAGGGATGGAACATAGAGAGTAATATTTGCAACGGGTGGATGAAGGGAGGTGCATATCCCAATCATTTAAGACCTATCCAAGAATATCACTTTTCACCCCATTCCCTAAGTAGGCAAGAAATGGCAATCTCGTGAAGGTGATATGAATGCAAAAATTAGTATACTCTCATCATCATCATCATCGTTCTCATTATAACTATTATTAGATAGTTTTACTTCTATTTGTATCACATTTGAATAAATGGTTATTCAGGCATGGCCATAATGTACCAAGCGGGATGTAACATAGAGGTTCATGATATATGGCATCTCATCATTTTCAAATTGAGTTAATTCAAAAGAGGGTTATAAATATGACAGGTTGGATTTAGCAAAGATGGACTAGGTGGGACGCACAAACCAAGTGTTGATAGCTGAAATGTTGTAGGACTTATTTTGGGATAGCGCCAACAGAGAGGCTCATTTAGATAAGGCAGTAGTAAAGATGTTTAGTTTAAAGATAGGGTTCTGTCCATAGCGTTCCAAGGTCCAATTTTTAGTTAGCACGTATTCTCGCTTGGACTTGATGAGCATGGGGGAGAATTTGAATTGCACCTTGGGTTGGGCTTGGGTCGAGACCAACCCGACCTGACTTACCAATCCGACGCAGAAGAGAAGACAAAGAGAAGGAGCTTGGAACGGCTGGCGAACAGAGAGGAATGAAGCTCTGGATTCACAGAGAAATGCCCTACGATCCAATAGCCTGGCAGTTACCAGTTACCGTGAGAAATGGGAGGGAACATGTGTTGGGAGTGGACGGAAATCCAGGGAGAGATGGCATATGAGGAGAAAAAGATCTGAGGAAAAGGTATGCTAAAAATTCTAACCTGATTGAGAGAGAGGAAACTCCAAGTTCCATTGCTAACTTAAGCATGGGAGAGACCTCGATCGGACCATTCGATCAAGTTTTCACCGCTGTTGTCTTTGAAATAGGAAATTTATCCAGGGACATCGTGCGTAAGAGAAAAGGGAGGACTAACATCGCATCAACGGGCCGAGCTGACCTATCTATCTTCGGCTCATGCAAAAATAGATCTTACAGACTCATTGCTAGCTATATCATTTACTTGATTTCTCTTATTACTAAATATATAACAGATCTTACAGACTCATAGCTATATCATTTACTTGATTTCTCTTATTACTAAATATATTAAAAATAATATTATTCATAGAATAGTTCATATTCTGTATTCATATATTGGAAAATTTTATTCGCTTGAGCATCACCAATCAAATGAACTTCATGATTAGAGCCCCCGTGGACCACTTTTGTTCTCGTCTTCCCCTAAAGATATTCTAGCTCTCTTGGGTAGCTAGATACGGTGAATTGCTTTCTAGTGGGCCAGGTTTTACATCTAGGATTCAAGTGGTTCATATAATGGGCTATAATCCTATCCTATGTTGTGGTGGATAATATTAGATCTAAGTAAAACTTTGATCACAATGGAAACCGGTCCAGCCATCATGGTAACCACATGTCCACAAATTAAAAAGAATGAATAATTGTGGACATATGCTATCTAGGTTAGGGTTCATCTGGTGAATGGTATTGATCATCAAACCTAAATTGAAGATAATACTAGTTCATCCGATATAAAGATCAACGGCCCACATCCAAAAGAAGAACTCATTCTAAATGAACAACTAGGGTGTTGACTGTTACAGAATCAACAGTGCCTACCTCTCTCCAAGATCTGCAAAATCTTTTGCAATAAACTTGTGTGCAAAAATAGCTTCTCGTAGATAAGTAGCCTTCTCTCCCAATAGTAAACCTAGAAAAGTGTCCCAATATAGTTAATCACACTTAGCAACTGTACACCCACACCAATCATTATCACTTGCAATAGTTGTCACGGTTAGGGAAATCAGGCCGTCCATTTTATGGGCCCTGTTGTGATAGGAAACACCGTCTTGGTGGGTTTGGAGCATTGCTTGGCACTTAATTACCTTCATGTGTCCCTTGTTTCTGCATGCAACCAAGCTAGCTATTCACTCTGAAAAGCCCCCAAGTCCAAAACCTCTCTCTCGTGTCTTTCTTCCATTCCATAACACCACAAAATGTTGTTTGAGTCACTCAAAAGTCTCACTTCTTTTCTTTTTGATGACACCAAGCCAGCAATCACCACGCCAGAGGAAATCGAGAGATATAATAAGATCTACCTTGACTTTCAGAAGTGCTTGGAATCAGAACCAATCACCACCTTTGGAGAAGCAAATGCAACTACTCTCTCTGGAGCAATGGCCGAAGCAGTAGAACCAATGGCCACCTCAGGAGAAGTGAACACAAGTACCCACATCTGAGCCCCGGTTGGCGAAACTATAGAACGTCCCATGGAAGAACACGAGCCTGGTATTCCTTCATCGCCTTCTGAAGTGATCACTGCTCCACTGCTAGGGATAGGACCCTCAAGGAAGGGCCGCATGAATAACATGGAGGAGTCAGAGAGTCCGGATTGGCTACAAAAAGGATGGACGACCAATGTCAAGGTCCGAGAGAAGGGCGCAGCAACTGGTGCGAGGGACATGGTAATTCAATCAATTGACGCTTCTAAAAAAGCAATTTTAATCCTTCTTGTTTTAAGAAATGTTCTTATTATGACATATTTTAACATCTTAATGATTATGTTTTTTTCACAGATTTATTGTTAGGGTGTTCCGGTAATCATTGTTTGATATATTCTCTCTCTCTCTCTCTCTCTCTCTCTCTCTCTCTCTCTCTCTTTTATACTGGCGGTTTGATACTGTTACCATCTATTTTACAATTGTTATCATCACATCTCTTTTGATGTTTTTTTTTATTTTTTATTATAGTTTGGCTGGATTTGATACATTTATTATCCGTAGAACTATATTACATACTAGGATTGAAAGGTTTAATTATTCGGTTTTCATCATTCTTCCTTCCTTTTTCCTCTTTGGGGTTTTACAAAGAGGAAGAGTTTTGTGGATAGTTAAACCGAAATCAAGAAATATTTCTGTTAGGTGTTTGAAACAATGGTTGGATTTAATAAAAAGCTTTGAGTACTGTTTTGCTAATGGTAATAAGATGATATGATACTCCAAGATTTATTATGTGTTGAATTTGCAGCTAATAGCTAGAGGTGGCAAATGGGTGGGGTCAACATAGATTAGAATGATCAAGGCTGTGTACAAGTTAAAGCCCATTCCGATCCAATCAATTTTAAAAAGGGTCAAATAATCCAAACCCACAATAGATGCGGGTCAACCCGATGGGACCTACATAACCCACATCCAATGTGGAAAACCCACTTTACTCGACCTAACCCAACTCAACCTATGGAAGTTTGGCCCAAACACAATCTGTTCTAAGTATTAGATTATTTGAGTTTGGTTGTAGGAAAAAAAAAAAACCAAAGTACATAACTATTACACACCGGAAAGCATTTAAATTGGTTTAATATGCAGGTTAGTCCTAACCTTACCCAATTAGGTGGATTGTGCACTTCAACCCTAACCTGCTCCACTTTCTAGCAGGTCAGATTAATCTGAACCATGACCGAGTCATATAGGATTCTGGTCGGGTTAGCGAGTAGAACCCTTTCATATGACAGTTGTACAAGCATCGGCTTATGCTTACTCCAAGCGGAGTGGTTCCCAAAATCACATCGTTGGCTATACAAAATGCGAAAAATATAGTTATGTTTTCACAAGATGATGAATCTAGAAGTGTAAATCCATTTAGTCTTAGTGACATATAGGCCAATACCTATATGGAGTGGAACAAATTATGTGAAAAGGTTGAATCTGTTGGAAAAGTGGATGAAGGAGAACCCATTATTTCACTTATACTTTTAGGTGAATACATAAGAATGTAATCTACTCCATGAGTAGATTAAGGACATGTATTGGGTTGCTCTAATCCATTGAGTAAAGAGATTGCCTCCTAAACATCACTACTTGAACATGTTAAACATGGAAACAAAAGAAAGTGGTGAACTTGTTTCCCATATTGCTTGGGAGCAAAACATTCCTTGAATATGAATATGCTTACCTTGGTAGTATATGATGAGTTTTAAGGGGCATTCCACTTTTGTGGAAGACCAAGGTGGGGTCACCACCACACGTGCACCCCGCACCACACCGGGCTTAGGCTGCACGCGCTAGTTGGGCTTGGCTGGGCCCACTACCCATTTATTATTTTTGGAGAAATTTTATCTAATAAAATTTCTTTTCCGAATGGGGTGTGTTCAAGAGGTATGTGTCCATTTGCATATGAAAGGGTGTGTCCTAAGAAGAAGCATCTGTTCGCTGAACAGTCATTGTTCTGAACAGATGCAACCACATGAAAGAGTCCTGAAGCAGGCTATATAAATCATCTTGTCCATGCATTTTTTCTCATTCCATTCGCTGTTGCTGCTGCATTGCATTTCAGTCATCATTGAGAATCAAGAAGACAGAGTTCTGTTGCACTTTTGGTTTGTCTGACACAGTTTATAGTGCTGCCATTGTGTGTATTCAATTATTGTATCCTGAGAGACAAACGCCACTGAAGACTCATAAGTACCGTTGCGAGGGCGAAATTTGTGTTAAGAACATAGTGTTAAACACTAGCCTTGATCAACTTTCTTCTACAAGTTTCTAGATTGTCTTCATTCAACAACAATACTTTTTTTCTATCTTCAAACAGTAAGTTGATTTACATTTCTAGATTACAATTTAGTTGTTGTTATGTTCCACTGTAGTGCAAACTAGTTTCCTAAATACTGAACTATTTCTGTATGTACTTAGACTAACAATCTTAAGACGAAACTTTCCTTTTTCTGAGTACACTCTATTATTAGTTTTACTTTAGTATTTTCTGGTTTCGATTTATGTCAGTTTTACTACTGGTTTCTAGTTCTTATGTTTTTGAAACTAGTATTGTAAAACTAAGTTTCTCTCATTTCATATAAGTAGTTACAGAGCTTCAGTTTGTTTTGTAAATTGCTTTATGGTTGCCTCAGTATATAGTAACCAATATCTAGTTACAATATATATGAGTTTCTATTTACAGTACTGTTATTTACAGGTCTGCAGTAAACTCTATGTTTATTTTGTTTCTGTTCTGTTAAACAGTAACGGGTATTGAGAAGAATACTCCAATTAGTACCCCTAGCCCTGTTATGGTGAATCATGGGGAGAAACCTGAGAAGTTCAATGGTACAGAGTTCAAGAGATGGCAACAGAAAATGTTGTTCTATCTCACCACCTTGAACTTGGCTCGGCTCCTCCATGAAGAAGCTCCTGCTCTAAAAGAGGGTGAGACATACAAGCAAGTAGTTGCTGCTGTAGATGCCTGGAAGCATGTTGATTTTCTTTGTTGAAATTACGTTCTCAATGGACTCTAGACAACACATTATATAATGTGTACTGTTCATTGAAGACTGCTAAGGAATTATGGTACTCACTTGAAAAAAAGTACAAGATAGATGCTAGTATGAAGAAATTCGTTGTTGGCAGATTTCTTGACTATAAGATGATCGATTCCAAAGCAGTAATCAATCAAGTTCAGAAGCTTCAGGTAATTTTCCATGTAATTCATGCAAAAGGAATGTCTTGTTGTGAGTCTTTCCAAGTAGCAGCAATTATTGAAAAATTGTCACCACTTTGGAAAGATTTTAAGAACTATCTTAAGCATAAGCGAAAGGAGATGAAACTTGAAGACCTGATTGTCAGATTGAGGATAGAGGAAGACAATCATGCATCCGAAAAGAAAGTAGGAAAAAGCTTCACTTAAGCTATGCCAAATGTGGTGGAACATGGGCAGAATCCCTAGAAGAGAAAGAACCTTTCCAAGGGTCCAAAACAAGGTCTAAATGACAATAAGAAGTTTAAAGGGAATTGCTATGTGTGCGACAAACCAATTTACCATGCTAAGGATCGAATGTTGTAAGTGCGAGGACCAAGGCAGTGCAAGTAAGAAACTAGCGCTGGCCAACATGACAGAATTGAATAATCTCTCTACTAATGTTTCAAACATCAAATTTTCTGCTGTGGTCTCAAAAGTCAATCTAGTTGGGAACATCAGAGAACGATGAGTGGACATTGGGGCCACTGGACATGTTTGCTCTAACAAAGAGATGTTCTCCACTTATCATGCTTCAAACGATGAACAACTCTTTATGGACAACTCTGCCACTTCTAAGGTTAAAGGCCAAGGACATGCGGTATTGAAAGTGACTTCTGGAAAGGAACTCACCCTCAATAATGTGTTGCATGTACCTGATATTCGTAAGAATCTGGTATGAGGCTCACTTCTGAGTAAAAAAGGTTTCAAACTACTATTCAAGTTGGACAAGTTTGTACTCACTAAGTCTAGGATGTACATGGGAAAATGGTTTATGAGCGATGGGCTATTTAAAATGATTGTAATGACAATTGTACCTAATAAGAAAAACTCTTCTGCTTATATGCTTGAGTCTTCTAATGTGTGGCATGGTAGATTAGTCATGTTAACTATGATGCTTTGTATGGATTAGTTAATATGGAATGTTTGCCTAAATGCAGTTTTGATTCAAATATAAAATGTGAAAGATGTGTAGAAGCTAAACTTACTAGAACTTCTTTTCATTGAATTGAACGAACTTCTGAACCTCTTCGGTTAATTCATTCTGATATATGTGATCTAAAGTTTGTTCAAACTAAAGGTGGTAAGAAATATTTTCTTACATTCATTGAAGATTGCACAAGATACTGTTATGTTTACTTACTGAGAAATAAAGATGTGGCTTTGAAAAAGTTTAAACATTATAAGAATGAGATAGAGAATCAACTTGATAAGAAAATCAAGGTGATAAGAAGCGATAGAGGTGGTGAATACTAATAACTTTTTGGTGAATTCTGTTCACAGCATGGTATTATATACCAAACTACTGCTACTTATTCACCTCAGCAAAATGGTGTTGTTGAAAGGAAAAACAGAACTTTAAAAGAAATGATGGATGCTATGTTAATACGTTCTGGATTACCTCAAAACTTGTGGGGGGATGCTATACTCTTCGTAAATTATATTCTCAACCGAATACCTCAAAAGAAAACTAATAAGACCCCTACGAATTGTGGAAAGGCAGAATGCCTATTTACAAACATTTGAAAGTGTGGGGGTGTTTGGCTAAAGTGGAGGTTCCTACACCTAAAAAGGTTAAAATAGGACAAAAAACAGTTGACTGTGTATTCATTGGGTATGCTTATAATAGCAACGTGTATCGGTTTCTAATTCACAAGTCTGAGATTCCCGATATGCATCCTAACACTATTATTGAGTCAATGAATGCATCGTTCTTTGAACATGTATTTCCTAATAAACTCTTGTAGGAATCAAGTTCTTCTAAAAGATTGCATGATACGGCTAGTAGTAGTAATCAAAACCAACAAGAGATTGATGAACCTAGAAGGAGCAAGAGGGCTAGAACATAACAAATGTTTGGTTTAGATTTTCTAACATTTCTATTAGAAGATGAGTCTCAAAGCTTTAAAGAAGTGATCTCCAGTCCCGAGGCACCACATTGGAAAGATATAATAAATAGTGAAATTAAATCCATTTTGCAAAACCATACATGAGAACTAGTGGATCTTCCACAAGGTTGCAAAACTCTTGGGTGCAAGTGGATATTCAAGAGAAAGATAAAAGCAGATGGATCAATTGAAAAGTACAAGGCTGATGGAACGCGCTCCGAGGCGCCGTTGGGGCGGCTACCGGGGTCGGCGGAACGTGGGAGTCCGTCGGGTCCGGCCCTTTCGCGCCCTGGCGGGCCCTGAAGCGTGCATCAACATTTCTTTGTGTGGGTGTGCCAGATTTTCTATTTTACTTGGAATTGCAAGTGGCAATCCGGAGATCAACCTTCGCAAGTAAAAAGGAAATCAACTTCTTTCAAGTTTTCCATTGCACAAATATTTAAGAAAAGAGACATTTTCTTAGTTTGCCGTGAAAGGCGATTTTGTTTGGCGTTTATAGCCGATTTTGGCGTTTATAGCCGATTTACAATTCTCATCAATAATGAAAAAGACAAGAGTTGTGATTTTTGTCTCTTTAGAAAAATACAAACTGCAATGAAAAGCAAGAAAAGGAAGATCTAACTTTTCAGGAGATTGTGGGGGACTCGTTCAGATTGACGGTCGCAAGCCATGTATGGGCTTCGCCATCATCCATGCAGATGAGAACAGAAGATGCTCTTGATTCGCTTGGCTTGGCTATAACCTCAGATTTTTAGAGGACAAAGACCAAGAGAAGGTCCTATGTCCAATAAAAAGCTAAGTAGACGGGCTGAAAAGCCACGTCTAAGCCATTGGAGGCATCAGGAGAAGGCAAGGACCTTGGGGGGGTGCCCCCCAAGGGACTTTTGTCACCTTGTAGTGGTGGCCGGCGCAGAACTTCAGCAGAGTTTTTCTCTCTTTTTCTTTCTCTCAGATCTCTTTCTGATCTTTTTTTTCTGATCCTCTGATTTTCTCCTCTTTTTTCTGATCTTCTTTCCGATCTCCATTTCAATGGAATGCTCTCCTATTTATAGGCCTTTGGTAGCCATTTAGGAGGGTTTATGAGCCTTAATGGCTTTAATGGGAGGAGTTACAAGATTTATTTCTTGATTTTGTAACTCCTTTTTCCTTGAATCTGATTGGCCGATGGAGATTAAGGGCTTTTAATCACCTTAATTACCATAATGGGAGGAGTTTCATGGTTTAAATGCCACGAATCAATTGACTTGTAACTCCCAAATGCTTGCTTCTGATTGGGCCGTCCAAAGAAATGAATTAATGACTGCAATAAAGCTAGTCAATTAACCACATTAATTGGTCGCCGAGCAGTCGAAGAGTCGCGGGCCATGCCGTGTCTTCTGGAATTCTTCTGGCGATGATCATCGATGGATCTACATGCTGATCGACATCGGATGAACATGTAACTTCAGACATCGATAGCTAAGAGTGGGCCGGTGACATCTGTCTTGTCGATTTCACGATCGGTCGGACAGAAAGTGCACTTTCTTGGTCGACCGGTTGGCGATCTTGGAGCGATCAATGATGATTTTATGCTTTTGACGGCGGATCCGAGATGTCGTCGGATATGAGTCAATTTAGAGCACTAAAAATCACATTTTCAGGAAACCACAGGGGCCAAAGTGCGCGAAACGCGAAAAAAGACGGAAAAACGGGTCACCGGCGGAAAATCCGGTGACCCGGACCTCCATGGTCGCCGGCGACCATGGACCGGCGACCATGGGCCATGGTCGCAGGGGTCTGCGACCCTGGGGGATTTTTCCCCTTCGGAGCCCGTTTTGCGGTCGTTTTGAGGTCTTTTTCGTCGCCGTTTTCTTCTGTATTTTTCTTGACATTTCTTCTCATTTATTGGCTTGATTTCCCTGTAGAAAACTTAATGAGAATCCTTGCATTTTTAGAGTGCAAAGTTTCCAATTTTCCGGGAAAGCCGAAGACTTTGTCGCGTAGAGCTGCTGATTTTCCGCCAGAAGCTGAAACTTGGTCAAACGATGTCGGAATGACCTGAAATTTGAGGTGAAGCCTCCTGAGCAATAAATAAGACCACCCATAGGCTTTTGTTTGAGTTTTGAAGCCGTTTGGGGTCCCGTCGATGCTTCACTTGATTTTGCTGCGGGGAAAATGCCGAGCTTTGATATGTGGTCAAACGATGTCCGATTGACCTGAAATTTGACGGGGAGCCTATTGGAGTCATTTTGAGACGTTCCATGGGCTCCGTTTTGGATGTCATGGTCCCGGGTTGCTCCGCCGCCGGTAGGCTTGATTTTCTCTCGGAGCATCGAAACCTGGTCAAACGTTGTCGGAATGACCTGAAATTCGACGTGCAGCCTTTTGGAAGCATGTTGAAGCCACTCATGCACTTGGTTTGATGAGCGAAGGCTTCGGTGGTTCCCGCCGCCGGGAGGCTTGATTTTGCTGCTCGAGCATTGATGGAGGGTCAAACGTTGTCGGTTTGACTTGAAATTTGGCATAGAGCCCTTTTGAGACATGCTGGAGTCATCTGTAGGCTTTGATCGAAGTTTTGACGTCTCCGATGATGTCGCCGCCGGGAGCTCCCGTTTAGCTGTCGGAGAAGTGAAGTTAGGCCAAATGTTGTCGAAATGGCCCGAAACTTCATGTGTACTCTTCTCTTGGCTATCTTGAAGGATCTTGCAGTTTTTGTTTGATTCTGACAAGATTTGATTTTTTGGAGAAATTGCATTGCCTATTTATGGCAGGTTGCGACTTCATGCAGCTCTCTTGATGTTGAAGTGGCAAAGTGACATTTTTGGTGTCAACAAATGCCCCCTCGAGGTACATCGACGAGTTGCTTGACTTTTGTAGTCGATGTGCCTCGAAGAGATTTTTGAAGGAGAGCTTGTGTCTTGACCAAGAGTCTTTGAGCAATCTTTCCTTTGGTAGAGGTGCCTTTGAGCTTCCAGGGGAATTTTATGGTAGTGAAAGGAATCACACACCATCTCGAGGCAAAGTTTTGAAGATGACATCAGGGATGTGGATTTGGGTTTCTGTTTTTGATCTTGTGACCTAACCAGCTATATATGGCAGGTTAGGGGATCGGGTTTTGGTTTTGACATTGTGACCCAACAAGCTGTATGTGGCAAGTTGGGGGATCATGATTTGGTTTTTGGTTTTGGTCTTGTGACCTAACAAGCTGTATGTGGCAAGTTAGGGGACCAGGATTTGGTTTTTGGTCACTCTTTGGGACTGTGTGGGTCCATTGGAGTGGTTTGGATTTTTGTGGAATGTCAATTTCAAGATTTTGGCTCAACTTGGTATATGAGGCTGGATGGTTTGATTTTTGGAAGCTCACGGGGCTTGGAATTTTTTGTATGGTTCAATCAACTCAAAAGAGGCATGGAACCATTTTTGTATGCTCTTGGGTAAGAGGAATTTTTTTTTTCCTGACTAAAAGCCCATTTTTTTTTTTTTTTTAGTGCCTAGGTGGTCAAACCTGGCTCATATGGGCTAGCCCATGGGACCTTAAGCTTTTTAGGATGGCTTAGATCTCATGTGGGGCCATTTTTGTAAAGAATATCTATAGATATCTCATTTGGATAGAGAATATCTAAAAATATCTTTATGGGAGAGAATCTCTCATATTCCCTTAATTTGGGAGAGAATATCTCAAGGTATCTTTCTTTTTGGGAAGAAATCTCCAATATCCTTTTTTGTTGGAGAGAATCTCTCATTGATTGATTTTGGGAGAAAATCTCTCAAAGACATCTTTCTTTTTGGGAAAGAATCTTTCTAATTCCTTCTCTTTTGGTAAGGTTACTAATTAGTAACACTTACCTTTCTTCTTTGTTTCCTTCTTTGATTTGCTCTCTCCTATAAAAGCAAAGGAAGGTAGGATCTCTTGCCCTTATTGCTTTCTTTTGCAACAATCTCAAGAGAGCTCCAAGGCCAAGAGTTTTTCTTCTTCAAGGATCTTCAAGCTTTTTCCTTCTTCTTCTCCATCAATGGCTTCAAGTAAGTTTTCTCTCTTTTTCTTTCAAGAAAACTTTATGTAGAGAATAGGATGGTAAAAAAAAGTTTCTCTTCTTTTTTTTTTCTTTCTTCTTTTTTTCTTTCTTTCTTTTCTTTCTATTCTTCTTCTTTTTTTTTTTTCTTCTCCACGTGATTTCTTCTTTTGTTTTTTTTTCTTTTTTTTTCACACGTTTTTTTTCTTCTTTTTTTTTTTTGTGGGCCGTACGGACAGATCCGTACGGATCTGGTCCGTACGGCCACGTGGCCTGATTTTTTTTTTTTTTTTTTTTTGAGAAAGTTTCTTTTTTTTTTCTTTTCTTTCTCCCCTTTTTTTTTTTTTTTGAGAAAGCTTCTTCTTTTTTTTTTTTCTTTCTTTCTCCCTCTTTTTTTTTTTTTGAGAAAGTTTCTTTTTTTTTCTTTCTTTCTCCCACTTTTTTTTTTTGAGAAAGTTTCTTTTTTTTTTTTTTTTTTTTTTGCTCATCATGATAATGCGTTTTTATGCAAATCTAGATGTTCATGCATGTACTTTTTGTAAATTGAATTGAGTAGCATGATGTGATAGCATACCTGAAAATCTTTGCAAATTTGGGAATTTGGAGCTCGCAGCGATGTTGAGCCCTTCTTGATTTTGCGGAGATTTTGAGGTTTCGAAAGTTTGGAGTTTCGGAGCCCGCAGCAATGTTGAGCCCATCTTCAAACTTTCTATTTCCGTCGGGGTATTTCCTTTTTCTTTGGAATTGCCCCGGAGTCATGCCAAAATTTCGCCAGATTTTTGGTGGGACAAAGTGACCCCCCTTTTTTTTTTTAGCGAAATCCTGTCATTTTGATGACGATCTTTTTCTTTTCCAACCTTTGCAGGTGGTTCCTCCAGAGCGAACAAGGGTAAAGAGCCTGCTACAAGCGTACCTCGTCGATCTGCTAGATCTTCCAATGTGGCCGTTCAGCAGGCCTGGGAGAAGGTCCAGTTTGTTGAGAAGAACTTGGAAGAGTGCGATTCCCTCAATCGCGATGAGATGAGACAGCGATTGATCGCTCTCAAGAATGAGGAATTCTATAAGATCATGGTAAGCAACCGTCCTTGGGTTATGGACGATCTGAGGGTTTTACCCAAGCCTACCTTCTTCTTTGGAGATGCAGTCCCTGACGACTTGACATACCAAAGGAGATGTTTTCAGTTCTCTTACACAGCAAATGGTGAAGAGAAGACTGTTTCTACCCGGTTGTCTTTTGACCGGACCATCTCGATCCTGAGCCTTTCTCCCACGTGCCCTAAGAGGGAAGATCCTCCGAGCTGGGTGAAGAGGACCAGTGTGATCAAGACCGGGGTTTTTGTTGGTGGACCCTCCGGATATGCGGAGAAGCCACCTGTCCGTATGGACATGTTGATGCCAACCAGCGGCTACCAGGGCTCTGATTATCCGTCGGTCGATTTGAGACCGGTGGGCCTTGGCGTTTTCAGCGGTGACGGCAGTACTTGGGTGAAGCCTTTTCGACTTCGTGGCCGTTTCAATGTTGACTCCGATTGGAAGTCATGGACTGACCACACCTCGCTGATTGGGGGCGCCGTTTTGAAGGAAGCCGGGATTTTTGACACGGTCCGCGCTTTTAGGGAGACCGTGACTTTTTCCGATGATGCCTTCATGGCTATGTTGGAGTCTTTCCTCCCTCAGACCAATACCTTCGTTGTCATGAACGGTGAGATTGGTTTTTCTCTGAAGGAGTTGAGTGCTATTACTGGATTACCCATCCTTGGCAAACTCTATGAGGAGTTCATGCCGATTGACAGCGTCCTTGAGGAGCAGTCAGAGGAATTCAGGCTCCTATACTTTCAGCTCGTCGCCTTCTATGATTTTTTGAAGGAGGGCTCGAAAGTCAGATCCAGCAGTTGGAAGAGTTATGGCTCTTCATTCTTCAACTTCTTTGACAGCAAAGAGTCTCCTGATAGCATGACCCGGGAAGACAGGAAGAAGACTTTGGCCATGCAGGAAGAGTTGAAGGGTTTCTTCGCGAGCACAGATGCCCTTTATTCTGACATTGCACTGCGGAGAGATCTTGCTGTTTACCTCACTTATTGGCTAGGTGAGGCTGTGTTTGCTGGTGGAGATGGGACGCACATCAGGCCGCATTGTATTTTTCCGGCTTGTCAGATGGCGTTTGGAGAGCGACTTGCTTTGGTGTCCGCTCTTTACTCCTACCTGTGTACCGAACTGCAGGCTGCTGCTTTCTTGGTTCGGCTTGGGCTCCCTATGAATAGGGTATTTTCAGCCCATATCTTTTATTCGTGGTTTGTATACCACTGTCCTGGCTTCCACCAGCTGGGTGCTGCACAGGATGATGATCCTCTGATGATTCGATTGGCTAAGGGAAAAGCCGTATCTGAATCACTTTTGTTTGCCCGCATGAGGATCCGACGGTTCAGGGACGTCGAGATGGGGCAGTCTTCAGTTAAGCTTTCTCCGGAGTTGCGGAAGAAGGCTTTTGATTTTGGTGCCTCCCGAGACTCTACCAGAGCAGGGTCGGGAAGGCATTACTCTTTGACCAATGCAGAGAAGGAGTGGCTTTTCAGCATACGAGTCGGCACGATGGTGTACCGTAGACATCTTTTCGTCGACATCCAGCCGTATGTACCTTCTCGCTTTGCGCTTCAGTTGGGCTTCTCTCAAGGCGTTGTTGGAGCGTCTTCGAGTATGGTGAAGCGTTTTGGGGGTTTGCAGGATGGCAGAAATGCATGGGCTTTCTATAGTGCTGAAGACACTATTGCCACGATTTCTTATCCTGAGCTGTCGACTTTCCGAACTGCCGGCTTCACGAAGTGGTTCGCGGAGAGCTTTTTGGCATATCGGGGGCTTTCCAAGAAGGAGCTTGATGTAAAGCTGTCTTCTGGAAAAGGCATTGGGAAGTCGGATGGCGTCCGGCGAGAGGAAGTTTGGGCCTTCCTTTCTGGAGAGAAGCACAAGATAGGCTTTCTCGGTGACCAGGGCGTCATTGGTTCTGAAGCTGCTCGGGAAGTACCTGATGAGGCTTTGGAGCAGCTAGAACAGGAGGAAGCTGAGCTCGACGCTTGGATGCAAGCGGCACAGAAACGAGCTTCCGTGGAGTCTACTGGCGAAAGCAGACCATCCAGTGAGGAGTCAAGTGAGAAACCTGACTCTGATAGTGAGGCGGGTTCTTCTAGGAAGCGAACCCGTAGAGGTAAGAAGAGGAGGAGTCATCATCGCAGCGAGGGGCCACATGAGGACTCTCCTGACATGGAAATCCCTCTTACCATCAACGAGGAGGTGCCAGAGGCTGTCGACGAGCCTCCAGAGAAGAGGAGTCGTGGGGAAGAGACCATTGGTGAAGGTATGATTCTTCCTTTTTGTTTTTCTACTTCTTTCATGGGGCTTTCCATGTTCTGATTTGTTTTCTCACCCTGCTGCTGCTTTTTTCTTTTTTTTTTAGCAGAGGATGAAGACTTGCCGATGCCTGAGGTTCCGTCCGATGAGGCGGTGATGGAGCCGGTTATGGCATCTGAAGAAGAACCGAGGGACTCTGGAATGACTCCGGAATCTCCAATTGGTATAACTTCTTTCGCTTTCTCTTTTTTTTTTTTTTTTGCCTGCGACTTGATTTGCTAACATTTTTTCTTGTCAGCTGACTTGCCACAGGGATTCCGATGACTTTGAACCATCAATGGACGCAAATGTCGATGATGCTTCTGATGAGTTCATGGAGGAAGAGAGTGTTCCGCCAGTCGTCGAAGAAGGTACTTTGTAGTGATGACCCTGATGATTTTTTTTTTTTTTAACAGGATCATATTGGTACCTTTTTGTGTTTCATTTGCAGGTTTTGAAGTGACAGAAGAGAGTCCATCGCTTTCTTCAGAACCAGAGCAAGGGATGCCAGAGGTCGATCCGGAGGTAGAGATCAGTTCAGACATGATTGAGGAGATGCCTCGTGTTGAGATTCCCTCTCCAGTGGCTCCAAGTGAAAAGAGTTCTTTTGTTACTCTTCCAATGGGACATGACATGAGCAGCCGATCAGCGGAGAAGGGTGAATCTTCATCCAGTTCGTCTCTTCAATTTGCGAAGAAGGTACTGGCTCGGGTTTTGAGTTCTTGGGTCAAGACTCTCCTTTCTGGACACTTGGAGGCAGGATTTGGCATGATCCCACATGTACAGGAGATTCTGACCGACACCGAAGAGGTTGGTCTGGATGTCACAGGTGCCAGGGCGATCGTTGATAGGATCATTGCACTGGGTGACAAGTGGTTTGAGACCATGGGTTTCCCTGACGACCAATTCTTCAAGGAGATGTTCTTGGACCCTGCTGATAAGGCTAAGTCTGACCTGAATGAGGCTACACAAAGCAAGAAGCAGCTAGTTCGGGAGAAGAACAAGGAAGAGCTAGCCATCATCGGATTGAGGCATGACCTTAACGTCCTTGATAGGGAAGTTGAGGAGGCCAGGAAACGTCTTGAGCATTTGAAGGCACAAGTCGATACGAAGTGGGCTGCTATAACAGAGGCTCGTGACAGGGAGAGTACTCTGATCCGCAGGGTTGCAGATGCCGGTCAAGTTCTCGAGAGGAGGACTCTAGAAAACGAACGATGGCAAACTGCTGGGGAAGAGCTTCCCGGTGTAAAAGAAGGGTTACGGCATTCGCCAGCATCTCATGGCAAGTTCCTGAAGAAGCGTGCCTTGGAAACTTTGATGGCTGATGCCAAAAGTTTGCTTGAGGAGCTGAAGCTTTGGCTGGAGACCATTTTTGGCTGAGCTCCTGATTTTTTATAGCAGAAACCATTCTTCTTTTTTTTTGGTACCACATGTATTTTTTTTGGTACTCTTTTTTTGTAGTGCTTGTGGACACTTTCTTTTTTTTTTGGTACCACATGTATTTTTTTTTTGTAGTGCTTGTGAACACTTTCTATTTTTTTTTTTTTTGCTTTGGTACCACATGTATTTTTTTTGGTACCTTTTTTTTTGTTTTCCCTACGCTCACTCAAATCTTTTTGTGATGAAAGCAATTGCTAAATGGGATTTGATCAAAAGCTTTGTCATTTTGTGAAAATCTTTTGTCAAATAATTGTTTTTTGGTTGTGGCGTGAAAACTGATTTTTTGTGGCATTGATAGCCGGTTTGTGGCATTTATAGCCGGTTTGACATGAGAGTCAGGTTTTTTTTGTGTGGCATTTATAGCCGAGTTTTTTGAAAATCGAGTTTTGTTTTATTGGCATGAAAGCCGATTTTGGCGTTTATAGCCGGAAATTTTTGTTTTGGCATTCATAGCCGGATTTTGGCATTTATAGCCGAGTTTTGGTTTTCAAAATGCAGGTATCGACTAAATGTCGCCTCCCCGCTGAATGGTCTTGCAAGTATCGATGGAATGTCGCTTCCTTGCTCATTCGGTTTTGCGAGTATTGATGGAATGTCACTTCCTCACGGGTTAGTTTTGCAAGTATCGATGGAATGTCGCTTCCTCGCGAATTGGGGTGCAAATATCGACTAAGCGTCGCTTCCCTGCTTTTCCCAAGACTTTTGGTTTTGCGGGTACTGACTTGATGTCGTTTCTCCGCGATTTTTGAAATTTGAGGTTTTCTCGAACCATTTGTAATTTTGGGTTGTGGATAGCAACTGGTATGTTGTATCTCCACGATTTTTGAAATTGGGTTGTGGATATCAACTGGTTTGTTGCTTCTCCACGATTTTAGGTTTTCTCGAACCTTTGAAATTTGGGTTGTGGATATCAACTGGTTTGTTGCTTCTCCACGATTTTTGAAATTGGGTTGTGGATATCGACTGGTTTGTTGCTTCTCCACGATTTTTGGATTTTGCAAGTATCGACGAAATGTCGCTTCCCTGCGATTTTGGGTGCAAGTATCGATGGAATGTCGCATCCTTGCTTTTTTTTTTTCAAAATTTTTGTTTTGCGGGTACTGACTTTGATGTCGTTTCCCCACGATTTTTGAAAAACCATTTTTTTTTGTTTAAAGACACGAGGGTCGTAAATTTTGACCTAGAACCATTTGGCGGTAAAAGGTAAGGTGGACTAGGGTGGAAATCCCTGAATCCGGATTTTTGTTTCAAACCATGAATTTTGGTTCAAGGATCGAAAGTTTTGGTCAAGTCAGGGAGAGGCTCCTAAACTTGGATTTTTTTTTTTGTTTTTGAACAATGAAACGATGAAAGTAAGCATTGTTTTTGAATCTCTAGAAATTTTGACATTTGATATGAAAATTCTAAAGAGAGTGGGTTTGACGAGCGAGTACCTGAGAACAGGTTTTGGCCATACAGGCATTGCTCTTACCCAGTTGGGTAAGTCTTCAAGGGTAGTACTGCTTCAAGAACTTGCCGTTGATAGGCAGCATACATCTGTCGCCTTCCATGTTTAGGAGGGCATATGCGCCGTTGGAGAAGACCTTGTCGATGACGTAGGGTCCCTCCCATTTTGGTTCAAATTTGCCTTTGGATTTGTGTGCGAAGACCATTGGTCTTTTTACCGCAAGAACCAAGTCACCCTTTTTGTAGGCGCGTTGCCGGACCCTTTTGTCAAAAGATCCTGCCATGCGTGTTTGGTAAAGTTCAATGCTTTGTCGAGCTTCAAGCCGTCTCTCGTCGAGATTGTCCAGCTCATGGAGTCGCAATTTGACATTGCTTTCTTGAGTCATGTCATTTTGTAGAGATACCCTCAGAGAAGGAATTTGTACCTCTAGGGGCACGACTGCTTCGCATCCATAGACCAAGGAGAATGGTGTGCTATGGGTTGGTCCTCGAACGGTGGTTCGATAGGCCCACAAAGCTTCAGACAGTTTGTCGCTCCAGTCTCTTTTGTGACTAGAGACCATTTTCTTGAGGATTTTGCAGAGTGTCTTGTTGAAGGCTTCTGCTAATCCGTTTGCTGCCGGATTGTATGGAGTCGAAGGACAGCTTTGAATTTTGTATTTGTCGCAAAACCTGTAGAATCGATGATCCCGGAATTGTGGTCCGTTATCATGGACGAATCTCTTGGGTATGCCGAAACGACAAATGATGTTGGTGCGCAGGAACTGAAGAACTGATGAGGTCTTCATTTCGTTGAACGCAAATGCTTCTGACCACTTGGAGAAATAATCCGTAGCGGCGAAGATGAAGCGATGACCTTTGCTTGAAGGGGGAGAGATAGGACCTATGATGTCCATGCCCCATGCTTCAAAAGGCCATGAGATTGCTGTAGGATGCAGCCATTCCGGAGGCATGTGAATGTAATCTCCGTGAACTTGGCATAGCTGGCAGCGTTTGGCAAATTGCATTGCATCAGCAACCATGGTAGGCCAATAGTAACCTAACCTTTTTATCTGATCATAGAGCTTAGGACCTGCCTGATGGGCTCCACAAAGACCAGCATGAACTTCTTTAAGTGTTTCTTCGGCCTCTTGTTGTGACAAGCAGCGTAGAAGTACTCCGTTGAAGGATTTCCTGTAAAGGATCTTTGAAGGAATATCCAAATGAAAGTTTGGGGCTCGCCTTTGTATGCTTACCCGTTCTTTTGGATCTTCAGGTAGGATTCCGAACATAGTGTAATCAATGAACGGATCCCTCCAGTCGACAATTGAAGGTTGAAGGATAGAGATCCGACTTCCAACCACTCGGTGGCATTCGGCAACTGCTTGGTGTGTGTTAAGAGGAGGGAGGATCCTTCTCTCGCACACTGTAATTTGCATGTTTTCCCCTTCCTGGATCGCCATTGATGCGGCAAGTCCAGCCAGGGCATCTGCACGGATATTTTCACCTCTACGAATGTGGGTGATGTTGCAGATGTCAAACTTTTGCAGAAGCGATTGTGCCTTGTTGTAATAAGGCAGCAGATCGGGCTTCCTGACTTCATATTTCTGATTCATCTGGTTGACGATCAGTTGAGAGTCTCCAAAGACTTCCAGCATGGTGATACCAGATTCGATGGCGAGTTCCAATCCTAGGATCAGAGCTTGGTATTCAGCTGCATTGTTTGTGCATGGTTCCAATAGCGAGAAAGCATGTGGAATCATGTATTTGTCGGGGCTAACAAAGAGGATGCCAACTCCCGAGATCAGCTTTCTGTTTTCATTTGTCCTGGTTGCACCGTCAAAGTACATGTCCCAGGAGGCATTTGGTGAGGAAGTCTCCACGTTGTAGACAGGTTCGTCTGGGAGATCATCTCTGAGTGGTGAATCTTTAGGCAATGGATGCTCTGCGAGGAAATCTGCTAGAGCTTGGCCTTTGATTGCTTTTTGTGGCACATACCTAATATCAAATTGTGACAAGAGGATGGACCATTTTGCCAGTCGGGCATTGAGAGAACCTGCCTTTGTGACAAGGACCTTCAAGAGGTTGATCCTTGAGACGAGGTAGACTGTGTTGGAAAGCAAGTAGTGACGTAGCTTTTGTACGGCAAACATCACTGCAAGGCATTCTTTTTCGACTGGAGAGTAGCGATGCTCTGCACCTACTAGCATGCGGCTGAGGTAGTACAGAGCAGCTTCTTTTCCCTCACCATTCTCTTGTGCAAGCAGAGCGCCTACAGAATGATCAAGAGCTCTTGTGTACAAGATGAATGGTTTTCCAGTGGCAGGGGCAGCTAACACTGGAGGTTTGGTCAGGTATGACTTGATATCTTGAAATGCGGCTTCGCAGTCGGTATCCCAGACAAAGTCTACACCTTTTTTCATCAATCGAGAGAATGGACGGCATTTCCCCGAAAGATTGGAGATGAACCGTCTGATGTAGGCCAATCTCCCTTGGAGCCCTTTTAGTTCTCTCAAGGTTCTTGGAGAGGGCATTTCTAGAATAGCCTTGACTTTTATGGGGTCAAGTTCTATTCCAGCTTTCCGAACCAGGAATCCGAGAAACTTACCCGACGAGACGCCGAAGAAGCATTTTAGAGGATTCATCCGCAGTTTGTGTTTGCGAAGTCGGAGGAAGACTTCCCGAAGATCTTTGAGATGGTCTTCTTTTCTTCTGCTTTTGACGGCGAGGTCATCAACGTAACATTCGACCGTCTTGTGCTGCATATCTTGGAATATTTTCATCATAACCCTCTGATATGTGGCACCAGCATTTTTCAGACCAAATGGCATGACAGTGTAGTAATACACGCCAAATGGAGTCCGAAATGAAGTGTGTTTTTCATCCTCGGGATGCATCTTTATCTGATTGTAACCAGAGAAGCCATCCATGAATGTCATTCGCTCGAATCCGCAGGTATTATCAATCATCACCTCCGGTATGGGGAGCGGGAATTCATCTTTAGGGCAAGCGCCATTCAAGTCTCTATAGTCAATACAGACCCTGATCTGCCCATTTTTCTTTGTCACGGGGACAATGTTGGCCAACCATTCTGGATGTTGTTCCTCACGGATGAAGCCAACGCTTTTGAGTTTTTGAACTTCTTGTTCAATTTTATCCATCACATCTGGACGGAATCTTCTTTGGCCTTGTTTGACAGGCTTGACGTCTTCTTGAAGATTGAGTTTGTGGACTGCTACTTTGGGGTCTAAACCAGGCATTTCAGCATAGGACCATGCAAAGCAATCAACGAACTCACGAAGAAAAGCGATATACTCGGGTAACTCATCATCCTTTATATTCTTGCTTATGAATACAGGACGTGGGTTATCAGGTGTTCCCAAGTTTATCTTTTGAACAGGATCTTCTGTCGGAAGGTTCGAAGGTGGTTCCTCCACAATATTTTCGGAGGCTTCCAACTCAACGAAACCTTCTGGAGTTTCAACTGCATTACCAGACCAAGGCTCTGTTCCTTTCCATGGATTTTCTTGATTGGTGATCTCCTCAAGGCTTGCTATGAGATAGTCCCAATCGCCTGTTGAGTCTGGTATTTCTTTTGGAGACGAGGGTTCTTCTGGGTCAGGATGCCACAAGTCTGTATTATCGGACGATTCCTCTTTATCATCAGAGAAATCATACCAATTGGATGAGCTTCCTGGATCTTTGTCAGGTAACTCTTTAAAGAGATTTCCAGGGAGATCGATGTCTTCGTGGACTTGAGATGTTGAGGCTTGGTCGGTAAAACGACTTTTAAGCCTTTGTGTCAACTGTCTCAGAGGAGTGTCGGGATCATACCCTAACCCATATGAAGACTTTTCTACATGACCGTAGAGTCTCCAATCTTCCAGCTGGCTTTTGGTCAAGGCGGGCTCCAATGGCGTGAGAATACCGCGTCTTTCTCCCAAACCGACTGGGTTTTGAGCGTCATAGCCCATTTTCTTCATAATTGCTTGTGCCACAGGACTATATAGAGATAGCTGAGGCATACCTTCATTTTGAAAAGGTTCCAGCATGGAGTTTGATGAAGAAGCGTCCGATCTATGGAAGAAGATCGGCCTTTGCTTTGGTGATGTTGCCGGAACAACAAAGGTAGCTGACGTAGGATCTTCTACATCAGCAGGTGTCTCCATCGGAGTGAGAGCAGGCTGAACTTGCTGAGTGTCAGCTTGGCTTGACGATGCATCGTCTTCTGGCTCTGAGTCCGAGTCTGTGTCTTGCATGATAGACACGAGAGAGACAACAAATTTGCCCCCAGGCTTTTGTTTCGCCTTCTTCACTTTAGTCATGATGACCAAAGCTTTTGAATTCTTGAGGGAGATAACGAAGGGAGATTGACTACTCTCTTCTAATTTGCCGGAGGGTTTGTTTTCTTCCGGTGATTTTTGAGGAGCCTTGCCTTTATCTTTCTGGAGATTTTCAGCAGGGGGTGCTATTTCCTCTTCTTCTTTTTCTCCTTCATACATTTGGGAGTCTGCGAAGTGGACTTCTTTACCTTTGAAGGGTTTCCTGTCCGCAAAGACTCGATGTACCATGCCGTCGTCGCCGACAAACTTGATGCATTGATGTAGAGTTGAAGGAACAACACCATTCTCGTGTATCCAAGGACGTCCGAGAAGGATGTTGTAGCATGAGGGGGTTTTCATTGCATACACAGTGACCTCAGAGATAAGATCACCTATTTGCAATTTGAACCTGATTTTGCCGATAGGCCTTTGAGTGCTCCCATCGTATCCAAAGATAGATACAGATGAGTGGCTTAGCTTGCTGGGTGGGATGCCCAACTCTTCAAGAGCCGAAGTGGAGATAAGGTTGAGTGCAGAACCTGGGTCGATCTGAACTCTATGTATCGGCATTTCTTTGATGTACCCTGTGAAGTACAGGGGTCGGTTGTGCCTTGCTTCGCCAAGTAGGAGGTCTTCCTTAGTGAAGGCGATGGTTGCACTGGCTGCCTTTTGAACCGAGAGGCATTGGATGCATGATCCCTCGCTTTTCTTTTTTTCTTCTTTTAAGGAGGTTTCTGAGTTTTTGACCCGGTAGTCCATTTCAATTTGGAGGACTTGTGGGGCATGTTTGTCGACATCCTCATTCAGTTTTTGTAATTCTGATATGAGATTATCACGAGTGCGTGGAGACATTCGCAATAAGTCTAGGATGTGAAGACGTGCAGGTATGTGTTTGAAGTGCTCAACCAAGTCATACTTGAAAGCCTCCTTAGGGCCTGCATGTTCATCATTGTTGCCACTGGGGGCGCTTACAACATCTTTTCCCGAAGGATTTACATAAGTAAAGGAAGATTGGTTGTAATTTTTGTGGTAGTCCCGGCCCGAACGGGTGCCTCTACCAACTTCGAGAGCTTCTTGAGAAGGATCTTCGTTTGGAAGATTGTCTTCAGGATCAAGAGGCTGTCGTTTTTCATCTACTGGGGATGTATCTGCAGCAGAGTTGCCATCCTCAGTGATTGTGTTGCACGGAGCATTTTCCGGGAGCAAGTCCTGAACAGCATCCAGCAGCTTTTCTTCTTCGTTGACCCATCCATCACCCCAAGTTGGGTTTTCTTCATGATGATGAGTCGGGAAGAATGTGTATCCTGAAGTCACAGTCTCAAGAGAAGAAACCTGAGAGGGTGTCATCTCTGTGAAAGTCACGTGAGACGAGGTAGCTCCAGAGGATACATTGCTAGGCGTCGTCGGAGTGTAGGTAATCTCATCAGACGACGCTTCAGAAGAGCTATAATCCTGATATATTACATTACAGGAAGCTCTGATAGAAGATGTTGCCTGCTCGGAGTCAGACTCATCCTCGGATGTAAGAGGATCGTCAATCCAGCAATGTTCTCCATTTTCAGGAGTTGAGGGAGGAGGTACCTGATGGGCTTCAGGGACTTCCGGCTCTGGATTGTGAGGAATCTCGTTGACGCGGTCTTGCTCTTGTTCTAGAGCGAGACGCTGCAAGATCCTTGCATATTCTTCAAGATCAGGCATGGGAGCCAGATCCTCTTCTTCGTCTTCTCCGTGTGGCTCAACATAGTTGATTTCCACTGGAGCAATGACAGGTGCTGGGTTAACAGCATCTTCTTGTGCAGCCTCTTGGTCTTCTTCATCATCAGACCAGGATCCTTGTGGTTGCAAGGGGTTATACCAGATTACTGGCATAAGGTGAGTTTCAGGAACCCATTCTTCATCGGAGAGATATTCTCCTGTTTCAAGAGATTCCTCCCACTCATCGGTGTAGTTGGGCTCGAATCCATCGTCGGTGTCGCTGGACTCGTATCCATCAATGGAGAATCCAACTACCGAGTTGCAAGAGTATGATGCCCCCTGCATGGCTTCTTTTTTGAATTGAGGTGGCATGAAATCACTGAGAGTGAAGTTTCTTACCGCCTTTGAAGTCTCTGGAGGGGACGTTTCTGTTGCCCCGAGTGAAGTGGTAGAGGAGGCCTCTGCCTTTTCATGGACTTCTTGTTTTGGCTGGGTCTTCTCTTGCCGTTTGAGCCTGAGGAGATGTTTCTTGGCTTGCCTTCGCTGCTGAGCGGTCGGCTTTGTTTTGACGATCTCCCAATTTTCATCTTCCAGGAGATCGGGATGTACCCATATGGGTTGTCCGTCTGGTGTCGGGCAAGGAACCAACACTTCGGACGTTTGAATTCTATTTATCACCTTGAAGGAAGTAGTGATCTTCTTCTTCGGTGATTTTGGTGTTTGTCCACATGACACCATGTTGACGGAGGCAGTCCCATAGTTTTTGTCAAAGGTGATGACTCCGTTTTTCCACATCTCGTTTATCTTCTCTCTCACAACAAAGCATTGATTGAGAGGATGCGAGACCATCTGGTGGTATGGACAGTACCGAGGATCATTGGTTTTGCCAACGTCTCCAGGTCTTTTGGGCTCTGGCAAAATGAGTTTGCCATTTGCTAGGAGAGCCTCAAAGATTTCTTCGACGTCTTCATCGAACGGATATTTCTTTTCTACTCGCTCTTTGAAGGCATCAGAGAGTTCAGGTCTCTTACCTGCAGCTCTATTTTCAGCTTTCTTTGGTTGCTGAGGAGCTGACTTAGTCTGCACATTGAGAACCTCCGTCTTCTTTGGTTTAGAGGTTGCAACAGCAGTCGGCTCTTTCTTTGATGATTTCTGACTGTTGAGGTCTTTGATCACCGTTTCAGCTTCCATGGAAGCTTCCAGGAGTTCCCCCAGGTTCTTTGATTTATTGCCGATGATCATGGAGCGGATTTTAGCTCTCATGTTGTTTCGGCAGATGTCGACTAGCGACGCTTGTGGCAGTACATCTGAGCATTTGTACGCCATTGCTTTCCACTTGTGAATGAAGTCATAAGTTGACTTATTCTCTCCCTGTTTTAGGCTGCAGAGCTGAGCCATAGTAACAGGATGATCCTCACCTTGGAAGTGGGTCAGGAAGCGTGTCTCCAGCATAGCCCAGTTCTGAATGGAGTTCTCCGGCAGAGTGGAGTACCAATCGAAGGCCGTACCTTTTAGGGTACTTGCAAAGAGGCGAATCTTGAGTGCATCTTGATCCGCGATAGCTCCTGTCAAGATCTTGAAGTGGATGACGTGCTGTCTGGCTGATCCTTTCCCCGTATATGTTTGGAGAGTAGGATGCTTGAATTTTGTGGGGAACGGGACCGAGTCCATCCATAAAGGATATGGTGGCTTGATCCCATGCTCTTTGAGTATATCCTCTTCTTTAGCTTTGGCGAGGATACTGTCTACGTCCTTTTTGGTGAGGGCGCGTGACTCATTTTCTTCTCCATTTCCCTCGTTATTGCTATGATTTGGAGGAGGCTCATTGTTCACCTGATTTTGGACGACAAGGAGAAGGTTTTCCATCAGAGTTTCAATCCTCTGCTGGCCTTGTTCCAACTGCTGGATGCGTGTGAGCGCATCATCTCGAGGTGGATTCTGAGGTGGCGGCTCAGAACTTGTAACCAAGACGTTCATCCCTCGGGATTCGAACGAAGAAATCGTCCTGGTGACCGAGCTGGGGCTCATTCTTTTTGATGAAGAGCTTGATGAAGGATTACTCTCCCGTCCTTGGCTGGAAGGGGCAGGAGATTCTTCGGGATGTCTTTGTGTCCTGGTGATGCTACGGGTCACCGGACGTCGGACATGGATTTTTGATGCTGACCTTTGGCGTCTTCTGGTTTTTCCAACCATATGGACGGCAGTAACTTGGTCGGGTCTTTCTTTTTCGACCCATTTGCGGGAGACTTGAAGTGTAGGAGGCTGGGTCCTTTGCTTCTCTAGTCTCTTTTGTCGATATGACGCACGGCGGCGTGCTCGACGACCGATTTGAGCTTTGGTCAGCTCCGGCTGGGCTCTGACGATGAAGGATGTGCTCCCTCGGGCGCAGCAGCCGAGCTTGTCTTCTTTGTGGTTGGGCAAGGACAGGATGCGGACCCGGTCCTTTGCCTGTTGCAGCGAAGCTTTAAACCTTTCGAGTTCGGCCCCTGTAGAGATGAAGGGTCGAACTAAAGGAGTGTAGGCCTTGGCAGGTGCTTGTAGAGGCCTGGTGATGCATGATCTAATTTTGGGCCTGTAGGAACAAGCCGGCTCATGCTGGGTTGACTTGGGAGTCAAGTTGGAGATGGGTCTCTCCTCTTTCATGTAGGCAAGAGGGTAGAACTGGTTTTCTTTGAGTGGGGCCAGGTATGCTGGCTTGGTGGAAATTTGAGACCTTCTTTGTTTTGGGGAAGGTCTTGGAGACCAAGTCTTGGGATAGACCTGGTTGTTTGTGGGTCGAGGCTTCGCGGGGGTGCCGCGGGCTTCAGGCTTTTGGGCGCTCGCCTTTGGTGTCACGGGAGTGACACGTTGAGAGGCGATCTTCTGCCTTTTGGCAGGCGCAGTTTGTTCTTCGGGAAGTGGGAATGGTCCCAGTGTCCCGAAGACGATGGTCCGGGGAGTCGAGGTCGACCCGGAGTTCAGAGAGTTGCCGAGGGAGTTGGCGCTTCGGCAGCTGGCGGGGCGCTTGTAAGTGCGCTCGGTTTGCTTCTGTTGAAGCATGAGTTGGTGCTTGTTCTCATCGAAGATAATGGTTAAGGCTGCCATTGTTAGTTTTGAAAAAGTTCTGAAACAATACCACATCCATTAGTAATCACAAGAATGTAATGATCATAAATGGGAATTTCTATGGTTGTCTTTTTAAATCGCTCAAGGGATATGACCCAAGCGACATGAAGAAGGCAAAAAGCCATAGATGGTACAATTGTTCTGACAGCAAGTATGGTGAGCCCAGAATGAGCGTTCCAGTGACTGCTAGAAGCAATTGTAAACCTAAATTCGACTTATCGAGAAGCAGGGCTTGCTCGAGATAAGAAGAATATAAGGTAGGAGTTACAAATGTGCCGGTCACAGATACAGTAGACCCTGAAAGGGCGTACCAGTATTGCTATACACAAATGTTGGAGATCGCATCCATGAGATGGGATTCTTTGTTTTGAAATGTCAGAAATGGATTCGTCAAAGAGAGCAGGTGACATTCCGATTCAAATACGGGCTCAACGATTTCCGCGAGCGCCAGTACTCAGAAGGGAAGAGACCACAATTTCTCGAATCTGAATCCAAAAAGTGACGAGTTTTTGGAGATTTTTTTTTTTGAAATGATTTTTTTATTTTATTTTTATTTTATTTTTTTTTATTTTTTATTTTTTTTTAAATATTTTTTTTATTTATTTTTTTATTTTATTTTTTTTTGAAAATTTTTGTTTTTTTTTATTTTTAAGATTTTTTTTTTGAAAATCTTTTTTTTTTATTTTTATTTTTTTTTTAATTTTTTAATATTTAAAGACGAGAGAGTACACATAGGCCTCCTAACCCGGTCTTATGAAACCTCAATTGATAGAATTGCCCCCAGGTAAGGGTAGGATTACTTAATGAACCCGTTTGGAGGACCCTTGCCTAGAACAGTCAAGCTGTCTCCACACTCTGGACAAGGCTTTTCTTGAATCAATCGTGATCAAAGAACGCAATTGGTTTAACCTTAGTGGTCTATGTCCCTTTTTTTATAAAAATCCCAAATAGACTCATCGAAGAGAAACGATGGCCCAAAACCTTAGTCGAACGGGCTCAACATTTCTGCAAGCACCAAAGAACGATAGGATAGGAACAAAGTTTCTCAATTTTGAATCCAAACTAAGAAAACTAATTTTTTTTATTTTTATTTTTTTTTAATATTTTTTTTTTTGAAATCTCTAATGAACTCATCGAAGAGAAACGATGGTCCAAAACCTTAGTCGAACGGGCTCAACATTTCTGCAAGCACCAAAGAACGATAGGATAGGATCAAGGTTTCTCAATTTTGAATCCAAACTAAGAAAACTGATTTTTTTTTATTTTATTTTTTTTTAATATTTTTTTTTGAAATCTCTAATGAACTCATCGAAGAGAAACGATGGTCCAAAACCTTAGTCGAACGGGCTCAACATTTCTGCAAGCACCAAAGAACGATAGGATAGGATCAAGGTTTCTCAATTTTGAATCCAAACTAAGAAAACTGATTTTTTTTTTATTTTTTTTTTTTGAAATCTCTAATGAACTCATCGAAGAGAAACGATGGCCCAAAACCTTAGTCGAACGGGCTCAACATTTCTGCAAGCACCAAAGAACGATAGGATAGGATCAAGGTTTCTCAATTTTGAATCCAAACTAAGAAAACTGATTTTTTTTAATTTTTTTTTCAAATCTCTAATGAACTCATCGAAGAGAAACGATGGTCCAAAACCTTAGTCGAACGGGCTCAACATCTCTGCAAGTACCAAAGAACGATAGGATAGGATCAAAGTTTCTCAATTTTGAATTCAAACTAAGAAAACTGATTATTTTTTTATTTTTTTTTTGAAATCTCTAATGAACTCATCGAAGAGAAACGATGGTCCAAAACCTTAGTCGAACGGGCTCAACATTTCTGCAAGCACCAAAGAACGATAGGATAGGATCAAAGTTTCTCAATTTTGAATTCAAACTAAGAAAACTGATTTTTTTTTTTGAAAAGAGAAAGAATGGAAACAAACTCAAAGAAATAGAAATTTCCAAAAAATCCCATCTCATGTTTTTTTAGGATGCAAAATCCAACATAGGCTACCAGCTAGAAAGTAGCCAAGGAATCCGGAAAAGAAGTATAAGCATAGAGCAAAAAGTATGATATGCAAATATTTCATTTCCAAGCACCGTGTTCTCAAATGAACGGGTCCCACCGGGTGTGCCAGCTTGATGGAACGCGCTCCGAGGCGCCGTTGGGGCGGCTACCGGGGTCGGCGGAACGTGGGAGTCCGTCGGGTCCGGCCCTTTCGCGCCCTGGCGGGCCCTGAAGCGTGCATCAACATTTCTTTGTGTGGGTGTGCCAGATTTTCTATTTTACTTGGAATTGCAAGTGGTAATCCGGAGATCAACCTTCGCAAGTAAAAAGGAAATCAACTTCTTTCAAGTTTTCCATTGCACAAATATTTAAGAAAAGAGACATTTTCTTAGTTTGCCGTGAAAGGCGATTTTGTTTGGCATTTATAGCCGATTTTGGCGTTTATAGCCGATTTACAATTCTCATCAATAATGAAAAAGACAAGAGTTGTGATTTTTGTCTCTTTAGAAAAATACAAACTACAATGAAAAGCAAGAAAAGGAAGATCTAACTTTTCAGGAGATTGTGGGGGACTCGTTCAGATTGACGGTCGCAAGCCATGTATGGGCTTCGCCATCATCCATGCAGATGAGAACAGAAGATGCTCTTGATTCGCTTGGCTTGGCTATAACCTCAGATTTTTAGAGGACAAAGACCAAGAGAAGGTCCTATGTCCAATAAAAAGCTAAGTAGACGGGCTGAAAAGCCACGTCTAAGCCATTGGAGGCATCAGGAGAAGGCAAGGACCTTGGGGGGGGGGGGGTGCCCCCCAAGGGACTTTTGTCACCTTGTAGTGGTGGCCGGCGCAGAACTTCAGCAGAGTTTTTCTCTCTTTTTCTTTCTCTCAGATCTCTTTCTGATCTTTTTTTTCTGATCCTCTGATTTTCTCCTCTTTTTTCTGATCTTCTTTCCGATCTCCATTTCAATGGAATGCTCTCCTATTTATAGGCCTTTGGTAGCCATTTAGGAGGGTTTATGAGCCTTAATGGCTTTAATGGGAGGAGTTACAAGATTTATTTCTTGATTTTGTAACTCCTTTTTCCTTGAATCTGATTGGCCGATGGAGATTAAGGGCTTTTAATCACCTTAATTACCATAATGGGAGGAGTTTCATGGTTTAAATGCCATGAATCAATTGACTTGTAACTCCCAAATGCTTGCTTCTGATTGGGCCGTCCAAAGAAATGAATTAATGACTGCAATAAAGCTAGTCAATTAACCACATTAATTGGTCGCCGAGCAGTCGAAGAGTCGCGGGCCATGCCGTGTCTTTTGGAATTCTTCTGGCGATGATCATCGATGGATCTACATGCTGATCGACATCGGATGAACATGTAACTTCAGACATCGATAGCTAAGAGTGGGCCGGTGACATCTGTCTTGTCGATTTCACGATCGGTCGGACAGAAAGTGCACTTTCTTGGTCGACCGGTTGGCGATCTTGGAGCGATCAATGATGATTTTATGCTTTTGACGGCGGATCCGAGATGTCGTCGGATATGAGTCAATTTAGAGCACTAAAAATCACATTTTCAGGAAACCACAGGGGCCAAAGTGCGCGAAACGCGAAAAAAGACGGAAAAACGGGTCACCGGCGGAAAATCCGGTGACCCGGACCTCCATGGTCGCCGGCGACCATGGGCCATGGTCGCCGGCGACCATGGACCGGCAACCATGGGCCATGGTCGCAGGGGCCTGCGACCATGGGCCATGGTCGCAGGGGTCTGCGACCCTGGGGGATTTTTCCCCTTCGGAGCCCGTTTTGCGGTCGTTTTGAGGTCTTTTTCGTCGCCGTTTTCTTCTGTATTTTTCTTGACATTTCTTCTCATTTATTGGCTTGATTTCCCTGTAGAAAACTTAATGAGAATCCTTGCATTTTTAGAGTGCAAAGTTTCCAATTTTCCGGGAAAGCCGAAGACTTTGTCGCGTAGAGCTGCTGATTTTCCGCCAGAAGCTGAAACTTGGTCAAACGATGTCGGAATGACCTGAAATTTGAGGTGAAGCCTCCTGAGCAATAAATAAGACCAACCATAGGCTTTTGTTTGAGTTTTGAAGCCGTTTGGGGTCCCGTCGATGCTTCACTTGATTTTGCTGCGGGGAAAATGCCGAGCTTTGATATGTGGTCAAACGATGTCCGATTGACCTGAAATTTGACGGGGAGCCTATTGGTGTCATTTTGAGACGTTCCATGGGCTCCGTTTTGGATGTCATGGTCCCGGGTTGCTCCGCCGCCGGTAGGCTTGATTTTCTCTCGGAGCATCGAAACCTGGTCAAACGTTGTCGGAATGACCTGAAATCGACGTGCAGCCTTTTGGAAGCATGTTGAAGCCACTCATGCACTTGGTTTGATGAGCGAAGGCTTCGGTGGTTCCTGCCGCCGGGAGGCTTGATTTTGCTGCTCGAGCATTGATGGAGGGTCAAACGTTGTAGGTTTGACTTGAAATTTGGCATAGAGCCCTTTTGAGACATGCTGGAGTCATCTGTAGGCTTTGATCGAAGTTTTGACGTCTCCGATGATGTCGCCGCCGGGAGCTCCCGTTTAGCTGTCGGAGAAGTGAAGTTAGGCCAAATGTTGTCGAAATGGCCCGAAACTTCATGTGTACTCTTCTCTTGGCTATCTTGAAGGATCTTGCAGTTTTTGTTTGATTCTGACAAGATTTGATTTTTTGGAGAAATTGCATTGCCTATTTATGGCAGGTTGCGACTTCATGCAGCTCTCTTGATGTTGAAGTGGCAAAGTGACATTTTTGGTGTCAACAAAGGCCAAGCTTGTTGTTAAAGGATACAAACAAAAGGAAGGCTTAGACTATTTCGACACTTATTCACTAGTTACGAGGATAACATCCATTTGGATGTTAATTGCATTCTGCTCTAAACAATTTTGAGATACATTAAATGGATGTAAAGACAACTTTCTTAAATGGTGAATTAGATAAGAAAATATATATGGAACAACCAGAAGGGTTTAATGTTCCAGGTCAAACTAAGAAAGTTTGTCGGTTTGTTAAATCTCTATATGGATTAAAACAAGCACCAAAGCAATAACATTGCAGATCCCTTTACCAAAGGTTTAGCAAGAGAGCAAGTAAATCGTTCATCGAGGGGAATGAGTTTAAAGCTTATGAATGAAAAGTTGCCATAATGTCAACCCAACCTAGTTGACTGGAGATCCTAAGATCTAGGTTCAAAGGGACAACCGAATTGTGTGCTTGACTTAATGATATCACTATGGAGATAAAATCTCCTACTCATTCCTATGATATTAATAAGTGATACTTGCAGCAGTGATTAGGATAAGCAAAGTTTTTAATGGTTTTTATATCTTGGATAATTGAATGGGGTATAGCAAGATACTTTTAATAAGAATCAATTATGTGAGAGTGAACTAGGCCGATTCTATGAGAATAATAAGGCTAAATTCTCTAAAGCACTCATGAAATCAGGCATTGTTAAGTGCCAAAATGAACACAATCATGAGAACCAACTGTGTCTGGGAAGATTCCGTGTGAACTCTATTGTCTTGGTTTACGCAAAAGGCTAAGCAGTTCAAGACATCATGTTCACTGTTCAACCAGTAAATCCGATAGTGGTTCACAAGGGAAGGTTCAAGGCCACAAGCTACCTTTCTCTATACAGAAGATTTCCAATTGTACTCTCTTTGTGTCTACATATCATTTCATTAATTTTAGTCAATTTGATTCATGTGGGGGATTGTTGGAAAAATGAATAAATGAGAACCCATTATTCCATTTATCCTTTTAGGTGGAAATACATGGGAATGTAATCTACTCCATGAGTAGATTAAGGACATGTATTGAGTTGCGCTAATCCATAAAGCGGTGAATGAGAAATTGCCTCCTAAATACCACTACTTGAACATGTTAAACATGGAAACAAAAGGAATTGGTGAATTTGCTTCCCACATTGCTTGGGAGCAAAACATTCATTGGGTATAAATATGCTTACCATGGTAGTATAGGATTAGCTTTAAGGGGTATTCCACTTTTGTGGAAGAGGGAGGACCTAGACTAAGGTGGGGTCACCACCACGTGCGCGCAGCTTGGGCCTGGCTCGGCCCACTACCCATTATTACTTTTAGAGAAATTTTATTTAATAAAACTTCTTTTCCAAATGGGGTGTGTCCAACCCCAAGAGGTGTGTCCAAAGAAGAAGCATCTGTTCATAACAGTGACTGTTTTGAACAGATGCAACCCCATGAAAGAGTCCTGAAGCCGGTAATAAAAGTCATCTTGTCCATGTGTTTTTTATCATTCCATTCGCTGCTACTGCATTGCATTTTAGTCATTATTAAGAGTCAAGAAGAGAGAGTTCTGTTGCACTTTTGGTTCGTCTGACACACAGTTTGTAGTGCTGCTATTGTGTGTATTCGATCATTGTATCCTGAGAGACAAAAGCTACTGAAGACTTGTTAGCATCATTGCGAGGGCGAAATTTGTCTTAAGGACATAATGTTAAACACTAGCCTTGATCAACTTTCTTCTGCGAGTTTCTGGATTGTCCTCATTCAACAACAATACTTTGTTTATGTCTTTAAACAGTAAGTTGATTTACATTTCTAAAATACTGTGTAGTTTTTTTGTTTCACTGTACTGCAAACTAGTTTCCTAAATACTGAACTATTTCTATATTGATGGACCCTCGATTTCCGTCCTCTCCTTCCGCCCCGAGGGCTACCTGGGTCTTGGCGGAGGAGGAAATGCGGGTATCAACTTTTTTGTATGGGTATGCCGGATTTACTATTCTACTTGGAATTTGGAATGGTGATGATCCGGAGATTCACCTTCATAAGTAGAAAGGAAATCAATCCTTTTTTCTAACTTTTCAAATTGCATAAATATTTAAGAAAATAGACAAGTTTGTTTTTTGAGAATGCCGTAGGAGGCGTTTTTTTTTTTGTTTGCCGTGAAAGGTGATTTACAAATCTCATCAAATATGAAAGACAAGAATTGTGATTTTTGTTTGTCTCTTTAAAAAATACAAATTACAATAGAAAAGAAAGAAAAGGGATCTAACTTCTCAGGAGATTGCCGAGACACGTTTAGATCGACGGTCGCAAGTCATGTATGGACTTCGCCATCGTCCTTCAAATGAGAACGCTTGATGCTTCAATTCTTCGGCTTGGCTCCAACCTCAGTTTTTTAGAGGATAAAGACCAAGAGGAGGTCCTATATCCAATAAAAAATCAAGTAAACGGGCTGAAAAGCCGCATTTAGGCCATGTTGGATAGCAGAAGGGGACCTTGGGGGGGTGACCCCCCAAGGGACTTTGATCACCTTGTAGTGTTTCTTACGGCAGAGCGGCAGGACTTCGTCAAGATTTCTTCGGGAGAATGCAAGTATGCAAGTGCAGAATTTCAAGTCGATGTGTGTATCGATATCGATCCCTCTCTCTTGGAAATGGACCTCCTTTTATAGGCTCTTGGTAGCCATGGGGTGGTTTATGGGCGTTGATGGCCATGATGAGAGAATTGATGAGGAGTTACAAGTTTTTATTTTTTGATTTTGTAACTCCTTTTTCTTGGCTTGTGATTGGTCGATGGAGGATAATGGCCATTTAATCGCCTTTAATCTCCATGATGAGGGGAGTTTCATGGTTTTAATGCCATGATTGCTTGGACTTGTAACTCCCATATGCTTGAATTTGATTGGGCTGTCCAAAATAATGAGTTAATGACCGCGTTAAGTAGCCATAAAATAGTCAATTAACAGCATTAAGTGGTCGGTGGAGCATGTGAAGAGTCGCGGGCCGCGCCACGTCTTTTGGAATTCTTCCTGTGATCATCGCAGGTGGATCTACACAGTGTTTGATGTCGGATTGCGATGCAATTTTAGACATTGATTGATGTTGGTGGGCCGGTGACATCTGTCTTGTCGATTTCTCGATCGGTCGGACAGAAAGTGTACTTTCTTGGTCATCCGGTTGGCGATTTTAGAGTGATCACTTACGATTTTATGCTCTTGATGGCGGATCCGAGATGTCAACGAAGATCAGTTGTTTTCAAGCATAAAAAATTAGATTTTTAGAAAATCACAGAGGTAGGAACTCCCGAAACGCGAAGACGATCGGAAATCGGGCCATCCGGCGAAAATCTAGCGACCCCGATTTCCAAGGTCGCCGGCGACCATGCACCCAGGGTCGCCGGCGACCATGGGGTTTTTGCCCCTTTGGTCGCCGAGTGTCTTTTTTGGCCGTTTTTCCTTGTTTTTCGTTCCTTTTTTCTTCTGTATTTTTCTTGACATTTTTCCTCAATTATTGACTTGACTTTCTTGGAGAAAACTTGATGAGAAGTCACACAAAACCGGAGCACAAAGTTTCCCATTTTTCGGGAAAGCCGAAGTCTTTGTAGCCGATTTTCCGTCAAAAGTCGAAACTAGGTCAAACGATGTCGGAATGACCTGAAAATTGAGGTAAAGCTTCTTGAGCAATGGATAGGACCAACCATGGCCTTTTATTTGAGTTTTGAAGCCGTTTGGGGTCCCATCGATGCTTGACTTGATTTTGTTGCGGGGAAGGTGCCGAGCTTTGATATGGTCAAACGATGTTCGATTGACCTGAAATTTGACAGGGAGCCTATTGGAGTCATATAGAGATGATCCATTAGCTCCGATTTGGATGTCATGGTCCCGGGGTGCTCTGCCGTCGTAGGCTTGATTTTCTTTCGAAGCATCGAAACCTGGTCAAACGTTGTCGGAATGACCTGAAATTCGACCTGCAACCCTTTAGAAGCATGTTGAAGCCACTCATGTGTTTTGTTTGATGAGTGATGGCCTCGGTGGTTCTCGCCGCCGAGAGGCTTGATTTGGCTGCTCGAGTGTTGATGGAGGGTCAAACGTTGTCAGTTTGACTTGAAATTTGACGAGAAGCCCTTTGGAGGTATTTTGGAGTCATCCGTAGGCTCTGATCGAAGTTTTGGTGTTTTCGATGATGTCGCCGCCGGGAGCGTCTGTTTAGCTGTTGGAGAAGTGAAGTTAGGCCAAACGATGTCGGAATGGCCCCAAACTTTAGGTGTACTCCTCTTTTGGCTGTCTTGAAGGATCTTACAGTTTTTGTTTGATTCCAACAAGATATGATGCTTGAAATTGCCTTGCCTGTTTGTAGTAGGATGCAGCTTCATGTGGCTTCTTGATGTTGAGGAGGCATAGTGGCTTTTTTGGTGTCAACAAATGCCCCTTCAAGGTATAGCGACGAGTAGCTTTTTGGAGTTGATGTGTCTTGAAAGGAAACTTGAAGAAGAGCTTCTGGCTTGACCAAGAGTTTTGAGCTTTTTTTTTTTTTTGAGAATGCCCTTTGAGTTTCCGGGGGAATTTTATGGTAGTGAGAGGGATCACGTACCATCTCAAGGAAAAGTTTTGAAAATGACATGGGGATTTGGATTTTAGGTTTTGGATTTTGGTCTTTGACCTTGTGACCTAACAAACTGTATGTGGCAGGTTAGGGGGTCGGAGTTTGGTTTTTTTATTTTGACCTTATGACCCAACAAGCTGTATGTGGCAGGTTGGGGGGTTAGATTTCGTTTTGGTTTTGGTTTGGTTTGGATTTTGATTTTGGTTTTGGTCTTGTGACCTAACAAGCTGTATGTGGCGAGCTAGGGGGACCAAGGTTTGATTTTTTTTATGGAATGTCAATTTCAAGATTTTGGCTTAATTTGGTTCATGAGATTGAATGGTTTGGTTTTGTGGAAACTCATGAGGCTTTCTTCTTACTCTTTGTTTTTTTTTTGAATGGTCCAATCAACTCAAAAGAGGTAAGGGACACTTTTTTTTTTTTTTTTTTGCTCTTGGTAAGAGGAATATTTTGACTAAAAGCCACTTTTTAGTGCCTAGGTGGTCAAACCTGGCTCATGTGGGCTAACCAATGGGACCTTAGGCTTTGGAAATGGCCTAGATCTCATATGGTGTCATTTTTGTAGATAATATCTAAAAATAACTCTTTTGTGTAGAGAATATCTAAAAATATCCTTACTTGGAGAAAATTTCTCAAGTTTCCTTGTTTTTGGGAGAGATTTTCTCAAAGTATCTTTCTTTTGGGAAAGTAGCTAAATTTTAGCACCTACCTCCTTTCTTTTCTGCTTGTTTCCTCTTTTGATTTGCTCTCTTCTATAAAAGCAAGTGAGGTTGGATCTTTGGCTCCATTGCTTCCTTTGTTTGTAAGAATCTCCAAGAGTGCTCCAAGATCAAGAATTCCTTTTCTTCTTCAAGGATCTCCAAGCGTTTTCTTCTTCTTCTCCATCAATCGTTTCAATTAAGTTTTCTTCCTCCCCAAGAAACTCCATTGTAGAAGTAACTTCTTTTCTTTCCTTTCTTTTCTCTTTTTTTTGTCAAGCACGTTTTTTCTTCTCTTTTTTTTTGTGAAAGTTTTTTTTTTCGTGCTTCTTTTTTTTTTCTTTTCTTTCTTCTTTTTTTTTTCACACGGGTTTTTTCTTTTTTTTTTTTTTCACTGTGTTTCTTCCCCGTTTTTTTTCACGGTTTTTCTTTTTTTTTTTTTCCACGGTGATTTTTCTCTTTTTTTTTCACAGTTTTCTTTCTCTTTTTTTTTTTTTTTGCTCACCATGATAATGAGGTTTGTGCAATATTCAAGATATTCATGCATTTTTTTAAATTGATGCATCAAGATAGAAGGCAAGAGTCTCTAGGTCAAGCCAACATGATTTTTGACTTGGACAAAGTTTGATTGGTTTTGACAAAATTGAGTTGGTGTCAAACTTTGGTCAAGGTTTTCCTAGCATCTAATGCATGATGATTTTCTTTGATGCATGATTTTTAGTAAATTGACTTGGAAGCATGATGATGCATACCTGAAAATCTTTTGCAAGTATTGGGATTTGGAGCTGCAGTGATGTTGAGCTCTTTCTTGGTCTTGCTGGATTTTGAGGAACTTTGAAAGTTTTGGATTTTGGAGCTCGCAGCAATGTTGAGCCCATCTCCAATTTTGCAGAGATTTGATGAGAATGGTTTGTTCTCGCAGCAATGTTTGAGTTCGAACCTCCTTTGAGAGTCTTCACTGACTATGAGCTTGTTGAGTTCATCTTCAGGCTTCCTGTCTTTCTCGGAGTATTTCTCTTTTCTTCGGAATTGCCCCGGAACCATGTCAAAATTTTGCTAGAATTTCTTTTATTGCAAAATTCTGTCATTTTGATGATGATTGATCTTTGTTTTTCCTTTCTTTGCAGGTAGTTCTTTTAGAACGAACAAAGGTAAGGGTCCCGTACTGACGCACCTCATCGGTCTGCTAGGTCTTCCAATGCGGCCGTTCAGCAGGTCTAGGAGAAGGTCCAGTTTGTTAAGAAGAACTTGGAAGAGTGCGATTCCCTCAATCGTGATAAGATGAGACAGCGATTGATCGCTCTCAAAGATGAGGAATTCTATAAGATCGTGGTAAGCAGCTGTCCTTGGGTTACGAACGATCAGAGCGTTGTGCCCAAGCCTACCTTTTTCTTTGGTGATGCAGTCCCCTACAATTTGAAATACCAAAGGAGATGTTTTCAGTTCTCTTACACAGCAGATGGTGAGGAGAGAACTATTTCTACCCGGTCGACCTTTGATCGGACTATCTCGATCATGAGCCTTTCTCTTATATGCCCTAAGAGGGAAGATCCTCTAAGCTGGGTGGAGAGGACCAGTGTGGTCAAGACCGGGGTTTTTGTTGGCGGCCCTTCCAGTTTTTCAGAGAAGTCGCCTGTCCGTTTGGACATATTGGTGCTAGCCAGTGGCTACCAAGGTTCTGATCATCCGTCGGTCGATTTGAGACCGGTGGGCCTTGGCATTTTTCGGGGTGACGGCAGCAATTGGGTGAAGCCTTTTCGACTTCGTGGTTGTTTCAGTGCTGACTCAAGCTGAGAATCATGGACTGATCACACCCTGAAGATTGGTGAGGCTATTCTGCGGAAGGCTGAGATTTTTGATGCGGTTTGCGCTTTTCGGCAAGCTGTTGTTTTCTCCGACGAGGCTTTCATGGCCATGCTGGAATCATTCCTTCTACAAACCAACACCTTCATTATGACGAATGGTGAGATTGGTTTTTCTTTGAAGGAACTGAGCGCCATCACCGGGTTGCCTATCCTCGGCAAACTCTATGAGGAGTTTATACCTATTGACAGCGTCCTTGAGGAGCAGTCTGAGGAGTTCATGCTTGTTTACTTTTAGCTTGTCTCCTTCTATGATTTTTGGAAGGAGAAGGAGGACTCGAAAGTCAGGTGTAGCTGTTGGAGGAGTTACAGCTCCAACTTTTTTTTACGGCGGGGAGTCTTCTGATGGCATGGCCCAGGATGCTAGGGCTAAAGCCTCAAGTTTGAAGAAGATTTCCTCCGTGCGAGAAGATTTGATGAAATTCTTCGCAAGCACAGATGCCATTTTCCTGACATTGCACTGCGGAGAAATCTCGCTGTTTACCTCACTTTTTGGCTGGGTGAGGCTGTCTTTGTTGGAGGAGATGGAACGCACATCAGGCAGCATTGTATTTTTCTGGCTTGTCAGATGGTGTTTGGAGAGCGCTGACTTTGGTACCTGTTCTTTACTCCTACTTGTGTACCGAACTGCAGGCTGCTGCTTTCCTAGTTCGGCTTGGGCTCCCTATGAACAGGGTATTTTCTGCCCGCATCTTCTATTCGTGGTATGTATATCACTGTCCCAACTTCCATCGGTTGGGAGTTGCACAGGACGAAGATCCTTTTATGATTCGTTTGGCCAGAGGGACAGCCGTTTCCGAATCTCTTTTGTCTGCCCGTTTGAGGATCTGACGGTTCATGGACGTCGAGATTGGGCAGTCTTCAGTGAAGCTTTCTCCGGGTTTGCGGAAGAAGGCTTTTGATTTCGGTGTCTCCCGTGATTCGACCAAGGCAGGGTCAGGAAGACACTATGCTTTGACAAACGCAGAGAAGATATGGCTTTTCAACATACGGGTTGGTACGATGGTGTACCGTAGACATCTTTTCGTCGATATCCAGCCGTATGTCCCTTGGCATTTTGCATTGCAGCTTGGCTTCTCTCAAGGCGTTGTTGGAGCGCCATCGAACATGGTGAAGCGTTTTGAAGGTCTGCAGGATGGGAGGAATGCATGGGCTTTTTACAGTGCAGAGGACACTACCGCCATGATTTCTTATCCTGAGCTGCCCACTTTCCGGACTTCTGGCTTCACAAAATGGTTCGTGGAGAGCTTCTCAGTGTACCGGGGGCTTTCCAAGAAGGAGCTTGATGTCAAGCAGTCTCCTGGGAAGGGTCTTGGCAGATCAAATGGTGTCCGTCGAGAAGAAGTTTTGGCCTTCCTTTCTGGAGAGAAGCATAAGATAGGCTTTTTCTCAACGAGCAGGATATCATCAGATCAGGAGCTGCACAAGGGATTCTTGGTGAAGTCTTGAGACAGTTGGAAGAGGAGGAGGCTGAGATCGATGCTTGGATGCAAGAAGAGCGCACGAAGGCTTCCATGAAGTTTACTGAGAAAAGTAGGCCATCCAGTGAGGACTCTAGTGAGAGGCCTGATGTTGATAGTGAGGTAGGATTGTCGAGCAAGCTGACCCGCAGAAGCAAAAGGAAGAGAGGATAGCGCCGTAATATGAGACGGCATGAAAATCCTTCTAATCTGGAAGTTCCTCTCACCAATGCTGAGGAGGTGTTTGGGGATGCTGACGAGCCTCCGGAGAAGAGGAGCAGAGAAGAGGAGACAGCTGGTATCGACCAATGTCGCCTCCCCGCTGAATGGTCCTGCAAGTATCGATGGAATGTCGCTTCTTTGCTCATTCGGTTTGCGAGTATCGATGGAATGTCGCTTCCTCGCGGGCTAGGTTTAGTATCGATGGAATGCCGCTTTCTCGCGGGTTTGGGTGCAAGTATCGACTAAGCGTCGCTTCCTTGCTTTTTTCAAAATTTTGGTTTTGCGGGCACTGACTTGGTGTCATTCCCCCACGATTTTTGAAATTTAAGGTTTTTTCGAACCATTTGAAATTTGGGTTGTGGATATCAACTAGAATGTTGCATCTCCACGATTTTTGAAATTTGAGGTTTTCTCGAACCATTTGAAATTTGGGTTGTGGATATCAACTGGAATGTTGCATCTCCACGCTTTTTGAAGTTTGAGGTTTTCTCGAACTAGTTGAAATTTGGGTTGTAGATATCAACTGGAATGTTGCGTCTCCACGATTTTTGAAATTTGAGGTTTTCTCAAACAATTTGAAATTTGGGTTGTGGATATCAACTGGAATGTTGCATCTCCACGATTTTTGAAATTTGAAATTTTGCAAGTATCGAATGGGGTTCGTTTCCTTGCGATTTTGAGGTTTTTGAAGTATCGAATGGGGGGTTCACATCCTCCCGATTTTTTGGTTTTGGAAGTATCGAATGAGGTTCGCATCCTTTCGATTTTTTTTGGGTTTTGGAAGTATCGAACCCTCTTTCTCGCAACAAAATCAAGTCAAGCATTGACGGGACCCCAAACGGCTTCAAAACTCAAATAAAAGCCCATGGTTGGTCCTATCCACTGCTCAAGGTCATTCCGACATCGTTTGACCTAGTTTGACTCTTGACGGAAAATCGGCTACAAAGTCTTCGGCTTTCCCGAAAAATGGGAAACTTTGTGCTCCGGTTTTGCACAGGTTCTCGTCAAATTTTCTCCAAGAAAATCAAGTCAATAATTGAGGAAAAATGTCAAGAAAAATACAGAAGAAAAAAGGAACGAAAAAGAAGGAAAAACGGCCGAAAAAGACACTCAGCGACCAAAGGGGCCAAAACCCCATGATCGCCGGCGACCATGGCCCATGGTTGCCAGCGACGTGCATGGTCTCCGGCGACCCTGGAAATCCGGGTCGTCGGATTTTTCGCCGGATGGCCCGATTTCCGATCCTTTTCGCGTTTCGGGAGTTCCTGCCTCTGTGATTTTCTTAAAATCCAATTTTTGATGCTTGAAAATGACTGATCTTCGCTGACATCTCGGATCCGCTATCAAGAGCATGAAATCATCATTGATCGCTCTAAGATCGCCAACCGGATGACCATGAAAGTACACTTTCTGTCCGATCGATCAAGAAATCGAAAAGACAGATGTCACCGACCCACTGATATCAATCAATGTTTGAAATTGTATCGCAATCCGACATCAAATAGCGTGGGGATCCATCGACGATCATCACAAGAAGAATCCCAAAGGACGCAGCGCTGCCCGCGACTCTTCACATGCCCCAGCGACCACTTAATGCTGTTAAGTGACCCGTTTATGACTACTTAACGCGGTCATTAACTCATTATTTTGGACGGCCCAATCAGATTCAATCATATGGGAGTTATAAGTCCAAGCAATCATGGCATTAAAACCATGAAACTCCCCTCATCATAGAGATTAAAGGCGATTAAATGCCCATCATTCTCCATCGGCCAATCACAAGCCATGAAAAAGGAGTTACAAAATCAAAGAATAAAAACTTGTAACTCCTCATCGATTCCCTCATCATGGCCATCAATGCCCATAAACCACCTTATGGTTACCAAGAGCCTATAAAAGGACCCATTCTAAGAAGAATGCATGTGATCCCAATCCCCGAAAATCCAGAAAATTCAAGAGAGAGACGAAGTCCTATTGCTCTCCTGCAAGAAACACCACAAGGTGATCAAAGTCCCTTGGGGGGCCACCCCCCCCAAGGTCCCATTTTGCTATCCAACATGGCCTAAATACGGCTTTTCAGCCCGTTTACTTGGTTTTTTTTATTGGATATAGAACCTCCCCTTGGTCCTTATCCTCTAAAAAACTGAGGTTGGAGCCAAGCCGAAGAATCGAAGCATCAAGAGTTCTCATTTGAAGGACGATGGTGAAGTCCATACATGACTTGCGACCGTCGATCTGAACGTGTCCCCACAATCTCCCGAGAAGTTAAATCCATTTTCTTTCTTTTTTATTGTATTTTTTATTTTTTAAAGAGACAAACAAAAATCATAATTCTTGTCTTTCATATTTTATGAGATTTGTAAATCACCTTTCACGGCAAACAAACGAAAAAAAGCCTTTTACGACATTCAAAACAAACTTGTCTCTTTTCTTAAATATTTATGTAATTTGAAAAGTTAGAAAGAATGATCGATTTCCTTTCTACTTGTGAAGGTGAATCTCCGGATCATCACCATTCCAAATTCCAAGTAGAATAGTAAATCTAGCATACCCGTATAAAAATGTTGATACCCGCGTTTTTCCTCCTCCGCCGAGACCCAGGCAGCCCCTGGGGCGGAAGGAGAGGACGAAAAATCAGGGTCCATCAGCTTGGTACCTTGCAAGCATTTCCATTCCGAGAATGAACACTACACTTAGGGTATTAGTTCTCGCAAACTACTCTTTCCCACAGGAGTAGTAACGACAATCTATACGGTAGCAACTCAAGTGGCTACTGAACTTCACATGCAAAGTGAGGTGTCAAAAATGAATGTGTAGACCCCAAATCAAACAATGTTCTAGCATTCCTAGAACATATTACAACTATACCTTTAACAACATTGCCGACTGCCTTTGCTTGTTCATGGTCCATTGCGTACAACCTTCCTGCTTGATATGATTGCTAATCGGGTTGTTGTCTTTGTTGTCATTGCCTTCCTTGCTATTGTTGTCTGATAGGTGGTGCTGGTAAGGCTAGCCGTTGTGGTGGTGCTGGAAGTGTTGCTCTTGCTTACTGAGGTGGTAGTTGTTGAGGGGCCCTGTTACCCAATCTATCCCTCGGGCACACAGTCGTGAGATGCTCCATACATTTACAAATAACACATGCTCTTATGATCCTCCAATAGCTCTCAGTCCGATGCCTTTTGCCACACGTGTCACATTTCGGCATGCTAGAACCAACTACTACACCCTTCTGTATCTTCTGCTGATGACTTTTCCCAAAATGAGACGAACTACTCTCATGGTCCTCGACCCTTTTCTTTACAGCTAGCTCTTCGATGGTATAAGCTCTATCCACTGCGTCGTGAAAGGTTTCCGGCCACTTGAATGTCACCACATGTTTTGCATACCAAGGGTGAAGCACCAATATGTCTCCTCACTTTCTTCTCTTCTGTATCAATCAGGTCCTCAAGAAACTTTGACAATTGGAGGAAAGTGTGTACATACGTTGCCACTGGCATCTGATTTTGCATTAAGGCTAAGAACTCTTCTTCCTTTTTCCAGTGGACGTGATCTGGTATAAACTTACGACGAGACTACTTCTTGAATGTCCTCAAGATGGTCTCATTGAGCATTTCTTTGAAAGAGTCCCTTATACTTTTCCACCACACATTCACAACCCCTCGTAACATCGAGGCAGTGAGCACAACCCATTGCTTGTTATTGCACATGACTGTCTCAAAAACATCGTCAAATGTGCTCTAGCCATTCATCAGCTTATAGGGCATCCTCTTAACCATTAAAAATCAGTAGTTCCTCTCTTCCTGAATTTCTCGTAAAATGAGTAGGGTCCTGTGACCTGTGGGTTATGGGCCCACCACACTTTAGGAGAACCTTTGGCCAGGTCACTGGTGACATCCCAACAAGATTTGCTCTCTAAATGAATGGATGAGCATAATGTTGTTGACAACTAATAATATATAATTTCCTTATTTGATTCATAAAGCATAAATTATTTATTATTGCATGATTGCCTAGTTCAACTTGTTATTAATCTCTTTTAATCATCTGTCATCAATTCCAACTCACCTCTCCACCAATCAAAGCTTGACATGGAAAAAATCCATGTGAAAGGATATGAGCCAAGCAAAAGCCTCCAAAATCATAGACCACATAAAGCGAAAAGCGCATATCCTTTTGGAAGGAAAGTTTGTTGCAACCAATCAAATTGAAGCTATCCATGTGAAAGAAAAAGAGCCAATGAAAAGCCTCCAAATAAAATTCAAGCAATCCATGTGAAAGCAAATAAGTCAATCAAAAGCCTTCAAGTTGCAACCAATCAAATGGTAGCAGTCCTTGTGAAATGTAATTAGCCAATCAAATGTCTTCAATGTTCCTATAAATTGGAATGTATTTGTAGAGTGAAAGGAGAAGAAATTTTTTGGTAAGTTAGTCATTTTGCAATTTTATTTTTACTTTTAGATTGTAATTAGGAGCTTCTTTGTAACTAATCTAAAGAGAGTGTGTAATATAAGATCATTAATAAAGATTTGGAACTCTTTCTTGATGTTTGTGGCTAAAGCTCTTGGATTAGACTCTCCTTTCGAAGTTAAGTAATGTGATTAGTTCAATTACATGCATGTTTTAGTTTAAATTCCCTACTTATGCCTTGATTGATTAGTAGATTTTAGATCAAATTGTGCCGATCTCTCTTATTTCTCATGCTCTATCTCTACACTTGATGCTTGGATAATCTCAATTGATGCTTTGTAGTTTAATTAAGTTCTCTCACATAGCATGCTCTAGAGCCCTTATCTTTGATCTTTTGTAGCTTGATTTTGATGATTTATTGTTAGGGTAGCTAGATGATGATTTAGGATCTTGGCCTTTGATTTTCTTTACTTTAATCTTTATTGCTATATCATCCAATCCAATTAGGCAAGCGATTGCTAATTGGATTGTAGATTTGGGAGTTGAATTTGAACATGTATTGATTGAATTAATTATATACTTAGTGGATTTTGAATTGCCTAATCTCTTTTTTTATTATTGTTAATTTGAATCATTGTTTCAAAATCATTCACATTTTACACCACTTTTTTTAAAATTATAAACATTTCACACCATATCTTCACCTTAAATCTTCCATTTCCATCACCATTCATTCACTAGTTTAGTCTTATTAATTTCATATTTTAGATTGTTAATTAGTCATTTATATTACATAGTTTATTAGTTTTATTTTTTCACTTCATTTGTCTATATTTGCCATTTCTTAGTTCAATTATACTTAAATTAGATTTATTGTTTTTTCCATTCTCTCTCCGTGGGATCGATAATCCGGACTCTTGACTCCTTTATTTCTTGACGATACCGTAGTCTTGCGGTAAAGTGTTGCACATCTAAGTGTCGATCAACTTCTTGGCGCTGTTGCCGGGGAGAGGCATCGAAAAGCGTTGAATTTCATAGGGTTGAATTGATTCTTATCTTGGTGTACTTTTTATTTTTCCTTTATTTTCAACCCGTATTATACACATTGTTTGTGTTTCTTTTGTAAGGAATTCCTTACTTGGAGGAAAGGAAAGTGGAAAAGTGCATTAAAGAACTTGAAGATTTTACTTGCTTTCCTAGTTTAGGATTAGTTTAGACATTTATTTGCTTTCTTAGTTCGTTGTATTAGGTATTTACTATCAAGTTGTAATAATTTTGGTTGCGGGTCGGCCCGTGACCCATTTGCTTTACTTTACTTACTTTACTTGCTTTAAGTAGTAAGTTGTTTAGTAGAATTGCAATAAATTGCTTGTAGGGAAGGAGGTCGGTTGGACTAAACGGTCGTGGCCCCTCACATTCGTGCACGGAAATTGGTGTCTATGGTGTGAGTCGACGACAACCGATTCATCCCCTGAAATAAATCAGGAGGTTTGCATTCCCTAATCCCCGCGAATCCCTTGCAAGCGGGTTTACTTTGTTTGTTGTTCCTTGCTTTGTAGTGCAATTGTTTTAAATACACTTGTAATTTGGTGCACTACTAGTAAAGGGCAAATTACCCCAACAAGATAGGATTCGGATTTCATCACCGTTTCCTTGCCCTTAGAATTTAATTTTAATTCTCACTTAGTTTAGAACAAATAAACCATAATAAAATTGAGTAGAAACGTGACCTTAGGTTACGAGCTCAATAGGGAAGACCACCGCGTTTGTGGCAATTGTGTGCCTTGACGGATTTTCCGGTGCCTAAGGATTCGGATTTCATCATCGTTCCCTTGCCCTTAGGATTAATCTTAATTCTCACTTAGTTTAGAACCAATAAACCATAATAAAATTGAATAGAAATGTGACCTTATGTTACGAGCTCAATTAAGAAGACCACCGCGGTTGTGGCAATTGTGTGCCTTGACGGATTTTCCAGTGCCTAAGCAAACCTTGTCCCTTGGCACCATCTTGCCAAATAGGGAGACAACTTTGTTGTTCGAGGAGTTGGTTTTTAAGTGGAGCCTTCGCCTAGCACGTCATGCTCCCACCATCTACCCAGGGGTTAACTTGCCAGAATTTCCGTTTCATAGGTCCAAGTTGGAGGCCAGAGTGTCCTCTTCACAGTTAGGAGCTGTCTAAAATTCTTTTAGGTAATCTTAGTTTAGATTAGCTTTTCATTTAGTTTTTAAAATTTTTGTTAAGTTGCATTCATTTCAATGAGCAGACCATTGCATTGATAGGTTAATCGCAGTTGTATGCGAGTGTGGATATGTGATCAAGGCTGATTAATAAGGATTGATTACCTTGCATTACCCGCCCCACCCATAGTACCCACAATTGCTACCCAAAACCCTCAGCAAAGGACCTTTAATGAACTATTTGCACCATTTTCATCCACTTCACCTAGTTGTATAGTTTTGCCAGAAAATAATGCGGACCAATTTGAAATCCGGCCCGCCACCATCAACATGTTACCAAAATTCCATGGATCCGAGTGTGAGCAGCCACATATTCATTTGAACAAATCCCTGACCATCTGTCACATGTTAAAAAATCAAAACTTGGATGGTGAAGCCGTGAAGCTTAGGTTGTTTCCCCTCTTGCTAGAAGATCATGCAACCGCCTGGCTGAATTCCTTGACTCCAAACTCCATTACCACCTGGGATGAGCTTGTCAAAAAGTTTATGTCTGAATTTTTCTCAGTGAGAAAAACTGAGCAGTTTAGGAGTGCCATAAGGAACTTTAAGGGACAACTCGTGGAAGAGTTTGCCAAAACCTGGGAGAGATTCCATGACCTATTTATCAAATGCCCACATCATGGGATTGACAGAGGAGAGTTGATACATTTCTTTTATAGAGGTCTTACAAACCCCTAGCGTATCTTGATTGAATCAATGCACAAAGGAGAATTCATGAATCAAACTACCGATCAAGCATATGAATTCCTTGTCAAGCTTGCGGAAAATTCACAAAATTGGTATAGTAATAGGAAAGACTTAGAGAGAGATGAGACAGGAATCCAGAAGCCTGGAATGTATAACATCAAACAGGACCCTGAGTTGAAAAATGTTATGACTAGTTTAGCTTAGGGAGTGGAAAATTTGAGCACAAAGATAGGATCTATGTCTGTAATGTCATGCCAACCCACCCCTTAGCAACATAAGCCCACCTTGAGAAGTATGAGTGAACCACATCATGTTTGTGTGTTATGCGATAGTTGTGAACACATGGTTGGGAGTTGCCCTAGTCTACCATTTGTCAAGGCCGAGTAAGCCAATGCACTGAATTCCTATGGAAACTTCCAGAAACCAACTGTTAACACTTTCAGTCAGACCTACCACTCAGACAATAGGTTCCACCCCAGTTTTTCGTACCGTCAAGCCGAACCTATTCAGTCGCACGAAGGTCAACCCGGTTTCCAACCGCATTATCCTAGGCAGTAATATCAGCAACCTGCTCAAACTAATCATCCCACGTTTCCTCATCCTCAGCAGCCCACACAAAAGAATCAATCTCACCAACAACATCAGTTCCAAACACATTTCCAATGTAGGACACTAGTCCCAGATCAAATGCCTAACTACTCTACACCAGCACAAGCCCCTCAGCAATCCTCTTATCTAGAGAACCTGTTGACCAAATTCATTCAAATCCAAGAGCAGACAAACCAGCCTCAGAACTAGTCCAATGCAAATTTAAAGGCCCAATTAGGTCAGTTCACCTTTGATGGACCCTGGTTTTCCGTCCTCTCCTTCCGCCCCGGGGGCTGCCTGGGTCTAGGAGGAGGAGGAAAAGCTCGGGTATCAACATTTTTGTACGAGTATGCCAGATTTACTATTCTACTTGGAATTTGGAATGGTGATGATCCGGAAATTCACCTTCACAAGTAGAAAGGAAATCGATCATTCTTTCTAACTTTTCAAATTGCATAAATATTTAAGAAAAGAGACAAGTTTGTTTTTGAGAATGCCGTAGGAGGTGTTTTTTTTTTTTTTTTTTTTGTTTGCCGTGAAAGGCGATTTTACCGTGACAGGCGATTTACAAATCTCATCGAATATGAAAAATAAGAATTGTGGTCTTTGTTTGTCTCTTTAAAAAATTCAAAATACAATAGAAAAGAAAGAAAATGGATCTAACTTCTCAGGAGATTGCGGGGACTCGTTCAGATCAACGGTCGCAAGTCATGTATGGACTTTGCCTTCGTCCTTCAAATGAGAACGCTTGATGCTTCGATTCTTCGGCTTGGCTCCAACCTCAGTTTTTTAGAGAGTAAAGACCAAGAGGAGGTCCTGTATCTAATGAAAAACTGAGTAAACGGGCTGAAAAGCCGCGTTCAGGCCATGTTGTAGAAGAAGAGGACCTTGGGGGGGGGGGGGGGGGGGGGGTGTGGCCCCCCAAGGGACTTTGATCACCTTGTGGTGTTTCTTGCAGCAGAGCAGCAGGACTTCGTCGGATGCAAGGATTCAAAGTTTCAAGTTTCAAGTCTTTGTGTAGATGCGTAGATGCGTAGATGCCTCTCTCTTGGAAATGGACCTCCGTTTATAGGCTCTTGGTAGCCATGAGGTGTTTTATGGGCATTGATGACCATGATGAGAGAATTGATGGCATTGATGCTTCATGATGGGAGGAGTTACAAGTTTTTATTTCTTGATTTTGTAACTCCTTTTTCTTGGCTTGTGATTGGTCGATGGAGGATAATGGGCATTTAATCGCCTTTAATCTCCATGATGAGGGGAGTTTCATGGTTTTAATGCCATGATTGCTTGGACTTGTAACTCCCGTATGCTTGAATCTGATTGGGCCGTCCAAAATAATGAGTTAATGACCGCGTTAAGTTGTCATAAACGGGCCAATTAACAGCATTAAGTGGTCGTCGGGGCATGTGAAGAGTCGCAGGCCGCGCCGCGTCTTTTGGAATTCTTCTTATGATCATCGCAGGTGGATCCACACATTATTTGATGTCGGATTACGATGCAATTTCAGACATTGATTGATGTTGGTGGGCATGTGATATCTGTCTTGTCGATTTCTCGATCGATCGGACAGAAAGTGTACTTCTAGGTCTATCGGTTGGTGATCGTGGAGTGATCAGTGATGACTTTATGCTCTTGACGGTGGGTCCGAGATGTCGGCGGAGATCAGTCATTTTCAAGCATCAAAAATTGGATTTTCAAAAAATCACAGAGGCAGGAACTCCCGAAACACGAAAAGGATTGGAAAACGGGCCATCTGGCGGAAAATCCGGCGACCCGGATTTCCAGGGTCGCCGGCGACCATGGGGCTTTGGCCCCTTTGGTCGCCGAGTGTCTTTTTCTGCCCTTTTTTCTTCTTTTCTGATTTTTTTCATTCTGTATTTTTTTGACATTTTTCCTCAATTATTGACTTGACTTTCTTGGAGAAAACTTGATGAGAAGCCACACAAAACCGGAGCACAAAGTTTCCCAGTTTTCGGGAAAGCCGAAGACTTTGTAACATATTTTCCGTCAAGAGTCGAAATTAGGTCAAACGATGTCGGAATGACCTGAAAATTGAGGTGAAGCTTCCTGAGCAGTGGATAGGACCAACGATCGGCTTTTATTTTAGTTTTGAAGCCGTTTGGGGTCCCGTCGATGGTTGACTTGATTTTGCTGCGGGGAAGATGTCGAGCTTCGATATGCGGTCAACCGATGTCCGATTGTCCTGAAATTTGACAAGGAGCCTATTGGAGTCATTTTGAGACGACCCATTAGCTCCGATTTGGATTTCATGGTCCCAGGGTGTTCCGCCGCCGATAGGCTTGATTTTCTTTCGGAGCGTCGAAATGTGGTCAAACGTTGTCGGAATGACTTGAAATTCGACGTGCAGTCCTTTGGAAGCATGTTGAAGCCACTCATATACTTTGTTTGATGAGTGATGGCCTCAGTGGTTCTCGCCGCAGAGAGGCTTGATTTTGCTGTTCGAGCGTTGATGGAGGGTCAAATGTTATCGGTTTGACTTGAAATTTGGCACGGAGCCTTTTAAAGGTATTTTGGAGCCATCCATAGGCTCTGATCGAAATTTTGATGTCTTCGATGCTGTCGCCGCCAGGAGCGCTTATTTAGCTATCGGAGGAGTGAAGTTAGGCCAAACGATGTCGGAATGGCCTGAAACTTCAGGAGTACCCCTGTTTTAGCTATCTTGAAGGATCTTGCAGTTTTTGTTTGATTCCGACAAGATCTGATGCTTGAAGTAGCCTTGCCTGTTTGTAGTAGGATGCAGCTTCATGTGGCTTCTTGATGTTGAGGAGACATAATGACTTTTTTGGTGTCAACAAATGCCCCCTCGAGGTACAGCGACGAGGAGCTTTTGGAGTCGATGTGGCTCGAAGAGAAACTTGAAGGTGAGCTTCTGACTTGACGAAGACTCTTTAGCTTTTTTTTTTTTTTTTTTGAGAATGCCCTTTGAGTTTCCGGGGGAATTTTATGGTAGTGAGAGGGATCACGTACCATCTCAAGGAAAAGTTTTGAAAATGACATGGGGGATTCGGATTTTTAGGTTTTGGGATTTTGTTTTTTGACCTTGTGACCTAACAAGATGTATGTGGCAGGTTAGGGGTCGGGGGTTGATTTTTTATTTTGACCTTGTGACCCAACAAGCTGTTGTGGCAAGTCGGGGGGTCAGATTTGGTTTTTGTTTTGGTTTTGGTTTGGATTTTGATTTTGGTCTTGTGACCCAACAAGCAGTATGTGGCGAGCAAGGGGACCAGGGTTTTGTTTTTTGTGGGTTGTCAATTTCAAGATTTTGGCTTAATTTGGTTCATGAGGTTAAATGGTTTGGTTTTTGGAAACTCATGAGACTTTTTTCTTCTTTTTTTTTTTTTTTTTTTTTTTTGAATGGTCCAATCAACTCAAAAGAGGTATGGAACCAATTTTTTTTTTTTTTTTTTTTTTTTTTTTTTTTGTGCATGCTCTTAGTAAGAGGGATGTTTTGACTAAAAGCCACTTTTAGTGCCTAGGTGGTCAAACCTGGCTCATGTGGGCTAATCCATCGGACCTAAGACTTTGGATATGGCCTAGATCTCATATGGTGTCATTTTGTAGAGAATATCTAAAAATATCTCTTTTGTATAGAGGATATCTAAAAATATCCTTATTTGGAGATAATCTTCTTGTTTTTGGGAGAGATTTTCTCAAAGTATCTTTCTTTTGGGAAAGTAGCTAAATTTTAGCACTTACCTCCTTTCTTTTCTCATTGTTTCCTCTTTTGATTTGCTCTCTTCTATAAAAGCAAGAGGGTTGGATCTTTCGCTCCATTTCTTCCTTCTTGCAAGAATCTTCAATAGTGCTTCGAGTGCTTCAAGAGTTTTTTCTTTGTCTTCAAGGATCTTCAAGGCTTTTGTCCTTCTTCTCCATGGCTTCAAGTAAGTTTTCTTCCTCCACAAGAAATGTCCATTGTAGAAGTAGTAGTTTCTTTCTTTCTTTGCTCTCTATTTTTTTCTTCTCTCTCTTTTTTTTTTCTTTTTCTCTTCTTTTATTCTTTTTCTCTTTTTTTTTTCAAGCACGTTTTTTTTTCCTCTTTTTTTTCGTGCTTTCTTCCCTTTTTTTTCTTTTTCTTTTTCTCATTTTTTTTTGCTCACGGGTTTTTTCTTCTTTTTTTTTCTGTGTTTTTTTTTTCCACGATGATTTCTCTTTTCTTTTTTTTTCACCTTTTTTTTCCTTTTTTTCAGTGTTTTTTTTTCTTCTTATCTGTACGGACCTGGCCGTACTGCCACGTGGCAGTGGGCCACGACCTGTGGGCCAAAATATTTTTTTTTTGAATAGATTTTCTCTCTTTTCTCTTTTCTTTCTCTTTTTGTTTTTTTTTTTTTTTGTTTGCTAACCATGATAATGAGGTTTGCGCAATTTCAAGATGTTCATGCATTTTTTTTTTTTATGTATCAGGATAGAAAGCTAGAGTCTCTAGGTCAAGTCAACATATTTTCTGACTTGGATAAAGTTTGATTGGTTTTGACCAAGTTGGGTTGGAATTGGTCAAACTTTGGTCAAGGTTTTCCTAGCATCTAATGCATGATGATTTTCTTTGATACATGATATTTAGTAAATTGACTTGGAAACATGATGATGCAAACTTGAAAATCTTTTACAAGTATTGGGATTGGAGCTCGAACCGATGTTGAGCCCTTTCTTGGTCTTGCTGGATTTTGAGGAGCTTTGCAAGTTTTGGATTTTGGAGCCCGCAACAATGTTGAGCTCTTTTCAAAATTTTACGGAATTTTGATGAGATTGGCTCGTTCTCGCAGCGATGTTGAGTTCGAACCTTCTTTGAGAATTTTCCACTAACTATGAGCTCGCAGCGATGTTGAGCTCATCTTCGGGCTTCTTGTCTTTTTCGGAGTACTTCCTTTTTCTTCGGAATTGCCCCAGAACCATGTCAAAAATTCGTTAGAATTTTTTTAGCAAAATTCTGTCATTTTGATGGTGATTTATCTTTGTTTTTCCTTTCTTTACAGGTAGTTCTTCCGGAACGAACATGGCTAAGGGTCCTATTACTGACGCACCTCGTCGGACTGCCAGATCTTCTAATGCGGCTGTTCAGCAGGCCTGGGAGAAGGTCCAGTTTGTTGAGAAAAACTTGGAAGAGTGCGATTCTCTCAATCGTGATGAGATGAGACAGCGATTGACCACTCTCAAAGATGAGGAATTGTATAAGATCATGGTAAGTAGCCGTCTTTGGGTTACGGACGATCAGAGCATTGTGCCCAAGCCTACCTTCTTCTTCGATGAAGCAGTCCCCGACGACTTGACATACCAAAGGAGATGTTTTCAGTTCTCTTACACAGTAGATGGTGATGAGAGAACTATTTCTACCCGGTCGACATTCGATCGGACCATCCCGATCATGAGCCTTTCTGCCCCGTGCCCTAAGAGGGAGGATCCTCTGAGCTGGGTGAAGAGGACCAGTGTGATCAAGACCGAGGTTTTTGTTGGCGGCCCTTCCGGTTTTGCAGAGAAGTCGCCTGTCCGTATGGACATGTTGATGCCAGCCAGTGACTACCAAGATTCTGATCATCCATCGGTCGATTTGAGACCGGTGGGTTTTGGCATTTTTCGGGGTGACGGCATCAATTGGGTGAAGTCTTTTCGACTTCGTGGCCGTTTTAGTGCTGACTCAAGTTGGGAATCATGGACCGATCACACCCTAAAGATTGGTAAGGCCATTCTGTGGAAGGCTGAGATTTTTGATGCGGTTCGCGCTTTTCGGCAAACCGTTGTTTTCTCCGATGAGGCTTTCATGGCCATGCTGGAGTCACTCCTTCCACAAACCAACACCTTCATTGTGACGAATGGTGAGATTGGTTTTTCTTTGAAGGAATTGAGGGCCATCATCGGGTTGCCTATCCTCGGCAAACTCTATAAGGAGTTTATGCCAATCGACAGCGTCCTTGAGGAGCAGTCTGAGGAGTTCAGGCTTGTATACTTTCAGCTCGTCGCCTTCTATGATTTTTTGAAGGAGAAGGAGAGCTCGAAAGTCAGGTGTAGCAGTTGGAGGAGTTATAGCTCCAACTTTTTTTACGGCGGGGAGTCTTCTGATGGCATGGCCAAGGATGCTAGGGCTAAACCCTTAAGTTTGAAGAAGATTTCCGCCATGCGAGAAGATTTGATGAAGTTCTTCACAAGCACAGACGCCATTTGTCCTGACGTTGCATTACGGCGAGATCTCGCTGTTTACCTCCTTATTGGTTGGGTGTGGCTGTTTTTGCTGGAGGAGATGGAATGCACATCAGGCCGCACTGTATTTTTCCGGCTTGTCAGATGGCGTTTGGAGAGCGGCTGGTTTTGGTACTTGCTCTTTAGCCAAACGAAGATCCTTTTATGATTTGTTTGGCTAAAGGGATAGCCGTTTCCGAATCTCTTTTGTCTGCTCGTTTGAGGATCCAACGGTTCAGGGACGTCGAGATTGGGTAGTCTTCAGTGAAGGTTTCTCCATGTTTGCGGAAGAAGGCTTTTGATTTTGGTGTTTCCCATGATTCGACCAGGGCAGTGTTGGGAAGACACTATGCTTTGACAAACACGAAGAAAAGATGGCTTTTCAACATACGGGTTGGCACGATAGTGTACCGTAGACATCTTTTTGTGGATATCCAACCGTATGTCCTTTCACATTTTGCATTGCAACTTGGCTTCTCTCAAGGTGTTGTTAGAGCGCCTTTGAGCATGGTGAAGCGTTTTGGAGGTTTGCAGGATGGCAGAAATGCATGGGCTTTTTACAGTGCAGAGGGCACTACCAACATGATTTCCTATCCTGAGCTGCCCACTTTCCGGACTTCTGGCTTCACGAAATGGTTCGTGGAGAGCTTCTCAGTGTACTGAGGACTTTCCAAGAAGGAGCTTGATGTCAAGCAATCTCCTGGGAAGGGTCTTGACAGATCAGATGGTGTCCGTCGAGATGAATTTTGACCTTCCTTTCTGGAGAGAAGCATAAGATATGCTTTCTCAACGAGCATGATATCATCAGATTAGGAGCTACACAAGGGATTCCTGGTGAGGTCCTAAGACAGCTGGAAGAGGAGGAGGCCGAGATCGATGCTTGGATGCAAGCAGAGCGCACGAAGGCTTCCATGGAATCTACTGAGAAAAGTAGGCCATCCAGTGAGGACTCTAGTGGGAGGCTTGATGTTGATAGTAGGGCAGGATCTTCGAGCAGGCTGACCCGCGGAAGCAAGAGGAAGAGAGGACAGCGCCGTAATATGAGACGACATGAAAGTCCTTCTGTTCTGGAAGTTCCTCTCACCATTGCTGAGGAGGTGTCTGGGGCTGCTGACGAGCCTCCGGAGAAGAGGAGCAGAGAAGAGGAGACAGATGGCATGATTCTCCTTATTTCTTTTGTCACTTCATTTCTCTTAAAAGAGATTTTTGTTTTGATCCACTGCTTTCTTTCTTTTGGTAGAGGACGATGACTTGGGGATGCCCGAGGTTCCGGCCGATGAGGAGATGACGGACCCAGTCATGGCATCTAAGGAAGAGCCCAGGGACTCTGGAGTAGTTCCAGAACCTTCACCTGGTATGATTGGTTTGGCTTCTTTTTTTTTTCTTTTTCTTTGTGCTGTCATTTGCCAACATGTAGCTTTTGTTTTCTTGTTAGCTGACTTGCCAGTGGATTCTGACGATTTCGAGCCATCCATGGATGCAGCATTTGACGATGCTTCGGATGAGCTCAAAAAGGCAGAAAGTACTCCACCGGTCGTCGAAGAAGGTATTTTGCAATACTAATCTTGATATTGATTTTTGACAAGATCATATTCAGACCTTTTTTGTCTTTTGTTGACAGATTGTGAAGCAACAGGAGAGGTTTCTCCTTCTTCCTCAGGGCCAGAACAGGAGATACCTACAACCGATCTAGGAGTAGGGGCTTCTTCTACTTTCAATGAGTCAGCTTCTTCGATTGGAAAAAGTTTATTACTACTCTTCCAATGGGGCATGACATGGGCAGTCGGGCACCAGAGCATGGCGAATCCTCGTCTGGGCCGCACCTTCAGTATGCAAAGAAGGCGTTGAAGAGTGTTTTGAGCTCATGGGTCGAGACTCTCTCTTCAGGTCACTTGGAAGCTGGTTTTGGCATGATCAAGCATGTACATGACATCCTTGCTGACAGCGAAGAAGTCGGTCTGGACATTGCAAGCACCAAAGGTTTTGTTGATGAAGTCAATTCTTTAGGGAACAAGTGGATTGATACCAAGAGTTTTCTAGATGGTGATTTCTTTAATGAGATGTTTATGAAGCCTTCCAGCAAAGTCAAAGCTGTGCTGACTAAGATCTCGCAGACCAGGAAGCAGTTCGTTCGGGAGAGGAACGTTATCGAGTTGGCCATCATGGGGCTAAAGTATGTCCTGGACCGCCTTGATAAGGAGGTTGTCGAGGCTAGGCAGCGTCTTGAACTTTTGGAGGAAGAAGCTGCTGTCAAATGGACCGCCATTGTGAAGGCTCGTGATAAGGAGGGGACTCTCATTTCCGAGGTTGAGGAGGCTGAGAGTAAATTCCGAAGGAAGACTCAGGAATATGAGTAGTGGCAGGTTCTCTGGGAAGAACTTCCTCATGCTGCAGATGGGTCACGGCGTTCGGTCGCATTTTATGGGAACATTTTGAAGAAGTGCGGCCTGAAAACTTTGGAAGCTAAGGCCAAGGGTCTACTTGAGGAGTTGAATCTTTGGTTGAAAACCATGTTGGATTATGTTCTTGAGTTGTAACAAACTCCATTTCTTTTTTTTCTTTTTTTGTACCTCCATGTATAAACATTTTTGGTACTATATTTTTTTGTATCCCCTTCTTTTCACTTAAATCATTTTTTGATGAAAACAAATTTAAACAAAAGCTGATGGGAATGTTTGTTTGAGAATTTGATCAAAAGGTTGTCATTTTGTGAAAATCTTTTGTCAAAGGGTTGTTTTGGGCATGAAAGCCAATTTTTGTGGCGAAAGCCTAGTTTTTGATGGCTTGAAAACTAATTTTTAAAATGGCATGGAAGCCGAATTTTGTGGCGTAAGAGCCAAAATTTGTTTTGTGGCATGGGAGCCAAAAATTTTGTTTGTGGCAATCGAGCCAAAGTTTTTTTGTTTGTGGCATGAGAGCCAAAGTTTTTGGTTTGTGGCATGGGAGCCAAAGTTTTTTTTTTTTTTTTTTTTTGGGATGGCATGAAAGCCGAATTTTGTGGCGTAAGAGCCAAAATTTGTTTGCGGCATGAGTGCCAAAATTTGTCTGTGGCATGAGAGCCAAAGTTTGTGGCATGGAAGCCAAAGTTTTTGTTTATGGCATGGAAGCCAAAGTTGTTTTTTTTTTTATTTTTTTGAGATGGCATGAAACCCGAAGTGTTTGAATTGGCATGAGAGCCCGGTTTTGTGGCATAAAAGCCAATTTTGTTTTGAGGCATGGAAGCCAAAATTTTGGAATGGCATGGAAGCCGAATTTTGTTTTGTTTTTTTTTTTTTTTTTTTGGCATGGGAGCCAGATTTTTTGAGAACCAAGTTTTGTTTTGTTGGCATGAAAGCCGATTTTGGCGTTTATAGCCGATTTTGGCTTTTATAGCCAGATTTTTGGCATTTATAGCCTGGTTTTGGTTTTCAAAATGCAGGTATCGACTAAATGTCGCCTCCCCACTGAATGGCCTTGCAAGTATCGATGGAATGTTGCTTCCTTGCTCAGTATCGATGGAATGTCGCTTCCTCGCGGGCTGGGTTTGCGAGTATCGATGGAATGTCGTTTCCTCGCGGGATTGGGGTGCAAGTATCGACTAAGCGTCGCTTCTCTGCTTTTTTCAAAGATTTTGGTTTTATGGGTATCGACTGAATGTCGCTTCCCCATGATTTTTGAGATCTGAGGTTTTTTCGAACCATTTGAAATTTGGGTTGTGGATATCAACTGAAACGGTGCGTCTCCACAATTTTTTTGAAATTTGAGGTTTTGCAAGTATCGAATGGGGTTTCCTTCCTTGCGATTTTTGGGTTTTGGAAGTATCGAATGGGGTTCGCATCCTTCCGATTTTTAGGCTTTGCGAGTATCGACTAAGTGTCGCTTCCTCGCAGTTTCTAAAAAACCATTTTTTTTGTTTAAAGACACGTGGGTCGTAAATTTTGACTTAAAACCATTTTGGTTGTAAAAGCCGAGGCGGACTAGGGTGGAAATTCCCGAGTCCTGGTTTTTGTTTCAAATTAAGAATTTTGGGCTCAAGGATCGAAAATTTTGGTCAAGTCTGGGAAGAGGCTCCTAAACTTGGATTTTTGGATTTGATGATTTTTGAACAATAAAAAGATGAAAGTAAGCATTGTTTTGAGAGTTTTTTTTTTTTTTGGAAATTTCAACATAAAGATAAAAATTTCAAAGATTATGGGTTTGACAAGCAAGTACCTGGAAATAGGCTTTGGCCGTGTTGGCATTGCTCTGACCCGTTTGAGGAGGTTTTCAAGGGTAGTACCGCTTCAAGAACTTGTCATTGATGGGCAGCATACATCTGTCTCCTTCCATGTTTAGAAGAGCGTATGCGCCGTTGGAGAAGACTTTGTCGATGACGAAGGATCCCTCCCATTTTGGTTCGAATTTGCCTTTGGAATTGTGGGCAAAGACTATGGGTCTTTTTACTACAAGAACCAAATCGCCTTTTTTGTAGGTGCGTTGCCTGACTTTCTTGTCGAAAGATCCTGCCAAGCGTGTTTAGTACAACTCAATGCTTTATAGAGCTTCGAGCCGTCTTTCATCGAGATTATCCAACTCTTGGAGTCTCAATTTGACATTGCTTTCTTACGTCATGTCATTTTGCAGAGATACCCTTAAGGAAGGAATTTGTACTTACAAAGGGACAACAGCTTCGCATCCATAGACCAAAGAGAATGGTGTGCTTGGGTTGGTTCTCGAACGGTGGTTCGATAGGCCCACAAAGCTTCTGGTAGTGTCGCCCCAGTCTCTTTTGTGACTAGAGACCATTTTCTTGAGAATCTTGTAAAGTGCTTGTTGAAGGCTTCTGCTAGTCCGTTCGCTGCAGGATTATATGGAGTCGAAGGACAACTTTGGATTTTGTATTTGTCGCAGAACCTGTAGAATCTATGATCTCGGAATTGTGATCTGTTATCATGGACAATCTTTTAGGTATGCCGAAGCGACAAATAATGTTAGTGCGCAAGAATTGAAGGACTGATGAGGTCTTAATTTCGCTGAGCGCAAATGCTTCTGACTACTTGGAGAAATAATCTTTAGCGGCGAAGATGAAGCAGTGACCTTTGCTTGATTGGGGAGAGATAGGATCTATGATGTCCATACCCCAGGCTTCGAAAGGCCATGAGATTGCTGTTGGATGTGGCCATTCTGGAGGCATGTGGACATAATTTCCATGAATTTGGCATTGTTGGCAGCGCTTACCAAATCGCATTGCGTCAACTACCATTGTAGGCCAATAATAACCTAGCCTTTTTCTCTAATCGTAGAGCTTAGGACCAGCTTGATGGGCTCTACAAAGACCAGCATGCACTTCTTTGAGAGTTTCTTCAACCTCTTGTTGTGACAAACAGCGTAGAAGTACTCCGTTAAAAGATTTTTTGTAAAGTGTTTTTGAAGAAATATCCAAATGAAAGTTCGGGGCTCGTCTTTGGATGCTTACCCGCTCTTTTGGATCTTCAGGTAGGATTTCGAACATGATGTAATCAATGAGCGGATCTCTCCAGTCACCAATCGGAGGTTTGAGGATAGACATCCGACTTCCAACCACTTGGTGGCATTCAGCAACTGCTTGGTGTGTGTTGAGAGGAGGGAGAATCCTTCTTTGACACACTGTGATTTGCATGTTTTTCCCTTCTTGGATTGCCATAGATGCGGCGAGTCCAGCCAGGGCATTTGCACGGATGTTTTCACCTCTGAGAATGTGGGTGATGTAACAGATGTTGAACTTTTGTCGAAGCGACTGCGCCTTGCTATAGTAAGGCAACAGATCAAGCTTCCTGACTTCAAATTTTTGATTTATTTGGTTGACGATCAGTTGAGAGTCTCCAAAAGCTTCTAGCATGGTCATGCCGGATTCAAGGGTGAGTTCCAATCCTACAATCAGGGCTTGGTACTCAGCTACATTGTTTGAACATGGTTCCAGTAGCGAGAAAGCGTGTGGAATCATTTACTTGTCGGGGCTGACAAAGAGGATGCCAATTCCCGATATCTGCTTTCCTTTTTCATTTGTCCTGGTTGCACCGTCAAAGTACATGTCCCAGGAAGCATTTGATAAGGATGTTTCCACATTGTAGACAAATTCGTCTGGGAGATCATCCATGAGTGGAGAATCTTTAGGCAATGGGTGCTCTGCGAGGAAGTCTGCTAGAGCTTGGCCTTTGATTGGTTTTTGTGGTACATACCTAATATCAAATTGTGATAGAAGGATGGACCAGTTTTCCAGTCAGGCATTGAGAGAACCTGCTTTTGTGACAAGGACCTTTAAGAGGTTGATCCTTGAAATTAGGCAGACTGTATTGGACAGCAGGCAGTGACGCAGCTTTTGTACCGCAAACGTCACTGCAAGGCATTCTTTTTCGACTAGGGAGTAGCGATGCTCTGCACCTACCAACATGCGGCTAAGGTAATATAGAGCAGCTTCTTTTCTGTTGTCGTATTCTTGTGCGAATAAAGCACCCAAAGAGTGGTCGAGAGCTCTTGTGTACAAGATGAATGGTTTTCCAATTGTGGGGGCAGCCAACACTGGAGGTTTGGTGAGGTATGTTTTGATGTCTTGAAATGCAGTTTCACATTCAGCATCCTAGAAAAAGTCCATACCTTTCTTCTTCAAGCGAGAGAATGGACGGCACTTCCCTGATAAATTGGAGATGAACCGTCGAATGTATGCCAATCTTCCTTGAAGCCCTTTTAGTTCTCTTAGCGTCCTTGGAGATGGCGTTTCCAGGATAGCCTTGACTTTGGTGGGGTCAAGTTCTATTCCAACTTTCCATACTATGAATCCGAGAAGCTTACTCGATAAGACACCGAATAAGCATTTTAGTGGATTCATCCGCAATTTGTGTTTGCGAAGTAGGAGGAAGACTTCTCAAAGATCGTCGAGATGGTCTTCTTTTCTTCTACTTTTGATGGCGAGGTCGTCAACATAGCAATCGACCGTCTTGTGCTGCATATCTTGGAATATTTTCATCATAGCCCTCTGATATGTTTGCATCTGCATTTTTCAGACCAAATGGCATGACAGTGTAGCAATACACGCCAAATGGAGTCCGAAATGATGTATGCTTTTCATCTTCAGGATGCATCTTTATCTGATTGTAGCCAGATAATCCATCCATGAATGTCATTCGCTCGAGCCACAGGTGATATCAATCATCACCTCTGGTATGGGGAGCGGGAATTCATCTTTAGGGCATGCATTATTCAAGTCTTTGTAGTCGATACAGACCCTTATCTGCCAATTTTTCTTTGTCACGGGGATGATGTTGGCCAACCATTCAGGATGCTGTTCCTCGCGGATGAAGCCAACGTTTTTGAGTTTCTGAACTTCTTGTTCAATTTTATCCATCACGTCTGGACGGAATCTTTTTTGGCCTCGTTTGACAGGCTTGATTTCTTTTTGCAAGTTGAGTTTGTGGACTGCTATTTTGGGATCTAAGCCGGGCATTTCAGCATAAGACCATGCAAAACAATCGACGAACTCACGGAGAAAAGAGATATACTTGGGTAACTCATCATCTTTTATATTCTTGGTTATGAATACAGGACGTGGGTTATCAAGTGTTCCCAAGTCTATCTTTTGAACAGGATCTTCTGTCTGAACGTGGTTCCTCCACAATATTTTCGGAGGCTTCCAACTCAACAAGACCTTCAGAGGTTCCAAAGGCATTTTCAGACCTAGGCTTTGCTTCGGTCCATGGATCTTCTTGAACAGTGCCCTCCACAAGACTTGCAATGAGATGGTTCCAATCATCTGCAGGAACTAGGTTGAAGTAGGGTACTTCTTTTGGAGACGATGGTTCTTCCGGGTCAGAAAACCACGCGTCTGTGTCCTCGGACAATTCCTCCTCATTGTCAGAGAAATTATACCAATTGGAGGAACTTCTTGGATCCTTGACGAGTGATTCCTCAAAGAATATCCAGGGAGATCAATATCTTCATGGACACGAGATGTTAAGGCTTCGTCGGCAAAACGACTTTAGAGCCATGGTGTCAACTGTCTCATAAGAGTGGTAGGATCATACCCCAACCCTTATGAAGATTTGCCTTTATGAAGGTGGATATTCCAATCTTCTTGTTGACTTTTGGTCAGGGTGGGTTCCAATGGTGTTAGAATACCACGGCCACCTCCTAAACCGGTTGGATTTTGGGCATCGTAGCCCATTTCCTTCATGATAGCTTGTGCCATTAGACTATACAGAGATAGTTGAGGCATACATTTGCTTTGGAAAGGTTCAAGCGAAGAATTTGATGAAGAGACTCCCGATCTGTGGAAGAAGATTGTTTTTTCTTTTTGCGAAGTTGCCGGAATAACGAAGAAAGCAGACGTAGGATCTTCTACGTCAGTAGTTGTCTCCAAAGGAGTGAGAGCAAGCTGAACTCGCTGAGTATCAGCTTGGCTAGACACTGTGTCGTCTTCTCGCTCTGATTCTGAGTCTGTGTCATGCATAATTGACACAAAGAAGATGGTGAACTTGCCCCCAGCCTTTTGTTTTGTCTTCTTTGCTTTGGTGGTGATTACCAAAGGTTTTGATGTCTCGAGAGATATCATGAAGGGAGCGTGACTGCTTACTTCGAGTTTAGTGGAAGGTTTGTTTACTTTCGATGATTGCTGAGGTGCCTTGCCCCTATCTTTCCGAAGATTTTCGGCAAAGTGTGCTGTTTCTTCCTCCTGTTCTTCTTTTCCATCTTTATACATTTGAGCATATGCAAAATGGACTTCCTTGCCTTTGAAGGGCTTTTTGTCTGCAAACACTCTATGTATCTAGCCGTCGTTGCCAACGAACTTGATGCACTGATATAGAGTTGAAGGGACGACACCATTCTCATGTATCCAGGGGCGTCCAAGGAGGATATTGTAGCATGAAGGGGTCCTTATTGCATACACAGTGACTTCAGAAATAAGGTCACCGATTTGCAATTTGATCCTGATTTTGCCGATAGGCCTTTGAGCGCTGCCGTCATATCCAAAGATAGATACAGACGTGTGACTTAGCTTGCTAGGTGGGATGCCCAGCTCTTCGAGTGCCGAAGTAGAGATGAGGTTGAGTGCAGAACCTGGATCGATCTAGACTCTTTGTACTGGCATTTCCTTGACGTACCCTGTGAAGTACAAGGGTCGATTGTGCTTTGTCTCGCCTAGCAGGAGGTCATCCTTGTCAAAGGCGATTGTTGCATTTGTTGCTTTTTGAACCGAGAGGCATTCATTGTTTGGTCCCTCAGTTTTCTTCTTTTCTCCCTTTGAGGTAGTGCTTGATTTTTTGACCCTATAGTCCATTTCAATTTATAGGACTTGTGGGGCATGTTTGTCGACATCCGCGTTCAGCCTTTGTAATTCTGAAATGAGATTATCATGAGTTTGTGGAGACATTCGTAATAATTCAAGGATGTGTAGACGTGCAGGTATGTGTTTGAAGTGCTCAATCAAGTCGTACTTGAAAGCCTCCTTCGGGCCTGTATTTTCATTATTCTTGCCACTTGGGGCGTTTACAACTTGCTTTCCCGAAGGATTTACATAAGAAGAAGAAGGTTGGTTGTAATTTTTGTGGTAATCCCAGCCAGAACGGGTACCTCTACCAACTTCAAGAGCTTTTAGAGAAGGGTCTTCTTTTGGAAGATCACTCTCGGGATCAAGGGGTTGATCCTTGTCATTTGCTGAAGACATCTTTGTAGCTGCATTGCCATCCTCAGTGATTGTGTTGCACGGAGCATTTTCCGGGAACAAGTCTTGAACAGCATCCAACAACTTTTTTTATCAGTCCAAACATCATCTATGAGATCGGGTATCTGGGACCAATCGACTGGGTTTTCATTGAAGAAGACTTCATTAGCAGAAGTTTCTTCAAGATGATCAATCGGAAGAGGCTTGAGCTCAGATGTCAAAGCTTCAGGAGACGAGGGCTGAGAAGATGATATCTCAGTGGAGGTCACTTAAGAAGATGTAGCCTCGAAAGGTACACTACCGGTTGGGAAGTACGTGTCTTCGGAAGTTTCAGAGGCACTATCATCTTGAGCTATCGCATTGCAAGTTATCCTGACAGGAGATGCCCTCAGTGTAGACTGTTGGGAATCGGACTCATCCTCGGATGTAAGAGGATCATCTCTCCAGCTGTTTTCTCCATTTTCAAGAGTTGAAGGAGGAAGTTCCTCTTGATTTTCAGGGACTTCTGGTTCTGGATCATGACGAAGATCATTGATGCGATCCTACTCCAGCTCTATGGCAAGATATTGCAAGATTCTTGCATATTCTTCAAGATTAGGCATAGGAGCCAAATCTTCTTCGTCATCTGCTCCTTGTGGTTCACTCATGTTGGGTTCCACTGGAGCATTGGCTGGTGCAGGGTTGACAGCCTCTTGGTCTTCTTCATCATCGGACCAGGATCCTTGCGGCTGTAATGGGTTATACCAGATTACTAGCATAAGATGAGATTCAGGAATTCATTCCTCATCGGAGAGGTATTCTCCTGTTTCAAGGGATTCTTCCCACTCATCGATATTACTGGCAATATCACTGGACTCATATCCATCCATTGAGAATCAAACTACTGGGTTGCAGGAGTATGATGCCCCTTGCGCAGTTTCATTTTTGTATTGAGGTGGCATGAAATCATCAAGGGTGAATTTTCTTACCGCATTTGACGTTTTGGGAAGGGATTCTTCCGTCACCCCTAGTGAAGCAGTTGAAGAGGTTTCTGCCTTTTCAAGGACTTTTTGTTTTGGTTGAGACTTTTGCTGCTGTTTGAGCTTGCGGAGTTGTCTCTTGGCTTGCCTTCGCTATCGAGCGGTCGGCTTTGTTTTGACGATCTCCCAATTTTCATCTTCTAGGAGATCGGGATGCACCCATATGGGTTGTCCATTTGGTGTTGGATAGGGAACCAACTCATGGGACTTTTGTGCCATTTTTATTACCTTGAATGAAGTAGTGATCTTCTCCTTTGGTGACTTTGAAGTTTGCCTACATGACACCATGTTGACGGAGGAGGAGCCATAGTTTTTGTCGAAAGTGATGACTCCATTTTTCCACACCTCATTGATCTTCTCTTTCACAACGAAGCATTAATTGAGAGGATGTGAGATCATCTGGTGATATGGACAATACCGGGGATCGTTGGTTTTACCAACATCTCCCGGTCTTTTGGGCTCGGGCAAAGTGAGTTTGCCATTTGCTAGGAGAGCCTCGAAGATTTCTTCAACATCTTCATCGAACGGATATTTCTTTTCTACTCGTTCTTTGAAGGCATCAGAGAGTTTAGGTCTTTTACCTGTAGGTTTGTTTTCAGCTTTCTTTGGCTGTTGAGAAGCTGACTTGGTCTGCACATTGAGAACCTCCTTTTTCTTTGGTTTTGAGGTCGTAATGGCAGTCGGCTCTTTCTTTGATGATTTCTGACTGTTGAGGTCTTTGATCACCATTGAAGCTTCCATTGAAGCTTCGAGTTCTCCCAGGTTTTTTGATTTGTTACCAATGATCATGGAGCGGATTCTTGCTCTCATGTTGTTACGACAGATGTCGACTAGCGACGCTTGTGGCAGTACATCTGAGCATTTGTACGCCATCGCCTTCCACTTATAAATGAAGTCATATGTTGACTCATTCTCTCCCTGTTTTAGGCTACAGAGCTGAGCCATAGTAACATGATGTTCCTCACCTTGGAAGTGAGTCAGGAAGCGTGTCTCCAGCATAGCCCAGTTTTGGATGGAGTTCTCTGGCAGAGTGGAGTACAAATCAAAGGTTGTACCTTTTAAGGTACTTGCAAAGAGGCGAATCTTGAGGGCGTCTTGATCCGCAATAGCTCCTGTCAGGATCTTGAAGTGGATGACATGCTGTCTGGCTGAACCTTTCCCCGTATATGTTAGGAGAGTAGGTTGTTTGAATTTTGCAGGAAAAGGAACCAAGTCCATCCATAGAGGATAGGGTGGCTTGATCCCATGTTCCTTCAATGTATCATCTTCTTTTGCTTTTGTGAGGATATTGTCAACGTCCTTTTTGGTAAGGGTGCGTGACTCATTGTTTTCTGCATTGGCCTCATCATCTTGATGATTTGGAGGGGTTTCATTGTTAGGTGGACGTTGTAAAGTGAGAAGGAGGTTTTCCATCAGAGCCTCAATTCTCTGTTGTCCTTGCTCCAACTATTGGATGCATGCGGTTACGTCATCTTGTGGATTATGTGGTGGAGGCTGCTCAGAACTTGTAGCCAAGACGTTCATCCCTCGGGATTCGAACGAAGAAATCGTCCTGGTGACTGAGCCGAGGCTCATTCTTTAGGATGAAGAGTCCGAGGAGTGGTTACTCCGGTGTCCTCGGCTTGAAGGAGTGGAGGATTCTTCTAGATGTGTTCGTGTCCGGGAGACGCTGCGAGTCACCGGACGTTTGACACGAATTTTGGTTGCTGACTTCTGGTGTTTTGTGGTTTTGCCAACCAAATGGACAGCAACGACTTGGTCGGGTCTTTCTTTTTCGACCCATTTGTTAGAGACATGGAGAGTAGAATGCTGGGTTTTTTGCTTCTCAAGTCTCTTTTGTTGATATGCCGTGCGGCAACTCATACGACGAGCAATTTGAGCTTCAGTCAGCTCTGGTTGGGCTCTGGCAATGAAGGATGTAGTCCCCCATGCGCAGCAGCCGAGCTTGTCGTCTTTGAAGCTGGGCATGGACAGGATCCGGACGCGATCCTTAGCCTGTCGCATGAGGCTTTAAATTTTGTGAGCTCGGAACCTGTTGAGATGAAGGTTCGATTCGTAGGATTGTAGGCTCCAGCAGGTTTTTGCGGAGGCCTAACGATGCAGGATTTAATTTTGGGCTTGTAGGAGCAAGCCGGCTCATGCTAATTTTGTTTGTTCTTTGGGCGGGGGGTAGGTTTCTCCTCTTTCATGTAAGAGATAGGGTAGAACCGGCTCTCCTTGAAAGGGGCCAGGTATGCTGGCTTTGTAGATGTTTGGGACCTCCGTTGCTTCGGTGAAGATCTCAGGGACCAGGTTTTGGGGCAAACTGGGTTTTTTATGGGTTGAGGCTTCGTGGGAGCGCCACGTGCTTCAGGCTTCTTTGTGTTCGCCTTTGGTGCCATTAGTGACACGTTGGGGGGCGATCTTTTACTTCTTGGTAAGTACAGTTTCTTCTGCGGGGAGTGAGAATGGTCCCAGCGACCCGAAGACGATGGTGTTGACACCAAAAATGTCACTTTGCCTCTTCAACATCAAGAAAGCTGCATGAAGTCGCAACCTGCCATAAATAGGCAATGCAATTTCTCCAAAAATTCAAATCTTGTCAGAATCAAACAAAAACTGCAAGATCCTTCAAGATAGCCAAGAGAAGAGTACACATGAAGTTTCGGGCCATTTCGACAACATTTGGCCTAACTTCACTGCTCGACAGCTAAACGGGAGCTCCCGGCGGCGACATCATCGGAGACGTCAAAACTTCGATCAAAGCCTACAGATGACTCCAGCATGTCTCAAAAGGGCTCTATGCCAAATTTCAAGTCAAACCGACAACGTTTGACCCTCCATCAATGCTCGAGCAGCAAAATCAAGCCTCCCGGCGGCGGGAACCACCGAAGCCTTTGCTCATCAAACCAAGTGCATGAGTGGCTTCAACATGCTTCCAAAAGGCTGCACGTCGAATTTCAGGTCATTCCGACAACGTTTGACCAGGTTTCGATGCTCCGAGAGAAAATCAAGCCTACCGGCGGCGGAGCAACCCGGGACCATGACATCCAAAACGGAGCCCATGGAACGTCTCAAAATGACTCCAATAGGCTCCCCGTCAAATTTCAGGTCAATCGGACATCGTTTGGCCACATATCAAAGCTCGGCATTTTCCCCGCAGCAAAATCAAGTGAAGCATCGACGGGACCCCAAACGGCTTCAAAACTCAAACAAAAGCCTATGGTTGGTCTTATTTATTGCTCAGGAGGCTTCACCTCAAATTTCAGGTCATTCCGACATCGTTTGACCAAGTTTCAGCTTCTGGCGGAAAATCAGCAGCTCTACGCGACAAAGTCTTCGGCTTTCCCGGAAAATTGGAAACTTTGCACTCTAAAAATGCAAGGATTCTCATCAGGTTTTCTACAGGGAAATCAAGCCAATAAATGAGAAGAAATGTCAAGAAAAATACAGAAGAAAACGGCGACGAAAAAGACCTCAAAACGACCGCAAAACGGGCTCCGAAGGGGAAAAATCCCCCAGGGTCGCAGACCCCTGCGACCATGGCCCATGGTCGCCGGTCCATGGTCGCAGGCGACCATGGCCCATGGTCGCCGGCGACCATGGAGGTCCGGGTCACCGGATTTTCCGCCGGTGACCAGTTTTTCCGTCCTTTTTCGCGTTTCGCGCACTTTGGCCCCTGTGGTTTCCTGAAAATGTGATTTTTAGTGCTTTAAATTGACTCATATCCGACGACATCTCGGATCCGCCGTCAAAAGCATAAAATCATCATTGATCGCTCCAAGATCGCCAACCGGTCGACCAAGAAAGTGCACTTTCTGTCCGACCGATCGTGAAATCGACAAGACAGATGTCACCGGCCCACTCTTAGCTATCAATGTCTGAAGTTACATGTTCATCCGATGTCGATCAGCATGTAGATCCATCGATGATCATCGCCAGAAGAATTCCAGAAGACACGGCATGGCCCGCGACTCTTCGACTGCTCGGCGACCAATTAATGTGGTTAATTGACTAGCTTTATTGCAGTCATTAATTCATTTCTTTGGACGGCCCAATCAGAAGCAAGCATTTGGGAGTTACAAGTCAATTGATTCATGGCATTTAAACCATGAAACTCCTCCCATTATGGTAATTAAGGTGATTAAAAGCCCTTAATCTCCATCGGCCAATCAGATTCAAGGAAAAAGGAGTTACAAAATCAAGAAATAAATCTTGTAACTCCTCCCATTAAAGCCATTAAGGCTCATAAACCCTCCTAAATGGCTACCAAAGGCCTATAAATAGGAGAGCATTCCATTGAAATTCGGATCAGAAAAAAGAGGAGAAAATCAGAGGATCAGAAAAAAAGATCAGAAAGAGATCTGAGAGAAAGAAAAAGAGAGAAAAACTCTGCTGAAGTTCTGCACCGGCCACCACTACAAGGTGACAAAAGTCCCTTGGGGGGCACCCCCCCCCAAGGTCCTTGCCTTCTCCCGCTGCCTCCAATGGCTTAGACGTGGCTTTTCAGCCCGTCTACTTAGCTTTTTATTGGACATAGGACCTTCTCTTGGTCTTTGTCCTCTAAAAACCTGAGGTTATAGCCAAGCCAAGCGAATCAAGAGCATCTTCTGTTCTCATCTGCATGGATGATGGCGAAGCCCATACATGGCTTGCGACCGTCAATCTGAACGAGTCCCCCACAATCTCCTGAAAAGTTAGATCTTCCTTTTCTTGCTTTTCATTGTAGTTTGTATTTTTCTAAAAGAGACAAAAATCACAACTGTTGTCTTTCATTATTGATGAGAATTGTAAATCGGCTATAAACGCCAAAATCGGCTATAAATGCCAAACAAAATCGCCTTTCACGGCAAACCAAGAAAATGTCTCTTTTCTTAAATATTTGTGCAATGGAAAACTTGAAAGAAGTTGATTTCCTTTTTACTTGCGAAGGTTGATCTCCGGATGACCACTTGCAATTCCAAGTAAAATAGAAAATCTGGCACACCCACACAAAGAAATGTTGATGCACGCTTCAGGGCCCGCCAGGGCGCGAAAGGGCCGGACCCGACGGACTCCCACGTTCCGCCGACCCCGGTAGCCGCCCCGCGGCGCCTCGGAGCGCGTTCCATCAAGCTGGCACACCCGGTGGGACCCGTTCATTTGAGAACACGGTGCTTGGAAATGAAATATTTGCATATCATACTTTTTGCTCTATGCTTATACTTCTTTTCCGGATTCCTTGGCTACTTTCTAGCTGGTAGCCTATGTTGGATTTTGCATCCTAAAAAAAACAGGAGATGGGATTTTTTGGAAATTTCTATTTCTTTGAGTTTGTTTCCATTCTTTCTCTTTTCAAAAAAAAAATCAGTTTTCTTAGTTTGAATTCAAAATTGAGAAACTTTGATCCTATCCTATCGTTCTTTGGTGCTTGCAGAAATGTTGAGCCCGTTCGACTAAGGTTTTGGACCATCGTTTCTCTTCGATGAGTTCATTAGAGATTTCAAAAAAAAAATATTAAAAAAAAATAAAAATAAAAAAAAATTAGTTTTCTTAGTTTGAATTCAAAATTGAGAAACTTTGATCCTATCCTATCGTTCTTTGGTGCTTGCAGAAATGTTGAGCCCGTTCGACTAAGGTTTTGGACCATCGTTTCTCTTCGATGAGTTCATTAGAGATTTCAAAAAAAAAATATTAAAAAAAAAATAAAAATAAAAAATTAGTTTTCTTAGTTTGGATTCAAAATTGAGAAACTTTGATCCTATCCTATCGTTCTTTGGTGCTTGCAGAAATGTTGAGCCCGTTCGACTAAGGTTTTGGACCATCGTTTCTCTTCGATGAGTTCATTAGAGATTTCAAAAAAAAAATATTAAAAAAAAATAAAAATAAAAAAAATTAGTTTTCTTAGTTTGGATTCAAAATTGAGAAACTTTGTTCCTATCCTATCGTTCTTTGGTGCTTGCAGAAATGTTGAGCCCGTTCGACTAAGGTTTTGGGCCATCGTTTCTCTTCGATAAGTCTATTTGGGATTTTTATAAAAAAAAGGGACATAGACCACTAAGGTTAAACCAATTGCGTTCTTTGATCACGATTGATTCAAGAAAAGCCTTGTCCAGAGTGTGGAGACAGCTTGACTGTTCTAGGCAAGGGTCCTCCAAACGGGTTCATTAAGTAATCCTACCCTTACCTGGGGGCAATTCTATCAATTGAGGTTTCATAAGACCGGGTTAGGAGGCCTATGTGTACTCTCTCGTCTTTAAATCTTAAAAAAATTAAAAAAAAAATAAAAATAAAAAAAAAGATTTTCAAAAAAAAAATCTTAAAAAAAAAAAAAAACAAAAATTTTCAAAAAAAAATAAAATAAAAAAATAAATAAATAAAAAAAAATATTTTAAAAAAAATAAAAAATAAAAAAAAATAAAATAAAAATAAAATAAAAAAAAATCATTTCAAAAAAAAAATCTCCAAAAACTCGTCACTTTTGGATTCAGATTCGAGAAATTGTGGTCTCTTCCCTTCTGAGTACTGGCGCTCGCGGAAATCGTTGAGCCCGTATTTGAATCGGAATGCCACCTGCTCTCTTTGACGAATCCATTTCTGACATTTCAAAATAAAGAATCCCATCTCATGGATGCGATCTCCAACATTTGTGCATAGCAGTACTGGTACGCCCTTTCAGGGTCTACTGTATCTGTGACCGGCACATTTGTAACTCCTACCTCTTATTCTTCTTATCTCGAGCAAGCCCTGCTTCTCGATAAGTCGAATTTAGGTTTACAATTGCTTCTAGCAGTCACTGGAACGCTCATTCTGGGCTCACCATACTTGCTGTCAGAACAATTGTACCATCTATGGCTTTTTGCCTTCTTCATGTCGCTTGGGTCATATCCCTTGAGCGATTTGAAAAGACAACCATAGAAATTCCCATTTATGATCATTATATTCTTGTGATTACTAATGGATGTGGTCTTGTTTCAGAACTTTTTCGAAACTAACAATGGCAGCCTTAACCATTATCTTCGATGAGAACAAGCACCAACTCATGCTTCAACAGAAGCAAAGCGCGCGCACTCATAAGCGCCCTGTCAGCTGCCGAAGCGTTAACTCCCTCGGCAACTCTCTGAACTCCGGGTCGACCTCGACTCCCCGGACTATCTTCTTTGGGACGCTGGGACCATTCCCACTTCCCGAAGAACAAGCTGCTCCTGCCAAAAAGCAGAAGATCGCCTCTCAACGTGTCACTCTCGTGACACCAAAGGCGAAAGCCCAAAAGCCCGAAGCCCGCGGCACCCCCGCGAAGCCTCGACCCACAAACAACCAGGTCTATCCCAAGACTTGGTCTCCAAGACCTTCCCCAAAACAAAGAAGGTCTCAAATTTCCACCAAGCCAGCATACCTGGCCCCACTCAAAGAAAACCAGTTCTACCCTCTTGCCTACATGAAAGAGGAGAGACCCATCTCCAACCTGACTCCCAAGTCAACCCAGCATGAGCCGGCTTGTTCCTACAGGCCCAAAATCAGATCATGCATCACCAGGCCTCTCCAAGCACCTGCTAAGGCCTACACTCCTTCAGTTCGACCCTTCATCTCTACAGGGGCCGAACTCGAAAGGTTCAAAGCTTCGCTGCAACAGGCAAAGGACCAGGTCCGCATCCTGTCCTTGCCCAACCACAAAGAAGACAAGCTCGGCTGCTGCGCCCGAGGGAGCACATCCTTCATCGTCAGAGCCCAGCCGGAGCTGACCAAAGCTCAAATCGCTCGTCGAGCACGCCGCCGTGCGTCATATCGACAAAAGAGACTAGAGAAGCAAAGGACCCAGCCTCCTACACTTCAAGTCTCCCGCAAATGGGTCGAAAAAGAAAGACCCGACCAAGTTGCTGCCGTCCATATGGTTGGAAAAACCAGAAGATGCCAAAGGTCAGCATAAAAAATCCATGTCCGACGTCCGATGACCCGTAGCATCACCAGGACACAAAGACATCCCGAAGAATCTCCTGCCCCTTCCAGCCAAGGACGGGAGAGTAATCCTTCATCAAGCTCTTCATAAAAAAGAATGAGCCCCAGCTCGGTCACCAGGACGATTTCTTCGTTCGAATCCCGAGGGATGAACGTCTTGGCTACAAGTTCTGAGCCGCCACCTCAGAATCCACCTCGAGATGATGCGCTCACACGCATCCAGCAGTTGGAACAAGGCCAGCAGAGGATTGAAACTCTGATGGAAAACCTTCTCCTCGTTGTCCAAAATCAGGTGAACAATGAGCCTCCTCCGAATCATGGCAATAACGAGGAAAATGGAGAAGAAAATGAGTCACGCGCCCTTACCAAAAAGGACGTAGACAGTATCCTCGCCAAAGCTAAAGAAGAGGATATACTCAAAGAGCATGGGATCAAGCCACCATATCCTTTATGGATGGACTCGGTCCCGTTCCCCACAAAATTCAAGCATCCTACTCTCCAAACATATACGGGGAAAGGATCAGCCAGACAGCACGTCATCCACTTCAAGATCTTGACGGGAGCTATCGCGGATCAAGATGCACTCAAGATTCGCCTCTTTGCAAGTACCCTAAAAGGTACGGTCTTCGATTGGTACTCCACTCTTCCGGAGAACTCCATTCAGAACTGGGCTATGCTGGAGACACGCTTCCTGACCCACTTCCAAGGTGAGGATCATCCTGTTACTATGGCTCAGCTCTGCAGCCTAAAACAGGGAGAGAATGAGTCAACTTATGACTTCATTCACAAGTGGAAAGCAATGGCGTACAAATGCTCAGATGTACTGCCACAAGCGTCGCTAGTCGACATCTGCCGAAACAACATGAGAGCTAAAATTCGCTCCATGATCATCGGCAATAAATCAAAGAACCTGGGGGAACTCCTCGAAGCTTCCATGGAAGCTGAAATGGTGATCAAAGACCTCAACAGTCAGAAGTCATCAAGAAAAGAGCCAACCGCCATTGCAACCTCTAAACCAAAGAAGAAGGAGGTTCTCAATGTGAAGACTAAGTCAGCTCCTCAGCAGCCAAAGAAAGCTGAAAATAGAGCTGCAGGTAAGAGACCTGAACTCTCTGATGCCTTCAAAGAGCGACTAGAAAAGAAATATCCGTTCGATGAAGACGTCGAAGAAATCTTTGAGGTTCTCCTAGCAAATGGCAAACTCATTTTGCCAGAGCCCAAAAGACCTGGAGACGTTGGCAAAACCAATGATCCTCGGTACTGTCCATACCACCAGATGGTCTCGCATCCTCTCAATCAATGCTTTGTTGTGAGAGAGAAGATAAACGAGATGTGGAAAAACGGAGTCATCACCTTTGACAAAAACTATGGGACTGCCTCCGTCAACATGGTGTCATGTGGACAAACACCAAAATCACCGAAGAAGAAGATCACTACTTCCTTCAAGGTGATAAAAAGAATTCAAACGTCCGAAGTGTTGGTTCCTTGCCCGACACCAGACGGACAACCCATATGGGTACATCCCGATCTCCTGGAAGATGAAAATTGGGAGATCGTCAAAACAAAGCCGACCGCTCAGCAGCGAAGGCAAGCCAAGAAACATCTCCTCAAGCTCAAACGGCAAGAGAAGACCCAGCCAAAACAAGAAGTCCATGAAAAGGCAGAGGCCTCCTCTACCACTTCACTCGGGGCAACAGAAACGTCCCTTCCAGAGACTTCAAAGGCGGTAAGAAACTTCACTCTCAGTGATTTCATGCCACCTCAATTCAAAAAAGAAGCCATGCAGGGGGCATCATACTCTTGCAACTCGGTAGTTGGATTCTCCATTGATGGATACGAGTCCAGCGACACCGACGATGGATTCGAGCCCAACTACACCGATGAGTGGGAGGAATCTCTTGAAACAGGAGAATATCTCTCCGATGAAGAATGGGTTCCTGAAACTCACCTTATGCCAGTAATCTGGTATAACCCCTTGCAACCACAAGGATCCTGGTCTGATGATGAAGAAGACCAAGAGGCTGCACAAGAAGATGCTGTTAACCCAGCACCTGTCATTGCTCCAGTGGAAATCAACTATGTTGAGCCACACGGAGAAGACGAAGAAGAGGATCTGGCTCCCATGCCTGATCTTGAAGAATATGCAAGGATCTTGCAGCGTCTCGCTCTAGAACAAGAGCAAGATCGTGTTAACGAGCCTCCTCGCAACCCAGAGCCTGAAGTCCCTGAAGATAATCAGGTACATCCACCCTTAACTCCTGAAAATGGAGAACATTGCTGGATTGACGATCCTCTTACATCCGAGGATGAGTCTGACTCCGAGCAGGCAACATCTCCTATCAGAGCTTCCTGTAATGTAATATATCAGGACTATAGCTCTTCTGAAGCGTCGTCTGATGAGATTACCTACACTCCGACGACGCCTAGCAATGTATCCTCTGGGGCTACCTCGTCTCACGTGACTTTCACAGAGATGACACCCTCTCAGGTTTCTTCTCCTGAGACTGTGACTTCAGGATACACATTCTTCCCGACTCATCATCATGAAGAAAACCCAACTTGGGGTGATGGATGGGTCAACGAAGAAGAAAAGCTGCTGGATGCCGTTCAGGACTTGCTCCCGGAAAATGCTCCGTGCAACACAATCACTGAGGATGGCAATTCTGCTGCAGATACATCCCCAGTAGATGAAAAACGACAGCCTCTTGACAATCTTCCAAGCGAAGACCCTTCTCAAGAAGCTCTCGAAGTTGGTAGAGGCACCCGTTCGGGCCGGGACTACCACAAAAATTACAACCAATCTTCCTTTACTTATGTAAATCCTTCGGGAAAAGATGTTGTAAGCGCCCCCAGTGGCAACAATGATGAACATGCAGGCCCTAAGGAGGCTTTCAAGTATGACTTGGTTGAGCACTTCAAACACATACCTGCACGTCTTCACATCCTGGATTTATTACGAATGTCTCCACGCACTCGTGATAATCTCATCTTAGAATTACAAAAACTGAATGAGGATGTCGACAAACATGCCCCGCAAGTCCTCCAAATTGAAATGGACTACCGGGTCAAAAACTCTGAAACTTCCTTAAAAGAAGAAAAAAAGAAAACTGAGGGATCATGCGACCAATGCTTCTCGGTTCAAAAGGCAGCCAGTGCAACCATCGCCTTCACTAAGGAAGACCTCCTACTTGGCGAAGCAAGGCACAACCGACCCCTGTACTTCACAGGGTACATTAAAGAAATGCCGATACATAGAGTTCAGATCGACCCAGGTTCTGCACTCAACCTTATCTCCACTTCGGCTCTTGAAGAGTTGGGCATCCCACCCAGCAAGCTAAGCCACACATCTGTATCTATCTTTGGATACGATGGGAGCGCTCAAAGGCCTATCGGCAAAATCAGGTTCAAATTGCAAATCGGTGATCTTATCTCTGAGGTCACTGTGTATGCAATAAAAACCCCCTCATGCTATAACATCCTTCTCGGACGTCCTTGGATACACGAGAACGGTGTTGTCCCTTCAACTCTACATCAATGCATCAAGTTCGTCGGCGACGACGGCATGGTACATCGAGTCTTTGCGGACAGAAAACCCTTCAAAGGTAAAGAAGTCCACTTCGCAGACTCCCATATGTATGAAGGAGAAAAAGAAGAAGAGGAAATAGCACCCCCTGCTGAAAATCTCCAGAAAGATAAAGGCAAGGCTCCTCAAAAATCACCGGAAGAAAACAACTCCTCCGGTAAATTAGAAGAGAGTAGTCAACCTCCCTTCGTCATCTCCCTCAAGAATTCAAGACCTTTGGTCATCACGACTAAAGTGAAAAAGACGAAACAAAAGTCTGGGGGCAAATTTGTTGTTTCTCTCGTGTCTATCATGCAAGACACAGACTCGGACTCAGAGCCAGAAGACGATGCATCGTCAAGCCAAGCTGATACTCAGCAAGTTCAGCCTGCTCTCACTCCGATGGAGACACCTGCTGATGTAGAAGATCCTACGTCTGCTACCTTTGTTGTTCCGGCAACATCACCAAAGCAAAAGCCGATCTTCTTCCATAGATCGGACGCTTCTTCATTAAATTCCATGCTAGAACCTTTCCAAAATGAAGGTATGCCTCAGCTATCTCTATATAGTCCTGTGGCACAAGCAATTATGAAGAAAATGGGCTATGACGCTCAAAACCCAGTCGGTTTGGGAGAAAGACGCGGTATTCTCACGCCATTGGAGCCCGCCTTGACCAAAAGCCAGCTGGAAGATTGGAGACTCTACGGTCATGTAGAAAAGTCTTCATATGGGTTAGGGTATGATCCCGACACTCCTCTGAGACAGTTGACACAAAAGCTTAAAAGTCGTTTTACCAACCAAGCCTCAACATCTCAAGTCCATGAAGACATCGATCTCCCTGGATATCTCTTTAAAGAGTTACCTGACAAAGATCCAGGAAGCTCATCCAATTGGTATGATTTCTCTGATGATAAAGAGGAATCGTCCGATAATACAGACTTGTGGCATCCTGACCCAGAAGAACCCTCGTCTCCAAAAGAAATACCAGACTCAACAGGCGATTGGGACTATCTCATAGCAAGCCTTGAGGAGATCACCAATCAAGAAAATCCATGGAAAGGAACAGAGCCTTGGTCTGTTAATGCAGTTGAAACTCCAGAAGGTTTCGTTGAGTTGGAAGCCTCCGAAAATATTATGGAGGAACCACCTTCGAACCTTCCGACAGAAGATCCTGTTGAAAAGATAGACTTGGGAACACCTGATAACCCACGTCCTGTATTCATAAGCAAGAATATAAAGGATGATGAGTTACCCGAGTATATCGCTTTTCTTCGCGAGTTCGTTGATTGCTTTGCATGGTCCTATGCTGAAATGCCTGGTTTAGACCCCAAAGTAGCAGTCCACAAACTCAATCTTCAAGAAGACGTCAAGCCTGTCAAACAAGGCCAAAGAAGATTCCGTCCAGATGTGATGGATAAAATTGAACAAGAAGTTCAAAAACTCAAAAGCGTTGGCTTCATCCGTGAGGAACAACATCCAGAGTGGTTGGCCAATATTGTCCCCGTGACAAAGAAAAATGGGCAGATCAGGGTCTGTATTGACTATAGAGACCTGAATGGCGCTTGCCCTAAAGATGAATTCCCGCTCCCCATACCGGAGGTGATGATTGACAATACCTGCGGATTCGAGCGAATGACATTCATGGATGGCTTCTCTGGTTACAATCAGATAAAGATGCATCCCGAGGATGAAAAACACACTTCATTTCGGACTCCATTTGGCGTGTATTGCTACACTGTCATGCCATTTGGTCTGAAAAATGCTGGTGCCACATATCAGAGGGCTATGATGAAAATATTCCAAGATATGCAGCACAAGACGGTCGAATGTTACGTTGATGACCTCGCCGTCAAAAGCAGAAGAAAAGAAGACCATCTCAAAGATCTTCGGGAAGTCTTCCTCCGACTCCGCAAACACAAACTGCGGATGAATCCTCTAAAATGCTTCTTCGGCGTCTCGTCGGGTAAGTTTCTCGGATTCCTTCTTCGGAAAGCTGGAATAGAACTTGACCCCATAAAAGTCAAGGCTATTCTAGAAATGCCCTCTCCAAGAACCTTGAGAGAACTAAAAGGGCTCCAAGGGAGATTGGCCTACATCAGACGGTTCATCTCCAATCTTTCGGGGAAATGCCGTCCATTCTCTCGATTGATGAAAAAAGGTGTAGACTTTGTCTGGGATGCCGACTGCGAAGCCGCATTTCAAGATATCAAGTCATACCTGACCAAACCTCCAGTGTTAGCTGCCCCTGCCACTGGAAAACCATTCATCTTGTACACAAGAGCTCTTGATCATTCTGTAGGCGCTCTGCTTGCACAAGAGAATGGTGAGGGAAAAGAAGCTGCTCTATACTACCTCAGCCGCATGCTAGTAGGTGCAGAGCATCGCTACTCTCCAGTCGAAAAAGAATGCCTTGCAGTGATGTTCGCCGTACAAAAGCTACGTCACTACTTGCTTTCCAACACAGTCTACCTGGTCTCGAGGATCAACCTCTTGAAGGTCCTTGTCACGAAGGCCGGTTCTCTCAATGCCCGACTGGCAAAATGGTCCATCCTCTTGTCACAATTTGATATTAGGTATGTGCCACAAAAAGCAATCAAAGGCCAAGCTCTAGCAGATTTCCTCGCAGAGCATCCATTGCCTAAAGATTCACCACTCAGGGATGATCTCCCAGACGAACCTGTCTACAACGTGGAGACTTCCTCACCAAATGCCTCCTGGGACATGTACTTTGACGGTGCAACCAGGACAAATGAAAACAGAAAGCTGATCTCGGGAGTTGGCATCCTCTTTGTTAGCCCCGACAAATGCATGATTCCACACGCTTTCTCGCTACTGGAACCATGCACAAACAATGCAGCTGAATACCAAGCTCTGATCCTAGGATTGGAACTCGCCATCGAATCCGGTATCACTATGTTGGAAGTCTTTGGAGACTCTCAACTGATCGTCAACCAGATGAATCAGAAATATGAAGTCAGGAAGCCCGATCTGCTGCCTTATTACAACAAGGCACAATCGCTTCTGCAAAAGTTTGACATCTGCAACATCACCCACATTCGTAGAGGTGAAAACATCCGTGCAGATGCCCTGACCGGACTTGCCGCGTCAATGGCGATCCATGAAGGGGAAAACATGCAAATTACAGTGTGTGAGAGAAGGATCCTCCCTCCTCTTAACACACACCAAGCAGTTGCTGAATGCCACCGAGTGGTTGGAAGTCGGATCTCTATCCTTCAAACTTCAATCGGCGATTGGAGGGATCCGCTCATTGATTACACTATGTTCGGAATCCTACCTGAAGATCCAAAAGAACGGGTAAGCATACAAAGGCGAGCCCCAAACTTTCATTTGGATATTCCTTCAAAAATCCTCTACAGGAAATCCTTCAACGGAGTACTTCTACGCTGCTTGTCACAACAAGAGGCCGAAGAAACACTTAAAGAAGTTCATGCTGGTCTTTGTGGAGCCCATCAGGCAGGTCCTAAGCTCTATGATCAGATAAAAAGGTTAGGTTACTATTGGCCTACCATGGTTGCTGATGCAATGCAATTTGCCAAACGTTGCCAGCCATGCCAAGTTCACGGAGATTACATTCACATGCCTCCGGAATGGCTGCATCCTACAGCAATCTCATGGCCTTTTGAAGCATGGGGCATGGACATCATAGGTCCTATCTCTCCCCCTTCAAGCAAAGGTCATCGCTTCATCTTCGCCGCAACGGATTATTTCTCCAAGTGGTCAGAAGCATTTGCGTTCAACGAAATGAAGACCTCATCAGTTCTTCAGTTCCTGCGCACCAACATCATTTGTCGTTTCGGCATACCCAAGAGATTCGTCCATGATAACGGACCACAATTCCGGGATCATCGATTCTACAGGTTTTGCAACAAATACAAAATTCAAAGCTGTCCTTCGACTCCATACAATCCGGCAGCAAACGGATTAGCAGAAGCCTTCAACAAGACACTCTGCAAAATCCTCAAGAAAATGGTCTCTAGTCACAAAAGAGACTGGAGCGACAAACTGTCTGAAGCTTTGTGGGCTATCGAACCACCGTTCGAGGACCAACCCATAGCACACCATTCTCCTTGGTCTATGGATGCGAAGCTGTCGTGCCCCTAGAGGTACAAATTCCTTCTCTGAGGGTATCTCTACAAAATGACATGACTCAAGAAAGCAATGTCAAATTGCGACTCCATGAGCTGGACAATCTCGACGAGAGACGGCTCGAAGCTCGACAAAGCATTGAACTTTACCAAGCACGCATGGCAGGATCTTTTGACAAAAGGGTCCGGCAACGCGCCTACAAAAAGGGTGACTTGGTTCTTGCGGTAAAAAGACCAATGGTCTTCGCACACAAATCCAAAGGCAAATTTGAACCAAAATGGGAGGGACCCTACGTCATCGACAAAGTCTTCTCCAACGGCGCATATGCCCTCCTAAACATGGAAGGCGACAGATGTATGCTGCCTATCAACGGCAAGTTCTTGAAGCGGTACTACCCTTGAAGACTTACCCAACTGGGTAAGAGCAATGCCTGTATGGCCAAAACCTGTTCTCAGGTACTCGCTCGTCAAACCCACTCTCTTTAGAATTTTCATATCAAATGTCAAAATTTCTAGAGATTCAAAAACAATGCTTACTTTCATTGTTTCATTGTTCAAAAACAAAAAAAAATCCAAGTTTAGGAGCCTCTCCCTGACTTGACCAAAACTTTCGATCCTTGAACCAAAATTCATGGTTTGAAACAAAAATCCGGATTCAGGGATTTCTACCCTAGTCCACCTTACCTTTTACCGCCAAATGGTTCTAGGTCAAAATTTACGACCCTCGTGTCTTTAAACAAAAAAAAATGGTTTTTCAAAAATCGTGGGGAAACGACATCAAAGTCAGTACCCGCAAAACAAAAATTTTTTTGAAAAAAAGCAAGGATGCGACATTCCATCGATACTTGCACCCAAAATCGCAGGGAAGCGACATTTCGTCGATACTTGTAAAATCCAAAAACCGTGGAGAAGCAACAAACCAGTTGATATCCACAACCCAAATTTCAAAGGTTCGAGAAAACCTAAAATCGTGGAGAAGCAACAAACCAGTTGATATCCACAACCCAATTTCAAAAATCGTGAAGATGCAACATACCAGTTGCTATCCACAACCCAAAATTACAAATGGTTCGAGAAAACCTCAAGTTTCAAAAATCGCGGAGAAACGACATCAAGTCAATACCCGCAAAACCAAAAGTCTTGGGAAAAGCAGGGAAGCGACGCTTAGTCGATATTTGCTCCCCAATTCGCGAGGAAGCGACATTCCATCGATACTTGCAAAACCTAACCCGCGAGGAAGTGACATTCCATCAATACTCGCAAAACCGAATGAGCAAGGAAGCGACATTCCATCGATACTTGCAAGACCATTCAGCGGGGAGGCGACATTTAGTCGATACCTGCATTTTGAAAACCAAAACTCAGCTATAAATGCCAAAATCCGGCTATAAATGCCAAAACAAAAATTTCCGGCTATAAACGCCAAAATCGGCTTTCATGCCAATAAAACAAAACTCGGTTTTCAAAAAACTCGGCTACAAATGCCACACACAAAAAAAAAAAAACCTGACTCTCATGTCAAAACCGGCTATAAATGCCACAAATTGGCTATCAATGCCACCAAACCTGCTATAAATGCCACCAATTGGCTATCAATGCCACCAAACTGGCTGTAAATGCCACAAAAATCCGGCTTTCATGCCAAATTCGTTTCCCCTACCAAAACAACCATTTGACAAAAGATTTTCACAAAATGACAAAGCTTTTGATCAAATCCCATTTAGCAATTGCTTTCATCACAAAAAGATTTGAGTGAGCGTAGGGAAAACAAAAAAAAAAAAGAAGTACCAAAAATACATGTGGTACCAAAAAGAAAAAAAAAGAAAGTGTTCACAAGCACTACAAAAAAAAAAAAAGAAAAAAGAAAAGTACCAAAAAAATACATGTGGTACCAAAAAAAAGAAAGTGTTCACAAGCACTACAAAAAAAAAAGAGTACCAAAAAATACATGTGGTACCAAAAACAGAAGAATGGTTTCTGCTATAAAAAATCAGGAGCTTAGCCAAAAATGGTCTCCAGCCAAAGCTTCAGCTCCTCAAGCAAACTTTTGGCCTCAGCCGTCAGAGTTTCCAAGGCACGCTTTTTCAGGAACTTGCCATGAGATGCTGGCGAATGCCGTAACCCTTCTTTTACACCGGGAAGCTCTTCCCCAGCAGTTTGCCATCGTTCGTTTTCTAGAGTCCTCCTCTCGAGAACTTGACCGGCATCTGCAACCCTGCGGATCAGAGTACTCTCCCTGTCACGAGCCTCTGTTATAGCAGCCCACTTCGCATCGACTTGTGCCTTCAAATGCTCAAGACGTTTCCTGGCCTCCTCAACTTCCCTATCAAGGACGTTAAGGTCATGCCTCAATCCGATGATGGCTAGCTCTTCCTTGTTCTTCTCCCGAACTAGCTGCTTCTTGCTTTGTGTAGCCTCATTCAGGTCAGACTTAGCCTTATCAGCAGGGTCCAAGAACATCTCCTTGAAGAATTGGTCGTCAGGGAAACCCATGGTCTCAAACCACTTGTCACCCAGTGCAATGATCCTATCAACGATCGCCCTGGCACCTGTGACATCCAGACCAACCTCTTCGGTGTCGATCAGAATCTCCTGTACATGTGGGATCATGCCAAATCCTGCCTTCAAGTGTCCAGAAAGGAGAGTCTTGACCCAAGAACTCAAAACCCGAGCCAGCACCTTCTTCGCAAATTGAAGAGACGAACCGGATGAAGATTCACCCTTCTCCGCTGATCGGCTGCTCATGTCATGTCCCATTGGAAGAGTAACAAAAGAACTCTTTTCACTTGGAGCCACTGGAGAGGGAATCTCAACACGAGGCATCTCCTCAATCATGTCTGAACTGGTCTCTACCTCCGGATCGACCTCTGGCATCCCTTGCTCTGGTTCTGAAGGAGGCGATGGACTCTCTTCTGTCACTTCAAAACCTGCAAATGAAACACAAAAAGGTATGAATATGATCCTGTTCAAAAAAAAAAAAAAAAATCATCAGGGTCATCACTACAAAGTACCTTCTTCGACGACTGGCGGAACACTCTCTTCCTCCATGAACTCATCAGAAGCATCATCGACATTTGCGTCCATTGATGGTTCAAAGTCATCGGAATCCTGTGGCAAGTCAGCTGACAAGAAAAAACTGTTAGCAAATCAAGTCGCAGGCAAAAAAAAAAAAAAAAAGAAACTTTCTCAAAAAAAAAAAAGGAGAAAGAAAAGAAAAAAAAAGAAACTTTCTCAAAAAAAAAAAAAGGGAGAAAGAAAAGAAAAAAAAAGAAACTTTCCCAAAAAAAAAAAAAAAAAAAAAAGAGAAAAGAGACACACGTGAAAAAAAAAAAGAAATCACGTGGAAAAGAAAAAAAAAAAGAGAAGAAGAATAGAAAAAAAAGAAGAAAGAAAAAAAAAAGAAGAGAAACTTTTTTTTTTTCCATCCTATTCTCTACATGGAGTTTTCTTGAAAGAAAAAGAGAGAAAACTTACTTGAAGCCATTGATGGAGAAGAAGAAGGAAAAAGCTTGAAGATCCTCGAAGAAGAAGAACTCTTGGTCTTGGAGCTCTCTTGAGATTGTTGCAAAAGAAAGCAATAAGAGCAAGAGATCCTACCTTCCTTTGCTTTTATAGGAGAGAGCAAATCAAAGAAGGAAACAAAGAAGAAAGGTAAGTGTTACTAATTAGTAACCTTACCAAAAGAGAAGGAATTAGAAAGATTCTTTCCCAAAAAGAAAGATGTCTTTGAGAGATTTCCTCCCAAAATCAAGATCCTTCAAGATAGCCAAGAGAAGAGTACACATGAAGTTTCGGGCCATTTCGACAACATTTGGCCTAACTTCACTGCTCGACAGCTAAACGGGAGCTCCCGGCGGCGACATCATCGGAGACGTCAAAACTTCGATCAAAGCCTACAGATGACTCCAGCATGTCTCAAAAGGGCTCTATGCCAAATTTCAAGTCAAACCGACAACGTTTGACCCTCCATCAATGCTCGAGCAGCAAAATCAAGCCTCCCGGCGGCGGGAACCACCGAAGCCTTTGCTCATCAAACCAAGTACATGAGTGGCTTCAACATGCTTCCAAAAGGCTGCACGTCGAATTTCAGGTCATTCCGACAACGTTTGACCAGGTTTCGATGCTCCGAGAGAAAATCAAGCCTACCGGCGGCGGAGCAACCCGGGACCATGACATCCAAAACGGAGCCCATGGAACGTCTCAAAATGACTCCAATAGGCTCCCCGTCAAATTTCAGGTCAATCGGACATCGTTTGGCCACATATCAAAGCTCGGCATTTTTCCCGCAGCAAAATCAAGTGAAGCATCGACGGGACCCCAAACGGCTTCCAAACTCAAACAAAAGCCTATGGTTGGTCTTATTTATTGCTCAGGAGGCTTCACCTCAAATTTCAGGTCATTCCGACATCGTTTGACCAAGTTTCAGCTTCTGGCGGAAAATCAGCAGCTCTACGCGACAAAGTCTTCGGCTTTCCCGGAAAATTGGAAACTTTGCACTCTAAAAATGCAAGGATTCTCATCAGGTTTTCTACAGGGAAATCAAGCCAATAAATGTGAAGAAATGTCAAGAAAAATACAGAAGAAAACGGCGACGAAAAAGACCTCAAAACGACCGCAAAACGGGCTCCGAAGGGGAAAAATCCCCCAGGGTCGCAGACCCCTGCGACCATGGCCCATGGTTGCAGGCCCCTGCGACCATGGCCCATGGTCGCCGGTCCATGGTCGCCCGCGACCATGGAGGTCTTGGTCACCGGATTTTCCGCCGGTGACCCGTTTTTCCGTCTTTTTTCGCGTTTCGCGCACTTTGGCCCCTGTGGTTTCCTGAAAATGTGATTTTTAGTGCTTTAAATTGACTCATATCCGACGACATCTCGGATCCGCCGTCAAAAGCATAAAATCATCATTGATCGCTCCAAGATCGCCAACCGGTCGACCAAGAAAGTGCACTTTCTGTCCGACCGATCGTGAAATCGACAAGACAGATGTCACCGGCCCACTCTTAGCTATCAATGTCTGAAGTTACATGTTCATCCGATGTCGATTAGCATGTAGATCCATCGATGATCATCGCCAGAAGAATTCCAGAAGACACGGCATGGCCCGCGACTCTTCGACTGCTCGGCGACCAATTAATGTGGTTAATTGACTAGCTTTATTGCAGTCATTAATTCATTTCTTTGGACGGCCCAATCAGAAGCAAGCATTTGGGAGTTACAAGTCAATTGATTCATGGCATTTAAACCATGAAACTCCTCCCATTATGGTAATTAAGGTGATTAAAAGCCCTTAATCTCCATCGGCCAATCAGATTCAAGGAAAAAGGAGTTACAAAATCAAGAAATAAATCTTGTAACTCCTCCCATTAAAGCCATTAAGGCTCATAAACCCTCCTAAATGGCTACCAAAGGCCTATAAATAGGAGAGCATTCCATTGAAATTCGGATCAGAAAAAAGAGGAGAAAATCAGAGGATCAGAAAAAAAGATCAGAAAGAGATCTGAGAGAAAGAAAAAGAGAGAAAAACTCTGCTGAAGTTCTGCACCGGCCACCACTACAAGGTGACAAAAGTCCCTTGGGGGGCACCCCCCCAAGGTCCTTGCCTTCTCCCGCTGCCTCCAATGGCTTAGACGTGGCTTTTCAGCCCGTCTACTTAGCTTTTTATTGGACATAGGACATTCTCTTGGTCTTTGTCCTCTAAAAACCTGAGGTTATAGCCAAGCCAAGCGAATCAAGAGCATCTTCTGTTCTCATCTGCATGGATGATGGCGAAGCCCATACATGGCTTGCGACCGTCAATCTGAACGAGTCCCCCACAATCTCCTGAAAAGTTAGATCTTCCTTTTCTTGCTTTTCATTGTAGTTTGTATTTTTCTAAAAGAGACAAAAATCACAACTCTTGTCTTTCATTATTGATGAGAATTGTAAATCGGCTATAAACGCCAAAATCGGCTATAAATGCCAAACAAAATCGCCTTTCACGGCAAACCAAGAAAATGTCTCTTTTCTTAAATATTTGTGCAATGGAAAACTTGAAAGAAGTTGATTTCCTTTTTACTTGCGAAGGTTGATCTCCGGATGACCACTTGCAATTCCAAGTAAAATAGAAAATCTGGCACACCCACACAAAGAAATGTTGATGCACGCTTCAGGGCCCGCCAGGGCGCGAAAGGGCCGGACCCGACGGACTCCCACGTTCCGCCGACCCCGGTAGCCGCCCCGCGGCGCCTCGGAGCGCGTTCCATCAGATGGTCCGGGGAGTTGAGGTTGACCCGGTGTTTTGAGAGTTGTCGAGGGAGATGACGCTTCGACAACTGGCAGGACGCTTATAAGTGCGCTTATTTTGCTTGTCTTGAAGCATAAGCTGGTACTTGTTCTCATCGAAAGTGATGGTCAATGAAGCTGCCATTGTTAGTTTTGGAAAACTTCCGAAACAAGACCACATCCATTAGTAATCACAAGAATATGGTGAGCATAAATGGAGAACAACTATGGTTTTGGCTTTTCAAATCGCTCAAGGGGACATGCCCGGCCCGAGCAAGATGAAAAAGGCAAAAAGCCATAGAGGATAAAATTGTTCTAAAATGCAAGTATGGTAGGCTCAGGGTGAGCGTACCAGTGACTGCTAGAAGCAATTGTAGACCTTAATTCAAATTACCTAGAAGCAAGGCTCACTCGAGGTAAAATGATATAAGGTTGGAGATACAAATGTGTCGGTCGCGAATACAATAGATCCGAAAGGGCGTACTAGCACCACTAGGCACAAATGTTGCAAATCGCATCCTTGGAAAGGACACGAATGTGATTTTTTTTTGAAATGTCAAATTTGGATTCATAAATGGTATTCCAATTCGAATAAGGGCTCAAACATTTCTGCGAGCACTAAATCCGAAGGGGAAGGAACCAGAATTTCTCGAATGTGAGCCCAAACATGATGGAAGTTTTTTTTTTTTTTTGAAGGTTTAAGATTGATTTCACCAAAGAGAGCAAATGGTGTTCCAATCCGAACCACAGCTCAACATTTCTGCGAGCGTTAAATCTGAAAGAGAAAGAGCCAAGATTTCTCAATTCTGAACTCAAGTGAAATTTTTTTTTTGAAAGGTGCACATAGGTTTCCAATTCGATCTTATAAAACTTTAGAGATAGATCAGCCCCTAGGTAAGGGTAGGATTACTTAATGAACCCGTTTGAAGGACCATTGCCTCCTCGAACAGTCTAGCTGTCTCCACGCTCTGGACAAGGCTTTTCTTAAATCTACTTTAGTCAAAGAGCGCAATTGGTGCAACATTAGTTTTTTTTTTTTTTTTTTTTTGTGAAAATTTTACTTTTGAAAGGTTTCCAATGAACTCATCAAAGAGAACGAGTGGTGTTCCCATCCGAACCACAGCTCAACATTTCTGCGAGCGTTAAATCCGAAAGGGAATAACCAAAGTTTCTCAAATTTGAGTCCAAAGAAAGAAAAATAATAATTTTTTTTTGTATTTTGAAATTTCTTTTTTTTTTTTTTGAAAATCTCAATTGGACTCATCAAAGAGAAAAGATGGCCCATTCCCCGATATGAACAATAGCTGCAAACATTTCTGTGAGCTATCAAGTTCGAAGAGGAGAGGATCAAAGTTTCTCAAAGTTGAATTTAAGAAAGAGAAATCTTTTTTTTTTGAAATGAAGTTTTTCTTTTTTTTTTTTTGAAAACCCCTATCGGACTCATCAAAGAGAAAAGATGGCCCAATCTCCGATACGAACAATAGCTGCAAACATTTTTGTGAGCTATCAAATTCGAAGAAGAGAGGATCAAAATTTCTCAAAATTGAATCCAAGAAAGAAAAATCAGATTTTTTTTTTTTTTGAAATGAGAAAGAATGACTGAAATCCCATCTCATGTTTTTTTTTTTTTAGATGCAAGATGCAACATAGGCCACCAACTAGAAAGGAACCAAGGGATCGAAGCATCACGTTCTCAAGTGAATGGGTCCCACCGGGTATGCCAACTTGATGGACCCTAGTTTTCCGTCCTCTCCTTCCGCCCCGAGGGCTGCCTGGGTCTCGGCGGAGGAGGAAAAACGCGGGTATCAATATTTTTGTACGGGTATGCCAGATTTACTATTCTACTTGGAATTTGGAATGGTGGTGATCTGGAGATTCACCTTCACAAGTAGAAAGGAAATCGATAATTCTTTCTAACTTTTTAAATTGCATAAATAATTAAGAAAAGAGGCAAGTTTGTTTTTGAGAATGTCGTAGGAGGTGTTTTTTTTTTTTTTTTTGTTGTTTGTCGTGAAAGGCGATTTGTTTGCCGCGAAAGGCGATTTTGCCGTGAAAGGTGATTTACAAATATCATCGAATATGAAAGACAAGAATTGTGATTTTTGTTTGTCTCTTTAAAAAATAAAAAATACAATAGAAAAGAAAGAAAAGGGATCTAACTTCTCAAGAGATTGCAGAGACTCGTTCAGATCGACGGTCGCAAGTCATGTTTGGACTTCGCAATCGTCCATCAAATGAGAACGCTTGATGCTTCGATTCTTTGGCTTGGCTCCAACCCTAGTTTTTTAAGAGGATAAAGACCAAGAGAAGGTCCTATATCCAATGAAAAACCGAGTAAACGGGCTGAAAAGCCACGCTCAGGCCATGTTGTAGAAGAAGGGGACCTTGGGGGGGTGGCCCCCCAAGGGACTTTGATCACCTTGTAGTGTTTTTTACAGCAGAGCAGCAGGACTTCGTCGGATGCAAGAATTCAAAGTTTCAAGTTTCAAGTCTTTGTGTAGATGCGTAGATGCCTCTCTCTTGGAAATGGTTCTCCTTTTATAGGCTCTTGGTAGCCATGAGGTGTTTTATGGGCATTGATGACCATGATGAGAGAATTGATGGCATTGATGCTTCTTGACGGGAGGAGTTACAAGTTTTTATTTCTTGATTTTGTAACTCCTTTTCTTAGCTTGTGATTGGTCGATGGAGGATAATGGGCATTTAATCGCCTTTAATCTCCATGATGAGGGGAATTTCATGGTTTTAATGCCATGATTTCTTAGACTTGTAACTCCCGTGTGCTTGAATCTGATTGGGCCGTCCAAAATAATGAGTTAATGACCGCGTTAAGTAGTCATAGACAAGCCAATTAACAACATTAAGTGGTCGCCAGGGCATGTGAAGAGTCGCATCTTTTGGAATTCTTCTTGTGATCATCGTAGGTGGATCCACACATTATTTGATGTCGGATTACGATGCAATTTCAGACATTGATTGATGTTGGTGGGCCGGTGACATCTGTCTTGTCGATTTCTCGATCGGTCAGACAGAAAGTGTAGATCTTGGTCTACCGGTTGGCGATCTTGGAGCGATCAGTGATGACTTCATGCTCTTGACGGCAGATTCTAGATGTCGGCGGAGATCAGTCATTTTCAAGCATCAAAAATTGGATTTGCAGAAAATCACAGAGGCAGGAACTCCCGAAACACGAAAATGATCGGAAAACGGGCCATCCGGCGGAAAATCCGGTGACCCGGATTTCCAAGGTCCCCGACGGCCATGCACCTAGGGTCGCCGGTGAACTTGGGCCAAGGTCGCCGGCGACCATGGGCCATGGTCTCCGGCGACCATGGGGCTTTGGCCCCTTTGGTCGCTGAGTGTCTTTTTCGGTCGTTTTTTCTTCTTTTTCGATGCTTTTTCCTTCTGTATTTTTTTTTATATTTTATATCAATTATTGACTTGATTTTCTTGGAGAAAACTTGACGAGAAGTCGCACAAAACCGGAGTACAAAGTTTCCCATTTGTCGGGAAAGCCGAAGACTTTGTTGCTGATTTTCCGTCAAGAGTCGAAACTAGGTCAAACGATGTCAGAATGACCTGAAAATTGAGGTGAAGCTTCCTGAGTAGTGGATAGGACCAACCATGGGCTTTTATTTGAGTTTTGAAGCCGTTTAGGGTCCCGTCGATGCTTGACTTGATTTTGCTGCGGGGAAGATGTCAATCTTCGATATGCGGTCAATCGATGTCCGATTGTCCTGAAATTTAGCTCCGATTTGGATGTCATGGTCTCGGGGTGCAACAATGCCTGTAGGCTTGATTTTCTTTCGGAGCGTCGAAATCTGGTCAAACGTTGTCGGAATGACCTGAAATTCAATGTGCAGCCCTTTGGAAGCATGTTGAAGCCACTCATATACTTTGTTTGATGAGTGATGGCTTCGGTGGTTCTCTCCACCGAGAGGCTAGATTTTGTTGTTCGAGCGTTGATGGAGGGTCAAACGTCTTCGATGTTGTTGCAGCCAGGAGCGCTTATTTAGCTGTCGGAGAAGTGAAGTTAGGCCAAACGATGTCGGAATGGCCTGAAACTTCAGGTGTACCCCTCTTTTGGCTGTCTTGAAGGATCTTGTAGTTTTTGTTTGATTCCGACAAGATCTGATGCTTGAAGTAGCCTTGCCTGTTTGTAGTAGGATGCAGCTTCATGTGGCTTCTTGATGTTGAGGAGACATAGTGAGTTTTTTTATGTCAACAACCTTATAGTTTTCTGAGAGAGAAAAGGGACAATTCCCTAGCCAAGCCATTGTTAATCCGAAAGGACGGCCCAATCAGCCCAGAGGCCAGTGTTCGGCAGAGAGTAGTGAGCATATGCAGGCGATCCATACTCTGAGATCAGGAAAGACTGTTGACAATAGAATTGAGATGCTTGAAGAGGATCAAAGAGAGAAGATTCTTTTAGAAAAACTAGAGAGTCCGAGAAAAGTTGTCGAACCCGAGAAAGAGAAAAAGAGAAAGGGAGAGAAGAATCCATACCAAGAGAAGAGCCACAGAGAGAGAAGATTCAAAAGCCCATTGTAGTTGAACCATCATCTTTAGAAGTGGTACCTAAACCACCATTCCGACACCGATTGAAGGAGATTAGAAAGAAAGATCATTTTGAGTGAATCTTAGAAGTTTTCAAGAATGTTCAGATAAACATACACCTCCTTGATGCCATGAAGCAAATCCCTTCCTACTCTGTTTTTGATAGACCTGACCATTGTCAAGTAGAAAACATCAGTATTCAGAACCGTTGTGATGGTAGCCCAAGCATCAGGGTTGATCCAACGGACCATTGCACCCAAATACAATGACCCTGGTTGCCCTACCATTACCATTCAGATAGGAGACTCCGTCATGGAGAGGTGTCTCATTGATCTTGATGCAAGCGTGAATTTACGGTCGTACTCCGTGTATATGCAGTTGGGCCTAGGAGGATTGAAAAAGACTGATATTATTCTTTGTCTTGCTGATAGGTCAGTCAAGTATCCGAAAGGTGTGGTTGAAGATGTGATCGTAAAAGTTAAGGATCTTTATTTTCCAGTTAATTTTGTGGTTTTAGATACTGAACCAGTGGCAGCCCCCAACTGACATATTCCAGTCATTCTTGTTCGACCGTTCCTTGCAATATCAGATGCAGTGATTAGATAGATGTAGGAATGGGGTTGTGACACTTAGTTTCGGGAACATGAAGTTGGAATTGATGTTTTTCATAATGGACTCCACACAGCATACCTAGATGATGATGAGGAAGTAAATATGATTGACACATTAGTTGATCAAATAGGTCAATCATCATGTTACACAGATCCGCTGGAGGAATGTCTAGCTCAATTCAATGCCGACATAGACATCGACAGGTCCATATGAAGTTAATGCATTATTGGATTCGGCCCAGCTGATGGATGTTGGCCAATGGAAGCAAAAAATTGAGCCTATCTTTTCGTCCACCTCTGAATCTAAGGTAAAAAGAGAATCAGTTATTTTTGAGCCACCCAACTCAGAATTAAAACCATTGCTTAAGAATTTAAAGTATACCTACTTGGTGCCCTCTGTTAGCAACCCAGTAATTATTGCCTTAGACCTTGAGGAAGAGCATGAAAAGAAATTACTGGATGTGCTGAAAAACCATCAGAGTGCCCTAGGTTGGACCATCTTGGACATTAAAGGAATCAGTCCCTCTATAGTTATGTACCAAAATCATCTGGAAGAAGGTGCCAAACCATCTCGTGAACTGCAGAGGCAACTGAATCTGGTCCTAAAGGAAGTAGTGAGCGGAGAAGTAATCAAGCTTTTAGACGCTGGCATTATCTACCTGATTTCTCACAGTCAATGAGTGAGTCCTGTCCAAGTAGTACCCAAGAAAGCTAGTCCCAACCCGTGTTCAAAAGGGTTGGAGAGTCTGTATTGATTACAGAAAATTGAATTCAGTGGTGAGGAAGGACCACTTCCCATTACCCTTCATTGATCAGATGTTGGAAAGATTAGCCGGCCATGCTTTCGATTGCTTCTTAAATGTTTATTTAGGGTATAACCAGATCCATATCTCCCCCGAGGACGAAGAGAAGACAACATTCACCTATCCTTTTGGCACATTTGCATACAGGCGTATGACGTTTGGCCTGTGCAACGCACCTGCGACTTTTTAAAGGTGTATGGTGAGCATTTTCTCAGACATGGTGGAGAGATTTTTGGAAGTCTTCATGGATGACTTTTCTATTTTTTGCTCTCGAGTTTTGATAGTTGTTTGCACTATTTGATCCTAGTATTACAAAGGTGTAAGGAAAAGACTGGTATTGAACTAGGAGAAGTGTCATTTTATGGTCAAATTGGGCATTGTTTTGGGTTATATTATGTCAAGTAAGGGCATTGAAGTAGATAAAGCCAAGGTCAACTTGATTGTGAACCTGCCCCCTCCTAAAACTGTGCGAGAGGTGAGAGCCTTTTTGGGCCACGCAGGCTTCTATCGTTGCTTTATAAGAACTTCAGCGTAATTTCTAGCCCTCTCTGTGATCTCTTGGCAAAGAATGCTAATTTTGATTTTTCTGCTACATGTTTAGAATCATTTGATCGTTTGAAATGAGAGTTGACATCTACACCCATTATTCGTCCTCCTAATTGAACAAAACCTTTTGAGTTGATGTACGATGCCTCCAATTATGCTCTTGGAGTTGTACTGGTACAGAGGATAGACAAATTGCCTCACGTCATCAACTATACTAGTAGGTTCCTTAACAACGCACAGCTTAACTATACCACCACTGAGAAGGAATTGCTGGTTGTCGTCTTCGCATTAGATAAGTTCAAATCCTATCTCATAGGGTCAAAAGTCATTGTCTTCATTGATCATGCCACATTGAAATATTTGTTGAACAAGAAAGATGCCAAAAGCTCGGCTGATCAGGTGGATACTGCTTTTGCAAGAATTTGATCTTGAGATACGGGTTATGAAGGGGTCTGAAAGCGTGGTAGCTGACCATGTTTCACGTTTGATTGTCGATTCCTCTAACAACTATCCGATTTTAGAAACCTTCCCATATGAGCAATTTTTGTTGATTGATAGTAAAACCCCATGGTATGCAGATATTTAGAAACCTTCCCATAGTTAACTATCTAGTGACCGGGAAAACACCAAGTAATTGGTCAAAAAATGACCAATTTTCCTTCTTGTCTAGGGCTAAATACTATTTTTGGGATAATCCCTATTTATTTAAACAATGCCTTGACAAAATCATTAGAAGCTGTATACCCGAGATAGACCAAAAGAGCATACTTGAATTCTGTCATAACCATGCTTGCGGGGGACATTTTCTGGTAAAAAGACAGCAGCAAAGGTGCTGCAATCTGGATTTATTTGGCCTACTCTTTTCAAGGATGCATATGAGCACTGTAGGAATTGTGACCAATGTCAACGATTAGGGAGGATCTCTAAGAGGAATGAAATGCCCCAACAACCTATCTTGATCAATGAATAATTTGACGTTTGGGGTTTGGACTTTATGGGGCCATTTCCCATTTCTTTTGGTTATCAGTATATTCTTTTTACGGTTGATTATGTGTCTAAATGGGTAGAGGCCATTCCTTGCAAGACCAATGACCATAAGATTGTGGTTGAAATTTTGAAAAACCAAGTTTTCACTCGCTTTGATATACCATGCGCAATCATCGGCGACGGTGGTAAGCACTTTTGCAACCGAGTATTTTAATGCTTTAATGGGAAAATACCACATCACACACGAAGTTGCCACATCATATCATCCCCAGATTAGCGGGCAAGTAAAAATTTCCAATTGTGAGATCAAGAACATCCTGGAGAAGACAATCAATCCGAATCAGAAAGACTGGTCTTTCCTTTTACATAATGCACTGTGGGCATATCGGACAGCCTTCAAGACACCTATCGGAATGTCTCCGTACAGGTTGGTCTTCGGCAAGGCATGTCACTTGCCGATTGAGCTAGAACATCGAGCATATTAAACGATCAAGCGCCTAAAATTTGACTTAGAAAAGGCCAAGGTCTAACGGAAACAGCAGCTTGCTGAACTGGAGGAAATGAGGAATGAATCATATGAATGTGCAAAGAGTTATAAGGCCAGGACCAAAATGTTTTATGATAAAAGAATTCTAAGGAAAGAGTTCCATTATGGCCAGAAAGTTTTGCTATAACTCCAGATTGCACTTATTCCCAGACAAGCTGAAATCTCGATGGTCAGGACCCTATGTCATTCAGACAATCCATTCCCATGGTGCAGTTGAACTTTTGAATCCCAGAGATGGTAACACCTTTCAAGTGAACGGACACAGATTAAAAGAATACCTTGAGTTTGTGGATTTTGAAAATGTTGTTGAGAAGGTCCTTCTTGTGGACCCTGGATAAACTACCCTCATACCATGATAGTTGTGTCTGGCTGAAGACGTTAAACTTAGCGCTTGTTGGGAGGCAACCCAATATACCCGTGTGTTGGCACCCCATGGTGAGAAATTTCAATTTATCTTCCTTATCCTATTTTATTTATGTTCTGCACAAACATTGAGGACAATGTTTAGGATAGGTTTGGGGGTGAGGCATTGCATTTTGCATGTGCATAAGTTGTTTTGTTTTCCATTTACACCAAAAACTTTAAAATTTTGAAAATTTCCAAAATCACTAAAAATCTGAAAAAAAATTTCAAAATCGTCCATGGATTTTAGCTTGAAGAGTTGTCATAGATACAAATCCTATGACCTTTTTACACATTTAGCCATGTAAGCGTAGTCCAAAAGAAGAGCAAATCACTTCTGAAAGACCTGAAAGAATCATTAGTGGAGACTAAAACCCATTAAGTGATTAAGCCTATCTATATCTGTTTGGGTGAGGACTCTTTTGTGCTATTCCTAAGTAGAATGAAGAGCTATTCCTAGAGCTTCTTGGTCCAGTACTTCCAATCTCATAAGTGCTATTCCTTGTTCTAACCATAGAGGTGACATCAAAATGCGAAAAAAACCTTGACTTGTAGCTTATGATGCATTTTTTCGAACTTAGGGGAAGATGATAGGCATTCAAATAAAAATAAAAACATTGGCTAAATTTTGAACTCACCAATTACATTTTATGCCCTTAGTAGCCCTCTTGAGCCTATCTGACAAGAAACCTTCTTTCATTGTCCCAAGCCTCATCACTCACATAAATATAGCCTTTTTGACCTATTGTTTTTTAGAAGGATAAGGATACATAAGGAAAGGAAGGATTTAAGCGTTAGCAATGAAGACTTCACATGGGCTATCAAAAGATAGATGTTCTACAAAGGGATGACAAAGGAATAAAGGAATTTGAAAGTTGAATCAAAGATAAAAGTAGAAAGAAAAGAAAAAAAAAAGAAGAGAGAAATGAGAACCAAAGAAAAAAAGAAAAAGAAAAAGAAAAAAGATATGGGAAACCAAAGAAAAGTAAGCACCAAAAAGAGATAGATTGGAATAAATAACCCCAAGCAAATGAAAGAAGTGAAGACACTTGAAGACCTTCCTATGAAAACTTGAGAACCCTTACCTTCTCAAAAACTCTTAGCCACATTTAACCCTTATCCTACCTATTAACCCTAACCCCATTACAACCTATGAAAGGCCTATTGGATCCTAGAAAAATTTAGGTGTTGAATGAGTGAGAAGTTGAGTGAGCATTTCCACCTTCTATTTGTTATATCTTATTCTTTGAGATCAATCATTCTATACATAAGCTCTATTCTTCATCAATTATGTAAGTCATTAGCGTTGTTCATACTCACATACTAAGAGTTAGTCAGTAAAATTTGTGTGCTTCCATTGTTGAGAGTATCACCTGTAAGGCTGTAGTCAAGGCAAAATGTATTCTGAAGGGGATTAAGGCTGTGTAAGCTTCGACTTGAAGATTGCATGATTATTGGCTAAATACACACACATACATAGTGGGACTTGGGCATTGACTGACATATCTTCAGGAGTTGGCTAGTATTCTTAACTTATTCTTATTAGCTTGCTAAAGACAGTTAGACATCAAAAATATTTTCTTTTCAAAATAAAAGGAATTTTGGAGGATTTATTCGCTAAAAACCCTCACGAGACAAAACTCGTCCCCTAGAGGAAACCTAGGGGTTCAAGTATGCTATGCTATGTACTAGACCGGAAATCTGTCATGCAGCGAGCCTAGTCAGCAGATATCAGTCTAACCCAAGTCCTGAACATTGGACTGCTGTAAAGTGTATACTCAAATACTTAATAAGGACTAGAGATTACATGTTGATTTACGGTAGTGATGAGCTAATTCCAGTCGGATAAACAGATTCAAACTTCATGTCAAATAAGGATTTCAGGAAATCAACCACTGAGTATGTGTTTATGCTGTAACAACTTGAGAAGCATCTAAGGAAGCAGTATGGCTCAAGAGATTCCTTATGGAACTTGGGGTGGTACTTTTGGCATGAAAGCAGCTCACGGTTTACTGTGACAGCAATGGGGCAGTCGCTCAGTCCAAAGAGCGCAGGAGCCATAAAAGCCAAAAGCATGTACAGAGGAAATATCACTTGGTCAGAGAGATTGTGCAGAGAGGGGATAATGCTATCACTAAGATAGCACCTACAGACAATCTGGCAAATTGTTTTACAAAGCCTTTGACCACCAAAGTCTTTGAGCAGCATGTAGACGGGATGGGCATGAGATGCAACCCTGATTGACATTGAGCCTAAGTGGGAGATTGTTAGATTGTATGGTCTCAATCCATTAGATAATGTAATAAATTGATTCATTTCTTTATTTATTAATAAAATTATGCTTTTCTTTCATGAGATGAATGATGTTTTATTAATGCATATAACCAATACATATGACATGATGGTTTATGAGATGAAATGGATCCCATTAATATATTACATGTGATATATGTGTATGGATGAGTTCCACATATGGGAGGCATGTGTCACAAATCTTATACTTAAATATCTTCACAACCAGTGATGAGACTGGGCATCTCATCTGATAAGGTTGCAACGTTTTTATCACTATGAGAGTGTGATTTGTCTTGATTATCATAATGTAAGATTCTGGATCATAGTGCTAGTACATTGGATGTATTGAAGGACCATGAGAAGCACCTTATGGAATATTGTCTTTGTTTTAAGGTCTGCTCTCATAATTCCCTAGCAATAGGCTCTCAATCTTGAGACATAGATGAACTCAAGTTTTTGTCTATTCATTTGCTTTGAGTCACCAATGAGTGAGGCAAACTGTAGGTCAACACCTCAGTGTCTCGAGTACGTGGTAGTAGTAAGACTGTGGGAACATTGAATGGTCAAGATAGAATCTATAGCTATATTATCCCCTGTGCCAAGTAATGGATTCATCATTAGTAAGTGCGCACCCATCTCTATTAAGAGTTAATTGGATGGTACTAATGATCACTGTGATTAATTGAGTCTCAAGGATAATAAGATGTGGATCTAAGATTGAAAGGGACAGGTTTTATCCAATTGATCCATGGATAAGGATAGAGGGGTCTACTTGTGGTAATTGGGAAGTTTAGGGTCTTCATTGTAATTTATTTCTAAGACCAGAGTGCAATTGCATTTATATAGTGGAATTATTTGTAATTAACTGTGGGCCCAGATTACACATGAGATGTGGGGTAGCGGTGTCCCAGTTGGAGCTAGCTTTCAATGGAATCCCTAGTGGTCCCCACGCTAGCCCAACTTATTAGAAAGTTACTATTTCTATTTGAAGTGAGACTTCTAATAGTGGTAATAGTAGGTTGCTAATTATTGTGGAAGTGAGACTTATATAATAATTGGAAAGGAGAAAGTTACTAATTAATGGAAGTAGGACTTCTATTTTAATTAGTAGAAAAAGAGGTTGCAAAGCTATAAATAGAGGAGATGGGGGCTTGGACGTCCCATGCTATTACAAGGAGACTCACGCCCAGCCCATTGTGTGTGCAAGTGTTAAGCATCTCTTCTTCTAGTTTCTATTCTAATTCCTTAAGAGCTTCTAGTTGGTTTTCTTTGGAAGATCCCACCATTCTTCTTGAGAAAAGAGATCTGATAGTGGGTCATAGCGTGGAAAACATCAAGGTCTTAGAGATCCTAATTTGCTACAAGAAGAATTCTTGTTTAAGCTAATTGTCTTCTTCTCCATTAGAGCACTACTAGGCTCCAAAGGTATAATCTATTTCCTCGTATATTATAAATTGTTTTGGTTTCTTGATTGTTACTAGTTTCTATCTTCAAGATAGAGTCTTTTGTTGTACATGATTGATGAGATTGAGGGATTGCATACTGGATGTGGTTTATGGCCTTATGGGTACTTAATCCTTGAGTCGAGTGGGGTCAAAAGTTTTGAAAACCTATCCATGAGGCCCACCTACTTCCAACAAGCATATCTTCAAATGTTTGTATTGTGCATGCGGACTGTCCATCAATTTATGGATGATACACGGTGCTGGAACTGAACTCTATACCCATGGACTGCTAAAATGATTTCCAAAATGAAGACACATATTTACTATCCCGGTCAGCTACTAGGGAAATTGGTGTACATACCATGCGATCTAGTAATCTCCTTGACAAATATCTTAACCATTTCATTGAACTTCACGCCCTTTTTAAATGGAATGAAATGCGCTGACTTCGTTAAATGATCTACTATTACCCAAATTGCATTGTTCTTCCTGCTTATCGTTGGTATTCCTGAAACGAAGTCCATCGAAATGTGTTCCCATCTCCACTTCGGAATATGCCAAGGATGTAGTAAACCTGGAGGTTCCCTATGTTCATACTTTACACATTGATAGTTATAGCATTTGGATACAAATTCTGTAATCTCTCTTTTCATGTTATTTCACCGAAACCAACCCTTAAGATTTCTGTACAATTTGGTGCTTTTGGTATGCAATAAATATCTTGCCTGATAAGCGTCAGTCATGATTGCTACTGTTAAGTTTCTTATCGCCGGGAACACACAACCTAACCTTGAAGTACAAAATTCCATCCACCAAACGAAAATTAGGCCTATCTGCAATGTCATCTAGAACTCTAGCCGATTTCGGGTCCATAAATTGTTCATCTTTGATCTGCTGAATTAGGTTTGGTTCGAAAACTGACATAGCCACAAGTGCCACCTTATCACTGATAAGCTTTACTATAGCATCGAGCTCTCTAAATAACTGAAGTAGTAACAATTCATGACATCTGACTACTAAATTAGATGATTTTCTACTCAAAGCATCAGCCACTACATTTCCTTTCCCTGGGATGTATTCAATCAAGAAGTCATAATCTTTGATGAACTCTTACCATTGTTTCTTCTCATTTTAATAGCTTGCTGAGAGAATAAGTATTAAAGACTGCGATGATTAGAGTGTACCTCAAATTGTTCTCCAAAAAGAGAGCATCTCAACAATTTCAAAGCCAACACTATAGCTGCCAATTGAAGATCGTGGGTGGCATAATCCTATTTATGATCCTTCAACGATAAGCAATCACCTTGCCATTCTGCATAAGTAGACACCCTAAGCCAACTCTAGATGCATCAAAATAAATCACGAAACTTCCACAGCCTTTTGGTAAAGACAATACTAGGGCAGTAGTCAATTTCTCCTTTAAGGTCTGAAAGCTTGACTCACATTCATCAATCCATACGAATGGTACATCTTTCCGACTCAACCTTGTCAACGGGGCTGAGATCTTTTAGAAGTCTTTTTTTAAATCTGCAGTAATAAGCTGCAAGACCTAGGAAACTCCGAATCTCTGCAACTGTCTTTGGACTCTGCCAATGAGTAATCTCTTCTACTTTTGCGAGTTTCTTTTATCATTGGGAAGTGGTTTACGAAGTTTAGTTTGATTCCGAGTGCGATTAGTCATAATAGGGGGTTTGGTTGTGATTAATAGGAAAATCAATCATTGCGTCAGAAAATTCTATTGTTGCCAAATTTGGGCTCGTTGGAAAGATTTCATCGCGCTCATCATTTTCCGTTCTTAACTTGTCACAATTCGACGCCCCGAAGTCCCTCAAATAATCACATTTCTCTCATTTCACTCAAAAGGGGCCCTTTGGACTTTCCCCCCTCCATCCCTCATTTTCAAACCCATGTCAGCTACTTCATTTGTTTCATCCCATTTCAAGAGAGTTACATGTTGCTGGGAGCCATCTTCTTCATCACTCCTTCACTCTTTCTTCTTGCATGTGTCCTAGAGGACATTCCAAGTGAATCCAAGTCTAACATCTTCTTCCTCTCTTCTTCTTTCCTTGGACCTCAAAATTGTAAGTTTCCCTCAACTTTTGCTTCTCAAATTTCCTTCGTTGTTGCTGTAACCATGTTGCATGTTCAAGGATTCTTCCTCTTATTCTTCCTTGGTGTTCTTTGGGAGTAAGAGAAGGGTTTTTGGAAGTGGTTTGGCTAGGGTGTGAGTAGAGAGCTCTCCTCCTTAATTTCTCTCTCAAAATTTCATCTCTTTCACTTCTTTGGTGAAGGCAAGTGGATTAGCTCTATATATGAAGCATGCATGTGTGTTTATTGTTTCCATTCATTCCATTGTTTAGATTTCCCCTAAATTCCAAGCTTGTCATGGTTAATTTGATTATATATGCTAATTGGGTTGAATGGACTTTAATTGTGGATGATTTAATGAATGGATGGAATGTGGGTTGAGAGAGAGAGAGAGAGCATGGAGGCTCTTCTCATGCAAGTACAGGCCTTGGAAAGGCTTAGGAAGGAAGGGAATGGACCCTAGGTGAATGGGATTGCTTGAAACAGGCCAAATTTGCTTCAACCCGAGCTCAAGTAGCAAGCAGGCTCGCTCTAGCGGGCTAAACCCTCGCTAGAGCGAGCTTTGCTACTGTTCTGACTGCATTCTGCAAATAGCAACGTCCACTTCAAACGAGCATAACTTTTGACCTGTTCGTCGGAATTTGAAGTTCTATATACCGTTGGAAAGCTTTTGAGACGTAGAATCCAATGGTATATTATCTTAATTATCAAAGGTTGGAAAATGAAGTGGGTATTGGATCAATGAACCAAGCCCTTATCTCTTTTGAAAAGGGATTTTAAACCTAGTTTGGACCCTAGGTTGGAACCTATGATCCTACCCTTGCATGACCAATTGGAGAAATTGAAAATGGAGCACATTTGGCTTGGTGTGCTTCGTCGGTTGTCTGGGATTTTCCATATATTAAAGTAACTTGGCCGAATGCGTATGGAATTGAATTAATTGGTGCCCAACAACTTCCATTCACCATGGGCCATCCAAACTTGGATACTATTAACTCATCCTCCACACGTACTCCGTTAGGGATACGTTCGGTATACAATGGACTTTTCCTGGCCTAGAATTGGCTTGTTCTTCACTCTTGACTTGTGAATCACGTATCCGTAGCTTGTCGTACCTTAGACACTCTAATCTTGTATACTTGTATAACTCGTAACTTAACTTGTAGAATTAGGATTTGACCGAACTTAGAGCGTAACCTTAGGTACCTTTTTCATATCTTGTATTGATGAACACATGTGGATAGACTTGGAAGAGGACTACTTATGGAACTAGGGAACTTGACTTGTATCTTGGCTTGACTTGGAGTAGCCCTCAACTTGCTATCTTATACTTGAAAATCTATCCACGTGTATTTGTCTTGGATCTTGTGTCATGTACAAACCATCATCATCATCTTGCATTCATGACCCACTGCAAATGGATGATTATAAAGTGGGTCAGTTACTGGACACTAGGGTTGACAGTCAGTTTTGAACGGCGTTCATGGCGTGACTAGTTGAGAGCGGGGTCGGACAGTGCTACTATTCATAAGTCTGGGAGCTAGGATCCCCCTAGAGCCTGACTTTGGGTATTCGTAGTCAGCACGGAAGTCACTTATACCCCCGTGAGATGGGTAGGACATCTTCAGAGTCTCCTCTTGCTTGGCATTGCATTTCATGGATGGTTATTCTTGTTTATCGAGCTAGGATTATATTATCACTTGAGTCTTTGAATTATTCATGTTCTTATGCCTAGCTTGTACCTTGATATCACATAATCATGTACTTGCCTTTATTCTCATTTGGAACATGTTATGAATAATGTATATTGTTTATCTCCTTGCCAACATATTGTTGATCCTTTATTTCATGGTATGCAGAGAACACCTACTACTATTACACCGACCCGGATGTCGAGGCAATCTCAGAGTATCCTCAACCGCGGGAGGAGGACGAGGTACGAGAGTGGGGTGCCGATGATGCAGCATAGCGTCATCATTCCCGGTACTAGTGCACATTACACGGGGATATCTGTTATCGTGCCACCTTATTTCATCTTTTGGGTTTTAGATTTTGTGAACTTGTCTATCATATCACTGTATATCTTTTGCACCGGGACCTAGGTTTTTAGGATGGTACTGATGTGTATGAACTTTATATGTTTTACCTTTTGAAACTTGAATATATATAATGGAATGAAATCCATACTCGCTTTGGTATTCTTATAGGTTTAATGTTGTGCTTATTGAGCAAGTCTTGTTGATTATTTGTTAATGACGCTCAACTACACAATCCTCACAGTGGACTTCGATCCTTGGGCACTAAGGGCAAAATTTTGTAATTAGCCCTAAATTTCACACTCCGAATCCGGTTTAATTAGTAATCACTAATCAGGTTCGGGACCGTGAAAACCCTAAAGCCGATCAAACAATTCATCTATTCGGGGTAGAGGATACTTGTTTTTAATTGTCACTTGGTTGATCTGCTGATAATCAATGCACGTCCGAAGGGTGCCTTCTTTCTTCCTTACATACAACACCGGAGCTCCCTACAGAGATACACTAGGTCCATATAAACCCCATGTCTAACAACTCTTTTAGTTGTTTCTTCAATTTTCAAAGTTCTGTTGGGACAATTCTATAAGGTACCTTAGACATTGGAGCGGTACCTGGCACTAGATCAATAGGGAAATCTATTTCCCTAGATGGGGGTAACCCTGGAATTTTATACGGAAATACATCCTGGAATTAACACACTACCGAATCTTTTTATAGCTTCTTAGGTGGTTTATTCTCAGAGATAAAGGCAAAGTAGCCTTTGCAGCCATTCTCGAGCAGCTTTTCAGCATCTAATGTTCAAACTAGTCCTGTGATGGACTTTCTCTTCTGAACTAGGTTCTTCTACCTTGAAGGTGATGATCTTGTGGAAGCAATCCACATAAGCCCAGTACCTCGCAAGCATTTCCATTCCGAAGATGATGTCGAAGTCATGCATCGCCAAAACTATCAAATCTGCTGGCATCTACAATTCACCGATTTGAACACTACACTTAGGGTATTAGTTCTCACAAACTACTTTCTTGCCCATAGGAATAGTAAGGCAATCTATACGGTAGCAACTCAGGTGGCTATTGAACTTCACATGCATACTGAGTTGCCAAAAATGAATGTGTAGACCCCAAATCAAACAATGTTCTAGCTTTCCTAGAACATATTACAATTATACCTTTAACAACATTGCCGGCTGCCTTTGCTTATTCATGGTCCATTGCATAGACCCTTCCTGCTTGATGTGATTGCTAACTGGGCTGTTGTCTTTGTTGTCATTGCCTTCCTTGCTACTATTGTCTAATACGTGGTGCTGGTAAGGCTAGCTGCTGTGGTGGGGCTGGAAGTGTTGCTCTTGCTTGCTGAGGAGGTAGTTGTTGAGGGGCCCTATTACCCAATCTATCCCACGGGCATGCAGCCGTGAGATGCTCCATAGATCCACAAATAATACATGCCCCTGTGATCCTCCAATACCTCTTAGTCTGATGCCTTTTGCCACACATGTCATATTTCAGCATGCTAGAACTAACTACTACACCCTTTTGTTTCTTCTACTGATGACCTTACCCAAAATGAGACGAACTACTGTTGGGGTCCACAGCTACCTCTTCCGTGGTATAAGCACTATCTATTGCATCATGAAAGGTTTCCGGCCACTTGAATGTCACCACATGTTTCCCATATAGAGGGTGAAGACCATGAATAAGTCTCTTCACTTTCTTCTCTTCTGTATCAATCAGGTCTTCAACAAACTTTGACAACTGGAGGAAAGTGTGTACATACACTGCCACTGGCATCTGATTTTGCTTTAAGGCTAAGAACTCTTCTTCCTTTTTCCAGTGGACGTGATCTGGTATAAACTTACGATGAGACTGCTTCTTGAATGTCCCCAAGATGGTCTCATTGGGCATTTCTTTGAAAGAGTCCCTTATACTTTTCCACCACACATTCACAACCCCTCATAACATCGAGACAGTGAGCACAACCCATTGCTTGTTATTGCACACCAATGTCTCAAAAACGTCGTCAATGTGCTCTAGCCATTCATCAGCGTGTAGGGCATCCTCCTAACCATGAAAAATTAGTAGTTCCTCTCTACCTAAATTTCTCGTAAAATGAGTTAGGGTCCTGTGACTTGTGTGGGTTATGGGCCCACCACACTTCAGGAGAACCTTTGGCCAGGTCACTGGTGATATCCCAACAAGATTTGCTCTCTAAATGAGAGGATGAGCATAATGTAGTTGACAACTAGTAATATATAATTTCCTTATTTGATTCATAAAGCATAAATTATTCATTATTGCATGATTGCCTAGTTCGACTTGATATTGATCTCTTTTAATCATCTGTCATTAATTCGAATTGATACAACATTTGATAATTAATTACTACTTATACTATGCTAAATTGTCATATTCACGACGCTATCTATTGGTGTCACAGACGCAGGTACCTTCTTCCGGCCCTTAGGAAGCCCCCGAGAGAGAGGGAGAGACCAAGGGGGTTCCTCCAGGATTAGAAGAGTACGCATCTAAGGGCACCATCTAGTCCTCACTTTTTGAAGAGCGCCTTGGGAGACTTTTGGAAAGAGTTCATAAACTGATCTTAGCCTCTAAAGAGCATTCATGGAATTTATAAATTTTCCATTAAACATGTGGAACGTGTAGGGTTCCAGTCTAAGGCCCCATTACGTCTTTTGATGTCTAAGAATTTTATTGGTTTAATGTGTGTACCATAATCCTCCTTAGGGACAATGATGGAGGGTTATCATTGATTAGGAGTGGCAATTCGCCACCTTTAATGGGTCAAAATGACCCTATCAAAAGGTTCAGATCTGTTAGAGCTGGCCCATATCCGCTAGTGCGGATTTTGTCCATAGAGGGTACCCGCTCGAGCGGGCTTCTATCCTCTCAAGCGGATTCTTTCCAGAGAGCAACTCAGCTCGAGCGAGGTTTCACGCGCTCAAGCGGGCTATCCAGAGTCCCAAAAATCCGAGTTTCTAAAGCTTCTTCCTCTCTTCTACATGCATGGAGATGGAGCCTACCATCTCCTCCATCTCCCATTACATGCATTCATCAATTCCATAATTTCAAAACTAGAAACTCAAACATTCAACATTAACAATCCATCCTCAAGCAACCTATTTCCATATTCATCTAAATTGAACTCAAGAGGCTACAATCTCATAAGATTGAGTTTGAGACTTAATCAAATAAAATGGACAACATTCATAATCAATTAAAGCATTTACTTGCCTCAATTAAAAGATTTATACTCCTTCTTGCCCTTTTGGCTCAATAATTGTCAGACCCCGACCCATGTTTAGTATGTTTTATTATGGTTTTAGCCGTGATTAGTCTTTAAGTGGGATTAGAGGATGATTATCTTGGGTTTTACCTAAATTAGAATTTTGAATCGCTTTGGGGAATTTTGAGAGCCTTTGAGCTTGGTCTGACATGGCCCGGGGTGACCGTGTGACGCGTGTCCGTTTGGGAAACAAATCTTTTATTTTCAAAATTTTAAATTTTGATTTGTTTTGATTTGTCTTATCCGACTGTACAACTTTTATGTTTGCTCCGTCTGTGTTCGAACCTCAGAAATTCCGTTTTTCGAGAAAAAGGGCAAAACGGAGTTTTCGCATCAAAGCTGTGCATGAATTGTAAATGATTCAAATGTATTACTCTTTCAAATATTCTAATTGTAAATGATTTAATTCGGTACTCATCTTCCTTATTTCATTGTTGCTTATTCTTAGACCTTCAAATGTAGTATTATGACTTTTATAATGTTTGCAAATACTTATCATCCATTATCTTCTTTATTAGCTTGCCAGACCGTCATATCTGATACTCTCTTGTTTGGTGCCAGATGTCCACCCCGCTGCCTTTGAGGCGGAGTAAGAGGAGGAGGTGGTTGAGCTGCTGGTTGCTCAAGAGTAGCAGCCCAACAATGTCATCTATACATCGGCTTTGGTGACGGGACGCGTATCACATTTTGGGATGGATGTTCATTTTGGGAACTTGATACTTAGCCTTTATTGGCTTTATTTTGGGGAATTGTATAACTTTAAACTTACTTTTGGTATTTGTACAACTTAAACTTTAACCTTGGGGTTTGCTTATGAATATTTCTCATTTTGATGCAAGGCTTATATGTTCCTATTGCTTTTGATTTAGATAATACGTTTACTACATGCTTCTGCACACTTATTTGTCATGTTGTGATTGTTTGGTTATGGATCTTGTGAATCCTCACCGTGGAAACTTGTAGGAAAACCAGCGCGAGCAGGTGAAATTTTCTGGCTCGCAGTGCCACTGCCTCGGATTAGAGACTGGGTTAGCTCGGTCTCGGTCCGGGGGAGTGACAGGACTGGTATCAGAGCAAGAAACGTTTCAAGCAATTAAAAGAAACTAGAAATATAGGGACGTGGCGAGGATTCGTTAGAACTTTCGCTAGTTAGTATTGAGCGGACTTTGGGATACGCTCTCTTTAATATATTTTATTGTACTAACAAGTGGTTTTGCAGCAATATGCCTCCCCATAGGGGACCCAGCTAGTGCACACCCTTCCGGCAGTAACAGTGGTAATGCAGACCCGTCAGGGGACTATCAATTTCAGCAGCTTATGCAAATGATGATAGAGCAACAACAAAGGCCCAATGAAAGCCAGGCTAGATTTCAAGAGCAATAGCAGAGGGCTACTGAAACACAGGGTAGATTGCAAGAGCAGATGGACAACAAAGATGAAGAGCTGACTCAGGTGCAGAGACAATTGTTGGAAGTATTAGGATGAAGACCGAAACCGGTGTAGGCTCCACATGTGGGACCACAAATTGTCATTAAGAATAGGAATCATGATGATAAGTCCTTAAAAATAAATAATTTCATCATCATTTTAGAATTAATTGAGGACTTAATCATCAAATCATGGACCAATTTAGTAAAAAAATCATGATTCTATGTTTGTGGGCATCGAAGTTTGAATTTGAGTCAAAATTCATTGAAAAATCGCATTTTCACATAAAATCATGAATTTCTCTTTTTCATGGCATTGAAATTCACAAATTTCTCATAACTTTTGATTCACACATGAAATGATGAATTTTCTTCGCACCATTGATTTAATTAAAGAAAATTTTGATAAAATGGTGACATTTTATGCATCTATTGAGTGTGAATTGGGCCCGCATCTTGCATCATTCGTTTCTTACAAAAATAAATCATTATTTAATCATTGAGTATATTATTTGTGTTTTTGTAGGGAAGTCCAATTTATTGGGGCCCAAAGAAGAAATAAATCAATTAAAGAATTCAAGATGGATGCCCAAGATTCAAAATAATGCAACAGAAAATCCAGCCATATGATGGACGTCCAAGGCAAGGGAAATTCAAGCATTGCAAACATAAGTGGGGCCCATCACGTGTTCCAATTGATAATACAAATCTGAATTTCAGATTTGGAATTATTTAAGCCAAGATGGAGAACGTCCAAGCATATGAATTTTTTGTAAGATTCATACACCCCTTGTGGGTCCACCAAGCATTCAAGTTCTGAGAAGAAAATCTGATTTTCAGATTTAAGGAATTTCTTAAGAGAGGAAGTGGGTTCAGATTTTGATAGATTCAAGAAAATTTCAAAGTCCTAAATATGGAGGGCAGTAACCAAGAAGTTGTGAATCTAACATCCAGTCTCCAAGAATCCCCTACCATTTGAATTTCAAATCAAGAAGGCTTTAAAGTTTTGAAATGTTGCAAGCCAACAATTATCCCCAAGTTGTTGCACGTCCAACTTTGTGTTACTAAAGGAAGCACACGTCCACATTGCAGCAAGTTTGAATTTATGTTTTGGGAAATCTTATTCAAAAGAAAGTGGGACCCTTTTTTTTTAAGAGAAGGAAGCCAACAAAGAGATAACTATTTCTAGAAATCTTGCACACCAAGCCATTTCAAGAAGGAAATAATTCCAAGAATCCCAAGATTTTTTCACTAAAAACCCTCCTAATCCTAATCCAACTTGGACCCCACATAACTTATCCTACCCAAACCAAAAACTTTGCAACCCAAGATATCAAAAAAATATAAAAAGAAGACAAAAAGGGTTGCACGTCAATTCCATCTCCCCCTATCCCTCTTGGACGACCAGCACACCACCACTTGGATTTCTACGCTGCCGCCACTCCATCATCAACCAGCCATCTACTTCTCCCTTGGTGTAGGATTGAAGACTTGAAGATGGGATTATGCGCAAGTCCTATTTTCTTGATGTGTTCGATCTAGGGTAAGGAAAGATTTTTTTTTTTTTTTTTTTTAGTTTTGATTAATGTTGGCGAATTACTAGTTTATTGGTTTATTTTAATCTAAAAGACGCAATCAGTGAAGTCAAGGTGTCCCGCCTTGGATCAGCATCGCGTGTTTGTGGGTCGTGATAGTATGCACTTGGTGCGGTGTTCTTGTAGTTTTTTTTATTAATTTTTCCAATATAATGTTGTAATTTTCCATAATAAAAAATATTTAGCATTCTTTTTATCCTTATTTCTGAATGATATTAGTAATGGATTTTTATTTTAATGCATGATTTATTTTCTTTTATGCAATTGGTGGTTTGATGTCTTTTATGTTTTTGCAGTCTTTAGATTAGGATTCTTAAATTAGGATTTTTATTTGGGATTGTAATTTTTAATTTGGATTTGTAATAAAATTTTAATTTCAGTTTCCTAGAGATTTATTTATATAGATTTTTGATAGGCTAGATTAGTTTTTCAATACGACAGGTTTTACATGATTAATTACTTCATGTGGATCGACCTCGAACTTCACCGAGTTATTACTACAATCGCGGCCTTGCACTTAGGGCTAATGATCAAGTTTTTGGCGCCATTGCTGGGAAGTTTCTCATCGATTTAGGTAATCTTTCCAATCTATCTTTTTTAATTGCTTTGTGGGTGTGCCTTTTCTATTCTGCAATCATTCTAGATTTAAGGGTAGCATGCGTAGAATCTTTGGACCAGCCCTATTGCATTAAAAAGTAGATTTTTAATCTCTGATTTTTGATAAAATTGGAACTATTTCAGATCTGAAAAATTACTTTTTCTGATTTTTTTCAAAAATCATATCAATTTTGGAAAATTCCCTAGTTTGTTTGTTCTAATTTGGACTAGTTTAGGTTGATTTTTTTTAATTGTTAGTTAGGATTAATTAAAGTGTGTTAAAATTAGTTAATTGTCATATTTCTAGGTTGTTAAAGTTTCCAAAAAAAAATTCTAGAACTTTCCCTCACAAAGGCAAATCTTAGATCGTGCAAATTCGGCTTTTTTGCCACCAAACTTGCCAAAAATCTAAAAATTTCAGAACTTTGATTGGAAACTCACTTGTTTTAGTTTTTTTTTAAATTTAAAAGAACTCCTAAAAACTTGCTGGAACTTTTTCTAAGGTTAGCTATTTCTTTGGAAAGCTGAACAAACTACCATTTTTTATTGGTTCGATGTCTAGGCAAGTCTTGTCCCATTAGATTAGGGAGACAAGTCTCTTGTTCTAGAAGGTGGTTTTTAAACGGGACCCTTGCAACGCATCACGACCCCACCACTGATCTAGGGGCTTACCTGCTCTGGCCAGTTTCATAGAATTGAGTTTGAAAACTTTCCTTGGAGGTATCAAACTCTCAAATATTAAGATTTTGCAAGAATTTGGGAATTTTCTTTTAAATCTAAACAACGGACCTTAGGTAGGTTTTCATTTTAGGTTTCTAAAAAAAAAAAAAAAAACTTTTCAAAATTCCAAAAAAGAAAGAAAGACCCTCACCTTCTTGGCAGAGGGACACCTCAAATCGGTTAGAAAGGAAGGAATCACCTGTCAAGAGCTTGATTAAATTCTACGAATCTAGATCTCCTGGTTCTCTTAGGAGTTCCAATATGGCATATGAGTATGGTGATGATGATGAAATTAGGAATGAGAACGGTAATGGGAATGGACCAATAATAATGGGGAGGTTAATCAACAACTTAAGAGTCTACGTGATTACCTTCACCCTACACGACAAGCCACACCATCGTGCATGGTTATACCCGCAGGTGCGGGTCAATTTGATATCAAACCGGGAGTAATCCAACTTCTCCCCAAATTTCATGGACTTGAATCAAAAAGTGCATATTTGCACATAAAAGAGTTTGAAGAAGTGTGTGCAACACTACACTTCAATAATGTGAGGGAAGACCTTATAAAATTTCGTTTATTTCCATTTTCCCTCAAAGATAAGGCTAAGGCATCGCTTCACTTCCTACAGCCCAATTCGATTACTCTATGTGGTCTGACATGGTCCGGGAATTTTTGAAGAAATTTTTCCTATTACATAAGACTAACACCTTATGGAGAAATATTATAAGTTTTAAACAAAAAGACAAAGAGTCTTATTATAGGTGTTGGGAACGCTTTAATGAACTACTCCTTGCATGTCCTCACTACGGATTTGAATTGCACAATACAATTGGTCACTTCTATGATGGACTTAGTCCAGAGACACGTCAATTCGTAAAGATGATGTGCAATGTGGAGTTCATGGCAAAGAACCCAAATCAAGCATGGACCTACCTTCAGTTTTTGGCATATAGTGCACAAAATTGGAACACATCTGAAGGTATAGACCCCGTAAAGAAATCGAATCAGGCCAAAGGACGGGGGTTATATGTATTAAAAGAAAATAATGATCTTTAAGCAAAAATTGCTTATCCTATAAGAGAAGTTGAATCCTTGAAATTTGTGAAGAATAAGGAACCTACTATAGTTTGTGGCATATGCGCTAGTGATAAACACATTTATTCGGAGTGCCAATACTCCCTGCTTTCCAAGAAGTGTTTCATGAGCAAGCAAATGCCACTAACACATACAACCGGCAGTTCAACAATTCTTTGGGTAATACATACAACCCTATTGGAGGAATCACCCCAACTTTAGTTGGAGGAATGGCCCAAATGCTACTCCGCCCAATTTCAACCAAATGTCAAATCAATATGGGGGAACTCCTAGTACATATGCTCAAAACACACAACAAATGGTACCCCTTACAACTCAAACGACACCTTGAGATGAACTTGTGGCTAAGTTTATGGTGAATCAAGAGTCCATCAACAAGAAACATGATAGGAACTTTGAGAATTTACAGAACACCTTGCAGAACCTTTGCAAATTGATTGAAGCACAAAATAAGGGGGTTTTTCTAGCCCAACCACAGCCCAATCCAAAAGGGCAATATGTGGTTCAACAAGGTGGTTCGTCAAATTCAAAGAAGCAAGTTCAAGCTATCACTACTCTACGTAGTGGTAAAGAGATTGAAAAGCCTGATCTAAAAAAAGATAAACAACCTTCATCCTCAGATCAGGTAGGGAAAGAAAATGAAGCCCCTCCTATCAAGGAGAAAAGCCCAGTTCCTCCAGGATTCAAGCCCTTACCACCTTTTCCTATCCAATTAGTTCCTCCCAAGCCATCTATATAGAACCAAGAAATCTTGAATGTGCTTAAAGAAGTCAAAATTAACATCCCATTGTTAGAAGCAATCAAACAAGTCCCATCTTACGTAAAGGTTCTTTAAGGAATTATGCACGTTGAAGCATAAGATACATGTACAAAAGAAAGCATTTTTCACTGAGTAAGCTAGTGCAATTCTAAAGCACGACACTCCCCCTAAATTCAAAGACCCAGGATGCCCCATAATTTCGTGCTTTATTGGAGATTATCAAATTGAACGAGCATTGCTTAATCTTGGGGCAAGTGTCAACTTACTACCTTACTCGGTCTATGTAAAATTGGGACTGGGCGAACTCAAACCCACCCAGGTTACTCTGCAGCTAGCAGATCGATCAATCAAAAGACTGAGAGGGATAGTAAAGGATGTGCTTGTGCAGGTTGACATGTTCTATTTTCCAGTAGACTTTAGTGGCAGATCCTCAAGCTCAGATTCCGGTAATTTTGGGGAGACCAAACTAGCCACATCCAATGCATTGATCAATTGCCGGAATAGAAAAATGACGCTATCTTTTGGTAACATGACATTAGAGCTAAATGTTTTTGACCTTTGTAAACAACCACGGGATGATAACATTGTCCTTGAAGAAGTAGATTTGATCGGTGTTTTTACAGCAGAAACTTTTGGAAAATCGATATCTGATTCCATTAAGTCAGTTAAGGACCTGACCCTCTGAGAAGAAACACTTGATAGCACTGTTGAAATGGTCAACACTATAGACAAACCCTTTTTTGAAGAGCTGGTACAAACTAGTACTCTGTCTCTTCTATCTATCTCAGGTGAGGCCGCCCAAACTTGAGTTGAAACCCTTTCCCTCTCACCTGAAATATGCATATCTTAGAGAAAATGAAACATTTCATATAGTCATTTCTGCACACCTTGATAAGGATCAAGAAGTCCAACTCTTAGAAGTGCTCAAACTGCACAAGGGTGCAATTGCTTGGACCGTGGCTGACATTAAGGGAATTAATCCCTTCGTGTGTACACATCATATCTATTTGGAGGAGAAGCCTCCTGTCAGATGCAACGCTGGTTAAACCCCACCATGCAGGAAGTGGTTAGGGCTGAAGTTTTGAAACTTCTAGATATGGGTATCATCTATCCAATTTCGGATAGCCAATGGGTCATCCCTACCCAAGTTATACCTAAAAAGGCCAGCATCACTGTAGTCCATAATGCTAATGATGAGCTCGTCCCAACCCGCGTACCCACAAGTTGGCGAGTTTGTATCGACTACAGAAAATTAAATGCTGTCACAACAAAAGATCATTTCCCCTACCCTTCTTGGACCAAGTTTTAGAACGGGTGGCTGGCCACGAGTATTATTGTTTCTTGGATGGATATTCTGGATATAATCAAATAGAGATCGCCCAGGAAGACCAAGAGAAAACAACATTTACATGCCCCTTTGGCACCTTTGCTTACCGACGGATGCCCTTTGGACTGTGTAATGCTCAATCAACGTACCTTTCAAAGGTGCATGCTGAGTATTTTTAGTGATATGGTGGAACGTTTTCTCGAAGTCTTCATGGACGATTTTTCAGTTTTTTGGAGATACATTCCAAGATTGTTTGAGCAACTTAACTAAGGTCCTCTCTAGGTGTTAAGAAAAGAACTTAGTACTAAATTGGGAAAATTTTCATTTTATGGTATGACAAGGAATTGTCCTTGGCCACATTGTATCGTCTAGAGGACTGGAAGTGGACAAAGCCAAAATAGATTCAATTACCAATTTGCCCGCCCCAAAAACCATAAGAGATGTAAGATCTTTCTTAGGGCATGCCAGATTCTACAGAAGGTTCATAAAAGATTTCAGTGCATTTCTAGACCATTATGCAACCTTCTACTAAAGGAAGCAGAATTTGAGTGGACGGAGGCATGTCAATGGGCTTTTATCAAGCTTAAGGACATGTTGATGACTACTCCAATTATACAACCTCCAGATTGGAGCCTGCCATTTGAAATCATGTACGATGCTAGCGATTATGCAGTTGGGGCAGTTCTTGGGCAACGTAGGGACAAAAGGCCATATGTGATTTACTATGCTAGCAGGACTTTAAACAGTCCCTAGATCAATTATTTTACAATAGAGAAAGAATTATTAGCTATGGTCTATGCACTGGATAAATTCCGTTCCTACTTAATTGGATTCAAAATTGTGATATTTACTGACCATTCTACGCTGAAGTACCTTCTTTCTAAGACAGATGCCAAGCCCAGACTAATCAGATGGAGCTTTCTACTCCAAGAGTACGAAATTGAAATCAAAGATAAAAGAGGAGTAGAAAACGTGGTGGCTAATCATCTTTCTAGGCTTGTCATTTCCAACACTTTAGAAAACTTACCAATCCATGACACTTTCCCAAATGAGCAATTATTTGCCATATTTTCCCATTCTCCATGGTATGCTGACATTACTAATTATCTAGCTTCGGGTGAAATTCCAAAAGAATGGACGCAGCAAGATATAAAAAAGTTCTTCACTGAGGTGAAACAGTTTTTCTGGGATGAACCGTACCTTTTTAAATACTGCCCAGACCAGATCATTAGGAGATTCATCCTTGACCATGAAATAAACAGTGTAATATCATTTTGTCACTCTCATGCTTGTGGTGGCCATTTTTCTGCTAAGAAGACCGCTCACAAAATATTGCAATCTTGAACTTTATTTAAAGATGCACATGATTTCTGTAAGGCATATGAGTGGTGCCAAAAATTGGGTTCAATTTCTAAAAGGAATATGATGCCTTTAAACCCAATTTTGGTCGTTGAGCTATTTGATGTCCGGGGTATAGACTTTATGGGACCTTTTCCCCCAAGCTTTGGTTTTCATTATATCCTCGTGGCAATCGATTATGTGTCCAAATGGATTGAAGGAGCCCCATGTGGGAATAATGATGCTAAAACGGTCAACAAGTTTATCTTGGACAATATCTTTTCCCATTTTGGAACTCCACGTGCCATCATTAGTGATGGGGGCACTCACTTTTGTAACCGCATCATTGAGATTTTGTTTCAAAATTATGGTGCTACACATAAAGTGGCTACTCCCTATCACCCTCAATCAAGTGGGCAGGTAGAGGTCTCAAATAGGAAATCAAAAGAATTTTGGAGACCACGGTATAACTAAATCGTAAGGATTGGTCAATGCGGCTAAATGATGCTTTGTGGGCTTGTAGAACTGCTTATAAGACCCCAATTGGGATGTCTCCATACCAGCTTATATATAGGAAAGCTTGCCACCTTCCGGTGGGGCTGGAACATAAAGCCTATTGGGCCATAAAACAACTAAACTTTGACCTAGACAATGCTAGAGAGAAAAGAGCCCTTGATTTAAATGAATTAAAAGAATTAAGAAATGAGGCTTATGTGAACTCAAGAATTTACAAAGACAGGACTAAGGCCTTTTATGATAAACGGATATTAAGGAAGTCATTCCACCATCTCAAAAAGTCCTCTTGTACAATTCTCGACTTCACCTTTTCCCTAGAAAGTTAAGATCTCGTTGGACAGGCCCCTACATTGTTCAAGAAGTATGTCCATATAGGGCAATGACCCTCATTGATCCATTGAATGGTACCTCTTTTAAAGTTAATGGACAACATTTAAAACCATTCTTGGAGACTGTTCCTCCAGAGGAAAATGAAATTCCTCTGATCGATCCTGTCTATCAGGATTGATGGGCACTGGATCTGACAGTGGCCCATGCCTTTGTACACTATGCATATATATATATATTTATAGATATCTTTTTCTTGTTCTTTCTTTTTGTGTTCTTTGTCTCACATTGGACAGGTTTCTACAAGAAAGCTTCATTATTCAAGGTGCTTTCTACCCCTTTCCTCCTTTTACATTTTCACCTCATGTTACATTCCATTTTACATTTCATGTATGACATCGAGCTAGGACGCTGTCTAGTTTAGGTTGGGGGTAGGAACAAGCACACTTGTCCAATTTTAGACAATTTTTTTTTTGAGTAAGTTTTCTAAATAAAAAAAATAACAAAAAGAAAAAAAAAAACAAAAAGGGATTTTTCAAAAGAACTTGATGATTGAAGATGTCTAGAAATCTTGAATTTCACAATTTTTGGAAGTAAAATGAAGGTTCACATTTTTTTTTAAAAAAAGAGAGAGAAAACCAAAAAGAATACCGAACTTTATTTTTCACGGTAACACGTGTATATCATTTCAAAAGTCTTGGATAAAAAGATTTAAGTGTCATTTTCAAAGTTCTTTCAAGAAAGAAAAAAGAGACAACTTTCTAAAATTTGGTCATATGAGTTCTCCTGGTTCATCATTAGGTTAGGCCAACCAAAACCAGTGAATTAATTCGGGCGAATTGAAAAGGGCTGCCTATTGTTGGGGACCGTTTAAAAAAATGAGTGACAAGGGATGCACAAATAGGTGTTTATAAAAATAGTATTGAAAAGAAAAAAAAAGTTGTGTGACTAGTTTGGATTCGTAGACTTTTTAACCCGAGCTAGTAAGCCTGTAGGGGTATTTATATACCTATATAGTGCCCTAAAGACATTTGTTTTAAGAGTCATTGGCCTAACGCTCGTTACATAGGTTAATTAGAAAGCCTAAGGGACTTGGGCATTGCACAATCACATGTTAGTCTTAAAAAAAAAAAGAAAAAAAAAAAGAAAGGGAAAAAAAAAGGAAGAAAAAAAAAGATACATCTCGCGGCCTTTGAAAAAAACAGTTGTGTGAAAGCCGTCATAGTAGCCTTGAGAAAAGACTTATATTTACCCCAAATCTAGGAAAGTTGGAAATTCTGAGAGAGAATTCTGTTTTCATGGAATTTCCTTAAAACATTTAAAATTTTTGATTTGATGTATACACTTGCACTAGGCACCCAAAGTTTTGGTATAATTTTTGAAAAGATTTGAAAAGAAAAAAACGTGAACCGGATTTGAAAAGTCTGAAATCTTGATTATTCGAGGATGCAACAGATTTGACTCAATCGTCTTTTGAAAAACTTTCCATTGACTTTGTTTTATTTTTAGGTAAATGAATTAATTTTGTGGGCATATTCACTGAAAACCCTCACGAGGCACAACTCGTCCACTAGGGGTAACATAGGGGTTTAAGGGCTTGCTGCATACGCTAAATGCAGGAGAGAGTTCCAACAAAAGTGGTGTTTTCCTTTTTGTCTTTGCATTTAGATTATATTAGATTAGGCTAGAAGACCTACCCTAGTTCGTATATTTTGCTCAGGACTAGTAAAATGATGGTTGGGGGGTGTGATAAGTCCTTAAAAATAAATAATTTCATCATCATTTTAGAATTAATTAAGGACTTAATCATCATATCATGGACCATTTTAGTAAAAAAAATCATGATTCTATGTTTGTGGGCATCAAAGTTTGAAATTGAGTTAAAATTCATTGAAAAATGGCATTTTCACATAAAATCATGAATTTCTCTTTTTCGTGGCATTGAAATTCACAAATTTCTCATAACTATTGATTCACATATGAAATGATGAATTTTCTTCGCATCATTGATTTAATTAAAGAAAATTTGATAAAATGGTGACATTTTATGCATCTATTCAGTGTGAATTGGGCCCGCATCTTGCATCATTCGTTTCTTACAAAAATAAATCATTATTTAATCATTGAGTATATTATTTGTGTTTTTGTAGGGAAGTCCAATTTCTTGGGGCCCACGGAAGAAATAAATCAATTAAAGAATTCAAGATGGATGCCCAAGATTCAAAATAATGCAAAAGAAAATCCAGCCATATGAAGGACGTCCAAGGCAAGGGAACTTCAAGCATTGCAAACATAAGTGGGGCCCATCACATGTTCCAATTGATAATACAAATCTGAATTTCAGATTTGGAATTATTTAAGCCAAGATGGAGAACGTCCAAGAATATGAATTTTTTGTAAGATTCATACACCCCTTGTGGGTCCACCAAGCATTCAAGTTCTGAGAAGAAAATCTGATTTTTAGATTTAAGGAATTTCTTAAGAGAGGAAGTGGGTCCATATTTGGATAGATTCAAGCAAATTTCAGAGTCCTAAATATGGAGGGCAGTAACCAAGAAGTTGTAAGATAAATCCCAAGAATCTAGCATCCAGTCTCCAAGAATCCCCTACCATTTGAATTTCAAATCAAGAAGGCTTTAAAGTTTTGAAATGTTGCAAGCCAACAATTATCCCCAAGTTGTTGCACGTCCAACTTTGTGTCACTCAAGGAAGCACACGTCCACATTGCAGCAAGTTCGAATTTATGTTTTGGGAAATGTTATTCAAAAAGAAAGTGGGTCCCTTCTTTTTTTAAGAGAAGGAAGCCAACAAAGAGATAACTATTTCCAAAAATCTTGCACACCAAGCCATTTCAAGAAGGAAATAATTCCAAGAATCCCAAGATTTTTGCACTAAAAACCCTCATAATCCTAATTCAACTTGGAACCTACATAACTTATCCTACCCAAACCAAAAACTTTGCAACCCAAGATATCAAAAAACATATAAAAAGAAGACAAAAAGGGTTGCACATCAATTCCATCTCCCCCTATCCTCCTTGGACGACCAACAACTCTTACCTCCTCCTTTTCCATTAATTTTTCTCCATCTTTCATCCTTCCATCAATATTTCATCCAAGGCCCTCCTTAAGGCACACCACCACTTGGATTTCTACGCCACCGCCGTTGCTACCGTCGCTCCATCATCAACCAGCCATCTACTACTACCTTGGTGAAGGATTGAAGACTTGAAGATGGGATTATGCGCAAGTCCTATTTTCTTGATGTGTTCGATCTAGGGTAAGGAAAGACTTTTTTTTTAGTTTTGATTAATATTGGGGAATTACTAGTTTATTGGCCTATTTTAATCTAAAAGACGCAATTAGTGACGTTAAGGTGTCCCGTCTTGGATCGGTATAACATGTTTGTTGGTAGTGACAGTACGGACTTGGTGCGGTGTTTTTGCAGTTTTTTTTATTAATTTTGTCAATATAATATTGTAATTTCCCATCATAAAAATTTTTAGAATTCTTTTTATCCTTATTTCTGAATGATATTAGTAATGGATTTTTATTTTAATGCATGATTTATTTGCTTTTATGCAATTGGTGGTTTGATGTCTTTTATGTTTTTGCAGTCTTTAGATTAGGATTTTTATTTGGGATTGTAATTTTTAATTTGGATTTGTAAAAAAAATTTCAATTTCAGTTTCATAAAGATTTATTTATATAGATTTTTGATAGGTGAAATTAGTTTTTCAATAGGACAGGTTTTAATCGATTAATTACTCCCTGTGGTTCGACCTCGGACTTCAAAGAGTTATTACTATAATCACAGCCTTGCCCTTGGGGCTAACGATCACATGATCCTAACACAATATTCTAGAAGTTTCGAAAGAGAGACCCAATGGAATTCACCGGGAAAGAAGACCCCTTAACTGCAGATGATTGGTTATCCCATACCGGGAATATTTTCGATCTTTTCAAATGCACGGGCAGCAGCAGGTTCAATTGTCAACCTCCTCGTTTATTTGGATTGTAATTTTTAATTTGGATTTGTAAAAAAATTTCAATTTCAGTTTCGCAAAGATTTATTTATATAGATTTTTGATAGGTGGAATTAGTTTTTCAATAGGACAGGTTTTACGTGATTAATTACTCCCTGTGGTTTGTGGAATTAGTTTTTCAATAGGACAGGTTTTACGCGATTAATTACTCCCTATGGTTCGACCTCGGACTTCAACGACTTATTACTATAATCACGGCCTTGCCCTTGGGGCTAACGATCACATGACCCTAACACAATATTCTAGAAGTTTCAAAAGAGAGGCCCAAAGGAATTCACCGGGAAAGAAGACCCCTTTAACTGTAGATGATCGATTATCCCATACAGAGAATATTTTCGATCTTTTCAAATGCACGGGTAGCGGCAAGTTCAATTGTCAACCTCCTTGTTTACTGGACACGCTTACATTTGGTGAAAGACAATCGAGGATGGTTATTTGACAATTGCAAATGACACTGCATGGGCTACATTCAAGGAACAGTTCAACGAGAAGTATGTGTGCTCTCATATCAAGAGACAAAAGGCTGTAGAGTTGTAATTGCTCAAGCAGGAAGACATGACAGTCCTCGAATATGTTACCAAGTTTGAGTGACTGTCCCGGTATGCCCCAGAACTCATCAACACCTAGCAGAAGAAGGTCATCAAGTTTTAGAAGGACTCAACCCTATAATTGAGAGGGATGCTTCTGGTGTAGTGCTACCTGCTACATTCCAAGAGGCTGTCAAGCAAGCTTATAAATTTGAAAACATCAATAACAAGATCATTCAAAATGCTCAAATGAAACATCAGCAGCAACGAGGTCAGAGATCCCATCAGGGCAAAAGGCGAAGACAAGATTAGAACCCTCCAAGACAAGGTACATGTGAGCACTGTAGCAGAAATCATCCTTCCAATCAATGTTACAAGATCACCAGTGGGTGCTTTAAATGTGGCCTTACTGACCACATGGTGAAGGATTTCCTAAGGAACCAAGGCAAAAGGCCTCCTCAGCAACGCAGACAAGCACCACAGCAAAATCAACAAGTACTTCAGAACCAATTACCAAGACAACCATAGCAGCAGAATCAACAACAGCAGCCATGCCAACCACCTCAAAATCAAAATGCCCGTCCACCACAGCAAAATAGAAATACACAGCAAGCAAGACAAAACCAGAATCGGAATAGACCTCAGCAGCATGGGCATGCATATCACATGAACCAACTGGACGCAGATGCAACAAGCAACATAATGGAAGGTACACTCTTTGTTTGTGGAGTAGAAGCAAAAAGATTGTTTGATCCTAGATCTACTCAGTCCTTGTCTCCTATGTTTGCTAAATTGATTGATGTCCCTGTTCTTGAACTTAAATTTATTCTAATTGTCACAACACCAGTAGGGAAACAAGTTGTTTGTAGCACTTATCACCCTAATTGCACAATTAAGATAAGAGATGTTACTTTTCCAGCCAATCTTATTCTTTTGGATAAACATGACTTTGATGTCATATTAGGCATGGATGGTTAGCAGGACATCATGCCACCTTGGATTGTTTTAACAAAACCATTTCTTTCAAATTGGATGGATCAACCTCGGGACTGAGATTTCAGGGAGAGAAAAGGGTTTAAAAGCTAGTCTCATTTCAGCATTGTCAGCAGCTAAATTATTAAGAAGTGGATGTGAGGGATATATAGCATTTATCACGGAAGATAAACAATCCCAAGGGTTGGAGGAAATCCCCGTAGTATGTGAATTTCCAGACGTCTTTCCGAAAGAAATCCCAGGTTTAGCGGTAAACGCTAAATTGTCATACAAATGGTCCATGAATTAATTTCATAGAGGCAAAGGTCCCTTCCGCCGTTTCATATACTTGAAAGGACAATAATAGTCTCATAATTTCTTATCTCTTAATTAAAAAAACTAAGCCTAAAATTGCAGTAACTTGCCAAAGAATGAATGAATGTGAGACATTAGGGATTTTGAACATGGGACGCAAGGCGAATGAGGGAAAGTGAATCAGGGAAAGAGACAGTTCATCTGGTGGATCCCAACATGGATGGGCATCAATCAACAAATCCAATTAACCAGACCTTCGTGACTGTCAAATTGATGAAAAACATCCCACCCAAAACTGACAGTGCCAAATATAAAGATCTGCCGTCCATTCGTTGGTCATCAATCAGGTAGCTAACATTGCCCAATCAAAGCCAATGTCCCTCAAAATTCCATCTCCATAATATTGGGGCACACCAGCTAAACAGCCTTGATTGGAAGCATTTGTGCCTCGTATCCAATTAGATTGTTATAGTACTTAGATAAAAAAATTTAAGAACTCAAATAAATTGTCAACAACTCAGGTAAACTTGCTGCAAAACTCAGATAAATTTGTCAAGAACTCAAATAAAATTGTTCCATAACTTAGATAAATTTTTCCGAGTTAGCGACATATGAATTTGTCTGAGTTTGTCACATAAACTCAGATAAATTTATAGTGAAAGACATGACTGGATTGCACAGAGGTCCCTTAATATTGTCATTTAAGATCTTTTGTAATACCAAAGTCAGATAAATTCAAAAAAGGATGGATCAAATCCACAGTCTCATAAAAAAAATCCACTCTCCACTCTTACTTCAAATCCAGTGACAATGAAAAAAACAAAAATAAAAACTCAAGACCCCAACTAAAATTTCACAAAAAAAAAAAAAGACCCAGGGCTCTAAATACTACCAGAACAAAGTTATTCTCACATCCGGGCCGGTTGGGAGCATCCTCGTCATCATAAACGATGTCGCCTCCTTCGACCAGACCAGCACTCAAGACCAAAAGAATAAGCAACCAAGAACACCACTTGCTGAAATCCATGAATTCCCAAAGTCCAACACAAACAGGAACTAGAAAAAGAAAAGGAAATTGAGGAATTTCAAAACATTATCTAAAACTAGGAATTTCGTTTCCTCTCATTTGAATTTCGAAATTTGATCTATTCCCTCTCATTTGAATCTCGAAACTTCATCTAAAACTGATGGAACGCGCTCCGAGGCGCCTGCCGGGGCGGCTACCGGGGTCGGCGGAACGTGGGAGTCCGTCGGGTCCGACCCTTTCGCGCCCTGGCGGGCCCTGAAGCGTGCATCAACATTTCTTTTGTGTGGGTGTGCCAGATTTTCTATTTTACTTGGAATTGCAAGTGGTAATCCGGAGATCAACCTTCGCAAGTAAAAAGGAAATCAACTTCTTTCAAGTTTTCCATTGCACAAATATTTAAGAAAAGAGACATTTTCTTGGTTTGCCGTGAAAGGCGATTTTGTTTGGCATTTATAGCCGATTTTGGCGTTTATAGCCGATTTACAATTCTCATCAATAATGAAAGACAAGAGTTGTGATTTTTGTCTCTTTTAGAAAAATACAAACTACAATGAAAAGCAAGAAAAGGAAGATCTAACTTTTCAGGAGATTGTGGGGGACTCGTTCAGATTGACGGTCGCAAGCCATGTATGGGCTTCGCCATCATCCATGCAGATGAGAACAGAAGATGCTCTTGATTCGCTTGGCTTGGCTATAACCTCAGATTTTTAGAGGACAAAGACCAAGAGAAGGTCCTATGTCCAATAAAAAGCTAAGTAGACGGGCTGAAAAGCCACGTCTAAGCCATTGGAGGCAGCAGGAGAAGGCAAGGACCTTGGGGGGGGTGCCCCCCAAGGGACTTTTGTCACCTTGTAGTGGTGGCCGGTGCAGAACTTCAGCAGAGTTTTCTCTCTTTTTTCTTTCTCTGGATTCTTTCTGATCCCTTTTTTTCTGATCTTCTGATTTTCTCCTCTTTTTTCCGATCTTTTTTCGATCTCTTCCCGATCTTTTTCCGATCTCCATTTCAATGGAATGCTCTCCTATTTATAGGCCTTTGGTAGCCATTTAGGAGGGTTTATGAGCCTTAATGGCTTTAATGGGAGGAGTTACAAGATTTATTTCTTGATTTTGTAACTCCTTTTTCCTTGAATCTGATTGGCCGATGGAGATTAAGGGCTTTTAATCACCTTAATTACCATAATGGGAGGAGTTTCATGGTTTAAATGCCATGAATCAATTGACTTGTAACTCCCAAATGCTTGCTTCTGATTGGGCCGTCCAAAGAAATGAATTAATGACTGCAATAAAGCTAGTCAATTAACCACATTAATTGGTCGCCGAGCAGTCGAAGAGTCGCGGGCCATGCCGTGTCTTCTGGAATTCTTCTGGCGATGATCATCGATGGATCTACATGCTGATCGACATCGGATGAACATGTAACTTCAGACATTGATAGCTAAGAGTGGGCCGGTGACATCTGTCTTGTCGATTTCACGATCGGTCGGACAGAAAGTGCACTTTCTTGGTCAGCCGGTTGGCGATCTTGGAGCGATCACTGATGATTTTATGCTTTTGGAGGTTGACCCGTGATTTTGACGGATGTCGTCGGATATGAGTCAATTTCAAGCACTAAAAATCACATTTTCAGGAAACCACAGGGGCCAAAGTGCGCGAAACGCGAAAAAAGACGGAAAAACGGGTCACCGGCGGAAAATCCGGTGACCCGGACCTCCATGGTCGCCGGCGACCATGGGCCATGGTCGCCGGCGACCATGGACCGGCGACCATGGGCCATGGTCGCAGGGGCCTGCGACCATGGGCCATGGTCGCAGGGGTCTGCGACCCTGGGGGATTTTTCCCCTTCGGAGCCCGTTTTGCGGTCGTTTTGAGGTCTTTTTCGTCGCCGTTTTCTCCTGTATTTTCCTTGACATTTCTTCTCATTTATTGGCTTGATTTCCCTGTAGAAAACCTGATGAGAATCCTTGCATTTTTAGAGTGCAAAGTTTCCAATTTTCCGGGAAAGCCGAAGACTTTGTCGCGTAGAGCTGCTGATTTTCTGCCAGAAGCTGAAACTTGGTCAAACGATGTCGGAATGACCTGAAATTTGAGGTGAAGCCTCCTGAGCAATAAATAAGACCAACCATAGGCTTTTGTTTGAGTTTTGAAGCCGTTTGGGGTCCCGTCGATGCTTCACTTGATTTTGCTGCGGGGAAAATGCCGAGCTTTGATGTGCGGTCAAACGATGTCCGATTGACCTGAAATTTGACGGGGAGCCTATTGGAGTCATTTTGAGACGTTCCATGGGCTCCGTTTTGGATGTCATGGTCCCGGGTTGCTCTGCCGCCGGTAGGCTTGATTTTCTCTCGGAGCATCGAAACCTGGTCAAACGTTTTCGGAATGACCTGAAATTTGACGTGCAGCCTTTTGGAAGCATGTTGAAGCCACTCATGCACTTGGTTTGATGAGCGAAGGCTCCGGTGGTTTCCGCCGCCGGGAGGCTTGATTTTGCTGCTCGAGCATTGATGGAGGGTCAAACGTTGTCGGTTTGACTTGAAATTTGGCATGGAGCCCTTTTGAGACATGCTGGAGTCATCTGTAGGCTCTGATCGAAGTTTTGACATCTCCGATGATGTCGCCGCCGGGAGCGCCATTTTAGCTGTCGGAGAAGCGAAGTTAGGCCAAATGATTCTGAAATGGCCCGAAACTTCATATGTACTCTTCTCTTGGCTATCTTGAAGGATCTTGCAGTTTTTGTTTGATTCTGACAAGATTTGATTTTTTGAGAAGTTGCATTGCCTATTTATGGCAGGTTGCGACTTCATGCAGCTTTCTTGATGTTGAAGAGGCAAAGTGACATTTTTGGTGTCAACAAATGCCCCCTCGAGGTACAGCGACGAGTTGCTTGACTTTTGTAGTCGATGTGCCTCGAAGAGATTTTTGAAGGAGAGCTTGTGTCTTGACCAAGAGTCTTTGAGCAATCTTTCCTTTGGTAGAGTAGCCTTTGAGCTTCCAGGGGAATTTTATGGTAGTGAGGGGAATCACACACCATCTCGAGGCAACGTTTTGAAGATGACATCAGGGATATGGATTTGGGTTTTTGTTTTTGATCTTGTGACCTAACCAGCTATATATGGCAGGTTAGGGGATCGGGTTTTGGTTTTGATCTTGTGACCCAACAAGCTGTATGTGGCAAGTTGGGGGATCAGGGTTTGGTTTTTTGTTTTGGTCTTGTGACCTAACAAGCTGTATGTGGCAAGTTAGGGGACCAGGATTTGGTTTTTGGTTTTGGTCTTGTGACCTAACAAGCTGTATGTGGCAAGTTAGGGGACCAGGATTTGGTTTTTGGTCACTCTTTGGGACTGTGTGGGTCCATTGGAGTGGTTTGGATTTTTGTGAAATGTCAATTTCAAGATTTTGGCTCAATTTGGTATATGAGGCTGGATGGTTTGATTTTTTGGAAGCTCATGGGGCTTGGAATTTTTTGTATGGTTCAATCAACTCAAAAGAGGCATGGAACCATTTTTGTATGCTCTTGGGTAAGAGGGATTTTTTTCTGACTAAAAGCCCATTTTTTTTCTTTTTTTTTTTTTTTTTTTTTTTTTTAGTGCCTAGGTGGTCAAACCTGGCTCATATGGGCTAGCCCATGGGACCTTAAGCTTTTTAGGATGGCTTAGATCTCATGTGGGGCCATTTTTGTAAAGAATATCTAAAGATATCTCATTTGGATAGAGAATATCTAAAAATATCTTTATGGGAGAGAATCTCTCATATTCCCTTAATTTGGGAGAGAATATCTCAAGGTATCTTTCTTTTTGGGAAAGAATCTTCAATATCCTTTTTTGTTGGAGAGAATCTCTCATTTGATTGATTTTGGGAGGAAATCTCTCAAAGACATCTTTCTTTTTGGGAAAGAATCTTTCTAATTCCTTCTCTTTTGGTAAGGTTACTAATTAGTAACACTTACCTTTCTTCTTTGTTTCCTTCTTTGATTTGCTCTCTCCTATAAAAGCAAAGGAAAGGTAGGATCTCTTGCTCTTATTGCTTTCTTTTGCAACAATCTCAAGAGAGCTCCAAGACCAAGAGTTCTTCTTCTTCAAGGATCTTCAAGCTTTTTCCTTCTTCTTCTCCATCAATGGCTTCAAGTAAGTTTTCTCTCTTTTTCTTTCAAGAAAACTCCATGTAGAGAATAGGATGGTAAAAAAAAGTGTCTCTTCTCTTTTTTTTCTTTCTTTTCTTTTTTTTCTTTTCTTTTTTTTTTTTTTTTTTTTTTTTGGGAAAGTTCCTTTTTTTTTCTTTTCTTTCTCCTTTTTTTTTTTGAGAAAGTTTCTTTTTTTTTTTTTTTTGCCTGCGACTTGATTTGCTAACATTTCTTCTTGTCAGCTGACTTGTCACAGGATTCCGATGACTTTGAACCATCAATGGACGCAAATGTCGATGATGCTTCTGATGAGTTCATGGAGGAAGAGAGTGTTCCGCCAGTCGTCGAAGAAGGTACTTTGTAGTGATGACCCTGATGATGTTTTTTTTTTTTTTTTTTTTTTTTTTTTTTTTTTTTTTTGAACAGGATCATATTCATACCTTTTTGTGTTTCATTTGCAGGTTTTGAAGTGACAGAAGAGAGTCCATCGCTTCCTTCAGAACCAGAGCAAGGGATGTCAGAGGTCGATCCGGAGGTAGAGACTCCTACAACCAGTTCTGACGCGATAGAGGAGATACCTCATGCTGAGATTCCTTCTCCAGTGGCCCCAAGTGGAAAGAGTTCTTTTGTTACTCTTCCGATGGGACATGACATGAGCAGCCGATCAGCGGAGAAGGGTGAATCTTCATCCAGTTCGTCTCTTCAATTTGCGAAGAAGGTGCTGGCTCGGGTTTTGAGTTCTTGGATCAAGACTCTCCTTTCTGGACACTTGGAAGCAGGATTTGGCATGATCCCACATGTGCAGGAGATTCTCACTGATACCGAAGAGGTTGGTCTGGATGTCACAGGTGCCAGGGCGACCGTTGATAGGATCATTGCACTGGGTGACAAGTGGTTTGAGACCATGGGTTTCCCTGACGACCAATTCTTCAAGGAGATGTTCTTGGACCCTGCTGATAAGGCTAAGTCTGACCTGAATGAGGCTACACAAAGCAAGAAGCAGCTAGTTCGGGAGAAGAACAAGGACGAGCTAGCCATCATCGGATTGAGGCATGACCTTAACGTCCTTGATAGGGAAGTTGAGGAGGCCAGAAAACGTCTTGAGCATTTGAAGGCACAAGTCGATGCGAAGTGGGCTGCTATAACAGAGGCTCGTGACAGGGAGAGTACTCTGATCCGCAGGGTTGCAGATGCCGGTCAAGTTCTCGAGAGGAGGACTCTAGAAAACGAACGATGGCAAACTGCTGGGGAAGAGCTTCCCGGTGTAAAAGAAGGGTTACGGCATTCGCCAGCATCTCATGGCAAGTTCCTGAAGAAGCGTGCCTTGGAAACTCTGACGGCTGAGGCCAAAAGTTTGCTTGAGGAGCTGAAGCTTTGGCTGGAGACCATTTTTGGCTGAGCTCCTGATTTTTTATAGCAGAAACCATTCTTCTTTTTTTGGTACCCCATGTATTTTTTTGGTACTTTTCTCTTTTTTTTTTTTGGTACCACATGTATTTTTTTTTTTTGGTACTCTCCTTTTTTTTGTTTTGGTACCACATGTATTTTTTGGTACTCTCTTTTTTTTTGTTTTCCCTACGCTCACTCAAATCTTTTTGTGATGAAAGCGATTGCTAAATGGGATTTGATCAAAAGTTTTGTCATTTTGTGAAAATCTTTTGTCAAATGATTGTTTTGGTAGGGGAAACGAATTCGGCATGAAAGCCGGATTTTTGTGGCATTTACAGCCAGTTTTGACATGAGAGTCAGGTTTTTTTTGTGTGGCATTTATAGCCGATTTTTGAGATGGCATAAGAGCCAAAAATTTTGTTCGTGGCATGGGAGCCAATTTTGAGATGGCATGGAAGCCGAAATTTTATGACGTAAAAGCCAAAATTTGGGTTGGCATGGAAGCCGAAATTTTATGGCGTAAAAGCCAAAATTTGGGTTGGCATGGAAGCCGGTGTTTGTTTTGTGGCATCTATAGCCAGTTTGGTGGCATTGATAGCCAATTTGTGGCATTTATAGCCGGTTTGGTGGCATTGATAGCCAATTTGTGGCATTTATAGCCGGTTTGGTGGCATTGATAGCCATTTTTTGAAAGCCAAGTTTTGGTTTGCCGGCGTGAAAGCCAATTTTTTGTGGCATTGATAGCCGGTTTGTGGCGTTTATAGCCGGTTTTGACATGAGAGTCAGGTTTTTTTTTTTTGTGTGGCATTTATAGCCGATTTGGTGGCATTGATAGCCGGTTTTTGGCAAAAGAGCCAGGTTTTGGCGTTTATAGCCAGATTTTTTTTTTGCTTTCAAAATGCAGGTATCGACTAAATGTCGCCTCCCCGCTGAATGGTCTTGCAAGTATCGATGGAATGTCGCTTCCTTGCTCATTCGGTTTTGCGAGTATTGATGGAATGTCACTTCCTCGCGGGTTAGGTTTTGCAAGTATCGATGGAATGTCGCTTCCTCGCGAATTGGGGTACAAATATCGACTAAGCGTCGCTTCCCTGCTTTTCCCAAAACTTTTGATTTTGCGGGTACTGACTTGATGTCGTTTCCCCGTGATTTTTGAAATTTGAGGTTTTCTCGAACCTTTGAAATTTGGGTTGTGGATAGCAACTGGTATGTTGCATCTCCACGATTTTTGGAATTGGGTTGTGGATATCAACTGGTTTGTTGCTTCTCCACGGTTTTTGGATTTTGCAAGTATCGACGAAATGTCGCTTCCCTGCGATTTAGGGTGCAAGTATCGATGGAATGTCGCATCCTTGCTTTTTTTCAAAATTTTTGTTTTGCGGGTACTGACTTTGGTGTCATATCCCCACGATTTTTGAAAAACCATTTTTTTTGTTTAAAGACACGAGGGTCGTAAATTTTGACCTAGAACCATTTGGCGGTAAAAGGTAAGGTGGACTAGGGTGGAAATCCCTGAATCCGGATTTTTGTTTCAAACCATGAATTTTGGTTCAAGGATCGAAAGCTTTGGTCAAGTCAGGGAGAGGCTCCTAAACTTGGATTTTTTTGTTTTTGAACAATGAAACGATAAAAATAAGCATTGTTTTTGAATCTCTAGAAATTTTGACATTTGATATGAAAATTCTAAAGAGAGTGGGTTTGACGAGCGAGTACCTGAGAACAGGTTTTGGCCATACAGGCATTGCTCTTACCCAGTTGGGTAAGTCTTCAAGGGTAGTACCGCTTCAAGAACTTGCCGTTGATAGGCAGCATACATCTGTCGCCTTCCATGTTTAGGAGGGCATATGCGCCATTGGAGAAGACCTTGTCGATGACGTAGGGTCCCTCCCATTTTGGTTCAAACTTGCCTTTGGACTTGTGAGCGAAGACCATTGGTCTTTTTACCGCAAGAACCAAGTCACCCTTTTTGTAGGCGCGTTGCCTGACCTTTTTGTCAAAAGATCCTGCCATGCGTGCTTGGTAAAGTTCAATGCTTTGTCGAGCTTCGAGCCGTCTCTCGTCGAGATTGTCCAGCTCATGGAGTCGCAATTTGACATTGCTTTCTTGAGTCATGTCATTTTGTAGAGATACCCTCAGAGAAGGAATTTGTACCTCTAGGGGCACGACAGCTTCGCATCCATAGACCAAGGAGAATGGTGTGCTATGGGTTGGTCCTCGAACGGTGGTTCGATAGGCCCACAAAGCTTCAGACAGTTTATCGCTCCAGTCTCTTTTGTGACTAGAGACCATTTTCTTGAGGATTTTGCAGAGTGTCTTGTTGAAGGCTTCTGCTAATCCGTTTGCTGCCGGATTGTATGGAGTCGAAGGACAGCTTTGAATTTTGTATTTGTCGCAGAACCTGTAGAATCGATGATCCCGGAATTGTGGTCCGTTATCATGGACGAATCTTTTGGGTATGCCAAAACGACAAATGATATTGGTGCGTAGGAACTGAAGAACTGATGAGGTCTTCATTTCGTTGAACGCAAATGCTTCTGACCACTTGGAGAAATAATCCGTTGCGGCGAAGATGAAGCGATGACCTTTGCTTGAAGGGGGAGAGATAGGACCTATGATGTCCATGCCCCATGCTTCGAAAGGCCATGAGATTGCTGTAGGATGTAGCCATTCCGGAGGCATGTGAATGTAGTCTCCATGAACTTGGCATTGTTGGCAGCGCTTAGCAAATTGCATTGCATCAGCAACCATGGTAGGCCAATAGTAACCTAACCTTTTTATCTGATCATAGAGCTTAGGACCTGCCTGATGGGCTCCACAAAGACCAGCATGAACTTCTTTAAGTGTTTCTTCGGCCTCTTGTTGTGACAAGCAGCGTAGGAGTACTCCATTGAAGGATTTCCTGTAAAAGATTTTCGAAGGGATATCCAAATGAAAGTTTGGGGCTCGCCTTTGGATGCTTACCCGTTCTTTTGGATCTTCAGGTAGGATTCCGAACATAGTGTAATCAATGAACGGGTCCCTCCAGTCGCCGATTGAAGTTTGAAGGATAGAGATCCGACTTCCAACCACTCGGTGGCATTCAGCAACTGCTTGGTGTGTGTTAAGAGGAGGGAGGATCCTTCTCTCACTCACTGTAATTTGCATGTTTTCCCCTTCCTGGGTCGCCATTGATGCGGCAAGTCCGGCCAGGGCATCTGCACGGATGTTTTCACCTCTACGAATGTGGGTGATGTTGCAGATGTCAAACTTTTGCAGAAGTGATTGTGCCTTGTTGTAGTAAGGCAGCAGATCAGGCTTCCTGACTTCATATTTCTGATTCATCTGGTTGACGATCAGTTGAGAGTCTCCAAAGACTTCCAGCATAGTGATACCAGATTCGATGGCGAGTTCCAATCCTAGGATCAGAGCTTGGTATTCAGCTGCATTGTTTGTGCATGGTTCCAGTAGCGAGAAAGCGTGTGGAATCATGCATTTGTCGGGGCTAACAAAGAGGATGCCAACTCCCGAGATCAGCTTTCTGTTTTCATTTGTCCTGGTTGCACCGTCAAAGTACATGTCCCAGGAGGCATTTGGTGAGGAAGTCTCCACGTTGTAGACAGGTTCGTCTGGAAGATCATCTCTGAGTGGAGAATCTTTAGGCAATGGATGCTCTGCGAGAAAATCTGCTAGAGCTTGGCCTTTGATTGCTTTTTGTGGCACATACCTTATATCAAATTGTGATAGAAGGATGGACCATTTTGCCAGTCGGGCATTGAGAGAACCTGCCTTTGTGACAAGGACCTTCAAGAGGTTGATCCTCGAGACCAGGTAGACTGTGTTGGAAAGCAAGTAGTGACGTAGCTTTTGTACGGCGAACATCACTGCAAGGCATTCTTTTTCGACTGGAGAGTAGCGATGCTCTGCACCTACTAGCATGCGGCTGAGGTAGTATAGAGCAGCTTCTTTTCCCTCACCATTCTCTTGTGCAAGCAAAGCGCCTACAGAATGATCAAGAGCTCTTGTGTACAAGATGAATGGTTTTCCAGTGGCAGGGGCAGCTAACACTGGAGGTTTGGTCAGGTATGACTTGATATCTTGAAATGCGGCTTCACAGTCGGCATCCCAGACAAAGTCTACACCCTTTTTCATCAATCGAGAGAATGGACGGCATTTCCCCGAAAGATTGGAGATGAACCGTCTAATGTAGGCCAATCTCCCTTGAAGCCCTTTTAGTTCCCTTAGGGTTCTTGGAGAGGGCATTTCTAGAATAGCCTTGACTTTTATGGGGTCAAGTTCTATTCCAGCTTTCCGAACAAGGAATCCGAGAAACTTACCCGACGAGACGCCGAAGAAGCATTTTAGAGGATTCATCCGCAGTTTGTGTTTGCGAAGTCGGAGGAAGACTTCCCGAAGATCTTTGAGATGGTCTTCTTTTCTTCTGCTTTTGACGGCGAGGTCATCAACGTAACATTCGACCGTCTTGTGCTGCATATCTTGGAATATTTTCATCATAGCCCTCTGATATGTGGCACCAGCATTTTTCAGACCAAATGGCATGACAGTGTAGCAATACACGCCAAATGGAGTCCGAAAAGATGTGTGTTTTTCATCCTCGGGATGCATCTTTATCTGATTGTAGCCAGAGAAGCCATCCATGAATGTCATTCGCTCGAATCCGCAGGTATTGTCAATCATCACCTCCGGTATGGGGAGCGGGAATTCATCTTTAGGGCAAGCGCCATTCAAGTCTCTATAGTCAATACAGACTCTGATCTGCCCAGTTTTCTTTGTCACGGGGACAATGTTGGCCAACCATTTTGGATGTTGTTCCTCACGGATGAAGCCGACGCTTTTGAGTTTTTGAACTTCTTGTTCAATTTTATCCATCACATCTGGACGGAATCTTCTTTGGCCTTGTTTGACAGGCTTGATGTCTTCTTGAAGATTGAGTTTGTGGACTGCTACTTTGGGGTCTAAACCAGGCATTTCAGCATAGGACCATGCAAAGCAATCAACGAACTCACGAAGAAAAGCGATATACTCGGGTAACTCATCATCCTTTATATTCTTGCTTATGAATACAGGACGTGGGTTATCAGGTGTTCCCAAGTTTATCTTTTCAACAGAATCTTCTGTCGGAAGGTTCGAAGGTGGTTCCTCCACAATATTTTCGGAGGCTTCCAACTCAACGAAACCTTCTGGAGTTTCAACTGCATTACCAGACCAAGGCTCTGTTCCTTTCCATGGATTTTCTTGATTGGTGATCTCCTCAAGGCTTGCTATGAGATAGTCCCAATCGCCTGTTGAATCTGGTATTTCTTTTGGAGACGAGGGTTCTTCTGGGTCAGAATAGCACAAGTCTGTATTATCGGACGATTCCTCTTCATCATCAGAGAAATCGTACAAATTGGATGAGCTTCCTGGATCTTTGTCAGGTGACTCTTTAAAGAGATATCCAGGGAGATCGATGTCTTCATGGACTTGAGATGTTGAGGCTTGGTCGGTAAAACGACTTTTAAGCCTTTGTGTCAACTGTCTCAGAGGAGTATCAGGATCATACCCTAACCCATATGAAGACTTTTCTACATGACCATAGAGTCTCCAATCTTCCAGCTGGCTTTTGGTCAAGGCGGGCTCCAATGGCGTGAGAATACCGCGTCTTTCTCCCAAACCGACTGGGTTTTGAGCGTCAAAGCCCATTTTCTTCATAATTGCTTGTGCCACAGGACTATATAGAGATAGCTGAGGCATACCTTCATTTTGAAAAGGTTCAAGCAGAGAACTTGATGAAGAAGCATCCGATCTATGAAAGAAGATCGGTCTTTGCTTTGGTGATGTTGCCGGAACAACAAAGGTAGCAGACGTAGGATCTTCTACATCAGCAGGTGTCTCCATCGGAGTGAGAGCAGGCTGAACTTGCTGAGTGTCAGCTTGGCTTGATGATGCATCGTCTTCTGGCTCTGAGTCCGAGTCTGTGTCTTGCATGATAGACACGAGAGAGACAACAAATTTGCCCCAAGGCTTTTGTTTCGCCTTCTTCACTTTAGTCGTGATGACCAAAGGTTTTGAAGATTTGAGGGAGATGAGGAAGGGAGATTGACTACTCTCTTCTAATTTGCCGGAGGGTTTGTTTTCTTCCGGTGATTTTTGAGGAGCCTTGCCTTTATCTTTCTGGAGATTTTCAGCAGGGGGTGCTGTTTCCTCTTCTTCTTTTTCTCCTTCATACATCTGGGAGTCTGCGAAGTGGACTTCTTTACCTTTGAAGGGTTTTCTGTCCGCAAAGACGCGATGTACCATGCCGTCGTCGCCGACGAACTTGATGCATTGATGTAGAGTTGAAGGGACAACACCGTTCTCGTGTATCCAAGGACGTCCGAGAAGAATGTTGTAGCATGAGGGGGTTTTTATTGCATACACAGTGACCTCAGAGATAAGATCACCGATTTGCAATTTGAACCTGATTTTGCCGATAGGCCTTTGAGCGCTCCCATCGTATCCAAAGATAGATACAGATGTGTGGCTTAGCTTGCTGGGTGGGATGCCCAACTCTTCAAGAGCCGAAGTGGAGATAAGGTTGAGTGCAGAACCTGGGTCGATCTGAACTCTATGTATTGGCATTTCTTTGATGTACCCTGTGAAGTACAGGGGTCGGTTGTGCCTTGCTTCGCCAAGTAGGAGGTCTTCCTTAGTGAAGGCGATGGTTGCACAGGCTGCCTTTTGAACCGAGAGGCATTGGATGCATGATCCCTCGCTTTTCTCTTTTTTCTCCTTTTAAGGAGGTTTCTGAGTTTTTGACCCGGTAGTCCATTTCAATTTGGAGGACTTGTGGGGCATGTTTGTCGACATCCTCATTCAGTTTTTGCAATTCTGAGATGAGATTATCACGAGTGCGTGGAGACATTCGTAATAAATCCAGGATGTGAAGACGTGCAGGTATGTGTTTGAAGTGCTCAACCAAGTCATACTTGAAAGCCTCCTTAGGGCCTGCATGTTCATCATTGTTGCCACTGGGGGCGCTTACAACATCTTTTCCCGAAGGATTTACATAAGTAAAGGAAGATTGGTTGTAACTCTTGTGGTAGTCCCGGCCCGAACGGGTGCCTCTACCAACTTCGAGAGCTTCTTGAGAAGGATCTTCGTTTGGAAGATTGTCTTCAGGATCAAGAGGCTGTCGTTTTTCATGTACTGGGGATGTATCTGCAACAGAGTTGCCATCCTCAGTGATTGTGTTGCACGGAACATTTTCCGGGAGCAAGTCCTGAACAGCATCCAGCAGCTTTTCTTCTTCGTTGACCCATCCATCATCCCAAGTTGGGTTTTCTTCATGATGATGAGTCGGGAAGAATGTGTATCCTGAAGTCACAGTCTCAGGAGAAGAAACCTGAGAGGGTGTCATCTCTGTGAAAGTCACGTGAGACGAGGTAGCTCCAGAGGATACATTGCTAGGCGTCGTCGGAGTGTAGGTAATCTCATCAGACGACGCTTCAGAAGAGCTATAGTCCTGATATATTACATTACAGGAAGCTCTGATAGGAGATGTTGCCTGCTCGGAGTCAGACTCGTCCTCGGATGTAAGAGGATCGTCTATCCAGCAATGTTCTCCATTTTCAGGAGTTAAGGGTGGAGGTACCTGATGGGCTTCAGGGACTTCCGGCTCTGGATTGTGAGGAATCTCGTTGACGCGGTCTTGCTCTTGTTCTAGAGCGAGACGCTGCAAGATCCTTGCATATTCTTCAAGTTCAGGCATGGGAGCCAGATCCTCTTCTTCGTCTTCTCCGTGTGGCTCAACATAGTTGATTTCCACTGGAGCAATGACAGGTGCTGGGTTAACAGCATCTTCTTGTGCAGCCTCTTGGTCTTCTTCATCATCAGACCAGGATCCTTGTGGCTGCAAGGGGTTATACCAGATTACTGGTATAAGGTGAGTTTCAGGAACCCATTCTTCATCGGAGAGATATTCTCCTGTTTCAAGAGATTCCTCCCACTCATCGGTGTAGTTGGGCTCGAATCCATCGTCGGTGTCGCTGGACTCGTATCCATCAATGGAGAATCCAACTACCGAGTTGCAAGAGTATGATGCCCCCTGCATGGCTTCTTCTCTGAATTGAGGTGGCATGAAATCACTGAGAGTGAGTTTTCTTACCCCCTTTGAAGTCTCTGGAAGGGACGTTTCTGTTGCCCCGAGTGAAGTGGTAGAGGAGACCTCTGCCTTTTCAGGGACTGCTTGTTTTGGCTGGGTCTTCTCTTGCCGTTTGAGCCTGAGGAGATGTTTCCTAGCCTGCCTTCGCTGTTGAGCTGTTGGCTTTGTTTTGACGATCTCCCAATTTTCATCTTCCAGGAGATCGGGATGTACCCATATAGGTTGTCCGTCTGGTGTCGGGAAAGGAACCAACACTTCGGACGTTTGAATTCTTTTTATCACATTGAAGGAAGTAGTGATCTTCTTCTTCGGTGATTTTGGTGTTTGTCCACGTGACACCATGTTGACGGAGGCGGGGCCATAGTTTTTATCAAAGGTGATGACTCCGTTTTTCCACATCTCGTTTATCTTCTCTCTCACAATAAAGCATTGATTCAGAGGATGCGAAACCATCTGGTGGTATGGACAGTACCGAGGATCGTTGGTTTTGCCAACGTCTCCCGGTCTTTTGGGCTCTGGCAAAATGAGTTTGCCATTTGCTAGGAGAGCCTCAAAGATTTCTTCGACGTCTTCATCGAACGGATATTTCTTTTCTACTCGCTCTTTGAAGGCATCAGAGAGTTCAGGCCTTTTACCTGCAGTTTTGTTTTCAGCTTTCTTTGGCTGCTGAGGAGCTGACTTGGTTTGCACATTGAGGACCTCTTTCTTCTTTGGTTTAGAGGTTGCAACAGCAGTCGGCTCTTTCTTTGATGATTTCTGACTGTTGAGGTCTTTGATCACCGTTTCAGCTTCCATGGAAGCTTCGAGGAGCTCCCCCAGGTTCTTTGATTTGTTGCCGATGATCATGGAGCGGATTTTAGCTCTCATGTTGTTTCGGCAGATGTCAACTAGCGACGCTTGTGGCAGTACATCTGAGCATTTGTACGCCATTGCTTTCCACTTGTGAATGAAGTCATAAGTTGACTCATTCTCTCCCTGTTTTAGGCTGCAGAGCTGAGCCATAGTAACAGGATGATCCTCACCTTGGAAGTGGGTCAGGAAGCGTGTCTCCAGCATAGCCCAGTTCTGAATGGAGTTCTCCGGCAGAGTGGAGTACCAATCGAAGGCCGTACCTTTTAGGGTACTTGCAAAGAGGCGAATCTTGAGTGCATCTTGATCCGCGATAGCTCCCGTCAAGATCTTGAAGTGGATGACGTGCTGTCTGGCCGATCCTTTCCCCGTATATGTTTGGAGAGTAGGATGTTTGAATTTTGTGGGGAACGGGACCGAGTCCATCCATAAAGGATATGGTGGCTTGATCCCATGCTCTTTGAGTATATCCTCTTCTTTAGCTTTGGCGAGGATACTGTCTACGTCCTTTTTGGTAAGGGCGCGTGACTCATTTTCTTCACAATTCTCCTCGTTATTGTTATGATTCGGAGGAGGCTCATTGTTCACCTGATTTTGGACGACAAGGAGAATGTTTTCCATCAGAGTTTCAATCCTCTGCTGGCCTTGTTCCAACTGCTGGATGCGTGTGAGAGCATCATCTCGAGGTGGATTCTGAGGTGGTGGCTCAGAACTTGTAGCCAAGACGTTCATCCCTCGGGATTCGAACGAAGAAATCGTCCTGGTGACCGAGCTGGGGCTCATTCTTTTTGATGAAGAGCTTGATGAAGGATTACTCTCCCGTCCTTGGCTTGAAGGGGCAGGAGATTCTTCGGGATGTCTTCGTGTCCCGGTGACGCTACGGGTCACCGGACGTCGGACATGGATTTTTTATGCTGACTTTTGGCGTCTTCTGGTTTTTCCAACCATATGGACGGCAGCAACTTGGTCGGGTCTTTCTTTTTCGACCCATTTGTGGGAGACTTGAAGTGTAGGAGGCTGGGTCCGTTGCTTCTCTAGTCTCTTTTGTCGATATGACGCACGGCGGCGTGCTCGACGAGCGATTTGAGCTTCAGTCAGCTCTGGCTGGGCTCTGACGATGAAGGATGTGCTCCCTCGGGCGCAGCAGCCGAGCCTGTCTTCTTTGTAGCTAGGCAAGGACAGGATCCGGACCCGGTCCTTTGCCTGTTGCAGCGAAGCTTTGAACCTTTCGAGTTCGGCCCCTGTAGAGATGAAGGGTCGAACTGAAGGAGTGTAGGCCTTAGCAGGTGCTTGGAGAGGCCTGGTGATGCATGATCTGATTTTGGGCCTGTAGGAACAAGCCGGCTCATGCTGGGTTGACTTGGGAGTCAGGTTGGAGAAGGGTCTCTCCTCTTTCATGTAGGCAAGAGGGTAGAACTGGTTCTCCTTTGAGTGGGGCCAGGTATGCTGGCTTGGTGGAAATTTGAGACCTTCTTTGTTTTGGGGAAGGTCTTGGAGACCAAGTCTTGGGATAGACCTGGTTGTTTGTTGGTCGAGGCTTCGCGGGGGTGCCGCGGGCTTCGGGCTTTTGGGCGCTCGCCTTTGGTGTCACGGGAGTGACACGTTGAGAGGCGATTTTCTGCCTTTTGGCAGGCGCAGTTTGTTCTTCGGGAAGTGGGAATGGTCCCAGTGTCCCAAAGACGATGGTCCGGGGAGTCGAGGTCGACCCGGAGTTCAGAGAGTTGCCGAGGGAGTTGATGCTTCGGCAGCTGGCAGGGCGCTTATGGGTGCGCGTGCTTTGCTTCTGTTGAAGCATGAGTTGGTGCTTGTTCTCATCGAAGATAATGGTTAAGGCTGCCATTGTTAGTTTCGAAAAAGTTCTGAAACAAGACCACATCCATTAGTAATCACAAGAATAATGATCATAAATGGGAATTTCTATGCTTTTGTCTTTTCAAATCGCTCAAGGGACATAACCCAAGCAATATGAGGAAGGCAAAAAGCCATAGAGGGTACAATTGTTCTGACAGCAAGTATGGTGAGCCCAGAATGAGCGTTCCAGTGACTGCTAGAAGCAATTGTAAACCTAAATTCGACTTATCGAGAAGCAGGGCTTGCTCGAAATAAGAAGAATATAAGGTAGGAGTTACAAATGTGCCGGTCACAGATACAGTAGACCCTGAAAGGGCGTACCAGTATTGCTATGCACAAATGTTGGAGATCGCATCCACGAGATGGGATTCTCTTTTTTTTTTTTTGAGATGTCAAGATTGGATTCATCAAAGAGAGCAGATGGTATTCCGATCCGAATACGGGCTCAACGATTTCCGCGAGCACCAGTACCCAGAAGGGAAGGAACCACAATTTCTCGGATCTGAATCTAAAATGACGAGAGTTTTTTTTTTGAAGATTTTTTTTTTTTTAAGATTTTCATTTTTTTTTTTTTAAAAGAAAAAATCTTTTTTTTTTGTTTAAGATTTTTTTTTTTGAAAATCCTTTTTTTTTATTTTTTATTTTTTATTTTTTTTTTATTTTGATTTTTTTTTTTTTTTTTTAAGATTTTTTTTTTTGAAAATCTTTTTTTTTTTATTTTTGATTTTTTTTTATTTTTAAGATTTAAAGACGAGAGAGTACACATAGGCCTCCTAACCCGGTCTTATGAAACCTCAATTGATAGAATTGCCCCCAGGTAAGGGTAGGATTACTTAATGAACCCGTTTGGAGGACCCTTGCCTAGAACAGTCAAGCTGTCTCCACACTCTGGACAAGGCTTTTCTTGAATCAATCGTGATCAAAGAACGCAATTGGTTTAACCTTAGTGGTCTATGTCCCTTTCTTTTTTATAAAAATCCCAAATAAACTCATCGAAGAGAAACGATGGCCCAAAACCTTAGTCGAACGGGCTCAACATTTCTGCAAGCACCAAAGAACGATAGGATAGGAACAAAGTTTCTCAATTTTGAATCAGAACTAAGAAAACTGATTTTTTGATTTTTTATTTATTTATTTATTTATTTATTTTTTTGAAATCTCTAATGAACTCATCGAAGAGAAACGATGGTCCAAAACCTTAGTCGAACGGGCTCAACATTTCTGCAAGCACCAAAGAACAATAGGATAGGATCAAGGTTTCTCAATTTTGAATCCAAACTAAGAAAACTGATTTGATTTTTTTTTTATTTATTTTTTTTTGAAATCTCTAATGAACTCATCGAAGAGAAACGATGGCCCAAAACCTTAGTCGAACGGGCTCAACATTTCTGCAAGCGCCAAAGAACGATAGGATAGGATCAAAGTTTCTCAATTTTGAATTCAAACTAAGAAAACTGATTTTTTTTTTTTTATTTTATTTTTTTTTAATATTTTTTTTTTTGAAATATCTAATGAACTCATCGAAGAGAAACGATGGCCCAAAACCTTAGTCGAAAGGGCTCAACATTTCTGCAAGCGCCAAAGAACGATAGGATAGGATCAAAGTTTCTCAATTTTGAATTCAAACTAAGAAAACTGATTTTTTTTTTTATTTTTTTTATTTTTTTTTTATATTTTTTTTTATCTCTAATGAACTCATCGAAGAGAAACGATGGCCCAAAACCTTAGTCGAACGGGCTCAACATTTCTGCAAGCGCCAAAGAACGATAGGATAGGATCAAAGTTTCTAAATTTTGAATTCAAACTAAGAAAACTGATTTTTTTTTTATTTTATTTTTTTTAATATTTTTTTTTTGAAATCTCTAATGAACTCATCGAAGAGAAACGATGGCCCAAAACCTTAGTCGAACGGGCTCAACATTTCTGCAAGCGCCAAAGAACGATAGGATAGGATCAAAGTTTCTCAATTTTGAATTCAAACTAAGAAAACTGATTTTTGTTTTTTTTGAAAAGAGAAAGAATGGAAACAAACTCAAAGAAATAGAAATTTCCAAAAGATCCCATCTCATTTTTTTTAGGATGCAAAATCCAACATAGGCTACCAGCTAGAAAGTAGCCAAGGAATTCGGAAAAGAAGTATAAGCATAGAGCAAAAAGTATGATATGCAAATATTTCATTTCCAAGCACCGTGTTCTCAAATGAACGAGTCCCACCGGGTGTGCCAGCTTGATGGAACGCGCTCCGAGGCGCCCGCTGGGGCGGCTACCGGGGTCGGCGGAACGTGGGAGTCCGTCGGGTCCGACCCTTTCGCGCCCTGGCGGGCCCTGAAGCGTGCATCAACATTTCTTTTGTGTGGGTGTGCCAGATTTTCTATTTTACTTGGAATTGCAAGTGGTAATCCGGAGATCAACCTTCGCAAGTAAAAAGGAAATCAACTTCTTTCAAGTTTTCCATTGCACAAATATTTAAGAAAAGAGACATTTTCTTGGTTTGCCGTGAAAGGCGATTTTGTTTGGCATTTATAGCCGATTTTGGCGTTTATAGCCGATTTACAATTCTCATCAATAATGAAAGACAAGAGTTGTGATTTTTGTCTCTTTTAGAAAAATACAAACTACAATGAAAAGCAAGAAAAGGAAGATCTAACTTTTCAGGAGATTGTGGGGGACTCGTTCAGATTGACGGTCGCAAGCCATGTATGGGCTTCGCCATCATCCATGCAGATGAGAACAGAAGATGCTCTTGATTCGCTTGGCTTGGCTATAACCTCAGATTTTTAGAGGACAAAGACCAAGAGAAGGTCCTATGTCCAATAAAAAGCTAAGTAGACGGGCTGAAAAGCCACGTCTAAGCCATTGGAGGCAGCAGGAGAAGGCAAGGACCTTGGGGGGGGTGCCCCCCAAGGGACTTTTGTCACCTTGTAGTGGTGGCCGGTGCAGAACTTCAGCAGAGTTTTCTCTCTTTTTTCTTTCTCTGGATTCTTTCTGATCCCTTTTTTTCTGATCTTCTGATTTTCTCCTCTTTTTTCCGATCTTTTTTCGATCTCTTCCCGATCTTTTTCCGATCTCCATTTCAATGGAATGCTCTCCTATTTATAGGCCTTTGGTAGCCATTTAGGAGGGTTTATGAGCCTTAATGGCTTTAATGGGAGGAGTTACAAGATTTATTTCTTGATTTTGTAACTCCTTTTTCCTTGAATCTGATTGGCCGATGGAGATTAAGGGCTTTTAATCACCTTAATTACCATAATGGGAGGAGTTTCATGGTTTAAATGCCATGAATCAATTGACTTGTAACTCCCAAATGCTTGCTTCTGATTGGGCCGTCCAAAGAAATGAATTAATGACTGCAATAAAGCTAGTCAATTAACCACATTAATTGGTCGCCGAGCAGTCGAAGAGTCGCGGGCCATGCCGTGTCTTCTGGAATTCTTCTGGCGATGATCATCGATGGATCTACATGCTGATCGACATCGGATGAACATGTAACTTCAGACATTGATAGCTAAGAGTGGGCCGGTGACATCTGTCTTGTCGATTTCACGATCGGTCGGACAGAAAGTGCACTTTCTTGGTCAGCCGGTTGGCGATCTTGGAGCGATCACTGATGATTTTATGCTTTTGGAGGTTGACCCGTGATTTTGACGGATGTCGTCGGATATGAGTCAATTTCAAGCACTAAAAATCACATTTTCAGGAAACCACAGGGGCCAAAGTGCGCGAAACGCGAAAAAAGACGGAAAAAACGGGTCACCGGCGGAAAATCCGGTGACCCGGACCTCCATGGTCGCCGGCGACCATGGGCCATGGTCGCCGGCGACCATGGACCGGCGACCATGGGCCATGGTCGCAGGGGCCTGCGACCATGGGCCATGGTCGCAGGGGTCTGCGACCCTGGGGGATTTTTCCCCTTCGGAGCCCGTTTTGCGGTCGTTTTGAGGTCTTTTTCGTCGCCGTTTTCTCCTGTATTTTCCTTGACATTTCTTCTCATTTATTGGCTTGATTTCCCTGTAGAAAACCTGATGAGAATCCTTGCATTTTTAGAGTGCAAAGTTTCCAATTTTCCGGGAAAGCCGAAGACTTTGTCGCGTAGAGCTGCTGATTTTCTGCCAGAAGCTGAAACTTGGTCAAACGATGTCGGAATGACCTGAAATTTGAGGTGAAGCCTCCTGAGCAATAAATAAGACCAACCATAGGCTTTTGTTTGAGTTTTGAAGCCGTTTGGGGTCCCGTCGATGCTTCACTTGATTTTGCTGCGGGGAAAATGCCGAGCTTTGATGTGCGGTCAAACGATGTCCGATTGACCTGAAATTTGACGGGGAGCCTATTGGAGTCATTTTGAGACGTTCCATGGGCTCCGTTTTGGATGTCATGGTCCCGGGTTGCTCTGCCGCCGGTAGGCTTGATTTTCTCTCGGAGCATCGAAACCTGGTCAAACGTTTTCGGAATGACCTGAAATTTGACGTGCAGCCTTTTGGAAGCATGTTGAAGCCACTCATGCACTTGGTTTGATGAGCGAAGGCTCCGGTGGTTTCCGCCGCCGGGAGGCTTGATTTTGCTGCTCGAGCATTGATGGAGGGTCAAACGTTGTCGGTTTGACTTGAAATTTGGCATGGAGCCCTTTTGAGACATGCTGGAGTCATCTGTAGGCTCTGATAGATGTTTTGACATCTCCGATGATGTCGCCGCCGGGAGCGCCATTTTAGCTGTCGGAGAAGCGAAGTTAGGCCAAATGATTCTGAAATGGCCCGAAACTTCATATGTACTCTTCTCTTGGCTATCTTGAAGGATCTTGCAGTTTTTGTTTGATTCTGACAAGATTTGATTTTTTGAGAAGTTGCATTGCCTATTTATGGCAGGTTGCGACTTCATGCAGCTTTCTTGATGTTGAAGAGGCAAAGTGACATTTTTGGTGTCAACAAAAACTAGGAAATAAAATCCATTAGAGGGGCAAATCAATCATGAAATATCATATTAAGGAGCTTAAATCTAGGGATTAAATTCGTGACATAACTTAAGACGATTAGGAGGGCAAATCAGTCATACAAGTGGATGATCTGTCATACTTAGAAACCTCCGCCTGAAATAAGTCTATGCACATGGACTCGAGGCTTTAACCGAAAATCCTGTGGATTAGAGGCCTTAAACGTCAGTATCAGGGGACCTCTCGCTAATTTATATTATACATAAATTGGTAGCTTTAATCACCTAAGCACCATTCCTAAAATGAGCTCCTATGGAAGGGCATACTTCCAATCCTAACCATTGGATTTTACCGACCAACTTCTAAAACCATTCATTTGGGGTTAGGGATGAAGGGTGGTGCATATAATCTCAATCATTTCAAGTCCTTAATTTAGACCTGAAATTCTGTCTGCCTCCTATCCAAGAATAGCATTTGCACCCCTTTTCCCTAGGAAGGCAACAAATGACAATCTCACGAAGATGATAGGAGTGCATAAATTAGTGTACTATCATTGTGTGGGGGGTATTCCCCAAGGTGACCGACCTCAGGTCCTGGCCTCGGCAAAGGCATGAATGCCGACCTTAGCCCTCGGCCAAGTGCTCCATTTCGGTAACATGCCCCCTTGGCTTCGGTCTCGGTACAAGCATGAGACCAGGAGTTCAGCATCGGCCATGCTCCATCTCGGTCTCGGTCAGACTGCTGATCGGGATGACCATGGACAGCTGTTGTGCCACGGCAACAAAATAAGGGCACCACCCAAATCCCTGACACAGCCGCACCGCCCATCCATTTGGGTATGGCCCGATGGGATAGAGTGGGCTACGATGGGACAGCCTCTCAAGTGCTTACCCCAAAGTCCACTCTCCTCCTCTATAAATACAGAAGCCTTCAAACAGGTAAAAAAAAAGGGCAGGGGGCTATCCAGACGCTGAGCCCTGCGCTGCCCAAGCCAGGGTCCTTCATCGTCTTCCTTCTCTTCCCTTTTCTCAGGTTCGAAGCAGGCAGCGGTTCTTCTATCATCACCAAGGAGCCCCAGCCTCCGTCCTCTTCCAGTGGGCCTCAAAATCACTCCCCCATTGGGTCTGTGAATTTTTGTGCACTTACAATTGGCGCCGTCTGTGGGAAAGATCAAAAAGTCATCTTCCCAAACAACGTGCCTCGAAGAGCCAGAGGGGGACGATTTCAACAGCAGCTTCATCAACCCCAGCTTAGCATCGTCTTCCACGACGCATGGAAGGTTGTCGACAGTCCTGGAGATCCTGATCAAGCGGCTCATGGAGAAGCAGATGAAGAACGGCGACGCCCGAAGGATCCCATCTCTTGGCGACGCCCATCTCTCGACGACACCCGAAGGATCCCATCTCTCGGCGACGCCCGAGGACACTCCCAGGCTCAGCGACGCCCAACGCGCGACGCCCGATGCTCTCCCAGGCTCGGCGACGCGCGATGCCTGATGCCCTCCCAGCTCGGCGACACCCGACTTGGCGTCGCCCGAAGTCTGACGAGTTCTGCAGATGCCTCCCAGCTCGGCAAGTCCCCAGCTGGCAGACATCTCCAAGTCCAGCAGGTCGACCAGCTCGGCAGGTCCATATCGGCCAACTAGCTGAACTCTGCATCTCAGCAGACATCCCAGCTTGGCCGATGTTTCCAGTTCGGCTGCCTTCCCCCCGTAAATATCCCCAGCTCGGCTGCAATGCTACTCTCCAGCTCAGCAGAAGTAAACTCTCCAGTTCGGCAGCAGTGCATCGAGGCCACCAGCTTCGGTAACAGTAACAGCTGGGCGAGCATGACTCGGTCCTCTCCAGCTTGGCAATAGTGCCTTCTCCCGCTCGACAGCAGTAACATTCGCCCTTTTAGATGAAATCCCAAAAGCAGGCTCGGTGATGCCACCAGCCTCGAGAAACAAAATTACACTGGCCCCGGTAAAAGTACCAGCCAGTTACATCCTGATTTCGGAAAAAATCAAGCTCGGTGATGGCACCAGCTTCGAAAAAAGCAGGCTCGGTGATGCCACCAGCCTCGAGAAAAAGATTACACTGGCCCCGGTAAAAGTACCAGCCAGTCAAGTCCTGAATTAAGCATAACGCATATGGGTCCTGCACCAGATCGCTGTCCAAAAAATTACACTGGCCCCAGTAAGAGTACCAGCCACTTACGTCCCGATCTTGGCATAAAGCATCTGGGTCCTGCACCAGATTGCTGTCAAAAGATTACACTGGCTCCGGTAAGAGTACCAGCCAGTAATGTCCCGATTTAGGCCATATGCGCATCTCGGTAATAGTGCCAGATCGCTAGCGTATACTTGTTCCGGTAAGAGTGCCAACCAGTCAAATTATCAAGTTCGGTGATGGCACCAGCTTTCGAAAAACTCAAGCTCGGTGATGGCACCAGCTTCGAAACAATCACGCTCGGTGATGGCACCAGCGTCGCAAGCTCAGATAAACCATCCGGTTATTTAGCTTTCAACTTCCAAGAGGGAAGAGCACTCTAAAAAGTTAAAAGCTGGGGGACTTTGTGTGGGGGTATTCCCCAAGGCGACCGACCTCAGGTCCCGGCCTCGGCAAAGGCATGAATGCCGACCTCAGCCCTCGGCCAGGTGCTCCATTTCGGTAACATGCCCACTTGGCTTCGGTCTCGGTACAAGCATAAGACCAGGAGTTCAGCCTCGGCCATGCTCCATCTCGGTCTCGGTCAGACTGCTGATCGGGATGACCATGGACAGCTGTCGTGCCACGGCAACAGGATAAGGGCACCGCCCAAATCCCTGACACAGCTGCACCGCCCATCCATCAGGGTATGGCCCGATGGGACAGAGTGGGCTACGATGGGACAGCCTCTCAAGTGCTTACCCCAAAGTCCACTCTCCTCCTCTATAAATACAGAAGCCTTCAAACAGGTAAAAAAAAAGGGCATGGGGCTATCCAGACGCTGAGCCCTGCACTGCCCAAGTCAGGGTCCTTCACCGTCTTCCTTCTCTTCCCTTTTCTCAAGTTCGAAACAGGCAACGGTTCTTCTATCATCACCAAGGAGCCCCAGCCTCCGTCCTCTTCCAGTGGGCCTCAAAATCACTCCCCCCTTGGGTCTGTGAATTTTTGTGCGCCTACAATCATCATCATCATCATCATCATCATCATCATTATAATAAATTACTATATAATCTTTTCATTTGTTTATATATCACACTTGGATAAATGGGTATTCAAGCATGGCCATAACGGACCAAGTGGGATGTAACATAGAGGATAATATCTGTAATGGGAGGCTGAAGGGAGGTACAAATCTCGATCAATTTAGATCCTTTGAATCTGAAACTTGATGTGCCTCGTATCCAAGAATATCCCTTTCCACACCCTTCCATAGGTAGGCAAGAAATGGAAATCTAATGAAGATGATAGGAGTGCAGAAATCAGTTTACTATTATCGTTGTCATCATCGTTATCATTACAATTATTATTAGATATTTTTACATCTGTTTTTATGTCACATTTGAATAAATGGGTATTCAGGCACGGCCATAATGGACCAGGGGGCATGTAACATAGAGGGTAATGATATATTGCAGCATCTTATCATTTTCAAATTGAGTTATTCAAAAGAGGGTTTTAAATGTGACAGGTTGGATCTAACAAAGATGGACCAGGTGGGACGCACAAACCAAGTATTGACAAGTCTGAAGACTTATTTTGGGATAATGCCATATCAACGGAGGGGCTCGTTTAGATAATGCAGTAGTAACGAGGTCAGTTTCAAGTATGGATTCTGTCCGTAGGGTACCAAGGTCAAATTTTTTGTGAGCACATATTATGGCTTGGACATGATGAGCACATATTATGGCTTCCCCTAAATATATATATATATATATATATATATATATATATATATATATATATAGATCTCTAGGGTAGATACGGTGAATTGCTTTCTAGTGGGCCGTGTTTTACATCTAAGATTCAAGTGGTTCATATAATGGGCTATATCGTATTATATGTTGTGGTGGATATTAGATCCTCAAATTTTTATCACAATGGAAAGTGGTTCAGCCATCATGGTAACCATATGTCCACAAATTAAAATGAATGAATAATTGCGGACATCTGTTATCGAGGTTAGGGTTCATCTGTTGAATAGCATTGATCATCAAACCTAGCTTTAAGATAATACTAGTTCATCCGATATCAAAGATCAACGGCCCACATCCAAAAGGAGCAATCCCTATCCCTCTGCCTCTCTCGAAGATCTACAAAATCTTTTGCAATAAATTTGTGTGCAAAAATAGCATATCGTAGATAAGTATCCTTCTCACCCAATACTAGACCTAGCAAAGTATCCCAATAAAGTTAATGACACTAAGCAACTATACACCCACACTAGCCATTGCCACTTGCAACAGCTATCACAGTTGGGGCAATCTCACCATCCATTTTATGGGCCCTGTTGTGATAGGAAACAAGTAGGGCACATAGTGTTGTAGAACTTGGAGTATTGCTTGGCACCTATTTAAAAGATTTCCTTCGTGTGTCTTTAATTTCTACATGCAACCAATCTCTACACTCTCAAAAGCCTCCGAGTCTAAAACAACTCTCTTGCGTCTTTCTTCCATTCCATAACTCTTTCTTCCATTCCATAACACCAGAAAATGTCGTTCGAGTCACTCGAAAGTCTCACTTCTTTTCTTTTCGATGACACAGAGCCAATAATCACCACGCCAGAGGAAATGAAAATATATAATGAGATCTACCTTGACTTCCAAAAGTGCTTGGATCCAGAACCGATCACCGCCTTTGGAGAAGCAAATACAACTATTCTCTCTGGAGCAATGGCCGAAGAAGTAGAACCAGTGGCCACCTTAGGAGAAATGAATACAAGTACCGACATCAAAGCTCAGGCTGGCGAAGCTGCAGAGCATCCCAAGGAAGAACACCAACTCGGCATCACTACATCCCCATCTGAAGGGATCACTGCTCCGCCGCCATGGACAGAACTATCAATGAACGGCCATGAGAAGAACACAGATGAGTTACAGAGGCAGGATTTGCTAACAGAAGGATGGACGACTGACATCAAGGTCCAGGAGAACGGCTCTTTTTTAATACCGACAGCCGGATCTGCTGGTGAGAAGGATCAGGTAAGGTGGACAATCGACCCATCTAAATAAGCAATTTAATCCTTCTTGCTTCAAGAAATGTTCTTATTATGACATATTTTTCTATCTTGATTATTAGATTCTTATCACAGATTCGTTGTTAGGCTTTGCCGGTAATCATTGTTTAATATGTTCTCTTTTTTAATACCGACAGCTTGATACTATTACCATATGTTTTACGACTATGCAGACTGTTATAGTTTGGTTGGATTCAATAGATTTATTATCCATAGAACTGTATTACATACTAAGACCTCAAAAGGTTTAACTATTTGAATTTCATCCTTCTTCCTTCCATCTTCCTCCTGCGGATTTTACAAAGAGGAAAAGTTTTATGGGCAGCTAAGTTGAAAGCAAGAAATGTTTCTGTTAGGTATTTGAAGGTTGGCTGGATTTAACCTTTGACGGCTTTGCTAATGGAGTGAAGATATAAGATACTCCAAAATTCCATATGTGTTGGGTTTGTTGCTAATAGAGGTGGTAAACGGATGGGGCTCAAAGTAGGTTAGGATGATCAAGGCTGTGTATAAGTTAAAGCCCGATTTGATCCGACCAGTTTTCAAAAGGGTCAAATAATCCAAACCCACAACATATGTGAGTCAACCGGACCGGACGCACATAACCCACATCCAATGTAGGATATCAACTTAACTCGCCTAATCCAACTCAACGTATATAAGTTTGGCCCAAACACAATCTGTTTCAAGTATTAGATTAATGAGTTTGGCTGTAGGCAAAAAACAACCATATTACATAAGTACTAAAAAATGAAAAGCGTTTAGATCAATTTAATATGCAGGTATATCTTAACCTTCCCCATTTAAATGGATTGTCCACTTCAACCCTAACTTGCTCCATTTTTTTCACGGGTCAGATTTATCTGAGTCATGACCGAGTCATATAGGATTTAGATTATGTTAGCAAGTAGAACCCATTCATATGATATGTTGTACGAGCATTGGCTTAAGTTTCACTCCAAGTGGAGTGATTTACAAAATCACATTGTTGGCTAAAACAAATGTGAAAATAAAGTTATATTTTCACAACATGATAAACCCAACCATGTAAATCCATCTAGTCTAAGTGACATATAGGCCAATACCTATATGGAGTGGAACAAATTTTATGTGAACAGGTTGAATCAACAAAGTGGGGGAATTTAGGTCCATTCCTATAATTCATAGGTGTTCCACTTTTGTGAATAGCATGGACGAAAAGTTCAACACCATTCAGGTGCTGAAGTCAAGTATTAGTTACGAGTCCATTCTTTTGAGGATTAATTTGATTAGTAAATTGTTAACAAATATAGTAACTTAAAAATCATAAGTGGAAGAAAGTATGGTTGTTTATTGAGTTGCCATTTCATGTTGTCCACTCCATAACATTAGATTTTGGTGTTTTGTGATACCAGTAATAGTACCATCATGTTTAGCCATTTCCTTGTGCTACATTAACCATGAAGTTTTGGGTTATATCCGATGCTTAATAGGCCCTTCCACTTAGACCACTTATGAAGTGCATTGTCTCTGTGAGTAATTCCAAGAAAAAAAGTTATTCATAATTAATATTTGACTAATTAAGGATATGTATTTTAATATTATAAAAACAAAATAATGCTTTCATCCATTGAATATTGGCCTTGGGTTAAGGTCCAGGTCTAGGTACGGGTCAGAGTTCGGGTTCAAGTGGTCCATTCTTATTGATAATGGATTTTGTTTATATGCCGCAAAAGCTATCCATCTATGGCGTGACCGGGTGATAATATTTGCAATACCTATGATATTGGTGACAATATTACTTTTTCCCTAAAGTAATGGGATGACAATTCTTTAATACAACCTCTCTCCCCTTCTCTCTTTTTCTTCCCTTTTTTTTTATTTTTTCTGCGTCTTTCCTTATATTTGTCTTCTCTTCTTCTAACGTTATAGCTTTCTTCTCTTCTCTATCCATCCTCCATCAAGATGCAGCTTTAAATGATGAAACAATACAAAAAGAGCAACGTCCATCCATCTCCTAATTGTTAATCTTCTTCTCCTTACTGCGACTTTTTTTTTAAAAAATTGTCATTTGGTGGAGGAGGTATTATAGAGTACAACAAGAACATGATCCGGACTCAAGAGGAAAGTTGAGATGCAGACACGAAAATATATAGTCAAAACCATAATTGGCTCGATCTTAATTATATTGATAATTAACGGCTATGCCTATGATACCAAGGGAATGTTTAAGGACTATATATTCTCCCAAATGATTTACAGTGGATTAAGATTAATAGGCAATGACTATTTATAAGAATTCCATATCTGATTTTGCATGTTTATAATATTCCCTCTTACCCATATCCAACCCAACAAGTAACGTGTTTATGATTTATGATACAAAACTAGCCTGTGATGGATATGAATCAGGTTGGGTTTAATATTGGCTGATTTTCTTTCCTTTCTTTTAAATTCAAAGTTCATAAATGTTTCTAGTATAGGTGAGGAGTCAAATTCCCTTTTGGGTTTTTGTCACATCCCGGTCCCGAATCACCCTGGCCTAGGGCAATCCCCGAGGTGGAACACACGTACTCCCGTGTGATTGTACCTGTCGAGAGTCAAATACAAGCACACAAAGGAGAAAACTATTCCACTCATGAGTCAAACTCACTGAAAACTATCTATCAACAGTTAAAATAGCGGAATCTTATATCAAATGATCATCATAACCCTGTACAATCCTATACATAATATTCAAATTTAAAACAAAAGAATATATACATTGACATACCATGTTTTTATCAAAAAAAAAAAAGTTTTATACATCATTATCCAAAATACATAACAAAATGAATTAAAGAAAGTGTGACCCAACAAAAACACTAGTCACACATCTACTATGCTCTCAAAATATCTTGACGCTCTCCAAACCGAGGAGTCTCTACATGGGCCCTACTCCGGGCCACTCCTCTAATCCCGAAGGTACCTCCTGGGTAACCTTCTCTCCCTCCGCGGTCTCTGCAGGACCGGAAGCTGCATCTGTGCCTCTGACACCAAGAGTAGTGCCTTAATACAACAATTTAGCAAGCATAAACAGTAACCAGGAATACAGTAAAGTTTTGAAGGACAATAGCAATTTGAGAATAATAATAAGACGAGTAAAAGAGAAATCAAATAATCCATTTTACTGAGTAAATCCTTTTTAAAATCATTAAAGAAAAATACAAATACAAGAATTGGCAACTACATGAAGCTCATCCTCTCATTGAGAGTAATTCGTGTTGGGATGTCACTTGGGGTCCGTCTAAAGATCCTCCTAGCTACCCGGGTCCTGGAGTTCCGGTGCTCCAATCTGTCTACTGCGCAGCGACGTTCAATTCTAAACCAAGACTTAACCCCGTCGGGTATCGTCCGGTCGAAGCTAAGTAGTGCCGACATAATCAAATCGCATCTTGTTTATAATTCAAATCGATTGACTTTTCAAATATTTGGATATTTACTTAGCTCAATTGCTCTATCCATATCAATGCCAAATAAGGTAAAACAAATGAATGACAATTTTGGAGAAACCAAGGAAAAATTAAATATATATACATATGGTAGCCATGTGACAATTTATCGAATAAATCGACGAAATTAAAGTTCCCAGTTTCAATAGTTAATTCAAATATTTGATGACAATAAACAATTGATATTAAGTTATTATTCATATAATCTATTGTCATCCAATACAAGATTAATTTATAAAATCAACATGTTACTGTTTTCTTAGTGTCACTTACGATGATCTCATGTTGAATCTCTAAATAAATCTTCATGGCTTAACAATAGGTTAATGATTTCCTTTGGGCCTAATTAGGAGGATTATGGTTCCAATACTAAGACATAATTTAAATGATACCTAAGTTCCTACGGTAAGGGGTGTACATCCTAATTATCCATTGGGAGTGATTAGGAGGGTTAATTATGGACTGGAGTAATAATACACCTTCATTGAGCCATAAAGAGGCCCAACAGACTGGTTTAGGCAGTTCTACCGGTAGACATTCCGGTTGAAGCATCTCTACCGGTAGAACTACCAGTTTAAGCAGCTCTACCGGTAGAACTACCGGTTTAAGCAGCTGGATCTCCCTATCCAGGCTCTCTGTCAAATTTTTTAGCTATTTCTACCGGTAGAACTTCCGGTAGACTAAGGTTTCTCAATTTCTTCAGCTCTCTGCCAGATTTCAAGCCACTTCTACCGGTAGTACTTCCGGTAGAACTTACAAAGTTCAATTTTCTTCTTCTCTTCTAGTTTAATCCTTGCCAAATGAGCCTCCTTGCTCTCCATAACACATACACAATATTTACATACTTCCCAAAACAACCACATGAAAAAATTCAAGTCATTTATCTTCTATCAACATAAAAATCCAAAATTATGGAGAGAGAAAGAAAAATACTTGAATCAAATGAAAATGTACAAAATGCAAACCCAATTTATGTTTATACTTGCCTCAAAGAAGAGCTTTTCAACTTCTCACACACTTGATTAGAAGAAACCCCAAAATCCCCAAATGCTCAAACCCTAATCATAATAATCATAGAAAACTATATAAACATGCATGTTTGTTCCACTAAGAGTCTTTTTGACTCAAATGAAACTCCAAAATCCAACTAGGAAGTGTTTGAAGCCTACCTTTAGCAAGTATTTCGAAATTGGAAGAATTGGAAGAGGATAGAGGTAGTTCCTAGCCAACAATGAAGAGGAAAAGATGAGAAGATGGTGAAGAAGATGATTCACACTCCACTCTTAAGCACATGCAAAATCCCTTGGTGATTGAATGAGGAGAGTGAATGGAATAGAAAGGTTATGGAGAGTTGTAGGAGTTAGGGAAATGAAATGAATGAAAGAAAAGAGGGCTCATGCCTTATATATGAAATAAGAGTGGGCTTTTGCAATTTAGTCCAATAGTTAAGATCCTTTCCATAATAAGTCAATTGAGAGTCCACTTTCTCAATGAGTGGTCAAATGAGGTCAAGTCTAATATGAAAGTTGATGGGATCAACGAATTACACGTGTTAGTGGTAAAATGACGTGCAATTGATGCAATTTATGAAAACCAGGAATTACGAAAAAGCCCTTTAATTACATTAAACCGAGTTAATTCAGTGTCAACTCACCTATTCAAGGTTCAAAACTCATCCAACTCACTCCAATGCATTAATCAATACTAATTTATCATAATTAGAAGTCAAGCATAATTAATTTGGCTAATACTCAATTAAGTAGCTATAATCAAGGTTGATTAAGCTTGGGGTGTAACAGTTTTATACACTACCACTTGCGCTATAAAACTTTTGTATAAGCAAACCTACTATATAACAATAAATAAGTAAAAAACAAGGCATGGTGGATCAAGAGAAACCAATACCCTAATGAACCAACTTAGGGAAAAAAAAATTTTAAGTCTCATTCCCCCTTCAAATCTAATAAACCTACTATCAAGCCCTGCGCTGGTACGGGCAGTTTAGGGTAGGTCACCCCTAATAAAGCAATATATTATTTACTTTCTAAGACAAAACACAAAAAAGAGTTACAGTATAGATTTGACGACAAGACTCAGGTGAACGATATCAAGGAATTAGGAATAAATACATAAGCTGATTAGTGGTAATAATTGTGATAGAAAATGGAATGCCATTTTAGTTGGTCTTGGCACTTATACAAAAGAGCAAAACAAGCTTGTACGATGTGGGTTAAATGTTTGTGAAACTAAGAGAAGGATGAAGCCAATAATTACCTTGAGTGAAGTGGTAAGGTGAGCGATTATAGACTATATTTGGAGATAGTGAGAACAAGGCTCAAAAAAGGGTAAGTCACGATCCAAGCCCGAGATTTGATTACATCTAGGTAAATCCCAAGTCGTGACCATGCGTACTCCCGTGTTAAGTTTTTGAGTGTTGGCTAAATTCATGGGTTGGACAAAACTCTGGGTCTTTGAGTTGTATTTTTTTATTTAGAAAGACCTCTGAAGATAGAAGTTTGGAAGAACTCAGAAGAAGAAAGCCTGAAGGTATTAGAAGAAATCTGCTAGAGAAATAGTGCTGAATTTCCGGATCATTCCAGAGAAGGGTCCGCTGGAGCGACCAGTCTACTCGCTCCAGCGAATTGTGTGCGAACAGCCAGTTCTGAAACAGAGGCTGGATCGCTCGAGCGAACTGTGCGCATATAGTGATTCGAATTTTGAAACTTGATTTTCTAATTGTGCTCAAACTGCTGGTTTCCATCCTAATCATCTTAGGAAACTTTAAGCACGAACCAAGGGCTATTTAAAGGGTTCAAAGGCTATTGCAAAGAGAAAAGACCCTCACCTCTCATAGTGCTGAGTTAGAGATTATTATTGAGAGAATTCTTCTCTAGATATTTTTATGAAGTTGTACTACCAAGTTCTCTAGAGTCAGTTCTTTTGCATCCTTTGTAGAAGATTATTTTCCTGCGAGAAGATTTGAGGAGTCAAGTGCTGGTTTGGATCTGTTGCAATCAACGGTGTGAAGTCGTTGAAGCGTGAGGCGACACAAGGTAACTTCAGTCCTTGGGTAAGGTATATCTAGGGAAGAGATCTGAGTTTCTTGTAATTGCGAGATTTATAGTGCTTGATTTGATCCAATTTGGATCGGTGGTTTTTCACCCGGTTAGGGTTTTCCACCTTAAATTTGGTGTCCTTATGATGTGTGCTTGTTGATTTATTTCCGCTGCATTATATTTGTTTCTGCACACTTTTGGGTTGATTGTTTAAGTAGACCAATCTAGAAATCGCGGACCCTAAATTAAAATATTTTCATCCCGTGAACTACGAATTAACCGTAGTTAAAATGAAATCCACAGTGGATATACATACTTCACGCAAGTGAGACATCTCAATTTACATCTGTCAAAAATACATATTGTGGAAGACATATACAAAAGACATCTCTCTAACTCGCCCTCAACATACAAGAGGTAGCTTTGTTCATCTATTCCTTTTTTTAAATCTTATTTTTATAACACTTAAAGTTTTTTTTTTTATGGGATGGGTGGGTTAGTAGTTTTTTCTTTAATTGGGTTTGCATTTGATGGAGATTTGAGTGCTTTCTTATATCATTCTACCCAATTAGGTTGATTCCTCATAACAATAGTCATTTTTCTTAAAATTTGTTTCTCTTTCAATTAAAAATAAATTGTTTCTCTATTGAAATACTACAAAAAGAAATTTCAAGAAGCTTTCATGTTTGTAGGTAGAGTTTGTTTTTTTTTTTTTTTTTTTTTTTGTATAGGGAACTAAACAAAAGAGATTACAAAGAAAATCAAGGATCGGTACCAATAGATTATAAAACATCCACAAATGAGCACTTGATAAAATAGGAGTTTCCTTCAAAACATATCTTGGTCACTATAGAGATTCTAAGCTAATGGTTAAATGAAGGGGTATGCACCTAGGACTAACCTGGACCTGGATGGTCGAACACAAACCAATAAGTGGAATTTTAGTTGGGATAGTCAAAATTTGGGAGGCTTTGTTCTTGAATTTTGGATTGGCTAGTTAGAAGTATTGCCTTCATTTTGTGACCTTTCAAAAAGTAAATCAAAATTTTCAATACCTAAAATGAGTACAGTTTTAACCCAAATTGCACTCAAGTAATGAATGTTGGTTAGGGCTCAAATTGATTGTGCTTGGTTTCCGTTGGCTTGGGTTTGGTTTTATCCACATACAGTGTGTGTTAGGCTTGGCTTGAGGCAATTATGACTGAAAATTGAATGTGCTAACTGTATGAGATGAATTTAGCTTACTCTAGTAAATAGTATATCGGGCAATTATTTGTGGCATATTTAAATTTTTGAAGAACAATAAGTCTTAATGGTAAGAATTCTAAGGGACAAAATCTGCAAGACAAAATATTTTTGTTTACTTTTTTTTATTTAGTATGATAGAATATTTTGTTTTACTTTGGTGGTGGTTAGCACTTAGTAGAGATACTTCTTACAACCAATTGCAGGCAGGTAATCTAAATCAAGTGCAATTTAATCATCAATTGCATTTTTTAAAAGCCAAATGTAATGTATCAAAGAATATGATGATGAAAACATTCTTCAATTTTATGCCCCACTTAAATAAAAATCTTGGGTCCTCCATTGCTTATATCCAATGATTAACTGGCCCTCCTACTTAGACTACTTGTGAATTCCGAAAACAAAGTATTCATGATTTGATTAGTTAAGGATGTCTATTTTAATATTATAAAAACAAAATAATGCATTGGTCCATTGAATATTGGCCTTGGGTCAAGGTCCAGGTCTAGTTTCGGGTTACAGTTCAGGTCAAAGTGGTCCATTCTTATTGATGATGGATCTTGTTTGTTTTCCGCAAAAGCTATCCATATGTAGCATGACCAGTTGACAATATTTATAATGTGTGTGTGTGTGTGTATATATATATATATATGATTTTCGGGCGATTTGATTTGGAAATTGAGACTTAATTTGAAGCATTTCCACTATCAATTTCAGTTTCATTCTCAATTTCAGTTCTGAACTTCGATTTTCACTTATTTCTCAAATGAGAATAGTCTCATCTAGATAAGAAGATAAGTCTCAAATAAGAAGTGTCCTATACGATTTGGGTTCCTTCATCCTTATCAAGGAGGGTGATCATAGATCGAACCAGCCTGAGTTCGACCTGGGCTAGCCCACTTTGGGCAAAGCTCGAGCCTTATATTTTGATACATCAGCCAAACTTGGATTTAGTGGTAGAGAGTTCGAACCCCAACCCAAGTAAGATACACAGTTTATATATAAAACCCAACCATTTAAGCTATAACTTTGAGTAGTAAGTAAGAAACACTTTTTTAATAAAAACATGATCCATCCGGGTTTGGGCATAACCTTTTTTAGGCGGGCAAGCTTCGACAAAGCACCTACGTTCAGACTCAAACTAGGGCCGAGCTTAGACCAATATTGGTCTAAAAAATAAGCTGGGCTTGGATATTGCACAACCTGCCCCAACCCGAAACATCAATATTGTCAACCTTTCATACTTCAATTTTGAGGATCGGAGTTTCATAAAATCTAGACTCTCCATCTATTTATAATAGATTGTGTTTCTTCTCATTATATATAATGTTGTTTTACTTCTTTTAGTTTTTTTTTCTTTTCTAAAATTCAACATAATATTTCTTATCGTCTAAACAACGAGCCTCCAAATCCATTAGGTATTTGGCATCGTTTTTTAATATCTTTTTTCAATATTTAATTTGGTAAAGTAAGCCTCTATTTTACTATTTATTTTATTTTATATTATCTTATTTGAATTTTCATTTTTGTTAGTTTTTTTCTTTTTCTGAAATTGGGATTTGGGTTTGTATTGGGTATATGACTTTTGGTTTAGAATTTCTAAAATTTTATAGATTTCTAAAAAAAAAAATTTAATTTGAGGTTAAGGATTTTTGTTATTCTGATTAGGAATTTTAATTTGGGGTTAGGGATTTTTAGAATTGGAAATATTTTGATCTTGGGGTTAGGTGTAACACCCTGACCCTTCTTAAGTGTGTTTAGTGTCTAACTAACTTTAATTAGATGCCTAATTGATTGTTTTGGATGTTTGTGTGGTTGGCTAGGTGGAACATTAATGGGGTATTGACTTTGACTAGGTAGGAAGAGGACCTTTTTGTAATTTTGGATTTATGGGTTTCATTGTGTGTATTTCCAGTTTTATGCGGATTTTGGTTCCATTGGGTAGTGCATATCGTGCTCTTCAATCTTCGTGTTTTGACCCAACCAATCCGGACCCATGCCATTTCAACCCAACTTCATCGCAAAAGCCCTATTTTGATAATTCCTTAAACAATCTGGACTTAGATGCAAATCCTGAAAATTTTTCATTTAAAACAGAACCTATCTCCAGTTCAGTCGACCTTCATTTCCTTCATCTCTTGTGCTGGTATTCCTTTCCTTTCCTTCCTTCACCTACCATCTTGTTTTCACCTCCATCAGCTGGTAGAGACTTGAATTTGTCATGCTGGATTTTTGGAACCCCAAAGCCATTATCTTCCTCAATTCATTCATCTTCAAGCTCTCACTATACTCTCTTCTTCCGTACTGCTCTAATTGTAAGTAGATCACTCCCAAACTCTCTTGTGTTTGGAACCAGCTATATTGGACACTATATTCATTGCATGCATGCTTCTTTAACTCCCTTTCAACCATTTGTTGTGTAGGATCTCTTGGTTAGGTAGGTTTGGGGGTTTGTGAGTGTGGAGCTTACTAGTGACTGTAGAAGTTGAAATTGGAGGGTAATTGATTTCAAGCATCAACAAGGCAAGTAAAACAGGTATAACGGCACTGCATGCATGCTTTGGATTCTTGACTCATATGTCATTCATGTTTAGTGAAACAATTCTAGCTCAAATCTATGACTTAGTTCTTTCATGGTTTGGTAATGAAAGAATTGTAAATGAACATGAATTTGTAGCTATTAAAGGGCTTGAAAGCTTTGTATGCTACCCTAAAACAGGTTTAAAGCTTGAAATGAAACGGGGAAAAGAATTCCCTTAAAACTGACCACCCCGAGCTTCAGAATTTCAAAGTTCTCTAGCCGCGATTGAGCACAGTGATCGCGCGACACTATGATGTGCAACACTTAACCACAAAATCACGGTGTCGTCAAGTAATAAAGGACTAAAGAATCCGAATTATCAATCACATGGAGACATGATGGAACAAAAAGTAGAATTGAATTAAGGTATAGCTAATATAGATAATTGAAGTGAACAATAAAAACCATAAACTATGCATTGTAAATAATTAATTAACAATAAAATTAATAAGATTTAAGCTAATCTGACAAGCTAAACTAAGCTAGTGGATGAATGGTGGTGGAAATGAAAGACTTAAGGTGAAGATGTGGTGTGAAATGTAAAAGATTTTGAAACAAGTGATGTGAAATGTAGATCTAGCAATCTAAAAGTAAAAATAACAAATCAAACACTGATTCAAATTAACAATAATTAAAAAAAAAAGAAATTAGGCAATCCAAGATCCATTAAGTATGTAATTAATTCAAACAATGCATGTTCTAATTCCACTCCCGAATCTACAATTCAATTAGCAATTTCTTGCCTAATTGGATTGGATGATATAGCAATGAAGATCAAAGTAAAGAAAATAAAAAACCAAGATCATAGATCATCATCTAGCTACCCTAGCAATAAATCATCAAAATCAAGTTACAAAAGATCAAAGATAAGGGCTCTAAAACATACTATGTGAGAGAACTTAATCCAACTACAAAGCATCAATTGAGATTATCCAAGCATCAAGTATAGAGATGGAGCATAAGAAATGAGAGATATTAGCCTAATTATATCTAAAATCTACTAATCAATCAAGGCACAAATAGGGAATTTAAACTAAAACATGCATGAAATTAAACTAATTACATTACTTAGCTTCAAAATGAGAGCTTAATCAAAGAGCTTTAGCCACTAAACATCAAAAAAGAGCTCCAAATCTTCATTAATGATCTTCAATTACACACACGCTCTCTACATTAGTTACAATTAAGCTCATAATTACAATCTAAAAATGTGGAGAAGGTAAAATAAAATTGCCAAAAGATTAACTTGCAAAAAGATTTTCTCTTTATAAATACATTCCAATTTATAGAAACATTGAAGACATTTGATTGGCTCATTTCCTTTCAAAATGATTGCTTTCATTTGATTGGTTGCCACTTGAAAGCTTTTGATTGGCTCATTTGCTTTTACATGGATTACTTCATTTTGATTGGTTGCAACAAACTTTCCATCGAAAAGCATATATGCTTTATGTCTTATATTGTCCTTCAATTTTATTTTTAAAGTCTAGAATTCTTCAATTCTTCCTAAGATTTCTTGACCAAGATTTCTTCATGTAACTTCTTTTAATGAAATCTCTTCTTGATACCTTGGGACAGTAGGTTGGGTAGTCGTGGGGTCCACCAATACAAAAGAAATTACATAAAAATACACTATATAGAAAATTATTGGATTTATGCATGAAGACTTTGCCACTTCGTATCTTCCTCGTCCAAACTCATATGAATACAAATGAGTAGCCGATTTCGCTCAGAATTCCACATCCAATGCAATGATGTAAAGAAACGATGTCATTTTACGAGTTAAAACGAAGTTCTATGTGATGATAATCCGATAATCCGATAATTCAACAGAAGGATAAAATCTCTGTGTAGAGTAAATGATATGCATGAGATATTGATAAAACTAGGACTAATGAGGAGTAAAATATGCAATATTTAACACTCACTATGCGGGACCTTTCATGGTTGACTGCGGACATAGGGTAAAGTCGACGATCACATAGGCAGTATGTGCCTTTTTTGTATTTTCACACTGCGGTTAGCCCGCAGCTAACCGTAATTTCCCTTGTCGCTAACTGTGAGCCAACCGTGGGTCACCCAGGTAAATCTTGTGGTTACCTAGGTAATACCTTGTATTTTCCTCCTTTGGTACCGCGGTCAACCTATGGCTAGCTGTGAAGAGCCAGTGGTTGACCGTGGGTCAACCGTGGAGCAACCATGAGTACTCACGGCCGACCATGAGTCAACTGTAAGGTAACCGCGGAAACCCAGGATTTCTTAATTTTAGGTGGTTTCTAGACTTTGTTCGAGCTTTAGCGATGGAACCTTTGGACCCCAAATAAATGCCTAATGGATTCTTAGACTTATGTAGGTAAGGTTTGAGCTAACCTACACCTACAAGGAAGCTTGTACTTGGTATTCGTGTACCCCAAGCCAAAGATGTTATCCTAAGGCATTCGATGTCCATAAATTAGTGTAACGCCATGGGTTATCTAGCCCAAAGACAACGGAGACCCTAGGACTACACATTGTTGGACTGTAAAGCCAGCGAGCATTCCCAAACCCTAGGATTGGCTCGTTAATTATCCTTGACTCACCATATGATCCTGATGCATGTATTTGAGTTACATTTCAAGTATTATCACATGATCTGCCTCATGCTCTTGTGCTTACTTCATTTATCATCATGTATCTTAATATGCTTTATGTTTCATGTTCCTTTTATGTCCAGTATGCTCGTATACGTCTGTTATGTCATGATACAACTTATATTCATGTTTATCCTAATGTTATGCACATGTATCACGTCTTATGATACGTACACTTTATTATTTGAGTGGCACCACTTAGCTTCGATCCTATCTTAGTCAAACCCTGCTAATTAGTGTGGATTTAGTAAACCTTATGGACCAGCTGCAGTCTAGGTTATGTTACAAGAGCTTATCGGTGCTCTAGATCCATGATGGGGTTTTGTGTGCCCTATGCCTCCTAGTGGTACCATCATGCTATGTTTTCTTTCATGCTCTTTATTTATCCATATTTAATGGCTGAACTCGAAGAATATAGCTTATGCGTTCATGCCAATTTGCTAAGTTATCACGTTATACATGTCATTCATGATTCATATTGCTCATGCTTATTCATGTATCAATTATGCATAGCCTACGATTATTGACCAAATATAATTACAGGTGAGAAAACTAGACGCCCTTGCCCCTGAGATTGAGGAGGTCGAGGAGATGCCTCAATAGTTAGCTAAGTGGGCCCCTGACGATGTCTTTTAGACATCTATCGCTAAGTGCTTGGACATCACAATCTTACCCATGACCTTATCCCGGATCCGGCCATAACTTGCTGTTGTTTTTATTTTGTTTTATTTTTTGATTGTAAACCTTAAACTAATGCTTTTGCTACTTTTTCTACTTTCTCTCCTTAACTCAACTTGAACTAATATTATCTGATGGACTGATATATGCTCTTATATTATTGTTCAAATATGATATAGATGGATGTGTTATTAGATACCATACTTTGTGACATTATACAGGTTCTGTTACACAAGTTTCCATGAAATCAAAATGTACCCCATTTTCGTGATGTCATGTAAGACCTCACATGTGAAATCCTATGGGATCTACCGCGTGGGGATCAATGTACAATATTGGTGTCTCGAATCCCCATGTACGTGTACCACACCTCGGGAATTGCATAATCTCGGGCCCCGGGCGTGACATTAGGGATTTCTTGATTTTTTTTTATTAGGGTTTTCAATTTTGGAATTAGTGATTTCAAATATTGGAAATAGTTTTTTTTTTTTTTTTATTAGGAGTTTCAATTTGGGTTTTGGGATTTTGGAATTGGAAATATTTTGATTTTGGGGTTAGGGATTTCTAAAACTCAAATTATGGATTTAAAATTTTGGGTTTATGAGATTGGGGAATATGGTTTCTCAGTTGACAATGTTGGGTTTATTTTAAGAATAATATGATTTAATGTGTTTCTTAATCTCTTTTCTATTTAAAATTTAATGGAAAGTAGAAAATTGGTGAACTTTTTGTATTTTCTTATTGTTAATTTTGATTTAAAAATTTATTTTAAGAATGATAAACTTAGCACAATTTAAAATCTAGTTCCTGTCTAAGAATTAATAAAAACTTTATTTTGTGATTGTTGCGCATGACGATAGCATCCTCCTTATCAGTGGCTATATTTAACCCTTTAGAGTTTTTGAAAGAGAAATAATGTTGTGTTTTAGATCTCGTATAGTCTACACATGTGAGATCAAATTCATTTTTTCTTTTTATTTACCAAAAGTAAATGATATTTTTTTGTATGGATTCTATTGACCGTGCTAAGTAAGAGCATATTGAATGATCCATATAGGGGTGCTCATGTACTGGACCAGTCCGAGCCGAACCATGGACCAACCTGCTTTGGTCCAGGCTTTAGCCTTAGGTTTTGGTACACATGTCAAACTGAGACCTAAGATCTATATAAGTTTAAGATACGGGCCAGGCTTGGATTCAGTGGTAAAGAGCATGAATCTCAGCTCGACCTAAATAAGATACACAATTTAATAAAAAAAATCTTTATTTAATATAACAAATAGTTTATTTGAATAAAATAAACTAGTTATTAAATAGTTTAATTTTACTTCTTCGAATAAAAGAGATAAAATCTAAATTTCTATAGCATCAGTTCATGTTTATCATACGACTCATACTAATAAATCACATTAGTACACTAAATATTGTCTCTTAAAGAAGGAATGCAAGTACTTAAAAAAGTATAAGTATAAATATAAATGAGTTATCTCCACTCCTATCAATTGTAAGAATTAATAAGTATTTTCCTTTTGGCATTTATGTGTAACATATCTTTATTTTATTGATATTGCTTTCTTTTTCTAAATAGGATATATATAGAGATGACATAGTCACACACAAGAATTAACATTCGCTCTAGAGGAGTTTCTTTTTTCATTTCAAATCTTTGCGGAAAAAAACTAAAAATAATCATATTCTATAATAACGATTATCCAAATCAACTATGTTGTTGAATCAAAACGTCTACTATCATTGAATTCTTCTGCTCAAGTAGTACAATAAAGTCTCAATAAAAGAATTTATAATATTACAAATTCTAGATGATATCATTTTATCATTTATTATTTAGGTACATTTTAAGTATTTGATTTATATTTTATTAGATGATTGCTTAGTTCATAAATATGATCAACTAAAGTTTTATTCTATTTCTTAATTAAGTGAGCGTTTGATTTATAATTTATGGTGTTCATTGTTTCATTATATAAAATGAAAGTGTAGAAGAACATGATCGTGCTCAGCATGGGCTATGGTGTTAGTTTATATACATGATTCTCGAGCAATTTAATTTGGAAATCGAGAGATCGTCAATGTTTTTCATAGCACAAACCGGAGCTCCTTTCCCGATTTTTCCTCCAACTACAATTCTTTTTCCACATGAACTTGGAAACCTTGCACGACCCCTTGGCCTATTTAAACAAACTCTTGCAATCCTTAATCTAACTCTCTCCTATTCCATCAATTAAGAACTTCTCTGAGAGATCTTTATTGTTATTGTGCAAGAGTGTTCCGCTAAAGAAGAATCAATTCGTCTCGCTCTTTTAAGCACCTTGAAGAGGCATTCAAGGTGGCGATTTCAAGCACGGTGAAGGTGAACGGTGAGCTATTGGCAGGTCCATCACGGTCTTTAGGTTGAGTTCCAACTGGGTAAAGGTTTTGTGAGTGTTTTTGTAACCTTTTTTTTTTATTATAATGCTTGGTTGTCTGTTTGTCTAGATGGAAAAACCCGTAGTTTTTCCAGAGTAGGGTTTTCCATGTATAAATCGCATGCCTCATGTCTCTTTTGTGGTTGATTGATTTCTGGACTTAGGTTAATCATCTACATTAATTAATTGGATTTGAAAGGATTTGAAATCTATAAAGGAATCTGATCTAGGACATTAGCATGTGTTAAGGCTTAAACGTAACCTTCAAACATGATCTGGATTTGAGAGGAATTAAAGAGGTTAAGATGCCGACACAAACAAAGTCAGAACCATAACTGGTTTGATCTTAATATTAATACCGGCTATGCCTATGATACCATGGGACTGTTTAAGGACTATATTTTTGCAAATGATTTATAGTGGATTAAGAATAGGCAATGACTACTTATAAGAATACCATGTCTGATGTTGTTTACAATATTCTCTCTTGCCCATATAGCAACCAACAAGTGAAGTGCTTATGATTTATGATACAAAACAAGCCTGTGATGGGTATGATCAGGTTGGGTTTAATATTGGTTGATTTTCCTTTTTATTTTAAAATTAAAAATTCATAAATGTTTCTAGCACAGGTTTAGGGGAGATCACCCCTAGCAAGTCGATATTTTATTTATTTTCTGTCTAAAACTAAACACAAAAAAGAGTTACAGTATTGATTAGATTTCAACTTAATAAAAATGGTTTATTAGCAGTTTCTTGCTTATGAATTTAGTAGCATTTAATAACACCTATAACCATGATATACTTAACGGCAAGAGACTCACGGTGCTGCTAAAGGGAAAATGTGACAACAACATTTCACCGTTGAAGATTGTATACAATTAGAGGCAGAAAGAAAAAAACGGGGGGGGGGGGGGGGGGGTGGGGGGGGGGGGGGGGGGGGGCGTGCTTTGGTCGGAGGTCCCTCAACTATTGACTTTAATGCAAACAGTCCACAAAAAAAAAAAAAAAAAAAGTCATGTAGCAAAAGGTCCCTCGCACACATTTCCATACCTAAAATGTCCAATTTTCCCTTTCATTGATTCTTTCTTTATTCACATAACGCCAACGAAATCCATAACTATCACAATCAAAAAACCTTTCGAATCTTTTTAAAGAAGAAACTCCCGAAGAAGAAGGTGACGTTTTAGTGTATGTGATTCCATGCAACGAAGAACAACAGATTAGATAAAATATTTAAAAACTTTCCATAGATTAACTGTTTCATTGCAAGTTCGTCACTGCTCGAAGATAAAATTTGCAAAAACTTCGATTTCGAGGAGAGGAAATACAAAAAGAAGAGATTCAAACCCTAGTTGCAGGCGCCAGTTGTTTAACTGCAGAACCGTTTCCAAAGGCATAAACGATAGTCCAAACTACTGACTTTCATTGTGAGTTCAAAATTTCTTCCTCTTCTGGGTCTGGAACCCTATGTTACTGTTAATCGCCATTTCGAAGGTTTCTGTACCTTTCTTTCTGGTTCCTCTTCTAATAACGAAAACATATTCAAGAAATGGCGAGAACGAAGTCATCTTTAATTTTGGAACAACAAAGTCAACAGAAACAGGGAGAAGAGGGTATCTAAATAGTTTCTTCTTTTCCTTATACTCTCTGTATTTTTTTATAGAATGCTCTTGTATATATTCGCAATGTTGAACCAAATGTCGAACAATCATTACTACTTTGTCAATTTCAAGAAAGATTATCTTAGATATTTCAGATATTTTTTCAACTCTCTGACTTCTGATAAAACTACTAGATTATGAGTTATTATTGAATTTAAATCAATTTATGTTGACTTTATCTGAGATTGCATGGTTGGAATGAAAATGCATCTGAGTTTGCCATGAAAATTGCTTGAAATTAGAATAAATTTATGTGTTCCTGGGATGCATTACTCTGTTCTTCATGAATTTGCCTTAATTTATCTCGTTATTTAAGTGAGTTTGTATTTCCTTTAAATTAAGTTTATTTGATTTTAATTGAATCATGTGAGTCAATCACGCAAATATATGAGTTTATTACAGTTTGAAACCAGTTGCTAATAATTTTATCTGATTTGTATACAAAACTCATCAATCTTTTTTGTATCCATGTAGCTGAATTTATCTGTGTTCTGAGTAAACTTGAATCAATGTCTATTGACATTATCTGAGATTAAGGAAAATGCATATGATTTTGGAATGAAAATTCACTTGAAATATAATGTATTTATATGTGCCTGATTTGAATTTATCTGTTTTTTATATATTATGATGAACTTATGTCCATATTCAACCCAGTTTGTTTGGATTTGATTGAACTGTATTAGATTTTAGTTGAATTTCTGAGGGAGTAACACAAATAAAATGTCTCTATCTCAGTTTGTAATGAATACCTAATATGTTTTTATCAATATTATACAAGCCTTATGTCTTCTGGATTAATTTATCTGAGTTTCTATCAAATGTATCTATTTGTATATGCAAATTATCTGAGTTCTGTAACCAATTTATCTGAATTTATATTCAATTTATTTGTGTTCTGGCTGAACTTGGATCAATATCTACTGACTTTATCTGGCATTAAAGCAAATGCATATGAGTTTGGGATGAAAATTCAGTGAGATTATATTGTATTTAAATGTGCCTGATGTGAAATTATATGTTCTAAATAAATTTAGATGAATTAATGTCACCATATAACAGAGTTTGTTTTGCTTTGAATTTCTTTTATCTCATCTTATTTAAGTTTGGGAGTTACTAACAGAAGTAAATGACTTTATTTGAGATTATAACCAGTTGTTATTATGTTTTTTTTTAGTTGTATACAAACTTTATGTCCTTTAGTTTAATTTATCTGAGTTTATATGAAATGTATCTATGTATATATACAAATTAACTGACTTTATATCAAATTTATCTGAATTTATATTAAATTTATCTGTGACTTGTGAAATTTATCTGTCTTCTGTTGACACTTATCTACATTTTATATGATATGAATCCCATTTATTTTACTCTATGCAGCAAGAAAACAGAACAAACGAAAGAGAGTACATGATAAACCATCAAAAAATACACGAGAGAGTAAGGAGAAAAAGCCTGAGAATACTACAAATCATTACCAGTTCAGATCTAACTTGGTGTCAACTGTGACACTAATTCAGAGCATAAAGCCATCAGTAATTAAACTACACAAAGTTGAATTGAGGAAGACTCCCTTCTGGAGCCTTATAGAGTGTATGTTAGAGTCAAAATTCTCAGAACAAATGTGCAGAAAGTATGAAAAGGACATAATGTTGATCCTTGATACATACAACCACCAAAGAAGGCAGTTCAGACTGGGGAGGTCCTATGTTCCATTCACTGCAAATGACATATCTCACATTTTTGGAATACCAAATAGAACAAGACCACTTGATCTGAAGTATTCCAAGAGGAAAACATCTGACTTCATATCTAGGAGATTCCAAAGCAGTTCAAGGGTGTCGGCTCCACAAATAAAAGCACAACTCCATCTAGCATTTAATGGAGATTCAGAAACTGACATTGTCGATGTTGCTAGGCTACTGTGCCTCTATATCCTTGTCGTAATCTTCTTTGCAACCTAAGGAAACACAATAGGATGGTCATATGTGGGCTACGTTGAAAACTACATGGAAATGAAGCACTATGCTTGGCCAGAAGAGATTTCAAAATTTCTAATGGAGTCGGTACACAATAGGAACCGTGGTTCTGATAGAGTCATTGGGTGCCTTACTGCATTACCGGTACAATATACAACTACCAATTTAGATATTTGAATTTGAATCTACAAATAATAATTGAAATACATGTCTTTTGTAATTATGTAACAGTATTGTTTGTGTGAGCACCCAACAATTATCACCCAAATGATTCTCTGCATTTCCCAAGGATACTGAAGTGGAATCTAAGGGTAGTCAGTATGACACTTAGGAAAAGGCCCCTTCATTCACTACTAGCTGCTGAGGTATTTTTCTCAATTTTTACTATCCAATTTTATCTAAGTTTTTAATCTCGCATCATCAACGTAACACTCTTACCTAATGCAGGTCCTCGGAGACAATTTAGATAGCACACTGCTTGAAGTGCAGCAATTCGGCAGTGGTGACAAGGGAGACATAATGAAGATAGAAGATAAGCAAGAAGACACACAGAAAGATAGCAGTGAGGGAGAAGAGACAATGGATGAATATGAACTTGAGGATGCAGAAATAGATGAACAACAAGGACATAAACGAGACGTGGCAGTAAAGGTAGAAGGAGGCAATGGGGATGTAGGAGAGAATGAAGAGGAAGGAAATAAGGAAAAAAATGAATTAGCAGAAGGAGAGCAAGGAACAGAGAACAAAATAATTGAAGCAACCCAGCCGGATACAGAAGTAATGCCAAACACATTATTTGTATCCGAGTTGGAAGAGCAGTTACAAAATAGAAATAGTGAAGAAACAAATTTCACTAGAGTGCAAACAAAGTCTGTGTCATTTAGTGAAGAGATGGCTGGTTATGAAGAGATGTCCCAACAGACAGATCTGCTGGTTGCAAACATCTTAACTGGCATAATTGGCAACACCAGCAACAAAAAATATCAGGACACATCTGAAGCACACTCTGGGTCAGTACCAGCAGTTGTTGATACCGTGCCTTGTCCTAGACACCAATCAAAATCCGCTGAAAACAGCGAGCTCAAGAATTTTACTGAGGAGCATGACAGGGCAACTTCATTAGTCATCCAATTAACTAAGGAGAAGACAGAGTTACAAGCACAGATTAAAAGGATGGCTATTGAACTTGAACGGACGTCAACAGAAAACAACAACATCAAGAAGCAAAGGCCTGAAAATGAAATAAGGATCACTAGCTTGCTCAGAGAAATGGACGATGCTCTATTGTTGGTTGAGCAGCTGACAAAGGAAAGGACTTCCCTTGAAAGATATAATATCGACACCAATCAGGCTGTAGAGGACTCTTCTCGACTAGTCAGCTCCCTCAAAGAGCAGTTGAAACATACTATGAGTGTGTCAGATATGCAGTCCTCGAGAGCTACAAATGCAGAAAAAGAGGTGAAGGGTCTGAAGAAAAAGTTGATAAATCTGGAATCAAACAACTTAAAACTGCAGCAGCTCTTGAAGAAATGACGATTAATTATACAGAAAAGGAACTGGAATGGGTTAGAAAGAAACTAGATGATATCTTCGAGCCTCAAAGAAAAATCAATTCACAACAAAAAGGGACTAGAGTAGTAGAGAAAGCATTAAAAGAGGCTGTAGCTTATCAAAACGTTGAAGAAAAAGGACCTAAGGTAATTCATTTACTCGTCTATGCGTGTTTTGATAATTATTGTTTGAATGCAATTAATGTTTTACCTGAGTATCTATCAAATTAATCTCACTTTTTGTATGAACTTGTAACAATTCTAATTAAATTTATCTGCATTATGTGTGAATTTAATTGACTTTCAGAAAATTTATCTGAAGTTATATTAAATTTATCTGACTTCTGTAAGAACTTATAACAATTGTCATTAAATTAATTTGACTTTTGTGTGATTTTAACTGACTTTCAACAAAGTTATCTGATGTTATATTGAATTTATCTGGCCTTTTATAAATTCCAATTTGTTTAATCTATATTTGTTTATTTGAAATGTTGAACAGATCATGACCTCTAACACACCATTGAAGCCAACTAACGAGGTAAAACAATCCTCTATGGTAAAACAAATTAAAAAAAGAACAGCGTCGAGGAAAATGCACCCAACAGCTACCCCCTTCACACTCCCAAAAAATGGCGTCACTAAGCTTATGAATGATTCTGATGTTGAAAAGCTAAAGCAGATTTATGAAGCTGAGGGGAATGCGTAAGTTACAGACCTATACAACTATGCTACACAGCTGCTGATGTAAGATTACATTAAACTAAATGTAGAATAATTGAGAACTTTCTGCAATTGCATTTGCAGAGAACTCGTTTGGGGAGGTGAGGGCATGCAAGCTGTATCTTATGAGGACAAAATTGCAGTTCTTAGCAAAGCAGAATTGTCAAGCACTGTAAGCATCACGACACAGAAACTTTGACGGAATATTGTTTCATTTTTACAGAAAAATAAAATGGTTGTGTTCACACTAGATGCCTAACATTATCAGTTTGGAATTCAACATATTATTGACTGCTACGCTGAGTTGCTATATAGAGAGCAGGGAGAAATCCAACAGCAACTCACAACTGTCCATCATCTTCCTCAAGAAAAAACATACTTCATAACAAGTTTATGCTGGGTAAAAGACAATTACTGTGTTAACTGTGTCACCATTTACTTTATTTTAATATAAAATAACAGTTACTAAAATCATCTTAATGTAGAAACTCGTTACTTCCAAATCGTCGGAAATGAGGAACAAGATTCTGCACCCTCAAATCTCCCCAACCAGAACTGCAAACCACAGATTCGTGGCTTTTCCAATGAATTCAAATGGAAAAAAAAGGATGCTGAGCCCTTCCACTGGACACTGTTGGTGCTGGATTAGAAAGAAAGAGATTGGCTACATTACAGCTCCTTACGACCAAGATCAGCTAAAACAGTCGATCATTACTTTGAGGATGTACGAATTCTGGTATGTCTAATTGACTCAGTCATTACTTATATGATAACCCCCGTAAGAATAAACAAAAACCAACCCAAAATACTGACTTTTTTTTATTCTATAGAAACAATATGTGGAGAACTACAATTATATAAATGTGGAGGAGACACAACCATATGGAGTTCCATTGATTAGCGTGGAAGACGCCCCACAACAGAAAATGGGCTCGTAAGTATCATTTTGTGTGTACAGTTATGACCTTTGACTTGACAGTGACTTCTTTCCAATCAACTAACAATGGGATGTCCTGTTTCAGTGTTGATTGCGGCGTAATCGTTTGTTATCTCATGAAGCAACTTACTCATAAGCAAGTAATTGCTTCAAAGCTGCCACAGCGCATCATTGATGGATTAAGGGCAGAGATAGTAAATAAGTTCCTAAATGACACGTACGCATCGCAGCTGGACTATTGAAAACTTCCACGCCAAGCAACAAACTGTTGATGATAATTTCAAACTGTAATGACGAAACTACAGCTATGAGAGAAGCAAGTTGTTTTGAATCAACTTAATTTCATAAAGAAGATGAAACATTCTTTTGTAAATCTCTGTATATGAAAAGCACTAGTACAACGACCTTATGAATGTATTTTTTTTTTTTTTTGTTCAAATGAATGTTGGAGAAAATTTTGTCAATGTCATTTTCAAGTTTGTCAAAGACTGAATGAATTTCAATGTGACACTTGTGAATGAATGTATATGAAAACTTCTTGTCAATGCATTCGTACATTAGTGCTATGCAATGATTTTATCTGAGTTCTGGTATAATTTTAGCTGACTTCTGATTAAAATTATCTGAGTTCTGAATGAGATTATCTAAGTTCTGATTGAAATTATCTGAGTTCTGAATCAAATTATCTCAGATCTGAATGAAATTATCTGAGTTCTGGCCAAGGTTATCTGAGTTCTGAATCAAATTAACTAAGATATGAATGAAATTATCTGAGTTTTGGCCAAGTTTATCTGAGTTCTGAATCAAATTATCTGAGTTCTGGGTAAAATTATCTGACTTCTGACTGAAATTATCTAAGATCTGAATGAAATTATCTGAGTACTGGCCAATGTTATCTGAATTCTGAATCAAATTATCTTACTTCTGGGTAATATTATCTGAGTTCTGCTACATATTTAGTTAGCTATTAATTCAACCTAATCTCAATTCTAATTCTAATTCTATCACAACTTTGAACACTGACTATATGAATTAGACACATTTGAAACTAATTACTTGTAAAAGTAACATCACATTAAAATGCAGTAAAAGTAATGTCAATTTGACTTATTATACACTGGTGAGATTTCATATTGTAATCTATATACACACCATGTACGGACAATATTAGATTCAAGATAAATTCAGCATCTAATTCAATGAATTGTCAAAGAATAGGCTCTTTGCACGATTTCTTATTGTGACTCCCAATCCGACCACATCGCCCACATTTTATCTATCGTGTGATCTCCCCTCTTGACAAGATCCTCCTTTTTTTGGCCTACCAGCTAGGCGTTTAACCACTGGTGGGAGAATAACAGCTTCAGCAACTGTTAGCTCCGGCATTTCAACGGTTGGTATTCTGCTCATCGTATAAAGCCCTATATGTATGAGTGTGAAAATAGTGATCCACAAAAAGATTCAAGTCCTTTCCACTTTTTTGAATCGCAACACATGCATGGGCGCGTGAAAAACCATTGATCTGCCACTGATAACAGGAACATATGTGATTAAAAATGTCAACAGTCACTGACGGGTAAGAGTGCACATCATAAACAGTTTCACTCGAACGGCTGACAGTCCATGTCCTTCGAAGCCGGATAGCAGCATCCAGTCTCTTATCCATGTCTAGGCATATAACTGACTTCCATCTGCTAGAAACTTCATTCCTATTAGCCATTTACTCCATTATTTGAACCCTTATTGTATCAACCATCTTTATAATTAGAAGATGGCGGGTTTCTCTAATCCATGAGTTGAAAGATTCAGCTGCATTCGAACACATCTCACCGTACCGCTAACCCTTAAAATATGCATTGCTCCAACTTTCATGTGGCAATCCACAGAGAAATCTGTCTACATTAGAACCACCTTCATGCCTCAATGACTGCAGCTTTGCATGGAAGGACGCAATGGTCGGCGCATACGCACATTCCCGAAGCATCATTACCATTATCTCTCTAAATTCATTAGTATAACCACCGGACAACTTGTCCCTCAGATTTGCCTTTAGGTGTTGAAGGCAATACACATGATAGGCAAAATGAAATACCCTTGAAACAACCTCTATCAGACCTGGATTTCTGTCGAAAATAAAAGTAATATTGCGATCCAAAACAATAACTTTCCTTAAGTTCTGAAGAAACCATGTCCAATTGTCCTCCGTCTCTGAGTCCACCACCGCGAAAGCAATGGGAAACAAACATGTGGCATGAATAAACAAAGTTTTATATTTAAGATACTATTCAAAATATCAAAATATGCTGGGCATTAATTAAAAAGAATTTGTCAATAATATCAGAAAAAAAAAGCATCAAAACTTACCTTGATTTCCATTCTTCCCAATTGCTGCCAACAGGTTTCCCTTGTATCTCCCTTTCAAAAAAGTACCATCTAGAAATAACAAAGGACAATATGATTAAAACTAGCAATTGAAGCATAGAACGACACAAAGAGACGCTTAAAACACATAGTTGATTGGTCATAATCTAAAACAAAGAGACTTCTTGGATTTACCTCCTCTGCCACCTTAATATACCAACAAAGATGGTCAAAAGACAATGACGAATCACCATATAACTTATTTCTAGTCCTTTCCACGCCCCACCATGCATGATGATATGTAATAGTAAGCCCATAATTCGCCTTAAAGTGGTGCACGACATCAATCGGTCTAGTGAGTGGCTTCTCACGAATATGATCGATTATTAAATCTGCAACTGTCTCAGAATTCATACGACAGTTCTTTGACGTTTGAACTGCTGCACCACATGTATGCTCATTATTTAATGTCTTAATACAAAAATGTCCAGCCGACTTTTCAATAGATGCAAGAACACGCCATTTGCAGCCCATCGAATGACTGCGAGAGCATTCAGCCGTCACGCTTACCTTATCATTTTTCACGTATACGAATTCAAACCCAACCTCAATCGAATATCTGCACAGCACACTTCTAAACTCAGCAACACCTCCCTCAAACCTCTGCCCCACATCTCTAATACCACCTGCCCAGCCCGAAGACAGCAAATTCTTCTCTTTATATGTACAAAATTGTGGAAGAAGATTGTCTCTACATCTGTATCCTCGTACCCCATTAATGCCAGGGCATTTTCAGCTAAATCATCACCATTTCCCTCTTATTCATCGTCCTCTGATTCCTGCAATTCTGAAACAAATACATCCACTATTCTCAATCCCATTGAAGACGCCAACATGGAAAAGCTCATTAGATCCAAATCGCTGTCCAACAAGCACTTTGGGTGGCCAGGCAATGCATAGGTCAAACAGACCATGTTCACTGAAAGATTCTTCCACTTATTACAAACTTGACGCATCAAACCATTATAACCCATGCTCCGACTCAAATAAATAACGGCAGTAAACATGCCATGCGTATAAAGAAGCAATAGCAGCTGTGACATCTATAAAACTACAAAATTCAAAGAATATATAGGGTCATCAACATTGCAAAACATATGCACAATGCAAAAAAGTCACATGATCTGTACAAATCTATCTGAGCTTGTGCCAAATTTGTGTAAAATTATCTGGATTTTCTCAATTGAACTAAGACAGATTCAATACAGAACTCGGGTAATTTGTACAGAACTCGGATAATTTGTATAAAGGGTCATCAACATTGCAAAACATATGCAGAATGCAAAACACTCACATGATCTGTACAAATCTATCTAAGTTTGAGCCAAATTTGTGTAAAATTATCTGGATTTTCTCAATTGAACTCAGATAAATTCAATTCAGAACTCAGATAATTTGTACAGAACTAAGATAATTTATACAGAACTCAGATAAAGTTGTATAAACTAAGATATGTCTGTATGACAGTCAGATAAATTTCATGGTACAATCACATATCTTTGTTTTCATGACTTCTTCCACATTGCAGCTCTCAACAAAATTTATAAATGTTAAAGGAAATGATAAAAAACAAACTAACACAGAATAACTTGCACATAAATCAGGCTCTAACTAGTCTAAATACATAAACAACTAGAACTAAATATTCCAAATATAAAAAGCAAATCTAGATCAACTGAACTCATACAAATCGATTTGTTAATGAATAACAAAACTAATGAAATCTACCTATAAAAAAAAGAAAAAAATAATAAAAATCTGCACATACATATCACACATCCATACAATATGAATCCACACAGATCAGACTGACCAGTTGAATTCATACAAATTGAATTGTTCATGAATGACAAAACTAATCTAATCTACTTAAAAAAAAATAAAAAATAAAAAAATGTACATACATATCAGTTCATCCATACAATATGAATCCATATATATCAAACTCACAAGAAGTATCAAATATATATATATATATATAGATCTACATATTTAAATAAGAAAGATTGCATACTCTCTGCTGAGAATGGATGAACTCGCTTACATAAAAAAAAATGGAACTCCTTCCCAGACTTTCGATCTCAAAATCTGCTTCCTAGGCAATCAATCTCCTTTCCCGGACTTTGTGAAGACAACTGCTTCACAAACATTCGATCTGCAATCTGCTTCGCAAACAAAGAATCTACCAAACTATGAGCCACTGAAAAGATGTATCTTCTCCCTCGTAAATTTTCTACATTCAGTTTTAGAGATCTTAATCGATTGCAGTTTCAAATTCAAAAAACGAGATTTACGCTGAATTACAGGTGCATATCAGTAATAACTAATCACTTATGCTCTTAATTCGGGGCTAAATAATCGTGACACGTTGGGAACCACTTAATCACGTGATGTGACAATTACAAGGGCAAATTAGTCCTAAAAAATGAAACCGTGTGGATATAGAGACCTCTCACTGCAAACATCTTAGTTGCATAGACAGAGCCCTTAAAAATAATTTTGTTGGACTGGAGGCTAGATAGATCCAATTCTAGGGACCTTTCGTTAATTATCTAAAAAAAAAAAACGCCTCTATTCCACCGTTATGGACCAAAATAGGGTGATTGACTTTGATGTAAAATGTTGCCTAGGCGGAAATCGAAGAATTAGCACCAACTGCACCACTATAAGATATTTTTAGCGGCTGTTTTGTTTTACCACAGCTAAACTCAATATTGACATATGTTTTTGCAGCGGTAATAGTGGTGGATTATTTTTCGTAGATAAAACCTTTTGCGGTAGTTTCTCTTGATTTAGTGGTGGTTTTATTCTGCCACTAAAAATGATTTTTTGGTGGTGAATTATGACCACAATATTGATATATTGCCTGGGCTTGGCACATGCCTTTATTGCTAGCCTCTTCATGACTTGTAAAAATTAGAAGATTGTTGCATAATTAGTTTATGCCCCCATAATTGAGCATATATATATATATATATATATGGGAGGTGCTCTTGTGAAAGACACTCTCACCTTACTATAAAAGATAAGGTGGGGGCCTCATATCCACATCCAATATCAACAACTTAAACGTGAGGGCCCCTACCTTTATCTCTCATAATAAGGTGAGAGTGTTTCTCACAAGAGCACCTCCCTATATATATAGTGTATATGTGTGTGTCTATATACATACATACATACATAATTATATATATGAGAGATGCTCCTATGAGAGATATCTATCATCTTATATGAGAGATAGGGGTGGGGGCCCTCACATTTAATATACATATATGTATATATATATATATGGGCAAGGTTCTCTTAAACTCAAGCTTATGATGAAATTCCGTAAACTCACTCTTGTGGAGCCCACCCATGGTCCATCCAAATGGACGAAACACACAATCCCCCTAAAGTGCACATGTCTACTAACTTTCGGCCAGATCCGAATTTATTGGACCGTTGGATTAATAGTGTCTAATCCGAATGGACTGTTGACTATTAAATATTTGGGGCCCATATGGAGATGATAGAAATCATAATTTGGGCTGATTTTTTGCAGAGAGGAGGGTCCTAGGGATTCCTTGAAACCCCTCCCATGCTCATCCACATGTGGGCCCCCGGTGGACCCCACCACATACTTTAGCTTACCTTATCCTAAGATTGAGGTTAGGAGAGCCTTGCCATATATATATATATATATATATATATATATATATATATATATATATATATATATGTATGTATGTATATATATATATATATAAATGAGAGCATCTCCATATATATATATGTGTGTGTGTGTGCGCGCGCGCGCTCGCGCGGTGTATGAGAGAACCAGTCCTGTAAGGATGTCTTTACGGTCCGCACAATGTAGAATGCCTACTAGAGCCCACCTTATGACTCATCTAAATGGACCATACATACACAACCCTTTTATAGGCACACAATCCCATGAGAATACATGGATTAGAATGAATTGGACCATTGGTTGGAGGTCAATTTTTGTTGTTTGATATAAAACTGTTAAACTTATGGACCATGGATGAAGGGGTCAAAGGTATTAGATTATCTTCAAATTTGATATGTAGTTTGGTCCCACTTGGATTTTTCGGTCCCCTTTTGTCCCTTGACCGGTGGGGTGCCAAGGAGGGCCCCACTAGGTGGTCCGCACCATAAGCCCATAAAGACCGATGTGTGTGTGTGTGTGTGTGTGTGTGTGTGTGAGAGAGAGAGAGAGAGAGAGAGAGAGAGAGAGAGAGAGAGAGCTACACAACGCCGAAGGCAATTTTTTAGGAGAAAACGCCCCTCCTAATTGGGCCCACTAGGATGCATGATGATCATGAAAGTCCATTAGATGAAAAGATCTATGTGAGGCCTACCTATATGTAAAATCTTGAGTCCATAAGATCATCCTAATCTTTTGGCCTTAAAATTTAATAGTTTAGAGACACCATTTTATCATGATTTCAATCCAAAGGTGAGGAAAAGTTGGATTGATGTCAAACTCGGACTTATGACCATTCATGGGGAGTAGTGTGTGTGAAAAGGCTAGATTGACTTAACATGGGCTCCATGATAATAAAAAAAAAAAAAAGGAGGCATTTTTAAAGTGGGGTGCTTTTGAGAATCTCCCATATATATATATATATATATATATATATATATATATAATGTTTAGCATTCAGAAAGTTCTATACTTGATAACTTTTTCAAAAAGTAAGGAGTGCTGTAAAATTATATATGCTATAATTATATTTAAATTAATTTCAAGGTAGAAACAGTTGAATAAAAAAACACGTTAAGTTAAAACAATATTCAACTCATCTCTTAATAAGAAATAAAATGTAAATTTTATTTTGAAAGATTAGTAAGTATTTCATTTTCCAAAAAGGCAACAATACAAAAGAGAATTCGCTACATACCCCTAACAAATGGCATTATCCACAAATAGATCAATCCCAAACCCACATCCGAGTAAAGTAAACAACTCACATCCATGGTCAAAAAAAATTTAACTCTCCAAAAGTACTAAAATGTAAAATCATAAAACCAAATTTCAAATATGTATATAAGAATTTTTATATTCTTTAAGATTTATAAATTCTGATTTGTATTGCTATTATTTAAAAAATAGCTCTATTTAAATGTAAAATGAATAAACATAATTTTAAATTGAGGAAATATGAATCCCGGTAATGTCTTATTTAAATGTAGGAATTTGAAAAAAAAAAAAACTAAACATAATGTCACGTGAATCCCGGAAAATTCGGTATCTTAAACTTTTACTCATTTTTAAATTATATATATATCAAATTTATCTAAAAGGAAATAAAGTATAGCTAACTTACATAAACTAAAATAAAAAATGAATTTAAATATAACTTTTAATGGTGTCCACCCTTGATATATCTAGATCTTGTATACCTATCAATTGATGGCAGCTTGAGTTTTAAGCATGTTTAAAATTTTGTATATCAAAAATTTTTCAAAAACAAAAAAATTGTATCTAACTTATACAAACTATAAATGAAAAATGTATTTAAAAGTAAAGAAATTAAAATCAGTAAAATAAAATTAAATGAATAATATATTTCCGAATTTTAAAATTATCTTTAAAATTCATTAAAATGACAAACTTAAGATTTTATAACCTATAACCAACCCATTTTTAAAATAGGTCACAAAATCCGGCTTGTTGATTCAACCTATCTTTAGTGGCTCTCTAATATGTTTATTTGACTTAAATCTATTTATAAGTTATTTTAAATTTAAATAAAGAGCAAAATAAAATGTATTAGTGTAAGGGAATGGAGAAAAATGTATATTAATAATTGCTTCATGATTAATTGGGCCTACAATTATAAGGACAACATATTTCTCTCTAATTTGTTGCAAATTTAAAATATTTTAGAGTGGGTGCCAACATAACAGCTGCCTATGGTATTGGAGCTGTAACAACCGTCACTACAAACCTACTCGGGCTTATCAAGACAAGATCATCTTTTTATTTCAAAATTATTATTTTTTCTTAAGTAGGTGGTGGGGTTTCAGTGGTAGGCTTGAAATTAGAGTAGGCCTTTTTTGCTAAAAATATCTGTGTTTATTTTATACTTTTAATCAATAGCATTTTAAAGAAAATACACATTTAAGGTTTTTTTTTAATTATTATTATTTTACTTTCTAGGCTCTGTTGCTAGTTATGCTTTATTTGTAGTTGATTGTGCTAGCTTTACCTAAACATATCCATTGCAAAAAAAAATCCGACTTCTGCTAAATTCTCATTAACTTCAAAACACTGTTGAAATGAGATCCCTTTAAAAAAAAATTTAAATCTTTCCAAATTGATGAATATGGCAAATTCCCTAACAAAGAGTTCATTGATTTATTGAGAACTTAGGGCATCATCAGACAAGCGATTGTCTTTATACTCCAGAATAAAATGGAATTCTTAAATGAAAGTACAGATTTTTTTATTTTTTATTTAGAAATAAGATTTCATTAAATAAAAGAGAAAAACAACTATAACAAAAGGGAGGAAGAGCAACCAACATAAAAACAAAACAAAACAAATCCCCCATTCTATATAGGCTGCAGAACCTCTTCAAGCCTCACATGAGAGCTAGACCCATAAAACTTCTTCGCAAGTTCACAAGCAAATACATTTACATTTCTAGGAATATGGGCAAAGGAGATCTCTTCAAACTTGGAGCTGAAGTCTCTGATATCCAACAAAATAGGATGGATTGACCAATCCATCAACCCATTGATGGCTAGAATTACGTCATAGGCGTTTGACAAAAGTTGGGTCTTGCTGAAACCCTACAACGTAGCTTCCTTTAGCACGTGAAGAATTGCCCTTGCCTCGGCTTCTTATGGGGAGTTAACCTTGGGACCATAGACGAATCCTGCATGCACCTAAGAACCATCAAACCAAATAGCATAGCCAAAGCCTGCTTTTCTATCCGCAGCTCTAAATGAGGCGTCTGTGAACACTTGAGCCTTGCCCATAGTGTACCAAAAACTCAAATCTTGGTGAAGATTTAAGGATTCTTGATGATCCTCTTTAGCCTTGCTCATTGGTTTACAAATCAAACTGCGAGCATATAGGATTGTGGACATGGGCGTAATTTTTGTGCCCTTGAAAACAAAATCATTTCTGGTTTTCCACAAGGCCCACCAGAGAGCCAAAACCCAGGATTTAGTTTGAGGATAGATTCGAGGGCTCATCGATTGGCAAAAATTCATAAAGAAAACCCACTAATTCCTAATTGTAGTAGGATCTATGGAATGCGAAACATTCCAATCTTAGATCCAAACTAAGCCGCCATAGTATGATCACATAAAAAGAGAGCATGCTCCACCGATTCTTCTGCTTTTGTGCAAATAGGGCATAGGGCTTACTTGAAGATATTTTTTTCATAAGCAATTTGCGTACCTGAATTGCATTATTAAGGCTTTTTAAACAAAAAATAGAACTCTTTGGGGGGGGGAAGGTCCTACAACACCTTCCAGTTAAAGGCGGATCTTGGGCCATCCCTGCATTCTCCATGACAAATTTTTGTAGGTAGTTTTTGTAGATAACTCACCCCCTTTGGAATAGAGCCAAACTTTCTTGTCCTATCTACTAGTGCGTCTCCACATCAGTAGGGTTATCAAAGATATTTTTAATAAGTTGTTCGTTTCATCTTTTGTCTGAGCTCCACAAATCTTTAATTACAAGTTCTTGATTAATCATATTGGATAAACGTTTCCTAAGATCACTCTCCGTTGGAATCCAGTTACAATTCCATACCGAAATTTGCTCTCCATTACCTATGATCCACCCTACTCTTAATGAGTTGCTTCTACAAATCCTTTCCAAAACCAAGAGTTTCCCTTTTTAAATCTTGCCTCCCATAAAGATTTGTTCAGACAATATTTTGCTGTTAGAATCCTTGAGCTTAGACGATCTTCTTTAGTTAGGCACCTCCAACATGTTTTTGTTAGAAGTGATAAATTGTTTTATTTGGTATCTCTAATTCCAAGCCCACCTTCTTTATGGGGCAACAAATTTCTTTCGATTTAATGATGTGGACATTCTTTTTGTTAGATTTGTCACCTTAGAAGAAACTTCTAAACATTTTGTCCACCTCATTACTGGTTTTTTAAGGTAATTGAAGAAAAAACATATTATAAATCGGGATAACAGAAGCAACTGATTTTATTAAGGTAGTTCTACTTGCTTGTGAGAGTAAGGGTATTTGCCAAGATATGATTTTAATGTAAGTACAGAGTTATTGTTGAACTTGGCTTAACTATGATGATTCAAAGTTGTGTACCAAAGAAAACTTTGTGTTGAAGCCGTACGGCCAACAATAATGATCCATTGAATTTGTTCAAATGTAATGTAACTAAATATGGACTCTCTATATTAACTGCTCATCGGCTGTATATTAGAATTTGCATCACCCGCCCATTCATTTTTGTGACATTGGTACTTCTCTCTACCCTCCACATATTTTGTTTAGTAACAATCTAATTGCATTATTTATATCGATTAATCCGATATCTCAAACTCATACCAAACATATAAAACTAGATTATCATTTTGTTAGCGACCAGAGTTGTATTAAGACTACTTGTTACTTGATATTTTTCTCCAAATTAATAAGCTCCTTAGTGGGCCCACTTGCCTAAAATTAAATTATACAAAATTGATGCCCTTGGTTGTAAAGGCCTCTCTGAGTCTGAATTTTAGAAGTATAATTCTCCAACTGTAGCTCACCTCGATAATGACAGATGAGCTCGATAATGACAGATGAGCTGGTCTACTTGGAAAGTGTATTTATTTAATGAATGGATCCCAAGCCTATCTAATTGCCAGTGAGGCCGAGCCTGAGCCACGGGCACTCACCCCTTTTTTTATTTTAATTTTTGGCCACCGAGGTTTTAATCTTTTGAACTGAGCTAAGTCTTTCGGATTCGAAGAGAAGTCGGTTAAATCTCCTGTGGCTCTCGGATGATAGTCTTAAAAGAGAAACAGGGCCTGGCCATCTAGCGAACCCCATGAATTAAAGACTCACTCCCCTTCGACCCACCACCACCAGTAGCCACTAGCAACCAATTATTTTACAAACGTGAATCGAAATCACACCACGCAAAAATAATTTATGTGTATTCGTTACCCATGTGATTCATTGGATATGTAAATGAAAAAAACAAAAACCCCTTGTCACGTAGTAAGCGACCCCTTGTCACGTAGTAAGCACATCGGTTCATCTCACCGCCACCCCCAGCCACTAGCAATCAATCATTCATTTATGAAGCGGTAGGCACATCGGTCAAACATCAGAGAAAAGCCTCCCATCTCTCCAGTGCCTCCGACCGAAGTTCTTGTTCAGTTCCCATGAATTTCCATTTCCTTCTTCTCTTTCTCTACTTGGCCTCTTCATCTTCTCTATCTCTAGCATCAGATGATTCTGATTCTCTCATCTACCTTTGGCCTCTTCCCAAGCACTTCAGTCACGGCAATGGCACCATTTCCGTCGATCCCGATCTCTCTCTCCAAGTTAAAGGACCCGGTGGAAGTTCCTACATCGTCAGAGAAGCATTCGACAGATGCAAACTTACCATATTCAAACACCGATCCAAGTTCGTGAAACCCAAATCGAAGATTGAAGCCACTTATGATCTGACATCGCTCACCATCGTAGTGGAATCTGCTAATGAAACCGTGAGACCGAATCTACTTTGTTTTTTTCAATTGCTTGTGTGGAGATATTTCTTGTTGGTATCTATCTTTGTGTTTTGAAAGGCCGTCTGGGTCTTTTGGAATTAGATTGTCAGAGATTTCAGTATTGTTGAATTACTCCGGTCGCCTTTCTTTGTGCATGGTGGGGGTCAGACTTATGTCCTGCAATTAGAACTTAGAAGGAGGCGTTTTTTGTTACTGGATTTCTGAGAATTCTCGTTGGGGAGAGTTATAAATTTTCCAAATTTGGGGAAGTTGGAGGGAAGGATGCTGGAATTTGGAGAATTTGAAAGGGCAGAAGTGACATTTCAAGGGGCATTTGGATGCTGAAATATCTGAAGGGAATTCTATGATTTGTTGTGTATCTGTAAGAGAAGAGCTAATTGGTTGTTTGACTAGTGGAATCCCAAAAGCATGCATTTGAAACGTCACCTTTGATCTTTCAGATTCTCCATATTCTGGTATCTGGGTGCTAGGTGTATAGGAGAAATTTGAATCAGGAGGGTACGGCATTTGGAGAATTATAAAGTCTCTCCTAACAGGAGTTCTCTGAATTCGAGCTACCAAATGCCCCTTTGTAGTTGGAGCTTGGACTTCTAGAGGATTGGAATTTGAGTAAACTTGGAAGCCACATTCAAAAGATACATAGTGATATTGAATTTAGCACCTATAATTTGTTACTACATGCTCTTCAATGGTCTAATGAATCTAATGTGCTTGTTCATGGGGAGCCCATTGAGATTGCATGCATTGGAATTGAAACCGCTCGGAAATTGAAAAGAAATACCTCCATACAAACTTTTACTTTGGTTTTGAAATGGAAGTTACTACCACTGTTTTTTTTTTTTTTTTTTGGAAGTTACTATTACTAAATCTTTTTCTCTGCCCCTGACAGCTTCAACTAGGCATTGATGAAAGCTATTCCTTATATGTGGCCAAAGATGATGGGCAGTCAATTGTTGGGCAAGCTACAATTGAGGTAAGGCGGAGCTATTAGCATTTGAAGTTGGGCCGTGGCATTAATGATCTAGATCACTGATAGAAGTCGTGTTTCCGAGATGCTGAAGATTGTGCTACACCTTTTTTTCATTCATTGCTTGTTTACAATAAAAGTGTGGGATTTTCTCTTTTGTACGATTTGGAGTACATTGGGCTATATGCCAAAATCAGTGTTGCACTTGTTTCAGCAATAGATATTTGGGTTCCCAAGTAGAAGAGGTTATATTTTTAGAGTTGCCTCTGGTGTCTATCCTTTGGCCTGCAAGGCTAGAAGAGAATATAATTTTTTTTTTAAATAAATTAGTTTCCCTGCTGGTGGTTGTGGTAAGTTTCAAGAGCAGATTATCTCTTGGTCCCTCATAATGGAACTCACAGACTTCTCTTTCTCTGAGTTTTGGCGCTGCTGGATAGCTTGCTGTGGCATCATTGTATGATGCTGTTCGATTTGTATTTTCCTGTTATCTTTTCTATGATGTATCTTTAGTTTTACTTTTTTCTTTAAAATATCACCCTTACCATTTCAGAAATGTAAAAGCATATTTCTTAATTCATTTCATAGATGATAAGATAAAAAAAATGTATTTACATAAATACACATTTATCAGAACCTATGGTGCATGGATACTTCAAAATGGGAAATGTATTGTCTTGTATCGTATTTGATACTTCACTTTTTATGTGTAAAATCTGTGTCCTTGCCATGTTTATGGCATGTCCCTGTCGTATTCGTGTTGTATCTCATAGATAATAAATACAACACTGAAACATTTATAAAATTATAATAGAATATGAATTAAGGAGCATATTTATGAATTCATAGATGACAAGATAAACCAAAATGTATTTACATAAATACACATGTATCAGAACTACAACACTTAAGCATTACTAAAATTGTAATAAAAGATAAATTAAGGTTTTATTCCTTAATATAACGCCAAAGTTTAAGAAAATGAAGTTTATTATTCAAATAGTATAATTTAGCCTACCTAGCATCATTGATTGAGGTAGAGATTGATTGTTTTGCCCTTTTTTTTTCCGTGGGATAGTAGCCATCTGATCTTTACTTGGTAATTTTTTTTTTTTTGTTACTAATTTCTAGAATTGCAATTCAATTACCATTCCAAAATGAAGGAAAAGAATTTATTATCAATGCAGTTTGAGTTCCTTCTTTTGTTTCAACTTGTTCTTTTGGACTGACTAAACTTTTATCTTCTGTTTCTTTGTAGGCAAATACTATTTATGGGGCACTACGTGGACTAGAGGTATGCATAAAGATGTTTAGAAAAACTAGCTGTCTTATTTGAATGGAGATTTAAGTAATATTTATATGCTATGTAATTTGTTTCTGACTGACCTAATTATTATTTATCTCCACGTATTATAATACTTTAGCTAATTCTTTATAATACCATGGCTTGGAAATGCTGAAACATGTGAAATCCTCATTTTTATGTTTGTGTTGTTATCCATGCATGATAAGCTGGTTAAGAGAATATCTGATTTCTTCATTTCGGCTGGAGTCCACACTTCCTCATCTATTTCATTATCTTAGTAAATGTTTCCATGAACTACTGGATCTGGAGATTGTTGGAAAATTAAGTATTGCAGTTGACCATCATACTGGAGGAGAGTCTGACAGTGTTGTAGAAAAGCTCCATAAATATAGTTCTTATCTTCTAGGATTGGAAGTGTGATTAGGATCAGAAAGTTTTTGAGATTTTTTGTTTCCAAATGATATTCATGTATATGGAAAGAGCTGAATATAGATTATGGGGTCCCTCCTTTAAGATCGACCAACTTAATACTCCTCTCTATTTTTCCTCTCTCTTCCTTCTCTTTAAAACCATGCAATGTAACATCATTTTAGAGCAGGTTCATCTATGTATGTGATTCCTGACAATCATTAATCTCCCCTTTCTTCATTTCTTTTTCACTCCTACATTCTGCCTCCAAGCATGCCAGAGATTACTGGCATTAGAGACTTGTCTAGGGCGCTTAACAGGCCCTTAAAAACTGGACAGTGATGTTGGACAGTGAAGGGGAGCCTGCCATTGGATAAAACAACTCGAGGGTTGCGTAGCCTCAAGGAATCTCCATATTGAAGTCAGGTCGGTTGCAGTCTTGGGCCCTCTGTTGTGTATCAACAGTACCTGTTTAGTCTGTAAGAAGAGATTGCAGGTCCTAGAGGTCCTAGAGTCTCTCCATGCAGATTGTCAAACTCGCTTGGCCCCAAGGGACCTCCTTGCTGAAGTAAAGCCAGGTTGCCAGCAGTCTTGGAAGTCCCTAGTAGCAATTTCGGTTCATTTTGGCACAGGTGACGGAACTAATAGTTTTGGGTAGTGGACAAAAGAACGGCCTCCTTAAAATATTTCGGTTGGGATATTGGTCCTAGAAGATTATGTTTTTGTTGAATTAGAAGATGTTAGCAGAATAGGTTGAATGAAATTCCATATTTCAGCCAAAATTTAACAAAGACAAGGATTTTGTCCGATTTGTTTTTTCAATATAATATGTTATTTCTACATGGCCGAGATTTAGGATTTTGTCTGAAATTTTTTTATAGTTATAAATTTGGGGATTTCTTTTATAATTATTTTATAAAATTTTGGAGTGAAATTTGGGTCAGGCCCTATTTCTTCATTATCATGTTTTAGAAGTGACCAAAATTTTAAGGATGTCGACTTGACGCAGCCCTCCTTTATCCAGGCTTGGGACCATCAGTAAACTGGCTGAGTTCACTGGTGGAGTTAGGGCCTTATTTCTTTTTAGAATGAATTTGGCCATTTTTTTTTATTAGGGTCAAATTTGGACAGGGCCCTACTTCCTATTGGATTGAAATTTGGCTAGGGCCCCATATATGATCAGTACCTTATATGATTTGTAAATTTATATTGAATGGTCTTACCTTTTTAATAAGTGGGCCCCATTGTGGATGTTGCCCCCAATTCCGGATCCCGAGACGCAGAAATCTGAATTTGGCAGCAGACATCCACGATCTTAGTCCGTAGTGAGGTCTGATTTAAAACTTTTCAAACACGTGATAAGGAACATTTACGCGGAAGCAATGCAACATAAAATCAACGGAAGCAAGAACAATCATCCATAATGTGGTATCATCCAACACTTAAGCAAATGAAAAAGTGTAAATCACATCTATATCACTATATGTTCCAAAGGTATAAAATGGTTTCTTATACATCTAACAGTCACACAACATCAACTACTGCTCATGGTATCGCACTCCATCCTCCAGCTGATCAGCTAGATTGCCGGTGCCCCACTCGAAGTCCCTTGCAACTGGCGCCTCATAGAACGCCTCACCCTCCAAGATAACGGGGTCGGTAATACTATCTACAAGACCTAGGTAATACAAAGATCAAATTCAATAGGACCCGGCAGCTTATTATACAACTAGCATAGTATGAATGCATCAAAAGGAGTAAAAATGATAATAATGATCAATAGAGTAACAATGGAATTAAATGCTAGGCAGATCGTGTAATAACAATAACTTGTCCATGAATCAATATAAAAAGGGTAAGCTATAAACCATCTATCTAACAATATGGCACATCCATACAGGCTAGTACAATGAGAAATTATGACCCTGCCGTCCTGGACTACATACGAGTTGCGGTGGGGATGCAACGAATGAGAGCCCAGCCAAAGCAAAGTTACCGGAGTCCGCCAGTCAAAGTTTGCTACTGTGCAAAGTGTTGGTACCCAGTGGCATACGTCCACCTTAAAGAAAATCCATCATGATGGCAAAGCAATGTTAGCTCCTACCAAGGGTGATCAATCTTAGGATAAGCTCTTCAACCGAGTGGATGTTCATGCCAGCTCAAAGAACCATACAACTAGGTCGGTTTCTAACTAGGCTTCCCTTTCGTGAGAAAGGTTTCACCTTCCAAAAGTCTTGTATCCAAGTCCAATCCATCCCATCAAACCATCTAAACAATCCATCCATCAAACCATCCAAATACCAACCATCAAACCTTACCATCAAAGTCTAGAATATACCATCTGTCAAAGGGTACCTAATTCATGCAAAACAAACCATTTACTCCATGGTTTCATCCCAAACACAAGGTCATCGAATAGCCTGCCTAGCCATAGACACGAGTATATGTTCCCCAATCACATCGAAGGTCTCCTCTAGGTAAACCTGGGTCAAGGCCCTCATTTACATTATTATTCAATTACAAGTAAAATTAGAATAGAGGAAATGAGAGAAGAGAGCATATAAGGACCATCTCATTAATATCAATCAATAATCGGAAATACAAGTCGCCAATCCTAGGTCATCGTTGCTCCTTCTGGTGTGGGGTCACACTTCACCAACACAGTGGTTAAATAGAGTTTCAGATGCCCAATGATAATAACTTGGTGCTCCGAAGGTGGTTGGCATCCAAGACATCCTTTAACTCTCATGTGGGTTCCATTACAAAACCCCCCATACCCTACTTTAAGCAACTACATGGATCAAGGGTAAGCTCCACCCTTTACCCATGTTTAGCCCACTACAATCCATTAGTAAGGTCAATGGGCCCCAAGTAAGAGAAAATAGCTAAAAGATGCGAAATCATAAAATGCAAAACTGGGGTTCCACGGTCGACCGTGGGACACTTAAGGTCGACCGTGGATACTCCACAGTTTCTTCACTGTTAACCACAGTGTAATTTCCTGTCAGTCAAGCTCTCGGGTAAAACTGACTGCGTGTATTCGCGGTTGGCTCACGGTCGACCGTAGAAGGATTATGGTTAACCATGACTTGACCATAGTGTAAAAATGCTTGAAAAACACATACTGTCTTTGTAACCATAAGGTGACCTCCTGGGATATCACGGTCAACCGTGGAGTCTCATAAACTCCACAGTCTGAAACCCATTTTCAATTCCCCTCCAATTCCACCCAAATCATCAATATACATTCTCCATCACATATCACCCCATAATCCACCATCAATTCATCAAGAAGTGGGCCATTTATGGTTATAAAAAGAAAAAGAAGTGGGCCATTCATCATGAAATTGGGGTTTCCAAGTATCAAATGATCTAAAACATGTAAATGATCTTAGAGATGGGGAATTTCTACATTATCCATCACATCAATTGAAATCAAAACACTGGAATCAAATGGAAATCAACATGCATGCTATGTTAGGTGTATATTGCACTTGCCTTGGCCTCCAATCTAGAGTTTCCAAGCCTCTAACTCAAGATCCAATCCCTCTATTGCGAAACGTAAAAATTCCTCTAGATCTTCTACCACAACAAGATCAACACTTCCTACTGCCCATTTCCAAGGAGAACCTTGCATAAGAAAGGAGAATTCACAAAGAGAACCCTAGGAAGCTATGTATGTGGAGGTAGATCTTGAAACTCACCTTGATATGAAGTAGATATGGAGATCTATCAAAGGAGATTATGATCACAAGCAAGAGAAGGCTGAAAATCTTGAGAATCCTCAAAATTTGGTGAAGGAAGCCCTTGATCTTGCAAGAAGAAACCCTAGCTTGTAGAGGAAGAAAGAGAGGGAGATGGAAGGGAAATGTGGAAATGAAATGAGAGAGGGAGAGAGAAAAGAGGGAAATGTCGTTGGATGAAAGGTGGGTTGGTTATATAGTTTGGGACATTCTACTGGAACACATTTTATCTCTTCTCACACACCTTTTTTTTTTAAAAAAAAAAAAAACCCATGAAATTACCTTTTTGCCCACCCTCCCTTTCTCTCTCCCTACCTCCCCCTTCACCTCCAGCTTCGGCCTCGGCCGGCGGTGGCCGATCCCTCTCCTCCTCTTCCTTCCCTCTCTCTCCCTTCCTCCCTCTCCCTCCCCACTATTCTCTCAATCTCTCTCCTCCCTTTCTCTCCCCCCACCTCCCCCTTCACCTTCGGCTCGGCCTGGACCGACAGCGGCTGATCCCTCTTCCTTCCCCTCCCCTTTTGTTTTCTCTCTCTCCCTCCCCATCTCTCTCCCTCCCTCTCCCTTCCTTTCCTTGGCTGGCGGTAAATCGGGTAGCCCAGCGATCGCAAAATGATTTGTAGCCAGCCAAGGAAAGGAAGGGAGAGGGAGGGAGAGAGGGAGAGGGAGAGGGAGAGGGAGGGAGAGAGGGGGAGGAGAGGGATTGGCCGCCGCTGGTCCAGGCCGGGGCTGGAGGTGGGGGGAGAGAAAGGAAGGAGAGAGAGAAAATAGTGGAGAGGGAGAGGGAGAGGGAGAGGGAGGAAGGGAGAGAGAAGGGGAGGGGAGGGATCGGCCGCTGCTGGAGCCAGAGGTGAAATGGGGAAGAGGGGGAGAGAAAGGGAGGGTGGGCAAAAAGGTAATTTCATGGTTTTTTTATTTTTTTATGGGTGTGTGGGAAGAGATAAAATGTGTGCCAGTAGAATGTCCTTATAGTTTTGCAATTGGGTGTGAAGTGACTAAAATGCCCCTCCCTTAAGTGATGGTTGGTAAAAGAATTAAATGGGCAGTTTTGGAATATCATAAAGAATTGCATAATTCTCCAAAGGGCCCTATTCTAAACGCTAAATTACATCTAAGGGCCTCACTAACTACCTTCTAAAATTACAACTAACCCCCTAGACATCCCTAAATCTCAATTAGACCCCTAAACTCCACAATTAAGCCTCTAACCTAGGAATTAAGCTGAAATTACCCTTCTACCCCCACTAACCTCTTACTAATAAGCACACACATGCCTAATTAATGGAAATTAAAGGCAAGGAAAGGTTGAGACCTCACAGTGGAGCCCGCAAATTTCTCCTAAGTGAATGCAAAAGTTGTCTGAAAAGTTAAAGTACATATAGAAGGGCAAAAGGGTTGTATTCAGCAAGAAAACAGAAGTGGAGAAGAGGGAAAGAGAGAAGAAGAGGAGGAGCAAGCAGAAGCCCACGGGTATGTAATGTCCCATCCCCCTCTTTCTCTCCTTTCTTCTGTTTCTTTATTTATTTATTTTTCCCGTTTTCTTTCCAGTAGAACAATACTTTTTTTCTGTTGTTGGGGGGGGGGGGCGGCATTCTTGTTTCTTTCAGCCAAACTGGGTCTTCTTCGGCTGAGTAGTTCGAATGGGGGAGAAGGATTTCTTTTTCTTTCTAAGTTATTAAGAATTACAAACTGCCCCTCAATCTCATCAATTTTTCTAAAAAACTGGCTGAACAAAACCTGATCAGACCTGTCGAACCGAAATCTGTGATTTAAGATCTGAAATCACATATTTCGATGGAAAACGTTGACTTTTTTTATTGAGATTGTTTGGGTTATTCAGTTTGAATCATTGACTGAACTGAAACAAATCTGCAATTTTGGCCGAAACGAACTGAAATCTGTAATTATGGATGAACTTATTTATACTCCTTATCCATGGATTCAATAATCTGCACTTCTCTTGCTTACCTTGTTTAGTCCTTGTAGCATCTTGCTTTGATGGATGGTCCTACTGTCACCCTTTCGACATATTAATGGGATGCTGTATCCTTCTACACTGACTGATTACTGGGTGATATTATAGTCTGATTGACTGATTAAAGTTTTAATCTATTTCAGACATTCAGCCAATTATGTACTTTCAATTATGGAACTAAAACTGTGGAAGTTTACAAGACTCCTTGGTATATTCAAGATGAACCAAGGTTTGCTTTTCGTGGGCTTCTTCTTGGTATACTCCCTTTCTCTCTTTGTCAGGACAAATTTACATTGTGAGGGTCAGTTTTTGTGTTTTTTTTTATTATAGGACGATGCTTTTGTCATACGTCGTGTATGCTCTGTGTGTGTGGAAAGATATTGGTATCTCATCTCATCACTAAAAAAACCACTATGTGCATTTGCAGATACCTCACGGCATTACCAACCAGTTAATATGATAAAGCAAGTACTTGAATCTATGTCATATGCTAAACTTGTAAGGAATTTTTTTAAGACAATTCTGAAGTGCATCAATACAAATGTTTTCTGTCCTGATCCCTTCAATTATTTTGCATGTACCATTGATATAATGAATTGAATCCAGTAGAATGTTCTTCATTGGCACATCATAGATGAGCAGTCATTTCCTCTAGAAGTGCCTACGTATCCATATTTATGGAAAGGGGCATACACGAAATGGGAGAGGTACACGGTTGAGGATGCTTATGAAATTGTTGAGTAAGTTGTCTAAGATCTTATTTCATTCTTTTTTCCTTTCCAGTTAAGCTTAAAATGATTTATTATTACTTTGTGACTGTTGACTGACACGGTTAGGGACATTTGGCATATCATAATTGAATTCTCCCTTACCATCTGTGCTAGGCTGTGGACAAACTGTATATTTTTTGTTAGTTTTTTTGTGGTCAATATATGGAAGATGCATTTCATTTATGAATCTTTGAAGTCATGTAATATATTTTCTAAGCCAAGTCTGCAATTGAGTTCATATGTGTTCAGCTGTAGGATTGATGACAAAACTCCCATGAAGAGAACTTCTTGATCCCCAAGAGATAGGGAACTTTTGGAGTCTCTGACTGAGACCCTTCTCTATTTGCTGACTACTAGCAGATGCCTAATAGCCTAAGCTTTGATACAACGACAATTTTTCACACAAGACAAAAAATTTCAACTTTTCAAGAGAGAATGTAATCAAAACTAATTGCAAGTAACTAATTCTAACCAATATATACAGTGGTCTGCTCAATTATGATAGTTTGCATTGATATCTTAATACACAGTACCATTCTATTTTTTAATTTTTTAACACTGGCATCCATGTGCTCTTATTTTCATCCATGATGATGAGTCCTTCTCATTCCACGTCATACTATAATTGGTGAATTGCTCAAGTAGGTACACAAAGTAAACTCCACAGTGAGAGCCACCCCATAATTGTTACCATATTCCATGAAAAGCACATTTTCCTACTTGGTATTTAATTCCAAGTGATTCATATTAAAAAGGATTTAATGAAAGGAGTTTTATTAATGATGTTGGGACTGAAGTGATAAGGCGCAGACGTAGATGGGACCATCACTTCCCCAGATTTTAATTTACTAAGGTGATGGATAGGAAATCATTTCATAAAAAATGGGAGACAATTTGATAGCCACTTGTGGATCTTCACCTTTAATCCTTGACTTGTTGCCCCTTTGGTATAAGTAATTATTTAGAATCCTAAGAATTCAGTATCTATTAAGCAAAAATGTCCCTAAATAAAACAAAATAAATTTTGCGGTAGACGGCCAATACAATTAATGGATACAGGTTGATACCAAATCATGATCTAATATACTGTTCCTTGTGGTGTATCGGCTGATGTTTTAAACTATCTTCACTTGGCCTACTCATGATTAGGAGTTAGGACTCCTAATTCCTTTCAATTTTTAGGCAATTATGTTGGGCTCCTAAAAGTTAAATTCCAAATCCTTTCAATTTTTAGGCAATTAGGTTGGACTCCTTAAAGTTAAATACCAAATAAACTATTTGCACTTGACCTGCTTATTATCGGATGGTATTTTGAACTATATCTTGTACTATCTTCACTTGACAGACTCATGAATCATGATTAGGAGTCCTAATTCTTTTCAGTTTTTAGACAATTATGCTGGACTCCTAAAGGTTAAATACCAAAAAAAAAAAAAAAAATCCTCACTTGACCTACTCATTATGGCTATGTACATTCTGAATTCATTTTGGTGATAACTAGGACCTTACTACTATTATCGGGAGAGAAAAAATAAACCTCAAATTGTGCAAGACAGATTTTTTTTTCTATCTCTTCATGCAATACCTCCTGGCCCCATGCTTGACGTGAGTGTACAATAAAAAACAAGAACATTTGACCAAAACATTTTTTGCACAAGACATATATATATATATATATATATATATATGGGCAAGGCTCATATATATATTTATATATGAGCATCTCTCACCTTACCATGAGAGATAGGGTGGGGGGCCTCACATTTATTGTTATAAACTGTAATGAGATGAGAGGAAAGACGACAATATTGGAGAGAAACGAATACCTCAAATGGGAGGATCGTCCATCATTTTATAATCTCATTATACCCTTAAATCAAGGGCTTTACATACTAACAATATAAATCAAATCACCTAGGCTATACAAAGAAGTATTATGAGACAAATTAGCATAATCAAAACAACTAGATTTGATTCCACGTATGGGACTATATACAGGCTGATGGGCTGGGCCTAAACCTTGTTTTATGGGCCCATTATCTTCTACACTCCCCCTCAAATTAATGTGGTAAGGCAGAAAACATCAATTTGCTAGTGAGATCATGATGACGCGTTTTGGGAAGAGCTTTTGTGAAGATATTCGCCAACTGGTTAAGAGTAGAGACATGAGGTAGAGTTATCTTCTCAGTAACAACATGCTGGCAATCAATCTCGTTCTTTCATGAAAGACCGGATTGTTTGCAATTCGGGTAGCACTGGTGTTGTCCCCATGAAGAGGTGTCGAGCTACTAACAGTGACACCAAATTCACAGAAAAGACGGCATAGTCAGATGATTTCAGCACTTGCGGATGACATGGCCCAATATTCTGCCTCAGTAGAAGATTTTGAAAATGTGGTTTTCTTTTTTGCACTTCCATGAAATCAGAGATTTCCCAAGAAACATACACCAACCAGTGGTAGATCGCCGAGAATCGGGGCAACCAGCCAGTCAGCATCCGCATAAGCGGATAAGTGCAGAGAAGCGCTCGAAGAGTAGAAGAGACCATGATTAAGAGTGCCTTTGACATATCAGAGTATGCACAAGGTAGCAGCAAGGTGAGGTTTATGAGGATTGCTCACAAACTGGTTAACGGTATGAAAAGCATGAGAGATATCCGGCCGAGTCATAGTTAAGTAGAGCAAACTACCAACTATCCGCCGAAAAACAGAGGGGTCATCCAGGGGAGGGCCATCATCCGTACTGATTTTGCTGTTCAACTCCATAGGTGTATCAATAGTGTGAGCATCATCAAGTCTTGTTGAAGTGATCAAATCTATAGCATATTTCCGTTGATGAACCCGAATGCCAGATTTGCTACGCAAGAACTTCAGCCCCAGAAAGCAGGTGAGAGGACTAAGATCCTTCATTCTGAAGTGGCGAGTGGGATGATGTTTGAGATCCGTAACGCTGGCACTATCATTGCCACTTATAATCACATCATCAACACAGACCAAAAGGAAGGTGTATCCCTTCGTTGTCCATCTAATAAATAGTGAGCTATCTGAATGACTGATGAATTCCTGCTTGAAGAATTGCAGTTCGGAATTAATCAAACCAAGCCTTGGGACCCTGCTTAAGTCCATACAAAGATTTTCGCAAGTTACAAACATGCTTGGAGGACAAGCATATCCTGGAGGAGGCATTAAGTAAAAGGTCTCTTGCAAATCCCCATGAAGAAATGTATTTTTGACATCCATTTGCCACAGAGGCCAGTTGCGGGCAGCAACGACACAGAGGAGAGTACGAACGGTAGTCATTTTAGCTACTGGTGCAAATGTCTCCTCATAGTCGATTCCATATTCCTGTTTATAATCCCGCGCAACCAATCGGGCTTTGTAGCGATCAAGACTCCCATCGAAGTGAACTTTGATGGAGTAGATCCATTTGTTGCCAATCACAAAGGCTCCTTCAGGAGCTGGTACCAAGTCCCATGTCTGATTAGCTTCGAGAGCGAGCAATTCCTCATTCATAACATCCTGTCAGTAAGCAATCTTCGAGGCTTGTAAATATGAGGTGGGTATAGGAGCACTATCTAAGGATGAAAAGAGAGCAGGAAAGCCATAGCGGTTAGGGGTAATGGAAAGACGATTAGATCATCGTAGAGAGATGATATTATCAGAAGAAGGATGGTTACCTGTAGGAGCGGTAGGCAGCACTGGGAGATGATCAAGAGAGGGAGGCACCATAGGAGGAACCTTGTTACACCGGACATGGACCTTGAGATCAGGTGATGGAGATGCAGACTCCGGGAATTGTGGCAAATAGGACACAGTAATAGGATGATGATCTAAACGTAATGAAAATAAAGGAATATGTTCCAAGAAGATCACATTACGAGAGATTCGCATGCGTTTTTCAAACCAGTCATAACACAAGAACCCTTTGTGTTCAGAACTATAGCCAAGAAAGATGCATTTGGCAGCTTGTGGGGATAACTTAGTGCGTTCGGACGGTGAAAGATGAACAAAACACAAGCAACCAAACACACGTAAGTGAGAGTATGAAGGAGGATGTTTAAAGAGAACTCCGTAAAGAGTAGTCTTGCCTAGAACAGTACTAGGAAGGCGATTGATCAAATATACCGCCGTCTGTGCAGCATCACACCAAAATTCTGGAGGAACTAAGGATGCAAGTAAAAGGGTGCGAGCAGTTTCAAGAATATGTCTGCTCTTTCTTTCCGCAATTCCATTCTGCTGATGAGTGTGCGGACAAGATTTTTGATGGATATCAGAAAGGAAACTAGAGAATTCATGAGACATGTATCTTCTGCCAGAATCGGATAGAAGGATCTTGATATCTTTCTTAAATTGAGTGTGGACCATGTTATAGAATCTTTGAAAAATAGAAAACACTTCAGATTTTAAACGCATGAAATAAATCCAAGTATAATGAGAATGATCATCAATAAATGTCACATAGTACTTGAATCATGCCCTACTCAAGGTAGGAGCAATGCCCCAAACATCAGTGTGAATGATGTCAAATGATTCTAATGAACGAGAATTATGAACATAAAATGACAAAATATGACTCTTACTTAAACAACAAGTTTCACATTTTGATTGAGATAAAGAAGGCATCATTTTATTATCAATTGTAGAGTCCAAACAACCAAGTTTAAACAAAGAAATTAAATAGGCACTGTTCACATGACCAAGACGTTTATGCCAAACCGTCCACAAGTTTTTGAAATTATTAGAAGAAGAAGCAAAGAAGGAATGATGTCCAATGTCAAGCAAAAACAGGCGCCCATGTTTACTCTCCATCGCGATCACCCCCCTGTATGACATAACCAGAGGAAGAAAAGTGAACAAGATAGCCATCATCAATAAGTTGTCCTACAGAAAGTAAATTGACTGATAATTTTGGAACAAAGTAGATATTGGAAAGGGTGATGGACTGGCCAGTGACACTAGATAAAGTAATGGTACCAACTCTAGAAATAGGTAGTTGATCACCATTGGCAGTGGTAATTTTTTCTTTTTCAAGGTAAGGGTTGGAATCTGTAAAGTTATGTTCTACAGAGGTCATATGATTTGAGGTTCCTGAATCTAAAAACCATGTGGAAGAGGTGATAGAAGAAGAAGAGATGCAGAAGAATGAAAGGCAGGAGATGCTATATGAGAATGAGGTTGATACCGACCACCAAAGAAGCCCATAGACGCATATGCAGAGGTGAATGTACTCTGGATCAGTTCTTGAATTTGAGTAGGAGTCATGGATATAGCCCCGGAGGAAGTGCTGCCTGTATCTGATACGGGGGCTTGAGCCTGAAATGCGGATGGAACATTCTGTTTTGGCATATTGGAGGGAGCCTACTTAGGCTGTGTCTCATTTTGTAGCTGCAGGCTTCGACAGTCATCAATCACATGACCGGTCTGTTTGCAATATCTGCAAACCAATTTCTACCGACAATTTTTGGCAATATGTCCGAAGCCTTTGCATTCATAACATTGAGTTTGCTTTGGAGTTGCCAGAAGAGCCGAGGAAGTAGGAAGAGGTGCAAGGAAGGCTTTGGGTGCTTCGAGTGCTTCTAGAATAGTGCGCTGTGAAGTGAGACGGAGTTCTTCGCGAAGGACTTTTTGGAAGCAAGTATCAAGATTAGCAGTATTTTCCCTATTCATAAGCGCAGACCGAACATATTCAAATTCAAGTCGTAGATTCATAAGAAACTGGCTAATATGAGTTTCTTCTTGTAACTGGAGAGCCTCAGACAGAAATCTAGAAGAGACCGTTTGGATCAGCATGGAATTCCTTTCAGTCCACAAGGTGAGGAAATCATTAAAGTATTCCTGCTCAGTTTTATCCCCTTGACTGCATCTGGTAATTTCACTATCTAGATGAAATTTCCGGGCTTTATTGGTTTGATGGTAGACTTTCTTCATGTGAGCCCACATATCAATTGCTGTGGTGTAGGCTTGAAGAGCCACGACAAGAGAATGATCAATAGAGTTAAGGATCCAAGTGACGACTTTCGCATTTTCTTTGGACCAAGTGGCTAGGCCTTTTGAGTCGGCAGTACTTGTAATCTGAGGCTTGGTTATCGATCCATCAAGATAACCAAAAAGGCCCTGTCCTTCGACAAAGTTCCGTAAGTGGAAGGATCAGGATATATAATTTTGCCCATTAAATTTAATTGGGATAACATCATACTTGTCCATTTCAAAATAAAGTGGAGAAAAGACAGCAGAGCAAGCAAATCAGTAGTAAAGGGATGAGATCTGCCCTCAGATCTGAAGTAACCAATCAATATGCAAGAAGCAGAACAAGATTGATTGGATATAGATGGCTCATCCAGCAGTAAACAGCCCTCAACAGTGCACTAAAGGTGCAGATTTCCACCAGACAGCATGAATCAGTAACAATGAGCACTAATAAGAAGTACTAACAGTAGTAATCAATACTGATCAGAGGGACTAACAGTAGCAATACCACACGGATATGCAAATTTAGAGGCTGATGAAGCATTCAACATGAAACAGCACACAAAACAGTGCAGAAATTAAAAAAAAACCCCAAAACAGTGCCAGACGAACTCATTGTGTGAGGCTAGATCTATTAGTGGGACCCACAGAGTGGTCTAATCACAGATCAAGGCTGAGCGTTTTGAAGAAGATCAATTGTACTTCCTCCAGTCCAAGTTTGATGAGCCATGGGTACAAATCCACAAATCTGGACAGTCTGGATGAAAACTATCTGACACTTGAATATTAAAATCGACAGAGGCAGAGAAGCCTGAAACCAACCTTTAATGGTGAAGAAAAAATCCAGAAAAATCCTTAAAAAGATCCTTGAGGCCCGTCGATCAAGATTGTGTGAATCGCTGGTGGACCATTGTTTGATTAGTGGTGGGCCACTTTTGATTAGTGGGCAATCGGCAATGAAGAAGAAGATTCTTCGCCAGAAAAGATTGATCAAGATTGATCAATCAGAGGATACTTTAATGAGAGGATTGATTATAACCTAGGCTCGATACCATATTATAAACTGTAATGAGATGAGAGGAAGGAGACGACAATATTGGAGAGAAACAAATACCTCAAATGGGAGGATCGTCCATCATTTTATAATCTCATTATACCCTTAAATCAAGGGCTTTACATACTAACAATATAAATCAAATCACCTAGGCTATACAAGGAAGTATTATGAGACAAATTAGCATAATCAAAATAACTAGATTTGATCCCACGTATGGGACTATATACAGGCTGATGGGCTGGGCCTAAACCTTGTTTTACAGGGCCCATTATCTTCTACATTTATCTTGTTGGCATTGGATATGGATATGAGGGCCCGCACCCTATCTCTCATAATAAGGTGATATATGATCTCATAGGAGCATCTCCCATATATATATATATTGTCATGCATGATGTAACACTTGTGGGTCTCATACATCAGACTTTGGCCCTTGCAGTTTTTAGTGATGTAACTTTCTTGTTTCATATTAGTGAATTGTTTTCATTTTCATATGTACTTGATCATTTAAGTCATTGATGTTAAACTTTTATTCTTTGTTTCTCTTTGACGCATGTATGCCGTGAAGATTTGCCAAAAAGAGAGGTATGCTTCATCAGTTCATCTTTTAGCTATGTGAAGGGATTTCTTGATTAATTTATATTTATATTTTTACATAACCTCTAACCTTTTTTATTTTAGTTTTTGATAAGTTATGCAAGTTTTACTAAAAAAAAAAAAAAACACAACTTGTTTGAAGTGTGATACTGGTATATCACTCTTGTAGCATTGCGATTTATTGTAACTTTCACAATCTTAATATACACTCACATCAAGCATAACTTTCACTCACTATTTTAAAAAACAATAGGCTGTAACTTTCACAATCTTAATATATTTCACCGTTACTAATAAAAAAGGGTTTTGTACCAGGGCTTTCTTAGGGCTTAAGAAAGGATGCACTATATATTGATTTAGCATATAACCTGAACCCTAAGGAGAGAAAAAGAAGAAGAATAGTCGAGATCTCCTTTTGCGAATGTAGGCACATCATGGTCAATTGGATTTGGTGGTTGCCCAAAGGAGATGTAGGAAGAAAGTTATATATATATGTGTGTGTGTGTGTGTGTGTTTTATTGCTGCTGCATTAGGGAGGAGAGTCAGTTTCGCCGGCTTAAATCTCTCCGGAAATCATGTATCAGATTGCTAGACTCACCGTCCATCCACCATCGCATTCTACAACTAATACAAAAGGCAGTTGACTAACCGCATGCTGCCTTTTCTAACCTATTGTGCGTTGCCTTGCCATAACTTGGTAAGAAAAAGCACACAAAGGGCCCGGGACTCTGGTTGCTATAGAAGACAGAGAGGAAAGACGAGGGAACTGTAAAGTGACATGTCACTGCTGGACAACACCGTGGACCAAACTATTGCCTGTCGTTAACTTAGTCATTGGATGACCTGCCTACACCTGTTGCAGCCGACAGACGGTGTTGTGCCATCCCCTCGTGTGCACTGTGCTTCCCAGCGCTCTTCGTCCAGCCTCTTGTTTTGCAAAAGGTTCTGGGCTTAGTCCTTGTCAGGTTAGGTCCAGGTCGGCTAGACTTGGCCAGCTTTAGAATCAACCTAGCACTCGAGTTAGCAGTAAGCTTCTGTTGGGAAAGTCCCACATCCCACATCGCCCAAGTAATGGGCTTAACAGACTTTCATATACCCGTTTGGGCCTTCCACCTATCAGCTTAAGCTTTTGAGTTGGTACATGGTATCAGAGCCAGTTCCCGCTGTTCTTGTGCAGGCCCACGTGACAGGCCCGTCCATGAAATCTATTGGGCCTGCACGTGAGGGGGAGTTTTGGGAAAGACCCACATCTCACATCGCCCAAGTGATGGGCTTGACAAACCTTCATATACTTGCTTGGGCCTTCCACCTATTAGCTTCAGCTTTTGGGTTGGTAAATGGTGTTTGACGGATTCATTCGCAAATTTCTAGTATTTCAGACTTAGATTTGCAATTGACTTTTTTTTTTTTTTTTTTTCCACTCATTGCGATGAACTATATGCAGTGATACGGAGAGATTATCAATTTGATTGTAATAATAGGGAAGATCTAGAAAATAAGGTGATTCTCAATGATAACAAGGGGTTCAAGCATCAGGTGCCGAGTTTAGTTTTTCGACGAGAAAACAACTTCAAGATATGGCAGCAAAGAGTGAAAGACCTTATGATACAATAAGTTCAAGTCTTTGTATGGGATGTCCCTACAAAGTACGTGGGCAAATCGGGAGATTAGGAAGAGAGGGCGATGAGTTTTATATGACTCAACCTCCATGATGATGTGTTACTTTATTTCATCGATGAAGAAACTACTTTGGGACTTTGGGCGAAGCTCTAAAGTTTTTACATGGTGGCTGACTTGAGTCAAGCAAAAGGAAGATCTATGTTGAAGGGATTTGAAATAGTGGTCGCTTCAAAGCAAATGGAAAAGGCGTGTTCAGTTTCGTAAAATGGCATTGTAGGAAGCAGAAGAACTTGACAGAGAAAACAAAAGAATCTAAATTGGAACAAGCGAGCGGGGCAAAAAGCTCAATTTCAGACGATGGAGAGTCACTTTTAATCACCATGGGTATGGATCAAGTTAATGATTCATGGATTATTGATTATGGTTTTTCCTATCATCCGTATTCAAATAGAGATTTGTTTGGTGGATCTGTTCTTATGGGAAACAATACAGAATTGATGAGCATTGGAATAAGAATAGTAAAGATCAGGATGTTTGACGGAATAGTTCAGACCTTAATTATGTGAAGCATGTTTCTAATTTGAGGAAAAATCTAATTTCCTTGGGTGCTTTGGACTCAAAGGATTGCAAGGGCACTGCAGTTGCTGGAGTTCTGAAGATAGTTTAGGGAGCTATGTTTGTCATGAAGGGTGAGATGGTATGAAATCTTTATAGGTTTATAGGGGATATAATTCCACGTGGAGCAGTTATACACAAGACATTAGACGGCAATGGGAGGAAACACATTGTTTAGGTGGAGCTAGGCGGGACAATATCTTCAGAAAGGGAAGATTGTACAACAGGTTTTTTCCAAGGAATCATCTAGCAGTAATGCATAATGTCTTGAACGACGGCAGTTTCCTCTGAAAGGGAAGAGCAACGGGGTCCCAATTTGTCACGAATCAAAGGATAAAAACCCATTGCAGGAGGGACAAGAGTTGCACAAACAGTTGAAAGAACACTTACATGAAGGCATTAAATGAAAGACCTACAAAACTCCGGGGAGAGGTGAATTTAGTAAGAAAGTTTCTTTTGCGTTGATAGTTTGAAGTGAGGGTTCATTGTGTTGTAAGGATATGTGCAAGGACAACTACAAATGGAGGAAGCCACTTCAGAAATTCGAGTTGAGGGTGTTAAGATTGAAGGAAGTAGCTACGAAGAAGTTCAAGCCTTGCTTAGACTTGATCGACGCTACACAATGTTGAGATAGTGGGTGCACCATAGGCCAAGGGGGTGCAAGAGCTATACCCGATCGTGAAGGGTGCGGGAGTGTACATTTCAGCGAAGTATGGAAGGAGGCTTGAGTTTGATGGAATCCAAGCGAAGGTGGAAAATGTTAGGTTATAACTTGTATTTTGGGTTTACCAAACCAGATCGTATAGGTTAGCCCAAGCTGTATCTCGGGTCTTAGGGTATTTTTGTCTATGTACCAGGGGTTTCTTAGGGCTTACGAAAAGGTGCACTATATATTGATCTAGTATGTATGTAACGCCCCACCCTACACGCATGCATGATATTTTCCGCTTAGGCCCACGGGCATCACGGTTTTGTTTTTGGTAAGCCTTAACCCACCAAAAGGCCTCATGCAAAGTAAGGGTGCAAGCTCTACATATAATCCCAGTCACTTTCCTCTCTATAGTCGATGTGGGACTCCAGGGTGTCACAATCCACCCCCCTTAAGGCTGCATGTCCCTGTGCTGTAGCCTGCCAGTCCTTGTGGCTTGCCGTCCCTCTTTGCCCCCTTACATGGAAACCCGCCCACTTGCACCAGACCACGGTAGGGACCCACACTCGAACTAGTCGAGAGTCGGCTCTAATACCATATGTAACGCCCCGCCCTACACTCATGCATGATATTGTCCGCTTTGGTCCACGGGCCTCACAGTTTTGTTTTTGGTAGGCCTCAACCCACCAAAAGGCCTCATGCAAGATAAGGGTGCTAGCTCTACACCTAATCCCAGTCACTTTCCTCTCTATAGTCGATGTAGGACTCTAGGGCGTCACAATGTAACCTTAGAACGACCTCGTTTGTTTAGCACAAGTAGTAGTAAAAGGTGGAGTAAAAGTAGGCATGTGGTGTGACATTTTTTTACTTCATTGTGTTTGGATGAAAAAAGTGGAGTGGAGAAGTAAATCTATTATGTGACACCACTTACTTTTTACCTGTCCACATGCCTCTTTTTGTTCCATAGAAAGGGGTGATATATTTTGGTGTAGTAAACTTTATGACAAAAAGTGCTTTTTACTACACTCCCTCTCTCACCTATACTTTACCTCATACCATCTAAATAAGGATTTTACCACACCTATACCTTTTACTATAATATGCCTCACTTTTACTTTTTCTATGATTTGAAATCCATCTCCGATTTACTCCTCCACACATGTAAACAAACTGGCCCTAGGAAAGAAAAAGAAAGAGAAATGGTTGAGATCTCTTTTGGTGGATGTTGATACACTTGCCGAACCGCGTTAAATCTTCTTGTGTTTGTCATGTGATTGATTGCTTGTGTGCGCGTGCATTGTGATTATGTTTCGATCGTTTCGATCACCGGTATTTCCATTGTACCCCAATACATTTTTCGTGCAGTAAGAGGAAAATTTTGAACTTTTTTTTTCTGCAGAAACATTTTCCTATTTTTTTGTTTTTTTTATTATTATTCCTTTTTTTGGGGGAGGAGGGGATTGGGTATGGTTGCTTTGGAAATGCTTTTCCGTGGCCTTTCCGAAATGGAAATCTGAGAAAATGTGGAATTCCAGCATTGTGAAAACATGTTCATGAGGTAATTATGCTGTGACATTGGTTTCTGAAAAATGCATGTGCGGGAGAACAGGTTTGTTTGTTTTTGGTGTATTGGCCCCTCAAAAAAGTTGTAAAACCCTAAAATTGTTAAAGAAAATTTTGGCAACTAGGGAGAAATTTCATAGTTCCGCCCTTGGGAATACATTCATGGGTTCTATAATGTATATGAGATGACTCAAGTTGACAAAAGTTGTTTCTCTATTTTTGTCTGTCTCTCTATGTGACATTTACATGCTACACAAACCTTAAATCACCGTGGCCTTGGTAAGGTATTAAGCCTTCATTTTTACTTATTTATTTATTTTCTTTTTTTTTTTCCTCCCGTGGAGAGCTGTTGTGATAGCCCTTGTTAGGGTTACGAGTGGATACCCGATGCTTCGATTATTGACGAAGAAAATGGGCCTGGAACCTAAATTAGGTTTTGATTGCTTAATGGATCTGGATCCAGTACTTATTCCTGGATGCAAAATCAAATCGAGTTCGGTTCCAGATCCTTACATGTTCTGACCCGTGAACCCAGACTCCGGCCTGTTTCAAAGTACAGTCCTTGTCAGGTGGACCTGCTCTTTTTCTGTGCAAAGATTTGAGTTTCTAAAGTCCAGTCTCTGTGGCAATGTCTTCTTGTGTGGAAACCGCTAAAGATCGTGAGTTGAGTTGATCTTCTTGATGGAGCAAGTGCCAAGATATAGTATTTTTCTCTCTCTTGAGTTGAATTTCTGGAAGATCTAACCGTAGTTAAATCTTGTTGAAAGGAAAAATGAAGGCATCTGGTTCACAGTACATAAATGAAGGATCCCAACGTCATTTTGAACCAATTTGAAATAAATAGAAGATGGACTAGTACATAAATGAAATGCTAAGGTGATTGGGATATGGATATAGTACATTCCTGGTACCTAATTGTCTATAAATCTTCTTTCTGTTGATTAGTCGTTGATAAGAACTGTCTTCTCTCATTTTCTTGTGATGGCTGTGTTATACAGGAGCATGATGTGGGGAAGGTGATCAGGAGGGGGCGTAAAAGCCGTTGTTTATTTTCGTTGCATTTGGGACCATCCCGATTTGAAGCGTATTTGTTTTCCGTTAAAAAAATTGTTTTATGGCACCCAGCACCGTTGTTTAGGACATCCAGAGTCCAATAAATTACCGACTATGTTAAGTTCCTGGTTGATTCTGATAAATCTAATTTTACTTAGGATTATGTTAAATTTGTGACCCTTAGAGTTTTTGCTTGAGAGTAGAATTTTACCTTTTCCTATTCATAGTGATACTCAACTTCTTGTTTTGAGCTAATCCACTCCGAGGCATGGGAAACTGCCCCAGTGATATCTTCTTCTACATATCAATTATTTGTTACATTTATTGATGATTATGGTAGATTTACTTTGTTATATTTTTACCTGAAAAATCTGATGTTCTGCATGTTTCTAAAGAATTCCTATCACTCCACTAGGTGTGTTACTTCCTTTAAGGAAGTAATTCTTTGCTGTTGGGCAAAAAAAATATTTTTTAGAAGTAGGCGTCTTGTGATTGGTGAAGAACAGAACTAAGTCACTTTTTCATAGCCTGTAGACTTGTTCAGAATTGTTATGCAACATTCATTTTACTGGTTTTGGCATGATATTGTTTTGTGCATCCTAATTTTCTGTCATTATTATTATGTCATTTTGGCAGGTATTAATGTTATGGCAGAAGTAGATATACCGGGTCACGCAGAATCATGGTAATTGATATTATTCTCAAAGATTATTCTTGCTATTCTCCTTATTAAATTCTTTGTCATCTGGTTTTTTATTTTATAAGTGATTTTCATCTTTATTGCAAATTACTGTCTTTTTTTGGGAAACGTAAAGGACATGTGCTGATAAAATGGCATTCAGTAATTCATCTTGTTCTGCTTGGAGCTTTTCTGCTACATTGCTGTGTTTGCCTTCACACAATAACCTTGCATAATGGTCTCATAACTATGGTTCGGTTATACTACTGATGCTTGCGGAACATGTTGAAATGTAGAGCTGGACGATGCGAAGTCCAAGTCCATAGAGTGAACCATGCATGTGTCTTAGATTGCACTGTCTTCGCTTTAGAACTTCTCATTTTCATGGGATTTGCATTTTAAATAACTGTCTCATAATTATTTTTTTTCGGAGTTTTGGATTTTCTCATTCCCTTGAAACATAGGAAATGTGAAGTGCCTGGCCTAAGCCTGAGATAATTAATTCTTCAATTAAACTCTGTAGAGTCTATAGAGGTCGAATTGACTTTTCAGTGATCTAATTTCACGACCTGAAATTTGCGGCCCTCGAATTCCCCATCATGAGTAATTTGTATCTCATTCACATTCATAAGTCAAATCAAAATGTATAATAAGAATTCCAAGGCATCCGATTAATAAATCTAAATCTCTACATTTAAAGTCTGAATCAAAATTTAATGACTAAGCATAACCAACTAATGTCGAATAACACCAAACTATTGAGTCCACAAGTGTCCAAATAAATGAATAAAAGTAAAAGAGGCTGATGCCCAATCCAAATTTGTAAACTATGGGTCAGGTCACTGGGGTCCCTAATCCAGGGGTGATGCCCGCTAGAAAAACTTTCATTAATTGTATAATTGGTTCTCATGGGCACACCCCAGTTGAGGACCAGAATATCAATAATAATATATATGGAAATTTTCAAACTAGTACAAAATGTTTAGCTCATTTTCAAAAAAGTACATTGAGATTTGAATATTTCAAAATAGTATAATAGTTTTCCATATTTCTTTCAATCAAAGCCCTCACCATAAATTTTTTTTTTTTTTTTTTGAAAAAGGAAAAGGACACCCTTATGTCATTTAAAGAAATATTCTTTTAATAAATCATTTAAGAGAAATGATCAAGTCCAACCCAAACAGCCTAGCAGGGCCGACTTTAGTTAACTTTATGCATAGATGGTTAAAAAAGAAGGGTTTATATGGATTCCAAACGACTGAAAAGTTAGCTTCATTAAATGGTTATGATTACCAAAATCAAGTTGAAACTTGGGCCACATGAGAATCCAGAGAAAAGAACCCCAAGGCCAATTTTGGCATTCTCCTATTACCCCACCATCAACATTTCATCAGTGAGGCCCATAGAGTAATTTTTGGGTCGGTTTTGGGGATGAAAGAAGGTTAAAAAGAAAATTTTCCTCATTTTAATGGAGAGACTTGATTGAAAGAAATATGGAAAACTTTTATACCTTTTTGAAATATTCAAATCCTCCTGTTCTTTTTTGAAAATGAGCCAAAAGTTTTATACTTTTTTGAAATTTTCCCTAATAAATATCAAGGTCATAATTTATAATAATAATAATAATAATAATAATAATAATAATCCATGTAAAATATTCTTTGTATAATAACAAGATAAAATACATATAATAGCTATCTATCCATCCATCCAGGACAAATCTAATATTTCAATAAATTCAAGAAAGAAATCAAGGAAATTAAATATATAAGAATATTAAATAATCAAATTCCGAATATGGAATGCCAGGATATTACATCTGAACTGTTTATTTAGTGGGTGTCAGCTAACTGTTGTTCTAAAACTATTATCTGACACCACCAAGTTGTAACTTGTAGGCATGATACTCAACTGGGTCCAAGTGACTATGGGAACCAATTCTGATGTCTCTGCTCAGTCAACTTTGACTTGGCTGAGTCTCTATAACCCTGTAATAAAGATGGTTGGCTGCTCTCCATATGATAAATATCCAGTGATTGGATGATTGAGAATAAAATACAGGCAACAATCCATAAGTAACTGTGGTGATGGAGATTGCTCGATCAATAGATTTTTGTTTATAATTGCCTAGTGAGATGGGACTCACCTAGTGGATTATCTAACTGATGCAGACACAGAAAATATGAACTACGTGACAGATACAGATGACAAATATATGAACAGGTTTGATTGAGCCAATGGGAGGATAACCAACCTCTAGTTGACGTGGGCCCATGGAGGGACCGACTGATGGTCTACATGTGGTCACATTGTAGATCACATCTGTAGGATAGTCTGGGATAGTCTAGTAGGATAACCAATTCGACGTTTGTGTTTACTTTGGCTCTTTATTGTTGTCCATTAAATGACAAATACTTCAAATTGTGAGGTTCTTTAATAGCTTTTATTTTAATAAGCAGTGCAAGGCTAGTAAAATATCTAACCTATTTTTTGTTATTTGTAGAGTAACGTTGGAGAAAAGGAAGTGATCAAGTTGATTAGGCTTCCATGTATTTATAAATGCAATGCTAGGATTAACGCATCTAACCTGGTTTTTGTTATTTGTAGAGGAACTTTGGAGAAAAGGAAGTGATCAAGTTGATCAGGCTTCCATGCATTTATAACCCTTTATTTGTTACAGTAGCTGAGTGATACAAGGGCTCAGTTTAGGATTCTTGGACTTAGTTACAAGGTTAAGGATAGAGTTACAGTGGTCTTATGATACATGGGGGTCCCTTCGGCCTTCGGCTTTTTGGTGGTCTTGAGGGTCAGTTGAATGTATGTCCCCCACCCCCCAAACCTCTCGCCTCTCTTCTTTAAGGTCACGTTGTGACAAGCTAAGCAATGAAGGAATGAAGAAAAGAGTAATGGTGTGGAGGCAGGAATGCTGACACACAAAATGGTGGTCGATCTCAATGTGCTTGGTATCGTCATGGAAGACATTATTGCAAGCAATTTGGAGGACACTCTCACACAACCTAAGGGAATTGGTTCAGTGATAGGAACTGCTAGGTCTGTAAGAAGCAATCCGAGGCAGACAATCTCAACAGTTGTACTAGTTACTGCCTTGTGTTCAGTTCAATAGATGAAAGAGAGACAAGATTGATTCTTGCTTTTCCATGAAATGAGGGAGGAACCAAAAATGTGCAAAAGCTGGTTGTAGAGCGACAACCCCACCAAATTCAAGTTAGAGAAGGCTTGAAGAGGCAAGTAGGAGCTGGAGGAGAATAAGATAGTCAACCATTTGGTTCCATGTCACTGTAGTCTCTCCCACCATATTCAGTCAATCCTCCTTGATCGGTTTATGCTTAAATGTTGTTACCCTTTATATGCTTAAATGTTGTTACTTGTTACCCTTTCTTCTTTGAAATCCCCCACCTTATTTTAGTGTACCTTTTATTTACTAACCCACTTTCTACTTCTATAAAAACATCTAAAATTACTATCCTATGTTGCGTGGCCGGCCCTTTTGTTTTCTTTTTAATATTTTGCATAATAATCGTTGTAGAAAACTAGGGTTTTTTTTTTCTTTTTCTTTTGAAAGGTTTTAAAAATCAGACTCGAGGAATGACTTGTTTGAGTCGAACCAAGTCGCACCTTAGGTGCAATGAACTTTAAATAAATATGAAGAAAAAAAAAAAAGAGAACATCTAGAGAAATCAACTATAGAAATTAAAGTTCTTTGAATGTATAATTATAAGACTTGTTACTTTATATTTATTAATATTGAATTTAAGTTGTTCTATTTACCCACTTTTATTTATCAGTTAGTCGGATGAATTGTACCACTGATCTTCAATTGCTTGGATCTTCGATGATATTTGGAAAGTGGTTTTGATCTTCTAGAATCTTTTTTAAAACGTAATCATTGCAAAATGTACCATGTGCCTCCCACAACTTTTGCCAATAGAGAAAGGGTGGAAAAATGAATTAAGGGCCTAGAAACCTTGGAATACACTGGCTAGGTAACTCAGAGGGTGACTCAATTCACTGCTTGTGGAGTTCGAGTCGACTTGGATTGGGTCGATTTTCAATCCATGCTTTCTTGGAGTTCCAAACATATCTAGCTGGAAATTGAGTCATCTGATGACATTTAAGCAACTCATTTTCCTATAATCTGTGCTTTGCAATTGTAATCTCTTTGTACCTAATATGTGTGCTTGTCTTTTATGCAGGGGTATTGGTTATCCCAATCTTTGGCCCTCTCCAACATGTAGGGAGCCACTTGATGTCTCCAAAAATTTCACATTTGATTTGATTACGGGCATTTTGACAGGTGAGAATCCATCAATACCATTTTGTTTGGCTTACACTTGGTGATGCCCTTCACTTTTTCGTCTTCTTTTCTACTGACTTTTTCTTTTGCTCTCTTTAATGTGCATTTTTTTATAGAGAAAAGGTTTATCTGAAAACTTTCTCCATACTACGGGCAATAGTCTGCCCTTCCTATTCTCGGAAATCAAACCATGTTGAAGTCGCCACCAAAGGAACCAGTCACTTCAAATTAACACCAGAAAGACTTGCCCATAACTCATTCCTGGACTTTTCATTTGCTCTGTTAATATCAGTTGCAACCATGTAACATTATCTACCAAAGATGGAAAAGTTACATCCTATGTAAAATTATCTACCAAAGATAGAAAAAATCACATTCTCAAACTTTAATGTGTCATTATTCCAAACATTAATGACACCCCCACCACAGCCCCAACCCTTGAAGCTCCCACCGACGACACCACTGGCATTGACACTCACACCTCCTAGAAACCCCACAAATTCTGAACATCTATTTTAAGGCACTAGGAAAACTGTATGCGTTAAATCTTATGCATGATAAATCTGTGCGTGTTTGGGTTTTGTTTGTTTGTTTGTTGGTGGGGGGATACCTAGGTCATAGAAGTGTTTTTTTTTTTTTTTTTTGTTTCCCTATGAGCCTCTAATTTTCTTGTTTTAATGATGGATTCCCATATAATTTACTAAATCTGTTTTTATTGAGTTTTGTTTGTATGATGATTTTCTATAAACTATGCAATTTACAGATATGAGAAAAATTTTCCCATTCGAGCTTTTCCATTTAGGAGGAGACGAAGTCAATACAGGTATATTTGACAGTTTTTTTTTCCTTTTATTGTTATCACTTTGTATTGAGTATGCGAACCATCCATTTAGTACCTTTTTTTTTTCTTAAAAATCAATATCTTCTTCACTGGTTGTTACTCCTCATGTGTTTTTTTACTTAAAATGTATGATGTATGGCATAGGGAATTAGATTTAAAATGTTCTTTGGTCCTTCTTGTTGACTATGAGAGGAATAAAGAGGAGTATGGATCAAATCGTGAATAAAATTAAAGAGGAGGGGGTTAGAGTAAAAAGCACTACAGAACAAAATTTTATTTCTCCCCAATTTATTTAAGTTGGGGAGAGTAACTGGGACGAGTAAAACAGAAAGGGGGAAAGTGGGGTACGGCCCCTACTTTATGTCATATCAGAAGTTTATTCTATCCTCACCCATTAAATAAAACTTTAGGTTACTTCAGTTTTACTCTCCTTTTACTTCTTCCATCCAAACACTCTTAAGTAAAACTTTACGTCACATATATCAATTATTTACTCTCCTACTCTACCCCTACTAAACAAACAGGCGCAAGGGTCAAACTTTTTGATTGAGGAAAAAATAAATACAATTTGGATACAAATAAAGATGTCTATTTGAGGGGCGTAGTTTAAAACTCTACCTTTTGTTAATATAATTGACAACAGACACAGAGAACCAGAGATTTTTGGGGAAAATTGGGTGCAATCAATGAAACTGTAGTACTCTAATAAGATAAATAGCAGCCTATCCTGCAAAACCGATTCTTACTTCACCGATTACAGATTAGTACTCATCAATTAAACATGATTTTATGACTAGGATGAAAATTCATCTGGCTACTACAGTTAGAACTAATTTTACTACACTTTTTCACCTGAAACAAGAAAGAAACCTCCGAATATAAAATGCATACACACCTGAACCCTCCGATCATCATGCTGGTTCCCAACAGTCCTAAATCATCACCTGTTGATGTCAACACTGTAAATGATGATGTCAGCCCTTAAAGGGGAAAAGACTCAAAAATTCTTAAAAAGACTTGCTTCTTGCTGCCTGTCTATGAATCTTTAGTTAGATCTGATAGCTCTAATACCAACTTGAACTTGTAATAATCAAAATGAATTAGTGTTTGATCTAGAGATGTAGGAAAAAGATGAAAGATGATAAAGAAAATTTAATAAGGAGAGGAAGAAAAGGGATTGAGTGGAAAAACTTGCTTGTCATTAAGCTTAGGGTTGGGACTGGCTTATTATCGCTTAGATACACTTTCATTTGATATTTTCCATAATTACAAAAAGACCCCTAATACTTGCTGCATTTACAAATCAATCCCTATGACAGAAAACCAAAGAAACAGTCCCTCGGTGGTTTTCAACATCTATGACTCATCTATCTATGAATCCAAGTCTTTTTATTCCACTAATTTCCATCGATGTAGGGTATGACCGCTGATAATTCTTTTCATTAAATAGACTCACCGTAATTCAGTTGTTAGGGTTTGCAACTTCCATAATGATGCTAATCATATCTCAAACATAATATTAATATTGCATTCTTTAGGTGCATGTAATGAAATACATCTTTCATTCTTTACAGTATGTTGATCTCAATTCAGGCTAAAATGTTGTGAGTCTTTATTTGTTAATAAAATGTGCAGAAGATAAAACTTTGGGAGTTTTAATGTCCGTGCCTTCTGGCAATCTGGCCTATATATGTGGACTTCACATAATATTTAATATGATCCTCTAGTCCCTAACTATTTATTATTATTATTATTAGTATTTGTCCACGTGGATTCGAACTTATACACACACCCCCATGCCCACAACTGGCTGAGCAACAGATGGAGACTCAAGTCCCTAATTTCTACAATTTATTGGTCTAATCCTCTTGGTCAAAATTTATCTAGGAAATGACACAAATGCCTCTCTATGTTGAAGAAGTTTAATCTCAATTATCCTTTGTCAAGGCCTAATAAGCATTGCAATTATCGACCCACCTGCCAACCTCACTTGAACTCAACCGGCTAATTCAAGATTCAGATTGAATGACCTAACCTGACTAACTGCACTGTGACCTATCAACCCGACAATTTGATCTTTATATCAAGGGTGCATGTTGATCCTTTACCACGGGGCTTTGGGTTCAGGATCAGGTTCAAGTTGAGCATGTAGATGTTAACAGCAGTGCTCATCCTGACCCATTGTGATGCAGAGTTAGTTTTAGAGTATGAATGTGCGCTAGCCGAAGCCTACTTGAAGCAATTTGAGCATCCTAAGAGGGTCCGCAACGGTCCCGACAAGTTTTGATGGAAAACTCGGACCCAAACAGTCCAGTTTCTGTTTAAATTTGAATATTAGGGACTGTTTTGGGAATTAACAGAAGCACAGGGGCTTGTTTGCAATTTTTCAGAAAAATTCAGCACCAAAAAGAGTCTCATGTGCAGCAGTTTTGGACCACCTTTTTGATGGGTCAAAGCTGACCCAACTTAAACAAGACTTGCACCACAAGGGTCACCCATGAGGGCACTTTCAGATCATGCAGGTCTTGTGATCGAAAGGTGGACCATGTGTGGTCCACAGGGGTTCTCGCCAGAAGTGTCCAAGTCGACTTCAGTGCTGGGAAATTGTTTATTTTTGTTAATTTCTTTACAGATTTTCATAGAATTTGATTTAGAAACATTGCTTGAGATTTCTATTTGTAATAGGATTTAATTATAGCCAGATTGCTCGGGTTTGGTGTGGTTTTAAGTCTTATATATAGGTGTTATGGTCAAAATTACTGTTCATGCTACAGTTCACTTTAAGAATACCATTCCATAAAGCACAATTTTGCTTTGTTTTTCCTCTCTCCATTGTATCTTGGGGTGCATGGTAATTGAGAAGGCTTCATGTCAGATTTTTGGGTTTTTCTGCTTTGTTCCTTGCAATAATTTAATTATGGAATTTCATTAATCTACTGCAAACAATTCTGTTTGCCGGGATATTTCTGGTAATTTTGTGATTTGAGCCTTAGCATTCTGATTGTGTCGAATCGGGACTCCGCCACATTGCCACCTTAGGGACAGTATCAACCCAGTGAGTAATATGTCAGCTTGGTTAAAGCACTGAAAAAAATGTTCAAGGCAAACCGAGCCCAACCCAGAAGTCAAAAGGGTCAATCCAATCTTGTAATTAAAAGATTGGGTTGACCCTTTTAACTTGGGTCAATCCAATCCCATAATTAAAAGATTGGGTTGCATTGGGGTTGGTAGGTTATGATGCAACTAGTTGGCTTTCATTGGGTTGGTGGTTGAATAGTAAGAATGGACTCAACCCTAATTCAATCCATTTATGAATTGGATCATAGTTGCCAACAGAAGGCCAACCAAAATTAAGTGTCAACCCATAGACATTGGATTACAGTTGTGTCTATAGGTTGAGTCAAGAATTGCCAGTTTGCCATCCTTAACTGCCCCACCAAATCATTACTTACTGCTCCATGCTTGAAAACCATTGCTTTTGAATTCAATGCATAAAGTATCGATCACAAAAAAAGCCAATGAATAAATATGACTAAACTTCTTCACCACAGGGGCATCTGTGTCATTTTTAAATAGATTTTTGCCAAGAAGATTAGACTCAAATAAACTGTAGAAGTTGTGAGAGTCAAGTATATTATTTCATTTACCAAAAAAAAAAAAAAGAATAATATTTTGATTTATAGGGACATTTGGATAATTATGGTCGAAGGTAGGGACTTCGAGATAAGTTTCCCTTATTGTCATGAATTTTAACAATTTTAATCGATCTTAAGGCTTCTACCTAATTCTGAAATAAGGGATGTCAAAGGGCCGAGCCTAGGGTTGTCCTAACCCTACCCTCAATATATGCAGGGCCGGGCCTAGGCGGGTTAAAGCCCTCAAAGGGCCTACACTACCTAGGCCCTTACCCTACCCTCATGGGCCAGGGCCGGCCCAGGCAAGGGCAGAGCTCAAGGCCTCAAAAGTCAAAACAAGAAAACCATTACATTTTTTAATTTTTTACACTTATCAAAACCGAGTGTTGACCAAGCGTTAACTTGTCTAACCTCAATTGCAAAGGAATGAAAAAATATAAGATGTCTCCAAAAACTCTTTTTTCGGACAAATTCATACGTGCTTTGGTGACTTAGGTTTAGACATATGATTTTATTTATTTTTTCAATGAAGGAAATGGTTAAAAAGTCTGGTCTATTTCACACCTTTCATAAGAATTCCCACATATGAAATCATTTGAGCAGTGTTGTATCTTTGAAAATTTTAAACTATTTATATTCACATATCTTTTATCCATTGGCATTATTTTCAATTTAATACTAATCTGACTATTAAGCATTGTTGGAGTTCAGTCACAAAATAAATGCACTTAAGAAATACTATTAGTTTGGGCTTTTAAAAATTAAGATTTATAATTATCTAGTTAAAAGTATATTTGTATCACCCCATAGCCTTAAAGTTCCATGTACATACAAACTACCTCTATGATTTGGTTAGCATCCAAGTAAAATATAGAGGAAAAAGTGTATCATTATTAATAGGAAGGAGTTAACCCCCCTTGCACTCACAAGAATAAACAAAAATAATATAAAAGGCCTAAATAAGAAGCTATAAAACTAGAAGAAAGGGATTAGAAGCAACTGTGCAACACTTATTGCTTATGTATTAAATACAGTACATAAATAATTAAATATAGATGAAATGAATCAAGTATGTGTGTAAATTTTTAGGACGTTTTGTAATGGATAGGTGGGTATGAGATTGCCTTCATATCCCCCTTTTATTACTACTAAGTGACTGTGATAAGGGCATTTTAGTACATATTTACGTGAATATATATGGGAGATACTCCTATGAGAGATACTCTCACCTTACTATGAGAGATAAGGTGCCTTATCTCTCATAGTAAGATGAGAGTATCTCTCATAGGAGCATCTCCCTATAAAATAAAATAAATAAAAGTAGAAGGGCCAAGACCTTATCTCTCATAGTAAGGTGAGAGTATCTCTCATAGGAGCATCTCCCTATAAAATAAAATAAATAAAAGTAGGAGGGCTGAGGCTAGGGTTGGGCTGGGCTAGTATTGTCCAAGCCCGTCCCTCAAATTTCTGGGCCTGCAAAAAATTGTCCAAGCCTGGCCCTAGGGATTTTCCTTAGAAACAAAACCCCTCGTTTTAAGGGCTTTTTTAGGGTCTGGTTGGGCTGGGCCGCCTTGTCTCAGAGCCAAATTGACAGGCAGATCAGATACCCCTATATAGGCAACGTATATGTATATTATCATATCTGATGCTTGATATTTATGTGCAAAATCCATGATCTACCATGGGGGGCCCATGTTATTTTCCATCCCATATATGGCCATAATAGGCTGTTATTGTGTTATTTGGCAATACTATCCATTCTTATGCTTGCATATTGTTTTGTGAGGAGGCACCATGATACATGGAGTTGATCAAAACTCTCTCTCTCTCTCTCTCTCTCTCTCTCTCTCTCTCTCAGTGAATGGTTTCTTTTATTTCTCTTCATCTTCATTTTTTTTCATGTCTTAACATCCAGTAATTGTCCACTATATGGCAGATTGTTGGAATTCAACCCCACACGTGAACCAATGGTATTTCGCTCATTGCATAAATTGCCTCTAATTGTGTAAATAAATTCACGGAAGGCTTCTATATCCCATTAATATTATAGTGCAAGTCTTTTAATGATTTCTATTCAGATGCTTCTTATTTCTCATTATTTCATAATGCATGCTGGATAAAGGTGAGCCTATGCACCTGAATTTCATTGAGGACTCTTTAAAATGCAAAGCTTCTTGATTATATAACTGTAAATCATTTATATAAATTCCCCTAGGATACATTTTTTTTTTTTTTTTTGTGAGCCATCAGTCACCTAGCAAGAGGAATTCTGAATACTTAAGCATAATGGTTGTTTTAGATTACTGTTAGGTAGGTGAAGATGGATCATGAGATTCTTTCTTAAGAAGTATGGAGAGAGAGAGAGAGAGAGAGAGAGAGAGAGAGAGAGAGAGTATTTTACATTTTTCATAAAAATTTATTTGACAGTGATCATTATTCATATTAGTGCCAAATTAGTGTGAATGTTAATTCATGGGGGGTTAGTAGGGATGTCAATGGGTCGGTTCTGGTCCGGGTCCATAGTGGAACTGGAACCATTTCTGAGAGGATGGAACTGGAACCATCTCCGAACTAACTCCCAGGTTTCGGAACCGGGTCCGGCAAGACTAGTGGGATCCGGTTCCAGAACTTTTTCCATATATGGAATGGGTCTAGGCCGGGTCTGGGTCCGGTCCTGGTGCTGGTTTTGGAACTGTTGATAATGATGCTTCATTCTTGTTGCAGAATGTTGAAATTTCCATTTATGAAACAGAGAACTTATATGCTTGCAAGATGGGAGTGAAACAAAGACAGTCACTGAGAACTGCATGTATTTTAATATTTTAGTGAATGCCTTAAATGTTGCTGAATAAGAAGGGTTTTCATAAATGGACTCAAGTAGAGAAAAATAAAAAATAAAAACTGTTCACACAAAAGCTCAAGTAGAGAGAGAAAAAAAAAAAAAACTCAATAAAAGATAAATAGGAGTCAAACCAAGCAAGCATAGAAATAAGTGGACGCAGTCTCCTTACATTGTCGAAAGATAAGCCAAAACCAGTGATTTCCATCCTCAAGACATCATTTGAAACCAACTAAAAAAAGATGGAAAAAGGACACTGTTGGCACATAAAAAGTTAAATTTTGTAATTTTAGGCCATGAACATGGTCTACAAAGCCAAATCAGGGGTCAAAATCCACTTTGACCATCAAATGATCAAGCCTAGAAATCAAAAGCACAAGGAAGTCATTTAATGATGTTGAGACATTTCCAAGCTTAAGGAACAAAAATCAAGTGAATCAGACGCCATTTGAGGCCAAAATAGTGTAAACAGTGCACATTTGGTGGTTCCGATTTCATGATAATAAAGCCATCCAAGACCTCCAAATTCATTTCAAAGTCATCAAGAAACATGCGAAGAACATTCCTACAAAATCTCAGTGCAAATGAAGCTCAAAATGCAGGAGAAACATCCAAAGGGGAGGTCGCAGGTCTAAATGACCCACAACACCCCTGGCAGAACAGAGGAGTCCCATGGCCCCCCTGCCAGAATTGAGGGGTTTCACGACCCCCCTTTGCAGTGAATCCAAATTTTGTGTCCCCTTGGGTATTTTGCGACCTGTGGTCATTTTCTCACTTCAAATGCGTCCCATAAGTTGTCAAGTCATCATAAAATGTGTCCGAGCTTTTGAGTGACACGTGGCACTCGAATTTGGCCCAATCAAATCCATTGGAATACCAAAAATGCACAACATGTGTCATAAATAAAAGGACTACGAACTAAATCAATATACTTCTTTGCTAAATCTCATAAGTGTGGTCCAAATTCAGGATGGAGTGGACGAAAGAAGATGGAATGCTTCCAAGGCTGGCTCCTTCTCTGTCACCTCTTTCTTTAAGGTCATTAATAAAAGGGATGGGCTCGGGAACTCGATGACAAATATTTGGAAGCTTAAGGCCCCACCAATAGTAGTTGTCTTTGGGTGGTTGGTGCTTCAAAAGAGAATCCGTACGATGGATAATTTAAGGAGAAGAGGGAAGATGGTGGTCAATGGCTGTTCTATGTGCCTGCGTGAGGAGTAGTCAGTCAATCATCTTTTGCTTAACTGTAGCATTGCTAGCATGTTATGGTCTTCAGTGGCTGATTGGTTCGGGTGTAGCTGGGTGTTCCTAGATTGCATTCTGGATCACTTCCTATGGTGGAAAGCCCAATAGGGTCGTCAAGAGGAAAGGAAATGTGGAGGTTGTCTTTCCGCACGGTATTGGATCATTTGGAAGGAAAGAAATTCAAGATGTCTTGAGGGGGCTGCTTTGGAAGGTGGCAGTTTGAAGGAAAGAATCAAATTCAACGTTGCCTCTTGGGTGTTGTCTTATAGCTCTTTCAAAGGGTATTCAATAGACCAAACTGTTAGAAATTGGAGAGAAGTGGCTTGACTTTGATAGTGACGGTTGTTTTTCCCATTGTGGTCTTTGTAGTTGGTGTTTTTGTTCTGGTTTTGTTGTTTTTGGTTGGTACCTTTTCTTCCTCGTGGTGTAGGTGGTCAGTATAATTCTCTTGTACTGTTTGTTCTCTTTTAATAAAAGTTACCATTCAAAAAATTAATAAATAAATAGAATAAAAAATTGACATGTGGCACCCATATTGACCACTCCTCGACCCCCTGAAGGATTTCAGCCACTACTTAGTAGTTGGAGGTGGTTACACGACGATCCACATCATGGTGTCGCCAGAAACACTCCCATGACCCCCTAGGCAGAACAATTAGTTCCCGCAACCCCCTAGACAGGCTCCGTGACCTTCCAGAACTGCCTATTTGATGGAGAAAATTGGGGAAATCATGGGAGAACATGCTTCAGCCATTTCCAAGCCTTAACAAGCCTATAAATAGGCCCTCTCAAGTCAGGAAAAGGGTACGAAGATTGGTCAAAAACTCTGATCGTTCAAGTGGAAAAAGAAAAAGGAGAAAAGCAAGCGAGAAGAGAAATCTTCCTGCCCTCCAAGGAGAAGAAGCTCTGCAGCTGCTACGACTTTGGAGCCTTGAATGACCTTAAGGTATGCGGAACCTTAGCCTCTCATGAAATTAATCTATTTCCTTTCCCTTTGATTTTTCATTTCTTTGTCTACAAGGGGACCACACAACTCCATATCAAAGTTCTATCATGCAAAGTTGTCTTTACCATGGCTAAAAATCATAAAAATGGCCTAAGTGACATGATGAAAGGGGGTTGTGGTTGGACCAAAACTCCAACTATCTACATGGATGCCATCTTTGAAGACTAAACCCGAAATTGACACAGAAATTGAAAAACACAAGTAATTAGATTCCTTGAACCTAGGGATGAAAGTGGGCCGGGCCGAGCCGGGCTTTGAGAGGCCCTAGGCTTGGCCCTAGTATTTTTCAGTCGGCCCGAGCTCGAGAGGGCCTCAAAAACCCTAGCTCGGGCTCGACTCTTATTAAGTTATGAGGCCCTAGGGCTGGCCCTTTGAGCCCGGCTTGATTGAGGCCCTAGGCACGGCTCGTGAGCCCGACCTGTTTTATAATGATATAGCACTAACTGAAAGAAAATATTTTCAGGAAAAAAAATCCCGTCGGAATTTAAAGAAATCTGCATATGCAAACCAGAACAAAAAATGGTCAAATGCATGCATTCATCCCATATTCCCATTCCCATAATTTGGATTGCAGCAATAAAATTAACTAAAATAAGAAAGACTCCATAAAAGCAAAGGGAGCCTAATTCCAACACTCCATAATGGTTCAATGTTAATGTAGATGAGCATTATCAAACTCCAACAATAATACAAATCAAATTAAACTTCAATAGCATCATAGAATAAAATAAAGTATTCGGCTAGCATCATAAAATAAAGGTTTAGGGTTTATGGATTATTTAGTGCTTAGATTTAGGGTTTAGGGTTCATGGATTATTTAGTGTTTAGGGTTTAGGGATTATTTATATTGGATTAAAATTAGGGTTTAAGGTTTAGTGCTTAGGTTTAGGGTTTATGGATTATTTAGTGCTTAGGGTTTAGTGTTTAGGGTTTAAGGATTATTTATATTTGATTAAAACTAAGGTTTATGATTTATGGATTATGGTATATCATATATGTATTATATACTGTATAGTGTACATATAAATATATATAATATGTATTAATATATGTAGACCCTAAGGCTTACGAGCCGGGCTTCATCAAGCCCGAGCTTGGCCCTTTTAAGCAAACGGGCCTCCTATTAGGCCCTAGCTCGGCTCTTTTGCCTTTTGAGCCGAGCTCGGGCCGAGCCTATAACTGCGGCCGGCCCACTTTCACCCCTACTTGAACCCAATGGTCTTTGAGGCCTCGGAAGCGGCAATTCAACCGTTTTTTCCATTTTGTAGCTTTTCCATATTGTATTGTAAATTTCGAGCAAATGTGATCTTAGGCTATTGAAGGATAGAGAGGGGCGTCATGTGTTCTATAAATGACCTATCACCTTTGAGTCCGAATGTTGAGTCCCACAATCATTTGTAAAATTCAAATTTTGTACTTGAAAATTGAAATGCAAAGAAAAATACATTCTCATATTGTATTTCCCCTCTATCTTGGTCAAGTACTTCCCTTTGTTTGCAAATGCTTTTCATTTTCTGCGATGGCATTTCTGCATGTCATCAACCGAGAAAATGGAGAACAAACACGAACGCCAAAACATATATAAAAAATATATAACTTCAAACTTTCAGTGCCATCATACGGTCTATCATTTTCTCCCACAAAACGTAGGAAACCACCACAAAAGACACAAATCAAATACTCCCACAAACAACTTTTGTGATGTGTCCTACTACTAGACTGGCAAAATTAGTAGTTTGACAAAACCATAACGACCACCAGCATGTTCCCCACCTCAACATACAAATGGTTCAATTTCTCCTAACTCGATCAAAAGAAAATGTAGCTTAAACCCAAGAAAAGCTAAGAGAGACAAAGATGGGGAGAGGTAGATAGAGGGGGAGATGCCGAGCAGGAAGCAAATGAGGTTTAAAAAAAATCACTCTGGTTTTGGGGGAAACCTTTGTGCGAATGATTCACGTTTTGGAGGGGTTCTTGAAAATTCTAAAGCTGTTATATTAGGAAATGTCCTAGGTTCCGGGTCCACAGGTCTGAACCAAGTTGATCAGGAACCGGACTCGTTTAGGTCTCAGAACAATACTCGTTTACTTTTGGGATCTATTTAATGACCCAAACCCAGTTTTCCAAATGTTGGACCGTCTAGGTAGTCGGAGAATCGGAGGCCCATTTACATCCCTAGGAATGAGTGTGAGGGGGTTGGATTTTTCATGGGGTGCCCCACGTGGCGGTAAAATGGTTACCTCTAATGTAAATCCATGAGAGGTACCTCGTAGCAAAATATATATTTGTGTGAGAGCTCCTCTCACCATCTTATGGTGAGGGGAAACATAGTAGGGCCCACCTTATGTTCCATTTTAACCACTCACACAGTAGATTGCCCCGATAGTCATTTTTTGCTTAAAGGCAATTGTATTGAAAAGAAGGGGGGAGAACAAGGACTTTGAAAAGTCCCCCAAAAGATAGACAACAGGAGGAAGCTAAACAAACAAAAAGAATACAAAAAGACCTCAATGAGAGGATCAAAAACCTATTGGTAACTGATGGTTAGCGGAGCTTGAACACCCAAAAAATTGAGAATATGATGAAGTTGTGCACCTCTGAATGTCCTTGTGATATTACAGAGAGGAGAAGCAAATCAACGATCCATTTCTTGATTCTAGTTATGGAGGCCTGGATAGAGTTCAAAGTGTACTCATTTTGAGCCTTCCAGAGAAAATACGTTTTTGACATGAAGATTGAAACCATTGCTTGCCTGGCTATGTTGTCACATTTGCTTGAAATGACATTCCAGAGAGAAGTTGGGGACAAGGAAAGAGGAAACTGAGTTCCAGCTATTTGAAGGAAACAACTCCAGATATCCTTGGCAAAAGAACACATGAAGAAAAGATGCTTGGCGGATTCCTCTACCTTGTTACACAAGCAGCATTTTGAGGCAAGTGAAAACCCCACAGATTGGGCCCAAGCATGAGTAGTGGTTTTCCTATGCATCAAGCACCAACCGAAACAAGATATCCTTGGGAGCATGAATTTGTTCCAAATCAGCAGGGCCCAATTGACAGTAGAGGCTCTTGTTCTTAGATATTGCCATGCTATTTTGTTAGATAGATTGCCATCTGAGGAGTCTTTCCAAAGCAGAGTGCCATCTGAATTTGTCTCTGGAAGGAGGGATTGAGACACCTGGGAGATGATGTCTAAAATGTCTTGGGGGAAATTGCTTGGGATGTTCTAGCTATTACCATTGAGCATTGAAGAAAGACTTACGTCAAGTGGGAAATGATAGTGAGAGAATTTGTTTGCAATGATGATGTTTTCCCAGCATTCATCATGCCATATGTTAATCAGGTTACCTTTTCCAAGTTGCCATCTACTTCCAATTTTAATGAAAGGGGACAACCGCCTTATCTTTGTCCAAATACAGGAGCCAGCAATGGGATTTTGGCAGCTCCAAATTGAATTTGATTTGAAATATCTGCATCTGAACTAGGAAGCCCAAAGGGAGGATGATGTAGTAGATTACCATCCGAGTTTTAGAAAACTTGCTTCATTCATTTCAGCAACTTTCTTGATCCCAAGACCTCTAACATACTAGGGCCCATCTAACATAATTTTTCCTCTTTGGAGACTCATCACCTAACCAAAGGAAGTTTCTCATCAACTTCTCAATTTGAGCACAAATAGAGCTTGTGAGAGGCAGCACCATTGCCGTGTGAGTTGATAGGCTAGCCAAAACATGGTTGACGAGAACAAGGCGACCTGCAAAAGAGGGGGCTTTGGCTTTCCATCCAGTTAGCTTTGCATGAAACTTGTCTAGGAGAGCTGCAAAGTGGCGATTTTTTGGGCTACCAAAGAAAAGGGGCACACCCAAATAAGTTGTTTGGTTTCCAGCAATTGGAATATTTAGCACTGAGGTTATCATCCCCCTTTTCCTGTGGTTACATTTCCCTATATGCATCTGACTTTTATGCATGTTAAAGACCTGACCTGCAATGTTTTGGTATCTGACCAGCAAGTTCTTGATGGCTAGCAGGCTTAATTTTCTTGCTCTAGTAAATAGTAGGATATCATCTGCATAAAGCAAATGATAGGGAGTATTGGTGACTGTAGAGACAGACTGGATGGTACCCATCGAAAGGAGTTTCTGTAAGTGCAAGCTCAGGAGTTCCTTTGCCAAAATAAAGAGGTAAGGAGATGGGGTCTCCTTGTCTTAGGCCACAGGAAGAAGCAAAAAAGCCTTGAGGGATTCTGTTGACAAGCATAATTTGAAGAATTTTAGGGTGTTAAAGAGAAAATCCCAATTCAATTTATCAAAGGCATTCGTAGTGTCTAACTTCAAGCATAATTGACCCATCTTTGATTTTTAAATTCAACTTTTGATACAATTCATGGCCCATAGCAATATGATGGTGGATGGACCTACCTTTAATGAAGGCCGCTTGATGGGAGGAAATATGAGGAGAGGAGTTTAGATAGTCTATTGGCTAGGATTTTGGAGAGAATTTTGTAAGTGAAGTTGAGGAGACTAATTGGCCCGAAGTTCGAAAAGGTGGAGGGACATGAGATTTTGGGAATGAGAGCAATGAAATAGGCATTGAAGGATCTGTAAAGTTTACCAAACTTCAAAAAATGTTGGATTGCTTGGGTGGCAGAGTTACCTGTGATCTCCCAAGTGGCTGAGAAAAAAGCGCCAGTAAACCCATCCTGGCCCGGAGAGCTGCTTCACTATAGAGAGAGAGTCATTGGACCTTGGGGTTTGCACCGACGAATGAACTATATATATGTATATTATAAATGTGTTTCCTTCTACTAAAAGTACCTCTTATGCAAGTAGTAAGAGGTACAAATTTAGGCCCCCTTTTGGCCATTTTGGTGCATGCCAACGATGGGCGGGCAGTGTGATGGAAAGGTCTCAATTTGGGGAAAAGAAACATCCCAATCAATGCTTAGTGTTTTCTATAGTTACATTTTTATGAAATTCAATCCAACGATGGGTGTTACAATCATTAGTGTCAAATTGGTTTTTTTTTTTTTGTTTTTATTCTGGGGGGGGGGGTGGGTTGGGGGGGGGGCGTTGATTGGGTTGATGATGGGTGGGTCCCACGTGGTTCTAAAATTGTTACCTTGGGGGGGGGGGGGGGGGGGGGGGGACGTTGATTGGGTTGATGATGGGTGGGTCCCACGTGGTTCTAAAATTGTTACCTTTAACACAAGTCGTGAGAGGTTTTTGTTTCTCTCAGCCTATATAAACCATGTATGTGTCTATGCGTGCTTTTGTGTTTATGTAATTGAGAAAGAGAGTTTTATTTTGGTGAGAACTATCCACGCATAACACCATGTGAACTTGCCTATGGGACCCACGCCATTCATGCGGAAGGTGGGGATGGAAAGGTTTCAATGAGACATAATATCAACCCCATTTGATCATCCTAACCCCTTGATCTATGACCCTCAAGTTTATTGGTTTGAGAAGGCATCTTCTTTTGTTTATTTATTTATTTAGATTTCAATCTACAGTGACTAATAGTAAGGATCGAGGGATTGAGGAAGATGTTGAACATAGGATAAAAGCAAGATGGTTGAAGTGGAGATTTGCTTTTAGAGTGCTTTGTGATTGGTGCATGCTAACAATATTGAAGAGAATTTTACACGGCAGCAGTTAGACCAGTTGTGAGTTGTGACCTATGGAGCTTTGGCCAATCAAGAAGTAACACATGCAGAAAATGAGTGTAGGAGAGATTAGATATGTGGTCATACTAGATAAGATTAAATAAGAAATAGGCGCTTTCGAGCATAGTTGTCAATTTCATTCCATTCCGGCTAATTCTGGCCGGAGCATACTGGATTTAGCTTGGGGCAGAATGGAACACCACCCAAAAACTTTCCGGGCTGTTCCAGCCAGGTCCGGCCATCCTTTCGCACAGTAGTACATTGTATCCTTAAATACATTCATGGGACCCTTGATCGAGCCCTTTTTTACTCTAATTTCTCTATTGCAACTTTGAGCTTATGTCATTATGAAAGTTCTCAAACAACAATTGAAAATGTCATTCCAAATTCTAGAATTTGAAGAATGGGCCTTTTTTTGTCATTTCACAGCCATCAGACATTTGCCTTTAAGATTCCTCAAATTAAGGGCATTTGTATGGTTTTACTTTTATCAAATTCCCAACAGGCTAATATACCTATCTGAAATTCTTGTTATTGAACAGGTCCTAGAACGATCTTTTAACTTTTGGATTTCTAACTTTATCTTGCCTTGACTTTTTGTGTTGATACCTTAAAAGGAGGTGTTTTCATCTATAATGCCCGGAAACTTCAAAATAGGCAAAGTATCGTGTCGTATCTTATCTGATTCTTCACTTTTTATGTGTGGAATCCGTGTCCCTATTGTATCCATGGTGTGTGTCTGCGGTATCCATGTTGTATTTGGCATCATAGGTTTTCATCTTCCATTATATTTTCCCTTATTTCATATGTAATTAATTCACATGCATAATAGTTACGCATCATCACATGTGTTTGTGCCCATTAATGCATGTGATGCGTAAAGGAGGTGTGAAAATGGTGTAATCAAAGGCCATTTTCACACATTTTCACGACCAGATAGGTGTGAAACTCTTCACATCTCCCACTTGAAAAATATGCCCGTAAATGCTTCACGCGGTGATTGCATTTGGTTGTACAATTGGTCATGGGATCAAATCCCATGAACCACTTTTATTTTATTTATTTTTATTCCTTTGGGCCCCATATTTGTAATCCAAACCGTTTAATTTGTTTATTAAACTAAATATCAAAAAGACCTTTGAGCTGGTTATATCTTAAATTTCATAGATTTTGAGTAATTTGTGAAAAAAGAAGTCCAAAAGATTGCAACCTATAGATATTGATTTTCTGCACTGTTGTGGGACCCCAACATCTGATTTGAGCCATTCAATATTCTCATACTAATGAGAAGCATCAAGATGTGTAGTTTCATATCTTAAATCTTCATGGATTTTGAAAAATTTGTTAAACATGCCCAACTCATCCAAACACGTAAAATTGTTGGGTGTAGATGTTAAAATAGTGATTTTGACAAAGAGGTAATATGTTTCACATGTGTTACATTTGCATATGTAAGATTTACATATATAAAACCCATTTTCCCATCCCATTCATGAAGGGCAAAAGACCCTTATTATAAAATGATTATCTGTATTTGATGTTTGTATATTGAAAGATTCATGTTGCTTGCAGGCTTCAAGACCGCAACATGACTGGGAAAGATGCTTACCAGTACTTTGTTTTGAGAGCTCAGGATATTGCAATTGCTCAAAATTGGACACCTGTCAACTGGTATAACTTGTCTCATCATCAACTTAGCCTTGCATCGATAAAATTGCGGAAAATTTACTACTTAAGTGCATGTTTATTTATTGAAAAAGTAACTCTTTGGTCCATTTTTTTTACTTGTTTGCATCTTAATTATTCGTGTAAAATAGTTGCTAGTGAACTTCATTCTGTTCCTTTTTTGGAATTTCTTAGGGAAGAAACCTTTAACACATTCAAGGCAAACCTTAACCCTCGAACAGTGGTACATAATTGGTGAGTCTGTTTTTGTCTTCATCTTATGTTTTTGAATTTGATTCTTTTCATGAAAATGAGGATTATCTTACCGGTGAGCATTATAAAATTTTCAGGTTGGGCCCAGGAGTCTGTCCTCTTGCTGTTGAAAATGGTTTCAGATGCATCGTAAGCAATCAAGGTGTTTGGTATCTTGATCATGTAGTTGTTCCTTGGGAGGAGTTCTATAACAGTGAGCCACTAGATGGAATAAACAATACCATGCAGCAAGAACTTGTGCTTGGAGGAGAAGTCTGCATGTGGGGTGAGAGAGTTGATGCCTCAGATGTTCAGCAGACAATATGGCCACGTGCTGGTGCAGCTGCAGGTATAACATGATAGAAACAAATTAAGGTTGATTCCTTCCAAATGCGCTCTCTCTCTCTCTCTCTCTCTCTCTCTGTGATGATGGTAGCTATTGAGCATAGTTTTTTTTAATCGGTTATTGAACATAGTTACTTAATTTTTACATTTAAATTTCTGTTTTTAATGACATTGGCTGTGTTGAGCTGCAAGATTACTGACTTAAAAATGTAATCGGTTTTACCTAACAAAACAACGAAGAAGTTTTATTGTCCTCTGACTTATCTCCATCTTGAGAACTCGACCTAAATAACTATTTAGGAGTTTATCCTTGGATCAATATTGTTAAATTCCTTTAACCAGTCTTAATATTCCCCCTCAAGCTGGAGCATGAGGAGTTTATCCTTGGATCAATATTGTTAAATTCCTTTAACCAGTCTTAATATTCCCCCTCAAGCTGGAGCATAGATATCTATCATGCTCAGCTTGATAAGAACTTGAAACTGCTTCCCCAGTGGCAAACTTGGGCCCCAACAAGTAATGTCTAAATGTTTTAAAGCAATGGACCACAACAGTCATTTCCTCCTTCTATCCTGTATAGCGCTTCTCTGCATCATCAAGCTTCCAACTCTCGAAGCAACTTGATCTTTATGCCTACTGGTGAAGTATGAGTATTGAGTAAGATTCGACACCGCACTTTCATGAAAAAAAAAAAAAATGGCTTTCAATATGTTTTGTTCTCTCATGGAGAACAATATTCTTTGATAAATTTTGCATTGCTTGTTATTGCAATACATTTTTGGTGGGGTAATAGCATGAAAATCTAGCACAGTCAAGTTTTTTTGATCCATATGATTCCACACAACCATGGACCATAGCCATATACTTGGCCTTCACATTCGCGCAGGCAACTACATGTTGCTTTTTGCTTTTTCACATTACTATATACCTTCCACTAAGTCACAATTGCCCATTATTGTTCTTTGACTAATCTAACAACCATCCCAATCTAAATTATAAAATACTTCCACATCCTTGTGCCTTTGCTCAGAATATAATATTCTCAGGTGAAGACTTAGGTACATTGACCTGCATCTAGCTATGATACCCAAATACAGCATTTGACCTATGGTCCTCATACCGACACAATCCGATACGCACCCAAGTATGATATACAGCAAGATACGGTTTGGATACAATGCCCAATTTCAGGATACTCCTAGACTTAGCTCATTCCGGTTGGAACGTCCGATTTGGTCGATTCCGGACAAAATAAGCCACCACTCAAGGAGGGGGAAAAGAGAAAAAAGTGAAGGGAACATAACTGCTACTATTGTTGTCTCTGCTTCTCAGTACTGCTTCGCTGTTGCTTCTTGTCGCATCTGCTTTTTGCCACAGCTCACTTCTGCTGCCACAGTTCTTCGTCGTTTGCTAGGTTAAAAGGGGCTTTTGCCCCTTTTGTCCATTTAATAGAGTCCGATCCTAAGTTGAACCCATATTGGGCCCATCCCATTGAAAATCTGAACCAGCAGTGAGGCCCATTAATTAAAAACCTAAATCATTTAAACTAATCTCACTAATACATGGGCTTTAAACTAAATTTCACTCAAATATACAATGGGCCCCAGCTAAATTTTTAAATTTCTATTAAATAAGAATAGGGTCTGAGCCAAATTTCACTGTAGCAGAAAATTTGTTGTACCCATATCCATATCCTAAAATTTTGAATCTGGCGTGTCGAATCCCTGCTCCCCGTGTCCGTATATGGGCATCATAGGCATTTAAGCAAGTCTTGCAAGGTGCATCAGCAGAGCGACTTAACAACATAAAACTGGAAGAGCTCTTGTGTGACAAACTCACGATAGAAAGAGTTTTGAATACTCTGAGAATGTATTATTTTCTGTCTCTGTGTCTATAGAGATTATACATCAATATATAGGTATTTACATTCTAATTACATCAATCAGAAGTCTAAACATATAAGGCAACTAATTACAGCAATTGTTATTCTAAGCAAAGAAGGATCCTGCTGACTCAATCCCACGTGAGATATAACAGGGAGTTGATGGGCTTTGGGCCTCGAGTACTGATGGGCTTTGGGCCTATTTAACACCCCCCCTCAAATTGAGGCGGGAGAATCAACAAGCATCAATTTGTCAACCAAGCACTGATGGCGTGGTCGAGAAAGCCCTTTGGTGAGAATATCAGCAATTTGAAGTGTAGTGGAGACATGTGGGAGACTGATGACATCACGTTTAAGCTCATCACGTATGAAGTGACAATCAACCTCGATGTGTTTAGTGCGTTCATGAAAAATCGGATTTTCAGTAATCCGAATTGCACTTGTATTATCTGCATAGAGGGGGGTAGCTCCTGCTGCTGGAAAACCAATGTCAGAGAGCAGACCGCGGAGCCAAAGAATTTCGGAGCATGCAGCAGACATGGCGCGGTACTCAGCCTCAATAGAAGATTTGGGAACTTTTTCATGCTTCTTGCATTTCCAGGAAATAAGACTAGCACCCAAAAACATACACCAACCAGTCGTTGACCTGCGAGTATCCGGACAACCAGCCCAATCAGCATCGGAATAAGCTTTGAGAGATAGAGGATTGGTGGATGGAAAAAACAACCCACGAGTCGGTGTGCGAATAAAGTACCGAATGATGCGGCGAACAGCAGCCATATGAAGATGACGAGGAGCAGTCATGAACTGACTCATCAGGTTGACTGCATAAGAGATATCAGGACGAGTGTTAGTGAGGTAGATCAGGCTACCAACTAACTGGCGATATGCAGTAGGATCTGAAAGAAGATCACCCTCCTCTCGACTGAGTTTGACATTCAGTTCGATTGGCGTATCGACTGGAGCGGAAGCAGTAAGACCAGCAAAGTCAATGAGATCAATAGTGTATTTGTGCTGATTGAGAACTATGCCTTTAGCCGATTGATGAACCTCAAGACTGAGGAAATAGTGAAGGGGGCCAAGATCCTTCATGTGAAATGTCTCACTAAGAGAGGCTTGGAGCTCTTGAATCATGGGTGCATTAGGACCAGTAATGACGATATCATCAACATAGACAAGTACTACAGTGATCCCGGAAGGAGCATGATGTAAAAACAGAGAAGGATCATATGGGCTTGGATGAAAATCCAAGCGTAGAAGAGCAGCCTGAAATTTCTCAAACCATGCGTGAGGTGCTTGTTTCAAACCATAGAGGGAGCGACGAAGTTTGGCAACCATGCCCTTCCCAGATGAGCATCCCTGAGGCAAACGCATATAAACATCTTCTTTGAGATCACCATGGAGAAACGCATTTTTGACATCCATTTGATGGAGAGGCCAAGATTGAGATGCAGCAACAGCAAGAATAGTGCGGACGGTGGTCATCTTGGCAACCGGAGCAAAAGTCTCATCATAATCAATGCCATATTCTTGCCGATTTCCAAGAGCGACAAGACGTGCCTTATATCGATCTAAAGATCCATCAGATTGTAACTTGAGAGAAAATACCCACTTACAGCCAATAGGTTTGACACCCAAAGGAGATGGGACAATATCCCACGTATGATTTTGTGCTAACGCATCCAATTCCTCTTGCATAGCGTTGTTCCAACATGGGTCCTGCACAACCTGAGAATAGGATTGGGGAATAGAAGAGGAAGATAAAGTGGCCATTAAGGAAGTATGGGAGAACCCATAACGGGTTGGTAATACCGAAATCCGGGTGGAGCGACGCAGTGAAGGATGTCCGGATGGATCAACTGCCGGTGTTGGAGCAAATGCCGGAGGAAGATCAGGAGGGGGATCCCTGGGAGGCGCTGTGCTGTTCCGTTTGTGATACACAAAGTTAGGATTAAAACGAACAACTGACGGGGCGTCAGAAAAACCAGGTAATGACACAAAAGAGGAGTCAGGAGGATCAATGTGTTTTTGAAAAAAATACTGATGTTCAAAGAAAACGACATTCCTAGAGGTACGGACACGACGAATGTGAGGATCATAACAAAGGAACCCTTTCTGGAAGGGAGCATAACCTAAAAACACACACTGAGTTGATTGTGCCGTGAGTTTTGTCCTCTCAGAAGGAGGCAAGTGCACAAAACAAGTGGAGCCAAAAACATGAAGATCCACATAGGATGGAGCGGTTTTGTACAAACGGTAATATGGGCTTTGATTCTCAATGGAGGGTGATGGCATGCGATTGATAAGATGAGCTGCTGTAGCGAGTGCCTCAACCCAAAAACGAGTAGGAACTGATGACTCCAGAAGAAGAGAACGAGTGACATCAAGGAGATGCCGATTTTTCCTTTCAGCAATTCCATTCTGCTGGGGAGTATAAGGACAAGATCTTTGAGAAATAATGCCTTTTTGTTGCAAAAACCGTTGAAAAGCATAGGACATATTCCCCGCCAGAATCAGATCGCAAGATTTTAATGCAGGTGGAAAATTGATTTTCAACATAAGCCAAAAAAATTTGAAAAACACTGAAAACATCAGATTTTGAATGTAGAAAGTAGACCCATGTAAACCGACTGAAATCATCAATAAAAGTCACAAAATATTTATAATGAGCGTGGGAAAAAGCTTGAGCAATTCCCCATACATCACTATGAACTAAATCAAAACACTTAGTGGTGTGTGAAGTGGAATGAGGAAACGGAAGAGTTTTGCTCTTCCCCATTTTACAAGTAGCACAATCAAAAGGCACACAAGACGATAAACCAAGAGCTTTATTTAATAAACCAGAATTTAACATAAGGGACAAAGCCTTTGAATTTGGATGTCCGAGTCTATCCACAATCGGCAATTATCTTTAAGAGAAAAACAAAACACATTTTTGTCAAGTTGATTCTTAGAAATTTTAGAAAAATCCAGCGGAAACAAGCGTCCACACTTAGGCCCCCTCGCGATCTCCTTCCCGGACATCTGGTCCTGCACAACACAACCAGAAGAAGAGAAATAGATGTTACAATTATTTTCAACAAGTTGTCCTACTGATAATAGGTTGGAAGTTAAATTAGGACAAAGGTAAACATTTTTCAATGGGATGGGACCAGGGATATCACCGACAGCAGTAATGGGAACATGTCCACCGGCAGCAGTTTGTATTTGAAGATGGCCATTGTAACTTGTCATAGTGGAGAAAGGGGTGGGGGAATTTGACATATGATTAGATGCCCCGGAATCAATGAACCAAGTAGAAGATGAAGGTGACTTACCTGAGAGACCAAAGGCAGAGAGGGTATTGATAATCATTTGCTGTACTAATTCAGGAGTGAGAGATGATGAGGGCCCAGGCTGCGAAGCAGATGGAGGAGCAGGCATAACGGAGGAAGCCACATATGCGTGTGCGGTCTGAGACTGTGAAGTCTGATACTGCTGAGCCGGATATTGTGGAGTCTGATACTGTGTTGACAGACGTGGTGGACGGCGGCGACATTCAGAGATATGTCCCGACTTTTTACAGTAACTGCAGACTTTCTGTTTGCACTGAGAGGCAAGGTGCCCAAATTTCTGACAACTGTAGCATTGGGTTTTGCTCAAGTCTCGAGGCGGAGGTTGCGAAGTTTTATTGGCTAAGAATGCAACTGAATAGGTATCAGTCTTCTGTTGAGCAATATGAGCAGAGGTCATAAGACGCTGTTCTTCGCGTAAGAGCTCATTCAAGCAGACATCTAATGAAGGTAGAGGCGTCCGATTCATCAAAGCAGATCGGACACTTTCAAACTCATTCCGCAGTTTCATCAAAAACTGATCTCGCTGACTAGAGGCCTGAAGGTCTTGAATAACTGTCAACACATTGTCAGCCACATCCGCATACTTAATACTATCGTATTCCGACCAGAGTGTACGGAAACCTGAATAGTAGTCTTGTACGGAAAAATTCCCTTGTGTATATTCAGCAATTGCACATTCAAGATGGAATTGTCTGGCAGAGTTATCTTGATGATATATTTTCTTCAAATACCCCCACATGGCTGTCGAAGTGGGGTAAGGCTTGAGATTCATTATCAGATGCGGCTCAACGGATCCCAGAATCCAGGATTTGATTTTGGCATCTTTAGTATACCAAGAGGAGATTTTCTTCTCATCCTCAGTGGGTTTAGGGTCCGTGCCAGAAACAAATCCCCATAATTCCTTTGCTTCGAGATATATTTGAAATTGGAAAGACCAGGCAGGGTAATTCTTTCCAGTAAATTTGATCAAAGTGACCTCAGATTTGTCCATCTCAAGTGTATATTGTGAAACAGTGAAACAACAGATGATAAACTCAGGAAAAGTATTGAACTACAGTTCGTGAGTGCTGGAGAAGGAACTGGACAGATCCAAACACTAAAAGGGACCAATCAGGCCAAGCAAAGAATAAAAGGGCAAAAAACAGCCCCTGACGTCCTTGATTTGTCCTCTAAAAACTGTACGTGGGCCCCACAGAAGATCGTGGACACTGATCAGGGTCCTGATCTTTGTAGACACAATTTTCGCTCAGACTGGAAGAGGTTTGAACTCAATCTGCTGAAGATCCAAAAATCTGTACGGTCTTGATCAAAACATGTGCAGGTTTTTGAGAAATCACGAAAATGATCAAAACGTACCTGACAGTGTCGAAAAATTCTGAAAAAATCACTAGAATACTTAGAAGTATTGGGCGACCATGAATGGGTGAGTTCTGAGGTTGATCTGGTCGATCAAGAGTGGGCCACCACTGGACGTTGCTGTTTGCAGGAAGAAGACACCGCTGGTGCAGAATGCTGACGAAAAAAACTTCTGGATCTATGTGATGCACAAGAGAGACTCTTTCTTTCTATCTCTATTCCCTTAATGCTTTGGAAGATGTCTGAGATCAAGACTGCCTTGAACCTTGCTCTGATACCATGACAAACTCACGATAGAAAGAGTTTTGAATACTTTGAGAATGTATTATTTTCTGTCTCTGTGTCTATAGAGATTATACATCAATATATAGGTATTTACATTCTAATTACATCAATCAGAAGTCTAAACATATAAGGCAACTAATTACAGCAATTGTTATTCTAAGCAAAGAAGGATCCTGCTGACTCAATCCCACATGAGATATAACAGGGAGTTGATGGGTTTTGGGCCTCGAGTACTGATGGGCTTTGGGCCTATTTAACATTTTGACCAGCAGGATGCGGAAAAATGGATTGGTGATCTTCATCATGGGCTCGTTCATGTAATTTTTTAATTTAATTTATTTATGCATTATTTGTTGGGTGTTGTCCAAAACCACCCACATACTCTTGTGATCATGCATCTTATGACTTTCATATGTTTTCTTTTCCACTTTTTTATTTTTCGTTTTTTCTCTGTAGAGCGCTTGTGGAGCACAAGAGATGCCACCTCTACTGGAAATATAAACACAACTGTGTTGCCCCGGCTAGAGTACTTTAGATGCTTGCTAAATCAGCGAGGAGTCCCTGCAGCTCCAGTCACAAATAAATATGCTAGAACACCTCCAATTGGTCCTGGGTCATGCTATGAGCAATAAGGTTTTAATACTTTTGATGCTTCATCTTCGATTCTGATAATAATACTTTCTGCGACATTTCAAGTTCACATGTTATGTTCTCTCACTAGTGGTATTGAATAAATATAGATTGGTGCTTATTGTGTGAATGGTTCAGAACTCCATGGATTGTTTATGGGAATGTACTTTTAAAATAATGGAAATTGATTCTTTGACTCGATAATTCAGAATCTGATAATTTGCTATGCAAGAATGGTCCCCCACAGGCCTACCTCTTTCAATAAGCAGCTTGCATAAGGTACTCTTTTCTATTCTCTGACTCATTTAGTCTAGTGGTGTGCTTGTCTGGTTTTTGGGGCCCACCTGGAGACCCTAGGGTGAAAAGCCATGTTAATGTCTGTTGAGCAGCACTGAGCATAGGGTGATTGAAGAAGCAAAATGCACAAATGTTACCCTGTATTAAATGCTCCCTTCAACACTATTGTTTTTCTTTATTTGCTGAGAAGAAAAGCTAACTAGTTTGGGGGAGTGGAGGATAGTATAACCACTGCTACTTGTCGATATTGAGAAACAGGAATATGGGAAGGGGATGGATCAGTCTGTGGGTCCGATTTCCTGCTCTTTTGATTGATCGATTATTCATGCTACCAAACCCCATAAGTGAGAGATAACAGGGCAGCTTGGTGGGTCCTTAGTTGCAGCTCTATAGGCCTTATTTCTCAAGGCCCTCATGACAATTCCGTCAGTTTCAGGTTATCATCATTTTATTCAACAAGTGCATATGGTCTTATTAAACTCCTCAGGCATACCATTGTGGAACCATGGCTTGTCACTTAGTATTTGGAATAGAACTTACAGAATCGGTGATCCCTAAATTGAGGGCCTATGTAAATGTAATGTATGAACTTTCTTGGGACTTAAAGCAGTAAATAGTATCTCCTTGTAAAATTGAGGGAATTTGGCATTTTTCACTTTGGATAGGGGAACATCTTTAGCCCATTTTTGTGGAGTAGTTGTTGATGTGAGATTGAGATGATGCTGTTGGCTAGATACAAGTTTATGTGTCCACTAACTACATTTTTATGTAGGGTGCGCGTTACTTGGTTGAAGAAAAACCATTTTTCAATGTGGTAGACTTGAAAAAGGTCAAAGGTGTACTCACTACTCCTTTCAGCCTTGAGGATTTTGATTTTCTTGTCAAAGTGGTCTTGAAACTCCTTTGTAATAAAAAAAAAAAAAAAAAGTTTGAAATAATCCAAAGCTTCATATTTGTGTGAAATTTAAAAAATGTACGGCCAAAATGGGAATAAATGTCCAACCCCCAAGTTTCAGAAGGCCACTAGGGAACATTTCGGACTTGAGGGTTCAATGGCGTGTGAATGTGATCTATATGTAGTTTACATGAAACTGGCATATCTCAGTTTCAGGAGTATTGTATCACAACTTGGAGCACAATGGGCCAATGGTAGACTATTCTTCTTATACGATGTACTGGTTAGGGGCATGTCTAAAGGGATCCACAAGTACTATTTTGTAGTTTTTTTGACAACGCTTGGAGTGCCTATTTGTGGGACAGGCGCAGGAGAAGAATGTCATTCTTGTTGTAGTTAAGTTAAATATCCATTTGTGGTCGAGAGAGAGAGAGAGAGACAGAGAGAGAGTAATGATCTGAGAGGGAGCTTGAGGGCCGATTTGGCAATTTACTATTAAAGTAAAAGTAAGGTAAAAGAATCAAAATAAAAGAGAATAAAATATAGGGGGTTATAATGATATTTGATCTTTAGTGGATTAGTAGGGTATCTTTTTCATTTTTATTATTATTATTATTTTTTTTTTTTTTGGCTCTTAGTGGAGAAAGTGGGTTTTTCACTTTTTTTTTTATACAAAAAAGAGGGAATTTTGAAGATGTGTGTTTTTTATATAACCCCTTGTCTAAAAAATGGAGGTTTTACATTACTTTTTCTAACCTAGTAAATTGCCAAACGGTTAAGCTATTTTGTTATGGGAGGAGAGGTATTGTTAGCAGCAGTACATGCAGCTGATATGGAGCTCATTGAGAGATGATGGGCTACTTGTTTGAGTGAAATGGAGTGAAATGAAATAGATTTAAGTGGTCAAATTAAGAGAAAAGAATAATATGAAGGGGAAATAAAGGCACTAATTGACACAACCGGTACTCTCTCTCTTTTCTTTTTCCTTTTGGTAACCCAGCTAAGGGGGCTGGGACCCAATTGAGAGAGCTCACACACAAACGGGAAGACAGCCCGCTCAAGTGGGAAAGGAGCCCACACACACGGGAAGAAGTGGCATACCCAGGGTTCAAATCTGGACAATCAGGTAAGAACTGTCACTCCTGTAAGGAGCCGTTCTAGGTAAAACCGGTACTTTTAAAAGCCACTAAATGACAAAAGGGAAAGTAGTTATTTTTTTGTCTTTTAGAGGGGATGAAAAGACCTCTCTATTTTCATTCATATGCTATCTCAATTGCAAAATGATTGGCATTGAGACATGAGCATATTATATCAATGGATTAAAATCTCAGATCTAAAAATATGAATTATACCATTTCTCCCCTAGTGAAGATGGATTACTAACATTTAGGTTTTGCTTGCTTTCTTAGAATACATAGGAATTGAATACAACAAATGTACTCCACCAGGATTATTAAAGAGGCGAGGGCGAAGGATATAAGATGGAAATGTGGATGGGACCTTGACTTCCTGGGTTATAAATTATTAGGGTGATGGGTTGGTATGATCATTTCCCATCTTCCCTTGATCCAATTCCCATTTAAGAGGAGGTTATTTGATGGTCCATTTTGGATATTCACATTTGATTATTTTTTAAATAATTTATAGAAATACAAAGTCTTAAAGTTCCTAGGATATATATGAAACAATTAGACCTTAAAAGCATCTCTCTCTCTCTCTCTCTCTCTCTCTCTCTCTCTCTCTGCACGCGCTTAGGGGTGAAAGTGGGTCGGGCCGTCCGCGGGCGGTAGCTTGGCCCGAGCTCTGCTCAAAAGACAAAATAGCCGAGCTCGGGCCTAAGAGGAGGCCCGTTTGCTTAAAAGGGCCGAGCTCGGGCTTGATGAAGCCCGGCTCGTAAGCCCTAGGGCCTACATATATTAATACATATATTATATATATGTACACTATACAGTAGATAATACATATATGAAATAACATAATCCATAAATCCTAAACCTTAGTTTTAATCCAATATAAATAATCCCTAAACCCTAAACACTAAACCCTAAGCACTAAATAATCCATAAACCCTAAACCTAAGCGCTAAACCTTAGACCCTAATTTTAATCCAATCTAAATAATCCCTAAACCCTAAGCACTAAATAATCCATGAATCCTAAACACTAAATCTAAGCACTAAATAATCCATGAATCCTAAACACTAAATCTAAGCACTAAATAATCCATAAACCTAAACCCTAAACATTTATTTTATGATACTAGCCGAATATTTTATTTTATTCTATGATGCTATTGGAGTTTAATTTGATTTGTATTATTGTTGAGTTTGATAATGCTCATCTATATTAACATTGAACTATTATAGAGTGTTGGAACTAGGCTCCCTTAACATTGGAGTGTTTGATAATGCTCATCCACATTAACATTGAACTATATCATTATAAAACGGGCCAGGCTCACAAGCCGAGCCTAATGCCTCAATCAAGCGGGCTCAAAGGGCCAACCCCTACTTAATAAGAGCTAAGCCCGAGCCAGGATATTTTAGGCCCTCTCAAGCTCGGGCCGGACTAGGGCCTACTAAAAAATACTAGGGCCGAGCCTAGGGCCTGTCGAAGCCCGGCTCGGCCCGACCCACTTTCATCCCTACACGCGCTGTAAGTATCCAAATACATGAATCATCCGCAGTGATTCATATACCAATAATGGGCAATGTGGTGGGATGGTAATTCTCAAAGAGGTGTGCAACATATTAAGCCCTTTAGATCATTCTAACCCTGTAGATCGATGTTTCTCAAATTTAATTGCTTTAAAAAGGAATCATCTTTGTGGATTTCAATTTTGAATCCAATGGTGACTGATGGTTAGATGAGTATTGGATTTCAGCTTGTAGCAATTCAAACAGGTATAGATTGTGTGAAGGGAGTAACTTGATCGTAGGTAGGTCAAGAGTCCCAGAAAATAAGATAGACAGCAGCACTTAAGAAACATGTGGTCATTTTCATCTAAATACTTATTTTGTCTGCTGAGTAGAACTTTAAATCAGTGCTCCCGATGCTAGTCTTGAAATGTAAAATGTACGTACTCAAAATATTTAAAAGATAGAAAATTGAGAATTTTACCTAAAAAAGGACCCTAGATGGCCACTAACCAGAAGATGTACCAATAGTATATATGACACGGAAGTGGTATTCCCACCAAATTTTGTATTTTTTTTTTTTGGCCTTTTTTCAACAAGTGACGACGTCGTCACTTAATATCGAAAGTTAGTTAGTATTGACGTGTGTGTGTGTGCCCCATCACAGCTACCTTTTCTCATTCATTTTTCATCTGCGATTGAATACTGAATGAACTATAACTCTCCCCCCAACTTGTATGTTCCTTGTGGAGGTTGTTGATCTCCATTAAGAGATAGACATAGCATAGTTTTAGGATTCTTTCATGCATTAGCTACCATAGATTCTGAGTTTCGTGTTTACTTTCTTGAGAAAAGTTCATTAGGGTTTTTAATATACAGTTTTTTCATGACATTATCTTGTTTTAAAATTATTGTTGGGTGGCTAAATCATCAAGGTAACAACTTTGGCTGTTCTAAGGTTGTATAGTGACACTTTTTGTTCCACTAGCTTCTGTTAAGCGAAGACATCGTCGTATAATAACAAACATTTTTTTGCACTAAGTTCTGTGAAGCAACGACGTTGTTGTATAGTCACACACATTTTCTTCCACTAGCTTCTGTTAAGCAACGACGTCGTTGTATAGCCACACACAATGTTTTGCACTAGCTTCTGTGAAGCAACGACGTCGTCACTAACCATTGCAATCAGAAAATTTTGATGTTTGTATTATTTTGATGTACGAACGCATTACAAGATCCAGAGGAATTACAAGCTTCTCTATCTTGCCATAAATTTCCATAACATATGAAGGAAAGAAGGCGATATGACAAAAAGAAGAAAAAATACAATGGCTTTGGATATAAAAAAGCAAGCCCAACAATGGCCAAAAAAAAAAAAAAAAAAGCTAAATTGCTCCCAAGACTTTGATTAGAAAGAGAGCGCTGCAAAACAAAATACCCCAAACTAGAAGGAATAGAGAACGGGAGCAGCTGCACAACCAACTGACATTTTTAAGAAAGAACTCCATAATACTTGTCATCCAGAAAAACCCATAGCAGTGGAACTAAGAGAGCACCAATAGCAACGAGAAAGGCAAAGGAGGGCCTTTCAACCACAAAACTGCACAAGACAAAAAGGAAGAACAAGGAGCAACAAGGCTGCCGCTCAAAGAGCCACTACGGGAGCAGAAATAGCGAATTAATCATCCCAACTAAAAGCACTCAATATAGGGCAAAATATATACTTTACAATCGCCTGATAAACCGTTGGAAAGCTTGATGCTACAATCCAAAAGGTTGGAAAACGACCTTTGGGACCACTTTGACTACCTTTTGAGGAAGGTGGAGACGAATCCGCCAGGGGAAAAGGAGAAAGCGACGGAGGAAGAAGGGGGAAATGGGGAAGTGAGGTTTAAACAGCTGGAAAGCTTGATGCTACAATCCAATAGGTTGGAAATCGACCTTTGGGACCACCTTCATTGTCTTTTGAGGAAGGAGGAGACAAAACCGCCAAGGGAAAGGAGAAAGCCACTAAGGCAGAAGGTGAAAATGGGGAAGTGGGGTTTCGGGGGAGTTTTATGGGTTGAATGTGACGACGTCGTCGCCGCACGTTTCAATCATTAATAATAATAAAAAAAACGGAGGGGACCACTTCCGTGCCATATATACTATTGCTACCTCTTTTGGTTAGTGGCCATGTAGGGTCCTTTTTCAGGAGACTATTGACATTGATTTGAGTAGACTGCAGAGCGTGGGAGAAAATCATCCCTCTAGACCTTATTGCATATTGCTAACTTACAAGCAGGCTTCATAGTGTTCATTAGGCCCGTCAATTTGGCCATGAGACAAGGGGGCCCAACCCGGCCCACGGAAAGCCCTTAAAATGAGGGTTTTTGTTTTTAAGGAAAAGCCCTAGTGCGGGGCTTGGATAACATTTTGCAGGCCCCGAAACTTGAGGGTTTGGCTTGGACAATACTAGCCCAGTTTGGCCCTAGCCATGGCCCTAACTTTTCTTTATTTTATGTAATTTATATTTATAGAGAAACATTCATGTGAATCCATCCTTCACTATGTTATGGCAAGGAACAAAATAATAGGGTTTAACTTTATAACACGTCCGAACCATCTACACACATGGAACCCTCTTAAGTACACTAGACCCATAGAATTTTCACATATCCAAATGGATTGGACCGTTGGATCAAGGGTCGGTTTTTTTCCTTGAATATAAAGTCATTAAATTTGTGGGCCACGGATGAAGGAGTTAGAGGCATAGGGTTGACCCCAAATTTGATATATGGTCTTATCCAAGATGTCTCCTCTCATCCCGAACAAGTCCCATGACCAGTGGGTCCCTAGGTGGGCCCCATTAAATTTGTCCCTCGCCATATGGTGAGGGAAGGATGCACAGGAATATCTCCCATATTTACATATATGTAAATATATATATATATATACATATGAAAATACCTTTATAACAGTCACTTAGCAGTAGTAAAAATGAGAATACCATGATAATTCCATAGCCTTGTATCCATTACAAAATGCCCTCAAAACCAATACACACATACTTGATATATTTCTTCTCTATTTAACTATTAAAGTTATGTTATATGCTTAATGTATCAGCAATAAGTGTTGCACGGTTGCTTCCTATCCTTTTATTTTAGTTCTTTTATTTCTTATCTAGGTTTTTAATATTATTTTTATATATTATTGCTATTGCAAAGGGGGTGGACTCCTGTTAATAAGGATAAACTTTTTTTTATAGGTATGGGACTTCAAGGATATAGGGTGATCCAAATATCATTTTAATTAGACAAAACTCCAAATTTTCTAAAATTTTAAATAACAATGATTTTTTATGTGCATTTATTTTTGCAACTGAAATCTAAGAACACTTAATAGTCATATTAGCTCATCTGCTGGAATGATTTGATTTATGAAATCTTTTGTGAAAGTTGTTAGATCAAACTCTTTAACCATTTTCCTTCTTTAACAAATAAAAAAGGAGGGAAAAAAAAAAACCGTACGCTTAGAACCCAAGTCACTAAAGCATATAGGATTTTAGGTGACCCTGCATATATTGAAGGTAGGTTAAGGACAACCCTAGGCTGGCCCAGCCCAGCCCTTTGACAACCCTAGGGTTCATATTTAGTCCAGCTCATTGGGCCCATTAAAATGCCGGTCTATCAAAGAGAGGATGGCATATGGAAATGTCTTCTGCAGTCGACAAGGTTTAAGCTAACAATCAGCCCCACCAGCTTGTTGTAGGCCATAAATCTCTCTTAGTGGATTCGGAGGAGTCGCCAACAACCACCACAAAACCCTTGGTTATTTCTTCTCCGCCATGGATTCTCCGCCTCTCCCCTCTCGTTGCTGGAGCATCCACACCCGCCCCGATATCACCCACCGTTACGAAATCCTCGAGCGTATCGGTTCTGGCGCCTACTCCGATGTCTACCGCGCCCGCCGTCTCTCAGACGGCCTGATCGTCGCCCTCAAAGAGATCCACGACTACCAGAGCGCCTTCAGAGAGATCGAAGCCCTCCAAACCCTCCACAAGTCTCCCAACATCGTCACTCTCCACGAGTACTTCTGGCGCGAAGATGAGGACGCCGTCCTCGTCCTCGAGTTCCTTCCTACTGATCTCGCCTCCGTCATCTCCGACGCGAAGCGGAACACGAACAGAGAGGGTGGAAGTGGAAGAATTCCCATCGGAGAGATCAAGAGATGGATGATCCAGATCTTGACTGGGCTCAATGCGACTCATTGCAATTCCATTGTCCATCGAGATCTCAAGCCTTCGAATCTCTTGATTTCTGAGGAAGGAGTTCTCAAATTGGCGGACTTCGGACAGGTGTGCATGATCTTCTTCTTCTTCTTGTTTTGTTTTTTTTTTTTTTTTTATCTTGAAATTGAGCATCAGTTTGTTTGAATTTCAGGAAATCCGTCTTTTAGGTTTGCTTGGTGAAACAATAGATTATGAATTATTCTTGATTTCATGGAAACTAACTGCTGATTAGTAATCTGGATGTTTAAAATGCGGTTAAAGAAGTTGCCAGACGCTAACCAAGTCCCTAACCACTGAGCTGTCAGTGGATTGGTATAGATTGTGAGATAAGTTGGACTGTGAGATTAGCTATAGATTGGAGCAGATAAGTTTTAGATTTTGCAAATTCGAAGCAATGTGATTGCTCACAACTATGAATACTTAGGTTATGTTGGGATGGACCTCTAAATGGCTGTTGCTATTGCAAATGAAGGGATCCAGTGTATTTTAAGACAACAATGGGAGGAAAAATAGAAGCTGCATCTAGTGGGATTTTTCATTTTCACATTGTTTGCCTCATAGACTGATGACCTTTTTGGTGGAGGGGGAAAGACTTGGAAAATGCTGGCTTGAAGATTTTGGATCATTAGTGGTTTCACAGGCATGACTTGTGAGTTAGAGTGATAACACTTGGACACATGGTGGTCAAATGTACAACTGACGGGCTATGGTTACAAGAATTAGAAGCTTCCTGCGGTATTAAGCAGTAAAGCTCATGCAGCCATATATTTGGGAGATTGGCAGCTCCTTTTCCTCATCTCCACATAATATATTCGTATCACATTGTATTTAATGATGCTGCATTTTTTTGGAATAATCTAGCTTGTTGGTCATTTGTGGGTATGCTTTTTTCCAACTATGCAACTTTTCATCTCTATAGAAATCTGCTGGGGATTCATTTTGGGAGGTTTTGACCCCTTCATTTAGAAAGATTTTAACCAAAAAAAAGAAAGATATCCAATGAACTATGATCATGTGTTGTTCTTCAAGAAAAATAGTGAGACAGGGTGGGAGGGTAGCTAGGGCCAGAATTGATATCCAATGCATTTGTTTGTTGAGCATGCATTATCCCACAAGCAAAGCATTGCTTTAGATAGGATTTCATGACACATTCAGGAATGGTCCTGACCAAATCCGAATAGACCCATACAGCCCTTCGCTGATGTAAAAAGTCTTTTGGCACAATTTTCTTTCAAAAATTGTAAAACAACAGCATCGATTATAACACTTGTAGAAAATAGTCCCTTGAAGAAACAGTTGTTTAAAAGTTTTAATTGGCAAGACAACTAAAATCTAATAGATGTGCGCATAAGACATAAGAAAAAATCCCACAATTATACGTAATCAGCCCTTTAGTTGAACACTTAAAATGCATAAATAACCTCATAAGGAGAAAACTTATAACTGACTGTCAGCTACAAGGTTGAGACATACCTGTTTGGAGATTCCATAACAGATGAAATTGGAATTTGGAGAGAAACAACAAGTGTCAGCCTAGCCCAAATACTAGCCAAACCACACAAAAAATCAAGCTAGAAAGCAAATTGACTAAAGGGCCATTCATCTAATCCTTCAAGGGTTCACATCCCTGTAATGTTTCATTTAGTGAAAGAAAATCCAATTCTCTCTCTCTCTCTATATATATATGTATATATATATATATCTATCTCTAATATGAACATGGAGTAAATATCCTTATACAAAGTTAAACTATATCTAGATTCTTCATCCAAATCAGTCCCCATAAGTTATTTTAACCTTGACCATTCACAGTCACTACAAGCGAAGTCTAAATTTCCCTTGTTACTTAAAGTAACTAAAATGAGGATAAAATAAATATTGAACAAAGAATAAAAGGCCTGCCCCATGTAGGCCGATGGACCTATGTGTGGAAATCATTTAAGACCATGATGTGTTCCACTTGCACGCCTTTCATCCTTGACTGCATCGTTTTCTCCTATTTGTAAGGAAGCTCACCAAAATCCTGTAATTGATCGGTATGCCTTTGTAGACATGGAGAACTTGGATAGACTCTTTACCAACGCACTTGCTTTGTTTTGTATTCTGGTAGTTATAGTTTCATTGGCCAATTGTGAATTTCTTTCTTTCGTTAATGATGTATATGTATTTGCTAGAGCATCATAAACTGTTACCCAGTTATAAAGTCCATGGTCTTCCAAGTTAAATATGGCTTGTGTACATTTTAAAGACATTGACTTATACTAGTTTTTGAAGTTTTTGTATTTGTCACTTCCAATTTAGATATTGATCAAACAAAATGTGTCACTTGCTCCCTTATGCTACCCATCAAATATGAATCATGAAATGGGTGAGGATGTTTGCAGCATTGCTAAATCACCATTCCACCCTATTATCCATGATCTGGGTCATAGCAATCTAGATGGTGGGTTTGTCTCTTGTCACAAATCAAATGATCTACTTTATTTTGTTTCAAAAATCAATTTGTCCATTAGTTGAATCATCATCCTCTTCAAATTAAAGTTTTATAATTGAATAACTAGATTGCAAAGTGATTAAGAATTGGACTATCATCATCAAAGGCCTGTCCCAACTATGTTGGGGTTGGCTACTCTTGAGCCAAATCCTTGGTGAAGCAGCGCAGGGAAGGAGGATAGCCAACGGGCTATTCTCCAAGCCAAACGGCTTTGGCTTAGGATAGGATGCCTAGGTCTCACACCAAAGACGAGAAGATCACACACATTGAGCAAACTCAATTTTCATTCAATTTTTTTTATTTTATCCTGATAGAAGGGATCACATCCTTTATATAATAAAGTCTAGCAATAACTTAGCAAACAATCCATACTAAATAAGAAACTCCCTAATACCAAGACTCTAGGAAAAATTAGAAACTGCCTAATTATTGTTTAAATCAAAGCAATTAAAATAAATCTACTAAATTTGGAAAATCGTCTAAAACTAGAAACTGCCGTCTGGAGATTCTGTCACTGCTGGGCCTTGTGGGCTTTGGGCCTTCTGGAATATACTTTCATTCGGGGCCCAGTAGTCTGGCTTACATTACTTGGATAGGTTGTACTTCTTTAGATCTATCCTTACTACCTCCAGCCTACCCTTTTTCCTTGGTGGGCCTTCAACCTGCATGGAAAAACGTTTTCTCAATGTTGCCATTGTTGTCTCGTGTTAGACATGTCCAAACCATCTCGAACAAGTCTCTCTTAGTGTATCACCTATTGATGCTACCCTTAAATGCTCCCAGATGTGCTTATCAAGGAACGGGACCTTGACTTATCATATTAATGGCTTGAGATCTTTTGATCTAAAACTTGGCCTCAATTCTAAATTAGAAAGAATCTTCATAACCATTTGAGATATTCATCAAAATTTTGATCCTACACCTAGCAAATGGGGATCATTCACATGCAGCAAGTCGCAGCCTATGAACCAATGACCATGAATTGCCATCCAGTGATTCTGGGAAGGGTGGTTTTGTTTCCTAAACTAGTTTTTAACTGTGATACTAAGTTATTCTTTCTTTCTGCTTTTCTGGCTTTTCAAAAATGGTTGCATTTTTGTTGACTACTTACTTCACTTTTGACCACTTCCTTGTCCTTCAAATTTGACATTTCTAATTTCATTTGAAGTCACTTTATAACTTTTTCATCCATTCTTTTGTATCTTAACACTTTGGTCAACATCCAACTTGCACATCACTCTGGATGATTTTAGTGAGATCTGTCTAGCCAGCTTTCTTAAACTCAGTTTCTGTTCATTTTAAAATTTCTCTTTGAAAACCCCACTCGAGTTACAAATTGATCATAGGTTGCTTTAACCCCTGATGGTTACAATTAACTTGCTTAGAGGCTTGCAGTAAAATTTGTCTCAGCTTGGGTTGTATTTCATTGGAGGGTAGTTCTCATCCTTTCATGGCAAATGCACCTGAAAATCATCATCTAATGTTATTGGAAGTCGCTTTTTTTGAGTTTATCGGAGGCAGGTGGACTGTGAGATCAAATTTGTCGTGATTCATTCTAAACCATTAATTGTGCAACTTATTGAAGATGATGAGATTGTGAGACCTAGATAAATGTGTGTGAAGGAGAGGATGATGCTTCCTTTTTGAAGAAAAAAAAAATGATGGAAGCGAAAGGGGAAGGCCCATGTCCAGCCTTATTGCACGATCACTACTTGACCTTGTTCTGATACCATGTGAACATTCTAAAGACTAAATTATGAGAAATTTGCCGTAGCTTTATTAAGGGATAAGATCGAAGTTTATAGACGGAAAAAAAAAAAAATCAAAACTTTACATTCCTAATCTCTCTTCATCACATCTCGCCCGCCCCCCTCCAAAACAAATTATCTCTAACAACAAAAACCCATGTTTAGAAATGAGTTTCAATTTTAAGTTTGAATAGGTTTAAATAGGATTGAGTTTTATTTTCTCTCTTATATAAGTTGGGGTATTTTCTCGTAATGAAGATGTGGTAAATTTTACCTCTGTACTACATCTTTTGGATTGCTTGTTTTTGTAGTCAGTGTCAACATAAAACAAGTGGGGCAAAGAAAGTGAAATATGGTTTTTTTTTTCTTTAGTTTTTTTTTTATATCCAGTCAAGAATATTTCATGTTTTTAAGAAAACTGGTTTATGCAGATTTTTAATTTTGAGAACATGAAATTTGGATTGGTTTTGTGGTTTCCCAGTCAAGAATACTTCTCCCGGAACCTAATTTTGTCCACCTGGACAATGATCAACTTGGCCAAGAAACCGCAAAGCAGACATTGACATCACAATATTCCGAAGTTATCCCAGATTTAGGAACTTCATCGATGGAAGGCTCTGAAACTCAGACGCTTACACTCCAGGATACAAAAGCATTCCACCATTTGCAAGATCCAGATGATCTGAAGGCCAAAGACTTCATAGATGAAACTGAATACAAGGAGAAGAAATTTCATAATGTTGACTCTTCTTCTTGTCTTGCTACTTGCACAAAGGGTGACATGGAAGATGATCCTTTCAAGAGCGCTTATTCTTACGAGGCACATGAGGGCAGAGATGATGAATCTGGTGCTCTCACCTCTTGCGTTGGAACTCGGTGGTTCAGGGCTCCTGAGCTCCTCTATGGATCCACAGAGTATGGACGAGAGGTTGATCTGTGGTCATTGGGTTGCATCTTTGCAGAGCTTTTCACTCTCCAGCCTCTCTTCCCTGGAACATCGGATATTGACCAGCTTGGTAGGATCATCACTGTCTTGGGTAACATAACTGAAGAAACCTATCCAGGTTGTTCAAAACTTCCAGACTACGGCAAGATTTTCTTCAACAAGATTGAAAATGCAGGTGGTATAGATGCATGTATGCCCAAATGCTCCACTGCTGAAATCAGTCTGGTGAGAAGACTTGTTTGCTATGATCCAATGAGTAGAGCCACTGCAATGGAACTGCTTCAGGACAGGTATTTTAATGAAGAGCCTCTCCCAGTTCCTATAAACCAGTTGAGAGTTCCTACAAGGACTCTGCATGATGAAAACTCCACAGGAGATTGGTGTGACTACAATGATCTTGGGTCGGATTCTGATCTTGAATTTGGGGACATCAATGTCTCAACCACTGATAAGGGCTTTTCCATTCGATTCTCCTGAGCTTTTGGAGCATACTTGCACTTTGGAGATCTGCCCTGATAGATCTGCTGTAGTATGATGTTTTCAACCAAAAAGAAAAAAACAGTTATTGATGTCAGAGTGTTCACAAAGAACCTCCTATTCCTGGAAGATGTCCACGAGAGTTGTATTGACCTTTCAGATTTATGTATACAAACTGCAATGTGCATCTAATTGTTAAAAATAGAGGGATTGCAGGCAGTTTTTACTAGTATGGCCATTTCTTTTATAATAAAAAAAATGATATTATTGTGGTTTTAAATATCATGAATTTTAACAATAGTATTTTCCTAAAAATATGGATTTCTTTTTACAAATATACACCTTTTCTTGTGATCATAGCAAATAAGTTGCCAATAATTATAAGTAAACATCCGCAATTTTGTCAATTATATAAACACTGTAATTAATAAAAACGGGTCTTCCTTGGCAATTCGCTTGTAGCTCAAGTGGCGAGGGATCTCCCTATCCCAAAGATACAAGTAGGGATCAATCTGTGGCCTCTTGGATAGGGACTTGAATAGTGTGTAAGATAAATAAATAATAATAATAATGAAAGTGGTGTTTGAGGTACCTCCCTTCCATAGAAACACTTAGGGATCAATCTGTTGATGGTATTTTTTTTTTTTGGTGGTGAGGGACTTGGATGTATCAAGGTGATTTTGAGTATTTAAATAAAAGAAGATGCTATCACATTTAAGTTGTTGACATTGGATATGGATATGAGGGCTCCTACCTTATCTTTCGTACTAAGGTGAGAGCATCTCTTATAGGAGCATCTCCCATAAATAAATAAAAAGGTGCTTGAGGTTTAACGTTTAAGATAAAGAACAAAGAAAAAGTTGACCCCTTCTCTTTTCTCTCATTCCACGAGTGTGTTAAATTTACGAACGAACGAGGATAAGAAATATAGAGTGCTGCTAGGGTAACGAATGCCTTCTTGAAACGAAGAAATGAATTTCTCATTTCCACGCATTGATCACTTCCCACGATAAAATTTAGCCTTATTAAAGATCTCAACTGCTGCTTTTGGTTTTAACAAATCACATTGAAAAAGAAATGGCAGTTTCTCTCTCACCTCCTCTCAAAGATATTTTATAAGAATGGGATCCTCGAGGGTGGCACACTCTCACTTATGCTTGTGTCAAGTGGAAAAGCATTCACCATCCCACTCATACTTCTTAATGAAAATGATAAGTACTTCTACAATAAGAGTTGGCCCTTCAAATACATTAAGATTGTATAAAAAAAGATAGGGATTTTTTCCAAAACAATTAGATTTAAATTCTTATTAAACGGTTTTATGAAGAAAAATAATAAAATGAAAGCAGAGTTGTTCGTATATTTATTTAACAAAGATACTCCAATTAACAATATCATCAACCGTTGATGGTATTGTTAACTTGGTTGACAATATCTTCATTCTCCTGCTGCTCTTCTTCTTTTATGATGGCTTTTGGTTTTGATCTTCTTGTAGCTCGATCTATGCTCACCCAATGTTAGATAAGACTAAAAATATATATATTGAAGATAAAAAATACTTTCTTGAGGAAACTACGGAAAAAAACCCCATAAAACCCCATACGTCCGATGAGGACTTAGTAGGACGTTGGACACAGGAGGAGTACTCTTGTTGATTTTCATTTTTTTTTTTTTTTGTTTGGTTTTGCGATATGGTCGATATCGACCATTCAGTCGTATTCAGTAACTAAGGCAGTTACAAGTTGGAGGAAATCTGATTGGTAGATTGGTCGATATCGACCATTATGACTAAGCTGTAATGGTTGATATCGACCATTTTGTCATGTTTAGAAACTATGTCAGTTACAGATTGAAGGAAATCTGACTGACAAATTAGTCGATATCGACCATCATGGCTAAGTTGTGATGGTTGATATCGACCATTCTATAATGTTTAGCAACTAAGGAATTGCGGGTTGGAAGAAATCTGACGGAAAAAATGGTCGTGACAATCACCATGGAGGAGTCTATATCAAATTTGTCAAATGCCTTATCATCCTTCCTAAATGTTTTGGTAAAAGTTTCACCTTCAACTCTGTTAAATGATGAAGGTTTGTTCAGATTAATTTCCTTCCTCCAAAAGCATCAACAAAACAAGTTGAAAAAAAAAAAAAAAAAAAAAACCCTAAATCTCAAATCAACCACTGATCAGCATGTCCTATTCGTTTGTATTAGGAAGTGGGTTTTGGCTTGGTGGGGTAGTCAATCAAAATCTTTTGTCACAATCTTTTGCTTTCTTCCAGAAATCAATCTAAGATTCACTCCAACCCTCCTCCACCGTCCAAATGCCCATCTCCTGACCAACCCACCACAATCATCAACACGTGAGAGTTAATGGATAGCCTAAATGATCCCTTCTCCCAATCCAAACCCCCCCAAAAACCCAATGATTTGATGATCACAATGACGATGACGAAGATGACGAAGAAATCCCTTTGGAAACACCTCTCGAAGGAGATAACTCTAGCACAAATGGATCCAATCATCATTTTAGTCCTCCAATCTCCATCTAAAGATCCTCTATCGTTGATTAAAGAACCCCACCACCCCAGTTCTGAAAATAGAGTGGTTGTGTACTTTATGTCATTGCAGGAGATCCGGCGGACATACGAGGACGCTGCGCGTGTGGGCGATTTTCCGGTTGATGCTCGTGGCCATGGATGAGAGAGACGTGTCAATGAAGTTGGTGTGTAAAAAAGAGGTGGAGAGATTGATAGCCTGGAACGGAGGACGATGAAGCTATTATTAGGGTCTTTGAGTGAATTTTTTTCGGTTTCCCTTCATGTGGATTCAACACATCTACATGGTTATCCATGATGGTTGATGATCGATATCGACCATCCCAAAAAAAAAAAAAGAAAAAAAAAGACGAATTGAGGCCAAAGGATCTCTCCCGTGTCCAACATCTTACTAAGTCCTTATGAGATGTATGGCGTCCTATGGGGTTTTTTCCCGTAGTTTCCTCTACTTTCTTACATGTTATGTCAAAATCTTATCTTTTCTTTTTCTTCATCCTCTATCTCATCCTCCTTATTTTCTTCCAAGTTCCTCGAATGGTTTTCCTGAAATCTCTTCTACAAGCGTCTCTAAAAAGCATCATAAGAGAGACAACCACATCCTCTTTTGGGGTGGCGTCAGCGATAGAGCTCGCGGGCTGTGTCTTTGGCTTCATCTTCAATGAAAGTATACTACATTAAATCTGCTGAAAATAATCCAAAATAGAATTTATCTAGAAAGTCTCGTTTCCCACTGAAGGAAAAGATGAAATTCATAAATTTATAAGAAAAAAAATGAAGAATATTAGACTCACTCAAGATTCACAAAGGTAAGATCCATATCTATTAAGGTAAAGAATGACAAATACAAATATAACCCAAAATCAACCCATAACCCATCAAGAAAGCATATAAATGAAAATACAACAAACTGATATTTTATATATATATATATATACACACACACACATACATACATATATAATATAAACCAAAAACAACATCATCCAAACACCATTTATATCCAAACAAGATTCTATCACATCCTTATAACATAGACAATAATAATACGTACATTTCAAGAAGGGGAAAAGGGAATACCAAACAAACCAGATGAAATCTACATAAAATGGAGCAAACCCCGAAAAAAAAAAAAAAAAACATTGATCCGAAACAACAACCCATCAAAGGATATCGATCAAAGTGTAGGTCAACCATTAAAGAAGAGCACATGACATGAAGTTGCCGATATCATCTACTTTGAGAATTTTCCCACTTTAAAAACCCCTCATTTTCCGCCCCTCTTTTTTATATGATGGGCCCATGTTGAGTTAATCTAGCCTTTTAACACACACTAACCCTCCATGAATAGTCACAAGTCCAAGTTTGACGCTCATCCATCTTTTCCTCACCGTTGGATTGAAATCATGATGAAATAATGCATCTAAACCATTAGATTTTAGGGTCATGGATCAAAAGGCTACAATGATTTTATGGGCTCAAGATTTTTCATATAGGTAGGCCTCATATGGATCTTTCCATCCAATTGACTTTCATGATTATCATGCTTCCCAGTGGGCTCAACTAAAAGGGTTCTTTTATTCTAAAAAAAACGCTCGCACTCTGTGCAGCGTGTGTGTGTCTATATATACATAGGGCATCACTCTCCTCAGCTCGAGTTGATGAGAAAGGGTTGTTCACTGCCTAGGTGCGGCCCACTATTTGGTCCATTCAAATGGACCACACACAGGGCCCTCTGAATTGCACATGTCCACATTTTGGATAAGGGTGTCCGCTCAATGGTCTGGCGACCCACGTGGGAATGGGGATGGAGTGGATTTGAAGGACACACAGGAGCCCTCCTCTCTAAAAAAAACTGACCCCCATCATTGATTTCTATCGTCTTCATATGGGCCACAAAAGTTTAACGGTGTACCATACAATTGGATGGGTGTCACTTGATCCAGCAAATGGCCCAGTGTAATTAGAGGGTGCCAAATTTTGGTGGACATGTGCAATTCAGAGGGCTATATGAGCGTTAAAAAATGTGTCGAGTGTTTTTAAAGTAAAACTCCCCCCTGGTCATTGGATGAGAGTAATTTCCTTCCATTCCACATTGAGTTCTTATCCATTTAATACTTTTAGAATGAGATACTAATTTTAAGGAAAGGAAGCTAAACCAATTTCCTTACCATTTTTCTAACCTCAAAGAGATCGATCCAAAAAAGAAGATAAACGAGGGTAAACTCGTTTATCATATCACTTTCATAATTTCCAAATAGAAAATACTTAGAAGGCTTAGATATTGTGGGTGGGGTCCTCTTGTAAAATTAATGGCTGGCCTAAGTCTAATTGAAGGGAAAATTGAATCATCACTCATTCATATAGGGATTGTAATATTGTAACAACTGCTTACCTAAAAAAAAAAAAAAAAACCTCTTGTAACAACTAATAGGTTTCTTCATTTTTTTTAGCAGATTTGACTGCAAAACCTATCCAATCATATGTAGCTTGCCGGATATTAATGGCGGAACATACTTGCGAAAAATCTGAACCGATCAAAATAAAGGGCCCCATCCCTTTTCTATTGTCACCAAATTCAATTAAATACCAATTGTGCCCACCGTTAGATTATACATTATAAAAACTTGTGATTTCCCTTTTGAATTAGAGAGTTTTTGAGAACTTCTAAGGCTCTCCTAAAAGACAACCAACAGTAAGAGACAACTTTTTGGGGCCCACTTGTGGCCATGGAGATTATGAGGAGGAGGGGGATGAAAAGATCTTAATTACACTCAATGTCACATCGTACCCAGTTTTGAGCGGATTTGAATTTGAGGTATAATTTTTTGAAGTGTGTAGGACGCGAGTTGGGTGACTTGATCTATTTTCAACTTGCCAAGATGCAAATACTAATTTGGACAACATAATTCTAAGTCGTCAAAGATGAATGAATAAGCCACATCATGTACGCATTCCATGGATCAAGGGTTTCCTCTCGTTCAATCTATTTCTTCTAACAGTCAGCTAGCCGACTTCCTTACCAAATTACGATCAACTCAGTGGTTCATACAACTACTTTACAATCTCTTAATGTTATATAGCACATTGTGAGCTTGAGGGGTACAAAGGGGTGCAAAGAGATATGGACCTGAGCTGAATAGGCCTAGACCTGGACCAAAAGGGCCGTGAGCCTAAGGGACTCATGGGTCTGTGGATCAAACCATATTCAAATATTTATATTGTTGTAGCTGTCTTTAATTTGCAGCATTTCAATCTGTTAAGATAATTGCTATAACCTCTTATGATAAGGATACCAAACTAATATAAAAGGGACCTTGAGTCGGTCCCAAGATAAATTCTCCATTTTGCTTTCTTCTCTCTTCCCTTCACATTAATCTAAAATACTTGCGTTTCGTGGTAATACTGGAATATCATATGAGGTGATAGATTACGTGGTACGATATTTAGAAGTGTTGGTTTCTAAATGGTTTTTTCAGTTGGTCATCTTTTTGTCATTTCACCTGGAGAAGGCAGTGCAAGACAATGATAGAAGACCTATTGGTTATAAATAAATTATTCATTATCATTGCAATGCCAAAGATATTTTGTTAAGCTCTTCTAGATATGTATCAGATGTAACATCCACATACCCATTTTCACTCTTAAACAACACAGTCAGGATCTGACCCAAAATCCCTACTTACCTACCAATACTAAAATAGATCATGAACAAAAATATCTTTCTCTTCAAAGAGTAGGCATCCATGTGGCTACATTACTTTTGTAGTATTAGTCACCTGTTACTAAATTTCTTGTTGTTCAAGTCATGATGATGATGTTTAGCTCTTAAATGTTTCATCACCCTACTAAACAATTACTAACTTTAGATTGGTAGTTATATGGGGACAGGAAAGTAGGAGTTTTTCTTGTATTCAATTTGCAGTGCTAATGGAACCGAGCTGAATATCCATATTTTTTGACAATGATATCTATTAGATGAGATGCAGATTACATGGATCTTCTGGACCTAATTATATAGTACACGTTATCTTTCAATATCCACTGCTTGTAAAACAAGGAGAAGAAAACTGTGGGTAGGAGAATACTTTATAAGTTTTGGTGGTAGTTAAGGATGGCTATGTGAGTTAGTTGGAAAGGCTTCATTCTTCGTCCATTGAGGGGTAAGCAAAACTATTGTCTCTAGAATATTAGCTGCCACCCAATCATAGGAAGCATAGAAGATCTTGAAGAAGGAATTTCAAATATTAAAAACGGTAGTTGCCATTGAAGCCCAATATTTAGGAAATCCTTCGAATTATAAGACTTAGTATTTCCCTAAGTGGTTAAAAATAAGAATCAAAGGTGAACATCTAAAATTGATCATAAAACGATTTTTTTTTTCAATAAAAATTGAATCAAGGGAAGCTCGAAAATGACAACCCAAGCATCACCCTAGTGACTCAAATCTTAAATAAAGGTTCCAACTGTATCACTATTTTATATCCTTCACCCCCTAATCTTATACCCTTTTCACCCCTTACGAGTGGAGGTCATTGGACCATAAATTCCTATGTATTCAAGTCCTCTGTACTCTATGCAACATGCCCATTAGAAGTCATTTATGTTGGAAATTTCTGAAATGGTAAAGAACCTTTCACGCTTCCCAATTAGAATCGCACATGGGATATATTTGAAATGAGAAAGGCATTTATATTTGCTTATCTGTGTATCTCCATTGAGATGGTGTGAAAGGGCATGGGCATGGGCATGGGCGTGGGAGCATTATAATTGATTGAGAAACTCATCATTTGCCATTTAGTTAGCCTGATTTTCGCTAACCTAGTATCTATTTTAAATTGGGTCAATTTGGTCCTAACTTGGGTTCAAATTGACTGCAAATCATTATCAGGAAATATAGATGATTAAAAAAATATATCAATAATATCTTGGCCATCAATTTCATAGTGCTTTGGGCAGGACCATGGGTGTTTAAAGGTTGGTCTGGGTATTGCAAACCGCAGTCCAATAGATCTGGGCCCATTTTATCGAACTTACTGGTAACCCAGTTGCAGATACCAACTTGGTGTGGGGGTATTTACTGTCTTAAGAAAAGAGCATTTATTATCTTAAGAAAAGAGCAACCCGCGACTCAGGCGATCCATCTCAACTATATTTTATTATTATTATTTTTAACAATTTATTTCCTCGATATTGAATTTCTAGAAATTCTAAACAATTCATTCTATTAAAGAGGTCAAAATTGAAGAAGTAAAACAATGATAAAAAAATGGCCATCAAATAGCTCACCTTTGGGAAAAAATGATTACTCGGCCACTACCCTAGTTAATCAAATCATAGGAAAGTGTAGGGCCCACTACAAAAATCTAATGATCGGTCTAGAAAAACTTTAGAATGACTAATAATATATGGTTTCTTTTGAAGCCCATGCAAAAGAAATAAGAAGGTATATAGGTTAAATTTAAAAATAACAATTCAAGTAAATGTTAATGTGACTGTTAAGAAGAATGAATAAATTGAGAAGAAGAGAAAAATAAGAAAGATGCTCATTTAGAGGGAAGTGGAATTCTCACTTATGGGAGTCCCACACAAGTAGGGTTGTAAATGGGCCGGTACCGGTTTGGGTCCATGGTGGACCCGAAACCGGAACCGTTAAGGAGAAGGTGGAACCAAATCCGGACTTGGAACCGTTTTAGAACCGTTTTCTTGGCTCCAGAACCGGAACCAAAACCATATATGGGACAAGTTTGGATCCGGATCTAGGTCTAGGTAGAGAATGATATTAAAAAAACATTATTTTTAGGAGAGATTTTAGAAAATTGAGGTAATACGTCAGGTCTCAAGTCCACGGATCCGAGCCAAGGTGGAACCGGACCCAAACCCATTTACTTATCGGGGCCTAAATAAGGACCTAGACCTGGTTTTAACGGGTTGGAACCTTCGGGTAATCGAGGACTTGGGGACCCATTTACATCCCTACACACAAGGTGTCCGAGAACTCCTCGAATTAAAAATAGGGACCAAAAATCCTGTCGACTTCAAATGGGTATCTAGGCACAAGGAACTCCCCCACATCCCCCACTCCAATGGGTATTTAGGCACAAGGGACTCCCCATATCCTCGCTCCAAATTGGTATTTAGGCACAAGAGAGACCCCGCATCCCCAGCTCCAATGGGAATTTAGGCATAAGGAACTCCCCACATTCCTTGCTTCAAATGGGTGATTAGGCAGAGGGACTCCCCACATTTCCTGCTCCAAATGGGTATTTACATAATAGGTGAACCCACTAAACTAATTTCGATAATGATCGATCATGCCTCAAACATGAAACAAAGGTTTGTCAACACGTAATATACTCTAGTACATAACTCAACATGAAATTTAACATCAACAAGCTGGAATAAGTTTTACCCATCAAATTACGCTTGAAATCTAGGGGAATCTACGATCTATCAAGCTGGAATAAGTTTTACTCATCAAATTACGCTTGAAACTTGGGGGAATCCACAATCTATCTTAAAAAGTGTTCCCATTTGTCCATATAAAAACGAGGGGGTTTTACCGGAAAAAACATATTATGTGAGCACCATATCGAAAAGGTAATTTTAAGTGCCCTTGCACCAAACCAGTCATATTGCTTGTTTTTCGTTTTTTCTTTTTTTTTTTAAATTTTCTACTAATGTCTTTATCGACTTTTATGTGCAATGTTAAGGGTTGATTAAGACCCTACGGTTCATCATAACCTTTACAGAACTCCCATTTACTTTGTTTGTAAGGTTTCGACCTTTATTTGTAATGTTAATGGTCTCTATTGACCTTGCGGTGTATGCTTATAAATGCACGAAATTCATCCATCATTCTCTGTTCTTGGGAAAAAACGACCTTGCTCGACTTGCTTCTCCTCTATAAGATATTCCCACCTCTTTAAGACCATTAAAGCCAGATGTTGTTATTCGGTGAGAACATTAAAGTGCATATGATATTGTTTGGGCAGACCGATGAAAAGGTGGAGTTTGTACTTGGTCATAAGGAAAAATAAATCTTTATGAGAACATTAAAATGCATATGCTATTGTTTGCGGCAGACCGGGGCAAATCACCCTTTTAGAATCTCAATCTCAAGTGAAGAGTAGGTGTGTGGCAAGAGAAAATGTGATATTGCAAAAGGAATGGCAGGGGCACAACCCAGTTGACCATAAGATGACAAACGAAAACGAAAAAAGGATTTTTTTTATAAAAACATACCTTCGACAAAGAGGGCATTGGAGGGGACCACAATGGATCGATGGAGGAGCGATGTGAACCACTGTGAATGTGCCTGGTAGCTGATGTGGAGTCCCAGTCGACGTCGAGGAAGAAGAATGAAACAAATAAGAAAGAAAATCAGGCTTCTAAGCCCTAATATGTATGAATGGGTCGAACACAGGGTCTCAATCGACCCTTAATATTGCAAATAAAGGTCGATAGGGACCTTAGTAGAGAATGTTAAAAAAAAAATACGAAAAATGCGAAATATGGCTGGTCTGGTGCAAGGGCACTTAAAATTATCTTTTTTGTATAGTGGTCACCTAATCTGTGTTTTCCGATAAAATCCTCTAAAAATGAAAATGAAGAAACCTTAGCAATCACAATGTAACTATAAAAGCATATCACAACTCTAGACGTGATTGAAGGGGGTACATAGTCTTCCAATAACAACAAAACCAAAGATTAGCACTTGGAATGGTCCTTAAACATAAAAGAAAAGGACCCACAAAGTCAAATAACATTTCTAACCTTAAAGAAATAAGTAGTACAGGCTAATATACAATTTCCAAAAATTTGGAATCCAATAAAATGGTCAAGTTAGGTTCAGCTGAATTATAGAGAATAACTCGGGGATAGTCACAATTTGATGAGACTTGGAACCCTAAGAAATAGTTGAAAACAGGGCCATCTATTAAGTTAGTGAATAACATGGACTTAATCATAATTTCTAAACGCCTAGACTTCAAGGAAATGGCCTCAAATCAGTCCAATTAGGATCAACAATATAAAACCATAAATCTAAGGAGTTAAAATGCAATTTCAAAAGTATGAAACTAAGGAAATAACTATATAGATGCGTTCAGTTGAGATAATAGCACATGACAAGGGCTTAAACAAAAGTTTCAGCAACTTAGAATGTAAGAAAATGACCCATTACAGGTTCAACTACTGTAAAAACTATGAGTAACAAGGGGCTAAATTGAACTTTTTAAAGGGTTAGTATTCAAGAAAATGATCATAAACATGTTCGGTTGTGAAACTGTAAAAATGTTAGGCCCTTAAATACAATCTCAAATAATATAAGACTCAAGAAAGGACTAAAACAATGCAACTAAGGGCTTGTTTGGCAAATATTAATTGTTTGAAACAAAGCTGCATGGAACAAATCTATTTCAAATAGCCCTATTTGAAATAGATGTTTTAGAAATAGTCTCTTTTGGAAATACACAAAAAACTGACTGAAATAGACTCTTTTTAAATCAAGGGTTAGAACCTTTTTGCAAATTTCTTAAGATCCATGAGGTATCAAACTTCGAAATTTGACCCCAGACCCATGTTTAGTCTTCCAAAGAGAATTAGCGGTTTGGATCTTGTGTTCGGGGCCCACATAATCCAAAAAATAATATCAAATGGTTCACATTTTTTAGCAACTATCTCAAGATTGGTGATCATCCAATGACTCAAGTTCGGACCCACAACAACGTTTGACCTTTTGAACCATCTCAACAGTTTGAATTGTGATTTACTAAAAAAAACAGAGAGAAAAAAAAATTGGACTGCCTATGGACCGGCATGGTACATCAATGGTTGATATTTATTCACAAATTTCTTGAGACGCATGAGGTATCAAGTCTTGAAATTTGGCCCCATAATTGTGTTTGGCCTTTCAAAAAGATTTAATAGTTCGGATCTTGTGTTGGGGCCCACAAGAATCAAGAATTTATATCTAAGTGTCTAAAGTTTTTTGAATATATCTCAAAATATATGATTATCCAATGGATGAAATTTGACACCATAGCTTTGTTTGACCTTGTGACTAGTTCCAATGGTTTGGATCGTGATTTATGATCCAAAAATATTTAGATAAAAACAAAAGAAAAAATGGACTACCCCAAAAGGACATCAAATTCTCTGCTTCTACCTTTTGAGCTCTACTTTTCAACTACTCACAATTGGGGCGGTTGGTTCTTACGAGGTTTGACTCTACTTCTCTAAAGCTGGCAGGGGGTAGATATGTATGTCACATGCTCTTATTTTCTAAACATCTACCCACTTTAGACATTTAGAGGAAGGTTAAAAATAAAGGTGTCAAACATGAGCTAATTAGTAATAAGGATTTTAGGGCAAAATGGTGATTTGTGCATCATAGGTGAAATGGGGGTGTCGACAGTGCATAGATGAGCAGTAATAGAACTATGAATGAACAACTCCAGTCCAAAACAACAAATTAGACTAAAAATCAATTGGCATTGGGATCATATGCAAGAAATAAGAATAATAAAGATCCATCAACACGATGTAAGTACCGACATCACAAAATCCAACACAAAAGCTGAGATAGGGCTCGGTTAGCTGGTAGGCTACTTGAATACATTTCCAAGAAGCAAATTCTTGCTTTTACTTAGCACTAGAATAATTTTGAAAGATTAAAAAAAAAAATCTAAAAATGTTAATCCGAAAAGGGAATGTAAATTAAATAAAAATTCAAGGAACCTTCTACCCATGCTTAGTACTTGCCTTTAAGGGTTTGGGTTAACTGGACTAAGCTTTGATCTTTCCCAAATCTCTCTTAATTGCCTCTTCTTCTCTAATGATATGACTCCAATGAGAGTTGTCATTTCTAACTATTTATAGTGAACCTCTAAGAGAAAGCTAATATTATAGTCTTCCAATTGTTAGTCCGAGTACATGCAAATTTAGTTCAGTATCCAAAAAAACTAGTTTGCACTCCAAAAACAGAACAACAAAAATACATAATTTAAAACTTGAAAGTAAATCCATTTACTGTATGCAAGCTGAAAATAGAGAATAGTTGACGACTGAGTAATCCGGAAATCTGAAAGCAGAAGGGAAGTTAAACAAGACTAGTGTTTGAAGCTATGTCTTTAAGATAAATTTCGTCCCCACAGTGGTGCTTACGAGCTTCTGTAGCGTTTGTCTTCGATGATACAGTGATATTTTTCACATAGTATCAACACTACAAACTGTGTGACCGGTAAACCAGAAATGTGACAGACTCTCTCTCAACTTCGATCAATGACCCCTCGACTCCGATCGATGACCTAAGTGCAATGCACTTGCAAAGAATGAATGACAAAAACGAATGGATGAGATGTTCAATACATGGCTGCTCGAGTGCGAACAGACACAGAACCTCTTGGACACACCCTTCTAGTTTCGGTTTCGGACACACCTCTCTGGACACCCCCCATTTGGAAAAAAACAATTTTTTTTTAATTAAAAATTTCTCCAAAAATAATAATACAAAGTGGGCTGAGCCAGGCCCGACTCGTGCGTTTGGCCCAAGCCCGAGCCCGGCCCGATTCGAGGCTGGGCGCGCGTGTGGTGAGCCCTTGTTGGTCAAGGTCCTCCCTCCACAAAAATGGGTTGCCCCTAACCTTTACCACCAAGGTATTCATATTTATATCAAAAGAGGATTTTGTTCCCAAGCAATATGGGATGCATGTTTTCCACATGCATATGTTATCAAGCACTGTCACGTACAAGTAGTGAAGTTAGGAGTAAATTTCTCATTCACTCTTCAATGGTTTAGAGCAACCCAATACATATTCTTAAACTACTTATGGAGTAAATCACATTCCCTTGTAATCCCACCTAAAATGATAAGTGGGGCCCACTTTTATTTTGGCTCAACTTAGACCAAAATAAGGTGCTCTTATCCATTTTTCCAACACTAACACTCTAAACTTATTAGATTTCATTGGATCATGGCCCCAAATTAGTCAATGTCGCAACCCGAGCCCGAGATTGGATTAAATTTGGGTAAAATCCGAGGCACGACCACATGTACTCCCGTGAACTCCGAATTCAACCAAAGTTAAACAAAATCCACAAGGGATATACATACTTCATGCAAGTGAGATATTCCAATCACACCTATCATAACATAATAATGCGGAAGACATATACAATATAATATCAAATATGGAAAAATACATACTACTATTCCATGATATACAAATGTACACATTTAAAAATGTACAAAGTTCTTTATACAAAAGTATAACTATCATATCTCTAACCATGTCATCCATCTGCATATTTGAAATACCATCTAAAGTTTCCAAAAATTGTTCCAAAAAGGTTTCAACCATATTCTTGCACTTGGATATCAAAATCAAATGATATCCCGGCTGTTCCACTCCACTAGTCCTCCCGGAGAAACTGGAGCTATCTTCTCCACTGGCGCTGTGGTCTTTGCAAGACCGGCATTGTCAACTTGGCATGTAATACCATCAATAACACTAGTGAATATGACGATTCAACAACGTATAAACAAATTTATGATAGTACATGCTATAACACATACTAAATATGTTCATATCTATCATTAAACAATTCTCAACTCAATATCAAATTCTAGACAATTCGTACAATGATTCATTATATGCAATAAGAGTCAAATTAGGATCATTCACTAATTGGCAACTATTATAGCATTTCATTTCTTTCAAATGGAAGTATTCATTTAATTTTCAAATATAAAGTGGGATCTAACCAATGTCCGGGCCAGGGATAACTAGCATCACCACGGAGCTCCGGAACGCCCCCAAATCCATATACTGCAGTAGGAATAATTATTTAACTCATTTCAGCTTTATAATGAGCATTAATAGGACAACTAAGTAGTCGCAGACTCAAGGAGTCAATTCAAATCAAATACATACTCAAGTCAGTGTTCAATTCTTTTTGGATTGCAATTCAATTTCATATATTCCATTCATAACAATTGAAAGGAATAAAGACCAATGCAAACCCAATATAGATTGAGATAAATGATAATAACAATATGAATACAACTGATTTAGAGAGTTAAAACAATTCACAATTTAATTCTTTCTTCGTCTCAAACCAACCATTTATGTGTAACTCGTGGTTATCTAATGTACGCGTTATTCTCGATAGACATTAAATTAAATGTAATTTGTACATTAGAGTCCCCTTAATTAACACCTCTGGAGGTATAAACATCATTTAACAATCCTAAAGTAAATCTTCTAATTCAACAGGCTTCTACACAAAAAAAATTAGAATTCAAATCTAAGAATCTCCAAATTTGGTTACCTATTCGGTTAACCGAAAACTAGGATTCGGCTACCTTCAGTCGACTTTCCAGTATCATCAAATTTCTAAAAAACTTGTAAGTATATTCAGTTACCCACTCGGTCACCTGTTCGACTGTTTGAAAATGTACACTTGGCTAACCGAACACCAATTCGGCTACCTACGGCCAGCTTTCCAGCAAGCTCAACTTTCACTCAATTTCCACAAGTACACTCGGTCACTTGTTTGGTTACCTATTCGGTTAACCGAATTGTGCCAAGTTCTGTAGAAATTCTGAAACGAATTTCTGAATTTGAGCTCCAAGAGTTCATACCATATACCTAGCATTTATTATCAACAGAAATGAGTATACTTGCCTCTGTTTGGAGTCAATTAACAAAAAAAAAAAAAAAAAAAACATCTTTGTTAGCTCAATTTGAGATGGAACTCACCAATTTAAACCCACTTCTAAACCTAACATCAAGAAACAATTTAAAAATAGAATTTCCATGAGTTGTTGAGCTAAACAACAGTCCTAACCACACAATAGCACTTAAAAGTTCTATAAAGAGCCTGAAATACTTACTTGTAACTTGAAAAAAGGGAAAATCCAGATTTACCTCAAACTTTCACTCTAAGAAGTGAAGAAAACTTGATGAAGAAGATGAAGTCACAACAATCTTTCTTCAAAACTACTTGTAAAGCCTCTCCCTTAACAATTGATAAAGAGGAACAGAGACAAGAGGAAAGAAAATAGCCTAGGGTTTGGTCTCTAAGGTTTTGTGCTGGAAATGATCGGATGAATGAATAATTGGGTTCTTTCAAACCTTATGTACATAAACAACATTTTGCACATAGCCCCACTTTCCTTAGTCTATTTACTCTTCAAGTCAAATGAAGACTCATTTGATTCATTTCAAATCAAATGCAATCAAGTTCAATATGAAAATTGATATACTCTTTGAGATACACATGATGATATCAAGAGTTACCACATATGACGAAATACGCGGAAATCCATCTTTACAAAAAAGTCCTTATTCTCTTCAATTGAGTTCAAAACCAACTCAAATGACTTAGTCTCAATCCAAACCCATTCCATTAAGCTCCATTCAATCAATTGAGACTAATTTAACTTAATTTGATTATTAATCATAGTTAACTTAACTAATCATAATTAATCAACGTTAATCTTGATTAACTCGGGACGGGGTGTCACAATCAATTAGGCTCCAACTTGAGACCCAAACTATCTTCAAAGCTAAGAGTTGATTCTACTCAGGCTGCAATCACGTAGGATTAGAAATTGCCAAAATACCCTTAAACCATAACAATGCTACATAGTAAAACCCTAAATCAATGGAAACTATAAAGAGGCAAGAAAAACACTTGAAACAACTGAACAAGGTTTTCTAGGTTCAGGTGCTTATATAAAATTTCTTCTAAAGATGGAGAATAGGAAGATGGAGAAAACGACACATGTATCAAAGAAATTCTAACAATAATGGAAAATATTTTCTAAGGGTGTGTTTGTGCAACTAGAGGATTCCGCACTCTATAGAATTCTATTTCCATCGAAGAGATGAATCACAAATTTCTACCCTTTGCATAGGACAATAAAATCCTCCCTATTAAAGAAAGTGTGTTCATATATTTTCCTTTTTCAAACAGAAAAAGAGACAAACAATTGAAGAGTGGGTTGTATGAAAATCAGAACAATTTTCTTCTCTATCATAAAATCCTCTTGCTCCATAAACAAGCTTGAAATGTATTATTTACAAGGCATTCGGTCCTAAGTCTAAAGAATATTATAAAATGGAAAAAAGATCCACATCACTCGTCTAAAGAATATTATAAAAAGGAAAAAAGATCCACATCACTCTTGTAAAGATTTTTGCTATAGAAAGACAGATGAAGGCATATGGTTTTTGGAAAAAAAAAAAAGAGATAAAGAATTTTCAGATTGCCTATCATGCTCATTCTTGAGTTCGTAGTAATTTAGAAGATTTTTGGTATTTGTAACAACTATATGATAGGGATTAAAGCTATTTCATTAATTCAATTTAGTGGGCAACCTGGCTTTACTCAAAATTTATTGGGTACGCCTATTCATGCAAAGTGATTATTCTATCACTTTTGATAGGGATAATTTTTTTCTTTTGGAAAGGAAAATGAACAGTGTTAGTTAGAATGAAATTAGAATAAATGTCTGATTTTTGAAAATTAGAAGAATGAACAGAGAGTTGTCAGAGTGAAAATGGATCCAAGCAAGGTTTTTCCTTTTGCCACTAAATGTGAACTATGCCTAAAACTATCAAAAGCTTATAAACATGATAGTTTTCCTTCCAAGTGCAATGAATAAATGAAGATGAACTATGTGAAAGGCTGTGTTTGTTTGCTTTATAGGAGCTTGAAATCATGCACTCATACCAACTACACATGTTCCAAACCATCTGAGGAAAAGTTGGAGACATGAAGGGTGTATTTATAGAAGCTACATGTACTATTATTTTGTATCTCATCTTTCAGTTCAGGAACTCCAATTGAGTTATAGTTTACAAGGACAACATCTTTTAACAGGAATAGATTTTTTGTTCTCATTGTTCATGATTATTCTAGGATGTGTGAGTCTTCCTTGAGTATAACTTAAAAACCTTCTTCTATCTTCATTCATTTCAAGGTGCTCGTTGTAAAGTGGGCGACTCAGGGAAGCACAGAATTGTAATAGAGATATTACTTTCAAAGAAATTTGGATTTTTCCAAACGAATTAGAATAGTATTGACAAAAACTCTCTCTTTGCAAATACATAACGTCGTTGAAGGAAGAAACAAGACTATTATAGATGTGATGCAAAGCATGCATAAAGGAAAACGCTATCCTAACGATTTTACAATTCAAGCTATTGATATGCTTGCTTCCTCAACATGTCTCATAACTAGTGCAATTCAATATGAGACCAATAGCTAGCTTGAGAAATGCAAATGTCAAATGAAAAGTATTTTCGAATGCAAGGCATATGTTTGTGTACCCTCAAAAAAATAAGAAATAAGAAATTATTTATGAGAATATTGGAAAATCTAAACCACTCTGATTTCTTAACCCAAAAAAAATTGATAAAAATTAAAAAAGAAGATAGATCAATTTCGACATTGATGAATAAGGGTATGCTAGAAGGCCAATCAATTGATCAAATCAGTCATACCATTAAAGAATCCACACCTTTAAAATGCATAATTGTGAGTATTTGACTGGGAGCTCAATTAAAGCACAAAACTACAAATTCTACAATTACAACTCAAATGGCTTCCTTGGATTGAGTTGAAGCATTAGGTGGTGACAATAGAAGTTCAAGGAAAAGTAAGTGCACAAGTGGCATGGATAGACTAGATGACACAAGTGGCATGGATAGACTAGATGACCATCCCTTTCTTTCCTTAATATATATAACTTTCCAACATGGATTATTCTATTTAGATTGTTCTCCTGAGTGATTTTGTTCTGCTCCCTTGACCCTGAACCCGGTCATTGGCTAACCTAGTGGACCACTCCGGTAAATCCAGAATATAAAACATAGACCCAACAATATGTACCTTGGCTTGAATTTCGTATAACTCGAGCCAACAAGAAATAACCGCCAATGTCTTCCCGTACCTCATTGACAAGTACACAGTCTCTTCAAAACTTTGACATGTTGAACTAGCAGTGGAAGACATAACCCAACAATCTCCACCTTCGATCAAACTGATCGAGCTAGAAGTTCTGAGATGACTTCTCTCCTCTCTCTACCAGTAGCATCCAAAAACCCTAGGTAATGATTTTCTTGTTTGTGTTTTCGATCTTTTCACGCGATTGTGTGACTCAAAATATCCAACGACAAAACCATCGATCGCACAACACAACATGTTGTTGATACAACTTTTTGTTCGTGTGCGTGCGAAAGCACGAAACTTGAGATCAAACAAACATGCCACACAAAAGAGAGACGACGATTTTACGTAGTTTGACGAAACCGCCTACGTCCATAGTAAGAGAGTTCTGGTTCACATCTTGACTCTCTTCAGAGTCTAGGGTTACATATTATATGTATATATAATCTCCTCTTTCTTAGCCTCTAAGAAAGCCTCAATACATTGACCAAAACATCCTTGACCCCGAACCAGGTCATTAGCTAACCCAATGGACTACTCTGGTAAACCCGGAATACAAGACATAAACCTAAATAAGATGCGTGTTTTCTTTATATTATATATATAATCCTCCTACGCCGGAATAGTGAAATTCAGTTCTGATTGGATTTAATTAACTTGATTTTGGAGACGATCATCATGTAAAAAAACAACAATAATCGATTTTGATTTGTAAGACCAGCGCTATTTGAACTTAAGATAAGCTAAGCGTTAGCTCAGGAGAGCTGACCCCATATATATTGTAACATCCCCAACCTTCATAAGATAAATATTTTCTCTATAAGTAAATATCATGACGCATACAAAAGTCTACTGAGGTTACAAGCTTAAAGAATGGTGGTCATCCTTTCATTTCTTCCTTGGTTTATGAACTTTTGCCTATCCTAAGACCATTTTCTGATTGAGTTTCGTCAATTTTGGACTTTAATATCCTAAATCATTTTAAAAGCTAGCTTCTCAAAGTTTGGTCATGTAGGCTAACGTTAGAAATCAATTCCATTTGTCACACATAATCATAAGCATTTAAAACTATACTGCACGCCTCACCAACCTTTTGTTTAAATCTTTCTTTAGATCGAAAACCATCAATTGGCCTCAATCACAATTCACAGAGTCCATGCTGTTTTAAGCAAACGATAAATGGAGTCAACGTGGAGAAGCAGAGACTTATACTTCGAGCACTAGAAGTAGATGTAATGATTCTCGTGGAACATGATTAAACAACAGATTTGTCGTACCCAGACTTGAAACATTAATAAAGACAGATATGAAAAAAATATTTATTCCTCCCCATCTGTAATTCATGTTCTTTGGCTTTACCTCTTCTTCATAAATTTATTTGTGAATAGCATCTAGATGTTGGCTCCTTAATCTTGAGGCTTGGAATTTTAAACTGTGTCCGCTTTTGATATGTCTAGATGTCCACATTACCTTGAGATGGGCATTTCTAAACCATTAAAAATCCATTATATTTAGGGTTGTAATTGGGACGGTTCCGGGTCAGAACCATATTGGACCCAAATCTAGACCTATTTCTAAACAATGGTTCCACGTCCGCTTCCAATTTTAACTTGGAACCTGTTCTATTGGTTCCAGACCTATTTGGATCCAATTCCGAAACCGGGTCCAACTAAAGGACCAAAATCTAATTTCAAAATCGATTTTAACTTCTTTTTATTTTTTTATTATATTTTCTATTCTAAGAATAAGGATATCATTTAACTTATAACAGTACATCAAGTCCACCGCCTACAAGATTAATAACATTAAGGACTTGTATGTGGGCCTAGTAAAGAAACCAATTATCAGAGATTCTTTTTTTTTTTTTGCAAAGTTCTCTATCTGATCCCAAGAGCGGACATGGACTTATCCTTGTGTGTGAATCATTTACAGCAATATTGAGAAGAAACTCTGTCAAAGGAGAAAACTAAGGATTACAAGTAATCTACAACTAAGAGAATCTCATGTGGACATAGTCAGCTCCTTGATCTATCCTATCGTTTGTGAATGCACTAAAATCTTCTATACTCTCCTTCAAACTAGACTAGCTTCATTTGTTTGTAATGGCTTTGCATCCCGTCCCATTCCATAAGATCCTAGATTCAACTTTTTCAACTTTTATGTATTGACTAATTTTTTTTCATTTATAGTACGTAATGATCCATTGCTTGGAATTCCTTGATTGGAGAGACTATGTAAAGGTACGAAGGCTCAGCCTTATCAAATGCAATATATTAATATGATTTCCCTTCAATACTAAAGTCTCTCCGGTCCTGTTTGCTTGGAGGGTAGATTAAGACAAAACGAATTTGAGTATGAAGAAATAAAACTAGAAGAAGTTGGAAGTAAAAGCATCTATTCTTATCATTTTATGTTTTTTTTATTGGTACTTCTTTGTCATTTTGTGCAAATAAAAGTGTTTTTTTTTTTTTTGTCATTTTCTGCTTTTTGAACAAGCTCCCTTCACTTTCCACTTTTCTTGATTTCATACCCTATTTTATTCGGTTTATTTTACTTTACCCAACAAACAACAGGTTCAACCCATGAGAGCTCCGTCGAGGGTGTTTTTGTCTTATTCCTTCCCACTTACTCTTGATTAGGTAGAACGCTCTGACTTACATCAGTATTTAAAATTTTAATAAATAGTTCTCTTATTATCCTCTCGTTAGATTCTAAACTGTATTGACCACTTTTCACGGATTCTACAACTGAATTTCATAGGTGAGGTTCACTTTTCTTTTCATTCAGAAATGAAGGGTAACTAAATTATAACTCAATTTGGTATTAAAAAATGAGAATTTAAAAGAAGACTTAGAATATGGCGATAAAATTGGTGGCCACGTGTATCCATTGAAGGAATCGGGATTCTAAGAGGGGGGGTTATCCATAGTGACATGACGGACTATGGTTGATTCACTCATAACCACCGTGTGGTATAACCTCATCGGATCGGGTCTCTTATAAGAAGTGATAGTGAATCATTAAAATAGCCTTTCACTGTGTATAGAAATAAGATTTTCTTTGAGAGGGGATTTTTGTCCTTAAAGGAAAAACACCTAAATTGGTCACATCACCTGTTATGACATAGTATACGTAGGTAGAATGTTCGTATATATTTCTGACATCGGTAAGTTACTTCGGTTGTAATAATTGGGCTAACACGTCCAATTAAATATAACTGTGTTAGTACGCATACAGGTCCCAAAATAGATCTTAGGATTAAGACCCGACTCTATAGGCTTGAGTAGGGTAATCAGTGAAACAACTGTTGTGACACAGGATTCTATTTTGCCATCAATTCAATCACCCTTCACATTTTTCCATTTCTTGTCAATAGAAACATCTCCACTCATACAAAGATGTCTGGTATCTCTCCAAGAGTTTATTCAATATATGGGATTTGGTTTCATACTGATTAGATCGATGAGATTGATATTCAAATATTCTATTTGGTCTCAGAATGGAATGATTTGCCCCATAAATGGAACCGCCACTCAATAATATGATTTGGTCCTGACCCAAACAAACTGTACCTATTTGCAGCCTAATTTATTGTTGGGTTTTTTGGTGTTTCAAAACATTTCAAGGTTTTCTTTGTAAAAAGTGTTTTGTCCTTTAGTACCTTTTGCTTTATGGGTAGTGTAGGCTATTGAAAAATAACCCATCCCACATTGCTAAAGTTCAACTTTTGAAGATGGTTTATATGTATTTTCATACCTTTACATTTTAAATACTCTTGTAGGCTTTTGCCATGGGTCCTATGCGCGCACGCGAGCCAGGCTTGACCCGAGGTCCTGGGTCCGGAAAACGTTTAACCGGGCGTGCGTCCGCGACGCGCATCCTGCGTGTATATCGCGCGCAGGGGGGGTGCAAATCCAGGCGAGGGACCCGTATAGATACAGCATCCTTTTGTTTTGAAACGCGTTGCGACCAGACCTGAATCAGGGGGCGGAACTCGTCCTAAAGAAAGCGTCATCAGACGTGCCTCGGTCGCAGATCTGTTACCGTTGCTGCTCGACGACATCCGCCAACAAAACACAACTGCAGAAGCCGGGTACTATTGTTTTGGTTTTTTCTGTTTGACAGCATTCGCTATTCTGTTCATTTCCAACAATTTTAGGACGATCCATGGCTACTTCCGCTGTCAAATTCATGCATCAGGATCTGGTTCGGTTGGACAATTTTGATGGATCCAATTTTCGAAGATGGCAGCAGAAAGTTTTATTTCTGCTGACATCTTTAAAACTTGCTTATGTCCTCACTGAACCATGCCCTGAACATGAAGAAGGACCAGGTGGCTCTTATGCACGGAAGAAATGGAAAGAGCATGATTACCTGTGCAAAAGCCATATTCTGAACCTGGTAGCAGACAACATATACAATCTGTATTCTGAAGCCCGATCTGCTAAAGACCTCTGGAGAGCTCTTGATAAAAAATATAAAACAGAAGAGTCTGGGGCTAAGAAGTATGCGGTTGGTCGCTATCTGAACTTCAAAATGGTAGATGACAAGCCCATTCTTCCTCAAGTACATGATTTACAGACCATCGTAAATGAAATTGTTAAAGAAGGGATCCGAGTTGATGAACAGTTTCAAGTGGCTACAGTTATTGAAAAATTACCACCCACTTGGAAGGATATACAAAAGACCCTTCGACACAAAAGAAAGGATTATTCTTTAGAGCGCCTTCAGCGCTACTTGAGAATTGAGGAAGAAGCCCGGAAGAGTGATAAAAAAGATTTGGCTGAGAATGGTGATAAAATAAACTTGGCTGAATCAAAATCCCAAATTGATGCTGAAAAGAAAGGGAAGTTTGATCAACATCTTGGCAAGAATAAACAGTTTATTCCTTCCTTTAAGAGGAAGAATCCTAAGCAAAAGCAGAACAAAAAATTCAGTAAAAATCAAGGGACTGACAAGCCACAGGCTAAAGGCAGTTGTTTTGTTTGTGGCAAGCCGGGACACTTTGCAAGAGAATGTCGTCACCGAAAGAAAAACCCACAATAGTCCCAATCCAATAAGCCTCAAGCTAATGTCACCGAAGAAGAACACTTCATGGATGCGATCTCTAAAGTAAATACACTCAGCACAGGAAAGAGCGAAGGATGGTGGATTGACACTGGTGCAACCACTCATGTCACATATGACAGATGTGTGTTTAAGACCTATGAGAAGGTCACAAATGAATGTAAGCTAACTCTGGGAACTACCGTTACTACTGATGTAATTGGTAAAGGGAAGGTTGAACTTCAGTTCACTTCCGGAAAGACAGTAACCTTGCTGAATGTGTTCCATGCACCAGAGTTGAGAAAGAACCTTGTGTCCGGTTATCTTCTGAATAAGGCCGGATTTAAACAGGTAATAGAATCCGACCAATTTGTAATCACCAAAAAAGGTGTATTTGTCGGTAAGGGTTATGCATGTGAGAATATGTTTAAATTGAATGTTGTCAATAATAATATTGCATCTTCTTCTGCTTATATCATTGCTTCAGTTGATGAATGGCATGGTAGATTAGGTCATATTAATTTCAGAACTATGAAAAATATGAGTAATGATGGATTAATTGATAAATATGACGATGATCATAAAAAATGTGTAATTTGTTCTCAATCAAAAATTACTCGTAAGCCCTTCAAACATGTAGAAAGGAAATCTACATTACTACAATTGGTTCACTCTGATATATGTGATCTAAGTAATACTATGACTAGAGGTGGTAAATATTATTTTATTACTTTTATTGATGACTGTTCTAGATATACTTATGTATACTTATTAAGAACTAAAGATGAAGCATTATCTAAATTTCAGCTATATGTGACTGAAGTTGAAAATAAATTGAATAGTAAGGTTGTGACATTCAGAAGTGATAGAGGTGGTGAATACACCTCAAAAGATTTTCTAGACTATTGTGAATCTAAAGGAATTAAGAGAACTTGTACTGCCCCTTATACACCACAACAAAATGGTATAGCAGAAAGAAAAAATAGGACTTTGATTGAAATGGTTAACTCTATGTTAATAGCATCTGGTAGTCCTAAAAACTTATGGGGAGAAGCTCTGTTGACTGCATGTTATATTTTAAATAGAATCTTGCATTCTAAAACTAATAAAACACCCTTTGAAATTTGGGAAGGGAGAAAGCCTAACCTTCGATATATATTTTAAAGTTTGGGGATGTTTAGCACATGTCAGGATAGTAGATCCAAAAAGGCCTAAATTAGGACCTCACTCATGGGAGTGTGTTTTCATTGGCTATGCACAAGACAGTGCTGCCTTCAGATTCCTTAAATTAGAAGACCTAAGCCTAGTTGAGTCTAGAGATGCAGATTTCTTTGAAGACTCTTTTCCTTTTAAGACTAAGTTTACAACCGAACCTTCTTCATCCAAAAGAGTTCTAGAAACTCATGAAGAAGAAGAATCTCAACCTAGAAGGAGTAAGAGAGTAAGGACTGCTACTAGTTTTGGTCCTGATTTTGAAACCTATTTAGTAGAGGAAGATCCATCTACTTTTCAGGAGGCTATGACTGCACATGATGCTGCCGTTTGGAAGGAAGCATTAGATGATGAGATTGAATCCATTTTAGCCAATAATACTTGGGAATTAACTGACTTACCTTTAGGTACTAAACCTTTAGGGTGCAGGTGGGTTCTCAAGAAAAAACTTAGACCTGATGGGTCAATAGAAAAATATAAAGCCAGGCTTGTAGCCAAAGGCTTTAGACAAAAAGAGGGAATAGACTTCTTTGATACTTATTCACCCGTGTCTAGAATCAGTTCTATTAGAATCTTGATTGCTATTGCTGCTATTCATAATTTAATATTACATCAGATGGATGTAAAAACAGCTTTTCTAAATGGAGATTTGGAAGAGGAAATTTATATGGATCAACCTGAGGGTTATGTCATAAAAGGACAAGAACAAAAGGTGTGTAAATTAATAAAGTCCTTATATGGGCTAAAACAAGCACCTAAACAGTGGCATATGAAATTTGATGAAATTATTCTTTCTAATGGCTTCAAAATTAATGAAGCTGAAAAATGTATTTATTATAAATATGATGGTTGTTCAACAATTATAATATGCTTATATGTTGATGATTTACTAATATTTGGATCTAACTTGGAATGCATAGAAGAAACAAAAAGTCTTCTTTCAAAAAACTTTGATATGAAAGACTTGGGAGAAGCAAATGTTATATTGGGAATTAAAATCATAAGAGATGATTCTGGAATTAAATTATCCCAATCACATTACATTGAGAAAATATTGAGAAAATATAATCATTTTGATTGTAAACCTGTGTCTACTCCTTTTGATCCAAGTATTAAATTAGTGAAAAATAATGGTGAATGTGTATCTCAACTTGCTTATGCTAGTGTCATTGGTAGCTTAATGTATGCTATGAATTGTACTCGCCCTGATATAGCTTATGCAGTGAGTAAATTGAGTAGATATACTAGTAATCCTGATGTTACACATTGGAATGCTGCATATAGAGTACTTAAATATTTAAAGCATACCATAAATTATGCATTGTGTTATTCGAGTTATCCAGCTGTGGTTGAGTGTTACAGCGATGCTGATTGGAATTCAGACTTAGATGATTCTAAGTCTACAAGTGGATATATTTTCACTTTGGGAGGTGCTGCAGTATCTTGGAAATCAAAGAAACAAACTGCAATTTCTCATTCCACTAAGGATTCAGAATTCCTAGCTCTAGGAGCTGCTGCAATGGAATCTGAATGGATTAGAAATTTATTATTTGATATTCCTTTGTGGACTAAACCAATTCCTCCTATTATTATTCATTGTGATAACACTGCAGCAATTATTACTGCTAACAATGCCACTTACAATGGAAAGTCTAGACAAGTAAGATTACAACATAGCTATGTGAAACAATTACTCGGTGGAGGAGTAATTTCAATTGATTATGTTAGATCAAAGGATAATCTAGCAGATCCTTTGACAAAAGGCCTTGCAAGGGAAAAAATAAAAGAAACAACTAAAGGGATGGGTCTTAAGCCCATAAATCATCAATAGCGGGAACCCAACCTAATGACCGGAGATCCCGAGAAATAGGTTCAATGGGAAAAACAAGCTATCTCGATGATGTGAAGTACTAACGTAAAGAGTAAGTATACTCAGTACTCATCCCTGTTGTATGAGATTAATTTGATGGTTGGTACATAACCTGTAGCGAATGAGGATGGATTTAATCCTTAATGAGATCTATAGCCTATATGGTGGGGTGCATAGCTGCAGGAGCACCCTTGATAGACTCACCTATATGAATGTGGAAGTGGGGCCGCTTCCTATGAGAATATGGGCAGATTCTCTAGAGCATTCATGAAATCCGGGATTAAGCACAAGGCCATAAAGTGCTAATTTTTTGACTCCAAGATCAAACTTGACATAATTCTGAACTGATATAAAAAGTTGAAGTTCAAGATTTTGTTCACTCCAACTCCTAAAGGTTTGAAATTATGTCATGACGGTGAGGTTCAAGCTTTGTCACCTTACCAGTGAGATGCTCTTTGAATATTTTGAAACAGAGGGGAGATTGTTGGGTTTTTTGGTGTTTCAAAACATTTCAAGGTTTTCTTTGTAAAAAGTGTTTTGTCCTTTAGTACCTTTTGCTTTATGGGTAGTGTAGGCTATTGAAAAATAACCCATCCCACATTGCTAAAGTTCAACTTTTGAAGATGGTTTATATGTGTTTTCATACCTTTACATTTTAAATACTCTTGTAGGCTTTTGCCATGGGTCCTATGCGCGCACGCGAGCCAGGCTTGACCCGAGGTCCTGGTCCGGAAAACGTTTAACCGGGCGTGCGTCCGCGACGCGCATCCTGCGTGTATATCGCGCGCAGGGGGGGTGCAAATCCAGGCCAGATGGCCTAGAGGGACCCGTATAGATACAGCATTTAAATCCATAACGTACGTTCTAATTAGTTGTGTGAGGTTTATTGTTTTTAACGTTGTGCAGCATTAATTGAGATTAATGGCCCAACGAACGGACACTAATTTGCTTATAAATTAGGTTCGTCTTAGAGAAAAAATATACACAAGTTTTCCTACGGGCTGCGTTGCGACCAGACCTGAATCAGGGAAGGCCGTTGTATCCTGGGGGCGGTTCTGCTGAGAACCTTCGCACCTGGATTTTATCCTAAGGGGCGGAACTCGTCCTAAAGAAAGCGTCATCAGACGTGCCTCGGTCGCAGATCTGTTACCGTTGCTGCTCGACGACATCCGCCAACAAAACACAACTACAGAAGCCGGGTACTATTGTTTTGGTTTTTTCTGTTTGACAGCATTCGCTATTCTGTTCATTTCCAACATTTATCCCAAAGTAGGCTGAAATAGCACCAATCTAGGCTGCCTTGATCAAGTTTGGGCTTGACCCGCAACCCCATTAAAAGCCAACGTTTTAAAAATTGGAATAGACCAGCTAGTTCAACCAAGTTCAACCAGAAGCGCTATTTGTAGAGCTGTTTGAACCATGAGGCTCAAATGATTCAGCCGTACGGTTATTTCTAAACTTTGTTAACCATTTGACCTGGTTGGATTGAACCCTAGCTAGCCAGCCTTTACCAGTTCAGCTTTAAAACGGTGTCATAGTTGAATGTGCTGATTTTTCAAGATGAAGTCTCAATATTCGTCTTTTCTACTCTGACGGCCATCACAGAGCCATCCTTCACTGTATGGACCATTTGATCTTGATCATCCTTCAGATGAGAAAATGACCAATTTTAGCTACACAAATTAATGGAAATTGACCATGAACTATTGCTGCCATATCAGTATAGTGATGCATCCACCCATGGTGATGGTCGAAGTACAGAAAATTGTAACTTTCGACTAGTAACAGGAGGAAAAAATAGGGTCCCACTGGTTACTGGAATATTCAAAAAAAGAAAATTGAAATCTTCAATGTTTAATAATTTACCGGATTTCTTAAATTAACTACCTATTGTTTTAAGCAGTTATAAAACCACCCTCCTTTTTTGACAGTCACTGTCATTTAGAAGGCGAATTCTAAAAAAAAAAAAAAACTCGATTAACTACTTAGAAGCTCGATATTTGACCAATTAATGAAATCAATATATATTTTTCAGTAAAAGGATGGAATTATTCTTAGATCGATCTAACCTAATTTAAATTAAATCGAATGAATGAATGCTTAATTGCCTTATTTTTCAAGGAAATTATTTTTCTTTTTAGCACAAAATAGAGTAGATTTCATCAATTGACAGTTGACAAATTTTTGCAAATAATAGAGCCCGTTATTTGTAAAAACACAAAGCTGGTGTTTGTTTGTAATTCTCAAAAGATATTGGTGGTTATATGTAAATTTCCTTTAGGAAGAAATTTTTTTTAAATCACATGATTTTGAATGCGATGGAGGAAATAAATTTGATTGGAATAGAGTCTCCTAAATCAGATAATATGTTGGTAAGTAATTTTGAGCGTTTGAATTTCAAATTTAATGAGGACCTCCCAACAGTTCTATTGTGATGAAGTACTCAAAATGAGCTCCACCCTCCGAGGCCTCACTAGATGTCATGATACCATTACAATTTTGGCCAAAATCGTTACGTAGTGGCCTGATTGTAAAAGCTTGCTTACCCCTGTTGAAAACACGCGAGAGAGAGAGAGAGAGAGAGAGAGAGAGAGCTTATCATAAATGAATATGAAACTAATGCTTAAGAGAGGCAAAAGAAAAAAGATGCACTAAAACATCTAACATGATTACAAAATCTATTCCCCAGAGAGAGAGAGAGAGAGAGAGAGAGAGAGAGAGAGCTTATCATAAATGAATATGAAACTAGTGCTTAGGAGAGGCAAAATAAAAAAGATGCACTAAAACATCTAAATTGATTACAAAATCTATATATATATATATATATATAGAGAGAGAGAGAGAGAGAGAGAGAGAGCTTATCATAAATGAATATGAAACTAGTGCTTAAGAGAGGCAAAAAGAAAAAAGATGCACTAAAACATAAATGAATATGAAACTAGTGCTTAAAAGAGGCAAAAGAAAAAAGATGCACTAAAACATCTAACTTGATTACAAAATCTATTACCCAGCGAGAGAGAGAGAGAGAGAGAGAGAGATAGAGAGAGAGAGAGAGAGAGAGCTTATAATAAATTAATATGAAACTAGTGCTTAAGAGAGGCAAAAAGAAAAAAAGATGCACTAAAACATCTAACTTGATTACAAAATCTATTCCCCCTAATAGTATATACAAAGAACCCTACAAAACAGAGAAACCCTTCAACCCGCCTTTCACCCACAACTACACACTATTTTACAAAAAGGCTCAACAATTTGGCAAAGTGGGAGTGAAAAGCTTTCACTTTTCTGGACACCCAATGAAATGGGTTCCTGATCGAACAACCACAAAGTTTTTCACTCTCAGTTTGCCAAACGGGCCTAAAGAAAACCCACTAAGGGGAATGAATAGGTAAAGAAGGATTTCATGTGATACATATTCACCATCATCATTGTCGTCTTCGCCGTCATCATCCTCCGCCTTGTTGGCAATGGAATTAATTCACCTCAGGGATGCTCTGAAGAGCCGGTTTCCACGACCGGTTCCGGAGGTTATCATCATCAGGATCCACCTTCATCAACTGAGTCAGGAGCTCCTCAACTGACATCCCATTGATACCAACCTTCCCAAGCAATTCCTCTAACTGCCTCCTAGTGAGCTTTATCTTCACCTCTGTGGAAGAAACTCCCTTCTTCTCTCCTAATAAACTCTCCTCTTCAATCTCCCCCTCCTTGTTCTCTCTTCCATCACGACCACCAACACAAACCTGATCGCCTTTGGACGATTCCCAATCCTCGTTGTCCCAGACCGAGGAAGATTTGTTACTAACACAATTTCCCATTGCTTCTATTCTTTGATTTTCTTTGTTTCCTTTTCTCTCTTCTCTTCTTTGTATCTTGATTTCTTTTGTATTTCTAAATAACGAGATCAGATGTGGGGGATGAAGAGGTTGAAGGTATATTTATATACAAGGAGCTGGGGGTGTGTAATGTTGAAGATGAATGGTAGGAGATGTAGGTGCGTGAGAGAGAGAGAGAGACAACCAACGTGCATTGCTGGATGGGATTATCATCCGACGTGGCATGTGTGGTTTGACCGCGTCTGCGCCATTCCTTTTTTGCGACTCGGTGACGTAAGGCCAGACGGCTTGAGATCTAGAGCCCGTGATGTCGGTGTCTCTTAGAAAGGCTCGGCTCGGCTCGGGCGCTTCCTCACGCTTGTTGCCTTTTAAAGGAGGGATGGTGCTGGTGCTGGTCCTCGTGCTACCCCCTGGCTTATTCCCTGATCCTAAATGTAGGGTCCAAAGTCGTTGTTTCGGCACGTGATGTGGGCCCTTTCGGCGTAATTTACTTTTAGGATTCTCATGTGTGAATCAGTTTTAAACCATTCATATGGTAAAATAAAGAAATATTAAATTTCTATCTCTCATTGTATTACATACATTATATATATATATATATATATTTTTTTTGTTAGACAAAAATATCAATGAGTCATGATACTTAGAGAATATGGTGATTCAACCCATGCCCTTTTTTGTTTTTTCAAGGCAATAAACTACCTTGCAATTGCCTATTTCTTATCTTTATTTTGATAGAGAAAGATATTCATTTTTTAAATCGTCTTACGTGCGGATGTATAAAACTAAAATTAGCATTCTACAATATTCCTTTCAATTAAATCAATATTTCCCCTCTATAAGAAACTAATTATGAGTCTAGTTGAGAAAAAATAGTTCATTAAATTATTAGTTGTTATGTTGAAAGGCCTGAGCCAAGTAAGAGAAAAACGGCTTCATTCATAAGGTGAATCATTTCTCACAAAACTAGTATTAAACGATAAACTTTCTCCAATAATTATATTAATTGTTCACATAAAGTTTAGCTCATGGATCCCACTTGGTTCATACCTATTGGTGTAGGAGAGGGTAGGAGGAAAATAATGATTCCAACGGGGCCAATCAAATTATTCTAATATTTAATTTAGTAGTTTTAAATTTAATAGTGTTTTAAATTTAGAACTTTTATGCATTTAATCCAATGGTACATGAATATTATGTTATTGTAAGAATTAAGCCAAATCATGGGATGAAAAGAGTGTAAAAATAGCTGGACCGAATTAGTCTAGGTCCCTAGGGGAAAATTGTTGCATACAAAGGTGCCCTAACACAAAATATGCATGGACTATAACCTAAGGCGAGCCCATCAGTTAACTTCACTAGAGCTCGAGCCAAGCCAGCCGAGATAAGCTAAGACAGGCGCACGACAGCACGTATCAATTGCCAACGTAAAGTGGCTGGATAAGGAACCCTTTACAAAAAGCCAGTAGGCAGTGTGAACGCGTTTCATATATGGAATCTCCTTTATCAAAGCAAGTGTGAACGCGGGTAGGGAACTGGTATCTTTCATTTACGCGTGTCCAACTTTTTATGTAGTGTCACGGACTGCATTTTTCTTTATAGTAAAGTTGTCTTTATCCGATTTTAAATGACCCATCAGTCTAACACGGCTCCTGTGCTCTCACGTTCATCTCTGTACCTTTGTATCTAGCTATAAAAACAGGACACGTTGGATGTATTACACGTGGCCTCTATCCTTTGGTAGTAAGGAATGATGTCAGCTGTCAGATTTACTCTCCGAAACGTGGGGTTAAAATATGGAGCCGAGTCAATATCCGTCGGTTGATAATTTTGATATCTTGCCGTACTACAGAGTAAAAGGTATACCCTGCTCTAGTTTCCACAGTTGAAGTAAATCTAGTGTGATGAGTGTACCAACTGCCTGTCTAGTGTGCCTTTTTTCTGTTGGCGGACTACTGTTTAAAACAGTGGTTTAACAGGATAAGTCACAGGAGGGAGCACTGATGAAAGGACAGGTAGGTCCAACTCAGTAGGATAATTTCGTTTAACTTGGCTTAATTTGTAGTAGGTTAACTTGTTTAATTGCTGTCTTTCACTGATCTCAATTCTCAACTCCAATTGGACCAATGAAAGTTCCAGATTGGGGCCATTGTTGAACTTAATTTGAAAGGCCGGCCCGGTATAAATATTTAAGACCTTGATTTTTAAGGAGTAATCATTGCCTCCATTTCCTAGGTTATGTGCATCTGTTATTTTCACTCCAGTTATGTCCTTTGAGAAAGGCTCATCATGACTTACAGCAGGTGCTAAGAGCCTGGTTTCAACGATTTGGACGTGGTTCTGATGTTGCCTCGCTGATTTTTCGCTCGTTTACTTTTCACTCTTCTGTAAGTCCAGTTCTCTTACTTGTTCAGATTGGCAATATTATCCTTGTTCGCAATAGTAATTTGTTATTGACTTTCATCTTGATTCTGATTCACAAGCTATGAAATATTTACATCCCTTTCATTATTTTTGAATGTTGAGGTTATTCCATTTTGTAAGTCTTTTTCTTTGGAAATATATATATATATATATATATATATGGCCAGCTTTCCTAAACTGAAGCTTAGCTTATCCTAAGCTGAAACGGTAATGGTTCCACAAATCAAAGTCGATTATCATTGTTTTTTACATGATGATCGTATCCAAAATTAAGATAAATCCAATTAAAATTGGATTTTCTAGTTCCATCATATAAAAAATAAATACAATCAACTTTAATTAGTGGGAGCGGCACTGCTCCAACTTAGGAGAGCCCCGCTATATATATATATATATATATATATATATATATATATGAGCGCTACACATCACCCAATGTTTTTTAGGAGAAAACGTCAATTCTAGATGAGCCCACTACGATATATGATGATCATGGAGCTCCATTGAATGGAAAGATCCATGCAAGATCTTGAATCCTAAAGATCATTCTAACATTTAGATCCATAGCCCTAAAATTTAATGGTTTAGAAACATTATTTTATTATGATTTCAATTTACGAGTGAGGAAAAGTTAAATGAATATTGTCTGGGACTTATAACTATTCAAGAGGGGAGGGTAGTGTGTGTGAAAAGACTAGATTACTCATTACCAGAAATAAAAAATAAAAAATGGGACTTTTTAAAGTGGAGTGTTTTTTAGAATTATATACGTGTGTTTGTATATGCCCATGAAATACCTGAAAATGCCTCAATGTTTGTACCCAAGACCATTTCTACTCTTTTAGCCCATAAGCATCATCATGGTGCATATTCATCATCCTCTCCCTTTGATCCAACTGCTTATTGCCATATTGTTGTTTCTCGTTAGTGTCTTATCATTACTTATCCTGACCTTGTTCATGTTGTTAATCTTGTTTGCCCTTTTATGCGTCCTCCTATTATCTCTCATTTAACAATAGTCAATCAAGTTCTTCATTATGTTTGAGGCACTGCCTCATTTGGTCTATGTTTTTTTCCCTTAATCTATAATTGATTTGCATAAGTTTTTTTGATCTTGTCTTGGCCGATTGTCTTGATATCTGATGTACTATAATTGGCATCTTTGTATACCTTAGCGCTAACTGCATTTCGTGCAGCTCAAAGAAACAGCCAATTGTACCTTACTCTGTTGTTGAAGCGCCGAAGCAGAGTACTATATCACTGCTACTGCTACTGCTGAAATATTTGGATCACCTAGTTTCTTTCTAAAATTGGATCTTGAGTTCCTCGCACACTACAGTGTTGTGTGACCACAATAGTATTATCTACATGTCTGTTAATCTGATGTTCCATCCACGCACTAAAGAAATAGAGTTGGTTTATCATTTTTGATACAGGAAATGGTGTTACTAAAACCTGTTATTTGCTTTGTCTTTTAAACCCATCATTTGGTTGATATCTTTACTATAACATTGCTCAAAGCAAGCTTTCGGTCTCCTTTGGTTCAAGCTTGAAATGACGACACCTCCGCTTGGGAGGGGGTGTTACTCATAAAACTAAAGTAGGTCTAAATGTCCAACCTATTTAGATATATCCACGGTCATAAAAGAGTCATCTCCTCGCACAATATTGTTGTGCTTTTCAAACCATCAACAAACAACACAAAAAAAAAGATGATGAAAAATCATCTTGAAATCACAAGTAAATCAACAATAATAACAGGAGATGATTAAGTTTTCTTAGCTAACCATTTTTATCAAAATCTCGATGTATTAGAAAAGGCAGTGTAAATATTTTTCAATATTCCCTCTCAGGTGGAGCCCTTCCTCAACACTCTCCTTCATGTTAAGCTCAGTCGACGCAATTTTCGTGACATGCACATTTTCACACTGAGTCGTTACTTTTGTATTCAAACTTGCGGCCGGTTGGCTCTAATACTATATTAAATTTCCTTAGATAATAGTTCCTACTAAAATATTGAGGTATTTATAGAGGAAGTATAAATACTTTTTCAACATTCCCCTTTGGGCAGAGGCCGCTCTTCAATAGAGAGATGCATTCAACCGCTGAAACAACAAGCACAAAGTCAAAAGAAAGTCGCTGGTCCAAGAGAAAATTAAATAAAACAGTAGGAATGTGTTTACTATTTATAATATAGGCTTTTTTCATAGGAATATTTATATAGTTTATTAAAAAAAAAACCCTAATAAGCACAATCCATTCAAACCGAAGGTCCGAAATAGAAAAATCCAACCATCTATACATAAGTTTCCCTAAACAATAATCAAATACAAATAAAATAAAATAAGGAGAGAGAGAGAGAGAGAGAGAGAGAGAGAGAGAGAGAGAGAGATCGCCACGAGTTTTCACATGGCTTGCAATAGTTTTCACTGCGTACGCAGTACCCCAAAAATGGCCTCACGTGGTCGTGGACTCCTTTGCCTTGGCTACTGCTCGCCGGGCCTGGTTTGACTAGTGCATGGGGATGTAAGTAGGTCGGGTTCGATGAGGTCCCCATTGGACCTAGATCCCGACCTAACATGATATATATCTAAGCGTCCGGAGTGTGGAGCGGGAAAATTTGAAAATAATTATATGTTCGGAGTGCTTCTGGAGCGCTAACACCTATACAACATAGTGCTTATGGGTTTATAAATAATTAATTAATGGGACAAATATATCTTATCCATACATTCAAGTATCAAAAATAGAAAAAAAAAATAAAAAAAAAAAAACTAACATTGCAATTTGATCACATAAAATGGACAATAATTAATAATTCAGAAGAAGTTAAAGAAGTTTCTTCGTTTAAGAGATAAACGTCAAGCTTACAAAAAAAGAAAATACATATATATAAACTAAAAATTTTGCACGATTCACTTCATATTTAGTTGATCCGTGCTCTGAAGATGATCGAAATGAACTCCGATGACGGATCTACTTCAAAAATGCTGATCCGCGTTTTCGGAGTGGGATCAAGGAGGGAGCGGAGAGGTTCTTGTTACTAAGAATATATACTAATAAAAAGGAAGCTGCAATGGACCTAATTGGACCCGCACCAACTCAGAGCCATGTCAAAGCTAAAGTATATTTTTATATCTTAGTAAATCATATGTAATATTATTAATATATTATACATACATTAATGTCAATTATAACTTTTCGGAGGATTTAACTCATAATTGATCAGAATGGAAAAACAAAATTCATGTAACTCCCCAATATAGTTGGGACAAGGCTTTAATGATGATGATGATTTATGTCAATTGCATATGATATATATTGATATATATCATATATTTTTATATAATTTCTTACAATTCAATACATACCTTGGTATTTGTGTCGCGACCAATTACTAATCAGACCCAAAATGTGGAGTTATTGGACCTAATTAAAAATTAGATAAATGAGAGGTCTATTCCCAGATTGTTCAGGTTGGGTAATTGGAGGTCCATTAACATCTCTACTAGTTAATAATTCAAACCGTTTATGACTATCTTGTGAGGTGTCCTCAAATTTCACTTTAATTGAAGTTGGTTGCACCGCACATTCGGCACATAACTGATAACGGGATTGAAGCGTTTGATTAGTAATTCATAAAATTGTACAATTAATCACGTTATCAACCATGTGCTCAATTTTATCATGGGGCCAACTCTAGCTAAATCAAAATTTGGAAATATGTTACTATCGAGGATATCATTCATCCTGAATGGTCTAGGTTACCATTAGGTGGGCCCCACAATGGATTTCTAGACATCCCACTCATGGAAAGTGAGTGGGGGAGACAAACACCATAGGGGATCCATACTAGGCCTATCAATTTGGCTCTAAGACAAGGGGGCATGGCCCTCAAAAAGCTCTTAAAATGAGGGCTTTATTTTTACGAAAAAGCCCTAGGGCCGAGCTTGGATAGCTTTTTTGTAGGCCCTGTGATTCGAGGGCAAGCCCGGCTCTGGCCCTGCCTCTCTAACTTTTTTTATTTTATATAATGTAATTTATAAATGTAAATATATTCTAAAATGCCCATATAACAGTCACTTAGTAATAACAAAATGGGAATACAATTGCAATTTCACACCCCCCATACCCATTACAAAATTTTCCTAAAAGCCCACACACATTCTTGATTCATTTCATCTTTGTCTAAGTATTTAAGTTATGTGTCATAATTAATGCATACGCAATAAGTATTGCATGTTTGCTTTCGATCCCTTTCTTCTAGTTTTATCACTCTAATTTAGGCTTTTTATATTATTCTCATATATTCTTGCTAGTACAAAATGGAGTCTAATCCTATTAATAAGGATATACTCCCTTTTTTTTTTTTTTTTTTTTTTTGAGTTACTAGGGATACGAATCTATTAAAAAAGATAGCTAGTCTTTACATAAAACTGCGAGTATATGGGGTCGTCTAAATATTCTTTTACCTAGATTAATAACTCCCAGTTTTTTAAAGTCCAAACTAATTGTGATTTTTTAAGTGAACTTATTTTTGTGACAAAAAATCCAACATGGTTATTAGTTAGAACAATGTTAAATTGATAATGATGTGAATTCATAAAATGTAGGCAAAAGTAAATAGCTTAAATTTATAAGAAACATAAGACTATGCTAATGATTTGGTTTGTGGAAATTCATGTAAAAGGTGCAAGACAAAGTAAACTCTTTAACCTTTTTCGTTCTTTGATAAAAAAAAAAAAAATTAAATCGTATGTTTAGAACCCAAGTCACTAAAGCATGTATGACTTCGTCCAATAAAATAAAGTTTTTAGAGACAATTCTCCAAATGCTTCCTTAGTGGTCCCTTTGCAAGATAGGTTAAATAAGATAATGCTCAGTCGACATTCAATACTTAATAACAATGTAGAAAAAAAGAGATAAATAATGATTTTCTTGTTTTAAGTTGATATCACAACTTCGTCTAAGTTAGTATGATATTGTCTTGCGCACGCGAGGATCCCACTACTGCTTTCGCACGAGCACGCTTAACTTCAAAATTCTTATGAGATCTGGGACCGCATGGATTTTGAACACGCCATGTTGAGTTAATACAGGGTTTGACTTCTAAGCCTAAAATCAGTAGTTGGATATTTCCGATGCGGTACTAACGGAGACTCACCTTTGGAAGCCCATGGTTGATGTGTTACTTCTCATGAAGATGCCACCCGAACTGAGTTCTCACACTTAAGCCGTACCATGGCTCTCGAAGACAAGGTAAGGGCCTGTAGGTACTGTAAGCCCTCCCTGGCCTGGTACTGCATATATTAAGGGTAGGGTAAGGACAACATTGGGCTCTGACCCGACCTTTTGAAATCCTTGATCTAGACTTACTCCAGTCGTTTTTTTTATTATTTGAGAATACTCTAATTGTATGCTTTAGGAGGATAACAATGGTTAAAGTTATCGAGCATGTTGGATTGAAGAGAAGTTTTTGTTGAGAAAATTTTCAAATCATCTTTTCCCTTTATACAAAAAGAAACACCCATCACTTGTTTGCATTAGATTACACGGGAGTTCAAGGTCCAATGAGCTCCAAGGACATTTAAAGAGGCAAGGGGAAAAGATATTAGGCAAGGAGGAAGAAAATAAGGTGGAGATGTAGATGTCATCTTGACTTTCAATTACTAGGGTGGTGGCTAGGTATTCATTTTCGATCTTCTTTTGATTGAATTTCCATCAAAAGGGACGTTATTTGATGGGAATTTTTATATTATCTTTGGCCTTCATTTTTAACCACTTATAGCATGTATTATCCTAATTCCTTTGTATTTAATTCCTATATGCATTCTCAAGAAAGTAAAGAAGCCCTAAATAACGAAAGATTCAAACTCGACTGCTATTCTCAAGAGGAAGTAGGTGATGGAGAGGCAATGGATCGATCATAAGTGAGAAATTTATTGAGTAGGTGAGGGATAAGGTATGGTCTATGGAATATTTATAGTAAGACTCATTCTACAAAATAGGGTCGATGTTAAGTTTCATTTGCATTTGACTGGCTTAACTATTTTCTACTCTTAGATCCATTCAATGCCATGAATGATTTCAATCAATGAAGATAGTTGGACTGAACCTATGTGAAAGGCATCCTCACCAACCAAACTCCGTCGTTGAGTGTTTAGTACCGTTGAATTTTAGTCCCACTGGAGAAATAGATGAGAAGCATCCTTTTGCGGACACGGTAGTTGGTGCTGGGGTCATATCAATTGTTTAAATAAGGGGCCCAACGCTTTTAGTTTGTCATAGCATGCGGGTCCAAATTGTCCCAACAATCTCTTCCATATCAAGGTATCAAGGTGGGACTCACCACATTCTAAGCAGTATTGGGCTCATCCACTTGGCGCACCTCACGTCGATTTTTCAAATGAGACACTTAAAGTTCCCAAACGAGAGAATTTTATTCAACAAGCCCAGCCGAGCCAAAAATCTGTAGACACTTAAGAATGGAAAGGAACAGAAAAAGCAAAATAGATCTTTTAAGTTCTACTCTTTTGAGTTTGGAGGCTCTAATTAGTTATTGTATATGCTCTCAAATTGCATTCAAGATTAAAGTCCATTCTTTGTAATGGAAATATCTTCAGCATGTTGGTTAGGCTAGGGACTTAGATATCAGTTGAAAATATCACCAAGAATAGTCAGAGATTGCAAATGGGTATCTCCAATGGGTTGAGATATTGAATCATCGCATCCTTGTTAGATAGATCCCTTTCTTCCACTGTTTGCATCTTTTACATTCTCTAGGTATTTATTGTTCCAAGCTTATCGTAAAATGGGGAATTCTAAGGGAGCTGATCACACCAGGAACTTCAGCGGCAAAGCTTGTGGGAAAGAAAAGGACATGATAGACAAAAGATTAAAAGTGGTTTGTGCTACATCATCCAAACATGAATAGTCCTCTTAAGTCATCAAGGAGGACAAAGCTTAGTAGGGTTATTACTAATTGGTTAACTAATTAAAGATTGAGAGTTCAATGCCTACAGATTGACTCCAGAAATCAAGGCCATATGATCAAAGTTTCGTGTCTACAGAAGTCTTGCGAATGTAGCTTACACAACTCTAAAAGTTTTGTTTAATGCAGGTAAAGAGACCAGGAATGCCCAACACATACGTGAAGATAACACAATAGAGGGAGAAGTAAGGAAAGACTTTTAGGCACTAGGAGATGTATTGACTCAAGGAATAATAATATTATAGCAGGCACAGGCACAGGCACGTGTAGATATTTTGGAAATGAGAGTGTTGTTGGCATGGAAGTGAAAATTGACAATCTTGTTCCGATTAGTGCATCTCTGTCTATTAAAGAGTTTTTTTTTTTTTTTTTTTTTTTGGTAAAGCTGTCTATTTAAGAGGTGATGGAGCAACCCTGTCCCAGGAGACTGACGGCATTGTTAGCAAAAGATTTTGTCACAAGCTTCTTCAAGATTCCTAGCACGTGGTCTTCCTTGCATTATAGATCCAAAAGAAGTTAGTTGCTCTTGTAAACAATACCCGAAAGGTGGTCCTGCAACAACTTCAAGATTTGCATGGTATTCTAAAACCTATCCTTTGTTTAAAGTTTATGCACGGTTTTCTATGGCCTATTGTTCACACGAGGGTTGAAATGAAATAAACTTACAAATCAAATTAAGAAAAATATTAAACAAAGAGAGTTGAGAATAAAAGCTTTAAATGATAAAATACTACTCTTCCCCAAGCTTAACTTTTTGTCATTTAATGGGTTGTGAGATTAGCTTTACTTTTAAATGTTTTCCTTTGTCATTTATATCTTTGACCCCCTCATCTTTCCTTATCTCTTGATTCAACCCTTAAATGTTATTTCATTCTACTCCACACTACAAACATATTAAATGGGCCCCTGAGCCTGTTTGGTAAACTCACTTTACAAGTGAAGTAAGGTGAAGGTAATTTCAGGAGACAATAGAAGAAAAGGTGTGTCAAATAAGAAAGTATCATATTTAAAAAAACACCTCTACCTTTTACCAAAAAAAGTAAAAAAGTTATTTTCCCATGCTGGTAAATGATAAAACGCCATCTTTTCAAAAAACATATATAAAAAGGTTACATTCTCATTTCACTAGATGACAAAAACTATCACTTTTTTATTTGACTCCTCCCCTTTGCTTGTCTCTTAATTTGACCATTCTACTCCACACTACAAACAAATTAAGTGGGACCCTAAGCCTGTTTTGTAAACTCACTTAACAAGTGAAGTGAGGTGAAGGTAATTTCAGGAGACAATAAAAGAAAAGGTGTGTCAAATAAGAAAAAGTATCATATTTAAAAAAACACCTCTACCTTTTACAAAAAAAAAAAGTAAAAAAGTTATTTTCCAATTCTGGTAAATGATAAAATGCCATCTTTTTTTAAAAAAAAAAGTAAGAAAGTTACATTCTCATTTCACTAGATGACAAAAACTATCACTTTTTTATTTGACCCCTCCCCTTTGCTTGTCTCTTAATTTGATTATTCATCACTTCACTTTACTAATGAAATGAGAATGTGGCTTTGTACTTTTCTTTTCAAAAAGAAGATATTTTTTTTTATCATTTAATTGTATGGAAAAATAACTTTTTGACTTTTTTTTTTTGTAGAAAGTAGAGTTTTTTTTTTTTTAAATACGGTACCATTTGATTTGATCCATTTTTTTATTGTCTCTTGAAATGGCCATTCGATCACCAAACTTCACTAGTGAAGTAAAATTACCAAACAGACAGACCCAAGTTACAATAAATGATGCTTTTTGTACATTTCATAAGGTTACTAATGATAGAAATACTTTCAAGAAGGAACCCTAACATTAAGCATAGTCCCAAGTAATTTGAAATAATATGAGGGACTTCCTCAAGTTAAGAAACTATTCAAGTGCGTAGTTAAAACTAGTCTCGTTCCCTCCTCTAAAGCTCAAATGATATTTGAAGGTGTATATATCTATCGACTGATGTCTAAGGAAGAAATAGAGGTAAAAACTACCGAGATTTATATATCCTGGATCATCCGAGTACCCACCAGATTTTTTGTAGCATCTCATGAATATAGGTATTTCGTTTAATTTGTGTGTATGATTACATACATATGTTGAGCATTATTGATTTCTGGAATTCGATATAGTTCCATTATCACTTGACTCAGGGCCAGCTCGTGACAATTTTAGGCCTAAAGTGACAATCATAAATGAGGCATTTTTTATTTTTTAATATTATTATATATACTTTATTTAAAATTTACTTTTCTTGCTTTTTTATGATGTAAAATTACTAATTAAGTTTTTATATTCAAGTTTTGCTAATCTATCTTAAGTCCACCTCTAAAACCCACATGAAAACTTTGGACCCGTCCTCAAAACTCACATGGAAATATTGGGTCACAAAATCCATCCAACTACCAATTCGCAAACCCCCCCGCACCACCCCCCCCCCCCCCCCGCAAAAAAAAAAAAAAAAATCGTGAATTTCCCACTGGTGGGGCTCGAAGCATTTTCACTTGTGCACGGTGTGCATATGCACCATGAGTCAGGACCATCCAAGATGGACTTCATAGCTCTGCTCCACGTACTGGATGTTCCAGATGCACGATGCTCGTATGCACTGTGGGCAAGTGAATAAATTTCGGTATGGGCCCGTTGGTTATCTTAAGTTTTAAGATCTATTATTAGGGCTTAAATCCCACACTGTGGATCTATTACAATCACATCAAGGCTTAAATTTAAATGGACTCCTATTGAAATAGGATACACAAAAATAATAAGAAATACCTGTAAAGCAAATTCATGACTGAATGTATAGTTGAGATTTGATACACATTGACTGCTAGAAATATAATGGTGTGCTAAAATCAATTGGACTCCTAGCAATAGTAATATAAGGGGTAGATTTGGAAATATAATAAGCCATAAATGACACTTTAAGGCCCCATAAAAATTGACCTTCTTAAGAAAGAGTTATCATGGCCCCTTATATTTTGGGGAGAAAAAAAATAGCAGTTGACAAATTTGACTTTTTGGAATTTCAAAAGATGACAGCTGCTATTATGGGACCTTTTTTGGGGCCTTATTTTATGGGGCCTAAAGCAAAGGCTTTATTGACCTTATGCTAGAGCCGGCCATGACTTGACTTTATTTCTTTTCTGACATTCTGTAAGAGCACATGGGCTCTAGAGTTGCAAAACGTTTAGGAATTATTCTGGCCCAAAAGGCTGGGAACCCTGCGTTATAAAAAAAAAAAAAAAGAAAAAGGTTTGAGATCTGGTTAATATATATTTTATATAAGAAAAACTTGTATTGAAAATCCACTTTAGTACCACGTACATGACCCAGATTCGAATCCATTTTTCTCCGGACTTCTTATCACCCAAGTAGAGCATGTACATTACGGCCCACCTCTTACTTTTTTGTTGACTTTCCAGCCGTAGTCCATCCTATCCCATTCTCATTCATGGATTTCCCTAGAGATAGATAAGCATGAGATGCTCATGGCTGTTTGCATGCAATTCTACATGTCTCTTGATGCATTGCAGGTAATTGAGAAATAACATGCAAGAATGTTATTCCTTACAATTCTCACTCTAAAAGTCTACATTCATGAATTCCATAGACCCTGGCCTTTTATCAATTTCACTCTCCTATACTGTTAAATCACTGGATGGTTTAGTGGAAGTAGCAATTGTATTTTTTAAGTATTGAATAAGACCCATTTTTCCTCTTGATGTTAATGCCAATAAAATAATAATAATATTATTATTATTATTACTTGACTGGAAACAACATTAAACTAAAAAGAAGTCATAAATATCGAACTTAGACTAATCTTATATTATATAAATATAAATCAGCCGTGCTACTTGTCCCGAGGATCGGTCCTCGGGAAAAGCCCGACTCCACATGCAGGGGTATTTTGGTCATTTGCCACCGATCCCCGGGACAAGCAGACTTTTTCAATATAAATATATTATATTTTGTTACTTTGTATAACAACTCAAATGCAACTTTTGTGCCGGACAAACATGACCGTGGACTAAATAACATGGGACAAACTATATAACGTAGAAGTAGAGTCAGTTAAGTAGACCATGATGGACTTCAAAACTATAAAATATCGGGAGTTAGAATCGGTATGCAAAGTTTTGAACTACGGGCTCTTGATGAGTCCTCGTTGGTGAGCTCCAGAAATATGAATTGGTCATCGTCATTGAGATCGTCAACCTTTCATAGTATTCCTTTGATTTGGATATATAATACGTACGTGCCGTGATAAATTTTAGATCGAATGAATTATATTTTAATCATATATCAATCAAAGGATAGCCCTACTAAGATTGGAGTGAGATTTAGGCCATATACAAATAGGAAAGAGGGTGCAAAAGGTATGGGCTTATTGGAATACTGGGCCCATATGTGTTGAGCTGTTAGAATATTTTAGTTTTGCAACCATCAAAGATCTCTCTGGAATCAATCTAATAATACCATGGATGATAAATCTAAACTGTTAAATGAGTTACATGATACTTAAATGCATCATTTTAAGCCTCTGGTCCAACAGAACGTTGGTATTCGGTGCGAATCAGAACTCTCTTGACATTTGCTTTTCTTTTCCCCATTTATAGATCTAAATTACTGTAATCTTTCCTCCCATCAAGGATAGAAAATCACTCTTATTTGTCCTTTGACCTGAGCAATAAATGGAAATACAATAGAGCAAAAAGTACAAACTGTTGAAAAGTATTTTTGTTGCCTCTACGAAAGCCTTAAGGTTTTGGTAGGAATGATTAGTTAAGGAAACTTAATGTGTGGTATCAAATCACACCCGCCGTGAGTTCAAGTCGAAAAAGGAATGACTCGGCGCTAAAATGTGCTTGTTGCCAAAAGTGTGATGACCAGATTCCACTAAGGGAGAGTATTGAAAAGTATTTCAATTACAAGGGGCAAACCAAGGAATTCTCTCTCTGAGGAGCCATCATGTAGAAAAAAACTCTTGCAGGGCCCACATATGAAAAGTACATGTAGTTTTCAAAATATATCAGCTTTTTTTCAAAATTGTGGGGTCCATATGTAAAATATTATAAAATTTCCTAAAGTAAAAGGGGGTTTTTCATAAATTTCGGAGGGGCATATGTAAAAGTTCATAAAATCTTCTAAAGATAAAGGGTTTTCAAAGCCCATGTTGATTCCCTCTACTAAAGCTTCAAGGTCTTGGTAGGAAAGGTTAGTTAATGAAACTCTCTCTCTCTCTCTCTCTCTCTCTCTCTTACACACACACACACATAAAAGGTTTGGGAATCTTATAGGGTTTCCTTATTCTCATCTAATTTTACTGGGATTCTTGGACTTGTGATTTTGGGCCATAAAATGAGCTTCTGATTAGCTTTGCAAAGCTGATGTTCCATCATGGGCTTGTTATAAGTTAGAGGCTCATGTTCCAACTTGGGCCTTTTGGTTCTTAATATTAGAATTACCAGGGTGATAGTTGGATTTTCATTTTTCATTTTTCATTTTTCTTTAATTCAATTTTCATTAAAAGTAAAGTTATTTGATAGTCATTTCAAGATGTTCACGTTTAATTCTTCATTTTTAATCGCTTCTAGAAATACAATTATAGAAACTCAATTATACGAAATAAATATCTATAGAGAGCGAGAAATGCTCAGGATTTTTTAAGTCAAACCCCTTCGTTTCATTACGTCTAGTGGTGGACCCAAGATTTTCATTTGAGGAGTGCGAACCTTAATAGGTAGTTTCGTTTTGGGGGTAAACCAAGGATTTTCTTGTGGATTTTGAGGGTTGAATTTTTTTTAAGCGTACGTTGGTTTAACGGGTACAGCCGCACCCATGTGCTTATGCTTGGGTCTGCCTCTGATTATGTTGTTTCATCTCTGATAAAGAAGTTGTTGTTTCTCTATGGGAAATATCTCATTTTATGAGCTCTTCTCTTGACTCAATTTTCAAGACTAGCTTGTTGTGTGTGTTTGGGGGGGGGGGGGGGGGGCGGGTTTGTAAAAAGAAGATAATATATTGTCATGGAAAAGAACAACAATATCAAGTCGAGGAATAGGGAGAAGTAGAGGTGGTCTCTCTAGATCCTCCCAATCCAAATGGCCAAGGCCTAGTGCGAGTTTCTACATTAGCTAGCATCAATGGTCAAATTGTATCGAATAATGATATTATACCTTCTATTCATTTTTAAAAGTGAATCTCACTTTGTTCAAAAATATGTCAAGTCGAGAGAGAAAAAGAGAGACGGACAGAGAGTAAACAAGGAGAACGATTATACTGCTCAAAATGGAGCGAGAGACGATGGGCATTAGTGAGTTTACCGGCAATTTGTGTGATATTGGTATAATATATGTTTAAATACTTTAACCCAAATTAAAAATAAGTAAAAATTAAAATAATGAGAAAAATCATTTAGTGATAGGAAGCCAAAGCATACAAATATATCATATACTAATCCAAAAGCGTAAGCCGATAGTTAGAAGGCCCAAACAGGTATATGAAGACATGTCAAACCCATTACGTGGATTTCATGTATGGGCTACACAAGAACGACGATATTGAAACCCGCTCTGATAGCATATAAGATACCATATACCAATCCAAAAGCTTAAACTCATTGGTGTAAGGCCCAAAAATGTATGTTAAGACATGTCAAACCCATTAGCTAGGTGGGATGTGGGACTTGCCAACATGGATGATTTTAGATAACATTAGCCCCTACTTGTTAGGACTATTGACCAGTATGGACTCCACATTGGTATGATATTGTCCACTTTGGGCCTAAGCCCTCATGGTTTTGCTCTTAGGATTCTACCCAAAAGGCCTCATACCAATGGAGTACTTAGTCCAACTTATATGCCCATGATCTTTCCCATGTTTAGCCGATGTGGGACTTTGGTTGCACATCCCCAACAATCATCCCCTCAAACAAAGGACCATATCTCTTTGGATATTTTTACCGAGCCTCCCCTCAAACGATCATCCATCCGTCCGCTCCATCGAGGAGAGCCAACTCGAGAGCCTCACCACGGATCCACCGATCGCGAGTACCGCACTTTTCTGTGCGTCACCGAGGCCCACCACCTTTGTTTCACTCCTGGCTAAGTTTGGACCTGGGCTCTGATACCACTTGTTAGGACTATTGACCACTATGGACTCCACATTGGTATGATATTGTCCACTTTGGGCCTAAGCCCTCATGGTTTTGCTCTTAGGATTCTACCCAAAAGGCCTCATACCAATGGAGTACTTAGTCCAACTTATATGCCCATGATCTTTCCCATGTTTAGCCGATGTGGGACTTTGGTTGCACATCCCCTACACTACTTTGGTGCAAAGACATTGGTCCCAGAAAAAGGCGATCTCCTTATACTGGTTTTCCATTCATTTACTCGCTCAGTAAGAAAAATCAAACCATTGTTGCCAAAAAAAAAAAAAAAATCAATCATGAAGATTTGTGCTGACTGCTGATAACCTTCTCATCTATTGGTTGTTCTCGACAATCAATGAAGATGTTCTATTGGAAGTTGTTGGGCCATCTACCATTAAAGAGGCATGGGAGACTCTGAATCAAATTTTTATCAAAATCGTCGGATGTACGTATGAGATCGAACTTATTCAATCTTATCACAAAGGGACCATCTGCATGTCTAACTACATTAACAACTCAATAGTTATGTGATGAACTTGACATGATTGAGTCTTTTTTTTTTTTTTTCTTTTTCATTTTTGGTATCCCATGTTTATGGATTTGGAACCGGTTGAGGTCAACATCCACCCTTGCTTCTGAGCAGTCATAATTGTGGTCGAGCTTTTACCCTCACCATAAAATCATTGTTGTGCCGTTTCCCATCACCAATTGGTTTTGGGATAAGTGGTAGATCAATGGAGTGGAAGATCCAACAAGTGGTATCAGAGCATGGTAGGTCAGGTGTTCGAGTCACGGGAAACCGTTGTTGTGCCGTTTACCATCACCAATTGGTTTTGGAATAAGTGGGGTGTAAGTAGGCCTGTCAATGGGACGTGTTGAGGCGGGTAAAAAGCCCGTCCCAAGCCCCAAAATACAGGGCTTTTAAAAGAAAATTTGAACCCAGTGGGCTGGGCTTGGACAATACATTTTAAAGCCCGGCCAAAATGGGACTGGGACAGCACAGAAACAACCGAGCCCGTTTAGACCCGGCTCGCTGCAAAGTCATTTAATAATAATTATTTATATATTACTGAAAGTGCCCCTCACTAACAACAAAAAATGACTAATTAGGTTCTAACCGATCCTACATTACTTTAACTTGACTCATATAGGATATTCATTCTCATTCATTTTTATTGATTTTTTGATTTTCTACTTTCACCTGCAAAAAAATAAAATGAAAAAAAAAAAGGTTTTAACCGTTCCTACATTACTTGACCCATATAGCCTATAGGATATTCATTCATTTCTATTGATTTTCAACTGTCACTGGCAAAAAAAAAAAAAAAAAAAGTTTTTACCACCGCCATGTTGCTTGTTGCATTGCATTGCCGGTCCCAAGTCCGGAAAAAAGGAGGGTTTAAAGTCCGATTCACACCGGGTGTCTGGTGACAGTAGGAATAATTAGATAATGTTTTGCTTGTGTCCAGGATCAGGTTAAGCCCAAGCCCGGCCCTGTCTCAGCCCGGGCCCATACAGGACAAGATTTGATGTAGGCCAGTTCAATTTAGAGCCGGGATTGGACAACACCCGGCAGGCCCATCCTATTTTCGGGACGGGATTGGAAAACTCAAGCCCAGGCCCGGCTCATCCCATTGACAGGCCTAGGTGTAAGATCCTATAGGACCCCTAGCTCTTTGGTTTAGTGCCCTTATTTAGTGCCTTTTCATGCAATGGCGGATCCAGAATTTTCGTTTGACGGCCTAATAGATAGTTTAGTTTTGGAGGCAACATGAGGATTTTCGTATGGATGTTGAGGGTAGACCCACGATTTTTATTAGATTTTTTGAAATGGATGCAGATTTTTTATATAGTTTTTGGAAGCGCACTGCGGTTTAATGGGTGTGACCACACCCACGTGCTTGTACTTGGATCCGCACTTGTTTGCATGTGACCTAGCTATTAGGGTTACAAATGGGTATACGATTCTCCGATTACCCAGAAGTTCCGACCTGCAAAAAAGGCGGTTTGGAACCTAATTTTAGTTCCGATTCATAAATGGTCTAGGTCCAAAATCCAATTTAGGGTCCGATTGATAAACATGTCCAGTTTTGAGTCCATATAATTTCCGACTCGTGGACTCGGGACTTGACATATGAGTCTTTGATATTGTAAACTATGCTTCAAAATTAACTCTTTTTTTTTTATTTACATTTTTATGTATAATATTGAAGGGAGTGGAGTTGATACACTGTTATAAGTTGAATGATATGCTTATTTTAAGGGGAAAAAAAAGTAAAAATGAAGAGAAAATAGAACTGATTTTGGAACTATATTCCAATTCTCTAGGTGGACCAGGTTCCGGAACCATATCTGGGTTTTCCCATCGAAACCAGGTCCGGAACCAACAAAATAGGTTCCGAGTCAAAACTGGACCCGGAATCGAAACCATTTTTTTAAAAAGGGTTCGGGTCCAGGTCCAGTATGGTTTAGATCCGGAACATTTCCATTTGCAACCCTACGTTTAGATGATTTTTTACAAAGATCTTCAAATCTCCATTGCTTTCAACTTGGTCTTCTCAATTCCAGGCAAAAATGCTCCCGGATATGCTTCATGCTCGTCGGCTTAATCATGTAATGAAGATTTCTTCATTAACCACGCGTTAGTTAAATGAATCTCGCTCAAATAATTGCGAGTTAATTTCAGTATGGGTTTTCTTTTCGTTGCTTTTCATGCTTTAGTTTATGCTTTTGCTCTGGCTGTGGGCTTTATTTCTTGTATGCCTAGTGTGTGGGCGCCTCTTTTTTGTTATCCTTTTCTCCAGTTGCCGGAGTTTAGGATTGTTGTAATTTGGGGTTTTCTCCATTTTATAATAGAATTAATCTTACCATTCAAGGAAAAAAAAATACTTAACACGGTTGAGAAACTTTTCAAATATGATGACAAGAAGGCTAGGATTACAATTATAATGTAGTTCTTCTCAAAACATGGACACAGGAAAAATACTTGAAAATGGAGGTGCTCCCCATGCTAGTTGCACATATGAGCTCTCTTTCACTCATATGATGAGAACATCCAATTGCCATCAACAGCAACAACAATCAAAGCTCATTTACACCAAACTCCAGCCTATGGATAATGCAATGATGCAATCCTTTGAAACTCAATCTAAGCCCTCTGTGCTTCTTCTAACTAGGCATTGAACTCCTCCCTGGCCTTGCGCAGGCGAGGAGTAATGCAAGAGCGCGGAGAGGAAGAACAAGATGTAGAGGAAGATACCGAGAAGCGAACATGACGAGCAGATTCGTGTGACTGTTTTGGTGAGGGATTCTTTTTCAGGACACTCTTGGGATGGTGATTGCTCTCGAAGACAAAAGCGGCCGTGACCGGCGAGAAAGCATCGTTGGCACTGGTCCTTATGAGTTCCAGCGGCAAATCAAAACAGAGCTGCGTGCTCCCATCTTCATCATCAGTAAGTATCGCAGAAGATGACCAAGATCCACATTCGAATTTCTCCAATGAAACTGTCCTTGAAATAACAGCATTCTCCGCACCTGGCTGGTGGTCACCGCTGTTGTATCTAATTTTAGATTTCATTTGTTTCCTCTTACCGGTGAAGGCGGGCAGAAACAAACACAAGGCACCACACTTGAAGCTGTCGGAATTTTTACTGGTGAATTCACTCCCATGCTCAGACCAGTCCCTGTCCCCATTATCTCCAAGTGGGAGATTATTGAATTTTCTTACGTAGAGATCAAGTTCGTCAGATGGTGCACTCGCTCTCCCATCTCCACAGGACTTGCTTCTTCGCATATGGTCACTTCTGTGTTGGACAAGGCGTGAGAGGGCTGCAGACTGTTGGCAGGAGAGGGAGTTGATAGGAAGAGACGGGTGGCATTGGTTTCTGCTTGGCTTGAGACTCTTGGTAGGAGATGAGATAGCCGAACTAGGAAGGCTAAAGCATATAAACCTTTGCAGCAGCAGCTTGGGTGTGGAGGGATTGGTGGTGATCATGTAAGGGGCCATGAAGCTATGGCTTTCATCTGTATTTGTTGTTTGGTTCAGTGATATTGGGTCAATAGATATCTGTTTCTCCTTCTCCATCGAACGATAGACTTGTAAGCTACAATAATCTCCAATGGGGACAATTTCTAAGGGAGGAGAGAGATTGAATGATAAGGGGTAGGTTCAGATGCAGTTAGAGGAATAAATAGAGGAAGAAGCAGAAAAGCCAAACACGACCAACACCGAGAGTAAGAGTTTTAAAGAGAACGTGAGCAGCATTTTAAGTAGTGCTGTCCATGTTCTTCTGTATGGTTTAATATTTATTCATGATTAGCTTCCCATTCAACTCCTGATTTTAGTCTTCCACAAAACGCCTCATGTGTCATCAGTTGTACAGGTAGCACGCCAAAACTAATATACCGTCCTAATTTTTTAGCCTTATCTATAAGGGTGGCAATGGGTCGCAGGTAAGTTGGAAGAGGGTCACAAGGTTGGCCCAATCCAAACCCTTTTGATAACCCGATCGACCACGCCAGCATAAAGCCTGAATTATCGAGTCAGGTTAAGGTTCGTTTGGTGGTTGGGTTCAAGGGTTGGACAGCAGTTATAGACCCAATACAATCAGACTCGTTGAACAGGTTGAAAACATCAGCTCGAGCCAGAATCACTGTGCTGATCAGTTGGGCCCCGCAATTGGAAAGCCCACTGTCCCCAGCACAACCAGAGAATGGTTGCAACAGAACTCAGATCAACTTCCATTCAGGGTAATAAGATCTGGCTGACCTATTAAGGTCTTCTTGTTAATATGTCTGGATAATGCACTTCTTTTTCCACACTACAGTAGCCCAAAGATAGCCAGGCTCAATCCACTCAGGACTGAATCTTGCCAGATTCAAGACGAGGTTGAGTCATTGAGTCGAAGCCACCTCGAGTTTGTTTTTATTGTCCATCACTTTTGTAGTCTTAGATTATATCTATGCACTATAACCTAAAACACATATCATATTAGACTCCACAATGCATGCTGTGGTTGGATGGATGACTAGAATTGTAACAACCAACCTACCAAATGCATGGAAGCACGTTGGATTACAAGCCAAAAGTCAAACTGTAACATATTGCCATCTGATTTCATCCATTTTAGTTGGGCAGCTAACCATTTTTCTTAAACATCTGATCTTGCTATTTGAGAGCTCCATACGCAACAGGATCATACAGATACACAGCCACACGTTTCCAGCAGCAAACTTGACACACATCTGGCTTCAGCATATGGCTAAGCTTTGAACTTCAAAACCCTTAGAACACATGCATATGCTTCCCAGGTAGGTCATAGGAAGGTCTTTCAAACTCCGCACCCACCCAATTACTCTCAATCTGGGAAGCTGGAGAGTTCATTATAACCAGACAAACTTCAATTTTCTATATTCTAGTTAACATAAATATTGGCAACTTAGGAACGATCAGGCCTATAGGGGGCTCAGCTGGCCTCCTATGATCAATCCAAACCACTCATACACAATAACCACACCTGCGCACCCCATCTTATGAGGATTAGCACTCACCAAAACTCTACACGCTCAAAAGAACAACACATGCACTCGCCTTTATGCAACAGCTAAAAAGCCTACATCTTCGAGACCCTCAATACCATCCTTCATACTCAGATGATTCCCCATTTCTCTGCTTAGTCCATTACGAGACCTTTCAACACAACTGGAATACATACAGTTGGACCCAACAATTCAGGCCAGGTCATTCCTTCATGTCCGGCCAACTTTTTAGGCTTTCTAGTCAATTCAACTAACTGGGGATGTCATGTTAACCCTTCCCATCGAACAACTCTTGCATGTTCTATGCAGGTTCCAGATGCAAAAATCCTATGTGACGGCCTTTGCATCATATCAGGCCAATACTTGCATATAGAAATACCCCAACGATCTCTAAAACAGCAGGACATACAGTGGGATCCAACGAATTCACTCAGTGAGTCTTATTTTCTATGGGTTAGACCCTTTGCCCCTACACTGTTGCCCAATTTGTTTGAAACAAACATTAGCAGCTAACCAACCAGGCAGTTAAGATTTTTCCCAAACATTAGTCAAAACATGAAGAAGCCCATTGGATGATTCGTCTTGGATCTGTTGTATGGATGAGTAACAAGATCTGTTAAATGACTCCAGAATCTTCTATGGAAAGAAATAATAAGTACATTTCTCGATTTCATTTCATTGATGGGGCTCAGCTATTATACAAAGGATAGCAAGTGGAAGCATATTGATCTTGCTCAGTTTGTTACGCTGTAGGAGATTCATACACTGATGCATAAATACAAGATCAGATGGAAACGGATTCTCATTGGAGGGAATTATAGAATAGAATCAAAACAACAGATATACCAATGATGATGGGCAGCAGAGTGACTAAATAAAGTGCACCGTAACCCTGCACACAATTTATTCATATACAATCCATGAGACTTTTCAAGGGAGGCAGAAATTCAAGTTTGATATGAGAGATCAATATATGAGCACTGGTGAAATGGAAGCTGGAAAAGCATACCACTGCCGGAGGTACTACTTCAGCATTCTCATCATCATCCTCAATCTCGGCAGCAGAGTCCCAATCAATGTTGAGTCTCTTTGCAGCCGCTTTAAGATCAACACCAGTGTCGGTGGCTTTTGCATATAAAGATTTGCTAGGCTTAGTTTTTGGGGCTTCAACCTACAAAACAAACAAGAAAAAAAAAAAAAAAGGATAATATACTGTAAAGCCTGTGAAGTTAGTGGCTAGAAATGGAGTAAGGCCCACATGGTTTCACATGCAACGTTCAGAACTGAAGGTAAAACACAAAATTTAAACACCCAGTGGTGTGGATGCAATGTTCAATTCAAATGGAAAATGACAGAAAATAAAATTTGCATTCAGAAATCAAACCAATCAGTAAAATGGGTCCATGTTCCACAATCCAGAGAACAACGTTCAATGATTCACTCACAAGAAGGAGCCAACTCATCCTCCAAGAATGCAAATGCGACACCGTATTATGGATGAAATGGCCTAAAGCTGTCATCAAGCACTTCAAAATCAACTTCCAATTGTCAATCCAAGCCCACTAGCAGGCCCATTTAGGCCCAGTTTGTATATTTCACTTAGTCAAAAGGCAACTGTACATACTTAGTTTGTAATACTAAATTTTAGGATCTAGATATAGAGAAGATTCTAATTGCATGTAATCAGGGCATTCAGCCCTTATATAATATGAGCAGAGTCGACCATAACAGGGACTCAGTTTTACAACATTTTCTCTCTCAAATGACATGGTATCAGAGCCAAGTCGTCAAAAATTAGTGCTTTAGCTAATTTTATTCTTCAAGATCCAAAGTTGTGGATTCTCCTAGTCATCTTCCAAGATCTGGAAGCCCTTCAGAGATCATCTCTCCAGCCTGATCGTCTTTGCTCATCCCTGATCGTCTCAGATCAGACGTGGCCCACCTGAGATCATCATCAACAGTTCAGAGGAATCAGCCCATCTTGGTCGACTGGATATATACATATTTATGAAGATTTTCTCAAGATTTATCGATCATCAGAGGTAGGCCATCTACCATTTTTTGTGGAAAATCTGTTTTGTCCATTTCTTTTCATCACAGCCGTCCAAAATCTTGGATTTGAATTCGTTTTGCTTAAGACCACTTCCAGTAGTTGCAGAATTTTGCTGCTCACCCATCCCCATCCTCAGATCTGTATCCAGATCACTTGGTGGACCCCACGTGCAGATCTACACACTGACGACAGGGTCGTCTGGGCACTGTCTGCACTCTATTTGTGCACTGTTCCGTTTCTGTCTTCTGGGAACAGTTCTGGACATTTGATCTGCTTGATTGCTGTGATCTAATCCATCCTTTGTAATCTGATCTATCATTGGTGAGTTTGTAATCTGATTGGTTTGTGATCTGATCCATCCATCATTGGTTGCTGATTGGTTTGTGATCTGATCCATCCATCATTGGTTGCTCGATCTTATTGGTTGCTGTGATCGGATCCATCCTTGGTGATCTGATCCATCATTGGTTTGTGATCTGATTGGTTGATGTCTACTGCAACACCTGATCTGCTTATGATCTGATCCATCATATTGATCTTCTTTGCCAATATCTTCACAAGATTGTTTTGTTTGTGCTTCTTCTGGTCTTTAGTAATGGATAAATCTGAAATTAAAATGGTTCAGTTTGATGGGAAAAATTATACCTCATGGGCCTTCCAATTTCAAATTTACTTAGAAGGAAAGGAACTCTAGGCACACATTGATGGATCTGAATCTAAACCGGAGGAAGATGACAAGAAGATTTTAGCTTGGAAGACTAAGGATGCTAAAATCAAAACCTGGTTACTGGGCTCGGTTGACCCACATTTTATCCTCAACCTCAGACCTTGCAAAACTGCCCAGGAAATGTGGGACTATCTTAAAAAGATCTATCAACAAGGCAATGCTGCTCGCCAATTTCAATTGGAACTCGACATTTCTCAATTTAATCAGGGCACCCAGTCTATTCAGGAGTATTACAATGGCTTTCGCAGACTGTGGTCAGAATATGATGAGATTAAGTTTGCTACGGTGTCTGAAGCACTCCTACCTGAACTACTTCTCTTACAGCAAGGTAGCCATCGGGATCAGTTTCTCATGAAACTTCGTCAGGAGTTTGAGACAGTTAGATCTAACTTGATGAGCAGGGCTTCTCTTCCTAGCTTGGATGACTGTCTTCAAGAGCTTCTGCGGGAAGAACAACGTCTGGTCACTAAAACTACTCTGGACCAACAGGGATCTACTGAGGCTCCGCTTGCCTATGTTGCTACCACCAGACCACCTCCCCGGGATATCAGTAAAGTTCAGTGCCATAACTGCAAGAAATATGGTCACTATGCAAATCAATGCAAGGCAAAGATCTGCAGATATTGTAAGGCCACTGGTCATGTTATTGATGAATGCCGGAAGAAGGGTCGCAATTCTACTTCCCGCAACTATGTGCCGTCAACCCCTGGTACTTACACAGTGCCGTCAGCTCCCAGTGCTTACACAGTGACCACTCCACGATATGCCTCCTCTGACTTCAGTGGTTCTATGCAGTATGATTCTTCCTCACAACCTGGTTCCTCAACACAATCTGCGTCCCCAGCTCCTCTCACCCCTGAGATGGTAAACCAAATGATTATCAATGCCTTAGCATCCATGAACATCGCAGGTACTGCTTCATCTCTTTCCAATACATGGTACTTAGATTCTGGTGCAAGTAACCATATGACCTCTTCACCCATAAAATTACAAAATGTCGTTCCATACACTGGTCATCTTACTGTTCAAGCTGCCAACGGAGATCATCTTCCCATCACCTCTATTGGTGAAACCCCTGGCCCCTTACCCTTAACCAATGTTTTAGTTTCTCCTCATCTTGCTACCAATTTGGTTTCTGTGGGTCAACTTGTTGAAAATAATTACAATGTCTCATTTTCTCCTTCTGGTTGTGTTGTGCAGGACCAGGAGTCGGGGGAAGTGATCGCGAGGGGGCCTAAGCGTGGAAGACTTTTTTCCTTACCAGTGTCTTCATTTATTCAAGACAAACCTTTACATCAGTTATTTTGTTTTTTCATTCAGAATAATTCTCGGTTGTGGCATAATAGGCTTGGTCATCCGAATGCCTCTACAATGTCTACTTTATTTCAATCTGGATTATTAAATAAACCTGTTGACTCTGCTTCCTTTGAATGTGATGCTTGTAAATTAGGAAAGAGTAAAACTTTACCTTTTTCACACTCTAAAACACGGAGCACTGCATGTTTTGACTTAATTCATAGTGATGTTTGGGGCATTGCTCCGACCCTTTCACATAGTCATTTCAAGTACTTTGTAACCTTCATTGATGACTACAGCAGATTTACTTGGATTTATTTATTACATTCGAAGTCTGATGTTCTTCATGCATTTAAATTTTTTGTTAGCTATGTTAACACCCAATTCTCCAAATGCATTAAAACTTTGCGCTCAGACTCAGGGGGGGAGTACGTTTCCAATAATTTTCAATCTTTTCTAAACAATAAAGGGATCATTTCTCAACGTACCTGTCCGTATACTCCACAACAAAATGGAGTCGCGGAACGGAAAAACAGACATCTCCTTGATGTGACTAGAACACTTCTGATTGAATCATCCGTTCCCCCTCGTTTTTGGACTGAAGCTCTCACCACAGCGGTCTATCTCATTAACCGCCTTCCATCTCTTACCATTGCGCATTCCACGCCTCATTTTAAACTATTTGGTCATCATCCTGTGTTTGATCACCTACATACCTTTGGATGTGTTTGCTTCGTTCATCTACCTCTCACAGAGAGAACGAAACTCACAGCGCAATCTCGCAGGTGTGCTTTTTTGGGTTATGCTACTAATCAAAAAGGTTTTGTTTGTTATGATCCCATTGGTCGTCGTATCAGGATTTCTAGAAATGTTATTTTCTTTGAAAATCAATATTTTTTCCAAACTCACATGGACTATCATCAACCATCTTCCCCAGCTCTCTTACCTGGTTTTTCGGATCCGAAAACCATTACTAGGTTTAATCCTGATTTTGTATATCACCGACGGGAAAAACCTACCACTGCAGATGGCCGTCCTCCTGATCTTCCACCGGCAAATGGTTCCCCGCCTACTCATGCCTTGCGACGCTCCTCCAGACCTTCTAGACCGCCTGCGCGGTATGGATTTACCCATACTTCTTTGATGACAACCCTATCTTCTGTCTCTATCCCAAGTTCTTATTTGCAGGCTGTACAACAAGATTGTTGGAACCAGGCCATGAAGGAGGAATTGGATGCATTGGATCAGAATCACACCTGGGATATTGTGGAGTGTACTTCAGCAGTTAAACCCATTGGTTGCAAATGGATCTACTCGATCAAACTTAAATCTGATGGGTCCTTGGATAGACACAAAGCTCGACTTGTGGCACTCGGAAACAGACAGGAGTATGGCATTGACTACGAGGAAACGTTTGCTCCTGTGGCAAAAATGACAACTGTTCGCTTACTTCTCGCAATTGCTGCATCTAAATCTTGGCCATTATACCAAATGGATGTCAAAAATGCATTTCTCCATGGGGATCTGCAAGAAGAAGTCTATATGCGTATACCACAAGGAGTCCCATCTCCATCCAAGCGGTCTGTCTGTCGATTGCGAAAATCGCTTTATGGTCTCAAGCAAGCTCCTCGGGCATGGTTCGAAACCTTCAGGGGTCGCTTATGCGAAAGTGGTTTTACTCAGAGCTCTTATGATCCATCTCTCTTTCTATGTCACACAACTACTGGGGTTACTGTGCTTCTGGTGTATGTTGACGATATTATTATCACTGGCACGGATGATGTTATGATCAAATCTCTCCAAGAATCCCTCAGGACTTACTTCCATATGAAGGATTTGGGCCCCTTGCATTATTTTTTGGGCTTAGAGGTGTATCAATCTCCCAAAGGTCTCTTTGTTAATCAACATAAATACACATCGGACCTTATCGAGTTGGCTGACCTCCATGATTCTTCGCCTGTTGATACCCCTGTAGAGGTAAATCTCAAGCTGAGTAAAGATGATGGTGATCTTCTTCCTGATCCTCATATCTACCGGCGCCTTGTGGGAAGTCTTGTCTATCTCACCATCACTAGACCTAACATATCCTATGCTGTTAATCTTGTGAGCCAGTTCATGACCGCTCCTCGACATCTTCATTTGACAGCTGTGAAGCGCATTATCCGCTATCTGCTGAGAACTGTTCCTCGTGGTTTATATTATCCAAAGGATAATCCTCTTCACCTGACAGCTTATGCGGATGCTGACTGGGCAGGGTGTCCAGACACACGTCGTTCTACTACGGGTTGGTGCATGTACCTTGGAAATTCCCTTATTTCTTGGAAATGCAAGAAACAAGAACGTGTGTCCAGATCTTCCACAGAAGCTGAATATAGGGCAATGTCTTCTGCTTGTTCTGAGATCTTATGGCTACGGGGACTTCTTTCGGAACTTGGGTTCCCTCAAACCTCTCCTACTTCATTGCATGCTGACAATACTGGGGCTATCCGAATCACTGAAAATCCCGTCTTCCATGAACGCACCAAACATATCGAAGTTGACTGCCATTTTATTAGGGATGAATATAAACGGGATGTCATTAGTCTACCTCATGTCCCTACAGAGCTTCAGTTTGCAGATATCTTCACAAAAGGACTTCCTCGGCCTCGACATCAATTTCTTGTCTCCAAATTGCTGCTTTATGACTCCCCAGCATCAATTTGAGGGGGGGTGTCAATCCAAGCCCACTAGCAGGCCCATTTAGGCCCAGTTTGTATATTTCACTTAGTCAAAAGGCAACTGTACATACTTAGTTTGTAATACTAAATTTTAGGATCTAGATATAGAGAAGATTCTAATTGCATGTAATCAGGGCATTCAGCCCTTATATAATATGAGCAGAGTCGACCATAACAGGGACTCAGTTTTACAACATTTTCTCTCTCAAATGACACCAATTTCAACAAATACATTGCTCAACACCCTAGTGCTCAGGGAACTCAAATAAAATCTTAGTTAAGAAGATGTATAAAAGAGCTCTCTAAAGTAAAAGCTTTTAGTGATGGGAAAAAAATAATACATTGCTCAACACCCCGGGCACTGGAAAGCATCTAGTTATTATTTCATATCATTCCAAGGTACCAATTAGTAATTCTAGCCCAAGAAAAGGATGGACAAGTAATGAACCAGTTTCTTCTGCTGCTTAGAGGACAATATCGTGTAGGCAGCATCTGTATGATTTTCCTTTAAGGTTTCAGAAGAGACATGAAGAAAGCTTTTTATCTGCTTCCCTTGAATATTCTGCAACAGTAATGTCAATGGATATGAATGCCTGGACCTCTCACTTGTTTCGAGACAATGTCTAGCATGCACAGGATTAAGCACCTTCTTCCAGTTGTTTTCTCAACTGAACTTGGGAAGTAACATCTGTTGCCTGAAAGTTCTAAGTTTAAAACTGACAGAGATCCAATCTAAGATGCCCGGATACTGATGGATACAGACAGAGACACACATGGATACGGGGATCAGGAAAACAATTCTGCACTTGAGAAAATCTAGGACATATGGATACAGCTGTCTAATCCATAACATGAAGTTTCAGAACGGATATTCAGATTTCATAAAAAGTATCAATTTGTTCTTTATAATATTCCTAAATTAATGAAATTATCATTGTCTATATTCCTTTCAACATTTTTTTTTTTTTTTTACATTGAGAAGTAAGAAAACTAATATAACTATATGAAATAATGGACGTGGTATAATAATATATGCTATACTTGTATTCTAGAAGTATCGAATACCAGTACAAGTATCATATCGCCCAGATACGGGTATGCTGGCAATATACAAGTACCGGGTATCATAGGTATCAATCACTAAGGAGACTGCCCAACCAAGTCATAGCTGTCCCAAGGCCAGCCGAACTAGGTTAGTCCCAGCAAAAACACATTACAGAATGTAGATACAACCCAACCGTGACCCATGCCCATTCAATGTATCACATGTTGGTGCTTTTATGCATTATAGCATAGGCTATTTTCTGCTTTTTGTATAGTTGTCCCACATTGATTGTGGATAACTTTGTCAAAGGCATTTATATGCCTTTTTCTCTTTTGCTTATGATGTTAAGCTTGTTAGGATGCTAGATGGTGGTAACCACATGCATGCTCACACCGCAGGCCGGCTGTGTCGTGCCGTCCGTGCGTTGCGTGGCATGGTGAGGCGAGCGAGCCAAATACCCGTGTATTTTTTGGACTCATCCAGGCCCAATACCTTCTATCTGGCCCAGCCTATCTTTGCATGTAGCCACTTGTGGCGATTGTGTAATTGCCTGCAATGTGTTTCCGCATCGGTGACACATTACTGCCACGGGCAATAACGTGCCATGCGTTACTTCTGTGGAAGTAATATTTCGTGAATGGGAGACATTACCGCCTGGGGGCAGCTCTCTGTTTTTCCCCAATCTCTGTTTTGTTGCTGCAAGCTAGTCTGTGACAGTGGTCCACTGGGTTCGAGTTATTCATCCATTCGAGTGCATGGAATGTGGAAATATCCGATCAGGAAGTTGTTGTATCCTCGGATAGACGTCCAGAAGTTCACTCCACAACTGTGGGGACGAAATCTGTCTAAAGAAAGTGCCTTTGTGATGTGCTTCGGCTGCCAGTTGTTCGGGTTCCTTCTTTCCTTTCTCAAGTTTCATTATTAGATAATTAATTTATTAGCAATTTCCGCAGTTTGTTTCCAATAATTTAGAGGGATTCCTATTTTTGCAGATTTAAATTTTTGATAAATGAAAATGCTATTACAAGGGAGAATCTTAAAGTGTTCAATTTTGAGGGCCAACATTTTAAGATGTGGTAAATGAAAATGGAATATCTTATGAAGGTGCTGAAAATTCTATATGTGCCGAATACTGATAGTGTCGAACCATTCGGATATGGGCTTGCTGGTACATATTAAAATGAACAATGGAAATCAAATGATTTTGATCGTGGAAATGAGATCCTCAATTATCTAGATAATTCCTTGTATAGTGTATTGCAAAATACAAAACAGCAAACGAATTATGGGAAGCATTGGAAAAAGAATATTCTATTGAAGATAGGGGAACCAAAAAATATGCAATTGACAAATTTTTGGATTTTCAAAAGGAAGAAGGAAAATTAGTGATAGTACTAGTTAGAGATTTTCAGAAAATAGTCCATAAAGTCCAATCCATATATTTGATTGGACCTTGCCTACATGGATCTAGCGGAGGACATGGCCCTAAACAGATTTGATTGGCGTCGTCAAATCCATATAGCCGACCCCACCTAGTGGGAAAAGGCTTGGTTTGGTTTGGTTTGGTTAGTCCATAAAGTCCAAATCAAGGAAATGGACATACCCAAACAATTTGCAGTTGGCAGCACTATTCACAAACTCCCACCTTCGTGGAAGGACTTTGGTATCTCCTTGAAACATAAAAGGAGGAGATGAAAATGAAGTATCTAATTGTCCGCCCTCAGATGCAAGAACACCACCGAGAATGTGACTCCAAGAGCAGGGAATCTGAACTTGTGAGTAATGTCAATCAGACTGAGAGTAAGGGTGATCAGAAAAAAACCCAAGTCCAATGCATCTCAGCCAAGGAAAAATTAGAAGAAAAACAAGAACCAGAATATTAAACCCCCACAAAGATATAAACAAGAAAAACGATGTTGAATGTTTTGTGTGCGAGAAAAAAAGGGTAATCATGCAAGGGAATGCAGCCAAAGAAAGGGCAATAAAGCTAAGCAACAAGCTAATCTTGCCGAGGAAAACTGTGGTGATGGTGATAAAGGTGAACCTTGTTAGTGGCAGTAGAGATTGGTGGGTTGACACAGTTGCGACCAAGCACATCTGTAGAGACAGAAGTGCATTCGTCTCCTATGAGCAAGTTAGAGATAGCCAAAGCTCTACATGGGCAACTCGTTTATGACCAAAGTGGTTCGAGGGAAAGTGGTTCTACACCACTCATCCGCTAAGTCATTGACTCCTAAGTGACACATGTGCCTGATGTGCTAAGAATTTGGTTTCTAGTTCAATTCTAATAAAAAAAATGGTTTTAAACTAGTATTTGAAGCAAATAAATGTATTATTACTAACGGAGTTTTTGGAGGAAAAGGTTGTCACTGAAGGCCTTTTCAAACTCAATGTCGATTATGTGGGTAATGACAAAACTTCTTCTGCCGTCATTATTGTCTTTTCTGATGTGTGGTGTGCTAGACCAGGTCATGTGAAATTTTCATCTATAAAGAATATAATTGTAAGGTCTTGTTCTTAATTAAGCAGTATTAGTGTAAGTAATATTGTTTAGTTGTTAGTTTGGTAGCTAAGAGGGTATTAGATTTGTTATTATAGTAGAGCTTTTGGAACTAGTTTAGCGCGTTTGAGGGCTAGCATGTAATTTTCGGAAAATCAAAGGGTGTATTTTCATTTTCAATAACTTCAAGATTTTGTATTTAGTAGATAGAGCCCATGATTCCGAGCAACTTTTGTGTAGAACTCGTCCCCATCCGAGGCCCAGAAAGTCCCCAAATACCCAATTTTCCCATACCATACAGTGTGAGGCCCCTTTTAGTAAATACAAAAAACTCACTAACCCCACCCCCACCGTTTCCTTTTACGACCAATTGACCCTCTTCTTCTTCATTTTCTCCTTAGAGATGTCAATCGTGCCTTGCCGGCGGTGAAATCGCGGCCCAATTGGCTAGGGGGCTGGGCCTAGCATGGCATGGTTTGTGCGGTGCCTGAGTCATGCTGAGCCATGCCATGCCGCCATGCCGTTTGTGCCATGCAGGTTCGTCTCGTTGGGTACCTTTTGGGCTTAAAAAACAAAGGTCTTACACTAAAAAAATAAAAATAAAATAAAAGATACACACAAAGACAAGTATGGAACACAGATTTAAGCGATTCGGTGAAACCCGACCTACTCCACAGAGAAGAGAACCATTTGGATCTTTTCTACTTGATGGTTTTTCAATAAAATCACCTTCAAAATCTTTACAATTTTTTCCAGATAAAAAAATATAAAAAAGTAAAAGACTATATATTTTATATTTACACTAAAAATATTAAATATCCCATGTCGTGCCTCTGGCCGGCCATGCCGCAGTCGTGCCAACGGCCTGAGACATCGGCCTAGCATGGCCCGTGACTGCGGGCCGTGCCGTGCCGTGCCACAGGCCGTTGACTGTCGTGCACGGCCCAACCCATTTGAAATCTCTAATTCTCCTACACAGCTACAACTCCTCTACTCCTTTTCTCTCTTCTTCCTTCTTCCCTCTCCATTTCACCACCAATCCTTGTTGCCAAAGACCGGATCTCCACCATCTCGAGCTTCTCTTCGTCGCCATCGACACCATCATCATCTCCTTCACTGCACACAGCAGCAGCCCTCTCCACCATCTCGTCCAACTCCAATTTCAGTCCCCAGGCTCTGATTTTGAGATTAGTAAGCTTCCAAGCCCATTTTTCATCTATTCTACCTTCATTCGAACCATTCACGCCACATGCAACACCTAATTTCCCCTCTCCTTGTTTCCCTATTTTTAGTATTTATGGTTGTTAGAATTTGGGGCTTTTGGATTTGGAGCATTTATTGACAGCAATTAGAGGTTTCATTAGCATGATTTGAAAGCCGACGCAAGTAAACTTTGTGAATTGCACATTGTGTGTTGTGCTTTATTGAATCTTATGATTTTTTTTTTCCATGTTAGAAACCCATGGGAAGCTCTTTGATGGTGTCTAAAAATTGATTAGACTCTTGGGACCTAAAGTATTGGAAGTTTGGAAGCCAAAAAGGAGAAATGGTGGGGCTGGAATGGGCGTTCTAGCCCCATCCCTCGGTGGCCCACAGGCTACCAGCTGACTGCACGTGGGACACCCCTGATTGACACCCCATTTGGCCCCACTTTTGGGTCCCGTTCTCACCCAAAGAGAGTGTGTGTTTTGGCGGGTGGGTGGGTGGGGGGGGGGGGGGGTGGGGGGGGGGGTGGTGGTGTGGTTGTGGTGGGGGGCCTCTAGGGTATTATGAGACCTTTAATGCCTCTTGTTTTGGGGAAATTTTAATTTAGGATTTGGAGTATGTTGTGACCTTTAACTTGACCTCTAATGCCCTTTTATATTGAGACCAAATGTAAGGGGCTGTGTTGAGCTTAACACCCGCTTACAGATCATGTGAAAACCATGCGTAGTGCGTTGCCACATCAAGTTTGTGTGGACATAGACTGTTGGGTATCAATGACCATCCGGTACACCAAGTGAAACATGTAGCAGACACCCAGGGTTCTATGTATGCATAGAGTTGAGAAGGCATCGCCACTCGCATGCGGATGGTGATCCTTAACCTAGGCTTGGACGTAATCATTTCTTTGAGCATACCAACATTAAATCACATATGTTTATGTTCACATGTTATTTATGTATTGTGGCTTGTTAGTAATTTGTCCCTTTTTTCACCGTACTTGTATTGCCTGCAGGACTTAGAATGGGTCTTTTACCCCATTCCTTGCATGATGGACCGTACACTCACGGAGTCACGGTTGTCACTCGAGTGGCTATATCGGTCGATCCCTCGGCTTAGCTCGCATTTGCTTGCAAGCTTTCCACCATTGGACGCGACCAAATCCCAATGCATAGTTGACTTAGATACTAGGCTTGCTTTAACTTGCAAGAGACCACTCCAAGTCGATCAGATCCAACCCTTCTCTCACCCATTTCGGGTCAACTTCGTCATTCCCGAAATGCTGCCCATTTGAGATTAGACTTGACATGACTGAGCTAGAGAGTTTTTGTCCTTTTTACCATATTTGAGTTCTTTTAGCTTTGTCTTGCCCGTACCAACCCATTTAGCCTGTTTTGGCTCACCTTCTTCATTTTTTTAACTTGTATAGTCTTGTCTTCCCATAAATTACTCGTTTAGCACATTTTTCCAGTCTGGCTAAGTTTAGGACTCATGTAGGACTACTCCATTACTTTTGGGAAGTTAATTAGTCTTGGCTTGTTCGGAAGTAGTCCCTTCCTGTAGTCATGCCCCTTTATTCTTGGAATCCTACGTTGGCTCCACTTAGCTTCAATCCGTCGCAGTTGGACGCGGCTGTGTTTGGGTTAAGCTTGATTATATTCTTAACTCACTGCAGTGTAGTTCGTGTTTAGGCGATCGTAGATTTATCGCTCATTGGTACCATTCACGCACGTATTATGATGGCCACAAATTTAGTCCTGTAAAGGATGTTTAATGGTACTCATGCTTGCTCATGTTATCGTGCTCTCACCACGGCCATGTCTATTGTAACCTTGAAGCTGGGAGAATTTAGCTATGTGGATGCCATTATGCCTAGGAAGTTTTCCTCATGAATAGATCTATCGTTTGACCGAGTGCATCATACTTATCCATTCATACATGGTCATGCTTAGCTACATGTCTTTACTGTTTTTTTGTTAATTACATGTATTTGACTCATTTTAATACATCATGAAATGCCATTGATAATGTTCACTACTGACGCTATTTTGATAGCCTGACGTTGCTTTGCTAGGCATGTAGGTGACGGATCCTCTTTCTACCTCGAGGAGGTTGTGGCGGTCTAAGAGACCCCACAGGGCTTGAGAGAATGGAGTGTTGATGACGTGGCTTAGATCACCAGGCCGGTGCTAGTGGAAACAGGCTTTTGGAGATAGCTTTTTTGATAGAGTCCTTTCGGACAGCTTTATAGCTTTTTGCATAGATTCCTTTTCGACAACTTTTATTTTGGACCTATTTTGATAGAACGGTGGCCTGTTCTTTGGTTGACCACTGGTTGTAAATAATGTTTTTGCTTTTTGTGCAAACTTTAACTTGTTAATGAAATCATTTTACTTTGTCATGCTGTGGTAATTGCCTCATATTTCTGCTTTACTGGTCTGATTGGATGGATGCCCGTAGTTTTCGCTGTATGGCCTTGATCAATTTGACCCAGCTTACAAGTGGGCCACCTGTGACTACATATTTATATGTTCATAATCACCATCCCGCTTGCAGCCCAGGTGGGCCTGGTCATGCCAATGATGGATTTGGGATTAATTCCTAGATCAAAATTAGATCTTAAGACTTGTGAAGTCTATGTTCAGTCTAAAAATGCAAGAAAACCTTTCAAAAGCATTAGAAAGATGTTTTGAACTTTTATGACTGACTCATAGTGATATTTGTGAATAAAATGGTATTTAAATTAGAGGTGTTAAAAGGTACTTTGTTACTTTTATAGATGATTGTTCGAGATACTCATATCTCTACTTGCTTAAAAATAAATAAGAGGCCCTTAATAATTTTAATCTTGATAGATTGGAAGTAGAAAATCAATTGGGTAAGAAGATTAAGGTCCTTAGATCCGATAAAGGAAAATATTTGTCCAGTGAATTAGTAGATACCCTTAAAAACTTATGTATAATTCATGAAGTGACAACCCCCTACTCCCACAACAACATGGTGTAGCTGAGAAGAAAACTAGAACCTTTGTTGAAATGGTGAATTCAATGTTAAACAATTCTGGACTATCCAAGAACTTGTAGGGGGAAGCTCTTCTTTCAGCTTATCATATTTTGAATATGATATCCTTTAAGAAGACCAATGCAACACCATATGAGATATGGAAGGGTAGGCCCTCTAATTTGGAATACCTAAAAGTGTGGGGGTGCTTAGCCCAAGTTGTTGTTCCCAACCCCAAAAAGACCAAACTTGGACAGAGTGTGTGTTTAATAGGGTATGCAGAATATAGCAAAGCCTATAGGTTCCTTGTAATTTCAACAGTAGACAATGAATCAATTGTTGAGTCGAGAGATGCTATATTCTTTGAGTCTGTTTATCCATCCAAACCAAACCAAACCAAGCCTTTTCCCACTAGGTGGGGTCGGCTATATGGATTTGACGACGCCAATCAAATCTGTTTAGGGCCATGTCCTCCGTTAGATCCATATAGGCAAGGTCATGTTTAATAGTTTCTTTCCAACTTCTCTTGGGTCTCCCTCTCCCTCTCCTACTTCTGGCAATCTCTATGCCTTCACACCTTTTAACAGGTGCTTCCATTGGACGCCTTCTAACATGGCCAAACCATCTTAGTCGATTTTCTCTCATGTTATCTCCAATCGGTGCTATTCCTACTTTGCCCCTAATCTCCTCATTCCTAATCCTATCTCTCCTTGTGATCCAGCACATCCATCTTAGCATTCTCATCTCCGCAACTTCCATCTTCTTAACATGATTATACTTTACTGCCCAACACTCTGATCCATATAACAATGCTGGTCTTACCGCCACCTTATAATACTTTCCTTTAACCCTGAGGGGGACTTTCCGATCACACAAGACCCCCGAAGCACTCCTCCATTTGGTCCACCCGGACTGAATCTTGTGACTTACACCAGTATCAATCCCTCCATCCTGTTGCACCATCAATCCAAGGTACCTAAAGTTTTCTTTCTCTACAATCTTTTGAAACTATTGATAATTCCAATGATGTGGAATCAACAATAACTCATAACCCAAAACCTGAGGATTTGGAACCTCGTAGAAGTAAGGGACCCAGAAAGGAATCTACCTTTTGTCCTAACTTTTATACCTATATTTTGGAGAATGACCCCACAACTTACCATGAAGCCATGCAGACTCCTGATGCTAAATTTTGAAGAGAAGCTCTTATTAGTGAGATAGATTCTATTCTTGCAAATCATACCTGGGAACTCGGTTATCTTCCTCAAGGAACTAAACCATTGGGTTATACATGGATTTTAAAAAGAGAAAACTTCAAAATAGACCCTAAGTTTTAGGCTTATTTCAAAAAAGGACATGAGAATCACATCTTTTTTTTTTAGGGTCTAAGTTTTCCAAAATGTTTTTAATTACGGACAACCGTCCAAATAAGAGGGAAAAACGTTAACTTTTGGGTTATTTTTTCAAAAATGGCAAAAATACCCTTGGGCGATCAAACAACAATTCCCTCCCAACATTCCTAACTCATTTCCTTCTCTCCTCCCCCCTCCTTCCCTCACCGTCTGAATACAACTTCAAGTGACCTCCAGCAACCCACAGAAACTCTCTACAACTCCCCCACCTCCCATCCATGACTCCACCAAACTACCTCCAACCAAACAGCCATTATTCTCACTCTATGCTACAGCCTACAGACCTTCCAACCAAAAGCAGCCTCACCACCTTACCGCCCCACCTTGTCATCTCAATCTTTCTCTCTCTGCCTCTCTTTCACCACCTCTTCTTCAATCCCTTTTATCACCCTCTTAACTTTCCTCTCCTCATCTAAGAACCTAGCCCAAACACCTTTTCAACTGCACCTTTTCATCAATGCCACTCATCCAACATCATCAACACTTTTAAACACCTGCCCAAGACTTAAATATCCATCTTATCCACTTCCAACCCACTCCAGAGCTCACTTGCACAATACATCAACCTATTCAAACTCTTTCTCATCTTCACAAACCAACCCAACCCAACCATTCAACACAGTCCAGGCCAACCTGTACCCAACCTGGCCCATATCAGTCCAGCCAATCTGCCAAACCCAATCCCCATCACCCGGCCATCCATCTCTCTTTCTTCTCCACATCATGGCCGGCCCATCTTACTATCCCTCGACCTACACCCTCACACACTACAAACCAGCGAACCACCTTCACTCACAAATCATTTTCACACATCTTCTGTTTTTGCCTATCTTCTTCATTTGCTAGAAGTGGGGCTTTGTTTATATATTATTTATGTGCAGAGTATAAGTACAGAGTGGAACCAGACTACAATGAGTAAACATGTTTCAAAACCAGACTGAGAGAAAGTGTAGGCTTTAAACAGAAACCCATCCACGATGTGAAGGACAAAAACATAGAAAAATACAAAATTACTCTTCACTTTCATTGTGTGGGTCTTATGAACCTATTGTGTTCTGAGGTGTGCTTCCAACAGCTATATTATGTGTAGTGTTCATGTCCTGCAAATAGAAGTAATGTACATCAGGTGGTCATTTTCACCTCTCTTCACTAACCCAGTCAATAAACACTTGACACCTGAGCCACCGTACATCTTCACAACCCACAAATTAAACCGAGCCCCATACCTGCAACCGACCCATCTCAAAGCCCACCGTCTCCATGTCCACCGTCGTTGTACACCTCTGCATATCCACATTAACACAAGCCAGCCGAACCCACTTGACTAGCCAACCCATTCCATCACCCACTTCTCATTCTCCGTCCTATCCCAATATCTCCTAACCAAACTTTACCAAACCATCCCCAGCCATCATCTTTAATCATAAATGAAGTTGTCATGATGAGAACCACCTTACCATACGTTGCTGTCAGTCACCGGAGGTCACCTGAAGTCGCCTAAGGTCACAGTCCGATGGTGTGGGAAGGATGAGGAATGAGAAATGGGGAGAAGTTAGGAAATTCGGAGGGAACCCCGTTTTGTTGGAAGCCCAAAAGGGCATTTTTGCCATTTTGGAAACAATAACCCTAAAGTTAACATTGTGGCCTTAGATTTCGACGGCCGTCCTTAATTGAAAACATTTTGGAAAACATAGACCATAGATGAAAAGTTATGATTCTTGTGTCCTTTTTTGAAAGAAGTCTAAAACTTAGGGCCTATTTTGAAAATTTTCCCTTTTATAAAAGAAGCTAAGGACTGATGAGTCAATACAAAAAAGTTCCAGGCTAGACTGATTGCAAAAGGGTTCAAACGTCAAACAGAAGGAAGGAGTTGACTTCTTTGATACCTATGCCCCAGTAACCAAATTACAACCATCAGCGTTGATAGTCATAGCTTCAATCCATAATATGGTCATCATCCATTAAATAGACATAAAAACTGCATTTTTAAATGGAGATCTAGACGAAGAGATCTATATGGAACAATAAGAGGGGTTTATTGCACCAGGGCAAAAACATAAAGTTTTGTAAACTTGTTAAACTCTCTATTGCTTAAAACAGGCTTCTAAGCAAAGGCATGAGAAGTTTGACCAAGTGTTAATTTCCGATGGTTTTAGAATAAATGAATCTAATAAATGTGTTTATTTCAAATGTGTTAAAAAAAACCCTGCATTATAATTTGCGTGAATGTAGATGATATGCTTATTTTTGGAACTGATCTAAAATCAGTTGAAAACACTAAGAGGTTCCTTTGTTCAATAGTTGACAAGAAGGACATGGAAGATATGACTCTTGCAACCGAAATTCATAGACACCCCAAAGGGATTGTTTTATCACAATCGCACTATATTGAGCTTCCTCTAAACAAGAATTCTACAGGAAGGGCTAGATAAAGATCATAACGCACACGGAAACACAGTAGAACTCCTCTTTTGCTCTTTGTTTTCTTTCCCCATCTTTATTTTGCTGCTACAAGCTAGTCTGTGACAGGGGTCCGCTGGGTTCGAGTTCTTCATCCATTTGAGTGCACGAGTGGTGGAGATATTGTTAACAACAGCTGGTCCTTGTACAATAGGCCCAGTTCATGACTGACCCATCGTTGGAGATATCAGTTGACTAAATCTATTTGTAACATAAATATAGGACTCTGATTTGTATATTTGACATGTATAAAGATTGTAATTGCCTTGATTGAAGGCTGAAAGAAATTATAAATGAAAGGAGGATCTACCAAAGGGATCCATCCGAGTTTTCCACAAACTTCAATTTATCTCTTCCTGGTCGTGTCAGATATCTAATCAGGAAGCCATCATATCATGGAGTAGACATCACCAAGCCCACTACACAATTGCGGGGGTGAAATCTATCTAAAGAAATCGTCTTTGTGACATGCTTTGCCTGCCAGTTGTTTGAGTTCTTTCTTTCCTTTCTCTAATTTTTTTATTAGATTATTAATTTATTAGCAGTTTCTGCAATTTGTTTCCAACGTGACTATTACAAGAATTGTATATATTAGGGTGTGTCCTACTTTTCTTGTAACTGTTGTCATATCCTTCATTCTATGACGGTACCTATATTCATATTTGTCATCATCATGTATATGTAAATACAATTCCTACTTTCCATGAGGGCTGATACTGTGAATTTTCATCATCATCTCCATGGAATTAAAAAAGAAGACCCATCTTTCTCTTCCCAAATTCTCCTAATATAGCTACCAGAACCAGATCATTTCTGGTTAATAAGTTAGTGTATGGTTTCCAACATTCAAAAGAAGGAGAGTCTATGGTTGCCCTGGTCTTTTAAATTCTATAATTGACAGTTAAAAGGTGTCAGCAAAAACCATTCCAAGACAACAGTAAGAAATTGAAAAATCTTAGATAAATTGCATGCCTATATCACAATTAATACCTTCCAAAGAACACATAGATTCTTTTTCTTCAAAGATTCAATCAAACTTATAATGATATGCATACCTCAAGATTCGGCCAAGCAATCATCTCCTCAGCAAGCATACGAAGAGCAACACGGTTTTCAGGAATTTTTCCTTCATTCACCTGCATTTATACAGAACACATAAAACTGATGATGTAGATACTAATAAACCATATTAGATTTTCAGATTGCAGTTTTGCAATTTTGGATGCAGGAATTTACTCGGTATTTTCAGGGCTTTTGGGAAGCTTATCAATTGCATGTAAGGCCTTGCAAGTACGAGTTCCCTTCAGGACGGTACTGTCTCCAAGCAAGGCTATGGTCTGGGCAGTGTGCCCCCTTGGATGATGACCAATGACTTTGGAGGTTGGGAGGGATGGGACCATGGGACGGAAAGGCCTTCCACTGACATAAGTAAGTGCAAAAGATGGGGACCGTATGCTCATCCTAACCCTTGATTTAGGCCCTCAGAGTGTCAATCTTTTTATTTGTTAGATGAACACGAGATTTCACATGTTTTGTGTGACAAATACAAGGGGAGAAAAATCTGGGATGAGAGCTAAACTGGGTCTGGTGCCAATTCATGGGGGGGAGTGATTAGTGAATATGAAGTTGGGGAAGATTGAGGGCTCACAGGTTAGTCCCCTTTTTCTGTCAGAAAATGTAACAATTTCACAAGGGATAATGAAAAACAATAAAACAAATAAGGGGAGAACTCATTGTAAGAGCTAAATGCTGACACCACAGCCAACAAAACAAGGACAAAACACAAAGATGAAAATAAAATAAAAAATAAAAAAATAAAAACGGTTACAGTGAAGGGCCCGAAAATAACGCTATCTCCCATAATCATTAATTTGGCTAATGACTCATCTATGTCGTTGCCTTGTCTCTATGTGGAGAAATTCAACATCCATGGCTGAGCAATGGTATCTTCTAAGAAGAGAGAGGGCTGTAAGAGAAGTATACCTACTCTTCAAAAAACACTAGAAACAATATACATCAAAGAACCACCAATTGCAAAAGAGGGACTACATGAGAAGAGATCCTATATGCTCCTTAGTTAGCTAGCAAAACAGCCACCTCGTTAGCTTCCCTGGGTGAATGAAGAAAAACCACATCCACGGAAGAACACAGCAATGAGCAAAACTAGTGCCATTCATACTATTCAAATCATGCATGTCATTCCCATGTGTTTCAGCTGCAACTGGGGCACTCAAGTTTCGAAATAGGATCCAACTGACTACATTCTCAAAATTTACATCCTCCCCCACCTTATCACTTCTAAATTGGCTTCCTAAAAGATGTTAGTCACCTTACTTTGATGGATTCCTTCCAAAGGATGAGAAGATCATTGGAAAACTACAGTGCAAGGAATCAAGTTTTGGGTGCCTTTACACTGAATATCCTACAGCCTTTGAAAGCTATCCACAGTTTCACACCATCATATATTCACTATCCAGCCAGCCAACTCCTATTCAAGATCCTGGGTGCAGGGGCCTCATGCAGCAATCATTATGAAATCTATCATCCAACTGCTCCACCTCCACTATAACTTGGAACTGAACAACACCAACATCTAATTCTACATTTCTTTGAAGTTTAACCAGATGCGCACACAAAATTCTGATTCCACAAAACTGCCAACCATTGAGAGTTACAAACAACTTCAACCTTCATTATCTTTGCATTTCACAAAACTGCAAGACCTGATACCGAGCCCAATGCTGGGACCATCTCCAAATCAAAGTGATGAGTGTAAAGATATAGGTCAGCCTGACCTAACGGGTCAGCCCACGACCCATGAATTGGGTCAGCCCAGTCAGCCCACAAATCAAGTTATTGTATGAGTTGTTAATTAGATTCTAGTTACCTTATTTTGTTATGTAATCATGTAATTAGATCCTCTAAGTTAGGCAATGCAATACCTGTAACCATGTAATTAGATCATCTAAGTTAGGCAATACTGTATTATATAATGAGATCCATCGTCAATACAAAGCATCGAATTGCTCTTGCAACTGTCTGTCTTTTTCATATTGTATGTGATCTCTTGCATGCTTCTGACTGGGTTCAAGGATATCTAACATGGTATCAGAGCCCTAATCATCTGTACATCAAGCATAAGAGAAGCCCTACGACAGTCCCGTCTCGTCTGTGAACTGTGAAAAGCTCTATATCTACTATGATCAAAGGTGGCCCACCTATTGATCAACTTTTGCCCAGAAGAAAACCGTCCTATCTTGGTCGCCCAGCACTCCTGAGAATTCTAAGCATTTTTTTCAGATTTTCTGATCATCTGAGGTAGGCCATTCTCTCTGATTTGTACTTCTCTCATTTAAGCAAATAGTTTTCATCACAACCGTTGCAAATTCTGGTCTCTCAAGCTTTCTTCAAAATTCCACTTGGAGGAGTTTCAGATTTTTGAGGAAGAGACCACTGTGTGATCTGATCTTTCCCCTCATCATCCAGTGGGGGCCACAGATCAGATCTGTGCCCAAAATGAAGGACGCCTGGGCCATATTTTTTGGGATTTTTCATCGATTAATTACTGTAGCAGAATTTTGTCATCTGATTTTTCAGTAGGGCCCACAACACACTCTGTACTCAGATTCAAGTATTTTGTCATCTGATCATTCCGTAGGGACCATCTTTATTGGAATTCTTTCAGATCTGGTTAGTAATTGGAACTGAATTTCTCATCTATTCAGTCTGTGCACAAATTATTTATTCCCATGTCTTCTGATCGCACTGTTTTGGGCATTACTGTCATACTTAATGAAACCAATTATTCCTATTGGTCTCATCTAATGCAAAATTTCCTCAAAGGACAAAAACTTTGGAAGTACATTGCTACACAGATCCCTACACCAGATAGTAAGGATGCTACGTTTGAGGAATGGGAAGCTTCAGTCGGGAAGATCAACTCTTGGATTGCCAACTCGGCCACGCCATCAATTGGAAATCAATTGGCTAAATTCAATTATCCTAAGGATGCCTAGGATTATTTAGCCAAATTGTATACTCAATCTAATGCTGCTCGCCGATATCAATTAGAATGGGAAATAAAAAATGCAGACCAAGGCAATGATTCCATTCATGATTTCTTTATCAAAATGACTGCTCTATGGGATCAACTGGCTCTAATGGAACCCACTTTTGCAACTACTGATGACGCCCATACCTTTGAGGTATATAGGCAGCAGACTCGCCTGGTTCAGTTTCTTATGGCTCTCCGCCCTGATTTTGAACATGTTCGTAGTTTATTATTACATCGGTCCCCACTGCCTTTTGTTGATACGGCACTCTCGAAACTACTGGCAGAAGAACAAACTCAGCTTTCTCTTACAAGGAAGAAACATGTGGAACCTACACATGTCCTGTCAGCAAATGTTAGTACCCCTCAGAATGATTGCTCATTTCCACCTGGTACCAATGACTTTTGAAATTATTGTAAGAAGAAAGGACACTGGAAACAGGACTGCCCAACCAGACCTCAAAGGCCAAACAACAAGAACAAACAATCTGGTCATCAGCCCAATCGTGGTCCCATGCAATCTTATTCTCAGCGATCCTATGTTGCAAATGTCACTGAAGAGGATAACTTTGTGCCTCCGCAAATGGATCTTACCTCTCAGATCCAAGCCATGGTTGATGAGCGTATGCAACAGCTGTTTCTGGCTTCCTCCACTGGTTCTGCTTCTCAGATGGCCACTACCCCCTCAGCCTCTGGTTCTGCCATGACCATTTCTGGTCCTTCAGGTACACATGATACTACATGGATTTTTTATTCCGGTGCTTCCTATCATATGACAAATGATGTTTCCAAACTTCATAATTGTTATACTCCTGCTAGCTCTATCACCATCCATACAGCCGATGCCACTCCTCTACCAGTCTCACTTATTGGCTCCGTTTCAAATAAGTTGCTCTCTCTCACTAATGTTTTGTGTGTTCCCCACCTCTCCATCAATTTAATCTCTGTTAGTCAACTGACTTCTTCTGGATTTCTTGTCTCATTTTCTTCCACTGGTTGTTCTGTGCAGGATCCGCGCACCGGGAGACAGAGTGGGACCGGCCTTAGGTCAAGAGGACTTTACTATCTTCGATCGCTGCACCTTCCATCATCAAGCATCTTCCCTGTCGCCCATGTTTCCTCTGCATCCCCTTTTGCCCTTTGGCACTCTCGTTTAGGCCATTTATCTTTGAATAAAATGAAGCTTTTATTTAATAGTGGTGTTCTTGGAAACATTTCTGTATCAGACATTTCTACTTGTTTTGGTTGCCAATTTGGTAAACAACATGCTTTCCCTTATAATAAAAGCACTACTTTTACTACTGCTCCTTTTGCTTTGGTGCATTCTGATGTTTGGGGACCCGCCTCTCAGCCAATGAAAGGCGGTTCCATTTATTATGTGTTGTTTATTAATGATTTCACTAGATATACATGGTTGTATTTGATGAAGAATCGTTCTGAGTTATATACCATCTACACTGCTTTCTCTACCATGGTTTCCACTCAATTTGACACAAGGATTAAGATATTCAGGTCTGACTCTGGGGGCGAATACATGTCCCACAAATTTCGTTCTTACCTGACTAGTCAAGGAACTCTAGCTCAATTATCCTGTCCTGCCAGACCACAACAGAATGGAGTGGCAGAACGGAAACACAGACATATCCTCGAGACTGCTAGATCCTTGATTCATTCCTCACATGTTCCTCTACAATTCTGGGGGGAAGCAGTCCTCACTGCCACCTATCTAATTAACAAAACACCATCCACTGTCTTATCTGGCATTTCTCCATATGAAAAATTGTTCTCATGTAAACCTGATTTGTCCTATTTCAAAGTATTTGGCTGCACCTGTTTTGTTCTGTTGCATGATAATAAGAGAACCAAACTTGCACCCAAATCCACTGTCTGTGTTTTTTTAGGGTATGGCATTTGAACAAAAAGAATATCGGTGCTATGATCCTAAAACCAATAAGTTACGGGTCTCTCGTAATGTCACCTTCTTGGAACATATACCTTTCTATACATTACCCATTGCACCCTCCTCTCCTGAGCAACCTCTGATCTATCCCCTTGATCCCTTTCCAGACCTATTTCCCTCCAATACCCCTTCTCCACCACCCCTGCCAGTATATCATCGTCGGCCAAAACCCCCGTCTGCTCACTCGGAATCTGCGGCCCCTCCTCCTACTTCTGACCATGGGCCTATCTCCTCTGCTCCAGATGTGCAGGATCCTCCTCAACCTCGAAGGTATCCCTTACGCACCAAAATCCCTCCCTCCCGATTTGGTTTTATTTGTACTGATCATTTTTCTCCATCATATAAGTCCTTCCTTGCAGCAATTCATACCTTAACAGAACCACAATCCTATAAGGAGGCCATTACTCATCCGAACTGGAGATTTGCCATAACAGAAGAACTTGCGGCTCTGCAGAAAACTCAAACATGGGATCTTGTTCCTCTTCCCTCAAGGAAATGGGCTATTGGCTGCAAATGAATATTTAAGATCAAGACCAAATCTGATGGCACTATTGATCGTTGCAAGGCTCGCTTGGTTGCCAAAGGGTACACACAAGAATATGGGGTAGATTATAAGGAGACCTTTACTCCAGTTGCGAAGATGACAACTGTCCGGACCTTTATCTCCGTTGCCGCTGTTAGACGTTGGCCACTCTACCAGCTTGATGTCAAGAATGCATTTTTGAATAGCTTCCTTCAGGAAGAAATCTATATGCATCCTCCCCCAAGTGTCGCAAGATCTCCTTATTATGTATGTCGTCTCAAACGTGCCTTGTATGGACTCAAACAAGCCCCTCGAGCTTGGTTTGAACGGTTTAGCACCAGCATTATCAGCATTGGTTTTTTTCAGAGTGCTCATGACTCCGCTCTCTTCACTCACTACTCGCGATCTGGATGTGTTTTCTTGTTACTCTATGTCGATGATATGATTATCACTGGCAGTGATGCTTCTGGAATTCTATCCTTGAAGCGCTTCCTTCATCAACAGTTTGAGATGAAAGACTTGGGCCATCTTCGGTACTTTCTAGGCATTGAGGTTGCCTACTCTCCTGAAGGATATCTTTTATCGCAAACAAAATACTGCAATGAAGTTCTCCAACGAGCTGGCCTCACAGATCATAAACCCGTCTCTACTCCAATTGAACATAATCTAAAGCTTCGGACTACTGATGGAGAACTACTTTCTGATCCAACTCGTTATTGTAAAGTGGTTGGCAGCTTGGTTTATCTTACTATTACCGGACCAGATATTGCCTATGAAGTACATGTGGTAAGCCAATTTGTTGCAAAACCTACTCATCTTCACTGGGGTGCTGTCCTGCGCGTATTGAGATACTTACAAGGAAGTTCAAACCGCGCCCTCCTTCTTTCCTCCAGTCAACATCTTACTCTTCATGGTTATTCCGATTCCGACTGGGCAGGAGATGTCAATGATCGGCGATCTACAACTGGTTTTTCCATTTTTCTTGGCTCTTCTCTCATCTCTTGGAAGAGCAAGAAACAGGAAGTTGTCTCACGATCATCCACTGAAGCTGAATATCGTGTTGTGTCTCACACTACTACTGAAATTATTTGGCTTCGTTGGTTACTTCGGGATTTAGGAGTTCTAGTTCCTAAATCTACCTCTCTCTTTACAGATAGTGAAAGTGCACGGAAACTAGCAACAAATGATGTCTTCCATGAATTATCCAAACATCTTGAAGTTGACTGTCATTTTATTCGTCAACATGTTCGGAGTGGTGCTATTAAGCACATCTAGATTTCATCAGCTGCTCAAATTGCCGATTTCTTCACCAAAAGCCACTCCACTTCTCGTTTTTCGGAGCTAATTTCCAAGCTTTTGACGGTCGGATTCTCCCATCCAAAGCTTGAGAGGGGGTGTAAAGATACAGGTCAGCCTGACCTAACGGGTCAACCCACGACCCATGAATTGGGTCAGCCCAGTCAGCCCACAAATCAAGTTATTGTATGAGTTGTTAATTAGATTATAGTTACCTTATTTTGTTATGTAATCATGTAATTAGATCCTCTAAGTTAGGCAATGCAATACCTGTAACCATGTAATTAGATCCTCTAAGTTAGGCAATACTGTATTATATAATGAGATCCATCGTCAATACAAAGCATCGAATTGCTCTTGCAACTGTCTGTCTTTTTCATATTGTCTGTGATCTCTTGCATGCTTCTGACTGGGTTCAAGGATATCTAACAATGAGAACCCCAAATTTCTTCCAGTAGACTGCAAACCCTATAAACTCAACAGTCCGCTCTCATACTTTGACCAATTTTGCACAACATCGAAAATGCATGACTCTACAAACCCCATGAAGGTGAGTTTTTTTAATGGTCAAAATGTTCGAAAGGACCCGCCTAAAATAAAATATAAAAAAATTACCTCAGACTGGACACTATGTAATAGTGGAGATTTTAGAGCAGTTCATCATATTATGGATACTAAGGGGTCGAGTTTGGATACAAATACTATACCCAGACCTGAACCTGAATAACTAATCCAGTCCCCAATCATGAAAGGCTAGAGGACCCACGGCCATACCCTAATCTAATTAGGACTCGAACCCAGACTGGGATTTAAATAAAGGGTAAGGATCCTGACCCAAATTGACGCTCAATAATTTATTTATACTGATACAATATATTTATATACTCTATATCCATACATAAACATATGGTTGTGGTACTGGTTATTCAGGTCCTCAAGTATGAAATCCATGGGACTCAAACCCAGGCCCAAATTTTATCCGAGTATATGCAGTGGAACTGAACTTGGACCGATATTAAAATCGGGTTCAGTTATTGAACCCATGCACACTTTTTCCAGTATGTCCTGGTATTCAAGGACCCATTTTCATCCCCAGATCATGTGCAAGGAATGTCTTCTTACAAAGTAAAGTAACTTACATGAGGCATTATGTCTCAACATTCATTATGAAATAACTATGTAGAAATAAATTCATTTGGGACATATAGGATCCAAAGGAATGGATCTTACAAAAATGTGGCACATACATCTTCCAAAACAGCAACTAGATCTTCCCTTGTTACATCATTCGAAACTTCTATGCCAAGTAACCTCTTTCGCTCAGCTTCCCTTGGGTCTTCAATCAGAACAGTTAGCTTGACCTAAAATTAGAGAAGAAAAATGATATTTACCAAGTGAATCATCATGGCCTAATAATTCACAAGCAGCAGTAGAAGAAATACTATACTCGCGTAAACAACAGTGTCGAAGAAAGTAACTCCAATTCACTGTAACCATTTATGAAAAACACAGAAGAACCACAGAAAATCAAAAGATTCCATGGACATCTCAATTGAAGTGAGCCCATGCACACCACAGAATATGAATGGTCTTGATTCTTGAAACTAGTAATTTGGAAATACACATGAACCCGTGGAAACTGAAAACAGCGTTTAGCAAAAAACTTTAGATTAGTCTCTCATGGGATGTAAAGATAACGTGATTCCTTTAGCCTTGTCCCAACTATGTTCGGGTCAGCTACGTGATACCGTGTCTCCATTCCAGTCTATCCTGGGCCAAGATGTAAAGGTAAATAAGAACAAAGGATAGAGTAGACTGACAAGAACCATGAGACTACTCTTCAAATAAGTAATAATTAAAAATCTAATGTTGGGATCAAGCATTCAAAGTTCCATTATATAGGAGAACTAGGATGATTAGCAGGCAGAATATGTAGTAAAGAACTCAAAACATTGTAAAATAAAGAACCAGTCAATAATAGATGAAAAAGAGGCTAAGAACTATCAGATAAGTGCCGGATATGTTCCAAAATCTAAAAGTTAGAAGAATGGTATAACAAAGATTGTATACCCTACAATAGGTAATTGTTCTCCGAAGCACACAAATACTTTAAAATAATTCTCAAAGCCTTATTTGTAAGCACTGAATGAACTGACTGATGGATATAAAATAAAAAAAAAAAGTGCATGATGCATGTGCATTTCTGTGGACTTAATATGAAACTACAAAGGCTATTAAAATGTCAGTGCATGGTTAATTAAGATATTGAGTCCAATTTCAGCAGACCTTTTTTCCTGGTGATTAAGTCAAAATTATGATGTGGAATTTGAGGCTCAGACTTCAAGAAGGATTTGCCATGGATGCTTTTGACATTTGTTATGTGCATTCTGAATTCCCATGAAAAATCTGTATGGTACAATCATGTGGATTGATCGACCTAACCCAACTGAACTCAATCTCAAATTGTTCCAACAATAATATAAATGGGCCTTCGATTGCAAGTTCCAGGACCTGGAATCTAACTTTTTTTTTTTCTCTAATTTTCACAAACCACAAGGAATTCGAACCAATTCTTCTAGATTTCCAAACTCCAATCAAAACATGTTATTCGATGAACTTTCCAATTATAATTCCAGTGCTACTACTATACAGAAAACCACAATTCTATTGAAAAAAAAAAAGTCCATTCCAGGCATGGATATAGAATAAGAGATTCTGAGAATGATAGATAGCTGCACTTCAGATAAGTGGATGGATTAGATAACCTCGTTAAAAAGCATGTCTCTGTTCTTCCTTAGAAGCTCCAAGACTCTTTGGATCTGGCGTACGAGCTCGACGTCATCGGGATCTGCGTTTTCTAGGTCTTCAGTAGTAGAGGTACGCAGCTCTGTCTCTTCCTTGCCCACCAAGACAAGGACACGTGGCCTCTTTGGAGACAAGACAAGAGCAGCGGAAGGGCGAGATGGAGTGCAGTGATGATGATGATGGAGATGTGAGCGATTGTTACTAAGAGGGAGAGAAGAAGAGCAGCGGTGGAGAGCAGGGGTCTCCAAACGCAGCATTTGCAGTGGCAGAGTCATCTCGCTCATTGGCTCTCTGCTGCTGGAAGGGAAGGGAACGTTATCTGGCTCTAGTTCATTGTGCTTTTTTCACGGATAATTAAAAGTCAGCCAACAACGAGTCAGGTTCGAGTTTAGTCCGTAAGGTGAAATGAAGCAAACCCAAAGATCAAGAGAGAATAGAATATTATGGGGTTTAATTATAGGATGATTGAAATTTATTTTTAATGGCTTTTTCAATTTTTTGATTTTCTCCATAAAAAGTAGATGATTTTTTTGTAGTTTAGTGATTTGAGAATGCTTTTTGAGTTTTTTCTTAATGCATGGGAAATTTTTAGATATGATCCTAGTCTTTTCATGTCCAGTGAATGAAGGTTTTACTCCACTTCACCCTACTAGTGAAGTGGCCAAATCAAGCCATGTTGGGCCAGTTTGGCAACTCTATTAATAGAGTCAAGTAAAGTAAAGTTGATTTAAAAAAAAAATAAAATATAAGTAGGTTATGATGGTATTTGATTTTTAATTGTTTGCTATAAAATCTTATATGGAAAAGTGGAGTTTTTTTGTATTTTAGTGGATAAAATTGGTTACTCTTTTACTTTTTTTTTTAAAAAAAAGATGGAGGAAGTTTTGAATTAAAGTTCTTCTAATGGGACATTTTGTTTGAAAAATGGAGGCTTTACTTGACTCTTACTGTGTTACTAAAGTGCCAAACTAGCCTACGTTGGTGATACTAATTTAATTAAACACCCACACTCTTCTCCTTCTTTTTGTATTCCCCATAGTGCATTCTGATGACTTCTTGACTTAAAAAAAAAAAAAAAAAAAAAAAAAAAAAAGAAGGTATTGATAGTATGGCAAGTATTATACCTCACAGTCATCCAAAATTATCGAAATCTAGTTAGTTGTGGGAGAGCTGTTTGGTTTTAACCCCACAATCCACACAATATTCTAGGGCCATAGGATATCCCACAACTATAGGTGGGTAGGAAAAATTGTGCCATATTCTATGGCTGGGTGATATTGGATGGTGCAATATCCTACAGCTATAAGATATCGCAAGGTTTAAGAGTAAAATTGTCACTTTTAAAGCATCATTTCCTATATGAATAACTCTGCAAGAGTGCAAGAGTTATCTAATTTCCAATGACTTTGAAGTAATTATTAGGTATATGAGCAGCCGTAAAACCCTCTTAAACCTCAAAATGAACAACCTCCCTTCACATGGGATATCCCAGAACTTTACTCTAAATAAGAGTAAATCTGTAAGATCTACTACTATTTGAATAAGATTTTGGAACTCCCCTCTTAGAGGTGTGAGTAAGGATGCAAACTAGACTGGGTCGCCTAGGCCCAACACAGCCTGACCAATTTTAGCCAAGGCCAGGCTGCCGAGGCCCATGGCATGGCATGGTCTGTGGCTAATAGGCCCGCCACCTTAGTTTGTTGGCTACTTGTCTATCATTACTTATTTCAAGACTCTTTTAAATGTTCTCCTATTTTCAAGACCTTTGGATTGAATGTTTGCTTGATTTTCTCCCTCCTATTACTATCCTTTTCCTTGTGCATCAGCGACCGCATTGAAAAACATTCAGGTACTAGTGTCCCTCTTATGGCTTGCGTTATATTGCCAAGAAATACCTCTCATGGCTTGTGAGTTATGTAAAAAATGTAAGCCCTCACCCTCGGAAGATCATGTGATGGAAACGTCTTATTATGGATATGATTTTGAGGAAAAAAAAAAAAACCATATCATCACAACCAGTAATTTAGTGTAGGATGGCAATGGGTCAGTTTAACCTGCTACTCTTTGGATCGAACTAAACTCGAACCTGTATGGGATAGATGGAAGTACCATTCAGATCGGACTAAACCCGAATATGGGCATGTTCGGCCACTTTACTAGTAGAAAGGGCCCGTTAGACACTTTACTAGATTAGTAAAAATCAAATAAAGCCTCCATTTCACTTCACAGATATAAGGGGTCACATCAATAGCAGTTTAATTCAAAATTTCCACCATTTTTTAAAAAATAAAAGTAAAAAACAAACCCCTTTTCTTCACTAAAAGATAAAATATATAACTCTACTCTTCTATACAAAAGTAAAGCCTTCATTCCATACTAAACAACTAAAAACAAAATATCATCATAACTCCATCATATTTTATTTTATCTTGATTTGATGCTTTACTAAACTTTATTTTACATGTAAAATTGCTAGACAATAAAAAGGTTTAGATGCAAATTGAGAGGAAGATCAGAGATTAGGATGAACTTATCATCCTATTCTATAGCTCTAAGTCCTGTAAAATTAAACTACTACACACTATGATGACTTCTTGTGATAAAATCTAATTGTGAATAATTGTCTAAAATAATAAGACACTAGGATTAGTGCCAATTCAAGGGATTCCATCAGTGTGAATGGATTGGGTTGGTTGCCACGGCACACCCCAAGGATTAGAACTCAAACATGGGCACCAGAAAATTGGCCTATATATGTGGAGGATTCATTAATATAACTTGATCTCTTCTAAGTTCTCTCTAATAAGAACTTAGCTCTTGCAGGACCATCACTCTATTGTCGGCAAGAGCGGAGAAGATTAAATGGGATGGTTAAACAAGAATTGGTAGTGTCAAGCTCCAGCCATGTCCAAAAGCTCCATCCTTAGTCGTTGGCAGTTGCCCATATTTCTGAATGGAAGTTTTTACAAAAAAGGCACCTATATTATCAAATAACCTCAAAAAAAACCTGTCTTTTATATTTTTACAAAGGGCCTCTAGTGTAATGTTGTAATATATGACTGTTAGTTTCTTTGGGTAAATGATGAAATCACCCTTTAGCAAATCCCACTGTTACTTTTAATGGGGCCCATTTTGAAGCATGTTGATCAAGGGAGGCGCACATAGCAATAAAATGGGTTGGATGTAAATTAGAAAAACATGTAACATCAAGCCATTCAAATTATCCTAACTTTTTGTTTTAGATGCTCAGGCAAAATTATCTTTTTTGTCTTTTAACTCAAGGTATAAGTCATTTGAGTAAAAGTAAATTAGTCGAAAATTAAAAAAAAAGTAGATTATCTATCTACTTTTTGTATACTTTGGGTATTAGTTATGGAGATTTAGTAAAAATACAAAATATACGAGTCTTTTTTAGGGTTGTATGAAAATATAGGGTTTTTTTGGTAAAACAACTCTTTAAATTATTGAGTATGTGCGACAAGTAGAAAACCAGCTGCTGCTGAGCCTTAGTTACCACAGTCTATTTTGCATGATTTGTCTTTGGTCACGAGAACACCTATTATGGTGTCGTTTGTTTCCAGTCACTTACATATGTAAATGATCCTCAAATAAAATAGTTCTGGATCATCATGTTTATTTGTGCTGATTTACACATTATGTGTAAATGGGGTATGAAAGTGGTGCATAAATAAGTCCATTTATAAACTAAAATTTTCACACCTGATTTTCACAACTCCATTGCAAAAGGCATCAGTACACTTTTTATATGATGATTGCATTTTCATGGGTCCCATAAATTCCCCTTTCTTTCATTCTTGTGAGCCTTGCATTTGTAATTCAAGCCATTCTATTTGTTTATTGGACTACTAAATCCCAAGATCTTAAAGTTGATTATCTTAAATTTTAATACATTTTTAGTAATTTGTGAAAAAGTCCCAACCCATTGATCTAATTTCTTACATTTTTGTATCCCTCTAATTTATGATCTGAACTGCTTAATATTCTTGTTTTAATGGTAATTGTCAAGATATTTGAATTCATATATGAATTCGTCATGGATTTTGAGAAAATTTTAAAAATAATCCAAATACGCCTAAAACCATTGGATATACTCATTTGCTCAAGTGAAAATGATGATTTTGACAAACATGGTAATGTGTTTCACATTCGTAACATTTGTATTGTAACATTTACATATTTAAATCTCATTTTCCTATCATGTGTCTAGGGATGAAAGTGGGTCGGGCCGAGCCGGGCTTTGACAGGCCCTAGGCTCGGCCCTCGTATTTTTTAGTAGGCCCTAGCCCGGCCCGAGCTTGAGAGGGCCTAAAAAATCCTGGCTCGGTCTCGGCTCTTTGAGCCCGGCTTGATTGAGGCCCTAGGTTCGGCTTGTGATCCTGGCCCGTTTTATAATGATATATTCAATGTTAATGTAGATGAGCATTATCAAACACTCCAATGTTAAGGGAGCCCAGTTCCAACACTCCATAATAGTTTAATATTAATGTAGATGAGCATTATCAAACTCCAACAATAATACAAATCAAATTAAACTCCAATAGCATCATAGAATAAAATAAATATTCAGCTAGCATCATAAAATAAAGGTTTAGGGTTTAGGGTTTATGGATTATTTAGTGCTTAGGGTTTAGTGTTTAGGGTTTAGGGATTATTTATATTGGATTAAAACTAAGGTTTAGGATTTATGGATTATGTTATATCATATATGTATACATATATATATAATATATGTATTAATAAATGTAGGCCCTAGGGCTTACGAGCCGGGCTTCATCAAGCCCTAGCTCAGCCCTTTTAAGCAAACGGGCCTCCTCCTAGGCCCTAGCTCGGCTCTTTTGTCTTTTGAGCCAAGCTCGGGCCGAGCCAGCCGGACCCACTTTCACCCCTTGTGATGTGCCCTGGCAAATGACCCCTAAGTTTTTCAACTAGATCCAAGGAAGTCATTTTTGCGAAGTTAATGTTATCAAAATGTTAAAGTTCTGTAAAACCAAAATTAATGATTATATGCATGTATATAGGTCTTTGACCCAGTAGGACTATTTCCCCTAGTGGTGCCTGATAGACCCACGCAAACGCACACCGCCGGACAAATCTAGAGCTGGTTTCTAACACAAGGCATAGGGAGCAAACACATGCCTTTGCCACTCCACCAACTACCCGTAAACAGTAATTTCTACCAACTGGACGCTTGTATCAAAGAAGTTACATCTTTGAAGGAAGATTTCAATGTACAAATTATTGAGCTCATTTGGTGGTTTATTTAACAGAAGACCATTTTTATATTCATGCTAATATTATTTTATATTTCACAAATATAAAGTTCTAAATCCATCAGTTTTTTTGTGTACACTAGGCCTTTTTCCAGCCTACATACATTGTTGATTTTCCAGTTCCTGAGTGAAGGAAGATTGCTTTTAACCTCAGAAAGCTTACAGTCCCTGCTTTATAGTCCAGAGTGCACGTTTCCAATAAGACAAATAGAAGAAAGATGCAAGTGGAAACATCAAGCGAATTCAGCTGGACCTCATCACACCATCTCCTCGGATCCTAAAGACCCTCTTTAGATGACGCACCTTTCTCTGAAAGTCCAGGAGGACACTCAAAAGTAAAATTCTATGTGGAGCCAGGATGTTGTCAACCGTGTATGTAACATCTCTGTGGGTGGAGTTGACACTCCATGCTGGAATGAGGAACCAGCTGGCAAATCTTGATTGGATGAAACAGTATCTCCCTGTTTCAATGAAACAGGCGATCTGGACTCATACGGTTATCGTTCATTTCCCTAGTGGGCCCCACCTCTGTTGGAGCCACCTATGGAAACTCAACATCCCTTCCAAAATGAAGTTCTTTGCTTGGACAGTTCTGCTGGGTAGGATAAGCACTAGAGACACCTTGTCTAAACTATTTCATAACATCCAACCTCTATCTGTTTCTGCTGCAAGGAGCATGATGAAACACCTGATCATCTCCCGACTACATGTTTCCTTCCCCATTCTAAGTTCTAAACCAAAACCCTCAGTTTTCACTACTCTCTGGAGAGTGGTTTTAGAAGGCTCCTGATGCTATTGCTTGTCTTGGCCAGGTTGTGTCTCTTGGTATGTTTGGAAAGCTAGGACTCACTACCATTTTGGAAGCCAACCAGGTTGTCTCATCCAGAGTCTGTAATAAACAAATCCCTGAACATGATTCACCATTGGTTTTCAGTCCAGACACTTGGCCTAAACCCTGAATGCATTGGAAGCCCTTTTGACAGTTGGGCATGCCCATTGGGTGAAATTCAAACCATTTTTTTTTTCGAATGGTGGGTGAAACTCAAGTTTGATGGGTCTGCTAGGCCCCTGGATCATTTCACAAGCATCGGTGGCATTATTCACAGGGAGGATGGGCTCTATCATGGTTGTTTTCTCTGGAGCCATTGATTGCTCCAGCCCGCTGCAGGCAGAGCTTAGTGTGTTGTTGGTGGGTCTTCAGTTGTGCATGAACCTTAAGCTAAACAATGGATCATTGAAAGTAACAGCCTTATCATCATAGATGCCATTAAGAATGATGGGAACCTTTCTTGAGATCTTATGACTGCCTGGAAGAAGATTTCAAAGTGCATAGATGAGATTGGTAACTCCCGGTTTTGCAGGCGTTCGGCTAAACTTACTGCTGATGGCATGGCAAAATGGGGCCCTGAATCCTTTACAACCTTTATCAATCTGCCTCATCTTCTGTATTATCATTTTCAGGATCTAAAGGCTGCTGGCTTGGAGAACATCAGTTGCGGAGCTGAAGGGACAAGATCCTCACTTCTGGAAGTTTTGGGCTCTAGCCCTCTGCTAGTTTATTTGGTATTTTGTCGGTAGTTGTCTTGGATTTTGTCGTTTTGGTTTGCTTGGTCTTCTTGTTCCTTTTCTGGTGTTGCTGTTCTTGTTGTTTCTTCTCTGTTGGTTAATGAAATTCCCCTTTTAAGCAATTTAAAAAAATGCACACTTTACTCTCTCCATCAACCGAAATTATTTTAGTTATAAGCCTTGAGTGAATGCATAGCTGTTGCCATGCTACAAAAACATCCATATTATCACAAACAAAAGCCAAGCCTCTCTTGAAAAGATATCAAAGCTTTTTGAGCAAAGCCTTCAAATGTGGTTGAAGAGTCGTCAAATTTGTAGCCATCTGAACCACATACGATAATTCACCATTGACCACCTCGAAAACCCGAGTTATCTCCTTCACCTGCCAACAAAATAAAAGCAAACCACATCCTCTAAGATCAGTCCTGATTGCTAGTAGCAAGATGGACTTCTCTTTCATTCACTGAAAATCAATGGTTTTTTTCAGTAGTGCACGAAACATTTAAAGACAAGTCTCAAGTCTCTCTCAAGAAAGGGAAGTTTCAATTTGCTAAGCAAAGTCAAAAGTCTAATCAAGAAAAAGATTCTTTAGAATGCATGAACAATTTAGAATGAAATTATGATTCAGTAATTTTCTTCCATTAGAAAGCCTTAACGAGAGAACAGGAAGCCTGAAATCTGCCCACATAGTTTCATTGCTAGAGAATGTAATTTCAACTATCGAGAATCAGGATGTAGCTGAAGATATCATTTTTTTCATCCATTTTGAGGACATAGGGAGATTTATTGTCAAATTTCCATGTTTGGTTTCAAACTATGTGTGTTATTATAAACCAAACCAAACCAAACCAAGCCTTTTCCCACTAGGTGGGGCCGGCTATAATAACACACATGTTTGGTTTCAAACTATGTATGTTATTATGAGAATTGAAATTCAATGACCCATCAACCAGCTCTAACAATGTCGTCCACGCAATAAGTTCAAAAGCTTTATTGAGTCGGCACGAATCCAGTACCAGCTGGCAAACTATCATTTATTCGCGATTCACATGGAAATGTATCCATCCCTTCTAATTGGTGTGGGCCATCACTTCCATCCCCCAAAACCAAAAAATTGTCTTATTAATGAATTCTCATCACTGTCTCATCATCCACCTGCTTCTGGAAGGCCCGGAGACAATGTAAAAAGTAAGTAGCCTATAAGATGAAACAATACAAAGTAAATTACCAAAACTTTGGAGGAAGAAAATTCAGGGTTACTTAGATTGTGATACCACCTTATGATCTCTGACTTCAAAGATTTAGATAGTGGGACAGGTCTGTATGGGTCACAGTACCAAACAATCTACATGATTCTTATCCAAGATTCAATTAGTCAATGGATAAGTTCGTTCACATAATCCAATCTCTAGATAGCAAAAATAGCAAAAATACAATGTTCTGATATCTAAATTTCAAAATAAGTTTCTTTCTTTTTTTTTTTTACTAAGTTCAAATCTTTAAAACTTGATTGTATTTGTTGTTGCCCGAGATTTGTGGCCTGTCATAGCAGTGATCAACTAGTTGGGGGTCCAAGAAATACGAGACACCCCAGTGGCAACGGTATCTCATCTCACAAAGCTGCCCACATATTGATCCCTAGGCAGGTAGGTTGTATCACCGGTTGTATACCACTCACACAGAAATAATAATAATAAAAATAAAGCTCAGGGTTCCTAATGATGATCCAAGTGTATTAAGTTGTTTCATGATCAAGAACTTTTATTTAGGACGTCAACCAAGAAATTCTATTTAGGAAGTCAACGTTTTGCTCCCGACTCAATGCTTCAGAGGGCATCCTTGTGACTATGAAATTATAGTATTATGAAAATTTTTGGTTTATTTGTAATTTGGGTCATTGGATGTATCTGTGATTTCTTGGAGCAACTTTAAAATAGAGTTGTGAAGGGATAAGGATTACGTTTGTTGATTAAGTTTCCTAGTTTAAGCATATATCTTAGGTTGTACTCTTATAAAATAGCCATTGGCTATTCTTAATGAAACAACCTAGGGGATTTGAGTTCAAGTCATTCTGTCAAGATGCAGCGCTAAATTTCAACTTGGTATCAAAGCGGGTTCCTTAGGGTTCCCGGCTCCATCTTTTTCTCTCTTTCACTTCCCCCTTTTTTATTCTAATTTGTTCAACCAATACCACAATTCAACCCAATTGTGTTTCTTTTGTCAGAAGAGAGTAGAGAGAACCCTCCTCTATCTTGGTTTTTTGTAAGAAGCAAGAAAGGCAACAACGCTTTTGGTTTTCTCGAGTTTGTCACATAGAAAAAGAGGGCCCGTGCTCTAGCCAAGATCTTAAAAGGAGCGGGAAGCAACAGAGATAGACCTATAGATAGACAATGACAACCAATAAAGCAAAATGAACATCATTGGCAAGACAGCAATTGGGAACAAAGGAGGTTATATTTATTGTGAACAAATCAGAGTGATGTAGTGAAAGATTATTGATGACCTCGAATCTGCAATCATAGTTATCAGAATCCTACAATTCGTATCCCGAATCTCAAGGAAAAAGATTCATATTTATGTAATGAATCCCATTTACAAATGAATCTTAGGATTTAGGTGTGAATCCTATGATTTGACTAAGCGAGAATGGCTATAGCCCATAAGCTAATATTAATAGTCTTTTACCTTTTTTCTTTCTTTCTTCTCTCTTTCTTTTACCGCTTGTATTTTTAAAAGGTTATTTTGTAGTGTTAACAAAACCTCGTAAGAATTTTTTACGGCTTTTATAAGGTTTTAAAGATGAATAAAGAACATGTATTTAACTAAAGCATTCAACTGTACGTATGGTGCTTATTTATATCTTCTTCTTTTTTTAATCTATATTGGTTTTTTTTCTTCATGAACACTTTCTTTAACTTTAAGAGATATACTACCATGTAAGATTGATAGTTTGGATTTTATTTTATTTTTATATTTTGATTTAAAGATAATAAAAAATATACATTGATACTTTAAACTTATTTAACTATTTATACATCATTTATTTCATATAAAATAATAATAATAATAATAATAATAATAATAAATGTCATGATGTTCTTGATATGGTTGTTTGATAGACTTACTTGTTATTTTATTTATACTACTATAAATGGAAAAATGGATGGTTATGATTAATTACTTTTTTCTTTTTCTTTTAATTTTTAATTATTTTTCATTTTTATTAGAAAAATAAAAAATCCTACGATTTACGATACGATTCGCAATTCGATTCGATTCATGGGTCTGAACGATTTGCGATACGATTCCGATTTTGAAAACTATGTCTAAAGTATAGGGGTTTCTGAAAATTACAAAATTTAAATTTATGAAATTATTTAAGTTATGGGGAGAAAACTATATGAAGACTCCACAGTTATTTGGAAGTGTGAATCCAAGTATTCAACCACTAGTTCATGTAAGAATGTTGTGTGGTATTCAGGTTATTGGATATGCTATGTAGCAACCATGGTTCAAGTTAATCAGCAGTGTTACTTAGTGTGTTATTTATCGAGCACATGGGGTTTTCATCTCCTTCACAAGTCAAGATGCAAGATAGACCAAAGATTCATCGACAAGTGTTGAAAGTCAAGCTGAAAGAATTCCTCACCGAAACAATTGCAAAAGGAAGCGGAATATAGTGTCAACTGTTTAGTCCACACTGTTACATAGTATCTATGCATCAGTTGGTATGGCTTTTTCCAATAATCCTACAGCATCTCTACCTGATGCAGGACAGAACCATGATCCCCATGGGTTGACCCACCAATGGGCCCATCCCATTTGTCTTAACCAAGACTTTAGGCCCAGGCCATTTATTTTATGTTATTTTTAATCATTTAGAGCTTTATTTGTGTTTTAATTTATTTTAGTAGGATGCTTTAATCCGGCCATCAATGTGTTTGATGGTCCAGATTAGTCCTAGGGTTATTTCTTTTCCTATATCATGATGTAAAGTCTCTTTGGCTATTTAGCGATGGTTAATGATAAATGAACTTGAGTTTTCTTTAGCTCTCCTCCTCGAGATCTCTAATGCCTCCTCGTTTGGAGTTTGGTGAGAGCCCAAGTTAGTAACACCTCCGGTTTGGAGTTTATTTCTTTTCTGAATTTTGCAAATAAACCTGATAGCATTTTGAGATGCGATGCTTTTCAATTTGCTAAGAATAAGAGATCAGTGTGCTCAGTTAATATTAATAAAATAAGTACTTGTCCTTTTGAGTCAGTTCATTCTGATGTCTGGTATGCTCTTGTTCCATCTATATGTGGCCATCGGTACTTTGTGACTTTTATTGATGATGCAACTAGGGTGACTTAGCTGTATATTCTGAAATCTAAAGATGATGTCTTCCACACTTTTAAAATATATCATAAAATGATTGAAGTTAAGTTTAACAAAAGAGTTAAGGCATTTCAATCTAACAATGGAGGAGAGTACACCTCCCACGAATTTCAGAGTTACCTCGCTGAAAATGAGATTGAATCACAAACCTCTTATGCCTATACACCAGTGCAAAATGGTGTTGCAGAACGTAAGAATAGACATTTGTTGGAGGTCACTAGGGCTTTTCTTTTTAAGATGAATGTTCCTAAGTCATTTTGGTTGGATGGAGTTCTTATAGTAACATACTTAATAAATAGAATGCCTTCAAAGACATTGGGAGGAAAGAGCCCCATAGAAGTGTTGTGTCCCAGTACACCGTTGTTCCAAGTTCCACCAAAAGTTTTTGGATGTACTGGCTTTGTTTGCATTTCGAAGCACCAAAGAGATAAATTGGATCCAAAGGCTGTCAAATGCATGTTTGTGGGATATCCTAGCTCTCAGAAAGAGTACAAGTGCAATGCTCCCTGGAACAAGGGCCGCTTCTTTGTGACAATGTATGTTAGCTTAAATGAAAATATTCCATTTTTCTCATCAACAAGTAAAGCATTACTACTTGAAGGAAGTGAAAGGGAGAATATACCTCTTGTTGATTATGTCTCTCCTCCATTGTATCCAAGATTACCATATGGAGGAGGCACGGAGTCCATTGATCTGGAAGGAGGAGAGATAACAAAGAAGATTCAGAAACAAGTTTACTTGAGAAAGAAAAACGGAAATGGACCATTTCTCTCATCTACACCATCGTCTGATGCTCCGAATCCAGATCTGGAATGTCCCCACTCTCCGTCTAAAGTTGTTCCCTCTAATTTAGATCTTCCTATTGCCTCACGCAAAGAAACAAAATCCCGTGTTACTCAACATCCTATTCATAACGTTGTTTCTTATACACGTTTGTCACCCATATATCAGGACTTTATTTCCAATCTAGCCACTGAATGTATACATAAGCATATATCAGAGGCCCTGATTCATCCTAAGTGGAGAGAGGCAATGATGGAAGAAATGAATGCTCCAGAGAAGAATCATACGTGGGAATTGACTACTCTTCCTGAAGGAAAACGTACTGTTGGATGTAAATGGGTGCTCACATTGAAGTACAATCCTGATGGTACAATCAATAGATATAAAGTAAGACTTGTTGCTAAGGGATTTACCCAATCCTGTAGGCTTGATTACTTTGAAACCTTTTCCCCCATAGCAAAGCTGACTTCTGTTCGGGTGCTATTACCCCTAGCAGCAAATTTTGATTGGCCGTTATACCAACTAGATGTGAAAAATGCATTTCCCCATGGGGATTTAAAGGAAGAGGTTTATATGGATCCCCCACCTAGATTTGTTGCTAAGGGACAAGAAGGCAAAGTTTGTTTTCTTAAAAAGTCCTTATATGGAATCAAACAATCCCCACAAGCTTAGTTTGAAACGTTTAATAGAGTTGTGCTTAGGTATGGGTTCCAAAGGTGTTATGCAGATCACATTGTCTTAGTGAAAAGAAGGAATATGAAGGTAGTTATACTTGTGATATATGATGATGATATAGTTGTCACTGGAAGCGATGTTGTCGAAATCTCTCGGCTTAAAGATATTTTGAAGAAGGAATTTGAGATCAAGGGCCTAGGTTTATTGCGATATTTCATATTTCCTAGAAATTGAAGTTGCAAGGTCAAAGACTAGAATTCTTACATCACAACAAAAATATACTCTTGATCTCCTTGCCGAAACTGGGAAGCTAGGTGCAAAACCAGCAGACGCTCGGATAGAGCAGAATCACAGCCTCTACATCGAAAGTGGAGAGTTGCTTTAAGATAAGAGGATGTATCGGAAGTTGGTTGGAAGATTCATTTATCTTACAATCACTAGACCGGACATTTCTAGCACTGTCAGTCTGGTTAGTCAATTTACGCATGCCCTGAGAACTGAATTCTTTGATATTTAAAAGGGTCACCAGGTCAAGGAATCTTTTACAGTTCTCATGGACATGCTAATACTATGGCATACACTGATGCTTATTGGGCTGGATCATTAATAGATAGAAAGTCCACCACAGGATATTGTATAATGGTTGGAGGAGATCTAGTCTCCTGGAAACGCAAGAAACAGGTTAGTGACTGCTATATCTAGTGCAGAAGCCGAGTATAGAGCTGTGGCTCATGGATGTTGTGAATTGCTATGGTTGAGAATATTGTTGGCAAAGTGAGGTTTCAAGTAAGGCGGTCCAATGAATCTGTACTCTGATAGCATCTCGGCAATTAAATTTGCCACAATCCTATCTACCTGCTACCATGAGAAAACAAAGCACGTGGAAATTGACTATCATTTTATTAGGGAAAAAATTGAAAAGGAGGATGTGTTGCTTATCCAAGTACATACTTGAGACTAGTTAGCAGATTTTCTCACCAAGGCGGTCAATAAAGCTGAGTTCATGTTTTTTCCAGGCTGGGCATTGTAAATATCTATGCACCAGCTTGAGGGGGATGTTATAAGTTAGAGATTGGGACTTATTTTATAATTATCAAAAACTTGAGGGTTTTTTTTTTTGTATTTTTCAGAAACTAAAATATAATAATATGTGAATGGCCGCTAGCCCTAAGAGCGACGATCATTCTTCTGAGTTACTCTCTATTTCTTCTTCTTTCTCTTTTTTTCCTCCTCTCCTTTGGTTTTCTAAAGGGACACATTTGTGTACACACCTTTCCACAGAAAGGGGAAATTGCCACGTCAGCAAATTCCATATAAATGGAAATCTCGGAAAAAGATTTCCATAGAGTTTAGAAATTCACGTTTGGTGCATATTTTTTTTCCTCATTGAATTGTGTTCATGTTGTTTGGTGCGGCTGTGGATTCCTTATAGAAAATCAAATTTTCTTGTTTTGTGAAATAATTTTTTGAAGAAAAATAACATAACATATATATAATTTATTCAACATCAAATAATAATTTATTTAAAGAAATAAAAAAATGAAATAGTTGTAGGGTTTTGGGTTGAAATGTAAAAGAGTGAGGAAAAGAGGGAGAAGTTTTCCAAGGAAAAGAGGGAGAAGTTTTCCGTGGAATTGTTCCGCACCAAACGCCTGAAAGATGAGTTTTCTACGGAAAACTGTCTACTTTTCTGCATAAAAGTGTTACACAAACAAACCCTAAGAGACTATACATTAGAACACTAGATCCAATCCAATCTAGGGTTCCAACTCCTCAATTATATATGTTGATTGGGCCCAAGCCCATTATATAAACACTTTCAGTCAACCCAAAGAGGGGATACGACACTCATTCAATCTTTCTTGTCACTCTATCTCTCTCTCTCTCTCATAAAATTTCCTAAGCACCAAATTGGCAATATTCCATCATTCTTCCAATGACAAAGAGAGAACGATACTAACACTCACTCTTCTGATGGCACGCTTATGCAAGTGGACACTCAATAGATGCTAGTTCTTCATATTCAAAGTGATATTAATTATTTAATTAACTAGGAAAAAAAAAGGTCGGCAATAACCGTACTAGTTAACTCCAATATAGAGTGACCAGAGTGATGACCGTCCACATTGTGAGCAAAAGTAAAAGTTCAATCATCATGAACATCTGCAAGCTAAGAAACAATATACTATACAATTTTCATATTGTTGTTGCCCTGCTAAAATGATCAGTTTCATTACCTTTGATGCATTCCCTACAAGTTCACTCTGAAGCTTCACCATTTTGTTTCCAGCATCATAGGTTCCTTTCTGCAACATTATTTTCAAACTAAAAGTAAACAATATATACAGTAAGGAAGCAGAAAAGAGATTGATCATTTAATGATTCAATATCAGAAAACAACTATACAGCTGACAAGCACAGCTTAACTCCCCTAAAAACTGAGGAGAAGAATGCTGACAAGAGGAGATTCACCCCAGATGGATTAACAGACCTAAAAAAATATTGTTAAAATGGCTTAGTTGAAAATTTGCAATTTGAATTACCCTAGACATAAGATTAGGGGCCTAAAATCAGATGGTTAAATATGGTTTCATACAAATTTTGCAATTCTTGGTTTTGTCCAAAGTCTACCCCACATGCATTACTGTACCTAAGGTTACATGCGGATTGGACTCTCTCTCTCTCTTTCTCTCTCTCTCTACACAAAAAGGTCAGTAGTCCCTACCCACAAGCAAGGGGCTCTGCTGTAAATAAATGCCAAGAACTCAAGGAGAAGCATAAAATCACCACAAAGCAGTGTTGATCTTGGTTTTGGAACAAAACTCAAGAAATCTCTATTGCACAATCAAAATGAACAGTTTCCAGGGCTTTTTCACTATGGGCATGAAAACCCTTGATTAGTATTGTAATGCTCTGAAGTATTTAGAATACATGCAAAGAAATGCAAAAAAAAAAAAAAAAAGGGAATTTAGAATAATAACTAATATAAATTTTTAAGAAGTGTACTGGGTTTCTTGAAGTTGCTATATCGACACCCCACATTATGTTCAATACCAACATACACATTACATAGGTCTACACTGACCTAGAATGCATTTGGTTGGACTTTTCAAAAGTGCTTTAGGGCCCTCGGCTTTTGAAAATCCCAAAAGCCTTCAAAAGTTTATTTGGATATTACAGTTTATTAATTACTTTTTAAAATCAAAAGCTAAAAATCACTTTTAAGAAAAGCCATCTTGAACCACTTCATATTTAAAAATTTACTTCCATTTTTGTGGAAATTTGGATGGAACCTCACAGACTATGAAGACCGTCATTCTACCTTTTTTCTCTTCTATTTCCCTTTTCCCATCCCACCCTCCTCTCTTTTGTCACTAAGCCACACCGTCCCTCTCTCTCCCTCCCTCCTTCACCCTCTTCCATCTCTGACCACAATACAGCGGCCCTCTCTCCCTTCCTTTGACCCCTTTCTCAGTTTTAGTTTCAGTAAGGAAAGAAAAAAACGGAAGCCGTTTTATAAATTTTTAATGAGCATGGTCTGAATTCAAACAAGTGTTTTGAATTTGGCCCTGTAAACAAGAAGCCGATTGAAGGAAATGTTCAGGATAAATTCAAGGAAGTCTATTGGGATAGCTCTGGCAACAGAACTGTCACTAAAGATGCTGCTCTCGAAATGGGTCATGAGCTGGTTTGTCTTTTCCTTTATCTGATTGGTGGTCAGATCTTTTATGGTTTTACACGTATCTGTTATCACCATTTTAACTTTCGCATTATGGGCCATGGGGTATGACAATGTCTGTAATTGGTCTTCCCTTCATCCACCATGGGTTGGAGTGGAGAAAGAGATTTTCACATTTTTTTTATGGTCAATTTGCCTTCTTTTAAATGAATGATGAGGAATTTGGCTATTAGTGGCAGTTTGAATAAATGAGTTCTTATTCTTTCATGGTGTGCTTGTTGTTCTTTCAGATTCTATAGTGACTTTTTGTGGGCATCTTGGTATCCTTGGATGATTATTCCAGGTGTAAGGAGGATATATTTTATTTATGATGGGGGGAAAGTGCAGCATTGATGGGTCTGATCCTGTATACTGTTTATGATAGTGGTTTCAAGGTTATTGGATAAGATTTGTTCTTTTATCAACCATGGGTTGGGTCTTGCAAACTGTTTATGATGGAGGTTTCCATGCTTTTGGATTTTGAATTTCAAATTACTCACAATGTCAGAGATTGGTCTGTTTAATGTACCATGTAATAACAGTGGAGAGAGATTTTCATGGTTTATAACCGACTTGATTAATTTTTCTAACCAAACATTCTGAATTGTTTTTGCTGTTAAAAGCAATACAAAAGGTAGAGCTAATCAAACAACATTTTCTGTTAAAAGGCTACTTTAAAAAAGTAGCTTCTAATTTTTGAGGACATACTTTTGGCTTTTAAGATGCCCAACCAAACACACCCCCACTCAAGCATTTTATTGCCATAAGAATTCCAAAATCTTAACAGAAGGAATTGCTCATCATAACAAACAAAGAAGAATTCCCTTTGGCCATGCAACATGAACTTACAGATGACACACAGGAATAAAATTCTGCATTCCAAAGTGAAAGTATTGCTTGAAGAAGAACATCCATGGCCACCATACTAGTGATGTCAAAATACAAGGTTCATGTTAATGCAATATTAATGCCATGCCTCCAATTTCCATAGCTATTATCCCTGCACTTCTACCAGTATACAATCTCTAATTATAAAATACACAGTTAAATCTAGGAAAGATGCACCTGAACTTCCACAAGCCCAGTGCTTTGGGCAATTACAACTTCGATGGACCCATCATTTTTTGGTCTCCAGTAACCACTCTCTGCGTGCATTGGCTCTCCTGAAGCCAACTTCCATGTCTTCTGAGAATATGCTATTACAGGCTGGCCAAAAAATAAATAAGCAATTTTTATATGTAAATCTATGAACCATGGTCAAAACTTAATAGCTCAAAGTGACAATCTGAAAATGAAGTTAAAAGATTTTGTAAGCTACTACTGAGCACAGAGAGGTAAGAACAAACAGTACATGATAAATAATAGTAAGAACAAACAGTACATGATAAGTAATAACTTTAAAAAATGAACAAAGGAACAACATAGTGGATGTCATGACCATGATTTAGTCTGATTGATGATATATTATTGCAAATAGCTGTAGAGAAGTTAATCTTTCTCAAATTTTCAGATTGAGCCTATGATATTTCTTAACCTGCTAAATGATTTGGCCAGTCTGTATCACAAGAGCTCAGCAAGTACTATCCCAGAACTGATTGAACCAAAGGAAAAAAATAGTACGTCCAGGAAACTTGTTTTGGCCTGAATAAGTTTCTCTGAATATTGTAGTGCCATTTTGGGTATCTTTACAAATTAGGGAAATACACCTTCATTGCTCAATGTTATTAAGAAAAAACATATCTAAATTAGTCTCTCCATCCCTGATGGGGCATTTGAAATTTTCATATTAATCACATATGAAAACGGAGAGATCGGAGATGGATGTAACATGGAAGTGTTGGAATGGATATGGCCAACATAGAGGACAATCCAGTTTTTTCACTATTCATGGTAAATAGTTTCTTAACCTCACATGGAAATAAATTTCATGACATGTACAAACAATTTTGATAGTTTTCACTTTCAGCCACACTCATTTGTACATTATCTTTCACCTTTTACTCCAATTGAACCTATCCACTTTCATATGTAAATTATATGAAAATGTGAAAAGCGCCCTAAAGTGATATCTTTTATATAAATCCATGCTACTCAAATTAAAAAATTGAAGAAAATGAGTTTTCTTGGGTTTTACATACCAGTGATACCTCAATATGAATAATTGCTGAATATGAAAAAATAGTAACAAAATCTTCTCAAAAATCACACACAAGCAACATTAAGACAGATTCAAAAAAAATAAAAAATCACTTCTCTGCTGAGCTTTCCATATATCCAAAAAGCCACAGAGATTTGTTATCTGCATGGAATGGAAAAAGTCCTAGGAATCCTAAGAAATTTGTCCCCTAAACTGGCTAAAATTTAAGAAACAAAGTTGAAGATCCATAAATAGCCAAAGGAGAGAATCCTGATTCCTAACAAGAAGAAGCTGTTGATTTATGAGGAATGGAGTAGTGGATGAGTGGAGGTTTGGATCTAATATACCTTCCCGGAATGAGAGAAAGTGATTTCCTCGCCGTATCTGAAAGAGGAAATGGTGGGGAATCCACCTTCTCCTTCCCCTTTCCAAGTTCCCAACAGGAAAGACAGAGGAACCAAGGCCGGATGAATGGGAGCCCTACTGCCACTTTCCATCTCTCTCTCTCTCTGCTCTGACTTGCTTTGTTTTCTCCAAATGTTCTTCTTCTACCTGCAGTTGACTATCGACGAGGTCGTCCCGCAAATGTACAACGGGTGTCGTTTTAGTTTACATGAGGGGAGTAGTAAAAATAAAGTGAATTTCAAGTAAAGTAAACTTCACTTCTCACCTCACCTTTTCCTTCCAATTCATACTATGATCTACTTTTACTCTTCTTCTACTTCTATTTTTGCTGACAACAAATGATTTTCTTTAGATTTTCCTTTAATAATAAGCAATGACGAACTCAGAATTTTCATTTATGAAGAGCAGATGCGTTATTTGGATTGGTCCATAGAATAATAATTTGAGATTGAACTCCATTACACGAGATATGGACTACGTAATGAATGCCTTAGGCGGACCGAAGTTGCCCCATAGACCGAAGTTGTCACCCTATGGGGCAGTCGCCCCAGGTGGAATTCAGCAATTCTCAAGAACTTGTAATGGGCCCTGGCCCATGCCCCTCTTATCTCAAAATTACCCCCCTACGCCCAAAAACACTTTCTTTCTTTCTTGATGTGTTAATTTTTTGAGTAACTAGGATTTAGGTTTGGTTTAGAATCTTATTTATGAATTAGGTAGGAGTATGGGAAGATTTTCTGCCCCACCTAAAGGAAAATCTGAGTCAGGTCATATGGAAGAAGGTTTAGTAGACTCCAAGTTGAGCCGGGACCCAAGAAGAACCCGACCCACTTCATTTCATGATCAAATGACCCATGATCTGATCTAGCCATCAACGGTTCAGCCGATCCAGACATCATTGATTCAGGAAGCTTCCATTCATGCCCAGTCAATCATATAGGATCATGAAGCAAACTATCCAGCAAAGCTTGGTCCCGATATAAATATCTAAACACGAGACAGCTTGGATAATCCTTCACAATGACAGTGTGACATCTTTGATATCAAGCAAGTGTTAATCTTTAGAATGAATCCATGCAATAATCTAAAGATGGAATATCTGTAACTGTCTATCAAAAAAAAAAACAAATTTGTGGGTAACTGTGTGTTGGACATTTTCTAAAGCCCAATAATTTAAAAAATAAATCCCAAGAGACATTTGAATGTGTATTTTCAAAATTAAGTGTTTTGTGCCCTTTGGATGAGATCTATCTTTTGGGCCCATTTGAGGGGATGTGACCCAATTTCAAAGATTGCTTTCAAACATTATAAATTAAGGTGATTTGAAGTTTTTCATAATATTCTATATGAATAGAAGAGCATTTTTTGAAGCACAGTATCTAAGAGAATTTTCTTATCTTTTATTATTTACTTTGATTTTAAGGGCAATTCCATATTTCTGATTTTAATGTGTAGACTTCGAGTCAGAGTTGGACATTGTATTATGTGAACAGAATTTCATCAAAACCACCTGCACGTGGAAAGCACCTTAATTAATGTGCATTGTCCATTTTTCTTTTGCTTTCTTATTTAATTTCTCACATTCTCTAACATTCACATTTTTCACTAATTATTTATAATAATTGTTTATTTGATATTCTGATTGCACATTCTCCGTAATGATTTCCCCAACAGTGTGCATAGTGTGTCAATATACAATGAGGTGTAAACATCTACAATCCATAAATATATACAAGAGAACAACATTCTGGCCGTCACCTATTGCCTGATTGTTTGCACTAAAGTGAAGTGGAGTGGAATGGGCATTACTGTCATCGAAACGTAGTATTGTATATAAACCAGCACGGTTGGAAGCATTGACATCCTCGAAATGCAGTAATATATGATGTTGAAAAGGGACGACGACGACGTCGTTGTTACGGTGTATGGTTTGATAACAACTCAATTTGACGACATCTATGAAAAGATACATACAACGTAAAGTTTCTACCGCAGTCTTTTGAACAACATTTTAATCCGTTTGTTTCATAAATCTAAAATGGATGTTACTTGACTTCTTCCCCATTTATACAATGTTTTTAAATCCAAGCCAGAACTGATCCGACATAGAAGAGTCGAAAAGTATTGGATCGTTGTGTTTTTCTCCAACTTTATTTGGCGAATTCAATGTGCATTGCAAACCGATCGCAATGCTGACCATAATTACTGATTTGTTATTATGGATGACTTCCACTCTCAGACAATGACTGCCTATTGACCCCATTGAAACCGATAATGTGCAAGGAATAAAGATACTTTCGACAAGTTGTTCTTGTGCAAGGAATAAGGACACTTTCGACAAGTTGTTCTTGTGCAAGGAATAAAGACATTGTTCTTGTGCAAGGAATAAAGACACTTTCGACAAGTTGTGCAAGGAATAAAGACACTTTCGACAAGTTGTTCTTGTGCAAGGAATAAAGACAGTTTCGACAATTTGTTCCCCTTTTTTAGTATGTGTGTTATTAGAAGAAGGTCAAAACTTGTTTAATTAGTAACTTATATAGTTGGCACACATTCAAATGGGATTTTCATGAAGATCACATTGGTTTAGCAATACTGAAGATAAGCACATCAAAATTTCATGTTTGGGCACATGTCTTTTCTCGACCAATGGCAATCGTCACCAGAGGTTCCCAGAGGGGTTTCTTTACATGAAAACATGCACAATGTACAATGGAAAATGATCACATTCTCTCTGGCTTGTTTGTTGTTCTAGCTCAAAGCAAGTACTAACCCACATTGAACAGGGATTAGCGATCGTGGGCGTTTTATTATCCAATTTACATCCGCTGGATAGTGTTAACAATTGCTGGGGTCAGGTCTTACATAGACGGGCTGTACAAGAATGGCCAAATTTGATAATAGCATTGAAGAGGTCTCCACTGTTGGAAATGAACAGAATAGCGAATGCTGTCAAACAGAAAAAACCAAAAACAATAGTACCCGGCTTCTGCAGTTGTATTTTGTTGGCGGATGTCGTCGAGCAGCAACGGTAACAGATCTGCGACCGAGGCACGTCTGATGACGCTTTCTTTAGGACGAGTTCCGCCCCTTAGGATAAAATCCAGGTGCGAAGGTTCTCAGCAGAACCGCCCCCAGGATACAACGGCCTTCCCTGATTCAGGTCTGGTCGCAACGCAACCCGAAAAAATAAAGACTCCTCTCTTGTTATGCTCAGTGCTCAGAGGGGAAAAACTCGTGAAAAGGTAGGAAAACTTGTGTTTTTTTTTTTCTCTAAGACGAACCTAATTTATAAGGAAATTAGTGTCCGTTGGGCCATTAATCTCAATTAATGCTGCACAACGTTAAAAACATAAACCTCAATAAACCTCACGCGTTTTAAAAACAACTAATTAGAACGTACGTTATGGATTTAAATGAAATACAAAAAAGGGCAAAAGGATGCTGTATCTATATGGGTCCCTCTAGGCCATCTGTCCTGGATTTGCACCCCCCCTGCGCGCGATATACACGCAGGATGCGCGTCGCGGACGCACGCCCGGTTAAACGTTTTCCGGACCCAGGACCTCGGGTCAAGCCTGGCTCGCGTGCGCGCATAGGACCCATGGCAAAAGCCTACAAGAGTATTTAAAATGTAAAGGTATGAAAACACATATAAACCATCTTCAAAAGTTGAACTTTAGCAATGTGGGATGGGTTATTTTTCAATAGCCTACACTACCCATAAAGCAAAAGGTACTAAAGGACAAAACACTTTTTACAAAAGAAAACCTTGAAATGTTTTGAAACACCAAAAAACCCAACAATCTCCCCTCTGTTTCAAAATATTCAAAGAGCATCTCACTGGTAAGGTGACAAAGCTTGAACCTCACCGTCATGACATAATTTCAAACCTTTAGGAGTTGGAGTGAACAAAATCTTGAACTTCAACTTTTTATATCAGTTCAGAATTATGTCAAGTTTGATCTTGGAGTCAAAAAATTAGCACTTTATGGCCTTGTGCTTAATCCCGGATTTCATGAATGCTCTAGAGAATCTGCCCATATTCTCATAGGAAGCGGCCCCACTTCCACATTCATATAGGTGAGTCTATCAAGGGTGCTCCTGCAGCAATGCACCCCACCATATAGGCTATAGATCTCATTAAGGATTAAATCCATCCTCATTCGCTACAGGTTATGTACCAACCATCAAATTAATCTCATTCAACAGGGATGAGTACTGAGTATACTTACTCTTTACGTTAGTACTTCACATCATCGAGATAGCTTGTTTTTCCCATTGAACCTATTTCTCGGGATCTCCGGTCATTAGGTTGGGTTCCCGCTATTGATGATTTATGGGCTTAAGACCCATCCCTTTAGTTGTTTCTTTTATTTTTTCCATTGCAATGCCTTTTGTCAAAGGATCTGCTAGATTATCCTTTGATCTAACATAATCAATTGAAATTACTCCTCCACCGAGTAATTGTTTCACATAGCTATGTTGTAATCTTACTTGTCTAGACTTTCCATTGTAAGTGGCATTGTTAGCAGTAATAATTGCTGCAGTGTTATCACAATGAATAATAATAGGAGGAATTGGTTTAGTCCACAAAGGAATATCAAATAATAAATTTCTAATCCATTCAGATTCTATTGCAGCAGCTCCTAGAGCTAGGAATTCTGAATCCTTAGTGGAATGAGAAATTGCAGTTTGTTTCTTTGATTTCCAAGATACTGCAGCACCTCCCAAAGTGAAAATATATCCACTTGTAGACTTAGAATCATCTAAGTCTGAATTCCAATCAGCATCGCTGTAACACTCAACCACAGCTGGATAACTCGAATAACACAATGCATAATTTATGGTATGCTTTAAATATTTAAGTACTCTATATGCAGCATTCCAATGTGTAACATCAGGATTACTAGTATATCTACTCAATTTACTCACTGCATAAGCTATATCAGGGCGAGTACAATTCATAGCATACATTAAGCTACCAATGACACTAGCATAAGCAAGTTGAGATACACATTCACCATTATTTTTCACTAATTTAATACTTGGATCAAAAGGAGTAGACACAGGTTTACAATCAAAATGATTATATTTTCTCAATATTTTCTCAATGTAATGTGATTGGGATAATTTAATTCCAGAATCATCTCTTATGATTTTAATTCCCAATATAACATTTGCTTCTCCCAAGTCTTTCATATCAAAGTTTTTTGAAAGAAGACTTTTTGTTTCTTCTATGCATTCCAAGTTAGATCCAAATATTAGTAAATCATCAACATATAAGCATATTATAATTGTTGAACAACCATCATATTTATAATAAATACATTTTTCAGCTTCATTAATTTTGAAGCCATTAGAAAGAATAATTTCATCAAATTTCATATGCCACTGTTTAGGTGCTTGTTTTAGCCCATATAAGGACTTTATTAATTTACACACCTTTTGTTCTTGTCCTTTTATGACATAACCCTCAGGTTGATCCATATAAATTTCCTCTTCCAAATCTCCATTTAGAAAAGCTGTTTTTACATCCATCTGATGTAATATTAAATTATGAATAGCAGCAATAGCAATCAAGATTCTAATAGAACTGATTCTAGACACAGGTGAATAAGTATCAAAGAAGTCTATTCCCTCTTTTTGTCTAAAGCCTTTGGCTACAAGCCTGGCTTTATATTTTTCTATTGACCCATCAGGTCTAAGTTTTTTCTTGAGAACCCACCTGCACCCTAAAGGTTTAGTACCTAAAGGTAAGTCAGTTAATTCCCAAGTATTATTGGCTAAAATGGATTCAATCTCATCATCTAATGCTTCCTTCCAAAAGGCAGCATCATGTGCAGTCATAGCCTCCTGAAAAGTAGATGGATCTTCCTCTACTAAATAGGTTTCAAAATCAGGACCAAAACTAGTAGCAGTCCTTACTCTCTTACTCCTTCTAGGTTGAGATTCTTCTTCTTCATGAGTTTCTAGAACTCTTTTGGATGAAGAAGGTTCGGTTGTAAACTTAGTCTTAAAAGGAAAAGAGTCTTCAAAGAAATCTGCATCTCTAGACTCAACTAGGCTTAGGTCTTCTAATTTAAGGAATCTGAAGGCAGCACTGTCTTGTGCATAGCCAATGAAAACACACTCCCATGAGTGAGGTCCTAATTTAGGCCTTTTTGGATCTACTATCCTGACATGTGCTAAACATCCCCAAACTTTAAAATATCGAAGGTTAGGCTTTCTCCCTTCCCAAATTTCAAAGGGTGTTTTATTAGTTTTAGAATGCAAGATTCTATTTAAAATATAACATGCAGTCAACAGAGCTTCTCCCCATAAGTTTTTAGGACTACCAGATGCTATTAACATAGAGTTAACCATTTCAATCAAAGTCCTATTTTTTCTTTCTGCTATACCATTTTGTTGGGGTGTATAAGGGGCAGTACAAGTTCTCTTAATTCCTTTAGATTCACAATAGTCTAGAAAATCTTTTGAGGTGTATTCACCACCTCTATCACTTCTGAATGTCACAACCTTACTATTCAATTTATTTTCAACTTCAGTCACATATAGCTGAAATTTAGATAATGCTTCATCTTTAGTTCTTAATAAGTATACATAAGTATATCTAGAACAGTCATCAATAAAAGTAATAAAATAATATTTACCACCTCTAGTCATAGTATTACTTAGATCACATATATCAGAGTGAACCAATTGTAGTAATGTAGATTTCCTTTCTACATGTTTGAAGGGCTTACGAGTAATTTTTGATTGAGAACAAATTACACATTTTTTATGATCATCGTCATATTTATCAATTAATCCATCATTACTCATATTTTTCATAGTTCTGAAATTAATATGACCTAATCTACCATGCCATTCATCAACTGAAGCAATGATATAAGCAGAAGAAGATGCAATATTATTATTGACAACATTCAATTTAAACATATTCTCACATGCATAACCCTTACCGACAAATACACCTTTTTTGGTGATTACAAATTGGTCGGATTCTATTACCTGTTTAAATCCGGCCTTATTCAGAAGATAACCGGACACAAGGTTCTTTCTCAACTCTGGTGCATGGAACACATTCAGCAAGGTTACTGTCTTTCCGGAAGTGAACTGAAGTTCAACCTTCCCTTTACCAATTACATCAGTAGTAACGGTAGTTCCCAGAGTTAGCTTACATTCATTTGTGACCTTCTCATAGGTCTTAAACACACATCTGTCATATGTGACATGAGTGGTTGCACCAGTGTCAATCCACCATCCTTCGCTCTTTCCTGTGCTGACAGAATTTACCTCAGAAATGACAGCAACGAACTGTTCTGTTTCAGCAACATTAGCTTGAGGCTTGGTGGTGTGAGATTGTTGTGGATTTTTCTTTCGGTGACGACATTCTCTTGCAAAGTGTCCCGGCTTGCCACAAACAAAACAACTGCCTTTAGCCTGTGGCTTGTCAGTCCCTTGATTTTTACTGAATTTTTTGTTCTGCTTTTGCTTAGGATTCTTCCTCTTAAAGGAAGGAATAAACTGTTTATTCTTGCCAAGATGTTGATCAAACTTCCCTTTCTTTTCAGCATCAATTTGGGATTTTGATTCAGCCAAGTTTATTTTATCACCATTCTCAGCCAAATCTTTTTGATCACTCTTCCGGGCTTCTTCCTCAATTCTCAAGTAGCGCTGAAGGCGCTCTAAAGAATAATCCTTTCTTTTGTGTCGAAGGGTCTTTTGTATATCCTTCCAAGTGGGTGGTAATTTTTCAATAACTGTAGCCACTTGAAACTGTTCATCAACTCGGATCCCTTCTTTAACAATTTCATTTACGATGGTCTGTAAATCATGTACTTGAGGAAGAATGGGCTTGTCATCTACCATTTTGAAGTTCAGATAGCGACCAACCGCATACTTCTTATCCCCAGACTCTTCTGTTTTATATTTTTTATCAAGAGCTCTCCAGAGGTCTTTAGCAGATCGGGCTTCAGAATACAGATTGTATATGTTGTCTGCTACCAGGTTCAGAATATGGCTTTTGCACCGGTAATCATGCTCTTTCCATTTCTTCCGTGCATAAGAGCCACCTGGTCCTTCTTCATGTTCAGGGCATGGTTCAGTGAGGACATAAGCAAGTTTTAAAGATGTCAGCAGAAATAAAACTTTCTGCTGCCATCTTCGAAAATTGGATCCATCAAAATTGTCCAACCGAACCAGATCCTGATGCATGAATTTGACAGCGGAAGTAGCCATGAACTCGTCCTAAAATTGTTGGAAATGAACAGAATAGCGAATGCTGTCAAACAGAAAAAACCAAAAACAATAGTACCCGGCTTCTGCAGTTGTATTTTGTTGGCGGATGTCGTCGAGCAGCAACGGTAACAGATCTGCGACCGAGGCACGTCTGATGACGCTTTCTTTAGGACGAGTTCCGCCCCTTAGGATAAAATCCAGGTGCGAAGGTTCTCAGCAGAACCGCCCGCAGGATACAACGGCCTTCCCTGATTCAGGTCTGGTCGCAACGCAGCCCGAAAAAATAAAGACTCCTCTCTTGTTATGCTCAGTGCTCAGAGGGGAAAAACTCGTGAAAAGGTAGGAAAACTTGTGTTTTTTTTTTTCTCTAAGACGAACCTAATTTATAAGGAAATTAGTGTCCGTTGGGCCATTAATCTCAATTAATGCTGCACAACGTTAAAAACAATAAACCTCAATAAACCTCATGCGTTTTAAAAACAACTAATTAGAACGTACGTTATGGATTTAAATGAAATACAAAAAAGGGCAAAAGGATGCTGTATCTATACGGGTCCCTCTAGGCCATCTGGCCTGGATTTGCACCCCCCTGCGCGCGATATACACGCAGGATGCGCGTCGCGGACGCACGCCCGGTTAAACGTTTTCCGGACCCAGGACCTCGGGTCAAGCCTGGCTCGCGTGCGCGCATAGGACCCATGGCAAAAGCCTACAAGAGTATTTAAAATGTAAAGGTATGAAAACACATATAAACCATCTTCAAAAGTTGAACTTTAGCAATGTGGGATGGGTTATTTTTCAATAGCCTACACTACCCATAAAGCAAAAGGTACTAAAGGACAAAACACTTTTTACAAAAGAAAACCTTGAAATGTTTTGAAACACCAAAAAACCCAACATCCACTCTTAGTACCACGACCAATCATTTCATTAAAATTCATATGTATAATACCATGAAGCTACAAACATACTTTGTGATGGGAATAATATCTAAGATAAAGAAAAGAGACCTCGTTCAATTAAGACACATGAATGTACAGGAAAACAACTTTCCAAACTAAGAAAACCGACCATCCTACTACCCCGAATTTGCTTAATTTCTACAACATCAACATTCAACTGGAGATGCAGTCCCACACTACTGGACCATACTATTGACCTCGCCCAATGAACTTTTCAGCAACACAGTTCTCCTCTTTATGCTTATGCATAATCTCGATTGCGCTGCATGTGATGCAGAATCCATGATTGCTTATCGTCAATATTTATGAAAGTTGAGGCCTTATCGATGTGTGCATTCAGCCATTCGTGCGCAATCTCAATGTCGTACAATGACAGATCTTTGATCTTCTTCAACTCCTTGTACACTAGTGTCGACCGGCGTTCTATAGAGTAGACATTTTTCTCGGCAACGCTGTCAATTGTTGCCTAGATTTCAGCAGAAGATTCATTAAAGCCGACCATGAATCCTATCATTGCCCGGGCTCATTTCTTATTTCTTGATGCACCGGAACTTCCTCCACAACCTACCGAACTCGTCCGGACATCATGCATCATGTTCTTTATGCCAATGTCAATGTTATCGGAGACATTTGTATTCCCCTAACCCTGTGGGTCAATGTTAGCTGTTTGGGTGTTCACGGAGAACCTCGTGAACTAACCGGTGGCTATATCTCTTCCTAACACCATGGACAATTTGTCATAGTCAATTGTTCTTGGTTTCCAAGTTGCAGCCATTGGGTGTCTCTGAAAGAGAGAGTGAATAAATATTAGTACGAGACATCCACGAAAGCAATAATTTGATTTTAAATCAAAAGTTGCAGTTTTGAGTCTAAATGCTTGCAGCTATCCTTCCCAAATCTCTTCTTCAGCCACAATCCGGTGGGTGGTGTTGTCAAAGCCAAACCCGGAGGTTAGCATCTCTGTTACAGAAGCATAATCAGCTTCCTACTTCTTGCATCAATCTCTAATGGTGTTCGCGGTGAAAACGTATTTCCCCACACTGCTAGCATTCATACTACTGGCTATTACAATATATGCCTCCATTTTAAATCCCCTATCTCCCCGTCGTCCCATCTCAACTTGCTCAGGAATAAAGGCCCAACATTTTTTTCCCTTCATAACATTGTTGAACACAATATTTTTCCTCAATGTTGGCAGTGCTACAAAACAGTGAATGGTTAGTATGGATTCAGATCAAGATTTAAGTTAGTCCAAACATCTCAAAACAAAGCACAAGCCACCTTTCATCATAAGAAAATATACCTAAATAATAAAAAATGAAGGTACATAATTAGTCATGCATTACAACTGTCCACAACGGTTGATACAAAAGAAACAACTGTACGTTTATAAATCAATAAACAAAACTTTCTCATCCTCTCATGAGTGCAAAATGGCAGAATGTCACTATGAATGCTCCACCATTCCCATGAATTATTCCCACATTTGAAATGCAAAATTATCTCTGAAAACATTCCACTCGTCCCTCTCTGGCTATAGGACCGCAATACTTGTGCTGTAAGCAAGCTGGATCCAACTGTTTGCTCAGAGAATTCATTGATAATCACCCGATCATCTTGATTCTCATCCAGGTGACACATGTCATTAAGCATAGCATCTTCATCCTCCGTGACAATGGTTTGGTCAAGAATGAAGTTATGTAGAATGCTGCAGACGAGCATAATTGAGACTTTGAAAGTTTCAAGGTCCGCGATTTCTAGATTGGTCTATTCAAACAATTAACCCAAAAATGTACAGAAATAAACAATATGCAGCGGAAAATAAATCAACAAGCACCTACCACAAGGACACCAAATTTAAGGTGGAAAACCTAACCAGGTGAAAAACCACCGATCCGAACTCGATCAAATCAAACACTATGAATCTCGCAGTCACAAAAAACTCAGATCTCTTCGCTAGATATCCGCTACGTACCCAAGGACTGAAGTTACCTTGTGTTGTTTCACGCTTCAACGACTTCACACCGTTAATTGCAACAGATTCAATCCAGCGCTTGACTCCTCAAGTCTTCTCGCAAGAAGATAATCTTCTACAACGGATGTAAAAGAAGTGGCTTCAGAGAACTTGGCAGCACAACTTCAGAAAAACTTTAGAAAAGAATTCTCTCAATAATAATATCTAACTCAAAACTTTGAGAGGTGAGGGTCTTATCTTTGAAATATTCCTTGAGTTCTTTAAATAGCCCTTAGGACGTGCTTAAGGTTGCCTAAGATGATTAGGATTAAAACAAGCAGTTTGAGCATAATTAGAAAAACAGTTTCTAATTTTCCTGGGACTCTGCCGCTTTGTCCGCTCGAGCGGACCCACCATCCGCTCGAGCGGATGAGGTTTTGTTTCAGCGCTGGGCCATTTTGACCATGTCCGCTCAAGCAGATGATGTGGTCACTCGAGCAGACCCCATTCTGGTTGATCCGGAATTTTAGCTCTCTTTCTCCAGCTTTCATCTTCTAATTCTTTCAGACTTTCATCTTCTGAGTCCTTCCAATCTTCTATCTTTAGAGTCCTTTTATAAAAAAGAATTACAACTCAAAAGACCCAGAGTTTTGTCCAACTCATGAATTTAGCCAACACTCAAAAACCCAACAATATCCCCCTTTGGCAATTCATGGACAAAACTCCCTAGGACACTACAATTTGATCTACTCAAAATGAAACCCAAAATACATTGAAAGTTTAAAAAAATCAGTACAAAAAAAGGCAATCAGCAAATGTAGATCTGCATTGTCTCTAACTCTGACTCAGTTTGAACTTCTTGTTGTCTCCCTTTATCTGTCACTTTTCTCCTTCTTTTTGTCCATAATTTGACAAAGCTAAAGATAAGAACATGCAGCTTTCTTGTCAATTAGGATCAATAGCTCCCCCTCAATAGCAACTCCTCCTGAATGTATCTTCGTAGCAGCACTAGGAGTGGGAGCTTAACCTCTTTGATCAGGGCTTATTACATGTAGCCACCCACACTTGTGTAGTTTGATCTTTTAGCATAGTGTGAGCAAACTTCTTAGGTGAATTAGACCTTCTTACCCAAATTAGAGTCGTCTTGAGTGGAGAAAAATTCTTCCTCCATTACTTGGTCTTTAGTCAATTTTGCAATTTCTTGCAATGGGGACGAATGTGTCCTTTTAATCCACAATGATGAAAAGTGGATGTGCATGCAACGCGTGACACATTCTATTTCTTGAAACTACTAGACTCATTATTTGAAAGTGCAATATGTGGAGTAGAATGTGTAACACTTAAAACAAAAATTGTTTTACCTTTAGCATTTGAAGTGGATGCACTATGATCATAACCGAGACCACTTATGTCAAAAGGAGACTTCTGACTACACAAGATGTTTATAAGAGTCTTCGAACCAGTGTTCGTCTTGTTTAGAGAGGTCTGTTTGACTTCTAACTCAGACAGAGTGATCTTCGTCTTTCTTGCAGGTCTTGATTTTCAGCTTTCAATATCACTATCTCTTCATTCAGATTCACTACTTCTTTTTCAGCCTTCTCAAGTTTTTGACCATCAGTAGTCAAATTTTCAGCCAAATAGTTTTTCTGACTTTTCAAGAGATGAACTTGTTTAAGCACTTGCTCTAATTCAATCTCCAGTACAAAATTTTCTTCTTAAGCAGCATTGTACTTGATTGTGATCTTGTTACCATACTTGGTCATCTTGACACAATTAGCATAGGTAACATGGTACATCTCTTCCCAATCTTTCTCTTGGTCTGACGGCTCATCTTCATTATCTCCATCAATATCAATGTCAGACACAGACGCAGCCATGAACACCACAAACTTGCCATTCACATTGTCAGAAGGATCATCCTCAAGTTCATTTGCTTTTTTATTTTTTTCTTCAGAAGATTCGTCATCCCAAGTGATGTTGAGAGCCTTTTGCTTTGTACCCTTTTTCCTGTTGGCACATTCATTAGTATAGTGACCATATCCATGACACTCAAAACACTTTATCCCTTTGCAGGATCCTTCTTCTCAGATTTGGAATTCTTTCTATTGGCTCGTTTTGTCTTCATGTATTTTTTGAAACATTTCATAAACTCAGCCATATCATCTTCAGCCTCAGATTCAGAATCGGACTCAATTTTCTTTGCAGGCTTCATTCTTGATTCTGAAGTGGCTTTCAAAGCAATATCATTCTCTTTTGATTTTCCTTTATTCAAACGGTTTGCTTCAAATGTCTGAAGATTTCCAGCCAGTTCATTTAACTAAGGGTATCCAGATTCTAATTTTCTTCAATAGCATCAACTATAGAATCGAACCTTGAAGGTAGAGACCTCAAAATTTTCTTGACAATCTTGTGTTCTGGTATTTCTTCCCCCAGAATAAAAACAGAATTGACAATATCATTCAACTTTGCATTAAATTGATCAAAGGTCCCATCACGATGGTTTCAAATTCTTTATTCGGCCTCTGCAATTTGGCTTGCTTCACCGTGTCTGTACCCTCATAAACAATCTGTAAGACTTCTCATGCTTCTTTTGCAGTTTTGCAAGTGGAAATCCTTCGAAACTCATCAGCAGACACTCCATTGAATATGCAATTCACAGCCTTGTTATTACAATTGGATCTATACTTCTCATCCTTAGTCCATTGGGCTTTAGGTTTAGGAAGAGTTTGTCCATTAACCACAATTTTAGGTATGGAGTAGTCCTCTTCAATAATATCCCCAACATCATCATCAATGGACTTAAGGAACCTAATCATCCTTTGCTTTCAATATGTATAATTAGAACCATCAAACAAAGGAGGCTTGAAAGTTGATGTCCCTTCTCTATTGAGCACCATTCTAGAAATCTTGCAGGATCAAACACAACAAGATAGGGCAACCCGCTCTAATACCAATTAAAAGTTTCAAGGTCCGCGATTTCTAGATTGGTCTACTCAAACAATTAACCTAAAAGTGTGCATAAATAAACAATATGTAACGAAAAATAAATCAATAAGCACACACCACAAGGACACCAAATTTAAGGTGGAAAACTCTAACCGGATAAAAAATCACCGATCTGAACTGGATCAAATCAAACACTATGAATCTCGCAATTATAAGAAACTCAGATCTCTTCCCTAGATATCCCCTACCCAAGGACTGAAGTTACCTTGTACCGCTTCACGCTTCAACGACTTCACATCGTTGATTGCAACAGAATCAATCCAGCACTTGACTCCTCAATTATCTTCTACCAAGGATGCAGAAAAACTGGCTCTAGAGAACTTGGCAACACAACTTCATAAAAACTCTAGAGAAGAATTCTCTCAATAATAATCTTTAACGCAGAACTTTGAGAGGTGAGGGTCTTATCTTTAAAATAGCCCCTAGGACGTGCTTAAGGTTGCCTAAGATGATTAGGATTAAAACAAGCAGTTTGAGCACAATTAGAAAAGCGGTTTCTAATTTTTCTGAGACTCTGCCGCCTTGTCCGCTCGAGCGGACCCACCATCCGCTCGAGCGGATGAAGTTCTGTTTCAACACTGGGCCATTTTGACTCTGTCAGCTCGAGCGGATGATGTGGTCGCTCGAGCGGACCCTATTCTGGTTGATCTAGAATTTCAGCTCTCTTTCTCCAGCTTTCTTCTACTAATTCTTTCAGACTTTCTTCTTCTGAGTCCTTCCAATCTTCTATCTTCAAAGTCATTTTATAAAAAAGAATTACAACTCAAAAGACCCAGAGTTTTGTCCAACCCATGAATTTAGCCAACACTAAAAAACCTAACAGACTTAAACCTCAAAATCGAGGGTGTGTTGTTTTTAACATGGAAAATCGAATTTTAAGCATTCCAAATGCCCTTTCAATCACATTTCGGGCTTGAAAATGCCTTTTGTAAAATAGTTCCCTTGGATTATGAGGTATCTTTCCCCGATGTTCCCTGAGGCCGTGAAGTGAAACACTTGCTGTGAAGTGAAGTGTGGAAAGCTGTCACATCGAGGGAAGGAGGTGGTTGAATTAAAAATATCATAGTTAACTTGTCATAGTCAATGATCTTGCTCCTCCATGGCTTCGCATCGGGGTGTCCATGTTTGCAATTAGGAAGCAAACAGTTGGATAATATTTTGATGTTATATATCCATACGAAGATTCAAACGTAATTGACTTAGTTCACAAGTCCTTGTGAAAGACTGACCTCAATCCAAGCTTTTCAAACATCATCGGAAGAAATTATACATTTTGTGGTGTTATCAAAACCAAATCTTGATGCATTCAACATTTCTGTGGCTATGGAGTAATTTTTTTGTGATGCTTGCACCTATTCGATATATTATGGCCATTCAGAATATTATTCCCCATTAGTTCTCTCAATCATTGCAGCTGCAACATTTTCATACGCTTTAGCTTTGAAACCACAGTCCACCTTTCGACTAAGCAAGACCTGCTCATACATTAGGTCAAGCATGTCATCATCCATTAATGCATTGAATGTAACGTGCTTTTAAACTTGCTTGTTCTTAGATACTGCTACTTCCTTGTCGTTAGACATTGCTACAAAAGAATAAACACATGTGATAAGACAATAAGGAGTTAAATTCAAAGAACCATACACATTGCATTAATAGTACTACTACATAGTGAAATCCTAGCGATTACATTGGCCCCCTCTAGAAATACTCAAAATAAGTACAGATGGAAAGTACAATAGGTGCTTTAGTAGAGCTAGTTTACTACAAAGTTTGATTTACACAGTAATCATTCCAAAGTCTTTTAGCAATGTTGTCTCTAAAATTATGCCATTCATCCCTCATTCAGAACATATATATATATATATATGGGGAACTCCCCATGCTTTTAACCAATCATATATAACTTATGAGTTGTATTTGCATTAATTGTGGTTATCTACATTGATGTGGTTATCTGGAAAAAGAGGAAAGTACATGGCTTCAACGGCCCCTAATTTCTCTCTTCCTCTTTCAAAAGCTAATGAATGACTTCTTTTTTGTATGTGGCTCCTATGTTTTCTCTCTCAATAAATGACCAAGGTCCCATTTTTTCTCTCTCAACAAATGCCCGAGATGTTAGGAATGTGAAACGTCACTTTTGGAATTTCATGGCTTAAATGGCTAATTTCTTGTTTTCTGGGCTCATACACTTTTTCATTGTATTAAGTGTGAGTTAATGTGGCATTAGTCAATTGGATTAGTGAAAGAGGGCAAAAACGTCCCTTTTCACATTGGGTGATTTGGAGATTTTTCATATATATATATATATATATATAGAGGATTTTACTGGAAAATGAACAATATTTGCCCGTTGCACGAGAAAATGAAAACTATTTCCCGCTGAACGAGATCATTCACCCCCCCCCCCTAATTTTTTTCACCTGCGACGATAGCGTCACTTAAAAAATTCATGGACGACGCTAGCATCGCTCTTCGCAATATATCCCCTGCCCCGAAGCTGCACTTTTCCTCATCCGTTTTCCTCATCCCTTTTTAGGCTCCTTCTCTACTTGGAAAAGTCCACCACCTACCTTTTCTTACACATGCACCCATCTTTTATTGCTCATTTAGATCCATTTCAGAGGTTGTTTGCCTTTATTGAAGAGGTTGGTTGTCTTGTCCAATCTAGTTGTTTCTCTATATTAAAGGAATGGATTAATGACATTTTTTTATGTGTATTCCTTCTTCTTTCCAATAGATAATATCCACATGCGTATATGCACGTCAGTTGCATCTTATTCTTCATTTATTTATGTAGTTTAAGGACTGTACACATATTTTAATTTTTTATTGTCTCTAACCCACCCTAGGCTTTTGTGTATATGTTTTTTTGTATAATAAAAAACACATTTCCATGATTAGGATGTCGGGCGGTGATTTAATAGTAATATTCCACTATGATGGGGATTTCGAGTTTGATATGATTCGTCTGCTTTACAAAGGTGGAACATAGAATATGAGGTTCATTAACAACGATATAACATTCAACTCTCTAGTAAACATAGCTCTTGAAGCATCCAATTGGGAGGAAACTTCTGATAACATAAGCATGGATTATCTCCATCACAATGGTCATGTGTTCTCATTGGTAGCAATAGAAGATGATAATGATTTTAAGGTGCATGCTGTTACTCTCACGAGATGATACAAATGGGATTTATTTATACATAAGGGGAAGACTAGTTCGTTTGACTAAATGCTTGGAAAAACAAGCAAGGTATGTACGACGAACGCAAATCATTAATTCATATCAAATTCAGTCACTGACTTAGTTTTTAATTCACATCTGATTGAGTCACTAACTTAGCTTTTTGATTCACTGTATTTATCGAAGGTCGCATGGGACAAAGAAGCGCTAGATAGGAGATCATGAACTTGCTGGAATAGGAAGCAGGCATAATGCCAAGCACAAAGTAACTCCTGGAGGCGATGCTATGCATCCCACTGCAAACCTTGGCGAAGACAATGGCGTTCATTTTTCATCCAAACCTATCCTTGGCAGTGATGAAGTGGGCCAAAACAATGGTGGAGTCCTACAAGATGGTGTTGATGAGGCAGAAACAGATGAGGAGATACCGGTCATCGATGTAGAATCCAAGAATCCGGGCAGCAGTGCTGATGTCAGTGCATCCCATGGAGTAACTGGGCTTCAAACAGCGCTTAATGACGTGGAACGTTCCATTCATCATCCTGAAGTTATTTTCGAAAACAATATGGCACCGAAGGAGTTCAATACAAACTTTGCTCTAAATGGCCCTCGGGAGATGTGGTTAGGTTGTGAATTTCCAAATCGCAAGAATTTTAGAAGGTCTCTGGCCAAGTTCGCAATATACACCAACTTCACCCTCATGCACATAAGAACAAGCGAAGTGATGGTAATTGCATGCTGCAAGGATCAGGATTGTCCACAGTGCATCCATGCATCTATTATTGAGAGTGGACCGTGCTTTAAAGTCCAAAAATATAATCCAATTCATAAATGTTCGAAGCCAATGATGGGTATGGCACATCCGTAAGCATCGTCAGAGCTAATTGCAGAGTACATTTTCGATAAAGTTTGCCTAAATAATAACATTAAATCAAAAGAGATACTGGATGATTTTCAAATGGAGTTTGGAGTTACATATCATACAGGAAGCCACACATCGCCAAAGATATTGCACTTCGCATGGTTCGAGGCCCGTATGAAGATTTCTTTAAGATCCTCCCTTTGTATTGCCCCGAGTTGAGGATTTCAAATCTAGGTACCATGACAACCATCTGCACTACAGATGATGAAAGATTCAAAAGGTTTTTTTGGGCATTTGGGCAATGCATACAATCCTTCACTTCAACTCTTAGGCCAACAGTTGCAGTGTAGTGGATGGATCACATCCTCGTGGAAAATACCCAGGTGTCCTACTGATGGCTGTAACACTTAATGCAAATAGCAAACTTTTTCCCATAGCATTCACATTTGTAGAGGCCAAAAGATGAGACATATGAGAGTGGTTCCTTGCGAACCTTTCGTTATCACTTGGACAGCCTACAAATCTGATAATCATTTCTTATCGACAAAAGGGCCTTGTTCCTATGCTTACAAACATTATTCCGAGTGCATCGTATTGCTGATGTTGCCATCATCTGGCAGAAAACATCAAGTCAAACTTCTGTAACTCTGCACTATAGTTGAAATTTTGGTGTGCAGCCAAAGCTTATAGGGCTTGTGAGCACGAAGCTTTCATGGAAGATATTAAGATGGTGGAAGCGAATCCTCTATTTGGACCAAACAAAGGAACCCTTTTTGGTCCAATGCGAGGCTGAAACGTGGATCGGGATGCCATCTCAGCTGATGGCTCATTTCCTATAATGAATAATAGAAAAGCATAGGGGCTTTCTTACAAATTCATTAAAATTGTCAGAATGAGGAGTGTGAGGCCCCACCCCTTGTGGACCCTCAATTTGAATTTGAATACTATTTTATAGCCTATAGTATCTAATTATACTAATTAATAGGGATTAGTAAAGGTAGATAGGTACTTTCCTAACTAGGCCCTTCGGTGTATTTTATAGAGTTCATAGGGTGTCTTATAATTTTGGAGTTAGTTAGTTAGCTAGATGCCCTCTATAGTAATTATGATTAATAGGAGGAGTTTTTCCACTTGAGAAGCTTCTAGAATCCTTACATAAAGACCAAACTACCCATGGCCTTAACCCTAATCTATTCAAACTAAAAAGGTATTTTAGTACCTAGCCCAAACCCCAACCTATATAACCCATCCCCCTCCCATACCATACATTGGCTACCATCTTTCACTCTCATTTCCCTTTCTTCTCACTTCTTCCCTCATTTCCCTCCAATTCTCTCTCAATTTCCCTCCAATTCCCTCATCTCTCCCCTTCCTCTCTCTAGAAACCCTAAATCTGGAACTTCAAGAAGAAGAAGGAGGCCATCTACAACCACCGCAGCTGCAACTATTACCAAGGATCTCTCTCTCTCTCTCTTATCTTCTACATCTCTTCTCACTCTTTTACTCAAGGTAGGTACCATCTTCTAGTTGAATTCCCTTTGATTTCTCTCTTTCTCTATATTTCCCTTCCCTTTGCAATTCTCTTGTGGATTTGGGAGTAAGAGTTAGAGATCTCTCTAGATCTGTGTTTTGGGATGGTTTGAGTGTGTGGAAGGCCATAGGAGCTTTGGTTTGTACTTTGAGCTTGGATCTCTATTTTCTCTCTCTATCTTCTTGCTATTTTAGATTGAGACAAATGCAATATACTCACTTAGCATAGAATGCATGATTTCCTCCATTTGATTCTATAATTGCTATTCATATGATGCTAGAATTGCTAGATCTACCTTTGAGTTGTTTTCATGGTTTTTGGCCATTCATGGTGGCTTTCATCTTATTTGGAAGATCAATGGCCCATGTGTGGATGATGGAATGTGTATTGAAGTGCTTTTAATGTTTTATGATGATCTTGTGATGTTTGGATGAGATTGTATGGATTTTGATGGAATAGGGATTGAAGGAGAAGAAAATCCAGGAATCTGGAATTCTGCATACTGCATGTACTCGGTCAACCGACCTGCAGTAGGGTTGACTGTGTCCACTGAAATTTCAAAAAATCCAAGCCCCAGTTAAGGAACTGCAGGTTTTGCAGGTCTAATGTATTGGGTCGACCGGACCTTGTTCTCTATCGACCAAACACATAGGTCTGCAGGATGCTAACTGGGAGCTGAATTTTCCCTTAGACACAGAAATTCTGTGCTCTCGGTCGACAGAACCCTGTTCTCGGTCAACCGACAACACAGAGTTGGTAATGAAAATGCTAATAGTTGGGACATCCAATTTCTACGGGTTTTCAGTGTATATGATCGACTGCCTAGGCCAAGAGGTCGACCGGACACACGTAGAATTCCTAAGATCAGGACATTGCCTGCCAGGTGCCTGACCCCCATTTTCCAGAGTACTCGGTCGACCTCCTGGCCTAGTCGGTCGACCGAGCACACTGCGCATAGGGTCGACCTGGGAGCCAACATCTTGATAGACCAGTGTATTCGGTCGAACAAGCCCTGTGCCAAGTCGACCGAGGACACTGTAAATAGTGATTTTCCAGTTTTCACATCTTAAGGTTGTGATCGTTTGTGGGGCCCATTGAATATCCAAATGGACTTCTATTGACATGCCAAGCCCGGGTCAATGGTGTGGCTCAACCTTGACTTATGGGGACTACCAAGTAGGGTCTAGGTTGTGTATTCTACTATGATTCGATCCTTAAACGTTGTCGATGATGCCCGTAACTTCTAGAGCACCAAACACAATATCCAATGGCATCTGAGACTTCATTTAGAGATCAAATTGCCTGAGATGGACCTGGACCTGAATGTGGACCATTACTTAGGATAGACTTTCATTATTTCTCGTTGATTTTCTTACTTGGAGGTTTATTCCACTTATTGCATTACTGTTACTCTTATGTCCTTACTATTGCTCATATCCGTTAACTTAAATGGAAAATGGATGACCTGAACTTATGACTACTTAGAGGTGAGCTGGTGATGTCATGGGGTGAACATTGACCCGTGTCTGTGGCTAGGCAGGCCCTTTGATGGCTTAAGTTTGGATGTGTGATACCCTAGGTTGGAGAGGTTGATTATTGAGGACTTATAACTCATTATGGATGAGGATTGACTGTTTACTATTGAAAATGGATTTGTTGCATCATTTAGACTGTTTTAGACCAGGTTGGGCCTTGGTATGGATCCAATGATTGGACTTGGACTTGGATTGTGATCCATGGACTAAACTGATACTTGGACCTCTTAGGGACTTTATGAGGACCTTGTCACGCAAGGCAAAGCCTAGATAGACACAGACCTTCATCGTTTCTTTGAGTCGGCATAGACATTCACTCAGTTGTTCTAAGCTCAGCCTTTTAGACTGATCATCAGTGGTGGAGCTATATGAGTGTTGAGTGATGAATGAGCTATCATGATGAGCTATGTTTTAGACGGATGGTGTGATACCGGGTCCAATCTCCCAAGTGATGAGTGTGGGGAGGATGTTGAGTGTGATTTGCGGGGCTCATCATTCCCCAGCACTGGTGAGATTCCCTGTCTCGAATGTATTCAATATAGGATGGCCGTGGCTTAATATCCCGTGGTATCCAGCTTGTGTAAATGTGCCTTGTTGTGTTAGATTAGATATTTTATTTATCTTGATTTTAAATGCTTATCTTGCTCAACTGCCTAAATTCTATACCTTTTTACTCTATTTAACTATATGATCATCTCTACTCTTTTGATGCATATTTCCTATGTTACTTGTATGCCGTGACTTGTCAGGTCTTTAGATCTGATCCATTCTTGTTGCTTCAGTTTAGACCCCGACTACGAGGATGGTGCGCTCGCACTAATTGAGGCACCCGTAGCAGGAAACCACGGATGGAGACCAGTCGACCTCGAGGTTGGAGAGCCAGGACCTGGGGTGTGAGAGTACATTTGTTTTGTTTGGGGATTTCAAGTGATTTTTGTGGTGAACAAGGTAGTTGTTGGAATATGTAATAAACCTTTGATTTTCATAACGTTGACACTTTAGGCTAGATTCCAGCCCTGCTATATTTGACATAGATATGTGATACCTTCTAATTGCTTTCGCTTTTGTTACATTGCTTCCGCCGTATTTACGTGCTTCCACATTATTAATCGTTGACATTATATTGTTCAAAAAGTTTTAAATTGGACCTCTCTGCAGATCTACAATCTTGGAAGTTCTCAGATTTTTCAGGAAGTAGCGCGCCAACTTCATGTACCTTGACAGTTTTCTCGGTATTCGGAATTGGGGTGTTACATTTTATGGTATCAGAATGGGCAAGTCTCTAGGAAATAAAACACTACAAAATTTAGGACGTAGTGAGGATTTCAGTGTTGGGATACTCGTAAGGACAATAGATTGGGTAGAACCAGCGTAGTCGTAAGTGTTGGACTAGAACTAGCACAATTCCCTTCTTTTGGCAGATGTCGAGAGGTGAGGCACCACTAACAGCTCCAGTGGTCGGCGTTCAGTCCAACTATGAACGCCGGTTCCAGCAGTTTCTACAAGCCTTCCTGGTCTCACAGGAGGCTCAAGCTTCAGCTCATCAGCAGTAGGCGGAGGACTTTGATGGATTAAAGACTGTACCTTTTTGGTGTTTATGAAGCTTGTGGTAGTGTTGTTAGTGTTTCTTGATGTTCTTGTTTGAGATCCTTGGTTATTATCGATTCTTTGTGAAATAAGCGGGCGATGTTACGAAGATCGAGTTTGTTTTATCTAAAAAGATTGTGTTTTTAGAGTTGTAAAGAAGCCTTTGAAGTTTGGATTGTTGATATTGTCGTCTAATATTACTTTTGCTTCGATTAAGTCACCGGTACGGACGGACGAGATTACTATATTCCTTGTAATTGTTTCTAGTTCACTTTCTCATCTTTGAAAGTTTAAAGCCAAATCCATCACTAAATCTTGTGCTTGTTCATGTAAACTTACTCTATGATTCAAATTAATGGTTGTCTTATGTACAAAACGATATGTTTATGAAACATGATGTTTTGCCTTTTACATGCAGAGGAGTATGGGCTTTGTTTGTGTGGAACCTATTTCTATGTTTCATTTCCTTCAAAATCTCCTTCTTTACATGGAAAAAGGTCATTTTCCCCTCTAAGAATCTCCGAGAATGGGAATAGGAAATATTGAAGCTTACAGCGAAACAGGCACCATGCAAACAGTTCCTTGTTCATGGTTGGAATGCTCTATTTTGCACTTTATCAGGAGATTGATTTGGGCTATGAAAGTTTAATTTCCTACTTTTTTACAGTTTGATTGTTTCTCGATTTAAATCTATAAGGTCTTGTTTTTATTGTGCTTTCCACTGATTTATCATTTATTATGTTATTATATCACTATTTTACTCTATCTCATTGTAGTTCATTTTCTAATTACAGGGACACTGATTCTGTTTGCTATTTGAAAGGATAAAAAAAGTGCATCATAATAATCACTGAACATGACTTCAATTCATTAGTGTGTTCTCATTTGAATTTCGTGTTTTTTTTTTCTTTTGTTGTAATTTGATACAGGCCAACCAAAATGCAAATGAAATTGTAAAATTAGATATTAAATGCTGCCCTTCAAGGTTTAACAAGTTCATCGAGGATTTAAAGTTAGAGGATGTTCATATTAATGCGATAAGAGAAACACCTTTTAAACATTATACAAAGATGCCTACGAACTTGAAATGTCAACATACGTTTTATCAACGATAATAACTAGGTGAGATAATGAAAAAAGTGCATTTCAACTTGGAGGAAAGCTCCTTCCAATTCTACCTCAAGATGTCACGTTGATAATGGGGTTAAATATGAATGGAAAAAGAATACAATTAGGGAAAAGGGTTTTGACTATATAGGAATGGAAACATTAGAGAAACATTTAAAAGTAATGTGGATTTTTGGAGAAATATCTCAAAAAGAACTATATAGGAATGGAAACATTAGAGAAACATTTAAAAGTAATCTCGAAGAAGATGTCATCGAACAAGAAGAAGTCGTCGGATAAGAAGAGGTTGGATTCGATTGCTGATTTCAAGAAGCTTTACATGTTGTATGTTTGTAGTTCTTTTTCCAAAATCATGTCGGTCATTTTCATTCAATATCATCTTCATGGTTGATAAGTTGGAAAAGGTTAATGGTTATGCATGGGCTATTGCTGTACATGAGTTCTTGATGAAAAGTATACGCTAAAGCTCGAGGAAGACAACTGGATTTATAAATGGATGTGTAATGCTCTTGGAAGTAAGTAGTTATCTTTTTTTTAATTATGGTTTTTACAATTATTAAAGTACAATAGAACTTGTGACTTTCACATCTTCACTTACATTCTTATACCTTTTCATATAGCCTTGGTTTTATGAACATGTTAACCAATATGAGCCTATTCGTGCCAATTCTTATCCACGTTATATGCGATGGGCTATGAGTTCCAAATACATGCAATGCAAGTCTTTTAAAGCTATATTGGACAATCTTAGCTATACAGAGGTATGTATACCTTCATTTTTCTCTATGATATACTTCTTGTAGTAATTTTTGATCGATATTGACTACAATAAATGAAATGAATACTCTGTTTTTTAGGTTATTGAGGAAATCACTCCAACTAAAGAAGAAATGACCTTATTATCTCCCCCCAAAAGTGTCTTAGGTATTTTTTACTTATTTTTATTCTTTAATTTAAAGTACTTGGTCATGGTTGTATGGTTGCATCCTTCTTGTGAATTACACTGTTTTAATTATAGGTTACAGGGGACAACGGCGATGGCTGATTTCATAGTCAGGAGAATGGAGGAACACATGCTGGATATCATTGTAATTTTAACCATATTTGATTAAAAGTGGAAAATGCTAATCAAAATCTCTAATATGAACTTCATGTTTTAAATCTATTTTTTACTAACTATTTGAAACTTACACTAGTCACTTTACACCATAGTTGGAAAAGAGTATGAACCATTATAAACCTAGTCACTTTACACCATAGTACTCACACTAGATAATCAATATTTATATTTATTAACTACTAAATAATAAGTACTATTTCTTTAGTGCTAAGGAGGTGGGCAAGCTAAAAATTTGGCGTTCAGAAATTAAAAATTTATTGGATGAAGAAGGTTGGATATTCGATAAGGTTAGTAGTTAATTTCACATAGTATTATAAGCATTCAATTGTGTATACAATTTGGAACCTTGACAACTAACACTGAACATGCTATCTTGACTTCTAGATTATTGACACCTATGCTAAGTTGATGAGTGGGAGAAGGCTAACATGGAAGCTAAATTCATTGAAGTGTTACTTCTTCACATCTTGGTTTAATGTAATTATTTTTCTTAATATTTTTAGTGATTTTTAGTTTTTGAATATTAGTGCTAACATGTAGCTTACTAACTCCCAAACGGCATTACATTCCAACAATGAAGAATTAATTAAAAAGCATTTAAATGTGAAGAACTTAAAGTCCATCTTAACCTCGTGGGACGGAATATTTATCCCAATGAATTGGTCTTCAAAACACTGGCTTCTCCTCGTACTTGATTCAAACAAGAAATTGTTTTGTACTCTTTGAAGTCATGCGGTGACATTGCATACGTGAATTGAAACGGTGAGTACCCATATTAAGGTATATGCTCCTGTGAAATGTTCAAAATAAACAATGTACCTATATATAAAACTTAATTGTTATATTTCCATTATGCAGGTATCTTTCTTAAAAGAACAATTTAAACAAAGGAAGTACATCAATGGGATAAGGCTGATATTCGTTTCGTTGATGACTGCCCTCAACAAGATATGGGTATGTCTCTCTATTAGAGGCTCGTATGTGAATTGCCGTATCTATTCTAATTGGTATAATAATCCATCTTATATCACTATTTTAACAGTTATGATTGTGGCTTCTTTGTGATGAAATTCATGGATTGTCTATCGCGAGGAGATACATTCGATTTTTAGCCGGTAAATACTTTGTGATTTTTTTAGTGATGATTTACGTATACTTCGAATGAATCTTATTGTTATTTTTTTTTTGTTTGTTTCTTTCACTCCTTCTTCTTCTTTTATTTCTTTTTTCTTTGTTCTTGGAATAGGATGAAATCCGATATTATAGAAAGAAAAATAGCAGCACATTTATTCTCGGTTGAATACCGGATGACAAATATCAGGACTCATAGGCTGACCTGATAGAATTTCTTGTGGAAAGGGTATTAACAAAAACTATAGTTTTATTAAAACTACTTCTTTATGGTGTTGGTGATCAAATTAATATTCTCTTACATTTTTATTGTCCGGTGATTTCTTTTTCTATTTTCTAACATTGATCTCATATTCATTGCAGGTGGCGTACAGAATTTCTCGTATAGAAATATGTGTTGATGTGAGAGAGTTTAAGAGATTCTGAAATGATGATGTAATATTTTGGTTTTTCAGAACTTCAGGTGTTCAACCCTTTTTTGTATCGAATACAACCCAGGCTCACTTGAGAATTTTGTATATCAACTAGCCACACTCCATGCTCACTTGATATGGAGATATTCTAATTTTATTGAATTATATTAGTTGAATGTAATGGGAAACTTGGCGTCTTTGTGAGTGTCAAAATTAAATTCAAGAAGAAAAGGTGGATCTACTAATTGATAATGGATTTTGGTACTGGGTGTTGATTGATTGTCAATCGTTAATCCATGTATGTTAATCAATTGATAATGGAAATATATATCAAGGCATTTTCTTGGCTAATGAAACACTGAAACCTCAGTATTTCATCCAGACAACCTTTTTAAACTAGGTTTCAACCTCAGTATATAATTATTCAAACCATAGTATACGATGCCTTAACATAAGACTGATACTTCTTTAGACCTTTCTACTAACCTTGGACCTTGTTGTTAAGTGCAGACCATTGCGATCTAATAGCACTATTTCTTTATCGAATACAGGAAGTCTCCTGGCTATAATGAGGCACCGAAACATCATGATTTCATTAGGACAAACTTCTCACACTATATGATTCAAAATATTATATACAATGCCATAAGCTGAGACTATAACCACAGTATTTCTTTCAAACAACCTTAGTACACAGAATTGAAACCTGTGAATGTTTTTTGTCAGACCTATGAATACCATCTAATAAATAGATGTTATATCGAATAGAGGTGGACTTTGCCTAAGTCACACTGAAACCTCAGTACTTTATTCATACAACCTTCTCAAACTGGGTTCAACCTCAGTATATAACGATTCAAACCATAGTAAATATTTTTATATCGAGTACAAGGGTCTTCTAAATGACACACTTCAACATCAATATTTTTTTCATCTAACCTTAGTAGATTGTTTTGAAACCTGTCAATAGTCTTTGTTAGACCTTCGCATGTGCCCCAAAGTTTTATATCGAATACAGGTTGGTCTCTTGGCTAACGAAATAGTGAAACCACAATACTTCTTTCATCCAACCTTAGTACATAGAATTGAAACCTGTGAATATGTTTTGTCAGACCTACGAATATCATCTAATTAATAAGATTTATATCGAATAGAGGTGGACTTTGCCTAATGACCACAGTGAAACCTCAGTATTTTATTCATAGAACCTTCTCAAACTTGGTCCAACTTCGATATATAAAGATTCAAACCATAGTATATGCCATGCCATCTAATATCCAAAGATTTTATATCGAATACAGGGGTTTACTAAATGAAACACTTCAACCTCAGTATTTCTGTCATCTAACCTTAGTACACAGTTTTGAAACCTATGAATATTCTTTGTCAGACCTTCGCATGTGCCCCAAGGTTTTATATCGAATACAAGTTGGTCTCTTGGCTAATGAAACAGTGAAACCACAATATTTCTTTCATCCATCCTTAATACACAGAATTGAAACCTGTGAATATTTTTTGTCAGACCTACAAATAACATCTAATAAATAGATTTTATATCAAATAGAGGTGGACATCGCCTAATAACCACACTGAAACCTTAGTATTTTATTCATACAACCTTCTCAAACTGGGTTCAACCTCGCATGTGCCCTGCCATTTAATATCTAAGATTTCATATCGAATATAGGGGTCTGCTAAATGAAAAAATAATGGCACAATATTTCTTTCATCCAACCTTAGTACACAGAATTGAAACCTGTGAATTTGCTTTGTCAAACCTATGCATGTGCCATCTAATACCAAGATTTTACATCGAATACAAAAGGGGATTAATTACATTAGCAAGTACTCTGGTGAAGCACTACTTACATTGACCAAATTTACATTAATTACATTAATCACAAACAATCTAAAAGATATATAGTTCCATTCATATACAAGAGATAAATTAACATATATCTACAAATTGTCTATACAAAAGATTTTCCCTATGAACACAAAAAGAAAAAACTGTCACAAGGAGCTCAAAATAGCAAACCATGTGCCAAAAATCCGTCTTGTGAAGAACCGTCTCCTAAAACATGGTCATGCAACACAAAATATCTTGAATTAATCTCAAGCAAAATAAAAGTTTACTAAGAAAGTATGAACTGCATTTTTAAACAATGCTTCTCAAGTTGAGACTCATTTACCCATTGAACTATCTTGAAGCTCGCTCATGTATAGGATTTGAAAGATGGTTCCATTCATATAAAAAAGAATAAGTAACACAGACACACACACACACACACACACACACACACACACACACACACACACACACATATATATATATACATATGCAATTTGTCTATACAAAAGATTGTCCCTATGAACGTGAAAAAATCTGTCACAAGGAGCTCAAAATAGCACAGTTTGTGCCAAAGATCGAAAATGTGAAGAACCATCTCTTAAAAGTTGGTCCCGCAACAAGAAATATCATGAATTAATTTCAAGCAAAATAAATGTTTACTAAGAAAGTACGAACATAAGAAACTATGATTCTCACGCTGAGATTCATTTCCCCATTGAACTGTGTTGAAGCTAGCTCTTGTATAGAATCATTTGTGTAATTGTTAATCAAAGTTGCTCCAACAGAGGGAGTCATCACAGCTGGTTGATTTAATGTACTTGGAAGCTGTCCCAAAAGTGGTTTATGCATGTTCGGTGGCATTTGTAAAATGGACTAACCGTAAGAAAACATGGAATTCATTCCATAGGCATATGGTCCCTATAAAATGGTAAATTATAGTTTAGTCTTCCAAGGAACAAATAATGACGTATAAAAAAGTATCTCAAAGGATATTTTTCAATTGATTAACAACTCATAGATTAACAATACATGTGATGTCATTGTTGGTGGATGGAAATAAGAATTATATTGATCGCTAGAAGATGTCGGCATTATTCCAGCAGCGAATGATCTCTATATAATCATCAAAGGAATTTTAATTCAATAAACCTTTCACATAATGTGAAGAATATGGTTCTAATAAGGCTAATGTAACAATAGACATACATTTGCTAACAAATTATGTAGTTGGGTTGGAGGATATTGAACTGCATTTGTCCCAACATTAGAGGGTCCCTACACGAATGGAGCAGATAACATATCATTAAACTGTCCTAAACATACAACTTTTAAAATCATACATTTGGTGATTTCATTACTTGTAAGATAGAATATGAGGGCCGCGTCAAGGCATTATACTGTGTTGTATTGCTCTTTTTTTCTTGTTGACATTGACTTTTCTGTACTCTCTTCTTGGAACCTTTCTCTAGACAACTCTTGACCCTCCGTCTTCCACGACAATTGTCCACCTTCCTTTTTATTGCATTTACTACCGCCAATGAATCATCTTCCTCAAACTCTCTTACCAGAAAATCACCTTTGCTTGCAGCACCTTTTGAATTATCATCCTCCTTCTCTTCAAATGGTATATTTTCTATGTTGTGCAACATTGTCTCTGAGAGATTAAATGCTTCTTGAAACTTCTTTTCGCTTTCGGATGCCTTTGCTGCTATTTTCACAAAATTACAAAGAAGAATATTGTATCTTCTTGACATGTCTTTCTTCTCATTCTCAGGTGTGAATCCACTCTCTGATGTTTTCGACGAGCATGAAGCAGCTTCTCATGTCCACCTCTTTAAAATATATCTTTCAAGGATCTGTTTTAATCTATGGATTGTTGCAATTAATGAATGACCACATAGAATTCCCACAAACTCAATTTTTTTTGTAGCTATAAGTGATGGATTCATCTTCTGGGTCATAAACAACAAAGTGCCTATGAAATTTTTCATTGAAAACACAATAGTTTTTTATTGTCCCTACATCACCTTGTTCTTCAACTTGCCAACTCAAACCACTTAGATATTCTGTTTCAAACATTTTGTATACGCTTGGCATATATACACTTGCTACATGCATCAAGATGGTAACTTGCACCTTAATATTTGGTAATTTTTGTGTCATTTTGAAGTTGGCTTCTAATTTAGCAAATCTTTGATCTTCTAGCAACCTTTCAAAGTGCCCAAATAAGTCAACAATTACTTTTCTGGGATCCAAGTAGTTCTTCATTACTTTTCTGGGATCCAAGTAGTTCTTCAGCTCTCGATTCAAGCCTTCACTTCGTTGTGTGCTTTTCATGTTTGCACAAAATGTATTTCTACCATACATCAAAGCCCACTTTTTCCTTTCCTCGAATACTTTTGACAACCATCCGTTCGTTCAAATATTATACTTTTCAAGCATATCATCCCATGCTTGAAGAAAGTCTTCCTCCATGTTATAATCATATATACAATTGCTGAAATCATGTAGGAAAGTTTTTGAACCATAAAAAACATGCTGAAGGTGTTTTAAGGTATTTTGAAACATATGCTACACACATATACGATGTACTGATCCCGGTTATGCCTTTTTAATGGCAGCTGACATTGCCTTGTTTTGATCAGTTAAAATGGTTTTTGGCATTTTTTCGGACATCCTCACAGAACATCTCAAACGACCACACAAATGAATCAATCATTTCATCATATAGAAGTGCGGCACCAAAAAATAATGTCTGCTTAAGGTGATTGATGCCAACAAATGGTGCAAAAGGTCGTCCATATCCATTTGTTTTATATGTTGTGTCAAATCAAACGACGGTCCCAAAACGTCGTAATCAATCAACATCCTACTATCTACCCAAAAGACATTCGTGATAAAACCTTCAGCATCAAGTTGCATACAGTAAAAAAATATTGGATCTTCAAGTTGTTTTCTTTTAAAGTATCCAATAAGGCCTCCGGCATCAAACATCCCCATTGTTTTCATTCTTTTTGTTCTTAGATAGTTCTTATAATCAACATAAAGAAACCCAACATTTTCCCGCCCCCCGCTTGCCTGCTCAACAAGTCATATGTAGACTTTGGTGGTATTCCAGACTTATCGTAGTCATCAACAATTACAGCTTGAACAAGGATAATTTTTATTTGTGATCTTAACATGTGAGCTTTACTAGGAGATGCAAGAGGATGGTTGTGGATATAATTAAAACTTGAAATATAATATTTGCCGTACACTCCCAACCTATTTCCATATGACTTTCACAACAAGTTCTTGTTTCATCACGATGATGCTTGTACATATGATCTCGTTTATCCGGTTGACGCTTGCCTTCCTTAGAACAAGCAAATACCCTTCTTTTCACGACACCTATTTTGGGGTCTTCAGTTTTACTACTTTTCCAAACACTAAATCCTCTAAAAGCCCCAAATTTATTGTATAAGTTGTAAGCATCATCAAATGTTCCAAACTCTGTCCCATTCTTTAATTTTTGGGACCAATCTTTACCATCGTTGGCCAATAAAATAAGGTTATTTACCTCCCGATTCAACACCTCTGGATTAAAGTCTAGATTCCGTCTTATTGTTCGAGCCATCTTAGCTTCTGCCAGTTGCTCGTGTTCATGAAGGTCTTCAGTATCCATTGACCTTTAATAAATATAAAATCAATTAAAATTCGTCAAGAAATTTTAAATACGTCAAATCTTTTGTTATAACAAATTGAGAATTAAAACACAATTATATGATAACATATCTTTAACAATGTATTGTGTTCTGTGCATTGTGGGGCTTAGTATACAGAATTGAAACCTCAGTACTTCTTTCAGAGCCTATGCTCTGGTCAGAACTAAAAAGTTCTCGGGTTACAATTATGTGTAGTGAGGTTAATAGAAAGAAGTTCTAAGGTTAATTATCATACGCATAGTCTACTATGATCTAAATCATTACCAACTATTAGGCCTATCCACCCCTCCATGATCAATTTAAATGTTTCGCATGCATTAGCCTCTCACAATCTCACAAATTAGCACCATTCTAGAAATGGCCATCATTCGAGCTATGGAAGCTGATCATGAATATTTCAGCACTCATCCCACCGTTATCTGGAAATTAGGATTTGGGTAAGCCTATCATGAAAATTTCACAACCCATCACCTTTATCTGAAAATTAGGATTTGGTAAGCCGATCTTGAAATTTTCACAACCCATCCCACATTGGTTTATTTATTAGATCGCATATTCGAAGGTCTGACAGGACAAATCCATAGGTTTTAATTCCGTATACTAAGGTTGGATGAAATAAATACTGGGGTTTTAGTATTTCATTAGCCAATAAAAATTTTGGATATTAGATGTCACATGCAAAGGTCTGATCTAATGGCATCTTATACTATGGTTTGAATCATTATAAACTGAAGTTCAAACCCAATTTGAGTAGGTTGTCTCAAAGAAATACTGAGGTTTCAATGTGGTCATTACGCAAAGTCCACCTCTATTCGATATAAAATTATGATTATTAACTCACACATGCAAAGGTCTGACAAAGAAAATTCACAAGTTCTAATCATTTGTACTAATCTTGGATGAAATAAATACTGAGTTTTCAGTGTTTCATTACTAGATATTAGATGGTACATGCGAAGGTCTGACAAATAAACATCAAAGGTTTCAATTCTGTGCACTAAGGTTGGATAAATATATATATATATATATATATATATAGAGGTTTCAATGTTTCATTAGCCAAGAGAAATCTTGGAAATTAGATGTCATATGTGAAGGTCTGATGTAATGGCATCGTATACCATGGTTTGAATCATTATATACTGAGGTTGAAACCCATTTTGAGTAGGTTGTCTCAAAGAAATACTGAGGTTTTGGTGTAGTCATTAGGCAAGTTCACCTCTATTCGATATAAAATCCTGGATATTAGATCGTACATGCGAAAGTCTAACAAAGAAAAATCAGAGGTTTCAATTTTGTGTACTAAGGTTGGGTGCAAGAAATACTGAGGTTTCAGTGTTTCATTCCCCCTTTTTGATATAAAATCCTGGATATTAGATGGCACTTGCAAAGGTCCAACAAAGAAAAGCCACATGTTTCAATTCTGTGTACTAAGGTTTGATGCAAGAAATACTGAGGTTTCAGTGTTTCATTCCCCCTTGTCGATATAAAATACTGGATATTAGATGGCACATTCGAAGGTATGACAAAGAAAAGTCAAAAGTTTCAATTCTGTGTACTAAGGTTGAATGCAAGAAATACTGAGGTTTCAGTGTTTCATATACGACCCATGTATTCGATATAAAATTTTGGATATTAGATGGCACATGATAAGGTCTGGCAACAAAAATTCACAAGTTTTAATTCCGTGCACTAAGGCAAAATGAAAGAAATTATGTGGTTACAGTCTCATCTTATGACATCGTATACAATGGCTTGAATCTTGATATACTGAGATTGACATACAAAATACCTTCAAATGTGCTATAACAAAAGACCCTGTATTTGAGGTAATTATCATTCCTTTGAACTTTCTTATCCTTAACATTGCCAATTGTGGGAAGAAAAACAAAGAAAGTAGCTTTACTAGGTTTTATATTTTAATGACAACATGAAGATTAACACCACAAAAGGGCAAGAGATATGTGAACATAGATATCTTACGGACCTTGAGAGCGTCTCTTTCTCTGTCTTTACGGTGACAATGGCGGCGACTAAAAGATGATGATGAAGAAGGGCGCCACGAGATGCGTTATACATGCATAGAAATACACATAAAGAAAACGAGGGAGAAAGAGGGGAATCTATAAAGCCCAGGATTTCTAGCCAAATGAATTACAGGATTTCTGGCCAAATCAGTTGATGAGTTACAAATGAGCTGAGGTGTGAACTGTGAAGGGGAAAGGACAGAGCTGCTGACAGACAGAGAGATGAGTTGCAGGATTTTTGGCCAAATGATTGCAAGATTTCTGGCCAAATGAGTTGCAGGATTTCTTTCCAAATGAGTTGCACAGAGGACAGGAAGAAAAAGGCGGGCTTTTGTTAAAGAAAGGCGGGCTCCTCATTCTGACAGTTTTAATGAATTTGTAAGAAAGCCCCTGTGCTTTTCTTTTATTCTTTGTAGGAAATGAACCATCAGCTGAGATGGCATCCGGATCCAAGTGTCGGCCTCACATTGGATCAAACAGGGGATCTGCTTCCTAATATGGTGAATGTTGAAGCTTATAATTATATAAATGTATTTGGTAAGAACCATTGGGCGAATGCCCTGTTTGGTCCAAACAGAAGATCCGCTTCCTAAGATGGTGAATGTTGAAGCTTATAATTATATAAATGCATTTGGTAAGCACCATTAGGCGAATGCATTCATCGGAAGCCGTCGTTATGATATGCTAATAAGTAATGCCACTTACGTAACCAACAGCATGCTTAAAGAAATTCGAGTTCATCCAATTGTTAAGAAAGTTGAGGAGATAAGAGCAAAGTTGATGGATTTCTTCCAAAAATGACATTTGTCGTCTCTAAATATTAATAGTCGTTTGACTCCTTATGCCAAAAAGATCTTGAGCGAAAAAACAAAAGAGGCTCATAAGCAACATGTTCAGGTGGCCCGATTAGACAAGTTCCAAGTTCAGTCAACCAATTATGTCGATGTTGTTCGTTTAGATGCTCGTACTTGCACATGTCGTAAATGAAATGCGATAGGAATTCCACACTCGCATGCCATCACGTCGATGAGTGAGACACTACCATCCGTATGATTTTTGTGAGAACTGGTTTCTAATAGGCGTCTACCGATCCACTTATGGTGGGGTTATTCACGCCACTCATGATAGCAAACAATGGAAGCACACCTCCATCAAAAGGGTCTTTTCTCTGATTGCCTCCAAGCAACCAAGGAGATCGAAGAAAAACCGAACTCGTACTGACAATCATTATAGACAACGTAGGGTAATGATATGCTCTAATTGTAGGCAAAGAGGACACAATTGCTAAAGTTGTTGCAATCCGCCTCTCTAGTGAATTACATTGAAGTGTTACTGTGACTTCCACTTTTTGATGTTTTTGGTTTTACATCAGTTATGAATTGTCATTTTGAGTTTTGATTGTTCTGGTGTACATGCTATTCACTTGGAGGGGGGGGTTGTTTAAAAAAAAAATTCTGGGCTAGGCGTAGATAATATAGCGTCTCAGCACCTTTATTGATAGGCGACACTAGCGTTGCCCGTAATAGATTTTTTTTTTCCTGTGTCACCCCATAGCCTCCTAATTCCACATGGAAACCACATGATGTATGACGCATATTATCTACATTTGTTTGTAGTCTTGTATGTTATGGCATGCATGGCGATAGAAGTGTGCAAACTTAAGAAAAATGTGAGTGTGAGTGTGCGACGCTAGCGTCATATACAACATTATCGATAGACGATGCTAGCCTCGCTTGTTACAGTTTTTTTTTTTTTTTTAACATCTATTGCTTCATAAGCAGCCTACTTCCATTTGGCTACACGAAGTCCAACATTACAATTTTCTGTCTGTAACCAATGATTCAGCATTCAAGAGGAACAAAAAACCGAAGGTCAACAATTATCATCATGAAATCAATAAAAGGCTATACAAATTATCATCCACAATCCTTGGTTTTTCTTGACACAAAAAAAAAAAAAAAATCCTACAAACATCCACCATCCTTCAACCAAAAACAGAGGCCAAAACCCACCAGCAGACACATTCAGCATCATTCATCAAGATTAAAATGGATCAATGGGCTGCCAGTGACTATTAATCTCCCAACTTCTACTATATATGTCTACGACGAACTTTGACCTCCAATACGGTATATTAACTTCAGTGAAATTAATTGGGCGGCCAGATGCACAGTTGTCTGCGAACGCTAATGCAAATACACCATAATCATTTCTGTTCTCTTGGTAAGGTATCTCCATTCTGACAAGGAGAGGCCACATGTGACTATCATACCATCCGTAGTTCGAGAACTGCTTACCCAAAAAATCCATATGTACATAAATAAGAGTACATTTGGTTATAGTAAGTCGCTTTCAACAGATAAGAGCACTAATAGTTAGTTTAAGAACTTACAAATTCTTTGCAAGATGGTAACGAAAAATAGTCAGATTTCATACTATTGTAAAAGTCCCATCGCCTCTCTTGGGTATCGTCGACGAAGAGCGTGTAGTGAACTTCATGCCAAATAATGAAAACCAACAACCTATTTTCTTTAGCCTTCCACAATTTGATGCCATCATTCCCCAAATGTTCTCTTCCAATGCTTTTATGTTGTTATCTCACCACCAACTCTGATTATCAAAAAACAGAAATCCACACATTTGGCATATGTCCTCGCGAAGTGATTGTGAGTTTAAACATAGTGAGGTTGGCAGCTTTTAAACTTACACAGACACTGGGATCGTAAAAGAACACATCCGGGTACCGATCTTTTAAAATGTCGAACCACCAATACATCAGATTAGTGTCAAACCAAGTATCAAGCTCGAGTGCATTCTTTAAGACCTTCAGTATCACCATCGTGCAGTAGATTCCAAGCCCATCCTGTTTGTGAAATGGAAACATTTAGGGTAGTTAAACAAAATCCAGCAATGTAGAAGCATAGAAAAACAGCCAGCAACATGGGATTCTTTGTTCCATACTCTGTTTTGTACAATCCAAATACTCTATTTTGTACAATCCAAAGAATCCCTCTAGAAGAGTGATTTCTGACTCGGTCAAAACATACAATGATTGCACTAACGGATGTGCATATTCCTCGAAATATCGAGGAATTTTCCTCCCCCGATGCAATCGTTTTATCCTCCATATCAATGTGTTGATGTCTGACATTGGCGTGTGGACTACGATCGACATCTTAGGCGGTACATTAACTGGAGTCTTCAAGACATCATCAACGAATGGCGAGACCGGATAGGTAAATGCATCATCCGGACGGGGAGTGGTTGTTGCAGAACCTACTTTGATGGGCTCCTTCGAATAATCAAGCTTCTTTGCAGTAAGCTGAAATTTCTTCAAATGCCTTCCCCTTTCCACAGCATGTTTTCGTTAGCGGGAAGGCGTATCCTACAATGGATTGTACCATTATAAGATTATGAATAACATAAGAGAATCTTACTTTAACCATAGATTAACATTCTGTTACCTTATTACTCTCAATGTTTGACTGGGAAGTGGACCAAAACTCCCTCTCAACATGTTCGAATGCGGAGGCAAATGAGTCTCTGAAATTTTTTATTTTCTTCTGCAAACGCGTGGTGAAATCCTCTAGCTTTATCTTCTTTCGGTCTACTCGGAAAGATGATCGCTCTATATGGTCCAACAAAGCATTTACCTATACAACAAAATAATATTTATCAAAATGAAATATAATAAAGTTAGAAACATAAGATTGGCGGGAGCAAAACCATTGTGGAAAAAAAGAGGACCCTCACACGTATGGAAGTGCTGGATAACTCATCAGTCTGAGTGCCAACTCTAGTCCCTACGGTAATAGGTTTCTTTGTTCCCTTTCCTTTAGGTGTTGTCGATTGGGTCCTCTCAGGTGTTTGTGCTTTTTCACCACCTTTGCCACAAACAATTTCCCAGATTCAGTTAAAGGAATACCATAAGAAATAGGATTCTCGATGCTTTTTTTATTTGTCTTTTGGCCCGTGTAGGATAGTCTCCTGCCTTTTATCCCATAGTTCCATGACATCATCATCATATTTACTATAATCCATCTCGTATCTCTCTAAGCGCTCTACTCTCGTAAATGGCAGATAAAATGACAGCGGGACATCTTGTTTGATGCCGAATAGTTTTGAAACACATCCGGGACAATGCCTTTCTACTACCCAATAATGAAGGAGTATGGACAACAAACCAAATAACTCCTTATCATGCTTTGGGACTTGTTGAAAAAGCTTCTTAGGTATCTTAGCATAGGGCTGACAGTCGAACTACAAGATTAAAACCAAACATATCAATAGGAAATATTAATGCACCCAACATCAAGTGTTATTTGGGGTATGGAGGCAAAATATCCTTCTGAAACGTTTTATTACCCCATCCCCAAACAAGTTGTTGATGTGCAACCGAATTTCTTTCATATTTGTAACCTCTTTACTCTCAAGCAATCTCATTTCCCATGTCTTAAAAAGTGAGAACTGTAGATCCTTCTTCCAACTGGGATCAGGTTGAGGACATCTTCTGATATACATTCTTAAATATGCCCATATCTACAAAGAGAATAAATGAAATCCACTTACAACATAATCTACAAAGATATTTCAGCTTTAAAGTAAAATTAAAAACTGTACAGCAGTTATAACAACTGGAGGGGCCCTGTTAGAGTTTTCAATAGTGTAATCTTCGCACTCACTCCTTTTTTTCCCCCTCGATCTCTTCCTCTTCCTCTTCACCTTTTAACAAGGTTCTGGCCCTTGTAAGCATCCTACAAAGGCTAGCAAGGCATGCTGGACTCTACGCATAACTCTTGAATTCCCTAAGAGCTCCAATTGCCAAGCTAACCCTCGAGCACCAGACGAATTGGAAAATATGTGCCTAGAAACCAAGAAAAACAAGTAAGCCCTGGTCTTATAGATCTCATTCATCTTCATTGAAGGCTTGAAAATTTCTTCTAACCACTTGAACTTGATTGTAATGTCAATGGAATCTTTGCTAGGCTGAGGAGCCATACCAAGCATCTCCCTGAAAACTTCTAGGACGTCGGCAAGCAGAAATATCCTTCCCGTTATGGGTGGACCATCGATAGAGAGTCCATATATGTTGTGACATCTTCCACCGTGACTGTGACTTCGCCGGTAGGCAAATGAAATGTGTTGGTTTCCGGCCTCCAACGTTCAACCAACCCCATAATGAGGGCGTGTCAATTCTCATGTAGTCTATCTCTAAAAGGTAAGATAGGCCAACCTCCCTCATGATGTCCTACCTAACCGTTACAACTCATATTTTCTTATTCGGGTACATATTTATGCATCGATAAGCGCCGGGTTCAACACCATTCATTATGGCCTTTGAGACATGTGAGTCTTGGTCAAGACAAAATTCTCCACCATCATCATTTTAGTGTCCTTTAGCCATCTGCGTAAATTGGAAACATGTAACAAGCACATAGGACGTGTCTAAAAACATAGAGTTAATATAACACAAGAAGTCAATAGGTAACAAATACAAGATTGGTTTCTTTTGTTTTACGGAATAGTTAATGGAGAAAACACAACCGGGATTGCCTTTCTATGATAGTTGTGAGAAAAATTACTCCCATTGAGTATAAAGTGCAATTCAAATGTATAATTCAATGAACTCACTGCACAGATAATATCACGGCATTGTTGATTCGTAAGGACAAAATCAGCATACCACACTAAACTGAAATTTCAGAGCATTGAGTTGAAAATTCCAATTTCAAAGGAAACAATCCCTACCAGCCACAGTTTGGGAATGACAGCAACCAACCCTACACAAGTATGAACTTAATAGTGGACAATGCATTAGAATCTCAACAATCACAACCAAATCAGTTGGTTACTATAAACAAGTTTAAAACAAATACAATGCTTTCATTTATTTCTGGTTTAATAGTGGGCAATTCATTGTGTTCCATTTAATGCCCATAGAAAGAAGCAGCCCCTTTTTATGTTTATTTTGTTTCTCTCCCAAGAGGTGACCTAATGAGTAAGTACTTTGAGACTAGAGATTTATTCCCTTGTGAACAAATCAAAGGTCAATGATGCAATCCAATAGTGAGTACATATATTAGGATTGTGATTTAAGACCATGTGGTTAGTGTTTGAACGGTACGCCACTCCACACTTAACTTTAATCTACCAATAATATTTGGACTTTAGATTCAAAACATGAATAAATCACTAGCTGAATGTGTCATTGTCACATGGGCTCCTCATTACTTTCAATTTGTATATTATTTACCTGACTCACCTCCCTTCTATTATTTTCTACACACTTATAACTTTAGTGCTTTCCATCATCTTCTTCATCCTATGCACTTGTCATTGAAAATTCAAAGCCATCTTCGTGTTTCCAAGTCCACATTGCATGGTTGCAACAAAGTCTTCTCATATTGTGTTGTTACTCTGAATTTTCTGCCTTGTCCCGAAGGGTAGAAAACCAAACCAACAACTACCACCAAACTTGTAATACTTTTGCACAAAATAATGTCAAATGGCCTGTGAAGCATTATAACAAACACTTAACATACAAATTTTCATTTCAAGTTAATACAGTACGCAATAGCTTATACCAACCATTTACAAACCGAAACGCATATTTAACCCATCAAGTGTTAATACAATACAAAACTTCACTTAGTCAAAGTAAATACAAGAAGTAGTTATCACTGTAGAGAGAGGGAGATGTTAGCACAAACAGCTAAAAAACACAGACATCAGTGTGTCACAACTCGAAATGGGTTATTGGAAAGGAAAACTAGATGGCAGCACCCATTTGCATCAAACAACTGATTTGAAGTCATTAAGCCAAAAATAGACAACAAATAGCAAAGCAAAAGAAAAAAAGTTGGATGGAACTTCCGTAAATTGGTACATTCGAACATACCACTACTAGAAAAAGGGGTATTAGCGGCCGCCAAAAACCGTCGCAAAAAGTGTCGGGGAGGTCGCTAATACCCTTTAGCGACGGTTCACCGACCGCTAAGAGAGCAACGCAAAAATTTAATCGTAAAAAGTATTAGCGACCGCCACGTGGCGGTCGCTAATACTTTTTGCGACGACTTAGCGACGGTCAATAAAATGGTTAGTTAAAACTTTTAGCGGCCGCCATGGCCGTCGCTAAAGCTAAAAAAGGCGGTCGCAAATAAGGTTTTTTTTTTAATTTTTTAACGTTTTTTACGAATTGACGGTTGCTAATAGACCATTTGCGACCGCCAATGGTAGCTGCTAATGGTTTTTTTTATTTTTTAATACTTTTTTAATCTTTTCGATAATTTCCCAATTTTGTTCTTGCTTTTTATACCTGTACCTGAATATATTATATCGAACTACTAGAATCAGTTAAAAATACTAATAACAAAACAAAGTCTTATATTAATGATATTCAAAACATTACAAAAGTTTCAACTAATTATATTCATTACAATTCATTACAAAAGTTTCAACAAATTATATTCATTACAAAAATAAACATATTGTCTAAGAAGGGTGTCGTGATCGATACGATGCTCTCACACCTGAAGAGAAAAAGAGAAATAAATATTAATAGTTAATTATCAAAATTGGCAAATATAGTAAATATAAACAAATTAAAATTTTGAAAGTTAAACCTACGTTTCAACTTTACGGGCAATCCGGGAGTTGGAATCCCTAGCCGTCAGTTCCAGCAGGTCAGGAATGACTATGGGCTTGTGCCCGTCCAGTTTCATGGGCACTGGAGCCCGTTTGCCTGGTTTGGGCGCTCGGAGGATAATTTCCTAAGTTTTAAGTTAACGTTTTAACTTAAACCTACATTTCAGCTTTACAGGCAATCCGAGAGTCGGAATCCCAAGCCATCAATTCCGACACGTTAGGAATGACTATGGACTCGTGCCTGTCAAGTTTCACAGGAACCAGAGACCGTTTGCCCGTTTTGGGCGCTCGGATGCCAATTTCCTAAGTTTTAAATTAACGTTTTAACTTAAATCTACGTTTCAACTCTACGGGCAATCCGGGAGTCGAAACCCCGAGCCGTCAGTTCCGGCAGGTCAGCAATGACTATGGGCTCGTGTCCATCCAGTTTTACAGGCACCGGAACCCGTTTACTCGGTTTGGGCGGTCGGGGGCCAATTTTCTAAGTTTTACGTTAACTTAAACCTACGTTTCAACTCTACGGGCAATCCGAGATTCGGAATCCCGAGCCGTCAGTTCCGGAAGGTCAGGAATGACTATGGGAACGTGCCCGTCCAGTTTCACGGGCACCGGAGCCCGTTTGCTCGGTTTGGGCGCTCGGAGGCCAATTTCCTAAGTTGTAAGTTAGCGTTTTAACTTAAACATACGTTTCAACTTTACGGGCAATCCGGGAGTCGGAATCCCGAGCCGTCAGTTCAGGCAAGTCAGGAATGACTATGGGCTCGTGCCAGTCCAGCCGTCAGTTCTGGCAGGTCAGGAATGACTATGGGCTCGTGCTTGTCCAGTTTCACGGGCACCGGAGCCCGTTTGCTCTTTTGGGCGCTCGGATGCCAATTTTCTAAGTTTTAAGTTAGCATTTTAACTTAAACCTACGTTTCAGCTTTACGGGCAATCTGGGAGTCGGAATCCCGAGCCGTCAGTTCCGGCAGGTCAGGAATGACTATGGGCTCGTGCCCGTCCAGTTTCACAGGCACCAGATCCTGTTTGCCCGGTTTGGGCGCTCGGAGGCTAATTTCCTAAGTTTTAAGTTAACGTTTTAACTTAAACCTACGTTTCAGCTTTACGGGCAATCCGGGAGTCGGAATCCCGAGCCGTCATTTCTGGCAGGTCAAGAATGACTATGGGCTCATGCCCGTCTAGTTTTACGGGCACCGGAGCCCGTTTCCCCGGTTTGGGCACTCGAATGCTAATTTCCTAAGTTTTAAGTTAACGTTTTAACTTAAACCTACATTTCAACTTTACGAGCAATCCGGAAGTCGGAATCCTGAGCCGTCAGTTCTAGCAGGTCAGGAATGACTATGGGCTCGTGCCCGTCCAATTTCATGAGCACCGGAGCCCGTTTACTCGGTTTGGACGCTCGGAGGCCAATTTCCTAAGTTTGAAGTCAAAGTTTTAACTTAAGCCTACGTTTCAACTCTTCGGGCAACCCGGTAGTCGGAATCCTAAGCAGTCAATTCCGGAAGGTCAGGAATCACTATGGGCTCGTGTCCGTCCAATTTCACGAGCACTGGAGCCCATTTACCCGGTTTCGGCGCTCGGAGGCCAATTTCCTAAGTTTTAAGTTAAAGTTTTAACTTAAACCTATGTTTCAACTCTTCGGGCAACCCAGTAGTCGGAATCCCGAGCAGTCAGTTCCGGGAGGTCAGGAATGACTATGGGCTCGTGTCCGTCCAATTTCACGAGCACTGGAGCCTGTTTGCCCGGTTTGGCGCTCGGAGGCTAATTTCCTAAGTTTTAAGTTAAAGTTTTAACTTAAACCTACGTTTCAACTCTACAGGAAGTCCGGGAGTCGAAATCCCGAACCGTCAGTTCCAAAAGGTCAGGAATGACTATGGGCCCGTACCCGTCCAATTTCACGGGCACCGGAGCCCGATTACTCGGTTTGGGAGATCGGAGGCCAATTTTCTAAGTTTTAACTTAAACCTACGTTTCAACTTTACTGGCAATCCTGAAGTTGGAATCCCGAGCCGTCAGTTCCGGCAAGTAAGGAATGACTATGCACTCGTGCCCGCCCAATGTCACGGGCAGTTGAGCCCGTTTGCCCGGTTTGCGCGCTCGAAGGCCAATTTCCTAAGTTTTAAGTTAAAGTTTTAACTTAAACCTACGTCCGAGAGTCGAAATCCCGAGACGTCAATTCCGGAAGGTCAGGAATAACTATGGGCTCGTGCCCGTCCAATTTCACGGGCACCAAAGCCTATTTGTTCGGTTTGGGCGCACGGAGGCCAATTTTCTAAGTTTTAAGTTAAAGTTTTAACATAAATCTAAGTTTCAACTTTATGAGCAATCCGAGAGTCGGAATCCCGAGCCGTCAGTTCCGGCAGGTCAGGTACGACTATGAGCTCGTGCCCATCCAGTATCACGGGGCATCGAAGCCCGTTTTCCCGGCTTGGGCGCTCGGAGGCCAATTTCCTAAGTTTTAAGTTAACGTTTTAACTTAAACCTACGTTTCAACTTTACGGGCAATCCGGGAGTCGAAATGTCGAGCCGTCAACTCCGGCAGGTCAGGAATGACTATGGACTCGTGTCCATCTAATTTCACGGGCACCGGAGCCCGTTTGCCCTATTTGGGTGCTCGGAGGCCAATTTCCTAAGTTTTAAGTTAACGTTTTAACTTAAACCAACGTTTCAACTTTACGGGCAATCCGAGAGTCGGAATCCCAAGCCGTCAGTTCCGGCAGGTCATGATTGACTATGGGCTCGTGCCCGTCCAGTTTCATGGGCACCGGAGCCCGTTTGCCCGATTTGGGTGTTCAGAGGCCAATTTCCTAAATTTTAAGTTAACGTTTTACTTAAACCTACGTTTTAACTTTACGGACAATCCAAGAGTCGGAATCTCAAGCCGTCAGTTCGAGCAGGTCGGGAATGACTATGGGCTCATGCCCGTTTAGTTTCACGTGAACCGGAGAGATTGTTTGCCTGGTTTGGGCTCTCGGAGGCCAATTTCCTAAGTTTAATGTTAACATTTTAACTTAAACTTACGTTTTAACTCTATGGGCGATCCGGGAGTCCCGAGCCGTCAGTTCCGGCAGGTTAGGAATGACTATGGGCTCGTGCCCGTCCAATTTCACCAAGACCGAAGCCCATCTGCTCGCTTTGGGCGCTCGGAGGTCAATTTTCTAAGTATTAAGTTAGCGTTATAACTTAAACCAAAGTTTTAACTTTGCAGGCAATCCGGGAGTCGGAATCCCGAACCGTCAGTTCCGGCAGGTCAGGAATGACTATGGGCTCGTGCCCGTCCCAATTTGATGGGCACCGGAGCCGGTTTGCCCTGTTTGGGTACTCGGATGCCAATTTCCTAAGTTTTAAGTTAACGTTTTAACTTAAACCTACGTTTCAACTTTACGGACAATCCGGGAGTCTGAATCTGAAGCCATCAGTTCCACTAGGTCAGAAATGACTATGGGCTCGTGCCCGTCAAGTTTCATGGGCACCAGAGCCCGTTTGCCCGATTTGGGCGCTTGGAGGCCAATTTCTTAAGTTTTAAGTTAACGTTTTAACTTAAACCTACGTTTTAACTCTACGGGCAATCCAGAAGTCGGAATTCCGAGCCGTCAGTTCCGGCAGGTCAGGAATGACTATGGGCTCGTGCTCGTCCAGTTTCACGGGCACCGGAGCCCGTTTACTCGGTTTGGGCGCTCGGAGGCCAATTTTCTAAGTTTTAAGTTAGAGTTTTAACTTAAGCCTACGTTTCAACTTTAAGGGCAATCCGAGAGTCGGAATCCCAAGCTGTCATTTCTGGTAGGTCAGGAATTACTATGGGCTCGTGGCCGCCCTGTTTCACGGGTATCGGATCCCGTTTGCCTGGTTTGGGCGCTCGAAGGCCAATTTCCTATGTTTTAAGTTAACGTTTTAACTTAAACCTACGTTTCAACTTTACGGGCAATCAGGGAGTCGGAATCACGAGCCGTCAGCTCCAGCAAGTCAGGAATGACTATGGGCTCATGACCGTCCAATTTCACGAGCATCGGAGCCCGTTTACTCTGTTTGGGCGCTCGGAGGCCAATTTCCTAAGTTTTAAATTAACGTTTTAACTTAAAACTACATTTCAACTTTACGGGCAATCCGAGAGTCAGAATCCCAAGTCGTCAGTTCCGGCAGGTCAGGAATGACTATAGGCTCGTACTTGTCCAGTTTTACGGGCACCGGAGCCCGTTTCCCCGGTTTGGGCGCTCGGAGGCCAATTTCCTGAGTTTTAAGTAAACGTTGTAACTTAAAACTACGTTTCAACTTTACGGGCAATCCGGGAGTCGGAATCCCGAGCCGTCAACTCCGCCTGGTCAGGAATGACTATGGGCTCTTGCCCGTCCAATTTGATGGGCACCGGAGCCGGTTTGCCCGGTTTGGGTGCTCGGATGCCAATTTCCTAAGTTTTAAGTTAACGTTTTAACTTAAACCTACGTTTCAACTTTACGGACAATCCGGGAGTCTGAATCTGAAGTCGTCAGTTCCGCTAGGTCAAAAATGACTATGGGCTCATGCCCGTCAAGTTTCACGGGCACCAAAGCCCGTTTGCCCTGTTTGGGCGCTTGGAGGCCAATTTCTTAAGTTTTAAGTTAACGTTTTAACTTAAACCTACGTTTTAACTCTACGGGCAATCCAGGAGTCGGAATTCTAAGCTGTCAGTTCTGGCAGGTCAGGAATGACTATGGGCTCGTGCCCGTCCAGTTTCACCTGCACCGGAGCCCGTTTGCTTGGTTTGGGCGCTCCGAGGCCAATTTTCTAAGTTTTAAGTTAGAGTTTTAACTTAAACCTACGTTTTAACTTTACGGGCAATCCCGGAGTCGGAATCCCAAGCCGTCATTTTCGGTAGGTAAGGAATGACTATGGGCTCGTGCCCGCCCTATTTCACGAGTATTGGATCCCGTTTGCCTGGTTTGGGCGTTCGGAGGCCAATTTCCTAAGTTTTAAGTTAACGTTTTAACTTAAACCTACGTTTCAACTTTACGGGCAGTCCGGGAGTCGGAATCACGAGCCGTCAGCTACAGCAAGTCAGGAATGACTATGGGCTTATAGCCGTCCAGTTTCACGGGTATCGGAGCCCGTTTACCCGGTTTGGGTGCTCGGAGGCCAATTTCCTAAGTTTTAAATTAACATTTTAACTTAAAACTACGTTTCAACTTTACGGGCAATCCGAGAGTCGGAATCCCGAGTCGTCAGTTCCGGTAGGTCAAGAATGACTATGGGCTCGTGTTCGTCCAATTTTAAGGGCACTGGAGACCGTTTCCCCAGTTTGGGCGCTCGGAGGCCAATTTCCTAAGTTTTAAGTAAACGTTGTAACTTAAAACTACGTTTCAACTTTACGGGCAATCCGGGAGTCGGAATCTCGAGCCGTCAACTCCGACTGGTCAGGAATGACTATGGGCTTGTGGCCGTCGAGTTTCACGGGCACCGGAGCCCGTTTGCCCGGTTTGGGCGCTCGGAGGCCAATTTCCTAAGTTTTAAGTTAACATTTTAACTTAAACCTACGTTTCAACTTTATGGGCAATCCGGGAGTCGGATTCCCAAGCCGTCAGTTCCGGTATGTCAGAAATGACTATGGCCTCGTGGCCGTCCAGTTTCACGGGCACATAGCCCGTTTGCCCGATTTGGGCGTTCGGAGGCTAATTTCTTAAGTTTTAAGTTAATGTTTTAACTTAAACCTATGTTTCAACATTACGAACAATTCGAGAGTCGGAATCTCTAGCCGTCAGTTCCGGCAGGTCAGGAATGACTATGGACTCGTGGCCGTCCAGTTTCATGGGTACCGAAGCCTGTTTGCCCGGTTTGGGCGCTCGGAGGCCAATTTCGTAAGTTTTAAGTTAACATTTTAACTTAAACCTACGTTTCAACTTTATGGGCAATCCGGGAGTCGGATTCTCGAGCCGTCAGTTCCGGCAGGTTAGGAATGACTATAGGCCCGTGGCCGTCCAGTTTCACAGGCACCGGAGCCCGTTTGCCCGATTTGGGAGCTCGAAGGCCAAATTCTATGTTTTAAGTTAACGTTTTAACTTAAATCTACGTTTCAATTCTACAAGCAAACTGGGAGTACTTTCTAAGTTTCTACATTTATAAGTTTCTAACTTTTTAAGTTTCAAAATCTATAAGTTTCTAACACAACTTAAAAAATTTCTATACATGTTGAAATCTTTAATTAAAAAAATAATTATACCTGGTCAGGATCAGTCGAGCATGTTAGATAATGACTGCCCTCTCCAACCAAGTCATGTCTTGCCCTGTAGCTGCTGCCAGCGTCATGTGCCTGTAATTATTTATTATACAGTTAAAAACAATTAAAGAAAAGATAAATATTGAAACATCAATAACATAATTGATAATTTAGGCAAGAAATTGACAAGTTATAGTTATGAATGAGTGATAACTTACTGAGTCAAAGCCACAACAGATGGGGTGTTTGAACAAAACCCACCGGTGAGCTTGAATCCACTCAATATTGTTGAGATCAAATGACGTACCCTCCCCAACTGGACCATCATTAATCCGCGAGGGCCTAGTTAACTTTGTTTCAATATTATCATTAAGATATGTTGCGCAGAAATTGGTGCACTCATCCATCAAATATCACTTAGCTAATGATGCCTCTGGATGAGCTCTATTACGAACATACCTCTTCAATGTGTTCATGTACCTCTCGATCGGATACATCCATCTGAATTGGACAGGGCCACCAAGCAGGGCTTCACTGGTTAAGTGTATGGTCAAGTGAACCATGACATCGAAAAATGTAGGTAGAAAGATTTTTTCTAGATGACACAATGTCACAGCAATCCTCTCTTGCATACCATTCAACTCATCAATTCGGTGAACTCCAAAACACAGTTGTCTGAAGAAGTTGCTAACTTCAATCAACTGCACTACAACATTCTTAGGCAAATAGTTCCGTATGGAAATAGGCTGTAACTGTTGAATGAGAATATAATTGTCATGACTCTTCAAACCCTGTAATGTTCTTTTTTTCATGTTCACATGCTTAGCGATATTCGAACAGTACCCGTCAGGAACCTTGACATCCTTCAAAATAGAGAGGAAGACATCTTTCTCATCTTTACTCATCGTGTACTGCGCAAGAGGCATGTACGCCTTGTTCGACTCTCTTATCTGCAAGTGCAACGATTTTCGCAAGCCCATCTCCTCCAAGTCACGGCGTGCATTGACACCATCCTTCAACTTCCCCTGAACACCGAGAATGGTCCACAATATATTATCACAGACGTTCTTCTCGATGTGCATAACATCTAAGTTGTGCCTGAGTAAGTTATCTTTCCAGTATAGTAGATCGTATAAAATACTTTTTTTCTTCCAATTATGACTTCGCCTTCTATTTGCACCGGTAATAGAAGGCAGCGGGAGGGCCAGTAAATCTTGAAAATCATACACGGTACGTATTTGCTGCTGTTCGAGCTGGGACAACAATTCATGGACACCAGAAGAAGACATCATCTTGGTGTCTTATAGTCAAGAACATGGGCCAGGAAATTGGAGATCAGTACCTATAAACACAGGTGAAGCTCAAAAGAAGAAAACCAAAGATATTCATCTTTTTGCTTGTTTTTATTTCTTTTCCTTAATGGGTTCTCAGGAATCCACTAAGTTCCTTATGGGTTTTCTTTATTGCCCCTAAAACCTACTCATCTCAAGGTTTTTTATCTACCCTGACGAGTTCTCTTCTAACTCCATAAGTCAATTCTCAGTCACACAGAAATGCTCACCCTCTCACTTTCATCTCATTATATTTAGTATCGTTTGATGTTACATGCATTTATACATTATTATTTAAAGAGAGTACCTATTTTCACCCAATTTTTTTTTCTATTTTTTTAGTCTTATGAAGATACAATATGATTTGTCTGTAGACCCTCTTGAAAGTACATCTTTTTTGGATTTACTAATCCAAAGAAGGAGGCAACAAGACAAATCTGGGACCAAAATCCTTCGACTTTCTTCATTGTTTTTTCATTCTTCTAATGTTTAACAGTGATTGTTTTAGGTTTCAATGGGATTTAATGCTGCTGAGATGTGATGAATAATAATCATTTTCATCTATCTACAGCAAGATGTGCATATCAGACGGAGAGGCTGTGGCAAATTGGAAGATGCTCACAATTACCTCCTTGAGGTTGTGGGCTCAATGTTATACTATTATTAACATGAACCCTAAGATCGTGAACAGCATGATAATCACGTGTAGGATTTAATCTTAAATAAATTAAAGAGTACCTCCAGACATCCTGATGCAGAGAGCTTTCTGATCCTGCAGTCTGGTGCTGTTGCTGATTGATGCTGTGATCCGTCGAGAAAGAAACTATATGAATGGTTTCGGTTTCTCTCTCCTTGCCTATAAAACCTTAATGTGTTGATTTTCGTGAATGCCTTTGTGATGGACGAAAGGCTTTGTTTTATAGGTGAAAAGAGGACCGAATTTCCAATCAGGGTTTCCATAGACTTAATCTCAACCATCCATCAAGGTAGAGTTTGTTATGGAATACATCTCATTAAGAAACCTTTTTGTGTAAGGAATAGCATGTATCCTAAGAAAACGGATTTCCTATAATGACCACAATTCGGGAAAGGAAAGGACTTCTAGTCCAAGTAATGGACTTAAAGATAATTTCCTTACACTCAAGTCACATAGTACTACCAATATATTAAAAGAGCAACTGCAAGACACAAATTCATGTTCTTCTTCAGGGGGTTTCTTTTATTTAGATATTAAAAGAGGGTTGATTTGAAGATATTGTCTATGTGCATATGATGGCATATGAGCTACCCAATCAGTAACACTAATATTTATTCAGTTGATAGGTAAAGAATGATAAGAAACATTCACATATGTGGACCAAAATTACTGTAAAAACATTTGAATAATGGATGGGGAACTTCAGATATAGGTTAATTTGAAAGTGAGAATCTGTTGTGATTCTAAATTAGCCATTGGCACCACATGTAATAAACCGAACATGGTTGTTCCTATGTTGAAATGGCTCGTTCATGTCTTTTCTTAATTGTAAATATGTTGAATATCAATTTCTATGGATATATCATCAAGTTTCTGGAGTGAAGTAGGCACTTCATAAGGATCTAGTTTCAGCCTGCTTGAACAAACATTGGGAAGGGAGCAAGACAAGAACTTAGGCTCAGTGAGCACCCTAATATAAGATGTGCCGGCCACATGATGCAGCACCTTTGTTGATCATGATGGGTTGGATTCATCTACAAGTGGGATGCAGATGATGAAAACAGGTGGGATGTGGATGGGTTGGGTTGGGTTGATTTGCAGGTGAGGTGCTTGATGGGGTTGATTTGCAGCTTAGGTGCTTGGTGGATAGGGTTGATTTGCAAGTGAAAACGGGTGCCTATCTTAAATTTTAACAAGCATCTGAAAATGATGAAATGGTTGACAAATAGCTCCAACAATTTCTCTACAATTTTTCAGTATCTAGATAGAGGATGATAGATAGCTGAAGAGAGCAATGGTGATGCGGGCTCATTCCCTTTCCACCTTTGGAAATAACTTCTCTCATCTCCCTTATCTTTATCTTTATATGATGCAAAATGAGTTTTTTATTGAATAAATGATGAAAACCCAATTCAACTCTATGTCTTCGACTTTTAACAAAACTAAAACGGCCTAAAGGATTTCAGATTGTGTTCCATTTAATGGCGAGTTGATGATTTTGATGATGATCTTTAGAGGAAAGTTTGCCTTTTATACAAGTAAGAGACTCATCAAGCATTATATAAAGCTCAGATTTTATACATGGTGGGTTTTAGTGTACCAAACAAGTTTTTTGGAATACATTCTATGTGGAACAAATTTGATGCAATATTCCCAAACCAATCTCAGTACAACCAATCCCACAGCACATAATCTGGAACACAGATAAGATGTGGACCCAATCCCACAGCACAATAAAAAGAAAATATAAATCTGCAACAGTTCTTCCAAAAAAATTTCGCCAAAAATAAAGTTTTCAAGTTTGGCTTAACAAATTTGTAACTAATTATATCATAGAAACTAATCTAAACCCATCAGATCCATGGAAACCAAAATCCGAGCAAAAAAAAGATGACAAATACCTCACCTTGACACCGAAATAGCAAAAGGAAAAGCAAAATCAAGCTCACGACTACGGCGGCGGGACAGTGCGGAGCGCGTAGGAGGGCACAATGCAGAGAGAAATAGAGGGAGGGAGAGAGAGAGAGAGAGAACTGGCGACGGCTCCAGTGCAGGCGGGCTCCGGCGGGAGGGCACAATTTAGAGCGTGGATTCTGGAAAGTCGGAAGAAGCAGAGCGCGGGAGGGACAAAGGGGAAAAGCATAGCGCAGGAGGGGGAAAGGGGGAAGAGAAAAGTAAAGAAAAAGTTGGGGACCTTTAGCGACTGCTAAAGATATCTTTAGCGGTCAATAACTTAATCTCTAGTAGTGTACTTACTTCGAGTCGATGAGCGATATCGGAACGAGGGTGGTCAAGAATGGAGAAGAGAAAGCACAGGAGGCAGGGGCAGTGAAAGAGGGGAACTAGGACTTTATGTGATTTACGAAGAGAGACGCTAACGTCGTCTATCAAAATATGGAGCAACACTAGCATCCCTTGTCCCAAAGTTCAAAAAAAAAAAAACCACCGAAACCATACCTAACGGACCATGTTTGTAAATTAGGTAATTGTTTTCATTTTCTCGTGCAACGGGCAAATATGGTGCGGTTTCCGGTAAAATCCTCATATATATATATATATATATATATATGGGAGCCCCTCTCCTCAGCGTTAGCTGAGGAGAGGGTCCGCTCATCACGTGCGAAATCCATTCGCTGGAGAGACTGAGGCTAACGCTGTGTTTGGGAGGGGAGGGGAGGGGAGGGGAGGGAAAATTAATTTTCCCTCCTCTTGTTTGGGAAGTCAAAAAGTAGGGCGAAGGAAAATGAAAAAGTAGGGAGACAAAGACTATTTTACCCTTCCTTTTGAAAAAAGTTCAAAAGGACAAAAAGGGCAAAATGGTACTTTCCCCCTCATTCCCCTCTTTCCCCTTCATTTTCCCCCCATTTTTAGGGGGAAAATTTTTGCCACAAGAGGACAAAAACTTTCCCCCCACTTTCCTCCCCCCCTTTTCCTTCCCCCCCCCCCCCCCCCCCCCCCCGTCACAAATACCTCCCAAAAAAAATTTCCCCCCACTTTCCCTTCCTTTTTTTCCTTCCCCCCTCTTTCCCCTCTTCCCAAACAGACTGTAAGTGATTTAAGTGCGTCATGCGTGGAGCCCGCCCAAAACGATTTCATTTCCCGCTCTCCATCTCAAGAACGATTTGGCCTGGCTCTCCACTCTCTCTCTCCAGTCCCCCATTTCAGACGTTGGCCATCTCTCCTCTCTCTCCATTCTGCCAGGCACGATCGTCATCCTCACGCGATCGATCTTCTCCGGTGAGACGCTCCTCTCCTCAGGCGAGTCTCCATCAATTTTTCGCTTCCCCCATTTCTCCATCTCTTCTCCCTTTCCATTTCGCCAGGCCCTGGAACCCATTTTCTCATGCGAGGCACCGATTTCTCTCCAGCGGCGACGTTCTAGCGACGCAGTCCTCTCTCGGGCGACACAGTCCTCTTCTCCGGCGACGCAGTCCTCTGCCCTAGGTATGCCGTTTCTTCTTTCTTTCTCTTTGTTTTTTTTTTTTTTCCTCTGTTTTCTTTCTCTACCCCCTCTCCCTGCAGTCTGAGTTTGATATAGGGTTTGGAGGGCTTGGAATTAGGGATATTTTCTGACTGCTGTATTTGAATGGCACTTCTATCTTACCACTTATTGATCCAAATGAATAGATGAACTGAATGATAGATTGATCATTTGATTGGGGATCGGACAATTAAGAACCTCATTGAAAACCCGGGAAACACAGTTTTGAGATGAAGATTTGTGAAATAGAGAAGATGATATTAGCAGGATTAAACTGGGATGTGAGACCTTCATGACTTCTTTTGTTGAGATCTCTGCTTTAATATAGTAAACCATTTTCCTGATAATATCTTTCAAGCTCTGAAAATTTTCGGAAGTGTCTGAAATTTTTTTGGAGCATATGTATTATAGAGGGATTATGGCCCCATCAGAACTTTTGAATTCTTTCCCCTGTTCTTGAGGTTGTTCTATATTATTATATTTATTTTTAGAGTGAGTTGAGTGTTTACATTTTTTTTTTTCGGTATAGTGAGTGTTTACTTATATATTCATCCAAATGGCCAATCCAGTTGCTCATATTTAGAGTGCTTTTTTTTTAATTTCAAAAATGCAGAGGCATGGCATCATGCAGTTTCCATCGTTGAGAAGTTTCAAGATTCAATTGGCTAATTCTTTGTTTGTTTTTTTGTTCTTTTTTTTTTCCAATCCTCTTCATTGTCATTGAAGGAAAGGAAAAGTTTTACAAAGCTACAGTTATGATGTATGTTTATCTCTTCGATGAATGTTAATATATATTTTTTGTATGTACATACATTAATGTTATTGTAATTTGCTCTTTTTGTACCAGCTCTCATCTTACATCCAATTCCAATCCTACATTACATTTGGACTCTGAACTTTTGGGTTGCATTTGGATTTGGGAAAACAAGTTCCCTAGGAAAAAGCAAAGCCTATTCATAACACATTAAAAATCCTCCAAGCTTAACAATTTGATGGTTGCAATCTCTTCATATATGTGTGCCTCACTTTTTCCATACCACATGTGGATTTTAGGTTCTCTCCAAAGTAGAGAGACATTCTGTGAGTAGTCTCCACTTTCCACATAAAAAATGCATTGAGGGAAAATTTCCCAGGGAAATGCTTTTCCTCGCATCAAAACAAGCACATTACCCCACTGCTTTCTTTTGTGTGTGTGTGTGTGGGGGGGGGGGGGGGGGTGGTGGGTGGTGGTGGTGGATGCAAGAAGGATGAGCCCCACCTGGGTTTTGGTTTTGGGTTTAACTATGATGCAATTCAAGTTGCACTTGACACACCACAAAATGTTGCCCAGTGGACTTGTGCCCATAAAAGCTTCATTCTGCTATGTTAGTATTCCTGACCAACCTGCCAGTTTGATAATTTGACCGTTGCCTAAGCTCAAGCTTGAATATGATATTCGTCAACCTAAAGAAATAAATGGGTTGTGTTCAGGTAGTAACCAAGCTGATTGTCTTCTCCCTTTAGCAACTGCCACAATCAGTGAAATTGGCTGGTGCTTATCAATCTCATCATTATCATCACCACTTTGAGCATCATCTTCATCATCCTCAATATCTGTCATATGAACTTCAACTTGAATGTTGTCACCTGCAAACTCCATTTATTTATGTCAGTATCATCTTCATCATCCTCAATATCTTTCTTTCTTTCATTTATTTATGTTTGGATTTATATGAACAATTCAACACCATAATACATATTATCTGTGGTCCAGTTTCAAGATGGCAATAACCTCCTCATCAACAACATGTTTGCATTATCCAGATGTTGAAGAGCATATGACCCCAAAGGTGGGGATGCATTTTGATAATTTGGAAGAGGTGTATGAATTTTATAATGCTTATGCGAAGCGTGCTGGATTTAGCGTAAGAAAAGATTCGACTCGAACTAAGGATGGGGAGGTACTTTGGAAGCGATATTTTTGTTCAAAGGGGGGAAAAACAGATGAGAAACATTGGAAAGATAAGGAATGTGTTCAAAGGCGTCGGATGGAAACAAGAGAAAACTGTAAGGCTCAGTTGTAAATTAAAAAAGATTAGTCAGGTGGTTATATAATGTTCAAGTTTGTTCCTGAGCATTCCCATGCCCCTGCCACTCCTCATAAAAGATTCATACTGAGATCGCATCGAGAGGTGCCGGAATCAAAGAAACAATTAAGAAATACACTTGATTCTGGCAATATTGGAAGCACCCAACAGATGATAGTGTTCGGAAAACAGTCGGGGGGACTTGAGAAGATTGGATTTACAGATAAAGATGCTGAAAATCATCGTAGAAATGAAAAGGAAAAGAAGAAGGGACTAGATGGGCATATGTTATTTCAACATTTTGAGAATCGGAAAGAAATGAGTCCTGGCTTTATTTATAATATAGAAAGAGATGGAGATAACAAGGTAACACATGTCTTTTGGGCAAACCACACTTTCCGTACAGCATACAGTGTCTTTGGTGATGTTGTAACATTCGACACAACGTATAGGACGAATTGTTATGGATTAATTTTTGGTGCGGTCGTAGGTTGCAATCACCATGGTCAAACAACACTATTTGGGTGTGCGTTCCTCCCAAATGAAAAGGCTGAGTCATTTGAGTGGCTATTTAATAAATGGCTTGAAGCAATGTTGGGTGGTCCACCAAAAGGAATTATAACTGATCAGGCTTTGGCAATGACGAAGGCCATACAGAAAGTCATGCCGAACACTACTCATCGGTATTGCCTATGGCACATTCTGGACAAACTACCAACAAATTTAGGTGGTGTTTCTATTCAAAATGAAGGTCTGATTGATAGTATAAAAAAATGTGTTCATAATTCTGATTCTCCTGCTGATTTTGAATGTGAATGGAAAAGGATCATAACAGAATATAAGGTTGGGGACAATGAATGGTTGACACAAATATTCAATATCCGGGATATGTGGGTACCGGTCTTTTTAAAACACACTTTCTTTGCCGGTATGTCAACTACTCAGATAAGTGAAAGTATGAATGCCTTTGTGAAGCACTATGTGGAATATAAGAACACACTTCTTGATTTTATATTGCGTTTTGAGCAAGGCGTAGAACGGTTAAGATATCTTGAAAACAAAGAGGACTATGAGACAAGCAATGGGAGACCGAAGCTAAAGGCATATTCTTCAATGGAAAAGCAAATGGCTGATATATATACGAGAAATATTTTTTATAAGTTTCAAGATGAACTATTCATGACTATGTCAATCGTTCCATTACTTGTGACTGAAGATGATGTTAGGTGTGTCTTTACCGTGAAAGATTTGACGGATGAAAATGAAATCGAAAGAGATATTTTGTGGAAGAAAGAGGAGAAGCTTGCTTTTTGTTCATGCAAAAAGTTTGAGTTCGAAGGCATCCCATGTCCTCATATATTGTCTGTCATGAGGCAATTTTGTATCAAATATTTGCCCGAGCATTATATTTTGAGGCGATGGACAAAAAAGGCTAGAGTTGGAACATTTGTTGATAAAGATGGAGTTGAGATAGGATCTCATTGTGCCAACTCGTTTATGGTGAGACATAATCATCTATCTTGTATTTTCAATGCACTAATTGAAGAAGCCAGCTCATCGAAAGAATGCTATGATGTCTTGGATAGTAAGCATGCGGAGTTGCAATTGAGCATTAGACAAGTCAAATCAAATCATGCATCAGAAAGAAGTGTGCGCAGCGAGCAAGAAATTATAGGTAGCAATGTGGTAGAATATCATGATCCACCACATGTTACTACAAAAGGACGCGCAAAGAGGCTAAAATCATCGAAAGAGAAAGCAACAAAGGGACGTCTTTGTCGTGGTTGCAACAAACGTGGTGTATCACACGACAAGCACAATTGCCCGGTGTTGTTGAATAGGTAAACAATAACGACTTAATTGCGCTTATCCTCTATGATTCATTTTTACAAATGAATTTATAACACATTATTTCAGATTACGGAGCAAAAATGAACACAATGAGGCAGATCTTAATCTTGATAGTAGCGAGAGTTTAGAGGGCTCTGATTCAGGTGTTTAGTGAACTATAATGGTATTTGCCTTTTGACTTTTGATTTAATCTTCGCATTGCATAATTTCATGTACCATTCTTTATAATGTGTAGGGCATGGATTTAGTTTGGGTGTCTTTCCTCATGTTATTGCTTATCAAAGTTTGGATGTTTTTAAAGGCATCAGGTAATTGTGGCATTCGCTTGAGGAGGTCTTCATCTTGACAGTATTGAGCGTTCGGAAGATGGCATTCGCTTGGGATTCAGTTAGGTAGTTCATGGTATTTTCTTTTTTACTTTCTTTCTTAATCTTCTACTAGATGTTTTTGTTTTAGACTGATTTTTTGTTTTTTTTTTTTTTTTTTGTGTGATAAAAAACATGCAGATTTATTGGAGCCTAAGCCATATTTCATACGTTCAATTACTGTTCGAGGGTGACTGCTGAATACATTTGGATGATGTCTCTTTTTTTTCATAATGTGATGGATTTTAAACACCTTCTTTGTCTTATGGTTGTACTTCTATTTAGGAGAGGGTTTTTAACACCATCTTTGAATTATGGTTGTAGTTGTCTTATGGTTCTATATTCAGATTTTTGGGATTTTAAAGCTACCATATTCTGAGCTTCATGAACCGTCAGATTTGGATTACACATTTTCTTTGACATTGTTAATGTTCTTATCCGTATATAAATGTTCCTAGGTTGTGTGTTACTTCCCATTTGGAATTGCAGAATCCATCAGAGAGATGTGTATCACTTCCCATGCGGAATTTCAGAATCCATCAGAGAGGTGTATTTGACGAGTCACATGACTGGGTACCCGAGTTCATGAGAAGCATTTTTTTGTGATTCACTTTTTCATCATGGGTATTTGTGTTTCCACATGCATCTGCACTACATTATGGTTGGAGCTTCTGTAAATATAACCCCATGATTTGGGTTTGTTGGTTTATATTAATTAAGTTTAGGATGATGGAGTCAAAATCCAAGGAATTGCTATAAATTAATCTCAGTTTTATAGTTTGAAATAATTCATGGTTGTGTTTGAGCTTTTCACTTGCCAGGTAGCAAAAATTGACTCAGCCTTGTAGCTCACAAGTCGATGCAATTTTTTTTTGGCACATCTGTAGCTGTCTTGGATGAACTATGGTGCTATTATTCATTGCTTACTAAGGAACACACATGGATTGAGAAGAATGCAAACAATCCATCCAGAAATAATCTTCTCTTAGCAGAACATATGCTTTCTGTATAGATGGCATAAAATCCTTGATGGCCCTACACATTGATTGAATCTAAACTACTTGTCACAAACCAGAGTATACAGTCTCCTAACTAAACTGAAGTTCTGATTGTAAAAGAACTCGCTTAGATATAGATAAATAAAACAGAAGAAAGAAACTAGGAATGTTTACGAACATTCCGAATCACCAAAAAAAAAATGCATTCAGGACTTGATGGACCGGATTTTCATGGGACTTGGTGTATTAACGCCGATATGATTACACCCAATGTTCATATTTGGCATATCTATTCAAACGGACTTAGCTCTCATTCAGGGAATGTTGTTGCCTGCATAAACACAATGGTTGCATGAAACTGTGAAATTTTTAGGAAACGTCAAAAACTGGCATCAGCTCTTGATTAGATTTTCAGACGTAACCTTCAAAAACTGGCTGCAACCCTGATTAGAATATTTATTGTCTCCTGTCAAAAGAGTTTCTGTTAAGCTTTCAAATCATATGATCATGAATAAAAGAGAGGATATATACCAATCCAATTCAGCAAAATAACAAGCATTTTGCTGGAACTTCTCGAAAAACCTATTGCTTAGAAGGACCATACATTGAACAAAGTTCCTAATTCTTCTCTTTCTTGTTTCTCTACATAGCATCATAACATACACATTTGAGCACCAATAATCAACTGTCAATTGTCAACAACATTGACTAATGAGAGGGCCAGGGAAACAAACATTTCTGTGCATTAAAGTTGCTATAAAAACAAGGGACAAGGAAGTTGTTATTATGACATGGTTACCTGGTTATCTCGGTGGCAACTATACCATCAATCATGTGCAATCCATGAATCATGTTGAAAAAAATAGAAGACAGACAACAATTTCAAAATAATAATAATAAAAAAAATTCAAATGAAAAAGGAGTTTTGATTCAAGGAGCCAATTACTATAGTTTAGACCTTATAGTCTTTGATGCATGTGATAGTCCAAATGAGACTTCCTAAGGTTTCAACAAGCAAAAAAGAGAAGAAAAAAAACCCAATTAGCTCGTGCCTCCCACAACAGAACAATGTCTACATCCCATAAGACAAATAGGCACGCCCATCCTTCTGTCCACGCCACATGTACGCAACAAATATGAGAAGAATTGCAATTGAAAATGCAAGGCGCTTAGACTTCCTTTCACGTGAGTCTCCATTCTTTCACTTAGACGCCGTATTTCAAGGCACAACTCATTGATTGAGTCTTTCATTTCTTCCATTTTCACTTCAACTTGGCATCGACTTAAAATTAGCATCGGTATACATTCAGGAGCAATTTCATCCATCCAAATGAAATGACCACAACCTCTTCCTCCCTGCAATCAAAGTCATAACGATATAATGAATGTTGAAGAAAAAAATAAATAGATTAATGAATGAAGTTAGAATGTTTTGAATATTGAAGAAAAATATCAATAAATTTATTTGGAAAAATAGATGCTTACATGTAAATTTGGACATTTCCAAAATTTACAGTTTGGACATTTCCAAAATTTACAGCCAGGGTTGGAAGTAGTACGAGACGTCTTTAAAATCGTATACCCATATCCACATGGGCATTTTGGAGCCCATTCTAAGCTTCGGAATGTTGACAAAGATGACTTGCCTATATATTCTTGACCTGAGATCTTAGACGAAGTAGATGAATTCAAGTTTAATTACAACTGCTCAACATTTATTTAAAAAATAGTTAATCTCATATCACATACTTGAAGATGACATAGCTCAGCCTGAGGATGAGGACTTATACTGATTTGCCTTTGATAAGTTACTCTGCAAAATCAAATGTAGGCCAAGAAAACCTCATAAACACGGTGTGTTGTCGTTGCTAGTCCAAACCTAAGCAAGATAAATAACAGCTGTTTTGCGGGTAAGTCCAAGTTCCCAATCTTAATAAGCTTTTTTAATGTTTAAGTACTAACTTTTACCCATCTGCAAAAATTCACAGCAATTCACTAAAGAATCTATCTAGGCCTGGATGTGAAATGATATAGAACTTGTTCATGAGCATGATCTTAATAAAGAAAAACTGCAACTGATAAACAGTCATGATCTTGGACTTAAGTAATAGATTATAAACTTATGCTTGAGGAAGATGATGAGGTATACATAAAAACACACCTGATGCCTGACCTTCAGTGAGTTCAGCTTGTTTTAGTGTATGATAGATTAAAACATGAATCACAGATGATAGTTTTTTTAAAAGAAAGCTAGACCTGAACCTAACTAGTAACCGTTTGGCAGAACCCATAGTTAGACCCATTTTCAAAAGGGCCATCCCCACCTATGTTGAACTGCTAGTGGATTTGAATTGGGGTTTGATTATCAGCCCCAAGCTTGACTTGAATCTAAAACTGTCCTCCTGAACTTTTCTTTTTGCTAGAAAGTCCGACCTGAAATATTAGAGTATTGGTTGGGTGGGTTAGAGGACAAGGTAAATCGAAACTAATCCTGACTCACACTCACTTTGCCCCAATCCAAACTGTACCATGTTACTGAGCAGGTCCACAGTCAGTCTTAGTTGCTTCTTCAAGTATTCCAAAGGCTGCCCTGAATGGAATGTTTGATAGCAAAACTCAGAGGAAACATTGTCTGGAAAAAAAACCTCCAGATGCCTTCAGATTCCTCTCTCTCTCTCTCTCTCTCTCTCTCTCTCTCTCTCTGGGTAGAAGCCTTTAAATTCTTGTCAGAAAGTTTAATAGCATTCCTATCTATATCATCAAGAAGTATCTGAATGTCTAGATTTGGAACATTTCAAATGCTATATTAGCCACTATACTGCAGGTCATTCTTGAAATCTCAAAGGGAAGAGAGAGAGAGAGAGAGAGAGAGAGAGAGAGAGAGAGAATTTAGGGGATTCAAATTACAAATTTTGACAAAGTAAGAGCGGCCACTCCTATATTCCCCACATAAAATAAGACCATAGTATAGGTAGACCTCAAGTGGATCAAGATGGGTTTTGCAACCCTACCTAGATCCAGAAGGGCCAACCTGAACTTTTACCAAACCTGACTTCAACCCATCATGGCCAAGTATCTGAATTCTAGTAACCATGACCCAGGACCAATTTAAGCCAATTGGCTCATGTTACCCCCATGTTCATATGACATTTTAAAATATCTCAACGCGATCAAACTCACCTCGATCCCGACTTACAATACAACCTGAATTCACATTGGAGTTGCGAAGGTGAAACATATAATGTAAGCCTGTGCTGGCACTACCAAAAGCCCCAAGGGCATGGGCACTGATATAAATCTCAACAAACAACAGCCCCCACGCATACAAACGTCAGACCCTTGGATGAGCATCAACATGTAAGCCACGAGGGTGTGAAAGGTTTTAACATCAGCAACTACAAACGACATCAAATCATGACAAGACAACAATAGAATGGATCTAACCCACTGCACAACTAGATAATTAGTTCATCTGTAAATTCTGACGATAAAACATCCACAAATAGAATTCTCTCCCAAAAACAAAAACAAACATAAGTCAGATGAAGCAACTGACTCAATCACTCAAAGGCGTCATTAAAACTCTGTTCCATAATGCAAAATGTACAAGATTGAGGAATGTAATGAGTATGGATCAATACCCTATGTCGAAGCTCCTACACACATCCACAGGCAGCTTGGATATAGGTTCTTCAACACATATAAATCACGAAACAATATTAAAATTGCCCACCAACAAGTGAAGGGAAAACAGAGATTTAAGTAGGCATGAAATCTAAGGTTGGGCAATGACCAAAGCTTACTTTCAACATGTCAGGGAAAACTAGTATTAATTAAAAGAACTTCAAACACCTCAATGCATTTTTTTTCTCCTTCCTGCACCCTCCTAAACCTACTGGAACCCACATATTTCTGTAAACACAATCCATCCTAGAACCCCATCTCAAACTCAGACTCCGGAAAGAAAGCGGACAGAGAAAGAAAACGGAGCAAAAAAAAAAAGCAGATGGAAAGATTGTGCAGAGTGTCGTCTAAGCTCAGATGGGCAAGTTGTAAAAATGCAGATGGAAAGATTGTGCAGATGGGCAAGTGTCGTCTAAGATCAGATGGAAAGATTGTGCAGATGGGCAAGTGTCGTCTAAGATCAGATGGAAAGATTGTGCAGAGGTGCAGTGCGGGCTTCTATCTGGACCTTCCATGTCCATTGCATGGACTTACATTGAATGGCTAGAAGCAGAGACAGTGCATTACTTGAAAGTTCTGGAACCTAACCCTAGAGGGGGGGGGTGAATAGGGTGAGCTACAACTTAATGACCAATTTTAATTTTCTTCAAATTAAATTCCAACTAGTGATGATTATATGAAAAGGTGCGGAAGATAAACAATTCAATCACCACAAGTCATTCACCATTGCACAAAGATTTATAGTGGTTCGGCCTCAATGCCTACATCCACTACCGGCTTGTGATCACACACCCCACCGGATTTCCACTATTTATGCTTTTACAAAAGGCTAAGCAATAACCCTTACAATGATGTTTTTAAGGCTAAACAACCTCCTTGTGTGCTTTTCTAGGATAAGCAATAACCTTTACAATTTGCTTTTCTTAGGCTAAGCAATAACCTTTACAATTTGAATAGTTTTTCTTTCTCAAGAAAGTGTCTAAACACTATGAGAGAAATACATTAAGCACAATATATATTGCCTCTAGACTAGGCAAATATGAAAGTGAAAATCAACTCACACAACACAATATGAAATGCAAAGATGAATGCTCATGATATGTGTGTGTGAAAGCTTCAATCAAGTTTAAAATGAAAGCTCAATCAGTTTATGCTGTGAAGCAATTGAAAGTTTAATGCACATAAATGGTTTGATTGAAGTGATATGCAAATCACATGAACAAAGTACACACTTGCTACTGATATGAAAATCCAAAGCTTGCAAGTTGTATGAAATTAATTATGTCTAAACATGTGATGCATGTGATATATTGTTTTCAGAATCAAAGAAATTTAACTAAGGTTTTAAAGATTGAAGACAACAAGGAAAGATTCAAATAAGTTAGTGAAACCTGCTATAACATAAATTGAAGATTTTGATAAACATGTTTAAGAAATTTTCTACCACAAACTTGAATTGAATCACGGTGAAGAATCCAATAACTTAAATCGAAGATTAAGAGAGGAATGGATTCAACATATCATAATTAATATGCTACAAATCATTTACCAATAATTTAGACAATACATAAAAACATATGATTAGGAAAAGTCAAAGCTTACTTGGTGATTGAACTTCATTAATCCAAGTTTAGCTTTTCTTTTTTTTTTTTATCCTTTGGCCTTCTTAGTTCATTCCTTTTGAATTGCCTTAGTACACTTCAGAATTGGCTTCCAGAATCTCTCACATTTTGTTTTGGAATGAACTTCCTTTTATAGGAAAAAGGGGCCAAAGGCTATATGTCGGTTAGCCGACATCCAGGGGTCGGTTAACCGACACCCCCAACAGTCACTAGCCAACGGTCATAATTTTGAAATTTTGCTGACCAAAAAGCTTGCTTCGGTTAGCCGACATGTTCGGTTAACCGAAGCCTGACCGACACCCTAACCAACAATGAAAACAGGATCAGAAAACACCTCTCTGGAATTCTAACCGAGAGAGCTTCGGTCAGGATCAGAAGCACGGTCGGTTAACCGAGCCCAGACCGACATACTGACCGACAGAAAAAGATGTGAAAATGCAGCTCTCTGGAAATCTGACCGACATGGTGTTCGGTTAGTCTATTTTCTGCGGTCGGTTAACCGACACTGAACCGACGCACCAACCGACAGCTGAAACACCATTCAGAAAAGTTAACCGAGTGAGTTCGGTTAGGCTTCGGTTCAAGGTCGGTTAGCCGACACCTGACCGACAGACTGACCGACATTATGGTCAGACTGTTTTCTGAAGATCTGAGTTTACAAGAAAAAATCTAACTTTTGAAAACTTTTGAAACACAGAATGATAGGGTGTTTGAGACAAGGTTTTATCAAGAAGAAAGTTTTTCAAAATAAGACTAAAATCAACCAAAGGTTTAAAACAGAGTTTGAGCAAGTTGATTTTAAATCCTGTGATTTTCAAGATAAACCTTTGAGAAATGATATGAGATGATCATGATACAAATGTTGGACATCAAATTGCAAACACAACTTAGGGTCTAACAATCTCCCCCTTTGCAATTTGATGGCAACATACTAAAAAGGCTAATTAATACAAAACACATCACTAACACATTACTCATACATTCCTTCATTTCTACAACATTCATGATCTTCATGAGTTGAACATTTTGGCTTCTTCATGATCTTCCATGATCTTCCTTCCTTTCTTTGCTCCCCCAATCTTCTAGGTCTCCCCCATTGTGTGTACTTCCATGCAAATTTTCTCCCACAACCTTTTTCTCCCCCTTAGTCTTAGAAATCATACTTAGCCATTTCCATTTCTTTCAATTCTTCTCCCTCATTGACATCAAATTGCTAAAAAGTCTGCAAAAACAGCTCATGCAAACATATACCTTTCTCATAGCATAATATTGATATCATTTGATAAATTTTGAATATAAAAGCAAAGGAGAAACCACCAAGAAAAGACAAAATGAATTCACCATTTTTCATTCATGTCTCAAATGACAATGTTTACATCATAAAAGAAACACATAAACCATAAACATAATCAAAACTATCATCAACATCCGACACATCCATAAAAACCAATTGAACCAAATTACACCACCAATCATACTACCAATGAGAAAACAAAAAATAGTGGTGACATCAAGCATCATCTATTCCGAATCAAGAGGTGGAGGTGACGGAGAAGGTGGAGCTCCAACATCATCTTGACTACAGCTTTTGGAAATTCTGGAGAGATACTGAAACAGCTTGTTTAGTGTCTTCTTGTTCTTCTTTTGCTCTTTCTTCATATAAGCCATGTCTCTCTCGAGAGCTGCCAAGCGGTCCACTGATGAGGAAGGACGAGGAGATGGTATCGATGATGAGCCATGAGTAGGAGAAGGAGGTGCTTGAACCAAGGGAGGGTCATCAGCTATAGGGATTTGAGCGTTGGGAAGAAGATTCATTTGATTCACATTAGCTGGTGATAATGGAGTTTTGAAAACAGGTTTCTCCCCAGAAGGCTTAGGTATCCTAAATGAGAATGCCAATTGAGTCATCAAATATCCAAAAGGTATAGCATTTTTCTAACCTACGTTGTTATGAAATTTGATGATCGTGTGACAAATGATGGAAGGCAAGCAAATGGGTGTACTAGTTACTACCTTGGACAACAGATTAACCATATAGGCTGTAAGTTCAGTCCTATTACCCATCCTAGGGTAGACATTGTATGTGAAGCAATGATGGATGATCCTATAAATGGAAAAGAGAGAATTTTGGGTAAGATGATGTTTTCTTTTATCCCAAGGGGCATTGAAACCACAAATGTCCCAAGGGGCATTGAAACCACTTGACGTGTTTCAACTTCGCTGGGTTGGCACATATTGAGTGGACGCTCTCCTCAGCTTTACTTGACGTGTTTCAACTTCGCTGGGTTGGCACATATTGAGTGGACGCTCTCCTCAGCTTTACCTGAGGAGAGGAGGTCCCTCTCTCTCTCTCTCTCTCTCTCTCTCTCTCTCTCTCTATATATATATATATATATATATATATATATATATATGAAGCCTTGAAACTACATGTTCCTATAGGCTCAGAGGACCAACATTTGATGTCTAAACCCAAACCATGGCTGACAATATGTTCCACATAATCCTCTAGTTCCAAATAGACCTCAGCAAGCCAATGTTCCATCTAAGTTGTGTTCAATTGTTTATGATTAGATCACTGGCCTTGCTCATATTTCATACAAACTACTTGTCAGCATGGTGACTGAGCCAGTCCCTCAACTTATCTTCAAAGGCTTTCACTTGTTGCTCTATTCCTATGATCCATGACTTGTTGCCTTGTCCCAATGTCTTCAAATTATCAACATTAGTTTTTAAGCAATTTATATTAATTTCATTGAACTAAAAACAATTGTAATACTACCAGCAAGCATTCATAAAATTAATAGCACTCAACAACTAAAAATAACCAAATTACCTTCTTTCCTATACCACTCAATCCCTAGGCATGTTGCGGTGGCAGTGTAAAAAAGGGAATTTCTTGGTTTATAGCTTTCCATATGCTTCCTATTTACACAAACAAGAAACAAAAACTGAATCATATGATAAATTAGGAAAGAGAAAAAGGAAAATAAAAAAAAAGATAAAAACCTAAAAAATAGCTCTGTTTCAAATAGAAAGAACAAATGGTCGGGTGGGTCAAAGAAAAACATAGTAATACACAGTGGAGCACCTGGTGGGCTAGTGAACGGGGTAGATTGCACTATCTGGGATTACTATGAACTTCTAGTATAACACAAACCTCGATAATAGGGTTGGTTATAAAAAGCTAAATAAATCAGGGATATAGAACATAAATAGGTCATATATAACAAATGTTAAAATTAACCAATCTAACTCCAAGCCGGATAATTTTCATCTTTCAAGGATCAGATCTAACACCAATCTTGAATCTGATCGCGAGCGTTTGCTGGCATTCTCATTTGCCCAAGTTTGTACTCACTATTCACTGATATGCTTTCATTCACACACCTCATTTACTCAAACAAATAAACAAAGCGATGGCGAGTAAGTAACATACACTAATAGTTAAAATATTCTTCTTCAGCATTCATTCAATGAATCGATATCATGATAAAGATGAAACAGAGAAATAAGACGTAATACATGTACCATATTCTGATTTACACCATCAAAAGTCCTTTGATCCAATCTTTAAGATCAGAAATGGTAAAAAAAAATATGAGGTCAAAATGAAAAACAGAGAAAAAAGTGAAGCATCAAAGAAGTAAAAGTAAAGCCTATTAATAGCAAAGAAAGAAAATGCACCTGAGGTTGAGAACTCAGGTGCTGGAAGAAGGCAAACTCAAAATGGATGAGAAATGAAGGCAGAGGACTCCATCATTGAAATGGTGAAAGCTTTGGAAATAAAGGTAAGGAAAGAAGTGGGGGTTGTGGGGGGTGGTTTTAAAGAATGTGAAATAACAACACAATGTAGGCGAATGATATCCCTATGTGGCTTACAATGGGGTCCCACGTGGTAGACTGCTAACTGTTGGAAAGCTCTGGGACCTATATCGACTGGACATTTTTATCATCATCAGTCATGCTTCCTGAGTCCGGATCCTCTTGGCATGGCAGGTAGTGATGCTTTTTTAGAACTCAATCGTAGGTTTCACATGGGGATAATCAAAATCATTTAAGTTGAATCCCATCCACACAATTGATATATCCTCAACTTTTAGCTTAAAATTAAGGGGGTCCCACCGTCCAATTGAGCACAATGACCCAACAAGAATAGGTGGTAATCAAGCTTGTATTGTGATGGTGGATCATATAGTAGGTCCCACTTCCTTTAAGCTGAAAATTAAAAATATATAATTAGAGGGAATGAAACTCATCTTAAATGGTCCGATTATCTCTAGGTGGGCCCACACTAGAGTTCAGAGAAAGTGTTACACAGTTCATGATGAATATCTGGAACAGTCTGAACAGAGAGCATCGAGACTCCGTAGAAGTAAATATGTAATGACATTACCAATTCTGGTGGGTTCTACCTTTTCTGAGCACCAAATACCAATGAACCTAGAGTTTCAAAGAAGAAAGAGAACTGAAATTTTTAGCCTTTCCTGTTAGTTACTACTTACTACCAAACTTTCATGCATACAAATTTTGCGAAAACAACCTTTTTGTTGAAGTTTGCGGACGCAAAAGAAGTCTGGCATGAATACAATCATACAATAGCGACACAGTATACCTGGGAAGGAGGTATGTACCTTGCTTGCCAGTCATGTGAAATCTTCTACACTGTAGCATTAATCCCGCCAAAGGCCTCGTCTTCGATATAATATGACTTCATCCTCCTTGGTTTTTTTTTTTCTTTTTCTTTTTCAGAATCCAGTACAACGTCGGAGGTCACCGCGGCCCCATCTTCTTATACGCATTTTGGTCCTGTGCGTCCCGTTTCCTTATTGAAAATGGACTTTCACAGGCCAATGTCTTTTCACAAGTCTTTGCAGCACCACTGGTGAAGTTACGACTTTTCAGAACTATATACCTGACCAGTTAAATCACGCCCTACGTCCGAGGCAAGGAGAGAGCACACGCGGGTATCGATAAGCCCGCGCCTTTCTCGAGGAGAGAGATGAGTTTAAAAATGGGATCCAAAATTAGAATTCATTTTCCATCATAGAAAAACAAACTTTATCAAAGAAATTTAAGATTAATAACCACTAAAGTAGGGCTAATATTATGGTGTAATCACTGATAACGTTCGAGTGCGACGCAATCGTAAAATAACAACAAAATGTGCCGTAGAACCAATTTGCTCTAGTTGGTTGAGGGTTCGAACCTTCACTACCATACTAGAGCCACATGGGATTTACCTGGCTTCCCCTATGCCCTGCATGGATTAGTCCAACATAAGGGTTAGGACATCCTCCATTATTAAAAAAGCACAGTGTGCCCTAAAAATATTTGCTTGATCGAGCGTATGCGGCTTACAAATGGACCGCGAGTTGAATCAGTGGTCCCATGCGGTAGACTGTTCACTATTGGAAAGCTCCGGAACCTACTCACACCAGACATTATTATCATTAGCCATGTCTGGATCCTCTTGGCATGGCAGGCATTAATGCTTATTTAGAACTCAATTATGGGGCTCAGGTAGGGATAACCCAAACAGTTGAAGATGAATCTCATCCCCATCATTCATATATCCTCAACTTTTAGCTCAAAATAAGGGGGTCCCATCATCCAATTGAGCGCCATGACAAAACATGAATAGGTGTTAATCACGCTTGTGTTGTGATGGTCGATCATATAATAGGTCCCACTTCATTTGAGCTGAAACTTATGAGAATATGATTAGAGGGGATGAAACTCACTGCGAATGGTACGGATTATCTATAGGTGGGCCCGCACTGGAGTTTTAGAAAAAGTGTTATACAATTCATGATGTAATGTTTGCAACATATTATCCAGACTCGAAGTTTTGTGTTTGGATGTATAGTGAATTGAAATAAAGTGATGTCAAGTATCAAATTAAAATAGGATAAAATATAAGGGTTTTGATGGTCTTTTATTTGATAGGATATTTTTTTTATTTTGTATGTAAAAGAAGGATATTTCTTTATCATTTAGTTGAAAAAGGAGGTTATTTGTTTACTTTAAAAAAAGAGAAAATTTTGCCTCACACTAGTAGCATTACCAATTCTTGTGGGTTCCACCCTTTCTCATAACCAATGAACCTGCAATTTCAAAGTAGAATGGAGAGAACAGAAATTTTTATCCTTTCTTCGCCATGATTTTTTTTTTTTTTTTTTTTTCTGTTTTGGAGAAACCTTTCTTTGCAGTTAATCGTTTTTTTTTTTTTTTGGTAAAATGCAGTTAATGCTATTAAATATTCACTACCAAATTTTCATTTTTTGGGGAAAGCAAAATTTTGTGGCAAAGTTTGTGGACGGAAAAAAGATTGTCAGTATAATAATGACACGGTATGGGCACTGAGCGTGAAACAATCAACTTGGAAAAAGATCGGTAGGTACCTGACTTGCTTTTCAGGAGAAATCTTCTCAGACGCTCAACATAAGCATTAAGCCCACCTTTGGCCCTTCTCTTCAATAACTTCGTCCTCTTTGTTTTTCGTTTTTCCAAAATCCAGTACAGGGGTCACGGGCCTTGTCACGACTCTCAGACCTAAGTCTTTTCACAAGGCCTTGCAGCCGGTATAGTTATAACTTTATATATATATATATATATATATATATATATATATATATAAATGGAAAGTGCTTCTAACGAGAGACATTCTCATCAATTCTATGAATGATAGGTGGGGGGCCCTTACATTTAAGTTTGTGAGAGTAGATATGGAAGTGAGGGTCCCCACCCATCTCTCATAAAATTGGTGAAAGTGTCTCTCATTGGAGCATTTCCCTATATAAATATATATGACTTGTTAAATCACTTGTCCTCGAGGAAAAGGGAGAAAGAACAGCCCGGTGTTTTACCTAGTGTCTTGCTCGATGGGAGAGATCGAGATGAGTTTAAAAATCTGATCCAAAATTAGAATCTATTTTCCTTTATCAGAAAAGAGAATTTATCGGAAAGGTTTCTTTTAAAAATAAAAACTGTAACTGAAAATCCAAAAGTTTAATAATATCAAAGGAGGGCCTCGCATTCAAACCCTTTATTTATTTTTTTTTCCCCAGTTTGCTTCCTCATTCTTTGATACAGCGAAATCGATCATCCTCAAATTGAAAGTAGAGAAAAAGAAAATCGTGCATGACATTAATCTTCTTTACGGGGTGCATATATAGTATAATATCAACAAGTTTAAATATTATAAGATTTCATTATCATATAATAAAATAGTATCATATTATTATATTGTGCCAATTATGGTGTTTGGCAATCTTCACATATTTTAATATACCTTAAAAGTGCTTAATAATTTATAAAAACAACTCACAAGATGATGTACCAAATATGAAATTGAAAGAATATAATCAATTAACCCAACTTATGACCCACTAATTAGTAATCAATAATAATGGTAGGACCCATCTATTAAAAAAAAATATGTGATTAAATTTAAATCATGAGATCCAAGCAATGTTGTTTAATTAAGGTGAGTCTACCAAACATTAGTGACTATACTATAATACATCTAATTGTGATTATCACAAATTACCTTATCTGACTTTTTTATGAGAAATCATTGTAGGACCCATTTGATATTGTTAGTCATATTAACACTAGGAGAACTATCAAATAGTAAGACCCATTTAATGATGACAAACTGATAATTATAATCACATAATTCAATCTTGATAACCATGGAACCCGGCTAATTTTGGTAGTATGGGACCCACCTAACGTTGGTAATCACAATGAAAGCCCCCAAGCGTGACATTTGTAGGACCCACCTAATATTGATGATTAGTAAGGGCTATATAGTCGTGATATAACTATAGGATCTCACATTAAATTTGTAAGCACTGTGGGGCCAATTTAATAGTGGGACTCATAAATGTTAAAACTTATAGTGGGCCGTTATAATTAATGGTTGCTCGTGAACTCTCTAATGATTTTTACTCAAACTTTCCAATCATATTTAGAAAAGATTTTTTAAAGATTATTTTATACAGCATACCCTTGAATAATGTAATATAAAGGTTTTTGAAAGAAAGTGAGATATTATAAGATACTTTCTAAGTTATCCAAAAACCTCATTTTTTAAGTGAATATATTACATTTTAAACTAATAGATAATATAGCAAAATCTCTTAAAATATCTTATTTCTAAACACCCCTTAAGCCGGAGCCGATCTCCTTATCCCAAATCGATGTCCATTAGCCCCACTTCATTAATGACCTCAACAGATCATCACAGAATACAGCCTGCATCTCATCTCAAAATCGAGCCCCACCATCTCAAACATCCCACATCATCATCTCTATCCTCCCATCTAAACAAGATCTACCAACTCTATCACCCATCATCTTCATCTCCAATTCTCTCCATCCATCTATTCCATCCTACCATTTCTCATCCTGTTCACCATGATCCCCATTCATTACAAATAACGATCTCATATCCATCACATGACAAGGGGTCACTCTTTGTTTCCCCATCTTCACCACTTAGCCCACCTACCCTAGCCTAGCAAACCCATCATTCTTTCTGTCCTTTGCAACTCACCGACTACAAACCTATTTTCACCATCTCTCTCAATTATCATCCCTTCTTCCATTTTCATTTTCAACAAATGTGCATCCATTTTAACATGGAACTCATCAAAATTATAAGGTTCGTAGCCTTAATTAGTTGGATTAATGTTATTAATTAGGAATAAGGTTGGTTAATTGATCTTAGTAGCCTAACATGTTAGTTTTAGTGTTAGGAAGAGCTTCAATGAGTTTCAGAGTGATCGGAGGGCATTTGAGGGTAGTAGGGGGTTTTCGTAATTTAGGTTGACTAGGGGGTTAGATATAATTTCAGAAACCTAGCACAGTTGGGTGCATCAGGTAATTCGCATCATGCACGCATCTTCTTCATGCTGGGCCCGTCGCGATTTGGCCAACCGAAATCCATCAAATCACCCATGTTCAAAATAGCCCTTAATTAAAGTCCCTTTTGGAAATAACCTTAACCTTGGGATTCACACCCAAGGTGGGTCCCATATGGTGGACTTCTCTTTCTTCCTTTCTTTATTCTTGTTTTCTCTCTTTAATTCTTCCTCTTGAATCTCTCTTTATCCAGGTCCAGTTTAATCGAGTTTCCTACACAAGAAAATAATTGAATTAAAACTAATAATTCTACATAGAAACCTATCATATATACCATGCATGAGTCCCATCTTGACACGTATGAATGCATACAAATACACTATTTGACTCAGTTTTTCGTTTACAATATAATTGTGAAAAGAAATTATGTATGTTTACGTATAGATTTAAAGATACTCAATACAATAATCCGATAATCTAAAAAGAATAATTTTATAAAAACAAGTCATTTAAAAAAGAAAAAAAAACTTCAATCAAATTCACACGAAATCCCCTTTAAACACCAAGATGCATAATTTTAAGAAATTCAATGCGTGTTATCCTAATTAAGTCCAAATTTTACACGAAATGATGACAATGATGTACAATTTTGTGAACATATCAAAATCTCCAAGTTTTTTTTTTTTTTTTTTTTTTTTTTTTTACGAAAGCTGGTTTCTGGGTCTTCTCACTTAGTCATGGCTATTGGCACGATACCCATCTTATCACGCATATTGGTGTGAGTACGAGAGAGATTAGGAGGAAGCTCTACTTGATCAAAACAGCAGTTCTCAAAACAAGATAGGCCAAAGATCATATCCGAACCTCTCATCACTAGGATCATGACGCAAGCTCCGCCTCTAATATTTTAGATTATTCATTGTTAATGCATAAGTCTAGATTTGTAGGTTTGATCTATGTTGCAACCCATTCCTAGATCAATGTGACTAGATTTGGAGAGTACACAAACCCATAGATAATATCTGTTTCAAGATAAAACAACACATCAGGATTGCAAATCTGTCTCATTGATGAGAGTCGGGTTTCAATCCCACTTGATAAGACCTCCTTTTTCATCATTGTTGGTGATGTCTGAAAAATGGAGGCGCTTTACTTGACTTTTATTATGCTAGTAAGGTGCCAAACTAGCCCTTCAAGGAAGTCACCATGAAAACCAGGAAGATAAGAGTTCATATCTTATTATATTGCCCTTTTGGTGCTAATTTAGGGCTGACAAAGTATATATATTTAGTCAATAGTTTGAATGGTGTCATTGCATATACTATGGGTTCATTGTGAATTTGGAATGCACAATGTTTTGGACTTTCGAATACTTGTCATTCCTTGTTCACTTGAATTCCCCAATTTGTGTTTTAGGCATGTTTGTTTGCAAGTGGAGTAAAATAAAATAAAATTGAGTGTCAAATAAGAAAAAAAAAAAGTGGAGGGAGTTGGGGGCCGGGTAAAAGCACAATTTTTTTTTTTGTCATTTTGTGCTTTTTATATGTATTTTTTTTTATTTTTTTGCAATTAAAAGTAAATTTTTTGTATTTTTTTTATTTTACACCCAACTCCCTCCACTATCTTCTTTTTTCTTCGATTTGACACTATTTCTTCATTTTACTCTGCTCTGTAAACAAACAGGCCCGATTCCCCAAGACTAGATACAATAAAATGGCTAAAATAAATTATGAGATGCTTCAAAGTTTGGAATTTTAATTAGAAGCCTTACTAGGGTATTTTGGCTGAATTAATTTTTTTTTAAGAATCTTACATCTTGGCAGTCATTATAGGAAGTCCCAATTTTCTTTTTGAATTATTAGAGTTTATGTCTGATTTGTGGAATTCTAAAAATTAGACAATTGGAATAACATTTTTAATCTTCAAAATTCTCCAAAATTATAGGTTTAAATTTTAGAGGGAATCTTCAACAGTAAAGTGGCCCTGCTGTTTTTGCTGTACTTTTTCATGATTTAGTTGCAGTTTTTTTATAAGCAGGATACAATGGCTCTGCTTGTTAATGCTAATGGTTTGGATTTGATGCCAACTTGGGCTGGGGAGACAACTCAGTGCAATGCACACATTCATCACTAGTTTTACCAGAACCCTGTGAGCGAATATTGTTACTAGAAGTCCCGACATCCTACAAGCTACAGCACTGAAAGAAAAATGATTATGTGATAGAGCATTAGAGCTTCACAAACCACCTATCTAGAGGCTATCCCCAGGAGTCATGGATGGGCTTTGGGTTTTTATCCACTCACTTCAGCTCAGGAAGTACTGACTGACATGTGAAAATTGTGATTTAAATCAGCCTGGGAATGTGATATGCATGTGCAGGTTGGTCATGAAAAGGTGGCCTCGTGAGTCTAAAATGAAATCATGAGTATTTCAACTCCCATGAGATCACCAGCAGAACTCATGCTAAAATAAAATGCTGTAAACTTAGGCGGCTTTTCCCAAGTAACCAATTTCTCATTTGTTCTCTTTTTCCCTGTTCCTTACAAATCTTAGAGCTGTAAATTTTTAGATATTCCACTCATCAATTTACATCCCCAAGCCAAAACTTTCTCAACCTGCGGTTTATAATTTTCGTATGCCTTTCAAGATGGTGACCAGCTTCACACATGTTGGTGCGGGGATGTGGCCCATTGTCTAAACAGACATAACCGCCAAACATGGTCACACTTTAATGGGTTGAATGGCTGGGAAGTGGTATGAATGTTCCTTCCCCGAGCTAGAAATCTATATGCGGGAGTGGTATGAATGTTCCTTCCCCGAGCTAGAAATCTATGTGCGGGTAATAAAATGGTACACACAGGCACACCAAAGTATCAGAATTTATTAATAATTTTTAATTCCTCTTTTTCTCAATACACAAAGCAAAAATAAAACATAAACTAGAAATGCCAAATAAATAAGGAGCTATATTTTTCATTAATTCTGCACTGGGATCGGATAGGAAGCAAGCGAGGCAATCAATCCCATAGAGGCCTTTCTCACCAATGTCCCTCTTCATCACCCCACTTACGTCCCCATGAATTTTTTTTTTATTCAATCTTTCATCCCACGAGGAATTGTTCCGTATCTCAATTTAGGATGACCGTACAACTGCCCTTATACGTGCTTCAAACGATTGAAAAACACATAATTCCTACATAACGGTTCATACAAGAAAGGACGCTCTAAAAGTGATGATTTTACCTTTAAGGTCTGCAATATTCTAGGGCTATAGGATATCTCATGGTGCAATATCCTAGGATTGTATATATTGGACAATTCCCTCTTCCCGTCCAAACCCAAAGCACATATTCACCACGAATTCAAAACTCTGTATTATCTGTAAGGAAATTATCTTTAAGTCCATTACTTGGACTACAAGTCCTTTCCTTTCCCGAATTGTGGTCATTATAGGAAATCTGTTTTCTTAGGATACATGCTATTCCTTATACAAAAAGGTTTCTTAATGAGACGTATTCCATAACAAACTCTACCTTGATGGATGGTTGAGATTAAGTCCATGGAAACCCTGATTGGAAATTCGGTCCTCTTTTCACCTATAAAGCAACGTCCATCACAAAGGCATTCACGAAAATCAACACACTAAGGTTTTATAGGCAAGGAGAGAGAAACCGAAACCATTCACATAGTCTCTTTCTCGACGGATCACAGCATCAATCAGCAACAGCACCAGACTGCAGGATCAGAAAGCTCTCTACATCAGGATGTCTGGAGGTACTCTTTAATTTATTTAAGATTAAATCCTACACGTGATTATCATGCTGTTCACGATCTTAGGGTTCATGTTAATAATAGTATAACATGTGGTATCAGAGCATGGTTTTAGAACACATGATCGTCCATTAATTAGGATAACTATGCATCGCCATAATCGGCAAATATAGATCCGTTCTGACTCTGTTTTGCAGCAATTTATCGATCCAACTATTATGGCCTGCATGAATGGTTTATATTTATGTTATTCCGTAATTTTTTTTTTAAGTTGGGCACGACTGTTTGATCGTGATTTATTTAAGTTTTGAATTTTCAATTATGTATAAACTCCTGCGTGAGTAAAAATTCAATGTAATAATGGAGGAGATCTGTAACTGGTACGTCATGACTGAAAGGGATGTTGTTTCGAGACTGAAGATGGCGTTTTGAAGCAGTTGAAGATAAAGACAGATGATCGAAAAGAAGGACAGAAAATAAGCCATATAGTTGGATCATATTTTCATAATAATTCCGTATTATGTTGATTATCATTAGTATGTTTCTTCGTAATCGATGATATAATGCCTCAAAAAAAAATTTCGGGGCTGCAGCCCCGAACCCCTCCATTATGGTGATGGAACGCGCTCCGAGGCGCCCGCTGGGGCGGCTACCGGGGTCGGCGGAACGTGGGAGTCCGTCGGGTCCGGCCCTTTCGCGCCCTGGCGGGCCCTGAAGCGTGCATCAACATTTCTTTTGTGTGGGTGTGCCAGATTTTCTATTTTACTTGGAATTGCAAGTGGTAATCCGGAGATCAACCTTCGCAAGTAAAAAGGAAATCAACTTCTTTCAAGTTTTCCATTGCACAAATATTTAAGAAAAGAGACATTTTCTTGGTTTGCCGTGAAAGGCGATTTTGTTTGGCATTTATAGCCGATTTTGGCGTTTATAGCCGATTTACAATTCTCATCAATAATGAAAGACAAGAGTTGTGATTTTTGTCTCTTTTAGAAAAATACAAACTACAATGAAAAGCAAGAAAAGGAAGATCTAACTTTTCAGGAGATTGTGGGGGACTCGTTCAGATTGACGGTCGCAAGCCATGTATGGGCTTCGCCATCATCCATGCAGATGAGAACAGAAGATGCTCTTGATTCGCTTGGCTTGGCTATAACCTCAGATTTTTAGAGGACAAAGACCAAGAGAAGGTCCTATGTCCAATAAAAAGCTAAGTAGACGGGCTGAAAAGCCACGTCTAAGCCATTGGAGGCAGCAGGAGAAGGCAAGGACCTTGGGGGGGTGCCCCCCAAGGGACTTTTGTCACCTTGTAGTGGTGGCCGGTGCAGAACTTCAGCAGAGTTTTCTCTCTTTTTTCTTTCTCTGGATTCTTTCTGATCCCTTTTTTTCTGATCTTCTGATTTTCTCCTCTTTTTTCCGATCTTTTTTCGATCTCCATTTCAATGGAATGCTCTCCTATTTATAGGCTTTTGGTAGCCATTTAGGAGGGTTTATGAGCCTTAATGGCTCTAATGGGAGGAGTTACAAGATTTATTTCTTGATTTTGTAACTCCTTTTTCCTTGAATCTGATTGGCCGATGGAGATTAAGGGCTTTTAATCACCTTAATTACAATAATGGGAGGAGTTTCATGGTTTAAATGCCATGAATCAATTGACTTGTAACTCCCAAATGCTTGCTTCTGATTGGGCCGTCCAAAGAAATGAATTAATGACTGCAATAAAGCTAGTCAATTAACCACATTAATTGGTCGCCGAGCAGTCGAAGAGTCGCGGGCCATGCCGTGTCTTCTGGAATTCTTCTGGCGACGATCATCGATGGATCTACATGCTGATCGACATCGGATGAACATGTAACTTCAGACATTGATAGCTAAGAGCGGGCCGGTGACATCTGTCTTGTCGATTTCACGATCGGTCGGACAGAAAGTGCACTTTCTTGGTCAGCCGGTTGGCGATCTTGGAGCGATCACTGATGATTTTATGCTTTTGGAGGTTGACCCGTGATTTTGACGGATGTCGTCGGATATGAGTCAATTTCAAGCACTAAAAATCACATTTTCAGGAAACCACAGGGGCCAAAGTGCGCGAAACGCGAAAAAAGACGAAAAAAACGGGTCACCGGCGGAAAATCCGGTGACCCGGACCTCCATGGTCGCCGGCGACCATGGGCCATGGTCGCCGGCGACCATGGACCGGTGACCATGGCCCATGGTCGCAGGGGCCTGCGACCATGGGCCATGGTCGCAGGGGTCTGCGACCCTGGGGGATTTTTCCCCTTCAGAGCCCGTTTTGCGGTCGTTTTGAGGTCTTTTTCGTCGCCGTTTTCTTCTGTATTTTTCTTGACATTTCTTCTCATTTATTGGCTTGATTTCCCTGTAGAAAACTTGATGAGAATCCTTGCATTTTTAGAGTGCAAAGTTTCTAATTTTCCGGGAAAGCGGAAGACTTTGTCGCGTAGAGCTGCTGATTTTCCGCCAGAAGTCGAAACTTGGTCAAACGATGTCGGAATGACCTGAAATTTGAGGTGAAGCCTCCTGAGCAATAAATAAGACCAACCATAGGCTTTTGTTTGAGTTTTGAAGCCGTTTGGGGTCCCGTCGATGCTTCACTTGATTTTGCTGCGGGGAAAATGCCGAGCTTTGATGTGCGGTCAAACGATGTCCGATTGACCTGAAATTTGACGGGGAGCCTATTGGAGTCATTTTGAGACGTTCCATGGGCTCCGTTTTGGATGTCATGGTCCCGGGTTGCTCTGCCGCCGGTAGGCTTGATTTTCTCTCGGAGCATCGAAACCTGGTCAAACGTTTTCGGAATGACCTGAAATTTGACGTGCAGCCTTTTGGAAGCATGTTGAAGCCACTCATGCACTTGGTTTGATGAGCGAAGGCTCCGGTGGTTTCCGCCGCCGGGAGGCTTGATTTTGCTGCTCGAGCATTGATGGAGGGTTAAACGTTGTCGGTTTGACTTGAAATTTGGCATGGAGCCCTTTTGAGACATGCTGGAGTCATCTGTAGGCTCTGATCGAAGTTTTGACGTCTCCGATGATGTCGCCGCCGGGAGCGCCATTTTAGCTGTCGGAGAAGCGAAGTTAGGCCAAATGATTCTGAAATGGCCCGAAACTTCATATGTACTCTTCTCTTGGCTATCTTGAAGGATCTTGCAGTTTTTGTTTGATTCTGACAAGATTTGATTTTTTGAGAAGTTGCATTGCCTATTTATGGCAGGTTGCGACTTCATGCAGCTTTCTTGATTTGAAGAGGCAAAGTGACATTTTTGGTGTCAACAAATGCCCCCTCGAGGTACAGCGACGAGTTGCTTGACTTTTGTAGTCGATGTGCCTCGAAGAGATTTTTGAAGGAGAGCTTGTGTCTTGACCAAGAGTCTTTGAGCAATCTTCCCTTTGGTAAAGTAGCCTTTGAGCTTCCAGGGGAATTTTATGGTAGTGAAAGGAATCACACACCATCTCGAGGCAACGTTTTGAAGATGACATCAGGGATATGGATTTGGGTTTTTGTTTTTGATCTTGTGACCTAACCAGCTATATATGGCAGGTTAGGGGATCGGGTTTTGGTTTTGATCTTGTGACCCAACAAGCTGTATGTGGCAAGTTGGGGGATCAGGGTTTGGTTTTTTGTTTTGGTCTTGTGACCTAACAAGCTGTATGTGGCAAGTTAGGGGACCAGGATTTGGTTTTTGGTTTTGGTCTTGTGACCTAACAAGCTGTATGTGGCAAGTTAGGGGACCAGGATTTGGTTTTTGGTCACTCTTTGGGACTGTGTGGGTCCATTGGAGTGGTTTGGATTTTTGTGAAATGTCAATTTCAAGATTTTGGCTCAATTTGGTATATGAGGCTGGATGGTTTGATTTTTTGGAAGCTCATGGGGCTTGGAATTTTTTGTATGGTTCAATCAACTCAAAAGAGGCATGGAACCATTATTGTATGCTCTTGGTAAGAGGGATTTTTTTCTGACTAAAAGCCCAATTTTTTTTTTTTTTTTTTTTTTTTTTTTTTTTTTTTTTTTTTAGTGCCTAGGTGGTCAAACCTGGCTCATATGGGCTAGCCCATGGGACCTTAAGCTTTTTAGGATGGCTTAGATCTCATGTGGGGCCATTTTTGTAAAGAATATCTAAAGATATCTCATTTGGATAGAGAATATCTAAAAATATCTTTATGGGAGAGAATCTCTCATATTCCCTTAATTTGGGAGAGAATATCTCAAGGTATCTTTCTTTTTGGGAAGAAATCTCCAATATCCTTTTTTTGTTGGAGAGAATCTCTCATTTGATTGATTTTGGGAGGAAATCTCTCAAAGACATCTTTCTTTTTGGGAAAGAATCTTTCTAATTCCTTCTCTTTTGGTAAGGTTACTTAATTAGTAACACTTACCTTTCTTCTTTGTTTCCTTCTTTGATTTGCTCTCTCCTATAAAAGCAAAGGAAGGTAGGATCTCTTGCTCTTATTGCTTTCTTTTGCAACAATCTCAAGAGAGCTCCAAGACCAAGAGTGCTTCTTCTTCAAGGATCTTCAAGCTTTTTCCTTCTTCTTCTCCATCAATGGCTTCAAGTAAGTTTTCTCTCTTTTTCTTTCAAGAAAACTCCATGTAGAGAATAGGATGGTAAAAAAAAGTGTCTCTTCTCTTTTTTTTCTTTCTTTTCTTTTTTTTCTTTTCTTTTTTTTTTTTTTTTTTTTTTTTTTTTTGGGAAAGTTCCTTTTTTTTTCTTTTCTTTCTCCTTTTTTTTTTTGAGAAAGTTTCTTTTTTTTTTTTTTTCTCCCCCTTTTTTTCGAGAAAGTTTCTTCTTTCTTCTTTTTTTTTTTTTTTTTTTTTTTGTTGAACAGGATCATATTCATACCTTTTTGTGTTTCATTTGCAGGTTTTGAAGTGACAGAAGAGAGTCCATCGCTTCCTTCAGAACCAGAGCAAGGGATGTCAGAGGTCGATCCGGAGGTAGAGACTCCTACAACCAGTTCTGACGCGATAGAGGAGATACCTCATGCTGAGATTCCTTCTCCAGTGGCCCCAAGTGGAAAGAGTTCTTTTGTTACTCTTCCGATGGGACATGACATGAGCAGCCGATCAGCGGAGAAGGGTGAATCTTCATCTAGTTCGTCTCTTCAATTTGCGAAGAAGGTGCTGGCTCGGGTTTTGAGTTCTTGGATCAAGACTCTCCTTTCTGGACACTTGGAAGCAGGATTTGGCATGATCCCACATGTGCAGGAGATTCTCACTGATACCGAAGAGGTTGGTCTGGATGTCACAGGTGCCAGGGCGACCGTTGATAGGATCATTGCACTGGGTGACAAGTGGTTTGAGACCATGGGTTTCCCTGACGACCAATTCTTCAAGGAGATGTTCTTGGACCCTGCTGATAAGGCTAAGTCTGACCTGAATGAGGCTACACAAAGCAAGAAGCAGCTAGTTCGGGAGAAGAACAAGGAAGAGCTAGCCATCATCGGATTGAGGCATGACCTTAACGTCCTTGATAGGGAAGTTGAGGAGGCCAGAAAACGTCTTGAGCATTTGAAGGCACAAGTCGATGCGAAGTGGGCTGCTATAACAGAGGCTCGTGACAGGGAGAGTACTCTGATCCGCAGGGTTGCAGATGCCGGTCAAGTTCTCGAGAGGAGGACTCTAGAAAACGAACGATGGCAAACTGCTGGGGAAGAGCTTCCCGGTGTAAAAGAAGGGTTACGGCATTTGCCAGCATCTCATGGCAAGTTCCTGAAGAAGCGTGCCTTGGAAACTCTGACGGCTGAGGCCAAAAGTTTGCTTGAGGAGCTGAAGCTTTGGCTGGAGACCATTTTTGGCTGAGCTCCTGATTTTTTATAGCAGAAACCATTCTTCTTTTTTTGGTACCCCATGTATTTTTTTGGTACTTTTCTCTTTTTTTTTTTGGTACCACATGTATTTTTTTTTTTTGGTACTCTCCTTTTTTTTTGTTTTGGTACCACATGTATTTTTTGGTACTCTCTTTTTTTTTGTTTTCCCTACGCTCACTCAAATCTTTTTGTGATGAAAGCGATTGCTAAATGGGATTTGATCAAAAGTTTTGTCATTTTGTGAAAATCTTTTGTCAAATGATTGTTTTGGTAGGGGAAACGAATTTGGCATGAAAGCCGGATTTTTGTGGCATTTGCAGCCAGTTTTGACATGAGAGTCAGGTTTTTTTTTGTGTGGCATTTATAGCCGATTTTTGAGATGGCATAAGAGCCAAAAATTTTGTTCGTGGCATGGGAGCCAATTTTGAGATGGCATGGAAGCCGAAATTTTATGACGTAAAAGCCAAAATTTGGGTTGGCATGGAAGCCGAAATTTTATGGCGTAAAAGCCAAAATTTGGGTTGGCATGGAAGCCGGTGTTTGTTTTGTTGGCATTTATAGCCAGTTTGGTGGCATTGATAGCCAATTTGCGGCATTTATAGCCGGTTTGGTGGCATTGATAGCCAATTTGTGGCATTTATAGCCGGTTTGGTGGCATTGATAGCCATTTTTGAAAGCCAAGTTTTGGTTTGTCGGCGTGAAAGCCAATTTTTTGTGGCATTGATAGCCGGTTTGTGGCATTTATAGCCGGTTTGGTGGCATTGATAGCCGGTTTTTGGGCAAAAGAGCCAGGTTTTGGCGTTTATAGCCAGATTTTTTTTTTTGCTTTCAAAATGCAGGTATCGACTAAATGTCGCCTCCCCGCTGAATGGTCTTGCAAGTATCGATGGAATGTCGCTTCCTTGCTCATTCGGTTTTGCGAGTATTGATGGAATGTCAATTCCTCGCGGGTTAGGTTTTGCAAGTATCGATGGAATGTCGCTTCCTCGCGAATTGGGGTGCAAATATCGACTAAGCGTCGCTTCCCTGCTTTTCCCAAAACTTTTGATTTTGCGGGTACTGACTTGATGTCGTTTCCCCGTGATTTTTGAAATTTGAGGTTTTCTCGAACCTTTGAAATTTGGGTTGTGGATAGCAACTGGTATGTTGCATCTCCACGATTTTTGAAATTGGGTTGTGGATATCAACTGGTTTGTTGCTTCTCCACGGTTTTTGGATTTTGCAAGTATCGACGAAATGTCGCTTCCCTGCGATTTTGGGTGCAAGTATCGATGGAATGTCGCATCCTTGCTTTTTTTCAAAATTTTTGTTTTGCGGGTACTGACTTTGATGTCATATCCCCACGATTTTTGAAAAACCATTTTTTTTTGTTTAAAGACACGAGGGTCGTAAATTTTGACCTAGAACCATTTGGCGGTAAAAGGTAAGGTGGACTAGGGTGGAAATCCCTGAATCCGGATTTTTGTTTCAAACCATGAATTTTGGTTCAAGGATCGAAAGCTTTGGTCAAGTCAGGGAGAGGCTCCTAAACTTGGATTTTTTTGTTTTTGAACAATGAAACGATAAAAATAAGCATTGTTTTTGAATCTCTAGAAATTTTGACATTTGATATGAAAATTCTAAAGAGAGTGGGTTTGACGAGCGAGTACCTGAGAACAGGTTTTGGCCATACAGGCATTGCTCTTACCCAGTTGGGTAAGTCTTCAAGGGTAGTACCGCTTCAAGAACTTGCCGTTGATAGGCAGCATACATCTGTCGCCTTCCATGTTTAGGAGGGCATATGCGCCATTGGAGAAGACCTTGTCGATGACGTAGGGTCCCTCCCATTTTGGTTCAAACTTGCCTTTGGACTTGTGTGCGAAGACCATTGGTCTTTTTACCGCAAGAACCAAGACACCCTTTTTGTAGGCGCGTTGCCTGACCTTTTTGTCAAAAGATCCTGCCATGCGTGCTTGGTAAAGTTCAATGCTTTGTCGAGCTTCGAGCCGTCTCTCGTCGAGATTGTCCAGCTCATGGAGTCGCAATTTGACATTGCTTTCTTGAGTCATGTCATTTTGTAGAGATACCCTCAGAGAAGGAATTTGTACCTCTAGGGGCACGACAGCTTCGCATCCGTAGAGCAAGGAGAATGGTGTGCTATGGGTTGGTCCTCGAACGGTGGTTCGATAGGCCCACAAAGCTTCAGACAGTTTATTGCTCCAGTCTCTTTTGTGACTAGAGACCATTTTCTTGAGGATTTTGCAGAGTGTCTTGTTGAAGGCTTCTGCTAATCCGTTTGCTGCCGGATTGTATGGAGTCGAAGGACAGCTTTGAATTTTGTATTTGTCGCAGAACCTGTAGAATCGATGATCCCGGAATTGTGGTCCGTTATCATGGACGAATCTTTTGGGTATGCCAAAACGACAAATGATATTGGTGCGTAGGAACTGAAGAACTGATGAGGTCTTCATTTCGTTGAACGCAAATGCTTCTGACCACTTGGAGAAATAATCCGTTGCGGCGAAGATGAAGCGATGACCTTTGCTTGAAGGGGGAGAGATAGGACCTATGATGTCCATGCCCCATGCTTCGAAAGGCCATGAGATTGCTGTAGGATGTAGCCATTCCGGAGGCATGTGAATGTAGTCTCCATGAACTTGGCATTGTTGGCAGCGCTTAGCAAATTGCATTGCATCAGCAACCATGGTAGGCCAATAGTAACCTAACCTTTTTATCTGATCATAGAGCTTAGGACCTGCCTGATGGGCTCCACAAAGACCAGCATGAACTTCTTTAAGTGTTTCTTCGGCCTCTTGTTGTGACAAGCAGCGTAGGAGTACTCCATTGAAGGATTTCCTGTAAAGGATTTTCGAAGGGATATCCAAATGAAAGTTTGGGGCTCGCCTTTGGATGCTTACCCGTTCTTTTGGATCTTCAGGTAGGATTCCGAACATAGTGTAATCAATGAACGGGTCCCTCCAGTCGCCGATTGAAGTTTGAAGGATAGAGATCCGACTTCCCACCACTCGGTGGCATTCAGCAACTGCTTGGTGTGTGTTAAGAGGAGGGAGGATCCTTCTCTCACTCACTGTAATTTGCATGTTTTCCCCTTCCTGGGTCGCCATTGATGCGGCAAGTCCGGCCAGGGCATCTGCACGGATGTTTTCACCTCTACGAATGTGGGTGATGTTGCAGATGTCAAACTTTTGCAGAAGTGATTGTGCCTTGTTGTAGTAAGGCAGCAGATCAGGCTTCCTGACTTCATATTTCTGATTCATCTGGTTGACGATCAGTTGAGAGTCTCCAAAGACTTCCAGCATAGTGATACCAGATTCGATGGCGAGTTCCAATCCTAGGATCAGAGCTTGGTATTCAGCTGCATTGTTTGTGCATGGTTCCAGTAGCGAGAAAGCGTGTGGAATCATGCATTTGTCGGGGCTAACAAAGAGGATGCCAACTCCCGAGATCAGCTTTCTGTTTTCATTTGTCCTGGTTGCACCGTCAAAGTACATGTCCCAGGAGGCATTTGGTGAGGAAGTCTCCACGTTGTAGACAGGTTCGTCTGGGAGATCATCTCTGAGTGGAGAATCTTTAGGCAATGGATGCTCTGCGAGAAAATCTGCTAGAGCTTGGCCTTTGATTGCTTTTTGTGGCACATACCTTATATCAAATTGTGATAGAAGGATGGACCATTTTGCCAGTCGGGCATTGAGAGAACCTGCCTTTGTGACAAGGACCTTCAAGAGGTTGATCCTCGAGACCAGGTAGACTGTGTTGGAAAGCAAGTAGTGACGTAGCTTTTGTACGGCGAACATCACTGCAAGGCATTCCTTTTCGACTGGAGAGTAGCGATGCTCTGCACCTACTAGCATGCGGCTGAGGTAGTATAGAGCAGCTTCTTTTCCCTCACCATTCTCTTGTGCAAGCAAAGCGCCTACAGAATGATCAAGAGCTCTTGTGTACAAGATGAATGGTTTTCCAGTGGCAGGGGCAGCTAACACTGGAGGTTTGGTCAGGTATGACTTGATATCTTGAAATGCGGCTTCACAGTCGGCATCCCAGACAAAGTCTACACCCTTTTTCATCAATCGAGAGAATGGACGGCATTTCCCTGAAAGATTGGAGATGAACCGTCTGATGTAGGCCAATCTCCCTTGAAGCCCTTTTAGTTCCCTTAGGGTTCTTGGAGAGGGCATTTCTAGAATAGCCTTGACTTTTATGGGGTCAAGTTCTATTCCAGCTTTCCGAACAAGGAATCCGAGAAACTTACCCGACGAGACGCCGAAGAAGCATTTTAGAGGATTCATCCGCAGTTTGTGTTTGCGGAGTCGGAGGAAGACTTCCCGAAGATCTTTGAGATGGTCTTCTTTTCTTCTGCTTTTGACGGCGAGGTCATCAACGTAACATTCGACCGTTTTGTGCTGCATATCTTGGAATATTTTCATCATAGCCCTCTGATATGTGGCACCAGCATTTTTCAGACCAAATGGCATGACAGTGTAGCAATACACGCCAAATGGAGTCCGAAATGAAGTGTGTTTTTCATCCTCGGGATGCATCTTTATCTGATTGTAACCAGAGAAGCCATCCATGAATGTCATTCGCTCGAATCCGCAGGTATTGTCAATCATCACCTCCGGTATGGGGAGCGGGAATTCATCCTTAGGGCAAGCGCCATTCAGGTCTCTATAGTCAATACAGACTCTGATCTGCCCATTTTTCTTTGTCACGGGGACAATGTTGGCCAACCATTCTGGATGTTGTTCCTCACGGATGAAGCCGACGCTTTTGAGCTTTTGAACTTCTTGTTCAATTTTATCCATCACATCTGGACGGAATCTTCTTTGGCCTTGTTTGACAGGCTTGATTTCTTCTTGAAGATTGAGTTTGTGGACTGCTATTTTGGGGTCTAAACCAGGCATTTCAGCATAGGACCATGCAAAGCAATCAACGAACTCACGAAGAAAAGCGATATACTCGGGTAACTCATCATCCTTTATATTCTTGCTTATGAATACAGGACGTGGGTTATCAGGTGTTCCCAAGTTTATCTTTTCAACAGAATCTTCTGTCGGAAGGTTCGAAGGTGGTTCCTCCACAATATTTTCGGAGGCTTCCAACTCAACGAAACCTTCTGGAGTTTCAACTGCATTACCAGACCAAGGCTCTGTTCCTTTCCATGGATTTTCTTGATTGGTGATCTCCTCAAGGCTTGCTATGAGATAGTCCCAATCGCCTGTTGAGTCTGGTATTTCTTTTGGAGACGAGGGTTCTTCTGGGTCAGGATGCCACAAGTCTGTATTATCGGACGATTCCTCTTTATCATCAGAGAAATCATACCAATTGGATGAGCTTCCTGGATTTTTGTCAGGTAACTCTTTAAAGAGATATCCAGGGAGATCGATGTCTTCATGGACTTGAGATGTTGAGGCTTGGTCGGTAAAACGACTTTTAAGCCTTTGTGTCAACTGTCTCAGAGGAGTATCAGGATCATACCCTAACCCATATGAAGACTTTTCTACATGACCGTAGAGTCTCCAATTTTCCAGCTGGCTTTTGGTCAAGGCGGGCTCCAATGGCGTGAGAATACCGCGTCTTTCTCCCAAACCGACTGGGTTTTGAGCGTCAAAGCCCATTTTCTTCATGATAGCTTGTGCCACAGGACTATATAGAGATAGCTGAGGCATACCTTCATTTTGAAAAGGTTCAAGCAGAGAACTTGATGAAGAAGCATCCGATCTATGAAAGAAGATCGGTCTTTGCTTTGGTGATGTTGCCGGAACAACAAAGGTAGCAGACGTAGGATCTTCTACATCAGCAGGTGTCTCCATCGGAGTGAGAGCAGGCTGAACTTGCTGAGTGTCAGCTTGGCTTGACGATGCATCGTCTTCTGGCTCTGAGTCCGAGTCTGTGTCTTGCATGATAGACACGAGAGAGACAACAAATTTGCCCCCAGGCTTTTGTTTCGCCTTCTTCACTTTAGTCGTGATGACCAAAGGTTTTGAAGATTTGAGGGAGATGAGGAAGGGAGATTGACTACTCTCTTCTAATTTACCGGAGGGTTTGTTTTCTTCCGGTGATTTTTGAGGAGCCTTGCCTTTATCTTTCTGGAGATTTTCAGCAGGGGGTGCTGTTTCCTCTTCTTCTTTTTCTCCTTCATACATCTGGGAGTCTGCGAAGTGGACTTCTTTACCTTTGAAGGGTTTTCTGTCCGCAAAGACGCGATGTACCATGCCGTCGTCGCCGACGAACTTGATGCATTGATGTAGAGTTGAAGGGACAACACCGTTCTCGTGTATCCAAGGACGTCCGAGAAGAATGTTGTAGCATGAGGGGGTTTTTATTGCATACACAGTGACCTCAGAGATAAGATCACCGATTTGCAATTTGAACCTGATTTTGCCGATAGGCCTTTGAGCGCTCCCATCGTATCCAAAGATAGATACAGATGTGTGGCTTAGCTTGCTGGGTGGGATGCCCAACTCTTCAAGAGCCGAAGTGGAGATAAGGTTGAGTGCAGAACCTGGGTCGATCTGAACTCTATGTATTGGCATTTCTTTGATGTACCCTGTGAAGTACAGGGGTCGGTTGTGCCTTGCTTCGCCAAGTAGGAGGTCTTCCTTAGTGAAGGCGATGGTTGCACAGGCTGCCTTTTGAACCGAGAGGCATTGGATGCATGATCCCTCGCTTTTCTCTTTTTCTCCTTTTAAGGAGGTTTCTGAGTTTTTGACCCGGTAGTCCATTTCAATTTGGAGGACTTGTGGGGCATGTTTGTCGACATCCTCATTCAGTTTTTGCAATTCTGAGATGAGATTATCACGAGTGCGTGGAGACATTCGTAATAAATCCAGGATGTGAAGACGTGCAGGTATGTGTTTGAAGTGCTCAACCAAGTCATACTTGAAAGCCTCCTTAGGGCCTGCATGTTCATCATTGTTGCCACTGGGGGCGCTTACAACATCTTTTCCCGAAGGATTTACATAAGTAAAGGAAGATTGGTTGTAACTCTTGTGGTAGTCCCGGCCCGAACGGGTGCCTCTACCAACTTCGAGAGCTTCTTGAGAAGGATCTTCGTTTGGAAGATTGTCTTCAGGATCAAGAGGCTGTCGTTTTTCATGTACTGGGGATGTATCTGCAACAGAGTTGCCATCCTCAGTGATTGTGTTGCACGGAGCATTTTCCGGGAGCAAGTCCTGAACAGCATCCAGCAGCTTTTCTTCTTCGTTGACCCATCCATCATCCCAAGTTGGGTTTTCTTCATGATGATGAGTCGGGAAGAATGTGTATCCTGAAGTCACAGTCTCAGGAGAAGAAACCTGAGAGGGTGTCATCTCTGTGAAAGTCACGTGAGACGAGGTAGCTCCAGAGGATACATTGCTAGGCGTCGTCGGAGTGTAGGTAATCTCATCAGACGACGCTTCAGAAGAGCTATAGTCCTGATATATTACATTACAGGAAGCTCTGATAGGAGATGTTGCCTGCTCGGAGTCAGACTCGTCCTCGGATGTAAGAGGATCGTCTATCCAGCAATGTTCTCCATTTTCAGGAGTTAAGGGTGGAGGTACCTGGTGAGCTTCAGGGACTTCCGGCTCTGGATTGTGAGGAATCTCGTTGACGCGGTCTTGCTCTTGTTCTAGAGCGAGACGCTGCAAGATCCTTGCATATTCTTCAAGATCAGGCATGGGAGCCAGATCCTCTTCTTCGTCTTCTCCGTGTGGCTCAACATAGTTGATTTCCACTGGAGCAATGACAGGTGCTGGGTTAACAGCATCTTCTTGTGCAGCCTCTTGGTCTTCTTCATCATCAGACCAGGATCCTTGTGGCTGTAAGGGGTTATACCAGATTACTGGCATAAGGTGAGTTTCAGGAACCCATTCTTCATCGGAGAGATATTCTCCTGTTTCAAGGGATTCCTCCCACTCATCGGTGTAGTTGGGCTCGAACCCATCGTCGGTGTCGCTGGACTCGTATCCATCAATGGAGAATCCAATTACCGAGTTGCAAGAGTATGATGCCCCCTGCATAGCTTCTTCTCTGAATTGAGGTGGCATGAAATCACTGAGAGTGAGTTTTCTTACCCCCTTTGAAGTCTCTGGAAGGGACGTTTCTGTTGCCCCGAGTGAAGTGGTAGAGGAGACCTCTGCCTTTTCAGGGACTGCTTGTTTTGGCTGGGTCTTCTCTTGCCGTTTGAGCCTGAGGAGATGTTTCCTAGCCTGCCTTCGCTGTTGAGCTGTTGGCTTTGTTTTGACGATCTCCCAATTTTCATCTTCCAGGAGATCGGGATGTACCCATATAGGTTGTCCGTCTGGTGTCGGGAAATGAACCAACACTTCGGACGTTTGAATTCTTTTTATCACATTGAAGGAAGTAGTGATCTTCTTCTTCGGTGATTTTGGTGTTTGTCCACGTGACACCATGTTGACGGAGGCGGGGCCATAGTTTTTATCAAAGGTGATGACTCCGTTTTTCCACATCTCGTTTATCTTCTCTCTCACAATAAAGCATTGATTCAGAGGATGCGAAACCATCTGGTGGTATGGACAGTACCGAGGATCGTTGGTTTTGCCAACGTCTCCCGGTCTTTTGGGCTCTGGCAAAATGAGTTTGCCATTTGCTAGGAGAGCCTCAAAGATTTCTTCGACGTCTTCATCGAACGGATATTTCTTTTCTACTCGCTCTTTGAAGGCATCAGAGAGTTCAGGCCTTTTACCTGCAGTTTTGTTTTCAGCTTTCTTTGGCTGCTGAGGAGCTGACTTGGTTTGCACATTGAGGACCTCTTTCTTCTTTGGTTTAGAGGTTGCAACAGCAGTCGGCTCTTTCTTTGATGATTTCTGACTGTTGAGGTCTTTGATCACCGTTTCAGCTTCCATGGAAGCTTCGAGGAGCTCCCCAAGGTTCTTTGATTTGTTGCCGATGATCATGGAGCGGATTTTAGCTCTCATGTTGTTTCGGCAGATGTCAACTAGCGACGCTTGTGGCAGTACATCTGAGCATTTGTACGCCATTGCTTTCCACTTGTGAATGAAGTCATAAGTTGACTCATTCTCTCCCTGTTTTAGGCTGCAGAGCTGAGCCATAGTAACAGGATGATCCTCACCTTGGAAGTGGGTCAGGAAGCGTGTCTCCAGCATAGCCCAGTTCTGAATGGAGTTCTCCGGCAGAGTGGAGTACCAATCGAAGGCCGTACCTTTTAGGGTACTTGCAAAGAGGCGAATCTTGAGTGCATCTTGATCCGCGATAGCTCCCGTCAAGATCTTGAAGTGGATGACGTGTTGTCTGGCCGATCCTTTCCCCGTATATGTTTGGAGAGTAGGATGTTTGAATTTTGTGGGGAACGGGACCGAGTCCATCCATAAAGGATATGGTGGCTTGATCCCATGCTCTTTGAGTATATCGTCTTCTTTAGCTTTGGCGAGGATACTGTCTACGTCCTTTTTGGTAAGGGCGCGTGACTCATTTTCTTCACAATTCTCCTCGTTATTGTTATGATTCGGAGGAGGCTCATTGTTCACCTGATTTTGGACGACAAGGAGAATGTTCTCCATCAGAGTTTCAATCCTCTGCTGGCCTTGTTCCAACTGCTGGATGCGTGTGAGAGCATCATCTCGAGGTGGATTCTGAGGTGGTGGCTCAGAACTTGTAGCCAAGACGTTCATCCCTCGGGATTCGAACGAAGAAATCGTCCTGGTGACCGAGCTGGGGCTCATTCTTTTTGATGAAGAGCTTGATGAAGGATTACTCTCCCGTCCTTGGCTTGAAGGGGCAGGAGATTCTTCGGGATGTCTTCGTGTCCCGGTGACGCTACGGGTCACCGGACGTCGGACATGGATTTTTGATGCTGACTTTTGGCGTCTTCTGGTTTTTCCAACCATATGGACGGCAGCAACTTGGTCGGGTCTTTCTTTTTCGACCCATTTGTGGGAGACTTGAAGTGTAGGAGGCTGGGTCCGTTGCTTCTCTAGTCTCTTTTGTCGATATGACGCACGGCGGCGTGCTCGACGAGCGATTTGAGCTTCAGTCAGCTCTGGCTGGGCTCTGACGATGAAGGATGTGCTCCCTCGGGCGCAGCAGCCGAGCCTGTCTTCTTTGTAGCTAGGCAAGGACAGGATCCGGACCCGGTCCTTTGCCTGTTGCAGCGAAGCTTTGAACCTTTCGAGTTCGGCCCCTGTAGAGATGAAGGGTCGAACTGAAGGAGTGTAGGCCTTAGCAGGTGCTTGTAGAGGCCTGGTGATGCATGATCTAATTTTGGGCCTGTAGGAACAAGCCGGCTCATGCTGGGTTGACTTGGGAGTCAAGTTGGAGATGGGTCTCTCCTCTTTCATGTAGGCAAGAGGGTAGAACTGGTTTTCTTTGAGTGGGGCCAGGTATGCTGGCTTGGTGGAAATTTGAGACCTTCTTTGTTTTGGGGAAGGTCTTGGAGACCAAGTCTTGGGATAGACCTGGTTGTTTGTTGGTCGAGGCTTCGCGGGGGTGCCGCGGGCTTCGGGCTTTTGGGCGCTCGCCTTTGGTGTCACGGGAGTGACACGTTGAGAGGCGATCTTCTGCTTTTTAGCAGGCGCAGCTTGTTCTTCGGGAAGTGGGAATGGTCCCAGTGTCCCGAAGACGATGGTCCGGGGAGTCGAGGTCGACCCGGAGTTCAGAGAGTTGCCGAGGGAGTTGATGCTTCGGCAGCTGGCAGGGCGCTTATGGGTGCGCGTGCTTTGCTTCTGTTGAAGCATGAGTTGGTGCTTGTTCTCATCGAAGATAATGGTTAAGGCTGCCATTGTTAGTTTCGAAAAAGTTCTGAAACAAGACCACATCCATTAGTAATCACAAGAATATAATGATCATAAATGGGAATTCCTATGCTTTTGTCTTTTCAAATCGCTCAAGGGACATAACCCAAGCAATATGAGGAAGGCAAAAAGCCATAGAGGGTACAATTGTTCTGACAGCAAGTATGGTGAGCCCAGAATGAGCGTTCCAGTGACTGCTAGAAGCAATTGTAAACCTAAATTCGACTTATCGAGAAGCAGGGCTTGCTCGAAATAAGAAGAATATAAGGTAGGAGTTACAAATGTGCCGGTCACAGATACAGTAGACCCTGAAAGGGCGTACCAGTATTGCTATGCACAAATGTTGGAGATCGCATCCACGAGATGGGATTCTCTTTTTTTTTTTGAAATGTCAAGATTGGATTCATCAAAGAGAGCAGATGGTATTCCGATCCGAATACGGGCTCAGCGATTTCCGCGAGCACCAGTACCCAGAAGGGAAGGAACCACAATTTCTCGGATCTGAATCTAAAATGACGAGAGTTTTTTTTTGAAGATTTTTTTTTAAGATTTTCATTTTTTTTTTTTTTTAAAAAAAATCTTTTTTTTTTGTTTAAGATTTTTTTTGAAAATCCTTTTTTTTTATTTTTTATTTTTTATTTTTTTTTTATTTTGATTTTTTTTTTTTTTTTTTTTAAGATTTTTTTTTTGAAAATCTTTTTTTTTTATTTTTGATTTTTTTTTTTTATTTTTAAGATTTAAAGACGAGAGAGTACACATAGGCCTCCTAACCCGGTCTTATGAAACCTCAATTGATAGAATTGCCCCCAGGTAAGGGTAGGATTACTTAATGAACCCGTTTGGAGGACCCTTGCCTAGAACAGTCAAGCTGTCTCCACACTCTGGACAAGGCTTTTCTTGAATCAATCGTGATCAAAGAACGCAATTGGTTTAACCTTAGTGGTCTATGTCCCTTTTTTTTTATAAAAATCCCAAATAGACTCATCGAAGAGAAACGATGGCCCAAAACCTTAGTCGAACGGGCTCAACATTTCTGCAAGCACCAAAGAACGATAGGATAGGAACAAAGTTTCTCAATTTTGAATCCAAACTAAGAAAACTAATTTTTTTTTTATTTTATTTTTTTTTAATATTTTTTTTTTGAAATCTCTAATGAACTCATCGAAGAGAAACGATGGCCCAAAACCTTAGTCGAACGGGCTCAACATTTCTGCAAGCACCAAAGAACGATAGGATAGGATCAAAGTTTCTCAATTTTGAATTCAAACTAAGAAAACTGATTTTTTTTTATTTTTATTTTTTTTTTAATATTTTTTTTTTTGAAATCTCTAATGAACTCATCGAAGAGAAACGATGGTCCAAAACCTTAGTCGAACGGGCTCAACATTTCTGCAAGCGCCAAAGAACGATAGGATAGGATCAAAGTTTCTCAATTTTGAATTCAAACTAAGAAAACTGATTTTTTTTATTTTTATTTTTTTTTAATATTTTTTTTTTTGAAATCTCTAATGAACTCATCGAAGAGAAACGATGGTCCAAAACCTTAGTCGAACGGGCTCAACATTTCTGCAAGCGCCAAAGAACGATAGGATAGGATCAAAGTTTCTCAATTTTGAATTCAAACTAAGAAAACTGATTTTTGTTTTTTGAAAAGAGAAAGAATGGAAACAAACTCAAAGAAATAGAAATTTCCAAAAAATCCCATCTCATTTTTTTTTAGGATGCAAAATCCAACATAGGCTACCAGCTAGAAAGTAACCAAGGAATCCGGAAAAGAAGTATAAGCATAGAGCAAAAAGTATGATATGCAAATATTTCATTTCCGAGCACCGTGTTCTCAAATGAACGAGTCCCACCGGGTGTGCCAGCTTGATGGAACGCGCTCCGAGGCGCCCGCTGGGGCGGCTACCGGGGTCGGCGGAACGTGGGAGTCCGTCGGGTCCGGCCCTTTCGCGCCCTGGCGGGCCCTGAAGCGTGCATCAACATTTCTTTTGTGTGGGTGTGCCAGATTTTCTATTTTACTTGGAATTGCAAGTGGTAATCCGGAGATCAACCTTCGCAAGTAAAAAGGAAATCAACTTCTTTCAAGTTTTCCATTGCACAAATATTTAAGAAAAGAGACATTTTCTTGGTTTGCCGTGAAAGGCGATTTTGTTTGGCATTTATAGCCGATTTTGGCGTTTATAGCCGATTTACAATTCTCATCAATAATGAAAGACAAGAGTTGTGATTTTTGTCTCTTTTAGAAAAATACAAACTACAATGAAAAGCAAGAAAAGGAAGATCTAACTTTTCAGGAGATTGTGGGGGACTCGTTCAGATTGACGGTCGCAAGCCATGTATGGGCTTCACCATCATCCATGCAGATGAGAACAGAAGATGCTCTTGATTCGCTTGGCTTGGATATAACCTCAGATTTTTAGAGGACAAAGACCAAGAGAAGGTCCTATGTCCAATAAAAAGCTAAGTAGACGGGCTGAAAAGCCACGTCTAAGCCATTGGAGGCAGCAGGAGAAGGCAAGGACCTTGGGGGGGTGCCCCCCAAGGGACTTTTGTCACCTTGTAGTGGTGGCCGGTGCAGAACTTCAGCAGAGTTTTCTCTCTTTTTTCTTTCTCTGGATTCTTTCTGATCCCTTTTTTTCTGATCTTCTGATTTTCTCCTCTTTTTTCCGATCTTTTTTCGATCTCCATTTCAATGGAATGCTCTCCTATTTATAGGCTTTTGGTAGCCATTTAGGAGGGTTTATGAGCCTTAATGGCTCTAATGGGAGGAGTTACAAGATTTATTTCTTGATTTTGTAACTCCTTTTTCCTTGAATCTGATTGGCCGATGGAGATTAAGGGCTTTTAATCACCTTAATTACAATAATGGGAGGAGTTTCATGGTTTAAATGCCATGAATCAATTGACTTGTAACTCCCAAATGCTTGCTTCTGATTGGGCCGTCCAAAGAAATGAATTAATGACTGCAATAAAGCTAGTCAATTAACCACATTAATTGGTCGCCGAGCAGTCGAAGAGTCGCGGGCCATGCCGTGTCTTCTGGAATTCTTCTGGCGACGATCATCGATGGATCTACATGCTGATCGACATCGGATGAACATGTAACTTCAGACATTGATAGCTAAGAGCGGGCCGGTGACATCTGTCTTGTCGATTTCACGATCGGTCGGACAGAAAGTGCACTTTCTTGGTCAGCCGGTTGGCGATCTTGGAGCGATCACTGATGATTTTATGCTTTTGGAGGTTGACCCGTGATTTTGACGGATGTCGTCGGATATGAGTCAATTTCAAGCACTAAAAATCACATTTTCAGGAAACCACAGGGGCCAAAGTGCGCGAAACGCGAAAAAAGACGAAAAAAACGGGTCACCGGCGGAAAATCCGGTGACCCGGACCTCCATGGTCGCCGGCGACCATGGACCGGTGACCATGGCCCATGGTCGCAGGGGCCTGCGACCATGGGCCATGGTCGCAGGGGTCTGCGACCCTGGGGGATTTTTCCCCTTCAGAGCCCGTTTTGCGGTCGTTTTGAGGTCTTTTTCGTCGCCGTTTTCTTCTGTATTTTTCTTGACATTTCTTCTCATTTATTGGCTTGATTTCCCTGTAGAAAACTTGATGAGAATCCTTGCATTTTTAGAGTGCAAAGTTTCTAATTTTCCGGGAAAGCCGAAGACTTTGTCGCGTAGAGCTGCTGATTTTCCGCCAGAAGTCGAAACTTGGTCAAACGATGTCGGAATGACCTGAAATTTGAGGTGAAGCCTCCTGAGCAATAAATAAGACCAACCATAGGCTTTTGTTTGAGTTTTGAAGCCGTTTGGGGTCCCGTCGATGCTTCACTTGATTTTGCTGCGGGGAAAATGCCGAGCTTTGATGTGCGGTCAAACGATGTCCGATTGACCTGAAATTTGACGGGGAGCCTATTGGAGTCATTTTGAGACGTTCCATGGGCTCCGTTTTGGATGTCATGGTCCCGGGTTGCTCTGCCGCCGGTAGGCTTGATTTTCTCTCGGAGCATCGAAACCTGGTCAAACGTTTTCGGAATGACCTGAAATTTGACGTGCAGCCTTTTGGAAGCATGTTGAAGCCACTCATGCACTTGGTTTGATGAGCGAAGGCTCCGGTGGTTTCCGCCGCCGGGAGGCTTGATTTTGCTGCTCGAGCATTGATGGAGGGTCAAACGTTGTCGGTTTGACTTGAAATTTGGCATGGAGCCCTTTTGAGACATGCTGGAGTCATCTGTAGGCTCTGATCGAAGTTTTGACGTCTCCGATGATGTCGCCGCCGGGAGCGCCATTTTAGCTGTCGGAGAAGCGAAGTTAGGCCAAATGATTCTGAAATGGCCCGAAACTTCATATGTACTCTTCTCTTGGCTATCTTGAAGGATCTTGCAGTTTTTGTTTGATTCTGACAAGATTTGATTTTTTGAGAAGTTGCATTGCCTATTTATGGCAGGTTGCGACTTCATGCAGCTTTCTTGATTTGAAGAGGCAAAGTGACATTTTTGGTGTCAACATATGGTGGGCGCCGCGGAGGGGCTGGTTTATCAGTACTTTTCATACAATGAATGATCTATCATGAATGCATGCAATATATAATGTTTATATTCATATTAAGCCACTTTTTATCACCAAAGTTGTATGCTTAGGGTTAGGTCTCACCACAGTGACCCTAACAATTAAATACTGAAATTTGGCCCTAAAAGTACCATCATGATGTTTACATTACATATTGTTCAAGAAGGTATGAAGCATTTAGTCGCCCACAGGCGGATTATACTCATACGATTGAACAATAATTAAGGAGTGTTTGTTCCTAATTAAGATTAACATCACTCATTTACATCACCTTGAATATGACGACCTTAGATGGTATAATGTGTATAATTATGGTGACTACCCACAGGAGCACCTAAATTTTTTTCGTTTATATTCATATATTATGCGTGTGTTGTCTTATTTTTATTAAAGCCTTATTGTTGTATCTCTATTGCAGTTCTTGCAACCACTAATCTCACTTCGCATGCTACCTCTGTCACTAAGCTCAATGGAACCAACTTCTCAGAATGGAAAGAGCAAGTTGAGTTTACATTGGGGGTACTTGAACTGGATATCGCTCTTCGTAAAGATAAGCCAGCTTCACTCACTGATAAAAGTACCCCTGATGAAACAACCTTTTTTAATGCTTGGGAAAGGTCTGACAGACTAAGCACTATGTTTTTGCGAATGATTATTGCCACTAACATAAAAACATCCCTTCCTACACCTGAGAATGCTAAGGACTATATGAAGGCCATTGAAGCTAGGTTTAAGACTGCAGACAAATCCCTTGCTGGGAAACTAATGGCAGATCTTACAACCATGAAGTTTGATGGCACCAGATCAATGCATGAACATGTCATTGAGATGACCAACCTTGCAGCTAAACTAAAGAATTTGGAATTATCACTGGATGAGGTGTTTCTCGTCCAATTTATCCTAAACAGTTTACCTCCTCAGTACGGCCTTTCCAAATTCACTACAACACTATTACGGAAAAGTGGACAATGAATGAATTGGCTAACAAACTGGTTCAAGAGGAGGCCAGGCTGAACCAACAAGGAATTAAAGTAGCTCATCTCATTCAAGGAGCTGGACACAAAGCTGGGAAAAAGCATAATTCAGGCCAGAAAAGGGCACCACCCAGATCTAATGAGGCTGGTCAGAACCCCAAGAAGAAAAAGAAGGAAAACTTATGCAAATTTTGCAAGAAACCTGGACATTTTCAGGCAGACTGCATTAAACGTAAAGAATGGTTCGAAAAGAAAAGTAACCCTATGAGTTTCGTAAGTTATTTCGAATCAAATCTTACTTATGTTTCTTCTGATGCTTGGTGGATTGACACTGGTGCTAATGTTCATGTTTCCAATTCAATGCAGGGATTCCTTACGATCCAAACCATAAACCCAAGTGAGAACTTCCTTTTCATGGGAAACAAAGATAAAGCTCCAGTTGAAGCTATTGGAACTTTTCGTCTTGTTTTAGATAGCGGTTATCAGTTAGACTTATGTCAAACTCTTTATGTTCCGTCTCTTTCCCGTAATTTGGTTTCTGTAAGCGCACTTGATAAAGTTGGTTACTTATTTGAAGTAGGAAATGGTAATTTCAGTTTATTTAAAAAAAAAATTCTAGTCGTATTGGTTATGGAATTTTGATTGATGGGCTATACAAGTTTCATCTTGATAGTCAACTTGCTGAAACCCAACTTACCCTGCATTCTAAGGAAACAAAACGAAAGTCATCCAAACTCGACTCTTATTTCTTGTGGCATAAAAGACTGGGTCACATATCCAGTGAAAGAATCAAAAGATTAGTAAAAGATGGTGTCCTTCCGGATCTAGATTTTACTAATATTAATGTATGTGTGGATTGTATTAAAGGCAAAATAACAAAACACACAAAGAAAGGAGCCACAAGAAGTACTGAGCTTCTTGAAATAATACATACAGACATTTGCGGACCCTTTGATGTTCCAACCTTTGGAGGAGAAAAGTATTTTATTACCTTTATTGATGATTACTCACGTTACTGTTATTTATACTTGTTGCATGACAAATCTCAGTCTGTGAATGCTGTACAAGTGTTCATTACTGAAGTCGAAAGGCAATTAGATAGAAAAGTGAAAATCATAAGGTCAGATAGAGGTGGTGAGTTTTATGGAAGGTATGACGAAACAGGACAACATCCTGGACCTTTTGCAAAACTTCTCCAAAAACTTGGAATTGTTGCCCAATACACAACGCCTGGTTCTCCATGGTAGAATGGTGTAGCTGAAAGGCGAAATCGTACATACATGGAAATGGTTAGATCAATGATGAGTCATGCTAACTTACCTATATCCTTGTGGATGGATGCTCTACGCACAGCTGTTTATTTCTTGAGCAGAGTTCCTAGTAAGGCAGTTCCAAAGACACCTTTTGAACTGTGGAAATGATGGAAACCTAGTTTACGACATCTCCAAATTTGGGGTTGCCCAGCTGAGGCTAGAGTCTACAATCCACATGAAAAGAAATTGGACCTTAAAACGATTAGTGGTTACTTTATAAATTACCCAGAAAAGTCCAAAGGATTTAGGTTTTACTGCCCTAACCATAGTACAAGAATTGTTGAAACCGGTAATGCTAGATTCTTTGAGAATGGCGAAATCAGTGGGAGTAATAAACCTCAAGATGTGATCATTCAGGAAATCAGGGTACCTATCCCTTTACCCTCTATTCCGAAAGATGTTGGCAATCCTCCCGTTGTTGAACCATTTAACAATGAGGAAAATCCAATAAATGATCAACAACTCCATAATGAGATTGTCGCCAATGAACATATGGATAATGCAACAGAGGAACCAGCATTAAGAAGGTCTCAAAGACAAAGGAGATCAGCTATTTCTGATGATTACATGCTTTACCAAGTAGAATCTGGATAAGGGACAATTAATGACCCGGTTTCTTATTCACAAGCCATTAAGGATGTTAATTCTAGTAAATGGATTAATGCCATGAAGGATGAGTTGAAATCTATGAATGAAAATCAAGTTTGGGAAGTTGTTCAATTGCCTCCAGGACACAAACCAGTTGGCTGTAAATGGGTCTTCAAGACCAAACGCGACTGCAAAGGCAATATTGAACGCCATAAAGCCAGACTTGTTGCCAAAGGTTTCAATCAGAAAGAAGGTATTGACTATACTGAGACTTTTTTTCCTGTATCAAGGAAGGATTCTCTTAGAATTATCATGGCATTAGTAGCTCACTATGACCTCGAGTTACATCAAATGGATGTGAAAACTGCCTTTCTTAATGGAGACTTGGAAGAAGAAGTCTACATGCGTCAACCTGAAGGCTTCACCATTGAAGGTCAGGAAGACATGGTCTGCAAACTTAAGAAATCAATATATGGACTAAAACAAGCTTCGAGGCAATGGTACCTAAAGTTTCATGAAATCATTACTAACTTCGATTTCATAGAAAACATCGTTGACCCTTGCATATACCTCAAGATCAGTGCGAGTAAGTTCATATTTCTGGTTCTGTACGTTGATGACATATTACTGGCCAGCAGCGACCTTGGTTTATTACATCAAACAAAGGACTATCTCTCTAAGCATTTTGAAATGAAAGATATGGTTGAGGCTTCCTATGTGATAGGAATAGAAATATTCCGTGACAGGTCACTTGGTATTTTGGGATTGTCTCAGAAAGCATATATTGACAAAGTTCTAGAGAGGTTTGGCATGATGACCCGTTCCTCTAGTCCTGTTCCACTGCATAAAGGAGACAAGCTTGATCTTTCGCAGTGTCCACAGAACGAATTGGAACTTAAAGAAATGGCAAAATATCCTTATACTTCTCTTGTCGGGAGTTTGATGTATGCACAGGTCTGTACAAGACCTGACATTAGTCATGCCGTTGGCATGCTTGGAAGATTTCAGAGTAAACCAGGAATCGCTCATTGGAAAGCTGCAAAGAAAGTACTGAGATACCTCAAGGGAACAAGGAATTACATGCTCACATACAGAAAATCAAGTCACCTACAGGTGACTGGTTATTCAGATTCAGATTTTGCTGGATGTCCTGACACCAGACTCTGCACTCTTGGCTATGTGTATCTCTTATGTGGAGGTGCAATATCATGGAAAAGCCAGAAATCCGAGTTGCTTTACTCATCCACCATGATGGCTGAGTATGTCGCATGTTACGAGGCTGCAATTCAGGGAACTTGGTTGCATAATTTTATCTCTCAGTTTGAAGCTTTGAATTTCATCTCTAAGCCATTAACCCTTTACTGTGACAATGAAGCTGCAACCTTCTTCTCCAAGCATGACAGGATATCTAAGGGATCCAAACACATGGACCTTAAATATCTATCACTGAAACAAGATGTTAGATTACAGAAATTTGTCATTGAGTCTATACGTACAGATTTCATGGTCGCAGACATATTCACGAAAGGACTACCTCCAAAGACCTTTCAAGGACATACTGAAAGCATGGGTCTTGAAGATAGTTCTTAATTATCATTTTCTGCCTTTTATTTCTGTACTTATATTTGACATTTATTGAGCTCTTAATGCAACTCTACATTTGCTATTTCTGTTTTTCCATTGTATACATTTTATGTGTGGATGAATGATAAACAGAAACAGTCTTTTAACATAGACATGATGAGACCATTACGTATATCTCCTTTTACGGTCTAGTTATGCAGGTTGTCAATGCTGTAGTACATGGAAGTAAACATGTTGCAAAATAATGTGTGCGCGCCATGACTCCCATTGACCACTGAATTAGCCAAGACACTTATGATAACCGACTCAAGAAATGTTTAGCATATAATGCGCGCCTTATGATTCCTAAAATGAAAAACACTAAAGGATCTTCCTATCGACCAAGTGGGAGACTGTAAGGAAATTATCTTTAAGTCCATTACTTGGACTACAAGTCCTTTCCTTTCCCGAATTGTGGTCATTATAGGAAATCTGTTTTCTTAGGATACATGCTATTCCTTATACAAAAAGGTTTCTTAATGAGATGTATTTCATAACAAACTCTACCTTGATGGATGGTTGAGATTAAGTCTATGGAAACCCTGATTGGAAATTCGGTCCTCTTTTCACCTATAAAGCAACGTCCATCACAAAGGCATTCACGAAAATCAACACACTAAGGTTTTATAGGCAACGAGAGAGAAACCGAAACCATTCGCATAGTCTCTTTCTCGACGGATCACAGCATCAATCAGCAACAGCACCAGACTGCAGGATCAGAAAGCTCTCTACATCAGGATGTCTGGAGGTACTCTTTAATTTATTTAAGATTAAATCCTACACGTGATTATCATGCTGTTCACGATCTTAGGGTTCATGTTAATAATAGTATAACATTATCTTCATCGTTTCTACTTGTTGCGGATTTTTGAGTTAGAGCTCTTACTATACTATTTCCTATCATCAAGAATTTATCCATTTCAGTCATCACAAGAGGTATGTCGGCCACCATCTCATTTTTTAAGGCATAGAAAAATCAGTTTTATGTGGTATAGAAAAAGAATAAACTTTTTTCTATTTTTATTCTTTTGATGGAAATTGTAAAATCACTCATCAAGATTTAGATCTTTAAATACGTTGTGAAATCTAATAGGAGAATGCTTTTTTTTTTTTCCATCTTCTTGTTGTTGACGCATTTTTTCATGCCATGGAAAATCCCCCCGATCTTCCGAAGTTCCCCACTATCAGAATATAACCAAGCAACTCAAATAGTTAGAAAGTGAATGTTGCATCTATATCAGTCCCTTATATATTACTCCCCGCATCGTATATCTTTCACCATTAATCTCTTTAATAGTCCATTGGTGAAGCAAATTTGACTTTGAGTTCCTATGTGTTCTAATATTGAAAACTACGAAGTTGTTACTCATTTAAAAAAAAAAAAAAAAGGCCGCCTTTACTCTTTTATAGGTACTAATATTGTGGCATTATATTACTTTTATGAATCTCATAACATAGGATTTGATGGTAAAATTCTTATGATTACTATAAATTTCCAATCCATGCAAAGAGATGATCTCTATTTTTTATTAATAAAATATATTGTGTTTCTATTTTTGTTATTAGGATGTCTGATGTTGATTTGTGTTTGATACTGCACTTTGATAGGGAGCTGGATATGGATCGCCCGCATCCAATATACAATGTTGGAAAGAAGAAGCCTATCTTCCTCAATAGGATCATAACTTACAATTCACTGATTGAAAAGGTTGTAAAAGAAACCAGTTAGGAGCTAAGAAATGGGTAGCCTTACATGTCATACAGGTCAGTACTTCATACTAGTAGGCCTAAGAGGTGAAGATGATCTCATATATAAGAATGTTTAAATTATCTCGACATGGAATTGATCCTATCTTTTGTAAATCTATAGAGGTAATGGTGTTGCTACAAATTGTCAACAACCAAGTTCAAGGTATGGAGTAAATCATTAGATCGACTGCTTGATATAATTTATTATTATTATTATTATTATTATTATTATTATTAATAAAAAACTTACTTTGGATGCATAATTGGCGCACAATATCTCAGTTATTTTAAGATGATGAGATGGTAATAAGTAATGGTTAAGCAAGAGATTGTCAAAGCATGAAACTGCTACAAACCGATCAAGAGTTCTTGATGATTGAAGTTAGTCCTTTTGCAATTACTAAATCCAATAGGTTTGCACTAAAACTTGTGAGATTTAGTTTCCGAATATCATTTTCATAAATGTGTTTACTATTGGTCATCTACCATGCAAGATTGATTTATCGGACACGGAACCTATCAAGCAAGATTGAAACAGTCTGGCAACATGTGCTAACACCCCGTGCGAATCACGACATTTTGATATGGTAGAAATTGGGGCATATGTCTTAGAAATGAATGGAAAGCCATCCAATGCAATACAAGACAATAGTATTGTTGACAATTTGGTTCCTGATCCAAAACAAATTGATGATGAGCATCTAGAGAACTCCGAAAATAACATGTGGAAGGGAAAATTTTTTTGCATATTGCAATTCATTCAAAGAAACATTGGCAAAATTTGCAATGTACACAAATTTCGCTCTTAAGCCACTGCAAACGACAAAGACGAAGGTCACTACAAGGTTTGATGATCCTACCTTCTCCTGGTACATTCATGCTTCATTTGTTGTGTCTGGACCTCGGTTTCAAGTGACAACATATAACATTAATTATTGTTGTTCAAAGCAGTATTAGGGATGAGATATAGACAAGCAACATCGATGTTTGTCACAAAATGGATCAAGGAGCGGCTTCAACACCATCCTTCATACACACTGAAGGAAATTATTACTGACTTTCAACTGAAACTTGAAATTTGTTGTTGTACTTAGTTAAAAGAAGGTGTGGAAAGCAAAAGAAAACAGTCATGCTTGATATACGGGGTTCATATGTGGAGTCCTTCGGTATTTTTTCCCACCATTGCCTTGAGCTAGAGAAGACTAATCTTGGCAACGTAACAATTCTAATTAATGAAGAAGATGATTCTTTCCCGAGAGTTTTCTGGGCATTTGGGATTGGCCAAGACGGAGTCCTAGAGAAGATTATCTCTCTCCATGTGTGTCCAATGTTGTCCCACATGTGGGTGGGCTCCAATGAACAAATTGATACGCTCCTCTCAAGCAAGATATGATCTTTTTGCACTAATCTCGAACCTCTTCATAATCATTAAGGATAATAATTATGATTCTAATCCAAACAAACCTCGATAAAACGGGTATCTCAAAGGGGCTCATCTATGATTAATAGTTCTCGTGAATTGAAAGGGGTTGGCTCTCTCAGAATTGCTTATATTCTTGAAAGGGGGGCAATCATGGTTAATAGTTTAGAAGGTTAAACTATTAAATGACACTGTATGGGTAATATTAGGGTTTGCAGAACTTTAAACTTACCCTAATCCAAACCATATTTAATGATCGGTCACAAGTTAGGTTTTACAGACCCAACAAACCAACCAATAGAATTAACATGTGGCTTGGTGATCTCATTCTTATCGCTTTGAAATTAGTTCAACTACTATTTTCCTTTTATTGAGCCCGCTCAGTTGGAACACATGGTGGGCCCATATTTTGATCCATCAGAGTAAGTCCAATGTAAGTACCCCACCTACGTTCTAAAAAATATCCCACTTACCTCCAAGTTCATGCAATAGGTACACTAAGAGAACTTTTGCATCTTCGTACCAAAAAAAAAAAGAGAAACGAGCTTTTACGACGCATATATATATATATATATATATATATAGCATTGTTCCCAAGTCTTTTACAGACAAAAAATCGATTCACTTTTAATAGTTGGCCCTTTTGAAAGCTTCGAGATAGAGGATTCAGATGAAAATGGTCTAGTATGTGCATACGAGAGATTTTTTGAAGAACTTAAAAAAAGTGGTGCTTTTAGCCTCTAAGCTTTATGTGGATGTGGATATGGATGAGAAAGATTGCCTTTTTTCCTGTAAACGCCGATTGGAGGGAAAAGGGTGCAGTAATTACTGTAAACCACCAACAACAATTTGGTAATAAACACAATTTGAATTATTCTTCTAAGATTAGTTTTTTTTTTTTTACTTAGACAAGTATAATTATTGTCTCTATTTCATTTAATATTGATTTCAACAGCTAAAAGTCCATTTTGAAAGCTATTTTGGTACGTTTGTTTCAATTGGTAGTAAGAGGTGAGATGGGCTTTGGTGCGACGTGGTTGCACTAGACTAGAATTAGGGGTGTACATCGGGTCGAGTCCCGGGTTATCGGACCGGGTTTGACCGGACCCGATTATTTTATGCACTCTGGGAACCTGACCGAATGCCCGGTTATATATAACCGGGTTTACCGGGTTCGGGTTACCGGGTTTTCCGGGTTACCGGGTCGGGTTACCGGGTAACCCGGTTAAAATTGAAAATATTGGTGGCCTGACGCTCCGGCTACGAACAGAGGATTCACCTGTTCACCTGTTCGATTAGGACACATGGTGGTGATGTTCGCCTTCAACTCTTCGTCGGCAATCGCCATTAGATCTTTGGAGAGGGAGATTCCGACATTGCCCTGAGAGTCTTCTTCCTCATAGACGCACCGGTAGGCCTTGTCGTCACCGCCCTTGTGGGTTCGAACGACATGGAGCAGCCTGTACTTGGACCGACTGCTGTCCCGCCGCCTGTTTGAGAGAAGGATGGCGGCGGCGCCCATCCGGAAGAGGCAATTGGGGAGCAACATCGATCGTTGATTCCCCAAGTACCAATTGGGTGTGATAATCTCAGTGCTGATCACCAAAGCAAAAGAATTTGGGTGGACTTGCAGCAGGTCTCTTGCGAGATCGAGCGAAAACACACCAGCACTGCAACCCATCACTGATAAATTGAAGCTCCTTATATTGCTGCTCATCTTGTACTTGTTAATAACCATGGTAGAGAGAGATGGGGTGGGAGAGAACAAGCTACAATTAATGACCAGCACATCGATGTCCTTAGGCTTGATTCCAGTCTTCTCCATGAGAGAATCAATGGCGGAGAAGATGACCAGTTGTGCCCCAGCTCTTGGGAACTTTTCCTCAAATGCGGTCCTCAGATCTGGTGCTAATGGAGCAGCTGCAGTCATCACGGCCTTGAGACAGATGTCTGGAATTTTTTTATTTTTTTTATTTTTACGTTTTTTTTATAACCGGGTTATCGGGTGACCCGATAACCCGATTAACAAAACTTCCTTAACCCGGGACCCGGTCCGGATTAGTATGTTCCGGGTCGGGTCTCACCCGACCCGGTCTAAAACCATGTTCCACCCGCCCGAATACGTCCGGGCCAGGTCGGACCGGGTTTCCAAACCCGATGTACACCCCTAACTAGAATGCAGCGACGAGTTTCATCCCATGATCCAAAAACGACAATCCACATGGTTTGGAATCCAAACCATACTCACAAGTTTGGCACATTATTTTACCCTTAACAAATCTATTTCATTTCCGATTTTACCCTTTAAGCCCTTTTGGCTCTCTTTTTTTTATTTTATGTTTTTGCTAAGATTCGACTCCCATACAACTTCTCAAACATTATGTTGTTGGTTCCCTGACAACTTGTTTCATTTGCCCATTCAATATTAGAAAGTAACAAGATGGGTAAGAATTCCATAAAATCACAATTCTGATGACATAAGTGTTAGGTATGACTAATCTAATGATCATACAATTTAAAAAATTAATAATATATATTTATATATAAGAAACAATATACCTTTCTCTGCCTTTTGGGTAAGATTAAAAATAAGATACTATGGCCCACAACACCCACTCCATAAAAAATAGAGTAAAATGGGAACCAAATCTTAGGAAAAAATAAAAACCAAAAGGGAGATTAAACGGTAAGACCGGAAATGAAATAAATTTTTTAAAGGTAAAATAATGCGTCCAAACTTGTGAGTATCATTTGAATACCAAACCACCTGAATCTTAGAAAAAAAAAAAACCCGAAAGGGATTAATCGGTAAGACCGGAAATGAAATAAATTTTTAAAGATAAAATAATGCAGCCAAACTTGTGAGTATTATTTGAATACCAAACCACATGGATTGCTATTATTGGATGCAAATGCAACCCCTAGTGCAGCGACGCTAGCCCCTCCCACCTCCCACCTCTTATTACTCATTGAAACAAACGTACCAAAATAGCTTTCAAAATTCACTTTTATTGATTAATCTGTAATAAGTGAAATGGAGACAATTATGTAAAAAATTAATCTTAGTACCACATTGTCGTTGAAGCTTTACAGTACTTACTGCATCCTCTTTTCCCTCCAATGGACCGGGTGACAGCAAAAAAAAAGTCTTTCTCATCCACATCCATAGAGAGCTTAGAGGCTTAAAGTGACTCTTTTTGGAGTTCTTTTAGTAATCTCTCATATGCAAATACATGTGACCATTTTCATCTGAATCCTCTATCCCATAGCTTTCAAAGGAGCAAACTATTAAAAGGAAGAGAATTAGATAGGATAAATCCATTTTGCAATAAGATTGATTTTTTTTTAATCTGAAAACAACTTGGGAACAATGCTTTATATATAGGCTTTGCAAAAGCCCTTTTTTTATCTTTCTGTGACACGAAGTTGAAAAGGTTTTGTTAGTGTACCTATTGCATGAACTTGGAGGTAAGGATGTCACTTTTTTTGGTAGAAGGTAGGTGGGACATTTACATTTACTATGATGGATCAAGATGTTGGCCACACCATGTGTTCCAACTAAAAAGAAAATAGTAGTTTAGGTAATTTCAAAGTAGCCATTGATAGCCATGAGAATGAGGATTACCAAGCCACATATGTTAATTCTATTGATTAGTTTGTTGGGTCAGTAGAACCTAACCTGTCACCGTTTGTCAAATAGGGGATGGATTGGGGTGAGTTCAATGTTATGAGAACCCTAATATTGCCCATACAGTGGTATTTAATATTTTAACATTCTAAACTATCAAAGATGGATGGGCACCCTTTCAAGAATATATGCAAGTTTCAAAAGAGCTAACCACCTTCAATTCACTAGAATTATTGATCATAAATGGGCCCATTTAAGAAACCCGTTTATTGAGACTTGTTTGGATTAGAGTTAGAATCGTAATTATTATCCTGATTACAAAAAGGTTTCACATCAGAGAGATAAAATGATATCTTACTCGAGAGGGGTATCAATTTGGTTGTTAGGTCCCACCCACATGTGATCACATGTGGGACCACATTGGACACACACATGGAGAGAGATAATATTCTCTATGACCCAGTCTTGGCCAATTTCAGCACCTCGTCATCTCTAGTCATTTTAAGTATATATTTGGCAATCAAATCCGTAGAGGTTCTCACAGATTTTGCACCACATTGTAGAAAACCAATGTTTGGAATCTTTAAACCTCTGAGTATTTGAGTCAGTAGAATTCCTGATTTTTCATTATCTCTAGATCGGATCCGCTCCCACACAATTTCAAAATCCTCTTTTTTTATCACGGATCTATGTTCCTCTTCTAAATGCACAATATTGATATGTGAAATCATCAGCTATACTAATATGAGTGACGAGTCCTCAAATCTGCAGATTCTTTTTTGAATTTCTAATCTACTGTTAAACGTGCACATTCTTCATGTGACAACAACTAATCTTGGAACAAAAGAAGGTATGGGATGATTTTTGTATGTTTAGGACCGTTGGGTGTCCTAGTCATTTTCCAAAAAAAAAAAAAAAAAATTGTCACGGTGAACAATGACTCCATACCAACTGACCACCAATAAATGGAAAAACTTGCCACCAAAGACTGATGCCTATATACCTTTCTCGGCGTTTTGGCACTCAGGCAGGACGTGGGACCACCCAAAACTGGTCTGAAAGTAGGGATGCGACGTTGGTTTGGGCCGGGTTTTGGTCCTAAAATCAGGCTTTACCTTGACTTGACCCAATCTCAGGCCAGCTGGAATTCTAGAATGGCCGAGCCCCACTTAACTCGAATCTATCCATATTGCATACATCCCTGTTTAAAATATAACCGAAATAAATATTGAAGATTTTAATTACGCTAGGTGGTTCTCCTATTTTTTGGGAAGCCAATAAAATTAAAAAAAAAACTATTGAAAATTCTCATTACACTATGGGGTTCTCCTAGTTTTTGGGAAGCCACTAAAAAAAAATTTGAGAATTTTCATCACACTAGGGGGTTCTACTATTATTTTGGACGCAAATATTAAAAAATATTGAAAATTTTCATTAACAAGGGGGTACTCCTTTTTTTGGGAAGCCAATATAAAAAAAATATTGAGGGTTTTCATATTATAGGAGGGGGTTCTCCAAATTCCTGTACTGGAAGGTGGAATAATTGTCTTGAACCAACTCAGGATGTAATAAATTTTTTTTTTTCACCTCCATCAACTAGACCCATTTTCACTAAGCCCAACCTGTCCAACACCCTTACTTCATATAGCCGCTGATTTAGGTTTTACTACCCCAATGGTCTCAAGTGGGACCCACAATCATCTTGTTTCTAGGGATGTTTAAAGGGCTGATTCCGGCCGGAACCACAATTTAAAGAATCTCATTCTTTTTCTAGTAAACGAATGTTTCAATCTTTTTTCCTGGACTATTCCCTCCGGATCCAGAGAGAAGCCGGGTAAGATCCCTGTGTGGCCCCTGGCTGGTAGCACAAGTGAACTCAACCTTTCAAAACGAAGAACATGAGTGGAGCTCCATACCTGATTCAACTGGAAATGTATCTACATCTGCATCTGCAAACATGAGCCACTGCAACTGCAAAATCCATGGCATCTTCATCTTCAACTACAGAAGCCCTCTCTCGATCTCCCTCTGCTTTCCTCAGTCAGGCCCTCAGAATCCCCCATCCATCTTGATCTCTTCCACAGCATATCCATCAAAGCAGATTAGAGAGAGGGGAAGGTGGAGATTAGAGAGAACGTTAGGAAGAGGGAGAGAGGGGAAGAAAGAAAGAGGGGCAAAGTGAGAGCAAGATGGACAGAGTGAGAGCGAGAGTGCTGAAAACCCAATGTCTGCAGAGACGAAATTAGCTGAAATTGAAACACTAGGCAGAAGTTGCAACGGTTTCTTACTTTCTTAAAAGGTCCCGTCTTCGTGAGTACATGTGTTTTGGATGAGATTTCGGTACATGCTGAATTGCTGATGCAACTGCAAGCTATTAGAGAGAGAGAGAGAAATTCCATGCTGCTTTTTTATGGATCGGAAAAAGAAAGGGCAATAATCCATGTGCGACTAAGCAGCCCATTTTGAACTAGCCAAGCCAATGGTGAGTTATGCTCCTTTCAGTTTGACACTGGTTGATTTTCAAACCTGAAACACTTAAATTAAATTTGAAATCTAAGTTGGACATTCAGATCATTGTATTTTTAATCAATTTGAATGCATTTCATGTGAACTGAACCTCAAATTCCTCATCATAATTTTTCATTGCACATGGTAAAATAATGATAAAATAATATAATAAAAATAAAAAGATCAACAATATTAAGAATAGAGGAGTATTAGAAAGAAAATATATCATAAATCACACTAATCATACTAACCTGGATTTCCTTAAGAAATAAATGAAAAGAAAAAATTCGGTTATTGATCAATTAAAAGACTTGTTTGTCACGATGTTGAAACTGTCAAATTAATCAGTTAATAATTTTAATTAATGCTACACTTTTACAAGAAAATTTCATTGCCTTTAAAACCCATATGAGATTATTGAATGTGATTAACATTAGCTACTATTTAAGTTATGAATGTAAATATAATGATCTGAATATATTTGGTTTGCAAATCAATATGGTTTTATACCAAGGAGATCCACGATTGAAGCTATCTTCTTACTTTGACAATCAATGGAAAAATATTAAGCAAAGAGGAAAAATTTGTATATAATCTTTATCAATCTGAAAAAAAGGCCATGACAAAGTACGTACCTAGAGACTTAATTTGGTGGGTTTTAAATTAAAAAAAAAAAATGTCCCAAGAGCTTATACTGAAATTATTAAAGACATGTACGAAGGAGCAGTAACGAGTGTGAAAACTACTTTTTGGAGATGGGGGTTTCCTATGATCATACGTTTGCATCAAGATCAGTCATAAGCTTTTATCTCTTTGTACTAATTGTAATATTTAAGAAGAGGTACATTGGTGCATGTGATTTGCAGATACTATAGTGTTGTTGGTAAATGAATTAAGAAATGATGTGAACGCAAAATTGAAGAGATGACGAGAGGCTTTACAACTCACAGGCTTTAAAATAATCCATAAAAAGATAAAATATATGAATTGTAACTTAGTGGGCATACCATAAAAAGATAAAATATATGAATTGTAACTTAGTGGGCATACATAATGAACTGAAACTACAATGAGAATTGAAGACCACGGGATACCACAAAGTGATTGCAAGGGTTTTTTAGTGTTGGTAAATTCATTGGGAGATGGACAAAACCAAAATTTATATCTTATATGTAATTTTTAGATTGGACTGGACAAATTTGAAAGTGCCGAAGAGATTTTCAAGAAATGTGAAGATTACTGTGTGCGCTCGAGCGGACCCAGACAGGATGTCACGCGCTCAAGCCAAACTCTATTGTACTCGAGCGACTCTCATGAAGTGCAAGTTTTCTGGAAACAGAACCTCATCCACTCGAGCGGATCCCATCCTACGCTCGAGTGGACCACGCATGAAATTAGAATCAGGATCTGGAAACCACTTCCTAATTTCTCTCATCTTACTAATTTGAGTCATATTTGTCCTACAAGACTCAAGGCACAAACCAAGGTCTATATATTACCATTCTCTCTCTATTTTAGGACACTTCTCTCCAATTCTAAACTCTAGAATCAATTGAGAGATCCATGGTCGTGCTGTCGCAGGCACCCAAAAATAATAAAACCTTTACTCCTAAAAATATATGTAGTAGTGCGAGTAAGGATCGTTCCCACGGAGAGTGTTTAGCCAAATTTTATGCTATGTGATCAAAGATGGGTGGTTTTGATTATACTAAAAAAATAAAAAAATAAATAAAAGCAAATAAAGATCAATAAAGTAACGAATTCAATCAAATGCGCAAGCATTGGTCAAAGTTAACATCCACCATCGGATATTCAGAACTGATCATTGATGTAAAAATAAATCAATTAACACTTTGAATATTCATCGTTGGAATTAAATTCCTACCTCCTTAATTAGTTAATTAGAAAACACGCGCTCTAAGTAACCCTAATTACTAAACAACCTAAGACAAGCGCTATAGATTTAATTTAGTAACAGCATTAAAATTAGAGAGATCGATGAACCTAAATAACACAAACACACGCGGTTGCATTTAATTTAGCCAAGTGTTCTTCCTAATTTCTAACAATTACTGACGCAGTAAATTATCAAAAATCAGTTGCTTCACAAATTAGAGGGATCAAACAATTACGGATTTGATTTCTAATTCAGCAGTAGATTGCAACGAAAAATAAACTAGTAGGCCTCCTAGTAATTAAACGAAACAATCATGATAACAAATTAAGCACAGAAGAACAATCCATATTCAAAGCATAAATTGAATAATGAAAATAAATTAGATCTCACAGTATTTATTCCGAGGCTTCAGTCTCCTTTGACCAATGACAAAAAATTAGCCACGTAGGGCCATAAAAAGACTTGCAAAATTAATAAAAGAAAAGAAGAAGAGTAATGAAGAAAGAGAGAGAGAGACTTCGTCAGAGAGGAGAAGGTACTCTACGTTGGATATGGGATGGGTTATTTATAGTGGAGAGTTAAGTTAGAGAGAGGAGAGAAGTTAGGTGATGTGTTCGTTGCATGATGGGAAAGAGAAGTGAAGATGGATAAGAATTAGAGAGAAAAGAGAAAAGGTAGAAAGTACAATTAGATAAGGACAGTGGCTGTGGCTGGTGTGATATTAGAGGGAAAGATGGATTTGAGAGATGAGGTGGCGTTGGAATTGGAGATGGAAATTAATAGAATAATCAATTAAATTCTAACTTAGTCAAAATCTTCTTCTTGACCATATCTTCTCGCTCGGGCTTCTGTTGGACTCGACCCAAGAATTAAAGTTGCACTATTTTTCGTTCTGCACAATATGAGCCCAATATTGGATATGTTTCGACGAACTCCTGATTTCTTCAAATTTACCATAATGCCATTCTGCTTGTTTTTTTCATCCAATTAGCATCAGGTACGAGCAGTAACTTCAAGTCTGATTTCGACCTTGATGCAGCCAGTATTTCTCAAAACTCAAAACATGAAAGTTGTAGATATTTTTCTTGGCGTTCCATAGCATCTTGAATCATCTCAATTGGAGCTCAGATGAGAGAGTTATGCCCAGATTACGAAGCGCTGTCCAAACTGTCCAGAGTCGCCCAATTAGCTTTGTTTTGCACTTAATGCCTCCATTTGCATCCTAAATCAAAATATAAGAATAATTAGTGCAATTGGACATCAAATAGATACAAAGGACTAAATATTAATGGAGAAAAATATATCATTTTTCATTCTCATCAAATTCCCCACACTTAACTTTTGCTCGTCCTCGGGCAAAACTCAAATTCATTTTTTTTTTTTTTTTTTCAAAAACACCAAGGTTGAATGCCATTAACAAAGAACAACCAAACTTTTTAAAAATCATAACATATCATGAGCAAACATTCTTAAGCAAATTACAATTAATTAGCAAGCATTCTCATTCGAAGGTAGAGCAAACTAAACAGGTAGACCCTCACGGATATAAGCACTCGACTCTCATGTGGTTAAAGGGTGGGAATTTCGCTCAAATTCAGTCCAATGGAAATGACCTACCATAGGCTTGCATATCTTCTCATTCTCCACCACTGGGATCACATGCATATCACGAATCATAAGGACTTTTCAAAGGTTGTATCGGGGTTTAGGATCAAGGTGGGAAATATTTGGGAATGTAGCTCAAAAGCCATCGAAACTAGTGGAGCAAAGATGAATCAACTCAAGCTCGAACATATAAGACATGTAAAATCAATCACTCCATTCAGCAGCTTCTTCAATTTGGCTTCAAAGCATTCAGAACATGTAAACTCTTGTACTGAAAAAGAGATCGTTCAGCAGGAACACTTTTTTCTTTTGTAGCAGGGAACAATCCTTTAACAACTTCCACCTTGTATACATCACTTAAAAACATACCCCTTCTTGGAATTTTAGGAGGATGAGGATTTATGAACATGGATAGCAATTTCCTCAATCACTTCACAAATTCTTTTTCTTTTTCTCTTTTTTTTCTTTTTTCTTTTTTTTCATCTTTTTTTTTTCTTTTGAACAATAAAAATGCCAACAATGGAACTCACCAATCGAGGATGAAAACCTGCTCCATTCCAGACACCCCCACACTTAATTCTTGCACACCCAAACATATCATCACAATGCTCCACCAGCTCTACGGCTTGGGTAAAGATATTACTTTTTCGGTTTCAAAGCTTGTAACATGGGTTTACAATAAACGGGAATATAAAGCTCAAAGGGATTTAACAAAGGAAAAATTTTATGCAAGGTAGGCTATTTGGCTTATGTAGCTTATAACAAAGATGGCCTTAATCATGTTCATGTTTGCATGTGTTTATGTGACCTCGAATAGAATCAAGGCAAGTTCTAGAGAAACAAATCCATGGAATAATATCTCTCATGAAAGAAAATAGTGAGACTGATATGGATGTGTCAGTCTAAAGGCTCAAAATCTTACCGGCTTTTTGTCTACCAAATTTAGTCATTACCATCCTCAAGGGAACTAATTAATCATAAATTGAGAAGATCGGGTTATGAATTTTTCAAGCTTAATTAAATCTTGCTCATGTTATGAAATTTTTTTTTTTTTTTTTCGAATAGACCAAATTAAAATGCAACCTAAATTCCTTCCCCTACACTTAAAACTTACATTGTCCCCAATGTAAGGTAAAATGCAAAGAAAAGTAAAAAAAATAACCAAAATATAAATGCAAAAATAAAGAGAAAAGGAACGAACTCCCCTTGGGTTGCCTCCCAAGCAGCGCTTTTGTTTATTGTCGTTGGCTCGACTCAAAGCTTCCTTCTTCAATCAGCATAAATTGGTTCTTCAAGGTCCAATTTATCCACCTCCTCTACTTGTAAACCTTCATAGAAAGGCTTAAGTCTATGGCCATTCACCTTGAACACCTTGGAAGTGGCTAAACTTTGAATTTCAACTGCACCATGAGGAAAAACATTAGTAACAACAAAAGGCCCAATCCAACGAGAACGCAACTTACCTGGAAAAAGACGAAGCCTTGATTGGTATAGAAGGACTTTTTGACCAACTCTAAACTCCTTCCTAGAGATCATCTTGTCATGAAATGCCTTCGTCTTTTCCTTGTAAATCCTTGCACTCTCATAGGCATCATTCCGAATTTCCTCTAACTCTTGTAGTTGCAACTTTCTGTGTTCTCCACTTTCATCCATCTTCATGTTGAAACTCTTGATAGCCCAATACGCCTTGTGTTCCAATTCAACTGGAAGGTGGCATGGTTTCCCAAAAACCAACCGATAAGGTGACATGCCAATGGGCGTCTTATATGCAGTCCTATACGCCCACAAGGCATCATCCAAGCGCAAACTCCAATCTTTCCTACTAGGATTGACCGTCTTTTCAAGGATGGACTTGATTTCTCGATTTGACACTTCCGCTTGTCCGCTAGTTTGCGGATGATATGCAGTTGACACCTTGTGGGTCATATGGTACTTTCTCAGCAAAGTCTCCACAGTTCGATTGCAAAAGTGAGTGCCTCGATCACTTATTAGGGCTCTTGGAATTCCAAACCTGGAGAATATGTTATATTTGATAAAATCTGCAACAACTTTAGAATCATCAGTCCTGGTGGTTTTAGCTTCCACCCATTTCGAGACATAATCAACAGCAAGCAAAATGTAAACATAACCAAAAGAAACCGGGAACGGTCCCATGAAATCAATGCCCCAAACATCAAAAATTTCACAAAATAGTATGGGGTTTTGTGGCATCTCACTCCTTTGGGATATGTTACCTGTCTTTTGACAATTAGCACATGACTTACAAAAAGAATATGAATCTCTGAATAAAGATGGCCAATAGAAACCACATTCTAACACTTTTCTAGCCGTCCTCTTAGCTCCAAAGTGACCTCCACAAGCATAAGAATGACAGAAGGTGAGAATAGAAATAATTTCATTTTCGGGGATGCACCTTCTTATCACTTGATCTGCACAATGCTTCCATAAGTATGGGTCATCCCACACATAGTATTTGGCATCACTCTTGATCTTATCTCTTTGAGCCTTTGACAAATCAGGAGGTAACATGTTAGTAACTAAATAATTTACAATATTTGCATACCAGGGTAATGTCGCACTCGCGGAGAACAATTGCTCGTCAGGGAAAGTTTCCTGCAGACGAAGTTCTTCCTCCACATGAACTAAACGACTCAAATGATCTGCGACACGATTTTCTGTCCCTCTTTTGTCTTTGATCTCCAAATCAAATTCACTCAAGAGAAGTATCCATCGTATTAATCTTGGTTTTGTCTCTTTCTTCATCATCAGATAACGAAGAGCTGCATGATCAGAGTAAACAATGACTTTAGTACCAAGCAAATAAGATCTAAACTTTTCTAAAGCAAAAACAACAGATAAGAGTTCTTTTTCAGTAGTAGAATAATTTCTCTGAGCATCATTCAAAGT